>OW028745.1:20222445-25022445 GCA_932294355.1 Aporophyla lueneburgensis | reverse complement strand
ATGAAAAGAAGAAAATATTTTTGATGAAACTTTTTCCGAAATTAAAAGGTAATATTATTAAATTCATTACAAAAGAAACATAATTGTTTTAACGGTCTAAACACAAAAAATATATGAATATAGAAAAATATTTAGGAATTATTTTAATGACAAGGTATGACTATTATTATAACAGTTCTATTTGATGACTATCCACAGATGAAAACATCGCATATTCTTGTCACGATTGGTTCTTCACTCAAGTAAAAGCAGCTACTAAAAATAGGAGGTGTGACATTGTTATTAATTGCAGCAGCGGAGCTTTACGAGAAGTAAGTTTGTGTTTTATTAATCCCTGTTGGTAATACGCCTTGGTTCAATATTAGCCAGTCAATTAACTGTAAGCAGGACTGACTACCAAAGGTTGTACGGACAGTCAAACGAAACATTTCAGGAAAGTATTTTAATGCACTTCATATAACAAACAATAGTTGAAAGCCTACAAAGCGAGGTCTTGAATTAGAACAGCTGTACAATTGTTTCTAATGTATGTCTTTGTTTTCAGGCTACCATGAAATGTGTTGGATTTGCAAGCACATTCATAGATGTTAATAGTGAAGATATATTATCGAACAGAAAGTTTGGTATGTCTTATTTTGCAGAGGCCAAGGGCTATAAAATTGTTGATCTCTCAACGTTGTTTTATACAGAAAATATTGATGACAGAAAGGTAATTCTTCGTATCACAATACTAAAAATTATATTAATAGATAGTTTTATCACAACAAATGTGAAGGTCCTGTCTTATTTATTTTACTTCTGACAGCAGCAAACTAAAAACATCCTTATTAAAGTAACAACCATAAGAAATTCAGAGGTAAAATGATCAAGCTTGAAGCAAGAATATGTCTAAATATCTGCATATTTTTGGTTTTTAGTCTTTCTGTTACTGGCAAAATTTTTATGTTACTACATTTTCCTTTGGATTTTTATAATATTTTATTGCATTAAAAGGCTCTTCAACTCTTGATGGCAGAAGGTATTGCCAATGGAACAGTCCGGCCTTTAAGTCGAGTGGTGTATTCTCCAATGGAAGTGTCTCGGGCATTTAAACTTGTGTCATCTAGCAGACACCGTGGAAGAGCTTTGATAAAGATGTGTGATTCAAAATCTTTCTCTTTGGATGTTAATGTTATACCAAGGTTTGTTTATTTATTTTTTATTTTTAATACATTTCATCGCATTTACTTCGGCCAGAACTCTCGGTATTATTAGCCTCTTTCAATCATAGTTTGTTCTGTGGCTTCACAGTAGCAATTTGAGTTACCGGAGTACCATCTGCTTAATTTAAACCTGTATCTGGTTTCGTAGAAATTTGCTGATTTTCGTTACCATAACTATAATAAATAACCGTTTACTTATAAAAAGGGGCATATTTACAAAGTAATTTAATGATTAAAATACAGCAAAGTAGCTCATTTTCCTGAACTAGCTTGAACCTGTACTTTGGGCGCCTTCATTGAGGCTGCGCCCAGCGCGCCGGTTGAGTGCGGCCTAGAGGGTCATGGCCATCCGGCTAATCCGAGGATACCGCACGATCTCGTGCGAGGCAGCGAGCCTCCTTGCCGGAGTGCCGCCATGGGATCTGGAGGCAAAAGTCCTCGCGCACATGTGAGAGAGGCGCGAGGAGGCGAAACGCCGGGGCGAAACTCCGCTGCCGCGACAAATCGCGGCACAGCGGATAGAGCTCCGGTGTGATCTCATGGCGACATGGCGGGTACGATTGTCGCAACCCAGCGCTGGGCACGCCACAATTGCGGCGGTAAGTCCCCTCTTTGAGGAGTGGATAGAGAGGCGCCACGGCATCCTCACCTTCCACCTGACGCAGGTTCTCACCGGGCATGGGTGCTTCGGTGGGTTCCTGTTTAGGATAAAGCGGGAGGATACAGGATAAATTGTGAGGATCGTCTAGAGGACACGGTGTACCATACGGGGGAAATGTGCCCTGCCTGGGCGGAGCACCGCCATGTCCTCGTGGAGGCGATCGGCGGCGGCGACCTCTCGCGTCCGGCCCTGGTGCGAGCCATGGTACGGAGCGAGAGGACATGGGAAGCCGTCACCTCCTTCTGCGAAGCAGTAATGCTCGCGAAGGAGGAGGCGGGATGCGTGAGGGAGTGGCAGTCACTGCGCCCTCACGTCCCTAGCTGCCGCAGGAGGAGACGAAGTAGAAGAAGTCATTTGATGATTTACCATCCTGAAAAAAAAAACCTGTACTTCAGGCTAATAAATGCATAAAAATACGAGTACTTAATGTAATAAAATAATAAAGAGTAAAAACTGAATTAATTTGGTAAATAAAAATAAAATAGCATATAATGTTAGTCGGCTTTGACGACCAGAAGTAGATCTTCAGTCATTGCATAGTCGGCGGTTAGAAAAAGAATAAGTATAATTAATTAAAGTAATTTAAATATACTTAGTTTTCTATTTAACCTATTAATGGTTGAGAAATGGGCCTTTTTTTTGTGGGTGGGAAATCATCAAATGACGTCTCCCGCTCTAGGCGGAGCGGGAGGGCGTGTCAGACTTTTACTGACTAAAACTCACCGGTGTTTTTACAGTTGTCTATATGTCAGGGCGGTAACAAACCTCGCCATCCTTGCAGGCATCGGTCCTAGGGGACCCCTTCAGTTTTACTGACATCTCTTTGGGGCGCGCGTAGAACACAACGCGCCTTCGACACGGGCCTGTGCCTCACCGCGCCTACGGTGGCCGGGAGTCGCGATAGACTCTTGACGTCCGGGGCGTCTCCACCTGCGGCGTCTAAGGGCGTGAGGGTGCAGAGACTGCTTCTCCGTCACGCGCTACGCCTCCTCCTTCGCGACAAATACTGCTTCGCAGAAGGAGGTGATAGCTTCCCATGCCCTCTTGCTCGGTACCATGCATGACCTACACCAGGGCCGGACGCTACAGGTCGCCGCCGCCAATCACCTCTACGAGGACAAGGCAGGGCACACCTCATGCTTATTTTATTTTCATGTTCCACCGTGTCCACCGAACGATCCACGCAATAGCAATTCCTGGGCGTTTCCTCACTCCTTATAACAGGAACCTCCCGAAGCAGCCATGCCTGGTGAGGGCCTGCGAGAGGCGGAAGGTGAGGATGCCGTGGTGCCTCTCTAGCCACTCCTCAAAGAGGAAACTTATCGCCGCATTAGTGGCGTGCCCTAGAGAAATGGACCCAAGAATGTAAAAAATCTTTCTACAAAGACATGTTTTCATTCAATAAGAGTTTTCTACAATGACATTCACTAAGTTTCAGCAAGTGAACGACGAAGAATAGTGGTGGCCCAGTGCTAAAGACCGCGATGAGTTGTAGGTTGTAGGTTTGAACCCAGATTAGCGCTTTATTTTGTGTAAAACGATGATGGAAACTGCCATGTTCTAGAACTAGATTTTAAGACTCGTGACAACTACCAACTTCGCACTAGGCCCGTGAGGTAGATTACAGCCCTTTCACTCTCACCACGAATTACGTTAGTTTTGTTGAATAAGATAGGCTCATTTTACAGGTTAGCACTGGGACAACAAATGTACGCATATTATGTCTTAATGGCGGTTAATATCAATTTGATTTAAAAAAAACGAACGAAATGACTTAAACTTTAATCAATTTAAAAGCAAAACAATTTTAAACTTATAAAATGTACTGACTGATTTGAATATAACGATTTTACACAATATTAGAAAAACTATGTTATCACGACGACTGCTGGAGATGAAGTAAGGGGCGAGTACTTTTTTTTTTTTTGACACGGCCTTCTCGTAGTTAGCCCGAAGGCTTTCACTACTTAAACGGGCTTTCCCTGCGAATTACTTTAGACGCGAATCTAAGGCCTCCAGCAAGGGGCTTACAAACTAAAGAAAAACTACAAACTAAGTGACTAAGACCTAAGGGCACCCCCGGTGGGGTTCGGACCTCGGCTTAGGGAGTCACTGGTGGGGGGGATCAGCAAGGGATAGGCTGGATCTGGGGGATCGTTAACTAAAGGCTCAGTGACGCGGGCTGGCTCATGCAAGGGTCGGGGGGGACTATTTGCTAGTCGGGGGTGTCACGACGACGAACCTCGGCGGCGAGGTCGGTATGACGGACGTTTCGGTTTAAGTAAAGTACTGGTGGCCCTATTGCTCTCCTGGAGGAGGGTAATGGGGTCATCAGGATCGGTTAGGATGTGCCGCGGACGGCGGGTCTTACTAATGCGGGAGGGGATGTAGTTGGCTGCCGCGACAACCAGAGGGTTGCGGTGGGTTGCGGCCCTATCGAAGAAACGCTTGGAGATGCGTTTCATGAATTGATGGATAGTCGGGAGTTTAAGATCGAGGTGGAGATTAGCATTCCAAACGTACCAAGGCAAACCTGTGGCGTTGCGGAGAAAACGGTTTTGGAGGGTCTGCATCCTATGGACGTGGTGGGGTTTCGCGTGTGCAAAGACTGCACATGCATTGGTCATAATTGACCTTATGCACGCGGTATAAATGAGCTTTTTACACCGAAGTGACATTTTGCTCTTTGGATTAAGCTTGGGGTGTAGCCTACCGAGAGCGAAAGCGGCCCGCGAGCGGACCTTCTTTATGTGCTTAGAGAAGGAGAGATGCTGATCTAAGATCACGCCTAGATATTTGGCTCGCTTCTCCCAAGGGATCTGCTTGCCAAACATGGATAGGGGGGTCGGGGGGCGGGGTTTGAGTCGCGGTTTCGTAAAGAAAACCGCCTGACTCTTGTCGGGGTTGACCTCGATTCGCCACTTCCTGAACCAGTCGGCGAGGTCGTCGACTGCGGCCTGGAGGTAGCGAATCAAGGCGTCTTGACTGCGCCCCGTGAAGTAAATGGCCGTGTCATCTGCGAACAGAGCCAACTGAGCCTTTAAACTTCTGGGGATATCGCTAGTAAATAGCGTAAAAATGAGAGGGGACAAGACAGAGCCCTGAGGGACTCCTGCTCGGATAGGATGGGGGGAGGACAGTGCCCCTTCGATGCGATAGCGAAAGGTGCGGTTCAATAGAAAGTCTCGTAGGATGAGCACGAGACGGTCTGGCACTCCGAGTTGGTACAGCTTGTATAACAAGCCGTTGTGCCAGACCTTGTCGAACGCTTTCGCTATGTCGAAGAAAACTGCACCCGTGAACATACCGCGTTGAAAACCAACGCTTATATGTTCGACGATACGGTGCACTTGATGGACACACGAGTGTTGGGTTCGAAAACCAAACTGCTCGTTAGGGATGAGGCCCTTTGTCTCGGCGTAATCTCTGAGACGCTTATAAATAAGCCTCTCATAGATTTTGCCGAGTACGTTGAGCAAACTGATGGGACGGTAGCTCGAAGGCTCCGCCTTCGGTTTGCCGGGCTTTGGGATGCCGATGACTCTGGCTTCCTTCCAAGCCTGTGGGAAAATGTTATTGCTCAGGGCACCATTGAAGATGGTGGTCATGAGCATGATCAAGTGCGCGGGGAACAGCTGGAACACCCTATTGGTGATACCGTCTGATCCGGGGGCCTTGCGGGGTTTGAGACTTTTGATGAGCTCGTGCACCTCGTCAGGTGTGATGGGGGGCAAGGGCTCATCTGGGTCCTCAACGGGCGGGAGTGAAGCTCTGCGCTCGACCTCAGCGAGGTGATCTGGATCTACTGGCAGTGACCTGGGCGAGCATTGTGCCTCGAGGCTGTCGGCTAGGCACCCGGCCTTGTCGGCATCCTCGAATGCAAGTGTCGCATCGGGGCGGATCAGGGGGGGCATTGTGGTGACTTCTTTGGATTTGAGTTTCCTCTGAAGTTCCCAGAATGCCTGGTGGGTCGGTTCTAAATCGCCCAGCATCTTTTCCCAACCGGCGGTACGTAGCTCCTCAATGCGTGTCCTTACAGCACGCTGTAAGTGACGCAAGTGAGCCCTGTTCGCGTCGCAGGGAAAGTTGCTGTAGGCACGAACGGCCGCGTTCTTCTCATTCAGCAGAGCCCGTACATCGTCCGGAAGTTTCCAGCGTTGGTCTCCCAACTCTGGAACTTCCCTTGAACATTCGTTCAAGACCGATTGTACGTGCTCTGTGAATGAGTTGATCGCGGCCGTTGTGTCAGCGATCGAATCGAACTGAT
The DNA here is from genome assembly GCA_932294355.1 of Aporophyla lueneburgensis. NCBI lineage: Eukaryota > Metazoa > Arthropoda > Insecta > Lepidoptera > Noctuidae > Aporophyla > Aporophyla lueneburgensis. The sequence continues at coordinate 25,016,315 of OW028745.1, read as the reverse complement.
CCGGGATGGAATCTAAGTGAGGGGACGTGGTGGCTTTCAGCTTTTCGCTGACTTTCCTCCAGTCCGTGATCACTTTAGTAGCGGGGGGTTAGGTGGGATCGTGGGAACCTAAGCGGGGGGCCAGGTGCATGACTACCGGCCTATGGTTGGAGTCGAGCTCGGGTATAGCTTCTATAGAATCCAGCCTAAGGCTGATATTCTTAAGAAGAGCTATATCGAGGACGTCTGCGACGTGGGTGGGATCATGGGGGAAATGGGTAGGGGTCATCGAGGCGATGACGTCAAAGTGGAGGGTGGAACAGAGGTCGAACAGGTGTCGTCCTCTGGTCGATGTCCTGGAACTGTTCCAGGCTGGGTGTTTGGCGTTGAGATCGCCCCCTATTATAACGGACTCACTCAAGCCAAGAAGTAAATCGAGGTCGTCCGTGAGGAGTTGGTAGTTCTCCGTCGAGGACTGTGGGGGAAGATAGGCCGATACTAGTGTGATCGGCTGATGACCTGTCATTCCTAAATGATAGATCGAGACTTCTAAACGGGAGAGGGGGGGAGGGTCCATGGGGATGCAGTACAGGGACTTCCTATAATAAATGAGGGTGCCGCCTCTGTGGCAGCGCGTCCTGTCATTGCGAACTAAGCGATAGTTGGCAATTTTCGGGTCGCGATGATTCGGTTTAAGGAAGGACTCTTGAATGAGTAGAATGTCTAATTGATGGTCGCGGAGGAAAGTGGCGATCTCATCACGTTGGTTGAGTATGCCATTGGCAATGAAAAAACCTAACTTTAGGGATCGGGGTTTGGTTCTCGCTAATACTCGACTATCCATAATGGGGGGCTTGAGTAGAGAGGGAGACAAGGGTTTGCGTAATCTCCGGATACGCGTTGTAGATGGCCTGGATTTGGAGCAGGTTGCCGGCGCGTGCTGCGTCGACTAGCTCCTGGGCCATACGTTGGGCTCTGGGGGAAAAGAACGATGTGAACGCACCCGAGATGATGTTGAAAGCATCTAGGGGGTTCACCGTTGTTCCAGATGTGGGTGCTACGGAACGGGGAGCAGGGGGTGCGGCTTTGGCGGCGGGAGCGGCCATGGGCTTAGCGGGCTTTGCGGGGGGCGCAGGGAGGGGGGCTGGGGCGTTTGGACGCGGGTCCAATAACGCGGGGATCCCAGCGGGGGAGGGCTTGGGAGGACCTAATGCAGGGAAAGCCTGCATGTGGTTCCTTTGGTTCCAGTGATTCCAGGGGCTGGGTCTCTGGGGTCTCAGCCTCTCTGGAAGTTTGGAAGAGGGGGCTTCTCTTAACTGGCGAGCGTTGGCGCGCTTCGCCAGTTTCAAGGAGGAGGACTTCGGGGCCTTGGGGCAGCCCCGTGAGTTGGCGGGGTTGCCGGCCTCTCCATAGAGAACACAGCTGGGTGGCTCTGTGCAGAGGGCTCGGTCCTTGGGGCGGGAACAGTCTGCTGTTCCGTGGTCACCCAAGCACTTTACGCACCTGGGGGTGGCAAAGCAGTGGTGCTGAGAATGCCCGTAAAGCTGGCACCTATGGCATTGGCCAATGTTGCCAGTCTTATGGGGCTTCTCAATTCGGATTCCAGAGAGGCTATAGATAGCCTTCACTCTGAAAATCGGGTGATGACCCTCAGTGGGAGGACACACGACAAGCACCATATCGAATGCCGGGCCACGTCTGGCCCGGTGCATCCTGTGGACTTCATCGACGGGCACATTTTGTGCTTCGAGGTCGGCCTTGATGTCGTCAGTGGTGATCTCCACGGGCATCCTTCGGATCACCACCCTAATTTGACGCTCCTCAGGCAGGGCGTATGTGTGGTAAGACACATTACGTGCACTGAGGAGTTTGGTCAAGTCACGAAAGTCCCGTGACGTTGGGGTCTGGACTTTAATGCCCTGCTGGGTTGAGCGGGCATTAGTGAAATTGACCCTCTGGTCAACACACCACTTCGAGATCTCCGTCCACTTCGCCTTGTCCTGTATGAATACAGGAGACGGGGGAGGGATCTTTTTAGTGGTCTTGTTGACCGGAGGGGTGGGGGCAATGTCGCGGGGAGCGACAACCTTTACGGAGGTTGACGCTTTAGGGGTGGGGATGGACGCGGCGTTAGCTTGCGGGGTGGGGGCACGCGAGGGAGGGGATGATTCCTCGATCGCTGTGAATTTAGCGGCTGGGGCGGCGCTAGAATTGGTTTTCTTACGCTTGTTTCCCTTGCCATGGGAAACTAGCGTGTATTGCTCCCCATCTGACGAGGGGGAGGAGACCGAGTCTGCTGCTCGGTTTTCCTCCTCGCCAGAGGAGACTTTTTCAGTGTCCATAGAAATGGGCACCTGAGAGCTGGGCACGGGGGGAGACTCTAGTGCGTCGCTAAAAGTAGCGACGCTAGTCTCGGGAGTCGGGGTGGCATCGGCGGCGATGGTCCGCGCTTGGGCAGCCAGGGCGCGCTTAGATAGCCTCTTGAACTCGGGGTCGTCCATGAAGAGCTCACAGAGCGAGAAAAAACTTTCCCGCTCTGATTTGCTCCACTCGGAGACCTTCGAGCCCAACATGGTTGGGAAAGGGGAACTCTACTCGCTCATCGGAGCGCCTAACAACCTAACAGCCCTAATCCCCGGGTGGGTGTGCCCGGGGGTGAGTAGCACTCCCTGTCGGGTGTAGACAGGGAGGTGTGACCTACTGCGTGAGCCCTAAGCTGTGTGTGCCGTCGCCAATCTTATTGTGCGACGGAGCCCTAACCGGTCGTGCGGATGGGTATAGAGATACCCTGACCAGTCTAGTGCGGGGGTATAGAAATACCCGCGGCACTAGTACGCGGCTGTGGAAGGAAAACTGTCACCAGGACTGATGAGGGAAGCCCCCAAGGCCAGCGATCTGGGACCCGTCCAAACTTACGCCTAGCCCTGAAGGGGATAGGCGGGTGCATTGGGTCAGCACCCACTCGGTTTCGTTGACACCGTGAGGTTTCAGCCGAGGACCACGAAACTGTGGATTTGCCCAGAAGGGGCCACTACGTTTTTAGACGTCTCCAAATAAAGAAACAGAATTGTCTTGAAAAAGACAGTTTTTGAATCAATTCACAATCGAAAATAAATTTTCGATTGCCAATTGGGTAGCCGGAGCGACTACGATGCGGAGCGTTGCGCAGCAGACACAACACTGAACGAGCACTTTCACAGCGGCGGAGTGGTGGGGGGCGCGGGCGGCGGAGCGGCGAGCGCGAGAACAACACGTCCGTTCGCTGCGGAGGTCGAGCGTGGAATCGGGGCGGGTTATTTTTTTTTTTTTTTTGTGGGGCATCTCGTTGTTAATCCTGAAAAGATTGTTACTACTTAAACGGATTGTGGCCCGGCGAGTTCTAAAAAGTTACCTTGTTAGGCCTCCAGCCGGGGCTTATTATACTTAAAAACTAAAGCGAAAGCTCTAAGGGTTACCCCGAGGGGGGTACGAACCTCGGCTTAGGCAATCGCTGGTAGGGGGGCAGCAAGGGACTGGCTGGATCTGGGTAAAATTATTTTGGGACTAATTTAAAGCTAACGGCGCAGCATCGCGGGCTGGCTCTTGCAAGGGTCGGGAGGGACTGTTAAGTCGGGGTCGCGACGACGGACCTCGGCGGCGAGGTCGGTACGGTTTGTGTTTGTGTGCTGGTCTAGCTGTACTGGTCTCTTTTCGACTCTCCTGGAGGAGAGTAGTTGGATCATCAGGATCGGTAAGAACGTGCCGCGAGCGGCGGACTTTGCTGATACGGGAGGGGGTGTAAGTAGCTGCCGCCACAAGCAGAGGGTTGCGGTGGGCTACGGCCCTATCGAAGAAACGCTTCGAAGCGCGTTTCATGAATTGATGGATAGTCGGGAGTTTCATATCTAAATGAAGATTGATATTCCGAACAAACCAAGGCGAGCCTGTGGCTTGACGAAGAAAACGGTTCTGGAGAGTCTGCATCCTATGGATGAATCGGGGCTTAGCGTGTGCCCAGACTGGGCTTGCGTATGTCATGATCGGCCTGATACAAGCGGTGTAAAGTCGCTTCTTACACAGAAGAGACATTTTACTCCGCTTGTTCAGGACGCAATGGAGCCTACCGAGAGCGAAAGCGGCCCGCGAGCGGGCCTGCTTTATGTGCTCAGAAAAGGTGAGGTGTTCGTCGAGGATGACACCTAGATATTTGGCTTGCTTCGCCCAAGGGATCTGCTTGCCGAACATTGACATGGGTCGGGGAGGGGGGTGATTACGTCGCGGTCGGGTGTAAAAGACCGCCTGACTTTTATCGGGATTAACCTCGATTCGCCACTTCCTGAACCATTTGCCGAGCTCGTCGACTGCGGTTTGGAGGTAGCGAACCAGCGCTGTGTCACTAAATCCCGAGAAGAAGATGGCAGTGTCGTCTGCGAACAGAGCTAACCTTGCCTTCTTGCTTCTGGGGATATCGCTAGTGAACAGCGTGAAAATGAGGGGGGCTAGTACAGAGCCTTGAGGGACTCCTGCACGGATCGGGTGAGGGGAGGAAAGTGCCCCTTCGATGCGATAGCGAAAGGTACGGTTCGCAAGAAAGTCTCGTAAGATGAGCACGAGACGGTCTGGCACTCCGAGTTGGTACAGCTTATATAATAAGCCGTTGTGCCAGACTTTGTCGAACGCTTTCGCTATATCGAAGTATACAGCGCCCGTGAACATACCACGCTGAAAGCCAGCATTAATATGTTCGACGATGCGGTGTACCTGATGGACACACGAGTGTTGGGTTCGAAAACCAAACTGCTCGTTGGGGATGAGGCCCTTGGTTTCGGTATAATCTCTGAGTCGCTTATAAATAAGTCTCTCATAGATTTTGCCGAGAACTTTGAGGGGGGCGAGTACTGGCGGCGATCTGCTTTTATAGACACCACCGCACGGTAGTTTAAAAAATAACGTTTTCCCACTAATAGTATATTTTCTAAATTAGTATATTTTCGTGACTGGAATGAGATCAAATGAATGATGAACGTGATCATAATATAATATATATTCATTGTCGAAATGGAACACTTTTTGTCAAAATACCGCCAACTGGTGGCGTGATGTTTCATACAAACCCGCAATGGTAAGGTTTTATTTGTATTCAAAAGTTACTGATTTCTTTTCAGAATGATATATTCAAATGGTGTTCATATTGTGGTCTGCGATGCAAGCGACTTAGGAGCGGAATTAATCGATGATTTAATAAGAAAAGAAGCAAAACATCTTATTGTTCATTTTGGGGAAAATAAAGAAAATAGTTATTTAACAGCCAAACTAGCGTAAGTATGGTGTTTAGTAAAAAAAAAAAAAAAAAACGACGGGTTGCACTCCGGGAGTGCCGGCAGAAGTGAAAACTTGAATATTAACATTCTGCATTTTTGACATTTTGGAATGGTTAGGGAATAATTTTGCACGAATTGCTTTAATTATCTATATATTAATACGTGAAGCAAAAACTTTGGATCCCTTTTACGAAAATTGGGCGGACGGAGAAGTATGAAACGCACACTTATAGTTTATACAGAGACGAAGTGACGAATGCTAATATTTTTTTTAAATTATTGTTAAAAATACATTATCTACATATACATATACACTAATATTATAAATGCAAAAGTAACTCTGTCTGTCGGTCTGTCTGTCTGTCTGTCTGTCTGTCTCGCTTTCCTGCTAAAACTACCGAACCGATTTAAATGAAATTTGGTACACAGATAGTTTAGAGCCTGAGAAAGGACATAGGCTACTTTTTATCCCGGTAGTATGTTCCCGCGGGATAATTTCAGAACTCCACGTCGGCGAAGCCGCTGGCAAAAGCTAGTTTTCAATAAATAACACGTTACACACTACTATTCATAACCGTGTATTTAATACACACATGCATAGGTATTCTTTTGTTTATGGTTAAAATCTGTGGCCCAATCGAGAATATCTGTCTTTAATAATTTATTTTGTGTCTATAGCCTCGACTGTCTTCGGTCTATAGTCTTACTGAATGTCAATAATAACCATAGGTAGGTAATAAATTAATTTTATCGGTATATAACCTATTTCATTTTAAAAATATATGATCATATCGAGAATACTTGTATTTAATATTATTTGTTTTAGCGACGATAGGAATTTGGTTTAGATTTATAACAAATATTTTTTGTGCTTTTATGGGGAGTGTCAAGTATGGCATTAGTAAGTTTCCCATACAAAACTTAGTGTTGTGTGCAAACTAGAGGTTGTATGCCTCACGATTGTACAGGATGGTTATAATTATGACATTTTGAACTGTTTGAATTATATAAAAATAATAGGGAAAATTCGCAGCTGTCACCATCCATGGATGCGCGTGGCACGCTGTAACATATACACACATGAACATTCGCGCAAGCGCCCTCCACCGCCTAAACGAAACAGCAGGCGCAGGCATACATTTTCGCCGCGCTGTAGAAAGAGAGGGGGATTCTTCCTCTCCTACTCTCTGTCCGTCTTACGAATTTTCGATCAGGGTCACGTGTCCTGACGCGAGTTTCACATTTTTTACCCATTACAAAAAAAGTGCACAACGCCGCTAAAGAAGTTTTCACTTCAAAAATATATGATTGTACTATAAAATATAATTTAGATTATTTTACCATAATGTTTTCTGTAAAATTCATTAGGAACTTCATAATTAGGTTCCTGTTATTTTTATCGTATAATTTATTTTGAGAAATCTTAAATAAAAGTCTTCCTTTTATAATAATTATCATACTATCCATAAAATAATATACTGATGTAACCGCTACCTTTTTAGTTCGTGGAAAAAGTTAGACGTGACAATAGAATTTAATTCGGATAACCTCCAAACAAAAAAAGGTTGTGAGCGTCTTTTCGAAGCTGGGAAAGAACTGGGCTCAGTTGAAAGTATTTTTATAGTACAAGATTACAAAGAAAACATTGATGAAAACAATATACAACCTGAAGTTTTCAACTCTAGTCATAATGACACGATACTGGTTACAGCTAATTTGGATATGGTATCTAGAAACATGTGTTGGGACTTAAGGTAAGTGAAAGTATACGATATGAGTAAAAATGTAATATTTTATTGTGCACAAAAAAACTGTAATCATCAAGATTTTTTTACACGCTCAGCTTGGTGGGTTGGCCGGTAGGCCGGCTACTGTCCAGAAATATGTTATCTATGGCTGCTTACATATACTATCAGCTGATTGAGACATTTGCTGGTACCCAGCAGTGAATGTCTTTGAAAAGCATCCGCCCTTATTTGATAGCCCGAGCGAGCAAAAGAATAGAACATTACTAACCGTTGTATTTTACTGCTAAACCAACTGGCAGATTTACCCACAAACATTTGCTGCCACCATCTGTCATTGGCTAACCGGCAACATGAATTCATGAAAAAGCCTCACTTTGTTTTTTATTTCGTGTTCTTAACATCTATGGTGCCGCTCTGATAAATTTTAAAATTTTATTTCAGTCATTTCGTGTTCATCTCGGTTTCATCTCAAAATATCAGCAGTGAACATGCAGCTTCGGCATGTGAACGAATTTGTGAAGCACGCAATAAGGTTGGATTCCCAGGTTTTATATTGAGGACACACATTTCAAATGAGGTTAGTATTAAATATTTTAATACTCTTGAATTCTCTCCCTTGATTCTATTATTGTGACGTCATGTCTAATTAAAATCACTATTTCCATCTGTATGTTTTACTGCTTTGTTCTTCGAAACTATGCAACGGAATCTGATATGGTTGTGACTATCGTTTACCGATAATAATCCGATATGTTGTGATAAATTGAAATAAAATTAAACATAAAAATTACGAGTTTTATCCATTCGTAAAAATCGTGCAAAACAAGAGTGATTCACCCATGTTATTGCGAGGATCGTCTGGAGGACACGGTGGAGCATACGGTGGAGGTGTGCCCTGCCTGGGCGGAGCACCGCCGTGTCCTCGTGGAGGCGATTGGCGGCGGCGACCTCTCGCGTCCGGCCCTGGTGCGAGCCATGGTACGGAGCGAGAGGGAATGGGAAGCCGTCACCTCCTTCTGCGAAGCAGTAATGCTCGTGAAGGAGGAGGCGGGGCGCGTGAGGGAGTGGCAGTCTCTGCGCCCTCACGTCCCTAGCCGCCGCAGGAGGAGACGCCCCGGGCGTCGGGAGTCAATAGCGGACTCCCGGCCACCGTAGGCGCGAGCTTGCGGGTGGCGAGCAATGGGTAGCTCGCCGCCCGGTAAGGACCAAGCTCGGGTCGACGGCGCGCAGTGTTCCACGCGCGCCTCAAAGAGATGTCAGCAGCAGTGTAGGGGTCTACTAGGACCGATGCCTGCCGGGGTCGTGTGATTGTTCGAAAGAGATACCGTGACCCTGGCACATGGGCAACTGATGGAACACGGGTGGGTTTTAGTCAGTAAAAGTCTGACACGCCCTCCCGCTCCGCCCAGAGCGGGAGAAGTCATTTGATGATTTCCCATCCTGAAAAAAAAAAAAAAAAAAAAAAAACCCATGTTGGCCGGCGATTAGAGATATTAAAAAAAAATCACATTTCATTTTCACTTTAAAAGTTAAACGCCACATTATTTTTTATATATTTATTTACCATTATACCTAACTATAAGTTTTTTTTACATAGGAAGCTTAACATCTGATTTTGTTAGCTTTAGCACAAAAGTGAAGCGTTAAAAAATAAACTAAAATAATAACATTCTATAGATTTGCAATAATCGTTATGTGGAGGATGACAAAATATTAAAATAAATATTATTATGACTGTAAAGATGTTACAGTTTTCTGTATGACGCTAAAGATACATAAATTTTTCATTAAATCTAATATAAACAGGAGCCAAAAGTAAAAAAATAAAACGTTCAAAATTGAAAACCCTAAGTCTTTTTATGACCACATTGGAAAAGTGGCACTAGTACAAACAATTCTCTATATTGTATGAATTTACGCACAAAAATATTCAAAGATACGAGTAGAAATTATGTCTTTCTGCCATATCGTATAAGATCCCGTATGATTATTATTACGCTATTTTGAGCCAGGTGATACTACTACCTGACTAAAACCAAAGGTATTACCATCAAAGGTATTAAAACAGAGCCCATGTTTTTTGTTTTGATATCTTTGCAATATTTTGCAGGGACACGGGCGGAATGTGTTAAGCCAGGGAAGAATTTTACCTGAACGTGGACCGCGTATTATACTATCAAAATATTAATAATTGTTTCCTGTCGCCGACATTCTACTCCGAAGCTAAACCTCTGTCCCTGTTAAATATCTCAGATCCCAAACTGTTCTCGACTTTGAAGTTTTTGTAAAAATAATGCGTTCTATCTACATGAATTTATAACCGTTATTGATGGGCGCCAAAGATATTTTTACAAGAGTGGGTGATCTCTATTTAAATAAATATAGTTACTTGGTGTTATTTCAGGATGACCCAAATAAAAGAGATTTGCTAAACACATTAGATGTATCGTCGCTGTCATCTCTCTTCAATGCTTTGGATAGTAGTTTGAAATTAAAATACAATAATGCCACAGTGTTTAACTTGAAACACAACTTCACATACAGTGTTGCCGAAAAATTGGGAAGAATTTTTGGTATGTTTAGCTATCTCATATTTTTTAATTTTACGTAGATTAAAAGAAAATAAAAAAAAGTTCTGAAGTGTCTTTTTTCCTTACAGGTGTAAAACATATCGATGAAATTGACGAAAATCTAACGCTCAAAGAAATAAACGCAAATGACATGATAATAGAAGAAATCAAATCCAAATTAAGCCCAGTTACCTATTCAACAGACGAACTACTGGAAATGACGGTTGCTTGGTAAATTAAAAAAATATATCTACTTACAATTTAATCACAAACAAAAACCTCAAAAATTATATATTAATATTATATTATTATATTATACCAGTTAAATAATCTGATTAAAAGAAATTATAAAATCAATTTGTCACCAATTAAATACTTGACTTTTATGAATCAGATGAAATTAGTAATGGTGCCGATTCTCTTATTCACAAACTAAACTAAATTTAAGTTCATTGCATCTTTTTCTTTCTATTTCATTAAGGAAAGGACAGAAGATAAATTTTAGTTTAGTCCTGTCAAATTAATCAGCGCTTGACGTAAATTGACGTAATTTTAGTAGGCAAGTTTTTAATCACGTCTAAACTTGTATGGAGTAGTGACAGGCGCTGATTAATTTGACAGGACTAAACTAAAATTTTTCTTTTGTCCTCTTCTTAATGAAATAGAAAGAAAAAGATGCACTGAACTTAAATTTAGTTTAGTTTGTGAACAAGGGAATCGGTACCAATGTCTAGATTTTTGAAAAACCACCAGATGTTTTTATTTGTAAGGTCAATCTTAAACAGATTAAATGGATTGGAAGTTAAATTGACCGGTCTTCAGTTAAAAGTGGCTGATGTTAATCGATCAGTCTCTTGCCTGTTCTCAATTTTTTTTAAATGTTTTGTTAGTTTTTTAAATGTTTTGTTACAACTTTGATTGTTTCAATGTTTTATTTTGTATAGTGTTTTTACAATCATATCTTAACATTTTTCAGTCTCAAAAAATTGTATTATAAACTGGGAGAGAAGAAAACAACGAATTTCAATGACGGTCTAGGTGCCTTCTACAGTCATATAGAAAGAAATGAATATGTAGCCGTTGATTCGATTATACCTATGAAAACTCAACAGTTATCTTGTGAGGTAACTAGTAATTGTTATTATCGTCTATTAGATATCCACCTGCGTGGCTTTGCGAAGTGTGTCATGTTTTGTATCCTATGGAGAACTTGTACAGAAAATTAAAATGGCCATTTTCATTGGCTACATAATTATTTAGATCGATATATTTGTTATTTTTCGTTTCGATAGTTCCGTATTTTATAAATTATGACCAGAAATTCGCCATGTCGATAGCGTTAGCAGACGCGCCGTAAGAGTTTTTCTTATTACACGAAGGGGTATTTTAATATTAATATTTATAGTGAAAGAAATCATTGTCTTACAGGAACTTGCATACATGGACAGAAATGAAAATCACCTAATGATGATTCCGGGTTTCGACGGACGTTATCAAGTATTTGAGTCTATAGCAGAAAGACTTAAAATACGAGCAGCAACGCTACAGTTAGGCCCCGACCTTATTTGTGATAGCATTCCAGAGATGGCTCAAAGGCTAGCAAATGTAAGTTTAACTAGTTACCTAAAATAACTTTACATTACTTCTGTTTTTGTAACTGCCTCGTTACACCAGAGGCCTTTTTTTGTGGGTGGAAAATCATCAAATTACGTCTCCCACTCTTGGGCGGAGCGGGAGGGCGTTTCAGACTTTTACTGACTTCAATTGCCCATGTGCCAGGGTCCCAGTGTCTTTTCGAACAATGTCACGACCCTGGAAGATACAAGAGGCCTGGGTTCGATATACAGGTCGGACAAAATTGTATTGTATTTTTTATCGAATAATTCTCAATAGCAGCCCGGAGTCTGGATTTGTACCCGGTTGATGGCAACAACATATTATGTATATGGCGGCATATACATATGAGACATAAAAATACGTGTCGAAATATGTATACACCTCTGCGTTTACCTTTCAGTGAATACAGGTGTGAAGTTATGATTGTCTTTATTTTCTTAAAATGTAGCCATTTTTTCAATTCACATTTTATTAATTTGCTTTATTTATTTCACAGCACATCAAATTACACTTCGAGAAATCTTCAAAATTTTACATTTTGGGATTTTCATTCGGAGTAAACATAGCACTGGAAGTCGCCAAACTGTTAGAAGCTGAAGGTACTGACTTTTCATTTACTTTGATCATTCCTGTTCCATTTGTGACACCAATGTTTTATTGTTTGTCACTTATTAATCTATTAAATATGTTTCAGGACGCAGCGGCGTAGTATATTGCCTGGACAGCAGCCCTGATGCCTTAAAATTACAACTAAAAGCTTACATTGGCGATCTCACTGAAGTACAATTACAAAACGCTGTATTAATTCACATGTTCCAACTTATAGTCGAACAAGAAGGAGTTGAAATAAAACAGGAACTAGAAAAGTCAGAAAATTGGTCAGATAAAGTCGATATTTGTATGCATAAGCTTCGAGGGTTAGTCCACTTTTCTATAGAACATCAACGAACAATTTTGGAGTCGGCGTATAAGAGGATTTTGTTGGCTAATGAGTATAAGCCTGATTTTAAACTGGATTCGGAGCTGGTGCTGTTGAAAGGCATTCCTCATCCAAGAGTGGAAGGCTTATCTTACGATTATAGTCTATCTAAGTATAGCAAACAGCCAGTCAAAGTATTCCATATAGAATCCGACCACGCTTCAGCACCATACGATGGCAGAGTTTCTAACATTGTCAACAAAATGCTTGATCCCAATGTATTGGAAGAATTTAAACGAAAAAATCTTTGTGAATTCTATTATTGTTAAATACGTTATATTTGCGATGGTAACATGCAGTAACTAATTGTTATTATATTTTTTTAATTTACGGCTCATTTGATATTTTATTTACCATACCAACATAACGCAGTTTTCACTAGTTTACATTGTTTGACATTAAATCATCATCACAGACATAAAACCATATTGTGTGCTTGCCCATATGTGACAAGTTTGTGGTTTTTGACACCAACAGTTTTGTGGAAACTTAACACTTGACTAGGGGTATTGTGTATCTGCCTGTTAGTTTTAGACTCAGAATAGCAAGGCTATTTGCTTTTTATATAAACTCAAACAAAAATAATGTGTTGAAGTCTTGTGTTAATAACAGCACAGTGGTTAGTCATACTACTAATAATAAGGTGGTGAGCTTGAATTAAAGTAAATGAAATGCTCTATGCTTATGCACATATTGTACAAAGGAGACATATTCCTCAATCGCAATGAACTCACTGCTTGGTGATGATATATGTTTTAAACTGGCTTTGGAAAACTAAAGGTTTTTGCAAGAATATTCTTATACCTAGCAACAACAGGTTATATTCTTGCTCTAAAATAATAAATTAACCAAAAGTAGATCATCAGAATGCCTTGACATAATTAGGTATATGAAAATATTCAAGGTATTTCTTTCAAATTATTAGAAATAGAAATATTTTAAGAAAAAACAAAGTTTGACATTGTTGGTTTTACCGAACATTTGTTCAAGAAAGATCACCAAATGCTAATTAATTTATCAAAACTATAATGGGCATTATTTTAACCGTAAAGGAGACGGATACGCTTCCATACAATTTTGGGCCTGGATGTAAAAAGATCAAAGTGGTGTCTATAGATAGGTACTATATTATAAAACAATCACTGAAAATTTTGTAGATTTTGGCAATCTGAGAGCAGAGTTAAAATAGATTGTGAGGTTATGCAACAATCTACACTTAACACCTGATTTTTGAAGTGTGATTGGTATCCATACATCCACATCGCAGACAAACAATACGGTGGCCAAGCTGTCTAGGTTCACCAAGAGGTGGTCTTTGAGCCTAGATCCAGCAAGCTTGGCAAACATGGTCACTGGAGTTTACCTGAAAGATGTAAAGTGTTTAGTAACAGATAACATGATCACTTTAAAAAAATCTCAGTTCAGTAGTAACTTAGTTCAACGTAATTTATCTTCATAGGCCTTTTAAATGTTTACCTATGTATAGTTTATTATTTTGGTAGTATAATGGTGACAGAAAACGCTGTAAAGACTGCAAGCCAGCGTGGTAGACGTTGGTGAACTAATAAATAGGAAGTGAGTAAGTACTTACAGATTGTGATTCACGCCATTGACGAATCACTGATAAATTCATTTCGTCATCTAAAGCTCGACGACCTATTGTATTACAGCGATTAGTCGCTATGCCACAATTTACGCAACGATCCATGGTTTCAATTCTCAATCGGTAGGCCGTTCGTGAAATCCAAAATAACAAGACCAAGTCAAACGTTTAAACGGGGTTCTCACTTCTCAGTGTCCGGTATGATAACAAGGCAAAGGTTGTACAACGAGGTAGATCAGAGTCCGTAGAATGAAAGCAGGGGTCGAGGAAAATATCTATAAAACTATGAGAGGAAACCCACTCAAAACGTATATGCAACGATATGGATACAAAACAAGTGAGTTGACCATGCCTACATGACACTGACGTGTTATGTAGGCATGGTCCGATATACCAAAAACTAATTCAAAATCCGATTTCATACAATAGTCGATTCGTATCGATTTCTCAAACTTAAAGATTGGATTTCAAAAATCTACCTAGCCGAATCAAACGCTAACGATCTACCACCAGACGAATCAACAATAAAATCAATGGATCTCATCACCAAAACACAAACTGGATTTTGTTAGAAATTCGCTTTCTCTCTTTCTAACTAAACGTAACTTAGCGGAGTAAAAAAGATAGCGTGAATTCTGTGATTTAGTTTTCGGCTTTCGGAAATCTAACGGACATTATAATGCGATTAATATCATCTTTACTGTGTTTCATTTTCGAGATTATACGTTGATGTATTTTGGTTTATGGTTCAAGGTTTCTTGGAGCGAGGCTTGGCGCTATGGAAATCAGATTTCTAAAAACGGATTATGAAATCGATTTTGAAATCTGAAATCGGATAAGTATCAGTTACCACTCAAAACCAAAAACGCCCATGCCTAGTGTCATGCCATGCATATCATGTCAAAGTTAGCACAGACTAAAAATACAATAATCGATTGGTAAACGTGGATCAATTTATTTTAATTATGTAGATATTCAATCGGTTTTAGCTGTTCAATACGTTAATTCTAATACATTTAATTATTTTAATTCAATTAATCATCTAGTGAAGGCATTTTCTTAAATAGTATACACCCTGTCACGTTAATCGATTATAATTTAATCGGTATTCCATTTACTTCGTAACCTTAACTTAATTTTCTGATTTCTCATTTACCAGATTGTAAATTGTGTTGATTTTTCAGATTAATACAATAGAAAAATATAACCTTGTTTTTAAACTATATCTCTACTTATTACAAATTGGCCCAGAAATTTCCGTCTCCTTTATGCAACGTGGAGGTTCTATAATATAGATTATATTTTATGCTTTCAATTCCATAAACAGGGACACCTTGTTGACAGAAGTCCAAAAAGAAATACCCAAAATTTACAGTTTTCTCTATCAATGTTACAGGCACCCAAATTACTTTTTAAAGACAATCTTTTGAAATGAGCCGTTGGATATCAACAGGGCGACCCTTCTTGGGCCAGTCATTTTTAGTTTGGCAATAAATCCAATTATTCGAAAACTAAATTCTAAATTCAACGTATGGTATTTGTATGACGGAACTCTAAGAGATGATGTAGACACAGTCTTAAAAGATTTAACTTTATTAAAAGAAAAATTCAGTTCCATTGGCCTAGACCTTAACCTATCAAAATGTGAAATTTATCTTCCCGAAACCATTGATAGACAGACTACCATAGCAAAATTTAATACAATAGCACCAAATATCAAAATAACGGAAAGAAATTCTCTTCCCCTCCTAGGTTCCCTAATTTTTGACGGATCCTTTCCAACGTTCCTTGCTAGGAGGCCGTCCAATGCTACGTGCATTGGACGGCCTCCTAGCAAGGTATACCAATGACCTTATAAAGGCTGCAAGAATCCGCTAGATGCGAGAAGCCAGCAGTGGACGTATGTCCAGCAGTGGACGTCTTTCGGCTGAAATAATTATGATAACATTAAACTAGACGTCGGCAGTGTTATGTTTTCCCGTAATTAGAATAGAGAGACAATTTCAAAGAGGTCATTATATTTGTATATTCCGCGAACATGCATCCTTAGGCCACGCGACGTAAAACAAGCTGACCGATAGCGTCACCTTTAGTTTCAGAGAGGTAATCTTAGTCTTAATCAATCTCAAATACATACATTTTTAACAAGATTCTAACATTGATGGTCGCTAAGGTAAAATTGCGACCAGATTTTGAGCGATTTCAATTATGAGGCTGGGCTTTCAGAAGTCCAGGCATAGTCAATAAGGTTGCAGCAGATCATCATTAAAATGGCGGAAATACCTGAACAAAGCAAACAAGTAGGTACCAAATAGTAAGATTAGTAACTCAAAAATAAAGCAGCTGAAAGTCATGGAGACCTTTACGCAGCAGTGTGATGATGCAGACTGATAGAAGGTAGTAAAGTATAACATCCCGTGCGAGTTAATTAGAACACACCTGGCGGTAAATGACTGAAATTGTATCTCTCTAAGTACGTTTGTATAATCACTTTTAAATATCAATCATATTTAAAAAATTAGATGAGGTCGGTGTTTCTTATCGGACTACTCTGAGAAAAAAAGCCAAAACCAGCTCAGAAGTCACAGTCTCTTTTAAAGTCCAGACATAATCTTAGGCAGATCATTTAAAGACTGTGTAAATTGGTTTTTGAAAAGGTCTCTTAAGGAAATCAACCATATAGATTGAGTAGACCTATGTTCAGTTACTACAAACATTTTTCAGTAAACGTGCAGCTCAACTCAGAACTTAAGGAGCTCGACGATTCGATGAACAATACGAAAGAGATGACATTTTGGTAAAGCAGGGGTAGGTCCAAATTTTAGCGTGATGACAATTTAATTTGCACTAAGATGCCATGATTGCCGATTACATACCAATAATATATTTAACACATTTCTTAGTTGTTAAAAATAGATTCGATCACGCCAAAATATTTTTTTTTTTTCTCTTTATGTATGTCAATCCCATCGTACCCTAAATGCACATTGGTCATATCTGGTACAGTCTGTGCCCTACTTTATCTGACCTTCCCGGTATGAACGACGCTCACATCGAAGTGCTAAGTCCCGCCCCATTTAAATAAATCATCTTGTTAAGCCATTTTAGTCATTATCTTGTTAGCGTTAAGATTGAATTGCGTATTAACAAGTAATATGTTTGTGTTTACACGGCTACTACCTAATCGTTAATTTCGCTTATTCTCAACAAGTTACTGTGGCTTCGCGGTTCGATGCTGGATTGACGATGAACGGTGCGTAAAAATCGATAAAGTTGGTCATTGAAAACACGAATAAAACGACATTTTATAAAAAACGAATCCTAGCTAGATCGATTTATCGCCCCCGAAACCCCTTGTATACTAAATTTCATGAAAATCGTTGGAGCCATTCCCGTGATTCAGATTATATATATATATATACATATATACAAAAATTGCTCGTTTAAAGGTATAAGATTTCTGCCATATTTCTTGCATTATTATAGAACTGCTGATATGATTTTCGCCTAACGAACATATCTTAAACAAGGGGGTAAAACTTCCTTGAATAATAGCGAATTTGATCCTTATCGAGCATTGGAAACTCCTTTAGGTATTTTGATAAATCATGTTGTCAAGCGATTTTAATTATTATCCTGCTGTCACTAAGGTTGAGAGGATTAAAAGGTTGAGTATCAAAATGCAATAAGACTACTTATAACAACCAAGGTGAGGGTGGATTAACAAAAAAATCGCGCGTCAATAACATCATAATTTGCTGTATACGCTTCGTATTCTGTGACACATTTTAATAACTGCTTGTGATTTTGCGATATTGAACTTAATGATCCCTACTATATGGTTCAAATTCTATAGAATAACGCGTCTAGCTCACAACTAACAGCTAATTTGAAGACAAAATAGTAAGAGTTCATTTGGTCTCGTGGTCATTTAACAAATTGTTGTCTGGGTTCAAAACCAGCATAACCTATAGACTACTTTTTGTTCGTAATGATTTTTTTATTTTATTTTTTTACTTTTCTCTAAAGAACGAAGTCTTTAAATGTGTTTTTCAATGGGTAGTTTGTAAAAGAATTAAACAAAATCATTGCAAAAAAATGATAATCTTTATTATTTAAAATATACTATGAGTAAATAAAGTGAGTAAATGCTCATAGTTGCTAACAAACATTTTTAACACGTTGAGTGCCAAACAAAAAATTGTTAGTAGTAAGCACGTGATAACGCGTGATCGGCCATAATGCAGAGCCTACGAATCACGTAATACCGCGTGATCGGCACTCAACGTGTTAAGCATGACAATGCTTGGAAGTTTGTTGTTTATTTTTAACGAGAAGATGGATGCATTTGTGAAAGGTTTTACAGTTTTATAGGTATAAATCAGGGATGTTAAGGAGCTCCGTAACCGTAACCGAAACTATCAGATATCCGATATAAAAAATTATCCGTAACCGAATCCGAAATAAAAGTATCGGATAGTATCGGATTTGTTATTACATTTTTATTTTAGGTAGCTGATTAGATAACACTAAATGCATATTTATAATCATTTTAATTTTAAATACCTGAAATAATTACTCACAGACTGATTGTAATTCCTACCAAATGGTGACATATAAATAAAACCATTTTATTAGCTATTTGTATTTTACTTTTGACATTCCTTAAAAGTTTAATATCCGTAACCAAAATTATCCGAAACTAACGGATAATCCGAAATAATTTCATATCCGTATCCGGTATAATAATCATTCCTACATCCGTTACCAATCCGTATCCGAAATTTCATATCCATAACATCCATAGTATAAATATGTAGTGAATTAACATGTTATTTATATAGAAACATGGCTTTCTATTTATAATGTATGTATAATGTATAATTTATGAGTTCTGTGGGCGTAAAGATTTTTTATTTACCCACCTGTTTACAAAGTAAGTTTTTTATTCGAAATTCATATCGGTCTTTCTATAATAATACAAGAAGTATTATAGAAATCATAAATTAAAACAATTTTAAAAAGAAATTGATGATAGATAGATTGTGGTTTTGAACTCGCACACTGTTCATCGTCAATCCAGCATCGAACGGCGAGGCCACAGTAACTTGTTATAAATATGCGAAATTAATGATTAGGTAGTGGCCGTGTGAAAACTTAACATAATACTTCTTAATAAGCCTTTCAACCTTAACAACAACAAGATAATGATTAAAATGACTTAACAAGATGACTTATTTAAATGGGGCGGGACTAAGTAGTTCGATGCCACGCACAATGGTCCACTCAAAGGACTAAGTGCGGAAACCAAACCCCCATAACATAGAACATAGTAGTTCGATGCGAGCGTCGTTTATACTCAGATAATCACCGCCTTTCTTTGGGTATTTCGATAAATCATGTTGATAAGCGATTTTAATTATTATCTAGATGTCGTTAAGGTTGAAGGCTGAAGGATATGCAATACGACTACCAGAAATAACCCAATCGAGGGTGGATTAACATAAAATTGTAATAAAAACACCACTGTTAGATATCAATGCTTAATATTTAATTCCGTGATCATTTTAACAGCTGTTTTTGGTTTTTCAATAATGAACTTAATGGTCTATATCATATGGATCAAATTCTATAAAATATTGCGTCTAGCATCACAACTAAAATCTTATTTGATATCACTTATTAAGAAGTGAATTGGTCTCACGGTCATTAACGCAGATAGATAAGCATCGTTGTCTAGGTTCGAAACCAGCATAACCTAAAGACTTCTTTTTGTTCAAAATGTTTTTTTTACTATGTTTTTTTTTTACTTTACTTTAAGTATTATAGGCGTCAAATGTTTTTTTTAGATAGGCAGTTTGTTTACGCATTATTGAAGAAAATATTTATTATTTCATTAAAATATACTTAAGTAAATAAAGTAAGTAAATGCTAATAGTTTCAAAATTAATATATATTTTATAGTAGCACATTCAAACTTAACTATTTACTTAATAAGTTATATAAAACAATATCAATGAAATAACCATATTTTTCTCTTATTTCTCTTACATATATCGAGGGTTTACTGCGAAAACCTTCTAAGTGCAGTCAAGTCAGTTTTGTGTTATTCCGTTTTAAATGTTTACACTTAATTAAAATATTATAATTTCAGTAGATTTTAATTACTTTATTAGTCACGTGGTAGGTGTACGCTGCCAGACTAGACCTCACAATACGATTTCAAGTGCGCAGTGGAAGTGTGATAATCGTGGGGCTCTAGAGACAAGAAGTGGCTAGCGAAACTAGTCCGCCGTACGCGGAGCAGACAATACAAGTACAATTCAAGTGAAGACGCAATACAATTAACAAATGACTCACCTAAAATTCAACAAAAGATCGCGAGATTCAAGCGGCGACATGCTTTCCTTGTTAAGCACCAAAAACAAGAGGGGTGTCAAGTGTCAAAATCAAACTGTCAAGTCAGATGTCATTCCGTTCGATGGCGCGTTCCGAAACTACTTTAAACGGGACTAAACATATACCCCCCCCGGACGGGCCTTCCCGTCCGCTAATCACTTGGCAATCCCGACAAGGTTGCGTTTTATCAGTCCAGCTGACGCGCTGCTGGAGGATGTGCAAATACTCCAAGCTCCAACGCTTCCAAAAACTCTGAGCGAGCTGCTGCACCAACTGAAACCGCGATAGCCAATTTTGGCTCACATCGACAAAAGGGTGCTCCGGCAGGGCGACAAGTGGCTGTCAAATCAAAAAATGGCCCGGGGTCAGGGCCTCCAAGACGTTCGGGTCCGAAGACAGCGGGCACAATGGACGCGAGTTCAACACAGCTTCAATGCGGGAAAATACCGTAGCTAACTCCTTAAAGGTGAGAACGGTGTCTCCCAACAATTTGCGCCAGAGTCCCTGTGCCGCTTTCACCGCGCCCTTAAAAATACCCCCCCAATGGGGGCAGGCTGGCGGGTCAAACAATAACAAACAATAAAAACAACCAAACAACAATAACAACCAAACAACAACAACAATTTAACCAAATGGCCCTCCTTAGGCAACAAAAGGGGGTGACGGCCCCATAAGGAAGGCTAGAGTGCCTCAACCGTCAACAACAAACAACAAAAGACCCGTATCGTCCAAAAAGGGGTTCAACTTACTAACGGCTCCCGACAATATCCAAAACTCTCGCTGCAGAATGGCCAACAGCGCATTGCAACCGGCATGCGAGTTCTTAATGTGACGATCAGTCACCAACAATTCAACAACAACAAACAACAATTCAACAATTTGTCGAGGGAGCTAAATCGACTCAACAAAAAATCAGGGTCCTTTGTTCCAGCGAGCACCTTGAGCCCGGGCAAAGGACCCGACATCAAGACTGGCGATCGAGGCCAATCATCCTCGGGATGAGTCAGCCAGTCTGGTCCCCACCATAGGGGGTAAGCAAACAGGCGGGGTGCCAGGCACCCACGTGAGGCCACGGCGCCTGGGTTCAAATCTCCAGGCAAGTGCCTCCAAATCAAAGGCGTTTTAGAATCTTGAATCAGAGACACTCGGTTCGCAACAAAGACCTCCAAAGAGTGGACGGACGTCTTCAACCAACACTAACAATTTGACTGTCCGTCCAGGCGTAAGAAAACCGAATGTCCACAGTTCCACCCAAAGTGTGAGCAACGTGGTTCAATAGACGCACAAGACGCGCCGCCCCTGACAATTCAACTTAGGGATGGTCAGTGCCGTCCGGAGGGGGGCCACCTTGCTCTTGGCCAAGACCAGTGACAAATTCACTTGGCCTGTTGCGCAGACGGTGCGCAAACAAACAACAGCTGCATAACCGTGCGAAGACGCATCACAAACAAGGGTAGCAGTGTAGCTCCCAGGGGGGAGGATAGCGCGGGGTAACACGACCTCGTTGACTGCAGGGAGTGCGGATACAAATTGGAGCCAATCTTCCAACAGGGTTTCCCGAATTGGCTCGTCCCAGCCAAGTCCCGCAGTCCAAAGGCGCTAAAGACAACAATTATGCCCAAAACAATACAAACAAACAACAAAACAATAGACAAAAGGCAACCCTGGGATCCCATGTCCATAATGACACGGACCACAACAGAGTCCCCCGTGGGCCCCCAGACCTGACCGATGCCGTTGGCAACAAAACCGTGTCGATCTGAGGGGTACCTTAGCGGGGCAGGCGCCAATGTCCTAACAATGCCTGGGCGGCGACCGATCGCCGCACCCAGGCCCAAGTCTTTCCCGACGAGGATGGAATTCAAATTCCTCGTACGCGCGGTGTCCCGAGCCACGCGCCATCGCTGGATGGGCATATCCCACCGGAGGCCTGAATGGCGGGGGGCGTGACTCCAACCGGGGACGTTCCGCCAAAGGAGTGGAGGGAAGGCGGTGCTGGTCTGGCCAGCGCTGCCTAGCAACAACTGCGTAATCACCTTTACGCGGGGAGACCAAATGGCGGTCGCGCGGCTCCCGATCAACTTGCGCGGGGGGTAGAGTGCGGCACTCAAAATTGCGGGCCTCTCCCCGGTTCTGAAACGGCGAGGCAGAAGCCCGGTGACCAACTCCATGATACCCCCCCGTACGCGAACCTTCATCAGAGGCTGGTCTACCAGCGTGGTTCGCGTTAGCGCACAATATGTCCAAATGGGACCCCCCACAAATTCTACAAGGGCGGGGGTTGGGGCAGTCCCGATGGAAGTGAGTCCCCAAACAAGAGAAGCACATGCGGCGTGCATTGGCAATTCGGCGGCGGGCACACACGTGCAACTTCAAAAAGGCCGCGCAAGTTGCCATGCCATGCCCCGTGTCCCTACAAAACTCACAACCAGGACGACTCTGGGTGCCAGCAAAACGAGCGGCGGGGCGACCATCAACAGGCCCGCGAGCCCTAGTCCGTCCCTGGTCTCGTGGCCGGGAAGACGGCTGGCATGACTCAGTGGCAACGCCAGAGTCCACAAACCGACACTCATCCTCCAAAAATTGGATGAGGTCACCAAATGGGGGGAGATATGTTACACTATCCCCACCATACCTTTGCTCGAAATGAGCCCTCAAATCGGCAGGAAGCCGTTGCAGCACAACATGCACCAAAGGGTAAGACCATTGGTCCACCGGCAAGTCCAATCGCTTTAAAGCGTTGGTCGCTACCACCAACGGGTTCAACAGGTCAGTACGCAATAATAATAATAAATAAAATTTTATTGACATAAAAACATTGTTACATTTATATATTAAAGCCCTGACTCCTGAGCTAGGTTGTAACCTGTGTTACAGGAATCAGTGTCTTCTCCCATTTTTGTTACATTAACATTTATGTAATAAAATTTAAACAATCATGAAGTCATGCAATCATCGAAGCACTTGTGTGTGTGTGTGAGTGAATGTGGGAATGAGTGTCTGTGCGTGTGTACGGTGTGCGTGGTGTGCGTGATGTGCGTGTGTGGGGTGTGCGTGTGTGGGGTGTGCGTGTGTGGGGTGTGTGTGTGTATCAGGGGTATGTATATAATGAATGTAGTAAGGGGGACCTAGTTGTGTTAGTGTTTATATTAATAGGTTTTCTGTTTGTGCGTAATCTAAAGTTTGTAGCCAAGTTTTGATTTTATTTTTCGTTTCACATTTAGAAAGTGAGTTAATTAGCAGGGCTCTGTTAATTTTATTATAAATATGCGTACCTAGAAAAAAATGTTGTCGCCTAGCTGAAGCAGATTTACATTTTATATGTTTACAGACATTAGGGATGGTGCGTTTACTTTTGTTTTTGTTGTTTACAGGTGTTATTTTATGTTGTTTCAATGTGAGATTGAGAAGATATAACTGTCTCACTGTGAGCACTTTACAGTTTTGGTATAAGGTTACAGTCGGAAACCGATACGGTTTAAAGGTCATGACTTTGAGCAGTGATCTTTGAGCTCTTTCAAGGTGAAGCATAATAGTTTTACAGGCACCTCCCCACACCGTGATACAATATCCCACTATTGACTGGGCTAGAGAAAAATAAACAGTGCGAAGAAGATTCCAATCGGCCACATGTCGAAGTTTTCTAAACGCCCAAATAAGTTTCCTAACACGAGAGGTGGTTAGCTCGATATGAGGACGCCAACTTAGTCTTTCGTCCAGAAGTACACCTAGGTATTTTATATTTGCTTTTTGGGAAATTGTAAGACATGAGCACTGACTATTGTTGTCGGGAAATTTGCAAGAGTGAGCTTTGAGACTTGATGACATAGGTTTGGTTTTAGCAAATGTGAACTGCAGGTATGAGGTCTTAGCGATGTTAAGGGTAAGTAAGTTATCTTCCAGCCATTGACTGACTTTACGTAGTCCCAGCTCAGCCGTGTGTCGTACCTCCTCCCAAGTCTCTCCATGAAATATGAGCGCGGTATCGTCGGCATAGCTGAATATTTTACCTTTAGAAAGAGATTGCTGGCATAGATCATTCACATATATCAGGAAGAGACTCGGAGAAAGGCAGCTGCCTTGTGGGACACCACAAGTGACGTTGGCTTCCTCACTAACTAGTCCACCTATCTTTACTTTTTGTGTCCGATCACACAAAAAATCGGTGAATATACTGAGAGCTTCTCCTCGTATCCCAATATGGTCTAACTTGTTCACAAGGGTGGAAATACAGACCGTGTCAAAGGCTTTCGCAAGGTCCAAAAAAACACCTATGCATTTCAGTTTAGCATCAACTTTCTTGGCAACGTGATCCACGAGTTGACTTACTGCATCTTCGGTGCTTTTTCCAGACCTAAAGCCAAATTGAGCATCAGATAGAGTTTTGTTTCGTTCTAAAAAACTAAGGAGTCTAGTGTTCAGCAGCTTTTCTAATATTTTTGAAAGAGCCGGTAAAACCGAGATGGGTCTGTAATTTTTGACATCCTCCTGGCTCCCACCCTTGTGAACCGGCGTGATTAGAGATTTTTTAAAGACTCGGGGGAAAACTCCCTGTTCAAAACATATCTCAATGAGTTTTGTGATCGGAGGTATTAAGATACCTTTGCCTGTTCTAAGTAGCTTTGCTGAGATAAAGTCCCACCCCGTGGCACAGTCAGTTTTTAGGGTTTTAATTATAGAATCAATTTCAGCTTCATCAGGGGGGAGTAGAACAATAGAATTAGGTACCGGTGGTGAATTAAATTCATATAATCCAGGTTGGGACCTTCGGTTTTGACTGATTGTATCTACAAGTTGTTTACCTATATTAGAAAAATAATGATTGATGTTCTCAATTTCTTTCGGCACATCTTTTGTTTCTGTTAATAATAATTTATCTGCTGATGGTTTTTGCCCAGCTTGGTTAGTGATTGATTTTAGTATGCTCCATGTTTCTTTGGTATTTCGTGATGATTTTAAAGCAGATTTTTCGTAATTAATTTTTAACTTTCTAAGTAAAGAGTTGCAGTAATTACGGTATCGCTTATATGATATCTCTACAACTGCATTTTTTGCGTCTTTTAAAAACTTTCTATGCAGCTTGTCCCTATGTCTAATGCACCGCAGGAGACCAGGGGTTAGCCATGGTTTGAGGATTAATTTACGGTTTGGCACATTAACTACTTTTGAGTGTAGTGAAACCGCAGACATCAAACACCCGACAAAGAGTGTGGCCGCCTCATTTGCATCAGAGTCTTTTGTTATAAAAGAAAAATCAGTATCCTTTAGGTGTTCGACAGTAGCTTCTATATCAACCTTTGTGGTGGTTCTGATTTTTTTGGTTTTATGAGGTTCGTTGTTTAAACATAGTAGTACAGAGGCGTGGTCACTAACCGTAGAATCTATAACAACAATTGTCGAACAACTTGAGGTATTGATCATGAAGTGATCGAGGCAGTTATGGACTCTTGTTGGGTATGTATGACCTGGCAGGAGGCCCATTTCTGCGGTTACATTAAGATACAAAGCACTATTCCTATCTGTGCTTCCCGGTTTAATGTCTATATTGATATCTCCTGTAAGAATAATATTTTTAACTTTTAGTTTGCTAATTATATTTTCAAGAGAATTAAGAAAGCTATCAATACGGTACATTGAGGGGGACCTATAGGCTGCCAATATACAAATATCTGAGCCAACTTTCAATAAGAGAAAATTAGCACCCAATGGATCTGGCTCCTCAACGGTACAGCGAATGTGATCTTTTGTATATATTACAATACCATCATTTTTGTTGAGGCTTTTTTTTGTAGAATGGGTGACATAATTGCTTAAGGCGGGAATTGGTTTATCATCACTGAGCCAGCACTCCGTCAGTACTATGATATCCATTTCACATGATAGCCTAGCTAATTGGGCCTGAAAGCTGTCTAGGTTTTTATAAATACTCCGGATATTTTGAGTTATTATTTTAAGAGACGCGCTTGAGTTATTGATAACTGTGTTACAGGTGTCTGTATCACAATGATGAGATGTTGCCAAAGTGATACTATCTATATGTGTTGAAATATTGCTATCTGTATTAGCCATTGAAAATCGTTATTGTTTTACTGTTACTAATAAACGTGTCGCCTCTTAACCTATATGTTTTTGGATAATCAAGTAAGACAATAGTGTTTAAGGTACCCTGTAAAATACTAAATGTATGTGTGTGAGTAACGGATCTTATTTGTAGTATAAAGTGTAATTGCGGTGTGTATTTGTATTCAGAATGTTTTTTTGTGTAGTGTAATAATTGATATTTTCTGTGTTTAATTGTGTTAGGTGTATATGTTTTACAATAAAAAATCAAGTGCAAATAAAAAAGTAATAGAATGAAAGAAAAATGTTCAAAAAAGTAGCATGCAGCTATGCCCAGTCATTGTTCTAGGTTAATCTTAAGGTCGGCTTCGCTTTTCACAAGTATATGTTTCATCCCTTCAGTCTGACGAAGGAAGACTTTCCCGTTCGAAGTCCAGCAAAACTTGAAGCTATTGTCAGTAGCAAATTTGCGAGCCAGGTAGAATAAGCGTTGTGACTTCGAAGTCAGGCACTCAGATAGATAGATTGGTTTTATCTCACCTTGAAGTTTAATATGGGCTGTATTCAGCTTATTTTGTTTGTTGTTGCGGTTGTACTGGCGAACTTTATTAAGGATATTTTCTTTAGTGTTTACCGAGATGAAATCAACCATAATAGATGGAATTCCATCCTTTTTATTTATTCTGAAAATATCCTTAATGTCCCGACATTCGAGTGAGACGTCGAGTACGCTAGCTGTCTCTGTAATAATCCGACGAAGATCATCTATATGTTCTCCCTCAATGCTGACAAACTAGTAATGACCGGTAACCCCAAAATCAATGCAATATGAACGTCAGCCAAACAACGTTTATTTTGGTACCGCTGGGTGAGTAGTCCCAAAGCGGTAGGGTAGGCTGAGTCAGTCAACGACAGATGCTGTACCAAGGCTCGGGCCTCACCTTCCAGGACAGACAACAAATAGGCCAACTTTTGGGCGGGTCTGAGGTCCGAGCGTGCATCAACCAAACTTTCAAACAGGTTTTGGAAACCTAACCACTGGTCCAAGCGACCGTCAAAGTGTGGCAGTTCCAAGGTAGGCAATCTACTCAATAGTCCGGGACCTGAAACAACCGAGGTCTCCGGCATGACCTGGACAGGTGTCCGGCACTGCAGTATTTCCATTTGTATGCCATTGCACAAACAATACAATTCAAATAAACCAAATAATTAAATAATCAAATAACAAAGTTCAATCAATCAATTACAAAATAACTACAAGCAAACAATCAAACTACCAAACTGACTAATCAGCAACTCAAGAAATAACAATATATTGGTTTCAATTCAATTCAACAATAAACTTTCATTTTAATTCAAAATCAATATCAACGTTCAAAATTCTATATCATATTCAATTCAAAATTCAAATTCAAATCCAACTCCAAATGTTAAGTTCACAAACCACTGCGTCAATGATAAAACAATAATAAACCTTTATTCCAACTCAAAACAATGGTAATACTCAAAAATGCCAATTTCAACAAAACTACCATATTGATGGTACAAAACTCAATATTTTAATGTCTTCCTGACATTCAATACAACACAGAGGTCAAATAACAACAACAAGAGGTTATTACATAGCTCAATCTAACCAACTCCGTTAGCATATGCAAACCTGGTTGACCCCGGCAATATGAGTTACTCAACTCAACAAATTTACAAATTATTTCAAACAAACAAGCAATCATAGTTATGCCAAGTACTGCCAAGTAATTAGCCTACTGTAAATTACCAATTTGTTGGTTATATGTCTTATAACCACGCTCTGCTACCAAAAATGTACGCTGTCAGACTAGACCTCACAATACGATTTCAAGTGCGCAGTGGAAGTGTGATAATCGTGGGGCTCTAGAGACAAGAAGTGGCTAGCGAAACTAGTCCGCCGTACGCGGAGCAGACAATACAAGTACAATTCAAGTGAAGACGCAATACAATTAACAAATGACTCACCTACAATACAACAAAAGAACTTACCTGGTGGTTGAAGGACACTGCTTCTGGGGTTACCTGGAGTTATGTATGTAAGTGAGTGTATATGTATCGTGTTGTGACGTTACGAGTATTCTTCAGGTTAGAATCCGCTGCAATAAGGCTGGAGGCAATCACAGCATGCGGTCTTCAAATCACTCGTTCCCAATAGCGTCACTTGCACTTGACCTTCAAACTATTTCAACAAGATATGTCCAAAACCCGTGTTATTACGTCAAATTAGGGGTTATTAACAATCAAGCAATTGGATCACGACTAATTGTCACAAACGGATCGATTTAAAAGGGATTAATTTCAACAAAAGATCGCGAGTTTCAAGCGGCGACATGGTTTCCTTGTTAAGCACCAAAAACAAGAGGGGTGTCAAGTGTCAAAATCAAACTGTCAAGTCAGATGTCATTCCGTTCGATGGCGCGTTCCAAAACTACTTTAAACGGGACTAAACAGTAGGTAATATAGTAAATATGTAATTTATTTGTAGTATATGTAAATATGTGTGATAAAAATCTGGAAATAAGGGAATTAATGACTAAGGTCGTACAGTTAGTCGGTTTTACATGTTCATAGCGAAATTGCGCTTGAAGCTAAACTATTGATGTTTTTAATGATTTATATTGAAAATTAGGTAGTTTTGGTAAATTATTGCATATGATTTGAAATTAACAATGCTAAACGAAGACACTTATTGTGTAGTACGTCAAGGAAAAAAAGTTAGTTGGTTTTATATGTAAATATTTATTGACTTTCAAAGTGTAAAAAGGTTACATGCACAATTATATTAATTAGTTACTATTAATCACATTATAATCAGTTTTAATATAATTATTATTCATCTTCTTCACTTTCAATTTCACTAACTGCTGGTTCAGGTAATTTATCAGCTATCTCATTGTCAGTTTTTAAGTTTGGAACCAACCGTGAAGCTCCTCAGGTATCATTTGTTTGTTACAAAGATTAATTAAATCTTTTATTGGCTTCACTTATTTGCAGCTGTTCTTCATAAAGGTGGTTTAATTTGTCTGGCAGTTGAAGATTAACAGATGGCATATTATTTTCAGTAGGCCACTTCTTATTTCGCGTCGAATGGGCGTGATTCAGCGCACTTTGGAATTTGGTTGTCGATGAATTTTTTCGAATTTCTATAACATTAAAATTGTCGCTCATGTCATAGTTTAAAAAATCTGTGTTCTTCTTTTACATACCTAATACGTTTTATCTTCAGCCATTAAACCTGATTTTATTTCAATATTTTTTATCACAAAACATACTAGTCTCTTTCCTCTTGACATCATTTTCACAAATATCTGTCACAAAAATTCAACTACGGAGAAAATAATGAAAAACTAATCTAATTTACGTAAAAAAAAAACGTTAGATACACTCACGTTGAACACTGAGCAAACTGACCACAAACTGAGCCATTAACAGTGACCTGTCAAAACATGCTAGGATCGCGTTTTACTTGGGCACGCCACTTTGAGGAGTGGACAGAGAGGCGCCACGGCGTCCTCACCTTCCGCCTGACGCAGGTTCTCACCGGGCATGGGTGCTTTGGTGGGTTCCTGTTCAGGATAAAGCGGGAGGAAACGACCGGGTGTTTCCATTGCAAGGAACGTCTGGAAGACATAGTGGAATATACGGTGGAGGAGTGCCCTGCCTGGGCGGAGCACCGCCGTGTCTTCGTAGAGGCGATCGGAGGCGGCGAACTCTCGCGTCCGGCCCTGGTGCGAGCCATGGTACGGAGCGGGAGGGCATGGGAAGCCGTCAACTCGTTCTGCGAAGCAGTAATGCTCGCGAAGGAGGAAGTGGGACGCGTGAGGAAGTGGCAGTCTCTGCGCCCTCACGTCCCTAGCTGCCGCAGGAGGAGACGCCCCGGGCGTCGGGAGTCAATAGTGGATTCCCGGCCACCGCTGGCGCGAGCTTACGGGCGGCAATCAATGGGTAGCTCGTCACCCGGTAAGGACTAGGCTTGGGTTGACGGCGCGTAGTGTTCCACGCGCGCCTCAAAGAGATGTCAGCAATACTGAAGGGGTCTGCTAGGACCGATGCCTGCCAGGGTCGCGAGATTCGTTCGAAAGAGTTACCGTGGCCCTGGCATACGAGCAACTGAAGGAACACGGGTGGGTTTTAGGCAGTAAAAGTCTGACATGCTCTTCCGCTCCGCCCAGAGCGGAAGAAGTCATTTGATGATTTCCCATCCAAAAAAAAGCGCGTATTACTTTTTGCTAGTAGTCACCTGACAAAGAATTCAATTATTTTTCATGTTATAAACTAGCCAAAGTAGTTTAGTCACTTTTGCATGTCAACAATGTGTTGGTAATTCTAATAATTTGGTACATGTAAAATCAGATTATAGGTATTTATTCGATTTTTGCAGTAAAGTTTTAACAGTAAAAGCAACAATGTTCTCCCGGTAAAAACATTTAAGCTCTCTTAGATTAATATCTACGGAATGTGTGTAAGAACATTTTGATAAACTTGTAAAAAAGAAAAACAAGTTATTAACGCTTAGTTTTTTTTTGCGTGCTAATATTTGTGGGGAAAATATTAGTAACGTCGTATGTGATCTTTTATCAATCGAATATTGAGCGATATATTGTAGTTGACTGTTTTTACCATGACATATCTTCTAAAGTATTCAACGTAGCGCTTAGTCGGTTTTACCAGTATTTAAAGCTCAAAAAGATAAGAATTTTCATGTATTTAACTAATTTTTGCCAAAAATGTGGTTTAGCAGGTTTTCGCAGTAAACCCTCGATATGTTATGATGAGGACTCATCGGTAAGCTAGTTATTGTTCAACAAACAGTTCATTAACTGTGATTAATAATTTGTGAAATGTTTTACAGTTTTATTGGTATAAGTATGTGGTGAATCAACATGTTATTTAAACAGAAAAATGGATTTCCATTTATAACAATAACATCACCACAGAAATTGTAACATTGTAATGGTTTAGCATTCATTGAATTGAGCATTCACTTACTTAATGTGTTTAAAAATACTTATGTAGATAAGTGAGTGGCGGCGTGACGCATCATCTCCAATAACTTTCTATAAGCGGCTATGTATACCCGTACACCATGTTCAAGCACAAATCTTTTCCTCTCATGTGCTGCAGTAGCCCAGGGTCATTCTACCGATGGTTAGACAAGGTAGTAAGAAATATTGTGTTTAATTGCAGCTAAGCGAATAGGCATCAATGGACATTGAATATGGCTTGCAACAATAAGTAGTCTGGTGGCGTTCGGATTCGTGACTATACGATATACATCATGGGATTTGCTCCTGAATTATTTCAATGAAGATTTTTCAGTATTTCCATAAAGTCTTAACCATAACCTGACTGTATTCGTCTGAAACAAAAGAAAAAACTTATTAACATTTTTGGAAGCGTGCAGCTAACTTGAAGGGAGTGGGTGTAATGGAATAATAGCAAAATACAAGATTACTAGGCTATAACAAATCATAAAGGTAAATTTCAAAGAGTAAAATTAAAAATTAAAACACTTACCGATATATTAACACTACGAACAATATCTTTAATTCCACCATTTTGCTCATGTTAACATAATTATTATTTTATGTCTAGTATAATCAGTAAATTGCAACATGACGCTTTGTTTACATATGTATAACAAAGTCAATAAAGATCTAATGTTACTTTTCACGATTTACGTCAAACGTTTTACAAATGTTTTGCTTTGTCACTGCTATTAGGCGTAGATTGACCTGTGTCACTTAAAACAACTTACTTCAATCTACCCCACGAAGTTAATATATTTTACTTCCTTGGTAATTATTAGATCTGTGGACATAAAGATTTCTTTATTTACCCACTTACTTTACAAGATATGTTCGTTAGATGAAAATCATATCACCAGTTCTGTAATAATGCAAAAAATATGGTAGAAATAATAAATTGAAAACAATTTAAAAAAGAAATTGTTAAGATTGTTAAAATTGGTGGAGTGTGATGTCGAACTCACACACCATTCATCGTCAATCCAGCATCGAACCGCGAAGCCACAGTAACTTGTTGAGAATAAGCGAAATTAACGATTAGGTAGTAGCCGTGTAAACACAAACATATTACTTGTTAATACGCAATTCAATCTTAACGCTAACAATATAATGACCAAAATGGCTTAACAAGATGATTTATTTAAATGGGGCGGGACTTAGCACTTCGATGTGAGCGTCGTTCATACCGGGAGGGTGAGATAATGTAGGGCACAGACTGTACATGAACCAAAACAGACTCTTCGCATCATCGACATTTGGTTGAACCAGGATTTAATGTAATGTGCCTACATCAAGTCTGTTCAACCTCAAGAACCTAAATAAATCCTGTCTCCCAGAGACATACCGAACACAGTCCTTCAGTAAGTAATGTAAGTCTTAACTCCACACAGTTAGGTGAATTTGTATTTTCTCATCATGAATGCAAACTGATTGCATGGAATATATCCAGATCTGAGTCGATTTGAGCTGTAACAATATATTTTCGACTTAAAATATTATTTACAAACCAGGGCACACGAAAAGGCTGACCCTGAATGGTTTTTATCACATTGCTTGAAAGAGCGTTTGTCTAAATATTTCTCCCAATTATCAAAATACTTATTTTTTAAATTAGTTAAAACTTCTGAATAATCCAAAATCTTCATAACGCTAACTTGGAAAATCAACTATTTTAATAAGCACGTTTAATACCCGTCCTACCACCTTACTTTCATCTCAATCAATTGCATTAATTGTTCTGTATACGTAATTCCTACATTCATCGAGTACATCGGTGGAAATGAAATCTTAACCTTAGGCACCAAGATATAACGTTCAAAATTATTTGTTTTAAACAGTATACAACGGACAATTTTATTTTAATCACTCGTACCGTACAATCGAACGACAGCACCACAGACAATGAGCTGTAATTACGCCATTCTCTTTGACAAAATCTGTTTTCTATTTTTCATTGTAAGTTGGAAAAATAGAAAATTATCCAAAATCTTTGCTTCTTGGCAATACTCTTGGGTTTACTATTTTTAGTCTTTGATCTTGGTCCGGAAAAGCATTGAAAGTATCTGATATGAAAAGCTTTATCCACTGGAAACCTCTTGAGCCAAAGAGATTATCTTAGAGCTTCCCCATGTTACATGCCCTAAAGACATTAAATACGGCACCTAACTTGCACAAAAGTATACGTGGTGTGTTTGGTTTGCAAGTAGTAGTGTCATAACAACATCTAATTGATGAGTGCATCAGTGCAATATTTTGTGCAAGTTTTAGGCTTGTGTATTACTTACGTAAAAACATAAAATCACGCCTTCTTCGCATGACATGCATGCTGATTACAGGTAAAATACACCTGATCTTCCTGAAGAACATCATTAATAAGATCCTTATATGGTCCCAGTGTTTCCGATCACATTGGTCTAGTAAAAGCCTCTTGTTACTCGCCCTTCTTTAATCCTTTCAACAAGATCAATTCATCTTGACATACCTACCTACTCGTTTAAATTTTGTCACTACATCTCCTTTTAAACCAAGTCATTGCCTTAGATTCTTAGCTCAACAAACATCAACATATGTAACTACACCCAAGCTTTGCAAGGGACTCATTTCCACTGCATTTATTCTACTTTCTTGTCTTTTTTGTCATACCCAACATATATACGAGTATATACATCAATTTCACATGTTGTAGATATTTGTGTATACCTACTACTAGTCCTTGTTACAGATTTACCGATCTAATCACAGTAATGACATCATTGTTCTCACAAAATCTAAAAACATTGAAATGTTAATGACGCATTAGTATTTAAAAATAAACATAGAGGTTCTTGTTTTTATTCATAAGTTTATGTTTGTCATTACTTGTAGATGATTGAGGTCTAGAAATTGTATAAAATCTAAAATAAGTTGTTGCCTACGGATCCACTCGCATCGTTATCATAATCAGCCTATATTGATCCCACTGCTGGGACACAGGCCTTCTTTCGGTGAGAGGCAGTGGACCGTGATCTACGACGCGGGCCCAGTGCGGGTTGGTCGATGTCACATTTCTTCGAATTATTGGTTCGAGACCATGCCGGTTTCGTCACGTTTTTTTTTCTTCATCTTTGTGAGTGCATTGGTGATTATATTATTTACACAAGGTAAAACGCCTGCCTGGGTTCGATCCCACGACCTACAATTTGTAAGTAGTGATTGATACTAATAGGTCACCAATGGTCCCTTAAGGAATGGATAACATGGCACTCGCATCGCATGGATAAGTAATACCATCAGGCATATTGCTTGTAGAAAATTGTTATTTTTAGAAGAAGTTTGTATTTATCTCACCATACTAAAGACTGATAGCTGACAAGAAAAATGCTCACTTTTTATCCCTTAGACAGGGCCTTATCCCATTGTTAGGATGTATTCAAATTTTTTTCGCGGTAGCTCTGCATTGCTTGGTAGTTCCGCAAAGAAGAATACAAACTTTAGTTTTTAAAATAATGTCGTTAAGTACGTCTGGAGACAAATAAATATTACTTGAATGTCTCGAATATACCTTGTGTTGTATTTTGATACCGTCTTTAAATAATAATATCCTACTACTGTTATTCATGTAAAAAATGGTGTGTTTAGATATTCGAATGACTGTTACCTACTCAATCACGCAAAAATAGATAAACGGATTTGGATGAAAGGACTTATTAGGCGTACCATACATCGTTGGCCTAAGGACCAACAGAGAATTGAATTAACTTTATGTGTTTAAAATAATATATATATATATCTGATTGAAACTAAGTTAAAATTTTGGACACATCTAAGAATTGTAAATATATCCTAAACGCTTTCGGATTTTGTGGTTTAGGCTATAATTAGGAAACAAACGGTAATAACTTGTATTAGTAAAAATACGTTACATTTTATCTATAAACGTTTCATTACATTCTTAGTATTTTTTTCTTTATTTTATGTAAAAACAGATTGTAGCACATATCAGTTTTAAAAGTAGGTAGTATAAAATAAAATATCTATACAATCAAGTGGGTGACGAACTGTTCTCCTAGCTAGGCTATGAAATAGCCCGTATTAAGGAGTCTATTTTATTCGAATATGTATATTCGAATGTAATGAAACGTATACGTACGTATGTATTATGTATATTAAGTAAGTACTACGTATAACTAAAGAATTAATAAAATTACATAATGTTATCTTAGTAAAACTATGCACGAACTAAAATAAGGTGTCGAAAAATTCATCCATGTCGCTGTCAAATGGTAAAGTACCCAAAAGATTGGCGGCATTACTCCGTTACATAGCAATGTTTTACTTCTGACCACGATATAAACCAGATTTCGTAAAAGATACCATGAGCACTCAGACCCCACGACCCGAAAGTTTCAACACCAAACTGCTCGTAAATAAGATCGAATATAATAATAATATCAAATTTAATTTACTTTAATTTTTTTTTTCAGAATCATGGAGTGTCTATTCTGTTGTAATAATTAAAAATAAACAAATAAAATAAACTAGTATATTAATGATTTCATATGTGTTGCTATTATTTATAAAGTCCTTTGGCAAATAGTTTAAAACTTGGATTAACACATGGGATACTTTTTACTCCCCGTAATATGTTCCTGACAAAAGATAGTTCAATAAAAAGTTTCAGCCTATTATTGTTCCAATGCAGGGCAAATACCTCTTCCTACAGAAAAAGCACGAACATTGATCATCACACCCTGTACAAAATAGATGGCGATTTCAAACCTGATATCAATTACAGTACCAGGTTTCCTCACGATTTGTTTCTCTTTAGACGTAAAGTACTCCGTTTGGCGTTATTTTGATAATTTGTTTTTGGTGTAAACTTATAGTTTTCCTTAAAAAGGAGCATGGGTCTGATACCATCATGTACCACTCACTACCTGGCCACACCGCAATGTAATCAAGCACGTGTGAAAAGCGTCGCTGCAGCTTTTTGCAATTGTTTAGTGGTTACCATAAAATTATATCAAATGGACGACACAACGTTATTGTTGCAATGTGGCAGGCTACTAAAGCGCGGTCTCGCTAGTGGTTTCGTTGCGGCTGCGACGTGGCTTTGATGTTGTTGGTATCACCCTTTTTTTTTCTGGATGCGAAATCATCAAATGGCTTCTCCCGCTCTGGGCGGAGCGGGAGGGCATGTCAAACTTTTACTGACTAAAACCCACCCGTGTTCCTTCAGTTGCCCATGTGCCAGGGTCACGGTATCTCTTTCGAACAATCTCGCGACCCTGGCAGGCATTGGTCCTAGCAGACCCCTTCAGTGTTGCTGACATCTCTTTGAGGCGCGCGTGGAACACTAGGTACGCGCCGTCAACCCGAGCTTGGTCCTTACCGGGCGACGAGCTACCCATTGCTCGCCGCCCGCAATATTCACTAGATGCGTCAAACTTTCATTCACAACATGATAATTATGAAGACAGGACAGGTCCTCCTTTGGACAGGTCCACTCAATCTGTGTGGTTCTTTCTTCAAAAGACCATTTCAGACACCGATCTACATGGTCATCAAATGATCTGACCAACAAAATTATATCCGTTTCTTTTTTTAGGGTTCCGTTGCCAAATGGCAAAAAACGGAACCCTTATAGATTCATCATGTCTGTCTGTCTGTCTATCTGTCTGTCTGTCTGTCTGTCTGTCTGTCTGTCCGTCCGTATGTCACAGCCATTTTATTCCGAAACTATAAGAGCTATGCTGTTGAAACTTGGTAAGTAGGTGTATTCTGTAAACCGCATTAAGATTTTCACACTAAAATAGAAAAAAAACTATAAATTTTGGGGTTCCCCATATATAGAACTGAAACTCAAAAATGTTTTTTTTCATCAAACCCATACGTGTGGGGTATCTATGAATAGGTCTTCAAAAATGGTAATGAGGTTTCTGATATCATTTTTTTCTAAACTGAATAGTTTGCGCGAGAGACACTTCCAAAGTGGTAAAATGTGTGTCCCCCCCCCCCGTAACTTCTAAAATAAGAGAATGACAAAACTAAAAAAAATATATGATGTACATTACCATGTAAACTACCAACGAAAATTGGTTTGAACGAGATCGAGTAAGTAGTTTTTTTTTAAAACGTCATAAATCGTAAACCGCAATTTACCTTACATTCAATCAACTGAAATATAAAAATTAAAAAATATATATTTTTTTAAACCGAAAATACCTACAGGTTTGTACGGAACCCTCGGTGCGCGAGTCCGACTCGCACTTGGCCGGTTTTTTTTTATATACACATTGACATTGATAATTTTTATATATACAATGACATGATTATTTACTTTGTAAAGTATCGTATTGTTTTAATTATTGTGAATGTGAAGACTATGTGGGTCTTTTTTAATTATTTTTTTTTTCTTTCGTTCTCAGTAATCACGATCTGGCAGTTTGAGTAATTTATGTGGCCTACCCAAATGTCCTTTCTTTGGTACTGTTCGTCAAAGCGTTGGGCTCCTTATCTTCCGAGTTGAGCTAAACGATTAGTGACAAATGCTTGCACTGACTGGACAGGTCCACTCAATCTGTGTGGTTCTTTCTTCAAAAGACCATTTCAGTCACCAATCTACATGATCTTCACATGATGTGAACAAGATTATGTCTGGACTTTAAAAGAGACTGTGACCTCTGAGTTTGTTTCGGCCTTTCTTCTCAGAGTAGTCAGTTAGGAAACGCCGAACTCATCTAGTTAAAAAAAAAATATAATTGACATGTAAAAGTGTTTGTACAAACCTACTTACAGAAATAAAATCATTTATCATTTATCATTTAAGAAGTTGTCTAAAAACACCTACGTATCTATAATCAGGCGCAGGACCGACGGTTTAGCGTGCTGATCTCTCTCCGATCGTATCGGATTGCCATCCCATCGGACTATAAGAGTGAGGAAAAAAGTGAGTGCCCCTGTGTCTGCGCACACACTTATGCACTATAATATCTCCTGCGCCGATGGCTAATCTCCGTTGTGATTGGCTGCCATGGCCGAAATACGGTCTGGAAGACTATACATAATCTATAATGAAGATGACCTCAACTCCAAGAGAGGTAACCGAACCCAGCATAGTTGGGATAAGGCAAGGCAGATTATTTGCTTGTATCTACAATGATGTTAAATAGGCTTTATTTCACACAGTTTAATGCACCATTAAATTTAAAGAAATCCTGACTATTTTACTACATACGTATTACTGTACGCACTAACGTATTTCTGTGCCAGCTTCGACCAAAGGTTAGGCGGTACCGAAGCCGTAAAGACAAGTTACGACCTAGCTTATATTGAAATATAACCATTGATAGGTATTATGTATTTCGCGTTCAGGTAATAGATACCGCATTGTATTTTTTGTGTAGGTGTGGAAGCATGTTTAGATTGTGCGAATATAAAAACCCGGAGTCAGGATTTATGCCTGGTTGGTGACAATAGGCTAGCCCCCTGTTACATAAACCTTATATAACTGTCGAAATGTAGTGTACTATGATGCTGATTGGCAGGAGACATTGGCTCCTCAAACACAAGTGTTTAATTAGCACAGGAGTCTGTGCTTTATTTTTCACTTCTCATACAAATAAAGAATTATTTATTTTTCTCGTTGTTTTTCTTCGCAGAAAAATACTATCAAACAGGCAAATGCAATCATTCTTAAATACTAATTTTCCTTATCAAAGTTATAGTAAAAGGAAATCAATACGTAGCAATTAACAACTTCGATATTCTTCAACGTTTCACAAAGAAAATCTAACTTTTCCACTTCAATAAGACCAGATGAACTATAACCTTAAAATATTAAGGACCTATTCTAAAAGTGTTGCAAAATATTCCATACAAAGTTACCTTTATCGTCTTCTGAAAGATGAAGGTATTTCGTATAAGGTAGTTATTAGTAAAAAAACGAACGAATAATGTCAAAGATAGTCTTGGTAAATATTAAGAAAGTGCGTTCCACGTATCTTCGACGCAATTTGAATTCCATCAAACAATCAATCAACTCAGCCTATCGCAGTCCACTGCTGGACATAGGCCTCTCCCATATTGCGCCACAACACCCTGTCCTCCGCCTTCCGCATCCAGTCTGTCCCAGCCACTTTCTTTAAGTCGTCGTTCCACCGAGCTGGGGGGCGTCCCACGCTACGCTTGCCGATACGCGGTCTCCACTCCAGGACTCGTCTGCTCCATCGGCCATCGGTCCTTCGACAGACATGGCCAGCCCACTGCCACTTCAGTTTGCTTACTCTGCGAGCTATGTCGGTAACTCCAGTTCTTTTCCGGATAATTTCATTTCTGATCTTATCCTTCAAAGAAACTCCGAGCATAGCCCGCTCCATAGCACGCTGAGCGACCTTGAATTTGTGGACCAGCCCAACTGTCAGTGTCCATGTTTCGGCACCGTATGTCATTACGGGCAGGACGCACTGGTTGAAGACTTTGGTCTTCAGACATTGCGGGATAGGCGACGAGAAGACCTGACGAATTTCCCAAACGCCGCCCAACCCAACTGGATCCTCCTGTCGGCTTCCTTCTCAAAGTTGTGTCTACCGAGCTGGATGACTTGCCCTAAGTAAACGTACTCCTTCACAACCTCGAGAAGCGAACCCTCGATGCGGATTGGACTCGGCATGACGTGCGAGTTGAACATGACTTTCGTCTTGTCCAAATTCATGCCGAGGCCAACACGCCGGGAGGCTCCATTCAGGCTGTGCAGCATCTGGTCCAACTGTTCCAGCGTCTCTGCCATAACGACGATGTCATCGGCAACGCGAAGGTGTGAGATGTACTCGCCATTCACATTGATACCCTGTCCAGTCCAGTCCAGCGTCTTGAATACGTCCTCCAACGCGTTGGTAAACAGTTTCGGGGATATCACATCCCCCTGTCTCACCCCCCTGAGCAGTTGGATTGGACGGGTTTTCGTATCCTGGATCTGAACAGTCATCGTAGCAGCGTCATACAGGCATCTCAACACTTCGATGTAGCGCCAGTCAATTCGACATCGTTGCAGAGAGGCCAGAACTGCCCATATTTCGATAGAGTCGAAGGCTTTCTCGTAGTCCACAAATGCCATACACAGCGGCTGGTTGTACTCCTCGGTTTTCTGTACAATTTGCCGAACAGTATGGATGTGGTCTACGGTACTGAAGCCTTTTCGAAAACCGGCTTGTTCTGGTGGCTGGAACTCGTCAAGTCTCCTGGCGAGACGGTTCGTAACGACTCTCGAGAACAGCTTGTATACGTGGCTCAGAAGTGAGATGGGTCTATAGTTCTTCAGCAAGGTTTTGTCACCTTTTTTGAAGAACAGAACCACCGCACCTCTGCTCCACGCTTCGGGCGTTGTACCCTCTTGGATGACGGAGTTAAAGAGACTCGCGAGCTCTCTCAAGACTGGAGCCCCGCCCGCTTTAAGGAGCTCTGTCGTGATTCCGTCATCCCCAGGTGCCTTGTTGTTCTTAAGCTGCTCGAGAGCCGCCCTAATCTCGCACTGGTCGACATCTGGGATGTCCTCCGTGTAGTGGCGCGTTAATTCGGCTCGATGGTCATCTGCACTATGTCCTGCTGGTTTCACCGTCCGCGCTGAGTATAGGTGCCCATAAAAATTCTCAACTTCCTCAAGTATCTCGGACTTTAAAGTAACGATTTTGCCAACCTCAGTTTTAAGTTCCGTCAGATGGGACCTCCCTAGTTGCTGAGCGAACACTTTCGACCCTCGATTTTGCTCAATCGCGACTTCAATGTCGCGGGTGTTGGCGCACCGAAGGTCGCGTCGCGTCAGCTTCCTTATCTTTAAGTTTAAGGCCCTCTTATCTGACGAAGACGGCTGCGTGGATGGCAACTCTCGTCTTTCCCTCATAAGTCCGAGAGTCTCCGAGGAAAGTTTGGACACCTTACTTTTCCGCTGCGACGGGAAAAGTCTGTGGGACATGTCGCGCAGTGCTTTGACCACCTCGTCGGCCTTCTCGTCAACAGTATCAGTGGTTTCCAGTAGGGCGAATCGATTTTGAAGTTCCAGTTGGAACTTTTCGGACCCTAGCGCGGCTTGGAGCTGCGTAGGTCGGAGGGTAGGCCTCATCATGCGGATTCTCTCAGCTCGGAAATTGATATTTAGAGTGCCTCGGACAAGTCTGTGATCGCTTCCGGTATTAAACCTACTGATCACAGAGACATCTCTAAATATGTGCTTTTTATGCGTCATGATGAAGTCTATCTCGTTCCTTGTCACGTTATCGGGGCTCTGCCAGGTCCACTTCCTTTGGGGTTTCTTTTCGAAGAATGAATTCATCAAAAAGAGCCCCTGTGACTCTAAAAAGTTGACCAGCATTTGCCCCCTGTGATTTCGGCGCCCCACACCAAACGGTCTGACTTTCGATTCGCCGCGTTCCTGTAATCCCACTTTGGCATTGAAGTCCCCCATAACAACGTTGTAGTGGGCCTTAGTTGTACTATGCATTGCCTTGG
This sequence comes from Aporophyla lueneburgensis, assembly GCA_932294355.1. Lineage (NCBI taxonomy): Eukaryota > Metazoa > Arthropoda > Insecta > Lepidoptera > Noctuidae > Aporophyla > Aporophyla lueneburgensis. Next base: position 24,974,521 of record OW028745.1, on the reverse strand, counting down.
CAACATCCTCGTACATGGCCTCAGCTATGTCGTCAGAGCATGTTGAAGTCGGCGCATATACCTGTATCACTTTCAGGTAGTACCTGTCCGTGAGTTTTAGTACAAGGTACGCTACCCGTGTCGACACACTACTGATTTCTACAACGCTGCTAGTGAGTTCCGTGTTGACCAGGAAGCCGACACCGCCTTGGGAGAGCTGATCACCTTCGCGGAAGTAGAGTAGGTGGCCTGACTCTAGAGTTACCGTATCCTCCCCCTGTCTTCGGACTTCGGATAACCCTAGTATATGCCAGTTAATGCGCCCTAACTCTACCTCAAGTTCGGCAAGGTGATGGTCCAGCCTCATCGAACGTCCATTATACGCAGCCAGATGTAGTCGTCGTTGGTAGCCTGCCGTAACCCGGAGATTCTTCGCACCCCCCGTCCCGCCGTTACCATCACCGCTACCTTGACCAGGAATAGCGGGACCACCGGGAACTGGGGGCCGTTGTTTTCGCACCTTTTTCATTTGGGAGGAATAATGCCCGTAGTCACCACGCTGGGCATGCGGGTTGGTGACCGCAGAGCCAATCCTTTCGCAGCGATGACGCTGCTGCCCGCTATCGCTCTGGAGGATTTAGGTTGGCTTCTTGGATGGTTATACCGCCATCAGCCGGTCGCCAGCGCCTCGTCTGTCAGTGGCAGGGTGTACCGCGTGCAGGTGAGGTTGACATTTGGGGAATCCGGATGTTGTGTGCCCCCCTTACACCCCCAATTTGAATTCCATGGTTTGTGTAAAAATGTCGATTTTATTTTTTCGCATACTAGGTATGCGATCTTATTCCTTCGTTTTGGCTCTACTATTAATTTGTTGTTTCAATATAATTATAAGTTATAACCGTTCAAAATAGGAGGTATTCTTCAAAGCGCTACCATTTTGAGGCGCACCTAATGAGGCGCTCCTTTTTTATTCCTCGGAGCGCACCTTTTAGTAGCACTCCCGATAGCAATTCAAAATATTACAATTTTATTCCTTGAATAAAATTGTACAATAGGTGCGCCTATGATAAACTTTCGAATAGAGATAGGATACTAACTGAAACTATCGATAATAAGTAAAACACGTTATCCATACTTCCATACTATCCATACTTCCATACTAATATTATAAATGCAAAAGTAACTATGTCTGTCTGTCTGTCTGTCTCGCTTTCCTGCTAAAACTACAGAACCGATTTAAATGAAATTTGGTACACCGATAGTTTAGAGCCTGAGAAAGGACATAGGCTACTATTTACCCCGGTAGTATGTTCCCGCGGGATAATTTCTGACCTTGACGCGGGCGAAGCCGCTAGCAAAAGCTAGTTTTATATAATTTGCAAAAACTCTATACTCCTTGACCATAGATTTGTTTTTTTTTTAAAGTGATCCTGGTTAATATTATGTACAAAGACAACTGTATCAGTCGGTACGTATTTTAATTTCTGGCGATGTGGCGCGCGCGGCGCGGGAGCACTGCACACATAAGCCGCAGCCCCGCCTCCCCATTATATCCTAGATAGTCACGTTCACCGAGTTCACACAAATCCAGCCAAGCCACAAAACTGCCTTATAGCACAAACCTTCTTTAATAAACAAACTTTCTTCAGTTCATAGCTTCACTTGAAACTTTCGCGCAATTTGTGAGTTAAACACAACAAAACTAAACAATTTTAAGTAAACAAGTTCGGGAAATGCTTGGCTGGATTCCTGTGAACTCGGTGAACGCGACTATCTAGGATACAATGGGGAGGCGGGGCTGCAGCTTATGTGTGCAGAGCTACCGCGCCGCGCGCGCCGCATTGCCAGAGATTAAAGTACGTACCGACTGATACAGTTGTCTTTGTCCATACTAACCAGCACCACAGCCAAGTTGATAATCTGCAATCGTTTACGCTAGTCGCTCAACGTTAAGTCACGTGGTTAGAACAAGCGAACAGAAAATTCGTAGCCAAATTCACATCGTTCAAAATGATACAATGATTTTTTATCGTTTCTACAATGTTCAACGCTAAATCCTTTGTTATAATGTGTCGTTTTTCTAAAGACATTGTAGAACGAGCGGCCGACTCAGGCGCTTCAACATGGCTACCAACTTATCGTTTTCTACAATTGCTGACACTGAGGCGTTACCGATTGTAGAACGGTAAACATTTGTGACTTGGCTAGGGGGGCCAGGATCACGTTATTTTTTTAAAACAAAAATGTATGATTAAGGAGTATAGAATTTTTGTAAAAAATATTTAACAATATTTTTTTGTTGAAGTGTATTTTCTGGTGTACAATAAAGCATATATAAAGAAATAAATAAATAATGATGTTTGGTCAAAGGGAAGTACCTATAAGTTTTAATTTATTTGCGATTATGAAAACGTCGCACAAATGCCTTTATTTTTAACATGTTTTTATTAGTTTCAGACGTATCTTAGTATGTTTTTTGTATGTTAGTATGCAACGGAAACTTTGAACATTATTTTGAAACCCTTCAAAACATTGGATTAACTCAAAACTTAGCACAGTTATCAAGGACTAATGAAAACAAAATAATTTTATAAATTTGCGCCATTATCCATACCGGAGTTACCAGGATAGCCACAAAACAACTGTCTTCGAAAACTACGCTGACATACGTCACAAAATTCGAAACATCTTAAAAATAGAAAATAAGTAATCGTTTTTTTTAACTATTATATATTTTACATTGTTGTCATAGTAGCTTGATTATTTCGAGCTCTAAGGGTCACTGGACCTACTTTTTGATACTAACTTGAACTTTATATCTACACGCATTTTCGAGTAAAAAGGTCATAACAGCCAGACGGACAATGAAATAATCCTATAAAGGTTTCGCCGTTTCCCTTTGAAATCCGAAACCAGAAAAAACGAATTCAAATCTCATGTTTAGTAATCTACTTACAACTGCTAACACGCAACTAAAGTTAACCTTGCAAATAGATCGCCAACGCTGTCCAAATCGTAAAATTCAAATCTAAACTGTTCCAATAATGGGGCAATCACGAGTGCATTAGCCTGTAATTCGGGACAGAACGCAGGGATTGCAGGCATTTGTGAACGGATAATGTAAACGACTTCCACAGTCCAGTACTGATTGTATTGACAACTGGAACAAGTGTTGATGACCTCGCGTAACGATGTCGAATGTGTGGGCACAGTGATTAGTCTAACAAAGTGATTGGTCTATACAATAAATTTCGTGTGTGTTTTTTTGTAAAAAGAGTGAGATTTAATGGACATTTTTAGGGTTACTGCTGCTTTTATAGATAGACTTGATGATAGCAATCCACAATTTCCATGGATTTTTCAATAAATAGACAAAAAATGAAGGCAACGACCATAATAGTGACCATTCCCAACTCATAATACACTTATTTTAAAAGAAATTATGGCACAAGAAAACTCAAAGCTTTTATTTTAATTAATTTAAAATTTAAGTATAGGTACTTTTTTGAAAAGAAGTCAGCCAGCAACACGAAGTTTTGACCGCCAAACCATTCCAAATCGTAATAGGTTCCTATGAATATGAACGGGCAAAAACTCCATCAACACTCTTACAAAACCAAATCTTTTGACAGAGTATTAGTTAAATTATATATTTTAAAATGATAATCATTTACCTCCATATTGTGGGAGCGATGTAGTGAGACGTGCTCTAGGTTGTCTAGAAATATTTGTACACGTTTGCAGTATTTTCCAATGTACTTATCATCTGCCTATTGTTTTCATAGCGCCTGCCAGTGCCACTGAATTTAGCTGAGTTCCAATATTTTACATGGAGTTCTGTCTATCTGACCTCTACAACCAAGTTACTGGGTACCAAGGTACTTGGTAAGACTATTTTCAATCGTACTAACAGTTTCATAAATTATTGGACCCATTTCTGCCGGCGTAGCATGACCAATTCTATATCTATTCTACCAAGAACAAAAAAGTTCCTTTTGTATTTTAATTCTGTAAAAATGTTTCTATCCCATCAGAAAAATAGTCATCATACTTGACATTGTACTCTTGTCGACTGAAGAATAGAAACATCTCTTCTTTTAATTTTTACACAATTTTTCTACGATACAATCTATCATTTTGTCTTTTCTTCCGTCGAGAAATTCCGTATCTAGGCGGTCATGCTACGCGTGCTGGTGTAATAAGCTTAATTTCTACCCTGTTTTATGATGTAGGTAGTCATTAGCATTGTTTATTTTACCGTTTTTCATTATTCATGTCAATAATTCAAAAATAATGAATTTAAAATAAAAATATTCACATGTTTATTGTTGTGAATACAAATACTTTCATCCTCTTTGAGGTCGGGCGGGCGTGCCACCTGTCATGTTAAAAATGATAAATATACGAACGTGTCTACTTATGATACGCGTATGGAATGGGTTTCGCTGAATTGCCAAAGCTTGCAAACGATAGTGATCTTCAATATGATTTTTGTTTTTATTTGTTTATTTAACCATTAATGCACATTCCCACATAGAAAAAGACAAAAAGAAAGGAATATGAAAATACGCACAAAAGTATGTATTTCTAAAGAATCTCTACTAGAATAACTACCTGCGATAGTAAAGAATATAAAAAGATGTAGATAACGTATGTGAGAGTTAAAGAGTTTCAGCAGCGAGATGCCATAGTATCGAAGATTGTATGAACGGAGATACCTAGATAAAAATTGTGTGTACCTCCCTCTTTTACAATATAATAATTTTGCCAAGAAAGCTTGAGAGATGTTTCATCACACACACTAGAACATGATTGACAGTAGTGATTGATATCTTACCGAGGTGTCAAGAAATTTAATAAAGAACTGCGAAGAAGAATTAAGTTTGAAGAAACATGTAATCTTTGACAGTCATCACATCTCAAGTAAAAAGTATTTTATAACGTTTTTAACACCATTTTATTAGCTTGTTATGTATGTATGTATCTATTTAACGGAATCTTTGAGCATGATTTTCACCCCTTCAAAACGTCGGATTAATATGAAACTTTGCACATATTTTATCAAGGATAACAATACTAGTACAATAATTTTATAAATGTGTGCCACAAGCCTGGGGGGGATTATCAGGCTAGTTAAAAACAAAAGCCTACTTTTGTAACTAGCCGAACTAAAAACGAGCGTATTTTCTAAACAATTATAAATTATTTTAAACTAGCTTTTGCTAGCGGCTTCGCCCGTGTGGACGTCGGAAATTATCCCGCGGGAACATACTACCGAGTTAAAAAGTACCTTATGTGTTACTCCAGGTTATAACCTATCTGTGTGCCAAATTTCATCTAAATCGGGTCAGTAGTTTTTGCGTGAAGGAGTAACAAACATCCACACATCCACACATCCATACATACAAACTTTCGCGTTTATAATATTATTATAGTAGGATTCTTTATAAATAGGACCAAAAGTTTACTTACTTAGTTTCAAGTACTTCAAAATTACAAAACATACCGGCAACAAGAGTGTATACATAATAATACAAAATCGATAAATGATTTTATTTTTGTAAGTAGTATTGCACAAACAGTTTTACGCGTCAATAATATTTTTAAAACCGAAGATGAGTTCGGCGTTTCCTATCTACTACAACTCTGAGAATAAAGACCGAAACAAACGCAGAGTTCACAGTCTCTTTTAAAGTCCAGAAATAATCTTAGTCCGGTTTTTGGGGATAGAACCACACATATAAAGTGGACTTGTCCAGCCAGTGATCGATTTTGTCAGTAATTCAATTCAAAAACATATGAAGCACAACAATTCGACAAACAATATTAAAGAACGGACATCTTGATAGGACTAATAAAGTACTCAAACTGCCAGATTATTATTCAAACTAACTGAGAAAGAGCTAATAAGATTTTAATAAAGCATGACACACATAGTCCATACATTTAAAATGCTTTAAATAATATTATTATACGTCTCAAAGTAAATATTCCATGAGACAAGCATCCCAGTAGAGAGGCATTCACAAATTTTATCTGCTTGAAACGTCATGATTATAGTGTGATTCCTCGCCGATAGATGGCACTCAGTACCTCTTTTTCACCAAGTCACTTTCCGACCTGTTGCAGTGTAATCAGTATCACATAAAAGTTAATACAAAATGGATATGCATTTAGTACGTTTAGTACTATCATAACCCGTGTAACGACTCTATTAAGGTAACAAAAAATATAGATTTTCTTTGATATGAGTAATAGGCAGTCACATCTATGAAAGGAATATATATTTTCGAATTATTCTTACTTAATTAAATCAAATCAAAATATTTTTATTTCACATCAATCTACATGGGCATTTATGAAACGTCAGAAGCTAAGTGCATGGTTCCAAATTGCTGATTCTTATGGAGAAGAGCCGGCAACAAACTCCACAGTTACTCTTTTAAAAATAATTGGCTTTTACAATGGTTTCAAATTACAGTGTTAAAAGATATGGGAGAACAGTGTAGCACTGTCAGCAAGTACCAGGTACTTCATAAAATAGAAAATTGTCTATACTATTTATCATCATTGTCATTATCTGTCTAGCCAACCAACTATGATGGCTTCCAATGTAACTGGATGCAGCTGAATATTGGTAGGCATTTAACATGCAGCGATTGGACCTCCACAACCCAGTTACTGGGTAATACCATACCCCTAGGTAAGACTAACAGTCAGACTTTCCGGCTTCTGACGACCCGTAATGACGTGTCAAATATACACATATGAATGTGGGGGGGGTCTGTATTTATGCTTTTGCGGTTGCACAACGACACGCTTGGCTTGGCTTTGCTTGGTAGTATAGATGCAGGCCTACTCTGCTGCCTCCCTCAGAGGCAGCAGGGTGGCGGGGTCTTGAGGGAGAGCGCTGAAGTCGTGTAGATCCTCAAGGCAAGTCTGGCGGATACACCTTCACGAGGTTGCCACCCCGTTTTTGGTCTAATTCCTTATGAAATAGACGTAACTGAAACCGCCAGGCGACTTTTCCTCCCCTATCTCCCCTCCCCACTCCCGCATAACCCCCCCATTTCCTGTTCCAAACTACCCCTCCTCACGTAATCCCACCCAAACCCGCACTCCCTACAACACCTACCTACCCACCTTCCACTCCGAAACGTGACCACCCTGTGACTGGGTGGTGGCGGGCTCGACTGTCACTAAAAGCAGCTGATGGTGAGTTAGGAGGAAGCAGTCACCTGCGCTAGGACCTGCGCAGTTGAGCGCCGTGAGCGGGGATGAAGGAGTCCTGGGGGGCTGAGCCGAACGGCACTGGTGGTTATGTGTCCGTGAGGCAACACTCCCCCTTTGGTCTGGATTTCAAGCGAAACGGTGGCCCTACCCACTAGCCAGGGGTAGGGAAATGGCCACAGTGTCCCGTCAGAGGGCCACAGGCGAGGTGCGTGAGGTCCGCTGAGGTTGTCCTCGGATGACCGAAGCGGTAGGTAAAGGTCATGCTGACGGTGTAAGTGAGGGTTGTTCAACTCGTTGGGGGCCAACCCGATCGAGCACCCGATGTCGCACTGTAAACCAGCCTTGCGCTCCTATATCTCTCTGGTAATCCTAACGTTCGAGCTTTTTCATAGCGAGACGTTCCCAGGTGCGGGCTCCATGGAGGGTGGGAGCCAGAGAGACGAAACCTTTTCACAACATTTAATATGGATGATAAAACAAAAACCAACCATCCCGGAGTGGAGGCGAAAGCCGATGAAGCTCCCAAGAGAGGTGCCTGCACTTCTCTTGCCCCTGGTCACCCTGCAGCCAACGCCGCGGGTACCAGCGCGGGCGCTGGTCTGGCTGTGGCGAAAGCTACAGGCAAGACCAACAAAAACAAGTCCCAAAAGAAACAAAGGGCGTCGGCGCTGACTGGGACCAGTACCGGCCCTTCCAAAACCCAGGAGAGGACCACGGCGAAGTCTAACTTCGCTGGCGGTCCAACCCTCCCCAAACTAACACCGGTGCCAGATATTACTGGCACTGTGAAACACCCTACCACATCTGCGGCTCCTCAAGCCTCCTCCCATAAGGAGGACGCCACCAACCAGGTGGCGACAGACAGCCACGAGGACGCGATCTCTCGCGTCTGGAAGGTTGTACAGAAGCGGGGCAAGGGCAAGGGTAAAAGAACTCAACAAGCCCGTTGCCCTTGTACAAACCCCTCATGCGCTCCAGCTGTCACAGCACAGCGTATGACGCGTAAGGAGCGCCGCCAGGCTCGCAGGAGGCAAGGTAAAGGGCCCCAAAACAACCAGGCCACTGCCGTTAGTTCGGTCAAACCGAGTAGCGGGCAGCTAAACTTTGCCGCTGGAAAACGGTCGCAGGCAGAGCCCGGCCTAAACCGCCCCTCGACCAGCCGACCCTCATCCAGTGCGCCGGTAAAAGCACAGCAACCCGGAGGGAAGGATCAGGCCGCGGCTAAGCGAGCTCTCAACGAGACCATCACACCTCGTGGAGAGCATAAGCGGCCGCGTCTTGATCAATCCAAACGGGTTGCTCAAAGAAGCTACGCCCAAGCTGCCAATGCCACCCTCGACGTAGCGGTCACCTGTGACCGCACCGGGGTGATCAGCAAGGACGTATCGGACCAGGTGCTCGCTGCTATCCAGAAGCAGATCTTACACGAGGCCTGCTCCCCCAAACAGGACACCAAGGCGCCGACTTTCAACGCAAAGCCGCTATTCGCCGGTGGTGTCCTAAAACTGTGGTGCGAGAACGACCACACCTTAGCCTGGCTAAGGAAAACAGTCTCCGATATGACTCTCCCTACTAACTTAACGTTAGTAGTCAAGAGTCAGTCGGAGATCCTAAGACGGGCACGATGTGGCATCGTGATCCCCGACGAGCAGGGGGTCCTCGGAGAGCCGACCAATATTGGCCGTGCTCTCAGTTACCAGAACCCCTGGGTCGACATAAAGCGCTGGTTGCTGCTGCATGCCGACAAACAGGCCTCGGCATGGTTCGTGGTGGTCGGTGTCCCGGTAGACCAAATCCCGACCCTGATGGGTGCGGGGCGCCGTCTATCTTTGGGGGCAGGGAAGGTGTACCTGCAGTTCCAAGGTAGGAACGGCAGGTTCACCGACGTCCCCCCGGGATGGGACCCCGCCACCGGCACCATCTCCGAGACTCTGGCGCAGCAGCCAGAGACACCAGCGGGGAAGTCGACTCCCCCAGCAAACAACCCGGAGGCAGTCGTGGCCGAACCCGCTGCAGCGGAATCGGCTGCTCCAACTGCCGCCACCCTGGACCCTAGCCCTCCTTCGGGCGCGGAATCGGACGACATAACCCTGTCCCCGGCTTCGCGCCAGGGGGAGGATGGCTTCGACGAGGGTGGCCTGTTTGCCGGGCTCAACCTGGAGGATGACGATGAGGAATTGACCAGCAATGGCGTCCTCTTCGTCAAATTGTAAAATCCTCCAGGCAAACCTCCACCACAGTCAGACCGCAACGGCTCAGCTCCGGAAGTGGTTGGAGGTTCAACACACGGCCATCGCCCTGATCCAGGAGCCGTGGATTAGAGCGGGCCGCATACAAGGACTCTCCAATCTTGGAGGTAAGCTCCTGGTCACTACTGATCACGACCAACCCAGGTCGTGTATCTATGTCACAGGTAACCTTAAAACACAGCTTCTAACTGAATTCTGTTGCAGAGACATCTCTGCAGTGAAGCTGTTTATACAGCGTAACGGCGCCATGGAGATGGCAATCGTCTTCGCTTCGGTCTACATGCCTGAAGCGGAGGCGCCGCCCCCGCATGACCTCGCTCGCCTCGTGAGCCATTGCGAGAGATCCGGGCTGGAAGCCATCATCGGTGCTGATGCCAATGCTCATCACCAGCTGTGGGGTATGGACACGCAAAACGAAAGGGGTAAGGCCTTGGTTGATTACTTATTCTCGACTAACCTATCCCTACTAAACACTGGCTCCGAACCGACCTTCGTAATCAGACGAAGCCGCACAATCATAGATCTCACTCTGGCAACAGAGGCCGCGGCGGAAATTACCACAGATTGGCAGGTCTCCAGGGAGGCTTCCTGCTCCGACCACAGATGGATCCGCTTCGACATCCAGGCCTCTGTCCCGCCAGCAGCTCCGCGCCGCAAACCGCGGAACACAGATCGTGGTACCTACACACGCAGCCTAGAATCCAGACTTGCGACATCATGCGATCCGACGCTATTTGCGGACACTACACAGATTGAGGTACAAGTTGAATACCTCACTAAATCAATAATAGACAGCTACCAAACTGCCTGCCCAGAGACGACTCCTCGTAGTACACCGGGCAAACAGCCCTGGTGGGATGCTGATCTGGAGCGAAAACGCGGGAAGGTAAGGAAAGCTCTGAATAGAGCCATGAATACATGTGCGGATGAGGACTGGGATGAGTACTACGCAGCCAAATCCTGCTACAAAAAATGCATCAGGTTCAGGAGCACCTCGGGATGGCGAAAATACACTGGTAGCATTGAGTCCTGCCAGGAAGCAAACAGGGTAAGGAAAATACTGGCACAACAAACCACAACTGGGCCTACCACCCTTCGAAAACCAGACAACACACTCACATCCTCGCCAGAAGAAACGCGACGCGTCCTTATTGAAACACACTTCCCTGGATGTATTTTCTCGCAAGTAATCGACTGGCAAGAAGCAAATCAAACACCATCAGATAATGACTGGTCTTATGCTAGCAAGGTGATCACGTTGGAGAAACTCCAATGGGCCATCCGGAGCTTCCATCCGTTTAAGGTCGCCGGACCAGATGGGGTATTCCCCGCCCTACTACAGTGGGGTGGAACCCTCATCGCAGTAAGACTGGTACCTTTAATGAGAGCGTGCCTGGCCTTTAGATACGTTCCCAAAGGATGGAGGGAAGTGAAAGTAATATTCATCCCTAAACCAGGTAAGGGCGACTACACAAACGCCAAATCCCACAGACCAATCAGCCTGACTTCTTTCCTGCTAAAAACCCTGGAAAGGCTGTGCGACAGGGAGCTGAGGGACGGCGCTCTGAAAACCCTACCGCTGCACGGTAACCAACACGCTTATAGCTCAGGTAAATCCACAGAATCGGCACTTCATCTGGTAGTTAGCCAGATAGAGGAAGCGATTCACCAGAAAGGGACCTGCCTGGGTACCTTCATAGACATCGAAGGAGCCTTCGACAAAACAAATTTCTCCAGCATCAGCAGCGCCCTCTCCAGACATGGAGTTGAACAGGTACTCATAGACTGGATCACAAACATGCTAAGCAAGCGCGTGGTTCGCCTAGAGGATGAGCAGCAACTGGCCATGATTGCCAGAGGCTGCCCCCAGGGAGGGGTACTGTCACCCCTTCTATGGAATTTGGTGATTAACGAGTTAATCGCCAGACTCAATGCCAATCACTACTACACAATAGGTTATGCGGACGACCTCGCCATCCTTGTCTCAGGGAAGGTGACGAGCACGATCTTTAACCTCACCCAACAAGCACTACGTATCGTAGAGAGATGGTGCAGTGAATATGACCTCTCAGTGAACCCCACTAAAACTGAGCTAGTCATGTTCACCCATAAGCGAGCTTTAGGCCCCTTCCGCCTACCGAAATTGTTCAATACAGAACTTCAGCTGGCCAACGAAGTCAAGTACCTCGGGGTCATTCTTGACAGTAAGTTAAACTGGAGTAGTCATTTAGACAGCAAACTAAACAGGGCCTGCATCACATTCTGGCAATGCAGGAAAATGATAGGTAAGAAGTGGGGCCTATCCCCCAAAATCATACTTTGGCTGTACACCGCAGTGATCCGACCCATGATCACCTACGGGGCCGTAGTCTGGTGGCCCCGCACCAAGCTTATTACAGCCTGCAACAAACTGCAACGCATGCAAAGACTAGCCTGCATGGCGGTCACGGGCTGCATGAGGACTACTCCGACTGCAGCCATGGACGCCATACTGGGACTACCACCGCTCCACCTGTTCATACAGCAGGAAGCCACGATGGCGGCAGCGCGTCTGGACGCAACCAACCTCTTGAGAAAGAGAGACACACAACACACCGCGCTACTTAAGGAACTCAACAATGAGTTCCCCATCACCAAGGCTATAAATGATCGGGTACCCAAACAGTTCATTTTTGACAAAAATACAGAATCCAGCTTCATGAAGATCGCCGGTGTGAGGGTCTGCGCCCCACTGAGCTGCGCATCTTCACGGACGGATCAAAAACAGACAGTGGCACAGGTGCTGGGGTCTTCTCGCAGGACTTCAACATACATATAGCCACACCATTAGGAGTCCACAATACAGTGTTCCAGGCGGAATGCATTGGGATCACTCTTGCCGCCTCAGCCATTATGGACAGGGCAGTTAAAGACCACTCGATCCGCATACTCTCAGACAGTATGGCTGTTCTGCAAGCGCTGGACAGTCACTCGATTGACTCTGGGCTTATATACGAGTGCCACCAGCGCCTCAACCAGGTGGGTAGCCTCAATAATGTAACTATTCAATGGATAAAAGGACACAGCGGTTCCCTAGGTAACGATGCCGCCGATGAACTGGCCAGAAGGGGATCGAGCATGACACCGGTGGGACCAGAACCCATCGCGCCACTCCCCTTTGGGTTCCTACGCTCTCTGGTAAGAAAACGTACCAGGGATCTACACTGTAAGCTATGGGTGGACCAAAGTGAGTGCAGGCAGGCCAAGGAAGCACTTCCCACCATCGATGCCCGCCTCACTAAACAGGTCCTCCGGTTAGACAAACGACAGCTGCGTATGGTTACGGCAGCAATAACTGGCCATGGGTCGTTTAATAAACATCTATTTGTCATAGGACTTACAGACAGTCCGCTGTGCAGGGCCTGCATTGAGGACGACGAGACAGCAGCGCACGTGCTTCTAAACTGCCCGGCGATCGCCACATACAGGGCCAAGTACTTCGGTAACCCAGGTACCCTACGTGAGATAGTCAGCAACATCAAGGCGTTGCTGGCCTTTCTCGAGGAGCTGGGGTGGATCGAATAACCGATTTCCCACCCGTACGCAAAATACGCGCTCAGACGTGGAGTTGCGGACACCAGCCCGTTCTACCTATTACCTATTACCTACACATATGACAGCTGGGTCAGCTGGGCTTGACGTACTTTCTGAGCCACAGAAGGGTCTTGGTATTTAAAGATGATCACCCATCCACGAACCAACCGCGGCGAGCGTAGCTCAACCTGATCGATCGATCCGTGCGGCTGTAGTACGAAAATTATAAAATAGAAATATCACATCCAGTAAATACAATGTGTATGTGCGTCAATGTGGTATCTCTCATGGATGTGAGTAACGTATCGGCAACTTTACTACGGACCTACAGCAGCCCGGAACGAACTCATGACGTAAACGGACTCAGCTAAAATTGTAACGATTTTTTATTCGAAAATAGAATTATCCTATGGCAGTTTCCTTTAAATTTTTTCAACAAGCATAATTCGTACTACGTATGGACATGATAGTATTTAAATTGATTTAATAAAATGTAGAGGAGGAGAGTAAAAAATATATCTTTAAAATTCCCATTGCGTTTACTCCGCGTGGTTATCTCAGGTTCAGTTGAAGACCTGGTTCCTTCGAAGTCACTTTTATATGCATTTTATGAGAAGTGAGAAAACCATTTCTCCAGTGAGTTCGAATCTGCCCTCGTTCTACCAAACGTTAAGCTGAATAACGTCATTTCTTACAAAAACGAGTTAGAAACAAAACGAAAGATACATAAACATAATAACAAAAGTTAAACTAATTGCGTAACTTTCATTTTCCCTTAATCAAATAGAAACATGTTGTAACTAAATATATCATTATCGCAAGAAGAAAAGTTAATCTAACTTTATTTATTACTTTATTACTCAACTCAGTTTTTGGTAACGTGATCAACCATTGGTCACGTTGAAGCTGGGGGCGGCGGCGAGCGAAATTTTTACTGCCTAAATATATTTTGAAGTAAGTCAGGAAAATGATACCTGGATATTTAGCATCATACTTTCTATTTCTACGAAAAAAAGACAAAGTTCTTTCTATACGAAGTGATATTTTACCATTTCTCCATTTTTCTCCATTTCCCCATTCTTCCATTTTCCCACTCTCCATATTTGATATCGCACCGTAGATCATTATGTCTTTCACAATCTGTCATTATGTCTTTCGTTTCTAATAACCTTTGTCTGTGTCTTAGGTCCTTTTTCAGGTAGACTATTTCCGAAGAAAGTTTTCTACCCCAAGCCTGTGCCCAAACCGCCAAAATCACACTGACAACTGAAAATTGTCTAAGGTAGTGAAGACAATTTGAATTTTTAATCGCTAAGAGATAGTAGAAAACTTTCTACTCAAGGACATTAAGTACATATGGTTATCTACAAAATCTTGATTTTACAGGAGAGCGTATTGAACACAAAACTGTGATAAAATTAATAGAAGAACAAAGCTATCTGGTCTATTTTACATCATTTAGTTAACAGGGCATTACTGGGGAAATGGTTAAGGCCAAAATTATCTACTGTAATATAATATTTTTTTATTAATAACTAAGGTACTTCGTGACGCTGAAGTTTTTTTTTTTGTAGTTGTCTTTATATAAGAGACTTAATAACGGTAAACATTGAGAATCGATCAGAAAAATAAGATCCTATCCAAAACAAAGAATTTTCAGTCAAAGAATTTCATACAAAGTGCAGTTGACTTTTTCTACGGTCCTGCTGTCGTACTGTCTACAGGGAACGACATTTTTTTCTGCTCGTCCGTCGTCAAAACGGTGCTCGTGCCAAGCCTGCTGTAAGAATTTGAGAGATGAATTTGTCAAGTAGTGGGATAGTGTCGGCAAAATAAAACAATCTTGTCATGCCATGAAAGCCGCTGCCTTAGCTTTGTTATTGATTGTGAAAAAAAAAACATAATTATATTAATAAACTAAATACTTTACAATTAATTGGAAAATGGAGAAGTGTTTTGAAGGACGTGAGGTGGGAGGTATCTAAAAAAAAAAATTTTAAAAAAGTTTTATTTCAGAAACTTGTACAACTTTTACAGTAAATCTTACACAGTATATCTATCCGTGAAATCTTTTTTTCTGTCCCACAAATGAGAGTTACTGCTCATACTCTTGACTTAATCAACGTACAAATACATTCATCAGTCTACAGCAGTTGCAACAATTATTTTTTTTGTCTAATCACGCAACGAATAACCAAAAACTACTTCCTGACAGATCCATTAAATTAAAGCCATATATATGTATATTAATAATAAAACTTAAATTCGCTTGTTGTGTCTGTCTGGGTCACAGAAACAGATTTTAATGCAGTTTTCAATACAGTATTAATAAGTTATTCCAGATGGTTTATAATTTAATGCGATACTTCTTAAAGGTAATAAAGTAAACTCAATGTTTTGTCAGTTATAAAACTATGAGAAGCCGAACAAAATAAGTAAAATAGCTTCTGAAAAATTGTCTGTGTCTGTGATTCGACCTTGGGACGCGAAACGTTTTCAATCTATCTTATAATTTAAAATAATACGAAAGACAAAACTGTAATTCTATCCTAGTTTCAAGGTTGAATTGTCTTCAACTAAGTCAATATTCCAGAGCACTGATCTGGAATTAATTTTTCCAGGATAAGTCGTAAAAGTAAACACACTGAAAGATAAGTTTTCTACGTGCGCCAAAGGTTAACAGGTGACAAAATTCAAAATGTAACCATCAAAGGAAGTCTTTCAGCTGAAATTAAGATGATGACAGTACAGTTATCAACAGAATCTTTAACCGCACATCAATGAAAACGTCACTTTAATTACATCATTATATCTGCAATGATCAAAAGCTTATTTTCCCAACCACACTCATGACGTAATTACCTTCCCAAGTACCCCGCTTGTCAACCTGTCTACAACCAAACAAGAAAAAATGTCGAGACAAGTAAAAATATAATAATATTTCACTTATTTGGCTGTCAAGTAAACGGAATTAATAAATCACCCTCATTTCGAGCCCTCCGAATGAAAGTTGTAAGGAAGATGAGACAAAGGGGGCTATTTCCGATGATCTATCAAAACACTCAAGCACTGGTACAGAGGTTGGCTAAAGTGCTACGAATATTGAATTATTTAAAGGATTATTTATTTATGTTAATGGTTTGAGTTTCTTGTCGCGTCTCCAGGAAGGAAATTCGCACCATGTCTTGCGAATGCGAGGTGATATATTTAGTCAGGTGTATTGACAGTGATTACGCGAGTAGGCAAACTGGTGAAATCAAATCATGTATTTTATTTTTAAAAGAGGAAATGTCAAAGTGATTTGATATGCCTGTAAATCCTTACAAATATTGATATGTTTTTTTTTCACGTTTACCTAGGCAGAAACACGCCGTAGCAGTTGAAGTAGAGTCACGATTCGGTTAGGTCAACAGAACAATAACAGGGTCAAATTAAGTTAGCTGTCGAAATTTTACCCACGTGTTGGGATCTATATAGAAAAAATATACTAAATTTGTTCAAAAACATTACATGTTTGGTAACTAAACAAAGAAATAATACAATAAAAAAATATATCATTATGAAACTGCATGTTTAATGCAAACCAAATACTCGGTAAAGAATAAATTGTTTCAATTCAAAATTCACAGTTAAAAAGCTTGACTATTTTCCAATGAACTGTGAACTTTGTATAGTTGAAAAAATATTAATTCTGAAATTATTTTATCCGGCGGAACTGAGTTTCAATGACAACTGTCAAATTAACAATGGTTATTGTCACTGCAGTTGCCAATTCAACTTAATAAAAATTGTGGCTGAGGTCTTAACATGGTTTCTTTTAAATATTATTTTAACATGTTAATTGCCATGTCGGACTATGTGTCCGACACATTTTGTTCCATTCAGGCCTTGTCGGACTTTATGACCGACAACACATACAAAATTTAAACATGTCGTTGCTGCCTGGCGGCCATGTTTTTGGAATAAATAATGTATTTATGGGATAAATAATCTATTTAAAGTAAAATAACACTATGTACATTTTTTGACTTTTTCTGATTTTAGCCATTGCAGTTAAAGTGCTTATGCCAGTCTGCATTATCAAGTACAAGTTTTAAAATAAATGTGTGCGTATTGTACTTGACAATGTTAATATTGTGATATTAATATCACGAAAAAGGCTAGAATAAACATGACATACAGCGTTCTTTTTGACAGATTACTCAATATCTCTGAAGGTGGTGTGAATCTTGGGCTGATTGGTCTGTGTTTGTTTCTTTTCATTAAATGAGAAAGCACAAGGTACATAAATAAATAAAACCAGACGTCTGGTTGCCTTTGAAAACCACACTCAAAATTAATTAGCACAAAAACTTTCTTCAAGCTTCATGTCATTTGTACTTACGTGTAACCATTTTTAGACCTTTCAGCAGTCACCTTCATTTAAGGTTCAAAGTTTTTTCGCTAGATGGCGGTAATCGTTAGGCTGATAAGGACATAAGGTACGAAGGCACTGATACTGCGGATAAATGAGGTTGGATGATGAGAGATAATATAATCTTTCATGAACATAATCCTGCATTTAGATTTAACGAAAACCATGTTATGTGGAAAAAAAAAAACGAAAGTATGGAAAAATGCGAGTTTTGAAAGCTGCATGAAATAATATCTTATGTCTTTAAACGAGCAATTCTTTTGTATACATATTTATAATCTGAATCTCCGAAACGGCTCCAACGAATTTCATGAAATTTTGTATACAGGGGTATACAAAATTTCATGAAAATCGTTGGAGCCGTTGCGGAGGCGATAAATCGATCTAGCTATAATTCATTTTTAGAAAATGTCGTATTATTCGTGTTTTCAATAATCAACGTTATCGATAATCAACTTAAACATAAACTTATTTTTCTAAACACAATTTACCGAAAAATGCCGATCAAAGCTCGGTCATCCAGGTACTTATAATAATAGGTACTAAGATAGAATTTTAAACGGGTTGCAATAAGTTATTAGCTGGAATCATGGACGGCTCAGATATCACGTTTGTATGCGGAATCTCGCCACAGACAATGGCCTGCCTTCCACCCTGCGTCGCATGTGACAGGGCTGTCACCTGTGCATTTGATAACCTGATGACTGTGATAAGAGCAAATTTTGTGCACCCTACTACGTGAGCTTGACAAATGAATGTGCGAATAACACTTGTGTGACAAAACTGTACTGTGCCGCGGCAGCGGCCGGCGAGTGCTAGAAACGACTAGATTCAGTGTGCCGCACAAGCGTGCATTCGAATTATGGTGAGCCGCAGTACAGTTATATCGCACAAGTGTTATTCGCATGTCCATTTGTCGAGCTCCCGTAGTACCTACACTCATTTTGTGCTGCTTAATTCTAGGCGAAACATGTTTGAAGTTTTTGCTATAGAAACACTGAGAAGATTAGTTGAAAAACATAGGTTACTGTAATAAATAGATTACATTGATTCTTAATTTTGAAATTTTCGTTATCCTTGGGTCTTATCGTTAATTACTTTTAAGATTTATTTACAAAATATAATACGATATTTTGTTTTAAATGTATCACAAATTAATCTATTTGAAAATAATAACGTAACTTGATGACACTTTTATAATTAACAAACTTGACTAGATCGCAGAGATAATTGAACTTATCTAAATCTTAATACTTTAGTCTAACTTAATTAGACTGTTGCATAATGTATTTACGAAGATTTCGAACTACAAATGTTTTGAATAACTAATATAAACGTAGTTTTAGAATGTTTGAAACACAGTCACTGCTATTGATGGAGTTTTCAACATGAATAGAAAATACATACATACAACTTTTCCCATAGGGGTAGGCAGAAACCACGGAACGCCACCTGCTACGATCTCTACACACTCCTTTTGCCTCGTTTAGGTTCATACAATTAGTCATACACACGCGCCGGATGCGAGTACTTCGCACCTGACCTTTCTGAAGAACATCACCAATAAGGTCACTATATGTCCTAGTGCGTCCTCTCCCGGTGTTTTCACGCACATCTGCCTTGTAAATACATTTTGTGAGCCATCCTTCATTCATCCTCTCAACATGACCAAACCATCTAAACCGACTTTTTTCAATTTTTGTCACTACATCTTCTTTTAAACCACACCGTTCGCATATCACATCATTCCTCAGCCTATCATTCATAGTCACACCACACATGCTTTGCAAGCAACGCATTTCCACAGCATTTATTCTACTTTCATGCTTCTTTTGCCACATCCAACATTCACTTCCATACACAAGCGTAGGCCAACCCATCACAGTCCGTGGGTGTCGTAAAAGGCGACTAAGGTAGCTGCTGAAGAATTTCATTAGTTCTCTCACACCAAAGCTAAGGTTGCCGTGCCGAGAGCTGCATGGCTAGGGGGGAGCCTAGTCGCGAGAATAGAAAATAAAAACCACAAAATTCAGGGAATCATAACTGTAATATTATACTCTATTTGTTCTGAGAGTAAAAAGATATGACAACAGCTTTATAAGAAATACCATGTTTTTATTTAATCTATCTAAAGGCTATCTAACCGAACTATCGTCCCTGTTCGATTGATATTAAAATATGTAGTAAGATCAAATATATTGGCTGACGTGGGCAGGTTGGATGAGCGAAGTTTAAGTTTAGATTAAACAAAAATAAATTTTAAATTCAGTATTTATTGTATAGGCGGTAGGTACTCCTACTTTACAGAAAAAAATTATACTTTAAAACGATGGAAGCAAGATTATTATTTTATTTTAAGAGGTTGACAATTTAAGTCTATTGTTAAACTGAAGGAGACGTCTGTAACTATATGAGATTGTTTGTAGTATTAAGTAGAATAGTCAACCTCTTAAAATAAAATGTTCACAGGAACCTAAAGATGACTTTCAAAAACCTGTTCAATTATATTTCACTTGACATAGTTCGTGTATTTCTTTTGGTTTTTCACAATATGGCGTCTGGTTATCGCCATATTGATTTTTGTTTTTTGCTTGGTCTCTGAAACACCACAAATGAACAAACATACACAGGCTGATAAACTTATTACCCTCCTTAGGGTCGCGCGATATCGAAAGCATTTGTTGCTAATGATCGGTGAGTTTGTATTTCTGTATATTGTTTTACTACTACCCAGGGAGTTCGTAGTGCTTCTTCTCAGCTGCAGCACTAGAAATCAATGAAGACCTAACGTCTTGGGGGACTGCAATGGTTGTGGCTGGACAACCGAGTTAAGCGAGATTTGTTCGAAAGAAATACCGTGGCCCTGCCATATGGGCAAATGAAGGAACACGGGTGGGTTTTAGTCAGTAAAAGTCTGACTCGCCATTCCGCTCCACCCATAGAGAGAGAGAGAGAGAGAGAGAGAGAGAGAGAGAGACGACATTTAATGATTTCCCACCCAAAAATAAAAAAGACCTACAAACTCATAAGTCGGGGGCGATACCCCTGAGCCACCGCTGCAAACTGATCTAAAAAACAAAATATCAAATTCTTATACTAAAAGTATTAAGACTTGTGCCGCCGACTGTACCTACCTATCTATCAGAGAGAGCCAAGCCTCTAATAATGGCCCTTCTATTTTTTGTGACGTAATATCAGCAAGCCAGCGGTACGGACCGATGACGTAATTATATTAAAATTGCCTGAGAACATAAGCGAGTGTTCTCACTGTAGCGTGACAACATGATCGTAGTGTTTTATGTCGTGATTTTATGTTTGTAAAAGCTTTTCGTATAAAATACGCCATGGATAGCTGTCATTCACAGGTTGTTTGTTCAGTGTGATAGATTTTTTTTTTTCAATGTTACCTATATTTATACCATAGTAACCTTATTGGTGATATTCTTTAGAAGGGTCAGGTGCCTAGCATTAGTAACCGGCGTGCGTGTATAACCAGATGTATGAACTTAAACGAGGCAAAAGGAGTATGTAAAGAACGTAACAGGTGGCATTCTGTAGTTTCTGCCTACCCCCATGGGAAAAGGGCGTGATTTTCTATACTTTAATATTATAAAGCTGAAGAGTTTGTTTCTTTGTTTGATTGAACGCGCTAATCTCAAGAACTACTAATTCGAATTCAAAAAGTATTTTTGTGTTGGGTAGCCTATTTATTGAAAAAGGCTATAGGCATATATAACATCACGCTATACCTAAGAGGAGCGGAGCGGTAATGAAAAACGTTGCAAAAACGGGGAAAATCGCACGGCTAGGCGATTCGATGCGACGGGAAGTGTCGGGGGAATAAGAAATTTAACGCGGACGAAGTCGGGGGCAGAAGCTAGTTATGTATATGTATGTATGTAATTATACTATACAGCATCGGCGTTGCGGTTTTCACAAGAGCATGTAGCATTAATGCTTAGTCTCGGGTACGGGAACGCACTATTCATGACAAATGTCCCTGGGGCCATAGCTGGGTAAACATTTTTTTTTTTTAATCTTTAAGAAAAATTCGAGTCCCCGTAGGAACAGCAAAAACTACTGTTGTTGAACGATAATAAAATTGTCATGACATTAGAGCAACGATACCTTAGGGCGTTTGCCCACCACCCCCATCATTATTACATTGCCAAGAAACGAGATTACTCAAATCGAACGTGTCCCGGTGATGGCGGCGGTGGACAAACCCCCTTACTTTGTAGGTGTCTATGTATAAATTGCTATTGTTTCGTTACGGAATATGAAAGAAAGTGTCGGATGCTTGTCGAGCCTGTATTGTGGGGAATAAGTGGCTGTGTATTGGCTCTTAAGTAATTGGATAGCAATTTGTCACCCTTTAACGGCTGTATTCCCTTGTAAGACAGTTTAGTTAACCATGAATGATGGACGTTCATGGTGTTTTGGTTATTTTGTAATAAGCTAGGCAGAGCTTTATTATTTCTAAAGTGATATTCTGTAATTAATTGCTGGCTGTTTCTAAATAAAACCTTATCACCATATTTTTTTTTATTTATGAAAATTTCTTTAATATAAATGGAATACTAGATACGTAGATAAATCCCTGGTTCGAAAAAAGTGTTATTGGATTTTTCATCGCAAATTTATAGATAGAAAGATAGATAAAACATTTAGGTACTTAGATGAAACAGACTAACAGCCTATATTCTGTTTTTTTAACGGTTAATGGCCATAGATTCACTCACTTTCCTGGAACGTGAACATAGCTGGCGAAATAGGTGTACTACATGTACCTCTTTCCAACCCTTCAGAGAATAAAGGCGCAATATTATGTTATGTGTATGAATAAAATACTCTTTATTTTACACCATGTCTAATAACGAATAAGAACTTTTAATTCAATAGTTAATATACGGCTGATTCAACGCCATAAAACATTTTCTACTAATCAAATTTCGACTGAAAAATTTACGGTAAATATATTTAGTTAAAACATCAATCGTCGAATCCGACTCGGCTAAGCAGCGCTCGGGAAGTTACGCAATATCTTCTCGTACCACATATCGCAGTGTCTCAAGATGATAGTCTTTGACCAGTGTGTGTTACCAGTACATAACCTATGGTACTGAAACGTGGTCGTTCACAATGGGCCCTATTAGATGGCTGAACGTCACCCAAAGAGCAATGGAGAATAGCTTTCTCCATTGCTCATCTAGTTTGTAGTTTCCCTACGTGATGGAATCAGAAATGAAGAGATCCGCAGGCAAACCAAGGTAACCCACATAGCCCGAAGAATTGCCAAACTTAAGTAGCAGTGCGCAGGTATATTGCTCGCAGAACAGATGGCCAATGGGGCGGAAAGGTTCTAGAGTGGTGATGCATCCCGGAAGACGTAGTGTTAGAGGGCCTATTCCAAGTTGGACCGATAACCTTGTGCAGGTCGTAGGAATCCGCTGGATGCGAGACGTAGAAAACTGGTCTAAGTGGCGACATTTGGGAGAGGCCTAAGGGGCCCGAGAGGAGTAGTGAACGTCTTTCGGCAGAAATGATGATGATAAGTTAAAATATGAATACTGACCGTGAACTTAAAGCTTTGTATTCTACCAGCACAAAAGAATTACTCACACGTTTTTATACTATTTTATGACAATGGGGTACAATATAGCACTATCAAAGTAACATGTTCAGTAACGAAGGCTAAAATGTGCGTAAAAAAGGCTATAAAATAAAGTTAAAGGCTCAAATTAAGTTTTTGACGTCAACTCCTCTCCTCTATTGTATTTTATCTTGAACAAAATACTTTTCTGAGCTGTCACTTAGACGAATGATGGATTAGTCACCTTAGGCTTTTCGTTAGGCCCCTCTAGCTATTTGGACAATGGCCTTTCTTCGTTAAAATTTCTTTTCTTAGTTTGATAATTTATTTTAGGTTTTTGTTTCTCAATATTTGTTTGTTAAAGAAATTTTATTTTATGAAATAATTTCAAGAACGTATTTGTAAGATTTATTCTGCATCTTTGGCGTTAGCACACATAAATCTTACCCACTTAATTACCTTTACTCGGATTAAGTATATAGATGTATAAAATAAATATTCTTATTGGTTACAGATGCAATAATAATAATATTTATTTATCTCGGAATGGAACATAACACCATTGCTGCCAAAGTCAATCTCACTCATTGCGTCAAACGTGCCATCAAAATTTTTCAATGTCAAAATATTTTTTTAAATATTACATGTAAACGAAATATAAAAATTATGTATTTTTACTTTTTTTACTATAGTCATTTTATTTCGTCTGGCAGCCATAGACAATGTATATATCGATATAGTATATATCATGTTTTAAGACAAGTTATTAAATTTAAAATACAAAGTTTGCATGTAAGTACATTATTTCAAGTTTATTCAATTTCATTCATTCTTGCACCACCTCACTATCTTTTTTTTGTCAAAACGTGGTATCTCTCCAACTGTCACGTGAGCTCGACAAATGTATGTGTGAATAACACTTGTGCGACAAAACTGTACTGCGACACACCATAGTTTGAATGTACGCTTGTGCGAGACACTCGAGCTCACATAGTACACTAGGTTAGGTTAGGTTAAAACTGACCTCCTACGCAGGGGCCGAGCGAGCAAAGCGAACGGTGCCGCTGCAGCGGCCGGCGAGTGCTAGAAACGACTAAATTCAGTGTGTCGCACAAGCGTGCATTCGAACAATGGTGAGTCGCAGTACAGTTTTGTCGCACAAGTGTTATTCGCACATCCATTTGTCGAGCTGATGTAGTACACTCGTTCCACTGGGACAATTTTTGACCTTCTTGCTAAGTACTAGATAAATGATGAAGATGATAATTTTTATCAAGCCTCGCCCATACCAGAGCACATTTACCAAACATTGACTAGCACAATCTGTCTAACACAACATAATCAAAAGTAATTTTATTAAAATCAACACGTGTACCGCATCGAATTTCCTCGCTCGCATCCTTGCACCATTATAACTGTGCTCATGTGTGGCCAAGCCTTAACGTCACACCCCTAACCACAGAAGCGTAACAGTTGTGACACGCATCACGTCTTCTTAATAATAACGTCACTCTACTCTCCAAGCGGACATATATTACACTGATTTCAGATTACAGGATGTCCCTTAGGGTTAGACAAGGTTTTACAGTCAACATCTGTTTTAGTTTTAGTGTGTATTTCTGATGTACTGAATTTGTGTTAAGAAATTGAGATAGAAATTTATATAACGTACGCAGATACATTTTTTTTTAATAATGAATTCATAAGTAACCGTTTTTTTCTCAGTGCTCTATGATAACCTTAAGCTCGCCGCCTAGTAAGGACCAGGCCCAAATCGACGGCACGTTGTGTAACACGCGCGCCTCAGTAGATGTTAGCACAAATTGAAGGGGTATGCAAGGACCGATGCCTACCAGGGCTGCGGATTTGTTAGAATGAGTTATCGTGGCCTTGGCACAGGCAACTGAAGGAACATGGGTGGGTTTTAGTCAGTAAAAGTCTGACACGCCCTTCCGCTCCACCCAGAGCGGGAAACGTCATTTGATGATTCGAAACCGAAAAGAAAAAGACTCGTTCGGTAGATTCATAATTCTTAATCCACCTAGCCTGTTCGTATGTTAGGGTCGTTTTCCAGCGTAATTGGATGCAGCTGATTAACACTATTTCACAAGAAATGGCTGCCTATCTGAGCTAAACCCGGTTATTGGGTAAATGTAACGTATTACCCAATAATTGGGTAAGACTAGATGTCAAACTATCGGGCTTCTGGTGTTCCATAACGATTGTCAATGTTCCACGAATAACACCCTCAACTAACGCGTATATGAGGCGTTTCACGTCAACTCTCTAGCTCGGCGCGTGAGAGCTAAAACTAATTTTTTTTTTAAATACGTTTCCACTGTATTTTTTCCTCAGCTTTAAACGGATGGCTGAATCGGAAAGCTGAGGAAAAAATACAGCGGAAACGTATTTTCAAAAAAAAATATGAGTTTATTTTACTGTTGTAATCGTGAGCTGAAAAGTAGATGTTTTGGCGCTCGCGCGTCGAGCTAGGAGAGTTGACGTGAAACGCCTCATATGTGCTTTCCAAGGAACGGAGGGGTCTTTTTTTGTGGGTATCATCAAATGACGTCTCTCGCTCTGAGTGGAGCGGAAGAGCGTGTCAGACTTTTACTGACTAAAACCCACCTGTGTTCCTTCAGTTGCCCATGTGCCAGGGCTACGGTATCTCTTTCGAACAAATCTCGCGACCCTGGCAAAACGGAGGGGTCTTGATATGTATTAAAGATCACCTATCCATGGATTAACCGTGGCAACAATAGCTTAATCTGCATCGTAATTGCCTGCACACTATAAATCAGAATCTGATTCATTTTGAAGATTATTGCTAATACATTGGTTCATATGTTCGAAAAGAGTGTCTGCTCAACAGCGTAAATAACGAAATGAATGATTGTGGAATGTCAAAATGAAAGCCATTCCTACTGACAGTGTGTTATGCAAGTACTCTTATGATCGTTCGAAATATGCGGCATTACTTAGCCACGAGCGTTTCTCTAGTTTTTTTTTTTTTTGTTAACATCGGCAGCCTATAATGTTTCCACTGCTGAGACACAGGCCTCCTCTCGGTAAGGGGGAGTAAGAATGAAAGGAGGGAGGGAGGGGGGAGGGAGTAGGCCATAATCCACCACGCGGGCCCAGTGCGGGTTGGTAAATGCCACATGTCTTCGAATTTTTGAAACGAATTTCCTTATCGCGCGTTGCGAAAGGGGGCTAGACGGAAAAAATTAAGACCAAAAGTTGTAACGACACTTTTTGCTATAGTTGTAAGCCGTGCAGCGTGCGCGTGTTTCTCTGTGTCTCTCTCTCTCTCTCTCTCATAGAAAGCAAGCCAGTTATTTTCGTTTCATATCATAATCCTACTGATTAAGTTTATATTACACTAACTTCTGCCCGCGACTTCATCCGCGTAAAATTTCTTGTTCCCCGACCCTTCCCGTCGCGTCGAATCGCCTACCCGTGTGATTTTCCCCGTTTTTGCAATATTTTTCATTACTGCTCCGCTCCCCTTAGTTGTAGCGTGATGTTATATAGCCTATAGCCTTTCTTGATAAATAGGCTACTCAACACAAAAAGAATTTTTCAATTCGGATCAGTAGTTCTTGAGATTAGCGCGTTCAATCAAACAAACAAACAAACAAACTCTTCAGCTTTATAATATTAACTAGCTTCTGCCCGCGACTTCGTCCGCGTCAATTTTTTGCTCCCCTGACCCTTCCCGTCGCATCGATTTGCCTGCTCGTTGCTGCTCGCTCCTTTTGAGTTATAGTGAGTCAACCTTAAAAGATAGACATATGCTCTCGCGGACTTTTTTTTAGAACTTTTTAAAAGGAACAATTCCGTCATACCTGATTTTTGCGTTACTTTAACCGTTTACGCAGCGCACGCAACGGAAACTCTCAAAAGGAATAAATTTTCCCAGTTTTCGCAACATTTTTCATTACTGCTCCGCTCCTCTTAGTTGTAGCGTGATGTTATATAGCTTATAGCCTCCCTCGATAAATAGGCTACCCAACACAAAAATAATTTTTCAATTCGGACCAGTAGTTCCTGAGATTAGCGCGTTCAATCAAACAAACAAACAAACAAACAAACTCTTCAGCTTTATAATATTATAAGTAAATATAAGTAATAAGTAATAAGTATATAAGTATAGATAATAAGTATAGATTATATTTGTTAATAATAAAAAAATATTATTATTACTTTAAAAAAGAAATCATATCATTAATCCTACTGGTTAAAAAATAAAACATTATTAAAAATATTATTATAACATAAAAAAAATACAATTCCTTCACTAATTAATCGAAAGGAACTTCGTTCTATCCGGGTGTCCCTTTTTGTTTCTAAGAAATGCCGGTTTCCTTACGATGTTTTCCTTCACCGTTTTGAGAGTACTTGTGATGAAATAATTTACATAAAGTGCCTGCTTGGGTTTGAACTCACGACGCGTAAGTCGCGGCCGTTACCACTAGGCCACCACTGCTCTGCGGTTTTTTGTAATATTTTCCAACAAAAGAATTAAAAAAGGAGCTCAGTTAAAATAAAGCAAATAAACGAATAAGATAAAAGTATTTTTTTGTGGGTAAAATCATATGAGTGAGTTTAACAGGTATGTACTTTATATTAACTTTGTGTATATTAGGTACAGTGTTACAGTACCTAACATAGGCTGAGATGTCACGTGTAATAAATTAATAACGCCACGTTCTTCATATTTAGGTCACCAAAAGTTAAAGTGATTACCTATTCTACTCATATTATTAATATGAAAGTTTTTATTCTGATATTTGGATGTTTTTCACGCAAAAACGATCGAAAGAGGTTGAAAAAGGTTTGAAAAATAATAATAATAAATCAATAATAAATAAATTGTTTATTAATAAAAAGGGGCACATTTATAGTAAATACGTTAAACAATTAAAATAGAGCAGATTTTTAAGTTGCCTGAACTAGGAAGAACCTGTGTTTCAGGCTACAAATGCACAAATTCTTTATGTAATAAATTAACAATGTGTAGGTAGTAGTATAACTAAAATTAAAACTTAGGTAACTAAGTAAATCAAATCAAATCAAATCAAAATATTTTTATTTCACATAAGCCTGCAAGGGCACTTATGAAAAGTTAGAAGCTAGGTGCACGGTTCCAAATAGTTGATTCCTATGGAGAAGAGCCGGCAAGAAACTCCACGGTTACTCTTTTAAAGATAATTGGGTTTTACAATATTTTCAAACAACAGTTTTAAAAGGTATGCGAGAACAGTGCAGGACTGTCAACAAGTACTACTAAAACCACCAACCAACCAGGTACTTAATAAAATAGAAAATTGTCTACAGTCTACAAGACCTACAACATTCTCACATTCACAAAATATAAAAGAATTTACTTAAATGATAGTATTACAAAAATAAAACATAATAACCTATTTAAACCAAATGTCATTGTTGTTATGACAACCAATAATAAAGAGGTAAAATTAGAATTGTAAGTAAATAATGTCAAATTATGAATAGAGTATGTCAAAGAAGAATGTAAAAAAAAAATCTTAAATAAATAATGTACATCGTCATTTGGGAGCAGTTAATAGACATTTACATGGTCATCCTGTAATGAGCTACCAGGGAAGCCACATGTGCAGACGGAGTTATTGCCAAACTTCCTTGTCTTCAACGTAGTCTTTTATCTTATAATATGCATTTTTGATAAGGACACGTTTAATGTGTGATTTGAACTTTCCGTAGCTAAGTTCAGTAACCGACTTTGGCAACTTGTTATAGAAGCGGATACTGTTTATAAGAAATGATTTACTAGTTTTAGTTAATCTAAATTTAGGTATCACAATTTCATTTTTACTACGAGTATTTATATTATGGAAATCGCTTCTTAGTTTGAAGAGGCCTAAGTTTTTGCGAACATACAAGATACATTCTAAAATATAAAGAGAAGGAAGAGTCAGTATATCAATTTCTGTAAATTTGATTCTAAGAGACTCGCGAGGCTTCATTTTATAGATTGCGCGGATTGCCCTCTTTTGTAAAATAAAAACTGAATCTACGTCAGCTGCCGAACCCCACAGCAGAACGCCATAAGACATAATACTGTGGAAATAAGCAAAGTACACTAATCTAGCTGTAGCTATATCGGTCAACTGCCTTATTTTTCTTACTGCATATGCAGCTGAACTTAATCTACCTGAAATCGCTGTAATGTGGGCACCCCATTGCAACTTTGAATCTAAAGTAATTCCTAGAAATTTAGTTTCCGAAATAGTATCTAGTTTATTGCCGTCAAGTTTTAAATTTAGATCTACTTGGGGTACATTTGGTAATGAGAATTTAATACATTTAGTTTTGCTGGCATTAAGTAAGAGATTATTAGCTGCAAACCATTTTGAAAGAACAACTAGACCCTCGTTCACATGTAAGACATCCGTATCTTTTCTATCTATTTTAAAAATAAGAGAAGTATCATCAGCGAATAAAAATATATCCGAAAAGTTAGCCATCATGTAAGGAAGGTCATTAACGTAAACTAGAAATAAGAAAGGGCCAAGAATTGAACCTTGGGGCACGCCCACCTTAACAAGAGACCCCGAGGACATCACCCCGTTAACATTTACTTTTTGCTGCCTGTTTGATAAATAGGAAAGAATAAGATCAGCAGCTTGTCCACGAATTCCGTAATGGTGTAATTTACAGATCAGAGTATTGTGGTCAACGCAGTCGAACGCTTTTGAGAGGTCACAGAAGATGCCAATTGCATCCTGGGACTTTTCCCAGGATTCTAAAATGTGACTGATGAGTTGTACTCCCGCGTCAGTCGTCGACCTACCTTTCGTGAAACCAAACTGCCGACAATGTAAAATCCCATTAGAGTTGAAATGAGCTAACATCTGGTCCAACATGATTTTTTCATAAATTTTGCTCAATGCTGGTAGCACAGATATGGGTCTATAATTAGAAGGATCAGTCTTACTACCCGATTTGAAGATTGGTACTACTTTACTATGTTTCATTAAATCAGGAAACGTACCGCTGTCTAAACATTGATTAAATATGCCTGTCAGGACAGGAGCAATTGTGTCAATGATATCTTCAAGAACCTTAACCGAAATCCCCCATAAGTCTTCTGTGTTTTTTATGTTAAGACTTTTAAATGATTTTTTAATCGTGGCAATAGAAATGGGTTTGAATTCAAAATTAGGAGGAGTCCATACTGAAGTTTTCTTTAAGAAGAGATTCAGCTAATATAGATGAAGAGGGAAGAGATTTTGTAACTTCTATTGGAATATTGGTAAAGAAATTTTCTAGTGTCTCAGCAACTTTTAACTTATCTGAAATGGTTTCATTATTAATTTTTAGAGACAATTCATTCTGATCTCGCTGTTTTGTGTTTCCAGTTTCTTTATTAATTACCTGCCACACAGCTTTGATTTTATTGTTGGAAGTACAAATTTTGTTACTTATTAATTTAGATTTAGCTTGAGCGCAGACTCTTTTGAAAACCTTAGAATATTTTCTTACATAATTATGAAGGGCTTGATCAGGAGTCAATGATTTTTCGTGATACAAATTATATAAAGTATCTCTGCTTTTTCTAATGCCAGTAGTAGCCCATTCACTAAATTTTGGTTTAATATTGATTGTAACTTTTTTGACAGGACATGCTTTATTGAATTCTTGGCATACCGTAGAAAACAAAGTACCGTAATTAATATTGGGGTCTTGTAAATCAAAACTTTCTGTTGAGAGATTCCTAAGAACATTATTATTAAACATTTTCCATTTTATTTTTAGTAAGGGGTCACAGCTCAATGGTTTTATCTAAATGCAACTTTGTGTCTAAATCAAACGATACAAGCTGACCAGTATGGTCCGACCTAACGCCACTAATTAAGGATGACTCTTTTATTTTGCAATTGGTAAATACATTGTCTATACATGAAGCCGAGGTCGGTGTTATTCTTGTTGGTTCATTAAATAAACATTTTAAGTTGAATGATTTAAACAATGAGATAAGCTTGCATTTTTCGGGTGAATTAACTAGTAGATCAATATTTAGATCACCACAAGCGAAAACTAATTTATTCTCTTCAAAAAGTTTACCTAATATTTCTTCCATGATGATCAAAAATGATGACAAGTTTGAGGCTGGTGGCCTATAAATACATAAGAAAGTATGGCCCTCAACCTCTGCACATGCTACCTCACATAAACGATCAACAGAACAAGCAGTGATATCCTTTCTTTCTTTATATCTAAGATAACGGTTGCATAATATCAAGATACCACCCCCTATTGAAGACCTGTTGTACGCACTGGCCACTGAAAAAATATTTAAATTGAACGACATTCTATCCGGTTTTAACCAAGTTTCACACAAACATAAGATATCCATATGATATTTATCTATTAACATTTCCACGTCTAGGATTTTGCAAGAGAAGTGATTTATATTTTGATGATACAGTAAAATATTCTTATTATGCTTCTCTTTTGTCGCCTCTAAAAGTTTAAAGAGTCAATTACAGTATTATTAGAAGTACTAGATAATACTGTTTCTTCACTTAACCTAGTCTCAGTTAAATTATCAATAACTGCGTGTATATTGTAAGCTAACAAAGTAGCTAATACATGTCTACTTTTTTTGGGAAGAAACATATGTTCCCCAACTAAAACAAAATCTCTAACAAAATTGTTAGTAAAATAGCGAATAGTAAAATAGCGTGTTAGCGGTTTTATTTGCAGACAACTAGTAAATCTTCTGTCTGTACACAATCTATGGTTACTAAATATTTAAGTACTTTTTTTTTACAGCTATAGTAATTTAATTTATAGATTCTTAGTTTTCTATTTAATCTGTTGTACAGAAATGGGCCTAAAAATGTATAGAATTTTTCTACAAAGACATGTTTTGAGGTTTCATTTGTTATACATACTATATCATTCCGTCTCTTGTTAGTATTGTCAGCAGTGTAGGTAAGCATGGTGTGCTGTTTTAATACCAATTGCATAATGAAAAGCTGTCGAACAGTCAGCACGTTGCAGGTTTTATAAAGTAGATCTGTGGGAAAAAAGAAGGTATGGAAGTTTGCTACCTTCAAAATTGTTCTCTGAGCTCTTTCAAGAGGAAGCAAATTCGTTTTTGGTGCACCGCCTATAGTGTTCATGCTATACTTACACTTTAATTCATGATTCCTAATACCTATTTATCATCCTTTTTATTTGTTTCTATGTTTACACTATTCATGCTTTACTTATTTTTATTTGTTTATGTGTCTACACTCAGCAAATCAAACTAAATACGATTTATTAACTTAGCTGAAATAAAATATTAACTCAAATTTTCATGTTGTGACAAGCCAAATTGTCAACTGTCAGTTACTTTTCTGCTTAGTCTATGAATGGCTACTTTTTGGTTTATATAATTTAAATTATTTTTATCAATATGTCTAGCTATTTGATTTTATTAATTATTACGATTGTTTACTAAATAACTTAACTTAAAATTATATTAATTTTTTACGCACTCATGTGGCCAGCTACACGCACTCATGGATATGTCCTAGCCGAGTACACTTGTCAGATGAGATGATGGCTACAAGAAAACTAATATTTGGAAAAATGTTTGGAAAGGTAAGACGACTTGGATATAAAAACGGGCGTTCGAACCGCTGACGGTTCCATTCGGGAAGCCACACCACACTAGAAGCCAGTCTACTCTTGAAGCGACTACTCTCTGAAGCCAGTCTACTCTTGAAATCATTCCTCTGAAGCCAGTACAGCACTCTTGAAGCTACTCCACTCTGAAGTCAGTCCATTCTGAAGCCGATAAGAAAAACATCAAACCCAGGGGATCCAGCTAAAGATTCACCTGGGACCTCCACTTCCGATCATCGAAGGTCTACTACGTGCCTGACAGAACCACAAAACAAAGAGTGCGTGCCAGGCAGGGTCTTTTATATTAGCTGTACTTCCCAACTCCAATTTTCATTTAATAAATTGTAATAGATCTGCCTTTATCCATTTCATTTTAACGGGATTAAGCAGATACGTAACAGTTCAGGTACGTAACACGCCCCAAGAAGTTATACAGTAATGAATAATAGATTGACATAGGGAAAAATAAACTTGTGTCATTAATTTTTTGTCTGCTAATGTTCGTAATTTCTTAAAAACATATCAGTTTGCGCACTCTTTTACTAAGGCTTTCAATGTGTATTTTAAAAGAAAGTGTTTCATTAATTATAACCCCCAGGTATTTGATGTTGCTCGTTTTGATGATAGAAGGACAGTTACATGTGTTGACTGCACAGTTTCTGCATTTATGGGCATATAGATGAGGGTTAGTAATGTTAGGTTGAGGTTTGCGCATGGAGAAGTGAATATATTTTGTCTTGTCGGCATTTAATGTTAATAAATTTCTTTGATGTGCATCTGGATTGAGGGCCCATTTTTTGAACCGTTGCGTACCGAAATAAGATTTATAGGGAAATTAGTTAAAAATAGTAAAAACTTAAAGCAAAGGGTCATAAATTTCTTAAACGTGAATTAAAACTGTTATGATGAAATAACTTGGGCCCTCAATCCAGACGCATGCATAAAGTGGCATAGCCTAAATCTCAGTAAGTACTATGTCTGGGTTAATAATTTTTGTTTACGAATTTAGTTAAGAATTTCTTAAATATTTTAAGAAATTCCCAAATCTGTAAAATATTTATAACATTACCGATTTATGGCGGCATATCTAGGGCCCTCACTTCATTATTGTTTGTACTGAGGAATCTGCAAAACATGAATATATCTGAAGAAATATATAAATACGACTTTAATATGTTTTACTTACGTACCGTGTGGTGCCGGACGTAAAGAATAACACCACCCCATTTCTTCCCGTGGGTGTCGTAAAAGGCGACTAAGGGACTTACTCGAGAATGGGCAGCAGCGTTCTCTATGCATTTTACCACCATACTGCGATCGCCAACCCGCCTGCCAAGCGTGGCGATTATGGCAAAGCCCCCCAAATTGGGGGAGGCCTAAGTCCAGCAGTGGACGTCTTACGGCTGAAATGATGACTTACATACCTATGTGAATTAGTTAAAAAGAAATAAGGACACAAAACTTAATTGTTAAGAAGTAAATCAAAGTCGAATTTTACTAAAAAGTCTGAACTGAGAGCCCAACATTTTTGGCTTTATTGACTAGGCTAAACCTCATAGATTAACGCAAATTAGAATAAAAGTTTTAACTATTTCTTAATTAAATTGTAACATATTGTTCGTTCTTCTAAATGTCATACTTTAAGAGAAAATTGATTTTCAATTTTTTGTAAGAGAATTATTTGTAGGGTGACCATAATGTTCAAAGTAAGGACCTGTCCATTTTGTATAGTGCATTCAGAAAGTCATAATATTTGCAGCTAAAAGTACTATATACCTACTAATTACAATTTGGCTTTAGTTTTAATGTAATTTCTATAAAAATAAATAAAACTAGATCATTTATTTTGCTTCAACAGTGTTTACATAAAATGAAAGGCAAACTAACCGACTAGTAGTATGTTATACATGTAAGTAGTCATCGTATCTATGGATCACTGTAGCACCAGATCAAACAAATTCATTGTAATAAATAAAACACGATCGGTATAAGTATAAAAACTGTACTTCACATAAATGTTACCTTAAAATAGTCGTATATTCTAAAAATACGAAATTGCGAGAGAGCGAAGTAATTTTTAGTGACGAGTGCAACTATATCACTGAATTAAAAAAAAAATCATTTCCATTTTCGTTTTTAGTTTTTTTTAACTACATTTTTTTATTTGCTTTAGGCAACTTGGCTCATAGTATTACCTATAAAAGTAACATCTCATAAATAGAAATTACATTAAAAATAAGAAAAACCAAATTGTAATTAGTAGGTATAGTACTTTTAGCTGCAAATTATGACTTGCCGAATGCACTTTACAAAATGTACAGGTACTTTGAACATTATGGTCAATCTACAAATAATTCTCTTTCAAAAAGTTGAAAATCAATTTTCTCTTAAAGTATGACATTTAGAAGAACGAACGATATGTTACAATTTAATTAAGAAATAGTTAAAACTTTTATTCTAATTTGCGTTAATCTATGAGGTTGAGCCTAGTCAATAAAGCCAAAAATGTTGGGCTCTCAGTTCAGACTTTTTGGTAAAATTCGACTTTCATTTACTTCTTAACGATTAAGTTTTGTGTCCTTATTTCTTTTTAACGAATTCTCATAGGTATGTAAGTAAAACATGTTAAAGTCGTATTTATGTATTTCTTCAGATATATTCATGTTTTGCAGATTCCTCAGTACAAACAATAATGAAGTGAGGGCCCTAGATATGCCACCATAAATCGGTAATGCTATATTGTACAGATTTGGGAATTTCTTAAAATATTTAAGAAATTCTTAACTAAATTCTTAAACAAAAATCATTAACCCAGACATAGTACTTACTGAGATTTAGGCTATGCCACTTTATGTACGCGTCTGGATTGAGGGCCCAAGTTATTTCATCATAACAGTTTTAATTCACGTTTAAGAAATTTATGACCCTTTGCTTTAAGTTTTTACTATTTTTAACTAATTTCCCTATAAATCTTATTTCGTTACGCAAGAGTTCAAGTTCAAAAAATGGGCCCTCAATCCAGATGCACATATTGCTTTGAAGCCAATTAGTCACAGAACTGAATCCTAATTGAGCGATTTCGAACAGTTTGCCTCTGCTTTTAGCGGTAAATATTAACGCCGTGTCGTCGGCATATGATATTATTTTACCGTCTTTAATATTTAGATCACACAAGTCATTAATATAAATCAGAAATAGTGTGGGACCCAGAATATTCCCCTGGGGTACACTGAAACTAGTATTTTTCTGTTCATTACTCATAATATTATCTATTTTAGCACATTGGTACCGGCCGTCTAAATAGTCAGTAAAAAGTTTCAGCGGCGTTCCTCTTATTCCTATGGTTTCTAATTTGTTCAGAAGAAGAGAAACAGATACCGTGTCGAACGCCTTGGCTACATCGAGAAAGACTCCCAGCGTCTGGTGCCCTTTGCCAAGTTCTCGTGAGATATAATCAGTCAAGCTATGCATCGCATCAGCAGTCGACAATTTCGCTCTAAAACCAAATTGCGCAGGGGAATAGATGTTGGTTTTTTCTAGATAATTAACTAGTGTAGTGTTTATAATTTTCTCTAGTATTTTTGAAATCGACGGTAGTAAGGACATTGGCCTATAATTATTAACTACGTCTTTACTTCCAGATTTAAAGATAGGGATTACAACTGCCAAAATTCCTTCGAAAATGCAGATTCGAAAAATATGCGTTAGGGGAGGTATCAAAATATGCTCAAAGAGTTTAAGAATCTTATTGCTTATATTATCCCATCCAGCTGCACAATCATCTTTTAAATATAATTAAATAGATAGTTTAAACCTTGAATTATTACATAAAATACTTTTGAACGTGGTAGCGTTCTTTCATGTGGGATAATTTCCGCCCTCCACGCAGGTGATGCCACTGGCAAAAGCTAGTGTGTAATAAAGTAATAAATTAAATATGTCTCGTATACAGTGTCTGACCCTGATACTAACTTCGCTAAAACCTTTGGGATATTGCTTGACATGATACATTCATTTATCTCTACAGTACGTCCCTCGGGCGCTATACCATTTTTGTGTCAGTCCAAAACTCTGAACAAAATATCAAGGCAATAATGTTGTATTTACAAGAATATCATCATATCATACTATGTGTCGCAGTATTTATGATGCCTAGTTTATTTCCTCATTGGTCTAGTGGTTGCAATTGCTACTGCTTATCACGAGGTCCTGGGTTCGATACCCAGGTTGGGCAAAGTAGTATTGGGTTTTTTCATTAGGATTTTTTCAGTACCAGTCCGAAGTTTGGAGTTTTGCTCGTTTAATAGCAATAACGACGCCCCCTATTATATGAGGCTTAAGGATAATTGCCAAATCGTGGGTGTATCTACTGTATGTAGGTCATATCTGCGTAACCTGATAAATTTTAAATTTAACACATAACATAACATCACGCCTTGTTTCCCCGAAGGGTTAGGCAGAGGTGTACTTACAGTACACCCACATTTCACCTGTTATGTTTAAGTCCCATGTAATAGGGGGCGAGCCTATTGCCATCAACCGGGCCCAAATCCAGACTCCAAGCTGCTACTGAGAAATTCCAGATGGAAAAACCCAATAAACTTTGCCCGACCTGGGAATCGAACCCAGGACCTCATGCTCAGCAGTAGCGCTTGCTACCACTAGACCAACGAGGCAGTCTAAATTTAAAGGCATTTTAAATTTAAATAAATAAATAAATTTTATTTATTAGACCAAAAAAGAATATACATGTAACACAATTTGTCTTAGCTACATAAAACATATGCTTAAGAGTAAATCATTTACAACTGTGTCTAATTGTTAGCATCTGCTGCCGAACTAGGTTTATAGCCTGTGTTTCAGCACGCAGCGCCTCAAGCCCTCGGACTGGGTATGCAAGTATGAGCTTATGAACAAAAGGAAACAGTTTATGGTAAAATATAAACTTAATTAAATTAAAAGAATGAAAGGGTTGGTGTCCTCTTGGTGTGTAAGGTGAAGGATGTGAATGTATGTGTGTGAGAGGGTGTGTAGAAATTTAATATTTTTAGCCAGTAGATTCATTTTGAGTCCATAGGATTATAAAGCTGCCAGTCAGTTTACACTACTTTAAGATCGTCAATATATTTTCAGTTTGATCGTATGTTAACTTCCAAAGCCATTTAGTTACAGAATTTTTCATTATTAATTTATTCATAGAGTATAATTCAAGAATCTTATTAAGTTTGTCATATAAATAGGGGCCCAAAAAGGGGTAAAATCTACGAATAAAAGCGGTTCTTGAGTTTGATAACCTCTTGCAAACAGGTAAACCTTTCCGCCTTGCTACCAGGGTTGGATTGTACACCATGGTAGCATGCTGTTTTGAAACTATTCCTAACACAAATAGTTGGCGAACAGTCAGCACCTCACAGTATTCATAAAGAAGTGTGGTTGAGTAACGGAAAGGCTTAAAAGTACATAGTTTGAGTATAGTTCTCTGTGAAACCTCAAGCTGCTTTATCGTAGTCTTCGGTGCTCCACCCCACGACGAAATACAATATGTAATCAGAGACTGACAAAGCGCATAATAGATTTGCTTTAGGATTGTAGGAGTCACGATATGTCTCAATGTTGTAAAAATATAGGTAAGTTTACGAATCCTTTTACTCAGCAGTTGAATGTGCGCTTTGAAGCCAAAATTTTCATCAATTACAACTCTCAAGTATTTAATTGTCTTTGTCCGTTCTAAACAATTGCATGAGCATCTAAAATCACCTGACGCATGATGAGAGCAATTATGTGCAATTAGATTTAAAACCCCGTGTGAAGAAGATCGGATCGAGTAGGCCAAGTACTTTGTTTTTTCAGTATTCAAAGTAAGTACATTATCATAAAGCCACTGCTTTACCACATTAAAACCCTTTTGGGCTAGCTGGTAAGTCTCATTCCATGTTTTAGCAGCGAAAATGAGTGCGGTGTCATCTGCGTATGAGATTATTTTTCCATGAAATGAGTTCAAACAAAGGAGATCGTTTATATATACGAGAAAAAGGGACGGGCCAAGAATACTACCTTGTGGAACGCCATAGGTCACTGGACGATCCGTACTCGTGTAGGGACCCACTTTTACACATTGAGTTCTGTCGGTTAGATAATCGGTCAAAAGGCTAAGCTGTTTCCCCCTAATTCCAACTTTTTCCAATTTTTCTACAAGGATTGGAACAGAAACCGTATCGAAAGCCTTTGCTAAATCTAAAAATATTGAAATACATTTATTACCTCTATCTAAATTTGTGGTTATAAAATCTGTTAGATTGCTAACTGCGTGATCAGTGGATTTACCACGTCGAAAGCCAAACTGATGGTCAGATAAAATGTGATTACTTTCGAGATAGTTTACTAGACGTCTGTTAATTATTTTTTCTAGAATTTTAGAAAGTGAAGGTAATATTGAAATAGGCCTATAATTTTCAATACGGTCTCTGGGCCCACCCTTGTGAATAGGTCGGATCTGCGATTTTTTAAGATCTTTGGGAAAACAACCATTTTCTAGACACATATTAAAAATGTATGTTAAATGTGGCACAAGAATATCTTTATGATCTTTCAATAATTGGGTTGACAGATTATCCCAACCTACAGAACAATCATTTTTGAGTGTAGTTATCAGGCTCAAAACTTCGTCTTCATCCGTATCAAAAAGTACCAGGGAACTAAGATTTCGCTCTAGGGATTTTGTTATTTTTTTCGGGGCTCTGTCCTGTTCTCGGGTTATTTGTTCAGCCAGTGATTTGCCAACGTTAGAAAAGTAATAATTTATGTCATTTACAGATTGCTGCGGGGTGTCAGATATAGTAAGCAATTCCTTCGGATAGTTAACATTTTTTGCTGAATTCGTTATACTTTTTATTGTTTTCCACAACTTTTTGCTATCTTTACCAGCTTTTTGAACGAGTTCTCTATCATAATTACGTTTAACTTTCTTTAAAATTGAGCTACAAAAATTTCTGTATCGGATATAGGTTTTTTTTAGTATTAGATTATCCGGAAACGATTTCGATTTTTTGTGTAGTTTATCCCTATTGCGCATGCAGCGCAACAGGCCCTGTGTTATCCACGGTTTGATTATTCTTTTGCGACGCGGAAGTATAGTGGTTTCAGAATTCATACTCAAAGCGGTCTTTAATTCACCAATGATGTAGCCAACTGCAAAGTCGCAGTCATCAGTTTCATAAATCGGAGTAAAGTTGATTTTGCTTATGTCCTGGGTTAATCCCTCTTGATTAGTTATAGTGCGCGTTAAAAAAGAACAATCTCGTGAGTACTCCACTCACGAGATTGTTCTTTTTTTAGACAGAGTATGACAGATTTGTGATCAGTTAGCGTAGATTGTGGAACAATGGTGATGGAAGGAAGTTTGGTTTTCAAGAGCACATGATCTAAGCAAGAACTACTAGCGTCACGAGTGATAAAATAATGGGCTGGCAATAGACCGTGGTAGGCCGTGAGAGCCAGATATTGATTGGAAGAGATACTCAGATTCTCGGAAATTATGTCTATGTTCAGATCTCCTATTATTGCAATATTTTTATAACCAGATAGTGTCACCAAAGTTTCATCAAGAGTCGACAAAAAAGGGTCAATGTTAGAATAAGAGGGAGATCGATAGAGAGTCAGTAACGCTGTGTCATTGTTACCTATTTTAATCAAGAGACAATTACAATTTTGTATGCTAGGTTCCTCAACGCAAAAGCTTAGTTCTTCCCTTATATACACAACCACGCCATCATTTTGAAGAGGGTTCGATGTAGTAACAAATGAAGAATAACCACTTATTTTCGGGATAGATGATACACAAGTCAACCAACATTCGGTTAGGACGATCACGTCACAATCGAACCCTAGTCTCGTTAATAAAACCTGAAGACCTAAAAAGTTACAATTCAAGCTACGAACATTTTGTGTAATAACAGTCAAGGATGAATGTGGTGGGATTATTTTGTTGCAGTCATCAACTTCACATTCGCAAGATTCCGATACAACAAAGTTATCGATATTATTAGCAAGATTTTCAAAATCAGCCATTGGAACGGAAGAAACATATATGATCAAGCTGAAAATAGTCCAGTGAAAATAAGTATGACTCTAACTTGAATGTGGTTTTTACATTTGAGTAATTACGATTGAATTGAAAGTTTTCAGTTTTGAAATTATAAAAAAAGTTGTGGGATTTTATAACAATAAATTGCAATAATGCCAATATAAAGTTGGCGGGTAATGTATTCACTCTGAGAGAATCTACAGCAAGTACGTTATCAAAAGTGTAAAGAGTAGTATGTTGTGTACTTATAACATAAAAAATATAATTTTTTCGCATGCAAAATATACGTATGTGATGATAAACGGAACGCAGAAGTAAAGAACACATTAAATTGAACCTTATTAGTCCGTTACCAGGAATGGCTACCAAATAAAATAGTCATTCAGCTTTCCTCAGGTTATCGATATCCCTTTCAGAGGAAATTCTGATGTGTTGATCTTTTTCCTTTTTTCTGAGATAAATAACACCATGTGATGTCCAGCAGAAAGAGTAATTGTGCTGCTGCTGAAATGTTCTGGATAGATAAAAAAGTTTTTGTGTCTTTGCAGTGAGAGTTTCCGATATGAAAACTGGTTTAGCTAGACCTTCAAAGGCTAGGGTGGATGTATTAAGTTTTTCACCAGGTTTCTTTGATTTATTGTAACGTTTAACGCTCCCAAGAATCTCTTCCTTACGCAGTACCGATGTCAGTTCAACAATGATTGGGTTAGATGCGTCCTTTGATTTTATCCTGTAAATATTCCTTACACAATTTTGGTCAAATTGAGTATTTATAGTTTGTCCGACACGTTCCAGCAGGGCACATAAATCCTGTTTAGTTTCACCCGCTTTTTTCGGTACATTTCTAATTTCAATACCTGTCGATCGGGACTTGCGCTCGAGATATTCGATTTTTTCTTCAAGAGACTCAATAGTTTCTTTGTCCACTCGCCTTTCAGATTCAAGCTGCGAAATTCTGGACAAAAACTTGTCGTACTTACTTGACATGAGCTCCACACTTTGTGTTAATTTACTATTTTGGTCCTTAAGGCTACTGATAGTTGATTGTAATTCGTCAAACCTAGCTGCCTGATCTTGCGAAAATAGCGTGAACATCTCTTTAATGGCGTCGGTACTACAAGTATCGAATTCATCAAATTTCCTCTTTTTGTTTGCAGTAATATTTTCCAACATGGACCGTAAATCAGGGGCTGAATCATAGTGTTGAATTCCCACGGCAGCACCGCATACACTCTCACTGGTTAAGTCCTTGCTTGCATCTGAGTTTTGCGGTACAGGCGATGTTGATTTCGGCGGCGGCGTACGGTTTAGTGGCATCTTGCTAGGCGAAAGTAATCTTCGTTAATTGTAACACGCACCGCGACGTTAAGCTTGGTGATATTCGGTGCAAAACAAGTACACTTCAAGGGCACGATGGAGTAGGCGAGACGGCAATTATGGTGACTGTCCTGCTTCCTCGAGTGGGCGGGGCGCAACAGGTACGAAGGTCAGCGGCGCATAGGCAGCGCGACGACCGATGATGTTTTAAACTTACAGTAAGTATCTCCAACATACAATATCAATGCCATTGTTTCATAATGGCGTTTTAACTTGTCCGTACTGTACACAAACTTCTACAGCCTCGCCAAGTTACATTAGCCACATCAGAGCACACACCCGTAAGCAATATTAGCTGAAAACAAAAGGTCCATGCTTCACACTTGGAAGTCAGTCCTGCTTATAATCGATCTAACCAGAAGCCAAGAATTACAGAGGCTTTAGTACGATCCCATGATGCAAACTTATCGTGAATTCGTATGATTTCTGAATCGAATTTAACTATCCTATAGCACATTTGTTAAAAAAAAAAAAACATCAAGCACAGGAAGGGTATGAATCAAATCTTAAAACTGAGTAAATATTATGTGCAAAACGAGTACTTTTCAGTTTAAAAATAAATTGGTCGAATTAAGGTTACATTTACTCGTCGAAGTCATGCTAGGCCCACGGCATTATCTTTTACGTCATCACGGCTTGAGCTATTTTCATATATCTCACACCATCATCGGAAGATCTCTGATCACTATAAACCTTTAATAATATCAACGAATCTTTTTATGTTATACTAAGCACAAACGTCACGTTTCTCAAATTGATTACGTCAACCGTGGCTTCAGCAAAATCTGTCTCATTACGCCATATTCCAGCCTGCTCAGACAATGTCTTCTTAATTAAGTGATATTAAATATTACAAGTGTGCCGTGTATTCGCAGAATACGAATATCAGTTCCCGGGAGTGGAATAAAGATGACGTAGGTCGTGAGAAATTGTATTAGATAGGTATTTCTATTTATACCTATATCTTTGTCTTAGGATCTGTCCCAATGAGGTGAAATGTAGTGTTTGAAAAATGTTAACCTCACATGAATTACACAAAACAAAAAACAAATATTAAACTCATATTATAAGGTAACAACCAATTACAGGAACTTCTGAATTGTAAAGAGACCGGTTAGTCAGAAAATTTACCCTAGTTTCCCATTCCAAAGCGCAATAAGTACTATGGAGAAGAATGGGCAAGAAACTCTATGGAAACCCTTTAAAATCAATATATTGTGACAAAAAATTTCTCACATCATTTATGTTGAAATTATCAATATGAAAACAATGTAAAAGGACGCGCACGTTAAAAGGCGTCCGAATTAAAACTAAAATAAAATAACAATTCAGAAATTTTAAAGTAGCCATAGCAGATAAGAGATGACTAGTCCCTACCTGCCGGCACCCGTTCAACGTGACGATGACGTATGGATTAGCATCATACAGCTCAACCATTTTGAGGGAACTTAATGATCCAAGGCACACGCAAACTTTACAAACACAAGAAATTACATCGTTGATACGATGTAATTTCTCAACTTATAATATGCTTAGCTGCAAAGTGAGCATTTTTTACAAGATTTACATTTCATTTCGTTCAGTTGAAATACGTATTTTATTGTAAAAAATTAACAGTACCTCATGAAGGATAAGTCTACTTTAGCCTGTCAAAACCTAGTTGAACTCATTTGTTTCCTATTTCTAGCCCTAAAGGTCCCACGACACACACCACACCTTATTTAAAAAAAAGATTTAAAAATTTCCTTACGTTCATTGATAAGGTGCTTATCTGTTTACTTTAATGATGAAGTCGTTTAGTAACATCCTTATCTTTTTATGTATGGGATCCAGCAATCTCCACACACTTATGTCCTATTTAGTAGTGGACAGAATGAGCCCTTTTTCAATTTTCATCGATGTCGTTAGTGTCCATTGATTCGAAGTAAAATAGTTCTGTGACATTCGTACGAATGGTCAGATGGCTAGATGGACTTGAAAAAATTATAAGGATTTCGTTCTTGCCATTTGTTAGTTATAGAACCATGAAAAGGACTTGTTACTCAATAATGACCGCACGAATAGACTTACGTTAGTCCTTGGATGAGTGATCATTCTTTACAAATGCTGATCACCCTGTGCTTCAGAGAGCACATTCTAACCGTTCCGGTTTTCATTTCAATAACCCAATAGGACTGCGCCTGTAATTAAAAAGTGACAGACATTCAAAATTGGGTAAGTGAAAATAACACTTATTTGAATACTAGGCCCTAAAGTATCAATAAAATCTGAGTTAAAATTTTGGGCCGATAGAGTAAATAAAATAATTAGCTTGACATTTTTTTTATTCAAATATAAAACAAAACTTGTAAATCTTATCGCAAAAGCAAATTTGTATTTGAAAACACTTGATAAAAGTAAGAAATAATACCTTTTATAGTACGGAATAGAAATCAAAGTATTGCTTTTACTATCCTGGCTAACTCACAAAATTCTTACTTACGCAGTTTTAAAATAAACTGATCTGAAAAATCTAGTCTTTAAAAGAACATATCTCGTAGCAAGTCTAATCTTTATTTTCCCAATGTGTCTATAACATATCCATGAAGAGCCCGATTAACACGATTTCTTCTTTTCAATAGAGTACGTAGTATAAAACGGTAACTACATAGTAAAAACTTTCGCACGCTCTACACTCGGTATCTTGGATTACTTCGTTCTATGTCAAGAGCCTAATCCAGCCATTGCAAGAAATATTCGGTAGTCGAAGCTGCGCTTAAAGACCTCACAATTTATTCTATAGTTTGTACACGAATTTAAAAAAAAATATACAGACA
Source organism: Aporophyla lueneburgensis (assembly GCA_932294355.1). Taxonomy (NCBI): domain Eukaryota; kingdom Metazoa; phylum Arthropoda; class Insecta; order Lepidoptera; family Noctuidae; genus Aporophyla; species Aporophyla lueneburgensis. Next base: position 24,929,541 of record OW028745.1, on the reverse strand, counting down.
ATTGGCTAAGATATAATAAAATGAATTATCATATTCTGATACTGTCGATGTGCTAAATTTTGTTTAGTGTCGATAATTATCCTATACCAAACAAAATGTTACCTAAATTCAATACAAACTAGACCAAAATTGTTATTCTACTCTGCTACATTATAGTACTAAAAAAATGTCCTGCCCATCGGCATAATTAAATAAACGCGTTTATCATAATTTATGTGCGTCGTAGCGCCAACGCCACGGCGTAGCGCTACGGGCTACGCGAGTCATTTGGGAGCTGGTACGGCATGATCCGGAGACTGCGCGTCTCCCAGTGCTACGCGGGCGACTATTCCGTTCAGACGTATTTGCCGTGTGTTGTGCGTACTAATTCGGCGCGCGTTATCCGAACTACAGTTACCCACAAAGTTAAACACCGTTATCTCTTTAAACCTCGTTCTACGTGCTGCCAATGTGATTTAATAAAAAAACGGTGAGTGAAGTGTATTTTTTATAATACTTTCTAGTGTAAAATTGTTTGAAGTGCCGATATTGTATTCTGATAAAGTATTCTCCGGTATTGTTGTAAAAGGAATCGTGCATTTGCATGGAAGATAAATTATTGGCGATGATTTTACGATTCATTTAATCGTATTCTTTTCATCGGTGAGCTTTGGATTTGCAAGTGACATTTTTATGTGAATTCATACTGTGGATTGTCGGAGCTTTATCTACCGGAATATAAAAACAAGGTACCAACAAAATTAAGCATCTTCTTCAGTTGACAAAACAGGTTTTTCTGATGAGAGGCGTTCAAGTGTCCCAAATTTCAGTGACCCATGAAATCTGCTTATAGATAATTAGTGATGGACCCAAATTTATAAATATCTAATATGATTACACGGTTCTTTTTCAAGGCAAAATACTTTTAGGTAAATTAAGTTTTGTATCCTAGAATAAGATCTCGGGCCTAGCAAACATATATTGCTTACTTAGGTAAATTGATGTTCGTGAAATATGAGACTTTTTGAGACAAAAAATCTTCAATAAAGTCTGTAGTTTGTCAGCGAGGAATCCTGAATATATGGCCCTAATTTGAGGAGGTTTTTGCCGTGAATTATGAACAAACATTTTTTTCTTTTAAGGCTTGAGTTAAATCACTAGTACTGATTATCACACACTTTAGCGTCGACTGTCTCTTCTTTTCATTTAATAAAAAAAAAACACGAATTATTATATCGTTACTATCTGCATGTTTAATGTGTCAAAGAGGGGTTAGTATCTTAATGTTTATAGCCGAATGGGTTTATACGCTTTGCCACGGTCAGTTTGTAGATGGGTGATCATTTAATACATATCGAAACCCTCCGTGCTTCGGAAAATTACGTTAATCCGTTGGTCTCCGATGTCATCGTAGATCTATGATACTTATTACGGGTACTCAAAAGCCCAAAAGTCTGACACACAGTCTTACTAAGGCGTATCATGTTGGACAGTAACAGATTTGTGAACGTCAGGTAGGTAGTGGATCCTTGTAAAATACTGGTATTCATTTGCAAGCGGTTAGATTGGAATCCAACGCCAACATAGCCCGTACTTGGGAAAACGATAGGCAGGATCAATCTCTACGTGTTTATCGATAGTAATCTAACTACACTATTAATTTCGTACGCTAAGTTATATGAAGTGGAAAGACAAGCAGACGAGAACATTCTTGTTTTACCACAATTCTAGACACAGTGATTGTTTTTGCTAGATTAAATACCAGACATGATTAAGATTTGTTTCTTTAGTTTATTTAAATACGACTAATTGGTGTGATAAAATATAGCTGAAATATAGGATACGATAAATAACCACATTTACGCCTACTTACAAATAATCCAATTTTGTATTGTACCAAATCGAATTGCACGTTTCTAATATATTTTCATTGAATTAGCTACAAGGATAGAATGCATTCTAATTTGGAAATCGTATCCATCCAATTACCAAATTAAAAATACAATTGTGAAATGTTACAAATTATTATCATTATATCGTTCTAGCTCCACTGTTTTTAGTTAAGAAAAATGCGTTTTGATACCTATTTGTTACTCTAATATGGCTTAAATATTGAAACTATTTTAGATTGAATTGATAGGCTACTGACTGGCCAATCAATATAAATTGGCCGCATTAAATGGCCTTAATCAGTGTAATTATAGACAAGGTCCTTTTAGTTTCATTACAGGTTAATCAATATCAACAGATTATTACAAAAACAGGATCCGCTGATTTGTGCAATTTTCAGAACTTATTACATCACATTATATTTATTTATTTTACATAAGTTTATTATAAATGTTGTATACACAAACCTTTCGGTATTCATTATTTAGATAATGGGGAAAACCGCGTTGACACGGATTGCGTTGTTTAAAAGAAAAACGCGGTCACACAGAGAGGCAAGAGAACATAACGAATTTCATTTTATAATACATATAATGTCTGTATAAAGATAATGTAACGATATTACACAGGCAACAAATTAGTAAAATGAGATACTTTCTCCTATAAAAAACGGTAAAGTGAAAATTGTACAACATTTATTTCGGTTATCCGGCGGACGCGCCAGTGGTTTCGCACACAAAAATTATTACGGCTTATCCCTACCCCCAAAACATTCAGAATGTCTATGAAAACCCTAATAAAATCCACTTTCATACACGCCCATATCAATCTGCTTTTATCTTTATCAATCTTGTACAGATCAAGAAATTGATATAAGAATAATCTTCAGTGATATGAATTGGAAATAAATTGGAGTTAAAGGGCAAAGGTACGACGAAAGGATATGACGAAATAATAAAGAGAAATAAAAGAATGAAGCAATTGATACTAGATTTTTGTTATTACAGATAGTTTACATTATAAATTAGAAAACTCACAGAAATATATTGTATAAAAAATTGAGGACATCTGCATATGTTTTATAAAGACTATCTTCTATAGTGGATACTAAAACACTTCTTACGGCTTTTGAATAGTTCTGAATTTAATTTAAATTACGTTACAGTGCCAATTTATGGGCGAACTCAACTGATATTACTCCAAGCAATGTATGACTCGAGGCAATATTTAAACATAAAACTACAGACAGTTGCAAGCCTTATTTTAAACAATACAATATTATGAAGCTACCTTATGCTTGTACATATTTTCGAAGTAGCTATGTTTGCAAAGTAAAATTCAAGTCATTTTGAACATCTAGCTGATGTATTCCTAAGAAATAGGCGTGACAATAGTAAATTATTTGTTATTACTTTGTGTACTTATATATGTTTTTCTGTGTGTACAAATAAACATTTTTAGTATTTATTTTATTTTATTTTTATTTATTATGTCAAAAAACGCAGAAGTAGTGCAGAAGTATTTGTTGTATAGCCCCAATTAATTAAAATACATTACCAAGTAGGAAAACAACTGCTGTTTAAGAGTAGACTAGCTATTGTTTTAATGTATAAAGTTGACTGAATTTTTATTAGAAAAATAACTGGCTGAATTGCTCTGGACTGTTGAATCTGGCTTTGGTTAAACTTAATTGAAAGATAATATGAATATTTGAATTCTGAATAGTACTTTATTGAATCAAAACACTTAGTATATATAACTCATATTTTCAAAATAAATACCTATGCTATTTTAAGGTAATGTCGATTGTCGTTATATTGTACGGTAATTGCTTGGCAACCTGTTACTTCTTCATCTTTCGTATTGAGTTGAGAATAACCTGCCGTGAAAAAACATAAGGCAGTCAGCAGATTTGGGACATACAGTATAAAGCGGCAAATTTCCGTTAATTCTTACTGCATTCCATACTTCATTGTTATAGGACCTGCTATAATGATGTCCCGCAGCAACTAAACTTATTGAATACTAGCTTTTGCCCGCGGTTTCGCCCGCGTGGATGTTGGAAATTAACGCAGCTATTTTTCTAAAATATTTTTTTTTCCTAAAATATAAGTAGCCTATGTTACTCCTTATTACATCAGCTACCTGCCAATAAAGTCTCGTCAAAATCGGTCCAGCCATTTCAGAGATTAGCCGGAACAAACAGACAGACAGACAAAAGTTTAAAAAAATGATTTTTTGGTGTAAGTACCGTATTTACTTTCATATGCATTTAGTGAAAAGCTGTTAATTTGAAATTAAAAAACAGACACTTCAGTTTTATTTATTCATCATAATTAGCCTGTATTGTTCCCACGTTTGGGACAAAGGCCTCCTGTTGGTGAGAACAAGTGGGTCGTAATCCAAAGCCTACCTGGGTGCATAACCACGAGCTACAACTTATAAGTAGAGGTTCCATTACCACTGGGACACCATTGCTCTCTACTCTTCACTGTTATACTGCTCTTGGCAAGTATTTTGTTAATAATATTTTGTTTTTCTTCTACTCACACTTTACTGTTTTATTTATGGTTCACAGTAATTCTAAAAGCATTTGAAATTGTAAAGGGAATAATGAATGAATGAATGTCTGTATATTATAATAATTCCTTAAAACATTTTTATGTCACAGTGACCATAAAGTAGCTGTAAATAAGAATCTAGTCTTTTTAATCGATTTAATAAGAAGAACTAGAATTTCAATTAGTTTTTCTTATATTTTTGTTACTTAGGAACATCATTTACAGATTTGAAAAATTCTTCTCTCTCTTTTGTTTATAAGTTGTTTTTGTGTTAGCTTCAATATCATGTATTTTATTTAGATATAGTATGTCGATGATGGCATAAGAATATCACCATCTTCCTGCCACTGTTATTAACTTAGCTCGTGAACTTATACAATTTTTTGTGAGTTGGCCATAAAAAATTGAAAAATAAAACAGTTCTTAAAAAAACGCTCTCCAACCATAATATGGAGAAATTTTGGTTAAAAGGTAGATGTTTCTTTTTTGTAATAAAGTTTTTCATGAACTGCTGGCGACAAATTTCCGAAAGATTAACTACCAAAACTGTAAGTAAACAAAGTTCTGGTTTCCTACAGTGAAAACTTGGCTCTACCTACTAATTTAATCAACTTGTGAGAAGGATGATAATAAAGCTTGCGGTTTCTTTGTAAAGGAGGTTTTTGCAGAACATTTAAACAGTCACCGACTTTAACTTGCTAAATTAAGTGGGAAGGTAACTTGACTTGTAAGACTTTTATATCAAGTAAACAATAAATAATTGTTTCGAATACTGTGTGTTAGAAAAACTATCGCTCTTAGAAAATGAAGGTGGTGCACACTGAAAACAGACGTTGCAGTATTATATTCGTCAAGATATACAAAAAAATTGCTTACGGTAGGCAAAACAGTTTTGTCTTGTAGTTCACCTAGCCTTTTCCCAACTATGTTGGGGTTGACTTGTAGTTTAACTCGATGCAGCTATATATTTATATTTTAGATAGAGATGCAGTCGCGCTCGACAACCTTGTTACTGATAAATACAATACCCATTGTTATGACTGATTGTCAGACCTTCGGACTTCTGACGACCAGTAACGATTGTCAAAGATCCACTAATGACAACCAGGAACAACAGCTTAAGGTGTTTTCCGAGGCACGGAAGGGTCTTGGAATGTAAAGAAATTCACCCATCTCCAAACTGGTCGATTGATCCTTGCGGCTGTTTTCGCTTAGCTACAAGCCCTTTAGACAGTGTGAAAATCTAAGTGCCAGTTATAGTACTAGCTACTGACGCCGACTTTCACCCGCGTGAAAGTCTACTTTACCACAAAGCATGTTATGCATTTCTTTGATACTTGTAAAAGTTATCGGATAAGTACTTTCAGATATTCAGACCTCTAACAAACAAACAAACAATTTTAAACACGAGGTGTAAGAGAAAATGATGCACAATCTGTTACCATGGGAACATTCCATGATTCTAAACACCACTTTTTTTCTGGGTGGGAAATCATCAAATAGAGTCTCCCACTCTGGGTGGAGCGGGAGGGCGTGTCAGACTTACACTAACTAAAACTCACCCGTGTTCCTTCAAGTGCTTTACCAGGGTCACGGTAACTCTTTCGAATAAATCCACGACAGTGACAAATTCTAAACACCCTTGCGTTAATATTTCTAGGTAACACTTTTCTATGAAACAACAGTTTTTTTTTTTTTTTTAAAGACGAAATTTCAGTTTTATGTAGTACAACCATGTTTATGGAATTGCGTGTCAATGTCCCTTTCATTTTGTATATTATGTATTAGTTGAGATTTGTGTGATTTTTTTTTTCTATGAACGTTTGGCACTGCTTGTCGATCTCTCTGATTCATGGTAACAGAAAATCATAATAATAAAATCTTTTTTTATATTTTTAAATGTTTTTATACGTTTCTGTACAAATATTTAAAAATATAATTTATAAGTGTTTGCAAATGAATAAAGGACATAATATCTTATCTTATATTAGGACAACTAGGCAGAGCCGGTATTATAGTAACCAGACAACTGATAAACATACTTATACATACATCTCTAAATACATACGTATTATAGATAAATTACACTCAGACACAGAATCATTGTAGAAATTAAAAGACGCACTGTTTATGGTGATGTGGGATGTGACTGGCTGCATATATAATATCATCATAGTACCTATCATCATGATACTTTAAGAACTGGCCTTTACGTGTAGGTAGTATGAAGCAAAAGATGTTATGATCAAAAATTCAGTGCCAATAAAGCTTAGTTCCAACTTAGATAAATAGGGTCTACCTTATATTTTATTTAGAATAGTTAAGGTAGTTTTGAGCAAGGATCTATGAAAGAGTAATATAATCTGATAAGTACAGTACTTCGATGCTGTGTTTTTATGCGATAGATAACTATATAAATAAATGTATGGAATGCACCAATCCCAGCGTGGTTTGACCAGACTCGATTAATCAAATTAACCTCGAAATTTGCACTAACCCCTGAGGCTTCATGCTTCATAGTGCAACACAGACCTTTGCATACCAAGGAGAAGACTAGTGGACATTGTACTTTCACGGGTTATAATTATGGACAACATAAAACTGCTTAGTAACTTAAAAAAATAACTTAACCTATATCATGTGCATCAATTTTAGAAGTTGGTAACGAATGCAACTGTCTATTTCAAGAATCTAGTGAAAGTGTGAACCTTTTCAAGTTAAATTACATAATCACTAAAGTGGGTTAAACCAAATTTTAAATTAAACTAACGCATTTTTATAATAGTACGAACAGTAGGACGCCGACATGATACCGACGTTTCCATACGGTGGAGTTGTGCCCTGCCTGGGCGGAGCACCGCCGTGTCCTCGTGGAGGCGATCGGCGGCGGCGACCTCTCGCATCCGGCCCTGGTGCGAGCCATGGTACGGAGCGAGAGGGAATGGGAGGCCGTCACCTCCTTCTGCGAAGCAGTAATGCTCGCGAAGGAGGAGGCGGGGCGCGTGAGGGAGTGGCAGTCTCTGCGCCCTCACGTCCCTAGCCGCCGCAGGAGGAGACGCCCCGGGCGTCGGGAGTCGATAGCGGACTCCCGGCCACCGTAAGCGCGAGCTTGCGGGTGGCGAGCAATGGGTAGCTCGCCGTCCGGTAAGGACCAAGCTCGGGTCGACGGCGCGTAGTCTTCCACGCGCGCCTCAAAGAGATGTCAGCAGCAGTGTAGGGGTCTACTAGGACCGATGCCTGCCGGGGTCGCGTGATTGTTCGAAAGAGATACCGTGACCCTGGCACATGGGCAACTGATGGAACACGGGTGGGTTTTAGTCAGTAAAAGTCTGACACGCCCTCCCGCTCCGCCCAGAGCGGGAGAAGTCATTTGATGATTTCCCATCCTGAAAAAAAAAAAATACCGACGTTTCGCCGGAATATATGAGACTGATCATCGATATGTGAAAGACGTCTACAAGCTTTTTATCTAAGATTTTCTCGCTAAACCATTTTACACACGACTTTTCGTACAATGACAATTCAGCTTATACTGCAAATGTATAGCCGAACGTAAAACTTCTTTCACAGTTATCAAAATAATGTTTATCTCGTATTTTTTCGACTTATTTCTTTGTGCTTACAAATTTAAGGGATTTATGAGTAAGTAGCTTAGTGTTTAGTGGGTACTGGTGAAATAATATTTCCTAAGAGGCGGACTTTGTACTTAAGGTTGAAGAGTAGGAAATGAAAAATGATTTTATTTATGTTAGCAGGTTTGTACAAACACGTTTACATGTTAATCAGATTTAAAAAATAAATGGTGTGGGTGTTTTCTGACTACTCTGAGAAGAGAGACCGGAAGCAACTCGGAGGTATAATACAATACCGAGAGCATAGACACTTAAATATATAAATAGCGTTAATTGTTGTTTTCTTAGGAAATAGTTTTTGTCATATATGATGGCTTTCATAAACATCGGTTATTTACACCAATATTTGACATAAATGTGTCAAAAAACACTCCTCATTTCGATAGTTATTATTGTGTGACCGTTCACGAAAGCTTTAGTAATATACATAATTTATACGAATTCTAAGTAAACGTCATATGACTTTTATCAATACTTACATAAGTTTTAGATTAATATGATTGACGTGCATTGGGGAAATGAAACATTTTATTCAAATCCAATTATTTATTTCTTTGCAAAAATGGGTAATTAGAACATAGATGTGATTTTATTTAAACATAATTCCTCCATATTTTACCGTCACATGGACACGCAAATGAAATCCATTTCTGAAATTAAAACCCATCAAAAACATAAATGTGAAATGAGAGCCAAGTTCAATATTATGACATATGCCTGAGTTGTTGACTTCAACGACAAAATAAGTGAGATCTAAATGGGTGCCAAGTTCAATGGTCAGTCCTGACTTGGCTAGTTCAAATATACGAATTATTATGTTCGATGGCTAGTTTCTACCAGCAAGCCAAATTTTCGAAATAATAAAATAAGAACCGACAAGTACCTGGTTTAAAACTTGCGAAGGCTATAATATAATTCATATATGAAAACTAGCCAAGTCAGGACTAACCATTGAACCTGGCACCCATTTAGATCTCACTTATTTTGTCGTTGAAGTCAACAACTAAGGCATATGTCATAATATTGAACTTGGCTCTCATTTCACATTTATGTTTTTGATGGGATATCATTACTTTTTGTACATAAATTATTATTAGGTACTTATTTATACCAAATTTAAAACAAAATTAATACCAAATGGTTTTTGTTATAAGTGTTCCTAATAGAATCAATTAAGTGAAAAATTATAATAAAATGATAAAAATTTACCAGTTTCTAATTTATTCCTTTGTATTTACCTAATTACCTATCTGCATGCCAAATTTGAACTTTCTAGGTCATCTGGAACTGGGTTAGAGTTTTGATCTATAGGTCAGTCAGTGATAAAAATGACGATTTTTGGACGTTAATATCTAAATAACCGTTTGAGATATGTTTATGAAATTTGGAGCACATATGTATCTTGCAAGTTTAACTATATGAGCCAAATTTGACACATTTATGTGAAATAGTTTTTGAGTTATGAGGGGGTCAAAAGTGGCTCCAAATGGTTCGTGTAATATTACACACGGTGCTGCTCGCCAGTTCAGTTACTTGAACTTGGCTTGACACGCTGCCGCGTGTCTAGATCAAATGAAAAAAAATACAATACGAATTAAGATAAATTTTAAATCATAAAATTATAAATGTCAAATTTAGTTGTATAAATGTTATATTTAGTTTTAATGGGAAATGCCGGACTGGTTACGCTACAAAAAATTATCACGGTGATGTCAAACAAAATAATAAGTATGTCAATCATGATATTTAGTAGCAGCTATAACAATAATGAAATAAGCCAATAAGTCAGTGATTCATTTAGTGAAGGCAAGGTATTGTGAAATGACAGTTGGAGATATCAGCGAGCACCGGTTTCTATTGAAGTCATAAGTAACGCGCAGAGAATAGACAAAGATAGGTTTCCTGCAATGAAATTGATTTCTAGAAATTTTCCGATATCTCTTGCAGGTAAACAGTTTTTCTTGTTACCATCGTTTTTATTACTCCACTGCCTATTGCTTTCAAATTGTTTAAATTTTGATTAGTACTGATATACTTATTTGGTAATTAGTGAGGTCTCTAATATGCATCATAATTTGTCATCTTATTTCCCAGTAATTGGGTTCTGAAGGTCAGATAGGCAGTCGCACCATGGAAAATACTGGTACTCATCCGGTTAGACTGGAAGCCAACCCCAATATAGTTGGAAAAAGGCTAGACTGATGTTTTGTCATCAGTACAGGACTGATTGTAGCTTCGGGCCCTGCTTTGCAGATCTTAAATATGCATTATTTAACAAACCAATTATCGTATCCATATTTGAATGAAATAATGTACAGATACGTAACCCTAAGCTAACCAAGAAGAAAAGGACATTTTCCGCTGAGATAAATTGGGCTTCATACTAATCTATTTCATCGTGAAATGTCTTTTGAAAGAAAGTGACGTTGTTAAGTTACTGTCTTCGGAGGTGATGAAATAGGCCATCATTATTATGTATCGTAGCAAAATAACTCCAAAGACATCCACAAAATAACCTAAACACATTATCATTCATATCATTTAAAAAAGTTCCTCCCTCCTTATCACAAAAAATTCTTCCACCACCTTAATCCTACAACATACTTTTTAAAACTCACTGTGCAGCGAAAAACTTCTCTGACATTTCCCTCCTTTCAAAAACTAATATTTCATTAGGAAGCACGACTTTCCTAAAGGCGAGTTCAGGCACGACCCCCCACAAAAAATATAGATACAGAAGGTTCATTCCATTGAAAAAGCGATAACGTGCGCACACATAAACACACTTCACGTAGAATCAGGGCAAGAACACTTGCGACTGACATTTAAATTTTCCCTTACCATATTTAAGTCGCGCAAAAAACTGTTAGTATTGAGAAAAATGAGCTCATACACCCCGCATGTAGTGACAGACACGATTTTTACTATTTACGGTTCACAATAACAATTATCCTAGTAAAAATTCAAAAAGAAGTATATCAGTGCCCATACTAATGAAGAAAATAATAAGAATATATCATAGACACCAGAAAGTGAAATAATACCATCTAAATGTCACCGTAGAGGAACGAGAAATGTGACCATCTTTTGCCATAGTTTAAATAATAATATATACCCGTTAGCCTGTAGAGCGCCAAGGTGTACCGTAGTACCCAGAACGAACATAACTAACATCTACCCTCAAAATTAATTTAAAAAAAAACTCATTTATTTCAGCTTATTAACTGTATATTTTATTTTGGTATACAATTGTGATTTTAATTTACGAACTACGGATGTGTATGTGATCGGATTCGGATGTGATCGAATAATATTTGCGGTCGGCCGGAAAATTGCGGAAAATGAGGCTATCAAGTCGGTATCTAACTGTTTAAATAAGATAAGATAATATTTTTTCATCCAAAAACAATGTTACAGTTATTATCCATCAACTGTGGGTAAACAAAAACTGTGCAATACAATAACTATACAATATAGTACTTAATTTTAATGGAAAAAAAACACCTGTATTCTGTAATAGTCGCAAAACTGTGTCACAGTAGACAGGGATTTCCGTTTAAAATAAGATATTGTATTGACGTAATAAAACACATACAAAACATAACACATAATAATGACATACATAGTGACATATATAACACACACAACACACATACAACATATGACATATATAATGTGTGTACGTAATATTTGCCAGGCGTTCATTTGAGATCACCGTAGGTGTGATTCGGTCGATATTACTTATTGTTTTGACCTGACCTTCTGCTCTTATCTACTTCATCCTCAGTTCCGATTACCGCGATAGATAACGTGAATGGTGACGTCACACCGGATTATAATGACCGATGGCGCTCTATCCTTATCCCCGTAATTTATTTCGGTCAGGATTATTAGGAATCCGCGTTCCGGAATGCGGAACGAATTCAACGTTTTCTATTTCGTGATTTAGATTTAGTGATTACGGAGATGTGTTTGTTAAGATCGTCTTTAAAGAATGGAAAGGAATGTTATTGAGTCATATGCTTTATATTCAAAAGTAGGCCATCGTGTTTGTACCTGTGTGGCCATCCTTTATGTACCCAGACATACAGACAGGCTGACAACAAAGTTATCATATAAAGATACCGATTTTTCCTTTTGAGGTATGGAACACTAATGACGTGGCTGAACACACGTTGGTACACATGCCTAGTACGCAGTGCCTTATAAGTTTATACTGTTTACTTAGTCAAATTACGTTTGTAGATAATTAACTGTGTGTTTTCCAACTGAGTTAAAAATGACAATGATCACGAGTTAATACTGTCACTATGTTTATTAAACGTATATCACAGTGAGATGCCATATATAACCCATTTTTGCCATACATTTCAGAAGTCCATTTACTATAATTATAAACAAATAATAGGGTGACTGACTGTGAAAGTTGCCCAAATGATGGCAATATGATGGAAATACCAATAAGAAGACGCCTGCCTTACCCTTATAAGATAACAATCGTGATGTTAAGTTACCTACCGCATTTATTTATTAAAACTTTATGCACAAGTAAAAAAAATACTGTACAAAGGCGGACTTAATGCCTGAGGCATTTTCTACCAGTCAACCTTAGGGTGGTGCAGAGATAAAACATGGCAGGTGCAACAAATGGGATAGATATATCGGAAACAACTATAAAATACAAGTATAAATACTAATACATAAATACATATATACACACATACATATAAACGAAAAAAAACTGTGTCAGGAGAACTAACGATCGGTAGAGGAGAAAGCGAAACCAGCAAATCAGCGCTGGTATGTTTCTGCCAACTTCTGACGGATATGTTCACGAGCTTTCACTTTAAAAGATAAGCGACTGGTTGCCGTCCTGATGTTCAGAGGGAGCGCATTCCAAAGAAACACCGCCTGGACAAAGAAAGAAGAATTAATGAAGCCAGAACGGTGAGAAGGACACCGTAGAAGACGATTATAGGTGGAACGAAGACTTTTAGTATGGGCAGAGCATAAATATTGAATTTGGGAGGTCAAGTAGGAAGGAGAAGTGGGTTTGTCGAGAATAGAGAACAGCGTTGTTAGAGCCCTCAACTCTCTGCGCTGACGAATGGGTAACCACTTTAAATGCAGGCGGTGCTCGGATACGTGGTCATACTTACGAAGATTGAAAACGAATCGAATGCAATTATTGAGAAGGCGGTCAAGTTTATTGAGGAGATCTGCATTCAGGTCATAGTAACACACATCACCATAGTCAATTATAGGAAATATCAGGGACTGTACAAGCAATGCTTTTATGTATGATGGGAGTAGGTTTTTCAACCGATAGAGCGACCGCAACGTTCCGGTGACTTTTTGACTGACAGTCGTGACCTGCTTTCGCCAGTCAAGACAAGTGTCGACATGCAGACCAAGATTCTTGACATCGGAGCTAAACGGGATGCTGGAAGTGTCAAAGATTACAGGTGGCACAGTTACGTCAGTCAGCTTCCTCAAATTGTAAGGACTCCCTACTATGATAGTCTGACACTTAGTAGGGTTAACCGCCACCCCAAATCGATTTGACCAGTTTTTTATGCGATCTAAATCCCGATTTAGCTCCTCAATCGCATTGGAGATGTCGTCAACACTTGTCCGACAGTAAAGCTGCAAGTCGTCAGCATAAAGATGATACGCAGCTCGAAGCTCGGTGGTAATGAGGTTAATAAAAATAGAGAATAAAAGAGGAGATAATATACCGCCTTGAGGGACGCCAGCTGCAAGATCACGCCAATTTGACGAAGAGTCTCCAGCAGAAACAGACTGCTGACGTCCCTGAAGATAAGAGGAAAACCATTCCAGTGCCTCTGGAGAGACCATAAGATAGGAAAGGATGGATAAAAGGACTTCGTGACTGACGGTATTAAAAGCATTGGAGAAGTCAATCAACACTAAGACTGTTACTTTAGTATCTTCCATTCCCCGCCTTATATCGTCAGTCACTTTAAGGAGAGCTGAAACGGTACTGTGCCCAGGCCTGAAACCGGATTGAAATGGACTAATGAGGGAGTTGTGATGAATAAAGTGGGAAAATTGTTTGTGAACGCTGGCCTCGAGCACTTTAGAAAGAAAGGGAAGGATGGAAATTGGGCGAAAGTGACTAGGAAGACAGGGATTGGGTATCTTAGGCAGAGGCCGAACAAGAGCCTTACGCCACTGGGAAGGAAAAACACCGGTGTAAAGGGAAAAGTTTATGATGTGGGATATCGCAGGCAGGAATTGATCAAGAGCCGCCACGATCATGTGGCGGCTTATGCCATCGCAGCCTACGGCTTTGGATTTAATGGATGTGATAATCTTTTTGATCTCTCCTGGGTCGACTGGGGTGAAGACAAAGGGGTTGATATTGGGACGCATCAGACTAGCAAGGTAGCCGAGAGTTTGACCTTTGGTTAGACTATCTAACGTTGGTACGGTGGAGAAATGTCGATTTAGATCGTCCAAACCAATTGTGCTAGGGAGGTCAGACTGTCGAGACTTGCCGATGCCTAAAGTTTTAAGGAACTTCCAAATATCGGCAGGTGAAGAAGAAGTGACATTACTTAGGATGTGGCGGCGTTTAGCGTTGCGTATCATCTGATTACACCGATTCCTAGCAGCCTTAAAGAAGGTCCAGTTATCCTCTGACCGATCCTTTTTAAATTTCCGAAACGCGCGGTCCCTCCGTCGCATGGCCATCTGAACTCCCCTGTTCATCCAAGGGGCTGGTGGACGCTTCAACTTTATTTTTCTGACAGGAGCATGGGCATCATACAGCTTGACCACAGCATCGTTGAAGAAACGAACCTTTTCGTCAACTGTAGTAGCTGCTACCAGGGGTGCCCAATCTATATTAGATGCATCTTGTTGGAGCCTCTCGCTATTCATACGTGCAAAAGCACGCCTGTACTGGAAACTGGGTTTAGGTTTAGGGGGTTTCAGGACATAGGATAGGAATAAAAGGTCGTGACGGGAAAAGCCAGGAGCAACATGTTGACCATGTGAGGAAACTAAGGAAGGATTAGAGGTCAGGATAAGGTCAAGCCAAGTATCATCAGCTGCAGTATTGTGATGAGTGGGTTGAAGAGGCAATACATGCAGACTGGCTGACTCAATAAGGTGTAGGAGTTTAAGGGAACGAGGGGAGTTGTGGGCAAGGAGGTTGGTGTTAAAATCCCCCATAACGATGTGATGTGTATACTCCGAACCAAATGATTCAAGAACCGATTCGAATTCAGTGAAGTAATCAATAGAAGGGGGGCAATAGACTACACCAAGGACGGTTTTAGCTCCTTTGACACAAACCTCGAGGAATAGAAACTCTGCAGATTGAGTGGGAGAAGAAGAAGCTAGAACTTTATAAGGAAAATCACTACGAAGGTAGATGGCTACACCACCACCCCTCTTACCGATCCGGTCATTCCGAAGAAGAACGAAACCGGGAAGTGAGTAAGTGGTTGAAAGAAGGTTAGGATTGAGCCACGTTTCAGAAATCAGGACGGCGTGAACGTTAATGTCGGTAAAAGTATCGTAAAATTCGTTAAAGTGACTGGGAATGCTCTGAGCATTAAGGTGGCATACATTAAATAGTCGCCCAGAACTTTGACAGAAATTTTGGCGTAAAAGATCACCTAAAGTGTCTGTAAGAGAGCAAAAACTATTGTCACTGGAAGATGCACTAGAATCGTTAGCAGAATAAAAAGATTCGTTATCAGAAATCATAAAGTGAACAAAATAGATATTTATAAATATATAATAATAAACAATACTACACGAATGACAGGTACGGTAACATCTCTGCACCACCCGCCAGCTCACAACATCCACTAATTCTAGAAACACTACACTAATATAATAACTACAATGATCAAAATGATAATAAAAATCACATAACAAAAACCTAAACAAAACAGAAGAGCAGTAACTGTCATGCAAAATAATATAGTAATAATAGCAAGGTAGTAAGTAAAACAGAGAGAAATAATAACTTAAATTAAACAAGAAAAAAAAAAACGGTAAAATGACAAAATATAAACGACGAGTTAAGTATTTAATTTACTTAGGATGCCAAGAACGTATCCGATCAAGAACACGACGTAAAACTTATTCTGGCTGCTTGTCATACATAATCTGTGGACTTTGGCATCTCAGTGACATACTTGACATTTGCGTTAAAATAAAAAATAAATGAAGGTTATAGCAAAAAGCAAAAAAGCACTATAGTCAAAACTTTTTGAGGGTAAATTAGCCACTAAAGTGAGCATACTAACATATTATTACTAGCATTCTAACTACAACACAAGAGATTATGGGGCAATAACGTAACAAAAAAGGACTAGTCTACTAATTTCATAAATAAACAGATTTTGATGGTAAGTAATTCAATAAAATCAACTGCATGCAAATCAATGTCCACTAGATAATATAAACAACATGATACCGTTATTAACCCGTTCTGTTTTGCAGGTTATCTCCCGTGCCTTAGGCCTTTGGAAACCTCTGAAGCAGAGGACTGAGCTCATCCATTGAAGAAACTTTATGTTTACTGCCGTCAAAAGCCTTCAGAACGATGACACCGTCCTGCGTCCAACATGACCGCATACCAAAGTGTTGACGGGCCTTCCCAAAGATGGACTGCCGGACTCTTGTCAGAAACTCCTTGACTGAGATGGATGTTCCCTTCAACCGGGTCTTAGCTTTCCACACCACTGTTTTTTCATCATAGCTCGAAAATCTCACCAGGATGGGCCTGTGATGTTCTGTACTGGCTACGCCAAGTCTGTGACAGACTTTTATGGAAGATGCAGAGAAGTTCTTGAGGGCCAGCTTATTGGTCACAATATCTAGGATGACTGTGGTGCTGTCTTCACCATTAACTTCGGCAACACCTTGGAAAATCAGTGCTTTCCTTCGATGTCTGGTCTCCAATCCGTCGACCTGCTTAGCACACTCACTAATCTGAGTCCGGAGCAAGCCAAGCATGTTGAAAATAAGCTCCCTGAAAGTGCGGAACTCCTCAGCCACCCTCGCCACCGTGTCCTTGGCAGGCCCTGCGCATTGGATTTGAGCTTCCAGGGCTTCCATCTTCCGTGTGAAGTTTTCCTCAAGACACTTTTGTGCAGACAATACCTCAGCGAATTGAGACATAGTGATGTAGTATTATTATTTGTAATTAGTTTAAGTTGTGAAAGTGAAGTGACTGTAGATGATGAGCTGGCAGGTGGTATAATTTAATGCCTGGGTCACATGAATGTGCCACAAACGTGAGTATTTGTGTTTTGGATGTTAAACACTTACACTTGATAGAGATTAGGGTAAAAGACAGTTTATTTCTATTTTAAATAAAAATGATAAAACAGAGACACTTCTATCGTTTTTTACACCTACCCGCGAAACTACCGCGAAACATTTAATAATGTGCGAGTACATAATTTTCTACAAAATGTATCTATCTCCGAATGGGGGGAGTCCTGGTGTCCTGAAACACAGACCTTACGTCTAGCTTAGGCACTAGTCTCCCACAATATAATTATTAAAATGTAATTGTTATGTATTGTTCTTTATAATGTGTTAAATGTACCTTAATTGTGGTGAGAAAAACTTTTACTAAAAAAAAAACAACCTTAAAAAAAACACTACGAAGTCAAAAATAACTTTAATTTCGAAAGTCGGTGTCTTAGGATCTGTATTTAAGGTTTTTTGCCACCGACTTCCGAAATTAAAGTTATTTTTAATCTGTAGTGTTTTTTTTAAGGAAGTTGGTTGTATTTTTTTTAAAGTTTTTTTTTCAACTTTTTAGTTATGGTAGATACTCCGCACTAATCTAATCGCGTTATTCGTTCATTTGTCGCACAAATACTTAATGCAAATTTAAGACTTATATGTTTTTCACATGGACCCCATTGTTCGAATGGAACCAAATTAAAATGAAACCATTCGGAAAGCACCAGCTTTCAGATAAAAAAAGAATCATCAAAATCGGTTTGCCCAGTCAAAAATTATGAGGTAACAAACATAAAAAAAAGAAACAAAAATACAGTCGAATTGATAACCTCCTCCTTTTTTTGAAATCGGTTAAAAATAAAATCTTATTATTATTTTACCTATTGTACACAATATAAACTAATTTTATAAATCCTCTTACGATTTCTAGCGCACACAACAGACTTATGATCGCAACGCAAGAACTGGCTAGAAAATTTGTATTATTATATTATTTAACTTAAGAGCTACGCCATTGTTGGTACTGCAATTTCTACTATTACTTGCCAACTCCAAAACTTCCTTGTACGTCAAGAGTTTTGCTAACTCTCTCTTTTGGGTTCAAAGATAAATTATTAAATTAAGTGCTGTGCAGTGAACGAAGAATTTATTTTATTTTTGGCAATCTTTTGACATTGTTATTAATAGTTTGACTTTTGATTTAAAACTGTTTATGTGTGGTTATATTTTTCTAACAAGGATGAGCATTTCTTTTTGACGTCCATTACGTCAGAACCCGCTCATGAGATCGCATTTATTTATACACATACTTACTGTCACAACGATTGGTACTGCTGTAGCAAAGATACTAATAATCTCGTGTTGACTACAATTGATAGTCATCTAGATCTTCAATCGTAGAGGTCTATGATGCCCAAGTTTTCTTCGGGAACAGTACTTATAAAGTAATAAAATTTATATTTTCATTTCAAATATCATCATTCTCCAGACCTTGTCACAATTTATTTGGAGTTGTCGCAACATGTCATTTTCTTTCATACTTCCTTATTAGCCGTCATGTTAGAAGTCACCTCCATCACACCATATTAGCTTCCAGCGCTCTAGCGTCGTTTATATTTGTTTTGATTATAGACCTTCATTCATTTGTAAACACTTATATTATATTTTTAAATAAAAATATTTTAAATATAACAAATATTTGTGTTTATTATGAAAGGTTGCTAAATTTTGATTCTTTATGGTATAGAAAAACCTAATGAAAACACAAAAATATCAATATTTTGTCGTCCATTATGGAAGGAAAGATATTTGAGACTATCCTATTGCGTCTCATTGAATGCAATTTGTAAGAGTGTATTGAGGAAAACGGTCTTCTATGGAGATTTTAGACCTTAGGGTGGCCTCCCATCATTACATGTATTGTTATTTTCACCCTCGATATCCTTGGGGACTTGAAACGCTGAAATGTTTATGGAACTAAGATCGTCTTCTAAATAAATCTGTGTCTTTTTTATGTTTGTGTTTTTATGTAATAGATAAAAATACATGTCTGAAAATGGCAAATGAGTGCTGCTACATATATGAAAAAATGTGTTTATTTTAATCGGCCTAAAGCAAAATTTGGCCTTATATGATTTTTCTGTCAAATATACTGTATTTACTTTACTTTGATAAAAGTAAAGTAAATACAGTGTCAATCTTTTCATTTATTATACTTAACAGTTCAACGAAATTGTACACCTTTCTCAATGTTTATATTCTTAATATTTACATTATTACATTTTTCTTTGTCATAGCCGTTTATACTAAGAAACAATCTAATGTTACATCTAAAAAATATATATATTACAAATTTTTAATTTTCACAATTATGTTGCTTTTAGTTGTTTTAACAACCGATTTTCTCTGAATACAAGTATTGAAAATATTGTTGTTCTTTTCAGACACAATAGAAAATTGTAAAAACATATTGGCTGAATAGTAACATTGGCAGAAGTTGATATTTCGGCTGAAAACAAAAAGTTTGGTAGGACTTAAGTATACATAAGACGAAGATACGAGTGATTTAAAATAATGCCAAATCGAAAACCAAACATCGACAACAATTCATAGCTTCCTTTTTATCACTATCTCCGTTTTTGAAACTGACTTAATCATACTTACTTTCAAAATTACTAGGACACGTAACCACACAACCACACAATGTTACCGCCCACAGCAGTTCACAAAATAATGAAACTCTCCAAAAAAACAATAAAATCGCTGAAATCCTTGAGAATTACCAAGTACCGCAGATTTATTATAATCAAAAGACAAAACAGACACTAATATCCTTTACACAAGATATCAACCGAAATAAACAAATGAAAAACAAAGTTATATCATGCCATTTAATTTCGTCAGTTGACTTGACAAATATCAGTATTGCAAATGGCCGCCGTCAAAGCGGGCTAAAGGTTTACCTACAGGAAAATGAACATACACTTCGAAGTGAAGTGCGCGTTACAGTATTTTGCCATTTCTTTTTCCTCAAACATTTTTAATATTATAATATTTTTTCCTTCAGAGATATATCGTAAGTATTGGGAATCGGTTCGGCAGTTTGTGAGATATTAAGGTTTTATATTATTTGTACAGAAACTTGGGTAAAGATAAATTGAGGTGAGATTATCGTGCCACAGTTTACATACATAATACTCATAGTACTTTGTAAAATAGCTTAAATAAATATTATCGCGACCGTTTACTAGTAATCCTTTATCTAATGTAGCTATTTCCTGCTAAAAACTAGTATTAGTAGGGAAAATATACTGCTCAAAAGCTCGTAAAATTCTGTATAATATCTAATAGACATATCAAATCTTATACGTCTTTGATAGATATTTAATAAGTGTCAAATCCACACTTAATATTATAAATGCAAAAGTAACTCTGTCTGTCTGTCTGTCTCGCTTTCCTGCTAAAACCACTGAACCGATTTAAATGAAATTTGGTACACAGATAGTTTAGAGCCTGAGAAAGGACGTAGGCTACTTTTTATCCCGGTAGTATGTTCCGGCGGGATAATTTCCGACCTCCACGCGGGCGAAGCCGCTGGTAAAAGCTAGTACCATATCATATAATGTATGTATGTATTAAGATAAATATAAGACCTATATAATGGTTTCAATAAAACAAAATTCACTATAATTTAACGCTTTTCAGACAGTGTAAAAATACGAATGTCTCCCTAGCGAATACTGTCAGTTTTTATCACGAAATAAACAAGCCGTTCGTGGGACGAACAAGGGTATCCCATTATTTACGACTCACGTAAAACAATGGTGCCTTTTACCATCACCGGAAGGCTTGTTATAACATAAATTTAATCTGTTTGTTATAACACCATTTCACTACAAGAAATTTAAGGTTATAAGTGTAATAATTTAAAAAGAAAAAAACCGGCCAAGTGCGAGTCGGACTCGCGCACCGAGGGTTCCGTACAAACCTGTAGGTATTCTCGGTTTAAAAATATTTTTTTTTTAATTTTTATATTTTATTTGATTGAATGTAAGGTAAATTGCGGTTTACGATTTTTGACGTTTTAAAAAAAAAACTACTCACTCGATCTCGTTCAAACCAATTTTCGGTGGTAGTTTACATGGTAATGTACATCATATATTTTTTTTAGTTTTATCATTCTCTTATTTTAGAAGTTACGGGAGGGGGGACACACATTTTACCACTTTGGAAGAGTCTCTCGCGCAAACTATTCAGTTTAGAAAAAAATGATATTAGAAACCTCATTACCATTTTTGAAGACCTATTCATAGATACCCCACACGTATGGGTTTGATGAAAAAAAACATTTTTGAGTTTCAGTTCTATGTATGGGGAACCCCAAAATTTATTGTTTTTTTTCTACTTTAGTGTAAAAATCTTAATGCGGTTCACAGAATACATCTACTTACCAAGTTTCAACAGCATAGCTCTTATAGTTTCAGAATAAAATGGCTGTGACATACGGACGGACGGACAGACAGACAGACAGACATGACGAATCTATAAGGGTTCCGTTTTTTGCCATTTGGCAACGGAACCCTAAAAACAAGAATAGAAACTGCTTTGCATTAAGTTAGTAAATTCTTTATGGGTGATTTTACAAAATATAGATACTTGTGCAAAACGGCCATATTATCGCAGGATAAAAATTATCCTTGATTAGGCTCACCCTTTATTACACCGAACATTAACATAACTGACGAAATGTGGGTGTACTACAGATACACCGCTGTTTATCCTTTATTTTATCCTTTATTTTATATTAGGTTCAAATCGGCATTTAATGGCTATTTGGCAGAATATGTCGAAACTGTTATATTAATTTAAAAGATATGTAATAATGACTAAGAATTCTGTCGTATGAAGTAAATGGTTCTCTATTGTGTGACCTAAATTTTTTATCCATAATCTAAAGAGCCATAATTTTTTTTGTCCTAATCACCATTTGTCCGAATGATAACTTGCTCGAACTAAATGTCACATAATATCACATGCCATAAAATTGAAATCCCTAAATACAATATGCCCTCAATCCGTTTGTCATAAATATTACTATCAATAATATACAAAAGACTTAAAACTGTTTTCAATAAAAGTTATAAGTTCTAAATTCAAATAATTTTATCTTATACCTTTAAACGAGCAATTCTTGTATATATGTATATATATATATATATATATATATATATATATAATCTGAATCTCGGAAACGGCTCCAACGATTTTCATGAAATTTTGTATACAGAAGGTTTTGGGGGCGATAAATCAATCTAGCTAGGATTCATTTTTATAAAATGTCGTTTTATTCGTGTTTTCAATGATCAACTTTATCGATAATCAACTTGAACATAAACTTTTTATTTTAAACACAATTTACCAAAAAATACCGAGCAAAGCTCGGTCATCCAGATATTGTTAAGTTATCCTAGTTATATTTTTAAAACAAATTTGTCTTACGAACTTCATTAAGAATTACATTATTTTATCAAATCCAACTGATACAATACATAAATAGTAAAGATGCAAAAGCATTATGGTATTATCAAGGTCTGGCATGGCGCTGCATGTTTTATCACTCAATAAATATATCACTCAATAAAACAGGTGATTGTGAATATGTGATTTTATTTACCTCTAAGAAACATGCAAATAACCATGCATGCAGCATGCATGCAAGCAAGCATGCAGCATGCATGCAAGCAAGCATGCAGCATGCATGCAAGCAAGCATGCATCATGTAGCATGCAAGCAAGCATGCAGCATGCAAGCGAGCATGCATGCAAGCAGGCAAGCAGCATGCAATCGAGCATGCAAGCAAGCATGCAGTATGCAAGCGAGCATGCATCATGCAGCAGGCATGTTTTCTGTCACGGCTCCGGCACTGCGGGGCTTAGGCGGTCCCACGCGAGCTTATCGTCGCAGACCGACGCCGACTCCGCACCTACGCGATTTTATATTACACTCTAGGGGTAGGGCAGACAAGACTACGTGGAGTCGGATTTACAGCGATTCGTTTCTGTCACTAAAACCTAACTTGTAGCAAGTTTTTACTACTAACGATTTTATTATAAATGAACATTCTGCAGAATACACTTTATATAATACAATACTTAGGACATATGACTTTATAACATGCAAAATTAGGAGATTTAATGATTATAGTATTCGATATTATAACAGAATAGTTTTAGAAGCAAAGATAATTACGTAAATCAAAATTTTGAATTTTGAATATTATGGTTACTGCCGTTTATAGCTAACGTGTTATGGATAATAATTTTCGAACAAACAATTTTAGGAGAAGAAAGGGAGTAGGTATCGAAGTAAATACATCATGAATTTAAACATAGATTTTTGACAAAATTCCATCTCAAAGTTTCCATATAGAACAATTTTGGCGTACATAAATCCATATTGCACTACCTTGCATACAATAAGGCGATTTGCATCTCCGGAAATTGAATTCCATTAATTAATTTCACTTGACCCGTACTAACCTAGTTTTGGCAAACAGCGATCACAATCTGCTCCATCCAAAGGGTCAAAGGCGTGCTATCGAACTGTCGGTACAGGTCACCGAAGACGGATTGTGATGATTATATATTAGGTAGTGCAACAGTGTGCCCAAATTGAGCCATAAATGTGGCAATATTGTTCCTAGTGCGTCTAACTTCATAGCTGATGTTTTAATTAGAATTTTGTCGGTTTATTTTAGCGGGCGTGGTTATGTTTAAGTTCTATTATAAACAAGTTTTTGTTATATTTTATAAGAGCGACGATGATACTAGAAAAAAAGACTTACATAAAATATTACTCCAGCCTCCAATTTGTGGGCTGGCAAAGTTTTGAAACATTTTTCTTCGTTGTTCTAGAAAGCCAGATGTTGTTTAATGACTACAGTTTTATTACACGTACAACATGTAGGTATACTATGGAGTTTCTAAACAGGTCTTAAAGAAACTGTGATGGCCTCATAAAAAATAAAGTGGTACGCATCACGTAAAAAGAAAAATGTTTACACGCATACGTAGATTTTGGAAGTAGACACATAATATAACATAGCCACAAGGTTTTGGTGAATTTTTGGTTCTTGCAGAATATGATGATAGACAATTTCATTTTAAACATGAGACTGTAATTGTTAAAAAGTATGAAAAACTACTAGCTTCTGCCAGCGGCTTGCACGCATTGAAATTATCCCACGGGGACGTGAAAGTAGGATCGTGCCTTGTACGGAACATAGGATCCTTTTTATCCCAGTCAGGATGAAAAGGATCCTTTGTATTCATCCAAGTTAAA
Source organism: Aporophyla lueneburgensis (assembly GCA_932294355.1). Taxonomy (NCBI): domain Eukaryota; kingdom Metazoa; phylum Arthropoda; class Insecta; order Lepidoptera; family Noctuidae; genus Aporophyla; species Aporophyla lueneburgensis. The sequence goes on along the minus strand of OW028745.1, from coordinate 24,904,898 downwards.
ATCTATCTGTGTGTTAACTTGCATAACTAAATCCATTGTTATTTTTTACTTACCAACTTGTTACCGATCTGTGTTCGATCTTCCAATTAAATCACCGAGTCTGTGATCTACACCATCCCACACTCTCTCTAAAAACATTATCACCACACAATTTCCCATTTACTACCTATCATTACCTATATGATAATATGATTCATTATTGCTCATAACGTAAAGCGCCGCTATGATGTAATTTTTATATTTTTTTATTACGTAATCCACAGACTACTTAAATAGTAGGTATGTCATCGTCAAATTGGTTGTCTGTCAGTTTTCCGACAGATTATGAAAGCTGACGGCGCCTGCGTCAGATTGCAGTCGGGACGGAACGTTGTCACTTTTGTTTTTTTAATTTTTATATATTCATTACATCTAACGGTAGTGCTTTTAGTATTAATTGTACTGATTGTTTGCTGCACCGGTCGACGTCATTACGTCAGCGCCGGCTGTCACTGAAAACCAGCGTTGGGGCTCCGTCTCGCATAGAGTCACAGCATTATGCTGAGTGAGGGCCGTTTTGCGTGGATGTGACGCATATTTTCCCACACCTTATTTATTATTTCTGTATGTTTCTGGTCTTTTTGTGCGTCATGTTTGCCACAAATAAACGTATTTCTTTCTTTCTAACTTTCATTCAAATCTGTTCAGCCATTTATCGTGCTATTTTACGTGCCTGAATAAAATCATACAAACATACAAAATTTCACATTACAAAGGATACTAAGAAGTAAGACATGTTTTATTACTGGACCTATCTTTGCCATGCTTTCGGTAGTTCGGTAGAAACCTGATTGAAACATCTTGAACTACAAGCAAGTTAAAATAAAATTGTTTCCTATCCGAATACTTCAAGAAGAAAGGCTGAAACACACTCAGAGGTAACGGTCTCTTTTAAAGTCCAGACATAATCTTTGACAGGCCATGTGAAGACTACGGAGATTTATTTCTGAAAAGGTCTTTTGAGCAAATAATGAGTGGTTCTGTTCATTCAGTGCACACATTGATGAATAATAATGCAACTGAACTCAGAACTAAACGATATGAACGACTCGACGAACAATAAATTCTAAAGAAAGGTCATTTGGATTGATTACCATACAATTTTTACAAACCTATGAAGCAATAGATCTTTTAAATTTCCGAAATCCTTCACATCATTCACGCTGTGATTGCTAGTGTGTAACGTAATTTAGGGTCTTGGATACCACGACGACAGGTATATCCTATATACACACAGCAATAAAGTTTTCATTACGTCAGTACGTTCCCACGGGATAATTTCTGCGCCCCACGCGATCAATTCCATAGTTTAGCTAGCTTCTGCCCACGGCTTCGCCCGCGTAGATGTCGAAAAACTCATCACTTCAACCCCCCATTTCACCCTCTTAGGAATGGAATTTCATAAAAACCCTTTCTTAATAGATACCTATTCCTCACAAAGAACACACCCTCCAAATTTCATGTCTCTAGGACCAGCGGTTTAGGCTGTGCGTTGATATATCAGTCAGTCAGTCACTCAGGATTTTGAATTTTATATATATAGATATCTCATTTCAAAATCCATATTATATCTTCTAACCTCCTCATTCTACCTAAACAATTTTATCCTTATACAGGTTCTAGTATACAGAAAAACATTCTCTTGAAAGCTACTACAGAGAGCTAAGCGTCATCACAAAACGCTAAGAGATACGCCAGTGCAAACATTATGCAAACAAAGGCTACTACAACACTAGCTTGATATGTTGTGCCCTACGAAAACTCGTTCGATTTACTGCCTACATAACAACGCATTAATAGCTATTTTGAAGATGTCTTTTTTTTCTAATCAGAAAAAACTATAACTTTTCTCTCTTATATCCACTAAATAGTGTTATTCCTTTTATACACCAAAATTAATCACTGCCTTACAACAAAGTAATACGTAGAAAATTAAACTCTAAACAACAGACCTACATTTGAGAATCATTTCCACGTAGTAAGCAATTGTTTTACTCTGCACAATTTCATAACAGCCGGAGAGAGCGTTAAGTCCACAGTAGTAGTTGCTATGTACTTGTTTTAGTTACTAGTTTCATAGTTGCTATGTATTTCGGGTTTCGGTGTATAAACTAAGTATGTTTTAGATGTTGGTAATCGAAATAGAGGGTGGGGTAGTTTTTTGGACTTATTGTTAGTTCTAGCAGCGTGCCGCGGTTTGACTCGCATTGAGCTCGAGACCGTTAGAATATCGGGATGAAAAATATCATACGTGTTACTTCAGGTTTTATTACTATCCACGTGCCTTGTTTCATTCATATTCATTGAGCTGTTTTTGGATTTAGTCACAAACATTTAAACAGAACCGTGTGGTACCGTGTGGTGCCGGACGTAAAGAATAACACCACCCCATTTCTTCCCGTGTGTGTCGTAAGAGGCGAATACGGGACTTACTAGCGAATGGGCATCAGCGTTCTCTATGCATTTTACCACCATACTGCGATCGCCAACCCGCCTGCCAAGCGTGGCAATTATGGCAAAGCCCCCCAAATTGGGGGAGGCCTAACTCCAGCAGTGGACGTCTTACGGCTGAAATGATGATGATGATTTAAACAGAATAGAATAGAACAACGTTTACGTTCCGATACAAACTTTAACATTTTTAATAAAAGAATAGTTGTATTATTGTAATAGCCAATGGCGGTTTACGGTTTTATTTGGAGAACTAAAAATATTTCGTAGAAGAACAAATTGTGGTTTTTTTATCGACATCATCGTTTTAGTTTATAGACTTTCAATGTTAGTTAAAGGCCTCGCACCAGCATCCCAACATCGATAAAAAAAGAAATACATTTTATATAACACTAGCTGACCATACAAACGTTGTCCTGTTTCCTAGAACTCGACAGCAGCGCCACCTACCGGCTCCAATAGTGAATCTAAACCATCCAGGGTGCCACCCAAACGCATAAAAAAAAAACATTCAAATCGGTCCAGCCGTTTAGGAGGAGTTCAGTGATATACACACGTACAGTAGAATTGTACAGATAAGTTAAATTGATTTAAAAAAAACACACACACAACACACACACACACACACACACACACACATGCACACACGCACACACGCACATCTTTTGAGTAACCTAGATAAATTGAAATTGCTATGTCATCAGGTTTTGTCACAAACCCGCTTGTTAATCATCTGCCTAGCCTTATTTCATCTATGTTGGGATCGGCTATCAATCTAACTGGATGCAGCTGAAAACCAGTATTTTACATGTAGCCCTCCTCAACACAGTTACTGGGTACTATCCTTGACGATTACCCTAACAGCCGGGACCAACTATTGAACGTGCTTTCCGAAGCACAACCCTCTTGATGTTGTTTCATAATCTAATGAAAGATCGCCCACGACTTTCTTAAAAAAAAATGGCCCTTCAATTTATTACAAAACTTCGAAATTCTCAAAACTTTCACTTGTTTTAAATCTCATGTGTTATATGAAAAATAGCAATTTTTTATACTTCATATAATCCATCATTGTTTTTTGTTCGAAATCCAATCTAGGATAATCCATCAATATATAGATAAATATTTTATTTCATTTTTCTTTTTTAATAGATATTTCATCGGTTATAGTTTTGTTTAGAGAACAAGAATTTAGTCTCTAAACGCCTTATATTCTGGCAGTACTTGAACCCATATATTCGTTAAATGTAGTTTTAAGTGATACAAACACGCATAGTTTTGGCACTGTTTAAGGTGTTTGCCTAGATTCAGTGAAGATACAACAGAGTTATCATGACTAAATGCCCGGTTCTCGGAAAATATTACACTCAACATCTTTATAAACCAGTTGATTTTGATAAAGACCTTAGGAGACTTTTCCAACATACTCGTATAAACCAACCAGCATCACGAACAGGGTCCAAAGAACCGTTAGTTAGGGTTTTGGATAAATCTACTTCCCGTCAATATATGTAACAGAGGTACCTGTTTTGTAGAAATTATTGACCTAACTGCCTTCTTACACCAATTTCCGACGTAGCTATATCAAGCAATCTTACACGCTTCTGAACTATACTGAACTGCAACAACAAAAGAATCCTTCGGTAAAAATTGCTAAAAGATGAAAACATAGATAGAAAATGGTTGATCACACTCTTAACAAGCAATACATACAACACGGTACAAAAGGTATTTCATTGCAATGCTATAGTTTGTCTTACATCTTTTCTAAGGTATTTAAAATTAATTTTGGAACTTAATCAAGTACTTACGTATCCATATTAACGTTTCATTGACGTTTAAGACCACGTCTAGACAACATAAATGTCTAGACAAGTTTAAGAAGGACATAATAATATACTTTAGCTTTAGTCACACGCAACCACGTAAAGTTGCCTATCCATTGTTGTGAGAAGGAGCGGTCTAGGACCAAAAAACGTCTACTAAATTCACGCCTCGTTGATCTGACTATCCATAAATACTAATCGCTCAATATTTAGTGCGTCTTTCTTCGCCTTCATTAGTGCATCGTGCACTAAAACCTTCCACAGTAGAGGTGTTTGAAGTTTACTTCTTAAGAATCGATTTTCATATATAAGCCCGGTGTATGAAAATTTATTGAGAGTAAAATCAAACTTTCTCCGTTACATTACGTTATGCGTTGTGTTACGTTACGTTACGTTACGCGTTATGTTCGCGTACAGCTTATCTTGCGCACCTCCACCACAGAGTACTGTCGGCTGCATGGTAACACTTTTGGCATCTATATGCGTATATGTACTTCATAACCTACATAACCATGTGTGTATATGTGAATAAGGCCTACATAACCATAGCAGTACATAATTTACATAATAAAATGACAAAAGTCTTCGTAAGGAGTTAACACCAGTTGTGCGTCGGAGACACACAATTATTTCTTTTATTAAACACTTTCGCTGAACTCAAGCATCAGCGTCAACTTCAATGAGGTGCAGTAAAGGTGTCACGGAACCGCATCAGTATACTCCCATAGCAAGCATGTTGAATTGGCGTACAGTAAAGTTCTGGGTGTGTCCGATGACTTATGCAGGTGTTTTATATCTCCTTAAACTGCTTAATAGTTCTCAACGCACTTTCTCAGTTTACTCACCCCACTTTATTGGATAGGCGGCCTAGAGGTCGACTCTACAAAAAATACCCACCTACTTATTACAAATAGATTTCTATCTCGGTCAGTTTTTGCTACCTTGACATTGACTGATGTGTCTTTAAGGGTTCGATAGGAGAAGGTCACATTTTGCGGGGTGGAATATTTTTATGGCCTTGTCTATTTTGTTATTTACTTTTGCTACAGCTAATACAGACTGGCTTTGGAGTGAGTGGAACGTAATTGAGTTTTTTGGAAATTAATTTCTTTTCAAGACTTTGCCTCGTATGCATGAAATTATGGGATCAAATGTGTATTATGACTTTTTAAATTTTTATAGATTTTCTAAGTTTATCTGGGACGTTACTGACATTCGTGAAGGAAAAACGTCGTACGTAATCCTAAACTTTAATCAACATAAGTCTGAAATCGGCAACCCATCTTGGGCAAGCTTGGTGATCAATGCTTGTACCATCTCTGTATAAAAGAGGCCTTTGCCTTGCAGTGAGGCAAAATGGGCTAGTGTTATTAAGCTCCTGTAGATTTTTAAGGGTTTCTGATCTTAAATATTGGAATCATACAGTTTGTGTGATGAACTCGTTGAGTCCAATATTACTCGAAAAATTATTTCTTCTTGATGAAACTCATTTCGTTAATTTCTGGTACAAACACCCATTATTAATTGTATGCACAGACCATTCAGATTCTTTCCATGTGGTGCCAGACGTAAGGAATAGCACCACCCCATTTCTTTCCGTAGTATCGTAAAAGGCGCCTTAGGGACTTACTAGAGAAGGGGCAGCAGCGTTCTCTATGCATTTTATGACCATACTGCGCTTGGCAACCCCCCTGTCAAGCGTTATTGTGGCAAACGCTCAATGTTTTGAATGAGTTGTCCAGCAATGGATATCTTTCAGTTAAAATAATGATGATGACAGACCATTAATTTTATTCTTATTTAACGTCATCGCTATGATTACAAGAATACATATTGTATCATTGGGTAATAGTGGTAGTCTACCCCTCACGAGAATCGTTAAAAATAAACCGTTAATCTACATTCTACGCTAGCGCTCCATATAATAATATTTAAATCCCTCAATAATTAAATTTTATTCCTGGAACAAAACAGTTACTAAAATTGGGTCATAGTGATGCTTGTAATTTATAGCCAATTTACCTGTCAGTGTTGTTACGAATACGTAATTGGTAGCATTTCAACATTCAAGCATAACAGAGTACTGTATACACTTAATTTAGAGTTACTGTACTAGTGTACTTTATATACCTACATCGTACAGCCAAACAAAGCGATGCAGGCAGCTAACTACAAGTTTTTGAAGTGAAAACTTCTACTGAAATTTTCACTCTTCAACACTATTGCATTGAATGATTTTGGTAGGGGAAAACCTCATCTGTGTTATTACAAAACAAAATTTTTCTTCAAACCATCGAACCATTATTGAATTACAAACTTTATTCCGGCAACTTTAAAGTTTTAAACACAAAAACAGATTTTCAACCCACTCGGGTTAGTTTTAACGCCTTTCGAATAAGATTCAAAATACAAAAACTGGCACGGAGGCTTAGGTTTGGACTAGAGTTATCTCTGTAAAAAGGGTGATCTCTTTCATGAATAGGCTGTATAAAGAAAGAAAAAAATTTTTATCTGGTACTGCCTATTTTTAAGCAACTTCAACTGTAACTGACTCGATAATACATTTTTAATCCTCACTCAGAGGTCGCAGTCTTTCTTAAAGTTCAGACATAATCTTGATCACATCAGATAAAGACCATGTAAACTGGTGGCTGTGAAGGTCTTTTGAGGAAAAAAAACACGCAAATAGAGTAGACCGGTCCATTCAGAACAAGAATTTGCCAGTAAACGTGCAGCTCAACTCACGGCCTATTTATATGAACTCATTGAGTCTTTAAATTTATATTACGAGTAGGTATAAATGAATCTAACTGTCAAAATAACCAACATCTACTTCACTCAAATTCAGAACGAAGCTTGAATATTTAATTAACTTGGTTATTCCAGACATAAGCTGAGTATAATTGTATCTGCTTGTATTGTTTCTCAAATTAAACATATACATCTATCTAATGAAATACAAACATTAATGACACTGTGAAGGGCTTGTGGCATAGTAACGACAGCCGCAGGGGTCGATCAATCACGTGAATCTATGCTTGCCGCTGTTTTTCCATGGATCGGTGACCATTTTTTCATATCAAGACCCTTCGTACCTTTGAAAGCACGCTAAACCGTTGGTCTCAGCTATTATTCGTGGACCTTTGACAGACATTACGAGTTTTCAGAATCCCGAAAGTCTGAATGTATTACCAAACAATATCGTATGTCTGCCAGGGTCGCGAGTTTTGTATGAAAGAGACACCGTGGCCCTGGCACATGGGCAACTGAAGGAACAGGAACGGGAGACGTCATTTGATGATTTCCCACCCACAAAAAAAGGGTATCGTATGTAAGTAACTGTGTTGTGGAGGTCAGATAACTGCATCCGGTTTGACAGGAAGCCGACCCCAACATAGTAGAAAAAATAGTAGGCAGATTGATATAACTTTATATAAAATTTCCGAAAAGAAATAGAGTCTTATTATAACACTATATAAAATAGCTAGTAATTACATTCCTACCACAGCTTGTAAGAATGTGGACAAAATTACTGGATTGGAAATAATTATAGGGAACAACTGTCTTTTGTTATTGTATTAGAATGGCCGTGCGATATATTCAGGAAATATGAGATGATTGTACGTTATATTTCCGAGAAAGATTGTATTGAAATACTGTATCTGTTCTCCGTTCTTATATTTTTTTGGTCTATTGGGCATGGGGCATATGTTGCGACTTGTGACTGTGACAGCTCGAGGACTAGATTGCATCTATTTTCATAGCTCTATTTTGTTCATGTGTTTCTCAGTCTCAGGCACGCTGTTGCTACTGGTTGCAGCGTCTTGACGCACAGTTCACGCGCACTTTATATGGCAATTGTACGAATGCAGGAAATCATCGCACAGTGCTCGAAACGTGTCTATTTATGAAAAAGACGAGTGTCTGTGCGCAGGACGTATTCCGAATCGCTCCGGAGCAACCACAATTCGGCATCAAATACTTACATTTAAAGAACCTTTTTATTGTAGGTGGGAAATCATGAAATCACGTCTCCCGCTCTGGTTAGAACGGAAGGGCGTGTCAGACTTTAACTGACTAAAATCCACCTGTGTTCCTTCAGTTGCCTATATGTCAGAGCTACGGTAACTCTTTCAAACAAATCGACAGTTCAAACAGTTGACACGGGCCTGGTCCTTACTAGGTGCGGGCTTGCGGGCGGCGAGCAATGGGTAGCTCGCCGCCCGCAAGCCCGCACCTACGGAGGCCAGGAGTCAACAATCGACCGCCCAGGGCGTCTTCTCCTACAGTGGCTAGGGGCGTGAGGGCGTATAGATTGCCTCTCATTTAATGAACCCTGAGGTCACATTTAATTGACACGTTTTTGCTTCGCACCTTCTCAATGAGCTGTCACTACGTGTACCAATTTCATTCGTTTAATAGAGAAAGCTTTAGTATCGACCGCGACTTACGATAATGTGTTTCCGTGGGTTTTATACTTAACTTTGTATTTAATATTTCATCACCACTTGTCTCAAAAGTGTGAAAGAAAATATCATCATGTCCTTGTAGCAAAAATTCTAAGACATGTGACATTTACCAACCCGCACTGGGGCCGCGTGGTGGATTAAAGCCCAGTCCCTATCTAAGAAAAGATGTTTTTGTCCCAGTAGTTGGAACATTTATAAGCTCATTATACAATAGCCAAAATATGTTTTACTACACAAAATGGAGACTACAAGACGACTATAAATTAATGTGTGTATATCTAATGACGGTTTCAGTCCGCATACGATTTAATCAAATATGTCCATTAGCTTTGTCGTTTTTTCGCTAAGTCGCTTCAGCTAGACAGCTTATCAGCAAAACCCATAGTCGGCCTGTCGGTCTGCAACTAGTATTCAGTTCGCTTGAGTTTTTTTTACTTTTTTTATTTCGATGTTAGGATTTATTTGATAGTACAAAAATATGGGGATTTTTTTTTGGGTGGGTATTCATCAAATGACTTCTCCCGCTCTAGGGTGGAGCGGGAGGGCGTGTCAGACCTTCACTGACTAAAACCCACCCGTGTTCCATCAGTTGCCCATGTGCCAGGGTAACGGTATCTCTTTCGAACAATCACGCGACCCCGGCAGGGTCTGTCACCTCATACGTAGGTATGAATCTGATGGTTTCTTCTGCCATTAGACGTAAACAGGGCATTCCGGCGCGTAGTGTTCCACGCGCACCTTAAAGAGATGTCAGCAAAACTGAAGGGGTCTGCTAGGACCGATGCCTGCCAGGATCGCGAAATTTGTCCGAAAGAGATACCGTGGCCCTGGTAGGCCTACTAAAGGAACACGGGTTGGTTTTAGTCAGTAAAAATCTGACACGCCCTTTCGCTCCACCCTAGAGCGGGACGTCATTTCATGATTTTCCAGCCACAAAAAAAGACAGGGCATTTCAAAGGGTAGTGATGATAAAATGATGTAAATGATTTACAGAGTTTCTTCGTAAAAATATCTATGCTCATTTATTGGACACACTTGTGATACCAATAGAAGCCAATAATGCATCTTTGCCAATCATCCTTGCCTTTACCTTTACTACCGATTGGAAGCATAACTTTATAAGATAAAGCTGAACGTGGATATCTTATGGCCTCCTTTAACCAGAGACGACGTAAAACTAAATCCGGTATCCCAAAGATAACCAAGAAGCAATTCAAACTCCCATTACCAACTTCCGCACTCATCGCCTCATAATACCCTCAAGAAAATATCATCATTACGCTGTAGGAATCGAAGTGCTACCTCTGTAATTTTCCCGTTCAGCGGCTGTTTCGCTTTTTATTAACTCTGCAGCTAACTTTAATTGCTTACACAGTACTCGTAGGAACACGTAAAACTAGCGATTTGGCGCCCCGCGTGCAATTTTCAGCGCTATTTTGTGCGGATAGCGATTTAAAAATTGTATTTTGAACAAAGAATGAGTTAATTTAGTGTGTAAATTATGTCGATAATATAACATTGTCGTATATAAAAAACCGGTCAAGAGCGACTCGGACTCACGCAAATATTTATATATGAGATTACGGAACCGTAGAATCTCATATATAAATATTTTATAATAGGTATTAATACATATAGTATTGCAGTTATACGTCAGCGCCATCTCTTAAGCGATAGTGGAACTAATGTAATTTTGTTAATGATTTCTGAAAAAGTGTGCTATCTAGAGACATCATTTTATTTTTCCTGTAATCTTGCCATAAACTTAAATCACATAGAATAATTTCAGATTTTTCTGTATGCGTACTTCGGAGATAAGGGGGGCAACGGTATTTTTTTAATTTTCGTCCAAAGTCGAAAAGTATGGGGCCTAAAAAGAAGAATATTTTAAAATAAAAAGTTTCTTATTTGCATAATAATACGGTAAATGTTTTCTAAAACTTTTCCAAATTTCAAGTTGATAGCATACGTTGTTCTTGAGATATCCAGCTGTGACAGAGAGACTGATTCGCACCATAAGGGTTCTTTTTACTATTTTTACGAAACCTTAAAAACTACTACCTACCTACATGAAAACTGTATTTTACTACGAATTCTGTTTCTAGTTCTTGTTAGTTTGAAAAAACCTATTGTAATACCCTCACCACCTGCCCGAGATAAGCGCCTAGTTCGACAAATTGCCGCGACTTTTTTCTTTTCTTTACAGTAAAACCTTATTTGTAGGTATTACATAACGCGTAGCTTTTTTATTGAAATATACTGAGATTACCTGGATACTAGGTACCTAATAAATTCTCTTTGAAAATACACCAAATTTAAGACCACACAATTATAAAGTTTCATTTAATTCGTATTTACAGGTGCGAATAATTTTCTTACTTGCTCTCTTGAGACTTAAAGCAAAATAGAAATCAGAATTAATTTTCAGAACGTTCATGCACTACTAAATAGGTAGAACTCAGTTCGCATTTATAATCACATTCAGTTTGTAATATTCTACCAACGTGGTACCCTACTTCGTGCTGTAAGCTAAATTCATTGAACTAGACAAAACGCCTCAAGCAGTAAATGTAAAACTCTTTTCTTTTTTTTTGTGGGTGGGATATCATCAAATGACGTCTTCCGCTCTAGGGCGGAGCGGGAAGGCTTGTTAGACTTTTACTGACTAAAACCCACCCGTGTTCCTTTAGTTGCCCACGTGCCAGGGCCACGGTATCTCTTTCGAACAAATCTCGCGACCTTGGTAGACTGTAAAAGTCTTGGCTTCATAAACCAGAACATAAAGGCGTTCAACTCGGAAATTGTTGTCGAAATTGAGTGCATATTGGAACAGTTTATTTTTTATAATAATATCTTAGAACAACCAACACACAGTTATCTGATCCTAAACTAGGCAGAGCCTGTACTATGGCAACCAGACAACTGATAAACATACTTATATATTTCCAAACACATACATATTATAGATAAATAACACCCAGACACAGAACAAATGATTGTGCTCATCACATAAAAATTTGTCCTGGGTGGGAATCGAACCCAAGACTTCAGTCTTAGCAGTCAGGGTCACTAACCACTAGACTAACCGGCCAGTCCAGTGGGTGACAAAATCGATTATCACAAATCATCATCATCATCATCATTGGCAAGCTTTTTCTACCCTCTGCTGATTATATAGGCATGTTCTCTTTTGTGCCATGCTTTCCTGGTACAGAATAGAGTGATCATTGTGTAATACACTATCAGTAGGAATTGCTTTCATTTTGACAAATTCACGACATTCATGGCATTGTTTACGTTGCTAAGCAGACAATTTTTTCGAATGTTTGATGGAATGTTTTAGCAATAAGCTAAAAAATTATTCAGTATATTACGCAATTAGCGTAAAGGTGTCATTTATATAAAAATACACAAATACATTTTTTTAATTAATATTGAGCTATTTTTTAGTTAAAATCGAGATAAATGTATAATTAAAAGAATTTTAACTCTAAGTTTTTACTATAAATGAAATACTAAAATTGTTTTGTGTTAATTTAGATAAGTGTCAAAGTAGCAGTGTTAATGAAGTTTTGTTGCTGATCGTTCTAGAAACGTGTTTTTCGTACAAACCTACATTAAATTAAAATGTTTGTATTTGTTACGCACGACAACGCTAAATAATCTAACAAGTTCAGTTTGATTTCGGACTTCGAAACTTTACGCGCGTATACGCACGAATAGGCACAAGTAACCCAGAGTGCGAGCTCTCACAGTATCTGGAGGTTCGGAATCGTTCGTGCGTTTTCGTGCGTTCTCCAACGACTTCAATTCGTATGAAAACCTTAGAGAACGAGGCTAGTATTAGAATTACAATGAATCACCTACGCAGAGTACTTTACATGGACTTGTTTTGTCAAAATAATGATGCTGAAAAGGAAAAAGTGGAATAACAACGTGTCAAATTGTTATTCGGTTCGAAATTGGTGTTACTTATTTTTGGTCTAGATTTTCGAGAACTCCTAGTGTTACGAGTATTATACTTACGTCGAAAATGCTGGTCCTTATTAAAAAAGAAAGGAGTTGTGTTAGGTGATCGTCGAGGAAAGTCGAGATGTAGATATCAGACATTTCATTTTTATTTTCATTGTTTTCTATTTGGCATTTTTTACTCGAAGGGTAACGTACGAACACAAAATAAATAAAAAATAAAAAACGGGTTCTTTAGTGAGCCTTTCAACGTTGTTGAATTTTGGCAGCCAGCTTCAATTACTTGGCTACCGAATGATGTAAAAAAAAAAAAAAACAAGCAAATTAACATTCATCATTTCAGCCGTAAGACGTCCACTGCTGGACTTAGGCCTCCCCTAATTTGGGGGGCTTTGCCATAATCGCCACGCTTGGCAGGCGGGTTGGCGATCGCAGTATGGTGGTAAAATGCATAGAGAACGCTGCTGCCCATTCTCTAGTAAGTCCCTTAGTCGCCTTTTACGACACCCACAGGAAGGAATGGGGAATTAACATTCATTTCTATCTAATTTTGTCGGTGTCGTGTGAAAGTAGAATGGAACTAGAAAACCATTGATTCGAGTGAAGCGTCTGGAGAGATTTGTATGTTATAAAACAAATAACTATAAAATTCCTATCATCCGCGAATCTGGCTGAATAGCTGTTAACAACTCAACGAAAACAATGTTTTTAACTAAGCCAATAGTTATGCTATTGGCTTTTAATTCATATACCTACTAAAAATGTATGCTGGCAAAACTACTAAAAACCGAACAGTATTTATGCTATCTCTTTCCAACCGTGACGAAAAACAGTTTTAACCCCGGCAAAAGGACTTAACCTAAAGGACTTGACGTGCCTTGAATGTGACCTAACATTTTACTAGTCCAGTGAATAATGATACTTTACTAAGGCCGCGTTCAAATCCAACTTGAAATTTGATTTGATTTTGAATGTGGATAGCTTAAATTAGCGTAGGATAATACCAAAGAAATGATGGATGGACTGGGACTGTGAAAGATAATGTGGCTAGTAAGCGGGTGACGCCCGAGATGACAATTTTGGAAGAAGAAACCATGTTGCGCTGATGCCAAATACATTAGAATAAGAGCAAGAGAACGATGATGACATTCAACCAGCCGTCGGTAGACTACATGTTTGGTGTTACTATGGGCAAACTTGCACTTACAATACTTTGTGGATACCACTTCCAATGCAAAATAAATATAACCGACTGGCTAAATACTCTAACTTATGTATGAGGAGGCAGAGCAACTTTTGGTGAGAATTGCATAACATACTTGGCTTCTATACCGTAATGTAACACACCTTGTGTTAACCTCCTGTTATCTTCAACTTTGATTATAATGGCACAATCAGAAAATACTGTTACATAGATCGTAAAGTCTAGAAACATCGTGCTAACTCCATCTCAGAAAGGGACAACGTTACGTAGATCGAAAAGTCTAGAAAAGTCAAGCTAATTCCATCTAAGCATGGGGCAGTGTTCAAAACTACTAGAAACGACACGCTAACGCCATCTGTTATCGAGTAGGAAGTACTACACGAAATTGTACGTAGACGCTACCGCCATCTATTGTCGAATAGTGGGATTAAACAGTAAACAGCTGTTTAATGGAAATTCCTGGAAGCTTCTACGCTACGTGTGGACTGTGGCACAGTGTCGAATGTTCGCGAATGTTCTGCTCGGGATATAAATAGCTGATTGTCGGGCAGATGGGCAGTTCGATTTCGGAAGCGAGCGAATACGATTCAAGTGATACAGTACAAGCGAAACAAGTGATTCCAAGTGACGTTTCTTGTAGTTGCGATATTTGTGTTTATTCAATTAAACAGTTAGTGTGTTTCGGAATATTGGTTTAAATTAATTTATCCCGAACCCCAGCTCGTAACAATATGTAAAACTCAAACATAAATACACACCAACGCACACACGCACACACGAACTTAAAATTCAAATATAAATACACACCAACGCACACACGCACACACAAACATAAACACACACTAACATAAACACACACTCATACACAATCCCACCATTTCAACAACACGAAACTTCTATACTTTTTTGTACATAAAGCTGTCGAACTGTTGCCCAACAGTCAAAAGTTTGTTACTAGCTTGCAACCATCAAACATGATCATATCCCAGTTGTTCTTGTTCAAGTACTAGTCAGATTCACATCACAGATTCGCTCCAACTAGTTTGTGCTACCACCAAGTTTTCATAAGTTAGGAGTCAGCTATATGTATGTGCACACGACAAACACACACACTTACGACTTGATCTTGTGACATATGCTAAGCTTCATGTTGTATTGCTATAACTTGCTGCACGTTGTTGGTATTATAAGACTAGGGTATCGTTACAGGTTCAACAATTTCGTAAGAAATGTGTGTTATATTGCCATCCGTAAATGAAATAGGCGTTTTTATCATTTGGTATTTCCCGATACGACACGATCCTTTTCAGTCGCCCACTATAACTGCAAATATTACTCTGCCTATGAAAACTTGGAGGTATTTGCATGCATTTTTTAACCGTCGTTCTTCATAAAAACATTCGGCCGTTACCTCAAGTAATTACAATCCTATCGATTGTAATTACTTGAGGTAACGGCCGAATGTTTTTTACATGAATTGGATTTTTTACAAAGAAACTGAGCATCAAATGACCGCATACACACAAACAGTTATGTATTTTTTCTCACAAACACAAAGATACGAGACACTTACATTGGATCAAGCACGAACGTATCAAACAAAATAGAAACTACGTCGGTACTTCAGTGTTAGTTTTAGTTCGTGTCCATATCTGGATTACAATATTGTGTCCAGTTCTCTCAAAAAGAACAATGTTTTGGCTGCCTTTCTTTGATACGATTTCTATGAGTGAACCTGTGCCAATTCTGATGTCGATATTGAGCCAACTTTTCTTTACGAGGACTTCACCTAACCTCATTTGTTTTGAAGGTTATTAGTACTGTTAAGGCTGGCGGTGTTTTTTATTTAATATATACGTCATGTTACTGATGTTTGTCATGTTAGAGAGGTTTGTGGCTAAGTTATAAAAACCGCATGGACCGATCGTTCTGGTTAAGCGACGTTTGCCGCAGTAGGTTCGTGGATGGGTGACATAGCCGTTGGTCCCAGCTGTCATTTGTGGATCTTTGACAGTAATTACGGGTCGTCAAAAGCCTGATAGTCTAACAATCAGTCTTACCAAAGGATATCGTATTACCCATGAACAGAGGGGTAATTGCGGAACTTTTTATCGGTAGGAATTGGTTTAATATTCATAGTTAAACAACATTCATTGCGTTATTTAAGTTGCTGAGCCGACAATTTATTCGAACAAAAGACGCAATGGTTTAGAAATAATCTTCAATCCCATTCAGATTCTGATGAATTGTGCGTTTCGCAATTAGGGTGCAGGGTTGTGGAGTAAAATACTGGTATTTAGGTGCATTTAGTTAGACTGGAAGCCAACCTCAACATACTTAAAGGCTAGGTAGATGATGATGATGATGATCCACGTCATGTTAGTAAGTTTTAGTGGGTTACATATATATGATTTGTTTATTAAACATATTATCTGGTTATCAAGTTATGGCTTTTATCATATAATGGTACTAGCTGACCCAGCGAACTTCGTACCGCCTCAGAATCAATAAAACCCATGTTAGGTGAGCTTCTAGCAAGTTATGCCAACCTGGTACTTCGAAGACATAAAGCATTTTCTAGCTATCACACACCCATGTTAGGTGAGCTCCTACTAAGTTATGACAACCTGGTACTTCGAAGACATATTAATAAGGATGATTTTTTACACCTTGGGTCCGAAAAACCCAAATATCTTACGGACCCCTATTTAAAAAAAAACATAGCCTATGTTACTTGCAGATAATGTAGCTTTCTAATGGTGAAAGAATTTTTAAAATCGGTTTAGTGGTTTTTGAGTTTATCCATTACAAACAAACAAACAAAAATACAAACTTTTCCTCTTTATAATATTAGTATAGATATGCAGATACCCTGTATTTGGATTTCAAGCTTTCAACAAAACTGCAGTTAGTTGCAAAACCATTTCCCCCCGTCTGCATACCATTTTTTAGGAGCCAAAACACTACGTACCCAATTTCAATTTCACTCACTTCAATACTACAAGAATACGATTTGTACCTTCTCCTTCAGACCGAATTTTGGCCATAATTTTGGTGATAAATCCTAGCGGAGACTAGCCTTCAGCACGGGTGGTAATTTAGTTTACAAGCGTGTGCTCAGAAACAAGAGCACTCTCTCTTTCCTCAATATCATAGTTCGATGGGATGACAATCCGACAAAACCGGAGAAAGATCACGCACAGAACCAGCGGCTGCAGTGTCTATTATGTAACCAACTTTGATTTACAGGTTTTTTTTTTGGAATGACATTTCGCATGTCAACCTAGTTGTCAACTACTTAACTGGACTTGCCCGTGGCTACCTTAATAAATTAAGACCACCAGCTACGGCTTAATAATTTTAAACTAGGGCGAAAACGCGCTAAGGGCACACCCTATGGCGTTGGAACCTCGGCTTCGGGGCTCCCTGGTAGAGGGCAGCAAAGGACGAGATAGGTTGAAGTGATTGTTTTATAGAAAAAAAACATTATCTTTAAAAATAAATCTGTTACCGTAATTTGAGTGATATAAGTAAGTACTTACATTCGCTATAAAAATAACATTCGTTTTAGATACTGAATATTCCTGCAGAGTTATGAATATGGTTACTAGCCATATTAAATATAGCACTCCCATCAAAATCGGATAATGGTACTTTTTACTGTCTGTCTTGCGTACCATATGCATGGAACGACTTGTTTGAACATGCCATGAAACTGCGAATATGGTTTAATAAAGACAAATATTTCTGACGTGAATAGAAGTATAGAGATTTATGTACCATTTAGTATTTAATCTATCTTTTTATTATATAATCAATGTTTACTTGTTCGTATTTTATGCTCTGCCATATCGTGCATCTGATTGCGATAATACTTTGTCAAATTATTGCTAAACACTTGAACAGAGGCTAAAGGTATACAAAATCACTTGTATGAATTCCGCAGACTGAAGCTCGTACTAATAAATAATAATAAAGTGGGGATTAAACTGGAGAGGACAAATTAATATATTTATTTTTCGTAAAGTCAAATATAGCTTAATCAATAAAAAAATGCATTATAATAAAATAAATATGATATAAAAATAAGTAGCTAAAATTATTTTCGTTTTTACGTTGGGGTAGTTTTAGGAACTGCTGCTAATCCGAATCCGAAAAATCTCTCACTAATCGGAAGCTACATAACCGACTATCGTAGGACACACTTTATGCTAAAATAAGAAATTTCACGCAGACGAAGTTGCAAGTAGAAACTAGTGGCTAAATAAAATTCAGAGTTTAAGAGTATAAAAGTAAATGCAGGTTTCAAAACTTTGGATTACGTAGTACGTAATCAAACATTGAAGTTTTAAAACCTGCAGGTTTACCACGCATTGAGGATACAAGTTTCGTTTTTTAAATAATAAAAATAAACTCATGACTCTTAATTACTTGCACGATTGCTACAGTGGCTGGGCAATTGCATTCCGCGCCATGGATCGTGGGATTAACTCCCGCTCGAAACAAACATAGTTATACGGCCTGTTTTGTACCAATTCTGGTTGATACATGTGTATTTTTTTGTATTTATAAACGCATGACTCGATAACAACCAAAAAGAAAGTATTTTACAGATTACTTTGTTTCTGTATAAACTTTAATCAATTAATCGGCCTAGTCTTTTCCCTACTATGCTTTTTTTTTGGATGGGTAATCATCAAATGACTTTGCTCGCTTTTGGGCGGAGTGGGAGGGCGTGTTAGACTTTTACTGACTAAAACCCACCCATTTTCCTTCAGTTGCCCACGTGCCAGGGTCACGGTGTATCTTTCGAACTATCTCGCGACCCTGGCGGTAGCCTTCTATGCTGGGATCGGTTTCTAGTGTAACTGGATACAGCTGAATATCCAGTACTTAATATGGAGCGACTGTCTGTCTGATTCTACAATATTTTTTTTAATACGATATCATTTTAATTTGTTTTTTGTATTCAGTGACTCCCAAATATTATAACAGCTGTTAGTTACTATAACATAAAAAAGGACCAACACATAATGTTGTTTCATTCGCCAACAAAAAACGCGAAGAAAACGGAAACTAACAAAAACCGGTACCGAAACACGCAATGTTTTCCTTACATCCCGTGTCCCGAAACCATATTAACACACTTCCCTAAAAAAACATATTCAATACTAGAGCATTGGCATAAAACTACTTTACATCTGTGACCATACATTGGCGTCCCCTAGGGAAATCTGCCCGTATAGTTGCAAAAGTTCGGAATATTATTCATGTAATTTATAATATGGATCTGACTGGCAACTGGCTGGAGTCGCCTACTCGTTTATAGCCAGTTATGAAACTAGTTGATGTTCAAGAGTTCTGCTAATTGCGTTGGCGGTATTTTTAGTTAAAACTATGAAGTAAAAACTCTTTAGGAGCCAGGTTCATCTGGTGGGAGTCGTTAAACAGACGGACAACACCTTTTAAGTTTATTAGCCTTAAAAGAATGTGCGAATTTTTATTGCGAAAAAAAACTCTCTTTTATAGATTGATGTACATAATTTTAATTAATGATTTTAATATAAGTTGAGACTGTTTGCTGTAATAACGTCTGAATAGTGTCTATGGAGCTTCTTGGAGTTGCGTAGTGGTAACTACAAAATCAATTCAAATAGTCGACGTCACGTCGCGGCGAAACTATGTAATCGGTATCGCCGAATATGTTGATTTTGATACGAAAATGTTGTCCGTGTGAATGAATTATTCATTTTTTTATATAAATTAGCACCCGGCTTCGTGTCTTCTGTGGTGTGGTTGTGATTGTGGTGTGGCCGTGATACGTTTGATTGGGCCCTAATGTTATGACTAGCCTGGACAGATGGATAATACATTCGCTGGTACAATAACACTTCTTTCTTTATTAAATAGAAGCACGCGATAAGGTACGTTCATGTTATACGACTTTGAAGTGGAAATGAATACAAACACGCAAAGAGATATTACTGTACCGACATTTACTGTCATTGCGGTCACAATTAAACAGCGCTCATGTTAACATTCACTAAAACGATAGCTTTTAGACACTAAACGCCTACGCATTTTCATTACACTTTGCTTACCTCATTAGTTTTATTACTAGCCATTTTGCTAGGAGCTATTACGTCACCAAGTAGGGATAATGGCCGACCCTCTTCTAGCGTTTGGCAATTTTCACGCAAAAATATTTTATTTGAAAGTCATCGCCGCTTAACTTGGTAAGTTTAGAACTTTGAATATTTTTGAGGTGTTTTAACAATCATGGCGTACAGACTATTATCCGTTAACCTTTTTTTTAAGGTCAAGATGAATTTCAAGTGCTCTAATTAAAAGACTCACTTAAAAGTTTTCAAAGACCTGAATTGGTATTAAAATTATAATGGAAAGTCGACTAATTAGGGTCTTTGCAGTGTCATCTTTTGTTACAAATACCATGTTTCAATATCGTCTTACTTTGAACGGTTTGTTTCTAAAATTATCATTAAATGTCTCGTATTTTTCACAATTTCAAAACCTCATGCAATACTAATTATACCTCGTATGCCAGATCTCAGATCACAAGAGTATTAAACTTATTTACCATAGCAACTGCCAATTTTCTCCTTGACAATAAAGGTACTTACTTGCCTTTTTAACAATTTCGTTTTGTACCCAAAATAAGATCATCATCTCGTTTCGAAATATGAAATGTCAGATGGAAGATAATAAACAGAAATGGAAAACTCTAACTCAAAATAATACTGGCATAAAATTAACAAATCCTCAATTATTTACTCTGATACTTGCAGAAAATAGGTCTAAGACGTTAATGAAGCCGTTTTACGAGGCTCGATTTATTTTTGCTTGTCACCGTCTGCGATGATGTCACTGCTGTATAAAACAAACGACCTGTATATAACAGAGTGTGGGTGTGCAATGTTAATGAACGTTTTGTTCTTAAATTTTCAAGAAAATGTTATCAAAAGCTTTATTCAAAGAATAATGAGCACGTAGTTTTGCGTAGGAACTTTATACCTACGTAGAATATTTAATCTGATTTTTTTAAGATCGACTATACTTTGAAATGCCTTTGCAGAAAATACCTTGAAAAAACAAGGCTGTATAGTAAATTATTATTATTGCTGTGGTACGCTCATACCTTTTATTATGTATATTCATCGTTGGTGACAAAACTACCACATATTTTTTAAGCCAAGTTACCTAATGCAAGGTGAAATATATACCTTGATATATTCGGGGCATTGTTTTATAAATTATGAACACATCTTTCTTCCGGAGACCGTCGGGGGACAAAACTAGGAGTAATAATTTTTCGTCAGCCTTAAAAGCATCAGCAGGTTAAGTAAGTGCTTAAGGCAGCGAGCCAGGACAAATAACTTACGTAAGGCATTTAAAGGTTCCTCAGGGAGGTGTACGATAGTGATGTGCGCTGGGTTTTTTGCATAGTTTTTATCGACACGTCACAGGGATTTAAAATAACGAAAAAAAAAATATTTGGCCAAAATATAGGTCGATTTTTGCTGTGTAGTTTATAATAAAATATTCATGTTCAAATTCAGTTAGCAGACAATGCTAATTGAAACCATACACAGACTAGTCAGGCATGTAGTGCTAGTTAACAAAAAAAAAGACGTGTGGCACTCGGGGACTGCCGCGATAAAGCTATTGCATAGCATTTTGTATCAACTTATGCAATTATAATTATTTATTTATTTTATTTATGCAGTATTTCTTTTTATTTGATATTAAAAAAAACGTACACTAAGGAAAACTTATTTTTGGTGGTAAAATTTGGAACTAAAGCATAAAGGTTAGTACATATGATTGCCACCGCAAAATTTGATAAGTAAACTTTAGTACCTAGTTTTGCCACCGCACAAAAGGACTAGTACTCCATGCCCATAATACTCTATGGCCTGGTTCTTTACCTAGTAACCGATGACAAATAACAAGACGATAAATATTTTGGGTTTTTACCTAGCAACCGATGACAAATAATACAAACACTTTATACACAAATTTTACAAGTACAGCTATTCACTGTTGTACATAAATACCTATAAACCTTTATACTTTCTCATAAACAGCTGCTTATGTATTCGTCCGATTTCGGAGCAGCTCGTCTCGATTCGTGCGAGCTTCGTAGAGTCGTACAATACGGCTAGTTGCACGTACACAAACACCGTGTCGAAGACTGCCGAAAAGAAACGACGTTAGACAATGCACGGCCTTCGGCCTTCAAGCCACACCTCCGTGCCCGTCGGAGTGGGGAGCGTGAGGTTTTTTTTCGTTACGGAATTTCTGGATTCGGTCCCCGCGCTCAAGGCCCTCGGTAGAAGCTATGCAATAGCTTAAAAAAAATGTTCGATATGTAAATTTTATGGAAACATGAAATATCGTTTTAGTTAAAAAAAACTTATTTCATAACAGGAGCCTCAGAATAATGACTTAAAAAAAGTTATATGAACCAGTCAATTAATAATAATTACAGACACAATTAAAAAACCATTGTGTCGATACCAAACGTGGTATCTCAGGGACTTAGAGGTTAAATACATTTATGATATATTAACGTGTTATTGTAATATTTATAACATTAAACCCGCATATATACGTATACCCGCATATATACCTTAAATATAATTTAAGAATTAATAAATATTATTAGATCGATAGTAATTATATCTCATTTGTTCTAAATAGGCTCAATGGCAAGCTAAAAGATTTTTGCCGATATTTATAATCGATACCAAACTAAGTTGTTCGCAACACTACAAAAGATCCCAACTTAACGGTCGAGTGTGTAACGGAAAAAGGCCAGGTAAATAGGCTCATTTAAAATTAAATTACTTTGTATACAACTAAATTATTCGCTTAAAGGAAGAAATAACGCAATGAAAACAGAAAATAATCAATTTGTAGTCATGTTGATCGATCATGATTACAAAAGAACGGAAGTCTTAGGAGTTACCTGAAGTACTTGAAACAGGATAAAATTAAATATGTTTACCTTTTCTAAATTTAGTTTCCTAAAAATATTAATCGGTTATTTGCAAAAATACGATGAACTAATTTTTCAACATTACCATTTCAGCCGAAAAACGTCCACTGCTGAATACATACCTCCCCCAAAAATGGGGAGATTTGCAATAATCACCACGCTTGGCAAGCGGGTTGGTGATCGCAGTATGTTGGTAAAATGCACAGAGAACGCTGCTGCCCATGCTCTAGTAGGTTTTTCAACAATGTAACTTTAATTGAAAATATCACTTACTAGAAAATATTTTACCAATATACAGAGTGTCGTAACATCAATATATTAATATCCCTGAGCTCATATTTAAAAGCCGTCCCTTCATAGATAAACTGACGAACGAAAGATGCGGTACGCTCTAACATCGCAATCATTAAACCTGGGCTCGATGCACAATATATCATGGTACATAATAGGTACATGTATCGAAACACATAATATCTGTAATCATAGTTGTATACTTACTAGTTACTGATAAACAAGATCAGGGATAGGATACACAGTCATGCGAGTGCAACTGCATTAATCACTGAACGTTTGTGATTATGAATGATATAGAGGTAGCGATAGCGAGAGTTATGCGATGCGTCGCATTATGTCTTTTACTCCAATTTGGTTAGAAACATCAGTTAGACACTCAATTTAAATACACAAAACGATTTTAATGGGTATTTGTGTACCAATTTATATTATTGCGCTGTTTAGACGATGATCATGAATGCAACTGTGTCCGTTGTACTTGGTTCAGTACAACCACGCGCTGCGATCAAGTAACGTATCTTACGATTTAACTAAGCATTCAATACATACTTTTGTTGTAACAGAACAGACTTTTTTATAAATTTCCGTACCTTGAGAAAAATATAATTGGTTGACTATTTTCGTTTTCACGAGATGTTAAGTTAGTGTACTTAAAGTTCCAACCTTTGAACGAAAACGAGCACAAACGCGTGTAAACATTTCTGGATAAAAGCCTGAATCATGCAGAGAATATGCTCGCTCCACATTCAAGGAATCCACTGGAAAACTAAAAGTAATAAAAGTACTGTCATGCACAGGTTGCTCGTTCTCCCAGAAAACACATAAGTTAAATTTTATATGAATAAAACTGAAATATTATGCAAGTAATATTTCACAAGGTTTTACCTCGGCATCGTTTGACTAAGTATTTTAGACGTAATGTTTTCTTGGTTTAGCTCAGGTTGAAAAAAGACTGAAAAATTTATCTTTTTCGTATATGTAAGTGCCATATTAGATGAGTAATGAACGAGGTTAGTATGATTGGAATACTTGCTTTGGCCAATGATGCTGCACTTTCAGAAGCACTTAAGAGAAGCTTCTAAACAAAAATTTAGGTGATACTAAAAGACGACTCTCGTTCTCTGTAAAAGTCTTCTTTTTTTTAATAATCCCGGTATTAGCTTCACGAGACTATTAATTCGCGCTGTGGTAAGCAAAATCACATAGCGTGGGTTATTGCCACTTTACTCAATAAACGTTTGAGAACAGACATTCAAACTTTACTGCATCCCATGAATATTGGATAACCTAAAGCAAATAAAAAACAAAACAAGTAAAAAATTTTAACGGAAATTCTATTCCAAAATTGTTTGAATGCTTTTTCAACAGCAATATCGAACTGAAACTGATTCTGGTGTTAGCAAAAACGTGGAGCAATTTTTAAAAATCAATATCCACGTAAATATTTCAAGGTTAAAGCAATCATTTCCCAAACCCAAAGCGACCTTAAAATGAATATCCCAAAACGAGCTCACGATGACTTTACATTTAACTTTCTTAATAGTGTAAATCGACTGCAATCATTACCGATAAGATCTGAACCCGTACGTAATGTATGAGAGTCCATACGCTCCAACATACTAAAGAGTTTTCATTCGATTCTAGGAACGGAGCTAGCATTCATATTCATTCGCGTTTTATCACTTTTTCCTTTACGAGAAAACGTTTTGGGATATGGAACTTGGTTTTAGTTGAGGAGAATTGCTTGAGATTGGTAAGATTTCATCGTTTTAAGTGTTTTTGTTGAAAAGTTGATTATAATTTCCTTTTAAGGTTGTGACTAGATATACCACTGATATAACTAAGATGGACAAGACAGGTATTTTATTTGCGTACTTCTATTTATCAGGCAAAACAAAGCGAAAATAATGATTGGTGTTGGAAACAATAACGTCCCCCGGTAGCTATAGTAACCTAAAATTATCATGTCTTCCCTGCGTCCATAATGTATTGTTTTACATATGTGTAGCCCCTCAAATTGGGGGAGGCCTAAGTCCAGCAGTGGACGGCTTACGGCTGAAATGATGATGATGATGACATAATTATGTGTATATAACTGGGTAGTGTTCGTCGAATCAATAAGCTCTTTCAATTTTGATCAGTACGATTACTAACAAATGCGCGCATTAACTTTAGGTCCACTCAGTCTGTGTGGTTTTTTCCGCAAACAATAACTTCAGTTACCAATCCATCTTCACATTAGCTGACCAAGATTATATCTGGAATTTAAAAGAAACTCTGAGCTTATTTCGGCATTTTTTCTCACATATAGGAAATGCCGACCTCATTTAGGTATTTATGTATAAGATATGATTAACGTGTACAAGCTTTTGCACATACCAATTTACAGAAATAAACCATTTATAATTTACTAGCTTTTGCCAGCGGCTTCGCCCGCGTGGAGGTCGGAAATTATCCCGCGGGAACATACTACCGGGATAAAAAGTAGCCTATGTCCTTTCTCATGCTCTAAACTATCTGTGTACCAAATTAAATTAAAATCGGTTCAGTCGTTTTTGCAGGAAAGCGAGACAGACAGACAGACAGACAGAGTTACTTTTGCATTTATAATATTATAAGTATGGATAGTATGGAAGTATGGAAGTATGGAAGTATGGATTTATGTTTTTATTTCGTTATATAACATAAAACCTGCAATTTCGCAATGGTTAAGCAGTGGTCTACCTATATTAAGTATATCCTATATGTGCTAATTATGTTAAAGTCTCACGTAATGGGGGTAAGGCTATTGCCATTTAACCGGTCAATTACCGTAATTACAGACACAATTAAAAAACTATTGTTTGTATACCAAATGTGGTTTCTCAGGGACTTAGAGGTTAATTTTATTTCAATAAATTATTTTCCTGAAAAAATGGTGACGTATGCTACGTTTCCAAGAGTAAAAAAAAAATATTTCTCAAGACAAAAACATCAACGTCAGCATCACAAAATCCACATCTCAGCTCTAACAAATAAGGTGGTTAAAGTATCACACCTAGCTTATTGGACACCCTGTGTACTCATAGACCTTCGGGTATCTCATAAAGAAAATGGCTGACAATATAATATGTGTACGGAATATAATAAGGGCGGGTTTTGTATCTACGTGTCTCAGGTTACACATACCTCGGTCCCAGCCTCACACTCATTAGACATGTATGTAGGTACCGACATACAACCTCCTACACGTGACGTGGTCTCTAATAAGGTCAAATTATTTCAAACTTTTGATCAAATATCGGTCGGGTACGGCTTATGTTTTCATGAAGACTATGAAATTACGTCAATTTGACTTTGATTATGGGTAAACTTTGAGTAAATTGGTAGTTTCGTATTCGTTAGTTTTACTAATGAATATTGAACTTTGTTTTAGTTTAAACATAGGTAACTGAAAAAGCTGTGAGATAACGAATAAAAAGATCAGACTATGAACTTATGGTAATTTTATAGCAATACTAGCTGACCCAGCAAACGTTGTTTTGCAGCAAGAGTTGTATGTTTTTTTCAATGCCAAATCATAATAAAATAAAGTTTTAAAAAATTGTCAAAAAAATAAAAATAAAATTTAGGGGTGGGTCACCCTTGTCATTTAGCGGTATGAAAAATAAATGTTGGCTGATTCTCAGACCTACCCGATATCCACACAAAATTTCATAAAAATCGGTCCAGACGTTTCGGAAGAGTTTGGTAACAAACACAGCGACACGAGAATTTTATATATTAGATTTTAGGCTGATTTAGAGAAGGTCTGTGGTCCAACACAGGTGACCCCTAGGTGAGAGGGAATGGGCTGTAATAGACCCTGCGGGTTTAGTGCGGTAGATGTCACATGCCTTCGGATTATTGGTTGGTTGGTGGTTATTGGTTGGTTGGTTGGTTTCTGTGCGTGTCCCAATAAATACTTTATCTTTCTTTTTTTTCTTTCTTTATTAAATTACTCATGCCTCTAATAGAGAGGAGGCCTGTGTTTCAGCAGTAGAGACATAACAGGCTGAATATGCTTTTACATTTTAAACATAACTTTACATCACGCCTGTGTAATCAAAAAGAATACTAAAATAAGAGCTATTCGAAATTTTCTACGCACCCAAGTACAATGTTATAAATGTGCAATTAACTCTATCCAACTGTTTGCCTCTTATATTTTCACAATAAAACGATTTAACTCTCTCGTTATGAAATATACCTGTGTGGTAAGAGGCCTGAAACTTGGAGAAGAACAAAGACTTCTTGATACTTGATTTGATAAAAATACACACACACATAGACATTTTCGGTGAAAACAGCTAGTCCACACTTATGAATAGTATTATAAATGCGAAAGGTACTCTGCCTGTCTGTTGCGCCTTATTCATGCTTTAATGACCAAATTTTGAAAAAAATTGGCATACACAAGTAGTTAATGACATGGATAGAAAATAAGATTCGGTTTGCTCAGGTTGTACGTCCCCATGAGATAATTTCCAACATTCACGCGAGCAATGTCGCGAACAACACCTACTTTATCTTTTCAGCCAAAAAACGTCCACAACTGGACATAAGCCTCCCCAAATTTGAGGGGTTTGCCATAATCGCCACGCTTGGCAGGCGGATTGCCAATCGCAGTATGGTGGTAAAATGCATAGAGAACGATGCTGCCCATTCTCTAGTAAGTCCCTTA
This sequence comes from Aporophyla lueneburgensis, assembly GCA_932294355.1. Classification (NCBI taxonomy): domain Eukaryota; kingdom Metazoa; phylum Arthropoda; class Insecta; order Lepidoptera; family Noctuidae; genus Aporophyla; species Aporophyla lueneburgensis. The sequence continues at coordinate 24,876,925 of OW028745.1, read as the reverse complement.
GTTGCCTCTTACGTCACCCACGGGAAGACATGAGATGGTGCTATTCTTTACGTCCGGCACCACACTGTACACCATTATAAACACCGACACCTACTTAACCAACTAATATTCTAAATATGAAAGTATGTAGGTTTGGTTGTTTTCTAAACAATCACACAAAAACAGGTGAACGGATTTGGATGTTTGGCACACAGGTAGGATGTTTGGCACCTGGATTCATACTTAAGATACGTTGTACGTTTCGTTCCGAGAGATAATTTCCAACCTTTAAGCGTGCGAAGTCGCGAGCAACAGCTAGTACAGAATAAATCTGCTTTCAATGTTACACTAAGTATAAATAAGGCAATTTCAGAGAAGCATCGCTTTGATGCGAAGTGTAAAGCAGTCACGTTTTTATCTCATGAATAAGAAAATTGAATACATATAATGGTTTTGAGGTGCGCTTAAAATTATTGGTGTCATTTGCTTTTTGATAAATGTGTCAGATATCATAGGTATTATTTATAAGTATATTGAAATTAAGTGAAGGGAATGATTAAACTGATTAATAATAAGTACTGTAGACCCGCAGGGCAGCACGTGGCGTGCTGTTGGGCAGTAGGGACCCCACGGACCCTATCTCCCGGGAGAATTCTTGTTCCTCATCTCTGGCTTGACTTTAGCACCTCTTCTGGCTTTGCCTCATCTTTGGCTGGCTGGAGTAAACACTGAAGAGGTTCAGAGCTCCCACCTCATTCTTGCCTTTGTTGGCTGGCTTGAGTGGAGATCCGCAAGAGCAAATGTGCTCGGGGAAAGGAAGTATTCCAGTAAGTGCTCGTAGGGATCTTGACCATCTTCCAGGCTCTGGGATTGTTCTGAAACCCGTGAAATGCCTCTCCACTTCTCAAGCACATCAGGAAGTGTTGCCCCCTTGTCGCTGCGTCACTATGTGCCAGCGACGGTTTCCGGGGGCCCATTATTGAGTGTGCAACACCCCCTGCCATTTAATCTGTGTATATACAAAATATTGATGCGGCAGGGGCCATAGGCGAAGGCCTATGGCCCCTGCCGCATCAATATTTTGGAGTGGTTACCAAGAACTATGGAAGCATATTTCTTGGTAACCACTCCATTTTAGCCAGCCAAATACATAGTCCAACATCTTGGTTGTCATATCCTACGATATTGCAACACCAACCGGAGGTTATCCTTGGGTGCACTTGCACAGTGCATACGAGGATAACCGTCGGTTAGTGCCTCACTTCATCTAAATTTTGATAGATGAAGTGAGATCTAAATTTTCTAAGGGGCCTCTGCGAGTTGGCTTCTCAGGTATATATTAACAAGTACTTTAGAAGAGGCTCCCAGGTAAGTAACAATAGTTACACGAGTTGATCGATCATATTAAATTATGCTTGCCACGGTTGGCCCGTGGATAGGACTTACATGAGTATGTGGCACCATACTTCGTTACCATTTTAAAAAATATGTGCCAACTAAATCGTGCTACTCTTACGATTTCAGATTTTTAAGTATGATTGCGAAATCAAAACATGAAAGAAAAACTATTTCAATTGAATTGAATTAGAAAAACCTGCAATAAAAATGCACTTTATCTAGAGACTAAAATAGTGGGAGGCTAAATGAAATTTCCTTGGCTTCCTATTTCCTCGAGAAATTGTTCTTCAGTGGGAAGTGTTTAGTAAAGATTTTTTTCTCATTTAATTTGTTTGCATTGCATTTCATGCTGCAGATAAAGAGGGATAAGATTTTTACTTTCCTTTATTCTTATCTTTAGTGGGCGATAAAAGTACTAACAAGTATAATACAAACGATATTTTTCGCCCATATGTTACCATTAGTACGCATACCTTTACGTGTGTGTGTCACACATGGGCGAAATAGATCTTCGAATGGACGTATAATTTCAAGTTAATTATATTCTCGATCAGGTAGTCGAAGTGGCGGTGCTAGGGGGAGGCCTATGTCCAGCAGTGGACGTCTTTCGGCTGAAATGATGATGATGATGATATTCTCGAATACGTAATAAGAGAACACGAAAAAGATGACTTTAGCTTGTATTTGACAATTCCACAACCCGACTTTGCCAAGTACTTGGCTTTAAAACTTTATTTTATTTGACAGCAATATCTGGCGCCCAATCAATACAATGAGCTTTTAACCCACTGCAAAATATTTGTAAATTTCCTGTAAGCTTTCTTACGCTGGCTCTTTTAGAATAGTCTGGTAAAACACCAATAGACCCCATCACAAGTGACTTAACACAGTAAACTACAAACTCCCGACTCCGTATTCAAATCAGAGGTATGAACTAACAGCCAAAGGTACCTTAGTTCGTTTGACGCGTATTCGGTGACGCGCGGTTACACTCAATAGATCGTTCGCAATGTGAATGCCGTCTGTCACTAAATGGGCAACACTTCGCATTCAATGCCTTAGGCGCTAAAATTTCAAGCGGAATAGTTTAGGTTCAACAGGCGTTTACCTTGTGCTCATTGTTGGTGCTATGCTGTGTGTTGGGAAAAGAAACAGCTATATAAATTATAGACTTCTCAAGCAAGGCATGTGCTGCAATAGCATTTATTATAATTATACCTACCACTGTATGTCTCTGCAAGATTGACTTGTAGAAAATGCCTAGGGCATTAAGTCCGCCTCTGTACATTTGTGTGCGTAAAGTATTAAATAAATAAATATAATTATGCCAGCTTGAGTCATTCGTCACAGTCATGACTATCATCTATTGAAGCACAGGTGCCGCATTATTATTTACCTTTAAAGCAAAGAGACAACTATTATTAGTGTAGGTGCCCATGTATTAGGAAATGATAAGATTTTTGTATGACAAAAATCCTATCCTTTGAGTGATTCAAGTACAGATCAAATAGTTACCTTCTACAAAAGGAAATTGCATCTGTTTCGATATTCCTAGTTGGTAACATCGTTTTAAGCGTACCTATGTAAACTCAAGTAAATATTTCTCATATGTCAAAGGGCTTACAAGATCCTTTGAATAATGACAAGGCACTTAGGACTCACATTTCTCCTTACGACATCAACGTAAGAGAAAACGGGTGCGCTCTATACTATTCTTGCTCAATCATGCTGAATAAGTAGTGCAGTAGTGTATCCAATATTTCCCTTGCTATCAACCTTAAGACAGGAGAAAATAAAGACAGTAGGTTCACAATTTCGTCGAAAACCAAACCTTTCATGAGTCATTCTAGATCTTATTTTATTGGGATCCTTTCGATAATCACAAAGTTCTCATAAACCATCATGGGATTGGCAGGAATAGCCAACAAAATATGCCCCTCTGCTTTTTTCCATGGATATGCTGTAATGAGAATGACTCATGTTGTGCTGCAGTGTTTATTAAGACAGCAAAAGTGGAACAGAGATACACTCTTCAAGGTACGCTGGAAATGCTGTTGAAAGCGATAGCAATTTTTCTTCTTCGTTTTGTCTCATATTATAACTATATAGCAAGTTGACTATCAACTTTAATTTTCCCTAAATTCACATCTCATTTTAAGAGTTGCAAAGCCATATTGAATAAAATGGCGAAGTGTTTCAATGTAATAAATAATTAATTTTCACGGCTGTTTGTAAAAGGTTAGTATTTATGTGATCCGGGTAAAAGTGGTTGGCTCAATCTAAACGATTACTTTCAGTTTGAGCAAAACACATTCTAGGGAATGTGAAAGCAGCGTTTAATATATTATTGTTTAACTAACCACCTTCTTGCTGGCTTGCTACCTCGTTGGTCTAATGGCCGAAAGCGCTACTGCTGAGGGTGAGGTCCTGGGTTCGATTCCCAGGTCGGGCAAAGTGTAATTGGGTTTCTGGAATTTCTCAGCTTCAACCAGGAGTTTGGATTTGTGCCCAATTGATACCAAAAGACTCACCCCTATTACATGGAACTTAAACATAACGGGCAAAATATAGGTGTGGTTCAGGTACACCTACACCCCTTCGGTGAAACAAGATATGATGTCATATGATGTAACACATGTATTCTACACTGCATGAACTGAATCTTGTGCTACCAACTACACCTATTTCGTTTCAAAACGAACTATATAATAGCATGTCTAGAACATGCCTTATATACGTTTTTATGTATTTGATCCCGAGTGCAAGGTAGCTAGATCAATACTATAGATGAATAAGTGCACGTTCTCGTGAGATAAAATAATGGGTTTCATATATCGGGCTCCTTTGTTTTAACGAAAGCAAGCTTCAATATTTTTATATTTTTTTTTGTTTTTAGTATGGAATTTAGTATAATGAATAGTTCTATGAGGCTTCTCTTGTCAGTTAGAATAATAAAAGGTTTGGAAACTTAAAAAGTTTGGTTGTACGAATTCATATGACTGTAATGCTGAAGAAAATAATTTCTACATAAAAGAACCTGATATTTAATCTATTCAACCCTTGGTTGACTGATAGAGACTGTGAGAGGTATTAGGCCCGCCTTTGTATCTGTTTTATATGTAAAGACTCCTCGTTAATATTGTTAATTTTATTAATGACCAACATTTTTCAAACATGTTGAGTATTGAACCAAAGTGTAACCAATTAGGGTTTTCGGTCGTATAAAAATCACTCTTTAATTTACTATCGCAACTAAATGACGTTCGTATTTTCAACTTTCGTTGTAAAAAGTATTTTCTTACCAAATAATTATTACAGAAGTCAATGGTCTACAGAAACGCAAGAAGCCAACAAAATATCTTACAAACAAAATCACAAAGCAAGACCATTGCTCTCTCAAACCAGAACAAAGAACTTAATAACATGTTGAGTATTGAACCAAAGTGTAACCAATTAGGGTTTTCGGTCGTATAAAAATCACTCTTTAATTTACTATCGCAACTAAATGACGTTCGTATTTTCAACTTTCGTTGTAAAAAGTATTTTCTTACCAAATAATTATTACAGAAGTCAATGGTCTACAGAAACGCAAGAAGCCAACAAAATATCTTACAAACAAAATCACAAAGCAAGACCATTGCTCTCTCAAACCAGAACAAAGAACTTAATATTATCCTCCCTTAACTTATATTTGATGTAACCAAACAAAGTAAAAGTCCTAGATTGAAACTTATAACTGACGAACCCATTCCAACTGTATAAAATGCTGCTTAAAATTCTGAATTAAAATAAGGCGACAAAAGAATTGTGAATGAGAAAGTAGCAGTTTTGTATCTCTATAACCCGTTTTTGTCAAAACTCATGAATAAGACACGAAGGGTGCTAGTTTCCCGGAGAATTGAGTCGAGTATATCATTTATGATAATTTTTTGGTTTCAGGATTTTCAGGAGCTGCGACTGTGAATATTGTTTGGAATTATTCTGTACGATGAACACCTAGATGAGTGCTAATATTATGTGACTTCATATTTTCTTGAGTTGTAGAAAATGTTAATGTAATGCAACATTTTCTTGCATACATAAGATGATGTAGTTGAAAATATATTTTACGATGCTTGGTTATTCTTAAATGAGGTTTCAGACACTCTATTTACACAAAGATAAGTACTCAAACTCTTCAAAACTATAACTGTTGTATATTGTAACATACCTTCCCAAAAAGCGGTTTGCCCTTGCATATTGTAACTTTACAATTTTAGACCGTGAGGCAGCTGTTGCAGTAGTTTAACAAAAGATAGATTAATGGATGAAAGGTATCTAATCGTACTTGTGCATTGAGCACGCTTTACTTTGGGGCGAATTATAGACTGCTGCTCTTGTTGAATGTCCAGTACTGGTCACTGGAGTAGTTGGTAGTTGACATTGGTGCCGATTCCCTTATTCAAAAACTAAACTAAATTTAAGTTCAGTGCATCTTTTTCTTTCTATTTCATTAAGGAAAGGACAGAAGATAAATTTTAGTTTAGTCCTGTCAAATTAATCAGCGCTTTACGTAAATTGACGTAATTTTAGTAGGCAAGTTTTTAATCACGTCTAAACTTGTATGGAGTAGTCTGCTACAGGCGCTGATTAATTTGACAGGACTAAACTAAAATTTTTCTTTTGTCCTCTTCTTAATGAAATGCAAAGAATAAGATGCACTGAACTTAAATTTAGTTTAGTTTGTGAACAAGGGAATCGGTACCATTGACTGATTCTTTATTCAAACGTGTCGTTCACTAAAAGGGTGAACTAGCTGAATGTGATAAGCTATAAATGTAGGAAGGAGAATTATTTTACGAATTCTATGTCGTGAGGGTTTGATAAAATTTACGCCAGCAAAAATTTTTAATCGAAAAAAATAATTCGAAACAGTAAAAATGGAGAACAGAATTTGTTAGTTTAGCAACAACTAATTTATTCTAAAAAAAAATATATCACTTACACCCACGACACGAATAAACCTGAACAGACAAAAAACAATCTTAATGCCTAATAATTCTCACAATGCTTTGAAATCTTGTTCTACCCTCTAGTAAAATCTCTCCTAACAAAATACAAGGAATTTTAATTCCACAGAGTAGACATAAAGACGGTATTATTTTAGGCCTGCTGGTAATTAGTGGTGCGGTAAAGACTTGAAGGGCCCGTAATGTTTTTGTAGGCATCCCTTGAAACCTTGAAAACATGCTTTTGCTCTCAAAGGTCGGTTCCAACCAAATGGAGTGCTAATTTGTTACACATAATGTACAAAATATGTATGACATATGTTCTAATGGGTTGGGCAAACTAAGTCAAATTAAAGCCAACGTAAACGTAACGTAGTTCTATATATGTCTTGAATTATGCCTGGTTTTTGTTGGATGTATACATTTATTATGCAACTAACTATTTATATGGCACTAAGTTTAATGACTAAGTAACTTTATACGAATCGAAAAGATACTACGGCAAAGTAGTTCTCTTACACACCTCTATCATAGAGAAATCCACAGACGACTGGCAGCATTGCCACGTTAAATGGCATTGTTGTCAGGCAACGTGCAACGTTAACTATAACAAGCCGAATTAGATTCTTTTCTTTAATAAAAAAATATTTTTCTTCTTGGGTTGTTTCATGGCTTTGGCAATACCTATCTTCTGTAATATTTAGTCACTTAATTTTGTATTTTAATCATCTTAGTTAATTTTTCAAACTCAAGATGATTCAAATGTTATCATGAAATAATATGAAGATATAGTCAGAATAATTATGTACACACATTTAAGTTTTCTCTCAATAGATTTATAAGTCAAGATATCGTGTTTCTATCGTTCCGTCAAACGTCGCATGAAACGTATCACAGATGTGAAGACATGACGTATGTCTTGAAGCAATTAATCCAGCATCCGACAATATTGCATTTTGATACGCGATGTGGATTGGCTAGTAATAGGGATAAATGTTGATTCAAAGATTGATGGGACTAATCTTTGCTAGGTATCTACAGAGCCAATTTGATGCTGTATGGTGAAGATGAGGATTTATTGGTCCAGGATTTTTTGAGATGGACAAGGAAATTTTTCCACAAAGAGAGACATATTATGACTTATAGAATTTCGTTATAAAATGTATTTGTAAAATTTTATTGGTGTCTACGATTTTTGTGTCTCCACCAAAATCTTGAATTATTAGAAACTTCGTCATGGTTTAATTTAAATTTTACAGTGAGATTAACATTAAATCGGTCAATTTACGATTTAATTTTCCTGTCACTGTTATTCGAAAATTAAAACGCTTTTCTGCAGTGATATATTTTTGAACAATATGCAAAAGGTTTTGTTCAACATTTGGTTCACTGCGAAAGTAATGTTATGAGACAATACTGATAATTTCAAAAAGTGGGTGATTTAAAAACTCATTGCCTAGCGCCCCGTCATATGAGAGCGTCGTATGACGCCGCGTATTTTCCTTTATACTCGTTCAAATCATGACACTACGTTCTAAGCCCATTGAAGTGGAAAATACTCTATAATCTTACATTATTTATTAAATATAATGAAGTCTTAATACCTTTTCCCCCATACATTGTTCTTACCATGTATTATTAAGTATCAAATGTACCCACAAGGTTTTTCCAAGTATAATTAAAATTTTAAAGCCAAAAAGAATTATTTTGGCTTCAAACGCTAATTAATTAAATTGACGTACTTGAACATATTACTTACTTTAATTATCACGTACGCACACAGACTCGTTAAAAATTGGCTGATGGAAATAAAAATGAAGCGAAGCAGTTTTTACAAGAATGAAAATTAAATAATGCGTGTTGATTTCAATTTAAGAAATGTATTATTATTTTTTTTAAGTTATAAGATTGCTTTTTAAACAATTTACAAAATAATAATAATTATGATTCGATGACCTTCAAAAGGTGGCTAGTACAGTTTGGATGTGGAAGGCAGAGGGTAGGATATTGTGGTGCAGCCTTTGAGAGGCCTATGTTCACCAAGGACTATGACGGGCTTAGCTGACTGAATTTAGACCTGAATTGAGGCAGTAACCCTCAACCGTTTATTACAAGAGAAGCAATTTATTATCCACAGAAAATCAATAAACTACTACCACACTACTATTACTATTTACTATAGTCCTCATGCTGTGAACCAGTGAAAATAAATGGCAATAGTACTTCTTCGAGTAGATTGTTTCTCTAAACGGTACCTACTACTTAATAATGCATAACAACGTCCTTATCTACTTACAATTTTATCCGACTCAATCCCAAAGGATTAAAAAAAGGATATTATCTTAATCGAGCCTAACCTTGATCTAATCGTGAACTTCTCCAAAGCTAAGAGGTTTTTTTTCAGGAAAAGCGTTTTTAGGCCTTAACTGATTTCCCATTCCAATGACAATTTGGTAAAGATCTCGACCTTTTTTAATCTAGATGAAACTATTAAAAAATATAGAGAATTCGATTAGACTGCCACATACCAAAATTTAGTTATTTTATTTAAAGTACTAAACTTTACTTTGTTTAAATATTTATTCTTCCTGTATTTTCTATAGTACATCTACCTGAATTACCAAATTTTTTACAACTCAATATTTTAAAGAAGAAATAAAACAATATTTTTAGTAGCCATTTTTAGGGTTCCGTTGTCAACAAGAAACCCTTAAACTTTCGCCATGTTCATCCGTCCATACGCCTGACTGTCCGAAGCTTAGCTCAAAGACTTTTAGTTCTCTAGTCAAATTACAGAAAACTGTAATTTGACATGAATATAAATATTAGTCACGCCAATAAAGCAGTAAAATAAAATCTTGAAAAACTACTTTTTACTTTTTTCTACACGTAGAGTCATTTTTCTCGTCGTCATAGGTCTTTTCAAAATATTGGTAGCTGAAAGGTTTTTTCTGAATAGATTAAAAAAAAATCAAGACAGTAGTATATACGATAGTATAGACGGAAGTACTATGACGAAGTTAAATGGAGAACAATCACAGCAAGTGGGCTTAACGAGTTAACAAGTAATAGTCGACCAATTTATATTCGCAGTTGGATTATATGGAAAGATATGTTTTTCAACTAAACTGTTATACTTGTTTTATTATTAATAATTATCTTATAATAATTACATAATTTAAAGGCAAACTCTTAAAAAAAAATATGTACCTATTAAAGAAAATAATCACAGGGCATCAAAAAAAATCGTCTGCATCAACGTCATTTTCGTCAACAGAAAAGGTTCCCAGCCGGCATTGCCACGTTGTATGGAAATTCTGATTCTTTGGACAAGAATAAGCCAGCCCTTTGGTCACGTAAAGAGTATACCAGCCGCTTCACAATGTATCAAATTACTATGTGGGCACTATGGCCCTAGAGTTTCAACCCTGAACGGCATAACATATAATTTCAAAAAATATTGGAATATTTGCGCCGCTTAAGGTTTTCCGCGTCTACAGCAGCCACCCTAGCTAGCTTGCCGTGCTAGTTTGGTCTTAGGATAAATTCGTCTCAAATACCCAAGAACCCTTCATAGAGCGTGGATCGATACGCACTTTGCCGGTTTTCAAATATTGATCGATACCGACATATAAAAGTATGTGGAGTACTTGTAGTGACAAACCTCTTAGAAAAAAAAAAGGTAATAAATGTAATATAATAAAGCTGTGATTCGTTCATTCGTTCATAACGGAATTCTTATATATTTGTTCGACGCAAAGCATTTCCCAGATCTAATATTACTCTTTATACCCTTCTATTGCTATGTACCCTATGTATTTAGTTGCATCCGGTTAGACTTTGACTCCCGGCCACCGTAGGCGCGAGCTTGCGGGTGGCGAGCAATGGGTAGCTCGTCGCCCGGTAAGGACCAAGCTCGGGTCGACGGCGCGTAGTGTTCCACGCGCGCCTCAAAGAGATGTCAGCAGTGCTGAAGGGGTCTGCTAGGACCGATGCCTGCCGGGGTCGCGTGATTGTTCTAAAGAGATACCGTGGCAACTGAAGGAACACGGGTGGGTTTCATTCAGTAAAAGTCTGACACGCCCTCCCGCTCCGCCCAGAGCGGGAGAAGTCATTTGATGATTTCCCAACCAGAAAAAAAAAACCGGTTAGACTGAAACCAGATCTCAAAATAGTTCGGAATAAGCCAGGCAGATAATGATGCTACTTATTATGTAAAATTATTCGTAATTTTTGTTCCATATTGTCATTCGCTACTAAACCCTTGTGTTCAGGACCAAAATTTTATTTTTTGCTATAATACTGGTAGAAAAGCTATTCCATCAGAGCAATCTACTGTGTGATATCAAAACTAAACTATCACCAAAACTAAGCACGCCTTAATCTTCCCTCAGAAACTAATTTAGAACTACGTATGCTGAGTCTGACCCTCAATTATTCGAGGCGAACATCCCACCTGCTTATTAGCACTGAGGCATAAAAAGTCCCGCATTGCGCCACCATTACAGAAACCTCATGTTATATTCAGTACACATAACACAAATTAAAGTTATCTTATGTTATATTAATAATGTGGGCCTCTCGTGTAACACAAATTCTTGTTACTTTGCGGTTTTAATTTTTCGAATTTGTGTGTGTTCTTTTTCTTGGTTGGGTCTGTATTTTTGTATGCCAAATAATTATTTATGTCATTAGTTTTATTTGATATAATAAATTATTATATCAAGCGGATAACTTTTACCTTACTAAAATTTGATGCTAAAGGACCAAATCAGACTTTTCCGATAATGGATTAAATAGGCATTTATATACTAATAATAAATATCCGCTGAACGATGATGAGCAATATCGTACAACTTGGAAGTGAAAAAAGGCACACGTGAAAACATTCGAATGTGACGTAAATTGGTTAAAAAGTACCACCACGTAAAACTCAAGATGAAATGAGAAAAGAAATATAAAAAATATGTATGTTTTTATACTGGTAAATAGTCTACCAAGCTGCCCACTCATTTTATATTTAACAGACCATGAAACAACAAAGTAATTTACACCGAGCCTCCACAATCTTGTAAGACACTAAAGAAAAGATAACACAAAAGAAATCTCAGACTATACCAAGACATAATAAGTAATTATGCTAGCAACCTCATTAGCTTACACTATCTCTAATCCAGGGCTTAGTAGTCGACTAACTTAATACCAGAGATAACCAGTTCACAGCTTTATATGGAGCAAAACAAGACTGCTGGAGTATAATTTTATTCTAGCTACCATGAGGTCACTTTTAACGTACGGTAGTAAAAAACTCTTTATAATTGTTGCATTTTTGCAGCTTGCGCGCCGTCCTGTTTAAAGTTTACCTTTTGAGAGCAAATTTGCCACGTTCATTTTATTTTAAATGGAAAAGTGAGTACGCTGGTATGCCTGTGTTTCTTTGTTACGGTATCATTGAATAGTTGCCAACAGAAACCGATCGAATTTAATTAAGTTTGATTCAATTTGATAACACTGGTCAACAAAAAAACACTTTTTGTAAGTAACATGAAATGTTTTGTCTAATTATGGTTAGAAAAAGAATAAGTATAATAGAAATAAAATTAAAATGTATCAAATACGAACAGTTTTTTTTTTTAATTTGATTTCAAATTTCACTTTTATATTCATTTGAGCGGTGATTGCCGAGAAAATTAAAAGCCACATTAATTAAGGTTGTTTTGTCTAAATCATTAAGCTTTTTTGAATATTTCATTTTCATCAATTGCCTGATTTGAGGACATACAAATATTTTCAAATAAGTTAAGTTGCTAATGGCGTCAAATTTCTTTGCTGAGTTTCAAAACTTATATCGCCACAATTGTAACAAAACTTGTCAGGGTTATTTTTACACTATCTTGACATTATTTAAGAATCATTTCATTCGAAACACAGAAAATACCACAACACTTTTCAAATAATAAATACCTTGAATGGGAAAACAAAACTCTTTTATTTTCGGATAGTAGCTGTAACACAAAAAACTTTTTAACAAAAAATTAAACCGCCGAAAAACTGAAAAGCATAAAATAATACTTAAACCTTAAAATTATGAGTTGGCGCTTTGAGTGATCCTTGTTCATTGATTTTTCAGCGCCGACTCAAAATTTTAAGGTTTAAGTATTATTTTATGCTTTTCAGTTTTTCGGCGGTTTAATTTTTTGTTAAAAAGTTTTTATTTTATATTTTTTGTGGCTTTAATGTACTAATAATACTTGGCAAGGTATACCCTATCCAACACAAAAAGAATTATCAAAATCGGACTACTCTGCATAAAGTTATGCGTATTTATACATTACAATCAGTGAGTGAACAATCAATCATCCCCTGTTTTCCGACCCTTAGGGTTCGATTTTGTTTTCCAAATTTATATGGGACCATTTTGGGAGTATATTCTTTCTAATAAAAGAATTGTCACAATCGGACCACTATGTAAAAAGTTATGCGTGGTCATAAATAAAAAATATAAAAAATATACGCGTCGAATTGATAACCTCCTCCGTTTTTTTTCGTCGGTTGAAAAACGAGACCTGATCCAATCAATATAAATATGGTGTTAGAATCAGGGAAGGTAGGTTATTCAAAATTAGTAAACACCTTTCTTGTTACAAAATTTTGTTGACAAGTGTAATTATTCATTATTTTGTTGATGAGTCTATTATTATTTTCGTGTGATGCAAGACAAGAAGGTGTTGTAAAAGGCGACTAAGGGAATTACTAGAGGATGGGCAGTAGCGTTCTTTATGCATTTTATAAAATTATTGCGATCGCCGACCCACCTTCAAGTGTGGCGATTATGGTCCACTGGTGGTCGTCATTTCGCTGAAATGATGTTGATGATGATGAGTCTGTTATGTAACATACTCAATGATAAGTGAATATTGTTTGTACGATAGTATTGATCTTTACTGTATTGAAAGTTAATTTATATTAACTTTACTGTTTATACGTTACACGTCTTTTATACGATTTCGAACGAGAGACGTCATTTGATGGTTGCCCACCCTAAAAAGAGGAACTATGGCAGATGGTATGTAGGCATGGCATGGTGTGGTATGGCAGTATGGTTGGTAGCAGCTTCTTGTAGTAGTGTTCTTGCATTTTTTTTTTTTTGATAGACGCACTTTTATTGGTTTTCAATCGTAGTTGGTTCCTCTTTTTAGGGTTACGACTATAAAACCCAAACTTTTATTAAAAGTAGATAAAAATTAATGAAGTAAGCTACACAGGTTGAAGGAAATCGACGCGCAAACTGTAACCATGAATATTAATAGAATATCAGGACATAGGTCTAAACGCCTCTCAGTTGGAAATTTGCGTCGGTATTTAAAAAATGCTAATTACTTTCCAGGTGACTAACAACCTAATGGTCGACTAACTGTTTTTTTAATGCAAATTAACTTTTATTTAATAACCTAAGAAACATTTCAACGCTAGGGGGTCTAAAAACATGTACTGAATTCATAATTGCAGATTACTATCCTCCTATTTTTGTGGATGGAAAATCATCAAATGACGTCTTCCACTCTGAGTGGAGCGGGAGGGTGTGTCAGACTTTTACTGACTAAAACCCACTCGTTTTCCTTCAGTTGTCTACATGCCGAGACACGGTAACTCTTTTGAACAAGTCTCGCGACCCTGCCAGGATTGCTATCCCCCTGCCATCTATTTTGTTCTTTGTTACACATCCTTGTTATTCCCTACTTCAAATTTCTGCATGTTTTAATGCAGAAATTTGAAGTAACGCACTAATTAGAGTTAACGGGACATCTTGGAGCTCTCCATCACCTTTGATTTCCTGTTATTAACTAGGTCAAATACGGTAACGACTCCATAATTACCCGTAACTAACGGAACTTTAATCCGGTAACTTTGTAGCTGACTCACGTACCCAGATAACCGGTCGCGGATAAACTGAACTGTTTAGAACAAAACAGTTGTGTTGCTGTCGAATTGTAATTGGGGTTCTGTTGGACGGCTTACAGGGACTGTTTTGGTGGGACGACTTTCGAACACGTTCGTCGAATGATTTAATTTAGGAGAAAACGTAAAAGATCTTAGATTTTAACAAATCAGCTATAAATGTGAGCATAGTGGCTTAAAGGCTTACATTTTTTGGTCAAGTTAGAAAGATCTTTAAGGTGGATGCGCTTAGGTAACCCGCGAATTTGTTCCGTATTTTGCAATTTTCAGGTTAGTGTCAGGCTTTATGTTGATTTTACAATAATATGATTCGCGATCAGAACAATACAATAGGTCATTTAATCACACTGCAGGAATATTTTACGAAAAAGTCATTCATAGCATTCCCCGTAAGAATAAAATCTTGCTGTGACTTAAAACTTCACATTATTCATTTTTCAATTGTACCTAAATAAGTTGTTTTTAGGGTTCCGTTGCCAAATGGCAAAAAACGGAACCCTTATAGATTCGTCATGTCTGTCTGTCTGTCGGTCTGTCTGTCTGTCCGTCCGTATGTCACAGCCACTTTTTTCCGAAACTATAAGAGCTATGCTGTTGAAACTTGGTAAGTAGATGTATTCTGTGAACCTCATTAAGATTTTCACACTAAAATAGAAAAAAAAAAATATTTGGGGTTCCCCATACATAGAACTGAAACTCAAATTTTTTTTTTTTCATCATACCCATACGTGTGGGGTATCTATGAATAGGTCTTCAAAAATAGTAATGAGGTTTCTAATATCATTTTTTTCTAAACTGAATAGTTTGCGCGAGAGACACTTCCAAAGTGGTAAAATGTGTGTACGGGGGGGGGGGGGGCGTAACTTCTAAAATAAGAGAATGATAAAACTAAAAAAATATATGATGTACATTACCATATAAACTACCACCGAAAATTGATTTGAACGAGATCGAGTGAGTAGTTTTTTTTTTAAAACGTCATAAATCGTAAACCGCAATTTACCGTACATTCAATCAACTGAAATATAAAAATTAAAAAAAAAACATTTATTTTTAAACCAAGAATACCTACAGGTTTGTACGGAACCCTCGGTGCGCGAGACCGACTCGCACTTGGCCGGTTTTTTTTTTTTGGAGTAGATGCCTCGTGTTCCCGGCTTCCGAGTAAAGTAGTAGATCGTAGGTTCGAATTCAAGCAGATGCTTTACTTTGTGTAAATAATTTCAAAACCATTGTTCTCAAAACGGTGAAAGAAAACATTGTGAGGAAACCCGCATGTCTTAGAATAAAAAAATTTAAGACATGTAACATCTACCAACCCGCACTTGGCCCGCGTGGTAGATTACAGCCCATTCCCTCTCGAAGAGAGGAGGCCTGTATTTTAACAGTGGGGACAATATAGGCTGATTCTATTACGTAAGTTGGATTTTTTAGAGTTAATTTTTTTTCAAAATCTGTGAATGCTGATCATAATGTTGTCTCAAACAGTTGAGGTCAGTTTCCTAAGATCGTTTACCTACAGCTACAACAGATATGCTACTCGTCCTTACTGCCCCGTCCCAAACATCCACTCTGTATAGTCAGTTGTGAAGCTTTTTACAAACTCTGATTATGGACTGAGCTAAAGCTAAACTTCTGTCTTACTCTAACAAGCCTGTATTACCCACCTGCAGGACAAATGTCTCCATACAGTTCGATCTCTTCTTAAAGTTGGGCAGTTTTTTCGGTAGGAGTCAAGTTCGTCACATTATTTTCATTGGTTGTCTTACCCGATTGACACTTAAGCTAAGCGGCTTCTTGTTTAATATCAGTAGATCTTGGTATCGGTGCGCAGAATTGTGGTCCTTATACGATCCGAAATTTGAACTCCCAAGATACTGCGCTCTATGGCTCGCTGGCAAACCTCGAGCTAAGACCTCTGCTAAAATGTGAAAGAACAGGTTTGAGCACCGTATTATGAGAATGGAGAGAATACATACCTACGAGTATACACCGTAACATTGTAATCGTCTTACAACGGCAGCCCACTTCATGTATCCAATTACTACTACACATCCATAAGAAACAAATGAACATTTGAATGACTAAAAAATTTTTAAAATTTTTCATTATGATGACGAATGACGTAGTTTGATATTTGATATTTTGTCTCATGGAAAATGGAGATGGAATGATCTAGTCGACTCGTGCTCTGGGTAGGTATGTTCTCTATCGTATGATACGTAAACATTATTAACAGGATGTTTCATAATTCTAATGAATTATTTATTCTTCTTAGTACCTATTACCTTAATGAATGATAACATTTTTTTAATCTCGCCCAGAGGTATATTATCTCGGATACATTGTGTCGAGAACTTTTGTAAGACGACTAAAATGTCACGGTGTATAATGCTATTGTGTAAGAAATTTTGACTTTGTATTAAACTGGATAAGACGGGTTAATTGATTTAAATTGACCTTATGACTTTCTCCAGATCGAATGTCAGACGTGAAACCAGAGAAATAAAAAAGTGGTAGGTCGACTTTTTTTTGTAGAATTATACCTAATTGGAATTCTATAATTGAATGTAATAAAGACAGGAACGTAGAAAACTGGGTCAAATTAAGAGCAGCTCTGAAACCTAAATTGAGAGGAATCTAAAGGCTAATAAATACGTAGGCAGATGTGACTGGACACGCCGGAAGGAGACGCCCTAGAAGAACATAATAAAATGACCTTATTGGTGATGTTCTTCAGAAGGGTCAGGTCATCATTTCGGCCGTAAGAGGTCCACTGCTGGACTTAGGCCTCCCCCAATTTGGGGGGCTTTGCCATAATCGCCACGCTTGGCAGGCGGGTTGGCGATCGCAGTATGGTGGTTAAATGCATAGAGAATGCTGTTGCCCATTCTCTAGTAAGTCCCTTAGTCGCCTTTTACGACACCCACGGGAAGAAATGGGAGGAAGGGTCAGGTGCATAGTGGTAACCGGCGTGCATGTATGACCAGATGTATGAACATAAACGAAGCAAAAAGAGTATGCAAAGATAGTAGCAGGTGGCGTTCTGTAGTTTTTGCCTTCCTATGCCCATGGTATAAAAGTGTGATTTTATGTATGGAAACATAGTTAACAGGATGGATTGCTGAGATTGCAGGTCGGCAAAATCGGTCTTATAAGATTATCCTTGACTTTTCGAGTAAAATACAGACAGCAAGAAAATTTTTGTATTGCCATTTTGCTCTAGCTTCGTTAATCAAATAGCAGTTTAAGTATTAATCCATCAACTCAGGCTACTGCAGTCCACTGCTGGACATAGGCTGCATCCAGTCTGTCCCAGCAACTTTCTTTAGGTCGTCGGTTCATCTATCTGGGGGAGGCTCGACGCTAGGCTTGCCGATACGCAGTCTCCACTCCATCTGCTTCACTGACCATAGGCCACTCCAGGATGCGTCTGTTCCACCGGCCATCGATCCTTTGATTTTTAAATTTAAGGCCCTCTCATCTGACGAAGACGGCTGCGTGGACGGTAGTCTTTCCCACATAAGTCTGACAGGAACGCTTGGACACCTTACCTTTTCCCTGCGACACGAAAAGTCCTTTGACCGCTTCGTCAACAGTGACTGGTTTCCAGCAAAGCGA
The DNA here is from genome assembly GCA_932294355.1 of Aporophyla lueneburgensis. Lineage (NCBI taxonomy): Eukaryota > Metazoa > Arthropoda > Insecta > Lepidoptera > Noctuidae > Aporophyla > Aporophyla lueneburgensis. Next base: position 24,858,980 of record OW028745.1, on the reverse strand, counting down.
ATCGTTTCAGAAGTTCAAGTTGGAACTTTTCGTATCCTAGAGCTTGAAGCTCCGTAAATCGGAGAGCGCACCTCATCATGCGAATTCTCTCAGTACGAAAAACTAATTGATATTTAGAGTGCCTCTGACAAAATTGTGAGCCTGTGATTTAGCTAATTGTTATTAAACTGTTAAATACCAATTACTTGTATACTAGTGTAGTAAACTACCAGAGTAAACACTTTTAGCAAAATTAATCACGTATTGAGTTGACCTTAACCGTTTAAACAAAAACCTTTGTAGATCATGATAATAACAAAGCTGTAATTAGCTCATTCTTTATGCCAGCATCAATAACAAGCCCATCAGCTATCTGACAGCACATCAAGGGAACCCTCCCCCGAACTTTATAGCCAACTCACGTACCACAGATTCCGGTCGAACAAAAGTGTTTAGAACAACGGCGGTTGCATAGCGGTTGTATAAGAGGTATTTATAACTCCAGTAGGTATGAACTGTTATCAGTATTGATGTTCCCAATATTGATGAAATTGGGTTTTCAAGTGAATGTGTATTCATTGGAATAAAATTACAATATCGAATGAAGGTGACGAAATTATGTGGATTGATTTTAAAAAACATTGTCATAGATTGTTTTTGTAAAATTAAAGAATTTGTTTTACATATAGAACAAAATTTGCTCACCCGAAGCGGATGAATCGACACTTAAATAATATATTATTCTTTGTATGCGATTCGTGAAGATAATTTACTTGTGGTAGAATCAACAACTCAAGAAATACGTATATGGCATTTGGCATGTTTTGAATTTTAAACAAGATAGTTCATAAAAAAGTACAATAATGCACAGAAGTAATAGAATAATAAACCAAAATAATGTAGTTACAAAAACGATGAAATCGATGTTACCGAATTAAGACACAGCTGAATAAAATAAAGTAAATAATCGTCATTGGATTAAACCAAAATCATTTATCATAGAAGATTTTAGAATTTAACATCGACACCATCTTTAAAACAAACATAATGGTGCGTAAACGAATTTTCTAAACAAAATAGGTGATTCACCAAAAGATACTGCTCCAAAAGTGTTTAGACTTTAAAACAACAGTACCACCGGAGCATTTTATTTCCAACCCGGTACACGCTGTAGGTACATTTTAGACGACAAACGACAGTTCCTAGCCAGTTTGAAGGCAGTAAACAATTTGTGAAGTTTACACAGTTGTAAGCTTTCACTGCGGGCACGCGTTGGGCGTACATAAACTTTGTTTTGAAAATGAAACCGGATGGAGCACTTAGAGAAAGCGCCTTATGACTCCCAGATCGATATTTCCTAAGTTATATTTTAGTTGGGGGTTTTTAAATGGGGCTGTGTCGGGGGGTTTCCATAAGTGCTGTTGTGCAACATGAATGTAAGTAGTTTGGAAGTATTATGGAAGTTGAAGACATCGTGCATAAAGCTTTTGTATGTAGGACGCAGCTACTAATAATATGTTTAAAAGCGGCTCGATTTAACTGTTTTGAAAAAAAATGGTTCGTTGTATCAAAAGTTTTTGAACCGGTATTGTCTTTACAGTTATTATTTATATTTCTCTTCATAGCATTATCAAAATCAAAAGTCATTTATTAAAACTAGCCTAGGAGACAGTTCCCCAAAACGCTCGCCCTTCACCAGTTCCTAGCGGTTTAGCTGGGAAGAACAAGTGCCGCAACAAACTCCCCAGCAGCACAGTTGCCTGTTAATTTAGAAGACCTTGATACTAACCAATTGTAGGTAAGTAATTAAGTTTACGTCACAAAACCATTTTTTGTTTCGTAATTATTTAGATTTACACAATTTCATTAACATAGGTATTTAAGGAGATGGCTTTTGTTAACAATCTACAATATCGGTGAATTTTCATTGAAAAAAGAAACAGCCTAATTGATTGATTGCAAAAAAGCAACAGTGTTTTTTTTTCTCTTTCGGATTACCTTTTTGTTGTTACCCGCAGAAAGGATGTCAAATCTGAACTTATCAAAAGATACATGGTAACTTTTCTTCCTCCAACAAGAACAAGGCAATCATCTTTTCTTAAAGATTTAAATCATTATATTCGCCTCACCACGTCAGCAGAGAGTCGCGTTTACCTTCGTTTTTAAAACCTCTGACATGCAATGACTAGATTGCCAGGGAAACGCTATCTAAAAGTGAGGCGTGTTCTTTGTATTGGCACTTTTTCGCATAACTAAGTATGGTGTTTTTTTTTTTCAAAAGTCAAATCTAGAGGTTTCATCTGTATATAGTACCTTGTCTTTCCTTTTCAAACTTTCTTCAACTCAAGATATTTCAAAACAGCAGCGTCTACTAATTCAGCAAAGATTTTATATATATTACACGATCTTTCACACACTCTGAAATTCAAATACACCTCTGATATTCATGAGTCACGTTCAATTACAATTTAACACATTACAGCTTTCACAGCTTTAGTCTAGATAGTGTGTAGTGTATAAAAGCCTTTGTCTTAGTATTGTGTCTAGGTAATTGTATGACCTATCTGTATTATTCTTAGGTTCAAGGAAAATTGTAGGTGTATTTAAATGTATTAATCTAACAGTGATGGCATTTACCTCAATTAATGATTTTTTTTAATTATATAGAAATACAACATAATAGTAGATAAAAAGCTATCAACAAAATAAAATAAGGCGTCAAAAATTTTGTACGTCGTAACAAAACTGGTGCAAATTCCTTTTGAATAAATATACGAACTTAATATTTACTAAAACTATGTTTCCAGAACAATTCATTCCAGATGAGCGATGTGATGTGTGTTTGTGAAAAAGTAAAATACAATAATATTTTGATATTCTCAAATCCCCCTTTTTTAGATGGTAACTTTTCTTCCTCCAACAAAAACAAGGCAATCATCTTTTCTTAAAGATTTAAATCATTATATTCGCCTCACCACGTCAGCAGAGAGTCGCGTTTACCTTCGTTTTTAAAACCTCTGACATGCAATGACTAGATTGCCAGGGAAACGCTATCTAAAAGTGAGGCGTGTTCTTTGTATTGGCACTTTTTCGCATAACTAAGTATGGTGTTTTTTTTTTTCAAAAGTCAAATCTAGAGGTTTCATCTGTATATAGTACCTTGTCTTTCCTTTTCAAACTTTCTTCAACTCAAGATATTTCAAAACAGCAGCGTCTACTAATTCAGCAAAGATTTTATATATATTACACGATCTTTCACACACTCTGATATTCATGAGTCACGTTCAATTACAATTTAACACATTACAGCTTTCACAGCTTTAGTCTAGATAGTGTGTAGTGTATAAAAGCCTTTGTCTTAGTATTGTGTCTAGGTATTTGTATGACCTATCTGTATTATTCTTAGGTTCAAGGAAAATTGTAGGTGTATTTAAATGTATTAATCTAACAGCGAAGGCATTTACCTCTATAAATTACTTTTTTTAATTATATATAGAAATACAACATAATAGTAGATAAAAAACTATTAACAAAATAAAATAAGGCGTCAAAAATTTTATACGTCGTAACAAAACTGATGCAATTTCCTTTTGAATAAATATACGAATTTAATATTTACTAAAACTATGTTTCCAGAACAATTCATTCCAGATTTGCGATGTGTGTTTGTGAAAAAGTAAAATACAATAATATTTTGATATTCTCAAATCCCCCTTTTTTAGAGCGGTATTTAATATTCTGATGCATATTTTTTTAAGTCAGAACACAACCCAAGAAACAAAGCTCTAAAAAATTTACAAAAACTTAACTACCTTAAAATTTATTTAAGCGTTGCGTCCACTTATATTAAAAAACTGTACGTAGCAAACAAAAAGCCTTTATAAGAAATAATAGAAGCATTTCGCACAAAGCTCAGGTCTGCCCTCCGTATTAGCCGGAACGCAGCGACACAAAGAGTTGTTAGGCCACGGTCTTATAAATATGTAAGACCTCTGGACTCTTATCAAAAGCATGTTGCTTATTTACATACATAACATATTATTTTATCAATATTCGTAGAAGGTCGTTTAGATAGAACAAATCATTAGATAAGCATGAAATTAAACCGCCATATTTGCTTGAACTAAACTGTATTTAAAATTTCTAAAGGTGAAAGTTCTCACGATATTGTCATTGCTATGCTATTGGAATTCGTAAGAAAATTGATAGAAGGTTGTGTAGTTATAAAGAGAATAGATAATATTTGATATGAAAGCAATGTGCTTGTTATCATGTTATACACGTTGTAAGAAACAGTAGGTATTCAGAAATATTGCCTTGAAGATATTTATAGAATATGTCGTCTCAATAAACGTAAGTGTTCCTAATGGAAAATATTCAAATGTATCAGATGTAGCTACGTATATTATAATGTATGTAACATATTATTTCTTTTCAAGAAAAGAATCAATATATAGTTTCGAATTATAGTCATGTTGTGGATTTTATCCTCGATTGTTGTAAAATTCATCCACAATTTTAGTCTATCAACTGATTCAGAAGTTAGGCACTAATCATCAATGGAAGTTATGGGATCTGATTTAGAAGGTAGATTAATAAGGTAGTTCAACAATATAATGTACTGACTGATGCCAATTCTTTTTTTCCGGGAATTCTCCTTGAACATGCGAACTTAACATTTACTTAAACTCTGCTTCTATTCACGGATTGGTTCGTTTATTTTATTTGTAAATGGATGAACAATTATAATTATTGTGATATTCTCTAATCTCTCTCCATTGTGAACGATATTCAATATGGAGCTATGTCTCTGGTTACTACAAGATAGAGTTATCAGATGTAGACATAGTAAATTGTCTTTTCATGTAGATTAAAATTGTGAAAACAAAGGACGAAAAATTGTATAATGGGATGGAGTAATAAGTAGAAACGATTTTGCTATAAAAAAAATTTTTGTAAAATCATTATCTAGCTGTAATTTGACTGTTATTTAGATGACTCAGATAAAGGTGCTCTTTATCATAATAACACTAGCTTTTGTCCGCAGCTTTGCCTGCATTTAGGTTACAAATTACCCCACAATAATCCCAGTTACATACTATCTGTATGCCAAATTTTGAAAAATTAGCATGCAGCTACTTTGCGTGAATGAGTACCAACAGTCTAAACCTTCACATTTATTGGGGGTTGGAAATGATCCGATGAGAATGTACTACTGGGATAAAGAAATATCCTATGTGTTAACCCAGGTTAAAACCTATCTAAGATGGATGAAACTTTGCAGAAAAATTTGGTAACAAACTTCCAAACAGATAAACTTTCACGTTTATAATATTAGTAGGATAGAGTATGATATTTTATAGTATAATAGTACAATAAGTAAGATCAAATCGATCAAACGAAATAGGACCATCCTTTAAAATAATATACACAATTTAAATTGTTACGAAATTATCAAGGAACAATAAATCTAATCAGAATCAAATAATTGTCCATTACATTTGATGCACAATACTAAAAAAAAAAAACACTTCCTCTTGAAACCATTCACAAAGGATTACTTCTAGCAGACAACAATACACATAATGCCAACCATTCTACGGAACTTTGAAAAATTTAAACTGACATACTTCGTATTCCGGAACTTAGAAAGGCTTAAGCCTTTGACGTTAGGCAGCTTTAAAGTTACAATGTGGTTAACGACTATATATGTCCTCATAATATACGAACTTGGACATTGTTGGGGTCATAAATTAAGTTTAGTGCCTTTATTTGCATGGGTGCTTAGCCTTTGTATGGCGTTTGGGATTATGCAAAAATTATTACCCACATAAGTAATAGCAATGGGATAAGTCAGTTGGATATTAGATCAGTGTAGGAGCAACATAAAGGGCTATGGATTACAAAAGCTTAATTCAGCGTTACAAAAATACGAGTCACTGACATTCACTACGACTCTTTGACATGGAAAAGTGTTAACTGAATTTTCGAAATAATATTAAACCACCTAATGACACCTCCAACAAAGCTCTCGTCATGAATGAGGAAGGAAATAGGGCGGAAAGATAAAAGAATAACAACAAAGAAAAACACAACACATTTATAAATTTTCAAACAATACGAACACAACATTCACGACTTTAAAAAGTATCAAAAACAAAAACAAGTTAAAGGAGAACATACCAAAAAATTTTAAACAAAAATCAAACAGACAAATATCAAAGTTCTGGATAAACTTGGTTTTATAAACCCAGCGAGTGACCTGAATACGTTTGTTGCTACACCATTTGCTAAATTAACTAACATCGGAGTTATTTTGTAAGTAATTCAGTTAGTTTCAAAGTTTGCATTCAGATAGTTCGACGGCAGAACTAGTAGTTTTATTTCTGATCTCAGTGCTTTTCTAGCTTAGTCGAAAACTTTGTTTTGTCTGTCTAGAAATTTAGTAATCAATAGATTATGGTAGAGTTATTAAAAACTTGCACCTGTTCTATGACCTGTAATAATATAGTAAAGTTAATTATAAGTTTAATGTAGTAAAGAGGAAAATTAAGTGACCAAAATAGTTAATTAGAATAAAACAAGAGAAACCTGATGATAGGTTGCAGTGGCGAGGTGTAATTTTTTTCGAAAACAGAAGCCGATGCGAAGTCGGCTTTAACTTACTGACTCATCAATAAAGAATACAAAGAAGAAAAGAATAAAATTAATATAGGAATATAATGAATTAAATAAATTAAATTGAACAGCTGAAAAGCGAATAAAATATGCAATATTCCTCTATCTCGTTCTCGCTGACGCATTTTTCTATACCTGTCTCTGTCATAACCCGTTGTACAACGGCTTGCTCTCGTACATATCAAGCGGTGCCACGTGACCTAAAGTGACATCATTACGGGATCGCTGTTGTATGAATTTTTAGTTCCCGATTATGACGTTTTGGCGCCGGGTTAATTTAGAACATTTCTCTTTTGTTGTAATACAAAGCTATAAATAACCTTTTTTGTTGTTTGAATGTTATGGTGAATTAAATACCCGTAGTGTAACTATATTTATTGACAATAGTAGCCACTATTTACATACTATTGTATTTTTAATAGTGATAGAGTTACCAATGCGAATCCCCGAAGGCAAGCCGGTAGGAATCGTGTTATATGGTGCTTTCGCCACTGATAGGTTGTAAATAAGATCATGTTATGGCGAGAAAGCGAGCGATATTTGCGATGCCAGCTAATAGAGACATATATAAATATATACTATACTTAATACTTAATTTAATAGTATACTATACTTAATTTATGAGACAAAGATCGCTGACCGACCACAAATAAATTAGGAAAATGACAGGAGCATGATTATCCAAGATCAAACAAAAATAATTCAATTGAATCCTCTTTAAATAAATAATCCCATTAAATAAAAATAAAAAATGACATATCTTCACATAAACGGCATAAACCCTTATATCTCATGCAAGTAAATTCAACATACGATCACTCGCTGTAAAACTCTAAGCGCTTGGAAAATAAAATTTAAAATCGTAAATAATCCGTAATTTACGGACTCCAGATTTATTGCAGAAACGATTTACAATGTAAGCACTGCTTGGAGTGCTTGCAGCAATAATGTGGAGTTAAAGATCGTAATAATGCTCAAGCACTGAATACTTGGTAAATGCCAGGTCATCGTTTACGAGAACTCGAGCTTGAGAAACTTTGTAAATTCTTGCAACTTGGTAAGATGTCTGTGACACTCTTTAGTATGAATTATTATTTATTTCGTCGTCTACAATATTTCTGGTAAGCTGTATTATTTTAATTTTACATTTGAAATTCTGGGATTTTTATAACTTTCAAAATGTAATTTAATCAAATAAGCGGAAGAATAATATAAATGTTCCTGCAAGAATAAAAAACAAGATATATTTAATGGATCTCATGAACAATATTTTGTAGTGGGTGTGTACATTAAAAACCACTGAGTTTCATGTATAGAAACCCTAAGTAAACACTACGTGCACAAAATAATACATGGAATCATGATTCCATTCACCAAAAATAAACCAAACAGGATCTGCAAAATCAGTATTTTCATCGGTGCCCCTTTTCAGGTACATTTAAAGGTTACGAAAACATTTATACGGGTAACATAACCTTATTCATAAAAGGCATGCGTAAGTACAACCTTCTTTTTCGTTTCTTTTGATTTCGAGTTGTGGGCACAAAGACAATGGCCCAGTCCCTAGAGGCTTAAATTCGTTACTTAAAGCCAATACAGACAGAAATGGCATGTTAGATTACGTATGTCAATATATCAAGGAAACGGTATAAATTGGGAAAGGATTTTTTTGAGAACAATAGGATTTGTTCAAGAAAAGTAGGGAATGTTACCGGGATTATTGATTTAGGACAAGGGTTTCAAGAAAAGCAACCTAATTGGATTGTTCTTTATGTACCGATCAACTTTTACAATGTAAGTTGGAAACGAAAATCTGAATTTGTTGAGAGGTAATTTGAAATACAGACTGGTCCACTGTTGAATTTGAACAGTTAGGGAGGCAATCAAAAAAAAAAAAACAAAAATAAAATCAAATCAAATCCAGCGTATATTGCCACACTACAGCCTTGTTTCGCCAAAGGGTTGGGTAGAGATGTACACCAACATTGTGCCAGTAATGTTTAAGTCCTATATAACAGGGGACGAATCTGTTACCATCAACCGACAAATACAAGTACAAATCCAGACTTCAGGATGCTACTGAGAAATTCTAGATAGAAAAACTCAATAACAATTTGCCCGTCCAGAGAATCAAACCCAGGACTTCATGCTCATGCACTGGCAAGCACTACTTCCGACGACTACACAAACCAGTAAAATTTATTATATGCACTACTTGCAACGAATAGACCAACGAGGCAGTCAGAAATATTATGTGAATGATAATTCCATGTACATAACTAGACGAGATGGATACCACTTGTACAAACATCTTTTGTATTAAAATCCATCCAGCCGTTAAGATGCATCGCAGACTCGCAGTAAATACCTTACACTTTTACAAGATTCAAAATCAATTTTCTAAGAGAAATATCTAATGTTACAAATATGGTATTAGAAAATGGATTTTTTCTAAAGGGCAATGGAGGGCTATGCTTGGAGTTTTCCCACGTGATCGGATCAGAAATGAATTCAAATTCATATTTATTTGCCAACAATATAGGTACAGTCACGAGTAATAATATGTATACACATAGCCAAATTCAAAAGCGATTTTCTCTTTAAATAACTATTGTAACTTTGAGATAAGGCAAATGTGGCTTACAGCCTCATTTGTGTGCTGGGTTGGCGGGAAATGAAACTACTGGAGACTTCTTTCTTCATATATTGGAGCACTTTCTTCACAGGTAGCCGGGCGTCGAATGCGCCGAATCGGTTTTTTTTTTTTTTTTTTTTTTTTTTTTTTTTTTTTTTTTTTGTGGGGCATCTCGTAGTTAATCCTGAAAAGATTGTTACTACTTAAACGGATTGGGGCCCGGCGAGTTCTAAAAAGTTACCTTTTTAGGCCTCCAGCCGGGGCTTATTATACTTAAAAACTAAAGCGAAAGCTCTAAGGGTTACCCCGAGGGGGGTACGAACCTCGGCTTAGGCAATCGCTGATAGGGGGGGCAGCAAGGGACTGGCTGGATCTGAGTTAAATTATTTATGGACTAATTTAAAGCTAACGGCGCAGCATCGCGGGCTGGCTCTTGCAAGGGTCGGGAGGGACTGTTAAGTCGGGGTCGCGACGACGGACCTCGGCGGCGAGGTCGGTACGGTTTGTGTCTGTGTGCTGGTCTAGCTGTACTGGTCTCTTTTCGACTCTCCTGGAGGAGAGTAGTGGGATCATCAGGATCGGTAAGAATGTGCCGCGAGCGGCGGACTTTGCTAATACGGGAGGGGGTGTAAGTAGCTGCCGCCACAACCAGAGGGTTGCGGTGGGCTACGGCCCTATCGAAGAAGCGCTTCGAAGCGCGTTTTATGTATTGATGGATAGTCGGGAGTTTCATATCTAAATGAAGATTGATATTCCGAACAAACCAAGGCGAGCCTGTGGCTTGACGGAGAAAACGGTTCTGGAGAGTCTGCATCCTATGGATGAATCGGGGCTTGGCATGTGCCCAGACTGGGCTTGCGTATGTCATAATCGGCCTGATACAAGCGGTGTAAAGCCGCTTCTTACACAGAAGAGACAATTTACTCCGCTTGTTCAGGACGCAATGGAGCCTACCGAGAGCGAAAGCGGCCCGCGAGCGAGCCTGCTTTATGTGCTCAGAAAAGGTGAGGTGTTCGTCGAGGATGACACCTAGATATTTGGCTTGCTTCGCCCAAGGGATCTGCTTGCCGAACATTGAGATGGGTCGGGGAGGGGGGTGATTACGTCGAGGTCGGGTGTAAAAGACCGCCTGACTTTTATCGGGATTGACTTCGATTCGCCACTTCCTGAACCATTCGCCGAGCTCGTCGACTGCGGTTTGGAGGTAGCGAACCAGCGCTGTGTCACTAAATCCCGAGAAGAAGATGGCAGTGTCGTCTGCGAACAGAGCTAACCTTGCCTTCTTGCTTCTGGGGATATCGCTAGTGAACAGCGTGAAAATGAGGGGGGCTAGTACAGAGCCTTGAGGGACTCCTGCACGAATCGGGTGAGGGGAAGAAAGTGCCCCTTCGATGCGGTAGCGAAAGGTACGGTTCGCAAGAAAGTCTCGTAAGATGAGCACGAGACGGTCTGGCACTCCGAGTTGGTACAGCTTATATAATAAGCCGTTGTGCCAGACTTTGTCGAACGCTTTCGCTATATCGAAGTATACAGCGCCCGTGAACATACCACGCTGAAAACCAGCATTGATATGTTCGACGATACGGTGTACCTGATGGACACACGAGTGTTGGGTTCGAAAACCAAACTGCTCGTTGGGAATGAGGCCCTTGGTTTCGGCATAATCTCTGAGTCGCTTATAAATAAGTCTCTCATAGACTTTGCCGAGAACTTTGAGCAAACTGATGGGGCGATAGCTCGTGGGCTCGGTTTTGGGCTTACCGGGCTTAGGGATGCCAATAACGGTGGCTTCCTTCCACGCTTGGGGGAAAATGTTATTACTCAAGGCACCATTGAAGATGGTACACATGAGCATAATCAGGTGCGCGGGGAACAGCTTGATCACTCTGTTGGTGATGCCGTCTGATCCGGGGGCTTTACGAGATTTCAGACCCTTGATGATCTCGTGCACCTCGTCAGGTGTGACAGGGGGCAGGGGATCATCAGGGTCTTCAACGGGCGGGAGTGAGGCTTTGCGTTCGACTTCCGCGTTTACCTTATCGACAAACGCTTGGTCTACTGGCTGCGAACTGGGTGTGCATTGGGCTTCGAGGCTATCGGCTAGGCATTCAGCCCTGTCGATATCCTCGAATGCAATGGTCGCATCGGGGCGGGTCAGGGGGGGCATAGTGGAAAACTCAGAGGATTTCAGTTTCCTCTGAAGTTCCCAGAAAGCGAGATGAGTTGGCTCTAGTTCGCCCACCATCTTGTCCCAGTTAGCGTCACGCAGCTCAGTCACACGTGTCCTTACAGCTCGCTGTAAGTAACGCATGTGAGCTTTGTTAGCGTCACAGGGAAAGTTGCTGTAGGCACGAACGGCCGCGTTCTTCTCTGTCAGCAGATCACGTACATCGTCGGGGAGCTTCCATTTACGGTCACCCGTATCTGGAACCTCCCGTGAACTTTCGTTCACGATCGATTGTACGTGCTCCGTGAGAGAGTCGATCGCGGCCGTTGTGTCGGCGACAGAGTCGAACTGATCTGGGATAGAGTCTAAGTGATGTGACGTGTTAGATTGTAAGCGTTCGCTTACTTTCTTCCAGTCAGTGATCACTTTAGTGGCGGGGGGTTGAGAGGGGTCGCGAGTACCTAATCGGGGGGCCAGGTTCATGACTACTGGTCGATGATCAGAGTCGAGTTCGTGAATAGTCTCTATAGAATCCAACCTTAAGTTGATATTCTTAAGGAGTGCTATGTCAAGAACGTCGGGTAACTGATCGGGGTCGAAAGGAAAGTGAGTGGGAGTCATCGGGGCGATGACGTCAAAGTTCATGGTAGAACAGAGGTTGAAAAGTTGCCTACCTCTAGTCGAGGTCCTGGTGCTATTCCAGGCGGGATGTTTGGCGTTGAGATCGCCCGCTATGATAACGGAGTCACTCATGCCGAAAAGTTCGGAGAGGTCATTAGTGAGGAGTTGAGGGTCCTCGGAACCGTCTGGGGGAGGGAAGTAAGCCGACACGATAGTGATTGGCTGGTGGCCTGTCAGTGCTAGCCGACAGGCCGAAACTTCTAATCGGGAGAGTTGGGGAGTATCCATAGGTATGCAGTACAGGGACTTCCTATAGTATATGAGGGTGCCGCCTCTGTGACAACGTGACCTGTCGTTGCGAACTAAACGATAGTTTGCAATTTTCGGGTCACGATGATGAGGTTTTAGGAACGACTCTTGAATGAGTAAAATGTCTACGTGATGGTCGCGGAGGAACGTGGCGATCTCATCACGTTGGCCGTGAATGCCGTTGGCATTAAAGAAACCTAGCTTTAGGGAACGGGGTTTTTGTCTAGTTAGTATTCCGCGACTATCCATAATGGGGGCGTTGGGAGTTCATGACATGGATTGCTTGCGTGATCTCGGGATACGCAGCATAAATTGACTGGATTCGGAACAAGTTGCCGCCGGCGGCAATTAGTTCCTGGGCCATCTGTTGGGCACGCGGGGAGAGGAACGTGCTATAGGTATTGAAGGTCCCAGTGATAACGTTAAACGCATCAAGGGGAGCCTGACCTTTCCTCTGTACGGGTACTGGTCCTGCCATAGGGGCAGTGGGGGGGGCCGCGGCGCGAGCGGGGGGAGCGGTCGCGGGAAAACCGGGGGGCGTAAGGGGCGCGGGGGCACGGGTACGCGGGTCCACTAATGGAGGGATGGGAGCGGGCTTAGGCCTGGAGGCCAGTGGGGGGAACTCCTTCTGGGAACTCATTAGAGGCCATTGAGAGGGACGCTGAGGGGCCAGTCTCACGGGGAGTTTGGCCGAGGGGGATTCCCTAGTCTGACGAGCGTCGAAACGCTTCGCCAATTTAGGGGAAGATGACTTGGGGGCTTTCGGGCAGCCCCGGTAGTTTGCCGGATGACCGGGCTCTTTGCAGAGCACACAACTAGGTGGCTCGGTGCAAAGAGTGCGGTCTTTAGGCCGGGTACAATCTGCTGTACCGTGGTCTCCCAGGCACTTGACGCACCTGGGAGTAGCGTAGCAGTTGTACGCTGAGTGCCCGTACAGTTGGCATCTGTGGCACTGGCCAATGATGCCTGACTTACGGGGCTTCTCGATTTTAAGGCCTGACAGGTTACAGACAGACCTTACATTGAATATGGGGTGGTGACCCTCTGTGGGAGGGCACACCACCAAGACCATATCAAAGGCGGTACCTTGCCTGGACCGGTGCATTCGATGGACCTCTGTGACAGGCACGTTCTGTCGTTCGAGGTCCGCCTTAATATCGCTGGTGGCGATTTCGCAGGGGATCCTGCGAATCACCACCCTGGTCAGTCGCTCCTCGGGCAAGGAATACGTGTGGAAGGACACGTTCCTGGCAGAGAGGAGCCTGGTCAGATCGCGATAATCGCCTGACGTGGGGACTGATACTTTGATCCCGTGCTGGGTGGCACGGGCGCTAGTATAGTTGACCCTTTGGTCAACACACCATTTGGACACCTCCGTCCACTTGGCCTTGTCCTGTATAAATACAGGGGGCGGTGGAGGGAGTTTCCTGCCGGTGTTTGAGCCAGAGGGTACGGGCTGGGCGCTAGTTTTAGCGCGGGGCGCGGCAACCTTCGCGGAGGTTGAAGGCGAGGGGCGGGAGGGGGACGCGTTGGCGGCGGTCGCCGGCGGCGTGGAGGGGATGGACGCGGTCGCGGTGGCGGGGGTCGCCTGCGTAGCGGGGTGAGGGGGGTTCGCGGTGGCGGAGGTCGCCTGCGGGGTGGGGGCGCGAGACGGAGGAGCGGAGTCCTCAGCCGCTATGATTTTAGCGGCCGGGGCTGAGCTGCTCGCCTTGTTTTTCTTGCGCTTGCTCCCTTTGCCCTTAGTATGGGAGACGAGCTCGTACGTCTCTGCGTCCGAGGACGAAGAGGAGTGCGAGTCCGTCTGGGGAGTGAGCGCGGCAGTATCGGGAGGAGATGTGGGTACATCCTCCGTGTCCATTTCACACGGTGCATCGGTGGAGGCTGGGGCCTCGAGGGCGTCGCTGAAGTCAGCGATGCCCGGGCTAGGCGGAATTACGAGTTGCTCAGCTCTGTACAACTCGGAGAATTCGGCAGCGAAGTCTTTGTTTTTCTTTATCAATAAAAGAAAAACAGAGACAACCGCTCCGACCTCCGAGTGCTCAATGCTGAGCTGACCCGCTAGTTCGGCCAGGAGCGCCTCGATCCTAGCAAGTCTCTCCGTAGGATCCATGGGTTTATCCATGGCGGAGGGGAGGGGGGACCTAATCACTCATGAGAGTGATCCTGACACCAAAACCCTACTCCTACGTAGCCTAATCCCCGGTGGGATGCCGGGGGTGAGTGTTACACTCCCTGTCGGGTATAGACAGGGAGGTGATCCTGGTGAGCCCTAAGAGTGACTCCCGTCGCCAATCTTATTGTGCGAACGGGTTCCTAACCGGTCATGCGATGGGTACTGAAGGTACCCGACCAGTCTAGTGCGGGGGGTATAGATATACCCGCGGCACTAGTACGCGGCTGTGGAGGGAAGACTGTCACCGGGGCTGACGAGGGAAGCCCCCAAGGCCAGCGATCCGGGACCCGTCCAACTTTCGTCTAGCCCTGAAGGGGATAGACGGGTGCGTTGGGTCTGCACCCACTCGGCTTCGTTGGCACCGTTAAGGTATCCACCGAGTGACCACGAAACTGTGGATTTGCCCTGAAGGGGCCACAACACAACACACGTTTTTGACGATGATTCTGACGAATCAAAATACCACTGTCTTGCGAACAAGACAGTACGGTATTAGACTGAATCCGACCGAGAAACAAGAATTCCGAATTTTGCGATTTAAATAAATTTAAATCGCAAAATAGCGGAGAGTAGTCGGGGCGACTACGCAGCGTGGCGCACGGAGCACAACTGACGGGCGAACGAGCGGCGAGCGGTGGAGGGGATACGCGCAGCGGAGCGGCAGCGTAACGACCTTCCAAGGCGGGCGTCGAGCGTAGAATGATGCGCCGAATCGGCAAAATGTTCCTTTTTTTATACATTTTGTGCTAAGTGCTAACTAGCTAGACAACCAATAAAAAAAAATTGTACATTAAATGCGTTAGCCAATCAGCGCGCGGTACATTTTTCTTAGATGCCTCGAACCTTTACCTTAATGGGGACCGCGTGACATTTTTCGCGTTTTTCACTAAGTTTTCCTTTATTTACATAGGTAAAGTATATATAATTAGGGTCTATATATTAGAATCTATCCTAGAAAAATATAAAATACGATATAAACACAACATGAACATAAACACTTAACTATCACTAAACTAATCACGAACAGATCACTACGGTATTATTTACTCAAACTATCGTTACTCTATTACTTATTTACTGTCCTATTAACGTCTATATATCACTTTATGTACACTATTCTTAAGTCACTTGTTCCGTTCACTGTTATTTAACACTTGTCCCGCACATCACTCCCGCCGTGCGACCGTGTCGCATCAGCTGTCGGTGCGGGCTCGTTGCTCGGAGACAGGGGCAGGATCACCAGCTTCCTCACCGGCCGGCGTAGAACACCTCCCTTGGTCAGCACGTCCACTGTTCGCACGATGTTGTCTGGACCCGGATACGTAGCGACGATTCTTCCTCGTATCCACACGTTGCGGGGCAGGTTCGGGTCGACGATTTGTACGAGGTCGTTTACTTGCACTGCTTGTCCTCGTCCATGTGGCTCCCGCCGGTGTTGGAGTTCTGGAAGATACTCCCTCACCCAGCGTGACCAGAAGATGTCTGCCAGTCTCTGTGAGGCTCGCCAGCTGGATCGTGAAATGACGTCTTTGTCGGTGAAAGTGCCCGGTAGCGGCACACGTCCCGACCCTCCCAACAGGAAGTGGTTAGGAGTGAGGGCCTCCGGGTCCTCTGGGCTGACTGATACATGAGTCAGCGGACGACTGTTGACGGTGTTCTCTACTTCCGCGAGTAGAGTTGTGAGGACCTCTTCTGTCGGATGGCGTTCGTGCAGTGTTGCGGTGAGTGCTGTCTTGACGGAACGAACCATCCGTTCCCATGCCCCTCCCATGAATGGGGCTCCAGGTGGTATGTAGCGCCAGGAGATAGTTCTTTTGGCTGTTTCCTCTGCAGTTGCCGCGTCGATTTCCCGTCGTAGTTCCTTGTCAGCGGCCTTTAGGTTGGTGCCGTTATCCGACCATATTTCAGTCGGGCAGCCTCGGCGCGCGATCATTCTCCTCACCGCCATCACCGCTGAGTCAGCACTAAGTGATCCAGCGACTTCTAGGTGTATAGCTCGCGTTGTGAGACATGTGAAGATGGCTACATATCTCTTCTGTCGAGTGCGTCCGACGGTCACTGAGAGGGGTCCGAAATAGTCGACTCCGGTGAAGGTGAAGGGTCTCTTATGGTGAGCTAGGCGGCACGCTGGTAGGTCCCCAGTCCTAGGGTATGGTGGTACTTGAGTTTTCATTCTGCAGAATAGGCACCTTCGTATTATTGTACGTGTGATAGGGCGTAATCTCAGTACCCAATATTGTTGTCTGCAGTCGTTGACCGTAGCCTCCACACCAGCGTGATGAAGCTGTCGATGAACAGCTTGTATCCAGAGCTTGACCGTAGGATGATCACCATCGATCACCAGTGGGTTTTTGAATTCTTCCTTCATGTCTTGAGCTGCTCGGATGCGGCTTCTGAGTCTCAGTGCTCCATTTATAGTTTCGACGCTTAGTTGTCGGAGGCGGCTCTCTGTGTTCATTGGTTTTCCGTTGGTCAGACTATCTATTTCTTCCGCGAAGGACTCTTCTTGAGAGGATCGCATCAGTAATTCTTCAGCTTTCTTGAGGAGCTCGGCTGTGATCGGCATGCGTTTCTTCGCTTCTTGAGTCGGCCTCTTCGATGTCGTAGACACCCCCCCCTTTTCTGTGATTCTGGCTTTCTTCCAGGCGGGATCAACTTCTTTGTTTTTTTTTGTTCTTCTGTAGTTTACTTTCTGTTTCGTGGCTCTGCACAGTTGAATGAATTGTAAAACACGTCCCGTTGAGTATCGGAGTCTGTCCCAGCTGGAGAACTTCTCTGGATTGGGGAGGCCTTCTGCAAGTCTCAGACGCCTTCTGGCGATTACGTGGTGGGTCTTCTCTTCGTCGGAGCATTCTTCTGGTGTTACTTTTGTACTCTCTGTCGGCCAGAAGTCTTCTGTTTGATATAAGAAGTCTGGCCCTCTGAACCATCGGTGTTGTCTGTTGAATGTTGATGGTACGTCTCGTGTGGCGTCATCCGCCACGTTCAATTTTGTTGGGACCCAGCGCCAGTCGTTGACCTTGGAACTTTCTTCTATGGCTGCTAGGCGATGAGCTACGTAGGGCTTGTATGAACGTGAGCCTGTTCTTATCCAGGTCAGCACCGTCTTGCTGTCTGTCCAGAACACCTTGCGATCGGGTTTCTTCTCATGTTCTTCGATTACTGCCTCTGCGAGTCTGGTTCCCATGACCGCTGCTTGCAGCTCTAACCTCGGGATTGACGTCAATTTCAACGGTGCTACCTTCGCTTTGGCTATGATGAGGGAGAGGCTGACTTCGCCGTCCGTCGCTACCGCTCTCCAGAAGAGGACCGCGGAGTAGGCCGATTCGCTGGCGTCGCTGAAGACGTGGAGCTCCAGGGAAACTGCATCACTGTAGTGGAGATATTGTCGCGGGATCGCGACTTCGTGGAGGTTCTTCAGCTGCCTCATCCACGTCTCCCACTGCTCTGCCAGGTCGTCATCTATGTGGTCGTCCCACGCTGTCCCTCTACGCCAGACCTCTTGAAGAAGCTGCTTCGCCTTTATCGTGACGGGTGAAGCGAGTCCCAGCGGGTCGAAGAGGGACATTACTATTCTTAGCGCTTCCCTTTTTGTCGGCTGTTTGTCTTCTATGAGTGTTGAAGGTATTCTGGCTAGGTTGAGGTTGAAGGTGAGTTCGTCCGAGTTGATTTTCCAGATGACGCCCAGGACTCGTTCAGTTTTTTCTTCTGTTCTATAGAGTTCCATATCTTCGGTTCGGTTTTCTTCACCAAGTGATTCTAGTAGCGATGTTGAGTTTGATTTCCATTGTTTTAACTCGAAACTTGCTTTCATGTGTACCTCTCGTACACTCTTCGTGATACGTTTGGCGTCCTCGAGGCTCCTGAAGCTGTCCAAGTAGTCGTCGACGTAATGTTTGTGTACGATGGCTGCTGCGGCTTCTGGGTGAGTTTCTTCGTGCTGCTTGGCGTTAAGGTTCTTAACGTAGATTGCTGTTGACGGCGAACTCGATGCTCCGAAAATTAGTGACGTCATTCTGTATTCTTCTGGGGGCCGTTCGTCTCGACGATCCCCGCGCCAGAGGTACCGCAGTGCGTCTCTGTCTTCTGTTCGCAGCTTGACTTGCATGAACATCTCCTTTATATCTGCCGTGACTGCAACCATGTGCTGCCGGAACCGCATGACGACACCTGGTAGTGACTGCAGCAGGTCGGGACCTGCAAGTAGCATGTCGTTGAGCGCCACCCCTTTTGTCTTGGCTGCGGCGTCGTGTACCACCCGAAGTTTCTCTGGCTTCATCGGGTTGATTACTGCGAAGTGTGGCAGGTACCAAGTCTTGTCTGCTGTCTTCTGTTCCGGGGCAAGTTCGGCGTACCCCTTTGTGATGAGAGCGTCCATCTGTTCGACGTACTTTCTCTTCAAGGCGGGTTCACGATCGATTTTCTTCTCTATACTGAAGAGCCTTTTCAATGAATTTTCATAGTTGTCTGGAAGTCTGACCTCTTCTTTACGCCAGAGAAGGCCGGTCTGGAATCTTGTTTCCTCTATCCTTGTTGTGGTCTTCTCTAGAATACGAAGTGCTCGCTCTTCCGGATCTGTCTTCGGTCTCTTGGGTTGTATGCACAGCGCGTCCATCTCGAAGTACTGTTTCACAAGGTTCTCTAAATTCTCTTCTGGATCTTCTGTGATGTGTGACACAAAGTCAATCTTCTTCCCGAAGGTTTGTGTTTGACTGCCGTGAAGTACCCACCCTAGGGGCGTGAGAGATGCCACCGGGTGGTTGTTGTCTCCTCTTCTTACTTCCGACGTCAGCAGAAGGTGCCAGTTGTCTTGTCCAATTAGTACTCGTGGTTTCGCGTCGGCGTATGTGAGATGCCCTCGGATGTCAGATAAGTGTTGACATCCTTCTACTAGTTCCTGTGGCACCCGTTGAGATGAGACTTGTAAGTTCTTCACTGTGCGTGCTTGTATTCGTTCTTCGTGATCGTTGAGCCCTCTCAGTTTGATGGTTACTCTTCTTGAAGCCGATTCCGACGTCTTCATGTCGTTGATGGTTTCTATCTTCAGTGGGTCTATGGGGCCCGTCGCTCCGACGCTCGTCACTATGCCCTCGTCGACCAATGTGACTGTTGACCCGTCGTCCATTAGTGCGAAGGTGTCGATGTCTCCTTTCGGTCCCTTCACTTGGATTGGGAGGATTTTCAGGAACGATTGTTTCTTGATTGTCCAAGTTGAGTTGATGACCTCTGCCGCTTCTTCTTTATTCTCTGTCTTCTCTGTCTTCTTTTCATAGTGCAGCATCTTGTTGTGGGAGTACTTGCAGCCGTTGACGCCGCACGTCTTGGGTTTGCAGCTATGTGTCTTGTTTCTGTAGCGAAGACACCTGAAGCAGAGTCGCTTAGACTTGGCCATGTCCCATCTTGCGTCTGCATCTAACTTCTTGAACTGTTCACATTCTGTCGCATTGGTGTGGCCCGCTTCTTCGCATACGAGGCACTTCTGCGTCGGTGTTTTTTCAGTCACGTTGTTGACTCTTTGCATCCTCTTCTGTGGGGCAGCTGTAGTGGGTGCTGCCATCTGTTCAGGCAGCGCGTAGGGTCCGCACAACTCCGCTTCCCTTTTGAAAAACTTCTCTATCTTGATGAGGCAAGGATCTTCACGAGGTTGTATTGCTGCGAAGTCGTAGTACCTGTATCGCAGAGTCGGCGTCAGCTTGTCCACAACTGTCTTCGCGAGTTCGGGGTTGTACATGTAGTTGAAACAACCCAGAGTCTTCAGTGTTGCCACCACGTTGGAAACTTTAGTGGCGAATATGCAGATATCTCTCGGCGACTCGGTGAGGCGCGGCAGACCTCGAAGCGTCTCCATTTCCAACATGGCTATTGACTCTGGTCTTCCAAATCTTGATTCCAATGTCTTCATCACTTCGGCTGGGTGAGCGTTGGTTATGAGTAGACCCTCGACCGCTTCTTTGGCTTTCCCTTTGAGATTTCTTCTGAGCCGATTCGTGTTTTCAACCGTGCTGAACATTGCTTCCGTCTCGTGGTAAGCGGCGCGGAAGGGCAGCCATTCTTGATGAGATCCATTGAAGGTCGGTAACTCGACGAACTTGGGCCGTTGAGCTGCGCTGACTGCCCGAGAGATGGCTTCGGCTAGGATGGCTATGTCGGTTTGCTCTCCCGCCGGTGCTTGACGTGTTTCTCCATGTTTCGTTGTCGCTTGTTCTCTCGTGCGGGCAACCGTTGGATCTTCTATAGGGCGGCGTGGTTCTTTAGTGTTCGCTAACGTCGGACGATCCACTTGATTTTCCAACCAGTCGTCCACTCTTGCGTTAACTTCTGACTTCGAGTAGAGGGTGACGTCATCTTCTTCCTCTTCTGAGTCTTCTTTCTCTAATGTAACTAGATGTGCTGCGGCGAGTTCCACTTGAAGACGTAATAAGTCTTCCTTTGCTTTTGCGAGCTTGAGTTGCTTCGTTCTGCTACGTGTAGATCCCCCAGCTCCCCCTTTGATACTAGGGGGGCGCAGGTCTCGTAGTCCGGTCGGCTTTGGTGGACCGGCGGCTGTCTTCTCAATTCGCTTCACTGTAGAGCTTTCTGTTTCTGGACGGGTTTCACTAACGTTGACGGTGACGGGTGGCTTCGTTAGTTGTTGGGCCTTCGCTCCCGCAGTTAGCGTCGTTGCAGCGGACGGAGTTACGGAGGCGGCGGCGGCGGTGGCGTGTGAGGCGGGGGCGTTTGCGGCTGATGCGGAGGTGGCAGCGGTCGAAGTAGTTGCAGCGGTCGCGGAAGTCACGGCGGATGGATCGGTTGCCGCGGAGGTGTCTGTTTGTTCCGAAGTCTCCGTGGCGGTCGTCCCTGTAACTGTTGATTCCGTGCTGGCTTCCGCGCTGGTGCCGGTTGCGGAGTCGATAATCTCGGGCGATGACGACTTCTGTTCTTCTGACGGCTTCTGTTCCCCCGACGGTTTACGGCCCTTACCCACAGAGCGTGTAACGGGCATGTTGCCGGCTTGATTTTCTTTGAATATCTTGAAAGTACTCTTCTTTTTTCCGTGAAATCTTCTGTATTTCTGCTCTTCGTAATTCTTCCCGCAATATCCGTGTTCGAAGGACCATTAAATGTGGCTTACAGCCTCATTTGTGTGCTGGGTTGGCGGGAAATGAAACTACTGGAGACTTCTTTCTTCATATATTGGAGCACTTTCTTCACAGGTAGCCGGGCGTCGAATGCGCCGAATCGGCAAAATGTTCCTTTTTTTATACATTTTGTGCTAAGTGCTAACTAGCTAGACAACCAATAAAAAAAATTGTACATTAAATGCGTTAGCCAATCAGCGCGCGGTACATTTTTCTTAGATGCCTCGAACCTTTACCTTAATGGGGACCGCGTGACATTTTTCGCGTTTTTCACTAAGTTTTCCTTTATTTACATAGGTAAAGTATATATAATTAGGGTCTATATATTAGAATCTATCCTAGAAAAATATAAAATACGATATAAACACAACATGAACATAAACACTTAACTATCACTAAACTAATCACGAACAGATCACTACGGTATTATTTACTCAAACTATCGTTACTCTATTACTTATTTACTGTCCTATTAACGTCTATATATCACTTTATGTACACTATTCTTAAGTCACTTGTTCCGTTCACTGTTATTTAACACTTGTCCCGCACAGCAAATTTCGTAATGGTGTTCCAAAATACTATGTTCGTAATAAAATAAAATTAAAATCATTATAATAGGAGAAAATTCCTTTTAAAAGTTCGTAAGTGTATACATATTCGTGCTCGTGACTGTACAGGTATAAGGTGGGAAATATTGTTTTCGCTACATTCTACCTTACGGCATGCCAAGTTATAAACAAAAGAGTCGTAAAAACAAAAACACAAATCATGTAGTCATGAAGAGATCGGAAAAGGCCGAAGGTTATTGACATAGCCGAAAAATTACCAAACTTAAGTAACAGTGGGCAGGGCACATTGCTTGCGGAACTAATAGCCGATGGGGACAAAATCTATAATTAAACTTCAAAATTACTCAGTTGGCCAATACATCGATAAACATGCTTTATTAAAATAGGTGATCCGTATCAAATCCACATAGCAACGTGATTGACATAACCTAGATCTCAAAGCCGCAAAAACTTGTTTGGGAGAAACCTACACAAAGTGAAATCACTCAATGACTAGGAAACAAATATTGCGAAAAGCTCCATCTCGGAATAATGAAGGAACATAGCAATAACTTATCTAAAGTTAGAACGAGATCGATTTTTGGTCAAATAATTGACCGTTCTGTGAAGTGGAGAAAAATGGACAGAATTTTATTGCTACACGGACAATAGACAGTTGTCAGATATATGCCACAAAGGAGTAAAATGTGGCATGTTGTTAACGTACCAATTACGTAGCTGTAGTGTGTTCAAAAGGGTTATGTAACTTTGACATCTGATCACATCCTAAATATCATTGTGATGACCAAATCTAGAAAAATGCAGTTTTTGCGAAAAAATATTTTTATGTCTTATATCGGTTAGATCGATCGAAATTTATTATCAGTTTAACCATCAGACTCCTTAACCATGATGTTATGAAAGAAAGTAATAAATAAATAAAACGTTAATTTATTTTATCTCACTGTGTAATTAAAAGAACTAACATGGCTTCCTCACCACTCCGGTTTCTCAGTTCATATATCATTCTATCAGGGAAATCTTAGTAAATCTTTATATTTATACCCCATATTTTTCCATAAAACCTGTCAGAATCACAGTATAAAGAAGAGTTAGAAAATGTATCGCAAACAATGTTTATCTTGTCAAGAAGCTACAGCTAAATAACTTGTACAGCATTAGGTAATTTAGCAGAAGAGAGAGATCGTTCTATCTCTTTTTAACGCGTGACGCCACAACCCAGTTCATTAAAAACAGGGTGTTGATTTAAAGCAACAAGATTAAGGGAAGTAATTATAGACGTGGATATAAATGCTTAAGATACACAACTGCTTAGTCTTGTTTTGGAAGCAATTTGATTTGATTATGTTAATCAGGGTCCTTTGAGACGTTTTTAACACTCCTTTTCGTTTAGGGAATTGAGAAGGTGTTGAGTCGTATTTAAATCAGTTTGTATTTGGATGTTGGTTCAATTGAATTATATCGAGCAAATTGTTTCTCCATTTTTCAAACTTATTCTGTATCCTTTATAAAAAACGTGGAACCATGCATGCTTTGTGACGTAATAGAAAATACATAAAAATGAACGAATATTTTGTTTCAGTGAACGTAATGACACAGGTTTTGTGCAACGATTCCTGGAAAACTATTGCATCTTGTAGTAGACTTAGAAATTCAATCCATAATTTATGAGCTTTTGAGTCACAATCAATTAATGTTATGTTTCTTGTCTTACGTCAATTTGAATACCTACATATTTTAGCTTCTGTTATTTCGTGCACAAATCATAACATTTAAAATCAAATTGAAAAATAGGCATGCGTAACTACTCATTTAGTACCAAAGTCAAGTCACAAACTCAGATTGTTAACCCAATCGAAAAACGCAGACTTAAAAATCATTCGAACTCAAACGAGCTTCACAGCGGACATAGTGGTGACGTCATAAACACGAGATTGAACGATCATCACACGGAAACAGTGACAGGGGTAGGGTTGGGCGCGAGAATTAGAGTAGTCGCCATATCCCGGACACGTCTGCATTAATGACGCGCGGGTTTTCCGCCTGGACTTCCGCATAGTTGCGGTTAATTATAACGGAGTGGATCAGGCGCTACTTATTAAAATCATATGTCTTCTTGTTAGCCATTATTGGTTGCGGGTAGAGTATAAATGAGCGTTAGGGCAGAGTTTCATTATTAACTGATTAGGTCCGTAATCAAGGATGAATTAGTAGTGTTCTGCTAGTTCAATGCTGAGCCAGAATGTATCGTTTTGATAATGCGTGTATTGATAAACGTGTGGTTGTAATGGGTACTGATTGATGCGGTATATGACCACTGCAGTAAACGTACTTTGATTTTGCGGATTTTCATTAAATGTTCGTAATCAATTTTCACGTGACTTTAAATAAACTGATTGAGCTTAATTGTTAGTATTTTTGGTACACGAAATTTTAGCAAAGCAAGATCAAGAATTTCTAAAAAGAACTATTTAAAAACTAGCAAAATTCACAAACTGAAATACATATTTCAAAAAACCGTTGCCTAGAATTTTCACAAATCAAAAAAGGTGAAGACAGTACTGTACGCAGACAGAACGAACATCAATCCAATAGTTGGATGACACTGTGACAATGACAAGGAAACAAAAGAGGAGGCTGACACAGTTCCGTTGGACGAGCTATACGTCGTATGGACGTAGTTGTACGTCCTATTATATAAACGTAGCTGTACGAGTACGTAGGGAATGGAATCTCGATCGAACCTTTTTCGAGATTTAATCTCGTGGGAAGACAATCTCCAGGCAAGAACGAGATTGTCGAGAGAGATTTCAAGATTGAGCAAGCACATCATAGCATACTGTGCTTCAAGTCAGTCAGATGTAATTTTCAATATAATAATTAGTTAATTGTTGTGTAAAATACGCGTAGTACTGACTATAACTTAAACGTTATAGCACGATAAGGTTCTCTAAGTAGGTGAATGTATTGTTTCAATAAACATACACATCAATGACAACCTTTCATTAGGAAAAATGTGTGCAGGGACCTACCCCCGCCAAAAACGAAGTTCCTTACGCTTTTCTTCAATTTAAATAGTGACATCTTCTACTTTAACTTTATTTTTTACTTCACTAGCTTCAGCACTCTCGAAAACCATTAAAACTATTTCACTCTCTCCCTGTCTCGTTCCATTTTTAATAAAAAGGAACATGGCGGGGCCATGTCGTAGGCTGCGTTAAACAACGTTGTTCCAAAAAACGTTTTATTTCGATAAATAGGCGAAATCTCGATTTCGCCTGAATACCGAGCTAAATCTCGAATGGCCAGCCTTGACTCTAAACTTAGAACGCGAGACTTCGTGTTGCCAATCTCGATTCGAGATTGCATTCCCTAGCTGTACGTTTTATAAACCTAGCTGTTCGTCCGATAGACGTAACTAGGGGTGGACGGGAGGACAGCACTGGGTGGATGATTAAACTGGAAATGTCCTACATCGGCGCTAGCACAAAATTTGAAGAGTTTGATCCCAATTGTTTCGTGCTTTTGAAACCTCTGGACGTGTTTTGATTGATTTTAGGTTTTTAACTGTCGGAGATATTTACAGTGAAGGTTTCCTACAGTGGAATTGTTGTAGTTTTGCCTCGATAGATGGTCATGTGATAAATGCTAATGGAAAAACTCAGACCGTTATTTTCAGATGCATTTAAGTAGATTTATTGTCTTTCATACAACAAAGTCTATTGATCACATTTTCTACCAGGTATATAATTAGTTCATCCCAATTCTGATACCATTCTTAACGTATCTGAATCTTATAAAAGAATTAGCTTCTTTACAACACTCACTATCAATTTTCTAAAATATATAAAATCCCTCCATACTTTCCCTTAAAACCAGAACCGTTGTTCCGTTATTAAGTACAAAGACAGTGATTGAGCAGCGGCTGCGGCTATCACTCCAATGACTAAATAATATTGTCAAAGCGACAGGGACAATAGATGAGCTTGACATGGGGTCCGGAAAGGATGACGTACGTTTCAATGTTATACATAGGTATGGGGGTTGATGAGGTTGATAAAATTTCTCTTGTTTACGGCGAAGGCATCGTATCAAATATCGACGGTGTTACTCCTGAACACGATATCTTGGATATAAAATTTGGTACAGTGTAACAACGTGTTTCAACCGAGGCGTAAAATACGCCATGTTTAAAACTTCCACTACTAGTTCGACTCACACCAAAAATTTGGGAAATTAACGGATTGTATGTCAGGATAGCCTGAATGAAACTGAACATTTTTATAGGGAAATTATTTGAATAAAACTACCTTTATGTATCATCACGATCATCATCACATGACGTCCACTGTTGGACATAGGCCTCCCCCAAGCAGCACCACTTCGATCGGTTCTGTGCTTCTCGCATTCAGCGAATTCCTGCGGCCTTCACCAGGTCATCGGTCATTGGTCGTCTTTATCTATACCATCATCGAAACAAGGTTTTTCAAACTTTCTTTAACGGAACTTGCGGTAGGAGTAAAATTGTAAAAGTTGTCACGTAACGAAATAGCGTTACATAACGAAAAAGCGTTATGCCCCCACCATGCGACTTTTTATTAATATAATAGAAAGAAAGAGAGAGAGCGAGATAGTTTTTACTGTTTTCAACGATGCTGAAGCCGATAGTGAGGTTAAATGCAGATACATGATGGCGGCTGCGAAAATTGACAATTTTTTTCATTATTGGTGGCGTTTTAAAAGTTTTCGAGGGTGATGCAGCCAAGAGTGAGGTTAAATTGAAATTAACGACGTTACGTGCGGAGTCGAAGAAAAAAGTAAGGAACTTCGGTTCCGCCAATTTGTCTTAAAAGTTCAATATTTCTATTCACATCCACAGAATTCCCCAAGCAATCAGATACGAAAAGATCCATTCTATTTAAATTAAAAACAAACATGACGGCAGGCCTTACAATGTTTATTCGGTTGCAGGATCCGAACTGAGCCTCAAAGGATTCGGTTTGTCAATTCTACAGTAAGCTCCCTAAGCTTGCATAAATTGTAAAGGAATCCAAACCGTACCAGTAGTTATTGCGGTACCGAATAATTAAGATTTTTTAAGCAGCTTGTAAGTCTTTCTCCTAAATCCTCCTGGCTGTTTTTGCATATGTGTGAAAATCTGACTGAAAGACAGACGGATAATGTTCAACCTAAATCAATGAAATTGTCACATAAATTAAGCAAAGGCTTTACATTTGCACTGTGATATAAGTTTTTGAATTTCCACTGATCGGCATTGTGGGCACTTTTTTTTGCTCATGTTATTATAAGAAAACCAAAATATTTACATCACCGTAAGATCTATTTTTATTTATTTATTTATTATTATTTATTTAACACTTTTAGCACATATTATGTACAGAGGCGGACTTAATGCCATGGGCATTTTCTACCAGTCAACCTTTGGGTGATGCAAACAGTGGTAGGTGCAATGAATTGAAGAATATTCAAAAATAAACGTATAACCTATTTAAATCATAAATATAATACATATACCTAACTATATTTAAATATAAAAACAACATACATACATATACATAAATAATCGAATTTCTATTTTTGTCTGCTTATTGGCCGATAAAATCTGATTTACCGACTCAGCATTTTATTTAGCGTCATAATGTCAATACTGTAGAATGATAGCAAAGCAAAATATCAGAGCAAATTAAAATGTGACACTGGCAAACTTTAGCCCTTAAATATAAAAAAAACCCATTCATCTATATATATAAAAGAAAGTCGTGTTAGTTACTTCACTTATAACTCAAGAACGGCTGAACCGATTTAGCTGAAAATTGGCAGGGAGGTAGTTTAGAGCCAGGAGAAGGACATAGGATACTTTTTTTTTTTTTTTTTACTTTTTACCATAATCATTTATTTATTCCGTTCGACCGCGTTCCCGTGAGACGTCACATAAAACGTCAAAGAGAATACAAGTCACTATAAACGTTGCCTTCGAAGTACCAGGTTATCATAACTTGACAGGAGCTTACCAAACAAAGGAGTGTCAGCTAGAAAACGCTTTATGCCTTCGAAGTACCAGGTCATCATAACTGGGTAGGAGCTAACCTAACATATGAGTGTCAGCTAGAAAACGCTTACCAGATCACCACCGCGTACCAGGTTGTCAAACTTGGTACGTCTGGGTCAACTAATTATCTATACTAATATTATAAAGCTGAAGAGTTTGTTTGTTTGATTGAACGCGCTAATCTCCGAATCGAATCCGGTCCGAATTGAAAAATTCTTTTTGTGTTAGGTAGCCTATTTATCGAGGGAGGCTATAGGCTATATAACATCACGCTACACCTCAGAGGAGCGGAACAGTAATGAAAAATGTTGCAAAAACGGGGAAAATTTATTCCTTCTGAGAGTTTCCGTTGCGTGCGCTGCGTAAACGGTTAAAGTAACGCAAAAATCATGTATGACGGGATTGTTATTTTTAAAAAGTTCAAAAAAAAAGTCCCAAGAGCATATGTCTATCTTTTAAGGTTGACTCACTATAACTCAAGGAGCGAAAATGGACGAAAACTAGCAGGCAAATCGATGCGACGGGAAGGGTAAGGGGAGCAAAAATTTGACGCGGACGAAGTCGCGGGCAGAAGCTAGTATTTCATAAAAAGGCCGGGCCATTAAAATGTTATAGGTGTAGGATATCAACACGACATTTTGGTTAAAGGTGTAAGTTATTTGAATATTTATTATCAAGTGCAAATTGCTCTTCGTGCACTCACTAACATTATATGGAACAGTCTCTATAGTCTAAGTTTAAATACAGTTTTCTATACAATGGTCCTCTCAGTGCCGTAGCTTCGAAATATACTATAGTAATATGTCCTGACGTGATAAAAGAAATAAGAAACGAAGATGAAAAAGACTTCACTGTAAAATCAGTACTGTAACAATTCGCAGCTGGATATAGGAACCGCGTTAACAGTAATAAAGTAGCGCTACCAGCAAATAACATTATCAAGGTGGGACAACGGATGAGCTTGACATAGGACCGGAAGGGATGGCGTAGACATGTATTATATCGTGTATTGTTTACTGTATACATAACCCAAGCAAGCTAGAATGAGGTATTTGTGAAGCTGAAACAATAAAAAGCCACCTCAATTGAATTAATTGACCTTGACCTTAGGCTGGGTACTATTGTGCAGTACTTTAATAATAAAGTACTACGCACTATGTACATATTTGTATTTGTCGATACCGTAGCTTGTTTTTTTTTAGAGTAGGTATTTTAGAAGCCAAAATCGGTGTTTTAAAAATACTTTCGGTTGTATATTTGTAACTAATGAAGTACTTAATACATAATATAAGTGAAATAACGATTGGTTCCTGGATATAGGACTCGGGTTAATAGTAATAAATGATAAATGATTTTGTTTCTGTAAGTAGGTTTGTACAAACACTTTTACAAGTCAATAATATTTTTGTGAGCTAAATGAGGTCGTCGTTTCCTATCTGACTAATAAATAAGTACTACTAGCAAAATAACATCGTCAAGGTGGAACAATAGATGACGTTGACATAGAACCAGAAAGGCTAGCGTAGACTAAACTCACGTTCGCACGGGCACAAAAATATCACAGAGTCATTGTTTACCGGAGCATTGAGAATTCGTCAAAGTGCATTCCAGCTTCTAAAAACCACACTATTCAATTTTCAACTCTCGGTGCTAAGAAATAAGTTGAAAATCCTGTGAGCCAAAAAAAACCTTACGGGAAAGAAGCCGAGCTTAAAAAAATCACACGAACCTGAACTTATCGTACGTAATTTTCTGTATATAACAATCTACAACCACTCTAGCAAGCTTGAATGTGGTAACTGTGAAACAATACAAAGGTCACCTCAACTGAAGTAAATGACCTTCACCTTGAGCTCGGTACTATTGTGTTGTACTTTATTATTTTAGAAACACAATTCTGGAAAGGACGAAGGTCTAGCAGGAATGTCTGAGAATTACCACTGAAAAACATATTTTATGGATACATTAAGCAATTTGGTGGAAATCATCGACCAAATTTTAAGGGCTAAATCATTAAATATGTGACAAATTAAAATTTGCCTCATTAGTTCAGTGGCTTTAAGTGCTGAGCAAGAGGTTCAGCTCCACGGTAAGATTTTAAGGTCAGGCAAAGCGTTATTAGGTTCGTCTCTGTGAACCAATAGCAGCGCAGTTTCAAGAAACGTGCCCAGCCGATAGCAATTTGCTCACCATAAATTAGATGGGATTTAAACATAACTGACAAAATGTACCGTGTACAGGTATTCACAATCTTTCAGAGAAAACAGGCCTGAAGTTTTGTGATGTGAAATTAAAATATATGGGAAACCTGTATGAACTGCCAAAAACTTGCTGATCAAGTTTTTGGCAGTTCATACAGGATTCCCATGTGTAACTACAAAAAAAAAATGGCAGTTGCTTCATGAGAGTCAAATATTTATGTCACTTCATTTCAAATATGTAGACACGCGGCAGCGTGTCAAGCCAAGTTCAAGTAACAGGACTGGCGAGCAGCACCGTGTGTAATATTACACGAACCATTTGGAGCCACTTTTGACCCCCTCATAACTCAAAAACTATCTCACATAAACGTGTCAAATTTGGCTCATATAGTGAAACTTGCAAGATACATATGTGCTCTAAATTTCATAAACACATCTCAAACGGTTATTTAGATATTGATGTCCAAAAATCGTTGTTTTTATCACGGACTGACCTATAGATCAAAACTCTAACCCAGTTCCAGATGACCTAGAAAGTTCAAATTTGGTATGCAGATAGGTAATTAGGTGAAGACAAAGGAATAAATCAGAAACTGGTAAATTTTTATCATTTTATTATAATTTTTCACTTAATTGATTCTATTAGGAACACTTATAACAAAAACCATTTGGTATTCATTTTGTTATAAAGGACATCGCTAAAAATGGCCCCAGGACCAACAAACATCTGACGTACATAATAATTATAAATGTATTTTATTATACTAATTGCGAATATTTGTATAAAACGGACACTCTGCGTATCATTATGAACATTAAAGAGAGCTGCAACGACTAACGAGAAATTACAGTACACTAGATACCGCCATCTTTGACAAATAGTGATGCCAAATATTTAATTTCACACATCGAGAAAGAGATTGCTTGCGTTGGTTGGCCACCTGCTCAGGGATGGCATACGCATTCGTTCGTACTTTTATTTTCAACCTTTGTAACAAGCTTTTTTCCTTCCAAGGTAGGACGCTCTATATTAACTTGCGACGTTTTTATTGGTATCATGATAACCTTAATAGTGTAAAAAGAATTAAATAACAAAACTATTTTTTATATCCTAATTCATCCATCCTAAATATTAAAAAAAAAAAACAATAACTACACATAAGTGAGATACGTTGTAATATTTCAAATAGTATCGATCGGTATCGATTTTTCACAAAATATAGGGATACGGATCTCACGTATCGACGGGTTCCGGGCTAATTGTATTAAGCGACACTCTGAGCGATATAGACTTTTATACATATTTGGAATCAGCGAATTTTTCTGCGTCATTTGAGCTGGGTTTGGTGACGATCGGAGCACTTTTTTGTCGCTTAATACAACCGCATTTTTGGGGCCCATTTTGGACTGCAATGAATGAAGCGACATAAAATATTGACAAATTTAGGAACTGTGTACTTAAGCTGACTACCAAATACCAGGCAGTCGTTTAAACATTTTTTCCTGGAGCAACAATTTACAGGCAACGTACGTTAAAGCATTTAGCCTGACTTTATAAATATATAGAAATGTCGCTTCATACAATTAGCCTCTTTGTTAAATTCTTATCCAGTGTCACTTAATACAATTAGCTTTACCTTGTTAATATACAAGAATGTCGTTTAATACATTTAGCCTCTTTGTCAAATTCATACCCAGTGTCAATCCATACATTTAGCTCTGTACATGAAATGTTAAATGTTGTCACTTCAACCATTTAGCTTGCAGTAGATAATGATATGTCGGTCGCATGAACTATTTAGGATTTCAACAGTAAACATTTAAAGATTATGGTTAAACCTATTTGTTTTATTCAATATTTGATTGGCAGTGTCGTTTCAGTTATATCAAAAGTAAAGTTCTAGTACTTCAAACAGTTTAACTTAAACGGAATAAGAATAGTATACACATTAATACAATCAAAATTTTATATGGATTGACTATTATGACGTTGGTTAAAACAATGATATTGGCGCCATCGCGATAAACCGCGTGAGTTTAAATGCCCTCGCCACCCCGCGCGGGCGCTTCAGGCGTCTCCCACCTCGTTTTAGTTGACGCAAATCGTGAGGTTACGTAATAAAAAGACTGTTTAACTTCTGATTCCTATACAGTTGTGATAAAAACTTTAGTTGTTACCTTGGTAAGCTAAGAAGTTACTGCTGTTCCTAGGTGATTGCCATTTTAAATAAAAAACTTATCTTTAAACAATTTATAATGTGTTTTATTTCTCATTTCATAATTATTAACAAGATAGGTGTGTATGTACCTTTTAATTTATCAATGTTTTAACCGCCAATTTCTGCAAACTTCATTATTCAAGTATGATTACAACCAATTTATTTAACAAAAAAAATCAGTCGCATAAACTAATTAGCCATACATTAATAAGTTTAAGATATGGTATTTAAATCAATTAGCTTGGGTTTGAAATATGACCAACTCTTTGATTAAAGCACTTAGCTTAAAGCCATTATTTGCATACCTAGGCGGTTAAGTCATTTAGATTGGAACAAGAAATAATAATCCTAGGCGGTTTAGTCATTTAGCCTTGAATAAGAAACAATAATCATAGGCGGTTAAGTCATTTAGCCTGGAACAAAAAAAAGTAAAATATGGTTCATTTTGTATTAAGTGACATTTATCTTCGTTAAAAATAGGGATATTAGAAAAAAAAATGAATCTGATTATGGGGAATATGTTATAAAAACAGTAATATCCTTCTTTTTAAAGAAATAATGCGATTTGCTAAAGTTATTTTTTTTTTCTAAAAATCGAAACTTTAAACTACTCTGGTGTAAAGTTTCAAAAATGTCGGTTAATACAAATAGCCCGGAACCCATCGGTATGGACATCCCTAATCCTTGTCATGTCAATATTGTCAGTCAATTCAACTGTCAAGTAATTCCACTACTGCACTAAAAGTAAAAATAAGGATATTTTACACCAAACAAGATAAGTAGGTACTTGAATCTTTAAGCTTAACCAGCCACATGGGTACAGGTAATACAAATAGCATTATTGACAGGCGTCTAGTAGCATGTATTATGATTGTTTCTTACTAAACATAACCTCAAAATCATTGTTTTATTTTTAAATAAATGCTTTCTGCAAGCTGTCCGTCATCAAAAAATATCTTCATGGGCATGTACTTGTAATTTAGAACACGTTAATTACATTTTATTCGCCGTTGGTTTTGGGGCGAACGATCTATGGACGCAGAACAATGGCCTTTGTTAAAAATAAGTACCTACTAATAATTTATGTACAAAAAGTAATGATATCCCATCAAAAACATAAATGTGAAATGAGAGCCAAGTTCAATATTATGATATATGCCTTGGTTGTTGACTTCAACGACAAAAGAAGTGAGATCTAAATGGGTGCCAAATCCAATGGTCTGTCCTGAAATTTATTTTAAGTTAGGATAATATGTTGTAGCCTAAGGTCTGACTTGGCTAGTTTTCATATACGAATTATATTATAGCCTTTGCAAGTTCTAAACCTGTTACTTGTCGGTTCTTATTTTATTATTCCGAAAATTTCGCATGCTGGTAGAAACTAGCCATCGAACATAATAATTCGTATATGAGAACTAGCCAAGTCAGACCTTAGGCTACAACATATTATCCTAACTTATAAGAAGAAATGATATTTTATGTAGTTATAAATAAATTTCAGGACTGACCATTGAATTTGACACCCATTTAGATCTCACTTCTTTTGTCGTTGAAGTCAACAACCAAGGCATATATCATAATATTGAACTTGGCTCTCATTTCACATTTATGTTTTTGATGGGATAATTAATTACTGCCACATTAACTTATAATTCATTAACTTTGAGCTCATTTGATGCTCTCACGCCTAAGTTCTGTAAATAAAGACTCATTTACATTCATATACCCAGCAATATACGGGTTTGTCAACACAAGGAAAAACGTGAGATGAATTAACAGATGATTGATGCCGATGATTGATACTCGATTATTGCCATGTTCATTTGGAAAGGAAAATAAAAACATAGAATATTGTTAATACGTCATTCTGTATTTGGAGGTATGAGGAACAAGGAAACTGTAATCTACAATATACATATATCATCTATCTATCTGTACTTTTAAGTTTATATTCCTATAAATTTCCTACAAAGCCAATAATGATACCAACATTGTTCATAACTAATTTTGTACCAAAAAAGTGAATTTCCATCGAAACTACAGAATTATTTTGAAAACTGTGTCTTTTCCTATCCGATAGTGACCAACGTCAATGTTGCCACAGGGCAGGACCGGTCTCTGGTACCACAACAGTATCCTGCCTGACATGTTTCCCCAGTACAACGCCACCGGCTTCCTTCTGTGACACGCTTTCATGTTACGAACGTATCTGGCGATGAAAGCGTCCGAAAAGGAAATAAAATGACAAAAGACAAAATAGTTTCATCAAATAGGATAGTGTAATTTAAATTGTATGTATTCATTTTTTATATTAGTTTCGAAGATTATGTTGTAGACATAGTCAGATATTTTTATAAATAATAATAGTTGCCTAATCTTAAAGAGCGCTGTTATATTAACCCAAAAAAGAAATATATTACGATATAACACTCATTTTTAGGGTTCCGTCGCCAAATGGCAAAAAACGGAACCCTTATAGATTCGTCATGTCTGTCTGTCTGTCCGTCCGTCCGTATGTCACAGCCACTTTTTTCCGAAACTATAAGAGCTATGCTGTTGAAACTTGGTAAGTAGATGTATTCTGTGAACCGCATTAAGATTTTTACACTAAAATAAAAAAAAAAACAATAAATTTTGGGGTTCCCTATACATAGAACTGAAACTCAAATTTTTTTTTTTTCGTCAAACCTCAAGTCATCATTCTCAAGCCATCAAAATCAAACATCAAGTACGTGTGGGGTATCTATGAATAGGTCTTCAAAAATGGTAATGAGGTTTCTATTATCATTTTTTTCTAAACTGAATAGTTTGCGCGAGAGACACTTTCAAAGTGGTAAAATGTGTGTCCCCCCCCCCCCGTAACTTCTAAAATAAGAGAATGATAAAACTAAAAAAAATATATGATGTACATTACCATGTAAACTACCAACGAAAATTGGTTTGAACGAGATCGAGTGAGTACTTTTTTTTTAAAACGTCATAAATCGTAAACTGCAATTTAGTTTACATTCAATCAACTGAAATAAAAAAAATTAAAAAAACATTTATTTTTAAACCGAGAATACCTACAGGTTTGTACGGAACCCTCGGTGTGCGAGTCCGACTCGCACTTGGCCGGTTTTTTTAATCCGTTCTATAACAATAATTGAATTGCGTTAACTTTTTAATTTAAATATTTTTAAGCGTAATTGAAATGAAATAATACGTTTGATTCTGTAACCGTTTAAATAAATAATAAATATACCATCTCCAACATTAAAAAACTGAAATTCTGAAACTCCGAAACTCATTATCCGACCAACGCGACGTCAAGTGACGGTCAGCAAACAAAATCCCGTATTTACATAAACAGAAATACAGAATTTAATCTAGCATGAAGTCGTAACAGGCAAATAATCCGCATACCCAAAAGATAACATTCCGATACTAACAGGGTTTTGCGTACGGAATTTCTATTCCTAATTAAACTTATTTGGGGCGTGACTGAAATGACATCTGTGACTGCCAGTAGCCCAGTAATGACATTGCCGGTGCCAAATGGACACTGTTGGCGGGGTAAGTCGGTATCGCAGAGGATGGCACGTTTTTGCGATCGTAATGTGCCAATACCGGTATTATGTGTATTCCATATTGAGTTATTGACATGTTAGATTTTATTACGCAGAATATTTGTATACGCGGGATGAGTTAGATGAGATTTGTGTTTGAAATGTTTTATGAATTGCTGCATTTCAAAAAAATACTAGGTACCAATTTTAGAAATCGTAAATATCATGATCCATTTACCTTTTATCGAAAATACACAACAGCTTTACTGAAAAAGTATGTCTAAAATTTAATAGATATAATAGTACACCTACAACAGATTTAAACCTTTCCAAGATTTAGCTCAAACCATCTACATATTAATTAATTGAAACAAGACTCAAAACACGAAGACCTGATTGCTTAATTAAACATTGCTTCTTCTGATTTCAGATTCAGAACATTTTAATCCTAAACTTGATATTTAATTACAAATCTGCAGAGTCATAACTCACTCAATGTTTTGGCATGGTGAGGAGAATTTAGTGGCACTTGTGTTGAACATAAGTTTATGAGAAACGGCCATATTAATTTTGGTTTAGACGCAATTATATTGAAATTAACTTGTTTGCTGATGCGGCTGCTGTACGGGTTTCACTCTTGTTGGAGTTTGAGTTACTTAGTGTGATTTTGAGGTTATAGTTGGAGAAGTAATCTAGGAAGCACCTTTGTAGGTGAGGAATACGTAATTAGTTATAGCTTTCCTCAGACGCAACCTGTACGATAGTGAGTGATACAAAAGATTAGACATAATTCCCACGCCGATGGAATCATTGAATTTTAGAGATACCCTGTCTATAAGATGTATGTATATGTGTGTATTGTACGTACTATTCCTTCATGGCTTTAGGTAATAAGACTTTCTTTTATTTTCTTACTAGCAGATGGTGTAGCACGGCTGGTCAAAGGCTTCCTTACTTTCCTTCTAAATCTTTCTGTCCAGAGCTGTAAAGCATCAATCTTTATTAAATGAGTCAAACTCATCCCACCATCTCCACCTCGGCCTACCGCGATGTCGTCTGCTATTAAGCCAATAACGCTTTTACTGTTTTTTTTTTACATTCATACATCTGTCTTCACATCATTTACCTATCTGTGTAATATATTCTATTAGGCTGGAAAATAAATAAATATATTACAATGGATGATAGATACTTGGATTAAAAAATTGTTGTAGAAATAAAACCAAAATAAAAAAGTTGAACGATTCCAACGAGCATCATTCTTTGCATCTACAATCTCGTTATTAGTATTGGTTGTGTAATCAATTGTATTGAATGCTAGCAGATCGATACTCACAATTACTTCGTCTAGACTATTGCTGATACCAAAAATAACTTTACCAATAAACGCCTTACTTTCAACGAAAATTCGATTTTCTATAAATCCATTTATAAGTTTTGTTCTATTCTCAATAGAAACAAAAGTAGCGAAATCCTTGAAATTCCATCAGGTTGTTCAAGCATAGCTGTATAGAAGTTACCCAAATAAACTTTTAATTTAACCTTCTATTGTTTGCGTAAATTAGGCGCGTCCTCTGTTGAATTTTACATTTTAGTTACCTAAATAGTCTGCTCAATTTGAGCTGCAAAGTTTTCATTGTTATCCTTGTTGTTTTTAGTTACTGATAAACGTGTTTTCCCTCAAATTTAAGGTTCTTACGATCCTATTTTCTGTAAGTAATATGTGTTTCATTACCTCCTTATTAGTTCTGAATAACTTATCAGCATTGTTACACAACAACACAAGCTATCGTATCGAAATTGAAAACTTGATTTGCCTTGCCCACGACTACAAACAACTGTCGTACGAATCACGGTCGTCTATGTGCTTGGTTTTGTGAACTGCGTTTATAGGACTCCTGTGATAGTATTAACTGGTGTTCGATTCGGTAAGAAAGCGTATTTAATGGTATTCGTAGTTTCAATGAAATCTTGTGCAGTACATTTAATGATATAGTGATTGCCTAGTGGTCGATATTCGACCATAATAATAAATCTATATGCATATCCTTTAAAACTAAATTTAAAAAAATATAGTTATATTTTACATTCAGTAACACTATAGACAAATAATACCAAAAACAAATACAGACTCGATTTGGCCATAGAATTACAAATAAACAAAATAATATCTACGCAGGTGTGTATTAAATACACGGTAATGAATAGTAGTGTGTGTAACGTGTTATTTATTGAAAATAATGTATTTATACGCATAATTAAAAAAAAAAATTAGTATTCGTCACTTCTTCTTCGTATCTATACTAATATTATAAAGCTGAAGAGTTTGCTTGTTTGTTTGTTTGATTGAACGCGCTAATCTCAGGAACTACTGGTCCGAATTGAAAAATTCTTTTTGTGTTGGGTAGTCTATTTATCGAAGGAGGCTATAGGCCAATTTTAGTCCATTTTTCGTTGCTGCTCCACTTCTTTTGGACCGTAGCGTGATGTTATATAGCCTATAGCCTTGCTCGATAAATAGGCTACCCAACACAAAAATATTCTTTCAATTCGGACCATTAGTTCCTGAGATTAGCGCGATCAATCGAACAAACAAATAAACTCTTCAGCTTTATAATATTAAGTATAGATGTGCCTATGTATCGGAAACTTTGAACATGATTTTGACTCCCTTTCGATTATGATGGGACTCCCTTTTTCGCACTTAGACCCTCATTCGGGTGGGTCCCCGAATGAGGGTCTTTTTTATATTTATTTTATTCTAGCTAACAAAGCCAGTCTAGCGCCACCTAAAAGCGCAGAAGCTTCCTGGGAGTATCAGAGGTTTTCCGAAGCGATCTCATTGTTCCGTAGATTGGACTGCAGATTGGAGTCAGCACTTTTCGAATGACAAAATTACATAAGACAGTCCCCAAAATACCCGCCCTTCACCACTTCCTAGTGACAGTCCCCCGACAATTTGGGAAGAAAAACTGACGCAACAAACTCTTCAGCAGCTCAACTGTCTCTTCACTTAGAAGAGCTTGATCATCATAATCAGCCTATATTGTTCCCACTGCTGGGATACAGGCCTCCTCCCGGTGACAGGGAGTGGGCCGTAATATACCACGCGGGCCCAGTGCGGGTTTGTAGATGTCACATGTCTTCAAATTTTTGGTTCTAGGACATGCCGGTTTCCTTACGATGTTTCAAGAACTTGATAAAATATAATACTAATAGCTGACCCGGCGAACTTCGTACCGCCATATTTTATTTCTCTAATCGCAACTGAGGAAATAAAACCCTTCCAGTAAAATCGAATTAGCTAAATTGAAAATAAAACTGGAGTACTCAATTGAAAAATTCATATTGTTGTACAAAATGCGTGGGGAGCTTATTAAATTACTACAGGTATATTAAACTATCGTTAAAATATTTACAGCAATGAAAATCAAGCCCCCCACGCTTTTTGTACAACAATATGAATTTTTGAATAGAGTACTCCAGTTTTATTTTTAAATTTTAGTTCAATTAGTTTCAAAAGCGAGTTTTTTTTAGTTTTTTCAAACTATAATTTATTAAATGTAGATTTTATTTTTCTTAACAATGACTTCTTTACAAAATACATGAAGAGAATAAAATAAAATGCAAGCAAAAAATACTTACATGTGTACCTATAAATTTATGATTTTGCACTGATTAATACTTGCAGAGGTTATCTAAGTACTTGGTAAATGCACAGGTATATTTACGTAGAAACTGACGCAGAGAGTAGTACTAAGACTTGCACTGAGATTTTACTGAGACTATCACTTTCCGGGAGATAGTATTAATTCGCTCGTTTAAAAAGGAACTGAAGTGCGGTGACACTCGGCGCCAGTATTTATACCTGAACCTTGAATTTCCCGAACGTTCTAGTTCGCATGCTTCGAGAAGAATCGATTGATCGATTGTTCGAAATAGTAGGTCTCGATGGTTCAAGAGGGAGCTTTGTTTACGCTCAGAGGAGGTCTCGAGAACGAATGAGATACCAAAGCTTTGGACATTCAAACCAGAGATGGTGACTCGATAAAATTTGGCGCCAGGACTTTAATAATTCTCTAACAAAAATAGTACATTTTTTTTTATTTTTTATTAATGGTTATAATATTGTAACATAATACGCAGTATAATTAAAAAAAATATCAGTCACAAACCATTAAAATAATACGGTTATATCGTGAACATAAATAAATATTACGTGAAATAAAGTAGTAGAATTTATATTCTAAGAAACAGAACACAGCGCCATCTATTGGGTGTATTTGCAACCTAGATTTCAAACAATATTGAAGAATTTTATTGATGAATCAACGTACACCGCCATCTATGAGAACTTCATAAAACTAAACAGTAAATAAATACTTGCGTTAGAAACAATTAATTGATACATTTTATTCGTTTAAATTTACGACATAAGCGAATATTTGAGATGATAACTATCCTATCCAGTAAGTTAGACCAAAATATGGGTACATGTGAAATTTGATTGAAATCGGTTCAGTAGTTTTGGAGTTCATTGGCAACATACATCGTGACACAAGATTTTTATATACACTCCTCGCAACATGAATAAGACCAGTATATTTTTTCAATTTTTTTCTAATATTTAATATAATAATTTCATCACCAGTTATGTTAAGTTTGTTTTGTTTCAAGCTGCGTAGTTTAGTACTCTTTGTTGAGAGATAGCTTACTTGACTGTGTCAAAAGACAAGTAGATGCATGTCGCAGCTCGCCACTTGAATACGACCACTAGTAACTTGCTACTGTACAGTTAAAAAAACAAAAGCGTACGACGTAGAGGTGCGTGTATTGTATTAGCAGAAAGATAGAATTATTGGTAAAAATCAATTTCATTTAAATATGGGTAAAAAGAAGTGTTTGATTCCAGAAGAAAAAGGGGCAATCAAAATTTTGCATGAAAAAGGATATTCTAATAGAGCAATTGGAAAAAGGAATGGACGATCACATCAAGTAGTGAGTAAATTTCTCAAAGGATGCGAAAATTACTGTTTTTTTTTAAAGGACGTACAAAATTTGCCACTATATCAAGGGAACGTCGAGCGATATTACGCGAAGTAACTAATTCAACTTTAACAGCGAGACAAATAAAAACGAATGTTGGAACTAAAACCTCAATAAGAACAGTACAGAAGATTATACAACAATGTCCGTATATAAAACGCCTTAAAATTAAACGGAAACCGGATTTAAATAAATTTCATATAAGCGAACGACTGAGATTTACTCGAGAAAAAATGCAATGGAAAACTGAGTGGTTCAAAGTTTTTTTTAGCGACGAAAAAAAGTTTAACCTTGATGGACCCGATGGCTTTTCTTGTTATTTTCATGATTTGAGAAAAAGTGAACTGATTTTGTCCCGACGACGTAGAGATTTTGGCTCAGTGATGGTGTGGGGAGCAGTTTCTTACAAAGGTGGTATAGATTTAGTTTTTTTAAAAGGTAGACAGAACTCTCAAAAATTTATAGAACTATTAGAAAAAGAAAGAAAAACCTTTATCAAAGTAAATGGCGGTTCAGACTTTATTTTCCAGCATGATAATGCAAGTATTCATTCTTCATACGCTGTACGGTCGTGGTTTGAAAATCATAATATTGTATAAATGTTTTAGAATGGCCATCGAATTCACTAGACCTCAATATCATGGAAAATGTTTGGGGATGGCTTTCTCAACAAGTATATAAGAATTTTCGCCAATTTAATAATACAGAAGAATTACAAAAAGCGTTACAGCAAGCCTTGACTCAAGTCTCCGTTAAATACCTAAAAACTCTATATGATTCAATGCCTTCAAGAATATTT
Source organism: Aporophyla lueneburgensis (assembly GCA_932294355.1). Lineage (NCBI taxonomy): Eukaryota > Metazoa > Arthropoda > Insecta > Lepidoptera > Noctuidae > Aporophyla > Aporophyla lueneburgensis. The sequence goes on along the minus strand of OW028745.1, from coordinate 24,816,845 downwards.
GCAGTGATTAAAAGAAACGGCAAATGTACTGATTCTAAACCATAAATGACATTTTTATTTGTAAATATATTTATGTTTCATTCGCTGGTCGTATTCAAAGTGCGCAATACAGTAACAGTATATTTAGTTAAATTAACTCAGCTGCTATTGTTCATCTCATAGATCTACGTGATTAAGAATAATAACTCCGTGAACTTATAAGAGTGTTATAACCATATTTCACAAGCTGTAACACATCATTTTAATAAAGAGTTGCCTGTAATGTTTGTGGTCTTATTCATGTTGCGAGGAGTGTATATAATATAAGATTTACCTAGTAGATAGTATGTCGAGAGCCAGGTATTGTGTAACTGAACTTTTGTTACTTCAAGTCGTGCATAGCTAGAGATTAAGATACGTAATTTTCCACGCTGTCAAAATACGTGTTATTCTACTTAATCAGTGTACCGAGTTCGGGTCGTTGATCCATAATTTATTATATGATCTTGTTTTAAACGACTGCCCAACAAAGGAGGCATCACCCTCCTTTTTTGGCCAGTTGATATGTATTATTTATTCTAATCACAGCTATAATCAAAATGACTTTCCTAAAGACCTTTATGCTGATTCTCGTACTTAAAAAGTGGTCAAAAGCGATTCGGACTCGCGCACAGAGGGATCCGTACCATCATAAATACATAACATCACGCCTTGTTTCCCCGAAGGATTAGGCAGAGGTGTACTTACAGTACACCCACATTTCGCCTGTTATGTTTAAGTTCATAAATACATATTTTATAGTATTATAATTATGTAATTGCAGTTTTGGGTCAGCGCCGTCTCTTGATAGATAGTGGAACGAATGTAATTTTTATGAAGATTTCAGAAAAAATATGCTATTTAGAGACATCGTTTTATTTTTCCTGTAATATTACATAAACTTCTATCACATAGTAATAACTTCAAATTCGAAAAGTCTTTCGTTTTACCTCGAAAAAAGTAGAAATCTATACGGTCTAAAAAAAAGAAAAATGTTTGAGAATGTGCGAATAGCGTTCTTTCATATGATACGGCATTTGTAGCGCCACTTCCAATTTTTATGATACCCGTATATTCCCTGTTGCAAAAAAAAAAACATAAGTTTTAATTTTCCAAATTTCAAGTTGATAGCATTAGTAATTCTTGAAATGTCCAGCTGTGACAGACATACGGATTTTTTTAATTATACTGCGTATTATGTTACAATATTATAACCATTAATAAAAAATAAAAAAATTGTACTATTTTTGTTAGAGAATTATTAAAGTCCTGGCGCCAAATTTTATCGAGTCACCATCTCTGGTTTGAATGTCCAAAGCTTTGGTATCTCATTCGTTCTCGAGACAGACATACGGACACACAGACTCAGTCGCACCACAAGGGTTCGTTTTAGGGTAAAAACTATCAAATTCTAGTCACAATCTCATATCTAAGGTTGACTGGTATAAAATGCCTCAGGCATTAAGTCCGCCTTTGTACAGTAGTTTTACTTGTGCATAAAGTATTAATAAATAAATCTCTGTGAAGACCCACGTCAATATCTAGTGAAAAATTAGAGTTCGAGTTTTCTGGCAGCTGGGATTACAATGAAAACATTCTTGGAAACACTGAAATACTTCTATTGAGTCATGAACTCACAACCTTTAACTCTTAAATCCCTGGCGTGAGCCCCAAGGCTACCGTAACGCCACGACATTCGCTTGAAATTCCCCACCACTATCGGCTCATTATTTCTGCTATCCCACAGTTCATCTCCTTTGTTTGTCTGCGCGAGATAATGAAGTATCCTTTGCAGATCAGATAGCGACGAAACCATTGTTGGAAACAATGGGTGACTTGTTTAAGAATTTCAAGCTAAATTTTCGTACTAAGTTTTTCGGTGATTAAGATAGTAAGGAACAAAAGTTCAGTTGTTGTCCGGGAAACGGGTTTTAATGTGAAATGTTTAGTTTAATTTTATTTTGTATTTATTTGCACTATTTCGAGTAGTTTTGGTGATATTTGAGATGAAATTAACGCGTTTTTAAATCGCCTACGAAGACAAATAAAATGTAGCCGAAAATATCTGCTTAATTTAAGCTCGATTAAAACTGACTCATAAACAAGCGAAAATCAAAATACAGCTTGAAATGAGTATGTATAATGAATCGATTGATCTATCGATATCAATACAATCGCGGTAACGAAAAATGTGTTATTTGTGCAAAATAATTAGGTATAGTAGTAACAGCTTGACATTGGCAGGTCCTTTATGTCGTAGCAGCATGGACGATTTTCCTAGTACAATATTGTTACCACAAATGTGCGAATGACTGCAGGCATGAGAAATACTTCGAAATGATTGCTTTCGCCGTGCATTGAACAGATCCACATTATCCCACAGCTAAGCCCTGAGACCTAAGATAAAAAGACATCTACATTTTGATTCTATTCATTTGTGCTTCCACTTTATCCCAGCATCATGTAAATGAATTAATTTAGTACGGATTGTATCTCTTTGTAGTCTGCGAGAAACAATATCAAGTGCTGCAAAGTGATTGAAAAAGAAAAGAAGTGCGTAATAGCTCGTAATGTTATTTGTCTTTATCACCGTGAACAGTATTAAATGTTAGTCTACCATACCTTGTGGATCCTTCGACTACCTTTAATCTGTCTATTTACCATAGAAAACACAACAGCATTACTCTATTGATATTCACGCCACTTTTGCCGATGAAAGAATGCTTTGTCCCCGCTTACACAAAAGCATTTGGTGGAATACGTATAGAATGTGCATTCGCATTTTTGTCTAAATCGACATTTACGTGTTTTGAGGCGCGATGTCCTTTGTTTTATCTCGTTGGTGGTTCTGACAAGGTTTCATTAAATTACTAAAACATCGAAGGTATCAAAAACACCAAATCATAGGTGGACGAAAATAAACCAAAAGCGCATCGTCAAAATCACGCTTAGAGTGCCAAATCGTTGAACAGGTGGCAAAAATTTAGTCATACATAATTTTTGAATGCGTTATACCTTTTCTGCTACTGAACATAATAATTCCGTGTAAGTGTCACACTGTGGGGCAAATAACTTTCCTATTATAGAGAATGAACGAACATTAATCATCGCGATCGCAGCCTGTTTCTTGGTCACTTCAGACCATTATGTCCTGGTTTTCTCGCGATTTTTTCCTTCAGTGCACTTATTGTGTTCAAGATTAATTTGGAAAATGTTGTTTCTGTGACCTCTAGCTCCCACTTCTTTCTTGATAAATCAAATACCAATAAACATCGTATTTCGGGATGCCTTGGAATTGACTTTCTTATGAATATCTTATATTGAATTCAGTTGGTTGGAATATAAGTTTAGCTGATTATTTTATTTATAACAAGTTCGTAACAAACAATTTCCTCGCTTGACTTTTTGCGAAGGCCTAGGCGGGAGAACTTCGTTTCGAGTTAATCCTCATTTCCAGACTACAAAAGAAAAGTTGTTTGAACGAATAAGTGCCATCGTATGTCTCCAATTCGATTACTACCAGTTACTAAGAGCTGATTCACTTTGTTTTTTTTTGCGCCCATCACGAAAGTAAAATCGGATTTCAATAAAACGGACAATGACTTTGGAAACAAACATTATAATAAACTCGAAGTCTTTACCGAAATCACTATTGCCACTATTCTCTCGATCGTTGAATAACACCCAAATGTAATAGAAGACAGAATTAAGTTGCCTCAGATATAAATATTCCTTATCCCCGAATATAATCAAAAAATAGACTAAGACCCATTGCTTTTTATTAGTTATTTTCTACTACACATACTGCGGAACAAAGGCTAGATTTAACCGATTTCATATAACGAGTCGAAAACTCGATAAAAGTCGAATCTAAAACGAGATATCGTATTCCGTCTCGATTCGTTTGTACTCAGATTACACGTATATGAACAAGTCTCGTGTTTTTCGTTATAACATATGATATGGAGTAGAGGAAGATCTGGAAGATATATTAAATAGGGCGTGTCTTCACTGTCTGCCTTTAAATTGATTCTTGGGTGTAATCGAGAATTCCGCAGTGTGTAGTTTTAAGGGGCGACCGTTTGCATATAGTAGGCTTAGTATACTAGTAAAAATACGTGCGTTAATATTACTACACATAACATCACACCTTGTTTCCCCTAAAGATTGGGCAGAGCTGTATTTTTGGTACACCCACATTTCGCCAGTCATTTTTAAGTCTCAAGTAATACCATATCCTATTCCCTTTAACCGAGATAAATAAAGACTCCGGGCAGCTTCTGAGAAATTCCAGATAAAAAACACAATATACTTTAATCGGCCTGGGAATCGAACCCAGGACCTCATTCTTAGCAGTAGCGCTTGCGACAACTAGACCAACTGGGCAGTTAATATAAATAATGTTATAATAATACCAGCCTGTAACCAACTGCAGGAAACTACCACTACATTGAGTTCCATGTTTGCTCAAGGCGGTTTGGCAATATCAGACTTGATATTAATGAAAAATTCGGATTTTATGACGATGTTTTCCTTGACCGTTGTCAGTGGTGTTAAAGATAAACTAAGAAAGTACATTATGAACTGATAAGATCACGTTGATACTTGTCCGAATTTAAACCCAAAACCTCTGGCGAAAGAGGCGAAGTCTTAAGTACTGGGGAATTATGACATCGAATTCGAATGATTTTTGTATTGGAAATACTCGTTATGCACAAAAGTATTGAATTAATTTGAAGACTTTATTCAAATGTATGAATGATACCAGCAGTTGTTTTCGCATTTTAAACAAAAATGATAACACATACGAAAGTTGTATTTTCGCTTGAAAAGTGTCACGTTTACTTCACACGTTCGTGCTAAGCCTACTTGGTCTAACTATAGGATATTGCCTGATATTGACACCACCAAGTAATTGGGTTGTAGAGGTAAATTGGCAGTTGTTCCTTGTTAAATACAGACTGTTGTTTATCCTAGTACTAGGACTATCTTCTACACAGTTGGGTAAGGCTAATAGACAAATAGTAGTTCAGAATATACATTATTGTATCCAGCTACAATATTGGCTTTAATTACCTGCGCTGGTTGACCTAGCCTGGTTCTCAAGTATATGTAGAACACTTTCGGTCATGGAAAGTTACTCAACTATTGGTAGAACCATCCATGTAACATCACAGCATGCATTTTTTGGGTTCCGTAGCCAAATGGCAAAAAACGGAACCTTTATAGATTCGTCATGTCTGTCCGTCTGTCTGTCCGTCCGTATGTCACAGCCACTTTTTTCCGAAACTATAAGAGCTATGCTGTTGAATTTTGGTAAATAGATGTATTCTGTGAACCGCATTAAGATTTTCACACAAGAATAGAAAAAAAAGCAATAAATTTTGGGGTTCCCCGTACTTAGAACTGAAACTCATTTTTTTTTTGCATCAAACCCATAGGTGTGGCGTATCTATGGATAGGTCTTCAAAAATGATATTGAGGTTTGTCATATTACTTTTTTCTAAACTGAATAGTTTTTTTTTTTTAATTTTTAAATAACTGAATGATAAAACTAAAAAAAATATTCGATGTACCATGTAAACTTCCACCAAAAATTGGTTTGAACGAGATCTAGTAAGTAGTTTTTTTTTTTTTTTTAATACGTCATAAATCGTAAAACGCAATTTACCTTTCATTCGAACAACTCAAATACAAAAATTAAAAAAAAAAAACTTTTAATTTCATAAATATAAACCTTATGCATAAACCGTGAATACCTAAAGGTTTGTACGGAACCCTCAGTGCACGAGTCCGACTCGCATTTGCCCGGTTTTTTTTTTTAAAGATGAGCAGCGTAGGTGGTCATTACCACTATATTAAACCAGTAAATAAGTAGGTATCTACTTGGTGATAGCAAAATCTGGGCTGCTGCTGAGAAATTCTTGATGGAAAAACACTATAGTTACTAGTGTATATGTATAAGCAGACTTGGGAAACTAATATGCATACGTGACGTTCAGCAATATTTGCATCAATTAGACCAATGAAGCTTATTAATCATGGATATTATTAAATAATTATTATACTAGGTAATTTTATGGCACGCGTTGACGTTTATTCATGTCACCTTTTCTTTTTAATTTTCATAAACTTCTCCGGAGAGCACACAAAAACTTACACAGTTTTATTTCTATCACTCCAGCCATTTTCGAGTTTTTGCGAGACTACGCAAGGATTGATTTTCGGATTGATTAGCATCTGCGTGACATTTTGGCCACGCCGTGCGCATCCCATCGCATGGCATGCACCATTACCTCGTTTTACTTAGCATATTTTCCAATATATTTTTGAAGTGGAACTTCTAATGCGACTTCCAACAAGGTTGCGTTAAACGTTTAACGCTACCGTGGAGGGGGTATGAAAGCACTGTTGCGTTCAATTGTGAATTGTAAGCAATGTTAATAAAGTTTGTCTTATAGACACAATATGATTTTACTAAAAATCTATTTCTACCCCTTCCTATTTCATTTCCACATTACGAAGTTTCACTTCTTCCGCGCTGAGGGACTCCACGCACTATTTTTTCTATTTGCTCCTTTTTCGGTTCCCTTTGGAACCGAAAAAGGAGCAAATAGAAAAAATAGTGCGTAGTCCTAGCGTGATTTTATAATATTTTAAATAATAAATTATGTTTTTAACCATCCTTATCGACTGCAAAAATAATATTTCTTATCGGACTGATAGTTCCAGAGACTACCTCCTACATACAAACTTACACATTTTACTTTTTGTAATATTCATAAATCTTTATATTAGTGTCGAAAGATAAGTAAGTAAAGAAAGATGTAACTTTGTCTGTGTTCATGCCTAAATCACTGAAACGATAATTATGAAATTTGATAGATAAGCTGAGACATCAAGGACATAAATTATGAAACTTATCATTTCAGTGATATAAGAACACATATGTATAAGTAACACCTATTAGTTTATATAGCATCTTACTAGTAATATTGTGGGTGTTAGGTATATAGAACAAGTAAATACCTTCAGATATTATTGTAAGCACAAAATTGATCCCCGTCTAATGATACCACGTGGGTGGATTGTAATATCCGACCCAGTATTACGTATTAGGAATTCTACATATTATATGCCTGCCGTATAATATGCTAGGAACGGTTTGGTGTCGTTTTGGAATTTAATGAAATTGAATCTGTGTTTTTGTGGAATACCTATTTTTATCAGGGTAGTAATGTCATATTATAAATAAGTAATACCAGATTTTATTTTCGTCGCAGAAAAGCAGCTCATCTTATCCCAAATCTTCCCATGGGTGTCATTAAAGGCGATTAACAGACTTACTGCAGATTGGGCAGCAGCGTTCTCTATGCATTTTACCACTATACTGCAATCGCCAACCCGCCTGCCAAGCGTGGCGATTACAGCAAACCTGGGGGGTTTTACATGGGGTAAATTGGGGGAGACCTATTACCAGCAGTGGACATCTTTCGGCTAACATGATGATGATGATAGCAGCTCAGTTCATTTAGTACATTAGTCTAATACAAGTGATTGGGATTCCTGGTTATCGTTAAAAGTGTAACAACCTGGGCACGAAACTCTGCTTTACGCAAACATCTGAAAATTTGTTGTAGCTGGGAACTCATAACTTATTAATTGATTTATACCTCGCTTTTCCTCCGATCAGATTCTAGTCTAACTGGATACAACTGAATATCAGTATTTTACATGAAGCGGCTGCCAATCCAACTTACGCAGTTCAGTTATCTATACTAATATTATAAAGCTGAAGAGTTTGTTTGTTTGTTTGATTGAACGCGCTAATCTCAGGAACTACTGGTCCGAATTGAAAAATTACTTTTGGGTTGAGTAGTCTATTTATCAAAAAAGACTATAGGCTATATAAAATCACGCTACAACTAGGAGGAGCGGAGCAATAATGAAAAATGTTGCAAAAACGGGGAAAATTGCACGGGTAGGTAAATCGACGCGACGGGAAGGGTCGGGGAACAAGAAATCTAACGCGGACGAAGTCGCGGGCAGAAGCTAGTTGGGTAATATAATGACTAAAAAACTATAAACTCATTTATCTACGGTTTTCTCACATCGATACTCGCAACCAAATTTCACCGAATGCATAAACACAATGTAGGTACTTTTTTTTTGGGTAAGGTATATCCATCACGAGTTCAGACAAGAAACTTTAAAGTCATCCTAGTATTGAGCTTTACCATCATCTATTATTACCTACCGAGCCTTTTCCCAACTATGTTGGGGTCGGCCTCAAGTCTAACCGAATGCAGTGTAATACCACTGTTTTACATCTTATCTGAATGCTTATCAGACCTCCACAACCAAGTAACTAGGTAAGACGATACCTCATGAGAAGCCTCGTTTTCAGACTTTTGGGAATCTTACGACCCGTTAGAACTGTCAAAGACTCATAAATGGCAGTCGGGACCAACAACTCTATATGCTTTCAGAAGTACGGAGGGGTTTTGGCATGTAAAGATTAGCCATCCAGGGACCAACGTCAATAAACGTAGTTAAATCTGATTGTTCATCCCGCACAAATAACGCGTCCGCAGATATAGAAGCGTTTATTGGCACTATATCATTTTAAAATAAAACCTTAAAACTAACAACAAAATAATGCAAATACAATGATAATGATGCCAAAAGGGCCTCAACTCAGCATGACGCTGATTTTCAGCTGCAACCCACGAGTGCTATACGCTAGAATAATAAATACATAGGGAAGTGTGAGTCCGTAATAATAATTAATCTAGTAGCTAGGATCATCCACCAGCAACTTGCTTTGCAATACAACCTTGTGGAATCTGAAGTACCATACTACAGGTATGTGCCCGACCCAGTTCTCGAGAATGGCCACGCCACATTGTACTGGGATCGATCTATCATCACAATATCATCTTATTGTAGCCAATAAGCCTGATATTGTGGTGATAGATCGACGAGAGCGTCGTGCAATGATTGTTGATATTGCTGTCTCTCATGACGAGAATCTCGTGAAAGCTGAGCAAGATCAAAAAAAAAAAAAAACAATTATCTTGACTTAGCACACGAGGTTGTCGACATGTGGGAAATGGACTCTGCAATCATTGTACCGATAATCGTTACAGTAAATGGCCTAATAGCGAAGAGCCTCGACCAACACCTCAGGAGGCTCTCATTACACGGCTGGATCAAGGGCTTGATTCAGAAGGCAGTACTCCTGGACACGGCACGCATAGTCAGGAGGTTTTTCTCTCTAGAGCCCTGACCACCGGCAGCTTGGACCCTGTTCCCAAAGCCGATGGGTCACTATTTTTTATATTTTTAAATGTTTTTATTTTAGATTTTTGTTAAAATATTTAAAAATATAATTAATATGTTAGAAAATGAATAAATGAGAATAATTAAGAAAGTACAAAAAAATTTAATAATGTGGCATACATGAGTGTGAATGTGTGTTGTCTTGAGATTAATGAACTTTAAAAAACGATTATCTGGATTTAACCATTAATATAAGATATGTATAAATATAAAGTAATTAGAAGTATATACCTAAAGTATGCTATAAGGCAAAAACTGACTGCGGTGTTCTTTTTAACTAGGGAACGGATTTACATGCGGTATATAACAGCCGCACTGTTATTTCTTAGCCAGAACACTTAGCCACAAAACCTCAACACTATAACACAATCACTAAGTAAATATTATGGACGTACGTGGGTCAAAGGCTCGCAATATCCCTTTCAAACTCCATATCCGGTATCCATAGTTTATTACTTTAAGGCCTTAATAATGATGCTAACGTTCGGGTAACATGTTTAGATGAATTATTACTTAGTAAGGCAAAGTTGGATGTGTGTATTTTAAAGTAAATTATGATATAAAGGGTGTGCTACCTTATCCATCGACGTAAGTTGGGTAACATGTGGAGGTTACACGTGGTTTTGATATTAAATATGTTGTGTCAGGGCCGATATGATCTTTTCAAGATTATCCTAGAAAAGGTATGTTCTTTGTTCTTTCTATTAACAGAGAGTCGAGAAGAAAATAATATCTTAGTAAAATATTAGTATAGTCATTTTTGTTTTTTTTTCTCAGCTCTCTTACTGGTTTTTGTAATATTTCCGGGGCGAAGCCAAATAAATATTTTGTCGAATAATTTAAAAAGAAATAGCCTAATTTGGCGCCATACATTTTGACTGAGTATGTATTGCAATTTTATATGAAACAGCAGATTTTCTATTTGAAAACCGAGGAAAAAAATCCACGCTACGTCTACGGAACCATGTGCCCGTCACTCTACGGAATCGTGTGCTGACTTCGTGGTTATAACTATAGTATGCCAACTTTGCATCTTCCCACAATAGTGAAGTTGGTGGTAGGCTTAAAGGACATGAGCATAGTGAACCCTTTCGGGCACATACATTTAATAGCCAACTAATGAAAATAAAATAATATTGTCATTATTTTTTAAGTAATTCAGATTACAAAACTATTCTCAACTACGTTAGGTCGGATTCCATGCTAACCGAATAAAGCTGAATAGTATTTTACCAGCTTTTTTAATCTGATCGATCGATCCGTGTGGCAGTAATTATTCCTGTAGTAGCTCTTATATACCCACAATACTATGTATACATAACAAAATTCGCCCACGTGGAAGTCGGTAATTATAGCTAGAGTACCTACTAATGGGATAAAAAGTAAGTTATCATAAACATACTGCACGCGTATCATATATAACGTAACTCACGCCTTGTTTGTCCAATAGGTTATGCAGAGTTCATCCGTAGTTCGCCAGTTATGTTTAAGTCCCATATAAGTGGACGACCCAATTGCCAGCAACCGGACACAAAACCAGACTCCGGGCTGCTACTGAGAAACTCCAGATAGATAAACCCAAATATAATTTGCCTGACCTAGTGATCAAACCCAGGACCTTATGTTCAGCAGTAGAGCTTGCGAACACTACACCAACGATGCTGCGTGTATCATTCCCACGAAAAGACAATTAACCTAATGAAGCCCAAAACTTGTCTTTCAGTATACACGCTGGTACAGTTCTCTCTTCAATACACAACTAATAAAATCCCAAACTTTAACAATGCCGGCGTGACTTTAGGTTGCTTGTTTAACATAATACCTCCGCCGTTAATTTAGGCCAAGTCGACCTTCCCAGCATGTAAGGGTTAACACTTATGAAAATGTAACAAAAGACCATTGTTAGCTGTTTCTTCTAAAGGGTTTGTTTGGCGATCTTAGCCAGTTGCTTTGTTGCATAATTTTCATGTGCTTGTTACTTTTGGTGACAAAATACGGTATGAAAATGTTATTACTACTTTTTGAAAAATTTGTTAACTTTCTGTTGATTTTATAAACCATTTTGATAGTTTTTAGGAGAAAACTAAAATGTCTGAAATAATTTATATTAAACCAAAACTATATAATTATATAACAACAACTATCATAATGTAAAGATTATTCACATAATCAAATAACAACTGTTGCTCTCTAAGACTTGTAAGAAATTACTATAACAGGATAAATCGACATGGTATATTAATTTGATAAAACCTTTAAAGTAAATAAACGATTATTGTGATCTGGCCACACAAAGGTTAAGTTCAGTTGGAAACTTTAAACAAGCAATTTCTATTCTAGAAAAATTTCACTGCGAAAGCTTAGGTGAAGTGAGCTAGAAATGCGCGGTCATTCCACATGATGCTAGGAATTGACACTGATGACAGACTCACTTCAAGTCATCTACATTGTATATTTTTTTCTTTACCTATTTCTTCACGCTGAGATTGAAATAGATCGGCTGTTATATAATCACCATTCTACTCTAACTAACTTGTGGAACTTCAATGAAATGCCAAGCGAATAAAGTTATTTGAATATTATAAATTCTGCACAAATCAAACTGACAAACCTCCAGTAAAGTCGTTAGTAAGACTTCGCTGCATTTGGCCCGACTTTAAACTAGTTTAAATTGAACTAATAAACTTTACATGGCGACTGTGTTCCAAATCTAATAACAGTGGAATAGAAGTGGTATAAATGACATTTAAAATTTAATGTATTTTTTCTTACATCATCATTATTTTCACACCGTTTTCCCACTTTTTGTGGGGTCGGCGGAATGTGTCTTTTTCTTCAGAGCGCAGAGACAGCCATTCCCTCACGCGCCCCGCCTCCTCCTTCGCGAGCATTACTGCTTCGCAGAAGGAGGTGACGGCTTCCCATTCCCTCTCGCTCCGTACCATGCCTCACACCAGGGCCGGACGCGAGAGGTCGCCGCCACCAATCGCCTCCACGAGGACACGGCGGTGCTCCACCCTGGCAAGGCACACTTCCACCGTATGCTCCACCGTGTCCTCTAGACGATCCTCACAATCGATACACCCGGGCGTATCTTCCCGCTTTATCCTGAACAGGAACCCACCGAAGCACCCATGCCCGGTGAGAACCTGCGTCAGGCGGAAGGTGAGGACGCCGTGGCGCCTCTCTATCCACTCCTCAAAGAGGGGACTTACCGCCGCAATTGTGGCGTGCCCAATACCTTAACCCTTGATAACTAAACATTCGTCCATTCGACGACCCACCTACCCGCGATTCTCGTGTTCGTGTACTTCTAGGTGAACATCGATATATTCTGTGGCTGTGTGGAATAGTTCTTAATTACTGTTTTAATTATTTTTTGTTTAATAATGATCCAAAAAATGTACCAATGTCAGAAGTTCCTGTGATTAATAAATACTTTTTCCAAAAAATGCATTTATTTGGCGTAGTTGGTTCGACGAATGTTTAGTAACCATGTAACAACTAAAATAGTTTGGTTATCTAGGGGTAATGACCCTAACACAACGTACTTTGGTCTACCGCTACTCTTCTTAACCTCTAAGTCTCTGAGATACCACATTTGGTATGTAAACAATCGTTTTTTAATTGTTTCTATAATTACGGTAATCGACCGGTTAAATCAGAAAAATACTTTGTAACTATAATATATGTTCTTTGTCAAAAATCCGTGATTCTGTGAGCCAAGTACGAACGCAAAGAGCAAACATAATCTAAATTTAAACGATTTCAAAAAATATAAATACTCCTATTACATATAACATTGACTAACAGCCAGACAACCCGTCTTACCATGGGGTATCGTATTACCCAGTAACTGGGTTGTGGAGGTCATGTAGGTTGTTGCTCCATGTAGCATACTGGTATTTAGCTGTGTCTGGTTAGACTGAATTTACTTTATTCATTTCTCTATTTCTTCCCGTGGGTGTCGTAAGAGGCGACTAAGGGACGTACTAGAGAATGGGTAGCAGCGTTTTCTATGCATTTTACCACCATACTGCGATCGCCAACCCGCCTGCCAAGCGTGGCGATTATGGCAAATCCCCTCAGAAATTGTACCGGTCATATTGGCGGTGCTTGGGGGAGGCCCATGTCCAGCAGTGGACGTCTTGCGGCTGAAATGATGATGATGATGAACTTTATTCATAATCATCATGGTGTACTAATAGTGTGGTGAAAATTTAAATGATATTTTCATTAAAATGGAACAGGTCTTTATTCAATTAAAAATCTTTGGAATTTACTTCGAATTTAGGTGGCGCTACAGGACCTCTGAGGTGAATATTCGGAGCGTCACTTTGACCGGAACTTCGTGAATTTTACTGAAACATAAAACAAAACCTTCAGTTCAAACGAACTTTTTCATAAATCACGACAGGCGTTGAGCTAAGGATTAAACCTGACAGACAAATAAGAATTTGAACTTATCACGATTTGATGAATAATGAAAAATGCTTGAGTATCGTCCTTTAATACGAGCTATAAAAATCATTTCCTCTTTGAACAGGACTATTAATAAAATACTAGAGAATGGGCAGCAGCGTTCTCTATGCATTTTACCACAAGACTGCATTCGCCAACCCGCCTGCCAAACATGGCGATTATGGCAAAGCCCCCCAAATTGGGGGAGGCCTATGTTCATCAGTGGACATCTTGCGGCTGAAATGATGATGATGATGATGATTACTAAAATACTTTGTTCCGTGTAATAACGGTCGTAAAGAATAGCACCACCCATTTCTTCCCGTGGGTGTATAATCGGTGGGTTGGCGATCGCAGTATGGTGGTCAAATGCATAGAGAACGCTGCTGCTCATTCTCTAGTAAGTCCCTTAGTCACTTTTTACGACAGCCATATAAAGAAATGGGGTGATGCTATTCTGTACCTTAGAAAGAAGACCTATAAATTTTAATAAAATTATCCGCTATCTTCTAAAACACCTTGCCAAAAAAATCTTCCACTCCATAATGTCCGTGCTGGCACCTGTCGTTGCCGCCTATAATTTACGGTATATTTTAGTTTGTCGTGTCACCCAAGCGATGATATATAGTCCGTCCGTAGGAAGCAACTTTTAGCATGAATTTTAAAGTAGAAAACTTGCTTGAATTTATATTTTCGTATATTTAGTTAAGCCAAGAATCCGAGGGAAATGAATTTGCATTGTCCAGGCCTATGGCCTTCCTAATCTAAATACGCAATTCTTAGCTCATAGCATATGCGTAGCTATTCTAATTTGCACAGGCGTTTGCGTATGTATTCAACTAAGCTAACTGTCATTTTCACTTGCCTCAGAACCTCTGTACGTGTAACATCGATTTAAGAAATATATTGTAATTTGCTTTTATTGGGACTTTAATTGGCACCAGTATATCCCTAAAGATATAACATGGTGGCCCATGAGGGGAACAACAATAACTAAAAGTAATCCGCGAAAATATAAATAAAAAACTACGGACTTCTTCGACCGAGCCGCCACGAGTACGACAACGTGCGCGCGGAGACAAAGAACATCAGGACTGGAAGCCTTGCAGTGGAGGGACTACATCCACGGGTTCCAGCGTATGGTGGACTGTCGCCTGGACAGCAAAGGGAGCCAGGATTCGAGCAGCGGCGCAGCTAAAGCATCGCATCGAGCCGAGCGTCAAGGTCGTCTCAAAGTTAAGTGCCGTTCCTTCGTTGAAAATCCATCCAATATCCAAATATCCTTATATACCTTATTAACTATTAAGAATGGTAATCCATTTGTGTAAATTAAAGTGATTTCGTGCATATTATTGCCGAAGTTTCCCATAAATTGCGAATTGCATCAGATATTTCTCAATCTACCTCCATAAATTCGTTAACAATTTTATTCGAACAATTTTGCAATATTTCTTTTAATTGTAGTGCATATCGCAAATAAATAATAGTTTTCCGTATTCTACTTGTAATTAAATACATATTTGATAGTTTAATACGTTCATTGTGTCATAGAAAGTCCTCCGTTCGTCGTACCCGCAGGTACTAACCAGACTCGTGTTCGATTCTTGTGACAGGTATTTAGTGTGGATTGCCGACTATTTCAGGTCAAATATAATCGCCGTGCACACTACTCTGTTGGAGCGATACCTACCCCTGCCAGTACTGAGCCAATTCCTGGCTGAGCGATTGGCGGTCAGCTGATCGTGCGGATCCGGCTTCCTAACCGGCAGGTGACATCAAAACGAGGAACGTGAGCCCATCCATTTTATTATTGCCTTTGTTATTAAACTCATCTAAATCTTTAATTGCAAGTTAACTGTTACACGACTGTTTATTCATAATGGAAACAAATAAGCAGCGTTATAAGGAACTAATAACAAAAAGGGTGTCTGCTAAGGGACAGATCACTAAGTTTAAAAATTATTTAACCAATATTTCTAAAGAGGATGAGTTGAGTAACATTCAATTAACTGAATTAAACTTGAGACTTACCAAGTTTGAGGCATTATCTGTCAGGGTTGATGAGTTGCAGAATGATATAGAGGTTCTAAACCCTGACAACATTGCGGTTGAAATTGATGAGCGCGACAATATTGAGAGAGATATAATTGTTAACATGGCTACTGCTAAGACTTTGTTGGAAATGTTTTCTCGTAAAAATGAGTCCGAACAAAGACGCAACTCCGCTCACAACGGTTCATGTTGTGCCGATGATCATCATACTGTAGGATTAAGGCTCCCACAGATTCAAATAGCTAAGTTTAACGGTGAATATTTCCGTTGGTTAGAATTTAGAGACACCTTTGAAAGTTTAATTCACAACAATGACCACATTTCCGACATAAATAAATTTTATTACCTTAACTCTTATTTGGAAGGAAATGCGGCCAGAATCATTTCTAATCTCGAAGTTTCCACTAAAAATTACGCTGAAGCATGGAAGCTGCTATGTCAACGTTACAATAACAACAGAATATTAATAAATCACCATCTTAACTCATTATTAAATATAAAGCAGCTCCCACGCGACTCAGAAAAATCCTTAAGGTACCTAGTGGACCATATTACCAAGAATTTACGTGCATTGGCCAGCCTAGGACAACCAACGGATAATTGGGATGTTTTAATAATATTCCTGCTGTCAGCTAAGTTAGATGATCAAACTTTGTTAAAATGGGAGGAGCATCGCAATAGTATAGCCGGTGAGTCGCCAAGCTTAGAGCAATTCTGTAAATTTATCATAAACCGCGCAAACGTACTCGAGGCTACAAAACGTAGTAGTACCAGCGCTGATAACAGTACGTTTTCAAAGACTCACGAACGTTCTGGCTCAAACAATAATCAGCAAAATAATAAAAATAATCATAGCCAAAGAAAGGGTGAAATTAACGTAGTTAAATCATTCCCTAGCATTAGTAATAATAATAAACATAAAACACCGAAAGGGTTTTCTTGTATAGTTTGCGACGAGCGTCATAGAATCTATGATTGTCCAACGTTCAAGTCTAAAAGTATCGATGAAAGAATGTCGGACGTGACAAGATATAAGCTCTGCCTCAATTGTCTAAGACAGGGTCATTCCGTCAAGGACTGCCGCTTCAGGTCATGCCAAGAGCCTGACTGCAATGAGAGGCACAATAGCTTGCTGCACCATCCGTCTACATCGGTAAACCAACTTGCGACGGTTCAAGAACCAGTCGATATAATAACAAACTTTTGTAATAAAAATACAAATCAAATTTTATTGTCAACTGCCATAATTGAGGTATCGAATCCGTTTGACCAGCAAAAGGTCAAAGTTCGTGCACTATTAGACTGTGGCAGTCAGTCATCCTTTATTACTGAGTCCCTAAAGACCAGATTAAAGTTAAAGTCTCATCCCGTTGACACTCTAAAGGTCGTCGGCATAGGCAACACATCAACAAACAATGTTACTGAACGTTGTAATATTAAATTACAATCAGTACACAACGAATTTAAAATAACATGTTCCTGCCTTGTGCTTAAGGAATTAACGGGTCGATTGCCGAAAACCCCCATTGATATTGGTTTCTTAAAGTTACCTAAAGATATTCAGTTGGCTGATCCCATGTTCTATCAACCGGCCGACATAGACGTTCTGATAGGTGCTGACCTATTCTGGGACATATTAGGTAACGACCAAATATCATTAGGCGTCAATGAACCTAAGCTAAGAAGCTCAAAACTAGGTTGGATAGTCTCCGGTCCCATTCAGTCAGTGGCGCAGCGGAAAGACGTACACTGCAATCATAGCACTATTTCTAGTGACGCCAACAGTGATAATAACATAGAAAAAATGTTAACTAAATTTTGGGACCTGGAAGATATTCCTAAAAGGGCTAGTATGAGTGACAATGACTGTGAAACACACTTTCTCACTCATACAACAAGAACCAGTACAGGTAGATTTTGTGTAAAATTACCACTAAAGAATACTGTCGATTGCTTAGGCGATAGTTACAAATTAGCTAGGAGACGCTTCATTAACACAGAAAAACGATTAAAGCGAAATCGTACATTAAAGACAGAATATACAAAATTTATAAATGAATATGCAGAGTTAGGTCACCTAACTAGGCTAAAAACTGATAATTGTAGTAATGGATTAAGCCCTAGCTATTACCTGTGTCATCACGCGGTCTTAAAACAGGAAAGCGAATCTACCAAGCTTCGTGTAGTATTCGATGGTTCCGCGCCCTCCACATCCGGTTGCTCACTGAATGACATATTAATGGTTGGCCCAACCGTACAGGATACACTTTTTTCTATTTTGATACGCTCTAGGCAATATAAGTACTTACTCACCGGAGATATCGAAAAAATGTATCGCCAGGTGCTAGTTCACGAAGACGACAGGCATTTGCAGCTGATCTTGTGGAGGGGAGAGGAATCTGAACCCATTCAGTCGCATGTGCTCAATACTTTGACCTACGGTACGGCTAGTGCAAGCTACCTGAGTACACGTTGTCTATGGCAGGTGGGGCAGGAACAGAATGATGAGCTGATAAAAACCATTATTCAGGGAGACTTTTACGTTGATGACCTAATTACGGGCTCAAACGATTCACAACAATTAATACATATACATAAAGCTGTTTGTGAAGCGTTACGGTCAGCTTGCTTTAATTTAAGAAAATTCAAAACAAATCATTCTTCTATTTTTGATAATATTGTGGTAAATGAAAAAGATAATTTAATTTTTAGTGAGTCGTCAAATACGCTAGGATTGGGCTGGATCCCTTCTAGTGATACCTTGCATTTTCCTATAAAGGGATTTTCACATGATAATAATGAAACCATAACAAAACGCTTTATCATGTCAAACGCGTTCAAAATATTCGACCCATTGGGTGTATTAAGTCCAGTCGTGGTTGTGCCTAAAATAATGCTGCAAAGACTTTGGCAACAAAAGGCAGACTGGGATCAGCCAGTCCCTCAGGATATAAGGGATGACTGGAACAAGTTTTCTGAGAGCGTAGCATACTTGCCCAATCTGCGAATACCAAGGCTAGTTCTAGGCGAATCGCCTAAAGTTATTGAGTTGCATTCTTTTAGTGACGCTTCCAAACACGCGTATGGCGCATGTATTTACATGCGATCAATTAGTCATAATGGTGACGTCACGGTTAGGTTATTGTGCGCGAAATCCAAAGTAGCACCATTGAAACCTACCACGATACCGCGCCTGGAACTATGTGCGTCCCTACTCGCTGCCAAGCTCACAAAGTCTGTTGTAAGTTCGCTACGGTACGAACCGCATAAATTAATTCACTGGTGTGACTCCACAGTGGTGCTATGTTGGATTCGTGGTGACGTCAGCAGACTAAAGGTGTTCGTAGCTAATCGTATTGCTGAAATTAAAGAATTAACTTCATCATCCTCGTGGCGATATGTCCCCACGGATTCTAACCCTGCTGACCTCATTTCACGAGGAGTAGAAGCTAAACGTCTTATATCAATGACTCTGTGGTGGACGGGCCCTAACTTTCTATTAAAAAACGAACACGAATGGCCTACGTTAAACATTAAAAATCTGGAAGTTATACCTGAGTTAAAGGTACATTCGGTGGTCATCAACAAACCTATCATTGACTTTGATAAATACTCATCTTTCACTAAATTACAAAGATCATTCACTTATGTTCACCGATTTATATTCAACCTTAAAAATAAACATAATAAACGTACGGGGATATTGTCCGTTAATGAGCTCCGTGAGTCATTCTACTCGCTATGCGTTATCGCTCAAGGTCAAACGTTCCCTATTGAATACAATCTTTTACTCGAAGGCAAATCATTAAGTAACAAAAGTAAGATATTATCGTTGTCACCGTTTTTAGATGAACATAAATTAATTCGTGTCGGTGGCAGAATAGATGCGTCCGCACATTCCTTCGCAAAAAAGCATCCTATTTTGCTTCATACATCACATAAATTAACTAAATTATATTTTGAACGTGAACACTTATCTAACTTACACGCCGGTCCGCAGTTGCTACTCGCGTCCGTCAGAGAAACCGTTTGGCCAATCAATGGCAGACATCTTGCGAGGCGCGTAGTCAACAATTGCGTACGATGCAGACGAGTGCGAGGTGTGACTTTGCAACCTAGGATGGGCAATTTACCGGCCCAACGTATAACTCCAGACTATCCGTTTTTGTCCGTTGGTTTGGACTTTGCTGGCCCCTTTTACATTATAAATCGAAAAGGCCGTGGTTGCCGTGTAATTAAGTGTTATTTATGCCTGTTTGTTTGTTTGCGTTACAAGTGTATTCACCTCGAAGCCGTGAGCGATTTAACGAAGGAGGCATTCATAATGACACTCAGACGTTTTATCGCCCGTCGAGGCAAACCAAAGGAAATATTCAGCGACAACGGAACTAACTTTGTTGCCGCCGCGAAAGAAATAGGAACGTTTTTAAAGGGCAATCACGAACCTTTGTCTGATTTTGCAAGTCAGCAATTTATAGAATTTAATTTTATTCCGGCTTACACTCCTCATTTTGGTGGCATATGGGAAGCCGGGGTCAAATCTGCGAAATATTTTCTAAGGCGTGTCATTGGTGACAGCCACTTAACCTTTGAAGAAATTTCAACTTTGTTTGCACAAGTGGAGGCCATTCTCAATAGCCGTCCCTTGTGCCCCCTCTCATCCAGCCCTGATGACTTCCTTTCCCTCTCCCCAGGGCACTTTATCATTGGGAGACCGCTGACCGCTCTGGCGACACCAAATCTGACTGACGTCAAGGAGAGTCAGATACGCCGCTATGAACGAATAGAGAGAATCCGGAGCCAATTTTGGAAAAGATGGCAGAAGGAATACCTATCAGAGTTGCAGCAACGGACGAAGTGGCGACAAAATACGTCAAGGCTGGACGTTGGAGACATGGTGCTCTTGGCAGAAGACAATGCACCACCGCTTGCATGGAAGCTGGGCCGTGTCGTTCGTCTCATTACTGGATCTGACGGAATAGCCAGAGTAGCAGACATTCGCACCACCAAGGGCAACGTGCGACGTTCCTTAGTTCGGCTCTGCAAGCTCCCCACGACCGAAGAACTTAAAGCTTGTTGAAACTGATATTTCAACGGCCGGGAATATGTCCAGGCCTATGGCCTTCCTAATCTAAATACGCAATTCTTAGCTCATAGCATATGCGTAGCTATTCTAATTTGCACAGGCGTTTGCGTATGTATTCAACTAAGCTAACTGTCATTTTCACTTGCCTCAGAACCTCTGTACGTGTAACATCGATTTAAGAAATATATTGTAATTTGCTTTTATTGGGACTTTAATTGGCACCAGTATATCCCTAAAGATATAACAGCATATTAGAAACATAGTTTATGGAATTGCAGAAATAGAGGAAGTCTGTGACTTTATGTTTATTTACCTCAATGTTTTTCTAGCCTTTGATATACTGCTAGAAATTGCATAAAAGAGGCTGGTTATGAGACTTACTTTTGGAACATCTTTTGAACTTATTACGGTTCTTGCTGTCAATAATAATATTGAGATCAGAAATCTATGGGCCAAGACCGGTTATTATTTAATAGATAAAGACTGAGGAACTCAGTCCACGTGTTTGTTAATTGATGAATAATAACAATATACTCTTAGCAAAGCGATGGCCGATCACCTACCTTTTTTTTGTTTTCGGTGGGAAATCTTCAAAAGGCTCCCGTGTTTTAGAGATCAGACTGGGGAAATTGGAATTTGTACCCTACTAAAACGATACCGGCGGTCACCATCTGCTCATGAAAGCACTATCGGCTCGGTCTTTTGAGATGTAACGGAGCATCGTCACCTCCTCCTTTGTACAACGCCTGTTAGGGCACATTTCAGGAAAGACTGTTAGGAGGTCTCCCCGAAACCTAACTGTCCAAGTGTGCGAGGCAATACGTGACAACTGTGCGCCGTCTTCCCTGTCGCGAGCGTTTCTCCCAGACCATTTTATAGCAATTTAACGACATAATTAAATTAAATGAACAAAATTGCCGGGAAGCATTATGTTTTATGAAAAAAAAAATAGTTTCGCAGTTTTAAGCTCAATTATTCACCGACACTGCAAACGTTCTCTAGGTCTCATGAAATTATAAAACCCATTTTGCCTCACGCAAGTGCTATTTATTTTCCATGAAACATGACATACGAAGTTGAATTCGTTAAAAAATACACAACTTGCTGTCTGAATCTGTTTTGAACATGAAATAAACTAAATAACTACACAACATTTTTACGACATTAAAAAGTAAAAGGAACTTTTTAAAATGTTGACTACGAGTTAATCAATATCGATTTTGGCTTGATTTATAAGGGGTTGTAAGTTAGTATTAAGATACTACCGATGAATCGATTTCAGTTAAAGTTTAATGCGTCGTTCTCACAAAATGAAATTCACAACCTATGCTCCGTCTATTTTAAGACTAATCGTAGCGGTTATCTGCTACGAACTTCTGCTGGCGTAGCTGTGACGTCATCACGTCAGCTACGCCGTAGCATCCCCGTAGTAGCTATGCAGAAAATAATTATTATTATACTGACGTTTGTGAGTTTCAAGTTTTAGAGTAAATCGTTCATCGGGTATCCTCGAAGAGTGAGAGTTAATAGAATGGGTTTTTTAATGGTACCCGTGGGTCGGCCATGAAACTGTCCGTACTTAAACGCCTTTAAACCCAATACATTACTAGTAATGTAGGTCAAGCTGACCACAGAAACCGGACTATACATAAGCTTATGTACAAACTATTTCAGAGGGCCTTTTAGTTTAAATTCTGTTTGTCATTTTCAGGGGCTTTTGATAAATAATTAATTTTTAATCAGAGCTTTTAGAGTACCTAACTACCATCTAATTCATAAAGAAATGTAAAACTTTGTAGCAAAGTTGATAATGTCCTTTGTATTCTATGTGGTGCTGGACGTAATAGCACTATCCTATTTCTTACCGTGGGTATCGTTAGAGGCGACTGAAGGACTAGCAAGAGAATGGGCAGCAGCATTCTCTATGCATTTTATCACCATACTGCGATCTCCAACACGCCTGCCAAGCGTGGCGATTACTAAAAACCTAATTTGGGGGGAAATTGGGAGAGGCTTGTATCCAGTATGGACGTTTTTCGGCTGAAATGATGTTGTTAGTGATGATTGTGAAATATTTGAAAATACCGGTGACTAAAGTTTTTTTGACGTAATTCATTTGTTACGTTTTATTACGTTCTAGTTGTATTATTAAGACAGGTAAGAAAGAGCATTTTATTGCCTTAAACACGGAATGTAGCATAACATTGCGTAGGTTTTATTTGAACAAGTTTTACGAATAATAAACATCGCACCAGAAAAAGCGACCAAGTGCGAGTTGAACTCGATTGAACACGGCGGGTTCCGTTATCTCTTCTATATTTAACACTAATTTTTTTACCTTACAACAAAACACGGTTCTGGTATGGGCTACCCCATAAATTTTTAACTTTATTTTTAGTTTTAATGTTTCAAGTTTCAGTGAAAATTTCAAGTACCTATCTACCTACCTATAACGATTAAAAAGATACAGCTCTGTGACAGACGTACGGACAAATGTACTGACGGTCAAATGGACAGCGGAGTCTTGGTTATGGGTTCTGTTGACAGCCTTTGGTTACGGAACCCTAAAAACAGGGCTAGTCTCAGAGTCCATTAAAGACAACATTACAGGACCACGCCTCGCCTCTAAAAACACGAGTTTTTTTTTATTAATGTATTCCCTTTTGTTCTCGAAATAGTTTGGCTTTTGTTCCTACACAGATAAGTTTGTATAAACAAAGACGAATGGGTGTTGCTCGAGTAATCTAGTACAATAAAAATGTTTGTCGTCACAAAAAGTGTTTCTCTTAGGTTCTGTTTTTACGTGTACTGTGCTCTCGGGTATGTAAATTGTGAGAAAAATGTAATGCTGTGTACTTACCTCGGGTTGTTTTGTTTGATATGTTGCTTTTGTTTTTTTCTGAGACTCTCGTATCCTACGTAAATGTGTAAATCATTTTGCGTTCACGCGGTTTATATTTTTTTGTTTTGTGTTTTATTAATTTTCGTTAAAGATTAAATTATAAGAGGATATATATATATATATATATAAATTAACTTTATTTCAGATAGAATTATCCATATTATAATGCTAAATTTGATAATTTTACTCCAGTATCTCATATTAGCAGATAAAAAATGTACAAGTATCACTAAATCACCTGGGGAATATTTAATTGATACTTCAAAAAGTCTTTGATAATGTCATAATGACAGGTGTTTTTTTAAAACCAACTTTAATAGTACATTAATTTAGGTTCAATATAAGTACACCTCTACCCAACTCTTAGGGGAAATAAGGCGTGATAGTGTGTATGTAGATTTCGAATTTTTGGAGGACAATCAAGTGAAAATAGTATCATTGAGATTTGTTAATTACTTTTCTGTCGTTTGTGCCAGCACCGCAAAATCCAGACGACCAATGATATTATTCGCATAACGATTAGTATTTTTAATATTGAATATTATTAAAAGAGTTTTTGGATGTATTCCGTATTGCTTCTCAAGTTAGTTACTATACAGGTATCTACACAACTTAAAATGAGATCATTAAGATTTTGTTCTTACTTATTCATCGTTTGCACCAGCCAGCACAATAAAATGTAAACGATCAGTAATTTATTATTACCATAACGATTAGTATTTATAAGAAAGAAATATAGGCTTATTTGAGAGTCGATTATGCTAAAAAATAGCAACATTTTTCAAATTGCAAATTCTCTCTTCAAATAACCTCTGTAATGAGCCCAAACGTTCACTTTGAGTAATGACTGCAGCCGTAGATAAAACTAAACGGCGTGTTAATGTCACACAATAACTGTCTCGTTTTGCTATCTTTCAGACAAAAGACGTACACTTCTGGATGGTTGGCGGTTAACACATTTTTTTCTTAAAATATACTTTGGTATAAAATTCAGTCCCTGAAAAAATAGAGGATTATTTAATTGATACTCTAAAAATATTTTACTATTAATGATGTCTGCCTTTTTAACTCAGTGGATTTATTTACATCTGTACTACATTAGCTGGTCGCAGTTACTTGGGCGGAGCACATAACAAAAAAATGATGATATGAACGTGTTTCTGTCGATTATTATTTTTAGCAAACTAAAATGAAAATTATTTAAGTGTCCGCCCAACCCTTGCTCGAGCCAGCCAACGCCGCTGAGCCTGTAGCTTTAAATTTGTCCGTAAATAATAATCATTCCGATTCAGCCCGTCCCTTGCTGCCCTCTACCAACGATGCCCTAAGCCGAGGCCCGTACCCCACAGGGGGGCCTTAGTAAGTAATCGCTTTAGTTTTAAGTTTTTAAAACTCCGGCTAAGTAGCCGACAATCTCATACGTTGACCCGAGATGTTATTCCACAAAATAAAATAAAAAATGAGAGATGAATGAATTCATGCCATAAAATTACAAAACTTCTATTAAAAATAATGTCTTTAATGAAGTTCAAACATTCACATTGAGTAATGAATGCTGCTGTAAATAAAACTAAAAGGCGTGTTAATGTCACGCAATAGCTGTCTCGTTTAGCTTCCTATTGCGAGAAAGTAATCGTTATAGATGACACTTTGTATCAAGTTTTGCAGGTGTTCGTTTTTTTTTTTACTGTAGGAATTGTAATTTTAGAGTTAGACTATTTATTGAAATATGTACATTGTTATATTAAAACTATTTAACAACAATAAAGTGTCTGCTTTCAATGTCAAAATCTGTTATTTTGACATTGAAAGCAGTACTAAATGCATTTTTTTAAGTGTATACGGTGTACTCATAACAAAAACGTTTTTTTAAGTTTAACCTACGAAATGGCTGAACCGATTCAGGACTTTCAATGGCTGATAGCTGATGTTATGCGGAGTAACAAAGGCTACTTTTTGACCCAGTTACACGTTGCAGTGGGACAATTTTGACACTTTGACTTTTTGATGTTGATTTTTTCATAATTTTTTTTTTTTTTTTGTTTGAGCTGTGGCACAGTTAGTCCCAAATAAGCTTAATCACTGGTTTGTAAATTTATTAATGAAGAACCAGAAAAATTTGTTCACTTTAAAATTATAACATTTATACAGTATTTCGACTGTGCAATAGATTGCACGACGACGGTACAATAGATTTTGTGTGTTTTCCATACTGTTACTAAATTTAGTTCCTACACAGGTAACTGAAGGGACACTATAATTAGCATAAAGTGTAAACTTTTATTTGGCTGAGTAGCTTCAGCACACTGAATTGTATATATAACATACATATGTACCTACATGTAAGTTGAATTAAAACAAAACAATATCAACGACCCGAAGTCCGAACCTTTAACTCAATTAACGTCAACTCAAACAAATGAATACCCTTTTTATGCCGAACCCCATTTTCAGTTCACAAAACAAATACCCATTTATAAAATACCTATTCGATGTGACAATAAAGAATTCCCTGCCACGGAAGACCACAAATTAAATCTTAGTTCACATTCCTCTCTCACATTGCATTCATTCGACAGGTAACCAAAACAGTCTTTCAAAGCATTGTGTGCTATAAATCTGTCAGCATATACCATTTCAATGCCCATTCACCGAAGCCTTTACGGGCCTGAAAAGCTTTTAATGATTCTATACCAAACAGGGTCCTATTGCGGCAATCAATGAGTTTATTTCACCCCGACGACCTTTGGTTAAGCAGGGTAGGGTTGTGACTATTTTTGGCAGCGTTTTTGAGGGTTAGCTGGGGAAATATGTTTTAGAGAATTTTTATTAATAGATTTTTCAATAAAGCGAATATATATTTTGTTAATTTAAAAGATAATTATACTAAAAATGCTACTTATGTTGACGCTAAGTTGTGTTCAAAGCTGTGAAAAGGAAAGTATGGAACATTAAAAACAATGTAAATAAAAATGACATTAACAATGCCATTTGCACTTTAGAGACACTAAAAGAAAGTAAAAATGTAGTGTTTATCTTGCCGTGTCACTGCGAAGAACGAAGAGAATTGGGTCACTGTCCTCGACGGAAAAGCTTGCAACACACTCAACTTTAAAACTCGCCGCGGAAGCAATAATTGCTTCACATATACACGTTCATCGAACTGAACTCAACTTTTACAGGGTTCAGCCGTGTATAAAACGAGTTCCTGTGATCAAAATTTCTGAACTGCAGTTTTGGAACAATTTTATGGTATATCCCTAGAGAAAATTAACATTTGGTTCTCGCAAAAATTATGATTGCATAAAATATTATATGAGGCGTAAATAAATAGGTCAGATTGTAAGTTATCCTAAAAGCATCATACATGATAATGAAGCTCTTTTTAGGCTTTTGCACCCAAAGGGTGCTAACGGACCCTATTGCTAAGCCCCCGCTGTTCTTCCTTCCGCCCGTTTGTCTGTAAGTGGGCTGTATCTCATGAACAGTAATAGTTAGACAATATAAATTTTCACAGATTGTGTACTTCTCCCTATACAAAAACCTTGTTTGTATAATGTAGTATTAAATTTTATAAAGTGGTACGGTACCCTTCGTGTGCAAGTCGCACATGGCGGGTTTTCTTGTTGTTTATCGCCTGTGTCTGCATGATTGCAAAACAAAAACAAACCAGCCCTTGAAAATGACCAAAGAAAATACCAAACTGAAGACGACGGTCATAATGACCTTAATTGTTAAATTTACTGCCTCGTTCTCCTCTGAAATGGCGATAAAACGGCAGATAATGATCTAATAAACAAGACATGAAGACATTCGTTTATGTCTAATAAATTAATTTGGGTCATTTTTATAGCAGACGTAATTATCACATGTCATGTTGTTATTAAGGAAGGTTCTTAATTTGTCTTTCATGTGTGGCTAGTAGAGAAGTTAACCACAATTTTTTTTAGATGTTGCAATTCTCTCTCATCTCTCATCATCATTTCAAGTGAAAGACGTCCACTGCTGGACATAGGCCTCCCCAAGCATCACCACACCGGCCGGTCCTGTGCTTCTCGGATATTTACATCAGTAAATTCAATTTATCATTTACACCTTGTATAAGACTTATCCTATGAATATTTTTAGGGTTTTTGGGAATGTTTCCATACAAAAACTGTCAGATGTCCATTTTATACTATGGATTTTTTTTTTGGCAAAACGAGCCCTTAGTAGGATTTTTAAATTGATTCCTAAGAAAAGCTGAGTTTAGATGTTGCAAAGGAGTAAACCTTTCAAGTGTTAACACAATTCAAATTTTATGTATTTTTTTTTTTGTATTTTTTTCATATTATGTAATCTTTATAATTTCCTTCTACAGCCAAAAAAAAAATACACGAATTTAAGCGACATGAAATTAAAACTTACTAAATTTTTCAATAAATTCAAAGCATAAACCATATTTACTCAAACGCAAAATATTTGCTGTTGCTATGCCAAATAAAATAAATAAATTCATATTTCCCCATCTAACTGAGCTGCAATAAGCAAAAATAATCAATGCACGAGTTTTCCGGGAAAACGTTGCGGTGAATAGTTTTTTTAGACTTAACTTTATTGCCTGCAGTGATTGCTTAATTGCCATTGCGTATTCTGGGTCACAAAAGTCCGACCAATGTACCCGATATTTTACTTCCAAGTCTAATAAGTAACTTGAAATTGGTCTTTGTGGACGACACATTAATTCTCATTTAGGAAAAGGGCACGGGTCCTACGGGTACCAAAAGGTACCACATTAATGTTTATATTTTCTACTAACTTTATGGCTGTGGATTATAAAACCATGTTGCCTAGAGTACCTTTACAACGCGCAAAATATTTTAACTCTAACGATGTTCGTTAGAGTTAAAATATTTTAATTGAGCAGGAACATTGATGCGCGAAATGAATTAAGCATATGATTCTAGACCACCTAAGCGCCACCTATATTTTTCGTTGGTTATTAAAAATAACTGCTGTGTCATAAAAAGGTACAATACTTGTGCAGTTGAATTCTACGGAACAGTATTTTTAGGGTTCCGTACTTCGACAGGAAAAAACGGATCCCTTATAGGATCACTTTGTTGTCCGTCTTCCGTCCGTCTGTCTGTCAAGACCCTTTTTCTCAGGAACGCGGAGAGTTGTCAAACTGGAATTTATATCAAATACTCAAGTCTACTATCTCTTAGAGTTGTGAAAAAATCGAACTTCTAAGCCAATGCAATCAAAAGATACAGCCGTTTGTGCCGCAAATTTTTGACACTCGCAAGGGAATCAAAATCTACAGGATCATCAGGTGAACTCAGAATCTTGAAATTTTATAGCATAGATAAAGGAAAAATTGCGAAAACCGTAAATTTTTCGTTACAGTATATACTTAATCAAAATATTTATAATCATTTTAAATTTTATGCTCCTCCAGCTTTCCATATTGTAATGTTATGGATTTTCTTTTGCAATAAAAATACCATAACGATGACTCGATTGTCGTAATGGGTGAACGTTAACTTATACCTACAGGTTTGTATGGAACCCTCGGTGCGCGAGTCCGACCCGCAGTTAGCCGGTTTAAAAAAAAACTATTCAATGCAGGGAGGTTCAGAATCATGTACAGAATACAAGATAATAGGTCGTTTGCCGTTGTTTCAGCAACCATTCGTTTGGTATTAAAAGTGCACTTTGTTAATCATATGTCGGCTTACTATCAGAAAGCACTTGATAAATATTTTCCTCTACGAATAGTAATGAATCACATTTTTGAGTGGATAATTGGATAATAATAAACATACGAGATACCAATAGGACTAGTGAAATACTTAAGTTTTAGTCATAAACAATGCATTTAATATATTCTGTATAGCATCGAGTTGAGGTCTATTAGTTACATAATGACACTTTTGAACATAATTATTTATTATAAAATAGGGATCATATTATGTTGGAGTATTGTCGGTTGCCGCTAAATTAGATGCGATACATATGTATTATAATAACATTTTATAGTAACGTTACAAATATTGCAATAATGCACGTATTACAGCAACCAACTATCCATCTTTGTCCGCAAAGTTATTCTTATCCTCCGCTTGAACTCACGTGGGAATATAAGCAGCAACGATAAATTTCTCTTTTATTCGAAGATCAGAATGAAAACTACGTATTAACCGAAGGCTAATCGTAAATCTTGAAGGATCTACGCGAGTTGGAAGCCGGCTTTATTTACAACTGCCCACACAGTAGATTTATATAACGAAATAGGATTTAGAGAAGACATACTAACGTTATGACATCTACGGGTTATAGTAGGATCTGATATACCCTACTAATATAATAAATGCGAAAGTTTGTGAGTATGGATGTATGGATGTTTGTTACTCTTGCACGCAAAAACTACGGAACAGATTTGGATGTTTGGAACACAGTTAGTTTATATTCTGGATTAAGACATAGGGTACTTTTATACCGGTAGTACGTTTCCTGCGGGATATTTTCCGACCTCCATGCGGGCGAAACCGCTGGCAAAAGCTAGTTTATTCATATGTTACTACTTAATAAAATACACTTGAAATATGGTGAAAGATACAAGTGATGTTGTTTTAATAATGCAAGAAAATTACAAAATTGAAAAATTATTACGAAATCATATTAGTTTTATTATTTATTTATTTTAGCACAAAAACCACAGCTCTTTTGTAATTTCATTTAGGATAAATAAACTAATCTACCTTCTTCATACAAAAAAACACATTTTGAGTCTTCACGACTGATCAACATGTACACTCCGTCCAGTGTAGTTAATTTTATATTTATAAACCTACGAAGATTCGATCTTACTTTTTCTTAATCTTACGTACAACCGAACCACGTAACCTAATTCACCCGATCCAAGGCACATTTGTATGGTATCACATGAAGTAAATGCTGCAATAACGTCGGCACCATATGGAAGTTTGTCCTCTTCGAGTGAGAAATGAGGGTGTATGTATGTATATACACGACCAAAGTCAAAGTCATTCGGAAGGAAAAAATGCTATGAAGTAAAGTAAGATGATATCTCAGAGAAAGTTTCGTCTTTGAATAAAGATCAGCAACAGAGCAAACTATTTTAAACCTTAACCTAGAGAAGGTAAAGCATATTATTGTCGAGCAACTTGATACAGAAAAAAATCTCTAAATCTCAGTACCTCTTGACAGAGCGTCAAAATCCTTTTACACAGTGGTTAGATATCAAAATTCGCAGAAAAGGTTTTTGTTTTCATAAGCCATCTCTGGTGTTAAAAGGCTCTGGTATTTCTCATTTAACCCTCTGATGCCAGCAATGCGGTCAAAACATTAGTAGAGTTAGATGCGGAGCGATCGTTATGGGGCCCCTGTGACCCGTTAAACGTGCCCTGCTCATGATCCCCCTTTTTAGCATTTGAAGGGTTTGCCCATTGAGCTTGACAGCCATGAATGCTGAAAAAAGATTATAAGACTATACATAAATTTTAACTGTGACAAAAGGAACAATGATGGAATTAAAATGGCAATTATTTCTGAACAGACAGTACTAATTGAACAATTTTGGCCACAATTTTGCTTTTAATTATGAACTGATTTTCTTTCAAACGGATAAAAATGTTCCGACTCTGAAATAATAACTGATGAGTCGGGTAACTAGCCATATAACCTTGAGGCCTTACTAACCTTACTAACCTTTATATGATATAGTAAATCTCAAACGATACTGTAATGTGTAAGTTCTAAAATGCACAAAATAAATGAACGCGTTTAGTAGAAAGACCGCTTTTCGATTATTTAACAAACCAGGATTACAATCCATGCAAAATATTTCCATGTCAGCAGTGAATATTGCTTATTGATTGTATTTTCCGATTAATATAGCAGTTTCCACTATCATTCCCATTCCATATTCATGACCAGAACTATATCAACATCCTATTTGATACAGCGATATAAAATGTCGGAAACATTTATGATGCCATTGGAAATGCTTTTACATTGCTTTTAATATTATCTTTATCATATTGGCTTCAAATTTGTTACTGTTTTTTTTTTAACTTAGTTCAACGATGGAATACAATAAGTATGCTCACCACAAGAATGTCCTCTAAATTCTTACGTCTTGAAATTGTGTGATCCATATTTATATAAGAAAACTTAGGGTTTATTTTTACTTAAGTGATATTATTGCATCTACTTATTGAAATGATAGCGCGACAACATTTATTTTGTTTGTTTGAATATTGTTCAAGGTCAATGAAGATTTATAATTTGAAATAAAAAATATTTTTTAGGTGTAAACCCATTATTAGTTCCAGTCTTTAATGAAGCTTTTTCTTGAGCCAATCACGCAAGGTGGCCGGGAATTAAACTGAAAAGTAAATTTTTGAAGTAAATTTTCCCGAAACTTTATTAATTAATTAAACATTTTTTAATAAACTACGACCCACTTTTTTTTTCAAACAAAAGCAGAACCATAGACACGATGTTCCTATTATAAACCCCGACTGTCTTTTGTTTCAGGTTAGTATTGAATTCCTCGCTGCGGTTCCACAAATCACAAACGGTGGCTGCGATTGGCACAACGCTGCAAAGAATGGTAAAAAGCAAGGCTTTTATGTCTTTGTGTATGCTTTCAACATGTTTAAGTTTTGTTTTATGACAAATCGAGTGTTGTTATTCAAATTACGATGATATAACCACGCATGACCCGTTTTTTTTTTTCTTGAATTAACAATTGCAAATTTGAGAAAAAACCTTTTCCATATGTATATAGGTATAAATAGTAGTAGTATGGTACGATTTCTTAAATGTTATGTTTGTAAAAAATCATATAATATATTAACATAAAATATTGAATAACATGTCAGGAGGAAATCGCTATAAAATATTGCGTAAGTTTAAGCTATGCTCTTAACTATTGCCATCGTCATTACCACCATCCATTTTTAATTCATATGTTGTTTCCACTAATATTTTATTATTACTTTTTAATTTAACTCCATAATTGGTTTTGTCTACGTAAAAATTGTATTAAATAGCTTCTTTTTAACCTGATTAAACATTTTATTTAGCATATCTTATACTTTTCTGCAATCTAAAACACGACACAAAGTCTATTAGTACTGGAATCGTAAATCCGCATTCATCGCAATCACATTTCCTTTAAAGCTGCCAAATCGTAATTTCCAAAGTAATCCATGCTGAAGGAACATCTCATTGTCCTTATGAAGACACGGAGCGGAAAGTTAAACAATGGTGAGCACACAAAGTCTTACAATAAGGAGATTAAGTTTATAAACGAACTTATATTAGTATGAAATATTTTGCTTAAGTTCTCGGAATACGAGCTTGCGTTTAGAGAGATATTTGCGCAACTCCGTTCTGCTTCCATTGGTACCAGGCTAACAGAATTCTAAAGGAAGCTTTAAATGTAGTGAAAATGAGGTTTCTGAAAAGTAAATCTGTTCACGTACATTCCCTATGGGTTAAGTGGTATCTAATCGAGTGAGGTATTTCTCTGCTGGCAATTCAGTTTCTTAAATTTTTCAGAATGAAGAAGCGAGATATTTTATAAAGTGCATCTCACGCCGACATAACTATAGTATTTGCTAAAATTCTGCAAGACGTTATTCATGCATGAAATACTTGTTAAAGAAATAAACAAACTACGTGGGTTTGATGTAAATTTAGGGCACCGACATTTGCTTCGGGAAGTACCTGTGTCGCATAAACAGGGAGCCGGACGCACGCCCGGTGTCACCACTGCGTCGACTGCTGGGAGGACACGGCGCGGCATACGCTGGCAGAATGTGCCACTTGGGAGGAGCCGTGGTCGAGTCGATAGTCGGCAGCGCGGATTCCTCTGCGAAATAGTCATATCGCAGAAGGAGGCTGCGGAAAGGGAGCGGGAGATATCTTCCACTCACCCAGCCCGCAGCAGGCGCACCGAGCGTCGGCGGAGGGTGGACAACGCCCTCTTCCAGCCCCTCTAAATGGGTTCAGGGGTGACGGATCTGGGGACATCCATCGTCCCCTATTCCTTAGGACCCGAGATGGTGGCGCGTAGTGTTCCACGCGCCCGCTATGTGATGTATGGGGGGGAGTTCAACACCTCACCCCCCCTAACGTGAGGAGGCCCGCAAAGGCGGGCCGGCACCAGTCGGGGATCGTGGAAGACATATTGGTTCTCGTGGTCCCCGACGTAGGTGTGGGACGGAACACCGGGGTGGTTTTAGTCAGTAAGAGTTTGACAGACCCGCCCCAGAGCGGAGGACTGCCATGAGGACTTTCAACTCAAGATCAAAAAAAAGGGCATTGACATTAAAATTGAGGGATAGGTAGGTCCGACAAATGCCGTGCAGGGTTAGTTTATCTACACTTATCGGTTGCAGTGTCACTTTGTTGCGGTTAGGTTAGTTAGTCGTTCTAATGCATTGTTACATTCTAGTGTTAGTATCGAGGATTTTTGTTGCCTATAGATTGGAGAACTTAGGTGCTGTCGGACAGTATACCTATATATATTAATGTTCGTAACTCTCCTGGCTTCTATAGCGCAAACCATTTTCATAATGCTCACATGATAAATTATTAATTACATAATAATAAATATCTACATCTAAACTTATTTTAAAGTGGTTAAGTTTATAACTTTGTTTGAATGAAGTAATCTCTGAACTACCAGTCGAAATTGTGTTTGCATTAAGATCTTAGAGACAGGAGATTAAAATCGCGCTAAAGCCTAAGCTATCCATAGGATTAAGCAAAAAGAAAACAAGTCTGATAAAAACGCTAAGTGAAAACGAAATAACACCGCGGGCGATGGAATGCGACCCAGCAGGTCGCAGGCCAAAATTTCACGCGGATGAAGTAACGAGCAAATTGCTTCATCGTCATCATCATCATCACCCTATAATGTCCCCACAGTTGGGAAACAGGCCTCCTCTCGATGAGCGGGAGTGGGCCATAATCCACCACGCAGACCCAGTGCGGGATAGTAGATGTCACATGTCTTCGAATTTTTGGTTCTAAGACATGCCGGTTTCCTCACTATGTTTTCCTTCACCGTTTTGAGAGCAGTGGTGATGAAATAATTTACACAAAGTAATGCGCCTGCTTAGGTGCGAACTCACGACCCACTACTCGTAAGTCACGGCCGTTACCACTGGGCCACCGCTGCTCTCAAATTGCTACTCCAAGATAATATATACTTAGAATTTATTAGAAAAGCCATGACTACAAACAATAAAACCATAAAAAACTTGAATAAAGCCACATTACATCATAAAAAGTAACAAATAACACAATATTTACCGATGTAGGCGTTTGTAGCTAAAAGTTTATATTGTTCACAGAGTTTTTACAGCCCTCGTTCCGCGACTAAACTACCCGTGACGATGAGCACTGTAAATATCTGGAAACATCAAGCAAAGAATTATTATGGACCATTTACTTAGGAAAACTTTTCAAAGTGGGTAGGAAAATAAACAGGTGCTCTTTGGTTGTAAGTGTGTACCTAATGTTCTGAGATTATTTTAATGATATTATTGTATATCCGTGATTCTCTTGAGCACGGGCATTTTAATAAGCGAGGCCATGTGGTGGATTATGGCCCACTCCCTCCATCTTTGAATGCAGATCTATAATATTTAGTGTCGTATTTAATCAGATCATTTTACATTATATGTTATCTGTTTGTACAAACATATTCAAACGATCATTATATTTTAAAAACAGGAAGCGGTCGGCGCTTTCTGTCTTTTAAAATTCAGACATAATCATGATCAGATGCCATGTGAAGACGATGCAGATGGATATCTGAAACGGTCTTTTAAGGAAAAAACCATACATATTGAGTCGACCTGCCTAGTCAGTGCACGCATTGGTCAGGAATCGTGGCACAGCCCAAAACTTAAGGAGCTCATTGTATAACAACTGCCAATTAAATTAGTCCGCAGAAAAACAAATATCTGTGTTTTAATATGCGAGGTCTTTAAACATTAAATAATGCCTTTATAAAAGTGCCTGTGTACCTCAGTCTACGCCGTAAAGTCTAAAAGGTTTTTATGCATTTTATTTCTTTTATCCATTCTAACGTATTAATTAAAGTTACGATCGTATCGTCTGGCAATAAACTGACAGATTTTTTGCCTTCGATTTATTTTATTAGCCATCTGTGACAACAAATGTTTGCAGCATCGCAATATTGAAAAGATTGATTCACGCGTCACAAACAGGTATGCAATTTATTTTGATATGTATGTCGAAACTGCGATACAGCTCAGTAACGTTAATCGTTAAAATGTGCAAAAATCAATTGGAGAGCAAATTGTACGGTATTAAACAAAAAAACCATAAAATCTTACCTTCTTGTAGCACACAACACATTTTCTTAACACTATAAATTCAGAATAATAGGCTGCCTTTTCATATCGTATGTCGGCGTGTGTGCCGTGTTTCGTAAATCAAAACATGTGTCGGAAAATAGGATTTGGGAGCTTGTGCTCAAATCTCTGGAGTAATTGCGTCAATATTTCCAGTTTCGACCTCGTGATGTCATAATTCTGTAAACCGATTGCCGATAGGTTGGAATTAAAAGGGAAAAAACGTGTTTTCGAGGATGGTTTAGAATGTTGTTCGGCAAATGCTGTGTTTCTTGTGTCGGTGACTTCCAGGAGGAAATTATACAAATTACTTCCTAGTCATTCATATTTATTTATTTATTTAGGTAACCAACAGCGATACAAAAAAATAATATTATACAAAATATGCGTGTTACAGTTATTATGGCCAATTATAGGTTTCCCTGTATAACTGGGATATATGTTTAATACATGCGAACGGACTTATGCCAGATATTTCCAATTAAACAACTAAATAAAAATGCAATACAATACAATAATTATATAAGGTTAAATTTAGAACATATTTTTGAAAAATTTTAAACAAATATGGTTGAATAATAAAAGATAGTAGAAGAAGAAGAAGATTGGGTGCTTGTCATTTGTCTCCGCTTATAGTTTTTATTATTCTTTTTTTGAATGTCAGTTCATATGGAAAAAGCTACGCAGATTGTGACTATTATTTTTTCGTTACTCTTGTAACAAAAAAAATATGGTCACAATTTTCCTAGCCTTCTCCTATCTAAGGGTTAGCTTCGTCCAACCGGATGCAATTGAATATCAGTATTTTATATGAAGTGACTGCTTATCTGACCTCCAAACCCCAGTAGCTAGGTAACACTATTTCTTGGTAAGACTGGTTGCCAGACTTTTGGACTTCTGACTACCCGTAACGAATGTCATGGATCTACGAATGACAGCCAAGGCCAATCAAATGGCTTAGCGTTTAAGAGTCGCGATATGTAATGGACTGTAACCCATTCACGAATAATCTTAATTTTATAGGTTACTGTAATGAATACGAAATGCATCCAAAGTAAATTTAATTTCTTCAACGATTTAACAGACAAACCGCAAATTTTTCAAACATGTTACTGTAATTGTCAAAGCACCTGTTGCACTTCTCCTTACCTGACTACCAATTTGTATTTCAACGAACACATTCACGTTCATTATAATTTGGTAAAGTTATTCCATACACACTCTACACCACAACAATAACACACACTTACGCAAACATACAGATCCGTACTCACAAACACGCACACATTCACACACCTCACATTTTCACTATTCGTGTTGATTGACCGTACAATGATCAAAAACCAAGAGCTATTCCTGTCACGTCTATGCTAAGCTCCATAACGCTTGACGAATTTAGCGATTTTACTGATGTTCACCACGAAAGGGAGGAAAAATTTCGTGGAAAAAAAAACATATTTAGTATTTCATAGCTTTTCGGTGCTTTAAGGCTGGCAATAGAAGAAAAAGGATCTCGTTTTTATGTTAAGATTGTTTTGTTTTGAAGCAGCTCAGTTTTGCAACTGTTGAAAGATAAAGAAAGAGTTATAAGGTAAAACCAATGTTAATTAAGTTATGAATGATAACAATTATTTTATTATACATACCAAGAAATGTATATTACATCTAAGATTACACAATAATGACCAAAAAGTCACCAAACGAGACAAGTAACCGGGGTCATCAGATATAGGAGACTGCACAATACACAACGTTTCCACAGCTTACCTTGGTTAAGGAAACAGTGAAGGCACAATATTCAAGTAACACAATCAAAACTTACATGGCTAATATGGATCATTTTTAAGCAGTAAAATATGTCAAGTTAATTCTGCCTTTGTCGTATAAAATGTATGAAGCATTATTTTCATCTTTTCCCTAAAATTTTGACGTAAACCATTCAAATAGAATAAGACCTAGGTTTAAAGCTTTTGATGTAGTAAACCTTTTCAGTACCGGATTAGTTTTGCTCAAGTTATATTATGAATGTGGATTTTAGGATTCCAAACCCTGAAAGGGCTGATTTCTATCTATAAATGTACGTCTAGAGACAGAATGTAACAGTAGGAGTGGGATTTTATCTTTTAGCATGTCTTTGATTGTACCAGAGGATTAGTACCCACAACTTTAACTTCGAATACTCTAAAGATTCTTCGCCGTAAATGTAAGAAACTATAATAAGAAGTTGTTCTTATCTTTTGGTAATCCAAACATTGGCTTTTCGCTTACTCTGTAGAAGATAACAAGGCAGCGATAGTGTTTCCTTAATGTTCTGAGTTTTTCTGCTTACGAAAGTATTAGCAGTCTAGGTAAAATAATCGTTTTGTGTTTGCTGGGATTGTTTTTATTTTTAATCAGGATTTATATCACGAATTTTTGTTCACATTTATGACGATCCTATCGTGCTTTTACAAATAATCACTTTCTCTTAAACTAAATAAACTTACCCAAGTCACACAAAACTTAACCTAGTCTAATTTATTATTTAATACAAAAGTGCATAATATTTCTGATGATTCACAAGTACTCGTAGGCTTAGCCTTATACCATGGTCATTCCAACATCCATTATCGTCAGTTTCACCGAGTTCAGCAGTGCGTTTCTTTAGTTCCTCCATCAAACGCTGTGTATCCTCTATTTTACCACACATCTGACGTGTTTGCTAAGATATCAACGGCTTAATTTTTAAGTTTCTTCTATTAAAACGCAAAATAGGAATCCTGAAATTCACCAATCTAATAAGTCTAAATATAGATTACACCCAAAATAAAGCAGAAATATATAAAATCTGAAATGTAAAATTAATTGACCCATTTTAAACACACATTTACTGAGGTACTTCATATTTCAAATTAATTAAAGCTGGCAAACAGGTTAGCTACCTTTCACTTAACAAAATAACACATTTAAATTTTACCAATTTCCTAAAACGATAGGCTTCAACTGTTTTCGTTTCATTTTGCGATTGGCATTACAAATAATATGAGAATACAAACCCTCGGTCCCCATTGTTCTATCGACCTTACACATACAAACTCCTCATCTCTGAAACCCCATATGAAATAACTTTCGGAAACAATTAAAATTTTACTTTCCTACCTAAAATACCGAGCATTATTACAACGAATATTTGTCCTGTTGCCTCCAGAAGTGTGGTCACAGTAAAATAAACTTTTCCTTTCATAATCATGCTAAAAAGGGAAGTTTTGTTTTTGTTCCGTGTACTCGAGTGAAACAGTCACATTGATAAATAAAATAGGTCCTAGGGAAGATTCTATTTATCGTTAAGTGTTTTGAAATTTTCACTTTGGATGTGCAAAGTGATTTGTAATGTTATGAGTTACGAAACAAATGAGGATTAGTTTTTAATAATATATTCTGATATATCATTAAAAACTGGATCAGATTCTCATTTGTTTCGTATAATCTTTAATGCATTTTCAACCAAGAGTTGATTCCATCTTGGTTCAAGAATACCAGAACAACTATACCCAGTAGATAATCTATAATATACCAGGTAATTTCAACACATTTCCAACACAGGATAGTGTCTATTCTGGGTTGAAAATGCGAATATTCCAGCGGGAATTGCT
Organism: Aporophyla lueneburgensis; assembly: GCA_932294355.1. NCBI lineage: Eukaryota > Metazoa > Arthropoda > Insecta > Lepidoptera > Noctuidae > Aporophyla > Aporophyla lueneburgensis. The sequence goes on along the minus strand of OW028745.1, from coordinate 24,776,948 downwards.
ACTCTGGCGACCAAGATAGAATTTAGATCCCTTCAAAACGGCCCAGATCCGTAGCTGTGTTTACCCCGTCTAGGCCAATAAGACGACCTTTTTCCCTCATTTGTGGCCTCATGGTAATATGGATTACTTTTACGGGTAATTTTCCCTTAAAACTTGCGGGTAAATTGAAATAGATGGAAGGGTTTTGTAATGTAGGCTTGAAAATGGGTCTGTTAGCTTCCCATTTGCACCATTATAACGCTGTGTGGTAAAATTAAGGAATATTTTGGAGATCTTTAATGTGTAGAGGATGAAATTACACACACAATTTCGCTAGAATAGTAAAAATGTTCTGATCACAATTAAAATTTTAGTTCAGAATTTTTGCTATACATTTTTAGAGATAATTAAAAAAATAATGGTTAAAGCTAATGAAAGAAATAAAGAAATACTTTTAATTTCGTTTCGTTACAGTAATATACGGGAAAGCAAAAAGACGAGATAACATAAAAAACTTGAAATCAACACAGATCTATACTTGACTGGCCTGTTAGTCTAGTGGTTAGTGACTCTGACTGCTAAGACTGAGGTCGTGGGTTCGATTCCCACCCAGGACAAATGTTTGTGTGATGAGCTCAATCATTTGTTCTGTGTCTGGGTGTAATTTATCTATTATATGTATGTATTTAGAAATATATTATAAGTATATTTATCAGTTGTCTGGTTACCATAGTACAGGCTCTGCCTAGTTTGGGATCAGATAACAGTGTGTTGGTTGTCCTAAGATATATTATATTATACTTAAGCACAGAGGACATAAATATTTGGCAGCTGCACATCGTGACTGTGACAAGAAGGCTTAAAATCAAGATGATGCTTATTTGCAGTGGTCACCCAAAAATGACGTACGAAAATCAAGTCACAGTTTTTGCAGACAAGACAAAACAAGTAATAAAGTGTAATAAACAGTACTTAGATTTTAATATTACTATTGAAATCAAAAATACTATAAAATAACGTATCTTAGTAACCATGAACAAATCATTAAATGCCTATGTTTTTGTAAACCAGGAGATGGTATTTTGAGTACCGGGTTCTATTCATAAAACGCTAGTCTGCGTTTAATTGTAAATTACTAGCTTTTGCCAGCGGCTTCGACCGCGTGGAGGTCGGAAATTATCCCGTGGGTACATACTACCGGGATAAAAAGTAGCCTGTCCTTTCTCAGGCACTATCTGTGTACATTTAAATCGGTTCAGTAGTTTTAGCAGGAAAGCGAGACAGACAAACAGAGTTACTTTTGCATTTATAATATTAGTTTACATTAGTTTAGAAGTTTAGATTTCGTTTATTCCAAGTTTAGTTTTTACAGCTCCGCGCCTGTCACTTAAGTTATTTCTTCCGATTTTAAAAACGAACACAGTTCGAATGCTATAAAGCCGTTTCGTTGGCTACCGATACAACATAAGGTTGCCTTCGGTAAACAACCAACATTTACATTACCTACCCAAAACATAATATACCTACACATTGATGGTCAGGGTTTGTCCGATGTTTTGTAAGTAGTTGATTGGAATGCAAGTCACAATGCTTGCTAAATTGACTTTTACCCTAGATAACTAAACTATTTTCATTGTAACATGGTTACTAAACATTCGTCGAATCGACTACGCAAATTAAAATGCATTTTTTGGAAAACGTATTTATTAACCACAGGAACTTCTGACATTGGTACATTCTTTGGATCATTATTAAACAAAAAATAACCAAAATAGTAACTAAGAAGTATTCCACCCAGCTACAACATATATCGATGTTCACCTAAAAGTACACCAACACGAGAATCGCGGGTAGGTGGGTCGTCGAACGGATGAATGTTTAGTTATCAAGGGTTAATAGCTAGTTTCAAAAGACGTACCCAACCAAACTGAAATCATGCTCTTAAGATCCAAATAAATAATGTGCTGTTCTATTAAGAGCACCAAAAGAAATAAACCTAATTTCAAAAGATAAGACACAAAACGTGCTGAAAAATAAAATTCTTAAATATCACAATGCCATCTTTGTTTGCGAAACAAGAGCTAGAAAATAAACAAGACAACATAAAGATTTATGGGCTCGAAGATAAATCAGAATAAGGTGTGGTGACTAACAGATTAAAGTAATAAATATTTATTTAAACGAAAATGAACGATAAACAAATAAATCAGAGAGAAAAACGGTGAAATCATAGTAATATGTCATGCACTAAAGGTTGTATATTAATAAAATATTTTATCCGATAAACATGGAAATAAATTCCATGTTTGTCGGTTGATCTAGTAAACACGCTGTATAATATTTTTTGCAGAGGTTAAATGCATTTCTGTTATTACTACTTTACAGGGTGGAAAAATAAACACAGTATATCAAGAAAGTACCTAGATTTTTTTATTTTCTTTTACTCATCGGAGTTTTTATTTTACTGTTCAAGTATTTTTATTGTTGGTAGGTGTGTAGGAATTGCCTTCAGTGTTTTGTTAGATTTCACTAGAAATTATTATACACTCTGAATAATGAGATGCATTTTGTACTGTGCTAACTTAATGATAATTAAGAACGGGATCATCTGTTACCGTCCGTTTTGGAAATTTTGGAGGCAGGGTAGTCATTTCAAAAGGGATGTTGCAATTATTCATCTGTGAACTCATAGCCACAGCCTGTGCAGCCTATAATTTGGATTATACAGATTGTACCGTGGGGTAGAACGTACACAGTGGGGTAACACAATACCTCATACATTAAACCTATATATACTCGGGGGTAACATAACTCTGTAAAAACATGTTACAGAGTTCAGTGTTGTGTTGTGGTGGTGTCTAATAACATCAGCAGCTAATAACTTTGATGATTAGGATTACTTTCCAAATGAATAATGAAAACATAATTTAACAGTGAAAGAAAAACTTATCTTTTGTTCAGAAAAATATAAATCAAAACGAAATAAAATCATACAAAGTAGGAAAAAAACTCAAAAAAAATTTTGGTGAAAATGAGAATGTAAAAAGAAAACTAGCTAATAGGTACAAAGAATACACATGCGAAACTCAACAACATAATAGATTTTAAATCCTTAACACAATTACACTACATTACCGCGCACGAGCTCATATTTCTTAACAAACTACGGCACGACAGGAAATAATAGCAACAAAAGAAGAAAAGAAATTAATAACGAGTCTTACTTGGCTGTAAAACTAAAAGAAACTACGTCTCTGGAGGGAAAAGGCTTTTATTCGAAAAGCTCGACCGGAATCTGAACTATTCGATATCAAATCGAACCTTTTGGAGATTATGGAATTATAATTATTGGCAGTATTCCTATGGCAAAACACCCGTTTTACCTAATATCACGAAAATTAGAGTCAGTTGTAAATCTTATTATAGTAGATCTCTTCATACGTGCATTGAATATTTATTTACACGACAAAAAGATATTTAGATTCCTGAAACGGAGGTCAAATGCGATAACAGTTGTCGAAATATAAAACAAAACTGTCGAATTTCGAAACGTCCGCGAAAAACACGATTTAAAATAAGACTGGAAATACACGCCAAAAACATTAAATACTGTCTGTCCAGTTTAAAAAAAGAGCACTTAATTTATATTTTTAGGTATATGAATACGTATATTTTATTTAAACTCTTATTTCGTATTGGATCCGAAGCGATAATTACTCGTGCGTTCGCGTAACCTAGTTATTGGCTGTATGTTAGTAGATTATAATATCGGAAACGTGTACTGATTTTGCTCTTCATTGGTTGAAATACCAAATGGCATTTGCTTTGGTGGTTTATTTATGTGTGTATATTTTAGTAACATTTGTAGTAAAAAAATAAATAAAAATAAATGCAGCATAAACCGGTTTGAATGAATAATATTGATTTTTTTCCTGGGTGAGGTCTAAGCCCTAATATTTAAACTCTAAGGATTTTTCAAAAGTGATTTTGTCCTAATCATCGCCATTAACACTTCAACCAAAAAACATTTACCTATGGTCATGGGCCATGGGCTCCCCAAAGCATCACCACTTCGACCAGTTTTATACTTTCCGCATCCAGCTGATTTTGTCCTAATGAAGTATTGTAATTTTATGTCATCAGAAAGAGAGTAACTTCATATTCATATTCCACGGGTAAAATATAATTTAAATGATAAACTGATAAAAGTACAACTAGTATATTGAAAGTTAGAAAGCTAAAAGAAAGCACAGACACCCAAAGCTGATAAATGATCGAGCAAAAATAGTTTTTTTCCATTGCTTTTACCTAATCGATGCAATGCCACTACAGATAGCTGATGCACTTCGATGTCAGCATAAAATTAATACAATTTGTATGAATGGGTTTACTCGTAAACATACTATTATGAAATCGAACTTTTTTAGGTTTGTGTTTAAGTAACTGTAATTAACACGGTTGAAAATCAATTACACCAATTGAAGACACACACAAAAACGATAAGTTTTTTTAAAGTTACAATCGTTATATCGCTAGAAAATCGATTTTGCTTTTTTGCTAAGAGCAAACATTATGCATGTGCATGTACACAGTTACAATAATAAATAATTACCTACAATATAAAAAAATGGCAAATATTCTCATTATGTTTATCTCGCCTCGTATCGAAAGACGCTGTAAAGAAAAGACGTACTTTCTTAGCTCGGGTCAAAGCTTTAGGCCATGTGTGAGCCTTATCACCTCCAACGATACAGACAAAACCTTTTTTCTAAATGAAAACTCAGCAAAAACTGCTTGTTTACCGTTTCCAAAATGGCTGTAATTTAGAAACGAAACAACACCCAAAAGCAGTATCGTAAAACATAAAAGTGTTGGCAATTTATAAAAGCGCTCAGTTATTTTTGCTCCGGCGTCAACAAATCGATAGGAATATAGGTATAACCTGACAAATATCGTGATTTCAATATCCTCAAATTATGGCTTTTATTTTTCATTGGAAATGAAATGTAATTATTGATTGAACGATACTTTAAACGTGGAAATTGCTCTTTCTGGGAAAATTTCCTAAAATAAAGTCGTTAATGATTTAATATTTTACTGCATATAAAGGTCAAAAACAGAAAATTAAATAACTTATTATACGTCAGTTTTGATGGAGGCTTTTCAAATTGTGTTGTAATTTCAATTTTGCATTGAGTAGGCTTTCATTAATTACCAATTCAAACTGAATTTTTATATCTTTCCAATCTATATATTAATACGTGAAGCGAAAACTTTGGATCCCTTTTTACGAAAATTGGGTGGACGGAGGAGTATGAAATTTCGCACACTTATTGTTTATACAGAGAAGAAGTGACGAATGCTAATATTTTTTTTTAATTATGCGTAAATTATATTATTTTCAATAAATAACACGTTACACACACTACTATTCATTACCGTGTATTTAATACACACATGCATAGATATTCTTTTGTTTATGGTCCAATCGACAATATCTGTCTTTATTTTGTGTCTATAGTCTTATAGTTAGGGAGCTGGTGAGCATTTGGGTATATAATTTGCACACGTTTCACGTCGAGGAGGATTGCAGTTTAAAATAATTACGAATCGATTTGGTCCAATCAATTAAGGTCCTATGTCACTGCGTTTTCGCGTTACAGCGGATTGAAGTTGCTTAAAAAATCGGGGTATTACATCATTTGCACATGTATGCCTCTAGAGTTCATGGTCACAATTATCTTGGAAACGAAGAAAATCGAAGAGGCAGACATTCAGGAATCTGCATTACCATGGGACGGAGTTGTAAAAATGTTAAAAAAAAGCTCTACTAAGTCATTTGCACGCGGTTCTCATTGGGCCCATTCGATTCACTATGACTCCATGGATTCGAAAAAACATGTAGCAGACTCTTTTCTCACTGATTTTTAGCTGTATAACTTTTTGAAATTCAGGGAATCAAGGGACAGCGGGTATTGCATGGGATTATTGTTATTATTTTTATAATTTTGTTTAATATTATCCCCTAAACTCACGGTAACGATTAAACTTCTGGAGCTGAAATCTATGCAACCATTTTTTTCTCAATGCCAACCAGAAACGAAATGCGCTTAGAACTTTAATTAGAAAGTATTTTTTTTTAATTGCATGCTTGATTGTAATCTGAATAGGTAATCCTATTCAGATTACAATCAAGCATGTAATCTGGATAGGAATTTTTTTTAATCACGTTTTATTTGTGTAAAATACGTAGATTTTGAGAGGAAAAGCGTGCAAAATAAAAGGGGAGGCTGTATATAGATATACGCTCTATACATTTAGTTTCACAATACGGAAAAGGTCGGAACTGAGTTATACCGTTCTCACTCATATTCCCAAATAAAAGAGAGACACCACGAAAGGAACTATGGGGATATTTTATACCTGCTTGGTTTGGCGCGAGCGTCGGGTTGAAAAAAGAAATCAAATGGCCTGCCTTTGGAATATCACAGACCTGAACGTCTGCCTCATCGATTTTCTTGGTTTTCATAAGGAATTCAAACATCAGTCCAAGAGGTAGACGTGTGCGCATAACATAGCACACCTTTTTTTCCATTTTTGGAGTACTGTCAATAGACAATGCAGAGGCAACATGTTGGCAGACTATTTTTCCGTAGTTTTCTCATTGTTTTTAATTGAACAATTCAAATCTGCCAAGTGTGGACTTCGTATAGGGTTTTTTAATCATAAAAATAAATGTGAAAAATGAATACTACAAAAATCAGAGCCCTGGATGTCTGCCTTTTCGATTCTTTGTGTTTCCAGGATGACTGTGATCATCAGCTCCAGATGCAGACGTGTGTGCATAATATAGCACACCTTTTTTTTAAACATTGTTGAAACGCTGTAAATTTACAACGCAGCGCCACCATGGTGGCAGACGAGGTCCGAGGTCCTTGATGTTTCTTAGGGTATAATTATCACTATTAATAACGTCTGCCTTGTGTGCTGATCATATCGAAATTTTGCTCGCCAGCTCCCTAACTATTACTGAATGTCAAGTATAACCATAGGTAATAAATTAATTTTATAGATATATATAACCTATTTCATTTTTAACATCTATGATCATATCGAGAATATTTGTTTTTAATATTATTTTTCTATAGTGTTACTGAATGTCACATATAACCATTTTTAGGGTTCCGTTGCCAAATGGCAAAAAACGTAACCCTTATAGATTCGTCATGTCTGTCTGTCTGTCTGTCTGTTTGTCCGTCCGTATGTCACAGCCACTTTTCTCCGAAACTATAAGAGCTATGCTGTTGAAACTTGGTAAGTAGATGTATTCTGTGAACCGCATTAAGATTTTTACACTAAAATAGAAAAAAAACAATAAATTTTGGGGTTCCCCATACATAGAACAGAAACTCAATTTTTTTTTTTTCATCAAATACGTGTGGGGTATCTATGAATAGGTCTTCAAAAATGGTATTGAGGTTTTTAATATCATTTTTTTCTAAACTGAATAGTTTGCGCAAGAGACACTTCCAAAGTGGTAAAATGCGTGTCCCCCCCCCGTAACTTCTAAAATAAGAGAATGATAAATCTAAAAAAAATATATGATGCACATAACCATATAAACTTCCACCGAAAATTGCTTTGAATGAGATCCAGTCAGTAGTTTTTTTTTAATACGTCATAAATCGTAAACCGCAATTTACCTTTAATTCTATCAACTCAAATATAAAAATAAAAAAATAAAAAATTTAATTTCATAAACATAAACCCTACCTAACCTACAGGTTTGTATGGAACCATCGGTGCGCGAGTCCGACTCGCACTTGGCCGGTTTTTTAAATATTTTTATTATTATGTTTTTTTTTCATTTAATAATGTATTTCTGTTCAAATGAAGTACGGTCGAATTTTGAACAATGGGCGATCACTAGTATAGTTACCATCGTTGCGCGAGTCCGACTCGCACTTGGCCGGTTTTTTAAATATTTTTATTATGTTTTTTTTTTTCATTTAATAATGTATTTCTGTTCAAATGAAGTACGGTCGAATTTTGAACAATGGGCGATCACTAGTATAGTTAAAAGGTTAAATTAAAATAAATAAAAGTATCATTATGTTTTCAAGATTCACACTGGATCCGAATACTTTAACCAGTCAATTACCGTAATTACAAACACAATTAAAAACCATTGTGTCTGATACTCTGATACCAAATGTGATATCTCAGGGACTTAGAGGTTAACCTCAAATTATGCCTTCAATGTGTATCTTTTGGGAGGACCACTCAGCATGTACGTAGCGCTCAAAATTATTTTGACAAACATATTTCCGTTAATATCTTAGTGTCGCGTACCCTCAGGTAATTTTTTTTTATTCCACACTAATACTTCCAATGAGCCTGCAAATATGAATGAAAACAAGTTGTAACTTGTTTGTTTACTTTATGTATATTCTTAGAAACGTGTTCATATTCAGCTCAAAAGTATTTTGACAAATATTTTGTTCTCATTATTCGTTGACAGAGCTAGTCCTAAGCTAGTATTTTTTATTTTCATAATATCGTTATTATCTATTTAACATGTCTAAGACAAAAGAATATTCAAGTGATTTTAAAAATATTGTGAAAACTGCTTTGAAAAGTGGAAAGACGCAAGCAGAAGTTGCTCGAAACTTTAATGTGTCTCGGCAGCTAGTAAGTGCGTGGAATAAGGTTTATACTAAACGTAAGACAGTAGAAAATAAGCCTTGAAGTGGCCGTACCCAAAAATGACTCCCCATGAAAACAATTTAGTAAAAAAAGTTATCGACAAGTGCTGTGCGAAAATCGGCTGTGCAAATAAAAAATGAGCTGCAAGAGTACTATAACGTGAATGTACATTTTTCAACTGTGAAACGTCGGCTAAAAGCCTTCGCACTACGTGGACGACGTCCGGCCAAGAAACCTCGGATTTCTGAAAAGAACAAGAAGCTGCAGCTTGCATTTGCAAAACGGCACGGATGCTGGACTAACTCAGAATGGTCCAAGGTGTCGTGGAGTGATGAAAGTAAGTTTAATTTGGTGTCATCTGATGGAATACGGTATGTTCAACGTCCGACAAACAAAAAATTTGATGTTCGATACCAAATACCCACGGTATAACCACGGTGAAACATAGAGGTGGTAATGTTATGGTTTGGAGATGTTTTTCTCGTCACGGAGTTGGACCTTTATTTATGATAGATGGGACTAAGGATCGTTTTAAGTATGCTGAGATATTAGAAAAGCAGATGCGACCATACGCTCGAGATAATATGGTCCTGGTACTTCCAACAAGATAATGACCCGAAACACAAATCTAAGCATGTTAGTAACTTCATAGCTCTCAAGAAAATCAAATTATTGGAGTGGCCAAGCCAAAGTGCTGATTTAAACCCGATAGTACATCTCTGGGAGCAGCTGGATCGTCGCGTGAGATGTCTAAATTATTCAAATAAGGAGGCTTTATATGAAGCACTATGCCAGGTATGGAGCAAAATCCCCATATTCCAAAAATCAACTTACAAAAATTAGTAAACTCAATGCCGAAACGATGCGAAGCTGTCTTAAAGGCTATGGATATGGAACTAAATGCTGATTATTAAATGTCAAAAATATTAAAAAATAAGATCAAATAAGTTTTTTTTTTCATTGTCAAAATACTTTTGATCCACAACAATCAGAAGAAAAAAAAAATTCTTATTCTTTAGCAATTCCTAATATCAAAGTGTTCCAATTTGTAAAACATATCGTTATTATGAATAAATAATTTGATTCAATTCAATATTCTTTTTATTTTGGTTTTATTTTTAATAATTTATCGTTGTCAAAATACTTTTGAGCGCTACTGTAAAATCATTGCATTACTCAATTACCATTTTTCTTTAAAAAAAAAACGGTAAACTTTCCGCATGAATATGTGCTGATTCCCGTCACATAATTATTTCAACAGAGAACTTATTTCAATACTAAATCTGCCGGCTTTTATGTTCATTATTTCAGTACCTTTTATAAAACGACCTAATGTTTTGGGTACTTTTTTGGTACATTAACGTATGAGCTTATTCAGTTGCTTTATTTTCCTACTTACATTCCAAGTAAATATTTCAGGTCGCCTTACATTTTGCTGAAACGCGGCCGAGCGAAGACATTACCCTTTTCATTTGTTTTTGTTCTCCTGAATGTGAATGTTTTCGAAATTCTCCTTGTAAATACATAAATCTCAGCTCGCTTCAACCTATTCCTGTTTTTTTTTTTCCTTTATTTTTCGTTGCAATCGTAGTGAGTGGTATTAAAAAAGTATCAAAGTACAAGTGAAAAATATGACTTAAATATTTTCCTTTGGATGTTCATCGCTCGCTTGGACTTTTAACTTTGAACGTCGCACGCATTTTAATGTGTTACGCAATGACTTTGTAGCTGTGTGAGGTTTTAATATCAAAGTTAAACGGTTTCTGCTTTAGAATTCATTGTATTTAGTTCTCCTTGCTCCGTAGAGTATTGCTTTTAGCTAGAGTTTATTATTGTTTCTATGAAAGTAGGTCGGGATTTAGAGTGTCTTTTTTCCAGCCTTATGTTTGTTTTTAGTGATTTCATTTTCACATTATAAGAATTTAGACCGTCTCAAAGAAGCTTGGAATTTAATACTGTTTTATTAAAATAGTTAGGCATGTTATCATCCTGCCACGGTAGCGAGATTTGTTCGAAAGAGATACCGTGGCCCTGTCACATGAACAACTGAAGGAACACGGGTGGGTTTTAGTCAGAAAAACCGGCCAAGTGCGAGTCGGACTCGCGCACCGAGGGTTCCGTACAAATCTGTAGGTATTCTCGGTTTATGCATAAGGTTTATGGTTATGAAAATAAATGTTATTTTTTATTTTTATATTTCAGCTGATTGAATGAACGGTAATTTGCGGTTTACGATTTATGACGTTTTATTAAAAAACTACTTGCTCGATCTCGTTCAAACCAATTTTCGGTGGTAGTTTATATGGTAATTTACATCATATATTTTTTTAAGTTTTATAATTCTCTTATTTTAGAAGTTACGGGGGGGGGACACATTTTACCACTTTGGAAGCGTCTCTCGCGCAAACTATTCAGTTTAGAAAAAAAATATATTAGAAACCTCAATACCATTTTTAAAGACCTATTCATAGATACCCCACACGTATGGGATTGATGAAAAAAAACATTTTGAGTTTCAGTTCTATGTATGGGGAACCCCAAAATTTATTGTTTTTTTTTAGTGTAAAAATCTTGATGCGGTTCACAGAATACATCTACTTACCAAGTTTCAACAGCGTAGCTCTTATAGTTTCGGAGAAAAGTGGCTGTGACATACGGACGGACAGACAGACAGACAGACGGACAGACAGACATGATGAATCTATAAGGGTTCCGTTTTTTGCCATTTGGCAACGGAACCCTAAAAAGTCTGACACGCCCTTCCGCTCCACCCAGAGCAGGAGAGATCATTTGATGATTTCCCACCCACAAAAAAAGGCATGCTATCATATCTCAGAACACGATAAGAAAGCTTTACCTAGATAATTTTTCATCGGTTACCTCGTAATTTTAGAACCATACGACCCTCGATATCAACTTTTAACGTTCCAAAGACTAAGCATAAAACATACAATAAATTAGAAACCATTATCGTATCACACATAAAATATGAGCCCTAACAAAAAGGGGAGTAATTAATTCTTGCTCGCCCACCCGATAGGACCGGCCATCACTTTTTACGGTTATTAGCGAAGACAAATACCCGAACTGAAAGGATTTTATCATAGTTTGGAAAAACAAATGACCCAGTTCTCCTATATAAATCTATTTAGGTATATCTTGGAGGATGATCGGTCAACACACTTGCTTGGCGAAGCAGCAATGTAAATATTTTTGAGTTCTATCAATTTCTAAGTCTTGTTTCATCAAATAATTTCTATACTAATGTAGCTGACAAAGACTCTCTTTAGCAATCCACGTGTTGGTCAATCTTACAGTATCTGTCAGAATAAGGTTAGTATTTACATCACCATCATCATCATCATTTTCATCTGAAAGACGGCCACTGCTGGACATAAGCCACCCGCAATTTCAGGGGACTACTATAATCGCCACGCTTGGCAGGCGGGTTGGCGATTGCAGTACGGTCGTAATACATAAGAAACGCTGCTGCGGATGGTGGAAGAAAAAGAAAAATAGGGTGGTGCTATTCTTTACGTCTGGTAACACACGGAACACTAACAATTATATAAAATATCAACTCTGGTCCTTGATCAGGAGAGCATTTTAATATTCGGTCCTTTACAAACGTGAAATTTATTTTTGAGCTAGCTTTTGCCCGCGGCTTCGCTCGCGTTAAATTCGGGGTAACACGGCTCACCTTTCCTGATTTAGAATACATAAGAGAACTCGGAACAGAATGTTATTTTAATACGCTACTGTAGACGATATTATGTTTTTCCATTTGGGGATAGAATGTAAAGATTCTGGGCATCGGACACACGCGAACATGCTACATACAATTGTCCATGGGAAAAGCACGGCTTTTCTAAGTTCACCCCAGCCACCTAAAAAAGAAAGAAAAAAAAGTAGTCTATGTCACTTTCCATTCCTTCAACTATGTCCACTTAAAAAATCACGTCAATTCGTCGCTCCGTTTTGCCGTGAAAGACCGACAAACAGACAAACACACTTTTCCATTTATAATATTAGTATGGATAACACTGACGTATCTATTACTTCCATTGAAGATTGGATCACTTTATCTTTTAATGCTCCAACGCGCGCTGGGCCCTTGTGATAGATTATAGCCCATTCCATCTCTCAGAGAAGAGGCCTGTGACCCAGCAGTGGGCACATTATAGGCTAATTATACATACCTTTTAATCGGACTGAAATCAAGTGTTTAAGCCACAAGTTTATAGAAGTTATCGGTTAAGCTAAATTTTTATCATAGCACCCACATATTTGTTACTTAAATTATACCTATTTCAGCTCAAATTTTGTACTGTATGATTGAAAAAAAAATGTTTTTTATATTGTACCGTGTGGTGTGCCGGACGTAAAGAATAACACCACCCCATTTCTTCCTGTCGGTGTCGTAAAAGGCGACTAAGGGACTTACTAGAAAATGGGCAGCAGCATTCTCTATGCATTTTACCACCATACTGCGATCGCCAACCCGCCTGCCATGCGTGGCGATTATGGCAAAGCCCCCCAAATTGGGGGAGGCCTAAGTCCAGCAGTGGACGTCTTACGGCTGAAATGATGATGATGATGATGATATTACAAATCCCAAAGTATACTGAAATGAAGAAGCGATCTAGCAACGTTATAACAAATAGGCATAATTCCTTACGATCGTTCTAGGCTCACAAACGGCTCGCTGTACCGTAATCATAAATAGTTGGTCGCCTGTTCTCATAACCAGGACATTTTCCACTCGCTTTCAGATCAAGTTGTGGGGAATTTATCGGTAGACGCAGTAATGGCAGCGACTGTATTCGCGTAATTAACTTTGCTATAGTTTATTATTTATTCGTTATTCTTTCGTGAAAGTTCGTCTATTTTTGTGGAAAGTTTTCTGACAAAAAGTTGTCCTTTTCCTTGTTATTGGATATTGAAAGGTGCATTCTTGTTAAGTGTGAAAAACATCGTAAATAAAATATCATCGGTAAACATTATAACTAATCAGTGTGTTGTTTATACATTTGTCACTTTGAAACTTGCTCTATGGCCCGATCAAAATAATTAAAAAATTTGTTGCATAGCAATTTGCGACCCCAATGCGATGTAGGCTCAATATTAGTTAAATAACTAAAATAGTATTCACAATTAATTATTATATGGACATTGAGCAATATAATGACCAATTAGGATCGATGGAGCAAGTTTTCTTTTTCTGATAAAGTTTTGTCCCATGTCAAGTAGTATTAAAAATCGACGAAAATCTATCAAGTTTAATTTTCAACCGACGAAAAAAAAACGGAGGAGGTTCTCAATTCGACGCGTGTATTTTTTTATTTTTTTTATGTATGACCACGCATAACTTTTTATATAGTGGTCCAATTGTGACAATTCTTCTTCTATTGGAAAGAATATACTCCCAAGGTGGTCCCATATAAATTTGTAAAACAAAATCGAACCCTAAAGGTCGGAAAACAGGGGATGATTGATTGTTCACTCACTGATTGTGATGTATAACCACGCACTAATAGATATTTAGAATACAGAGTAGTCCGATTTTGATAGTTATTTTTTTGTTGGATAGGGTATACCTTGCCAAGTATTATTAGTACATTAAATCCACAAAAAATATAAAATAAAAACTTTTTAACAAAAAATTAAACCGCTGAAAAACTGAAAAGCATAAAATAATAAACCTTAAAATTATGAGTCAGCGCTTTGAGTGATCCTTGTTCATTGATTTTTCAGCGCCGACTCAAAATTTTAAGGTTTATTATTTTATGCTTTTCAGTTTTTCGGCGGTTAAATTTTTTGTTAAAAAGTTTTTTGAAATAAAATCTCAATAACAATCATAGTTTTACAGCTATTTGAAAACAAAACCCCTAACACACCACAACAATTAAATTACAAAGGGAACAACGCATTAACTATCAATATCAATCGAGCTTAACTGCCTAATGTTCGGCCAGGCACGAATGCACGCACACATATCTATCTATCATCCAATTATTAGCAGAAAGCCGCTGTTTAATCATCCATGGCTAACTAAACTGTGATTATCGAAACCCTTACTACTGTTGATTTAGAGATAAGTTATTAAGATTGTTAGGGTTTCATATAACATATAGAATTCGGAATATTATTTATTAATTTTATGTTCTCGAGTTGTGCTCTACGTCTTAGGAAATTCTGTGAAAAAAAAAGAACTTAATGTTTTATTACACGAAAGTCCTAATCTTCATCTAGTTTTTTTTTTAGTATATCATAACTTTTTCGATTACAGTCAACTTATAAGGATTTAGGGTACGCACCAACAAAGGGTAAAAAACGGGAACTTTATTAGATCACTTCAGTGTACTTACTTAGCTTAGGAGCGCATTGAGGTATTAATTTGAAATTAATCCCAATATTAAATATATATAATTATCTACGGTGCCTTGCAGCTTTAAACAATCAAGCTACTAAGTCAAAGCATTCAAAATACGGCCGTTTATGCGACATATTTCAATACTCGCAAATGAATCAAAACCTAGAATCAAGAAATTTGGCAAGAACTACATTCTTACAGCACAAGTAAAGGAAAAAGTCAGATAAATCGATAGTGTGTAGTTTTATCATATTATTATTTTTTTTTTACGATTGCAGTTGGAGTGTTTACCGTGACATATACCTATAGCAAAAATGTTTATCCAACTACAACGATATCTTTGTTCTGTATAAATTCATCCCAACAACGGAACTCTTCATTCATCGTGGTCCCACACGCAGGTTGACGGTATTTTTTTTTTCCTCTAAATATATCTCACCTTACCCTATGAAAGATGAAATGATTATCATTCTTACTAATTGTGTCATCATTATTCACCGCCTCTGTACATGGGGTCGATACAGCATGTTTCCTTGTTTGATACTCGTACATCTCCTTTATCATCTCAGTATACACTCACATACTCATAGCGTGTTAGTGATTCAAGATGCCGCAAAGTGTTCGAAGCTAGAAAAGTGAAACGTTGGTGAAATACTGTTGGGCTAACCATCGTTTCTCGCACGAGAAAATACTGAAATATCTGTAGGTGTTCTAGTATTTCCTAAACGGGTCTCGTGTCCTTGGAACATCTAGACGGAATCCATTTACTGTTTGGACAAAGGTCAAATGTTTCCAGACTATTTCTTCTCTTTTCAAAGAATTGATTGATCAACAATACTGTGACGAGAACGTAAAGCACAAAGTTCTTTTTCATTTCGAACATAAAAGTGAGAAATTTGAAAAATGTATTCGAGTCTCTAGAACATATTGCATTTTTCACTAACCCAGTTTACAAAAACTACCATCTAAGTAATTTTTCTTTTTTAAATCTGACATACACTTATCAACACAACAACGTTAAACTACCTGCAATTTTGCGCTACATTGATCGAAAACGGGTAGCAAGTGAAATATTTCCTCAGCACCCGATACTACCTTATATAATATTCAAGTCATAAGCAGCATATTCCGTTCAATCATTCGACCATTAGTAAGTGAAATTCGCACTAACATATAAAAATCGAATTGGGTCGAACGTCGACACACACTGGCATATGATGAATGTTTGTATAAGAGGAACGTTTTACCATCACCCGAATAAAGTGAAGAAATATTAAAATTTATGTACAACACCTTCTCACGTTCAGAATAACGACGCATGGAAACGTACCAAGGTCTGTCATAATATGACGGCAAGGCGAGACTAATATGAATGTCGTCTTATATTTGGTACGTACCGAGAAATCTTTCTCGCAATTCAGGTTTCAATTGGAAATGAAATAAAAGAGGAAGTGAGCGTTTCATGGAGGAAATAAAGCTTTAATATTTGTTTTTACGCGGTCTGTTAATCTACGGATTGTCGTCGTCTTCTAACCTTTGTGATCTTCTGGTAGATTGCTACAATAAAAAGATGTTGTTGTTGATATAAGTACGCGTGACGAATGACTTGCTTGATTATATGTCGTGATTAGCAGCCAGATCAACGTTCCTCGTTATCCCAAGATATAACTAATTTATTAAAAAGGGAATAGACACCATATACCTACACAGTTATCTGCAAACGGATCATTTATTTGAAATATATAAATTGTTGTTACGCACCCGGATTAACATCTAACAAGCGAAACATATGAAAGAACAATATGTGTTTAGAACACACAAATATATTCAACCTTTTTAAAGCTAATAGGGATTTCACGGATACCCAAGATCAAAACCACAACTACAACTATTCTAACTAACCTTATCATTTAACTACGCTATCCTTACCAAACGTCTTAAATGAAACATCGCCATCATAAACAGGCTATTATATAACAAAACACTCCATAAAACCGAATCTAAGCCCTGATTAATTCACCGTTCCTAAATCCAAGACTTAACGGCTAAGGCGTTTAATCATAACAGTAAGGATAAGGAAGGTGATAAATGTGATAAATTCGGCCGCAACATCTCTAAGACTTCTTACTCGAGATGTAGTGGCGAAGCTTAAGGCAAGGACAAAGATGTATTTCGTATAATTTCCTCTAAAGATGTGGAGCTGAGAAGTCAAAATATGATGTTAGCAAAATTTTTTTTGATGCAAAGTTAATAATGATAATAATGACTATGAGCGTAATGTAGTGATAAATAAGATGATTAGATTAAATGCAGAATTTAATACGGTACAAGCCATGGTAATTAACAAAGTAGGTTTTTGTTACAAAAAAATGAAAAGTCGATTGCCAAACTAAAGTGTGGACACTAGAAACATTTACAATTAGTCGACCTCCAAATCCTTTACATAAAGAAACCCTAACAAAATTATTAAAACTTTAAATATCATCAAATATTTGAACTTTGTAAAAGCTCATTAATTAACACTAAGTCTGTGCTTTTAATGCACAGTCTGGATGACGTACGTACGACACTGTAATCAGAATATCATAAGGTTTCATTTTAAAGCCGACTTGGGAATTAAAACATTGTTTGAGATCATTATTTTGTATTTTCCATGAATTAGTAATTACTTTACGGGGGACGTTATCTTTGAATAATTGGTTTGTGACTTATAATTATGAGTGTGTCTTATAATTATGTGTATGCCATAAAGCGCATTGATCTGTTATTGTGTCTATGTTTACTGAAAAGCCAGTTATTCGTTATGACTTTGAGTCAGCAAGGTTGCTGTTCTTTTAAGTTCCATCACTTTTGGATGGCTATTGAAAATATAAATCAACCACAATTCCAGCGCCAGTTCAATTTTTGTTCGTATTAGTTTGCTTTATTTTTTAAATACTCTGTGACAGTAGTATTCTTGGAAGGACGTTTTTCATATTCAAAATCTTTTTTTCCCAGTAAATTATTATGCGTGCTGAGAGCCTTCTTGTGTTCATTTTCGTTTGTTTCTCGAAATCTTCGTAAGTTCGTATATATTTTATTCCCCTGCTATAAAGTTGTCTTCGTCGTCATCATTGTTAAACTTTCTAAATATGGCCACTGCCGGGAATACGCAATCTTCAAGCATCTTCACAATGACCAGTCATACTATGTACGTCTAATCTTTGTCTTAAATATCGTTATTTAAAGCTGTGGCGCGAATAGTCGTGTCGCTTCCTTACCCCCCTCAGAAATACGTGTAGTTATTTCTTTGATAAACCACGTTAGACAGAATTCTACATGCTCCTCACATGATTTTACCAAGAATATGTCTGGACTTTCAAAGAGACTATAACCTCTGAGTTTGATTCGGTCTTTCTTATTAGAGTAGTCGGTCACGACGTATAAGATGGTTTGTACAAAAGTACTTAATGAAATAAAATAACTGATCATTTAATCATTAAATCAATTGACACGTGTTGTCGCGTTCCGTATCCCACGCAACATTTAGCTCAATTTGAAATCCTTCATGAGAAATTATTAGAATATATCAACATGACATAAAAGCGCCGACTGTTATTGACACTCTATTTTATAACTCGGACAAAACCGTTTTGATAAATAAAAACAGTCAATTGATAAATAAAAGCTGTCAGTGTTTCATTCAGTCGCTAACTGTGCGCTGTTTGTTGTTGCAAATTGAACTGATAACTCTTTACACAAACTGCACGTACTGTGGACGTACAGAAAAATATGTTAGTCTTTAAATGTCTTTTTCTTTTTTTTTGTTACTGTGTTCTGTTCAATAATGAATAAGAATCATAAGCATCACAATCTTTAATAAAGATGCGTTAAAAACAATGGGAATATGAAATAAGAGGCTGTTGAATGAAAGCATTTAACAGTCACTTTTCTCAAATTACAATTCACAAGGGCCTGTAAGAGGTATCTGTTTATCAAACATATTTCGGTTACGAGCAATTATTTCAATTTAAATCCACGCGTATTCTCCGAACAGTTAATTACTTCATCCAAGCAAAAAAAATTGACATCGCAATTCCGATTAAACGAATACCGAATCAAATTACATTTTTTTCCAAAGCCAGAAATCATGATGAACATAATAAAAGCAAACGGTTCATACTTATATAATTTAATTAAAAATGCTGTTGAATCATTCATTATATATTTCCATTCTTAATCGCCGTTGAAATTCGGTATTTGTAATTGGAAACTCCGAATGTCTCTTTTTATTTTCATAACATCGCCTATTAAGCTGCTTACTCATTTGTGAGGTTCGCTTACAAATTTAATACTGAGATTACGTTTTAGAAGCTACTTATTTTTATTAGTAGGTATTTTGTGTCTTATTAAGCGAAATGAAACAGTAAAAATATTTTCATGTTTCGTCCGCTCTGGTATTAATAGAGACTTTATCAAAATATTAATCTTAAAGTGTGGTCCTCGAATCATAACATAAATAATATATTCTCTGGCAAATAATAATAATTTCTTTATTTTAATTTAATTTAAAAATATATTTTCTAATAAATGTTAACCCTTTACTTTCTGAATTACAGCAACATTCTATTAGAAATATCTTCACAAGAAAAAATAACATGAAAATCCTTGGGGCTCCTTTTGATGTAAAAGGCAAAATTAAATAGCTTAATCCCCTTTGTCTTTGTTTCAGGTAGGAGGTATGCGGGCTCCGAAGGTACCCGCTACCTTGCTACTGTTGCTCTTCGCAATAGAAGCTCTAGATGCCAACAGAAGAAAACAAAAAGAGAAAATCATACCAGCAGCTATAAATATATGTGACATCAGTGACAGGGACTCCAAAGTCCACTGCTACTGTGAATTTAGCCAAGAAATCAACGAAGCTGTGAAAACAGAATGCTGGGTCTTCAACGGAGGAATAGAAAGAACAGACCCACTATGGACAAGTTTTACTTCACAATCCAACATAGAAACACTAGCCTTCAACGTAAGAGCAGATGGAGCTCTAGACTTTGTACCATCGAAAGTATTACGATACTTAAGAAAAGTAAAACAGTTCAGCATAAAATACAGCTCAATCCACAAGATAGACAGTTACACATTTGTCAACGTAACGTCTGTACAAGAAATGACGCTCACTAAGAATCAGATCGTCTATCTTGGTAAACATGCGTTTTATAACTTGCCAAATTTAACCATACTTACTTTAGATGAAAACAGAATAGTTGAGCTAGAATCTGAAGTGTTCTATGAATTACCGGCACTCCAGAAATTATATCTCACTAGTAATAATATTACCGTCATTCACGATGGCGCGTTCAAACATCTTGTCAACCTAGTTGACTTAGAACTCGATAGAAATAATATAAGCGAACTCAAGAAGGAGTGTTTTTATGGACTTGCAAATCTAAAGCGATTAGATTTAAGAAGAAACAAATTATCCAAACTTAATTCGTTTACATTTACTGAACTGTGGAATCTCCAAACATTGTTATTAGATTATAATGAAATTTATATTCTGGCCCAGAGAACGTTTGATGGATTATCACAATTAAAGAAGTTGAGTTTAAGCCATAACAAACTTGTAAATTTGGCCAGCAGCCTATTTGAGGGGGTCAGGGGACTGGCCGCCTTAGACTTAAGACAAAATAAATTAAAGAGGTTCACATTCGAAAACCTCCATCCAATATACGACAACATGAAGAACCAAAACAGCTACATCTACTTGGAAGGTACGTGAAATCCATATTATGATAATTTACTTAGGGACTTGAAATATTCTTTCAGTATAAATAATTTGCTAATTAACTGTGTTATCGATACTTGTTAGTATCGATAACACAGTTAATTAGCAAATTATTTTTACTTCGTCGAAGTAAAATTTTAGAATCGAATGAAAGTCAATTAGTTTAAACAGACGGTGCTCTCAGAAGTCATCATTACTCCAATTAGGATATTAATTAACGCGTCAATTGTTACAGGGAACGAATTCCCGTGCGACTGTCATCTCGCATGGATGCATAAGCTTCGTCACGAGGCCAAAAGCGTTAAAGTGCGAACATCTCTTGAAAATTTCATTTGTAAATTCAACGCGGAGCCTTCGTTAAATTCACACTTTACTTACTTCGAAAGGAACGTTATCGGATCAAACAATTTGTACGATAGCGATGACAAAAGTCAAATAAAAGATTATTCGGATAATCCGGATGATATTTTTCAAGACGAAACAGACGACGCTTACGTTGATGAACCAAAAGCTGTTAAGGGCGAAAATGAGAGGACATTACTTCAGATCCCAGTGGAAACGCTGCCTTGCCCTCCGGATGTCAAAAGTGTGACCGATAGAACGTATACCTACCCATCGCAAAATGAGGCGAAAGATTACAGGAACTTAATCCAATCTTCGAAGTCGACTTCAATCGACTCGAACTCTGCCGTTTTTCTGTCAGCGTTTATGATATTAATATGGACCACACAAATGTAATTACTTAATAAGAGAAATGGAAACGTAGGTTTGTGTTTTCTTTGATCTCCTTCAAAGGAATATTAAAGTCATCTTTTTTGCCTGATATCTATTATTTTTCATGAAACATTTAACATGCTTATTTATAATGTAAATAAAAATGTTTGTCAATCACAAACAAAGATGTGCATAGTTCTTGTAAGAAACATTTAATATTTTGAATTTTAAAAACCTTATGAAATTGTAAATAGTAATATAATTCTATGTAAAAAATGTGATATAAAGTTTAAGTATAATTATGATAGACCTTGTCTTGGAAAAATAAATTTTATCGGTAGGGTACTTTTCTAAAAGAAATCTTGGATTTTTCCCATCATGGAATTTCATTTATATTGTTGCAGATCTATTGAGGAACTTTATGTAAATATTTTATATTTTAAAATAAATCGGATGTATATAATGCGAGTAATAAATAATAAGGAGAAATGAAAACTTGAATGTATTAACATGTAAAAATATATAAAATGTCTTTTGCCAATGTCATTGAACCTAACGATAAAATATATTTATATATTCGTTCATATAATGATAATGGACATGGAATTTGCAATATCTACATATGAAACATGTAATACATATTTGGTATATTACAAAATGAGTATGTATAGTTTTATCAGTAATATGTTTATGCTTTAGTAGGCGTCTTTTTGTGGTGACTGAACACAAGGAATAATAAAAATATAAATTATCATCACACTTCACTAATTCTATTCTTCGCGCAGTGAGCGACGCATGCATAAACCATAGTAATATTACGTGTAACGATTTCTTTAACCTTCACGGTCTAGTTACTCAAAGGAATAAACAGATATTTATGTATTGACATACATAAATAAGGATAGGTTGTAGTAAAGCGTATTTACATAATGTACGCGGGGCGACAAATTAAGCTATACATTTCCAATATGAGCTGACTTCTTACTGTACGAAAAACCTATACAATGCGAGGTCAGCTAAAACTGGAAATGCATAGCTTGATATGTAGCCGTATGTATCTACTTAATACCAATTTTTTTTTATGATACATGTACACACTGTAAATACACATAATTATAAATTGAGTACCATGGTAATGCTTATTTCTTAAGAAATTTCTTCCAGCAGACCTGCAAAAGGAGAGGTTATAAAGAGATGTAGATATCATTAATATGAACGCATGCAACTTACAAAGGTTAATCAGAAAGAATATTATGTTTACTGCTACAAATGGACTGTTATGAGGACAGAAATCGAAACGTTGAATTTAGTGCCGTAAGTCATGATATAGATAAAGACGCGGATCCGAGTATCAGTAATCTTGATAAATGCACAGATGCTCCCAAGTATACAAACACAAAATAAATCAATTCAGAGGATTTCGCCATTACCAAGCTTAGTCTTATTACCCTTATTTAACACTATTTTGTTTGAAACCCAAGTATTTGGTAAACAACCCGGCACTGACCGCAAACATAGCATTTAATTGAATCACTACATACAACTCTGAGGTTGTGTTAATATTAGATATTCAGTTAATAGCACAAACATCCTTAAATGCTAATGTTTCAATCAGGATATTTAGAGGTAAATTAAACGTTTAGTATGCTAATTTTACCATGTAATGCTTATTTACATTTGTTTAATGAATTCTCTGTTAGTTTTATATATATTTAAATAAAAATAATTTGAAAATTTCGTAAATGAATAAAATTTTGGTCGCAATATACTTTGAACTATGTTTAATGAATTAAGATGTTCGAAACACAACATATGTAGTATTATTTTTAATATATTATAATCATGTTCATTATTCTGTATCTACACTTAAATAGTAATCTGATAAGTTATTTTTGGTTCACCAATGAAATTTTCATATTTAAGCTACCAAAACACAAGACCTGTTTTTGTTACTAATCCATCATTGTATTAATATTTAAGTTTATACTAAGTTATACCTACTGTGAGCTTATATTTGACCATGTTTAAATACAAATCAATACCAGTTGCGATAGTTTAGATAATTAACTGTATAAAACTATAATCTGCTATATTTAACACAATTTACATAAAATTGTGTCTACAAACCTCGTTATTTCAATACCATTATTGGTGTTTACATTTATTTCAGTTTTGTCACTCTGCAAAACATAACACAGATTTCTTATTGTTATGCGTCTGGCACTTAGGATTATTGTGTCGTCCATTTCTCTCAAGGTAATTAGTCACGCCCTTATAAGCAAACAGGTTAATAGGACACTCGCTGTCATCTGTACGGACAGCAGAATCCTTGGAATGTTAATGTCAAAACTGTTCTCTGTATAATTTTTTTGAATAACTTTTCTGTTCATAACATAAATTAAAGTCACTTTTGGTGTCCGTCTGTGTACCCACTTTGCTTTTTCAAACAACGTAACAGATTCCGATATGGTTTTTACCATAATTTAGAAAATTAATTCGGGAACTTATAAGTGTATAATGTTTTAAAATAATAGAGCCACGTCATCACTACATAGTATACAAAAAAGTCGCTTCCGTCTGTCTGTCCCTATATATGTATGCTTAGATTTTTAATACTACGCAATGGATTTTGATGCGGTTCTTTAAATAGATTGAGTTATTCAAGAGAAAGGTTTATACGTATAATACGCAGTCGAAGCCGCTGGCAAAAGCTAGTGTTATAAAAAAGACAGCGGGATACAGAACAGGTTTCTAGAAGTATATGAAATACTGACACAGAGTTTTTATTGCACGCCAAGAGAAGCATACTTTCAACTATTTCAGCTGTCAGCCGTATGTTAATTCTAAAATAGCAAACTCTACTACTCTTGGGCGTTACTAGGATATTCGGTTTAGAAAAGCTCGGTATTGTCGAACTTTCCTACTGTTCCTCAATCATACCTGTACGGTCTGACAGGCAACTTTAATAAATATATTAAACTAGCTTTTTTTGCCCGCGGCTTCGCTCGCGTAAAAAATTCTCACACAAATTTCCAACCCTTACTCAATTTTTTTTTGCTCAATACAAACTTCCACTCCCCATTTTAGGGAAGTGGGGGGTTAGAAAGAGACCAAAAGTAGCCTATGTCACTCTCCATCCCTTCAACTATCTCCACTTAAAAAAATACGTCAATTCGTCGCTAAGTTTTGCCGTGAAAGACGGACAAACAGACACACACACTTTCCCATTTATAATATTAAGTATGGATATCGGAAATTCATTGTCAAGAACGGTACAGATGACATCACAGAAGTCATGTTCTTAAGGATCAAAGGTCTCGTAGTTCCCAAACTAGGTATAAGTCAGTGACTCGTTGTTGTTAGTGCTCTTCCATATAGAAGTAACTCTGTATTTAATTGGTTATTAAAAGTGTAGTGAAAAAGAAAACAAAACGTAGGCAACAATTGATCGTTGGTTTTAATCCCAAAGAAGTTTTAAACTCTGGAATGGTATTGAAAAACAACTTTGTCATACATACCTACACAAGTTTCAAATAGAACCTTTCAAGTAAATCTCGTAAAAATATAAAATAAGACACCGTTAAATACTATTCATTGAAACACTAACATTTCTTTGGAAGGTCGCCAATCGGATACGGACAGTATCAAGTAAGTGAAAAACAACTGCCTTTAAGAATTCCGGCGATACATTTTCTTAAAATATTGTGTGCACCAGAAAACAATCTGACCTTAAATATCGTAGTTAGAAACCATAAGTACAGTTTATAGCGCAAAAGTTTTCATTTTATTTAGTGTAACAAGCAATTATCCTATCCTATTTCCTACTAATATTATAAACGCGAAAGTTTGTATGTATGGATGTTTGTTCCTCTTTCACATAAAAACTACTAACCCGATTTAGATGAAATTTGGTACACAGATAGTTTATAACCTGGAGTAACACATAGGATACTTTTATTCCGGTAGTATATTCCCGCGGAATAATTTCCGACCTCCGTGCGGGCGAAGCCGCTGACAATAGCTAGTCATTAATATACAGCGTTTTTTTTTCCTCGTGGTTACCATGTGTACAAACACGTTGCGAATATGTGCGTAAGCGATGGAGATCTCGGTCTTATGCGAGACAATTGTGTACCTAGTCGAAATTGTGTGAGTGCGTGTGCATGTGTATGCAATTTACTGACACTACTCGTCTTCACACACATTCTCAGCATATTTGTAACTAACACTTGGTAACCAAATGTAAGGAACCCCTTGATTCATGAGTTAAAATATTATACATTAAGTTTAGTTGCTTGTTACACTAAAATTATTGAATATTTTAGCTTTCGTGATAAGAACGTAACTGGTTTGCAAAAACTATTAATGGATTTGTTTTAAATAATATTTATTCTATATTTTTCCTAAAAGATTTATGTAAATTTTAAACAAATACACAGTGTACCTACTCACAATGTATATTCAGTCCTTAAGCACAGTACACTGTGTACTATATTTTGTTACATTTTATTTATTCACAGTGAGTATAGCAATGAAGAGCAGAGTCTCCTAATACAGGCATTGTTTGCTTAAAAGGAGGCTCCAAACACGTCTTTGTAATGTGAATGCTAATTGTGACCAATAAATTATTTTGTATTTTTTGTAATGGCGGATAAATTTGTCAATTTTAGTTCTCATCATAAAGAAAAACTTAAAAAAAATGAGACAACATTGTATTCTGATTAAAATTAAACTCATGTATTTTTTGTATTTGGTCAAATAATTAGAGAAGTTTGTACTGACTGTAATTAATTACTTATGATTATTTTGAAACCATTTTGTATCAACTCTTATGTACATAACTTGAATGAATATTGTTTAAAGAGTTTTGGTAAAATTAGCACAGAACTAATAATATTTTTAATGAATTCAACATTTCAACCATGTAAGTCTAACTTTAAAGTAATAAAGTCACTTTATTTGTGTATTATATTTTCTACACTTAAGTCACACACTAGGTTATTGAATGTAAATAGTTCTTTGTAAAGTAATTTATTAAATAATACTTTATAATTTCATTAAAGGTTGATGTTGGAAAAGGCCTCGTTTTTTTCTTTTAATTCTTAACACATTATGTCATTTCTAGCTCTGAAAGACAGTAAAGCTCTGAATTGCCGTCGTGATGAAAGTGTTAGGCTTCTGCCTCGAAAATTACGGGCAGCGGGGCGGCGGCAGCGGTGGCGCGGGAGCGGCGCGGGCCACGCAGACCCGTTCTCGAAACCAGCGGGCAGAACTCGCGGCACCATAGCGGCTTAGTGTTGTGTTCGTGGTTGTGTCGTCGAGATATTTGTTTTTATTCGCGAACGAAATGTCTGAACAACGGCAACAACATCTTTTTGATTCAAATTTATTCCTAACGCTCGATTTATTGTGGGCAAAAGAAAAAGTGAATCCCTACTTATAGGGCAAGGCAAAAAATAGGCGATTTTTATCGAAATTTTTAAGAACAGAGACAATGTCCTGACAAATAATACAATTAAACCAGAATAAGTGTAGAAACTGTTCTATATCGGTGCCATCTCAAAAATTTCTGAAATAATTTGCTCTAGCACGTCCGAGGATATTTCGATACGTTGCAAAAATACATTGCACAACACTGCAATGCAGACGCGCGGGCGGTCACCGCTTGACTGGAGTGCACCGCTCGTTGCCCAGCCTCGCACCGCTGCCGCGTCGCTGTTTTCGAGGGCCGGTCCATTTGATTTTACGCATAAGATCCTGCCGCTACCGCGCCGCCGCACAGTGGGCCCATACTGAAAGTTAGTGGACTTAGGCAACAAAGTTACCATATCGATGCAATTTTTTTTTATATGACGTGTTATAATATTCCTGACAACTTTTATTCTTATAAAATTTCTTCTAAACTTGATAGTTTGTCTTGAAAAAAATTTATTAGATTTTTTTGTATGGATCGCTCCATACAAAAAAATCTAATAAATTTTTTTCACGTTTAATTTTTTTTCTTCAATTGTACTAATATGTTGGGTGTGTGGCGTGAGTATATGATAGCTAGGGTCATTTTCTATCCACGAAAAAAAAATCAGCGCCGGCCATCTGCGGCGGCGCGAGTAATCATTCGGTAAAAAAATAATATATTTGGAAGAATTTTTTGTCATTTAAAATAAATTCAAAGCATATTTTTTGTCTCATTTGGCTGTTTTCACCTTCTTTTTAGTTAAATAAATAGTTTTAATAGCGCATACGTACTTAGAACTAGTAATTCTGGTAGAGATTTAGTTATTATTGCATGTTATCGGTACAAATGAGTCATCAATCACAATGCAGGTGCTCTGCATTGTGATTGATGACTCATTTGTTTGTGCGCGCAAAACTAATGAGTCATCGAAAAATGCTCGTCTCTGATTGGCTGTGTTATTTTTTAACTGCACGTTATCTATTGTTGAATAAATATATCGTAATGTTTCAGGTTATACTAATTTTGTTAATGATAGGTGAAATAATTTAAATTTGTACGGGCAAGTCGTTGATAATTATCTACATAATCAACTGTATGTATATTATTATAGTATAAGTTATCGTACGTATGATCAATATGAAACTGTGAAGTAATTGTAGCCCTGAAAAGGGCTGTTTGTCATATTCCTAACCCTGATGGGCTTTTGTGGGAATAATTTAGAGCCGGATCACATTATTTCTTGTTCCAGAAGTGCTAGTGGGTCCGGCAAATTTTCGGACTCTGCTATGAGGCATTCTTCTTCCTCCATAATTTCACTGTCACAGGGAGGCTCAGTAGTCTGTAACAACTGAGTTGCTTCAGGCAACAACTCATTATGAACCTTTTTCATTATTTTAGGCCTTATGTAGGATATGTGGGGATCAGAGCTTATTAGAAGTCCATGGAGGATGTCTTCGTTTGTTGCTATTCTCCCCGTTTTCCGAGTGTGCCTCTCCCTGACGTTTCTGAAGTCCTTATTACGGGCTTCCGAAGCTTCTTCAGATAAGGTACCTAAAACGAATAAGTACATACATTTTAATTTCAAAACGCAATCGAGTCAAATAATACATCAAACTATATTTATTTTTTACTTACCGATTGGCAAAACACCAAAGTGGTTACAGATGTCTGCACCGTGCATTAGAAGTTTATGTACACTAACTGGCATGTAGTACCACGAATAGTGTTGCACGTACACATCAGCTGTTTCTCTACAGTATCTTCTAAATTTTTCACAGTCAATGTTTTTGCCTGATGATATGGCTTTTAGAATAACGGAAAATCTGAAAATCAGATTTTCGTCAATTCCCGTTATTCTGGAAGATCTTTTGTAATCTTGGAAAAAGCGCCTCGCTGTATTCCCGTCGTTTGTAGTTCCAAAACCCTAAAATGGGAAAACAATACTGTAATATACAAAACATAGAGATATAATTCACAAACAACATAAAGAGAGCGAAAATTAAATACATACCTGTTTGACTATATCAATCAGCATTCCAGTTTGCTCACGAAACTCTTGCTGTGTGGTATTTTTTTTAGCTTGTTTCAAAGCCTTATGTTTGCCGCGAGCAGTCCATCGTTGAAAATCCAGATTATAAGATATATGGAGAAGACATTCCATACACCGAATCTTCATATGCAGTGAAGAAATTCCTTGTTCGACAGTACACTTCACTGGTCGACAGTACAGAGTTGAGCAAGGTGTGGGGTTCTCCCAAACTAGATTTTCATTCCCAGATGATGGCCTAGTAGACACTAGCCGAAGAGGGACGATGCTCATCATGACTACTGATGAATCATCGAACTGTGTAGCTGTGTTTGACGTTTTCTGTTTATAGTTATTCTGCGACGAAGAACCATCAAGTCCCCATTTCCAGATCAACTTGAGTTCTTCATTTTGAGACCTATCAACAGTATTTATATCAAGTAATATCCTCTCCATAGTGTGGTCTAATAGCGCTTGCAATTTAATGTGACCTCCGTTTTCGGTAATCTCCATACTCTCTTGTGGTGGGTAACGTCTATGCTTGGCATTTACAAGCTTTGGATAAGATGGAAAGGCAGCACAGTTTTCTTCTTTCAGAAATTGTCGAAGAGCTAAGTACTTCCATTTCGAGAGCACAACTGAGGTATAAAGAGCTAAACACTTATCTTCAGAGACAGTACTTAAGCTCTGCTTTTTGAATAGTCTCTCTTCTACTTTGGATAGCGCATCTGGATTACTGGAAAGGTATTCGACCACTTTTGCCAGATTCGTTTTGCCGTTGTCTTTCAATTTTATTATGTACCAGTGCTGCAACTCTTCCTCGGAATTTTCTTCTACTATGGAAGTAGAACGTCTTTTCTTTTGCTTATTACTTAACTCTTCGAACGGTTTTCTGTGCTCCTTTTCTGTAGATGTTCCCGCTTCCGCAGTACATACTGCAAGAGTAGGAACATGGCAATCTATATCCACAAGCTCAGATAAGGCTGCGTCCGAAAAGCCCATCACACTTCTCAGATCAACACTGTCACAAACAGGCCAGTTGATGTTTTTTTTCCAACCACTTGCGATTAATTACACGATTCATAAAAGTTTTTTGATTTCTACTTGACTCTATCCACTTTTTATTTAAATTTACACAAAAAAGTCGACAGAACTCCTTGATTCGGTTCTTGTCTTCTTCAAAAACTTTGGTAGTCAAGACAGAAATGATAATTTCATACAGAAACATTTTTCAGATCACCGCCACTTCTTAATTTCACAAAAAGCTCTAGGTTGGTACAAAATCCAGCCATAGTTCTAATGTAAATATAAAAATACATGTATTTCACTGTGTTCACAAACAAGCGACAAGAGCGAAACTAGATGGACTTAATGAATGTCTTTATATTTATAGTTAGTGTTAATTATTCAAGTAGTGGACATAACAGTGAGTGAAAATTATTCAGCCAATCAGAGACGAGCATTTTTCGATGACTCATTAGTTATGCGCTTAGCCGAGTGCACAAACAAATGAGTCATCAATCACAATGCAGGTGCTACCGATAACATGCAATAATAACTAAATCTCTACCAGAATTACTAGTTATAAGTACGTATGCGCTATTAAAACTATTTATTTAACTAAAAAGAAGGTGAAAACAGCCAAATGAGACAAAAAATATGCTTTGAATTTATTTTAAATGACAAAAAATTCTTCCAAATATATTATTTTTTTACCGAATGATTACTCGCGCCGCCGCAGATGGCCGGCGCTGATTTTTTTTTCGTGGATAGAAAATGACCCTAGCTATCATATACTCACGCCACACACCCAACATATTAGTACAATTGAAGAAAAAAAATTAAACGTGATTCGCTCCATACAAAAAAATCGAATTATTTTTTTTCAGGACGAACTATCAACTTTAGAAGAAATTTTATAAGAATAAAAGTTGTCAGGAATAATATAAATCGTCATATAAAAAAAATCGCATCGATATAGGAACTTTGTTGCCTAAGTCCACTAATTTTCAGTATGGGCCCACTGTGCGCCGCCGCCACCGCCCCGCTGCCCGCAAGGTTCGAGGCAGAGGCCTTAGCCAATCAGCGTGGAAACTCGCCGATGCCCCAGAGTACATCGGACGTATAATGGGTCAGTAGATACGTCACTCTTGGAGTATGCTCTCATGTGGGCCTTTTTCATGCCCTGTTCCCTGCACGGCACAGGGGTTGATAGACGCTGTTGAAGGTGCCAAGATCGTAGCTAAATTCTGGGCTGACTGTATGTAAGTTACTGTCGACACGAAAAGAAGAATAGATAGTGGATTGATACTTAAAAGAAGAAATACACAATACGTAATAGAAGTTCATCAATATAACATGGCAAGAAACTTCGCACCAGGTCCAGACAGAGCTGGTGGTATGAGCTGAACTCTTTTAACCCTTTATAGGACGGCTCATAGAAAGTAGCCAGTAAACTGAACAGTCATTTCAAGATACCTAGGACCTTGAAGTGGACGGTCATTTCTTCAGTATTCACTGTTCAGTTTACTGGTCACTTTAAATGAGCCGGTAGGACGGCAAACAGTGAAGAGTGAAGAAGTGACCGTCCACTTCAAGGTCCTGGGTACCTTGAAATGACTGTCCAGTTTACTGGCCACTTTGTATGAGCCGTCCTATAAAGGGTTAATAAAAATTGGTCCTCGGCATTTCTGAATCGAACGACGTGGAAAGAGGAGGCTTTTGCCCAGCAGTGGGACATCAATGACTAATAAAATAAAATCCAGCATATATCATAAAGGTCTTGCAATGTTTTTTGTGTGTGGTACAGACCATCAAACTGAATAACTTTCTCCATGAGGCCAATATCTTGCATCGCGCGAACAGAGTTTACCGCGCAGCTAATATATATATATATAAGGTGTATCTATTCATACACGAAATATTTAAAGAGGTACACCTGTAGGTGGTAAAGATGCTACAGCAAAGAAAAAAAAAATTTTAAATGTATTTTTTTCAAAATTTAATATTTATAAATTATTTGACGCACATGAGAAATACTGGCTCCTTATTTTTTACGGCCGCACCGCGGCACCGCGGCCATGCTCGTGCCGTCCAGTCACCGCCTTCGCAGCATCAGGCGGGCCATTCATAGAATTTGGAGTAAAGGTTTTATGCAAAACGTCTCAAACAGTTTTAAAATTATAATAATTACGAAAATTCAAAAACGCTCAGATAAAATTTTTCGTTATGTTTCTATAGCTTCTTTACCATCTACAGGTGTACCTCTTAAAATATTTCGTGTATGAATAGATACACCTTATATGTATAGTACAATATCCCGACATCAATCGTCGGGCCAGCGTGGCTGTGGTTGCCCACCAGACACAACACCTGTCTGGTCAAAGTATCCTCTCTTTGCTACGAAGGTTGAGTGAACTTTACACCCTGTACCTTATACCTCCAAACCTGCGTAACTGCGAGAGAATGATGAGCTGTTCCATACATTTGGGTCAAGTAGAAGTAGTTTGAATAGGACAACAGATTTTATTCCGCGATTACGATGTTTGTCCTACGGAGATAATTGTTCAGTTTGGTCTGTATCACACCGTTTAATACGCTACTATATAAACAAGCTGTATGTTAGGATGAAAAAGTCTAGATAGACACTAATCGTCATTCTGTACAATAGTCATAAAACCATACTAAAAAGTTTTTCGCAAAACTAGAACGTTATCAAGGACAAGAGCAAAGTCTGAGTTTATATGAGAACTACTTTTGGAAACAAAGGTTAGGGCCACCAACAATCCATTCATATTTTTGTGTCATTTTTCAAGACTCAC
The DNA here is from genome assembly GCA_932294355.1 of Aporophyla lueneburgensis. Taxonomy (NCBI): domain Eukaryota; kingdom Metazoa; phylum Arthropoda; class Insecta; order Lepidoptera; family Noctuidae; genus Aporophyla; species Aporophyla lueneburgensis. The sequence continues at coordinate 24,744,110 of OW028745.1, read as the reverse complement.
TCCAATTTCGGCTTGGGTTCCAGTCTAATTGGACAGGATTAACAAATAAAACTTTACATGAAGCGAACAATTTAACGTCTGATAACATCGATATCCACAACCCAATTACAGGCGACCAACTGAAGTGCTGTATTCCGTGAAGCTTACTTCGAACTGCATTTAAGTGATCGAAATTGAACTCATTTATTATTGAAGTAAAATCCATGTATCTTACTATATTCTGCTATTATTATAAATGTGAAACTTTGTATGTTTGTTACTCAATCATGAAAATCGACTAAACAGATATTAATGAAATTTGGCTCACAGATAATTTACAACTTAGACTAACGTATAGGAAGCTTTTATCTCGGAAGTAAGTTCCTGTGGGATAATTTTCGACCTCTTCGAAGGCGAAGCCGCTAGTAAAAACTATTGAGGTTATAGTTTTTTCTAATATTAAATTATTTTATTATGAAATTACTGACAGACATAGAAATCAGACCTTTGAACTAACTTTATGAACCCGTACCTTAGAAACCAGTGTCCAGTTTAAGCTACTTTTTTTGATCCTACACCGTTCAGTGAATTGTGTTTTAAGAAAAACAGCACGTTTCGTTTGCTTTCGTGGAGAAAATTGCACGGATTGTAGCATCTTAACTTTTCAGATTAATCTATCCACAGTAGCTACATGGCCACAAAGGTTAAAAGTTAAATCGAGAGTATCTTCGTACCTTCTGCTGGCCGTAATGCAAAGAACTGCTTAATTCCGTGTTAGCATCGAATCGCTTCTGAAATGACTTGCCTCATCCTTTTCGTGCTATAAAACCAGTTGGCACGTTCAAGCTGCGGTTCCAAGGCCCGATTTTTCCCCAGCCTCAGCTCTGTCGTCGCCCGTCTTATACGTCAGGACTGGGTAATTTCAAAGGTGTTCCACAAAGACGCTTGGCGCGGCCTGTACTAGTGCGATTCTTTTTTTATTTCAAATGTAGGCTGAATAAAACCATAGTGCCTACATTCGCAGAAATGGTTCAAAACACTTCCCATTTTGGAATAGCGGCCACCCGGCCGCACCAGGCCGAAGTGCATACACCTTCGGAATGCTCGGTTTTGATGGTGACCGATCTCGATGAGTGTGGCAATGTCTGGGATGGCTTGTTAGTTATCGGGCCGTGGGCATTCTAAGTTTGAACAACACAGGTTACGAGTACTACGAGTAGCCTATATCTGACGTTCCACTTTTTCCACTCAAAGCACTGCAAACAATGAACCAAAAGCTAAAATTAATTACATTAAAAAGATCCAATGATGTTGTTCTTAGGTATTCGGCGTCTATCACTCCATTACTGACTACTCCACTATCGAATGATATACAAAAATAAACCTGCACTCGAGTAAACCGATATCGGATTTTTTCAGAATTAATCCAATTTATGAAATTGCCATCTGCACGCAATTAGTGTTGGTGACCTGAGAGGAGTCAAATGTTTGCAGCATCGTAATTTGTTTGTATCACATTGTTTTGTTTGTTGAGTAACATTTGAAACTTGTTCTTGCGACGTGCACAAAACAACACCATCAAACAATTATACATACATACACATGCACAAACGATTTAGCGGTGGCTTAAATATAAAAAATATTAAATATAAAAAAATAATATGGTTATATTTGACATTCGGTAACACTATAGACAAATTGTTGACGCTGTACTACTGTGAAGAGGGTTCGCTGGCGGGATGGTGATATCCAGGACCAGGACGTAGGTGTAATGAGTAAAGAATACTTCTTCAGGACTCTCTTCTTTATTCTTCTTTATTCCCTTGGAACTTCTAAATATTTGTACTGATCCTAAACTCTCTGTTAACCACGTTTGCTCATATTTTACAGATATTGGCAAGAACCTTGCAGATAAAATTATCTCATCGAACCAAAACACACACACGAAACTTCAGAACAAGTCAGTTCCTCCTGTTAATTCTTTTGTCCTATCAGAGACAGATGCTAATGAGGTGGAATCAATCATTCAACAGCTACGTAGTAACTGTGTGACGGGCTGGGACAAACTATCGTCTAGTATTCTAAAATATTGTCGAAATTCAATCATTCCCTCTATAACGCACATTTTTAATCTGTCTATACAAACCGGAGTATTTCCCAATGCGTTTAAGAAAGCTATAGTGCACCCAGTTTACAAGGGAGGAGACAGAGACTATGTAAGCAACTACCGGCCTATTTCAGTGCTATCAGTGCTATCAAAAGTGCTAGAGAAAATATTAAATATAAGACTCAATAAATACCTAAACAAAAATAATTTAATTGCCAGTAACCAATATGGTTTTCGAAACGGTGTTTCTACTGAAGATGCTGTGCTTGATCTCACTCAATTTCTTGCAAATCAACTAGACAATAAGAATAAATGTCTCGGTATTTTCTTGGATATGGCAAAGGCCTTTGACACAGTCTCTGTTTCCAACCTCTTAACCAAGCTGGAGAATATGGGCATTAGGGGTACACCTTTACAATTGTTCAAAGATTATTTAAGCAACAGAACCCAACAAGTTAAACTTGACTCCTATCTCAGTGAGGAAACACTCATAACGTACGGAGTGCCCCAGGGGAGCGTTTTAGGCCCTACGTTGTTTAAAATATACATTAATGACCTTTGCACAATGTCCATGCCTAACGCAAAAATATATACCTACGCTGACGACACAGCTATTGTGATAAACGCTCCCACCTGGGACGAGGTCAAGGTAAAAGCAGAGGATTGTTTTGGGGAAGTTATAAAATGGCTCAACTCCAACCTTCTCACACTTAACCTGGACAAAACAAACTATATTACATTTTCCATTAATAAGATAACTCAACCACCTGAAACTTTTAGTATTGTCGCCCATACTTGTTTAGACAGAACTCAAAGTTGTAATTGTCAAAAAATTACTCGGTCTACTACTGTTAAGTACCTTGGAGTAGAAATTGACGACAAATTGCGATGGGACAAACACTTAATTAAACTAAAAACTAGGTTAAGTAGTATGATTTATATTTTTAAAACTCTTAGAGAATCTGCATCAACTGAGCTTCTTACAAAAATATATATTGCACTATGCCAATCTGTCATTCAGTATTGCATCACAGTGTGGGGGGGGTGCTGCAAAAACAAGGTTCCTCGCATTGGAACGGGCACAGAGAGCTATCCTTAAAGTGATGACCCGAAAACCGTTTCGATACTCGACCACACAACTATATTCTGACTGCAAGGTGCTTAGTGTCCGACAAATCCATGTGCTTGAATCCATCTTGAGAAAGCATCGATCGGCTCCCCCTCCTGATACTACCAGACGTAGACAGAAACTAGTTTGGCATACTACTTCACATCACACAGCATTTGCGAGAAGACAGTATTATATAACAAGCACTATACTTTATAACAAAATAAATAAAAAACTTAATATATTACATTTAAGCAAGCATGATGCCAAGGTTTTAGTAAAAGGATGGTTATTACAATTGGACTACCTAACAACAGAATATCTTTTATCTCCACAAACATATTAAACATTTTAATAAAAGACACACACACACACACATACACGCCCACACCCACATACACGCACACACCCACATACACGCACACACACACATCCCCCATACACACATACTTTTATTCACTACTTGAATTTTATTTTTAATAAAAATATATATACATTATAAATCATTTAAAACAGTAGCACACAATATTTTTTAGGTTACAAAATAATGAAATTGTCAGCTGAATGCTATCTTCTGAGATACAGGCCTCGCCTAGTTCAGAAGATAGAGTCTACATAAGCGAACCTCTTTTTACCACCACAAATGCTGCTGGATTATTGTTGTTTATTGTATACAACATTAGTATTAAGTTCGTTTAATATGTAATTGTTGTTACTATGCTGGTGAGAAATAAACTCTTTTTATTTTTATTTTTATTTATTTATTTTATTTTTTATTTTCTTAATACTTCTTAACTGCTGGATATGGAATGAATTATCACAGAAAGCTCTGTTTTTATAGAATTTGCCCTATTATTTTCAATTAATTATGCCAGTTCAAAATGTCATAATTATAACCAGCCTGTACAATCGTGAGGCATACAACCTCTACAGTTTGCGCGCGACACTAAGTTTTGTATGGGAAACTTACTAATGCCATACTTGACACTCCCCATAAAACCACAAAAAATATTTCTTATAAATCTAAACTAAATTCCTACCATCGCTAATACAAATAATATTAAAGACATATATAATAATATTCTCGATATGATCATAGATTTAAAAAATGAAATAAGTTATATATCTATAAAATTCATTTATTACCTATGGTTATACTTGACATTCAGTAAGACTATAGACACAAAATCAGGCTTACCAACTTAGGGGTTTTCCCAAATTTAGGGGGTAAATAAGAGGATTGGGATTTTTTAAGGGCGTTCCATTTTTAGGGGAATTCTTAGAGATTTTTGGCCATCTTACATTTCCCATTGTGTTTTTGATTACAATAAAAGTATTAGCGACTTCTAGTACGGTTCCTCGATACTAAGAATGCAGAGTGAATGATTAACAAATGTCGTGTAATAAATATAGACAAATATTACTACTGTGTGCTGGTCTATGATTACTGAACATTCGTTGGTTATTTTCATTATAATTTTTTAGGGGATTTTTTTAGTAATTGTGGCAATTTTAGGGGTTTTTAACTTAAGCTTTAGGGGTAAATATTTCTGGGTGTTGGTAACACTGCAAAAAATAATAAAGACAGATTTGGACCATAGACAAAAGAATATCTATGCATGTGTGTATTAGATACACGGTAATGAATGAACAGTAGTGTGTGTAACGTGTTATTTATTGAAAATAATGTATTTTAACGCATAATTTAAAAAAATATTAGCATTCGTCACTTCTTCTCTGTATAAACTATAAGTGTGCGAAATTTCATACTCATCCGTCCGCCCAATTTTCATAAAAAAGGATCCAAAGTTTTCGCTTCACGTATTAATATATAGATTAGTGTAGTTAAACATCTTTTTGTTTCTATGTTCCACTTTCAGAAACAAAATCATAACCATAATCTGGTTCCAACGCTCCTACTGCTGGTACACTGGCCTCCTCTCTCTAATAGGGAGTCGGCCGTAATCCACCTTGCGGGTCTAGTGCTGGTTGACTTATAATCAAAGCCTTTCAGGCTTTGGATGTCAACTTTGATGGGACGGCTGACAGCAGTTTTCTTGATTATAAAAGTGATTTAAATCCAAAATAATTATCATATCATATATCATAGCATATAAATATTGATAAGTTCATCCAGACGAACATAATATATTGCTAATAATTCAAATAAACCCTATTTCCAAGACTTATCAAAAACCGATAACTGTCAATATTTTACAAGATGGAAAAAAAAATGTCTGTGATCGGTGCAAAATCATAAAATAGATAGAGAAAGGCTGGACCTTTTATAACAACAAAAGAGGTTGATATTTTCTGGTCAAACCAAAGAAGAAGTTGACAAGAAAAAAGGGCTGCGACCTGTACGCGCGGCGGCGGCGCCACCGTGGCATTGCAGCACCCCAGGCCACGCGTCTGCGCCAGTGTGCCGCCGCCGTCAAGTTACGTCACAAAGTGACAGACAATCTTATACAATGTTTTTTTTTGGAAATATTTTAATTAATGTAAATAGTTATTTAAGTATATTTGTGTGTTGAGTGCTTATCATCTTTATTTTAGGTAAGTCTGTGTAAATAAACCTATGTTAAATGTCGGCTGTAGCAACCCCGGTAGTGCCAGTCAACCTGCCACATCGCTTGATGTCCAGGTGAGATGTCCCCATTGCTCCCAGCCACGCTTCTTTAAAGGCAAACGGGGGCTACGGATACACTTTGGCAAGGTTCACAAACCTCATAGTGTACCTCCGTGCCCCCCAGCCACATACACAACACCCACAACTTCAGATCAAAGTTTATGGAAAACGCTGGCAAAATTCAAAAATTCAACCCCGGTAATAAAGAGAGTTCCCCGAGGCGCAAGACGATTTGTTGCACTGAGTTTGGCACGATGTCTCCGTCTTGTGACTCAGGAGAACTCAGAAAGTGCCTGGGAGCAACTACTCACCTTCCCGTATAGGATTTTACATGTAGAAAAAAATTCGGCGACCAAAAAATCTTTAACATTCCAAATTAATCAAAATTGTAACATTTCATCCCCAATTTTAGATTCAAAATTACCTCCATTCAGTACAACTTTTCAAAAAGGCTTATTTTCACATGTGGAATCCAAATTAAGTGAAGGTGACATCAGGGGAGCGGCCAGGATACTATTTAGCAGCGATGTGGTGGCGCCTTACTCTCCAGAAACTCTATCAGCTCTCGAGAGTAAACATCCAGCGCCTGCGGATGGTCTCGCCTTCCCCGATCCTCCCGACCCTCCTGATCTAAATTCAACTTTCTTTGACATTTCGGCCCCCCAGTTGATTGCAGCCGTGAGCTCCTTCCGAAATGGTTCCGCCGGCGGCCTCGACGGCCTGACTCCACAACATTTAAAGGATCTTTTGAGTTCAGGCGCCGGGGAAGCTGGTGAGTCGCTTTTGAAGGAGCTTGCGGCCCTGATTAAACTTATGCTCAACGGCGGTGTGAACGAGGCCGTCGTCGACGTCTTGTACGGGGCCAACTTATGTGCCCTGCGCAAGAAGGATGGCGGCATACGTCCCATCGCCGTTGGCTGCACATATAGGCGTACGGCAGCCAAGCTTTGCTGTCAGATATACAGCCAAAAACTGACAGCAAAGTTTCAACCCCTGCAGCTAGGTTTTGGCTTAAAAGGGGGCTGTGAAGCTGCCGTGCACGCCCTTTCTACATTTGTAAACTCCAAGAAAGGCGAGGTCATCCTCAAGGTTGACGTTAAAAATGCCTTTAATTCCGTAAACAGGGACACTTTGTTGGCTGAAGTCAAAAAGGAACTACCCGAAATTTATGGTTTTATGTGGCAATGTTACAGGTACTTACCCCTCTAAATTATTATACAAGGACAATGTTTTGGAATCAGCAGTAGGATGCCAACAGGGTGACCCTCTTGGGCCAGTCATTTTCAGTTTAGCTATTCATCCAATCATCCAGAAACTAAATTCAAAATTTAACGTGTGGTATTTAGATGATGGAACGCTAGGAGGTTTTTTTTTTTTTTTTTTTTTTTTCAGGATGGGAAATCATCAAATGACTTTTCCCGCTCTGGGCGGAGCGGGAGGGCGTGTCAGACTTTTACTGACTAAAACCCACCCGTGTTCCATCAGTTGCCCATGTGCCAGGGTACGGTATCTCTTTCGAACAATCACGCGACCCTGGCAACGCTAGGAGGTGACGCAGACACTGTTTTGAAAGATCTACAACTGCTCAAACAGCAATTTAAATCTATTGGCAACAGCAATTTAAATATATTACCTTAACCCATCAAAATGTGAAATTTTCCTTTCTGACATTACTGACAGACAACTGACACTAGATAAATTTAACGCAATAGCCCCACAAATCAAAATTATAGAAAAAAGTTCACTGCACCTCCTAGGTTCCCCAATTTTAGAAGACAGCTTTTCTCAATTCATCGACGATAAAATTAAAAATTTCAACGATATTTCGGACAGGCTTTCCAAAATAAATATACATTCGGCATTCACCCTAATAAAATACTGTTGTTTTGGCCCAAATTTTATATATTTTCTTCGCTCTTCCCCCTTATGGAAGCAGCCACAGCTCCTGGACAAAATTGACCAAATTATTCGCAGTACACTAACATCCATTTTAAATGTGGCCTTGGACGACCGAGCGTGGCTTCAAGCCACACTACCCATCCGCTTTGGTGGTCTCGGCGTCCGTAAAATTACTAGTATTAGCTTACCGGCCATTCCTATCCTCTGTCCACAGCACTGAAAAGTTGACCGGGAGAATTTTAGCTCCGTCCTTGGTTGACTCTGAAGTGCCGTGCTTCACAGATGCAGTGAATGCCTGGAAAATGACTTGCCCGGATACAGATCGGCCCGTGAACCCATCTTCCCAGAGACAGGGGGATGAGCCGCTCTGCAGGTTGGTACGGAATAATCTTATAAATACGTCCACCAATACTGCTGAGCGTGCCCGCCTTCTAGCTGTGGGCGAGTGGGAGTCGGGCCTCTGGCTTCAGGCACTACCGTCACCCAACATAGGTACTATGCTGAGTGACACCACCTTCCGGATTGCTACATGCCTGCGTCTGGGCGCTCCTTGCGTGGCTCTGCATCGCTGCCAATGCGGTGAAGGTGTCGACTACCTCGGACACCATGGCCTATCCTGCAGTAGGAGCGCAGGCCGGATAGCACGGCACGCCAGCATCAATGACATCATCCGTCGTGCTCTTGTCACCGCCGGGGTGCCAGCTGTTCTAGAACCCAATGGCTTGGCACGCGACGATGGGAAGAGACCTGACGGAATGACCATAATGCCTTGGAAGCTAGGTCGGCCTTTGGTGTGGGACGCAACATGTGTCGACACCCTTGCGCCATTCCATCTTCTCAGCACGGCGGGCTGTGCTGGAGCGGCTGCTGCAGGTGCTGAAAACCTCAAACGGCGCAAATATTCTAACCTAATTGGAAATTATATATTCGAGCCGTTTGGAGTTGAAACTCTAGGGCCATGGGGTCCGAGTGCTCACATAGTATTCCGAGACATTGCCAAGCGGCTAGTCGACTCTTCACGTGACCAGAGGGCTGGCTTATTTTTTGGTCAAAGAATTAGCATTGCCATACAACGTGGCAACGCTGCCAGCCTTTTGGGCACGTTTCCTGTTGACAACGATGCAGACGAATATTTTGATGCTTTATGATCTTTTATTTTTATATTGTATATACATGTACTACATATTTTTTACTTAGATTTTAAATTATGTATATATTTTAAGATAGTATGGTCAGTAATAATAAAAATTAGTAGGCTTTTATTTCTATTAAAGCCTTTTAAATGTGTGATTAACACCAAAGGAAGCTGAATTTCTTAATACAAAACAATGAATTTCAGTACCAGGAAAACAGATACAAGAGGAGTTTGTTTTAGTAGGTATAATAATAATATTAATGATCTCAAATTCTCTTATGCTCAGAATTAATTATAATTATTATGTTTGACGTAGGCACACAAATTGGGTAGATAGATAATAACACGACACACAGGCAGCAAATTAATAACGATAATTTACCATTATAATTATCTTAACTGGATTGTGGAGGATAGGCAGCCACTCCATGTTAAATATTGGTATTTAGATGCATCTGCTTAGACTGGAGGCCGACCCCAACATTGTTTGTAAAAAATAAGCAGATGCCATCGATGGGTAGCATTGGTACCTTTACATAATATTATTAACTGCTCAAACGTGTCAGTTGGCAAAAAGGTACCTACGTAGATACCTTTTTGCTAACTAAGCGATAGCCGTTCTATAGTTTCTGACAGGCGTTAGTACTGGTTGTACTACGTGAATTCGACAAATGGATGTGCAAATAATACTTGTGCGACAAAATAGTACTGCGACTCACTATAGTTCGAATGAACGCTTGTGCGACACACTCGAGCTCACGTTGTACACTCAGTTAGGTTAGGTTAAAACTGTGACCTCATACGCACAAGCTGAGCGAACGAAGCGAGCGGTGCCACGGCAGCGGCCGGCGAGTGCCAGAAACGACTAGATTCAGTGTGTCGCACAAACGTGCAGTCGAAATATGGTGAGTTGCAGTACAGTTTTGTCGCACAAAACAAGTGTTATTCGCACATCTATTTGTCAAGCTCACGTAGTACACTCTTAGGGTGAGTTGCACCAACTAACTTTAACAATAACCATTTTCTTGCCAGCTGTCAAATCTCCGGCTAGAGGCCATCCATAAATTACGTCACACAAATTTCATGTTTTTTGACGCCCCTTCCGTCCTTGTCACAACTGGTCACATTTGGGGCCACAAAATTTAGGGCCACTCCTATCCCCTTGTCACAAATCGTCGACTCTCTCCCACCCTTAACGTGTGACGTAATTTATAGATTGCCCCTTATGCGAAATACAAACAAGCAGTTGTTAAAATGACGTCACAAATAACGATAACGGTATGGCTAGGTTATGTCATAATTAGTTTGATGAGAGATATTAGTTTATGTTCATTTTTGGATAATTTTAGTTTTAAAGAGTAGAAATATGTATAACACGGAAATCCCAGTTGGAATCACGTAAATCGGACCATTGGTTTGGAAGTTATTAAAGGAATTGCGTAATTGGGAAAATCAGACATCTTGTCACCACCAAAATGTCTATCAAAATTTACTTTGACGATTATTTTACGGAGCACTTGGTGCACTCACTCTTAGTATTTGTACAGAGCATCAATTTTAACAAAAGAGTGATAACGAAAAGCGCAGTACGTATGCCAAACGTACGGTATGTACGTTACGTTGCTTTATATTTGAATGCTTGGAGTAGGATTGCAATAATAAATAGTTGTTTATCAAATTGACTATCGCCCTATACTGTACGTATATGCAAATTAAAAAACAGCGGGGTAATTTCGGAACGCACTGATAGTAAAAATGGCTTTCATTTTGGTAGTTCAACAACATTCATTGCGTTATTAATATTGTTTAGGAAACAATTTTTTGAAACCTTAGCACAATCCATTTTTTTGTGGGTGGGAAATCATCAAATGACATGCCTTCAGTTGCCACGGTATATCTTTCGAAAAAATCTCGCGACTCTGGCAGGCATTGGTCCTAGCAGACCCCTTCAGTACTGCCGACATCTCTTTGAGGCGTGCGTGGAATGCAACGCGCCGACGACCCGAGCCTGGTTCTTACCGGGCGGCGAGCTACCCATTGCTCGCCGTCCGCAACCTCGCGCCTACGGTAGCCAGGAGTATGCGACGGACTCCCGACGCCCGGGGCGTCTCCTCATGCGGCGCCTAGGGGCGTGAGGGTGCAGAGACTGCCTCTCCCTCATGCGCCCCACCTCCTCCTTCGCGAGCATTATTGCTTAACAGAAGGAGGTGAGGGCTTCGCATGCCCTCTTGCTCCGTACCATGTCTTGCCCCAAGGCCGGACGCGAGAAGTCACCGCCGCCGATCGCCTCTATGAGGACACGGTGGTGCTTCGCCCAAGCAGGGTACACGTCCACTGTATGCTCCACCGTGTCCTCCAGACGATCCACGCAATGGAAACACTTGTGCGTTTCCTCTCGCCTTATTCGGAACAGGAACCTCCCGAAACAGCCATGTTCGGTGAGGACCTGCATAAGGCAGAAGGTGAGGATGCCGTGGCGCCTCTCTATCCACTACTCAAAGAAGGGACTTACCGCCGCAATTGTGGCGTGCCCCATTAGCAATATCCTTCCAAATGATTCAGAATGTGATTGATTACTATCAAAGAAAACAGAAGAAGAATGCCAGTACCCTAATTACGGAACAAGTATGTTACGCAATCGTTCGTATACGTATGTTCTTTAACAGTTGTATGGCTTTAGTAAGGCAATTTGACGTAATATAGCAATTAATTTTCCTGCCGGTGCATAAGTAGACTGTTTTAGTTAACAGACTTACTGATTTCAGCTTGAGCGCTCCACATTAGCTTCTACCAAGTTTACAAAGTTTTGAGTTGGTCTGCTTACAGTTAGGGCCCGCGGTGATTATGTTAGTGCTGCCGAATCAGATCACTTTGTATTTTAGCTAAACTAACCCAAGTACTCACATACGATGAGTAGATCTAACAATGTTGGATTTGAACTTTGTCTTATAAAGTAAGTTTATTTATTCAAAGTGTAACAGTAATTAAGAATATCATCCCTTATATAATTATAAACATAAGAGAATAGCGCGCCTTATAAAAATCGAATCTTTGCGAAAATTATAGATTGAAAAGGCAAAGGACGGAATTGTTCGTAATCAAGAAATTCTTTCGAAATCATACGCGCTTTTATTAAGATCATTATTCTGTGACAGATATGTACACACAACAGTTAGTATATCAATGGCTGCCTATTATCTCTGATTAGATGTTTGATCAAATAAATAAATCAGCGTTACGCACCAACAAACAGTTGACTGTTATGACTCAATGCACTTGCAACCTCACAGAGGTCATTAACTCATGTGAATTCGAGTTGCACTCGTCATCTGTTTATTAGGAATTGCCTAGTTTTTAGATGTACTGTAAATTAGGATTTGTTTTAATCGCAACTAGGTCCTTTTTCGTATTATAATAATAATAAACCTACTCAGATTTAGATGGTTTTCTGATTTAAATTCAAACCACACATTGATTTATTTATAACATCATGATATTCAATCCCCGAAAAGATAGGCAAAGGTGTGTGTTTCACGCACCCACTACATATGTCGTTCGAAAGCTACCTCACCAACCGACTGCCTGACAGGATGTTTCCAATATAAAATGCCACTACGTTTGATTGAAATTATCATCAATCAGAGTAAGGATAATAACCATAAAAGCCATTTTCTTAGACCATTTGAAACCAAGTAGGCGCTTTACTTTGTGTTCATTTTTCATCACCACTGTAACCCACCTCCATACCATAGATTATCTTCCAGCTCATCGTTCTCTGCCTTTCTATTATATCTATTGCTATTTTTGGGTACTAGAATCTTAACCTTTTGCTCCATTTGACTTAAGTTTTGAGTTTTCTGGCTCTCCGTGCGATGTCAGTCACCATTCATCATCCGCCTAATTTCTTGGGTTTTTAAACGGTCTTTTCTTTTTACACTGCTGTATTCTTGTTGAAATTTTTGAGTACATTTTTTATTATTCTGAAGTATTTGTTCGTACCACCATGTTCTTTCAGCACCTGCCAGATTTGTGTCATGTTCCATAGGGTCAAATGTCTTATTGTAGTCGATAAAACAGCAATACAATGAAAGATTTTACTCGAAGATTATACTCGATATATTTCTCAAGAATTTGTATGACTGCGTGCTTGTGATGTATGACAATCGAAATTAATAAATCTTCATCGCTTAGAAACACTTTTTCATTTAGAAAGAAAATACCTATCGTCAGAAAATCTGAGTAAGGACGAGACTGATAATATAATTTTATCATATTAAACCAAAAAGAAATGGATGAATGACAGGCGACTAACAAAGGATATTTACGAGGCAAATGTGAATGGAAACGCCGGGAGTGGATGCACAAGAAGATCTCGAAAGCTTTATCACTCGCCACTGGCGTGTATGACCATAATTATGTATAAAAGTAAACATAACAAGAGAAGTATGTGAAGATCGCAATAAGTGGCGTTTTGTAGTTTGTATGAAGGAGAAAGCTATAATAATTTTGATTTATATTGAAGAAGCACCGATTGTTCGCTTAACCTATTACATATACCTACTATGGCCTTACTTTACTCCTAAGTACTCAAGTAACTAAGTGCTAGCTAGGACATTAGTCAGCAAGAGTTAAAAAGTTATGTCGTTTTACCAACCGACGACTCTGCAGCCACTAATGCATAGCAGTAAAAATCTTATCAGACAGAAAATGCTGGCAGACAGAATTGCATAATTTATTTCGATAATATGTTTTCAATGTGAACACTGATTGGTGCCAAGAGACCTCTTAGCCTGTAGAAGTGTTGCCAACTGAGACGTAGGGGAATTGGCCTTTAGAAAAGAAGAAAGAAAGAAGCTATGATGTTGAGTTAGAAGTTGTAGCTTAACTAGATAAAATATAGTTGTAATTGTGAGCAAAGGGAGATAATTGATGTTTATGTATCCCATTATGTGATAACAAATAAAATATTTCACATCATCACGCATCACTTATTTATCTCAACCGTATGTAGTCAACGTCGAGTTGATTGTTTCTTTATTCTGATTATGTTTTTTTAAATTTTATAACTGTTTGATGCACTCCAATCGATTCTAGAGAAAACGCTTGAAACGCGGTATGCATTTAACCTCTAAGTCCCTGAGATACCACATTTGGTATGTAAACAATCGTTTTTAAATTGTGCCTGTAATTACGGTAATTGACCGGTTAAAAAACTTTCACGAGAAACATTGGGTAGCGAATTTTGTACAACATACATCCGGAAATCATCTCAACGATCAACATTGTTGAATAGTTCGAGTATGAGCTAATTTGTGACAACACAAGACATGCACTACCTTTATAAATGGTCCCATTACTATTAACACTACGGTTTAGTAAACCAACATCATTCACTTGAATACACAAAACATAAGTCGTTTATTATACAATACATATTTAATTTTATACGGAACGAAAATCCAACTGAATCACCTATTTATCAACCCACATTGTGAAATTTAAATGAGGGGATCGGATTAACATGATTCGGTACTGTCATTATTTATTTACAAGGGAAACAGCTGATGCCAAAGGTCTATGAGCGTCTTTGATGTTGGAACGAAACTTGCTTCAATACTTCTTGGTTTCTCATTGATATGCATTAATGTTCGGTTTGAAAAAACCAGAGACTATAGAAATGAGTCTGCCACCATTATCATAGGTGGCATTGTCTTCACTTTCCATACAGACCAAGCGTATCCCTTTTACGCACATTGCAAACCGTTTACACGTTTTGAATAGTCACCATGAGGAAGATGTATGCACATTCGGTCGTATGAATTTAATGAGTATTGTCGTCCCTAGATGCTACCGGTGCGGCAATTCCGTGGCAAACCAATGTGGCATAGTGAAATACTGGTCTATCAAAAATTAAATAAATACACAGGCATAGTAAGCTAATAAAACAAAACATAGTAGGAAAAAAAATTAAGTGGGCGCAATTCGAGGCCGCACCGTTTGTTTTCGTGAAAACATTTGATCATCATTCATTTGAAATCAACAACATACATTAATTTCATCTTTGGTTTGAAATCATCATTGAGATAAGTTTTTACATATGTGTGTTTTATTTTGTTTTTGTAATGAAAAAGTAATTTTTAACTATTTGTGTTACCAAATCTCAATAACCTTCGCTGTCAACTTTGTAGCGACACTCCTCCAAAATACTGTTAGATTGAAAATAGAACCGACGTCTGAATACTGACTCCCAAAATATAGGTCCAGGCCTAGTTTAGGGTTTTTTTTGTGGATGGGAAATCATCAAAGGACGTCTCCCGCTCTTGGGCGGAGTGGGAGGGCGTGTCAGACTTTTACTGACTAAAACCCAGCCGTGCTCCTTCTGTTGCCCATGTGCCAGGGCCACGGTGTCTCTCTAGAACAAATCTTGCGACACTGGCAGGCATCGGTCTTAGCAGACTCCTTCAGTACTGCTGACATCTCTTTGAGGCATGTGGAACACTACGATCAGATTAGTGGCAATACATTCATGTGCCATTTTAATATGACTGGTTTTTTAACGTGTCTATTTTTAATTTTTTTTAATTATAAGTGAATAGTGTGATCTCTTAAAATGAGAAGCACACAATTGTATTGATCTTAGTCAGACATAAATATGCATATAATTGTGTAACCTTTGTTACACATTTGTTATACAGTATATGCATAAATATATAGGGTGAAATGAAAATCGACGCACTAACCATGAATTCAGCGCATGATCTCTAGAAAAAAAAAACTAGCTGTTCCATAGAAAAGTCCTCAGTCAAAGTGTAAAACTTCTACGCAGGAAGGTTCAGAATCATGAACTGAATACATAGTAACAGGTTGCGCATCGATTTTCACGCCAGTCAGTATAAATAAACATTATGACAAAAAAATTATAACAAAAATTGAGATCAAAATAATACCTTTTGATCAGCAGTCAAGCTTATTACGTTAGACTAATGAGGCGATGAAATCTGTTCACGTAAAACATAAAAGGTTCCAAGGAAACCAGTATACTACAGAACCCATTTTCAAAGCCCCCGACATTCCATGTGAGGACATGTTGAAAAGTTTTTACTGCCCCCAAAGGGCGAAACTTCAGCACTGTTTTAATTAGTTCGGAGTCATTCTGACATAAAATGTAGGTGAGCACTCATCACGCTTGCTTGTACTTTATCTTCGTATTCTAGTAGTTTAGTATTCGTGTTGGAATCAACATTTTTGGAGTTGAGGTACATTTCTGTTACATAACATTTTAGGAGGTGGAGGTAGGAGGAACAAGGTGAAAAGTTCACTAGTTTTCTACTGAAATGGGAGGATCCTCCGACAACACGGGTGTTGTTTCTGTTTTGCAACTGCCAGCGATTAATATTGGGGCATTATTTATATACTAGATGCATAGTAAACTATAGGTACACGATGCAGGAATTTTCGTGATATCAGTGTGTGATGCGTAGTAACCGCCCAGCCGAGTTGAATTCGACTTGGCTGGGCAGTGTTTGAGAAACTACGCAGAATCTTCTGGTCGCAATTACCGCAGTGACTCAAGACAAATGCCTTTGCTCAGTGTGTGTTGATGACCTATGGCAGTGAGACGTGGTCGCTCATAATGGGTCTCATAAGAAGTCTGAGAGTCACTCAAAAAGCAATGGCGGCAAATGGGGCTATACTCGGAGTTTCCCTAAGCGCTCGAATAAGAAATGAAGAGATCCTTAGGAGAACCAAGGTAACCGACATAGCCGGAAGGATTGTCAAACTTAAGTGGCAAAGGGAAAGGCACATTCCTCGCAGAATATATGGCCAATGGGATCGGAAGATTCTGGAGTGGTGACCGCGTACTGGAAGACGTAGCGTTGGAAGGCCACCCACAAGATGGACCGATGACCTGGTGAAGGCCGCAGGAATCGGTACAGAACCGGTATAAGTGGCGGTGCTTGGGGAGGCCTATATTCAGCAGTGGACATCTTGCAGCTGAAATGATGATGATGATGATGATGATGATCCATAGTAGGCATCAACATCACACTTTGTTTCCCCGAAGATTTAGGTAGGGGTGTATAGTGCATTCAGATCTTGCCACATATTTTTAAGACTAATATCATACAGGGCGACCCTATTGTCAACGACTGACCTCAAATTCAAACTCCAGGCTGCCACTGAGAAATTCCAGATGGAAAAACCTAATAACACTGTTTGACTCGGGAATTGAATTATGGGCATTATTATACGAATCATCGAACTAAACAGTTCTCTTTTATTTCGACAACATCACTATAATACATGGTGACCCTTTTTTTTTTTTTTTTTTTTCAGGGTGGGAAATCATCAAATGACTTCTCCCGCTCTGGGCGGAGCGGGAGGGCGTGTCAGACTTTTACTGACTAAAACCCACCCGTGTTCCATCAGTTGCCCATGTGCCAGGGTCACGGTATCTCCTTCGAACAATCACGCGACCCCGGCAGGCATCGGTCCTAGTAGACCCCTACACTGCTGCTGACATCTCTTTGAGGCGCGCGTGGAACACTGCGCGCCGTCGACCCGAGCTTGGTCCTTACCGGGCGGCGAGCTACCCATTGCTCGCCACCCGCAAGCTCGCGCCTACGGTGGCCGGGAGTCCGCTATTGACTCCCGACGCCCGGGGCGTCTCCTCCTGCGGCGGCTAGGGACGTGAGGGCGCAGAGACTGCCACTCCCTCACGCGCCCCACCTCCTCCTTCGCGAGCATTACTGCTTCGCAGAAGGAGGTGACGGCTTCCCATTCCCTCTCGCTCCGTACCATGGCTCGCACCAGGGCCGGACGCGAGAGGTCGCCGCCGCCGATCGCCTCCACGAGGACACGGCGGTGCTCCGCCCAGGCAGGGCACACCTCCACCGTATGCTCCACCGTGTCCTCCAGACGATCCTCGCAATGGAAACACCCGGACGTATCCTCCCGCTTTATCCTGAACAGGAACCCACCGAAGCACCCATGCCCGGTGAGAACCTGCGTTAGGCGGAAGGTGAGGACGCCGTGACGCCTCTCTATCCACTCCTCAAAGAGGGGACTTACCGCCGCAATTGTGGCATGCCCAGCACTGGGTTGCGACAATCGTACCCGCCATGTCGCCATGAGATCACACCGGAGCTCTGTCCGCCGTGCCGCGATTTGTCGCGGCAGCGGAGTTTCGCCCCGGCGTTTCGCCTCCTCGCGCCACTCCCACATGTGCGCGAGGACCTTTGCCTCCAGATCCCATGGCGGCACTCCGGCAAGGAGGCTCGCCGCCTCGCAAGAGACCGTGCGGTATCCCCGAATTAACCGGATGGCCATGACCCTCTGGGCCGCAAACAACCGGCGCGCTGGGCGCAGCCTCAGTGAGGGCGCCCACACCGGTGCCCCGTAGAGGGCCATGGACCGCACGATCCCCGTGTAGAGCCTCCGGCAGGAGGCGTTTGGACCCCCCAGATTGGGCAGGAGCCGCTTTAATGCAGCCCCAGCCCGCTCCAGTCTGGGAGCCAAACGTCGGAAATGCTCAACGAAGTTCCACCGGCTGTCGAGGACAAGTCCCAGGTACTTCATTGTCGACTCGACGCCGATGTGAACCCCTCCTACCGTGAGTTGGGAACCCGCAGGTGGCGCGTTCCGAGGACCATGAAAACCCATGGCCTCGGACTTGTGCAATGCCACCTCGAGTCCCAATTGCCGGATCCTATCGACGATTGTCGCAACCCCGCGTGTCATAATTTCGGCCGCCGCCTCGTACGACCTCCCCTGCGCAAGGACCAGCGTGTCGTCAGCGTAGCAAACTACGCTGACGCCGCTAGGGAGGTCGGCGCGCAGCACCCAGTCGTAACCGATGTCCCACAGATGCGGCCCCAGGACCGATCCCTGTGGGACACCGCACGACATCTCTCGCCGGTTCCATTCCCCTTCGTGACCGGGGTAGATGACGGCCCTATCCGTCAGATAGGCCTCGACCACGCGACAGAGGTAGGTCGGCATCCGGTGATACCGGAGTGCCTCCCTAATGCAACTCCAGGGCAGAGTGTTGAAGGCATTGGCGATGTCTAGAGACACCGCCAAGACGACCCCACCCCGGGCCACTGCATCCCCCGTCGTGAGGGCTCGCACGCGCATGATGGCGTCCACCGTAGAGCGCCCCTTGCGGAAGCCGTACTGGCCGTCCGACAAGTCCGGCCCCTCCCGCACCAGCCACCCGACGAGGCGGTCTGCAATCACTCTTTCAAAGAGCTTGCCCACCTCGTCGAGTAGCACGATGGGCCGGTAAACGGACGGAGAGTCCACTGGGCGCCCAGGCTTCTTAATGAGGACCAGTTTCCCCGTCTTCCAACGAAGTGGGAACTGGCCCCTCTCCAAGCATGCGCTAAGGAGCCCCCTGAGTCGAGGCCCGAGAGCCTCTGAGGCCAGGACCCATGCTTTGCCAGGCAAGCCGTCGGGTCCTGGGGCGGTATTCTTGGCATTAAGCCTTCGTACCGCCACCCTCATCTCTGCCTCGGTCACTTCTGGAACACCGTCGTCGTCGTCAGTGGTGTGGTCCGCATCGGGCACCGCAGTAGGCGGAGCCATGGGTGGGGGACTATGTTCCCCTCGCGAAGGGAACAGAGCGCTCACCACGCCCTCCACGAGTTGGGGCCGGAGACTCTGAGTCAGCGGAGGAGCCCATGGGCGGAGTTTCTCCCGGACGGCCTTGTAGGGCCGTCTCCATGGGTCCCTGTTCAGAGTCTCCAGCGACTCCTTGCGGGCCAGTCCTCTGGCCCGCAGGATCTCCTCTTGGAGGGCGGTCTTCGCCGCTCTGTACCCCTCGTATAGCTCCGCCTGAATGGCTTCCGTATCCGGAGGTCGGATACGGAGCCTGCGGTGCCTGGTGTACCGGCGTCGTGCCGCAACGCACGCTTCGCGCAACGCTGTCAGCTGCGGCGACCACCAGTACACCTGGCGCCAAGCCCGTCCTGGCTGGACTCGGGGCATAGCCACGTCACAGATCTCGGACATGGCCTCCCGGAACCACTCGGCCTCGTCGTTGGTGTCAGCAGGCCTGTCCGGTGGTGACACCCAGGCCTGCACGATCGAGGCTTCCAGGAGAAGCTCCCGGTCCAGCTTCTTCAGCGCCCACCGCGGACCACTCGGGGTCTGCCGGATCGGCGCGCTCGAGGTCTGGGCGGAGACGTCAAATCGGATGTACCGATGGTCGGAATACGTCTCCACACCCTCCATGACGCGCCAATCAATAAACTGCGGTGACAGAGCGGGGCTGGCGAACGAAATGTCCACCACTGAGTCGCCCCGCATCCGTACACACGTAGGTACAGAACCCCGATTTAGGACGACCAGGCCTGTCTCCAGGGCCCAGTCCTCCACCATCCTGCCCCGTGTGTCCGTATACCGGGAACCCCAAGCCAAATTCTTGGCGTTGAAGTCCCCGAGCACGAGCACGGGAAGAGGACGGAACCCGACGACGACGACTCTCAACTCCGCAAGGGAGTTGTGGAACTCGGCGAGAGTTCGGCTCGGGGAGAAGTATACTCCCACAACTACAATCTCCCCGAACCGTGCTGCTACGCAACCCCGTCCCCTCTTGACGGCCTCGAGGGTCGGGGTTCCGGCGGCGGCCGACGAAATGAGGGTCACTGAGCCGCTAAGGTTCTCCACCCAGTCATCCCTGGGCGGGACAAAGTACGGCTCAGCGACCACAGCGATGTTAATCGACCACTGCGCCATGCTCTGGAGTAACAGATCCTGAGCGGAGGCGCAGTGGTTGATGTTCGCTTGGAGGAGGCGCAATGGAGTACCTATTATTGGCACTCCATTTCAGCCCCCTCCTGAGCCCCCTGTGAGGGCCCTGCCGTGGTGGTGCCGGCAACGACGGTGGTCGAGGCAGCAGCGGCGACGGCGGTGACTGCGGTGGCGGAGGGCTTGCCCTTGCCCCTGGCCTTGGCGGATGAAGCGCAGGCCTTACTCCCAGCCCGGTGTTCGGCCGGCTTGCCAGCCGCCGCACATGCATAGCAGTGCGGCGTGGCATTGCAAGAGCCGGCCTTGTGACCGGGCTGACCGCAACGGAAGCAATGACCGCTGCGGTCCGCCTCTGAGGTGCATTTCACGTAAACGTGGTGCCCTGTCTGGCATCGGAAGCACCTCAGAGGTCTGGGCTCCAGCAGTTTTACCTGCGCCGACACCCAGCCCACCAGGAGCCTTCCGCCCTCCGCGGTTATTTTTTGAGCCGCCGACACGGGGCAGCTGACCGTTATGGTGCTCATCCTCGTGCTGTCAGGGCGGATGGTGCCTGCCCTCACTTGATCGGCAGAGCACCCCCCCGTCCTAACAATGGCGGTTACTACTTCCGCCTCCGTCACGCAGTCGTCCAGACCCAGGATGCGCATGTCAGCGCACTTGGTGGGCCTGGACACTCGGGCCTCGTCCGCGTCTAAGGACGCTCTCAGCCTATCGGCCAGAGCGTCAGCAGCCGGGCCACTGGTCGCACCGGGGACCTCCAGCATCCGGGCTCCAGTCAAGGTGACCTTCACCCGGAGACCGTTGGAGATGCCGATCTCCTGGAGGTCCACTGCCGCCGTGGCTTTGGAGAGCAGGTCGCGATAGGTCACGCCCTTCTTTTCCGCTTCCGGCTGTAGCGTGATGACTACAGCTGCGGACTTTGGGGCGCGGAGCCTAGCCGCGACGCTGCTCTTTTTGCGCCGCTGCTGCCTCTTTTTATTTCTGGCCGCCCTTGCAGCCTTGCTTGCCTTCTTCTTCTCCCCAACCACTTGCCATTCGGTGTTGGCGGGGGGAGATTTAGAAGGTGGGGGCGGCATTGGCGGCCCTCTCACCACCTGCGCTGGGGGGGCCCTAGCAGGCGCCTGCTTGGGCCGGCCTTTGGTCTGCCCCGGCCCTTTGGCTGGGGCAGACGCGGCGGTGGCGTACGCCACCGCCTTCGGCTGGCCCGAGGCTGCCTTCGGCTGGGCCGAGGCTGCCTTCGGCTGGCCCGAGGCCGCCTTCGGCTGACCCGAAGCCACCCCAGGCCGGCCCAAAACCGGCCGGCTTGCCGCCAGCGGGGGGCGCAGGACCACGGCCTCCAGAGCAGAGAACCTGCTCTGGAAGACAGCGAGCTCCTTCCGCACCAGGGTCAGTACCTGGTTCTCGGTAGGCAGGAGCCCGCCCTGCCCTTGCCGCGCTTCTCCCTGCGATGCCTCCTGGGGGGCGGCCCCTCGGAGACCGGCCAGGTCCGCTCGGAGCTCCTCATTCTCCTTTCGGAGGAGCTCCATGGCGGCAGTTACTCGGGCGACCTCCGCCCGCAGTTCTGCCACCCCATCCACCGCCGGAGGCCCAGAGCGAAAAGCCTTCGCTGCCACCACGATGGCTTTCGTGGCAGCAGATATGGCCCTGTCTTTCAACCTCTGGAGCCTCTTTAAGGTCGCCGCCCTGATGGCCGTGGCCACGACCTCCGCGAACCTGTCCATTTCCTCCGAGCAGTCGGCAGCGTCCGACTCGCCACCGGAGGACTCTGAGGGGGCCCTACTGCTGGTCCCTCCAGAGGGATGCCCCTCCGTGGCGAGCCTCTCCCCTCCTTGGGTCAGCTCGGCTGAGCCTGCTCGGCTCGGCTCACCGGCCTCTTTGGTGGGGAGTCCTCGGCCGGCGCCCCCTTCATGGAGCCCACCACGCCGTGATATTTTCCGGCGGGCCGAGCTCAGCCCGCCGTCGGAGGAGGACTCTTGCCCTGCCCCCGATTTAGGGCGCTTCTGTGAGAACTCTTTGTTCCCTTCAGCAGCGCCCGCCACTCCTCGCTCCGAGCTCGCACGCGAGCCCTTAGCGCTCGACGCGGCGTCGGACTCCGACCCCGCATCGCACCCTTCCACTTCTTTTGTTTTATTAGTTTTTGTTTTTAAAAAATTTTGGCGACCCTTAGCCAGCAATTAAAATTTTGCAACCCACGCGATAAACGGCCGTAGTCAAATAAATTATGAAGATTATACCAACTAACGAAACAATTATGAAAATCAAGAAGTTTGTGAAGACGGAAATTAGAAGAAAGAAAGCGAAGAAGATTTTTAAAATTATAGAAGAATCAGAATCCCAATAGAAGAATTTGTTTGAAGAGGTGCAATCGTTAAATAAGAAGACAGAAAAGGAACGTTGCTGCCGGGTGCCGGGAGAATGCTCAAGCCTTATGATGAGAGGATATGCAGGGCGCCGGGAGTTGAATTGTACGGGTCCGCTGCTCCACGCAGCTGGGAGTCAGTTCCAGTCCAATGCTGAGAAGTTCATTCATCCACGCCACGTGAGACGTCGTGACCTACATAAGCGTTGTCGGTAAAATAAGTAATTACTGCAATGTAAGTTTTGCACTTCTAGCATTTTTTTTTATTCTACTATATTTCATATTATTGTAACTGGATCGTGCATTATTTTATATTTTGTTCTGGAATTAGGAATGTCTCGACAATTGCAAGATTTACACGCTAGATTAAAATATCTAAGAGAATATTTAGTAAAACTAGGTCCAGATAGGCGTAGAAAAGATTTAGCTTTTAAGAAACTAGAAGAAGCAGAAAAAGAATATAGTAAATTGGATTGTATTTTGACTCAGTTGAACCAAGAAGTTATAGATCGCAAGTTAGATAAAGAAGCTTGTGAGGTTTTCCAAACATTAATTAACAAAATTCAATCAAATTTTCAGAAAATAAAGAGTTTACTTTCTTTAGTACATAGTAGTTGTCAAACTAGTTCTAAAGATTTTGTAGAATATACTGATTGTCTTACAAAAATGGCTGACGGGTTTGATATTAAAACTGCAATTTCCCTGTTGCCAGTATTGAATGGCCAGGAGCAGGTGACAAATCAGCTTATAGATGGTATCTTGCTCTATAGTTCGCTCATTAATAATACCAGTAAAAATCAATTGATACAGTTTGTGTTAAAAACGCGTCTTTCGCCAAGTGCAAAATTGCGTCTTAAAACTAATTACGCAGATATAGAAAGTTTGACAGAAGATATTCGCAGTTATTTGCTACCAAAGAAATCGTCTGTAGCTTTACAAAGTCAATTGTTTAAGGCAACTCAAGGTCGTAGGAGTATAGAAAAATTCGGTACGGAGATCGAAGAGTTGTTTGTTAATCTCACGATTGCGCAGGCTAACGATAAGAGTGATGCATATGAGGTTTTGCGTCCACTCAATGAGAAGACTGCAATTAAACGATTTAGTGATGGTTTCGCTGATAAGCGGCTCAGCACCATCATTGCCTCACGTCAGTTTGCATCATTGTCTGACGCTATAACGGCTGCGGTAGATGAGCAATCCATGTCTGTCCAGCCACAAGATCAGGTTATGCAATTAAGGGCTAACCAAAATTATAAACGAGGTAGCTTTAGAGGTTCTCGAGGCCGAGGAAATAGACAATTTTATTACAGATGTAGGCAACTATACACTTTATTTAAATTATTTACATATATTTATCTATATAATCAAAAACTTAATACTAATATTTACAAACAAACACAATTACAAATAACAATACAATTAATATATATTTATTTACATTTAAACACCATCATATATAACCCTTATCAGTTGGTCGATAAATTTTCTATCGATAGTCGATGGTCATCGAACTATCGACCGAGCCCTCATCACTAATGACCGATACCTGCATAACTATCAATAGTTATATACGGCCGGCTACGGCTGCGCGGGCGCATGCCCTTTCCAACGCGCAAGGTCGAACCAGTCAGGACCTTACCTCGACGCGGAGCGCACGCTTGTCGCCTCAATCTTATAAACACGCAGTATTGCGATTTAGCTTTGTTTTTCATTGTTATTAATCTGGACTATACTTCATCTATCTATCATTCTTCTACTTTCATCCTTCCGCTAATCTATACTGTGCTACTGCTTGTGCTTGTGAATTCTTCTCTATTGTGCCTTCTGAACTTAGTGTTAACGGTGTACGACTGTGGACAATAAAATCCTCTACAACGTGAGTTACGTATTTATTTCTACCACACACCACACCTATATACCTATACAGAAATAAAACGTATAACCATAATTATGATAACAATAATGGAAATAACGGAAATAGCACAGGTCAAAGAAGTTCAAACAGTGTTAATCGAGGTAAAAACTCAGGTGGACAACGTCAACAGTTCCGCGGACGTCCGGTGCGTTGTCAGCGTGTTCAACATAACGCGCAACAGTCCAATGTTCAAGACAACTTGCGCAATGATTGCACAAATAGTCATGAAAGCCTAGAATTTTTTCGTACCTAAATCGTACACTCATTCAATTTTTAGTTTTTGTAATTTTAGTATTATTAATTGTCGATTAACAAATAGTGATGTTGATCTTAATTTACTGATTGATAGTGGAGCTAGTTTATGTGTGTTAAAGTATGAATGGTTGTCGCGACATAAGAATTTATTGAATTTTGTAAAACAAGATAAGATAGTCATTAAAGGAATTAGTGGTAATTTAAAATCCATGGGATACATTTATTTAGATATTATAATTAATAATGTAACTTTTCAACAAAAGTTTTATATTTTTGAACACTTATCTTGTGTTGCAGAAGGTATACTCGGGCAAGATTTTTTTGAGCGGTATAACGCTGTGTTAAACTATAAAGATGGTACTCTGAGTTTGGAAACCCGAGACCAGTCTGTTAGTGTTCATGTAAATAGGAATTTATTTACAATTCCGCCTCGTTGTGAAGTAATTAAACACATTACACAACAGTGATTGCGTCGTTTTGTCAAAGGAAATTTATAAAGGTGTATTCACAGCAGGTGTAGTATCGAAGCCACATAATGGACTTATTCCTGTTAGGATATTAAATACAACTGATAATTCGGTTGATGTAAATACATCAGATTTAAGTATTAGTTGCTTAAATAATTTTTATGTTTGCAAGTTTGACGACGATAATATTTCTGTGGATAGAGTTAAAACTTTGCTAACTACGTTACAACTAAATACCTATTTAAATAAAGAAGAACAAAGAGGTATTGAAAACGTATGTGCCAAATATGCCGATGTTTTCTATTTGCCAGGAGATACGCTCACAACAACTAATTTAATAGAACATTCAATTAAACTAAAAGAAAATACGTCACCAGCGTACGTGAAGCCTTATCGATTGCCTAAAGCATTGAAAGGCGAGTTACAAAGACAAATAGATGAAATGGTTAAAAATGATATTATTGAAGAGACTATTTCGTAATGGTCAAGTCCAGTTCTATTAGTACCTAAAAAGACAGATAGGTCAGGAGAAAGGAAATGGAGACTTGTAGTGGACTATCGCCAAGTCAATAATAGGATACAGGATGATAAATTTCCGTTACCAAATATCACTGAGATACTAGATTCGTTATCTAATAACATCTATTTTTCAAAATTAGATCTTAGTCAAGGTTACTGTTTCGGACCGAACACTTTGTTACTCTATGCGCCTTCGGAACGCGCCGCCCGAACGGAATGACATCTGACTTGACAGTTTGATTTTGACACTTGACGTTTCCTCTCCTTTTTTTTTTGATTTGGTGCTTGAACAAGGAAAGCATGTCGCCGCTTGAATCTCGCGATCTTTTTTTGTAAAGTAATCCCTTACCCCGGTCGTTTTGGTGGAGAATAGGTCATGACCCAGTTGTTTGTTAATAACCCCAATTTGACGTAATAACACGGGTTGAATTTTGGATATATCTTGTTTAAATAGTTTGAAGGTTAAGCAAAGTGACGCTATTGGGAACGAGTGATTTGAAGACCGCATGCTGTGATTGCCTCCAGCCTTATTGCAGCGGATTCTAACCTGAAGAATACTCGTAACGTCACAACACGATACATATACACTCACTTACATACATAACTCCAGGTAACCCCAGAAGCAGTGTCCTTCAACCACCAGGTAAGTTCTTTTGTTGTATTGTAGGTGAGTCATTTGTTAATTGTATTGCGTCTTCACTTGAATTGTACTTGTATTGTCTGCTCCGCGTACGGCGGACTAGTTTTGCTAGCCACTTCTTGTCTCTAGAGCCCCACGATTATCACACTTCCACTGCGCATTTGAAATCATATTGTGAGGTCTAGTCTGGCAGCGTACAGTTACTATCAGCTGTCCTTAGAAGAAAAGTCTAGAAAGTTCACTGCATTTACAACAGACAAGCAGTATCAAATGAAACGATGTCCAATGGGACTTCGTTTCATTTGATACTGCTTGTCTGTGAGACATCGCCTAGTGCTTTTGCTCGTCTCATGACAATAGCAATGTCTGGGTTAAATTATAAATCATGCTTTTTATATCAAGATGACTGTATTGTCGTAGGAAATTGTCTCGAAACGCATAATAAGAACCTTAAAAAAAATTTGAATGCCTAAGAAAAGTGAATCTAAAACTAAATCCGCAAAAGTGTGAATTTTTACGTAAAGAAATCGTTTATTTAGGACATAAAATAACCTCAGAAGGAATATTTCCCGATCCATCGAAGGTAGAATGCCTACAAAAATATCCAGTCCCGCAAAATGTAGACGAAGTCAAGAGATTTGTAGTATTCGCAAATTATTATAGACGTTTTATTCCAAAGTTTGCTGCAATAGCCTATCCTTTGAATGCGTTATGTAAAAAAGATGTAGCATTCGTGTGGAGTGATGAATGCGAGCGAGCATTTTATAAGTTAAAACAGATTCTTATTAGTCCGACTATACTTGACTATCCAGACTTTAGTGATAACAACACTTTTACGTTACAAACTGACGCATCAAAACTTAGATTGGGCGCCGTACTGTCTAATAGCAATGGCAAGGTAGTCGCATACGCTAGCCGTAACTTGAAACCAGCTGAGACGCGATACCCGGTGATTGAGTTAGAATTACTTGCTATTGTTTGGGCAGTTCGACATTTTAGACCTTATTTATATGGGAAAAAGTTTTACATAAGAACAGACCATAAGCCGTTGATTTATTTATTTAATACTAGCTTTTGCCCGCGTCTTCGCCCGCGTGTATGTCGGAAATTATCGCAAGAGGACGTACTACCGCGGTAAGAATGTATGAATCCATTTTATACATACATAAAATTACGCCTTTTTCCCATGGGGGTAGGCAGAAACTACGGAACGCCACCTGCTACGATCCTTACATATCATGTGTGCTTGATGTACTTAAAATAAAACTAATAGTATTCAGAGTAAGAAGACTGCGACATAGGGCTGGATTAAATTGAATATAAGTCTTACTGGTTTTTCTTAACGCTCCTATTCTACCTATACAGACACTCAATTATTTACCAGACACCAAATTAAACATAGTTATAAGAATAGTACTTTTGCCAGTGGTTTCACCCGTATAGCTTTCGGAAAATATCACTCGGAAACCTACTACCGGGATAAAGTATCCTATGTATATGGTAAGTATCCAGGATAACCAAAAATCCAAATCCATCCAAAAATCTAAACATCTAAGCCATATTTCGCGGTCTCTTACTTGGAATAATACAATTAGGTTTATTTTGAGTACTTCGAACACACATGATATTCGCATTTACTATGAAGCCTGAGACGGCCGGATGCGGGAAGGCCCGCTAGCCGCTCTGCGGCGATTTTATTATAATCTCTGATATCTTCTAAAATATTAATTTTAATGATATGCTGTAAAGGGCAATTTTGATCTACATGAAATGCACAATTTATTTAAGGTACTTAATTGGATAAGGATTAATGCTGTATTGCTTAAAATCGCATTCATAAATACGCCATTATTTCTCGTAAAAAGTAAAGGATAAAAATGGTTATTATGTGTTATCCCTAAGAGTTAGACATATATACCATCGCGGACTTTTTTGTAGAACTTTTTAAGGTGTACAATACTGTAGTACATTATTTTGAGCTATTTCGTAGGGTTCAGCCAGCGTTCGCAATGTAAGCGCAAAAAAATGTGTTTATTTATGACATCACATTAGAAACCTCTAAAATTATCAGCGTTTCTTTACAATAGTATGCATATTATATACATATAAACCTTCCTCTTGAATCATTCTATCTATTAAAAAAACCTACATCAAAATCCGTTACGTAGTTTTAAAGATATAAGCATACATAGGGACAGACAGCGAAGTGACTTTATTTTATAATAATTATATGTTGATTGATGATGACTGATCCTTCAAGTCGATTGACAAAGTTTAAATTATATCTTGAAGAATATGACTTCGAAATCAGCTATGTCCCAGGACGGCACAACGCAGCTGCAGATGCATTGAGCCGGATACCTATTACATCCAACAGCCTAAAATATATGAACAAGCATGCAGTATCAGTCATGACAAGGGCACAGACTCGAAGGTTACGCTCTGACTGTGACAACAACGACATGACTACTGAGGTATCCTCTACTCCAAGGCCTGATCAACCTAAAGTAGTGGAAATCCTCAAACGACCGATTGACAGCGTTGAATTGATATTGTTTAGTAACAAAAATACAATAAAGCAGATAGAAAAATCAAAACATTTCACTAGTGACAATGGTAATTGCAAATTCGTACCTGAAAAATTAGGGGTGTAAGGGGGCACACCTACAATCTCAGTGCCCCAAGTCAACTTCACCTGCTCGTGGTGCACCCTGCTGATTAACAAACGAGGCTCTGATAACCGACAGATGGCGGGATAACCATTTTTAATCAAACGTCGCAGCTAAATAGCGCAGACTAGTGGCGGGCAACAGCGTCATTAGTGCAAGAAGCTGCGATCTGCGATCGCCAACCCGCATGCCCAGCGTGGCGATTATGGGCATTTCCTGCAATGGCAAGCCAATTTCAACCACGGCCGCCCAGTTCCCGGCCGCCTTGCATTCCTGATTATGGCGGCGATCATGGTAACGGCAAGGTAGGGGGTGCGAAGAATCCCCGGGCTACGAATAGCCGCCAAACCCAACTAACCTTGGCGACGTATAACGGACCAGGTTACGGCTCGACGACCACCTAGTGCAGCTTGAAGAAGAACTCGGAAAGATAAGGTGGCACATTCTTGGGTTAAGTGAAGTCCGAAGAGAGGGGGAGGACACAATAACCCTTGAATCAGGCCACCTTTTATATTTTCGAGAGGGAGACCAGCTATCCCAAGGCGGAGTCGGATTCCTGGTAAACAAATCCCTTAGTGACAACGTTGTGGAAGTCTCCAGTGTCTCGAACAGGGTAGCGTACCTCGTAGTCCAGCTAACCAAGAGGTATAGCCTCAAGGTTGTCCAGGTATACGCACCAACCTCGGCACACTCGGATGACGAAGTGGAGGAAATGTACGAGGACATTTCCAAGGCCTTGCATTCCACCACTAAGGCCCACTACAACGTTGTCATACGGGATTTTAACGCTAAAGTGGGAGTACAGAATTGCAATGAATCGGTAGTAGGATCCTACGAGTTTGGCAGCAGAAATCATAGGGGGCAAATGCTTGTGAACTTCCTTGAGAAAGAGGGGCTTTTCTTGATGAATTTTTTCTTTAAGAAACAGCCCCAAAGGAAGTGGACGTGGCGAAGCCCCGACACTATGACAAAAAATGAGATAGACTTCATCATAACGGACAAGAAGCACATATTCAGAGATGTCTCAGTGATCAACAGGTTCAATAACGGTAGTGATCAC
The DNA here is from genome assembly GCA_932294355.1 of Aporophyla lueneburgensis. Taxonomy (NCBI): domain Eukaryota; kingdom Metazoa; phylum Arthropoda; class Insecta; order Lepidoptera; family Noctuidae; genus Aporophyla; species Aporophyla lueneburgensis. The sequence continues at coordinate 24,713,618 of OW028745.1, read as the reverse complement.
AGACTTGTCCGAGGCTCTCTGAATATCAATTTCAAGCTGGAGCGAATTCGATTGATGAAGTCTAGGCTCCTTCCAAGTATGCTCCAAACTATGTTAGGATCTGAAGCGTTCCAGTTAGACCTGGAGAACCGATTCGCTGCCGTGGAAACCACAAATGACGTCAACCAGGCCCTCGACCAAATGGTGGAAATCCTCAGGGAAGAAGGCTTGAGATTTTGCAAAAAGCGGCGTACGGACAAGAAGTCCAAACTTTCGGAAGAAACTCTGGAGCTGATGACGGAACGACGTGAAAACCCACCTATCACTTCGTCAGAACAACGGGCGCTCAACAAAAATATTAGAACATTGGTACGACGCGACCTCCGACGCTCTAATACACGCTCCATAGAGGAAGCGATCGAGCAGAATCGGGGGTCGAAAGTGTTCGTCCAATCACTTGGGAGGAGCCACCTGACGAAGTTGACTAAATCTAGTGGAGATATAGTCGTTTCGAAGCCGGAGATCCTTTCGGAAGTCGAAAACTTCTATGGCCAATTGTACGCATCGCATGCATCTCGACCTGATCCCGAAAATGAGGATTCCAGAGCCACTTTAACCCGCCACTTCACAGAAGACCTGCCCGAAATCAGCCAAGACGAAATCGAGGCGGCTCTGAAACAACTTAAAAATGGAAAAGCCCCTGGTGAGGACGGGATTACGACCGAGCTCCTGAAAGCGGGAGGAGGTCCAGTACTGAAAGAGTTTCGGGAGCTCTTCAATTCGGTCCTGTTCTCTGGGAGAACTCCAGAAGCGTGGCGAAGGAGCGTGGTCGTACTTTTCTTTAAAAAGGGGGATAAAACCCTTTTAAAGAACTACAGACCCATTTCGCTCCTAAGCCACGTATATAAGTTGTTTTCAAGAGTCGTCACGAATCGTCTAGCGCGGAGACTCGACGAGTTTCAGCCACCGGAGCAAGCCGGGTTTCGAGGAGGATACAGTACCATAGACCACATCCACACAGTGCGGCAGATTATACAGAAGTCCGAAGAGTATAATCGGCCGCTGTGTCTTGCGTTTGTGGGCTATGAGAAGGCTTTTGACTCTATCGAGACCTGTGCCCCTAGCACGAACAACTTGCGAAAAAGTATTCGTATCGTTAACGTAAGCATTTTATATGGAAACATGAACAGCGCCTCTGGTGTGCGTAATTTGAACTCATTTTGTGAGCACGAAATAGTCAAGTAAGTGTCGTATCGTATTCGTAACGTAACCTTGAGCCGTTTGTATGAAGATAGCTAGCACGAAGGCATAAAATGACGTATCGTATCGTCATTCTCGAAGGCTGGCTTGCGAGTTTCTCGAAAGTTTATTCACTGTAAATTTGCCAGTGAGAAAACTTTCGTCGGAGTTTATTGGAAGCATATAATGATAATTTAAGTGATTGTGTTACTAAATGTTGTTAGAAAATGCTTAGATTAACAAGAAGCACCCCTCGACATAGTACATTGTACTATTATCTTGCGGGGCGATTGATTGTTGAAAGTAGAAATGTATGAAGAGAAACAAGGTGAGTGATTGATTTCTCCAAGCCTATAATAATTTTAACATTTAAAGGACTGTGTATTACAATTTCTATTCTAATAAAATGTTGCCTTCCAATAATTAAGCACATACCTCATCAAAGTTTATTTCAATTTAATCCAAATTTGATTACAAATTAACAAGTTTATAGCCTACTATTTTTGAATGACTCGAGTCTACAAATAAACTGTAGCTTTTTATCCTTAACGAAAAAATAATCCAAATATCCCAGTAAAACACTGACAATCAACAGATATGTTTACAATAAAATCTTAAATGAATTTAAGTACTTACTTTTCTATAAATTCTACCATAATGGTGTATTGCGGGTGGCTAGTTCTCATTTTGGAAACGTTTTATTGGCTTTATTGCTACGAGAGTTAAGTTTTAGAACTTTTAGATGTAAAGAAATACAAGTACACTTCCAAACAAAGTTGACCTTGAACGAGCATGGCGTCAAAAAATTCCAAGTGTTACGCGTCGTTCGTTTAGGAACACAGTCTCACTAAACATAAAGTTTTAATAATAAATTAAATAATTATACCGTTAATATTAACTGAATAATAACTTTTACTGCAGTTTCTTCGTATTGCATCAAAATTTGAATAGTTTTAAAGTTTAAAAGGCCCTGAAAACACTAAAAACTAAATACGTATATAGTTTTTGAACGAAACGTTCAATCAATTTTACGATCTTTCGTTCAATTTTGTACATCCTTACTTACATTAGCATGACGTCACTCACGTAATCGCATCGAGGTCTCGATACTAATACGAAAGAGCTTCGTGCTTCCTACTTTAGTTGTATTCCGTTATCGTGTCGACAACTCGATACGTTTACTATACGAAACCTACAAATGTTCGTGCTAGAGGTACTGGTCTGTTTTGGAGTCTATACAACGATTCCAAGTCGACTGGCGATACATCCAAGTGCTGAGATGTCTTTACGAAAACGCGACAATGACCATACAAACTCAGGACCGGCGAACTGAACACATCCCCCTGCGTCGAGGAGTGAGACAATGGGACGTAATTTCCCCAAAATTGTTCTCTAACGCATTGGAGGATGTGTTCAAGACGCTGAACTGGAGTGGACGCGGTATTAACGTCAACGGCGAGTACATCTCACACTTGAGATTTGCAGACGACATCGTCATATTGGCTGAATCGCTGCAGGACTTGCAGCGGATGCTGGACGACCTAGTTGATTCTTCTGAAAGCATTGGTCTCCGGATGAACTTGGACAAAACCCAAGTTATGTTCAACGAACACGTAACTCCGGGACCGATTGCTGTCAATGGCGGTGCCCTCAAGGTTGTTCGAGAATACGTTTACCTCGGGCAAACACTGCAGTTTGGTAAGAACGAGCAGAAATCAAAATAAACGAGCTCATAATAATTTAAAATAAGCGCTATGAATTTTTTGTTAACAATTTTATAAAGGAAATGAGTCATTTGAATGACAGTCCTAAGCTACTTGTTATTAAAGATGTGACAAGAGTTTCAGACAAAGACACGAAAACAGTGATCTTGAATGACTTCCACCTATTACCCACCAGTGGCCACGCGGGAGTAAATAGAATGTTAAATAATATTAGGAAGTACTATTATTGGCCAGGAATGACTAATGATGTAACAGAATTCGTAAAGAAATGTAGAAGTTTTCAGATTCAAAAGCATTCCAATAGGCATACACAAGAACCGATGGTTATAACATCAACGCCATCCACTGCTTTTGAAAGAGTAAGTTTAGATTTAATGGGTCCTTTAAATGTAGATAATTTAAATTATAAGTATATTCTGACATTACAGTGTGATTTAACAAAATACGTTGAAGCCTATCCTTTAGAGAGGAAAGATACTATTTCTGTAGCTAGGTTATTTGTAAACAATTTTATTCTGAGATATGGTATCCCTAAAGAAATAATAACAGATCAGGGAACAGAGTTTATGTCATCAGTTTTTACTGAGATTTGCAATTTGTTGCATATAAATAAACTGCATTCAACAGCCTATCATCATGAAACTCTGGGAGGCTTGGAAAACACTCATAAGGTTCTAGGAGCTTATCTTAGGATTCAGTGTGATAATAATAAATCAGATTGGAGCAGTTGGCTTCCATTCTGGTGCTTTTCATTTAACACTGCAGTACACTCTGAAACAAAATACACTCCATTTGAGCTAGTATTTGGGAAGAACTGTAACTTGCCATCCAATATTGCAAAAAGTTCTTATGTTGATCCATTATATAATCCTGATTCTTACCCTTTGGAACTAAAATACAGACTTCAAAGAGCACAAGCTGATGCTAGAAATAATTTATTATTTAGTAAGGAATTAAGAAAAAATAATTTTGATAAAAATGTACACGGATTAAAATATAAGAGTGGAGATTTAGTTCTAATTAAAAATCAAGTAGGAAATAAGTTAGATAAAATTTATTTAGGACCATATAAAGTGATTGAAGATGTATCACCAAATGTTAAAATTTTAAAAGATAATAAAGAATTTGTAATTCATAAAATCAATACAAAACTGTTTGTTACTTAATATTATTTGGTTATGATACGATGTTTTTTTATATACCTAATGTAATGATAGAAAGTATAATTATATAAAATATGTTGTTTTGAAAATTATGAATAAGCTAAAAGGAAAAAAAATGTTTTATGTACTTAGATAATAAAGCCATTTTTTTTTTTTTTTTGAAAAAAAGGGGAGGTGTAGTGTGCAGCTCGCCTAACCTTATATTTGTAACTGCACACACTAATTATGGGCATTATTATACGAATCGTCGAACTAAACAGTTCTCTTTTATTTCGACAACATCACTATAATACAGTGCCGACTCGATGCTCCTATAGAGTTGGTCTGTGGCACCCGTCTGTCCCGTTCACAGACTAGCCTTTTGCAGTTGATACAACGGATTCGTCTTGTGAGTGTGGGTGGTATTGTATTTTGTAAAACCGCCCAGTGTCTACGAGAAGCTTAGAAGTTACAAGCAGGTAAGTAAAGTAAGCTTAGAGCTTAATCGCTCGAGTACACATTGCTTTTGAGTTAAATCTGAGATTTTCAAATTGAGGTATTCAGGTACAGTCATCACACACAGTACATCGGTGGTAACAATTTGAAATTAACAAGGGCTTATGTCGTAGCAGAAAAGGTTGTATTTACTACAAAATAATATTATGTGCGATAAACTGTTCCTCCACGCTGTGTATTTTCTATTACATACATTTTTATTAAAAACAACAATCATTTTAATAAAAATGTTGGCTAGGTACATCACAAATTAAAAATCTCGGAACCGACTTAAAATTGACTCACGACTTATTTGTTGATGATACAAAAATCTCGTTATACGGTATCAAAAGAGACACGACAACGGCTTTTATTGGCAATCTTGAATGCGATATTATAAGGAGATAATTATAAATCCGAACCAAGTAGCTACGGCACGGCACCGTGTCATCACTAAAAGGTGAATATTTCGTTATAAATTCTCAGAGAACTTTATTGTTGATGTATGAAAGGATTATTCTTTAAAACAATATTTATTCTTTCATAACCTTTGTTACACAAAAAGGATTAAAAAAGGTTTTCTTTTGTTCTCTGTTTTTGTATTAACATTTAATTTTGGCTGAAAAAAATGTAATCTGTAAAGTTTTACCATTTTAAATCACGAAATGTCTATATTTCGTTTTAATAAACCAAAAGTAATAAAACCAGTCTCGATACGTGTTGCGCAATCAAAAAATATACGAGTTAATACAATATGAGCAAAAAACCCCGTTTTTGCATATATAGAAGACCTAACATCGTAACAGTACATAAAAAAAATAATCCACATCCAAAGGACCGTATAAAAATATAGTTACAGATGTATTGAACACTCTAACAAAAATCAATTCGCAAACCAAAAGATGCACTTCTCTATACCTTTCCAATATACGAATAAAACAACTAACAAACAAAAAACATCCTCTCCAACTAACAAATGAATAATACCGAATCATCCCTAATTAAACTGACGGAAATTCAGACCTCAAATTTTGCTTGATCTGCGCTTCGGCTAGAATTCATAATTAAACATACGTTGTGGATTGACATCTCCATAATTATGTTCGTTCATTATTTATGTTACGATCTCATCCCTTTCTAGTGCTCTTGGGTTGAGTATTGCGAAATTACGCCACAAAATTGCAGAACATGTTAGATAAATAAAGGGGAAGGTATAGGGTCCCCAAATGTTGGTGTCTGTCCCCAAATGTTGGTGTCAGTTGGGTTTGAGTTTCTAAATGCTCGGAATGTAGTTGAGACAATGTTGACGCGTGCTTACCGCATAATTTGATGCACTGTGTGACAATTAATATTAATAAGGGGAATCGGGAATTAAGATGAATAGGTAGTTTGAATATGGTTTTATGATGTTTAGAACTAAATGGTCAAAGGAATCAGATATTCACCTAACTGCAGTGACGCTAACAGAAAGAATTACTTATTTTTCTGAAAGGTAATTATGGTATTGGTATTGTGGTATTATTTTATATTGTGCGTTTTGTTTGTGCAGAATAAATAATATTTCTTTCTTTTTTTCTTTCTTTTTATGATAGTAATGTAGGCAACTGTCATAAATTAATAATGATCTAATTAGTCATTATTATTGTTCGACGCCAAGCCAAGGGCCTCACCATGGGATTCAAATAGCACAGTGGAAGTTATGATGGTGGGGCCCTGGAGACAAGAGTGGCTGCGAACTGTCCGCCGTGCGCGGAGCTTATCACTACAATAATTAAAAAATTAAAAGACTCACCTCATGATGGTAGAAGGAAACTGTGTGTATATTGTATTGTGTAGTGACGTTGTAAGTGGTATCCAGGACACCAGGCCGCTGCAATAGGCCAGAGATTTTCTCCAACATGCGGTTCAATCACTATCACATTACCCTCAAAGTATTTCAACCAAATTTCAAACTAAAACCCGTTCTATTTCGTCCATTGGGTTTATTTACAATCAAACAATAGAATCACGACTAATTGTCCAACAAAGCGATCGGTTCTAAGGGATTACTTTCAAAAAGGTCGCGAAATCCAAGCGGCGACGATCCTCCATTTTTCAAGACCAAAACCAAAGTGAAAGTGTCAAACTGACAAATGACAGATGTCACTCCGTTTCACGTCATGGTGCGTTCACAGAGTAACCAATTTAAACGGGACGGAACAATTATAATCATAAAATATAAACGCACGCCTTTTTCCCATGAGGGTAGGCAGAAATTACAGAACGCCACCTACTACGATCCTTACATACACTTTTTGCTTCATTTATATTCATCCATATGATCCATACACGCTAAAATATATGTTTTCAATACCTAACAGCAGTATACAATGACACATAATATCAATAATTCTTGACTTTTGTAAAATTGTTTTGGAATCAATATTATCTTAAAACTAGCTTCTGCCCGCGACTTCGTCCGCGTCAAATTTTTTCTCCCCTGACCCTTATCGTCACATCGATTTGCCTGCTAGTTTTCGTCCATTTTTCGTTGCTGCTCGCTCCTTTTAAGTTATAGTGAGTCAACCTTAAAAGATAGACATATGCTCTCACGGACTTTTTTTAGAACTTTTTAAAAGGAACAATTCCGTTATACATATTTTTTGCGTTACTTTAACCGTTTACGCAGCGCACGCAACGGAAACTCTCAAAAGGAATAAATTTTCCCCGTTTTTGCAACATTTTTCATTACTGCTCCGCTCCTCTTAGTTGTAGCGTAATGTTATATAGCCTATAGCCTTTCTCGATAAATAGAATACTCAGCACAAAAAGAATTTTTCAATTCGGACCAGTAGTTCCTGAGATTAGCGCGTTCAATCAAACAAACAAACAAACTCTTCAGCTTTATAATATTAGTATAGATACGGAGTCATATGAAAGTATTTAAGGTAAAATTAAGACCTTTTTCTATTAAAACAATCAAAATATTCACCGAGAACTTTACCGATTCAGCAATCGACTACAAAATAATTAGTGATTTTTTAACCGTGACTACGATTTTCCATTCGATATTCAAAAATGTTTTGGACAAAACGGCTTGACTAGGGATTCGAGGCGATAGCAGTCGAAGCACGGTAGCGACAAATATTGCATGTTTTTGTTTGCACTTTGGTTTTAATTAATTTTGCTCCTATTTAAATGACAAAAAATCTAATAATAAGTAGGTTTGTACGCACTGCCACACATCAAGCTATACATTTCCCGTATAAGCTGACGTTTCAATGTACGAAAAGCCTATAAAATACGAGGTCAGCTAAAACTGGAAATTGCTTGACCTGTAGCCTTGTGTACAATCACTTTTACTGGACAATGATATTTTTAATACTAGATGAGGTTAGCGTTTCCCATCTGACTACTTTGAAAAGAATGGCCGAAACAAACTCAGAAGTCACAGTCTCTTTTAAAGTCCAGACATAATCTAGGTCAGATCATGTGAAAACCATGTAAATTGTTGACTGACAAGGTGTTTTAAGGAAAGCACCTAAAGTAATACTTTTTTTTTTACTTAAATATACTTAAATATTTCGTAAAGTTAATATTAATATTGTTAAAAAGGAAGTAAAATATCAAAGTAAATTAAAGATAAGCATTCCCCGAGTATATTTATTGGAGAAGCTCAATCCTAACCCTTTTTTTCCTGAAAACAGTTTTTGACAGTATAATAGACTATCTGGCATAGTTTTCGCTTTTTAAAAGATTTGAATTTATATAGGCTTAATACTCAAATGATAGCCTTATTTAAGTACTAAGTCAAGGAAATTTATTATCAAAATGTATATGTAACCGGCCGAACCCGATTTCAGGACAAACTAGTTTAGCCTAGGACTAGTTCTTCCTATACGCGATAGGATTAACTAGTATAGCCTAGTCCAAACTAATTTGTCCTAAGCCCGATAGGATAAACTAGTTTAGGCTAGTCCAAACTAATTTTTCCTAAACCCGATAGAATAAATCAGTTTAGGCTAGGCCAAACTAGTTGATCCTGATATAAATACGCACCCTCTGGGATAAACTAGTATGGTTCAGTCTAAACATTATAGTAAACTAGCTTCTGCCCACGATTTCGTCTGCGTAAATATCGGTTATCGCGGACGCAGACAAAGTCACGGAATAAAAAGTAGCCTATGTCCTTTTTCAGGCTCTAAACTATCTGTGCACCAAATTTCATTTAAATTGGTTTAGTAGTTTTAGCAGGAAAGCGAAACAGACAGACAGAGTTACTTTTGCATTTATAATATTAGGTATTTTCCTATGAAATTGCCGTTCTGCAGTACTGGCCATTTCAAATCAAAATAATTTTTGTTTGTCTAAGAATTCTAATTTCAGATTAATTTTATTTTAAAAACATGGAATTCTTTTTCCAAAAGTAGTCATTTGTTTATTGATTAGTGTTACATTTTCATCGCATTTCAATCTTTTTCGTCATCATGGATACATTAAAAATTCGAGTAATTATGGAATATGAGTACCGTCGTGGCAGCAACGCGGCACAAGCGGCATGCCACATCAACGACGTTTACGGAGCTAACACTAAAAACCAACGCACCACCTGTTATTGGTTTGCTCGCTTCCGTTCTGGAAATTTCGACCTGAAAAATTAACCTCGCGGTCGTCCGAAGACTTTGGTCGACTATGACAAATTAAAGGCGATTGTGGAAGCTGATGATACACAATCTACGGCTGAATTAGCAGCAGCTTTCGACGTTAGCGTCAAAACAATATTGGTCCATTTGCGTCAAACTGGCAAGGTAAAAAAGCTTGACAAATGGGTGCCCCACGAACTTAATGATCGCCAGCGCGAAGTACGCGTCGAGACGTGCCTTGCACTGCTCAACAGACTCACAAATGAAGGAATTTTGAACTACATTGTTACCTGCGATGAAAAATGGATTCTGTTTGATAACCGCAAGCGCTCAGCAAGTTGCTTGGATCCTGGTGCAGCACCTAAACAATGCCGTAAACGAAAACTTACCCCTAGAAAATTGATGGTCACTGTTTGGTGGTCTAGCGCCGGTGTGATTCATCACTGCTTCTTACAAAACGGGGTGAGCATTACTGCAGATGTGTACTGTGAAGAACTGAACTCAATGATGGAGAAGCTGGCACATCTCCAATCAGCATTGGTCAATCGCTCGTCTCCGCTGCTCCTGCACGACAACGCGCGACCTCATACTGCACAGCAGACGGTCTCCAAGTTGCAAGAACTGGGGCTGGAAGCTCTCCGTCATCCGCCCTACTCACCAGACCTTGCGCCTACAGACTACTACTTTTTCCAGAATTTGGATAACTTCTTGGCGGGAAAAAAATTCAATACCCGAGAGGCAGTACAAAATGCCTTTGAAGAATTTGTTGCCTCCCGTCCAGCTGATTTTTTAAGAAGGGCATCAATAAACTGCCACTGCGTTGGCAAAGATGCATTGATTGCATGGGCGATTATTTTGATTAATACAAATAAAAAATACATGAAAAAATCGTTTAATTTTTTTCATACAAAACGGCAAGACCTATTATTAGTATGGGTTTAGAAAGTCAAAATAAATCGATAAACTGAATAAAATACTCCATAATTGGAAAAATAATCATTTTTATTGAAACCATACTGATTCGTTGTTAAAAGTTATAGATATGGTAATACAAATAATCATACTATTACAAATAATAAGTGTTTTTTTTTTTAATAGAAGCAATAATCATATCACCATTATTAAAATTGTTTTGCCAAGGTTTTGTGAGATGCAGCTGCAACAAAAACTGTTCCACAAACAGATGCCAGTGCAAGAAGGCAATGACACTCTGCAATTCTATGTGCATTTTATTCAGTTTATCGATTTATTTCGACTGTCTAGATTTGGTTAGTTCTTCGAAATTTGATTCTTCGACTGATTCATAATTATGGCCAAAATTTAATTTCACTTTCAGCTCTGTAACACATGTTCATATGAACATAGGTATACCAAATAACGTATATTTGAATGAGGGACTTGTTTTTAAAAAGTAGTTTTCAAGATATCGACGTTCGAATATTTTGTGCCCAGATGAATCAGAATTTGTTACAGATGAATCAAAAACCGAAATAAAAATTAAAAACTTCATGTAAACGAGCTCTGTGTAAATGATCACATTCGTCAATTACTTCCTCTTCTGAATGAATTTCACGTTCTTTTAAATTCTATTTATCATACCATCTTCGAGTACTTTCTCTGCTTTTTTTTCCTAGCTAATTTTTGTTGTTTGCGTGTCAAATTCTGAACTGACGCGATTTTACCTTCCTCTTTCTTTTCAAAAACATTTCTTTCATTTTTAATTTCCACAGAGCATACTTGTCTGGATCTGTTCGTATATTTTCCATCCTTCTACGTTCTGCGAGTCTCTTTTTCTCCTTCTTTTGATCCTCACTAAGTGGCATTGTTGTTAACTGCAATATTGAAATAACAGAAATTAGATAGAGACTTTGACTTATGAATAAATAGGTTTTAATTATTGTTAAATATAAATAATAATAATATCAGCCTATTATTGTCCCACTGCAGGGCAAAAGCCTCTTCTCGTACAGAGAAGGCACGAGCATTGATCACCACGCTTGCTCAAGGTGGATTGACAAATTCAGACTTATATTAATTACAAGTCCAGGTTTCCTCACGATGTTTTTCCTTCACCAATGTCAGTGATGTCTAAGATAAACATAGAAAGTACATATGAATTGAAAAAAATCACATTGGTACTTGCCCGGTTTCGAACCCACCACCTCATGCATGGCCACCTCAGGCACCTCTTAACCACTAAGCCATCATTTCATATCAAAAGTGTCATACCTATATAAAAAAGTTTTCACTCCAGTGATTTTGGAATTATTCAGAAGATTATAGCTAAGTACATATAAAATAAGACTAATAAAAAATACGACAACGCAACAAAAGCACTCCTTCCGTGCTGCAGCGAAGAAAAACTAATTTATTTTATGATTCATATGAGGTTTTGACCATACGAATCAGGCACAGATGAATCAGGATTTTGCCTGCAATCATGTATAACTCATCATACATACAGACTTCATTCTTGTTATTTTTCAACACGAATCAATAACCCAAAAGCATCACACGAAACACAGATTGAAGTTTTAAACTATAAAATAAATTTTATAAATTAGGCATTGTAATCAGAATGCCACCTGAACCAAACACAGATGAATCAGATATTTACCTTAGTAACACCAGGATCTAAGCCAACCAGCTGCACGTCCGCCTTCTAGTTCGTCTGGTGCACGACTGGCTTCCCCTCGCGCGGGAAGTCAGACTCTCATTATTAATACCCGACCAAGTACGGTCAAGCACAGCTTTTTTTTTTTTTTTCAGGATGGGAAATCATCAAATGACTTCTCCCGCTCTGGGTGGAGCGGGAGGGCGTGTCAGACTTTTACTGACTAAAACCCACCCGTGTTCCATCAGTTGCCCATGTACCAGGGTCACGGTATCTCTTTCGAACAATCACGCGACCCCGGCAGGCATCGGTCCTAGTAGACCCCTACACTGCTGCTGACATCTCTTTGAGGCGCGCGTGGAACACTACGCGCCGTCGACCCGAGCCTGGTCCTTACCGGGTGGTGAGCTACCCATTGCTCGCCGCCCGCAAGCTCGCGCCTACGGTGGCCGGGAGTCCGCTATGGACTCCCGACGCCAGGGGCGTCTCCTCCTGCGGCGGCTAGGGACGTGAGGGCGCAGAGACTGCCACTCCCTCACGCGCCCCGCCTCCTCCTTCGCGAGCATTACTGCTTCGCAGAAGGAGTTGACGGCTTCCCATTCCCTCTCGCTCCGTACCATGGCTCGCACCAGGGCCGGGCGCGAGAGGTCGCCGCCGCCGATCGCCTCCACGAGGACACGGCGGTGCTCCGCCCAGGCAGGGCACACCTCCACCGTATGCTCCACCGTGTCCTCCAGACGATCCTCGCAATGGAAACACCCGGACGTATCCTCCCGCTTTATTCTGAACAGGAACCCACCGAAGCACCCATGCCCGGTGAGAACCTGCGTCAGGTGGAAGGTGAGGACGCCGTGACGCCTCTCTATCCACTCCTCAAAGAGGGGACTTACCGCCGCAATTGTGGCGTGCCCAGTCAAGCGCAGCTTACGCCACATTAATCAGTATTATACGCCGGACACTTCTTATTTATTTATTTATAAACATATTAACGTAGTTATAACTAATACAATTTTTTTTTTTAAGAGGACTTTTCATGTTCTTTCGATATAATTATAATTTATATTGAAGTATCAAAGGGAAAATGCGATATCGACCATTTTGTTCCGGAAAATGGCAAACAGACGCGCTATATGAAACTGAAGAACAAGCTTCAAATATTTTTATTTGGTACCTAGACAGCAATAATTTTAAAAATATAATTTGTCCCAATAACGGATATAGCTAAATTGTACATACTATAGTTTAGACTGAGCCATACCAGTTAATCCTAAAGTGTGCGTAGTTATATCAGGATCAACTAGTTTGGCCTAGCCTAAACTGATCTATCCTATCGGGCTTAGGAAAAATTAGTTTGGACTAGCCTAAACTAGTTTATCCTATCGGGCTTAGGACAAATTAGTTTGGACTAGGCTATACTAGATAATCCTATCGCGTATAAAAAGAACTAGAGTTTGTCCTGAAATCGGGTTTGGCCGGTAACATATGCATAGACATCAGAACGAGTCCCCTACTGCCTTGAGCCTGGCTGTAGGAAAATAAATTTGTGTTTGTTTTTAGTATTAACGTTAAGGATATTACTACTCAGATATGGGGCATTTCACGTCAAGCTAAAAAAAGTGAGGTTCTGAAATTTGTTCATATTAGGTCCAGTTATACTTCTAGTAGATAAATGGATTTTATAAAAATATATACATGTTTCAAGTTATTTATAACAAATTGAGAAAATCAGAAATATCCCAAACAGTCGTTATGTGTGTATAAATAAATCAGCAAAACTAAGGTTTCAGACATTTTTAGAAGAAGCCCTATCATAAAATTGAGGACGTCGTCTCTCTTTCTTGATTCAAAATAATAGGAATATATATTTTGTAAGCAGACATTTATTGTATTCTTTAAAATATATATTAACAATATCTAACAATACTTCACAATCTTCATCAGCTTCGCGATGCGTAAATGAACGTACAATTCATTCTGTATTAATTTGACCATCACAAAGTGATTAGGAAGCAAATACGCTTTTAATGTTATTAATTGTTCGCGGAAGTGGTCATTTGCCCGATCAAAGACAAGCTCAGTCCACTTGCATAACTTTTGACTCGACCATCCAAATGGTATATGTATGCTTCATCTGCATAGAACTCCCATGTGTGCTCGCTAGTTCGTGATTTAACTCTTCACTTAATTTCTAAAGTTTATTATATAATTTAGAGCAATAAATTATACTTGATGAAGGACTGGCTTACTTATTATACTTTAGTCGTTAATCTAAGTGGAACATGTGAAGGAAATTGTATAAGTTATAGTTTGCAGTATAAAACAAAGTACCTAACAACGTGTAAAATGCTTGCTACCTATTTGGCTTCTTACAGAGATCGTCTTCCCTGTTCCGGGCTATTGCTAAGGTCAAAGTTTCAAAGAAAGGAAGGCATTGTGCACACGCTTGCGTGAGCACACTAAGCTCTTCTTGTCTTGGCGTACTGTATTTCTTTTTAGCAACCTTCCTGCAGCCATGATATGGCGGATGGCTATGTACCTACACTCTGTAAGGATTCTGTTATTTCTGCAGTGAAATTTTAGTGAGCCGTCTTCGAATTCCGATTGTACAATATTTACGATCACGAATTTCAATTCTGTAATGATATGAATTTTAAAATATAAGCTGAGATTAAAATTCACACAACCAAACCTTCCAAAAGCCAAATACCACGTAATTCAAGCTCGTATTTCTAAGCACGACATTCCTACAAAACCCTTCTCAACTCTGTATTACTCTAATAACCTACAAATTCTACAGCTTTACATTTATTACTAAAAACAAGGGCTAAATTGTATATAAACTTTACGTTCCGTCGCAATCCACGTGTGACCTTATATATTGCGTAAACACAGCCGCTTACGTTCCATAAAATCGTAAGAGATCCGTAATATATAATTTTATTAAATGTCACATGAGACGTGTCGTGCCTCCTAATTTTGATATTTTTGACTGTTCCTTTGTGTAAATTATATTCCCGTTCCATTGATTCCTGATTGACCCAATTTTAGGAAGTGAACGGAGTATTCCGGCGTTTTCGAATGAATAGGAAAGCAATCGCGATTCAGGGAATCAGTAATAGCCTGGATAAGGAAATGAGAAAAATTGTATTTCCTAAAATGTTTGTTTGGGGATACTGGGAATCAAAGAACACGAACTGGTTTCAATGGAAACATTTTAAAGTTTAACTTGTTACAAAACAATTCTTAACAAAATATACTACTGTACCTAGAAAAATACACTTCCACAACCCTTTTATTCGAAGGTTATATCGTTGGTCGATTTTTTTTATTATACTTCGAGATAGCTATAGTGTGCACAAAAAAAAAAATACTGCAAACAGAAAAATGGTTTAGGCATCTCTGCAAAAACCGCAGTTCTTTTTACGCAATTTCATTCAAAACAAAATTTTGAGCTAGTTTTTTCAAGCGAAAATGGTGAATCCGGGAAGTGCAGTCAGTCACTCTGAGCGACGTTGCCAGACACATGCCCTGACGTCCTCCGTACATTTCCTTTCTTAAAATCTATTGCTACTGTCCCCGATGTAGGTCCCAGAATAGTTTAACTTTCGTTAACATTCCGGGATTAGTGGTTTTGGTGCCGTGCCCTAAATTTTGGTCACAGAGGAAAATCTCCTGGAATTTCTAAGCCAACTTTGCTCATTTGTTAGCTTTGATAGCAATTTGTTATTAATGGTAATCTTAGGCTTCAAGTTTTGATGTGTTTAATGTAAAAGGTACTTCGAATATATAAATTTTCGCTCTTGTAATTACTTATGAGATAAAATACGCGAACCGTTTCTGAGTAGCATATCTGAACTTGTAACATTTATCTGTTGTATATGTACATGAACTCATGAAATCATTGCCTGACATTATTGAAAAAGTTTTGATTGACACCCTGTCGTGTATCCGGAGGGATTCCTTTGGAGATGTTAAGGATTGTTTTGACTGTTGCTATACTGAAAACAGAATAAATGAAATTACTTCAACATTTCTTTCCTCTTTAATACTCCCAGTGACCTTCTCGAGGATACTTATTTGTAGATAAAGACCTGTTGCTTTACAGTAATGAAATACACTTTTCAGATATGGTATTGTATAAAAAATAACTGTGGCACGTCCACCAAAAATGGCTTTTAGATGGCAGATGTGAGTGGCTCAGTTAGCTATTGTATTCCCAGTCGTAAGGAGTAACAATTTTCAAATAACACGAATAAGCACTTTATACTAGACTAAATGACAGAGCCTACTCATAAATAGTTACAAGGACATCAACAGACATTCTCAAACTAAAATCTAGAAAACAAAAACTGCTCAATATGTTGTGAAGCAAGCTCAAGCAAGCTCACTCAATGCTCTTTTCTATGAAACAGCAGATTTAATTATTACCTTGTGTTAACATTTCAGAAAGATGTTCTGAGTTAGTGGTTATACGATGTGTGTTGTTGTCCTTGCCAGCCTGTACAATCTGACTATCTTATGCCCACGCACGGCTTCACCCTCGTGGATTTCGATAATTATACCACGGGAGCGTATTACCGTTCTATGAAGTATTATACGCCCTAACCGGACCTGGGATACGGCATAGGATACTTCGTAAGAATCATCGTCTATGTATAGCATAGTATTATACTTAGTGAAGACAAAAGATGAAGAAACTACCACTACTAGTAGACATAAAACACGGGTACTGAAGATGCTGCCTTTATTATTAACTCAAAGATATAAATATAGTTTTTAAGCAATGTATAGTTTGTTTATAATATACTGGCAAATAGACACAACAAAACAATTTCAACAGTCAATTTACATTTGAGTAAAAAGAAGTTGCTTGTGGAAAAGTTTCTTACTTTTTCCATAAGCAAGTAAAATAATTAGTAAATGTTTGTAAGAAACGAGTAACTGTATTTTCTATACCCTACTACTATTTTTATTTATACAAATAATGTATTTATCAAAGACCCATTTCCATTACGCGACATAACGTTAGTTCGCATTTATTTTTTACATATTCTCTAACACAATATAAAGAGACACCTGCCGCCAAACGTTGAACATTTATTGTTTTATTTTATTTTCACACAAATAACACAAGCACGTTTATTTTATTTATTAACGTTATTTACGTTAGTTCACAAAACCAAATGTAATTGTATAGTGTCGTTTGTGGTTATGACATTATTTTGAAATAAAGGTTTTTGTAATAACATTTTGAACGCGAACTATTCGTAGCCACGTGTTGCATAAACAGGAAAAGCTATTATGAAAATGTTGATTATAATAGTACAATGACGGGAAAGTGGTCTATATTCAGCTTAATTATGTTTTGGGGATCAACACTAGCTACGGTTTTGTAAAATTACGAGTAACTAGTTTAAGCAGGATGGCATGAACGCGCAAACTGAAATCATGAATTTACCGCATTACTCTAGACCCCTAGCCTAAATAGTTTACGTCGTTTATTAAAAACTGCTGTTTTATAGATAAGTGCACATTTTTTTTATATATAAGATGTATCTATTCATACACGAAATATTTTAAGGGGTACACCTGTAGGTGGTAAAGAAGCTATAGAAGCAAAAAGAAAATTTTTATCTAAACGTTTTTGAATTTTCGTAATTATTATAATTTTAAAACTACTTGAGACGTTTTGCATAGAACCTTTACCCCAAATTCTATGAATGGCCCGCCTGACGCTGCGAGGGCGATGACCGGACGGCACGAGCATGGCCGCGGTGTCTCGGGCCGTAAAAAATAAGAAGGAGCCAGTATTTCTTATGTGCGTCAAATAATTTATAAACATTAAATTAAAAAAAAAACCCCTTCTAAAATTTTTTTTTTCGTTCCTTTAGCTTCTTTACCACCTACAGGTGTACCTCTTAAAATATTTCGTGTATGAATAGATACACCTTATATAACTGACAAAAACTTTCGATGGAAAAGTTCAGAATCATGTACTGAATCCACAGTCCCGGCTGTCATACTTGGATCTTTGACAGTCGTTATGGGTCGTCAGAAACCGAAAGTATAAGTCTTAATAAGGTGTATCGTGTTACTGTGTTATAGAGGTTAGATTGGCAGTTGGTCCATGTAAAATAATGGTATTGAACTGCATCTGGTTAGACTGGAAGCTGACCCCAACTTAGTTGTATAAAGGCTAGGCGAAGACGATGACTGTATTAACAATAAAACATTGCAGTATATCACCTAAACACGCCACAAACAAACATCGAAAGCCTACGCCCCGATAATTTTCAAAATATTTAAACTAACAAAACGTAATATTAGTTCGTCACAATATCCATACATCGTAAAGAGATGGAAACAGGTGTCTTTAATATAGAAATATAAATCAACCACTTTAGAACGACCTTTCCTTCAAATCTTTCTCCTAAGATTATGGATGACGTAGGGGTTGTGATATATATGGTGACGGGTCAATTTATGCTGGATAGTGTAGAATTTACTGTTAGGGATGGAAATTAAGGGGGTTCCAAAGGTTGAAGAGCGGGATTAGCTGAACGCAGATTATTGGAATTGTTCGACTTTACAGCCAAAATCCGAGCTCTTTAGTTTTGGGAACACTGTTGTTAATTTAGATTATGTGCCTTTGTTTTATGTAAATTTAACGTTGATTAAGTATTGGTAGCGTGTGTAAGGGATAGGGTTCAGTGTAGTTAATTGAGCCGATATGTTAGCTGGGCCTATGTTATGTTTAAAATCATTGATTAGCCTGTTACCGTAAATAGTTTTATTCATAGACCCGCTTCTCCCCAGGACTTCGTCCGCGTGAAAATTATTTTTCCCCGACCCACCCTTTCGCAACGCAACGCCTTTATTTTTGAGGGTGGAAGGGTGGAATATCATCATATAACGCCTGTCTTCCGCTCTGGGCGTGTTCCTTCAGTTGCCTATGCCAGGGTCACGGAATTCTTTCGAAAAATTTCGCGACCATGGCAGGTATCGTATCACCGGATCTCGTTATTACTGCATTTCGCTAAGCGTTCTCTCTTACTTTTTAAGATTCCGTTGCCAAATGGCAAAAAACGGAACCCTTATAGATTCGTCATGTCTGCCTGTCTGTCTGTCCGTCCGTATGTCACAGCCCATTTTCTCCGAAACTATAAGAGCTATGCTGTTGAAACTTAGTAAGTAGATGTATTCTGTAAACCGCATTAAGATTTTTACACTAAAATAGAAAACAAACAATAAGTTTTGGGCTTCCCCATACTTAGAACAGAAACTCAAAAAAAAAATTTTCATCATACTCATACGTGTGGGGTATCTATGAATAGTCTTCAAAAATGGTATTGAGGTTTCTGATATCATTTTTTTTCTAAACTGAACAGTTTGCGCGAGAGACACTTCCAAAGTGGTAAAATGTGTCCCCCGCCTTCCGTAACTTCTAAAATAAGAGAATGATAAAACTACAAAAAATATATGATGTACATAACCATGTAAACTTCAACCGAAAATTGGTTTGAACGAGATTTAGTAAGTAGTTTTTTTTTAATACGTCATAAATCGTAAACTGCAATTTACCTTTCATTCAATCAACTCAAATATAAAAAATAAAAACCATTTAATTTCATAAACATAAACCTTATGCATAAACCGAGAATACATACAGGTTTGTATGGAACACGTGAAATTTGGAGGGTGTATTCTTTGTAAAGAGTAAGTATCCACTAAGAAAGGATTTTTTGAAATTCCACCCCCAAGAGGGTGAAATGGGGGGTTGAATTTTCTATGAAACTTTTAATTCTCTGGGTCGATTGACACAAAAATTGGTACACATACTCTTCAAGTACAATTATGTGACACATGTATCACAATTTTCCCAAAATCATCCCCTTACTGCGTCAAATAGGGCTTCGAAAATCCTACGTGGAATGGTAGACGTGCGCATGGCGTGCGGGGCAGCCCGGGAAGCGCATTGTCGTCACCGGTGTCCAATCTCAACCAAGGTATCAAGAAGTATCAAATATGTAACTGATATTAATATGAACTAATTAGCTTTTGCCCGCAACTTCGTCCGCGTAAATGTCGGTTATTGTGGACGGAGACGACATCTGTGAATAAAAATAGGCATGTGTCCTTTCTTGGGGTTGAAACTTACCCCGTACCGAATTTTATCTTTCGCAATTTTTTTATTATTTTTTCATAAAACATACTTTTTTTTTGGATGAGAAATCATCAAATGACTTCTCCCGCTCTGGGCGGAGCAGGAGGGCGTGTCAGACTTTTACTGACTAAAACCCACCCGTGTTCCTTCAGTTGCCCATGTGCCAGGGTCACGGTATCTCTTTCGAACAATCTCGCAACCCCGGCAGATAAAACATATATGTTACTTCTAATACCTCCAAAAATATGTGTACCTACAAAGTTTCATGATCATCGGTTAAGTCGCTTTCGCGTGAAAGCGTAACAAACAAACTTAATATGTATTAGTAGGGATATTTACAAATTATAACAGCCGCACGGGTCGATCATTCAGGTTAAACTACGTTTGCCGCGGTTGGTCCATAGATGGGTGACCATCTTTACATAATAAGACCCTTCTGTGCCTCGGGAAGCACGTTAAGCCATTCGTCCCGGCTGTCTTTCGTAGATCTTAGACCATCGTTCGGGGCGCCGGAAGCCCGAAAGTCTGACAACCAGTCTTACCAAGGGGTATCTTATTACCCAGTAACTGGGTTGTGGAGGTCAGGTAGGCAGTCGCTCCATGTAAAATACTGGTACTCAGCTGCATCAGGTAACACTGGAAACCGAACTGGCCGAAAAGGCTAGGCAGATGATGATGAAGTACATGTAAAAAAACGCGATGGTTTCTGTATTAGATAAAATTGAATAACTACACTAACTATTCTTTAATACATACCTATGCATCTTTATAAGTAAAAACTAATTGAGCACATGCCTACTATAATACTTTACACACTAACATATAAATCTGTACGTTTAGTGAGCAATAGTGCGATTTGGTTTATGCATTAAAGTAAAATATAACGACCAAGCCACAATCATCAATGAAATTCTTTTGAGACCGTTCGAAGGATTTGAAAATAATTATAAATCAGTGGACTCGAGTGATAAACAATGATGACGCCATACATTACCCAGTTTAGTTTCTTAACACATTGAAGCCTCTCGGTCTCTCAACTCACACATGTAGGTATAAAAATTTAGAGTTGGCGCCCAGTTATGTTGCTGCGTAATTTAAACCCGCCAAAATTATGCAATGACACCAGGTTGTGAGTGAAAATATTGCAACGAAATGTTATCGAGGCAACTATACTGACACGTTGTTCCTGAGAGGAGTCTGTGTTTATTCCGAGGATTCCTCTAACACCACCGAACTACCCCTTTGAGTTCAAAAGAGAGCAGTTTCGCCTCAAAGTCTGCTTTGACCAGACCATAAATAAATCTCAAGTCAAAACACTTAATTTAACAGGGGTAGACTTAAGGGAGAAATTCTTTCACACGGTCAGTTTTACGTGGTCTGCTCAAAACTAAGCTCACGGAGCAGCCTGGTGATTCTAGAACCTGAACTAGAAACAAAAAATATTGTTTACAAAGAAATTCTGCGGTGGGCACAGTATTTCATAGAAAACAATATTAATTGTTCATTATCTACTTCTGATTGCCTCTTAAATAAATCTTTTCACATACGCTTTGAGTTTTTTTTAAACTATACTACTCTCATTCCAGAGATTAGTTTAGTTTTACGGAGAACTTCGTCCTATTTGCTTTGTTTGAGATATTGTCAGTTCGTATATTAAATTGAGAGGTAGTGAGAACGCGTATGTTTGTTTCTGAAAAAAAAAGTCATTTGTTTCTTGTAGGCCACGCGGGTAAAGCTGCGGGCAGAAGCTATTCAAAATAAACCAATGAAATAAACACAGGCAAAAAAACATCTGTCCTAATTATATTACATGCATACGTGTCGAATTCATAAGGATGATGCTATATATATATCCTAAGGAGCTCTTAAATTTATTCAACCCATCTGGTCTTCATCTCACATACGTATCCTCAAAGTGCGTGCTCCAGTAATGCTACTACAAAATCTTAATCCGGTCAAGTTGTACAATGGGACCAGGTTGTCTGTGACCATTGTATTTAATGGCTGTGCTCAAGGTGAATCGGTGTACTTATATACCGCAGATACCACTAATACCGTCGGAGTACCCATTCGAGATTAAAAGGCCCCAGTCCCCTTATGGTATGTTTAGCAATGACGATTAATAAGTCTCGGGGACAGTCATTGTAAACAGCGGGATATGATCTTAGAGGGGACTGCTTCTCGCACGGCCAGTTTTACGTGGCCTGCTCGAGAGTGAGCTCATCTAGCAGCCTGGTTGTATTAGAACCTGAGGGCAGAACCTCTAAAGTAGTATTTAAAGAGACACTTTAAGTATAGACTAAAAAATAAATAGTCTTAAACCCCTGTTAACAGCAAGTTAAGTAAAATCTATATTTGAATAATTTACGTAACAATTTTTTCGAAATTCCTAGGGAATAAAGAGAATTTATATTTTCGCTTTAAAGTTGCCTTCAAATTTGTCATGCAAGTAGGTAATTTGCCGTTCCGTTATATATTCCGTCACTATTGTTAGGTTTTAGGATTAATTATCCTACAACAATCATTTCCAATCCGAGCGCTGCTCCTTGGATTACACAAAGCAAGCAATGCAATAACACATTATTTACCTGGATTAACACATAGGATACTTTCAATCCCGGTAGTACGTTCATGTGGGATATTTTTCGACATGCACGCGGGCGAAGCCGCGGGCAGAAGCTAGTCATATATATACGCGCCCCTTTTAGGCATCGCAGTGGGAGCCAAACACCTCACTTCCCCTGCTTGACCAGACGGGGCCAGTGGCGGGCCGGCACCAGCGAGAACGCGCGCGAACGTTGAAGAGTGCTTAAGCGTCCCCGTAGCCCCCGGTGCATGTTTGCGAGGGGACATGGTGTAGTTTTAGTCAGTAGAAGTCTGACAGACCCCTCTGTCCACCCCAGGGTGGAGGACGTCCATGAGAATTTCCACCCCGAACCAAAAAAAAGGGGATGATGGTGTTGCGGTGATATCCTTCTGCGAAACAGTCGTGTCCTAGAAGGAGGCTGCGGTAAGGGCGCGAGAAAGTTCTTGCGCTAACCCAGCCCACAGCAGAAGTACCGGGTGTCGGCGGACGGCGGTTAACGCCCTAACTGGGCACCCCTAAATGCCCCTAAATTGGTCTAGGGGCGATGGATCTGGAAACATCTTTCACTCCCTGTTCCTTCAGACCCGAGATGGTGGCGCGTAATGTTCCATGCGCGCTTTTTTGTGATGTACGGGTGGAGAGTTTAAAACCTCACTCCCCTAACGTAAGTAGGCCCGCAAAGGCAGGCTGGTACCATTCGGGGATCGCGGAAATCGCATTAGTTCCCGTGGTCCCCGACGTAGGTGTGGAACGGAACACCGGGGTGGTTTTAGTCGTTAAGACTCTGACAGACCCCTCCACCCTCTCCCGACACCACATCGGGTTCAAAAATAAGGGGACGATGGTGTAGTGTTGGTGCAACATGTCGAACTATTTCTTGCGGATTAGTTTAATCAGTAAGAAGAGGATGGACTCGTTGAACAAAACTATACTAGTTAATAATGACGGTAAACAAACATACTTCGATTGTGACGTGAGCAAGATTTGAATTGGGTCCAGCTAGAATCAACTCATTAATCTTATATAGATACTAGCTTCTGCCCGCGGCTTCGCCCGCGTGCATGTCGAAAAATATCCCACATGAACGTACTACTGGGATTGAAAGTATCCTATGTGTTAATCCAGGTAAATAATGTGTTATTGCATTGCTTGCTTTGTGTAATCCAAGGAGCAGCGCTCGGATTGATAAATGATTGTTGTAGGATAATTAATCCTAAAACCTAACAATAGTGACGGAATATATAACGGAACGGCAAATTACCTACTTGCATGACAAATTTGAAGGCAACTTTAAAGCGAAAATATAAATTCTCTTTATTCCCTAGGAATTTCGAAAAAATTGTTACGTAAATTATTCAAATATAGATTATACTTAACTTGCTGTTAACAGGGGTTTAAGACTATTTATTTTTTAGTCTATACTTAAAGTGTCTCTTTAAATACTACTTTAGAGGTTCTGCCCTCAGGTTCTAATACAACCAGGCTGCTAGATGAGCTCACTCTCGAGCAGGCCACGTAAAACTGGCCGTGCGAGAAGCAGTCCCCTCTAAGATCATATCCCGCTGTTTACAATGACTGTCCCCGAGACTTATTAATCGTCATTGCTAAACATACCATAAGGGGACTGGGGCCTTTTAAACTCGAATGGGTACTCCGACGGTATTAGTGGTATCTGCGGTATATAGTACACCGATTCACCTTGAGCACAGCCATTAAATACAATGGTCGCAGACAACCTGGTCCCATTGTACAACTTGACCGGATTAAGATTTTGTAGTAGCATTACTGGAGCACGCACTTTGAGGATACGTATGTGAGATGAAGACCAGATGGGTTGAATAAATTTAAGAGCTCCTTAGGATATATATATAGCATCATCCTTATGAATTCGACACGTATGCATGTACTATAATTAGGACAGATGTTTTTTTGCCTGTGTTTATTTCATTGGTTTATTTTGAATAGCTTCTGCCCGCAGCTTTACCCGCGTGGCCTACAAAAAACAAATGACTTTTTTTTCAGAAACAAACATACGCGTTCTCACTACCTCTCAATTTAATATACGAACTGACAATATCTCAAACAAAGCAAATAGGACGAAGTTCTCCGTAAAACTAAACTAATCTCTGGAATGAGAGTAGTATAGTTTAAAAAAAAAACTCAAAGCGTATGTGAAAAGATTTATTTAAGAGGCAATCAGAAGTAGATAATGAACAATTAATATTGTTTTCTATGAAATACTGTGCCCACCGCAGAATTTCTTTGTAAACAATATTTTTTGTTTCTAGTTCAGGTTCTAGAATCACCAGGCTGCTCCGTGAGCTTAGTTTTGAGCAGACCACGTAAAACTGACCGTGTGAAAGAATTTCTCCCTTAAGTCTACCCCTGTTAAATTAAGTGTTTTGACTTGAGATTTATTTATGGTCTTGTCAAAGCAGACTTTGAGGCGAAACTGCTCTCTTTTGAACTCAAAGGGGTAGTTCGATGGTGTTAGAGGAATCCTCGGAATAAACACAGACTCCTCTCAGGAACAACGTGTCAGTATAGTTGCCTCGATAACATTTCGTTGCAATATTTTCACTCACAACCTGGTGTCATTGCATAATTTTGGCGGGTTTAAATTACGCAGCAACATAACTGGGCGCCAACTCTAAATTTTTATACCTACACGTGTGAGTTGAGAGACCGAGAGGCTTCAATGTGTTAAGAAACTAAACTGGGTAATGTATGGCGTCATCATTGTTTATCACTCGAGTCCACTGATTTATAATTATTTTCAAATCCTTCGAACGGTCTCAAAAGAATTTCATTGATGATTGTGGCTTGATCGTTATATTTTACTTTAATGCATAAACCAAATCGCACTATTGCTCACTGAACGTACAGATTTATATGTTAGTGTGTAAAGTATTATAGTAGGCATGTGCTCAATTAGTTTTTACTTATAAAGTTGCATAGGTATGTATTAAAGAATAGTTAGTGTAGTTATTCAATTTTATCTAATACAGAAACCATCGCGTTTTTTTACATGTACTTCATCATCATCTGCCTAGCCTTTTCGGCCAGTTCGGTTTCCAGTGTTACCTGATGCAGCTGAGTACCAGTATTTTACATGGAGCGACTACCTACCTGACCTCCACAACCCAGTTACTGGGTAATAAGATACCCCTTGGTAAGACTGGTTGTCAGACTTTCGGGCTTCCGGCGCACAGTGGGAAAATCGCGTATGTTTCGTCTCAAAATTCCGTATCTCAGTTTTTTCAAAACGAAATGAGCTGTAATTTTGCACACATATACTTGAATACATACAGTTTAATGGAAATAATTTTGATTTTGAAAATTATGTTTATTAATTAATTATAAAATTAAACTTAAAAAATACATGCATTTTATAAGAAAAAAAATACATAATATGTTTGTTTAATTTACATAAAACGGAATATACAGTACCAAACAAGAAAACAGAAACGTACTCAATTCAACAAGCTACTACAGATTTTCATTGACAGCAAGAAGGGCCTTGGCTTCATCTAAAATTTCTTTCGATATTGTTTCTGAGGTATTCCTCAAACTTGATATATATGGATCAGAAGTGTACAATAAGGTATAGAACACGTCTTCATTGGTAGCCGCTCTAGAACACTTTCTAGAATGATGAAGTCTAAATTTTTTATAATCCTTATTTCGGGATTCTTGCGCGTCTTCGGACAATTGTCCGATAGGTAAAATAGCATAATACTCAATGATTTTTTCGCCATGAATAAGTATTTTATGCACGGAGGAAGGCATATAATACCAGTTATAGTTATTTACGTACAGTTGGGTTGTACTATATGCGTATTCACCGAACTTTTTTGAATCAATAGCCATTCCAGATGACATAGTTTGTAGTATTATGTACATTCGTTTTATAAGTTCTACGTGTAATCCTGTAATGTCTGCGGAGCAAGAGTAATTCTGAAAAAAAATCCGAGCTGTGTTTCCGTCATTACTATTTCCAGTGCCTTGTCGAGGTTTATCGACATGCAGTCCTATTTCTTCCCTAAACCGCTTTTGTACCAGTTTTTTCTTTTCGTCTTTGTTTTTTTTTATTTTCGGGTGTAGTAGCTGACCACTTTTCAAAAGACAAGTTATAAGAAATGTGTAAGATCATCTCCATACTCCTAATCCAAGCATGTAGTGTTGACAGTCCGTATTGAATTGAACTTTCGTTCACATCTCTTGTCCTAACTGCCTCTAAGTTATTCATTTGCCGAGGAGTAGCACCACAAACTGTACAAGAAGCTTGAATGAGTTTCAGTTAAAACTTGTGCCACTTTACCATCAATCATGGTTAAAAATAGGTCATGAGTAATTTCGATTACCTCACCATTCTTATTTATCAGGGAA
Source organism: Aporophyla lueneburgensis (assembly GCA_932294355.1). Classification (NCBI taxonomy): domain Eukaryota; kingdom Metazoa; phylum Arthropoda; class Insecta; order Lepidoptera; family Noctuidae; genus Aporophyla; species Aporophyla lueneburgensis. Next base: position 24,686,663 of record OW028745.1, on the reverse strand, counting down.
GGAGACAGATTTTTTTTCTGATTGTTGATATCAGCCACAACAGACGTGGTTTTTTTCAAGAGTTTCTTTGGCAAATTCTAACAGTATAGGTCTGCAATATCTTACAGATGAGCAAGTTTCATTCTTCCAAACGACAGTATTAGTTGTGTCATCTATGAGTCTAATGGGTACAAGTGAAGCAATAAAAAGGTTTGCATCTGATATTAAATCGCTTTCTTCGGGTAAAACTTGCTTGTATTTACTCTACCCAGATGACCCGTCACAACCCCATTTACAGAATAGTTTCAACTTTCTTAAACCGTTTTTGTAAACTAAATCAATTAGTAATATACGTGCCACAGTATGATCCAACAAGTCTTGCAGATTGACTTTTGCACTTATGTTAGTAATGGTTATGCTCGAATCTGGTGGGTAACACATCTTCCTCGCTTCGAGTAAAGTTGGATAAGAAGGAAACACTGAGCAGTTTTTGTCCGCTAAACAAAGTCGAAGTTTTCCATACTGTTCTTTGTTAAGGTCTAAGTCAATAAATGTCCGTAGTGCTTCTTCCTTTGTAAAAGGTGTAACGTCTTCAGGGTTCTCAGTTACGTATTTAAGAAAAAAAAAATATAATTTCTTGATGCAGTTTGTATAATATTAACGATTGAGGCCTCCTCCGTCTCACCAATAGACCGTAATTCCTGAGCATATGCATTGAGCACACAGTTCAATCCGTACTCTTGTATCAATTCCATGTTTTTTGTTTTTTTTTGTTTTGTCTGAAGATGCTTCGTATGATTTTAAAGGTCTGCCAACACTACTTCCAGAGGAATTAGTGTCATTAACCGTGACTCGACACTATAGTGGAACACGAAATTGACCTTCTAACCAGTGGACGTTCTTACTTTTAAAGCGTTCTTTTCTTCGAGATGCATTTCTCCAGCGTTCGCTACATTTAGATACCAAGTTTCTTTGAATGTAGGAGACCACAGTAGCCATATCCTCTGGTAACAAATTTAAATTTTCTTGTATGTACTCTTCTACATTATGCCCATTTATCAACAAATTGCATAACTCTCGTTTGCTACAAACAAATTCACCCATTTTTGAAATCAGTCAACTTCTGCGAATATTTGAAAATAAGTAATAACTGCTTTTTAGGGCAACTGAATATCTGACCAAGAACTGTGAATGTTTCAGGGTTCGCCTTCCTTTTATTGACCAATGAAATAGTGCTATGTGCAAAAAGATAAGAAACTAATCATTTGCACTCTTCCCATAACCAACCTGTTTCAAATTCGACCCTAATAGATAATTGACCATATTTTATCAAGTAAGGTAGTCAAAACCACATAAAAACTATTAATAATACTCATCGCTGTATATCTATTTGACCTAAATAAGTAAAAAACTTTTTAACAAAAAATTAAACCGCCGAAAAACTGAAAAGCATAAAATAATAAACCTTAAAATTATGAGTCGGCGCTTTGAGTGATGCTCGTTCATTGATTTTTCAGCGCCGACTCAAAATTTTAAGGTTTATTATTTTATGCTTTTCAGTTTTTCGGCGGTTTAATTTTTTGTTAAAAAGTTTTTATTTTATATTTTTTCGTGGCTTTATTTTACTAATAATACTTGGCAAGGTATACCCTATCCAACACAAAAAGAATTATCAAAATCGGACTACTCTGTATAAAGTTATGCGTGTTTATACATTACAATCAGTGAGTGAACAATCAATCATCCCCTGTTTTCCGACCCTTAGGGTTCGATTTTGTTTTCCAAATTTATATGGGACCACCTTGGGAGTATACCCTTTCCAATAGAAGAAGAATTGTCACAATCGGACCACTATGTAAAAAGTTATGCGTGGTCATACATAAAAAAAAAAAAAATATACGCGTCGAATTGATAACCTCCTCCGTTTTTTTTCGTCGGTTGAAAAATAATTTTGTGGGAAATAAAACGATTTTGAAAAAATATATAATTTTATCTCACGATATGTTTTGATCCCGTGTCAGAAAAAGCGCAAGTATGCGCAAAATTTTATTTTTTCCTTGTATATACTAATGTATAAAGATCTTAATACAACAAATATCTCGACAGCGGCAAGCAGCGGTAAAGGGTAAAAGTCTAGTTAAAAATAAAATTGCACTAAAAATATGCCATCTTAAACTATATTGGTTAACTTTATTTTATTAAACCTATGTATATAATATTAATTAGTCTACGTTATGGGGGCATTATACGCATTCCAAAACTGTATAATACTTGTACATTTATATCAAAAACTTTTGAGTAATGTGGCGTTGAATTATAGTAACGTATTGCGTTTAAATTACGTTATTGAACATGAGTTAGCGTTGATGCCTATTTATAAACATTATGGTTAACTAAAAAAAACTAAAAAATTACGAAAAGAAAGCTTATTTATCAAACTATATTAATTTATTAATTTTATTCCATTATAACGACTTTCACGTAAAACAGTTTTGAGACGGCTTTGTATGGGGCTTTCCCACAGTGCGGCGCCCCGAACGATGGTCTAAGATCTACGAAAAACAGCCGGGACGAATGGCTTTACGTGCTTTCCGAGGCACAGAAGGGTCTTATTATGTACAGATGGTCACCCATCTATGGACCAACCGCGGCAAACGTAGTTTAACCTGAATGATCGACCCGTGCGGCTGTTATAATTTGTAAATATCCCTACTAATACATATTAAGTTTGTTTGTTACGCTTTCACGCGAAAGCGACTTAACCGATGATCATGAAACTTTGTAGGTACACATATTTTTGGAGGTATTAGAAGTAACATATATGTTTTATCTGCCGGGGTTGCGAGATTGTTCGAAAAAGATACCGTGACCCTGGCACATGGGCAACTGAAGGAACACGGGTGGGTTTTAGTCAGTAAAACTCTGACACGCCCTCCTGCTCCGCCCAGAGCGGGAGAAGTCATTTGATGATTTCCCATCCAAAAAAAAAGTATGTTTTATGAAAAAATAATAAAAAAATTGCGAAAGATAAAATTCGGTACGGGGTAAGTTTCAACCCCAAGAAAGGACACATGCCTATTTTTATTCACAGATGTCGTCTCCGTCCACAATAACCGACATTTACGCGGACGAAGTTGCGGGCAAAAGCTAATTAGTTCATATTAATATCAGTTACATATTTGATACTTCTTGATACCTTGGTTGAGATTGGACACCGGTGACGACAATGCGCTTCCCGGGCTGCCCCGCACGCCATGCGCACGTCTACCATTCCACGTAGGATTTTCGAAGCCCTATTTGACGCAGTAAGGGGATGATTTTGGGAAAATTGTGATACATGTGTCACATAATTGTACTTGAAGAGTATGTGTACCAATTTTTGTGTCAATCGACCCAGAGAATTAAAAGTTTCATAGAAAATTCAACCCCCCATTTCACCCTCTTGGGGGTGGAATTTCAAAAAATCCTTTCTTAGTGGATACTTACTCTTTACAAAGAATACACCCTCCAAATTTCACGTCTCTAGGTCCAGCGGTTTAGGCTGTGCGTTGATATATCAGTCAGTCAGTCAGTCAGTCAGTCAGTCAGTCACTCAGGACTTTGAATTTTATATAATATAGATAGGGGGCGGTGGACGTAACACCATCATCCCCTGCCCTTACCCTAGAATTTGGGGTTATCGTGGCATGTAGTCTTCGCACCTTTGTCATTTTTAACGGACGAAAAAAAAGGAGGAGGTTATCAATTCGACGCGTTTTTTTTTTTTTTTATGTATGACCACGCATAACTTTGTACATAGTAGTCCGATTGTGATAATTCTTTTTTTATTGGAAAGGGTATACTCCAAAAGTGGTGCCATATAAATTTGAAAAAGAAAATCGAACCCTAAGGGTCGGAAAACAGGGGATGATTGATTGTTCACTCACTGATTGTAATGTATAAGGGTGTTTTTCACAAAAAATGACCATAACAAAATCGGACTGTCCCACAACTTCAAATATTTTTATTTATATTATTTTATATGGCACACGTGGCAGTGAAATTTTATATGGTTAAAGTCAATGTTTCAAAATCGAATTAAATTTAAAAGTACTAAAAAAAGTGGATAGTTATTTTTATATTAAAAAAAAAAAGAAAAGTAGGAGGTGAAGATTTCCTGTATCCCACGGTGATCTCGGAGATTTCAAATACATCTCACTTGTAGAATATTAGTCTTTGAATATGTTTAAGTGTTTGAACATAGTCTTCGTATGTTTAGAAATGTCTCTTCATTCTTTATGTGATAAATTTATAGTTATTTTAAGAAATATCATTATTTTAATGTTGTCCGAAAACCATGGTACCGGAAAATCCGGTTTCGTCACGGCGAATTTGATGCCTTACACAAGACAAAATCTACTAATTTGTGTTTTTTCGGCGTTCCTGGCAACATTGTGATCGTTTATAATAGCGCCATTGTTGTTTAAAATATCAGTTGCGACAAAAACTGAGACGAAAATGTTGGTGTCTTCGGCGTGCAGAAAAAGTTTTCTGAATAGTGACATTATTTAAAAGGTAAATAAACTCGTTATCTTTACTTTATCATATTGCATTTAAACAATAAACTAACCTTTATTAGATTAGTAAAGCTAAAGACAAGTTAATTTAACGAAATATTAATTATTTTTAATTTAAAATGTTTTGTGGGATGTAAACATCACGTCCTGTGCGTCATGTGACATACTACCGGAACAAAATCGTGACGAACTTGAATTGTAAAGCTTAGGGTACAGTGAATAGTTTTAAAATTTTGATTTAATGTTCATGTAGTAGATACTTACATGTTAACTAATTTTTATCAATAGGTATTGTAAAGAGGTGAAATTTGTATTGTTTGTTTGTACGTTATGTCCGTAACTACTCATTGGATAAAAAAAATAAAACTTAAAATAAGAAGGCTACATAATTCATGAGTGCTACAGATAGACTACGTTTTACCCAATTTTACTACGGCAATTGATGTTTGTTCGTATTATTTAAAAAGATTCCATAGGACCTTTTTTGTTTCAGGTCAAAGTTCGCAATTAGCATACCTACTCGTATGCATGATCACTCTGCTAGCAGCTATGATAGTTTATTGGGACGTTGACAAAGTCCTAACATATTTTGATTTAAATCAATGTTACATTAATAGTGCTAAGTGGCCCTGGCCCGTTACACATTTCATAGTTACTAAGAAGTGTTTCGGGTGCCGGCGAAAAATTAACAATACTATAAAACTGCAGCATTTTACTTTGGCGATGAATCAAAGTGATTTCAGAAAATTACTCCAGTGCTCCTTTTTTTGGTGTTCCTTTTGTTTGCATTCTATTTAAGATCATTATCCCGAGGATGAATGTGAGGTTTGTGTAGGAGGAAGTACTTAATAGTTATTGGAGAAAGTAATTATTTCATTCGTTTCATCAAAGGAGAGAATGGCGCTTACGGCAGCAGAAAGGGCGAAGAGATATCGCGAAAAATTAAAGCAAAATCCTGAAAAGTTTGAAGTTCAGCGCCAAAAACAGTTAGCAAGACTAAAAAAGAATCGGAATAAGATAACGGATCTAACAGAAGAGGAAAAATTAAAACAAAGAAAATTATGGAGAGATGAAAAGAAAAAACTAAAACTAAAAAAATGTAATATAGAAAACGTAAAATTGACAACATAACCGTTGAAAACCCAAACTCACGTAAGCCACTTACTTCCATGCAGATATAAAAATGTGCGCGCCAAGTAAAAAAAAGCTTTAGATAAAATACAAAAGTTACACAGAATGTTAGAAACCAGTCGCAAACGCTATTATCGCGAAAAACTTCTGCATGAAAGAAAGAATCGTGAAATAGAGAAGCTTCAAGCACGCCAAGAAGTATTAGAATATTCTTTAAAAACAGTTTACAGACACGCAATTACTCAAAAAGAAAAACAACGGTTAAAAATTATAGCAACTAATCACATTGTAAAAGCTAGCAAGTCAGTCATGAACGTAATAAAATATTTAGGATTAAAAAGCCGGATACGGAACACAAAAAATAAACTACCAAATTGTAACATTCCAAAAGATATCGAGACATTTTATAACAGGGATGACATTAGTAGATGTACAGCAGGCAAACATGAAACAAGAACAAGAGGAAAACAAAAGATGCAGATTAGGTACAATTTTACTACCTTTTTTAAATACAAGCCGTTTTATATTTTATCACCTACGGTTAGAAACAGAGACACATGCTTATGTATAAAACATAGTAATGTAGAAAATATTTTTATTGCGCTTAAAAAAAAAAACATTTTAAGTTATACAAATCTAGAAGACGTAGTTACTCAAACAATCTGTGATAGACAGTCGTACGCTTGTATGTATAGTAAATGTGATGATTGCAAAACGGTACTCCCTTTCTTCTCCTAAAATTGTTTGTCCGAAAATCATTATCCATAACACGTTAGCTATAAACAGCAGTAACCATAATATTCAAAAAGTCGAAATTTTGTTTTAAATAATTATCTTTGCTTCTAAAACTATTCTGTCATAATATAAAATACTATAATCATTAAATCTCCTAATTTTGCATGTTATAAAGTCATATGTCCTAAGTATTTTATTATATAAAGTGTGTTCATTTATAATGAAATCGATAGTAGTAAAAAATTGCTACAAGTTAGGTTTTAGTGACAGAAACGAATCGCTGTAAATCCGACTCCACGTAGTCTTGTCTGCCCTACCCCTAGAGTGTAATTTAAAATCGCGGAGGCGCGGAGGGGCGAGGCGGCCCGTGAGCTCAGGATCAGGTGGTTGTAACGCTCGCCGCTGCTGCAGAGGCTGGCCGGCGGAGCCGGCCAGCAAGACGAAGCTGCGGTGGTGATCGTTAAACCGTCTGCGACAATAAGCTCGCGTGGGACCGCCTAAGCCCCGCAGTGCCGGAGCCGTGACAGAAACCATGCCTGCTGCATGATGCATGCTTGCTTGCATGCTCGATTGCATGCTCGCTTGCATGCTGCACGCTCGCTTGCATGCTGCATGCTCGCTTGCATGCTGCATGCTTGTTTGCATGCTACATGATGCATGCTTGCTTGCATGTTGCTTGCATGCATGCTGCATGCATGGTGTATGGTTGTTTGCATGTTTCTTAGAGGGAAATAAAATCACATGTTCACAGTCACCTGTTTTATTGAATGATATATTTATTGAGTGATAATACATGCAGCGCCATGCCAGGCCTTGATAAATGCCATAATGCTTTTGCATCTTTACTAATTATGTATTGTATCAGTGGGATTTGATAAAATAATGAAATTTTTAATGAACTCCGTAATACACATTTGTTTTAAAAATATAATTAGGATAAAGAAACTTTAAAATAATTTGAATTTAGAACTTATAACTTTTATGGAAAACAGTTTTAAATCTTTTGTATATTATTGATAGTAATATTTATGACAAACGGATTTAGGGCATATTGTATTTAGGGATTTAAATTTTATGGCATGTGATATTATGTGACATTTAGTTCGGGCAAGTTATCATTCGGACAAATGTAGATTAGGACAAAAAAAATTATGGCTCTTTAAATTATGGATAAAAAAGTTAGGTCACACAATAGAGAACCTTGCAAAACTCCTGTGCTTCAGTACAACCTGGTTCAAGTGGGAAAGGATAAGTCATAGCTATACAAAATCAGGCAAGACTTTTGTTACCAAAAAAATCTCAAAACAACAGAAAAAAGGAATTGTGAAGACCCTAGTTTCTGAGTTTCAGAAAGAACTTCCATCGTTTAAATCCCATATTTATAATTGGAGGCACCAACAGAGTGAATACCTAAAATGCATTATTGGGTTACACTATAGTGAAATAGCCATCTTATGCGACTTTAGTGAGAATTATGAGTGTAAACTTGGTACAGAAATACAGGCAATGCATTTTGGAGCTTCTAAAAATAATATAACATTACATTGTGGCATGATATACTTGAAAAGTAAATCACAATCATTCGTTACCATATCTAACAGTACATGCCATGAACCTAATGCTATCTGGGCACATTTACTACCCGTTTTAAAATTCGTAAAGCGGTTGGATCCAAACATAAAAATAATTAAGAATTTAAACGTACCTAGAAAACGGGCAAAGGTAATAACACCAGTAGAGAGCGATGGTTATGGAACCGATAGAGACACCTGGAAATCTAAATCACTAAAAACTGTAGTTTCAAGGTACTTTTTATGTCATTTATGTAAACGTCGAAATTTTTTTGTATCTAATGACATGACTGGTTGTGTTGCATGCAAAAATTGGGTGTGCAGCTTGTGTTGTGGCCATCCTTCAACTATTGACTATATTTGCGACATACGTTATGGATCTGAATAATACAATTATTTAAGTGTATATGTAGAACACACGTGCGTGTTTCGCCGTAACGTAAGTTTTTAAATTATGTATGAATAGTTGATTCGAGTAGGATTATGATGTCCGAAATTAGTGCACAATAATATTGAAAAGTTCCTATGGTTCCAAATTAATTGCGATAATTATGTAAGAGTAAGTAAAATTTTAAAATAATCACCAAAAACCAATTGGTTCTCGTAATATAAGTTATGTGATCTCAAATTGATAATTTTATATCTTTGAATACTTTTATGTAAAAAAAGGATTAATTAATCTAAAACTTTTCATTAAAAATATTAAGCTAATGCTTTAATCTTTGTGATTGTGTTTTTAAACCGGCAGTGTGGATACTGCTTAAATTATTCCTTTTCGTCACGCAATTTTCGTAATAGTCACTGTCCCATATTTTGATTGGCACAAAAATGGTTTTAAAATATATATTTTTCATTTCATAGTATTTATATTGTCATCATCAGTATTTTGCTATTACCAAAAATTGCTCACTTTGCTTGATTTTTGAATTTGTTACATGTATTATTAGTAATGACCACTTTTCTAGTGCTATGTGTCCGAGAAGTGACGAACAAGAAACTATTTCGCTGATGATTTATTAATGTTATAGAATTATGCTACCTTTTTGCTATTTTTTGAAAGATTTTAAGCATATCTTTATGCAAAATATAAGTTGATTTTGTTTTAATACAATACCTAGCTGTTTTATTTTTGATTGATTATATTTTGTGACGTACAGGAATACTTTGCATCATAAGCTGACAGAAAAACTTGAATATTTCTTATGTTTATGGTTTAAATTAAATTTAAATAGCATATTTACTTATTTTGTAATATATTCTTTAATACCAGAGTACATATAAATAATTTCATATAATGCAAAAAAAATATTTCCTGATCGTCACAGGGTCATTTTTTCTGAAAAACACCCATAACCACGCATAACTTTATACAGAGTAGTCCGATTTTGATAATTATTTTTTCATTGGGTATACCTTGTCAAGCATTATTAGTACATTCACACCACAAAAAAAAAAGATAAAATAAAAACTTTTTAACAAAAAATTAAACCGCAAGCATGATTTACAATCATTGCAAATGTCTAAGGCCATGGCCTAATTAATATAAGTGATGGTCGCGTTTATTTCATTCCGCGAACCTGAACGCGGCGTGGCGTCGACAGAAGCGCATTCGAATTTTCCGAACAAATGCTCGTGACGATCCGCGCAACGATCGCATATATTAGAACACTACATTAGTAGTTGATATTTCCTTTTAGCTATAAAGACTTATTAGCTAGTTGGCAGCCTTTAGCCACACTAATAGGATCGATATTTCTGCCAACAACAGACTCCCTGGCTTAATTAGTAAAGCCATATCAGACTGAAATGGAAGTAATTAGTAGTAGTAGTATTTGAGAGTTTTACATCATGAGATGTTACGGTTGTACCTATCTAAAAAAATTAGGATATAGTTCAGCTTTCAGCTATTTCAAGTAGTATCTCTACATAGTATAACCTTTTGAACGCCACGACAAAAAAGCAAAATCGTCCCTCTGCGCCAAGCTATAAATTCGTCCTTTAATACCTACAAAATAGTAGAGAGTTCGAAATTATATCGATAAAGCACTAACCATTTATTTTTTAACGTATAGTATGTTTTTAATAAAAGGTTTACTATACAGGAAATATATAATAAAGGAGTTTTATTTCATCCCGCTTTGTCTTTTATGACAGAAACGATACGATAAGTGTCACAGTTTCGGCGTTATATCCACAATACAAAACAACAGTCGATAAAAGCAAGGCAATACCATCACAGCACTATGTTCAGTCATGACGTACTTTCTTGTCACCGTATGATGACACTGGCGTGGCTGGCACGGCTTCTCTTAATTTGCCCGCAGAGCAGAAGCTCTAGAGGTGCGCATCCGATATTTATAAAAATATCGAAATAATAAGAGTTATTTTATTTTAATGGTTTCGCTTTTTATATACAGTAGCAGCATTTTTATTTAATACAACTTGCTTCTGCCCGCGACTTCGTCCGCGTTATAGTTATTGCTCCCCCAACCCATCCTATCGCATCGTATGTATAGAAAAGAATTGTTTTTACTATGGTCCACGCATTTTTTTTATAATTATTAAAACGTTCCGAAGGCCTTAAGGCACATAAAAAAAATTGCCGAATCGGTCGAACCCTTATCGAGTTATGCGCTTTTCAACATTCATTTTTATTTATATAGATTTCAGTTTCTCTGAAAGAACAACCAGTAATAATGCCTTAATGTACCGCCACATAGGTACTGATGATATCTTAGCTGAAATAAATACCATTTACTGTACATGGATATATAATTATCAGAATACGACGAAAATAGGCGAAAGTAAATTTAAATCATCAAATGAATTTGTGTTTTAAACATTAAAGGAAGTTTTTAACATTAAAGGAAGTTTTTATACTCAAGATTTGTAAGTACAAATATAATAAATACAAAGAAAGGGACAATATTATCCTTGGAAACAAATGAAGCTTAGTTCAAATAAACCTCAATCGGATCCGTGTTTATTTTATGACACGCCAGCCAAGCTTATGGCGGTTTGAAATGGTTTACATGAATTTTATTCTCTTTTTAGTTGCAAAATCTGAACTTCACTATGTAGTTTTATTTAAAACAAATTATTTAAAACACAATAGTATCGTTAAACAAGGATGTATATTCCGATTACTGATATACTGATCTCACAAAATGTATTGACATGATAAACGAATATTTTAATATGAGATTTTAAGTCGTTCAGAATCCTAGCCGGGGTAGCGAAATTGTTCGAAAGAGTTACCGTGGCCCTAGCATAAGCACTGAAGGAACTCGGGTGGGTTTTAGTCAGCAAAAGTCTGACACGCCCTTCCGCTCCACCCAGAGAGTGTGACGTCATTTGATGATTTCCCACCCACAAAAAAAGTCGTTCAGAATAATAAAGTAATGAGAACAACCTACTGATACAAGTAAAAGAACAGCTCTATTTACAAATCGACCACATGTGACGTCATAGGATTGTCACGATTAGATGACTCTGGCGCTCCAGGCACAGACAATATGACAGTATAGTGGAGATGGGCATAACACTCATTATAATTTATCGATAATCAACTGACACCGACATTTAATGAGCAGATAGTTCAGTATTTTAATAACATTTACATAATTTTCATGATTCCTGAATTAAATATAACGTAGGTTACCGTCGAAGTCGATATTCTTGTTATATTGATTGCTAGCTACATCTCTACGTGTCATGATATGATGAGTGTGACGCTGAGGGCACTATGTTTTTCGAACTTTATAATTGGTGTTAGTTTTTGTCATCTTATGTTAATATGGATGAAACATAAAGAAAGAAGCTCAACTAATACAAATTAGGATGAGTCAACGAACATAATTATCAAAGGAAATAAAAAAAACCATGTTGTTTTATGAGTTTTATTTCCGTTTAAAAGTCTGTCACGGTATCGTGACCGTGGCGTGCTGGGCACGTTTTAGTTTGTCATCTATACATGACTCTGGCGGTCAAAAGGATAAAATAAAGTTGGTTCCCGCATTTGTACGCTTAGATATTTAAAATCACGCAACGGATTTTAATTCGGTTTCATTAAAAGACAAAGTGATTTAAAAGGGAAATCAAAATCAATCAAATCAAAATATGTTTACTTTACATAAACCTACACGGGCACTTATGAAACATCAGAAGCTAGGAGCACGGCTCCAGTTTGTTAATTCCTATGGAGAATAGCCAGCAAGAAACTTCCATGGTTACTCATAAAAAATAATTGGCTATTAAAATGGTTTCAAATTACAATGTTAATAGGTATGGAGGTTCTTATGAATATGGTTTGATGGGAAAGGGTTTCATTAAGTAAAGCACAGAAAGACAAGACTTGACATTTATTTCAATTAAGCTTGTCATCAATTAATCAGAAAGCTACTCGTCCGTTCCAAAACTAGGTTTTTATGGAGAAGAAGGACAAGAAACTCCATGGAAACAGTATTGAAGTATTATAGCCGAAAAAACTGAAAAGCATAAAATAATAAACCTTAAAATTATGAGTCGGCGCTTTGAGTGATCTTTGTTCATTGATTTTTCAGTGCCGACTCAAAATTTTAAGGTTTATTATTTTATGCTTTTCAGTTTTTTCGGCGGTTTCATTTTTGTTAAAAAGTTTTTATTTTATATTTTTTGTGACTTTAATGTACTAATAATACTTGGCAAGGTATAGCCTATCCAACGAAAAAAGAAATTTATATAGGACTATTTTCGAAGTATACCCTTTCCGATAAAAAAAGAATTATCACAATTGGACTACTACGTAAAAAGTTATGCGTGGTCATACATAAAAAAAATATAAACGCGTCGAATTAAAAACCTCTTCGTTTTTTTTCGTCGGTTAAGAAATATTTAAAAATAATTTAAGTAATTTAGCAATTTAATAAGAACTGATTCATAACTTCTCAGCTACGAATCAATTAAATAAATATCAATATGAACCGACAGTATGGTACCAGTCATTTGGATCAGCTTAATAAAGTAAAATGCAATATAAAACCTAGGATATACAAGTATAATTAAATACTTGTTAATTATTTATAGTCACATCTTTTTCATTGGTTCAATGTTTCGTTACTGTGACAAATGTCATTATCCAACTAACAATTATAAAATATCAAAATGAATTATCTAACACATACCATATACATCATGATTTTTATTCACCGTCCTTTTTTTCTAGACATGGGGTGTTATTCAAAATCACAATTTAGAAAAAAAAACTACCTCTGGTTTATGGAATCTAAAGAAAACCTTTTTTGACTTAGACTTGTAAGATTTTTCTGAAATGTAGAAGTAGTCCTGTGAAAAGGTTCTGAAAATCACAGTATTAAGAACAAAGAGAAGTTTTATGGACATTTATGGAAACTATCAGCAAGCACTGATATTGAAATGTGATGGTCAATCGAAAACCAATTGGTCAAGACTTATCACAAATCAAACATTTCAATAAGATGATGAAATTAACCAAAGCAAGAGTGAAAACCAAAATATATTTTAAAACTATTTCAAATAAAGAAATACTGCGAAAAATTTGTTTTATTCCAACCAATCGACAAACCCAAGAGCAAAAGCTAATAACATAAATGATATCTTGCACAAAGACAGAAACAAACGATCGACCCTTACCTTTTGACGTCAAGACACTAACACTCCACACATGCCCTAATGACTACCATCAATTAAAGCATTAGTTCCCTTATAATAATAATAATAATAATAATAATAAAACATTTATTTTCAGGTAACAAAGACCCATAGACAAATACCTTACAAACTAACATACATAAGTATTATACAAAAACATGTGTTAATAATAGTACTATAAACTATGTTAGTAGCACTTCACTATTAAGTTAGCTTGTCCGTGAGCTGTCCTGTGGCACTTGTCCGCGGAAGCGACGGAACACCACGTCCTGTGGCCAAAAGTCTTCGTCCATGACGACGGGCAGATAGCAATTCGGTACACGCACCACAAACGCCTTGAAGTTGACGTTGCGGTGTGACTCCAGTAACTGTACCCTCGGCATGTACTTCGTCTTCTGGCGTACGTACTCCACAATGTCTTCCGCCTTAGTGGTGTAGTGTAGGCGGGAAATGTACACGGGAGTGTTCGGCTTAGCAGCGCGCAAGCTGACATCGGATTTTGCAGTAGCTTTCCCGCAGCGATTCTTGTTGGTTCGCGAATGGTGCTTCCTCCTTTGCACCGTCACGAAACCCTCTTCATCAGGCTTACGTTTCATAGTTGGATCGCCTGGGACACTCGCAGTGACGCAGGGTTGCGTCAGAGCTGCAGACACTGGCAGCGAGACGTGGCGAGGAGTTCGGACAGCGCTGCGTAGAGGAGCGGTGCTGACGGGCGCGGGGCTGCGAGGCACGTGAGCAGGGCGTTTTGCAAGCTCAGCAAACGACGGATGCGCTGGCGACGAAACTGCTGACGCGGAATTTGACGCCGATACATCGCCGCCGGCTCCGCGACACATGTTTAAGTTAGACACATCGACTGATGACCTAGATACCGCCACACTATTGCGCAACTCGGTAAATTCTTTGCGCAAATCGGCGACGGTGTTTTGGGATGCATCTAGCTTCGCTGTAACATCCGCGAGGCGGGCCTTCAGAAAGACAATATCCTTCAGAAGGCTTGTAACATCGACGTGGTCAAAAGTGACAGGAGGAAGCTTGTGCAACTCCTTCGCCACAAACGTTGGCACGTCGTCCGGGTCGGTCTCCTTGAACAGCGTGATAATGTCTTGCAGGCTTCTCTTAGTCCCGTCACGCCGGCGGGACACCATCTGGTCGCGCTTGTTCAGCACATTGAACAACAACAGCTTGGCAGCAGCTATGTCCTCCTCGCTGAAGTTCGTTGCGCAGATTTGGACAGCGGACACCTCGTCCATCACATCCATAATGCTTCCATTGTCCCATTTGAGCGTCAAACGCTATGCGTCGCGACGTAAATAGACCTGACGTAACTGGAAACAATGTTCCGGAATTGAAAGCACAAACGAATATGTTACAATAGATTCAAATTGTATTTTCGTCTATAATTTAATTGTTCTGTCATGATTACATGACGATTCTATAAATAGCGTTTTACGGTTTTGGTTTGATTCCAGAACAATAAGTATTAATTTGCTCTGTTCTCTGGACAATCAAAACAACTAATTTGCATACATTTGCAACTTATTTTATAGACAGAGATACCACATATTAGCCATGCGGCAAACTATATACCAATTTAAATAATACATTTTTCTAACATTGTACCAAGTGTACATTGTATGTAAGAATGATACAAAATGTATGTAGGGGTTGAATCTTGCCAGGGTCGCGAGTTTAGTTTGAAAAAGATACCGTGGCCCTGGCATATGGGCAATTAAAGGAACACGGGTGGATTTTAGTCAGTAAAAGTCTGACATGCTCTTCCGCTCTGCCCTAGAGCGGGAGACCTCATGTAATGACTTTCCACCAACAAAAAAATAGGGTCGTATCAGGTGGTGTTCTGTTGTTTGTCTATGTATCATAGATATCATCATGGATACTACACACACAAAATAGAAGTCTTTTTTAAATTTACTTTAAAACTATGTACCTATATATTCTGTAGAACCTAAAATAAATACTGCAACCAATATAGTTGCATTTGAATGCAATGCTCAGCCATCTAAACACTAACATTTTTATATCGTGCATCACATCGCAATAGTCTTCCATATATGCCGGTGGGTCTTAGAACTGTAACCCCCTTTTTACCCCGCAATCACCCCTGGTCTGCCTTCCCTTCTCGTCAGATAGTCTTAAGCCTCTCCTCGCGAAGTGCCATTTGGCTTGCAGTAATCCTTTTTTGTTGAGACACACTTTAGACCGTGCCGTAGGGTTGCTGAGCAACTACTTAAAGCGTACATTGTTATGGTTATGTATGTGCTCTCATGAAACGTCTTTAGATTATAAGTGAACACTTCATTTTAGGGTTGTTTTTTCGATATATTTGGCCTTTTAACGTACAAAGAAGCACGAGTTTCTTCCTGTATATTTTGTTTTAATGTAGATCCACGCACATGTTTGGCTTAGCCGTCTAATTTTGAAGATTACTTCTTTATAAGAAAGAGTATACTTATTACTTACACAGTAAACAAACAAACTTATACGCCAAGTAAAATAGTGGCAGTTTGTATTTGGCATTTCTTTATGTCATATTTACCACGAATAAACGTGTTTTCTTTCTCTCTATAAATCTGCATTGATTGTTTATTTGGCGTCGACTGAAAATTTGTAATTTACATAATTTTAGAAGTTTAGTTAGACTAAAACGTAAATTTTTATATGACCACAAAAAAAAAAAACATAATGAAACAAGAAACTGAAATTAACCTTTTAATTTAACTAAAATAAAAATTTGTTTCTATATTTTTTATGTCTCCATAACACTCTGCTCTACTCGGGTATTGTACCGAAAAGTATTGGACTGAAGATGGAATCAGTCTTTTGTATGCAGGATTTTTTTTTACCAGAGCGCAAATTTTTTTTGGTAGTTCAGTATCAGTAATTTATAATACTAGTAATTAAGAATACATTTCAACTATTCTTTTCAGTACTTTTTTTTATTTTACCGACCTTAAATCAGTAAACTGTGCATACCCAACATATTGCGTAACATGATATCAACAATAGGAATAGGTCAGTAACTGCCGTAGAATTTTGACCGATCGAACAGCTGGTAGGTACTTGTAGCTACGCTTGGTCGTTCACCTTCGCCGCCACGCTGGCGCCGCGTAAGTTACAATAAAAACCAGTTTCAAAATAAATATCTTTCGTTAACGATAACTTAATTTTTTTGTACTAAGATATATCAAAATAAAAATTGCATGGTTTTTATAACTCGTTTAAGTTTAATTTGTTAAAAGCGCACTGGTTAAAACTTATCGTGTATATCAAAACCGACTGTACACAAATGCCATTTTTAAACAGGCCAAACGTTCAGGTACTTTTTGGCCGAAACCAAAACTACACTAGTTAGTAATCTAGTATACGCCTTTATTGCGTGACCTTCTAAAGATAAATTCCGAAGTGCTCAACCAGTATTACAACTTTTACGAAACTGATAAACTCGAAAACAAACGAATAATAGGGAGGTAAACTAAACTAATTTCCTGATTCAAACAAAGTGATTCCGTAAATAAGTTCGCGTTAGGTACAATTCACCAATCCAGAATCAACAAAACTGGGAGTACTACTTTGGTGGAATCTTTATCTATTCCAACGAATTAATTAAATTAATATTGAATTTGAAACTTAGATATTATGGGATTATTTTCGTGATCAGATTTATTTTAATTTCGAATAAAATCCTTCTCCGGTCCTCCCTTCGCTTTTGGAATAAAATAGTGGCCATAAGTTTACGTATTTGTAGCGTTCCGCGCATAAAGGTACTAGTAGAGTGGTATTGAGTTAAAGCCGGATGTAGAATCTAGGATAGTCCGTTTAATATGCTGATTACAAAAAAAAAAAATTGCTAATTCTTTTTTGTAACATAAACCCAAGATGAAATTCTGAAAAAACTAGTTTTGAGAAAATGGAGTTTGAAAGTTAAGGTTACAAAAAAACAATGTTCTAATCTCAGCAATTCCTGGCTAACGCCCAACACATTATATGCATCAATGTGTCACTAAAATAATCGATACTGTTCTGCCAATATACAAATAGTACCGACATCTGGGAACTTTTTACTGAATATTTCCTTTTTAATAAAATGTGCTGAGAAATGTTGTCCGTGGATGTTAATTTTATCAAATTGTAGCAAAGATCTTGTTCCAAAATGGCTTCAACGTGTATAGTTTTCAAATATATACATTCTAGTAGAGCATGACTAGCTATGAAAAAATTTCAATGGCACGGATCCTCTAGGATGAAAAGTTTCGGAGTTATAGCCGGTTGTATTTCCATCAAACAAGCGTTCATATCTCAAAAACTATATCATTATGCGATATGATTCATATGTCGTCTTGCTTGTTCAGGCCCAATCTATATATATAAAATTCAAAGTCCTGAGTGACTGACTGACTGACTGACTGACTGATATATCAACGCACAGCCTAAACCGCTGGACCTAGAGACGTGAAATTTGGAGGGTGTATTCTTTGTAAAGAGTAAGTATCCACTAAGAAAGGATTTTTTGAAATTCCACCCCCAAGAGGGTGAAATGGGGGGTTGAATTTTCTATGAAACTTTTAATTCTCTGGGTCGATTGACACAAAAATTGGTACACATACTCTTCAAGTACAATTATGTGACACATGTATCACAATTTTCCCAAAATCATCCCCTTACTGCGTCAAATAGGGCTTCGAAAATCCTACGTGGAATGGTAGACGTGCGCATGGCGTGCGGGGCAGCCCGGGAAGCGCATTGTCGTCACCGGTGTCCAATCTCAACCAAGGTATCAAGAAGTATCAAATATGTAACTGATATTAATATGAACTAATTAGCTTTTGCCCGCAACTTCGTCCGCGTAAATGTCGGTTATTGTGGACGGAGACGACATCTGTGAATAAAAATAGGCATGTGTCCTTTCTTGGGGTTGAAACTTACCCCGTACCGAATTTTATCTTTCGCAATTTTTTTATTATTTTTTCATAAAACATACTTTTTTTTTGGATGGGAAATCATCAAATGACTTCTCCCGCTCTGGGCGGAGCAGGAGGGCGTGTCAGAGTTTTACTGACTAAAACCCACCCGTGTTCCTTCAGTTGCCCATGTGCCAGGGTCACGGTATCTTTTTCGAACAATCTCGCAACCCCGGCAGATAAAACATATATGTTACTTCTAATACCTCCAAAAATATGTGTACCTACAAAGTTTCATGATCATCGGTTAAGTCGCTTTCGCGTGAAAGCGTAACAAACAAACTTAATATGTATTAGTAGGGATATTTACAAATTATAACAGCCGCACGGGTCGATCATTCAGGTTAAACTACGTTTGCCGCGGTTGGTCCATAGATGGGTGACCATCTGTACATAATAAGACCCTTCTGTGCCTCGGAAAGCACGTAAAGCCATTCGTCCCGGCTGTTTTTCGTAGATCTTAGACCATCGTTCGGGGCGCCGCACTGTGGGAAAGCCCCATACAAAGCCGTCTCAAAACTGTTTTACGTGAAAGTCGTTATAATGGAATAAAATTAATAAATTAATATAGTTTGATAAATAAGCTTTCTTTTCGTAATTTTTTAGTTTTTTTTAGTTAACCATAATGTTTATAAATAGGCATCAACGCTAACTCATGTTCAATAACGTAATTTAAACGCAATACGTTACTATAATTCAACGCCACATTACTCAAAAGTTTTTGATATAAATGTACAAGTATTATACAGTTTTGGAATGCGTATAATGCCCCCATAACGTAGACTAATTAATATTATATACATAGGTTTAATAAAATAAAGTTAACCAATATAGTTTAAGATGGCATATTTTTAGTGCAATTTTATTTTTAACTAGACTTTTACCCTTTACCGCTGCTTGCCGCTGTCGAGATATTTGTTGTATTAAGATCTTTATACATTAGTATATACAAGGAAAAAATAAAATTTTGCGCATACTTGCGCTTTTTCTGACACGGGATCAAAACATATCGTGAGATAAAATTATATATTTTTTCAAAATCGTTTTATTTCCCACAAAATTATTTTTCAACCGACGAAAAAAAACGGAGGAGGTTATCAATTCGACGCGTATATTTTTTTTTTTTTTATGTATGACCACGCATAACTTTTTACATAGTGGTCCGATTGTGACAATTCTTCTTCTATTGGAAAGGGTCTACTCCCAAGGTGGTCCCATATAAATTTGGAAAACAAAATCGAACCCTAAGGGTCGGAAAACAGGGGATGATTGATTGTTCACTCACTGATTGTAATGTATAAACACGCATAACTTTATACAGAGTAGTCCGATTTTGATAATTCTTTTTGTGTTGGATAGGGTATACCTTGCCAAGTATTATTAGTAAAATAAAGCCACGAAAAAATATAAAATAAAAACTTTTTAACAAAAAATTAAACCGCCGAAAAACTGAAAAGCATAAAATAATAAACCTTAAAATTTTGAGTCGGCGCTGAAAAATCAATGAACGAGCATCACTCAAAGCGCCGACTCATAATTTTAAGGTTTATTATTTTATGCTTTTCAGTTTTTCGGCGGTTTAATTTTTTGTTAAAAAGTTTTTTACTTATTTAGGTCAAATAGATATACAGCGATGAGTATTATTAATAGTTTTTATGTGGTTTTGACTACCTTACTTGATAAAATATGGTCAATTATCTATTAGGGTCGAATTTGAAACAGGTTGGTTATGGGAAGAGTGCAAATGATTAGTTTCTTATCTTTTTGCACATAGCACTATTTCATTGGTCAATAAAAGGAAGGCGAACCCTGAAACATTCACAGTTCTTGGTCAGATATTCAGTTGCCCTAAAAAGCAGTTATTACTTATTTTCAAATATTCGCAGAAGTTGACTGATTTCAAAAATGGGTGAATTTGTTTGTAGCAAACGAGAGTTATGCAATTTGTTGATAAATGGGCATAATGTAGAAGAGTACATACAAGAAAATTTAAATTTGTTACCAGAGGATATGGCTACTGTGGTCTCCTACATTCAAAGAAACTTGGTATCTAAATGTAGCGAACGCTGGAGAAATGCATCTCGAAGAAAAGAACGCTTTAAAAGTAAGAACGTCCACTGGTTAGAAGGTCAATTTCGTGTTCCACTATAGTGTCGAGTCACGGTTAATGACACTAATTCCTCTGGAAGTAGTGTTGGCAGACCTTTAAAATCATACGAAGCATCTTCAGACAAAACAAAAAAAAACAAAAAACATGGAATTGATACAAGAGTACGGATTGAACTGTGTGCTCAATGCATATGCTCAGGAATTACGGTCTATTGGTGAGACGGAGGAGGCCTCAATCGTTAATATTATACAAACTGCATCAAGAAATTATATTATTTTTTTCTTAAATACGTAACTGAGAACCCTGAAGACGTTACACCTTTTACAAAGGAAGACGCACTACGGACATTTATTGACTTAGACCTTAACAAAGAACAGTATGGAAAACTTCGACTTTGTTTAGCGGACAAAAACTGCTCAGTGTTTCCTTCTTATCCAACTTTACT
This sequence comes from Aporophyla lueneburgensis, assembly GCA_932294355.1. Classification (NCBI taxonomy): domain Eukaryota; kingdom Metazoa; phylum Arthropoda; class Insecta; order Lepidoptera; family Noctuidae; genus Aporophyla; species Aporophyla lueneburgensis. The sequence goes on along the minus strand of OW028745.1, from coordinate 24,665,490 downwards.
CGAAGCGAGGAAGATGTGTTACCCACCAGATTCGAGCATAACCATTACTAACATAAGTGCAAAAGTCAATCTGCAAGACTTGTTGGATCATACTGTGGCACGTATATTACTAATTGGTTTAGTTTACAAAAACGGTTTAAGAAAGTTGAAACTATTCTGTAAATGGGGTTGTGACGGGTCATCTGGGTAGAGTAAATACAAGCAAGTTTTACCCGAAGAAAGCGATTTAATATCAGATGCAAACCTTTTTATTGCTTCACTTGTACCCATTAGACTCATAGATGACACAACTAATACTGTCGTTTGGAAGAATGAAACTTGCTCATCTGTAAGATATTGCAGACCTATACTGTTAGAATTTGCCAAAGAAACTCTTGAAAAAAACCACGTCTGTTGTGGCTGATATCAACAATCAGAAAAAAAATCTGTCTCCTTCCCTGATAAATAAGAATGGTGAGGTAATCGAAATTACTCATGACCTATTTTTAACCATGATTGATGGTAAAGTGGCACAAGTTTTAACTGAAACTCATTCAAGCTTCTTGTACAGTTTGTGGTGCTACTCCTCGGCAAATGAATAACTTAGAGGCAGTTAGGACAAGAGATGTGAACGAAAGTTCAATTCAATACGGACTGTCAACACTACATGCTTGGATTAGGAGTATGGAGATGATCTTACACATTTCTTATAACTTGTCTTTTGAAAAGTGGTCAGCTACTACACCCGAAAATAAAAAAAACAAAGACGAAAAGAAAAAACTGGTACAAAAGCGGTTTAGGGAAGAAATAGGACTGCATGTCGATAAACCTCGACAAGGCACTGGAAATAGTAATGACGGAAACACAGCTCGGATTTTTTTTCAGAATTACTCTTGCTCCGCAGACATTACAGGATTACACGTAGAACTTATAAAACGAATGTACATAATACTACAAACTATGTCATCTGGAATGGCTATTGATTCAAAAAAGTTCGGTGAATACGCATATAGTACAACCCAACTGTACGTAAATAACTATAACTGGTATTATATGCCTTCCTCCGTGCATAAAATACTTATTCATGGCGAAAAAATCATTGAGTATTATGCTATTTTACCTATCGGACAATTGTCCGAAGACGCGCAAGAATCCCGAAATAAGGATTATAAAAAATTTAGACTTCATCATTCTAGAAAGTGTTCTAGAGCGGCTACCAATGAAGACGTGTTCTATACCTTATTGTACACTTCTGATCCATATATATCAAGTTTGAGGAATACCTCAGAAACAATATCGAAAGAAATTTTAGATGAAGCCAAGGCCCTTCTTGCTGTTAATGAAAATCTGTAGTAGCTTGTTGAATTGAGTACGTTTCTGTTTTCTTGTTTGGTACTGTATATTCCGTTTTATGTAAATTAAACAAACATATTATGTATTTTTTTTCTTATAAAATGCATGTATTTTTTAAGTTTAATTTTATAATTAATTAATAAACATAATTTTCAAAATCAAAATTATTTCCATTAAACTGTATGTATTCAAGTATATGTGTGCAAAATTACAGCTCATTTCGTTTTGAAAAAACTGAGATACGGAATTTTGAGACGAAACATACGCGATTTTCCCACTGTGCGCCGGAAGCCCGAAAGTCTGACAACCAGTCTTACCAAGGGGTATCTTATTACCCAGTAACTGGGTTGTGGAGGTCAGGTAGGTAGTCGCTCCATGTAAAATACTGGTACTCAGCTGCATCAGGTAACACTGGAAACCGAACTGGCCGAAAAAAAGGCTAGGCAGATGATGATGAAGTACATGTAAAAAAACGCGATGGTTTCTGTATTAGATAAAATTGAATAACTACACTAACTATTCTTTAATACATACCTATGCAACTTTATAAGTAAAAACTAATTGAGCACATGCCTACTATAATACTTTACACACTAACATATAAATCTGTACGTTCAGTGAGCAATAGTGCGATTTGGTTTATGCATTAAAGTAAAATATAACGACCAAGCCACAATCATCAATGAAATTCTTTTGAGACCGTTCGAAGGATTTGAAAATAATTATAAATCAGTGGACTCGAGTGATAAACAATGATGACGCCATACATTACCCAGTTTAGTTTCTTAACACATTGAAGCCTCTCGGTCTCTCAACTCACACGTGTAGGTATAAAAATTTAGAGTTGGCGCCCAGTTATGTTGCTGCGTAATTTAAACCCGCCAAAATTATGCAATGACACCAGGTTGTGAGTGAAAATATTGCAACGAAATGTTATCGAGGCAACTATACTGACACGTTGTTCCTGAGAGGAGTCTGTGTTTATTCCGAGGATTCCTCTAACACCATCGAACTACCCCTTTGAGTTCAAAAGAGAGCAGTTTCGCCTCAAAGTCTGCTTTGACAAGACCATAAATAAATCTCAAGTCAAAACACTTAATTTAACAGGGGTAGACTTAAGGGAGAAATTCTTTCACACGGTCAGTTTTACGTGGTCTGCTCAAAACTAAGCTCACGGAGCAGCCTGGTGATTCTAGAACCTGAACTAGAAACAAAAAATATTGTTTACAAAGAAATTCTGCGGTGGGCACAGTATTTCATAGAAAACAATATTAATTGTTCATTATCTACTTCTGATTGCCTCTTAAATAAATCTTTTCACATACGCTTTGAGTTTTTTTTTAAACTATACTACTCTCATTCCAGAGATTAGTTTAGTTTTACGGAGAACTTCGTCCTATTTGCTTTGTTTGAGATATTGTCAGTTCGTATATTAAATTGAGAGGTAGTGAGAACGCGTATGTTTGTTTCTGAAAAAAAAGTCATTTGTTTTTTGTAGGCCACGCGGGTAAAGCTGCGGGCAGAAGCTATTCAAAATAAACCAATGAAATAAACACAGGCAAAAAAACATCTGTCCTAATTATAGTACATGCATACGTGTCGAATTCATAAGGATGATGCTATATATATATCCTAAGGAGCTCTTAAATTTATTCAACCCATCTGGTCTTCATCTCACATACGTATCCTCAAAGTGCGTGCTCCAGTAATGCTACTACAAAATCTTAATCCGGTCAAGTTGTACAATGGGACCAGGTTGTCTGCGACCATTGTATTTAATGGCTGTGCTCAAGGTGAATCGGTGTACTATATACCGCAGATACCACTAATACCGTCGGAGTACCCATTCGAGTTTAAAAGGCCCCAGTCCCCTTATGGTATGTTTAGCAATGACGATTAATAAGTCTCGGGGACAGTCATTGTAAACAGCGGGATATGATCTTAGAGGGGACTGCTTCTCGCACGGCCAGTTTTACGTGGCCTGCTCGAGAGTGAGCTCATCTAGCAGCCTGGTTGTATTAGAACCTGAGGGCAGAACCTCTAAAGTAGTATTTAAAGAGACACTTTAAGTATAGACTAAAAAATAAATAGTCTTAAACCCCTGTTAACAGCAAGTTAAGTATAATCTATATTTGAATAATTTACGTAACAATTTTTTCGAAATTCCTAGGGAATAAAGAGAATTTATATTTTCGCTTTAAAGTTGCCTTCAAATTTGTCATGCAAGTAGGTAATTTGCCGTTCCGTTATATATTCCGTCACTATTGTTAGGTTTTAGGATTAATTATCCTACAACAATCATTTATCAATCCGAGCGCTGCTCCTTGGATTACACAAAGCAAGCAATGCAATAACACATTATTTACCTGGATTAACACATAGGATACTTTCAATCCCAGTAGTACGTTCATGTGGGATATTTTTCGACATGCACGCGGGCGAAGCCGCGGGCAGAAGCTAGTGTATAATATATATGAAGATCAAGTAGCTCAATGACATGTATGCATTTTAAAAATGGGAAAGATTGATTTTGCAAAAATAGAAATAGCTGTATCATTTATGGCTATACTTGTATACTGATGGAACATATACCGTCTTGTAAACCTGGCAAAGGTGTACAAAAAAGTCATGGGGCACTTTTTCGTGCGAAGTAAGACAACAAAGATATACGCTATAAAGTGCATTTTTTCATGAATGAGGACTGACCTCAAGAAACGTAGTGAAGATGAATTCTTACAGACAACATTCGATAGACATTATGAATCAACTTAACTAGAGCTTTCATTTGATATCAATATTGTCAAGAAATTTTTAATGAACTCCGTAATACACATTTGTTTTAAAAATATAATTAGGATAAAGAAACTTTAAAATAATTTGAATTTAGAACTTATAACTTTTATGGAAAACAGTTTTAAATCTTTTGTATATTATTGATAGTAATATTTATGACAAACGGATTTAGGGCATATTGTATTTAGGGATTTAAATTTTATGGCATGTGATATTATGTGACATTTAGTTCGGGCAAGTTATCATTCGGACAAATGTAGATTAGGACAAAAAAAAATTATGGCTCTTTAAATTATGGATAAAAAAGTTAGGTCACACAATAGAGAACCTTGCAAAACTCCTGTGCTTCAGTACAACCTGGTTCAAGTGGGAAAGGATAAGTCATAGCTATACAAAATCAGGCAAGACTTTTGTTACCATAAAAATCTCAAAACAACAGAAAAAAGGAATTGTGAAGACCCTAGTTTCTGAGTTTCAGAAAGAACTTCCATCGTTTAAATCCCATATTTATAATTGGAGGCACCAACAGAGTGAATACCTAAAATGCATTATTGGGTTACACTATAGTGAAATAGCCATCTTATGCGACTTTAGTGAGAATTATGAGTGTAAACTTGGTACAGAAATACAGGCAATGCATTTTGGAGCTTCTAAAAATAATATAACATTACATTGTGGCATGATATACTTGAAAAGTAAATCACAATCATTCGTTACCATATCTAACAGTACATGCCATGAACCTAATGCTATCTGGGCACATTTACTACCCGTTTTAAAATTCGTAAAGCGGTTGGATCCAAACATAAAAATAATTAAGAATTTAAACGTACCTAGAAAACGGGCAAAGGTAATAACACCAGTAGAGAGCGATGGTTATGGAACCGATAGAGACACCTGGAAATCTAAATCACTAAAAACTGTAGTTTCAAGGTACTTTTTATGTCATTTATGTAAACGTCGAAATTTTTTTGTATCTAATGACATGACTGGTTGTGTTGCATGCAAAAATTGGGTGTGCAGCTTGTGTTGTGGCCATCCTTCAACTATTGACTATATTTGCGACATACGTTATGGATCTGAATAATACAATTATTTAAGTGTATATGTAGAACACACGTGCGTGTTTCGCCGTAACTTAAGTTTTTAAATTACGTATGAATAGTTGATTCGAGTAGGATTATGATGTCCGAAATTAGTGCACAATAATATTGAAAAGTTCCTATGGTTCCAAATTAATTGCGATAATTATGTAAGAGTAAGTAAAATTTTAAAATAATCACCAAAAACCAAGTTGGTTCTCGTAATATAAGTTATGTGATCTCAAATTGATAATTTTATATCTTTGAATACTTTTATGTAAAAAAAGGATTAATTAATCTAAAACTTTTCATTAAAAATATTAAGCTAATGCTTTAATCTTTTTGATTGTGTTTTTAAACCGGCAGTGTGGATACTGCTTAAATTATTCCTTTTCGTCACGCAATTTTCGTAATAGTCACTGTCCCATATTTTGATTGGCACAAAAATGGTTTTAAAATATATATTTTTCATTTCATAGTATTTATATTGTCATCATCAGTATTTTGCTATTACCAAAAATTGCTCACTTTGCTTGATTTTTGAATTTGTTACATGTATTATTAGTAATGACCACTTTTCTAGTGCTATGTGTCCGAGAAGTGACGAACAAGAAACTATTTCGCTGATGAATTATTAATGTTATAGAATTATGCTACCTTTTTGCTATTTTTTGAAAGATTTTAAGCATATCTTTATGCAAAATATAAGTTGATTTTGTTTTAATACAATACCTAGCTGTTTTATTTTTGATTGATTATATTTTGTGACGTACAGGAATACTTTGCATCATAAGCTGACAGAAAAACTTGAATATTTCTTATGTTTATGGTTTAAATTAAATTTAAATAGCATATTTACTTATTTTGTAATATATTCTTTAATACCAGAGTACATATAAATAATTTCATATAATGCAAAAAAAATATTTCCTGATCGTCACAGGGTCATTTTTTCTGAAAAACACCCATAACCACGCATAACTTTATACAGAGTAGTCCGATTTTGATAATTATTTTTTCATTGGGTATACCTTGTCAAGCATTATTAGTACATTCACACCACAAAAAAAAAAGATAAAATAAAAACTTTTTAACAAAAAATTAAACCGCAAGCATGATTTACAATCATTGCAAATGTCTAAGGCCATGGCCTAATTAATATAAGTGATGGTCGCGTTTATTTCATTCCGCGAACCTGAACGCGGCGTGGCGTCGACAGAAGCGCATTCGAATTTTCCGAACAAATGCTCGTGACGATCCGCGCAACGATCGCATATATTAGAACACTACATTAGTAGTTGATATTTCCTTTTAGCTATAAAGACTTATTAGCTAGTTGGCAGCCTTTAGCCACACTAATAGGATCGATATTTCTGCCAACAACAGACTCCCTGGCTTAATTAGTAAAGCCATATCAGACTGAAATGGAAGTAATTAGTAGTAGTAGTATTTGAGAGTTTTACATCATGAGATGTTACGGTTGTACCTATCTAAAAAAATTAGGATATAGTTCAGCTTTCAGCTATTTCAAGTAGTATCTCTACATAGTATAACCTTTTGAACGCCACGACAAAAAAGCAAAATCGTTCCCTCTGCGCCAAGCTATAAATTCGTCCTTTAATACCTACAAAATAGTAGAGAGTTCGAAATTATATCGATAAAGCACTAACCATTTATTTTTTAACGTATAGTATGTTTTTAATAAAAGGTTTACTATACAGGAAATATATAATAAAGGAGTTTTATTTCATCCCGCTTTGTCTTTTATGACAGAAACGATACGATAAGTGTCACAGTTTCGGCGTTATATCCACAATACAAAACAACAGTCGATAAAAGCAAGGCAATACCATCACAGCACTATGTTCAGTCATGACGTACTTTCTTGTCACCGTATGATGACACTGGCGTGGCTGGCACGGCTTCTCTTAATTTGCCCGCAGAGCAGAAGCTCTAGAGGTGCGCATCCGATATTTATAAAAATATCGAAATAATAAGAGTTATTTTATTTTAATGGTTTCGCTTTTTATATACAGTAGCAGCATTTTTATTTAATACAACTTGCTTCTGCCCGCGACTTCGTCCGCGTTATAGTTATTGCTCCCCCAACCCATCCTATCGCATCGTATGTATAGAAAAGAATTGTTTTTACTATGGTCCACGCATTTTTTTTATAATTATTAAAACGTTCCGAAGGCCTTAAGGCACATAAAAAAAATTGCCGAATCGGTCGAACCCTTATCGAGTTATGCGCTTTTCAACATTCATTTTTATTTATATAGATTTCAGTTTCTCTGAAAGAACAACCAGTAATAATGCCTTAATGTACCGCCACATAGGTACTGATGATATCTTAGCTGAAATAAATACCATTTACTGTACATGGATATATAATTATCAGAATACGACGAAAATAGGCGAAAGTAAATTTAAATCATCAAATGAATTTGTGTTTTAAACATTAAAGGAAGTTTTTAACATTAAAGGAAGTTTTTAACATTAAAGGAAGTTTTTATACTCAAGATTTGTAAGTACAAATATAATAAATACAAAGAAAGGGACAATATTATCCTTGGAAACAAATGAAGCTTAGTTCAAATAAACCTCAATCGGATCCGTGTTTATTTTATGACACGCCAGCCAAGCTTATGGCGGTTTGAAATGGTTTACATGAATTTTATTCTCTTTTTAGTTGCAAAATCTGAACTTCACTATGTAGTTTTATTTAAAACAAATTATTTAAAACACAATAGTATCGTTAAACAAGGATGTATATTCCGATTACTGATATACTGATCTCACAAAATGTATTGACATGATAAACGAATATTTTAATATGAGATTTTAAGTCGTTCAGAATCCTAGCCGGGGTAGCGAAATTGTTCGAAAGAGTTACCGTGGCCCTAGCATAAGCACTGAAGGAACTCGGGTGGGTTTTAGTCAGCAAAAGTCTGACACGCCCTTCCGCTCCACCCAGAGAGTGTGACGTCATTTGATGATTTCCCACCCACAAAAAAAGTCGTTCAGAATAATAAAGTAATGAGAACAACCTACTGATACAAGTAAAAGAACAGCTCTATTTACAAATCGACCACATGTGACGTCATAGGATTGTCACGATTAGATGACTCTGGCGCTCCAGGCACAGACAATATGACAGTATAGTGGAGATGGGCATAACACTCATTATAATTTATCGATAATCAACTGACACCGACATTTAATGAGCAGATAGTTCAGTATTTTAATAACATTTACATAATTTTCATGATTCCTGAATTAAATATAACGTAGGTTACCGTCGAAGTCGATATTCTTGTTATATTGATTGCTAGCTACATCTCTACGTGTCATGATATGATGAGTGTGACGCTGAGGGCACTATGTTTTTCGAACTTTATAATTGGTGTTAGTTTTTGTCATCTTATGTTAATATGGATGAAACATAAAGAAAGAAGCTCAACTAATACAAATTAGGATGAGTCAACGAACATAATTATCAAAGGAAATAAAAAAAACCATGTTGTTTTATGAGTTTTATTTCCGTTTAAAAGTCTGTCACGGTATCGTGACCGTGGCGTGCTGGGCACGTTTTAGTTTGTCATCTATACATGACTCTGGCGGTCAAAAGGATAAAATAAAGTTGGTTCCCGCATTTGTACGCTTAGATATTTAAAATCACGCAACGGATTTTAATTCGGTTTCATTAAAAGACAAAGTGATTTAAAAGGGAAATCAAAATCAATCAAATCAAAATATGTTTACTTTACATAAACCTACACGGGCACTTATGAAACATCAGAAGCTAGGAGCACGGCTCCAGTTTGTTAATTCCTATGGAGAATAGCCAGCAAGAAACTTCCATGGTTACTCATAAAAAATAATTGGCTATTAAAATGGTTTCAAATTACAATGTTAATAGGTATGGAGGTTCTTATGAATATGGTTTGATGGGAAAGGGTTTCATTAAGTAAAGCACAGAAAGACAAGACTTGACATTTATTTCAATTAAGCTTGTCATCAATTAATCAGAAAGCTACTCGTCCGTTCCAAAACTAGGTTTTTATGGAGAAGAAGGACAAGAAACTCCATGGAAACAGTATTGAAGTATTATAGCCGAAAAAACTGAAAAGCATAAAATAATAAACCTTAAAATTATGAGTCGGCGCTTTGAGTGATCTTTGTTCATTGATTTTTCAGTGCCGACTCAAAATTTTAAGGTTTATTATTTTATGCTTTTCAGTTTTTTCGGCGGTTTCATTTTTGTTAAAAAGTTTTTATTTTATATTTTTTGTGACTTTAATGTACTAATAATACTTGGCAAGGTATAGCCTATCCAACGAAAAAAGAAATTTATATAGGACTATTTTCGAAGTATACCCTTTCCGATAAAAAAAGAATTATCACAATTGGACTACTACGTAAAAAGTTATGCGTGGTCATACATAAAAAAAATATAAACGCGTCGAATTAAAAACCTCTTCGTTTTTTTTCGTCGGTTAAGAAATATTTAAAAATAATTTAAGTAATTTAGCAATTTAATAAGAACTGATTCATAACTTCTCAGCTACGAATCAATTAAATAAATATCAATATGAACCGACAGTATGGTACCAGTCATTTGGATCAGCTTAATAAAGTAAAATGCAATATAAAACCTAGGATATACAAGTATAATTAAATACTTGTTAATTATTTATAGTCACATCTTTTTCATTGGTTCAATGTTTCGTTACTGTGACAAATGTCATTATCCAACTAACAATTATAAAATATCAAAATGAATTATCTAACACATACCATATACATCATGATTTTTATTCACCGTCCTTTTTTTCTAGACATGGGGTGTTATTCAAAATCACAATTTAGAAAAAAAAACTACCTCTGGTTTATGGAATCTAAAGAAAACCTTTTTTGACTTAGACTTGTAAGATTTTTCTGAAATGTAGAAGTAGTCCTGTGAAAAGGTTCTGAAAATCACAGTATTAAGAACAAAGAGAAGTTTTATGGACATTTATGGAAACTATCAGCAAGCACTGATATTGAAATGTGATGGTCAATCGAAAACCAATTGGTCAAGACTTATCACAAATCAAACATTTCAATAAGATGATGAAATTAACCAAAGCAAGAGTGAAAACCAAAATATATTTTAAAACTATTTCAAATAAAGAAATACTGCGAAAAATTTGTTTTATTCCAACCAATCGACAAACCCAAGAGCAAAAGCTAATAACATAAATGATATCTTGCACAAAGACAGAAACAAACGATCGACCCTTACCTTTTGACGTCAAGACACTAACACTCCACACATGCCCTAATGACTACCATCAATTAAAGCATTAGTTCCCTTATAATGCTTCCATTGTCCCATTTGAGCGTCAAACGCTATGCGTCGCGACGTAAATAGACCTGACGTAACTGGAAACAATGTTCCGGAATTGAAAGCACAAACGAATATGTTACAATAGATTCAAATTGTATTTTCGTCTATAATTTAATTGTTCTGTCATGATTACATGACGATTCTATAAATAGCGTTTTACAGTTTTGGTTTGATTCCAGAACAATAAGTATTAATTTGCTCTGTTCTCTGGACAATCAAAACAACTAATTTGCATACATTTGCAACTTATTTTATAGACAGAGATACCACATATTAGCCATGCGGCAAACTATATACCAATTTAAATAATACATTTTTCTAACATTGTACCAAGTGTACATTGTATGTAAGAATGATACAAAATGTATGTAGGGGTTGAATCTTGCCAGGGTCGCGAGTTTAGTTTGAAAAAGATACCGTGGCCCTGGCATATGGGCAATTAAAGGAACACGGGTGGATTTTAGTCAGTAAAAGTCTGACATGCTCTTCCGCTCTGCCCTAGAGCGGGAGACCTCATGTAATGACTTTCCACCAACAAAAAAATAGGGTCGTATCAGGTGGTGTTCTGTTGTTTGTCTATGTATCATAGATATCATCATGGATACTACACACACAAAATAGAAGTCTTTTTTAAATTTACTTTAAAACTATGTACCTATATATTCTGTAGAACCTAAAATAAATACTGCAACCAATATAGTTGCATTTGAATGCAATGCTCAGCCATCTAAACACTAACATTTTTATATCGTGCATCACATCGCAATAGTCTTCCATATAGGCCGGTGGGTCTTAGAACTGTAACCCCCTTTTTACCCCGCAATCACCCCTGGTCTGCCTTCCCTTCTCGTCAGATAGTCTTAAGCCTCTCCTCGCGAAGTGCCATTTGGCTTGCAGTAATCCTTTTTTGTTGAGACACACTTTAGACCGTGCCGTAGGGTTGCTGAGCAACTACTTAAAGCGTACATTGTTATGGTTATGTATGTGCTCTCATGAAACGTCTTTAGATTATAAGTGAACACTTCATTTTAGGGTTGTTTTTTCGATATATTTGGCCTTTTAACGTACAAAGAAGCACGAGTTTCTTCCTGTATATTTTGTTTTAATGTAGATCCACGCACATGTTTGGCTTAGCCGTCTAATTTTGAAGATTACTTCTTTATAAGAAAGAGTATACTTATTACTTACACAGTAAACAAACAAACTTATACGCCAAGTAAAATAGTGGCAGTTTGTATTTGGCATTTCTTTATGTCATATTTACCACGAATAAACGTGTTTTCTTTCTCTCTATAAATCTGCATTGATTGTTTATTTGGCGTCGACTGAAAATTTGTAATTTACATAATTTTAGAAGTTTAGTTAGACTAAAACGTAAATTTTTATATGACCACAAAAAAAAAAACATAATGAAACAAGAAACTGAAATTAACCTTTTAATTTAACTAAAATAAAAATTTGTTTCTATATTTTTTATGTCTCCATAACACTCTGCTCTACTCGGGTATTGTACCGAAAAGTATTGGACTGAAGATGGAATCAGTCTTTTGTATGCAGGATTTTTTTTTAACCAGAGCGCAAATTTTTTTTGGTAGTTCAGTATCAGTAATTTATAATACTAGTAATTAAGAATACATTTCAACTATTCTTTTCAGTACTTTTTTTTATTTTATCCGACCTTAAATCAGTAAACTGTGCATACCCAACATATTGCGTAACATGATATCAACAATAGGAATAGGTCAGTAACTGCCGTAGAATTTTGACCGATCGAACAGCTGGTAGGTACTTGTAGCTACGCTTGGTCGTTCACCTTCGCCGCCACGCTGGCGCCGCGTAAGTTACAATAAAAACCAGTTTCAAAATAAATATCTTTCGTTAACGATAACTTAATTTTTTTGTACTAAGATATATCAAAATAAAAATTGCATGGTTTTTATAACTCGTTTAAGTTTAATTTGTTAAAAGCGCACTGGTTAAAACTTATCGTGTATATCAAAACCGACTGTACACAAATGCCATTTTTAAACAGGCCAAACGTTCAGGTACTTTTTGGCCGAAACCAAAACTACACTAGTTAGTAATCTAGTATACGCCTTTATTGCGTGACCTTCTAAAGATAAATTCCGAAGTGCTCAACCAGTATTACAACTTTTACGAAACTGATAAACTCGAAAACAAACGAATAATAGGGAGGTAAACTAAACTAATTTCCTGATTCAAACAAAGTGATTCCGTAAATAAGTTCGCGTTAGGTACAATTCACCAATCCAGAATCAACAAAACTGGGAGTACTACTTTGGTGGAATCTTTACCTATTCCAACGAATTAATTAAATTAATATTGAATTTGAAACTTAGATATTATGGGATTATTTTCGTGATCAGATTTATTTTAATTTCGAATAAAATCCTTCTCCGGTCCTCCCTTCGCTTTTGGAATAAAATAGTGGCCATAAGTTTACGTATTTGTAGCGTTCCGCGCATAAAGGTACCAGTAGAGTGGTATTGAGTTAAAGCCGGATGTAGAATCTAGGATAGTCCGTTTAATATGCTGATTACAAAAAAAAAAAATTGCTAATTCTTTTTTGTAACATAAGCCCAAGATGAAATTCTGAAAAAACTAGTTTTGAGAAAATGGAGTTTGAAAGTTAAGGTTACAAAAAAACAATGTTCTAATCTCAGCAATTCCTGGCTAACGCCCAACACATTATATGCATCAATGTGTCACTAAAATAATCGATACTGTTCTGCCAATATACAAATAGTACCGACATCTGGGAACTTTTTACTGAATATTTCCTTTTTAATAAAATGTGCTGAGAAATGTTGTCCGTGGATGTTAATTTTATCAAATTGTAGCAAAGATCTTGTTCCAAAATGGCTTCAACGTGTATAGTTTTCAAATATATACATTCTAGTAGAGCATGACTAGCTATGAAAAAATTTCAATGGCACGGATCCTCTAGGATGAATAGTTTCGGAGTTATAGCCGGTTGTATTTCCATCAAACAAGCGTTCATATCTCAAAAACTATATCATTATGCGATATGATTCATATGTCGTCTTGCTTGTTCAGGCCCAATCTATATATATAAAATTCAAAGTCCTGAGTGACTGACTGACTGACTGACTGACTGACTGACTGATATATCAACGCACAGCCTAAACCGCTGGACCTAGAGACGTGAAATTTGGAGGGTGTATTCTTTGTAAAGAGTAAGTATTTTGAAATTCCACCCCCAAGAGGGTGAAATGGGGGGTTGAATTTTCTATGAAACTTTTAATTCTCTGGGTCGATTGACACAAAAATTGGTACACATACTCTTCAAGTACAATTATGTGACACATGTATCACAATTTTCCCAAAATCATCCCCTTACTGCGTCAAATAGGGCTTCGAAAATCCTACGTGGAATGGTAGACGTGCGCATGGCGTGCGGGGCAGCCCGGGAAGCGCATTGTCGTCACCGGTGTCCAATCTCAACCAAGGTATCAAGAAGTATCAAATATGTAACTGATATTAATATGAACTAATTAGCTTTTGCCCGCAACTTCGTCCGCGTAAATGTCGGTTATTGTGGACGGAGACGACATCTGTGAATAAAAATAGGCATGTGTCCTTTCTTGGGGTTGAAACTTACCCCGTACCGAATTTTATCTTTCGCAATTTTTTTATTATTTTTTCATAAAACATACTTTTTTTTTGGATGGGAAATCATCAAATGACTTCTCCCGCTCTGGGCGGAGCAGGAGGGCGTGTCAGACTTTTACTGACTAAAACCCACCCGTGTTCCTTCAGTTGCCCATGTGCCAGGGTCACGGTATCTTTTTCGAACAATCTCGCAACCCCGGCAGATAAAACATATATGTTACTTCTAATACCTCCAAAAATATGTGTACCTACAAAGTTTCATGATCATCGGTTAAGTCGCTTTCGCGTGAAAGCGTAACAAACAAACTTAATATGTATTAGTAGGGATATTTACAAATTATAACAGCCGCACGGGTCGATCATTCAGGTTAAACTACGTTTGCCGCGGTTGGTCCATAGATGGGTGACCATCTTTACATAATAAGACCCTTCTGTGCCTCGGAAAGCACGTAAAGCCATTCGTCCCGGCTGTTTTTCGTAGATCTTAGACCATCGTTCGGGGCGCCGCACTGTGGGAAAGCCCCATACAAAGCCGTCTCAAAACTGTTTTACGTGAAAGTCGTTATAATGGAATAAAATTAATAAATTAATATAGTTTGATAAATAAGCTTTCTTTTCGTAATTTTTTAGTTTTTTTTAGTTAACCATAATGTTTATAAATAGGCATCAACGCTAACTCATGTTCAATAACGTAATTTAAACGCAATACGTTACTATAATTCAACGCCACATTACTCAAAAGTTTTTGATATAAATGTACAAGTATTATACAGTTTTGGAATGCGTATAATGCCCCCATAACGTAGACTAATTAATATTATATACATAGGTTTAATAAAATAAAGTTAACCAATATAGTTTAAGATGGCATATTTTTAGTGCAATTTTATTTTTAACTAGACTTTTACCCTTTACCGCTGCTTGCCGCTGTCAAGATATTTGTTGTATTAAGATCTTTATACATTAGTATATACAAGGAAAAAATAAAATTTTGCGCATACTTGCGCTTTTTCTGACACGGGATCAAAACATATCGTGAGATAAAATTATATATTTTTTCAAAATCGTTTTATTTCCCACAAAATTATTTTTCAACCGACGAAAAAAAAACGGAGGAGGTTATCAATTCGACGCGTATATTTTTTTTTTTTTATGTATGACCACGCATAACTTTTTACATAGTGGTCCGATTGTGACAATTCTTCTTCTATTGGAAAGGGTATACTCCCAAGGTGGTCCCATATAAATTTGGAAAACAAAATCGAACCCTAAGGGTCGGAAAACAGGGGATGATTGATTGTTCACTCACTGATTGTAATGTATAAACACGCATAACTTTATACAGAGTAGTCCGATTTTGATAATTCTTTTTGTGTTGGATAGGGTATACCTTGCCAAGTATTATTAGTAAAATAAAGCCACGAAAAAATATAAAATAAAAACTTTTTAACAAAAAATTAAACCGCCGAAAAACTGAAAAGCATAAAATAATAAACCTTAAAATTTTGAGTCGGCGCTGAAAAATCAATGAACGAGCATCACTCAAAGCGCCGACTCATAATTTTAAGGTTTATTATTTTATGCTTTTCAGTTTTTCGGCGGTTTAATTTTTTGTTAAAAAGTTTTTTACTTATTTAGGTCAAATAGATATACAGCGATGAGTATTATTAATAGTTTTTATGTGGTTTTGACTACCTTACTTGATAAAATATGGTCAATTATCTATTAGGGTCGAATTTGAAACAGGTTGGTTATGGGAAGAGTGCAAATGATTAGTTTCTTATCTTTTTGCACATAGCACTATTTCATTGGTCAATAAAAGGAAGGCGAACCCTGAAACATTCACAGTTCTTGGTCAGATATTCAGTTGCCCTAAAAAACAGTTATTACTTATTTTCAAATATTCGCAGAAGTTGACTGATTTCAAAAATGGGTGAATTTGTTTGTAGCAAACGAGAGTTATGCAATTTGTTGATAAATGGGCATAATGTAGAAGAGTACATACAAGAAAATTTAAATTTGTTACCAGAGGATATGGCTACTGTGGTCTCCTACATTCAAAGAAACTTGGTATCTAAATGTAGCGAACGCTGGAGAAATGCATCTCGAAGAAAAGAACGCTTTAAAAGTAAGAACGTCCACTGGTTAGAAGGTCAATTTCGTGTTCCACTATAGTGTCGAGTCACGGTTAATGACACTAATTCCTCTGGAAGTAGTGTTGGCAGACCTTTAAAATCATACGAAGCATCTTCAGACAAAACAAAAAAAAACAAAAAACATGGAATTGATACAAGAGTACGGATTGAACTGTGTGCTCAATGCATATGCTCAGGAATTACGGTCTATTGGTGAGACGGAGGAGGCCTCAATCGTTAATATTATACAAACTGCATCAAGAAATTATATTTTTTTTTTCTTAAATACGTAACTGAGAACCCTGAAGACGTTACACCTTTTACAAAGGAAGAAGCACTACGGACATTTATTGACTTAGACCTTAACAAAGAACAGTATGGAAAACTTCGACTTTGTTTAGCGGACAAAAACTGCTCAGTGTTTCCTTCTTATCCAACTTTACTCGAAGCGAGGAAGATGTGTTACCCACCAGATTCGAGCATAACCATTACTAACATAAGTGCAAAAGTCAATCTGCAAGACTTGTTGGATCATACTGTGGCACGTATATTACTAATTGGTTTAGTTTACAAAAACGGTTTAAGAAAGTTGAAACTATTCTGTAAATGGGGTTGTGACGGGTCATCTGGGTAGAGTAAATACAAGCAAGTTTTACCCGAAGAAAGCGATTTAATATCAGATGCAAACCTTTTTATTGCTTCACTTGTACCCATTAGACTCATAGATGACACAACTAATACTGTCGTTTGGAAGAATGAAACTTGCTCATCTGTAAGATATTGCAGACCTATACTGTTAGAATTTGCCAAAGAAACTCTTGAAAAAAACCACGTCTGTTGTGGCTGATATCAACAATCAGAAAAAAAATCTGTCTCCTTCCCTGATAAATAAGAATGGTGAGGTAATCGAAATTACTCATGACCTATTTTTAACCATGATTGATGGTAAAGTGGCACAAGTTTTAACTGAAACTCATTCAAGCTTCTTGTACAGTTTGTGGTGCTACTCCTCGGCAAATGAATAACTTAGAGGCAGTTAGGACAAGAGATGTGAACGAAAGTTCAATTCAATACGGACTGTCAACACTACATGCTTGGATTAGGAGTATGGAGATGATCTTACACATTTCTTATAACTTGTCTTTTGAAAAGTGGTCAGCTACTACACCCGAAAATAAAAAAAAACAAAGACGAAAAGAAAAAACTGGTACAAAAGCGGTTTAGGGAAGAAATAGGACTGCATGTCGATAAACCTCGACAAGGCACTGGAAATAGTAATGACGGAAACACAGCTCGGATTTTTTTTCAGAATTACTCTTGCTCCGCAGACATTACAGGATTACACGTAGAACTTATAAAACGAATGTACATAATACTACAAACTATGTCATCTGGAATGGCTATTGATTCAAAAAAGTTCGGTGAATACGCATATAGTACAACCCAACTGTACGTAAATAACTATAACTGGTATTATATGCCTTCCTCCGTGCATAAAATACTTATTCATGGCGAAAAAATCATTGAGTATTATGCTATTTTACCTATCGGACAATTGTCCGAAGACGCGCAAGAATCCCGAAATAAGGATTATAAAAAATTTAGACTTCATCATTCTAGAAAGTGTTCTAGAGCGGCTACCAATGAAGACGTGTTCTATACCTTATTGTACACTTCTGATCCATATATATCAAGTTTGAGGAATACCTCAGAAACAATATCGAAAGAAATTTTAGATGAAGCCAAGGCCCTTCTTGCTGTTAATGAAAATCTGTAGTAGCTTGTTGAATTGAGTACGTTTCTGTTTTCTTGTTTGGTACTGTATATTCCGTTTTATGTAAATTAAACAAACATATTATGTATTTTTTTTCTTATAAAATGCATGTATTTTTTAAGTTTAATTTTATAATTAATTAATAAACATAATTTTCAAAATCAAAATTATTTCCATTAAACTGTATGTATTCAAGTATATGTGTGCAAAATTACAGCTCATTTCGTTTTGAAAAAACTGAGATACGGAATTTTGAGACGAAACATACGCGATTTTCCCACTGTGCGCCGGAAGCCCGAAAGTCTGACAACCAGTCTTACCAAGGGGTATCTTATTACCCAGTAACTGGGTTGTGGAGGTCAGGTAGGTAGTCGCTCCATGTAAAATACTGGTACTCAGCTGCATCAGGTAACACTGGAAACCGAACTGGCCGAAAAGGCTAGGCAGATGATGATGAAGTACATGTAAAAAAACGCGATGGTTTCTGTATTAGATAAAATTGAATAACTACACTAACTATTCTTTAATACATACCTATGCAACTTTATAAGTAAAAACTAATTGAGCACATGCCTACTATAATACTTTACACACTAACATATAAATCTGTACGTTCAGTGAGCAATAGTGCGATTTGGTTTATGCATTAAAGTAAAATATAACGACCAAGCCACAACCATCAATGAAATTCTTTTGAGACCGTTCGAAGGATTTGAAAATAATTATAAATCAGTGGACTCGAGTGATAAACAATGATGACGCCATACATTACCCAGTTTAGTTTCTTAACACATTGAAGCCTCTCGGTCTCTCAACTCACACGTGTAGGTATAAAAATTTAGAGTTGGCGCCCAGTTATGTTGCTGCGTAATTTAAACCCGCCAAAATTATGCAATGACACCAGGTTGTGAGTGAAAATATTGCAACGAAATGTTATCGAGGCAACTATACTGACACGTTGTTCCTGAGAGGAGTCTGTGTTTATTCCGAGGATTCCTCTAACACCATCGAACTACCCCTTTGAGTTCAAAAGAGAGCAGTTTCGCCTCAAAGTCTGCTTTGACAAGACCATAAATAAATCTCAAGTCAAAACACTTAATTTAACAGGGGTAGACTTAAGGGAGAAATTCTTTCACACGGTCAGTTTTACGTGGTCTGCTCAAAACTAAGCTCACGGAGCAGCCTGGTGATTCTAGAACCTGAACTAGAAACAAAAAATATTGTTTACAAAGAAATTCTGCGGTGGGCACAGTATTTCATAGAAAACAATATTAATTGTTCATTATCTACTTCTGATTGCCTCTTAAATAAATCTTTTCACATACGCTTTGAGTTTTTTTTTAAACTATACTACTCTCATTCCAGAGATTAGTTTAGTTTTACGGAGAACTTCGTCCTATTTGCTTTGTTTGAGATATTGTCAGTTCGTATATTAAATTGAGAGGTAGTGAGAACGCGTATGTTTGTTTCTGAAAAAAAAGTCATTTGTTTTTTGTAGGCCACGCGGGTAAAGCTGCGGGCAGAAGCTATTCAAAATAAACCAATGAAATAAACACAGGCAAAAAAACATCTGTCCTAATTATAGTACATGCATACGTGTCGAATTCATAAGGATGATGCTATATATATATCCTAAGGAGCTCTTAAATTTATTCAACCCATCTGGTCTTCATCTCACATACGTATCCTCAAAGTGCGTGCTCCAGTAATGCTACTACAAAATCTTAATCCGGTCAAGTTGTACAATGGGACCAGGTTGTCTGCGACCATTGTATTTAATGGCTGTGCTCAAGGTGAATCGGTGTACTATATACCGCAGATACCACTAATACCGTCGGAGTACCCATTCGAGTTTAAAAGGCCCCAGTCCCCTTATGGTATGTTTAGCAATGACGATTAATAAGTCTCGGGGACAGTCATTGTAAACAGCGGGATATGATCTTAGAGGGGACTGCTTCTCGCACGGCCAGTTTTACGTGGCCTGCTCGAGAGTGAGCTCATCTAGCAGCCTGGTTGTATTAGAACCTGAGGGCAGAACCTCTAAAGTAGTATTTAAAGAGACACTTTAAGTATAGACTAAAAAATAAATAGTCTTAAACCCCTGTTAACAGCAAGTTAAGTATAATCTATATTTGAATAATTTACGTAACAATTTTTTCGAAATTCCTAGGGAATAAAGAGAATTTATATTTTCGCTTTAAAGTTGCCTTCAAATTTGTCATGCAAGTAGGTAATTTGCCGTTCCGTTATATATTCCGTCACTATTGTTAGGTTTTAGGATTAATTATCCTACAACAATCATTTATCAATCCGAGCGCTGCTCCTTGGATTACACAAAGCAAGCAATGCAATAACACATTATTTACCTGGATTAACACATAGGATACTTTCAATCCCAGTAGTACGTTCATGTGGGATATTTTTCGACATGCACGCGGGCGAAGCCGCGGGCAGAAGCTAGTGTATAATATATATGAAGATCAAGTAGCTCAATGACATGTATGCATTTTAAAAATGGGAAAGATTGATTTTGCAAAAATAGAAATAGCTGTATCATTTATGGCTATACTTGTATACTGATGGAACATATACCGTCTTGTAAACCTGGCAAAGGTGTACAAAAAAGTCATGGGGCACTTTTTCGTGCGAAGTAAGACAACAAAGATATACGCTATAAAGTGCATTTTTTCATGAATGAGGACTGACCTCAAGAAACGTAGTGAAGATGAATTCTTACAGACAACATTCGATAGACATTATGAATCAACTTAACTAGAGCTTTCATTTGATATCAATATTGTCAAGAAATTTTTAATAAACTCCGTAATACACATTTGTTTTAAAAATATAATTAGGATAAAGAAACTTTAAAATAATTTGAATTTAGAACTTATAACTTTTATGGAAAACAGTTTTAAATCTTTTGTATATTATTGATAGTAATATTTATGACAAACGGATTTAGGGCATATTGTATTTAGGGATTTAAATTTTATGGCATGTGATATTATGTGACATTTAGTTCGGGCAAGTTATCATTCGGACAAATGTAGATTAGGACAAAAAAAAATTATGGCTCTTTAAATTATGGATAAAAAAGTTAGGTCACACAATAGAGAACCTTGCAAAACTCCTGTGCTTCAGTACAACCTGGTTCAAGTGGGAAAGGATAAGTCATAGCTATACAAAATCAGGCAAGACTTTTGTTACCAAAAAAATCTCAAAACAACAGAAAAAAGGAATTGTGAAGACCCTAGTTTCTGAGTTTCAGAAAGAACTTCCATCGTTTAAATCCCATATTTATAATTGGAGGCACCAACAGAGTGAATACCTAAAATGCATTATTGGGTTACACTATAGTGAAATAGCCATCTTATGGGACTTTAGTGAGAATTATGAGTGTAAACTTGGTACAGAAATACAGGCAATGCATTTTGGAGCTTCTAAAAATAATATAACATTACATTGTGGCATGATATACTTGAAAAGTAAATCACAATCATTCGTTACCATATCTAACAGTACATGCCATGAACCTAATGCTATCTGGGCACATTTACTACCCGTTTTAAAATTCGTAAAGCGGTTGGATCCAAACATAAAAATAATTAAGAATTTAAACGTACCTAGAAAACGGGCAAAGGTAATAACACCAGTAGAGAGCGATGGTTATGGAACCGATAGAGACACCTGGAAATCTAAATCACTAAAAACTGTAGTTTCAAGGTACTTTTTATGTCATTTATGTAAACGTCGAAATTTTTTTGTATCTAATGACATGACTGGTTGTGTTGCATGCAAAAATTGGGTGTGCAGCTTGTGTTGTGGCCATCCTTCAACTATTGACTATATTTGCGACATACGTTATGGATCTGAATAATACAATTATTTAAGTGTATATGTAGAACACACGTGCGTGTTTCGCCGTAACTTAAGTTTTTAAATTATGTATGAATAGTTGATTCGAGTAGGATTATGATGTCCGAAATTAGTGCACAATAATATTGAAAAGTTCCTATGGTTCCAAATTAATTGCGATAATTATGTAAGAGTAAGTAAAATTTTAAAATAATCACCAAAAACCAAGTTGGTTCTCGTAATATAAGTTATGTGATCTCAAATTGATAATTTTATATCTTTGAATACTTTTATGTAAAAAAAGGATTAATTAATCTAAAACTTTTCATTAAAAATATTAAGCTAATGCTTTAATCTTTGTGATTGTGTTTTTAAACCGGCAGTGTGGATACTGCTTAAATTATTCCTTTTCGTCACGCAATTTTCGTAATAGTCACTGTCCCATATTTTGATTGGCACAAAAATGGTTTTAAAATATATATTTTTCATTTCATAGTATTTATATTGTCATCATCAGTATTTTGCTATTACCAAAAATTGCTCACTTTGCTTGATTTTTGAATTTGTTACATGTATTATTAGTAATGACCACTTTTCTAGTGCTATGTGTCCGAGAAGTGACGAACAAGAAACTATTTCGCTGATGATTTATTAATGTTATAGAATTATGCTACCTTTTTGCTATTTTTTGAAAGATTTTAAGCATATCTTTATGCAAAATATAAGTTGATTTTGTTTTAATACAATACCTAGCTGTTTTATTTTTGATTGATTATATTTTGTGACGTACAGGAATACTTTGCATCATAAGCTGACAGAAAAACTTGAATATTTCTTATGTTTATGGTTTAAATTAAATTTAAATAGCATATTTACTTATTTTGTAATATATTCTTTAATACCAGAGTACATATAAATAATTTCATATAATGCAAAAAAAATATTTCCTGATCGTCACAGGGTCATTTTTTCTGAAAAACACCCATAACCACGCATAACTTTATACAGAGTAGTCCGATTTTGATAATTATTTTTTCATTGGGTATACCTTGTCAAGCATTATTAGTACATTCACACCACAAAAAAAAAAGATAAAATAAAAACTTTTTAACAAAAAATTAAACCGCAAGCATGATTTACAATCATTGCAAATGTCTAAGGCCATGGCCTAATTAATATAAGTGATGGTCGCGTTTATTTCATTCCGCGAACCTGAACGCGGCGTGGCGTCGACAGAAGCGCATTCGAATTTTCCGAACAAATGCTCGTGACGATCCGCGCAACGATCGCATATATTAGAACACTACATTAGTAGTTGATATTTCCTTTTAGCTATAAAGACTTATTAGCTAGTTGGCAGCCTTTAGCCACACTAATAGGATCGATATTTCTGCCAACAACAGACTCCCTGGCTTAATTAGTAAAGCCATATCAGACTGAAATGGAAGTAATTAGTAGTAGTAGTATTTGAGAGTTTTACATCATGAGATGTTACGGTTGTACCTATCTAAAAAAATTAGGATATAGTTCAGCTTTCAGCTATTTCAAGTAGTATCTCTACATAGTATAACCTTTTGAACGCCACGACAAAAAAGCAAAATCGTTCCCTCTGCGCCAAGCTATAAATTCGTCCTTTAATACCTACAAAATAGTAGAGAGTTCGAAATTATATCGATAAAGCACTAACCATTTATTTTTTAACGTATAGTATGTTTTTAATAAAAGGTTTACTATACAGGAAATATATAATAAAGGAGTTTTATTTCATCCCGCTTTGTCTTTTATGACAGAAACGATACGATAAGTGTCACAGTTTCGGCGTTATATCCACAATACAAAACAACAGTCGATAAAAGCAAGGCAATACCATCACAGCACTATGTTCAGTCATGACGTACTTTCTTGTCACCGTATGATGACACTGGCGTGGCTGGCACGGCTTCTCTTAATTTGCCCGCAGAGCAGAAGCTCTAGAGGTGCGCATCCGATATTTATAAAAATATCGAAATAATAAGAGTTATTTTATTTTAATGGTTTCGCTTTTTATATACAGTAGCAGCATTTTTATTTAATACAACTTGCTTCTGCCCGCGACTTCGTCCGCGTTATAGTTATTGCTCCCCCAACCCATCCTATCGCATCGTATGTATAGAAAAGAATTGTTTTTACTATGGTCCACGCATTTTTTTTATAATTATTAAAACGTTCCGAAGGCCTTAAGGCACATAAAAAAAATTGCCGAATCGGTCGAACCCTTATCGAGTTATGCGCTTTTCAACATTCATTTTTATTTATATAGATTTCAGTTTCTCTGAAAGAACAACCAGTAATAATGCCTTAATGTACCGCCACATAGGTACTGATGATATCTTAGCTGAAATAAATACCATTTACTGTACATGGATATATAATTATCAGAATACGACGAAAATAGGCGAAAGTAAATTTAAATCATCAAATGAATTTGTGTTTTAAACATTAAAGGAAGTTTTTAACATTAAAGGAAGTTTTTAACATTAAAGGAAGTTTTTATACTCAAGATTTGTAAGTACAAATATAATAAATACAAAGAAAGGGACAATATTATCCTTGGAAACAAATGAAGCTTAGTTCAAATAAACCTCAATCGGATCCGTGTTTATTTTATGACACGCCAGCCAAGCTTATGGCGGTTTGAAATGGTTTACATGAATTTTATTCTCTTTTTAGTTGCAAAATCTGAACTTCACTATGTAGTTTTATTTAAAACAAATTATTTAAAACACAATAGTATCGTTAAACAAGGATGTATATTCCGATTACTGATATACTGATCTCACAAAATGTATTGACATGATAAACGAATATTTTAATATGAGATTTTAAGTCGTTCAGAATCCTAGCCGGGGTAGCGAAATTGTTCGAAAGAGTTACCGTGGCCCTAGCATAAGCACTGAAGGAACTCGGGTGGGTTTTAGTCAGCAAAAGTCTGACACGCCCTTCCGCTCCACCCAGAGAGTGTGACGTCATTTGATGATTTCCCACCCACAAAAAAAGTCGTTCAGAATAATAAAGTAATGAGAACAACCTACTGATACAAGTAAAAGAACAGCTCTATTTACAAATCGACCACATGTGACGTCATAGGATTGTCACGATTAGATGACTCTGGCGCTCCAGGCACAGACAATATGACAGTATAGTGGAGATGGGCATAACACTCATTATAATTTATCGATAATCAACTGACACCGACATTTAATGAGCAGATAGTTCAGTATTTTAATAACATTTACATAATTTTCATGATTCCTGAATTAAATATAACGTAGGTTACCGTCGAAGTCGATATTCTTGTTATATTGATTGCTAGCTACATCTCTACGTGTCATGATATGATGAGTGTGACGCTGAGGGCACTATGTTTTTCGAACTTTATAATTGGTGTTAGTTTTTGTCATCTTATGTTAATATGGATGAAACATAAAGAAAGAAGCTCAACTAATACAAATTAGGATGAGTCAACGAACATAATTATCAAAGGAAATAAAAAAAACCATGTTGTTTTATGAGTTTTATTTCCGTTTAAAAGTCTGTCACGGTATCGTGACCGTGGCGTGCTGGGCACGTTTTAGTTTGTCATCTATACATGACTCTGGCGGTCAAAAGGATAAAATAAAGTTGGTTCCCGCATTTGTACGCTTAGATATTTAAAATCACGCAACGGATTTTAATTCGGTTTCATTAAAAGACAAAGTGATTTAAAAGGGAAATCAAAATCAATCAAATCAAAATATGTTTACTTTACATAAACCTACACGGGCACTTATGAAACATCAGAAGCTAGGAGCACGGCTCCAGTTTGTTAATTCCTATGGAGAATAGCCAGCAAGAAACTTCCATGGTTACTCATAAAAAATAATTGGCTATTAAAATGGTTTCAAATTACAATGTTAATAGGTATGGAGGTTCTTATGAATATGGTTTGATGGGAAAGGGTTTCATTAAGTAAAGCACAGAAAGACAAGACTTGACATTTATTTCAATTAAGCTTGTCATCAATTAATCAGAAAGCTACTCGTCCGTTCCAAAACTAGGTTTTTATGGAGAAGAAGGACAAGAAACTCCATGGAAACAGTATTGAAGTATTATAGCCGAAAAAACTGAAAAGCATAAAATAATAAACCTTAAAATTATGAGTCGGCGCTTTGAGTGATCTTTGTTCATTGATTTTTCAGTGCCGACTCAAAATTTTAAGGTTTATTATTTTATGCTTTTCAGTTTTTTCGGCGGTTTCATTTTTGTTAAAAAGTTTTTATTTTATATTTTTTGTGACTTTAATGTACTAATAATACTTGGCAAGGTATAGCCTATCCAACGAAAAAAGAAATTTATATAGGACTATTTTCGAAGTATACCCTTTCCGATAAAAAAAGAATTATCACAATTGGACTACTACGTAAAAAGTTATGCGTGGTCATACATAAAAAAAATATAAACGCGTCGAATTAAAAACCTCTTCGTTTTTTTTCGTCGGTTAAGAAATATTTAAAAATAATTTAAGTAATTTAGCAATTTAATAAGAACTGATTCATAACTTCTCAGCTACGAATCAATTAAATAAATATCAATATGAACCGACAGTATGGTACCAGTCATTTGGATCAGCTTAATAAAGTAAAATGCAATATAAAACCTAGGATATACAAGTATAATTAAATACTTGTTAATTATTTATAGTCACATCTTTTTCATTGGTTCAATGTTTCGTTACTGTGACAAATGTCATTATCCAACTAACAATTATAAAATATCAAAATGAATTATCTAACACATACCATATACATCATGATTTTTATTCACCGTCCTTTTTTTCTAGACATGGGGTGTTATTCAAAATCACAATTTAGAAAAAAAAACTACCTCTGGTTTATGGAATCTAAAGAAAACCTTTTTTGACTTAGACTTGTAAGATTTTTCTGAAATGTAGAAGTAGTCCTGTGAAAAGGTTCTGAAAATCACAGTATTAAGAACAAAGAGAAGTTTTATGGACATTTATGGAAACTATCAGCAAGCACTGATATTGAAATGTGATGGTCAATCGAAAACCAATTGGTCAAGACTTATCACAAATCAAACATTTCAATAAGATGATGAAATTAACCAAAGCAAGAGTGAAAACCAAAATATATTTTAAAACTATTTCAAATAAAGAAATACTGCG
The DNA here is from genome assembly GCA_932294355.1 of Aporophyla lueneburgensis. NCBI lineage: Eukaryota > Metazoa > Arthropoda > Insecta > Lepidoptera > Noctuidae > Aporophyla > Aporophyla lueneburgensis. The sequence goes on along the minus strand of OW028745.1, from coordinate 24,638,267 downwards.
AAAAATTTGTTTTATTCCAACCAATCGACAAACCCAAGAGCAAAAGCTAATAACATAAATGATATCTTGCACAAAGACAGAAACAAACGATCGACCCTTACCTTTTGACGTCAAGACACTAACACTCCACACATGCCCTAATGACTACCATCAATTAAAGCATTAGTTCCCTTATAATGCTTCCATTGTCCCATTTGAGCGTCAAACGCTATGCGTCGCGACGTAAATAGACCTGACGTAACTGGAAACAATGTTCCGGAATTGAAAGCACAAACGAATATGTTACAATAGATTCAAATTGTATTTTCGTCTATAATTTAATTGTTCTGTCATGATTACATGACGATTCTATAAATAGCGTTTTACAGTTTTGGTTTGATTCCAGAACAATAAGTATTAATTTGCTCTGTTCTCTGGACAATCAAAACAACTAATTTGCATACATTTGCAACTTATTTTATAGACAGAGATACCACATATTAGCCATGCGGCAAACTATATACCAATTTAAATAATACATTTTTCTAACATTGTACCAAGTGTACATTGTATGTAAGAATGATACAAAATGTATGTAGGGGTTGAATCTTGCCAGGGTCGCGAGTTTAGTTTGAAAAAGATACCGTGGCCCTGGCATATGGGCAATTAAAGGAACACGGGTGGATTTTAGTCAGTAAAAGTCTGACATGCTCTTCCGCTCTGCCCTAGAGCGGGAGACCTCATGTAATGACTTTCCACCAACAAAAAAATAGGGTCGTATCAGGTGGTGTTCTGTTGTTTGTCTATGTATCATAGATATCATCATGGATACTACACACACAAAATAGAAGTCTTTTTTAAATTTACTTTAAAACTATGTACCTATATATTCTGTAGAACCTAAAATAAATACTGCAATCAATATAGTTGCATTTGAATGCAATGCTCAGCCATCTAAACACTAACATTTTTATATCGTGCATCACATCGCAATAGTCTTCCATATAGGCCGGTGGGTCTTAGAACTGTAACCCCCTTTTTACCCCGCAATCACCCCTGGTCTGCCTTCCCTTCTCGTCAGATAGTCTTAAGCCTCTCCTCGCGAAGTGCCATTTGGCTTGCAGTAATCCTTTTTTGTTGAGACACACTTTAGACCGTGCCGTAGGGTTGCTGAGCAACTACTTAAAGCGTACATTGTTATGGTTATGTATGTGCTCTCATGAAACGTCTTTAGATTATAAGTGAACACTTCATTTTAGGGTTGTTTTTTCGATATATTTGGCCTTTTAACGTACAAAGAAGCACGAGTTTCTTCCTGTATATTTTGTTTTAATGTAGATCCACGCACATGTTTGGCTTAGCCGTCTAATTTTGAAGATTACTTCTTTATAAGAAAGAGTATACTTATTACTTACACAGTAAACAAACAAACTTATACGCCAAGTAAAATAGTGGCAGTTTGTATTTGGCATTTCTTTATGTCATATTTACCACGAATAAACGTGTTTTCTTTCTCTCTATAAATCTGCATTGATTGTTTATTTGGCGTCGACTGAAAATTTGTAATTTACATAATTTTAGAAGTTTAGTTAGACTAAAACGTAAATTTTTATATGACCACAAAAAAAAAAACATAATGAAACAAGAAACTGAAATTAACCTTTTAATTTAACTAAAATAAAAATTTGTTTCTATATTTTTTATGTCTCCATAACACTCTGCTCTACTCGGGTATTGTACCGAAAAGTATTGGACTGAAGATGGAATCAGTCTTTTGTATGCAGGATTTTTTTTTAACCAGAGCGCAAATTTTTTTTGGTAGTTCAGTATCAGTAATTTATAATACTAGTAATTAAGAATACATTTCAACTATTCTTTTCAGTACTTTTTTTTATTTTATCCGACCTTAAATCAGTAAACTGTGCATACCCAACATATTGCGTAACATGATATCAACAATAGGAATAGGTCAGTAACTGCCGTAGAATTTTGACCGATCGAACAGCTGGTAGGTACTTGTAGCTACGCTTGGTCGTTCACCTTCGCCGCCACGCTGGCGCCGCGTAAGTTACAATAAAAACCAGTTTCAAAATAAATATCTTTCGTTAACGATAACTTAATTTTTTTGTACTAAGATATATCAAAATAAAAATTGCATGGTTTTTATAACTCGTTTAAGTTTAATTTGTTAAAAGCGCACTGGTTAAAACTTATCGTGTATATCAAAACCGACTGTACACAAATGCCATTTTTAAACAGGCCAAACGTTCAGGTACTTTTTGGCCGAAACCAAAACTACACTAGTTAGTAATCTAGTATACGCCTTTATTGCGTGACCTTCTAAAGATAAATTCCGAAGTGCTCAACCAGTATTACAACTTTTACGAAACTGATAAACTCGAAAACAAACGAATAATAGGGAGGTAAACTAAACTAATTTCCTGATTCAAACAAAGTGATTCCGTAAATAAGTTCGCGTTAGGTACAATTCACCAATCCAGAATCAACAAAACTGGGAGTACTACTTTGGTGGAATCTTTATCTATTCCAACGAATTAATTAAATTAATATTGAATTTGAAACTTAGATATTATGGGATTATTTTCGTGATCAGATTTATTTTAATTTCGAATAAAATCCTTCTCCGGTCCTCCCTTCGCTTTTGGAATAAAATAGTGGCCATAAGTTTACGTATTTGTAGCGTTCCGCGCATAAAGGTACCAGTAGAGTGGTATTGAGTTAAAGCCGGATGTAGAATCTAGGATAGTCCGTTTAATATGCTGATTACAAAAAAAAAAAATTGCTAATTCTTTTTTGTAACATAAACCCAAGATGAAATTCTGAAAAAACTAGTTTTGAGAAAATGGAGTTTGAAAGTTAAGGTTACAAAAAAACAATGTTCTAATCTCAGCAATTCCTGGCTAACGCCCAACACATTATATGCATCAATGTGTCACTAAAATAATCGATACTGTTCTGCCAATATACAAATAGTACCGACATCTGGGAACTTTTTACTGAATATTTCCTTTTTAATAAAATGTGCTGAGAAATGTTGTCCGTGGATGTTAATTTTATCAAATTGTAGCAAAGATCTTGTTCCAAAATGGCTTCAACGTGTATAGTTTTCAAATATATACATTCTAGTAGAGCATGACTAGCTATGAAAAAATTTCAATGGCACGGATCCTCTAGGATGAATAGTTTCGGAGTTATAGCCGGTTGTATTTCCATCAAACAAGCGTTCATATCTCAAAAACTATATCATTATGCGATATGATTCATATGTCGTCTTGCTTGTTCAGGCCCAATCTATATATATAAAATTCAAAGTCCTGAGTGACTGACTGACTGACTGACTGACTGACTGACTGATATATCAACGCACAGCCTAAACCGCTGGACCTAGAGACGTGAAATTTGGAGGGTGTATTCTTTGTAAAGAGTAAGTATCCACTAAGAAAGGATTTTTTGAAATTCCACCCCCAAGAGGGTGAAATGGGGGGTTGAATTTTCTATGAAACTTTTAATTCTCTGGGTCGATTGACACAAAAATTGGTACACATACTCTTCAAGTACAATTATGTGACACATGTATCACAATTTTCCCAAAATCATCCCCTTACTGCGTCAAATAGGGCTTCGAAAATCCTACGTGGAATGGTAGACGTGCGCATGGCGTGCGGGGCAGCCCGGGAAGCGCATTGTCGTCACCGGTGTCCAATCTCAACCAAGGTATCAAGAAGTATCAAATATGTAACTGATATTAATATGAACTAATTAGCTTTTGCCCGCAACTTCGTCCGCGTAAATGTCGGTTATTGTGGACGGAGACGACATCTGTGAATAAAAATAGGCATGTGTCCTTTCTTGGGGTTGAAACTTACCCCGTACCGAATTTTATCTTTCGCAATTTTTTTATTATTTTTTCATAAAACATACTTTTTTTTTGGATGGGAAATCATCAAATGACTTCTCCCGCTCTGGGCGGAGCAGGAGGGCGTGTCAGACTTTTACTGACTAAAACCCACCCGTGTTCCTTCAGTTGCCCATGTGCCAGGGTCACGGTATCTTTTTCGAACAATCTCGCAACCCCGGCAGATAAAACATATATGTTACTTCTAATACCTCCAAAAATATGTGTACCTACAAAGTTTCATGATCATCGGTTAAGTCGCTTTCGCGTGAAAGCGTAACAAACAAACTTAATATGTATTAGTAGGGATATTTACAAATTATAACAGCCGCACGGGTCGATCATTCAGGTTAAACTACGTTTGCCGCGGTTGGTCCATAGATGGGTGACCATCTTTACATAATAAGACCCTTCTGTGCCTCGGAAAGCACGTAAAGCCATTCGTCCCGGCTGTTTTTCGTAGATCTTAGACCATCGTTCGGGGCGCCGCACTGTGGGAAAGCCCCATACAAAGCCGTCTCAAAACTGTTTTACGTGAAAGTCGTTATAATGGAATAAAATTAATAAATTAATATAGTTTGATAAATAAGCTTTCTTTTCGTAATTTTTTAGTTTTTTTTAGTTAACCATAATGTTTATAAATAGGCATCAACGCTAACTCATGTTCAATAACGTAATTTAAACGCAATACGTTACTATAATTCAACGCCACATTACTCAAAAGTTTTTGATATAAATGTACAAGTATTATACAGTTTTGGAATGCGTATAATGCCCCCATAACGTAGACTAATTAATATTATATACATAGGTTTAATAAAATAAAGTTAACCAATATAGTTTAAGATGGCATATTTTTAGTGCAATTTTATTTTTAACTAGACTTTTACCCTTTACCGCTGCTTGCCGCTGTCGAGATATTTGTTGTATTAAGATCTTTATACATTAGTATATACAAGGAAAAAATAAAATTTTGCGCATACTTGCGCTTTTTCTGACACGGGATCAAAACATATCGTGAGATAAAATTATATATTTTTTCAAAATCGTTTTATTTCCCACAAAATTATTTTTCAACCGACGAAAAAAAACGGAGGAGGTTATCAATTCGACGCGTATATTTTTTTTTTTTTTATGTATGACCACGCATAACTTTTTACATAGTGGTCCGATTGTGACAATTCTTCTTCTATTGGAAAGGGTCTACTCCCAAGGTGGTCCCATATAAATTTGGAAAACAAAATCGAACCCTAAGGGTCGGAAAACAGGGGATGATTGATTGTTCACTCACTGATTGTAATGTATAAACACGCATAACTTTATACAGAGTAGTCCGATTTTGATAATTCTTTTTGTGTTGGATAGGGTATACCTTGCCAAGTATTATTAGTAAAATAAAGCCACGAAAAAATATAAAATAAAAACTTTTTAACAAAAAATTAAACCGCCGAAAAACTGAAAAGCATAAAATAATAAACCTTAAAATTTTGAGTCGGCGCTGAAAAATCAATGAACGAGCATCACTCAAAGCGCCGACTCATAATTTTAAGGTTTATTATTTTATGCTTTTCAGTTTTTCGGCGGTTTAATTTTTTGTTAAAAAGTTTTTTACTTATTTAGGTCAAATAGATATACAGCGATGAGTATTATTAATAGTTTTTATGTGGTTTTGACTACCTTACTTGATAAAATATGGTCAATTATCTATTAGGGTCGAATTTGAAACAGGTTGGTTATGGGAAGAGTGCAAATGATTAGTTTCTTATCTTTTTGCACATAGCACTATTTCATTGGTCAATAAAAGGAAGGCGAACCCTGAAACATTCACAGTTCTTGGTCAGATATTCAGTTGCCCTAAAAAACAGTTATTACTTATTTTCAAATATTCGCAGAAGTTGACTGATTTCAAAAATGGGTGAATTTGTTTGTAGCAAACGAGAGTTATGCAATTTGTTGATAAATGGGCATAATGTAGAAGAGTACATACAAGAAAATTTAAATTTGTTACCAGAGGATATGGCTACTGTGGTCTCCTACATTCAAAGAAACTTGGTATCTAAATGTAGCGAACGCTGGAGAAATGCATCTCGAAGAAAAGAACGCTTTAAAAGTAAGAACGTCCACTGGTTAGAAGGTCAATTTCGTGTTCCACTATAGTGTCGAGTCACGGTTAATGACACTAATTCCTCTGGAAGTAGTGTTGGCAGACCTTTAAAATCATACGAAGCATCTTCAGACAAAACAAAAAAAAACAAAAAATATTGGAATTGATACAAGAGTACGGATTGAACTGTGTGCTCAATGCATATGCTCAGGAATTACGGTCTATTGGTGAGACGGAGGAGGCCTCAATCGTTAATATTATACAAACTGCATCAAGAAATTATATTTTTTTTTCTTAAATACGTAACTGAGAACCCTGAAGACGTTACACCTTTTACAAAGGAAGAAGCACTACGGACATTTATTGACTTAGACCTTAACAAAGAACAGTATGGAAAACTTCGACTTTGTTTAGCGGACAAAAACTGCTCAGTGTTTCCTTCTTATCCAACTTTACTCGAAGCGAGGAAGATGTGTTACCCACCAGATTCGAGCATAACCATTACTAACATAAGTGCAAAAGTCAATCTGCAAGACTTGTTGGATCATACTGTGGCACGTATATTACTAATTGGTTTAGTTTACAAAAACGGTTTAAGAAAGTTGAAACTATTCTGTAAATGGGGTTGTGACGGGTCATCTGGGTAGAGTAAATACAAGCAAGTTTTACCCGAAGAAAGCGATTTAATATCAGATGCAAACCTTTTTATTGCTTCACTTGTACCCATTAGACTCATAGATGACACAACTAATACTGTCGTTTGGAAGAATGAAACTTGCTCATCTGTAAGATATTGCAGACCTATACTGTTAGAATTTGCCAAAGAAACTCTTGAAAAAAACCACGTCTGTTGTGGCTGATATCAACAATCAGAAAAAAAATCTGTATCCTTCCCTGATAAATAAGAATGGTGAGGTAATCGAAATTACTCATGACCTATTTTTAACCATGATTGATGGTAAAGTGGCACAAGTTTTAACTGAAACTCATTCAAGCTTCTTGTACAGTTTGTGGTGCTACTCCTCGGCAAATGAATAACTTAGAGGCAGTTAGGACAAGAGATGTGAACGAAAGTTCAATTCAATACGGACTGTCAACACTACATGCTTGGATTAGGAGTATGGAGATGATCTTACACATTTCTTATAACTTGTCTTTTGAAAAGTGGTCAGCTACTACACCCGAAAATAAAAAAAAACAAAGACGAAAAGAAAAAACTGGTACAAAAGCGGTTTAGGGAAGAAATAGGACTGCATGTCGATAAACCTCGACAAGGCACTGGAAATAGTAATGACGGAAACACAGCTCGGATTTTTTTTCAGAATTACTCTTGCTCCGCAGACATTACAGGATTACACGTAGAACTTATAAAACGAATGTACATAATACTACAAACTATGTCATCTGGAATGGCTATTGATTCAAAAAAGTTCGGTGAATACGCATATAGTACAACCCAACTGTACGTAAATAACTATAACTGGTATTATATGCCTTCCTCCGTGCATAAAATACTTATTCATGGCGAAAAAATCATTGAGTATTATGCTATTTTACCTATCGGACAATTGTCCGAAGACGCGCAAGAATCCCGAAATAAGGATTATAAAAAATTTAGACTTCATCATTCTAGAAAGTGTTCTAGAGCGGCTACCAATGAAGACGTGTTCTATACCTTATTGTACACTTCTGATCCATATATATCAAGTTTGAGGAATACCTCAGAAACAATATCGAAAGAAATTTTAGATGAAGCCAAGGCCCTTCTTGCTGTTAATGAAAATCTGTAGTAGCTTGTTGAATTGAGTACGTTTCTGTTTTCTTGTTTGGTACTGTATATTCCGTTTTATGTAAATTAAACAAACATATTATGTATTTTTTTTCTTATAAAATGCATGTATTTTTTAAGTTTAATTTTATAATTAATTAATAAACATAATTTTCAAAATCAAAATTATTTCCATTAAACTGTATGTATTCAAGTATATGTGTGCAAAATTACAGCTCATTTCGTTTTGAAAAAACTGAGATACGGAATTTTGAGACGAAACATACGCGATTTTCCCACTGTGCGCCGGAAGCCCGAAAGTCTGACAACCAGTCTTACCAAGGGGTATCTTATTACCCAGTAACTGGGTTGTGGAGGTCAGGTAGGTAGTCGCTCCATGTAAAATACTGGTACTCAGCTGCATCAGGTAACACTGGAAACCGAACTGGCCGAAAAGGCTAGGCAGATGATGATGAAGTACATGTAAAAAAACGCGATGGTTTCTGTATTAGATAAAATTGAATAACTACACTAACTATTCTTTAATACATACCTATGCAACTTTATAAGTAAAAACTAATTGAGCACATGCCTACTATAATACTTTACACACTAACATATAAATCTGTACGTTCAGTGAGCAATAGTGCGATTTGGTTTATGCATTAAAGTAAAATATAACGACCAAGCCACAATCATCAATGAAATTCTTTTGAGACCGTTCGAAGGATTTGAAAATAATTATAAATCAGTGGACTCGAGTGATAAACAATGATGACGCCATACATTACCCAGTTTAGTTTCTTAACACATTGAAGCCTCTCGGTCTCTCAACTCACACGTGTAGGTATAAAAATTTAGAGTTGGCGCCCAGTTATGTTGCTGCGTAATTTAAACCCGCCAAAATTATGCAATGACACCAGGTTGTGAGTGAAAATATTGCAACGAAATGTTATCGAGGCAACTATACTGACACGTTGTTCCTGAGAGGAGTCTGTGTTTATTCCGAGGATTCCTCTAACACCATCGAACTACCCCTTTGAGTTCAAAAGAGAGCAGTTTCGCCTCAAAGTCTGCTTTGACAAGACCATAAATAAATCTCAAGTCAAAACACTTAATTTAACAGGGGTAGACTTAAGGGAGAAATTCTTTCACACGGTCAGTTTTACGTGGTCTGCTCAAAACTAAGCTCACGGAGCAGCCTGGTGATTCTAGAACCTGAACTAGAAACAAAAAATATTGTTTACAAAGAAATTCTGCGGTGGGCACAGTATTTCATAGAAAACAATATTAATTGTTCATTATCTACTTCTGATTGCCTCTTAAATAAATCTTTTCACATACGCTTTGAGTTTTTTTTTTAAACTATACTACTCTCATTCCAGAGATTAGTTTAGTTTTACGGAGAACTTCGTCCTATTTGCTTTGTTTGAGATATTGTCAGTTCGTATATTAAATTGAGAGGTAGTGAGAACGCGTATGTTTGTTTCTGAAAAAAAAGTCATTTGTTTTTTGTAGGCCACGCGGGTAAAGCTGCGGGCAGAAGCTATTCAAAATAAACCAATGAAATAAACACAGGCAAAAAAACATCTGTCCTAATTATAGTACATGCATACGTGTCGAATTCATAAGGATGATGCTATATATATATCCTAAGGAGCTCTTAAATTTATTCAACCCATCTGGTCTTCATCTCACATACGTATCCTCAAAGTGCGTGCTCCAGTAATGCTACTACAAAATCTTAATCCGGTCAAGTTGTACAATGGGACCAGGTTGTCTGCGACCATTGTATTTAATGGCTGTGCTCAAGGTGAATCGGTGTACTATATACCGCAGATACCACTAATACCGTCGGAGTACCCATTCGAGTTTAAAAGGCCCCAGTCCCCTTATGGTATGTTTAGCAATGACGATTAATAAGTCTCGGGGACAGTCATTGTAAACAGCGGGATATGATCTTAGAGGGGACTGCTTCTCGCACGGCCAGTTTTACGTGGCCTGCTCGAGAGTGAGCTCATCTAGCAGCCTGGTTGTATTAGAACCTGAGGGCAGAACCTCTAAAGTAGTATTTAAAGAGACACTTTAAGTATAGACTAAAAAATAAATAGTCTTAAACCCCTGTTAACAGCAAGTTAAGTATAATCTATATTTGAATAATTTACGTAACAATTTTTTCGAAATTCCTAGGGAATAAAGAGAATTTATATTTTCGCTTTAAAGTTGCCTTCAAATTTGTCATGCAAGTAGGTAATTTGCCGTTCCGTTATATATTCCGTCACTATTGTTAGGTTTTAGGATTAATTATCCTACAACAATCATTTATCAATCCGAGCGCTGCTCCTTGGATTACACAAAGCAAGCAATGCAATAACACATTATTTACCTGGATTAACACATAGGATACTTTCAATCCCAGTAGTACGTTCATGTGGGATATTTTTCGACATGCACGCGGGCGAAGCCGCGGGCAGAAGCTAGTGTATAATATATATGAAGATCAAGTAGCTCAATGACATGTATGCATTTTAAAAATGGGAAAGATTGATTTTGCAAAAATAGAAATAGCTGTATCATTTATGGCTATACTTGTATACTGATGGAACATATACCGTCTTGTAAACCTGGCAAAGGTGTACAAAAAAGTCATGGGGCACTTTTTCGTGCGAAGTAAGACAACAAAGATATACGCTATAAAGTGCATTTTTTCATGAATGAGGACTGACCTCAAGAAACGTAGTGAAGATGAATTCTTACAGACAACATTCGATAGACATTATGAATCAACTTAACTAGAGCTTTCATTTGATATCAATATTGTCAAGAAATTTTTAATAAACTCCGTAATACACATTTGTTTTAAAAATATAATTAGGATAAAGAAACTTTAAAATAATTTGAATTTAGAACTTATAACTTTTATGGAAAACAGTTTTAAATCTTTTGTATATTATTGATAGTAATATTTATGACAAACGGATTTAGGGCATATTGTATTTAGGGATTTAAATTTTATGGCATGTGATATTATGTGACATTTAGTTCGGGCAAGTTATCATTCGGACAAATGTAGATTAGGACAAAAAAAAATTATGGCTCTTTAAATTATGGATAAAAAAGTTAGGTCACACAATAGAGAACCTTGCAAAACTCCTGTGCTTCAGTACAACCTGGTTCAAGTGGGAAAGGATAAGTCATAGCTATACAAAATCAGGCAAGACTTTTGTTACCAAAAAAATCTCAAAACAACAGAAAAAAGGAATTGTGAAGACCCTAGTTTCTGAGTTTCAGAAAGAACTTCCATCGTTTAAATCCCATATTTATAATTGGAGGCACCAACAGAGTGAATACCTAAAATGCATTATTGGGTTACACTATAGTGAAATAGCCATCTTATGGGACTTTAGTGAGAATTATGAGTGTAAACTTGGTACAGAAATACAGGCAATGCATTTTGGAGCTTCTAAAAATAATATAACATTACATTGTGGCATGATATACTTGAAAAGTAAATCACAATCATTCGTTACCATATCTAACAGTACATGCCATGAACCTAATGCTATCTGGGCACATTTACTACCCGTTTTAAAATTCGTAAAGCGGTTGGATCCAAACATAAAAATAATTAAGAATTTAAACGTACCTAGAAAACGGGCAAAGGTAATAACACCAGTAGAGAGCGATGGTTATGGAACCGATAGAGACACCTGGAAATCTAAATCACTAAAAACTGTAGTTTCAAGGTACTTTTTATGTCATTTATGTAAACGTCGAAATTTTTTTGTATCTAATGACATGACTGGTTGTGTTGCATGCAAAAATTGGGTGTGCAGCTTGTGTTGTGGCCATCCTTCAACTATTGACTATATTTGCGACATACGTTATGGATCTGAATAATACAATTATTTAAGTGTATATGTAGAACACACGTGCGTGTTTCGCCGTAACTTAAGTTTTTAAATTATGTATGAATAGTTGATTCGAGTAGGATTATGATGTCCGAAATTAGTGCACAATAATATTGAAAAGTTCCTATGGTTCCAAATTAATTGCGATAATTATGTAAGAGTAAGTAAAATTTTAAAATAATCACCAAAAACCAAGTTGGTTCTCGTAATATAAGTTATGTGATCTCAAATTGATAATTTTATATCTTTGAATACTTTTATGTAAAAAAAGGATTAATTAATCTAAAACTTTTCATTAAAAATATTAAGCTAATGCTTTAATCTTTGTGATTGTGTTTTTAAACCGGCAGTGTGGATACTGCTTAAATTATTCCTTTTCGTCACGCAATTTTCGTAATAGTCACTGTCCCATATTTTGATTGGCACAAAAATGGTTTTAAAATATATATTTTTCATTTCATAGTATTTATATTGTCATCATCAGTATTTTGCTATTACCAAAAATTGCTCACTTTGCTTGATTTTTGAATTTGTTACATGTATTATTAGTAATGACCACTTTTCTAGTGCTATGTGTCCGAGAAGTGACGAACAAGAAACTATTTCGCTGATGATTTATTAATGTTATAGAATTATGCTACCTTTTTGCTATTTTTTGAAAGATTTTAAGCATATCTTTATGCAAAATATAAGTTGATTTTGTTTTAATACAATACCTAGCTGTTTTATTTTTGATTGATTATATTTTGTGACGTACAGGAATACTTTGCATCATAAGCTGACAGAAAAACTTGAATATTTCTTATGTTTATGGTTTAAATTAAATTTAAATAGCATATTTACTTATTTTGTAATATATTCTTTAATACCAGAGTACATATAAATAATTTCATATAATGCAAAAAAAATATTTCCTGATCGTCACAGGGTCATTTTTTCTGAAAAACACCCATAACCACGCATAACTTTATACAGAGTAGTCCGATTTTGATAATTATTTTTTCATTGGGTATACCTTGTCAAGCATTATTAGTACATTCACACCACAAAAAAAAAAGATAAAATAAAAACTTTTTAACAAAAAATTAAACCGCAAGCATGATTTACAATCATTGCAAATGTCTAAGGCCATGGCCTAATTAATATAAGTGATGGTCGCGTTTATTTCATTCCGCGAACCTGAACGCGGCGTGGCGTCGACAGAAGCGCATTCGAATTTTCCGAACAAATGCTCGTGACGATCCGCGCAACGATCGCATATATTAGAACACTACATTAGTAGTTGATATTTCCTTTTAGCTATAAAGACTTATTAGCTAGTTGGCAGCCTTTAGCCACACTAATAGGATCGATATTTCTGCCAACAACAGACTCCCTGGCTTAATTAGTAAAGCCATATCAGACTGAAATGGAAGTAATTAGTAGTAGTAGTATTTGAGAGTTTTACATCATGAGATGTTACGGTTGTACCTATCTAAAAAAATTAGGATATAGTTCAGCTTTCAGCTATTTCAAGTAGTATCTCTACATAGTATAACCTTTTGAACGCCACGACAAAAAAGCAAAATCGTTCCCTCTGCGCCAAGCTATAAATTCGTCCTTTAATACCTACAAAATAGTAGAGAGTTCGAAATTATATCGATAAAGCACTAACCATTTATTTTTTAACGTATAGTATGTTTTTAATAAAAGGTTTACTATACAGGAAATATATAATAAAGGAGTTTTATTTCATCCCGCTTTGTCTTTTATGACAGAAACGATACGATAAGTGTCACAGTTTCGGCGTTATATCCACAATACAAAACAACAGTCGATAAAAGCAAGGCAATACCATCACAGCACTATGTTCAGTCATGACGTACTTTCTTGTCACCGTATGATGACACTGGCGTGGCTGGCACGGCTTCTCTTAATTTGCCCGCAGAGCAGAAGCTCTAGAGGTGCGCATCCGATATTTATAAAAATATCGAAATAATAAGAGTTATTTTATTTTAATGGTTTCGCTTTTTATATACAGTAGCAGCATTTTTATTTAATACAACTTGCTTCTGCCCGCGACTTCGTCCGCGTTATAGTTATTGCTCCCCCAACCCATCCTATCGCATCGTATGTATAGAAAAGAATTGTTTTTACTATGGTCCACGCATTTTTTTTATAATTATTAAAACGTTCCGAAGGCCTTAAGGCACATAAAAAAAATTGCCGAATCGGTCGAACCCTTATCGAGTTATGCGCTTTTCAACATTCATTTTTATTTATATAGATTTCAGTTTCTCTGAAAGAACAACCAGTAATAATGCCTTAATGTACCGCCACATAGGTACTGATGATATCTTAGCTGAAATAAATACCATTTACTGTACATGGATATATAATTATCAGAATACGACGAAAATAGGCGAAAGTAAATTTAAATCATCAAATGAATTTGTGTTTTAAACATTAAAGGAAGTTTTTAACATTAAAGGAAGTTTTTAACATTAAAGGAAGTTTTTATACTCAAGATTTGTAAGTACAAATATAATAAATACAAAGAAAGGGACAATATTATCCTTGGAAACAAATGAAGCTTAGTTCAAATAAACCTCAATCGGATCCGTGTTTATTTTATGACACGCCAGCCAAGCTTATGGCGGTTTGAAATGGTTTACATGAATTTTATTCTCTTTTTAGTTGCAAAATCTGAACTTCACTATGTAGTTTTATTTAAAACAAATTATTTAAAACACAATAGTATCGTTAAACAAGGATGTATATTCCGATTACTGATATACTGATCTCACAAAATGTATTGACATGATAAACGAATATTTTAATATGAGATTTTAAGTCGTTCAGAATCCTAGCCGGGGTAGCGAAATTGTTCGAAAGAGTTACCGTGGCCCTAGCATAAGCACTGAAGGAACTCGGGTGGGTTTTAGTCAGCAAAAGTCTGACACGCCCTTCCGCTCCACCCAGAGAGTGTGACGTCATTTGATGATTTCCCACCCACAAAAAAAGTCGTTCAGAATAATAAAGTAATGAGAACAACCTACTGATACAAGTAAAAGAACAGCTCTATTTACAAATCGACCACATGTGACGTCATAGGATTGTCACGATTAGATGACTCTGGCGCTCCAGGCACAGACAATATGACAGTATAGTGGAGATGGGCATAACACTCATTATAATTTATCGATAATCAACTGACACCGACATTTAATGAGCAGATAGTTCAGTATTTTAATAACATTTACATAATTTTCATGATTCCTGAATTAAATATAACGTAGGTTACCGTCGAAGTCGATATTCTTGTTATATTGATTGCTAGCTACATCTCTACGTGTCATGATATGATGAGTGTGACGCTGAGGGCACTATGTTTTTCGAACTTTATAATTGGTGTTAGTTTTTGTCATCTTATGTTAATATGGATGAAACATAAAGAAAGAAGCTCAACTAATACAAATTAGGATGAGTCAACGAACATAATTATCAAAGGAAATAAAAAAAACCATGTTGTTTTATGAGTTTTATTTCCGTTTAAAAGTCTGTCACGGTATCGTGACCGTGGCGTGCTGGGCACGTTTTAGTTTGTCATCTATACATGACTCTGGCGGTCAAAAGGATAAAATAAAGTTGGTTCCCGCATTTGTACGCTTAGATATTTAAAATCACGCAACGGATTTTAATTCGGTTTCATTAAAAGACAAAGTGATTTAAAAGGGAAATCAAAATCAATCAAATCAAAATATGTTTACTTTACATAAACCTACACGGGCACTTATGAAACATCAGAAGCTAGGAGCACGGCTCCAGTTTGTTAATTCCTATGGAGAATAGCCAGCAAGAAACTTCCATGGTTACTCATAAAAAATAATTGGCTATTAAAATGGTTTCAAATTACAATGTTAATAGGTATGGAGGTTCTTATGAATATGGTTTGATGGGAAAGGGTTTCATTAAGTAAAGCACAGAAAGACAAGACTTGACATTTATTTCAATTAAGCTTGTCATCAATTAATCAGAAAGCTACTCGTCCGTTCCAAAACTAGGTTTTTATGGAGAAGAAGGACAAGAAACTCCATGGAAACAGTATTGAAGTATTATAGCCGAAAAAACTGAAAAGCATAAAATAATAAACCTTAAAATTATGAGTCGGCGCTTTGAGTGATCTTTGTTCATTGATTTTTCAGTGCCGACTCAAAATTTTAAGGTTTATTATTTTATGCTTTTCAGTTTTTTCGGCGGTTTCATTTTTGTTAAAAAGTTTTTATTTTATATTTTTTGTGACTTTAATGTACTAATAATACTTGGCAAGGTATAGCCTATCCAACGAAAAAAGAAATTTATATAGGACTATTTTCGAAGTATACCCTTTCCGATAAAAAAAGAATTATCACAATTGGACTACTACGTAAAAAGTTATGCGTGGTCATACATAAAAAAAATATAAACGCGTCGAATTAAAAACCTCTTCGTTTTTTTTCGTCGGTTAAGAAATATTTAAAAATAATTTAAGTAATTTAGCAATTTAATAAGAACTGATTCATAACTTCTCAGCTACGAATCAATTAAATAAATATCAATATGAACCGACAGTATGGTACCAGTCATTTGGATCAGCTTAATAAAGTAAAATGCAATATAAAACCTAGGATATACAAGTATAATTAAATACTTGTTAATTATTTATAGTCACATCTTTTTCATTGGTTCAATGTTTCGTTACTGTGACAAATGTCATTATCCAACTAACAATTATAAAATATCAAAATGAATTATCTAACACATACCATATACATCATGATTTTTATTCACCGTCCTTTTTTTCTAGACATGGGGTGTTATTCAAAATCACAATTTAGAAAAAAAAACTACCTCTGGTTTATGGAATCTAAAGAAAACCTTTTTTGACTTAGACTTGTAAGATTTTTCTGAAATGTAGAAGTAGTCCTGTGAAAAGGTTCTGAAAATCACAGTATTAAGAACAAAGAGAAGTTTTATGGACATTTATGGAAACTATCAGCAAGCACTGATATTGAAATGTGATGGTCAATCGAAAACCAATTGGTCAAGACTTATCACAAATCAAACATTTCAATAAGATGATGAAATTAACCAAAGCAAGAGTGAAAACCAAAATATATTTTAAAACTATTTCAAATAAAGAAATACTGCGAAAAATTTGTTTTATTCCAACCAATCGACAAACCCAAGAGCAAAAGCTAATAACATAAATGATATCTTGCACAAAGACAGAAACAAACGATCGACCCTTACCTTTTGACGTCAAGACACTAACACTCCACACATGCCCTAATGACTACCATCAATTAAAGCATTAGTTCCCTTATAATGCTTCCATTGTCCCATTTGAGCGTCAAACGCTATGCGTCGCGACGTAAATAGACCTGACGTAACTGGAAACAATGTTCCGGAATTGAAAGCACAAACGAATATGTTACAATAGATTCAAATTGTATTTTCGTCTATAATTTAATTGTTCTGTCATGATTACATGACGATTCTATAAATAGCGTTTTACAGTTTTGGTTTGATTCCAGAACAATAAGTATTAATTTGCTCTGTTCTCTGGACAATCAAAACAACTAATTTGCATACATTTGCAACTTATTTTATAGACAGAGATACCACATATTAGCCATGCGGCAAACTATATACCAATTTAAATAATACATTTTTCTAACATTGTACCAAGTGTACATTGTATGTAAGAATGATACAAAATGTATGTAGGGGTTGAATCTTGCCAGGGTCGCGAGTTTAGTTTGAAAAAGATACCGTGGCCCTGGCATATGGGCAATTAAAGGAACACGGGTGGATTTTAGTCAGTAAAAGTCTGACATGCTCTTCCGCTCTGCCCTAGAGCGGGAGACCTCATGTAATGACTTTCCACCAACAAAAAAATAGGGTCGTATCAGGTGGTGTTCTGTTGTTTGTCTATGTATCATAGATATCATCATGGATACTACACACACAAAATAGAAGTCTTTTTTAAATTTACTTTAAAACTATGTACCTATATATTCTGTAGAACCTAAAATAAATACTGCAATCAATATAGTTGCATTTGAATGCAATGCTCAGCCATCTAAACACTAACATTTTTATATCGTGCATCACATCGCAATAGTCTTCCATATAGGCCGGTGGGTCTTAGAACTGTAACCCCCTTTTTACCCCGCAATCACCCCTGGTCTGCCTTCCCTTCTCGTCAGATAGTCTTAAGCCTCTCCTCGCGAAGTGCCATTTGGCTTGCAGTAATCCTTTTTTGTTGAGACACACTTTAGACCGTGCCGTAGGGTTGCTGAGCAACTACTTAAAGCGTACATTGTTATGGTTATGTATGTGCTCTCATGAAACGTCTTTAGATTATAAGTGAACACTTCATTTTAGGGTTGTTTTTTCGATATATTTGGCCTTTTAACGTACAAAGAAGCACGAGTTTCTTCCTGTATATTTTGTTTTAATGTAGATCCACGCACATGTTTGGCTTAGCCGTCTAATTTTGAAGATTACTTCTTTATAAGAAAGAGTATACTTATTACTTACACAGTAAACAAACAAACTTATACGCCAAGTAAAATAGTGGCAGTTTGTATTTGGCATTTCTTTATGTCATATTTACCACGAATAAACGTGTTTTCTTTCTCTCTATAAATCTGCATTGATTGTTTATTTGGCGTCGACTGAAAATTTGTAATTTACATAATTTTAGAAGTTTAGTTAGACTAAAACGTAAATTTTTATATGACCACAAAAAAAAAAACATAATGAAACAAGAAACTGAAATTAACCTTTTAATTTAACTAAAATAAAAATTTGTTTCTATATTTTTTATGTCTCCATAACACTCTGCTCTACTCGGGTATTGTACCGAAAAGTATTGGACTGAAGATGGAATCAGTCTTTTGTATGCAGGATTTTTTTTTAACCAGAGCGCAAATTTTTTTTGGTAGTTCAGTATCAGTAATTTATAATACTAGTAATTAAGAATACATTTCAACTATTCTTTTCAGTACTTTTTTTTATTTTATCCGACCTTAAATCAGTAAACTGTGCATACCCAACATATTGCGTAACATGATATCAACAATAGGAATAGGTCAGTAACTGCCGTAGAATTTTGACCGATCGAACAGCTGGTAGGTACTTGTAGCTACGCTTGGTCGTTCACCTTCGCCGCCACGCTGGCGCCGCGTAAGTTACAATAAAAACCAGTTTCAAAATAAATATCTTTCGTTAACGATAACTTAATTTTTTTGTACTAAGATATATCAAAATAAAAATTGCATGGTTTTTATAACTCGTTTAAGTTTAATTTGTTAAAAGCGCACTGGTTAAAACTTATCGTGTATATCAAAACCGACTGTACACAAATGCCATTTTTAAACAGGCCAAACGTTCAGGTACTTTTTGGCCGAAACCAAAACTACACTAGTTAGTAATCTAGTATACGCCTTTATTGCGTGACCTTCTAAAGATAAATTCCGAAGTGCTCAACCAGTATTACAACTTTTACGAAACTGATAAACTCGAAAACAAACGAATAATAGGGAGGTAAACTAAACTAATTTCCTGATTCAAACAAAGTGATTCCGTAAATAAGTTCGCGTTAGGTACAATTCACCATTCCAGAATCAACAAAACTGGGAGTACTACTTTGGTGGAATCTTTATCTATTCCAACGAATTAATTAAATTAATATTGAATTTGAAACTTAGATATTATGGGATTATTTTCGTGATCAGATTTATTTTAATTTCGAATAAAATCCTTCTCCGGTCCTCCCTTCGCTTTTGGAATAAAATAGTGGCCATAAGTTTACGTATTTGTAGCGTTCCGCGCATAAAGGTACCAGTAGAGTGGTATTGAGTTAAAGCCGGATGTAGAATCTAGGATAGTCCGTTTAATATGCTGATTACAAAAAAAAAAAAATTGCTAATTCTTTTTTGTAACATAAACCCAAGATGAAATTCTGAAAAAACTAGTTTTGAGAAAATGGAGTTTGAAAGTTAAGGTTACAAAAAAACAATGTTCTAATCTCAGCAATTCCTGGCTAACGCCCAACACATTATATGCATCAATGTGTCACTAAAATAATCGATACTGTTCTGCCAATATACAAATAGTACCGACATCTGGGAACTTTTTACTGAATATTTCCTTTTTAATAAAATGTGCTGAGAAATGTTGTCCGTGGATGTTAATTTTATCAAATTGTAGCAAAGATCTTGTTCCAAAATGGCTTCAACGTGTATAGTTTTCAAATATATACATTCTAGTAGAGCATGACTAGCTATGAAAAAATTTCAATGGCACGGATCCTCTAGGATGAATAGTTTCGGAGTTATAGCCGGTTGTATTTCCATCAAACAAGCGTTCATATCTCAAAAACTATATCATTATGCGATATGATTCATATGTCGTCTTGCTTGTTCAGGCCCAATCTATATATATAAAATTCAAAGTCCTGAGTGACTGACTGACTGACTGACTGACTGACTGACTGATATATCAACGCACAGCCTAAACCGCTGGACCTAGAGACGTGAAATTTGGAGGGTGTATTCTTTGTAAAGAGTAAGTATCCACTAAGAAAGGATTTTTTGAAATTCCACCCCCAAGAGGGTGAAATGGGGGGTTGAATTTTCTATGAAACTTTTAATTCTCTGGGTCGATTGACACAAAAATTGGTACACATACTCTTCAAGTACAATTATGTGACACATGTATCACAATTTTCCCAAAATCATCCCCTTACTGCGTCAAATAGGGCTTCGAAAATCCTACGTGGAATGGTAGACGTGCGCATGGCGTGCGGGGCAGCCCGGGAAGCGCATTGTCGTCACCGGTGTCCAATCTCAACCAAGGTATCAAGAAGTATCAAATATGTAACTGATATTAATATGAACTAATTAGCTTTTGCCCGCAACTTCGTCCGCGTAAATGTCGGTTATTGTGGACGGAGACGACATCTGTGAATAAAAATAGGCATGTGTCCTTTCTTGGGGTTGAAACTTACCCCGTACCGAATTTTATCTTTCGCAATTTTTTTATTATTTTTTCATAAAACATACTTTTTTTTTGGATGGGAAATCATCAAATGACTTCTCCCGCTCTGGGCGGAGCAGGAGGGCGTGTCAGAGTTTTACTGACTAAAACCCACCCGTGTTCCTTCAGTTGCCCATGTGCCAGGGTCACGGTATCTTTTTCGAACAATCTCGCAACCCCGGCAGATAAAACATATATGTTACTTCTAATACCTCCAAAAATATGTGTACCTACAAAGTTTCATGATCATCGGTTAAGTCGCTTTCGCGTGAAAGCGTAACAAACAAACTTAATATGTATTAGTAGGGATATTTACAAATTATAACAGCCGCACGGGTCGATCATTCAGGTTAAACTACGTTTGCCGCGGTTGGTCCATAGATGGGTGACCATCTTTACATAATAAGACCCTTCTGTGCCTCGGAAAGCACGTAAAGCCATTCGTCCCGGCTGTTTTTCGTAGATCTTAGACCATCGTTCGGGGCGCCGCACTGTGGGAAAGCCCCATACAAAGCCGTCTCAAAACTGTTTTACGTGAAAGTCGTTATAATGGAATAAAATTAATAAATTAATATAGTTTGATAAATAAGCTTTCTTTTCGTAATTTTTTAGTTTTTTTTAGTTAACCATAATGTTTATAAATAGGCATCAACGCTAACTCATGTTCAATAACGTAATTTAAACGCAATACGTTACTATAATTCAACGCCACATTACTCAAAAGTTTTTGATATAAATGTACAAGTATTATACAGTTTTGGAATGCGTATAATGCCCCCATAACGTAGACTAATTAATATTATATACATAGGTTTAATAAAATAAAGTTAACCAATATAGTTTAAGATGGCATATTTTTAGTGCAATTTTATTTTTAACTAGACTTTTACCCTTTACCGCTGCTTGCCGCTGTCGAGATATTTGTTGTATTAAGATCTTTATACATTAGTATATACAAGGAAAAAATAAAATTTTGCGCATACTTGCGCTTTTTCTGACACGGGATCAAAACATATCGTGAGATAAAATTATATATTTTTTCAAAATCGTTTTATTTCCCACAAAATTATTTTTCAACCGACGAAAAAAAACGGAGGAGGTTATCAATTCGACGCGTATATTTTTTTTTTTTTTATGTATGACCACGCATAACTTTTTACATAGTGGTCCGATTGTGACAATTCTTCTTCTATTGGAAAGGGTATACTCCCAAGGTGGTCCCATATAAATTTGGAAAACAAAATCGAACCCTAAGGGTCGGAAAACAGGGGATGATTGATTGTTCACTCACTGATTGTAATGTATAAACACGCATAACTTTATACAGAGTAGTCCGATTTTGATAATTCTTTTTGTGTTGGATAGGGTATACCTTGCCAAGTATTATTAGTAAAATAAAGCCACGAAAAAATATAAAATAAAAACTTTTTAACAAAAAATTAAACCGCCGAAAAACTGAAAAGCATAAAATAATAAACCTTAAAATTTTGAGTCGGCGCTGAAAAATCAATGAACGAGCATCACTCAAAGCGCCGACTCATAATTTTAAGGTTTATTATTTTATGCTTTTCAGTTTTTCGGCGGTTTAATTTTTTGTTAAAAAGTTTTTTACTTATTTAGGTCAAATAGATATACAGCGATGAGTATTATTAATAGTTTTTATGTGGTTTTGACTACCTTACTTGATAAAATATGGTCAATTATCTATTAGGGTCGAATTTGAAACAGGTTGGTTATGGGAAGAGTGCAAATGATTAGTTTCTTATCTTTTTGCACATAGCACTATTTCATTGGTCAATAAAAGGAAGGCGAACCCTGAAACATTCACAGTTCTTGGTCAGATATTCAGTTGCCCTAAAAAGCAGTTATTACTTATTTTCAAATATTCGCAGAAGTTGACTGATTTCAAAAATGGGTGAATTTGTTTGTAGCAAACGAGAGTTATGCAATTTGTTGATAAATGGGCATAATGTAGAAGAGTACATACAAGAAAATTTAAATTTGTTACCAGAGGATATGGCTACTGTGGTCTCCTACATTCAAAGAAACTTGGTATCTAAATGTAGCGAACGCTGGAGAAATGCATCTCGAAGAAAAGAACGCTTTAAAAGTAAGAACGTCCACTGGTTAGAAGGTCAATTTCGTGTTCCACTATAGTGTCGAGTCACGGTTAATGACACTAATTCCTCTGGAAGTAGTGTTGGCAGACCTTTAAAATCATACGAAGCATCTTCAGACAAAACAAAAAAAAACAAAAAACATGGAATTGATACAAGAGTACGGATTGAACTGTGTGCTCAATGCATATGCTCAGGAATTACGGTCTATTGGTGAGACGGAGGAGGCCTCAATCGTTAATATTATACAAACTGCATCAAGAAATTATATTTTTTTTTTCTTAAATACGTAACTGAGAACCCTGAAGACGTTACACCTTTTACAAAGGAAGACGCACTACGGACATTTATTGACTTAGACCTTAACAAAGAACAGTATGGAAAACTTCGACTTTGTTTAGCGGACAAAAACTGCTCAGTGTTTCCTTCTTATCCAACTTTACTCGAAGCGAGGAAGATGTGTTACCCACCAGATTCGAGCATAACCATTACTAACATAAGTGCAAAAGTCAATCTGCAAGACTTGTTGGATCATACTGTGGCACGTATATTACTAATTGGTTTAGTTTACAAAAACGGTTTAAGAAAGTTGAAACTATTCTGTAAATGGGGTTGTGACGGGTCATCTGGGTAGAGTAAATACAAGCAAGTTTTACCCGAAGAAAGCGATTTAATATCAGATGCAAACCTTTTTATTGCTTCACTTGTACCCATTAGACTCATAGATGACACAACTAATACTGTCGTTTGGAAGAATGAAACTTGCTCATCTGTAAGATATTGCAGACCTATACTGTTAGAATTTGCCAAAGAAACTCTTGAAAAAAACCACGTCTGTTGTGGCTGATATCAACAATCAGAAAAAAAATCTGTCTCCTTCCCTGATAAATAAGAATGGTGAGGTAATCGAAATTACTCATGACCTATTTTTAACCATGATTGATGGTAAAGTGGCACAAGTTTTAACTGAAACTCATTCAAGCTTCTTGTACAGTTTGTGGTGCTACTCCTCGGCAAATGAATAACTTAGAGGCAGTTAGGACAAGAGATGTGAACGAAAGTTCAATTCAATACGGACTGTCAACACTACATGCTTGGATTAGGAGTATGGAGATGATCTTACACATTTCTTATAACTTGTCTTTTGAAAAGTGGTCAGCTACTACACCCGAAAATAAAAAAAAACAAAGACGAAAAGAAAAAACTGGTACAAAAGCGGTTTAGGGAAGAAATAGGACTGCATGTCGATAAACCTCGACAAGGCACTGGAAATAGTAATGACGGAAACACAGCTCGGATTTTTTTTCAGAATTACTCTTGCTCCGCAGACATTACAGGATTACACGTAGAACTTATAAAACGAATGTACATATTGTACATAATACTACAAACTATGTCATCTGGAATGGCTATTGATTCAAAAAAGTTCGGTGAATACGCATATAGTACAACCCAACTGTACGTAAATAACTATAACTGGTATTATATGCCTTCCTCCGTGCATAAAATACTTATTCATGGCGAAAAAATCATTGAGTATTATGCTATTTTACCTATCGGACAATTGTCCGAAGACGCGCAAGAATCCCGAAATAAGGATTATAAAAAATTTAGACTTCATCATTCTAGAAAGTGTTCTAGAGCGGCTACCAATGAAGACGTGTTCTATACCTTATTGTACACTTCTGATCCATATATATCAAGTTTGAGGAATACCTCAGAAACAATATCGAAAGAAATTTTAGATGAAGCCAAGGCCCTTCTTGCTGTTAATGAAAATCTGTAGTAGCTTGTTGAATTGAGTACGTTTCTGTTTTCTTGTTTGGTACTGTATATTCCGTTTTATGTAAATTAAACAAACATATTATGTATTTTTTTTCTTATAAAATGCATGTATTTTTTAAGTTTAATTTTATAATTAATTAATAAACATAATTTTCAAAATCAAAATTATTTCCATTAAACTGTATGTATTCAAGTATATGTGTGCAAAATTACAGCTCATTTCGTTTTGAAAAAACTGAGATACGGAATTTTGAGACGAAACATACGCGATTTTCCCACTGTGCGCCGGAAGCCCGAAAGTCTGACAACCAGTCTTACCAAGGGGTATCTTATTACCCAGTAACTGGGTTGTGGAGGTCAGGTAGGTAGTCGCTCCATGTAAAATACTGGTACTCAGCTGCATCAGGTAACACTGGAAACCGAACTGGCCGAAAAGGCTAGGCAGATGATGATGAAGTACATGTAAAAAAACGCGATGGTTTCTGTATTAGATAAAATTGAATAACTACACTAACTATTCTTTAATACATACCTATGCAACTTTATAAGTAAAAACTAATTGAGCACATGCCTACTATAATACTTTACACACTAACATATAAATCTGTACGTTCAGTGAGCAATAGTGCGATTTGGTTTATGCATTAAAGTAAAATATAACGACCAAGCCACAATCATCAATGAAATTCTTTTGAGACCGTTCGAAGGATTTGAAAATAATTATAAATCAGTGGACTCGAGTGATAAACAATGATGACGCCATACATTACCCAGTTTAGTTTCTTAACACATTGAAGCCTCTCGGTCTCTCAACTCACACGTGTAGGTATAAAAATTTAGAGTTGGCGCCCAGTTATGTTGCTGCGTAATTTAAACCCGCCAAAATTATGCAATGACACCAGGTTGTGAGTGAAAATATTGCAACGAAATGTTATCGAGGCAACTATACTGACACGTTGTTCCTGAGAGGAGTCTGTGTTTATTCCGAGGATTCCTCTAACACCATCGAACTACCCCTTTGAGTTCAAAAGAGAGCAGTTTCGCCTCAAAGTCTGCTTTGACAAGACCATAAATAAATCTCAAGTCAAAACACTTAATTTAACAGGGGTAGACTTAAGGGAGAAATTCTTTCACACGGTCAGTTTTACGTGGTCTGCTCAAAACTAAGCTCACGGAGCAGCCTGGTGATTCTAGAACCTGAACTAGAAACAAAAAATATTGTTTACAAAGAAATTCTGCGGTGGGCACAGTATTTCATAGAAAACAATATTAATTGTTCATTATCTACTTCTGATTGCCTCTTAAATAAATCTTTTCACATACGCTTTGAGTTTTTTTTTTAAACTATACTACTCTCATTCCAGAGATTAGTTTAGTTTTACGGAGAACTTCGTCCTATTTGCTTTGTTTGAGATATTGTCAGTTCGTATATTAAATTGAGAGGTAGTGAGAACGCGTATGTTTGTTTCTGAAAAAAAAGTCATTTGTTTTTTGTAGGCCACGCGGGTAAAGCTGCGGGCAGAAGCTATTCAAAATAAACCAATGAAATAAACACAGGCAAAAAAACATCTGTCCTAATTATAGTACATGCATACGTGTCGAATTCATAAGGATGATGCTATATATATATCCTAAGGAGCTCTTAAATTTATTCAACCCATCTGGTCTTCATCTCACATACGTATCCTCAAAGTGCGTGCTCCAGTAATGCTACTACAAAATCTTAATCCGGTCAAGTTGTACAATGGGACCAGGTTGTCTGCGACCATTGTATTTAATGGCTGTGCTCAAGGTGAATCGGTGTACTATATACCGCAGATACCACTAATACCGTCGGAGTACCCATTCGAGTTTAAAAGGCCCCAGTCCCCTTATGGTATGTTTAGCAATGACGATTAATAAGTCTCGGGGACAGTCATTGTAAACAGCGGGATATGATCTTAGAGGGGACTGCTTCTCGCACGGCCAGTTTTACGTGGCCTGCTCGAGAGTGAGCTCATCTAGCAGCCTGGTTGTATTAGAACCTGAGGGCAGAACCTCTAAAGTAGTATTTAAAGAGACACTTTAAGTATAGACTAAAAAATAAATAGTCTTAAACCCCTGTTAACAGCAAGTTAAGTATAATCTATATTTGAATAATTTACGTAACAATTTTTTCGAAATTCCTAGGGAATAAAGAGAATTTATATTTTCGCTTTAAAGTTGCCTTCAAATTTGTCATGCAAGTAGGTAATTTGCCGTTCCGTTATATATTCCGTCACTATTGTTAGGTTTTAGGATTAATTATCCTACAACAATCATTTATCAATCCGAGCGCTGCTCCTTGGATTACACAAAGCAAGCAATGCAATAACACATTATTTACCTGGATTAACACATAGGATACTTTCAATCCCAGTAGTACGTTCATGTGGGATATTTTTCGACATGCACGCGGGCGAAGCCGCGGGCAGAAGCTAGTGTATAATATATATGAAGATCAAGTAGCTCAATGACATGTATGCATTTTAAAAATGGGAAAGATTGATTTTGCAAAAATAGAAATAGCTGTATCATTTATGGCTATACTTGTATACTGATGGAACATATACCGTCTTGTAAACCTGGCAAAGGTGTACAAAAAAGTCATGGGGCACTTTTTCGTGCGAAGTAAGACAACAAAGATATACGCTATAAAGTGCATTTTTTCATGAATGAGGACTGACCTCAAGAAACGTAGTGAAGATGAATTCTTACAGACAACATTCGATAGACATTATGAATCAACTTAACTAGAGCTTTCATTTGATATCAATATTGTCAAGCTACGAGTTTTTGCGCTGAGCACCGAGGTCCCATAGGCGCAACAGCATCCAACATTGTTCTGGTTCCTTGTATAGAAAGGAGTGGATTTTTTGCTTTTTTTTTCGTGGGCTATCCTTCGGTGTGGAAGCGCAAAATGTACGCAAGCATGCCAAAGGTTGATGAGCTTTCTAATGAAGGCTTTAATTATCCTGGAAGCTCAAAAAAGAGACCAGGACGCCCCAAAAAGCGTAAGCATGCTGGTGGACGACCACCAAAAGAGGTCGTATGTAGCCACCCTTCTCCTGAAGGGGTCCAATCTTTTACTGAGATCCCTGGATCTACTCGGGCAGAGAAATACTTATCTCTCTATATATTATACACAGCACTCTACTGAGCATTACTACGTATGAAGCATTGCTTTTAGTGAAATGGTTCTTGAGATACAGAAGGTTGATTGTTGGAAATACAATACACTATAACTTCGAAAGTATTCATCCTACAGGATTGACGCCATTGACACTTTTGCATCACTAACTGTAGGCTATTTAATAGGCTGGGTTTCAGAACTATACACTTGAAGCCATAGGAAATGGAACAAGTTCTTTTTTGTTGTAGAAAAATAATCAGTAAAAATCACAAAATTTCATATTATCACCCGATTTCTGTCTGTTGCCTTTATGCGCAGCACGCCACATTTTATAATCACCTATCTAAATATTACACGCACAGGACGTTTTACGTAAAGTTATAGTCCCGTGTGTTGTTTACCATTTTAAATCCGCAAGGTGTAATACCAAAGTCGATAGATCAGTGGATGAATGACACCTGGATAGATAGTTAGAGCTATCAGATGATGAGAGAGATGATGATCCTGACGGTCAGGATTCCGGGTCAAAAATAGCAGATTTTCTGATATCTGATTTGCCCACTCGGAATAGTGATCGACTATTTGGTTTAATTTGGAAAATTTGTTTTGTGAACAGCGTTTTAAGACTCGTTAGATAACATTGACTGGATATTTGATTTGGTACGTAAGCGTATGGAAAGTTTAAAAATAGCTAAGCTTGAACGGTAGAGTTACCAGTAGGGCGGAAAAGCCTTTACAGTAGTAATCAATATGTCAGTGGTAACAGGAGATCGTCACACAATTTGGCTTGATGTTTTTACTAGGGCCACAGTACAGCCGAGTATTTCACACTCAAGTTAACTCGTGTCGTGTTTGTAAACTATTCCGACTAATGTCAATACGGAACGTAATGGCGTTCAAACATAAGACAACAGCGTTTATAGTTTCTGTATATATTTCGTGTGAGGTTGCTTGCTCTTTCACTAGAAACTTTCCAGTTGTTGTTTGTGGAATGGAATTGTCTGCTGACTAAGGTTTATTCAGATTCACCAGTTGGTATGCTCTACGGGCGAAACGGAATACAAATCATATACATGATATCTATATATTAATACGTGAAGCGAAAACTTTGGATCCCTTTTTACGAAAATTGGGCGGACGGAGGAGTATGAAATTTCGCACACTTATAGTTTATACAGAGAAGAAGTGACGAATGCTAATATTTTTTTTTAATTATGCGTTAAAATACATTATTTTCAATAAATAACACGTTACACACACTACTGTTCATTACCGTGTATCTAATACACACATGCATAGATATTCTTTTGTTTATGGTCCAAATCTGTCTTTATTATTTTGTGCAGTGTTACCAACACCCAGAAATATTTACCCCTAAAGCTTAAGTTAAAAATCCCTAAAATTGCCACAATAACTAAAAAAAATCCGCTAAAAAATTATAATGAAAATAACCAACGAATGTTCAGTAATCATAGACCGGCACACGGTAGTAATATTTGTCTATATTTATTACGCGACATTTGTTAATCATTCACTCTGCATTCTTAGTATCGAGGAACCGTACTAGAAGTCGCTAATACTTTTATTGTAATCAAAAACACAATGAGAAATGTAAGATAGCAAAAAATCCCTAAGAATACCTAAAAATGGAACGCCCCTAAAAAATCTCAATCCTTTTATTTACCCCCTAAATTTGGGAAAACCCCTAAGTTGGTAAGCCTGATTTTGTGTCTATAGTCTTACTGAATGTCAAGTATAACCATGGGTAATAAATAAATTTTATAGTTATATAACCTATTTCATTTTTTAAATCTATGATCATATCGAGAATATTTGTCTTTAATATTATTTGTATTAGCGACGATAGGAATTTGGTTTAGATATAAGAGAAATATTTTTTGTGGTTTTATGTGGAGTGTCAAGTATGGCATTAGTAAGTTTCCCATACAAAACTTAGTGTCGTGTGCAAACTGTAGTGGTTGTATGCCTCACGATTGTACAGGCTGGTTATAATTATGACATTTTGAACTGTCATAATTAATTAAAAATAATAGCCCGGGAAAATTCTATAAAAACAGGGCTTCTGTGATAATTCATTCCATATCCAGCAGTTAAGAAGTATTAAGAAAATAAAAAAGAGAGTCCTGAAGAAGTATTCTTTACTCATAACACCTACTTCCTGGTCCTGGCCATCACCATCCCGCCAGCGAACCCTCTCCACAGTAGTACAACTTCAACAATTTATATATTATACTAGCTTCTGCCCGCGGCTTCGCCCGCGTGCATGTCGAAAAATATCCCACATGAACGTACTACTGGGATTGAAAGTATCCTATGTGTTAATCCAGGTAAATAATGTGTTATTGCATTGCTTGCTTTGTGTAATCCAAGGAGCAGCGCTCGGATTGATAAATGATTGTTGTAGGATAATTAATCCTAAAACCTAACAATAGTGACGGAATATATAACGGAACGGCAAATTACCTACTTGCATGACAAATTTGAAGGCAACTTTAAAGCGAAAATATAAATTCTCTTTATTCCCTAGGAATTTCGAAAAAATTGTTACGTAAATTATTCAAATATAGATTATACTTAACTTGCTGTTAACAGGGGTTTAAGACTATTTATTTTTTAGTCTATACTTAAAGTGTCTCTTTAAATACTACTTTAGAGGTTCTGCCCTCAGGTTCTAATACAACCAGGCTGCTAGATGAGCTCACTCTCGAGCAGGCCACGTAAAACTGGCCGTGCGAGAAGCAGTCCCCTCTAAGATCATATCCCGCTGTTTACAATGACTGTCCCCGAGACTTATTAATCGTCATTGCTAAACATACCATAAGGGGACTGGGGCCTTTTAAACTCGAATGGGTACTCCGACGGTATTAGTGGTATCTGCGGTATATAGTACACCGATTCACCTTGAGCACAGCCATTAAATACAATGGTCGCAGACAACCTGGTCCCATCCCATTTAAGACAATAGAGGCAACCTCTTGCACAAATGTATGTATAGCAAATGTATGTGTAAAAGACTTACATAGTATCAACCTGGTGCATCAAAACATTCAAGGATTTTTGAACAAAGATTTAGAAGTAGATTTATTCCTTAATTGTAAAAATATAGATATTCTTTGTATTACAGAACACTGGCTTAAAAGCCACCAGTTCATGTTCAATTTTAATAATCACCAGGTTGGTAGTTCGTTCAACAGAGTAAATGCTATACATGGTGGCTCACTAATTTTAGTAAATAACCAACTTAAATTTAAAGACCGTAAGGATATTGTGAGCCTCTCCATTGAGCGAACAGTAGAAATTGCCTGTATAGAATTGGAGCAGTTTATTGTATTAAGTGTGTACAGACCACCATCAGGATTGTATGACTGCTTTGAAAAGGTCATGGATGAAGTATTACACAAGATTAGTAACTCAAACAAGTCTATTATTGCTTGCGGGGATTTTAATGTTAATTTATTAGAAAACTCAGGTTCTTGTAGTAAAATAATAAGTCTATTTCAGTCCTACAATCTTGTAAACCTATTTATGGATCCCACAAGAATAACCCCTACTAGTGCCACATGCCTTGATAATATTTATACTGATGTTATACCAAGCCACAAAGAAATTATTAATTTACTAGATTCTGATCATTGCGGGCAACAGATTACTTTTCAAAATCAAAATAAAAAACTAAGTAAAAGAGATATCACTGTTAACCCCAAAACTGCAGTTCGCCTAGAAGCCTTTAAAGGCAAACTAGTTCAGAAATTGCCACTTTTATCTATTAATGGTGGTCCCAATCATCTATATGATGAGTTTTTTAAGACATATTGTAATGACTTTAATTCGACTTTTATTCCCCGGACTATCTCAGTTAACAGTAACGTATCTTTCAGTGATTGGGCGACCATTGGTATTCATAAAAGTAGAACACGGCTTTATGAGCTGTACAATGAAAGGGCTTTTGTCAACACTGCTGAATTTAATTTGTATGTTAGAAATTATTCGAAATTATTTAAAAAAGTCTGTTGGATGGCCAAGTCGCGTTATTTGAGTTCTAAGATTAAAAATAGTAGTAATGTTATTAAAACGACTTGGAATATTATTAATAGTGAAACGGGAAGGTCTAGTAAACGAAATAATGACTACAGCCTGTCTATCAACGACAACATAATAAAATCAGACTCACAAGTCGCTGCGGCTTTTGAAAATTTCTTTTCAGATATTCCTGTTTCAACTACAAAATCCCTAAACTCATCACCTTCTGTTGCTGAGTCTTTGCTTATTGAAAATGTTAATGTTTGCGATTCGGAATTTCATTTTGAACATATTACTTGTAAAGATATAATTAAAACCTTCCACACTTTAAATGTAAAAAAGACTGCAGATCTGTGGGGTAATTCTGTAGAAGTCGCCAAGTCTATTATTGACATTGTAGCACCTACTTTAGCTCTTATATTTAATAATTGTATTGAGTGTGGGGAGTTTCCTGATCTTATGAAGAATAGTAAAATAATACCTTTATTTAAATCTGGTAGTACATCAGACCCCACTAACTATAGACCTATTTCAGTACTACCTACGTTCAGTAAAATTTTTGAGAAATTAATTTTAGATCAGTTGCAACGATTTTTTAATAAACATAAATTATTACATACCAAACAGTTCGGTTTTACAAGGGGTCGTTCAACTACCGATGCCGGTGTTGAACTCCTAGGACATATTTATAATGCATGGGAAGATAAATGCGATGCTTTGGGCATCTTTTGTGATTTATCTAAAGCATTCGATTGCGTTCTTCATGAAACTTTAATCAGGAAACTCCGCCACTACGGGATCCGGAACAGAGCTCTGGATCTTCTTACTTCATATTTGAGTAATAGGATTCAGAGTGTCGATGTCAATGGAAAAAGGTCTCCCGGATCTATCGTAACAATGGGAGTCCCACAGGGCTCAATTCTTGGTCCTTTTTTGTTTCTTATTTATATTAATGACTTGCCTTACCTTATAAAAGATAATCATAATATAGTTTTGTTTGCGGATGATACTTCACTTTTGTTTAAACTTAAACGTCAGCAAGTGGATACTGACGATGTTAATAGCGCGATCTCAAAAGTAGTTCACTGGTTCAATGTAAATAATTTGCTTCTTAATGAGAAAAAAACCAAATGCATTAAGTTTACGCTACCTCACGTTAGGCAAGTGAAAACGAATGTGTTGGTGAAGGGCGAAGAATTGAATCCTGAAGATAGCACTGTATTCTTGGGCCTAACTTTGGATACCAAGCTTCAGTGGGGCCCGCATATAGATAAATTGTCGAAAAAGCTAAGCTCCGCTGCATACGCTGTTAGAAAAATTCGGAATTTAACTGACATAGAGACAGCCCGTTTAGTGTATTTTGCCTACTTTCATAGTGTAATGTCGTACGGTATTCTGTTGTGGGGAAATGCCGCCGACATTCAGACTATCTTTGTCTTGCAGAAAAGGGCTGTTCGATCAATTTATAAATTAAGCCCGAGACACTCACTCAGAGAGAAATTTAAAGAAATTAATATAATGACTGTGCCTTCACAGTATATTTTTGAAAATCTTTTATATGCCCATAAGAATATTAAATTGTTTAAAAAAATCAGTGATATCCATAATATAAATACTAGGAATAAACACAAATTTATTGTACCTTCAACAAGGCTCAAGAAAATAGGTGGCTCATTCAGATGTCAATGTATACGCTTTTATAATAAACTTCCAAGCCATGTTCAAGATCTAAGTCTCAATAAATTTAAATCATTCATTAAACGTAAGTTGTGCCAGAAAGCCTTTTACACTGTCAAAGATTATATTGAGGACAAAAAAGCTTGGGATTAAGCTGCTCCAATTTTTGATTTTTATTTTTAAATTATTATTGTACTGAATGATATTTTTTATTTTTATTATTAATTACTTGCCTTTTTTTATTAATTTTTTATTGGGAATATACACTTTGACATTTTGATTATTGCTTATACACTTTGACATTTTGATTATTGCTTATACACTTTGACATTTGATTATTGTTTACACTATGACATGAATATATACTTTCAGAAGTATAATATTATTATTCTTATTTAAGTGATTATGAATGTGAGGACAATGTAGGTGATGTTTGTTTTTTTATATCTCTCTTACTCATTCCATTTTAATGATAATCTGGCAGTTTGAGTACTTAATGCGGCCTACCAAAATGTCCATTCTTTGGTATTGTTCGTCGAATCTTTGTGCTCCTTATGTTCTGAGTTGAGCTGCAAGATTACTGACAAATGCGTGCATTGACTGGACAGGTCCACTCAATCTGTATGGTTCTTTCCTCAAAAGACCATTTCAGACACCCCCATGTACATGGTCCTCAAATGATCAGACCGGGACTATTTCCTGATTTTATATACACATTGACATTGGTGAATTTTACTTATACAATGACATGAATATTTACTTTTAAGTATTATATTGTTTTAATTACCCATTGTAAATGTGAAGACGAAGTGGGTGTTCTTTTTTTTTTGGTTTCCTTTTCTTCTAATTTAATTTTTTACATTGTCTGGCAGTTTGAGTAATTTGTGCGACCTTCACAAATGTCCTTTCTTTGGTATTGTTCGTCGAATCATTGACCTCCTTAAGTTCTGAGTGGGGCTGCATGATTACTGACAAATGCGTGCACTGATTGGACAGGTCCACTCAAGCTGTGTGTTCTTTCCTTAAAAGACCACTTCAGACACCAATCCACATGGTCTTCACATGATCTGATCAAGATTATGTCTGGACTTTAAAAGAGACTGTGACCTCTGAGTTTGTTTCGGCGTTTCTTCTCAGAGTAGTCAGATAGGAAATGCCGAACTCATCTAGTTTAAAAAAAAAAATATGATTGACGTGTAAAAGTGTTTGTACAAACCTACTTGCAAAAATAAAGTCATTTATCATTTATCATTTATCATTTATTGTACAACTTGACCGGATTAAGATTTTGTAGTAGCATTACTGGAGCACGCACTTTGAGGATACGTATGTGAGATGAAGACCAGATGGGTTGAATAAATTTAAGAGCTCCTTAGGATATATATATAGCATCATCCTTATGAATTCGACACGTATGCATGTACTATAATTAGGACAGATGTTTTTTTGCCTGTGTTTATTTCATTGGTTTATTTTGAATAGCTTCTGCCCGCAGCTTTACCCGCGTGGCCTACAAAAAACAAATGACTTTTTTTTCAGAAACAAACATACGCGTTCTCACTACCTCTCAATTTAATATACGAACTGACAATATCTCAAACAAAGCAAATAGGACGAAGTTCTCCGTAAAACTAAACTAATCTCTGGAATGAGAGTAGTATAGTTTAAAAAAAAACTCAAAGCGTATGTGAAAAGATTTATTTAAGAGGCAATCAGAAGTAGATAATGAACAATTAATATTGTTTTCTATGAAATACTGTGCCCACCGCAGAATTTCTTTGTAAACAATATTTTTTGTTTCTAGTTCAGGTTCTAGAATCACCAGGCTGCTCCGTGAGCTTAGTTTTGAGCAGACCACGTAAAACTGACCGTGTGAAAGAATTTCTCCCTTAAGTCTACCCCTGTTAAATTAAGTGTTTTGACTTGAGATTTATTTATGGTCTTGTCAAAGCAGACTTTGAGGCGAAACTGCTCTCTTTTGAACTCAAAGGGGTAGTTCGATGGTGTTAGAGGAATCCTCGGAATAAACACAGACTCCTCTCAGGAACAACGTGTCAGTATAGTTGCCTCGATAACATTTCGTTGCAATATTTTCACTCACAACCTGGTGTCATTGCATAATTTTGGCGGGTTTAAATTACGCAGCAACATAACTGGGCGCCAACTCTAAATTTTTATACCTACACGTGTGAGTTGAGAGACCGAGAGGCTTCAATGTGTTAAGAAACTAAACTGGGTAATGTATGGCGTCATCATTGTTTATCACTCGAGTCCACTGATTTATAATTATTTTCAAATCCTTCGAACGGTCTCAAAAGAATTTCATTGATGATTGTGGCTTGGTCGTTATATTTTACTTTAATGCATAAACCAAATCGCACTATTGCTCACTGAACGTACAGATTTATATGTTAGTGTGTAAAGTATTATAGTAGGCATGTGCACAATTAGTTTTTACTTATAAAGTTGCATAGGTATGTATTAAAGAATAGTTAGTGTAGTTATTCAATTTTATCTAATACAGAAACCATCGCGTTTTTTTACATGTACTTCATCATCATCTGCCTAGCCTTTTCGGCCAGTTCGGTTTCCAGTGTTACCTGATGCAGCTGAGTACCAGTATTTTACATGGAGCGACTACCTACCTGACCTCCACAACCCAGTTACTGGGTAATAAGATACCCCTTGGTAAGACTGGTTGTCAGACTTTCGGGCTTCCGGCGCACAGTGGGAAAATCGCGTATGTTTCGTCTCAAAATTCCGTATCTCAGTTTTTTCAAAACGAAATGAGCTGTAATTTTGCACACATATACTTGAATACATACAGTTTAATGGAAATAATTTTGATTTTGAAAATTATGTTTATTAATTAATTATAAAATTAAACTTAAAAAATACATGCATTTTATAAGAAAAAAAATACATAATATGTTTGTTTAATTTACATAAAACGGAATATACAGTACCAAACAAGAAAACAGAAACGTACTCAATTCAACAAGCTACTACAGATTTTCATTAACAGCAAGAAGGGCCTTGGCTTCATCTAAAATTTCTTTCGATATTGTTTCTGAGGTATTCCTCAAACTTGATATATATGGATCAGAAGTGTACAATAAGGTATAGAACACGTCTTCATTGGTAGCCGCTCTAGAACACTTTCTAGAATGATGAAGTCTAAATTTTTTATAATCCTTATTTCGGGATTCTTGCGCGTCTTCGGACAATTGTCCGATAGGTAAAATAGCATAATACTCAATGATTTTTTCGCCATGAATAAGTATTTTATGCACGGAGGAAGGCATATAATACCAGTTATAGTTATTTACGTACAGTTGGGTTGTACTATATGCGTATTCACCGAACTTTTTTGAATCAATAGCCATTCCAGATGACATAGTTTGTAGTATTATGTACAATATGTACATTCGTTTTATAAGTTCTACGTGTAATCCTGTAATGTCTGCGGAGCAAGAGTAATTCTGAAAAAAAATCCGAGCTGTGTTTCCGTCATTACTATTTCCAGTGCCTTGTCGAGGTTTATCGACATGCAGTCCTATTTCTTCCCTAAACCGCTTTTGTACCAGTTTTTTCTTTTCGTCTTTGTTTTTTTTTATTTTCGGGTGTAGTAGCTGACCACTTTTCAAAAGACAAGTTATAAGAAATGTGTAAGATCATCTCCATACTCCTAATCCAAGCATGTAGTGTTGACAGTCCGTATTGAATTGAACTTTCGTTCACATCTCTTGTCCTAACTGCCTCTAAGTTATTCATTTGCCGAGGAGTAGCACCACAAACTGTACAAGAAGCTTGAATGAGTTTCAGTTAAAACTTGTGCCACTTTACCATCAATCATGGTTAAAAATAGGTCATGAGTAATTTCGATTACCTCACCATTCTTATTTATCAGGGAAGGAGACAGATTTTTTTTCTGATTGTTGATATCAGCCACAACAGACGTGGTTTTTTTCAAGAGTTTCTTTGGCAAATTCTAACAGTATAGGTCTGCAATATCTTACAGATGAGCAAGTTTCATTCTTCCAAACGACAGTATTAGTTGTGTCATCTATGAGTCTAATGGGTACAAGTGAAGCAATAAAAAGGTTTGCATCTGATATTAAATCGCTTTCTTCGGGTAAAACTTGCTTGTATTTACTCTACCCAGATGACCCGTCACAACCCCATTTACAGAATAGTTTCAACTTTCTTAAACCGTTTTTGTAAACTAAATCAATTAGTAATATACGTGCCACAGTATGATCCAACAAGTCTTGCAGATTGACTTTTGCACTTATGTTAGTAATGGTTATGCTCGAATCTGGTGGGTAACACATCTTCCTCGCTTCGAGTAAAGTTGGATAAGAAGGAAACACTGAGCAGTTTTTGTCCGCTAAACAAAGTCGAAGTTTTCCATACTGTTCTTTGTTAAGGTCTAAGTCAATAAATGTCCGTAGTGCTTCTTCCTTTGTAAAAGGTGTAACGTCTTCAGGGTTCTCAGTTACGTATTTAAGAAAAAAAAAATATAATTTCTTGATGCAGTTTGTATAATATTAACGATTGAGGCCTCCTCCGTCTCACCAATAGACCGTAATTCCTGAGCATATGCATTGAGCACACAGTTCAATCCGTACTCTTGTATCAATTCCATGTTTTTTGTTTTTTTTTGTTTTGTCTGAAGATGCTTCGTATGATTTTAAAGGTCTGCCAACACTACTTCCAGAGGAATTAGTGTCATTAACCGTGACTCGACACTATAGTGGAACACGAAATTGACCTTCTAACCAGTGGACGTTCTTACTTTTAAAGCGTTCTTTTCTTCGAGATGCATTTCTCCAGCGTTCGCTACATTTAGATACCAAGTTTCTTTGAATGTAGGAGACCACAGTAGCCATATCCTCTGGTAACAAATTTAAATTTTCTTGTATGTACTCTTCTACATTATGCCCATTTATCAACAAATTGCATAACTCTCGTTTGCTACAAACAAATTCACCCATTTTTGAAATCAGTCAACTTCTGCGAATATTTGAAAATAAGTAATAACTGCTTTTTAGGGCAACTGAATATCTGACCAAGAACTGTGAATGTTTCAGGGTTCGCCTTCCTTTTATTGACCAATGAAATAGTGCTATGTGCAAAAAGATAAGAAACTAATCATTTGCACTCTTCCCATAACCAACCTGTTTCAAATTCGACCCTAATAGATAATTGACCATATTTTATCAAGTAAGGTAGTCAAAACCACATAAAAACTATTAATAATACTCATCGCTGTATATCTATTTGACCTAAATAAGTAAAAAACTTTTTAACAAAAAATTAAACCGCCGAAAAACTGAAAAGCATAAAATAATAAACCTTAAAATTATGAGTCGGCGCTTTGAGTGATGCTCGTTCATTGATTTTTCAGCGCCGACTCAAAATTTTAAGGTTTATTATTTTATGCTTTTCAGTTTTTCGGCGGTTTAATTTTTTGTTAAAAAGTTTTTATTTTATATTTTTTCGTGGTTTTATTTTACTAATAATACTTGGCAAGGTATACCCTATCCAACACAAAAAGAATTATCAAAATCGGACTACTCTGTATAAAGTTATGCGTGTTTATACATTACAATCAGTGAGTGAACAATCAATCATCCCCTGTTTTCCGACCCTTAGGGTTCGATTTTGTTTTCCAAATTTATATGGGACCACCTTGGGAGTATACCCTTTCCAATAGAAGAAGAATTGTCACAATCGGACCACTATGTAAAAAGTTATGCGTGGTCATACATAAAAAAAAAAAAAATATGCGCGTCGAATTGATAACCTCCTCCGTTTTTTTCGTCGGTTGAAAAATAATTTTGTGGGAAATAAAACGATTTTGAAAAAATATATAATTTTATCTCACGATATGTTTTGATCCCGTGTCAGAAAAAGCGCAAGTATGCGCAAAATTTTATTTTTTCCTTGTATATACTAATGTATAAAGATCTTAATACAACAAATATCTCGACAGCGGCAAGCAGCGGTAAAGGGTAAAAGTCTAGTTAAAAATAAAATTGCACTAAAAATATGCCATCTTAAACTATATTGGTTAACTTTATTTTATTAAACCTATGTATATACTATTAATTAGTCTACGTTATGGGGGCATTATACGCATTCCAAAACTGTATAATACTTGTACATTTATATCAAAAACTTTTGAGTAATGTGGCGTTGAATTATAGTAACGTATTGCGTTTAAATTACGTTATTGAACATGAGTTAGCGTTGATGCCTATTTATAAACATTATGGTTAACTAAAAAAAACTAAAAAATTACGAAAAGAAAGCTTATTTATCAAACTATATTAATTTATTAATTTTATTCCATTATAACGACTTTCACGTAAAACAGTTTTGAGACGGCTTTGTATGGGGCTTTCCCACAGTGCGGCGCCCCGAACGATGGTCTAAGATCTACGAAAAACAGCCGGGACGAATGGCTTTACGTGCTTTCCGAGGCACAGAAGGGTCTTATTATGTAAAGATGGTCACCCATCTATGGACCAACCGCGGCAAACGTAGTTTAACCTGAATGATCGACCCGTGCGGCTGTTATAATTTGTAAATATCCCTACTAATACATTTTAAGTTTGTTTGTTACGCTTTCACGCGAAAGCGACTTAACCGATGATCATGAAACTTTGTAGGTACACATATT
This sequence comes from Aporophyla lueneburgensis, assembly GCA_932294355.1. Classification (NCBI taxonomy): domain Eukaryota; kingdom Metazoa; phylum Arthropoda; class Insecta; order Lepidoptera; family Noctuidae; genus Aporophyla; species Aporophyla lueneburgensis. The sequence continues at coordinate 24,598,064 of OW028745.1, read as the reverse complement.
TTTGGAGGTATTAGAAGTAACATATATGTTTTATCTGCCGGGGTTGCGAGATTGTTCGAAAAAGATACCGTGACCCTGGCACATGGGCAACTGAAGGAACACGGGTGGGTTTTAGTCAGTAAAAGTCTGACACGCCCTCCTGCTCCGCCCAGAGCGGGAGAAGTCATTTGATGATTTCCCATCCAAAAAAAAAGTATGTTTTATGAAAAAATAATAAAAAAATTGCGAAAGATAAAATTCGGTACGGGGTAAGTTTCAACCCCAAGAAAGGACACATGCCTATTTTTATTCACAGATGTCGTCTCCGTCCACAATAACCGACATTTACGCGGACGAAGTTGCGGGCAAAAGCTAATTAGTTCATATTAATATCAGTTACATATTTGATACTTCTTGATACCTTGGTTGAGATTGGACACCGGTGACGACAATGCGCTTCCCGGGCTGCCCCGCACGCCATGCGCACGTCTACCATTCCACGTAGGATTTTCGAAGCCCTATTTGACGCAGTAAGGGGATGATTTTGGGAAAATTGTGATACATGTGTCACATAATTGTACTTGAAGAGTATGTGTACCAATTTTTGTGTCAATCGACCCAGAGAATTAAAAGTTTCATAGAAAATTCAACCCCCCATTTCACCCTCTTGGGGGTGGAATTTCAAAAAATCCTTTCTTAGTGGATACTTACTCTTTACAAAGAATACACCCTCCAAATTTCACGTCTCTAGGTCCAGCGGTTTAGGCTGTGCGTTGATATATCAGTCAGTCAGTCAGTCAGTCAGTCAGTCAGTCACTCAGGACTTTGAATTTTATATATATAGATTATAATATATTTTTTCATTTAATAATGTATTTCTATTCATAAGTACGGTCGAATTTCGACCAATGGGCGATCACTAGTTTTCTTTAAACGGCTTAGTCAAGAACTCCATGAACACTCTTTTAAATCAACATATTGTCACAAAGCATTAGTTACATCATTCATGTTGATATTATACACGTGAGAGTACGAAGCTGCACTATCACTATATCATCATTTCAGCCGTAAAAGGTCCACTGGCGGACATAGGCTTCCCCCTATTGAGGAGGCTTTGCCATAATCGCCACGCTTGGCAACGGGTTGGCGATCGCAGTATGGTGGTGAAATCGCTTTATGGTGGTGAAATGCTCAATCAGTTCGTGAACAGACGGTCCATTACATATTCGAGAGCCGTCCTTGCCTCGAAAAGCAAGTTAAGCCGACTATAATTTTGTAGATCTTTGATAGTCATTACGATTAGTCAAGGGCCTAAAAGTCTGACAACCAGTCTTACCAAGGGATCATGTTTGGGTAGAAACTTTGTTGTGAAGGTCAGATAAACAGTTCCGCATTTAAAGTGCATCAAGTTAGAATAGCAACCAACCCTAACATAGTTTGGAAAAGGCTAAACGGATTATTCTGGAATGTTACATCACAACAACGACAATCCTCAACAATCCTTGATGTTCTGTTAAGATGTCATTATATGAGGATATAAAATTACGTAAACACTGGATCATTATAAAAAGGGAACAAACATTTAAAAGAACAATCGAAAATAATACTTTGGCAGCAAAGTGAAAAGTTAAGTGGCTTAACAATATCAAATTACATTTCGTCAACGTTTTCGATATTTTGTTTGAGAGAGGGAAGTAATTTAAAGAAATAAATTTATTTTCAGGGAGCAAAATTCACAACGATAAGCAGATACTATTCATGATTACTTTGATACATACTTCAGCTTCACTAATTTAAATTATTCAATAAAATGTTCACAGTTATCTGAACTGATACAAAATTTTAAAAGAGAATACGTATTTTATATGAACCTTAGCTATTACATGAATTACTGACACATACACATACATACAATCACGCCTTTTTCCCATGGGGGTAGGCAGAGACCACGAAACGCCACCTGCCTGCTGCTGAATAACTGAATTGTAATTATTTGAAATTATTTTGTACCAATTTCGTTGAATGTTTAGGTAACAGTGTAATTGAGTTTTCTGTTGCGAACTACAAATTAGGTGGGTAGAATTTATTAAGAAAATCATTTTATTTGACCGTGACTTCGTCCGTGTAAAATTTTGGTCACCGACCCGCCGCGTCACATCGAGTCACCTGTCCGTGCACCCTTTTAGTTCGTTTTCGCTTAGCGTTATTTTTTAACTTTTTTCCCTTCACATGGCTCTTAAGGGTTGTATAATGGTTTTAAATTGTTTATAACATTCCGCAAAGATTGAGTTATCAATCGGTAATTTTTTTTATTTTTATTGTGACTGGTAATGCGAATTAGTTATTAACGTACAAACGAAAAAGCTCCTAAGTTTTACTATAATTATGAGAAATAACAGCGAATCGGCAACGTAAGGTAGGACGCCCTCAGGCTAGGTGGAGCGACGATCTTCGCAAGGTGGCTGGGAGCAGCTGGATGAGAGTTGCCGAGAATCGAGCTGAATGGCGTGCAGTTGGGGAGGCCTATGTCCAGCATTGGACTGCTATAGCTGCTGATGATGATGATGATGATGATGATGATAATGATGATGATAATGATAATAGACAAAATAATACTCAGATTTAGATAGCTGGCGTCAAAGTTCGCGAGTTACGCAGATAAATTATGAAAATCTTCAAAGTTTCTCCTGACATGTCGTGCCACTTGGCTCGAAGTCGCTCGATTTCGCACGACATATCAAAGGACAGGAGTCGTGAGAAGCTTTATGCGTTGAAGCTTGTACAGCCGTGTACGATGCACGAAAAGCATAACGTACGTACGTAATAGCCCGTTGGTTTTCAGCCAGGCAACAAACCATAGTACATGTTGGATGAGTGCTTGTGTGTTTTTATGGCTGCTTGCTTTACATAAATGTATATGGAACACAACAGGACGCTCTTCTAGATTTTCAATGCGTAGAGAGCTTAATAAACAAAATCAGCTACTAGTACTTTTTCCTCTAGAACTCATTATTGGAACTATTCATGTCCGCCATCTTTGTATACTATTTACTGCATATTATACTCTTTAATTTACTGGTATGAGGTCTGTATAATCGGAACCGTCTGCTCTTTAAACAACGTTTTCTGGTGACATGTTTAAAATATAATAACCACATGTTTAAAACCGGCCAACTGCGAGTCGGACTCGCGCACCGAGGGTTCCGTACAAACCTGTAAGTATTCACGGTTTATGCATGTTATGTTTATGAAATTAAATGTTTTAATTTTTATATTTGAGTCGATTGAATGAAAGGTAAATTGCGGTTTACGATTTATGACGTATTAAAAAAAACTACGTACCAGATCTCGTTCAAACTAATTTTCGGTGGAAGTTTATATGGTAATGTACCGACGCCAGCAGGTCAACCTATCCGAATCTCTCAAATTTTACCAATCGAATATTAAACTTCCAGTATTGTGATAAGGTTGAAAATCTTTTAAAGAAATTTGACATATTGAGGTAGGTTGATGTGCTGGCAGACGCCAGAATGATAAAACTAAAAAAAATATATGATGTACAGACGTACATCATATATTTTTTTTAGTTTTATTATTCTCTTATTTTCGAAGTAACGGGGGGACACACATTTTAACACTTTGGAAGGGTCTCTCGCGCAAACTACTAAGTCTAGAAAAAAAATTATATTAGAAACCTCAATATCATTTTTTAAGACCTATCCACAGATACCCCACACAGGGTTTGATGAAAAAAAAGGTTGAGGAACCCCAAAATTTATTGTTTTTGTTCTGTTTTTGTGTGAAAATCTTAATGCGGTTCACAGAATACATCTACTTACCAAGTTTCAAAAGCATAGCTCTTATAGTTTCGGAAAAAAGTGGCTGTGACATACGGAAGGACAGACAAACAGACAGACATGACGAATCTATAAGGGTTCCGTTTTTTTGCCATTTAGCTATGGAACCCTAAAAATATGGTGTGCTTACCTTTTATCTTAATTTGACCAAGATCTATCTATAAGGACGCGAAGTCTAAGTGAGACACCCAAATTACATGAAATCCTGCCATTCTTCTTTATAAAAATACATAAAAGATGAGTTTCCTCGAAACTCATTAATTTCCACCCAGTGTTTATGGGATGCTTAATTGTTGTAAATAGGTCAGACGATCACGTTCTGAAAGAAATTCGTCAAATTAAGCTGTATATTTATAGTACTCGTAGGATCGAATTATCCAGTCACGTCTTGAAAGGTCTAAATACAAGATTTCCTCTCAAGAATAAATTATGTTTGTCTCAAAGCCACGATAAGTTTGTTTTGTTATCGCCCGTTGATACTCGTACATAACATAGTTTCTAGCTTCCCGCGAACTTCTGCAATGTTTATTTTTGCCTTTGTTGTGGTAAGATAAGAGTCGGTACCAAGACTTCATTAAGGACACTGAAATCTGCGCGATACAATCTTCAATCCCCCATCCATTGCGCATTTTGTTTTGATGCTTTGTAAAACCGTTCGTAGTCACCGAGCAATGTATGTCAAAATTGGTTCTGGTGAAAAAGTCTAGCTGTTTCTTGGTGTTAAGAAACTGTGGCGGGTGCTCGAATTGAATTTCTTGATGGAACTTTACTCAATAGATTATTCCGTTGAAATTTATTTCCTGAAGGCTTCAAAGGTCTTCTTAATTGCTCCGTATTCCGACCCTGTTATTAATTATTTGAATTTGATTTTGTCTTGTGAGTTTCATTTTGTTTTTCATTTAAAATCACATGCAAGGATATAATGTAGATCTACTACGTTCAAGACAAGGAAGCATGTGGCTTCCCTGGTAGCTCATTACAGGATGACCATGTAAATGTTTATTAACTGCTCCTAAATGAGGATGTACATTTTTTATTTAAGTTTTTATTTTTACATTCTTCTTTGATATCTACTCATCATAAAGCATTATACAGGGTGTCCGGTAATTAATGGATAACCTTAAAATGGGTAATGGTAAAACTAATGACCATTCAGAAAAAAAATACAAATAAAAAAAAATACAGTTGGTACCAAAGATATGATTTTTTTAATAATAATCGGTGTTTTTTGTTACCTTATTTCACATTTTTATACACCACGGCCACAAATTAAGGAATTCTATCGGTTTTTTTTTTGTTATAGTAATTTACGTTAACTGATCTGATAGATAGGTAATAAATAGTATGACTACTATTACACGGTTTTTTTTTAAACAACTTGAATGTTTGTTCTGGGGAAAATTTGTGAAAAATATTCAATTTGACAAAGTTTGAGCAACCGTAACTTAAAAAAAAAGTATCCAGACACAAGTGACCAATTATTTTAAAATATTATGTGCTTCAAGCCAATTTCAAAATGGTATCATTCATTATTGTATCTAATGTAAATTCTGAATTATGGCTATTTGTGTAGAAAAGGTGTGAATTTTGGATAAACATCCAAATTTGCAATATTGGAATATTTATTTACATTGAATGTACCTGACCATTGGAGTTTAATAAAAAACAACATTTGACATTAGTAAAACTGTATTCGTTATTAATTACAATAAATGTTCAAATTGTCTGCCACCCACTCTGATACAGGCTCTACATCTACGAATGAATGCTCTCCTGAGCAGTCGCGTATAGCGTCGATCGCTTATTTTCGATGCGGCTGCCCGGACACGGCTACGTAAATCTTCGAAGGAACGGATCGGCTTTGCGTAAACTTCTTCCTTAAGACAGCCCCAGTAAAAAAAATCAAGTGGATTTAGATCTGGTGAACGTGGGGGCCACAAAATTGGCCCCAGGCGGCCAATCCATCTGTTTGGGTATGTTCTATTTAAGTATGCACGAACAGATACAGCATAATGCGCAGGACAGCCGTCATTTTGCAACCAATATGATTCTCTCTCCACCTCGGGCACCTCTTGCAATAAGTTTGGAAGATCATTTTCAAGGAATTCTAAATAACTTTGGCCAGTTAGGTTCCCCGGTAATTCAAATGGGCCTATTATTTTTCCGTTTAATATTCCAGTCCAATAATTTATTTTAAATTGGTACTGTGACCTGTCTTCACGCATAGCACGAGGGTTCGTTAGTTGCCAGCTATGGAGATTGTGTAAATTCATGTAGCCATCTCTTTTCAATGTTGATTCATCACTCCATAGAATTTTATTAAAAAACTGCGGGTCTGCTTCCATCTTCCCCAGCATTTTTCGGCAGAAACGCAATCTTGCATTATAATCTCTTGGTTGAAGGGTCTGCACGCGCGTAACGTGGAACGGGTGAAATTTGTTCTTTTTTAAGATATCATGCACAGTCGATTTCCCTATACCCGTGCGTTGAGCTATTGATCGCGTAGAAATTGAAGGATCTTGCGCAATTTCCTCAAGTACCACGTCTTCTACATCAGCACGAGCGCTTCTTCCACCACTAGTACCACCAACACCAGTACCAGGGATTCTTCCTTCTGAGTAACAACCGTGGACTCTTATAAATACGCGGTAATCTGGATGACGCGCATTAGGGTATCTTTCCCTATAAAGAGCTGCGGCTGCGTTTCCATTGCCTCTGCATTCCCCATAAATAAAATGCATGTTTGCATATTCTTGTGGCGTATACTCAACACGTGGCATGTTGATTCACAAAATAAACAATCCAGTTACAAGCCAAGTCGTCGCAAATATCACCACACAAAACAAGTCCAAATCGGTAAACAAAACGAATAGTCCAGTAAAATAGCCAGGTCGTCGTTTTAACACTGATTCACAGTAACTAGCAACAATTGCAACCGGAAACGAAATAAACACATGCGAAGTCGAGCAAGTCGAGTGACGCACTAAGTCTAAGTCCCTGTTCCTGTAAGTTCTGTTAGTCCCCTACCGGTTTTTTTACATTTACTATCTCTCTCGCACTCATCCAACTCATATCCTCTTTGTCTAACATGAACAAAAGACGGGTGGTGCAGGGTGCGCGCAGGTAGCTAGTATGGCGGTCACACGACTTACACACACGACATTTATTGCAAAGCCAATTTGTATTTGTTAAAATATTTCTGGTTTTAAAGAGACTTTATTTAATAATTACTATTCATTACTTACGTCTATTAATGTTTTTATTAACCCCGAATGGTCAGGTACATTCAATGTAAATAAATATTCCAATATTGCAAATTTTGTTGTTTATCCAAAATTCACACATTTTCTACACTAATAGCAATAATTCAGAATTTACATTAGATACAATAATGAATGATACCATTTTGAAATTGGCTTGAAGCACATAATATTTTAAAATAATTGGTCACTTGTGTCTGGATACTTTTTTTTAAAGTTACGGTTGCTCAAACTTTGTCAAATTGAATATTTTTTACAAATTTTCCCCAGAACAAACATTCAAATTGTTTAAAAAAAAAACCGTGTAATAATAGTCATACTATTTATTGCCTATCTATCAGCTTAGTTAACGTAAATTACTATAACAAACAAAAAACCGATAGAATTCCTTAATTTGTGGCCGTGGTGTATAAAAATGTGAAATATGGTAACAAAAAACACCGATTATTATTAAAAAAATAATATCTTTGGTACCAACTGTATTTTTTTTTATTTGTATTTTTTTTCTGAATGGCCATTAGTTTTACCATGACCCATTTTAAGGTTATCCATTAATTACCGGACACCCTACAATTCTAATTTGTACTCTTAAATATTGGTTGTCATGGTTTAAATGACATTTGGTTTAAATAGTGTATTATGTCTTATTTATGAAATACTATTATTTATGTAGATTATTTTATACTTTGTGAATGTGAGAACGTTTTAGGCCTCGTAGACTGTGGACAATTTTCTATCCTATTCAGTACCTCGTACTTGTTGACAGGCATACACCGTCCTCCCATATCTATTAACACTGTAATTTGAAACCATTATAAACCAATTATTTTTAAAAGAGTAACCGTGGTGTTTCTTGCTGGAGAAGACTCCATAGGAATCAATGATTTGGAACCATGCACCTAGCTTCTGACATTTCATAAGTGCCTATGTAGGTTTATGTGAAATAAAAATATTTTCATTTGATTTGATTTGAATGTCGAAACTTCTTAATTGCAGAAAATACACAAAAAATAGAAACAAACACAAATCAAAGGAAAACATTTACAAATACTGGTAGGTCATCATTATTCTCCTGTCCTTATCCCATTTTATTCATTATCCCTTATTTAATTTATTTGGAGTCGGCGCAACATGTCTTTTTCTTCCACACTTCTCTATTAGTCGTCATTTCAGTAGTCACCCCCTTTCTATTCAAGTGTACTACGTGAGTTCGACAAATGGATGTGCGAATAACACTTGTGTGACAAAACTGTACTGCGACTCACCATAGCTCGAATGCACGCTCGTGCGACATACTGAAACTAGTTGTTTCTAGCACTCGCTGGCCGCTGCCTCGGCACCGCTCGTTTCGCTCGCTTGGATCGTGCATAAGAGGTCACAGTTTTAACCTAACCTAACCTAGTGTACTATGTGAGCTCGAGTGTGTCGCACAAGCGTGCATTCGAACTATGGTGAGTCGCAGTACAGTTTCGTCGCACAAGTGTTATTCGCACATTCATTTGTCGAGCTCACGTATTACACCCTTTCTATTCATATCATAATTCACACAGTCCATCCATCGTTTCTTTGGTCTCCTTCTACTCTTATAGCCATCGACATTCCGCTATCCTTTCATTCATCCCTTTTGTGCCTCAAAATTAACACGAATACTAGTAGATATAATAATATAAATAAGGAACTGTATTTAAATAAATTGTGAAGATTGGTAGATACAAAAATTTACAGTTGACTTTACTAATAACAGTTAGTTATTAGAAAAGTCAACAGTTTAAATGATTATGATCAAAGTTTATATGCCTCATTGGCCTAATAGTCGCAAGCACTACCGCTGATCATGAGATGCTGGGATCGATTTCTAGATCGGGCAAGGTGTATGAAATTTCTCAGTAGCAGCCCGGAGTCTGGATTTGATCCCGGTTGATGACAATAGGCTTGCCCCCTATTACATGGGACTTAAACATAACTGGCAAAATGTGAGTGCACCATACAGTACACCTCTGCCCAACCTTTCGGGGAAACAACGCGTCGTCCATATGTTATGAAACAATTTTAAACCATTTCACGGTAATACGTCACAATGATATACAATATTTTCTGCTCGCGTCATGTCGCCCTATATTTCATGCGTGACATAAATTATCAAGAAATTAGTATTCACAGCGGAGTGAGTACCAAATTGTGTTTGCGGATAATTTTAACGTACCTGATAAAAATTCAGGTGTCGGATATTTTATTAAAGGAAAACACCGATTTTGCTGTAAACACTGTTCTTAAAATTCAAAATCGTATATTTTTGGCAAAAAAAATAAATTGCCTTCCAAATATTGGAATAATTTTAGAAAAATATAGCAACAAGTAAGTACGATATATTTTAACAGATTTAAAAAAAACGAGAAGATTATTATGGTCATCAGTACGTATATTTTTTAAATGTATGGTCATCGACACTATCGTCAATTTTGATGGTCCCATACATTGTTTCCCACATTTTGCTTGGTTTGTTTTTGAGTTATCTTCGTATTAGTATTTAAACCACTTTGCGTTACTTGATGATTTGTAATATTTCTGGTCAGAGTTGTTAACATAGTAAGTAATGGTATACGACTTGGTGTTGGGGCGCCATGACTAAAAAGTTAAAAATAAAAGTAAGTTTTCTATGGAGTATTGTAGACTTTAATAATTGCTGTATTAATAATATCTGCCTGTGTACATGCTTAGATATGTGCTGGCTTCCTTTAGTATTGAACTTGTAACATCAGACCCCATTCTAATACCCCCCCCATACCCCCCCCTGGCATTACCTTTGTACATATTTTTCTGTTCCTTTCTATTTGTCTATTTATGTGTGTGCATAAATGGTTAAATAAATAAATAAATAAATAAATAGTTACCAAAAATCTCAGAATTTGAGTGTAACATCACATCACGCCTTTATTTCCTGAAAGGTTTGGCAGGGTGTACCTATAACACCCAAATTTCGCCTGTTATGTTTGAGTTACATGTAATAGGGAGCGAGCCTATTGCCATATTAATATATTTCCAGCAAATCCATGTTCGCTCTAAGCTTCACCATGCGTGCACCACCTGAAACAATTTTCCCGTAATCTACTCAAACACAAATTCACCCATGATTCTATAACAGCAGAAATATTAAGGCCCTGAGAGAGATCGCCAACAGCCACCAACAAATAGAATTTCACATATTCAGAAACGCTATTTTACTATGTGAGGTGCACGTAAGCACAAAATAGATAGGTACAGAAGATCCGCTCAATACATGGAGTGAAAACACGTGCACACACACATACGCGTACGTGCGGTGATCTCAAACAAATGCCAGTCGCGAGTTTATTTGCCGTCACTGTACATGAAGCTTGCCTATGTGTGTGTGCATTTTCACTCGTTGTTTAGAGCCGTCCTTCTGTATGTATTTATTTTGTGACATAAGCCTGCATATTGTTTACATACACATTTTGTTTATAAAGCCCTCGATACAGACCGTATTTACCGGGAGTAGCAGCGGTAGGTAAATGGAAATAGTGTCCGTAAGGATATAAGGGGACTTTAACATTTTGTCGACATGGGTATCGTAAAAGGAAGCAAGTGAGGAATATAATAAACTAGGTTTTGCCAGCGGCTTCGCCCTCGTATTATATACATATAATACGAGGGCGAAGCCGCTTAACCTTTCTATCTAATAATAAAAAAACCGGCCTAGTGCGAGTCGCGCACTGAGGGTTCCATACAAACCTGTAAGTATTCACGGTTTATGCATAAGGTTTATGTTTATGAAATTAAACTTTTTTTTTTTATTTATACGTTTTAAACGTTTTATTTGAGTTGATTGAATGAAAGGTAAATAGCGGTTTACAATTTATGACGTATTAACCTCTAAGTCCCTGAGATACCACATTTGGTATAGACACAATCGTTTTTTAATTGTGTCTGTAATTACAGTAAATGACTGGTTAAAAAAACTACCTTCTAGATCTCGTTCAAACCAATTTTCGGTGGAAGTTTACATGGTAATGTACAACATATATTTTTTTTAATTTTATCATTCTCTTACATTATCACCTTTCGTCGCGCGAGCTCCTACCGTGCGGACGTTGTATAATCGGTAAACGAGTGTGTGCGTGTGCAATATCGACGGAAAGAACTAAATAATTGTGACGCGTAACAATCACAGTATAGTTAAAAAACGATAATTATGGTTCAGTGCAAGCTTTGCAAACTGACTCTGGCCCGTGTCAAGGGTGAAAGTACAGTGAAATGTAATGGACCCTGTCAGGGTTTGCTGCACAAAAAATGTGCCTCGAAAATAAAGGGATTTAATGATAACGGTGTGTGTGATGAATGCCAACTTACACCGCCAACGTCAATTGAACCCCTAATCAAAGTGGACATGTCGAATACCAGTGCAGAGAAACTTCTGGAAGAGGTCAACGAGAAATTGTCCATTGTGTTCACCATGAAGAAGACCCTTGAATCGATGTCCAATGACATTAGTTTTTATGCGGAAAAATACCAGGAGCTAGTGGAAGAAAAGGATAAAATGAATAATAAAATCAAAGCCCTGGAGCATAAGACTGTGCACCTGGAGACAAGCAACAAGGCGCTGGAGGATAGAATTGCCTATTGGAAATACGAGGGAGGGAAAAACATGTAGAAATAATAGGTTTGGAAGAGTGTGAAAGCGAAAGCGTAGGCGAAAATATAGCGTTAGCAATATGATTTGTGAGATAAAGCAGGTAGGTGAGAAAAATAAAAACGGTGCAGCGGCTGATACGAAAAAAAATAAAAAACGGCAGACAATCATCGTCACCTTGTCCACCTTTGCGTCACGTGATAAATGGTTGGCTACAAGAAAAAGTCATCAGTTAACTAATGACGACTTATTTGCTAACGGGAACAAACAAAGGATTTATATCAATGAGGATCTACCAAATACACGCGCAGCCTTTTGTGGACGGCAAAAAATGAATTAAAACTTATATATAAATATATCTGGGTACAAAATGGCAAAGTTTTGATAAGAAAAGACGATCCAAATGACACAAAAATTAAAGTAATCCGTTTGTTGAGCGATATAGACATGTATAATTAGAAACATGTTTAATACATAACACCGTATTATGAAATAAAATCAAAATTCGATGATGATGTCCTAAATATAAGGTCAAATATAAAATACAAAACATACACTTCAATAGAAAACTGGCAGGAAGAAATTAAGCAACAAAATAACAGTGTCAATATAATACATTTGAATATAAGATCACTAAGAAAAATTTTTTTACAGTTACAAATATTAATAGATAATTGTAAAGATAAATTGGATTTTATTGCCTTAACGGAGATTAATATAAAAAAGCAGGAATTACCATTATACACTATAGAGGGATATAACACATACATACATACCAGAGAAAATAAAAGAGGAGGGGGGATACTTCTATATGTAAAGAATAGATTAAATTTTAATGCAGCTACAATAAATTCACAGTATAATGAATTAATATATGGTAAATTAATCCAGGACAGTAAAAGTATTCATGTTTTGGTATTATACAGGCCCCCAAATGCTAACAAACAAGGATTCAACGATAACATACACAAGTTATTATCTGAGATTGATTCAAGCTGCGAAATAATAGTAGTTGGCGATGTGAACATAGATTTGTTGCGCGGAACCGGTTTTAGTAGTGCGACCACTCAGTACATAAACAATATGAGTGAGTTGGGTATGGAATGTGCTATTACGGAGGCAACACGAGAAGAGGTGTACGGCGGCACAGTGACGCGGACGTGCATCGACCATGCGTGGGTTCGGACTCAGTGTTTAACATCTGCTTATGTACTTGCATGTAAGTTGTCAGTGTCAGTTGTTATGGGATCGGTGTATCCCTTGAAGGTGGTACGAAAAAATGTAGTGAGCATGTTAAAAAATGTATTATAAGTGATAGAAAAGTACTTGAAAAACTAGAATTAGTGTCGTGGGCAGAGTTGTTTAGATTGTGTCTATTAGATTTATATAATAGACTAGCTTTTGCCCGCGACTTCGTCCGCGTCAAATTTTCGCTCTCCTTCCCGTCGCAACGAATCGCCTGCCAGTTTTAGTCCATTTTTCGTTTGCTGCTCCGCTTCTTTTGAACGGTAGCGTGATGTTATATAGCCTTCCTCGATAAATAGGCTACCCAACACAAAAATATTTTTTCAATTCGGACCATTAGTTCCTGAGATTAGCGCTTCGACAAACTCTTCAGCTTTATAATATTAAGTATAGATGTGCCTATGTAACGGAAACTTTGAACATGATTTTGTCTCCCTTTCAATTATGATGGGACTCCCTTATTCGCACTTAGACCCTCATTCGGGTGGGTCCCCGAATGAGGGTCTTTTTTATATTTTTTTTTTTTCTGGCTAACAAAGCCAGTCTATCTCCGCCTAAAAGCGCAGAAGCTTCCTGGGAGCATCAGAGGCTTTCCGAAGCGATCTCATTGTTCCGTAGGTTGGACTGCAGATTGGAGTCAGCACTTTTTGAATGACAAAATTACATAAGACAGTTCCCAAAATGCCCACCCTTCACCACTTCCTAGTGCTTTATTGGGAAGAAGACAGTCCCCCGGCAAGTTGGGAAGAAAAACTGACGCAACAATCTCTTCAGCAGCTCAACTGTCTCTTCACTTAGAAGAGCTTGATCATCATAATCAGCCTATATTGTTCCCACTGCTGGGACACAGGCCTTCTCCTGGTGACAGGGAGTGGGCCGTAATATACCACACGGGCCCAGTGCGGGTTCGTAGATGTCACATGTCTTCAAATTTTTGGTTCTAGGACATGCCGGTTTCCTTACGATGTTTCAAGAACTTGATAAAATATAATACTAATAGCTGACCCGGCGAACTTCATACCGCCATATTTTATTTCTATCGCAACTGAGGAAATAAAACCCTTCCGGTAAAATCGAATTAGCTAAATTGAAAATAAAACTGGAGTACTCAATTGAAAAATTCATATTGTCGTACAAAATGCGTGGGGTGCTTATTAAAATTACTACAGGTATACTAAACTATCGTTAAAATATTTACAGGAATGAAAATCAAACCCCCCACGCTTTTTGTACAACAATACGAATTTTTAAATTGAGTATTCCAGTTTTATTTTTAAAGGAGATTGCCCGTTTTGTAGGGGAAGTTGGGTCCCAGTGGAAAATTGTTGTGCCTTGAAGATTTTTATTTTACATAATAGTAAAAACATAGTCTTTTCTTAATCAGAAACCATTTTTCATTTATTCATCCTGGTTCAAGAGATATCGTTGTTTTTCTGTAGTAAAAATTTAGGTTATAATTAGAAATTGACATTGACATTTCCTCCTTATTCTATTTAGGTTAAGTACCTACTTCTACTACCTTTATATTATACATCACTATGGGGATGGGATTGTTGTATAATATTGATATTTTTATCTTTTGTATTAATTTAAAATAATTTATTATTTATAATGTATGTATGACATTGTATTTATAATTTGATCATTTTAATGTTGTTGCCTAATATGGGTTTTGTTACCTGAAATAAACTAATTTTATTTTTTTTTTATTTTTTTATACTTTATGTCGGTACATAAAAAATAGCAACACAATAAAAAGTAGATAAGTACTCATAGACGGTGTAGAATAATGAAGTTTAAATATGATAAAAAATGTATAACTAGTTAACAGCTTCAGCACTGGACTTTCATAATTAACGTTATTGATATGTAAGTAGTTCATGTCTAAGTACCAAAGGAAATAAAACAAATCAAAACTTGAACAAACCATTTATTCTTCATAAAATATATCGTACAAGAATCCCTGAACCTGTTCTTGTCATCGTTCCATCGCTTCTACTTGCACCAGCTATGAGCAGTGTACAGGTTTCCAATAGTTTTCGTCATCAAGAATACTTTAGATAGACTCATATTTGGCGGGTACGCCTATCTTTTTTCATTTCAGATACAATAATACGTCTAAAAAGGACAGGGGTAACATGATTCTACCTCATCGTTGTGAATACAAAAAGGATACCACAGTAGCGTGGAAGTTGTCAAATGTTGAGATTTTAATCTTAATGTTGAGATGTACTGCCAATAGGTTATAATATATAACTAACAATAATTGTTTTCTATTGTTTAATTATCGTTTTATTTTGAAATCGATTACTCAATTGATTAAAAGACGTCATTTTCGTTAATTATTTCTTTGATACCAGGCAACATTTTTTTATATCAATCAAACCACAGACTACATTGAATCAAACGGATGTCAACGTAATGTTTAACTATTAATTAACTTTAGCTTTATTCCCAGGATGAAAGAAATTGTATAAAAAATACCCTGTACACAAAAAAATAAATCATATTTTTACGTTATTATTTCAATCAGGCACACGATACCACAAAAGGGACCTGTTCCGTGGCAATCTCCTTTTTAGTTCAGTTAGTTTCAAAAGCGTGTTTTTTAGTTTTTTCAAGTTATAATTTATTAAATGTAGATTTTATTTTTCTTATCTTTAACTATTCTTTATAAACAATGACTTCTTTACAAAATACATGAAGAAAATAAAATAAAATGCAAGCAAAAATATTTACATGTGTAAATATTTTTGCTTGCATGTTGCAAAGTGCAAAGTTATGATTTTGCACTGATTAATACTTGCAGAGGTTATATACTTGGTAAATGCACAGTTATATTTACGTAGAGACTGACGCAGAGAGTAGTGCTAAGACGCACTGAAATTTTACTGAGAATATCACTTTCCGGGAGATAGTATTAAATCACTCGTTTAAAAAGGAACTGAACTGCGGTGATTTTTTTTTTGTCTGGCATCTTGTATTTAACCTGAAAGATTATTACTACTTAAACGGATTGTAGCGGCGAGTTCTAAAAAGTTACCTTTTTAGGCCTCCAGCCGGGGCGGAAGTGCGGTGACACTCGGCGCCAGTATTTATACCTGAACATTGAATTTCCCGAACGTTCTAGTTCGCATGCTTCGAGAAGAATCGATTGATCGATTGTTCGAAATAGTGGGTCTTGATGGTTCGAGAGGTAGCTTTGTTTACGTTCAGAGGAGGTCTCGAGAACGAATGAGATACCAAAGCTTTGGACATTCAAACCAGAGATGGCGACTCGATAGAATTTGATGGCCAGATCTTACTTGCTTAAGAAACAATTAGTTGATACATTTTATTCGTTATAATTCACGACATAAGCAAATAATTGAGATGATAACTATCCTATCCAGTAAGTTAGACCAAAATACGGGTACATGTGAAATTTTATTGAAATCGATTCAGTCGTTTTGGAGTTTATTGGCAACATACATCGTGACACAAGATTTTTATATATATAAGATTATGTTCAATTTTCCATAGTGCTTATGATGATGCAAAAATAGAAATATCCGTGAGTAATAAAAGAAAAAGCAAGCCGTGGATCACAAAAAAACTAAAAATAATGATTAGTTTTAGAGATAAACTTTTTCGTGCCTGGAAAAGTAACCCAAAGGATATGAACTTGAGAATGTCATATAATAAATATAGAAATAGATTAAATAAATATATAAATAAAGCAAAAAATAAATATTGTCAAGAGGAAATAAAAAGCTGTAATAAAAATATGAGAAAGATTTGGGCTAAAATAAATTCATGGATAGGAAAGGAGAAGAGTAGCATAGATCAAGTTATTGTTAAGTATTTGGGGAGGACTGACAACACACTTGATATATGTAATAAATTTTCTAAGACATTTACTCAAGAAATACTTGATATGAAACACGTGTGTAAGTTTTAGATAGGTCGAAATATGTAACCCGTAGAAACATTTCAATGCGATTTAAAAAAGCACAAGCAATAGATATAATTAAAATAATAAATAATTTAGATAGCAATAAGTCGGAAGGGCTGGATAAAGTTAGATTAAAGGAAATAAAATTTTTCAAATTAAAGCTAAGTGCAATATTAGCGCATTTCATTAATTTATGTGTTAAAGAAGGTATTTATCCTGAAGTATTAAAAGGAGCATTAATAAGACCGATTTTCAAACAGGGCTCGCACAGTGAGTATACTAATTATAGGCCTATAGCTATACTTTCTATAATAAATAAAATTACTGAAAAATTTATTGTGGGTCAATTGTCCGTTTTCCTTGAGAATCAGAATATATTGTGTGACGTACAGCATGGCTTCCGACGGGGACGTAGCACGGCGACTGCCTTGGCACAGTTTACGGATGATGTTAATGAGTGTATGGACCAGCGGAAGCAGGTGGTGGTGGTGTTTATTGATTTCAAAAAAGCGTTTGATACTTTGGAACACCACCAGCTGCTTCTGGCTATGGAGGAGTGCGGGGTGGCGGGACCACTTAATGAGTGGTTCCGCGCGTATCTGATGGGCAGGACACTGCGTACTGTAGTCGACGGTGTTGTGGGCGAGCCTAGGCCGGTCACGTGCGGAGTGCCGACCGGCTCCGTGTTCGGCCCAGTCGGATATAACATGCACGTCAATAGTATGTGCAATGTAGTACGAAACTGTCGCATATATATGTATGCTGATGACACTTGTTTGGTCTACGCAGATAAAAATATAGATGTAATTAAATGTAAAATGCAGGAAGATTTCACAAACATTATAAAATGGTCACATGATAATGGTATCTTAATTAATTTAGGTAAAACCAAGTGTATGAATATACGATCTCCCTACCTCCGGGGCGGTGAGCGAGCGCCGCGCATAGTGGGCCATAGTTACGAATGCTTGCACGCGCACAGCGGCGTGAGCGCTTGCGACGCAACCGCTCGCGCCGCTGTGCAGTGTACATGCGCAGAGATTGAGGTGGTGGAACATTACAGGTACTTAGGTCTAGTTATAGACTACAATTTCTCATGGAAGAGTCATATTAATCATGTGTGTGACAAACTAAGATCGGTACTAGTGAAATTCCACCACCTTAGTTATATTCTGGGTAGGGCAACTTTGTATACAGTCTATTATGCGTTGGTGGACTCTTTAATTGCGTATGGACTGGCATGTTATGGGCGTACTTTTAAAAGCTATCTAGATAAAATAAAACAGTTACAAATTAGATTCATGAAATTTATTAGTTGATACAAATACGAAAAAGTTATGTAAAATTAGT
The DNA here is from genome assembly GCA_932294355.1 of Aporophyla lueneburgensis. Classification (NCBI taxonomy): domain Eukaryota; kingdom Metazoa; phylum Arthropoda; class Insecta; order Lepidoptera; family Noctuidae; genus Aporophyla; species Aporophyla lueneburgensis. The sequence continues at coordinate 24,579,791 of OW028745.1, read as the reverse complement.
GGTTACGAAGAGTTATTTTTGAAATGTAAAATGCTGCCAGTCCATGACAAAGTAACATTGTTAATAGCATTAGAAGAATATTGTAGTGATCAATTTAAAGTCAAACAAGTGTCTAATAGTAATAGGTCTCGTAGAAGAGGTATTGTAGAATTAAAAGTACCCACTTATAATAATTACTTTGGGCAAAGATGTAAAAAATATTTAGTACCACGTATTTACAACAGCTTACCTTTTGAAACTAATGTAACAAAGAGAACATTTAAAAACAAAGTTGAATCATATCTTTTGTCTAACTTCAGTGAAAACCTCAGCAATTTTTTTGTAATTTAAAATTAGGTATTAACAGGTTAACATGTTTGTTAAATTGTGAATAATTTGGTTGTAAGTTGCGGTCAGATTGTTTTTGTAAATTTCTTATGTTAGTGAAAAAGTGAACGTACATACGTTATTATTGAGTTTATCGTGGGAGCTACGTCTGCCAACAAACTACTCTGTAGTTTGGCAGAAGTAAAATGTACAAGCTTTTGATTTAATGTTCCAAATAAACACTTTTTCATTTTTTTTTTCATTTATTTTAGAAGTTACGGGGGGGGGGGACACACGTTTTACCACTTTGGAGGTGTCTCTTACGAAAATTGTTCAGTTTAGAAAAAAAAAAAAATTAGAGAACTCAATACCATTTTTGAAGACCTATTCATAGACACCCCACACGTGTGGGTTTGATGAAAAAGATTTTTTTGAGTTTCAGTTCTGAGTATGGGGAACCCCAAAACTTAGTGTTTTTTTTCTATTTTTGTGTGAAAATCTTAATGCAGTTCACAGAATACATCTACTTACCAAGTTTTAACAGCATAGCTCTTATAGTTTCGGAAAAAAGTGGCTATGACATACGGACGGACAGACAGACAGACAGACATGACGAATCCATAAGGGTTCCGTTTTTTACCATTTGGCAAAGGAACCCTAAAACCGCATCAAAATGCGTTGCGTAGTTTTAAAGATCTAACTAAGCATACATAGAGACGGACAAAGGGAAGCGACTTTATTTTACTATGCAGTGATACAAGGACATTATTAATGTTAAGATTTGTAGAAAGATACCAATACTGATATTTAATGAACAAATCAGAACAATGAAATTATTTTTCGAATTCACTAAAGTACCTTAGAGGTGACGCCCAGTGTGGGTCCCAAACGAACGCCATGTTTAATAGTATTACCTATACCATAACAATTTGGATACCTTCTTGCAAAAACAATAATATTCCAAAACAAACAGGTTTCTATTAAAGTATTTTTTTTATCGCGTACCCATTAATTTAGATGTGTTGCTAAAACAGTTTTAAAATGCTTGTAACACTCCAAGTGGACTTTAACCAAGCCTTTTATTCGTAAGGGCAAGCTATAGCGATCCCTTAAAAGCTCCAATTTAAAATAGAGTATCCCAAATCATAACAAGAGCTCTGTTGGTCAAAGATTTCTAAAGCACCTAACTTGAACGCGGGCAGCAAATTGTTTTAGAGCGCCGTTTTGTTTGTGCAACACTCGAGCTATCTCGGACTATCTAGAGGCGTGCTCTCAGAGGCCACACTCGACCTCACAACACAGATATTGCTTTATTTTTACAACTACAAATGCCAGGATTTTTTGTTAAACGTTTTAATATCCTGTCTTCTATGAGATATCTTTCAATAGAACTACATGCTCCAAATCGTCTTTTGTTCTGGCTTTTGTTCCGTAGATCGCAGTTTTATTTTCTCTTACAAAGTGCATTTAATACTTTGGTATTTTCTTAAGACAAAGATGTACTTTCTAGCATTTTTCGTAGGAGAAGTGTTGTTTTTTTATAAATCGTAATAATTTTCACAAGGTTAGCAGTGTATTTGACATTCGATCGCACCACACATTTCTCTTAGATATCGTTTGTATTTTTCATTTTTGTTGTTTACTAACATAGTTCTCAATTACCTACCTACTTACTAACACAAATATGGTTGTTCCGTACACTGTGAAACAAAAATTATATATATGTAAAAAAAAATGAAAAACAGCTCACATTTTAACAATTTTATCGTTTATACATACGTACAAACCTAAATCGCCTCTTTTACCCATGGGGGTAGGCAGAAACTACAGAACGCCACATGCTACTTTAGCCATCCTCATAAACTCTTTTTGCCTCGTCTACTTTCATATATCTGGTCATACACGCACGCCGCCCGGTTGCGTGAACTAAGCACCCGACCTTTCTGAAGAACATTACCAATAAGGTCACTATATTTTCTCCTAGAGCATTCCCTTTCTGCGTTTCCACTCATATCTTTTTTTTTTTTTTTCATGTTGGGAAATCATCAAATGACTTCTCCCACTCTAGGCGGAGCGGGAGGGCGTGTCAAACTTTTACTGACTAAAACCCACCCGTGTTCCATCAGTTGCCCATGTGCCAGGGTCACGGTATCTCTTTCGAACAATCACGCGACCCCGGCATCCTCTCATATCTGCCTTATAAATACCTTTTATTAACCGCCTTTATTCATTAATTCTCTCAACAGGACCAAACCATCTTAGCATATTCTTTTCAATATTTACATCTAGACTCCCATACTTCTTTAAAACTGCACCGTTGTCTTGTTATAATCATTTCTTAGTTTCTCATTTATAGTTGTGCTTTTGACAAAGTTGTCTAATCAACAACATACTAATATACAATTAATTAATTAAAAGTTGAATTTTGTAAATAATATTCTACGGAAAGTAAATAAGTTACTTAAGTTGAGCAATCTAATTGGTTATTACGAAAGAAAAATATTCTGTTCAGTAAATTGTATCGGTGATTTACAAAAATCTCAATTTACTAAATTATAGAAGATTTAATAAACTTTAGCGCACTATAATTTGTGCCAAATTCTGAGCAAATTAAAAAAAAAAATATTGCCTTATGTTTATATAGGGCAATTATTAAATTTTCTCCATTAACATAGCAGCGTGGGTATTGACTCTTTTCAAGTCAAATTGAAGTTTTGAGCAATTTCAATATTATAAAGTTTCCGGTATAATAATAATTGTTACTTTCACGGCTTGGTCCTGAGTCTAATATTAAAAATATCCGCATCTGTTAGTTGCAGGAATACTGGGCATTAACAAATTAGAACTGAGACGTAAGTGTGCGCTTTTGATGCACTACTACTTATTACTGAATAACTAGATCGATGGTGCGACTACCATAGCTGCTGTTCAATGTTTACTCTGGACCGGCTGCAGCAGTGTGCTTGTGCATCGCGGTGCCTGTTAGGACTGCGTCAGTGCGTAGTACCTATACTGCGTGATGTGCTGCCACAAACCAGGCGACCAAAAGTCATTTATTCAAACTAGGCTGAGCGTCAGGACTTTTTGAACGTCAAAGTTACATAAGATAGTCCCTCGAAACGCCCGCCCTGCACCTTGTGTTTTGTAAATCTATGTTTAATGTTTGTATGAAGTATTTAAGTTTATTGTTATGTGACTTGCTGCGCACTATATAGTGTTTACTATAAGTGCAGCAAGTAATTTTTATAAATATTAAAAAATGTCGCCATGGCTATAATATAAAGGAAACAAGAGACTAAGAATCGCAGATATTCAGGCCGTGCCTTGTTTACCTCAATTACAAAATAAATACTGAAACCATTCTCCTAAATTTCATATTACCATATCTGTGTTAAATTTAATAATCAACCAATAATCATCTATAACAGAGCGTTGTTCAGATTTTTTTATATTCAAAATAATATAATGTACCCATAATTACGAATTAAACGTCTCCAAGTATAATAGCCAATCTCGTTCTACGTTTAAATTGAGTTAATGGAAAACGAAGCTCTTGTTGGGGGAACTAAGCTTAGCAAAAGTAGGATGGTTATTAAAAAATCTGTCCAACAAGCTAAGATTGATATGATAGGGAAAAATTCCTATAAAAAGGTTGGTGATGTTTAGAAAGATTGTTATCTCTTGATATTAATGTGATCGCTGGATTTAAGTGACAAATGAGGAATTCGTCACCTTTGCATTAAGGGTTATTAGTTTTTTAAGTGAGAACTGTGGTGAGCACTTTTGTAATCTTATATCTTTAAACGAGCAATTCTTGTATATATGTATATATACATATATATAATATATATATATATCTATATATATATATATATATATATATATATATATATATATATAGATATATATATATATCTATATATTAATACGTGAAGCGAAAACTTTGGATCCCTTTTTACGAAAATTGGGCGAACGGAGGAGTATGAAATTTCGCACACTTATAGTTTATACAGAGAAGAAGTGACGAATGCTAATATTTTTTTAAATTATGCGTTAAAATACATTATTTTCAATAAATAACACGTTACACACACTACTGTTCATTACCGTGTATCTAATACACACATGCATAGATATTCTTTTGTTTATGGTCCAAATCTGTCTTTATTATTTTGTGCAGTGTTACCAACACCCAGAAATATTTACCCCTAAAGCTTAAGTTAAAAACCCCTAAAATTGCCAAAAAAATCCGCTAAAAAATATAATGAAAATAACCAACGAATGTTCAGTAATCATAGACCAGCACACAGTAGTAATATTTGTCTATATTTATTACGCGACATTTGTTAATCATTCACTCTGCATTCTTAGCATCGAGGAACCGTACTAGACGTCGCTAATACTTTTATTGTAATCAAAAACACAATGAGAAATGTAAGATGGCAAAAAAACCCTAAGAATACCCTAAAAATGGAACGCCCCTAAAAAATCTCAATCCTCTTATTTACCCCCTAAATTTGGGAAAACCCCTTATTTGGTAAACCTGATTTTGTGTCTATTCTTACTGAATGTCAAGTATAACCATAGGTAATAAATTAATTTTATAGATATATAACCTATTTCATTTTTAAAATCTATGATCATATCGAAAATATTTGTCTTTAATATTATTTGTATTAGCGACGATAGGAATTTAGTTTAGATTTGTAAGAAATATTTTTTGTGGTTTTATGGGGAGTGTCAAGTATGGCATTAGTATGTTTCCCATACAAAACTTAGTGTCGTGTACAAACTGTAGAGTTTGTATGCCTCACGATTGTACAGGCTGGTTATAATTATGACATTTTGAACTGTCATAATTAATTAATTAAAAATAAGAGGGAAAATTGTATAAAAACAGAGCTGTGATAATTCATTCCATATCCAGCAGTTAAGAAGTATTAAGAAAATAAAGAAGAGAGTCCTGAAGAAGTATTCTTTACTCATTACACCTACGTCCTGGTCCTGGCCATCACCATCCCGCCAGCGAACCCTCTCCACAGTAGTACAGCGTCAACAATTTGTCTATAGTGTTACTGAATGTCAAATATAACCATATTATTTTTTGATATATTTTTTTTTTCATTTAATAATGTATTTCTATTCAAATGAAGTACGGTCGAATTTCGACCAATGGGCGATCACTAGTATATATATATATAATCTGAATCTCGGAAACGGCTCCAACGATTTTCATGAAATTTAGTATACAGGGGGTTTCGGGGGCGATAAATTGATCTAGCTAAGATTCATTTTTAGAAAGTGTCGTTTTATACGTTTTTTCAATAATGAACTTTATCGATAATAAACTTTAACATTTTATGTTTTTTGTTTTATTGGAAGAAAAATAACAAAATGTAATTTGTATTTAAATATAATTTCTAAAAAACACAATTTACCAAAAAAAAAAAAATCGGGCATCCAGGTACTTTACTTAATAAGTGTTGCGAATTATCTTAAAGACACGTACTACCGGAATAAAATTAGCCTATAATAGAACACTATGACATCAGCTATCTGCCTGTAAAAACTCCGTCGAAGGTGGTCCAGCTGTTTTGGATATAAGCGGAACAAGTATAATAGTTTTTTGTCAAAAGTACCGTACATACTTTCATTATGTTTCGCAGTTACTAAAAAAATCTTATTTGACATTACAAACAGACACTTCAGTTTTATTAATTTGTTTAAATGTAGGTTGAATGATATGAAATAAGATATGTATACTTATTATACACTGAATTATTTATCTTCAAGACTTGACCATACTAAAAGTAATAGATTAATCCCCAAAATTCCCAGTAGAATTTATCTTATCAGTCCTGCAACGTCCAATGCTGAACATGAGCCTTCTAAATTGCATTGTCTCTGTGAAACTAGGCTCTGACTAGCAAACAGACAATACGACGTTGATCCTATACAAGTTGCCCGTTCCATCGTAATATTTGATACGGAACACTGAAAACAGCAAAACATCCTGTAGCAAAGCGGCGAACCAACATTCATATCGGAGTGCTCGCAAATTACACCGCCGATGTCGGACGCGTCTTACAAATGTTTCAGAAAAGACTTATTTTTATATTTCCTACTCCTACCTAATTGTGAGCTTAACTTTGTTATTTTGTAATAAAAACGTGTTTTCGTAGACATCAAAGTAATGCGGAAGAATTGATTTAGTCCCGTGCTGGGCGCCATTAAACGATTTTGGCGCCCAGCACGGGACTAATTCAATTATTCAATAACAAAGTTAAGCACATAATAAAATAGGTGTAGAAAATATAAAAATAAGTGTGAAAAAAGTTAAAGTCAAATAAGTGTTTTTTCTTGAACTTAAAAATTGAAACAGTATTTTAAATTTTAGGTCTTTAGACAGGTCCGTTCCCCACCTCATTTACTTATAGGTTAAGTAAATGCAGTGGGTATTTTGTCACCCTCAAATATATTGGTTACTCTCCGACCCGTGAACAGTAGACTAATGCATTTTTATGGAGCATAAAATCTACCAGTATTTCCCATTTTTCACTAATGGTCTCTTACTGTTTACAGCTAATGCCAAACAGCTAATGTCCTCTGTGTCCCATTTATAAATCAGCATACACAAGCACCCTAATTCCAAAAATAAAGCTTAAAATTTCCCTTCCCACCATAAAATCCTTTTTTACGTATTACGGGTAATTTATTTAAAAAAAGGTAAAGAGACTGCAAGCCGTCGCGCCGTGGTTGACATTTAACTCTGCGATAAATTTGCTTACCCAAGTATTAACCTAATTAAATTGGGTGACCCATTGTACCCGCAATGCACTCACCGGTTACCATTTTTTTGGATCCAAGCCAAAGTCAGTTTACTCGATCGTAATAACTTTAAGAGTACCTTCAAATAAATATTTTCAATATTTTTGCCGCAATGTATTTGCTTCGGTTACTTAATGGTCGGGCGATATTGCTTCTGTATTCTACTAAGAAATATTGGATTTGCACTTTGATAATTTTGATAATGTTTGCTCAGAATTTAAGAAGGCTTTTGTAGCATTGCGTATTTTACTAAAATTAGTGACGGCGCCCTACTTCGCACAGTTTTTACGACTTGACAAAACTCTGATATTTCTTTAATATATTATGTAAAATATATTATACTAAATTAAAGTAAAAACCTCATCACCGTCCGTTGAGTATTTTAGAAGAATAACGCTGTCAAACAGGCAGACATCAGGTGTGACTTTAATTGACTATACACATAATAAAATGTAGGTATACGGGTACCAACCCTCACTAGGCCTGCGTGGACCAACCCTCACTGAATCCACGTGCAAGATTACGGCCCACTCCCTCTCCCAGAGAAGAGGAGGCGTCTTGTGTCCCAGGAGTGAGTACATTATAGGCTGTTATGTTTATGGTTTGTGTATCGATTACTTCGTTTTACTAGAAGCCTGTGTATGAGGATGACCCACACACACCATCCTACCGTTTACTTATAAAATTACCTAAGGAGACGATTGTACCAATTTTTCCTTTTGACCTTTCAATAAAAGGATAATAATGAAAAGTTAATAACTAGACAATTTTTTTTTCTCAGAAATAATAATACTATCGTAGCTCGCAATTTCAGTCATAATAATACAAATGTCGCAGAAATACTTAAACAAGTTTTTCGTCGTTTGTTAAAAAAAAAACTGTTCCAGATATTTTGCCGGATAATTTACATTTTTATATAAAACGCCAGATTTTCCTTTGGTTACCGACGAAAATTTTTGTACGCTTTGGTTTAGAATCATGTTCAGAACTCATGGTTACAGTTTGTCGGTCGATAGTCCCTGGCACCTTGTGTAGTTTATGTGCCTTAAAGGCAAATTAGTGAAGAGTTATTGACATATCTACCTGATTGTAGTATGAATAGCTTATGACGTCACTATGGAGAAATACTCGTTTTCAGTGTTATGTTGTCGAATTGTTTCTTTTTGTAAGAAATAACGTTCAACGCCATCTTGAAAATTTCACCTGGAAAAAACATAAAAACGTCAGAATTTTTTTTTTGCTGTTAATTCTATCTGGTTTTATTTTCACCACTTAACAAAATGGATTATATTAAATTATGTCGTTACTGTTTTCACATAATGTTGTTTTCATAGTATCTTTTAATTAACCAACATATATATAACAGGCATTACTGGTTCCAATTCGTACTTTACATCAAGCATGCTTTGAATAAAAATCTTTTGATTTGTAGCTTTTTACCTGACTGCGGAAGGTAATGTTTAATGTTTTCTTATAAGACTCACAAGAAGTTTAGCGGTCCTCCCTTTAATAGCTAAGTAAATACTGCACGGCATTTTATGGTGATCGACTATCCAGCCTAAATATCTGGCCTTAAAATGAAGTAAGAACGACCTCATAAAAGTAACCCATCAAGTTCATAAACCGTGTCTCCATTACGGCGGGTTATAAACCCCAATCCATATCTCACGTCACAACACTCCGTAAAACCTTATAAAAACTCAGGAAGCGTTCGATTTGACGTTTCCACAGGCCATGAAAAAGTGGATTGGTGCCATCAATATCCATCATGTGGCAACTAAATTAAATTGCCGTTACGTCCGAAGCAAAATCCCCTGAGGCCGCCTCTGTCATCCCCCTGTCTCTACAACGGGTCGTTTTATTAAAACTGCAAAAACGGACAGTCGCAAACAAGGGTTAAGTACGAAATGATGGCTTTATGCGCGATGGTTCCAGTACTGTTACGCCAGATTAGGTCCCGAAGCGTCAAATATTGACTCTTACCGCCAGTTATTGGTACCTTCAATGGGAAATAAGGTCGTAATGGTCACGGATTTTGGGACAAGTTAAATAAATTTTGGCTGTAACGAAAAATGTTTTTGTCCCTATGTTTATAGGGGAGAGTATCGTTTGGATTTTTCAAGTGTTTACAAAAAGAGTTAAGTCAACCTGAAAGTGAGGAAAGGACGACATATTTTTCAGAAGTAACAGTGAAGTGCATTGAAACTATTTAAAAATTAAATTTTGTTAATAAGTTAAGTGTGCAATTTTTTTTTTTTTTTTTTTTGTATGTACATACTCGTATATAGGTAGTAGTAACATCGCATTGGCGCTTTATAGCTGTTAGGGTGTTATGTACGAAATTTGAAATAAATTCATTTTCATAGGCCGTTCTCTAGATCAACCTGAACCGTTGGAAAATGACAAAATTCGACAGTTAAAAAAAAACAGAACGTTATCAATGAAAATTACCTTTGTAGAGTAACTTCCATTTGTTACGAACTGCGGAATCCATAATAAAAATCACTGCATGTGGCACTCCTGACCCTAAAACGAATTCGATGACAAGCCATTTGTCCGGTTCGGTTCACTGCAGATAGATTTGATAGCATTAGATTTAGTTCCACGTTTACTACTACCGCATCTGGTTAGTTCCGGATTAGGTTGGCTACATGCCAGGGATTGTGATGATGATTTGCACTCTTTAATCGTTGGATTAACTGACATTTCCGAGACTAAATAAAATTATTTGAAAAAAGAGTAAAGTAAACACTATTTGTTTTTAAGTATAGAAGAACCTACACCACCTTAAAGGATAACAGTAATTCGAGTAATACAGACGGAATTGAGATATCAGTCGAAAACATAATTACTATGATTACGACAATATTCAAGTTGGTCTTTCGGTTCTGAAAAGCATTATACCCAGTTTGGAAAGATCATTAAATATTTTAAGAATTAAAGCTCTACTGCTAAAATCTATACTAATATTATAAAGCCGAAGAGTTTGTTTGTTTGTTTGGTTGACCGCACTAATCTCAGGAACTTCTGGTCCGAATTGAAAAATGCTTTGTATGTTGAGTAGTCTATTTATTGAGAAGGCTATAAGCTATATAACATCACGCTACAATCAAAAGGAGCGGAGCAGCAATGAAAAATTTACGAAAACTGGCAGGCATTTCGATGCGACGGGAAGGGCCAGGGGAGCAAAAATTTGACGCGGACGAAATCGCGGGCAAAAGCTAGTTATTTTATGTAATTAAAACACGCGTCAGTCACACAATGGATGACTTTTCGTCATATATCTGTGTTTTACTAGGTGATAAAAATACCAAAATAACACAGGCCTTTTTTTTTTAGTTTCGTTCTCAATAAGAAATTCTAACACAAGTGACGCCATGTCCGTTTGCCTATCCGTCTATCCGTATGTATCGTCTACGTCATGGTATAAGTGTTTCAAAAGTATTGCGAAGTTGCGAAAAAAAAATTCGATTAGGTTCGTTTAGGTAGGTTTCTTTTCCCCTCACAGTGGGTTCCTGCATTGACGAGGCGGGGGGCTCAGTAGCCGTGGTTTAGAACCCCATGGTGAAGCTAAGAGGAACCCGAGTAGGGGCCGCTCGTCAGGGCTTTTCCGCTCGAAGCCGACGATGTAGCGGCCAGGATGCGGTGTCGTTTGTCGACATCGCAACTGAGGCGGGCCGCGATGTATCTGAGGCATCGCGGCTGAAGGGTGGAGGCCGCGGCGGGAGAGGAGTGCCGGTATTGAGGTGCGTCGCTCTCCCTACTTTCCGTGGCCTAAACGGGGTCACCACCGTCTGATGGCGGACGCGGTGGGGCCGCAGGGGAAGAGGAGTGTTGGTATAGCGTTGGCCACTCTCCCTATCTCCTGCGGCCGAAAAGTGGTAGGCGGCGGGGCCACTGTCCTGACCCGTCGCAGGGGGACCAAGGGTGCCATTCACGGGGTCATCTGGCGCCCATGTGCTGATTGGTCCCCGGGGTGGTCACGGCGTGTTATGTATTCATGCGCGCCGTGAATGGGGGTATCCCCCAGAGGTGAGTCCGGCAACGGACAGCCGCGGCGGGTTCGCGGAAGAGTTTTTCGTGCCCGTGTTCCCGCCATAAGCGGTATAGGACCCCACTAAAACTCTACGGTGTCCACCGTAGAGTTTTAGTGGGTTGGAGATCTACATAACTGCACTATTTCCCCGTGGTAGCGCAGTATGCATGAGCATTCCTCCACGAAAAAAAAATAAATAATTGCTGAATGTGCCTCCCTTTTGACTTCGATTACGCCTGATAGAAAACAAAGGAAGAAGTCTATGATAGAATGAGTGTGTCTAGAAGATGCCTGTTCCATCTTGCTTGTCTGTTAAGGTTTACACAGCAGAAGGATAAAAGAAACAACGTTGTTGATGCACACTGCTGTATTAGGCCTTTTAAGATGTTCGTTATTGTTTTTATAAACCAAACAACTGAACCGGACTACAATAATCTTATTCGGAGGTGGCAAAGCACGAGTAATAAATACACCGATACACACCCCAAAAACCATTAACCTCCTTTCCGCATAGCAAGTTGAGCAAAAATAAAATTTACAACCCCATTAAACGGAGTATGCTAAACACAGGGGTATGTGTTTTCTTATTTTTATACGGCTATTTCGAAGTTTTACGCAGTGTGCACCGGGACAAGTGTAGGCGAATTCACTCTCTTTAAGTTTATGTGAAACAGGAACACAGACATAATGTATGAAGGTGATCTGAATCAATATTAAACTCAAACATACTTTAGAAGTTTCATATATAGGGTGTATGGCACATGGACCGACAATATTTTTGGGGTATTGTCAATGTCGTGTGCCATCTTTCAGCCAAAAACCCTATGTCCAAAGTTTCACTCATAAATATTTTTTTTGGGTGGGAAATCATCAAATGACCTCTCCCGCTCTGGATGGAGCGGGAGAGCATGTCAGACTTTTACTGACTAAAACCCATCCGTGTTCCTTCAGTTGCCCATGTGCCAGGGCCACGGTATCTCTTTCGAACGAATCTCGTGACCCTGGCAGGTCACTCATAGATTAGACCCCTAAGTATCGCTGTTTTTCATAGATTAATTCTTTTATAAGAGCTCAAATGCTCGTCAAGTATTTTTTTGCTATCTATGCAAAAAATATGTTTTATGTAGAATAATCGTACAATAAAGAATGCAATAAAAGTTATTTGGTGCAAATACAACTACGAACTAAAAAAAATGTCGTTTTAATGACGATAATTCAGATAATCTTTAAAAACAAACAAAAAATATCGTATTTCGTTTACACTTAGGACTGGGGTCTATGGGTGAAAGATAACCCACCCAATACCCCAAAAATGTTATCGGTCCATGAGCTAAAGATCCTGTATACATATCGTACAAGGGTCACGCTGGTTATCATGATATTGCTTCAGATCTTTCATGTAAGTTTACCTCCTTCGATCCTAGTACAATAGGATATGACACATCGTATTCATGAGACGTCAACTTCAGTTAAGTTCAGTCAGTTGGCATTGCTAAAACCTACTTGGAAACTAAATTCCTAGTACTATTTCTCCGTTTCGGTTATTGATAGAAAACACGTTTATTAGAAATGGTATTAAAACGTAAATCCCAAATTTATTTTCATTTTTACAAATGAAAATTAGTTTCAAATTTATGTTTTCAATACAGTTTCAAACAAATAGGATTTTATAAAAATTTGAAAGCCTCTAGGGATCACATTATATTTTTTTAAACAGTAGAAGCATGGCTTTTACCTTTATCGGCTTCAAGCATTGTATCTGAGCTACTTGAACCTTCCTTTGCCATAAGATACACGAAATTAGATGAAAGCATGGCACAAAAGATAAGAAAGCCAATCATAAAGGTTGGTAAAGCGGAGCTACCTGCCCACGCTGCTCTGAAAGTACTTAAGTACTTATGAAGTATCTTCCTGAAAATATTTGCGTAAATACCTCTTCTTACCCCAATTTTTCCTTTTTGAAAAGCATAACATTTTTATAAAAACTGAATACATTTTACCCTTGAACGGTTTCGAAAATCGATTAAAAACTTTTGATAAAAGGATTAAACTGAGATTGGGCAGATTTAAGCGAACTCAAATAACTTACGTCAGATTTAATATCGTTTGTTTTCATTCCGACGCTTTTTATTTCTTTGGGATGATCCGAAATTTAAGACAATATTGGGAGTCAACGATTTATGTTAAAGTGTTAAAAGAAGTGTTTTCCGGATCGTCACCGTCGTGGAAAACGATTTTTTTTCTACGAAAACGTACTGTACGTTTAAGTCTACTTGTGTTCCTAGTTTCATCGAAATCCATTCAGCCGTTAAGTCGTGCGAATGACAAACAGATAGACAGAGTAACTTGTGCACTTATGATTAAGTAAGTACTAGCTTTTGCCTGCGGCCTCGCTTTCGTGAAGTTCGGAAATGATCCCATGCAAACATACATATAATACGTTTCTATGGGATAAATTCCGACCTTTATGCTACGTACATGTGTATTATTACAAAGTATTCTATTTTTTAATCAGGATAATAAACTAGAGTGTAAAATATCATTCAAATCTGTTTATGCGTGACTGAGTATCAAAAATCCAAAATCCTAGATTCATAATACACATTAATAGGACGTAGGATATGTAGGTATGATTTATGTAAAACCACCTACAATGAAGGACAAATTACTATCTCTGACTTTTTTTTTCAAAAAGAAAGAAAAAACAGTATTTTCAGTGCTTTTACAACCGACATTACCATTTCAATGCCCATTTACAGTCCACTTATTTAAATAGAAAATGTTTCTCTAACAGTACTCTTTAGGGATGCATTGGCAATCCACAGGAGACTCGTATGAGCGATGGATACAGACAGTGCACTAAAACCAACTTTGTTACGTTCTTAGAAACTTATTTATTGGTCTTTACGACTTTTCCCTCTTATGAGTTGGATGGAAAATACCTGAACACTCACAATGTTTGTGATCCCTGTAGAGTAATGTATTGGTATACCAACGTTATTTTTCTTCATTGGACTTCGATACTTTCTTAGCGGCCCACCCAAAAAGTGAAAAGTGGAATCCCTGAACGGTGAAAATGTATGGAACGGAATCTTTTTTATTTTTGTTTTTTCTATAACTGACTAAAATGTTGTTGTTGTACCGTGTGGTGCCGGACGTAAAGAATAACAAGACCCCATTTCTTCTCGTGGGTGTCGTAAAAGGCGACTAAGGGGCTTACTAGAGAAAGGGCAGCAGCGTTCTCTATGCATTTTACCACCATTTTGCGATCGCCAACCCGCCTGCCAAGCGTGGCGATTAGGGTAAAGCCCCCCAAATTGGGAGAGTGCAGCAGTGGACGTCGTACGGCTGAAATGATGATGGTGAAATGATAACTAAAATGTTCCATTTTTTTGTGGGTTAGAACCATGTGTTGATTTAATAGCAACAGTTTGTGCGTTGATGTTCCCAGCACTATGTTATTCAATTCAATTCAATTTATTTATCTCAGAGAAAATCTCCATAAAAGTACATATTACATAAAAAAGTTACAATCATAAAAAAGTTAGTGTGTTAATAACAAAAATTAGACGTAAAATTGCCAACACTGCTGCTGTTAAAACTTTTAACTTTTTTTCAATAAGTATTGGTATTTTGCATTTCACGATCGTTATAATGGAATATAATATTGATATAGCAATCCGTTTTACTGACATTTGATATTGTTTACACGCATATTAAAGTTTGAGGTAGATGTTGGATTTAATTAATCTTTGTCATGACTGTTAATTTTACATTTAGCTGAGCCCGTTATATAACAGTCTTGTATTTAAGTGTAACCAATCTTCTTCTTAGCGCATCAAGGGCAAAAGTTCAAATATATTTGGCCCAAAATTCAACTATATGTTCGCTTACTGGCATAGTCCTAAGATTATCAAAAGAACAGGTGACCTTGCGGAGACATGCGGCGCAGGATTGAGGGTGGGACATTACCTGTGCAAAGGTGTCCCATACGTATTTGTGACCTGATCTGTAGAGACTGTTTGCTCTGAACGACTATACAATCATACAAAGGAGATTGCCTAGGTTTGGACCAAGTGCTGCCTAGGAATGTGAGTTGGTCTAGTAGTACTGTAGCATACACATGAACTATAAAAAATAAAAAATTGGTCCCAGGAAAAGTAAATAAATCCAGTTTTTGTGACAATGCATAATCTTGCATTAAACAATGTTTTTGAGATATTTTCTCAAAAATGTATTTCAGTTACAATAACATCGTACCGTATCACGTCGAGCGAAGACAAAAACCTGTTCTTATGTATTATCTGTCGCTATCCCTCACCTGCGCATGCGGTGATAAGCGTCCCTTTATTATAGGTCCCGGCAAACATCTTGAACACCGATTGATATACCCTTCTCGCTCGTGTGTATTCTCCCGCCAATGTGGAAGAGCGAAAAGGGTATATCAATCGGTGTTCAAGAAGTGTGCCGCGAGATATCATCATTTCAGCCGTAAGATGTCCACTGCTGGACTTAGGCCTACCCCAATTTGGGGGCTTTGCCATAATCGCCATGCTTGGCAGGTTGGCGATCGCAGTATGGTGGTAAAATGTATAGAGAACGCTGCTGCCCATTCTCTAGTAAGTCCCTTAGTCGCCTTTTACGACACCCACGGTAAGAAATGGGGTGGTGTTATTCCGCGAGATATACCCGACTACTTTTTGCTCAGTCTCACGTCACTTGTGATCCGTTGTGAACGCGACTGTGCATATTTTTTCTTGTGGTGAATATTTTGCTTGAAACAGCGACCTGGCTTCGAATCTGGACTATCGATATATGCAACGACCTGGCTTCAAATTGGACTATCGATCTATACAACTTACTCTTCAAACAGTGAACATGTTTCAACCACAGTTAAGATCATGTTTTATATGTAACAGTTCTGTGGAAAGAATTCAAAGACACACTTTAACTCGAGATCTCCAGAATTTACATCTACAAACGGTGCAACATATTATTCAAACTGTGATTCCACGTGAGGTTTAGTAAGTCATTTATTTTAGTTACCTTAATCTATACATTTTTCTTGGAGGTATTACAAAGACTCAACTAATGCGAAAACAACATGAATGTACTCTCTCTCTTTCTATGTAATGTATCGTATCAAAATGAGAGATAAATCATCATCATGTCGTGTTTGTTGAGGCCGTCATGGTAGGCTTTCCGAAAAGCTGTCCTATAAATACATAAGCAATACAACCGAAAACTGTTGTAACACACTGTATAGGTATACCTATACGATTTGCACCATAAAACAAAATTTACTTTCAAGTATTCCGCGTGAATGTATAATTATTATCGTAGGTATCCGCGTAGTATGATACATTTAGTTATTATGCGCAGATAAAATATTATATTTTATGTATTTGTAGTGTGTGAATACACGATTTATGCTTTGTTGTTTATTCCGCTTCAAGTTTTTTTTACTTAAAAGGCAGGATTAAATCTTAGGTGTCACAAGATCAGTTTTATCGAAAAATAATATGTTTTAATTATCATGTTTATTTTATTTTCATAAATAAATCATTGTAATGCCTATTGATTAAAGTTTTTTTTTTTTTCATTTTAGGTCACGTTTAATAATGATGAACACCTATGTCAAAACTGTAGCTACGTGTTTCACGGGTCGGAGGACCATTGGTTGTTGCGCGCACACTATGTGCTTGGTCTGGTTTACTGGGTTTGCTAGTCACCAAGACATGATTAGGGGTCCAGCTTTATCCCTAGACACAATAATAATCGATAACGATGAAGACGATTAATCAATATTATTATCTTAGTTTTGTTAACTGACTAATTAGTTGTATTATTATTATAAATGATGCAATGCCAATAACAAAATACAACCAATTAGTCAGTTAACAAAACGAATACAATAATATTGAATTTATTTATTAATCGTCTTCATCGTTATCGATGAAATGATTGATACCTAACAAACAACAACATCAAAAATACAATTAATACAATTATACTCGAACACACAAAAACCGTTTAATAGTTGATTTTGTACATTTGTTGCTACTAAGTTCATTTTTTCCAATAAAAATATTCAAAACAAGAGACTGTTTTTCTTTGGACTCCTGGGATAGTTTTTTATGGGCTTTGTAATACAGATTAGTGATGGTCTGAGGAACAAAATGTACTATGTGAGTATTCTAGGCAGCACTTGGTCCAGCTTCCATACAAAATTAGGCAATGTCCTTTTCTGGAAGGTTTTAGAAATCATACTGGTACTTCAATACAGAGTCCAGCCATTCACATAATTCTTTTCTTTTATTTCATTATTCAGCAGGGCTTTATTTCAGCTTAACACCCGGATCAGTATCAGGCCACCGAAGGCATATTTCCTCGTTTTATACGATCATGTATTTCCATATTCGGCTCGTACCCTTGAACCCCCTAGTTTACGACAGGGTTCTACACATACATGTATTTATGTACGTCTATACGTAGGTATGTACGTAGGTATTTTTATGAGACGTCGTGCTCATTCGCCTTTATGTATTTCAGACGAGAATATTTATTATTAAATTGTTTTTTTTATGTACTTTGGTGGGTGAGGATACCGTCATGTTGTCCGTTTTCTGGTCATATTTATTAGTGTTAAAGCATTCATCATACAGTTTTTACTTCAAAACTTAACCCAAGCGATAATCTATGAATCCATCATCATTTGCGTAGTCTTTTCCCAAATATGATAGGATTGGCTTCCAGTTTTACCCGTTGATACTGAATACGATTATTTTACATAACACACAACACAGTGACTGGATAATACGATACCCCTTCATCATCATTTCAGCCGTATGACGTCCACTGCTGGACATAAGCCTCCCCCAATTTGGGGGGGTTTGCCATAATCGCCACGCTTGGCAGGCGGGTTGGTGATCGCAGTATGGTGGTATAGTGCATAAAGAATGCTGCTGCCCATTCTCTAGTAAGTCCCTTAGTCGCCTCTTACGACACCCACAGGAAGAAATGAGATGGTGCTATTCTTTACGTCCGGCATCACACGATACCCCTTAGTAAGACTGTTTGTCAGACTTTCGAGCGTATAACTACCTAGCCGAGATCAACGGTTTAACGTGGTGTCCGAAGCACGAGGGTTCACGATATACATATGTATAATATAATGGATGGTCACCAATCCACGGACCGGCATTGGCATGCGTAATTTAACCTTCAATTGGCTTTTGCAGCTGTTAGCTACGAGCCCTTAATCCATGGAAAAAACTTAATATATATAAATTACGCGTCACTTTGTTTGTTCAGGATGGACTCCTAAACTACTGAACCGATTTTAATAAAATTTGCACACCATGTGCAGTTTAATTCAACTTGAAAGATAGGATAGCTTACATCTCAATTTAAAGTCGCAATATTATTTTATTGCAAATTATTTGTTTATTATTTGACAGTCAAAATTATCTGTTAGCTCCAAACGAGTTGAGCAAAATTTTGACGCGGACTAAGTCGCGGACAGAAGCTAGTATTATATAAAATGAACTCGTCAATTTCCTTTGCAGTAAACCATAGGTAAGTAGGATTTTGAGCTTTTACAAAAAAAAAAAATTATTATTTCACAAGTATTAAGGTCATAAATTTGACCACATACAAAAAAAAACAGCAACACAAATATTGTTTAAAAAAAAAATAGAATTTCTCTGAATTTTCTCTCTTCAAACATCTAAAAGTCCTCCTGATGAGTGAGGACCCTAATATAATCCCCTATATAGTTTTAAGTATTTAAACTCAATATTATTTTATATATAACATTTTCGTTTTGTCACTAATAAAATTGTTGCCAAAGTGGTTTGCAAACAATTCCGCCATTAATTAAACGTAACCGAATTTTGCTTTGCACAAAGTTGTTGTAAATTTTAATCTAAACTGATGACTAAAATATATTTTACACTTAAGTATTGTTAACTTTGAGATTATGAACCAAAGTTCAAGGTTGTAGGGGTGGGGGAATGTAATCAGATCAGTGCACAATGTGGCAATAAGTTTATAACTTAACGTATCCTACTTACAATGCAATTAACGTATTTAGAGCTTCTTAATAATAAACAAATTCTTAAACTCAAGAATAAATATGGTAATAATTTGTCATTGTGTTTATTTAACATGAAACTCCAAATCACATTATAGCCTTAACAAACACCAACCTACTTTATCAGTCCTACTAAGTAGTGATGTTCACTATATGGCGAAATGTGTCCTTTTTTTTTCAGGATGGGAAATCATCATATGACTTCTCCCGCTGTGAGCGGAGCGGGAGGGCGTGTCAGACTTTTACTGACTAAAACCCACCCGTGTTCCATCAGTTGCCCATGTGCCAGGGTCACGGTATTTCTTTCGAACAATCACGCGACCCCGGCAGGCATCGGTCCTATTAGAACCCTACACTGCTGCTGACATCTCTTTGAGGCGCGCGTGGAACACTGCGCGCCGTCGACCCGAGCTTGGTCCTTACCGGGCGGCGAGCTACCCATTGCTCGCCACCCGCAAGCTCGCGCCTACGGTGGCCGGGAGTCCGCTATTGACTCCCGACGCCCGGGGCGTCTCCTCCTGCGGCTAGGGACGTTAGGGCGCAGAGACTGCCACTCCTTTACGCGTCCCGCCTCCTCCTTCGCGAGCATTACTGCTTCGCAGAAGGAGGTTACGGCTTCCCATTCCCTCTCGCTCCGTACCATGGCTCGCACCAGGGCCGGACGCGAGAGGTCGCCGCCGCCGATCGCCTCCACGAGGACACGGCGGTGCTCCGCCCAGGCAGGGCACACCTCCACCGTATGCTCCACCGTGGCGAAATGTGTCCTTGATCTGAATTTTAAATGTAACATTTTTAGACTAGGTACGCACGGTGACAAACCAATCTATGCATTTCCATTATAAGCTGCATTTCTCATTGCACGAAAAGCCTATAAAGGAGTTGATGGACGCTTCTGAAAGTGCTAAGCTCGTAGCCAAATTCTGGGCTGACTATATTTAGATTGCTATCGTCACGCTAAGAATATATAGCCGTGTATACCAACCATTCTTATGCAAATACACGTTAGCTTGAGTTAGATTTTTATATCGAAACAAAAATGTACCAAACATTGTAAAAATTCTGAAAGTACGTGCGCGAAAACAGAAAAATCTGCCTTCGAACAAATCTTGCTCTCAAAATGCATAGTGAGCTAAATATTCCGTCGCTTCCCGGTGCGACTTCACAAATTCCGTTTGGTTTCATACGAGTGAACATTTTTTGAATATCTTCATCAAAAGCATATTTTTAAATTGCTCTCAAAGGTAAGGAGAAGAGAAAAATAGTAACGGAAACTTTTCGTCCAAAAACAAGGTTTCTAATGGTTTTGATATTAAATGGATAACTAACGAGATTAAATACATCGCTTGTAATAAAATATCATGGTTTTGCTGACAGGATAAACAAACACTGAAAAAGTTAAGTTTAAATCTGAAAAACAAGGTCTTTCAAATTTTCAGCTACATTACACCCGAACACCCAAGATGTTAGCCCTGCTTACTTTGGGGGTCAGCGATCAAATCAAATCATGTTCAAAACTTAATTGTGTGAAACTTACTAACGAATTTTCTATAATCACCTTTTTTACGGCATTAGTGTTCTTTGTGTCTATATTTCTTACATTGATGTATTTGTTCAAGACGAGTATATCCAAAAGAAAAAAACCAACAAATATAATTTTGTCAGTAAATTGCCTCGATAATTTTGAAACACAGTGAAAGCAATATATTACAATATATAGTATTTGAAAGCAGTGCACAGTAGTGGCAACCAATGGTAACGGTCGTAACTTACGAGGTCGTGCGTTCGAACCTAAGCAGGCACTTAATGATATTATTTTCGTGAGAAAACCGGCATGTCTTACAACCAAATATTCGAAGACATGTGACATCTACCAACCCGCACAGGGCCCGCGTGGTGGATTATAGCCAATTCCCTCTCACAGAGTGGCTGCTGATAATGGTGATAAGTACCCGTATAGTTACAGAAACCTTTAAAATCTTACATTTAAATTACCACATCTGTAAACTCCACTTACCTACGTAAAATCGCAGAGCTTTAAAATGGCACATACAAGAAACCCTTTGAGAATTAATGTCTTACTTACTCAATAATCACGAGAAACCCAATACAGCTCACATATATTGTCATGGCAACCGTATTTACAACAACTATTAATATCAATGCATAATAAGTGCTTTATAGGTTTATTACTAACGTCTCCTAAACACAATTGCTTGATCAATTTGGAGGTATTTGTACGATGTATTGACTAATTGGATGCGAGAGAGCGAATTAGCGAATGGTTGGAAATGAGGTTAGTACTTGTAGGTATTGGAAGATAATTATTCACCAGCCAGCAAGTTGGGTCGTGTGACGATCGAAAACTATCCCACGGGATCGTACTATTTGTATAAAGTATTAATACATATTATAAACTATTGGTGTGCCAAAGGAGACGGATACGATTCCATACAATTTTGGGCCTGGATGTAAAAAGATCAAAGTGGTGTCAGTAGATAGGTACTATATTATAAAACAATCACTGAAAATTTTGTAGATTTTGGCAATCTGAGAGCAGAGTTAAAATAGATTTACGAAAAGTGAGGTTATGTAACAATCTACACTTAACACCTGATTTTTGAAGTGTGATTGGGCTCCATACATCCACATCGCAGACAAACAATACGGTGGCGAAGCTGTCTAGGTTCAGTAGGTTCACCAAGAGGTGGTCTTTGACCCAAGATCCAGCAAGCTTGACAAACATGGTCACTGGAGCTTACTTGAAAGATGTAAAGTGTTTAGTAATAGATAACATGATCACTTTAAAAAAATCTCAGTTCAGTAATAACTTAGTTCAACGTAATGTATCTTCATAGGCCTTTTAAATGTTTACCTATGTATAGTTTATTATTTTGGTAGTATAATGGTGAAAGAAAACGCTGTAAAGACTGCAAGCCAGCGTGGTAGACGTTGGTGAACTAATAAATAGGAAGTGAGTAAGTACTTACAGATTGTGGTGCACGCCATTGACGAATCACTGCTAAAATCATTTCGTCATCTAAAGCTCGACGACCTATTGTATTACAGCGATTAGTCGCTATGCCACAATTTACGCAACGATCCATGGTTTCAATTCTCAATCGGTAGGCCGTTCGTGAAATCCAAAATAACAAGTCCAAGTCAAACGTTAAAGCGGAGTTCTCAGTGTCCGTTATGGTAGCAAGGCAAAGGTTGTACAACGAGATAGATCAGAAGTCCGTAGACTGAAAGCAGGGGTCGAGGAAAATATCAATAAAACTATGAGAGGAAACACACTCAAAACGTATACGCAATGCAAACGATACGAAACAAGTGAGTTGACCATGCCTACATGACACTGACGTTTTATGTAGGCATGGTCCGATATATCAAAACGAATTCAAAATCCGATTTCATATAAAAATCGATTCGTATCGATTTCTCAAACTTGAAGTGTGGATTTCAAAAATCTACCTAGCCGAACCAAACGCTAACGATCGACCACCAAACGAATAGACAATAAAATCACTGGATCTCATCACCAAACGAAATCTAAACGCAAACTGGATTTTGTTAGAAATTCGCTTTCTAACTAAACGTAACTTAGCGGAGTAAAAAAAGATAGCGTGAATGTGTGATTTAGATTTCGGCTTTCGGAAATCTAACGGACATTATAATGCGATCAATATCATCTTTACTGCTAAGTATTTCATTTTCGAGATTATACGTTGATGTATTTTGGTTTATGGTTCAAGGTTTCTTGGAGTGAGGCTTGACGGATTTTGAAATCGATTTTGAAATCTGAAATCGGATAAATATCAGTTAGCGTTCAAAACCAAAAACGCCCATGTCTAGTTTCATGTCATGCATATCATGTCAAAGTTAGCACATACAAAAAATACAATAATCGATTGGTAAACGTGGATCAATTTATTTAATTATGTAGATATTTAATCGGTTTTAGTTGTTCAATACGTTAATTCTAATAGATTTAATTATTTTAATTCAATTAATCATCTAGTGAAGGCATTTTCTTAAATAGTATACCCTGTCTCGTTAATTGATTATAATTCAATCGGTATTCCATTTACTTCGTAACCTTAACTTAATTTTCTGATTTCTCATTTTCCAGATTGTAAATTGAGTTGATTTTTCAGATTAATCCAATAGAATAATACAACCTTTTTTTAAAACTATATCTGTACTTATTACAATTTGGCCCAGAAATGCCCGTCTCCTTTCTTTCATGCAAATCTATTTAGCCGTTTTTGCGTGATCGAGTAACAAACATCCAAACACAACTTTCATATACATAATAATATTCGTAGGATAATTTGCGGAGCAGTGCAGTTTGACGCAGTGCAGCAGTGGCCCAGTGTTAATGGCCCTGACTTACAAGCTGTGGGTCGTGGGTTCGACCCCAAGCAGGCATTTTACATTGGGTATATAATTCCATATAATGGTGATGGAAAACGGTGGAGGAAGACAAAAATGTCTAAGCCATGTGACATGTACAGCCAGTGCCATGGATCACCTGACCCCTTTTTCCTTATTTTTTCTATGTAGGAGGGGTCAGATAATGCAAGGCACTGACTGTACCAACCCGAACTAGACCCGCGTGGTATATTACGGCCCAATCCCTTACGAAGAGAAGAGGCCTGTGTCCCAGCAGTGGGAACAATACACACTGATTTTGTAAGGATAATTTGACGATTTATTTACCTGTATCTATCTAGAGCGTGGCTCTAGCCGTTACCAACAATTATCTCAATAAGACATGCGTCCCATTCGTTAAAATGAAATATAAGTCCTATACAGCAGTAGACAGACTAATTCTATAAATGAATGAAAATATTTTGTTTATTTATTGGATACAGATTTCATAGGAAAAATTTTTCAATAGCGAGACACGAGTCTAAATTGTCACACTATAAACACAGACTAATTAAGGACCTCCTCCTTTTTGAATTCGGTTAAAAATAGTGTAGATCGAGTCTTTCAACTTTGACCAGTTCTGTACTCTTCGCATCCAGCGGATTCCTTTTTTGTTCAAAGGTAATTTTAGCCAGATTACAGAAAAATAACTATAACGTTGCAACATTTCGTTGATATACAAATATTACGCATTCTCATATTTTGTAAACCAATGAAAGCTCGATAGAAATAATTGAGAGTGAAAGTTTAGCACAAAATAAAAGAATTAAGCTTGTGACTCCTAACGAAGTAATGAGAGAAATTCAAAATAAAATTAGCTCGAAAAAGTGTCCGGGTTACGACCTAGAAGACGAAGGTTGCTGAAGTCATCATGATTGCGAAGCCTGGGAAACCACCCCATGAAGCATCATCATACAGACCTATTTCTCTGTTGCCGGTGTTATCAAAACTATTTGAAAAACTGTTATTGAAACGGTTAAAACCATTAATAGAAGATAAAGACCTTATACCAAACCATCAATTTGGATTCAGGGAAAAACACTCAACTATTGACCAGGTACATAGAATAAATAACATAATTGAAAAAACGCTTGAAAATAAGGAAGTTTGCGCCACCGTATTTTTAGATGTCGCGCAAGCTTTTGACAAAGTTTGGCATAAGGGTCTAATATTCAAGCTCAGATGCATGCTGCCAGAATTTGCAGATATCCTAGAGTCATATATAATTAATAGAATGTTTAGAATACGGCAGGATGATGCTTATTCCGAGCTTGAAGCTATAAAAGCTGGTGTGCCTCAAAGAAGTGTCCTAGGCCCAATTTTGTACTTGTTATACACATGTGACATCCCAGAACTGGAAAACAACACCATTGCGACCTTTGCAGATGATACTGTAATTATGGCTACTGGATCAAGCCACAGAGAAGCAGTAGAAAAAGTTCAACTAGCTGTGAACAAAGTTTATGACTGGACACAAAAATGGAAGATCAAACTGAATGAGTCAAAATCAATTCACATTGACTTCACAAACAAACACTTGGACTATCATCCAATCTACATAAATGGCAAGCAAGTGCCTTATGCTAATACAGCCAAATACCTTGGCATAACTCTCGACGCCAAGCTGCGTTGGAAAGCTCATGTCAAAAAGAAAAGGCAGGAGCTCGATATACGTTATAAAAGTATGCATTGGTTACTCGGAAGGAAATCCTGTCTATCATTACATAATAAAATAACCCTATACAAGCATATTCTGATGCCAATATGGACGTATGGTATCCAACTTTGGGGCTGTACTAAACAAAGCAACGTCAAAATAATCCAACAATTCCAAAATAAAGTACTCAGGGATGCTGTCAATGCACCCTGGTACATAAGAAATGACGACCTTCACCGTGACCTAAAAATGGAATTCGTCACCACCATTATCCAAAAATTTGCTGAAGCCCACGAAAACAGACTTCACCGACACGTGAATGTTGAGGCAATCCAGCTGCTAGACAACACAGACTTAGTGCGAAGGCTAAAAAGAACTAAACCTTTTGAATTAGTGTAAATGATAAATGATTTTATTTCTGTAAGTAGGATTGTACAAACACTTTTACATGTCAATGATATTTTTTTTAAACTAGATGAGTTCGGCGTTTCCTAACTGACTACTCTGAGAAGAAAGGCCGAAACAAACTCAGAGGTCACAGTCTCTTTTAAAGTCCAGACATAATCTTGTTCACATCATGTGAAGATCATGTACATTGAAAGAAGAAGAAAGAAAGAAAAATTGTTTATTCTGCACAAACAAAACGCACATTATAAAATTAAAAATAAAAAAGACATCAAATGCAACGTAGCCAAAAGCCCCGTATTTAAGTCAATAAAAAATTTACAGTTTAGCAATATTGACATTGCTTGTGGACTATAGACTAGTGACCAAAGACAAAACAGAATATGTTACGACATTGGCAATTACATCACATACATAAACAAAACAAAAACAAAATGCCGATTGTAGATTGCATTAATTATCTACTCTTGTAACGAATAAACCACAATATGAAAAACCAATAACCTGTGCGCCGCATCTGTGCAAGAACAGGTCGTTGCTCAGCAATATGCTGTGACTTCAGACGAACCTAGTGTCAACAGCGCTGATTTTCAGCAACTACCTTTGGAAAATGACGTAATGACGTCTGTGTGAGCTAACTGGTAAGTATGCTTTTTACGAAAATAAAAGTGATTCTAGTTGAAGATAGTATGTGTTAATATAATTGTATTTATGCGTGATAATATTATAATTAAAAAAATAAATATGTACATATTAAGACCCTATTATAGTAAGTACAACGATATTAAACATGTTAAGTAATAACTTAAGACAAGCTATACCATGGGAATTGCGTTGGTATGGCGGCCATTTGCATTATGGCATGGCGTTTGCCTACCAAGCTTTCGATCAAAGCGGTAAATTAGCAACATTAGTGTGACTTGATAGTGTTAAAACTGGATTATTATTTTAGTGGGCCCAACAGATCATGGATCGATCGATGTACGCAGGGGCAAGATCTACTGACATCTAAAGGAGTTCAAAACCAAACCAAGCACTACCATTGCTCTAATTCCCTTCCACCTGCAATGATGTAGACCGGACCCAGCCAGGGAGGAATCAGACAGAGGCCATTCACACTGTTGGAAAGGCAAATCCATTGCCCATAGGCCATGACCCTCGAGGTAAGCACAGGAAAAGCAGTAATTGTTATTAGATATTGTATCGTACTATGTGGATTGTTGTGTCTTCATGAGATACACCTTTAAAATACTTAAAAAGTGTTTTTTTGTCCTCAGGGCTCTGATTGGTGGAGGAATGTTATTCCAACAGTGTGTGGCAGCATATCTGAAGGCCGCGGTTCCGCGGTTCCGCGGTTCTATGCTTTGAGGAGCAAAGAGGTTTGGTAGAAAATCGTGGTTCATATTTTACATTGGTGACTGAAATGGTCTTTTGAAGAAAGAACCACACAGATTGAGTGGACCTGTCCAGTCAGTGCAAGCATTTGTCACTAATCGTTTAGCTCAACTCGGAAGATAAGGAGCCCAACGCTATGACGAACAGTACCAAAGAAAGGACATTTGGGTAGGCCACATAAATTACTCAAACTGCCAGATCATGATTACTAAGAAAGAAAGAAAACAAAATTAAAAAAAGACCCACATAGTCTTCACATTCACAATAATTAAAAAATACGATACTTTACAAATTAAATATTCATGTCATTGTATATATAAAAAATTATCAATGTCAATGTGTACCTATACAAAAAAAAAAGAAACGTATATAATTTTGTTGGTCAGATCATTTGATGACCATGTAGATCGGTGTCTGAAATGGTCTTTTGAAGAAAGAACCACACAGATTGAGTGGACCTGTCCAGTCAGTGCAAGCATTTGTCACTAATCGTTTAGCTCAACTCGGAAAATAAGGAGCCCAACGCTTTGACGAACAGTACCAAAGAAAGGACATTTGGGTAGGCCACATAAATTACTCAAACTGCCAGATCGTGATTACTGAGAACGAAAGAAAAAAAAGATTTAAAAAAAGACCCACATAGTCTTCACATTCACAATAATTAAAACAATACAATACTTTAAAAAGTAAATATTCATGTCATTGTATATATAAAAAATTATCAATGTCAATGTGTATATATAAAAAAAAAAACGGATATAATTTTGTTGGTCAGATCATTTGATGACCATGTAGATCGGTGTCTGAAATGGTCTTTTGATGAAAGAACCACACAGATATTGCCACTAACTACTCAAACTGCCAGACCATAGTCAAAAGTGACACAGTGACCCACATAGTCCTCAAATTCTCAATAATCAAAGTAATATTCATACAATTAATATTCATGTCATGTGAAATAGTAAAAAAAAAGAGTAAAAAATAGCAAAATAATAATAATAAAACAACATTCAATGTAGATTTATTGGAGTGTACAAAGAGTGTAGTGTACAAAGTGAGTTAAAATAGTAACAGTATTGTGCTATACATATAACACATGAACATAGTGTTTTAAAAATTGTATTAGACTCTAAGAAAGTGCTACGGACTTGTATATAAGTGCAATTGGACACTATTCTTAGTTTTAACATAATCTATTACGAAACATATTAAGTTAGAGTTAAATTGCTTATTAGCCTTTTTGGCTAGATCGTAATTAATTACTAAGAATTTTGATCTTACTAATAAATTATAAAAAAAAAAATATTTTGTAAACGTCATAGTCTAAAAATTACCACCCAAGTTAAAACCGACCTTGGCTTCAATCCCGAAGAGTTTTTGCACTTTAACCTTCAACTGCTAAACCCTACTATTATTTTCCTATGAACCGTATCGCAGAGGTCACCTTAAAACTTTTGAACACGTAAATTCGTACTCCATGGGTCATTAAACAGTAGATGAATTTATGTATAATGAAAATCGAATTCCCATTAAATAGTATTCGTAAAAAGAAGTATTCACGCTGAGTCGAACTTTCATCTATTCTGTGCCTCCGAGGTTTTTGACTTCAATCGTGATAAAATTTTCTGTCTGACTATTACTAAGTCACCGTGTCATGGGAAGGATAAGCTTTTGACATGATATCCATTCAAATTTGTTACAGTTCTTACGAAAATCTTAACATTTGGTTAAAGTTTTTAATTTATTATTATTTCTTCTCTGTAATAATTATAGTTTTTTTATATGCCAATGCTGTATGCCTTGTTGAATTATCGATGCTGCGATGGGTTGACAAGTTTTTAGTTAATTATTAATAATAATAATAATAATATTCCACAACTATCACACAACGCCATCTAGTCCCAAGCTAAGCAGAGCTTGTGTTATGGGTACTAGACAAGTGATAAACATACTTATATATTTCTAAATAAAATAAAATAAAATAAATGAATAAAAAATAAATATCTTAGGACAATCAACACACCGTTATCTGATCCCAAACTAGGCAGAACCTGTATTATGGCAACCAGACAACTGATAAACATACTTATATATTTCTAAATACATACATATTATAGATAAATTACACCCAGACACAGAACAAATGATCGTGCTCATCACACAAACATTTGTCCTGGGTGGGAATCAAACCTACGACCTCCGGCATAGCAGTCAGGGTCACTAACCACTAGACCCACAGGCCTGTAACCTACCTGGCACTTGTTGGCTGACGTAAACAGCTATCCTCCCAGACCTTTTAACATCGTAATTTATTTATAATAAGTAATTGTGCCGTTTCTTTTCGTTTTTTCTCTACAGGAGGCGACCAATTGGAACCAAGCAATTTAGTTTTTCCCGTTGTGATATATTCATGGATAACCTCTGTCTGGTGAAACAGTGGTATCGGTATCGGCCCACCATGCCTAGAGGGCCGCATCATCAAGTGACGGTGATCCCACGACCGCACGGCCTCGATAAAGATGCGCCTTGTATAAATGTTTGTTACTTCTTTGGATTCAAACGACAAAATAGCCAAAGTTTCACTTCTGCTGTTTCATAAAAGGACACTTATAAATCGTCAGAAGTGAAAGATCTCCGTGAAATTTAAAACGTATCTAGAATTTTGGTTACCTCTAGCTTATTTTATGCTGATAAAAAATAGGAGTATAAATTCAAAAATACTACTATTTTGTAATTGCATAGCACATAATATTCACACATTGTACCAACTATAAAGCTACCATTAACTGGGTACGTATTTCGAAGAGTCACCGTCGAGTTTCTTGTCCGTTTTTCTCTATTGGTACCTACTACGCTTTGGAATGGGTAATTAGCTTCATATTTCTGACTGACCGTCCCCTTTTTTTTTCTGGATGGGAAATCATCTAATGACTTCTCCCGCTCTGGGCGGAGCGGGAAGGCATGTCAGATTTTTACTGACTAAAACCCACCCGTGTTCCTTCAGTTGCCCATGTGCCAGGGTCACGGTATCTCTTTCGAACAATCACACGACCCCGGCAGGCATCGGTCCTAGCAGACCCCTTCACTGACCGTCCCCTTGATTGTTCAAAAGTATCTGTTAGATCTACACTGGCCAGAAAATTGCAAAAAGCGTAGGTAAATTTGAATTTTATGGGCTACTTTAGTTTACCCCTCTTAAAATAAAACTCAGTTTAGGACCAGTTGGAGTCTTGGACACGCCTTCCCGCTCCACCCAGAGCGGGAGAAGTCATATGATGATATCCCATCCAAAAAAAAGTGTAGGACCAGTTGGAGTCTTGAAGTTATTCCGTAATAACTCTAAGTAACCCCGTATCGTTATGTCTGTCTCTTTTTCTTTACTCATTAACATTTTGCAATCCATTTTGTGTCCCTAGTCAAACGCCCATGGAACTCGCCAAAAACTTTTTTTGGTTATGATAGCTACTCTTAATTTTCAGCTCTAAATGACAGTGTTTTCTGTTAGTAAATAGATTCATGTTTTTAATTCATAGGTGGGTACTTCAGAAGTTTAAAACATCAGAAGTGAAAGGCTGTAGGTTACCGCGAAAATGAAAACGTATCTAGAATTTTGGTTTGTTCTAGCTTATTTAAAGCTGATTAAAAATCTGAGGGCCTGTTTTTTTTTCAATATACTATTTTACTAATTCAGGAACTTCGTTACAAGTTTTAAAGCTACCATTTACTGGGTACGTTTTTCAAAGAGTGTGCGTGCAGTTTCTGGCGCGATCTTCTCCAAGGATACTTACTACGCTTTGGTATGGTTAACTAGCTTCATCTTTCTAACTGAACGTCCACTTGATAATTCAAAAGTGCCTGATAGACCCACACTAACCTATAATCTACATCTACACTATCTACACTATATATATATATTATTATATATATATTATAATATATTTTATATATTTATATATTAATATTATAAATGCAAAAGTAACTCTGTCTGTCTGTCGCGCTATCCTGCTAAAACTACTGAACCGATTTAAATGAAATTTGGTACGCAGATTGTTTAGAGCCTGAGAAAGGACATAGGCTACTTTTTATCTCGGTAGTATGTTCCCGCAGGATAATTTCCGACCTCCACGCGGGCGAAGCCGCTGGCAAAAGCTAGTTTGAAATAAGCGTAAGTAAATTAAAATTTCTCGGACTACTTTAGTTTTATACCCCTTAAAATATAACTCTTATAATCAACTGTTGTATCAGGAGTCCCGAAGTAATTCGAGAATAACTCTAAGTAAACCCGTATATTTTTGTTTGCCTCATTCACTTACTCATTAACATTTTGCAATCCATTTTGTGTACCTAGTCAAACGCCTTTGGAACTCGCCATCAAACTTTATTTTAAGCTGTTTCATATTAATGATGTATATGCTGCTCCATTTTAATTTTAAGCCCTAAACGACAGTGTTTTCATTTTAGAAAATAGCAACGATCATCGCAGGGTGGCTGGCAGCAGCCGGATGAGAGTTGCCAAGAATCGAGCTGAATGGCGTACAATTGGGGAGGCCTATGCCCAGTAGTGGACTCCTATAGGCTAATGATGATAATGATGATGATTCAATGTGGTGGAATTAGCTGTAACTTATCAAAAATATAGTAGTGGCAATTTAAATAGTAAAAATGTAGAATGGTGTCGGTAAAACATGTGCCACCATGTGCCTCTCGCCAAGGGTAACGTTGCAATGACACGTAGGCATGCTTTATAGAGACTGAGTAGCGGATATAGGTAATACGCAAAGCTAACCTAACTGCGATCTACTATCACTGACTCAATTGTGATTCATAATTTGGAGCAATACCTCCAAACAACTAGGGAAAAGTTCAAACAGACCTAACATCTAGTGCTGAAAAATCCTAGTCAGTTAATGTTAGCTTTTTTTTTCAAGTACAGCTAACCAACTAAAGTATAAACAGATAGGAGAGGATCGCGCAACAAACCAATCTTATTTCAAAAATCCTCCTTCATCATTTTTTACGTTTTTATAAACCAACACATACTGCAGACGTGTCGCACCGCAAAGCATATTTTTGTAAAAGAGTATATTTAAAAAAAAAAATCGTACTTTAAAAAGTGGAAATAAAAAATATATTTTAAATGTTTGTCAGGTGTTCAATTCACCTTTTTTCATTTCACACATTTTTTAATGAAAATCTAATTATTTTCTCGTAAGTAAGACCTACAATACGATTACAATACCTATTTAAAAAAAAACACCGCTTCAATACGATTTTCAAAGACCTATTGATATCATGTCTTAAGAGGTATATAGGTAGGTATCAACCTACCACATTATTTTATTTACTATGATCACTGCCTAAGGCACATACCCATGATTAGGAAAAAAGTAAATAAGTATATTATTCCCCACGTTGCACTGTATTCAGTACAATTTAAGAAACAATATATCTATTATGCCATCTTCTGAACATACCTAGCAACAATACATGCATTTCGCAAGCAACAATGCTCAGGAGAGTGTTGTCGCTTGATGACAAAGACAAATCGATTGACATAACAATCATCAAAATTGGCGTTCGCGTTAGTGTCTAGAGTGCCACAAAAGATACGTGACATACGTAGGCTTATAAACACATTAACCTACTTTACGTCACACAGTCATTAAAAAATGTTCTGTGCTGCGGCCCGTCGCGGCGTAGTGTGCTTGGCTTAAGAGTTCCACCATATCAGACTGGGGCCAAGAATTAGCATCGCAACGAACTATAAGTGTCTTGGCTCCTCGCCACGTTAAAGTTTTTCCATACCTAATTAGATCCGTGGTTGTTTTTGGCGAGAAAAACAATAATATCTTGATTCGCGAAATGAACCAAATCACATGAGACAGATTAGGGAAGAAGCAACATTTTGTAAAAAAAACCTAAAACGTAAATACAAAGAACTGCGACTTCCGTAATTATGATCACAGTCATAAGAAATAATTATTCTTAATGCAAACCAAACCCAAAGCTTGCCGTCCGGTAAGGACCAGAGTTAGGTCGACGCGCGACGGCGCGTTGTGTTTCATGCCCGCCTCAAAGAGATGTCAGCAACTATTGAGGGGTCCACTAGAATCGATGCCTGCCAGAATCGCGAGATTTGTTCGAAAGAGTTACCATAGCCCTGGCATAGGCAAGGAACACCGGTGGGTTTTAGTCAGTAAAAGTCTGTCACGCCCTTCCGCTCCACCCAGAGCGGGAGACGTCATTTGATGATTTCCCGCCCACAAACAAAAAAATCAAACAAATACAGAAAGATACAATGGCCTACGTAAGTACTGCAGATTTTAGTCTGCATGGCTTTCCATGCATCCTTAATGAGTACTTTATAAGATGATGGCATGAATAATGAGATAAAAAGTATTTAATGTAAATAAGTGTAGAAAAAAGTGTAAAGAATCAGCTCGGAGGCTGACAGCGCACGTCATAATAAAGATAATTAGCATTAATCTTAGTATTAATTTATCATCACTTGCCCAGCATTTTCCCAAATATGTTGGGGTCGGCTTCAAGTGTAACTGATTGAAAAGAAAAAGAAAGAAAGAACAGAAAAAGAAAGGACCAAAGACAACACAAATAGGTCCACGTTACGACACTGGCAATTATATAATAAGAAACAAAACAAAAACAACATTGCAGATTGCAGAGTGCATTTATGGCTACTGAGCAGCAGAGAACACAATATGCAGCTTAGTACCAGTATTTACCATGAACTGTCTTCTTTTCGGACCTCCACAACCCAGTTACCAGTTAATACGAGACCCCTTAGTAAGACTGGTCTCTTTGTCTCAAAGTTTGACAGACTTTATGGGTTGATTACCCGTAACAACACAATCCAATCAAAAATAATTAAAAACACGCCTTTTATGAATGGTTCCCGTTACAATAGTATAGAGCTGACTGTAATTAACAGACCAATTACTAGACCAAATTTCTCAGAAGAAATTTGGCATAAACGTTTCCGCCTTATAGGCTTATAAAAAGGCAAATAATTACCTATAAGGAAATAGGTGTAGCCAACAACATCCAACATCCAACTTTCTGGTCGTTGATATATTTTTTGAGACGTATTACGTGTCGTACTTTAAATATTAATTTCAGCAAAATTTCTAATTGCTTTTGAAAAAGTTTGTGGTGCAAATACGACCCTAGCAGGATCATAAACATTAAAGTGATCGATCTAACCCCTAAATTAAAATTTACGCATGTCTTGTTCTCATGAAATTGTCACTTGTTAATGTAATTTGAACTTGTCACTCCATGGTAAGTTATATAATATTAATGATTTATTTACGATCACTTTAAGATGAAAAAGACATACGCATTAGGTACTTCTCAATTTGACGCAATACGTCACAAATTTTATGTCGTCCGTTTGAATTGTTTATTTATATGACCGTTTTCCGATTCGCCATACGATTTTTCAACTTCCTATTGAATGGAAGTCTTATAACACGATTTTTTTTAAGATACATACTTCCATCATATTTTCGTAGTACTCCGGTGTATTTTTCGCTAGAACTTAATAATTCTAAAAAAAGCATGACAACGGAAGGACAGGGGCTACTTCTTCCGTCATTTTCTTTCCGAATTAATGTCACAAACACACTCAGTCTAACTTGTAAGAAAACTCGAAGCAACAACGAGGGACATTTATTTTTAGCCAATATCAAGGAAACAAGTCGTGGGGGCATCAAGTTATTTCATATTTGACATCTGTCCTACATCTTGTCTTAAATTGTTCCGTTATTGACTCACCCTCGTAGAAAACTTGGCTCAAACATTACGAGGTACCTTACAAGTTTGATATGGACTACTTGGAAATTAAAGCTTTCATATTTACTTCATTTTACACGTCTTAACGGGAGTCACATGGCTAAATAATTACAGTCACACGGGTAGACCAGAGGCCAAGTTACATTTTTGCCAAGGTCATGAGCCACGCTTGCCAAGGTCGATATGTGGATGGGCAACCATCCATTACATTGTACACATGCATGTTAATCTGTTGGTCTCAGCCGTCATTTAACAGTCATTACGGGTCGGAAGAACAAAAGTCTGACAACCAGTCTTACTAAGTGGTATTGTGTAAATGTAAGTAACTGAATTGTAGATAGGCAGTCCTTCCCTATAAAATACTGGTATTTAAATACTGGTGGTTAGACTGAAAGCCAACCCCAACATAGTTGAGGAAAGACGAGGTCGAATGACACATGTTCATACATAATTTGCGAACACGTAAAGTATACTGAAATAACCCAAGTCGACTTAACAAACTAAGGTTAGGTAGACCAGAGTTTGTTAAGTCAACTTGAGTGAGACCGCACAGGCATGAATCGAAGTTTGTTTTTCTGTATCTTGTCAATATTTTACCTCTTTAACTAAAACATTTGTTTCTAATTTAATCTTGGCCTGCCAGCTCAATTTCATTTGCTGAATTGAATTTAAAATTAGATTCGAGAGATTATTTTTCAGAATTTTGGCATAAAATTTGTAAATTTCGTTTAAAATATATTTTTTTAAATCATTCTATTCACAAACGGAGTGCGACACGGGTGAATGAATATAAAATATTGATGTTATGAGTTTGTTTCCAATAAAACGATTAGAATAAAATTACTAGGGAGGACAATATTCATACTAGGATAGGTTTTATAAAACATTAGTGCTATTTTCAACATTGTGATTCTGAAACTACGGGCTAATTGTTGTATGGAAATCAGAGCTATAAATATCATTCAAAAGGAATTTAGGCATTTTTTCATGCCTGACACAGGATTTAAAATGATTAGGTACCAACCTTTATGGGTCATTCCCTTCTTACATACAAAATGTCCCACGTATGTCAATCATCTCGTTTCTGCTGGTATGGCTATCATAAAAGGTGTTTGCACTGTAGAGCAATAACAGTCTAAACACATAAATATTAGCACCCTACTGACTCCGTTCCGACGATAATACCACTGAGTATGGGTTCGAAAGAATATGAATTTTAGTTGAAAAAATTAAAAGAATCTCCTTGGAGTTTCTTAATCGTTCTCTCTATGTAACTCCTACGGTTTGGAATAGGAACTAGCTTCATATTTTTTTATGACAATTCGAAAGTGCCAGGAAATGCTGAAATTGAAACTAGATTTTACCAGCGCATTTCTACCCATGGCTGTCAAAAAAGGCGACTAAGGGACTTACTAGAAAATTGGGCAGTACCGTTCTCTATGCATTTTATTACCATACTGCGATCATCAACCCACCTGGCAAGAGTGGGGATTACGGCAAAACCCCTTAAACTGTGGGGCCCTTTTGGCAGAAATGATAATGATGATGACATTTTACCTGTGGCTTCACCTACGTAGGCGTCGGAAATCATCCCACGGGAATGTACCACCTGGATAAATATCCTATGTGTTAATCCAGGTATCACAAATTTGAGTTGAGCCATTTTACGTGATTGAGTAACAAACATTCAAACATCTAAACTACAAATAGCAGTACTGGAGGGGTCTACTAGGATCGATGCCTGCCAGGGTCGCGAGATTTGTTCGAAAGATATACCATGGCCCTAGCACATGGGCAACTGAAGGAACATGGGTAGGTTTTAGTCAGTAAAAGTCTGACACGCCCTCCCGCTCCGCCCAAGAGCGGAAGACGTCATTTGATGATTTCCGAGCCACAAAAAAGAAACACTAGTAGGATAAATGCTTTTAAATTTGAGCATGAGCACGAAGAAAGTTACATAACCGATATAAGCACTCTTACAAGTCAACCCGGTACGGTCAACCCGGTACGGTAAGTAATGGTCACATTTTGTCCGTGAAAATGTTTAACGTGACATCTAAAGGAAAAAGGTATTTTCATTGCAGTAGGCTATACAGTAAGGTAATTGCTTACAAACTCACAGGAATGGGTTTAATTTTGGCGATTAGCAATATCCTCTAAATGTTTCAGATTGTTATTTTAATTATTAACAGATAGAAATAATGGCCGTATTACCAACGTTATGTGATAATACGATGCTAAATAACTTTTATACTTCAAGGGATACTGGGCTAAAGATTTTACTGACCAATAGCCTTAAGATTTTGATATTTATTTAGAATAACCATATGTTTACCTTTGTGCTAAGAAGAATCGGCATAGAAGGCTGAACGATCGAATCAGAAATGAAGAGATCCGTAGGAGGACCAAGGTAGCTGACATACCCCGAAGAATTGCTAAACTGAAGTGGCAGTGGGCAGGGCACGTTGCTCGCAGAACAGATGGCCGATGGGGCCGAAAGGTTCTGGAGTGGCGACCGCGTACCGGAAGACGTAGAGTTGGAAGGCCTCCAACAAGGTGGACCGATGACCTTGTTAAGACTGCAGGAATCCGCTGGATGCGGGAAGCACAAAACCGGTCGAAGTGGCGGAGCTTGGGGTGGCCTATGTCCAGAAATGGACATCTTTTGGCTGAAAAGATGATGATAATGATGAAGTGGCATCAACATTTGGCCTGGCAATTTTGAGAAAAATACATTTTTTATGAATTAGATGATGAATATTCGGTCGAAAATGTATTTATGTTGCGGTTGGAGCGACTGGAAAACAATGCTTAGAGAATATTTTTCAATTAAATTTCATAATCACTCTATATTGTTCTCAGTTCTGGGACACAGTCCTCCTCAAGGTGAGAGGGAGTAGGCAGTAATCTGCCACGCGGGCCCAGTGTGGGTTGGTTGATGATTTACTCAAGAATCAAGAGTTTTAAGATTTTGTCTATGAGAGTCATAACAGTCAGTATTTGCTATGAAAGTGTCTGTTCAAACTACTTACTACCTATGCTTCGAAATGTAAATTATTTTGGAGTAGTTTGCTTTTGTTTTGGGATTTGTTTAGTACTGAAACATCAGTTGGTCTAGAAGAGTCCTTGTGTGAAATTGTATTGATTGGCACCATAAAATTGAACTAGACTGTACAACTGTTCCCAAAATTTGGCTTATTATAAATTACTAAAAAAAATTGGTTGCCTGTAAAGTCGGTATACGGGCGAAAGTTTTACGTGACAACGACTTTGAGTGGTAAAATAATTTTAATGTGAATATTCATTCGTATAGTAGGAAGAAGGATGAAATAATAGTAACAATTTAAAACATTTATTTATACAAAGAATTATATTTAAAGGCGCGTGCCTTTCACTTTTTATGTCTGTCTCTCTCGCTCTTAGGCGGGCTAACCATGCCCGAGTGGAAGGGACGCGTGCCTCTCACTCGCTCTCATTGTGAGCGCATAACGTGAGCGGAGCGTAACGCAGTTTCTTGAAGTGTCACCCGGCAAACCAATTTATAAGACGTTGTCACGTCAAAATGTCTTAAAGGAGGTTTCTCTGCACAAATATTAAAACCGTATCGTTATTGGCCCAAAACCACGTCCCATACATAATTGCCTATTTAATCAGTCGTTTGTAATTTCATTTTTTATTTTGTTTTGATGGATCTGTAGGCCACCACAGTGGTATCGGCCCCAAAGAACTGACGACCTAGACAAGCGTGACAATTTTTGGAAGTAATTCCATCACCACTGCTCTTAATACGGTAAAGAAAAACATCGTGAGGAAAACAGCATGTCGCAAAACCAAAAATACAAATACATGTGACATCTGCTAACCCCCACTAGGCTCGCGTCGTAGATAGCAGTCCACACCTTTTTGAATAGCGGAGGCTTGTTTCCAAGGAGAAAATAATATAGGCTAATTATACTTTTATTCTTTTGTTACTAAGTTGCTTCTAACTGTTGGTACAACTACAACGGCTTTACCTATTAATAAAACTACCATTGACAGATGACGAATGAACGTTTATTGAAATAACCGAATGACAGTACATAAAAGTATAACATGTAGATGGCGCTATAAGCTACATGATTTTGTTACATTATATTACCCGCCTGCCAAGCGTGGCGATTATGGCAAAGCTCCCCAAATTGGGGGAGGCCTAAGTCCAGCAGTGGACGTCTTACGGCTGAAATGATGATGACATTATATTAACACCTCCGCTTAAAATAATCAAAAAATAAACATAACTAGGTAACTGGTAAAATGCCAAGCTTTTTCATGAAATAATAATGTTTAACAGATCCTAAAGATTTTGTGAAAATATTTGCTGGCATCTCTGCAGTTTCCAAATAAGATATTTTAATAAAATTATTTGCTATAGCTTCTCTAACAATTTTGTTTTTGATGCCTTATATCTATGTGTTTTGATTTTCTATGGAAAATAGGATTCAAAGCTAACTTCTGAGCACTTTGACAATCATTAAACAAGACAATTGGATCCGATTCTCCAAGAATTTCAAACAATAAATTCTTTAAATAAATTGACTCTTTACTGGCCTCTGACATAGAGATATACTCAGCTTCAGTGCTGGATAAAGCTACATGTTTTTGTTTTCTACATTCAAAAGAAATTACTGTGTTTGACATTAAATAACAGAAACCTGAATATGATTTTCTATCTATTGTATCCGAACCCCAATCTGCATCAACAAAACCTTCAATAGAATAATTATTTTTACAAAATACAAGTCCATAATTCTTAGTCTTTTTTAAATATTTTAGAATTCTCTTTGCATGTTTCCAGTGTGTCTCATTATATGATTTATTAAATTGACTACGGTAGCCAACACTGTATGCAATATCTGGCCTAGTTAGAACTGCTAGGTACATCAACCCACCAATAAGTTGTTGATAAGGACAATCATCACAAACACTTTGAGATTTCTCTAACTTTAAATTTATCTCCATAGGGGTGTCTGCAGTTTTACAATTTGATATGTTGAACCTTTTTATTAAATTATCTACATATTTCTCTTGATCAAGACTTATACAGTTTTTACCCATTTTAACTCTTAAACCTAAACATTGTTTCACTTGACCTAGATTTTTTATTTTAAATTTACAGCTCAAGTCTCTAACTAATTGTTCAGAAGCTTTGGCACAATTTGAAAAGACAAAAAAATCGTCAACAAACAGAGCTATAATGATTTTCACATTATTTTTAAACATTGTAAATAAACAAGGTTCATAATCTGACTTTTTATAACCTAATTCTATTAAATAATCATTGACCCTCTGATACCAAGCCCTGGAAGACTGCTTAAGACCATAAATAGCTCGTTTTAATTTTAACACCTTATTATCATTTTTATTATTATCGAAAGTTACAGGTATATGCATATACACTGTTTCATTTAAAAAACCATTCAAAAAAGCTGTGATTACATCAACATGACTAACATCTAAGTTTAACTTTACTGCTAGAGCAAACAATAAGCTTAAAGTTGAATATCTAAGCACGGGTGAAAAAGTTTCATGAAAGTCTACACCAGCTTTTTGTGAGAAACCCTTTGCCATCAATCTGGCCCGATACCGCACATTGTTAGAACTGTCCTATTTCTTTTTAAAAACCCACTTACACTGTATCACTGAACTTTCTTGAGGATAGTCCACTATTTCCCAGGCGTCGTTTTGATCAAAAGAATCCAATTCTACCTTCATACTGGCCATCCAAAACTGGCTCTCTGGTCCATTCAAAGCTTCATCGAGTGTGATTTCTTTATCATTGCTGTCTTCACACTCTGCAATACAAAAATTATTAAAGCCAAATCTCTGAGGTTGTCTTTTCTCTCGTTTCAATGGAGTCACACTATTATTTGCTTCAATAAGTGTGATATCTGGATCTGAAGTTGTGTCGCAAAAGGTGTCACTTGAATAACTCACCGAAGAAGCTTCTGTGTCCAAGACGAATGACTCATCATCCTTGTCATCGTCTTCAACCGAATCTGAAGTGTCACTTCTTTCTGCCTGACTCTCCTCCGCTGAAGACTTGCAATTCACCGGTATTTGCACCATATTTTTACCATCCGAATTCTCCATAATGGTGATATATCTGCTCGTGGTCACAGAATTAGTAGTAGGACTCTATATCCTTTTACAGTCTCTGCATAGCCAACCAAAATCAACTTCTTAGCCTTTCTGTCCCATTTCAAACGCTTTTTCTTTGGAACGTGAACCATCACTGTACTTCCAAATATACGCAAATAGCTAAGGTCTGGTTTCTTGCCCGTCCAGACTTCATACGGTGTCTTATTATTCAGTCCTGTAACGACACATCTGTTCCTCAAGTATACAGAGGTATTGACCGCCTCTGCCCAAAATCTTTTGTCTAAACCTGCATCAAAGATTAAACATCTGACCTTTTCTACTACTGACCTATTTATTCTTTCGCATAGACCATTTTGTTCAGGCGTATAAGCATTAGTTCGATGATGAACTATTCCTTGCTCCTTCAAGTACTTTTCGAATTCTTTACTACAGAATTCACCTCCGTTATCTGTCCTGAGAACTTTTATCTTCTTGTCTTTCTGTTTTTCAACCATGGACTGAAAATCTTGAAAATTTCTGAATGTTTCACTCTTTTTCTTCATAAACTACACAAATGCCGTCTTGGTGTAGTCATCCACAAACAAAGCATAGTATTTAGATCCTCCGATGTATGTATTTTCCATAGGACCTCCCACATCTGCGTGAATCATTTCTAGTACATCCTCTGTCTTAGAAGTACTTTGTTGAAATGGTAGTCTGGCTTGCTTGCCTTCACAGCAAATAGTGCACATGGATTTATCTATCTTTGCTATATCTGGGTATGAAATTCCATCTACAGCTCCATTCTTCATTTTGTTTAAACTGGTACTGTTAATATGTCCCAAGCGTCGATGCCAAATCTCACTCGATGCATAGCAGATGCCGCTAATATCTGTTCTGTCTGCCGTGTACGTAACTTATACACCCCATCAACTAATTGCGCCTGACCGACGACATCCTCCTGTCGATTGTAAATAAAACACATATTTTCTTCAAATATAACGTTGTTTCCATTTTTAATCAACTGACTCACGGAAAGCAAGTTGGTGGTTAAATTTCGTATACATAGTACATCCGTTACTGTAATGTCGTATTCCATACCATTCACAACTGTGATGAAATTTACATTACCAGAACACAGCACTGGAACCTTTGTCTGATTTGCAATAATAATTTCTTTCGTTTCATGTTCGTGCGACGAGTTTAAGAGGTTATTTTCACAAGATGTCATATGTTTACTTGCGCCACTATCGATATACCAACTGTCGCTGTCGAATTTTCCACTCAAAAATATCGCACTGAACACGTTTGACTGCTTTCTTTTGGTAGATTCTGATAGCCGACACTGATTTTTGTAATGGCCGATCTTTTTACATTTATAGCATTTTATAACCTTTTCTTCTGACTATGACATTTCCGATTGTCTATGTAAATGGCCGCTCTTAGTGCTGCCAACTTTCAATCGCTGAGTTTTCTTCGCTATAAATGCACTCTCGGAATTGGAAATAGTACCAACCACAGCACACATATCTAGTAACTTCGTTTTAATGACATCTGCGCAATTCATCATTCACGGATGCGGTACTTTGTACCCAAAATTCGGCTCCATTAGGTGGTTCCTCGAAATTGATGGTTAAATCAAAACAGAGTGATATTCGATATCATTCCGTGTTTATTTTGATAAAATTCCTAGGAAATATTGTGAAAACTAAGCTCATTGAACTGTTATAGGTGAGTTTTGGTATTTGTTGATGCTTGTTCAGTTGGGAGTTGTAAAGGTAATAAAACTAAATCGGCAGAACCTTTAGAAGTATCCTTTAATTTATTTTTGCTACGGCATCGGGAGCTTTTTTTTTCTGATACAGAATTCATCAAATGACAGAGTTTTACTGACTTAAACCAACCCGTGTTTTGTCAGTCGCCTGTGCCTAAGACTGGCGGTCTGATGTGAGCTTCTGCCTACCCGTCATCATCATTCATCATCATTTCAGCCGTAAGACGTCCACTGCTGAACTTAG
Source organism: Aporophyla lueneburgensis (assembly GCA_932294355.1). Taxonomy (NCBI): domain Eukaryota; kingdom Metazoa; phylum Arthropoda; class Insecta; order Lepidoptera; family Noctuidae; genus Aporophyla; species Aporophyla lueneburgensis. Next base: position 24,536,691 of record OW028745.1, on the reverse strand, counting down.
GCCTCACCCAATTTGGGGGGCTTTGCCATAATCGCCACGCTTGGCAGGCGGGTTGGCGATCGCAGTAAGGTGGTAAAAAGCATAGAGAACGCTGCTGCCTATTCTCTAGTAAGTCCCTTAGTCGCCTTTTACGACACCCACGGGAAGAAATGGGGTGGTGTTATTCTTTGGGTTCCCTCTATCTGGCAGAAACTTGATGCTCCGAATTTTATTTGGCATAACACACTTGGCATAATTTTATTTAAACGAATATTTGTAAGGCATAAAAAAATGTTTAGCATAATCATTGTTTGGCCGAATGTTTATATGCTCGACTTTACGCTGGCATACTTTTAAGATGGCAGAATTTTATTTCGCATAATTACCTTTGGCAGACTTAAAATTCCGCATTATTTCGTTTAGCATAACAATTATTTAGAGCAATGATTATTTGGCATAATTTCACTTGGCATACTATGAAGATGGCAGAATTTCATTTAGAATAATTTTGTTAGGCATATTTTCATTTCTATTAAATTGCATTTTAACCTTAAATAAAATGAAATAGTGTCTCAAAAAGTCAGTATATGTTGTGCTACAAAAATTATTGACATAAACGAATCGCTGCAGAACCGACTCCACGTAGTCTTGTCTGCCCTACCCCTAGAGTGTAATTTAAGCCCGCGTAGGCGCGGAGTGGCGAGGCGGCCCGCGAGCTGAGGAGCAGGTGGTTTTGACGGACGCCGCCGCGGCTGAGGCTGGCCGGCAAAGCCGGCCAGCAAGCCGAAGCCGCGGTGGTGAGCGTAAAACCATCTGCGACGATGACCTCGCGTGGGACCGCCGGAGCCCCGCAGCGCCGAAGCCGTGACAGAAACCATGCATGCTGCATGTTGCATGCTCGCCTGCATGCTGTAAGCTTGCTTGCATGCTGCATGCTTGCTTGCATGCTTGCTTGCATGCTTGCTTGCTGCATGCTTGGTTGCTTGCATGCTGTATGCTTGCTTGCATGCTGCATGCTTGCTTGCATGCTGCATGCTTGTTTACATGCTCCATGCTTGTTTGCATGCTGTATGCTTCTTCGATATGAAATGTATGCCAAAAAATGATTCTAAGTTTAAAGTTTCAGAGATATGATAGTTCTGCCTTTTAATAACCATCGATATGAAATTATGCCAAGAGACGATTCTGACTTCGAACTTTCTGCGATATGATGGTTCTACTTTTTAATTATTATGGAATAAAATTTATGCCTAAAGATGATTCTGACTTATAAAATTATGCGTTGTGAATGTATGATAAATGAGTGTATGCCAAACGATTTTCTGCGAAATGAAGTTAATGCCATCCGCTGTTATGCAAAATAATATTATGACGAAAAAAATTCTGCCATAAAGGGTGGACCCGTTATTCTTTACGTCCGGCACCACACGGGACTGTCTACCTGTAACGACTGTCAAAGATCTACAAAATGACAACCGTAACCAGTGACCTAACGTGCATTTCGAGACACGGAGACACTTTCAATATGAAATGGATGTTCACCCAACCACGAATTTCCACAACAAGCGTAGCTTAATCTGATCGATCACCCCTTTGGCATTGCAATGGGCTGTAATAAAACATATGAAATCACCGTCTTGAGCAAACGTGGTGATCAATTCTCGTGCCTTCTTTGTATAAAAAGAGGCATTTTGTCGCTGAGAAAAAAAAAAACATTAATACAACGAAGAAGGCAATTTAAACAAAGCCTGTATCGACATTGTATACTGTCAATTCAAATCCCTCGTGTATTTTCTTTATATTATTATCTAGGTCTTCCAAAAAAATCTTATTGTGTCTCTTATAAAATGATCAGAAATTCGCCCAATCGTGTCCTGTACAAAATTGGGTAAATTGAATCTTAGGACGATGTGATTACGACATCCAAATGTACTGAATGCTCCAATTCAAATTTCTATTGCGTATAATTTCAGATTGAATAGGGGATTTGTCGAAAAACGATTCGTGGGGGTTTTATTATTCGTAAATCGGGACTTGAAGGTCTTATTATGGCGCCGACGTACGTTTTACAATTGAATTTTAATAGCAGTTTTTATGTGTTCCCTACACAGTGAATGAAGTGTAGGTATATGCAGTGCGATAAATAAATTTTCTTTAATATGAACGCTGCGTTGACGTTTGCTGTAAATGGACAGTATTTTCCGAGGAAAATACTGTCCATTTACAGCAAATTATTGTTAAATAAAATATTTTGAATAATTATGATTGGTCTCGAGCAATCATATTCAAAATATTTTATTTAACATAACTCTACATAGACACTGAAAAGTCAGAAGATAAGTGCTCGGTTCTAATTGGTAATTAATATTAGAAGAACAATGTAACCTTGAACTGATGCCGTATTTAGATTGATATTATTTTTTAATTTAAGGTTGCTCAGCGCACTATTGTCGAAGTTTCTTTGATGGATAAGATCAGAAACGAAGTTATCCGGAAAAGAACTGGAGTTACCGACATCTTGCAGAGTAAGAAGGTTGAAGTGGCAGTGGGCTGGCCATGTTTGTCGAAGGACCGATGGCCGATGGAGCAAACGAGTCCTCGCGTTGAGGCCGCGTATCGACAAGCGTAGTGTTGGACGGCCCTCAGCTAGATGGACCGACGACCTCAAAAAGGTGGTTCGGACAGACTGGATGCAAAAGGTGGAGGATATGGTGTTGTGGCGCAGCATGGGAGAGGCCTATGTCCAGCAGTGTACTGCGATAAATTGATTTGACTTTTCATAATTTTACTTCTGAAGGCTTGTAAAAGCTGTTTGCTTAGCTACTGGTGTTAACGTCTAATGGTCGTCAGCACGTTTACTAAACAATCTAGATTTGATCCCTAGGTCGACTAGTGTTTTTGACATTGTAGAAATTCTTAGTTGAATCCTGGAATCTGAATGTGCGTCCGAAATATGGTAGTTGACTCGCCTTTATTACATGGGGTCTAAAATATACATCAGGCAAACTGGGTACAGTTTATACCTATGGTGCTCTGCGTAAACCTTTTGAGTGAACAAGGAAAAATGTATGTGTGTAGTATCCGTATTAAAATGCAATATGTACTTATTCCTAAGACACACAAAAATGAAACAGTCCATGGCCCTAAATTAGTTATAACGACAAATAAATAAGTATAGACAAAGAATAGTTCTGACTACCTAATAAAATGTAATGAAACGATTATATATAAAACTCAATGTATTTCTTTCTATTAATCTAATTGTAATCTCAAAATCTGAAAGCGTTTTGGATTTTTTACAATTCTCAGAGGTCAGGACTTGATTTAGTTTCTAACGAACATAATTATGTATAATATTAAAACACAGGAAGTAAATTCCTGTCTGTTTTGGTTCTTAGGACGACGACGGTCGAATGGACCCCGAACAAACTCCTTTAAAAAACAAAAACCTCTATAAGTAAAAAAATCGTATGTAGTGGCCCCATAAGTTTATTAAGTGAGCGCAGCGATACTTTAATTGAAATATTCCCTACAACTTCTTATAGAATTTGAAGGGCCAATACATATTATTTTTACTACAAAAAGCGTAGTGTTATACTCCAAAACTGAGTCTGTTCGTATAGCACAGAGTAATGCTAATATAACGGCTTATCAACCGATAGTAGTCCTTCCCCTTAGGCACGGGCAGAAGCCTCATTAATCTAACAATCAAACTCTAAATTAAACAAAAGATAAACAGCCTTCCTGATTACTTCATCAAAATCTTTCTAAGCCAATATTAAAACCAGGAAAATTAGCTGGAACAGCGACAGTTACACAAGGATTGCCGCCATTTTGTACCGCCGAGGAAATTAATGTAGAAGTTGAAGTTATTTCGTTCCTAATATTTTACCTTGTAATTAAATCCTGTGCGGTTTTCAAGCAATAAGTCGAGCTGAGCTGTGTTATATTACAAATTTTACTGGTATATATTTCTGAACTCTAGATCTGGGAGCTATTGATCAATGAAAGATCTTCTGAAAGGAGATTTACCACAATGTCCAAAAGGGGGAATTATGGACATGTGTATTCTCCCCATTTGCACATATGTTGCTCAAATCTGGTCTTGACACTTCAGCAGAGGTCCAAGCTCTAAGTTTGCCAGCAAACCATGGAGCGCACTATCCTGGGTGTTCGACATTCAGACCGTATAAAGAACACAACACTGCATGCTAAAACCAAAGTCACAGACTGAGCAGCTTTCTGTTACCCAGAAAGCTGCTCAACTGGGTTTGGGCCGGACGTGTCTGATGACAAATGGGCTGATAGAACCACCAATTGGGACTCACTAAACGCACGACGACATCGCCGCAGTCTGAGACGAAGATGGTGGGACGAGCTTGACTCCTACCGAAAGGACTGGCTAGCCCTAGCAAAAAACAGAATACTGTGAAAAGGGAGAATAAGGCCTTTGCTTTGCAGTAGAACAATATAGGCTAGTAAAATTGGATTAGAAATTAAGCAAACGTAAAAAATGTAATTGCCCGTCTCTAGTGGTTTGAATTTAAATATGTGTGTGAGCGAAAGAACAATGACCGATTAAAACCACTGAATGAAATTTGAACAGAAAGAAACACGTGCCAGTCGTTTAGGTACTTACAATAATTAATTGATTTGATTTTCTTGACATTGAACGAATACACGCGATATAAAAGATATGGACTAATAAGAGATCGGCTCTAATAAAGGAAACGAACCAACGAGGAAAAGGGATAATTGGAAATGTATGAAACAAGAAAAAGTAACATAACTCCAATAATATTCCAAGTAATTATCGTACCAGAACCATGAAAGAGTTGATTAAATGGCAAGCTATTTCCACCCGCTTAGGATTTATACCGAAGCCGACTATGAAATACAAATGAAATATTATAAGAATTAATTAACTGTTTGAGAAGACGGATCTGTGGACTATTATTGCACATTACTAGAAAAAAAGATTAAAAAATCGGACGAAATGAGGAGAACACCACGCGGGATGACAGACTAAATTATATTACTTGCGCTTATTGCATCTTCTAAATTGTCTGTTGAGATTCAAACTTTCGCCACGTGACTTTCTAATCATCAGTTGCGCAAAATTTTCAAGGGTGAGTGACATTTTTTGTGTCTTTATAGACACAAAAAATGTCACTCACCCTTGAAAATTTTCTGAAATAAAATGCACTTACAGTTATGTAGAATTATAGCGCAGGATTTGCCTCAAGGGGAGTGTCAAACTTGGGAATCACAGATTCCCATCACATTTATATATATTGTAGGGCAGGGTCCCCTCAATAAATATATAAAGCGGCAAGACGCCATTCGTTTTTATTATTGAGAAATTTCAACTCAAAGTTCTATAAGTTTGCGGCGGTAAGTCCCCTCTTTGAGGAGTGGATAGAGAGGCGCCACGGCGTCCTCACCTTCCGCCTGACGCAGGTTCTCACCGGGCATGGGTGCTTCGGTGGGTTCCTGTTCAGAATAAAGCGGGAGGATACGTCCGGGTGTTTCCATTGCGAGGATCGTCTGGAGGACACGGTGGAGCATACGGTGGAGGTGTGCCCAGCCTGGGCGGGGCACCGCCGTGTCCTCGTGGAGGCGATCGGCGGCGGCGACCTCTCGCGTCCGGCCCTGATGCGAGCCATGGTACGGAGCGAGAGGGAATGGGAAGCCGTCACCTCCTTCTGCGAAGCAGTAATGCTCGCGAAGGAGGAGGCGGGGCGCGTGAGGGAGTGGCAGTCTCTGCGCCCTCACGTCCCTAGCCGCCGCAGGAGGAGACGCCCCGGGCGTCGGGAGTCGATTGCGGACTCCCGGCCACCGTAGGCGCGAGATTGCGGGTGGCGAGCAATGGGTAGCTCGCCGCCCGGTAAGGACCAAGCTCGGGTCGACGGCGCGCAGTGTTCCACGCGCGCCTCAAAGAGATGTCAGCAGCAGTGTAGGGGTCTACTAGGACCGATGCCTGCCAGGGTCGCGTGATTGTTCGAAAGAGATACCGTGACCCTGGCACATGGGCAACTGATGGAACACGGGTGGGTTTTAGTCACTAAAAGTCTGACACGCCCTCCCGCTCCGCCCAGAGCGGGAAAAGTCATTTGATGATTTCCCATCCTGAAAAAAAAAAAAAAAAAAAAAAAAAAAAGTTCTATAAGTAAAGTTACTTATTATTAAAAATGACATTAAAAATGCATTTTTGTATTTTGTAAATCATTATTAGAAGAAAGTGAACTTCTGAAATAACTCAACCGGGACTTGAACAGCCGTCCAGTCGCTCAGTACGCCAGAGCGTTACCACTACGCCACGGAACCATTGCTGCAACCGGTAAAAAGGTTCCTTCTACTTAAGTAACATATAGAACTTTGAGTTGAAATTTCTCAATAATAAAAACGAATGGCGTCTTGCCGCTTTATATATTTATTGAGGGGACCCTGCCCTACAATATATATAAATGTGATGGGAATCTGTGATTCCCAAGTTTGACACTCCCCGTCTAAGAAGTCCTTAAAGATGAAAGGAAGACTGCCGATACCTCTCCCAAAGAAAAGAAGCTGAAGATTACCTCAACTGACATAAGCATACTTATTCAGCATACACTGAGAAAACTGACAATCATAAAAGAGGTGAATTCAGCTTAAAGTATGATGAATTCACTCAAAGGACGGAGCATAGTGATTCACCAAAAAGAACGATGATAATACTGATGTTGATGATAACAGTATTTAAGATGATGTGTCACCATGGATTTAGTTTTAGTTACCTACTATTTTTCGATGCCTTCCTCATATATCCAGTTATATCCTATTAGTTTTCCTACAATTTTTCGGTGACTTCCTCACATATTCAGTTATGTCATACAATTTTTCCAACTATTTTTCGGTGCCTTCCTTATATATCCAGTTATATCCTATTATTTTTCCTACTATTTTTCGGTGACTTCCTCACATATTCAGTTATATCATACAATTTTTCCTACTATTTTTCGGTGCCTTCCTCATATATCCAGTTATATCCTATTATTTTTCCTACTATTTTTCGGTGACTTCCTCACATATTCAGTTATGTCATACAATTTTTCCTACTATTTTTCGGTGCCTTCCTCATATATCCAGTTATATCCTATTATTTTTCCTACCTACTATTTTTCGGTAACCTCCTCGTATTTTAGGTTAGGTCCTCTTACTTTTCCTACTATTTCCTCATATCTCTGGTTATAGCCTATTATCTTACGGAGGTCGCCCTCAATAGGAGGATTGTGTTTTTTAATAAACCAATTAATATCTCTATAATACACCAGTGATTAGTTGTAGTTCTACTCATTCTCCATCAGTAGGACTACAACTAAATACTGGTGGATTACACAGAAATTGTTTGGATTATTAGAAATCACAATCCTCCTATAATTGAGGGCGCCACTGGACTTACATGATCCCCTTATTTTTAAGTATCCAATATTGGTTCTTTCCTTTTAAATATTATTAGGTGTGAGCTCAACATTAAAAAAAACTGAAGAACCCTAAACTTGAACCTTAAAAAAATGGAGAGTAAGTAAAAAAAATAGAAAAAAGTACCTTGGCAAGAATGGTAAGAAGGTGAAAAGGGATGTATGTATAAATTAAACAGAAAATTGAATGGTATTTTTATTTCCATAGTATGAATGAATAATTATTATATACTCTAAACATTTATATTCAGTATAAAAGAAGACTGTTTTGTTTAGAAACATCCTCGCCTTAATGATTACAGTATCTATTTGTCGGTCATTATAAAGAATCATTATATACATTATGTTCAATAATTCTAGTTTTTACAAATTAAAATAAAGGTTGAGACGAGTAGAAATTTAATTTACAAAAAATAACAAACTTTACATTAATGTACCTATAACTAAAACATTTTTGCCCTGTTGTATGTTAATTAAATGTTGCACGCGGGTGTAAGTACATAAGTTGTACTACATACGTCTTACACCCGCGTCTAACATTTCAATCAAAACCTAGCACTGGCCTGCAAATTGCAAAAAACGTAAGAAAATTTGAATTTCGCGGGCTACCCTGACGCTTTCACCTTAAAGCTGCATACAATAAATTGGTTATATTATTATAGTAAATATCTATTTTCAAGTAAAGTGCTACTATAAACACTCCGATGAGACTAATCTATCCCTCATACAAATACTTTACTTTAAAATCTATTACTAAAGGTGAACGCACACTTTTCAGAGCCGAAGGAGGCGAAAGAATCGAATTTTAGAATTACTTGTATGAAATCCTATGGAACCTCGCACACTTACCGAATCGGACGAATAAGGTCGTACGATTCGGTGCGGATAAGTGTGCGAAGTTACATTGGACTTCATTTAAGTAATTCTAAAATTTGATTCCTTCGCCTCCTTCGGCTCTGATAAGTGTGCGTTCACCTTAAACCAGCTATTGGTGCTGGCTCATACCATTACTTTATGCGGACACCGTTATCGGGCCGTCTTTATAGGATATCCTAAAGGGATATCCGATAAATACCGTAACTAAGGGTAGATTACTAGTTGAGCGCACTCTGCTATAAAAAAATTACTGCCCTTGGACTCTGCAGTGCCTCAAACTAGCAACGCCGCGTACGGTATAAGTACATAATTAATAATTATGTAAACGTTTCCAAAAAAAATTGATATTACTGGATTCAAAATAAAAACACCTTAAAAATGAGCAAACGAGTTAACTCGTTTGCGCATTTTCAAGGTATTATAGCAGCGACCGTAAGCCGTTAGAATACCTACAGAATTTTGAAATTTTTACTCTAGGTACCATCTACTTGTAATATATGACGTGTTACCTCGCATTAGAGTGAGCGTGTTAGGACACGGAGAAACGGCATTTTGGCAAGGAAAGCACAGATAATCATTACCACGTTTAACTTCATAAGAATTGTAATGAGAATTAAATTCAATAGTTTCAAACATACAGCAACGGAAAAAAACCTCTTCAGTATCTGTCACCAAAATTACATCAATTTGGCCAAAAGTGGGTAAGAATTGTTCATCATCTATATCTACAGTAACAATAGAGTTCCGCTGCCATATAACACCAGCTATTGTAGCGGAAGTAACCGAATATTTGAGGACAACGCCAGTGCCGAGAGAAAACTTGACAGTGTCTCCTGAATTTAATGCAGATTTTTTTCCTAGTATTTTTGTTGTAGTTATTGTATTTTTCACAAACAAGTCATTGAGCATAAGTTGACATTTTATTGCTAGAGTCTTGCAAACATTGACTCGATTAAAAGATGATCTAGCCACTAACTTAGATACCCTGTGCTTGGCTTCAAAACGCATAGCCCACATGTTACGTACGGGGCCGAACTTCATTAGCATGGTAGGATAATGAGTCAGAAAATGAAACTTTGGCTGCAGGGGTGATTTTGTTAGCTCCGTGTACAATTGATTAAATTCTGCTATTATAACCCGGAGTTGAATATTGGTGTCACTGAAGACCCTATGACTTAATAACCTGTCGGTGATTTGCCGCAACATAATGTATAATTTCCATACTTTATTTTCTAAAGGAATGTAAAACCCGGCTATTAGGCTGAAGTATCTAATAAGGGTAAGCATTTCTGATGCTGAAGTTTTCAATTTTACTTTCGAACCTTGGACAACTAAACAATTACTTGGTTTTGAATTCCTATCTGGTCCATAATCAAATGAAATTATTCTTTGTTGCAATACTGAGATCTTTAAAAGACCTTCGGCAAGGAAGTGGTTTATGACAAAGGTCATTACATAACGAGCTACACCTTCTAATATATCATGCATTGGGTCTACTGCTACATTTTGAAATAAATCAAATCCTGTCACCTTAAGCCAACAGCATGATTCTTTAATGCCCGTGTTAGGTGTATCGTTTTCTTGCAATTGAGCGTGGTATGAAGTCATATTTCTAAGCAAGTTACTGTTTTCATATAGAGCAGTTTGCAAACCTTTCTTGTCAATGTTACAGATTCTGCAACACTTGTTAGCTGAAAAACTTTCAGTAAACCCGAGAATTGAATTCAGGCCTAAATTATCGCCAGTTATAGCAACAACCTTCAATTTTACGGTTCCTTTAAAAAACTTATTTTCTATAAAAATTCCTTTGTTTTGCAAGTAATTCAATTCCTCAATAACAGGGTCAAAAATAGCTTTGTTTCCATATTTAGTTTTGTCAGCAGAATGGCAAATAGCTAACAGCAAAATGTTATTCAACAATGAAAATAAATGTGGTGGGAGTGCTGGCAAGGAAACGTATACACCACCAAGCTTATGCACCCCAGCGTGGCTCCCCAAAGGATTTCCAATTTCAAAATCATCATAGTATACTACTAAAGGAAGAATAATGTCCGACGCCTGCGGTGTACACATTGCCAGCCATACAGATCCCTGCATTACATTTTCTAGACACATTGGCCTCATCGGATTTTCTTCACGGATTATTAAATTACCCCTTAGGTGGTTCAAATAATCCGTTACATCTTTCCAAATAGTGTCAATGGAAAAAAAATTCTTCAAAACCTGGCGAAGTTGAATTACTTGCATTGTATGTGGCTTGGTGTGTAATGTTAAAGTGTTACTCCTTTGTGAAATGTCAGGACAATAACCAACGATTACTTCATGTGGTGGTATAAAAGAACCTAATAAATTCAATTCTCGGAATCTCAAATATTCTGAACGAAACGGAAAAAAGATGCCCTTCAAAGCTGTGTTGAACTTATGAAGTCGTTTATTAATTTCGCTTCCAGACATGCTTTCCTCATCAGCTAGCACAGGGCCGAATACGGACATTAAAGACGGTGCGATATTGTCAAGAAGGGTTTGCAAATGACTAACCATAGCTTGTACAGACGATCGAGATACAGAGGGATTTACATAGAGCGTTGAAATAAATTTCAAAACTTCTTTATGAATAATACTATCAGCATTATCAAGGACTTCCGGTTCACTATCAGCTTCAATGTATATGTGCTCAGTTGCTACTTTGGTAGTCTCTGTTTCACACATAGGAACTACGCAAGCCTCGTTTGAGGTGGATGGCAAATAACGAGTGTTTACTTTATTCAAATGTTTTAAGTTAACATGTTTTCTAAATTGTCTAACGTCCGTGAAATACCGGTAGCATGCGTCTTCACCACATTTATAAACTCCAGTAATATCAATTTTTTCACATTCTTTCCTTATGTGGGTAATAAGTGAAGAAAACGTGGGAAAAGTCCTTTTACAACTGTGACACTTCATCTTAATTTAAATTGTGACTCCGAGAGTAACTAATATCTCCTTCACAGATTGTGACATACGATCGTACGATGTTTTGACTTTGTAAAAACCAATTTGGATAATAAGCCAAATGTTATAGCTTTCAGTAGGATATTTAGCCGCAGTAGCATGAAATATTTTAAAAGTCACATCAACAGCCTCAGTTAGTGTTGTGAACTTGTAAAACGTATTGTCACATACTGTGAAGGAGACACCTGACTGGCGGCACCAAATTATAAATGGTTGGAGGCTAATACCTAGGTTTTGAAGCTTTTGGCGACGCTCCTCAATTACCACTTGCACGTCTGCGTCATCATCCACGATGGTCACAAATCCATCCAATATCTCCGCTCGTGAAGCTTGCCAGTCTTTTCTAGATCGACGGGCAGGAGGAATATTAAAGAGACAGCCGAGTAGCAATATCGCTGCTATTAATTTTGTCTCCGGTTGTTCATCTGGAAAGAAAATAATAATAGTATATTTGACACAACACATCATCATTAACTGAGCAAATAGGGAAAAGTATCAGAACAAAATAAAATCTATCTATATAAGTAAAAATGAATTGCCGAAATGTGTGTCCGCCCGCCCGTTACTTCTGAACGACTGCACCATGTTAGATAATTTTTAAATTCTTTTTTGTCTATATATTTTATGACGGGTTCACCGACCCAGGGAGGTCGAGCACCTAGAACTATATAACAGAATCATTTCCTTACCGTCACAAATTGCCAATGTATCAGCTATTTTTCGACGAAGAAACGAGTCCTTTGTGGTGTTAAGCTTCTGCTGAGCAGCTTTTAGTATGTTTTCCGATGAAGCATCCAAGGCGTCGAGGCCCCCGAATTTATCAGGGAACAGTGCTTCGTAGTCATGAGTCAGGAGTCGCCATCCATCACTTGACTTCAGGATAGGATACTTATTGAAGTACTCCTGTAATGTCCCTTCCTCGTAGTACAAGTACCGGAGGCGAGCTCGCACCGTCTCCCGCCACAGGGCACTGACCTCCTGCCACGGACCAGCTGAAGGACTTGACAGCTGCTCTAATGCTGACGCTACGTCCTCCACTTCACCTGCACACAAAAATTAAAACGATTAATAATTAGTACAATGACAATAACGGTTCTTAGATTCAGATATTTTGTAATTTGTAACGAAAATTTATACTAATTCAGATATTTTTCTCAATAACTTTGTTCTTGATAATTTAATTCAATCTGAAAACATAAAATTTCTTGAAAAGGAGTTACCTTCTTTAAGTCCGGTCAGGTCGATTCCAGCGAGTGGAGGGGTGTCTAGCCTAGGACTGGACTTGGAGCGAGAACGTGACTTGGGCTTTTCAATAAGGCCCAACGAAACTAAATGCTGCCGTCGAGCCCTTCTGGCGGTGACTAACCAGCCAGAGATATTGCGCTTAGCCTGGTAAGCATCAGCCGGCAGGTACGGCGCGTAGTATAGGGGTGGTGACTCCTCTTTAAATAATCTGCCAATGTCGTAGGATAGAGCAAGCAGCTGCGAATCTGTCAGAAGTACCGGGTTTTCGGCCGTAATGAGCTTCTCCATAAGCAGCTTGCATAAACGCCCACGCACGTTTGAGGGTAAGGTGCCCGTTTTCTGCCCAATTGCTATTATTTGTTTTCCCTCGACTGATGAATTCAGTATGGTATTCACCTGAAACACAAATAGTATAAGTATGGCATTACAAACTAAATATGCAAGGTAAAAGTTAAAAAAAAATGTCACTAAAATGTTGAAAATACAGGTTCAATACCTACCTTCCATTCAGTATAATGATCAGTTGGAGTCGGTGCCAGTCTAGGCATCATGCATTTAGTTGTTAGTTATAGCTGTCACCAACTCCAAATATATTACTGATCTTTGTGACATATAGTATAGCTCCTAAACGGCCGTCCGTACACATACAGGACAGGACAGGTACAGACGTTAAACTTATCTGTTTACGCCGGGGGTTAACAATATTGAATGTCAATTTAAATTCCTTATCAAAAGTACAGGATAATAGGCAATAACTTACTAAATTGCTCCCGGTGGACTCTTGTCTAACTGCTTCACCCACTGACGACGACGAGTCCAGTGGTATCACCAGTATGTCACCATCCTAAAATAATATTTACTTTGAGACAATGTTATAATAGTACATGTAACAAAAAGGTGTGATAATATGAGTATGTACGGTCAATTAACCTCAATAATCGTTGAAATAATCACTAAATGTGTCCGAGTGCGACCGTTAACTAACAGGCTATAGCTAGCCCTAGCCGGAGATAACTCAAGGGAAGTGTTATATTTATTTACTAGTAATCGGTTCAGCATTGCAGGTGTGAACGGTCCTGCCCTCGTCCCTTGATCCGGCCCTGATAAAAACTAATCGATCAAGATCAGGACTGATCCTGGTCTCAAAGAATGTCTATACCAAATTTTGCATCGGTTCAGTGTCTTAGGTATGAAAATGTGAAAAGGTCCTGCCCCAGCCGACAGATAGACAGACAAACTTACTTTCGCATTTATAATATTAGTATGGATGTAATTACAAATTAATACATATTGCTCTTGAACCAAAAAACAGTAAGTACGAGTACTTTTCTACAATTTTGCAGAACTTACCAAATTTTCCTGGTTAAGTCCTGCTTCGCAGTCTTGGTTGAGGATTGAGCTTTGCAGTCCTTCACACGGTGGCAGAGGCTCTAAGTTACAAGGTAGACTAGTTAACAAGTCATTCCTCAGGACCTCTTCAAAGAGTGATGAATTGTAGGAGTTATCCTGAAATTTAACAAGAAATTTAAAAAGGTAATAATAATGTACTTAGTTGGTAAACTAACAAGACTGATGAAAAGTTATGATTTTATTCCACTTTTTAAATAAATACTGCACCGGTTAAATTGTTAGGTATCTTAAGAAGACTTTAAAATAATAAAAGTTAATAAGTAGGTACCTACCTACCTACATGCAAGTAGGAGAATGTGCATTTAAGCGACGCAGGGCATGTGTAAGCAAAAAGTTTAAAACAAAATTTACTTTTTTGAAATACAATTTAACATGAAAACAAACCATATCTTTTGGTTGGTCGCTTTTTAACATGGCCAGAGCTGCTTCAAACCGGAGTCTGTCCCCTATTTGAGGGAACATACTATGTATGTCTTGTTTACTAAGCATCTGCATTGTTGCGATATCAATTCTTTCAGCTGAAAAAAAAAGGTAAATTTAACAGCGCCCTGATTGCAGCTGTGAAATGCACTACGTCGCATCGACTTTATAAAATGTAGGTTGGCAGAGCTCGTCTAAGCTGAAATGACGCGCCCCACTACTTAAATTTGTATACGTACACTACGGTAAATGCGGTAGTGGGGCGCGTCATTTTAGTTTAGACGCACTCTACCTATTTGTTTTTTTTTGGGTTGCAGTTGCACATCGAATCTAGTGTATAATATAAATATGAACGTATATCTAGGTAGGTGGGTAGGTACCATACGACAAGACTATTCTTGGTTGGAGTGTACAGCGGCCAAAAAAGTGTTATTTTCGCAAATCGTTTATTTTCTCGATTCTATAGTATGTAACACCTAGAAAGGCTAAAAGTGTCTGGGTGTTTTTTGTCTCCGACCAACCGTTTGTCGTAAAAACGATGTCGAAGGGATCCATAGGTAAGGTTATGTTAGAACTGTGACCTTGAAATTGGTCGCGAATTTTTTTTAAGTATATTTTCATAGTGCCTCTAAGACGACACTCTGACCCTATTCTTGCTAGAAATTAGAATGTGTGAATGTAATGTGTGAGCTCATGCTAGCAACTTACTAGGTAGGTTTGTCAACTTACTTTCAAAACGATCGATGTAGCGTTCCAAATTCCACTTCTTCAAAAGATCACGCGTAGCCATATCCATTTTTGCACTGATCAAACACGTTCACTGGCACTAATGGAATTGTTATTGCTATTAATTAAACGAGTCGTGAGTCGTGACTTGCCGGCTGTAGCGGTGAAATACAAATGGCCGACCGAAATGGCGCGGCGGCGGAATGAAGTGAGAGAGGGAGACCTCATTATATAATGCCGTCACCTTAAATTTGTAGGACATCATTCAAATGCTACTCATAAATGGGTCTCTGTAATAATAATTTAGTAGGATACACATAAAATAATATGACTATATTATTGAACTTTGATGCTTACTCTAAAAATATGAGATTATTTAATCGTATTATCATAGGATTCACATAAAATAATATGACTGTAATATTAAAAAATGATGCTTACTTTAAAAATATAAGTTTAAAGCATTATAATTTAATATAGTACATTAGGGGGAGGTCATCGTATTTTTAGAGATACTTCTTCATATTAAACTATGAAATCTATTTATATTACGGTGACTGTCATTGTGTTTTTTAATTAGAATCTTATTTATAATTATCATACTAATTTATGGGACAGTGGACCATTTTCTATTACATTGTGTTATTATTTGAAGAAGACAATGTTATTTCATAATTACAAATTTTTACGATGACAAGTATCATAATATTGCATTATTTACCCAAAAAATTCGATTCCATCTTAACACATTTCAGTTCTAGCGTAATATTTACTTATTATCAACATATTATAAGACAACGCATCTATTTTAAACCAACGTCACGATATTTTAAGATTATGCCAAAATGACATTTTTCTCAGTGTAACATTACCGTAACTCATAAGTTCATGGCAAGAGTGGAAAAGGTAGTAAAATAGCAAGGTAGGACAACTGGTTTTCTTACCAAGAAGCCATCAGAATACAGTAAATAATGTTTTATTGTTGTTATGTATTTTCTGATGTACGGTAAGGCTTATATAAATAAATAAATGTTATTCCTATCACCATGTTTAAATTCATACATGACACCAATAACTGTATACATATAACTGTACCCATTTATTTAAAAATTTGCAAAAGTGGTTTGAAATCGACAATTTGTTGCTCTCTGTACACTCGCTACTATAAATCTTTTCGCTACATGGTAGCGGGATCGACCGACTGCAATACATGTTTTATTTATTCAGTAACATTCCACTACATAAATGTTTTTAGTATTTCCATTTTTCATTCGGCGAGTGAAAGCTTGAGCTAAACCTGTACTAGTTGATCAATGTGTTAGGTTTAGCTGCGTTTGTGGTCAGTCAAGAGATGAAACTGTTATTTAAACATTAAAACTATGCCTCGGAAACACACACATTTTTGCCATACGACTAACGGTTTACGAAGCAGTGTATATTCAAAATACTGGAATACAGTTGCAACCAGTTGCACTGGAAGCTGCCCTTAACTGAGTTTGGGATTATAGATAATCAAATTCCTTACCTCTTTAAAACCAGCCTAACCTCCGAAATAATTATAATGTGGAAGGAAGTAAGAATGAGCCAGGAAAACCATCCCAAGTGGTATGCAATTTTATTGTCTCACTGCATGCCAGACCATGCTTTCGACCATCCATTCAATGCTGGCGTCATATCTTTGTACTGAGAAACATAAAGATCACATTGATGATCTATGTGCTCATGATCACTAAGCAATCTAAAAGATTTTGAAACATCAAATCAAAGTCTTTGTTTACGACCACATCGTGGAAGATACTCTTTAAACATAAGTTGGAAGAAACGAGTCGAATTCTTAATTCAGTTGCACTTATGGATCACCAATACTCGCAAAAGAGTGAAAGAAAACATCGTGAGGAGGCCAGCATGTCTTAGAAACAAAAAGAAAACCATTTTGTAGCGTAATGGAAAAGAAAACACCAATTCACCACTTTAAAAATCTAAGGTACAATTTTGAGAAATAAAAAAAAATAAAAAGCAATAGTGGTATAAAAAAAAATATATGTCCTAGACCGCAGATTTAAAAAAAAGGCTGATTTAACCTCACACTTTGACCCGCGTGGTGGTTATAGCCCACCTTTCACGTAGAGGAGACCCAGCAGTTGTAAAATTATAGGCTGATTCTGCTTCTACTTGCACTTTTGTACTAATCATTCAGCAAAGTAGTCTTCAGGTTATTTAACCCAACTTTAAGAAGGATGAGATTGTCAATTCTCCTGTATTTTTAGGGTTCCGTTGCCAAATAGCAAAAAACGGAACCCTTATATATTCGTCATGTCTGTCTGTCTGTCCGTCCGTATGTCACAGCCACTTTTTTCAGAAACTATAATAATAATATTCCACAACTATCACACAACGCCATCTAGTCCCAAGCTAAGTAGAGCTTGTGTTATGGGTACTAGACAACTGATAAACATACTTATATATTTCTAAATACATACATATTATAGATAAATTACACCCAGCAGATAAATTACACTATACGAGCTATGCTGTTGAAACTTGGTAAGTAGATGTATCCTGTGAACCGCATTAAGATTTTCATACTCAGAACAGAAACTCAAAAAAAAAAATCATCAAACCCATACATACGTGTGGGGTATCTATGAATAGGTCTTCAAAAATTGTATTGAGGTTTCTAATGTCATTTTTTTCTAAACTGAATAGTTTGCGCGAGAGACACTTCCAAAGTGGTAAAATGTGTGTCCCCCCCCCCGTAACTTCTAAAATAGGAGAATGATAAAACTAAAAAAAAAAATATATGATGTACATAACCATGTAAACTTCTACCGAAAATTGGTTGGAACGAGATCTAGTATGTAGTTTTTTTTTTTTTAATACGTCATAAATCGTAAATCGCAATTTACCTTTCATTCAATCAACTCAAATATAAAAAATTAAAAAAAAAACATTTAATTTCATAAACATTAAACTTATGCATAAACCGCGAATACCTACAGGTTTGTACGGAACCCTCGGTGCGCGAGTCCGACTCGCACTTGGCCGGTGTTTTTTCTACGATATCTCGGGTTTTGAAGAGGTTCGATTTCTTTTTTTTTTTGTGATTACGTTACCCTTCGGGGTGTTCTCATATTAACACTAGATTTACCAGACCAGTCATTTTGACTGGTCGTGCAAACGTATAAATGTTAACAACAAAAAATATATTTGTTACTAATATATATAAAGTAACATTAAATTCATAAAATGTATTCTCTACTTATAGCCACAAAAGCATATATAACATCATTTCGGAAAGCAAATGCTATATGTATTGGGAATTTTGAATTGAAATTGCACGACCAGTCAACATGACTGGTTTGGTAAATCTAGTGTTAATTTAATTAACTTTGCTTGGGTTTAAGTTTGGGAGTTTTATTAAATTGCTTCATTAACTTCGATGATATGTATTTAATATAATTTATGTTTTATTTTGTACCGTGTGGTGCCGGACGTAAAGAATAACACCACCCCATTTCTTCCCGTGGGTGTCGTAAAAGGCGACTAAGGGACTTACTAGAGAATGGGCAACAGCGTTCTCTATGCATTTTACCACCATACTGCGATCGCCAACCCGCCTGCTAAGCGTGGCGATTATGGCAAAGTACCCCAAGTAGGCCTAAGTCCAGCAGTGGACGTCTTACGGCTGAAATGATGATGATGATGATGATATTTTATAATGTATTTTGATGTGTATCCTAATACTCTAATATTTTCTTTGACTGTTGTTTACATAGCAAGTAGTAATATACGAATTGAAAAAAAAAGATGGTTGTATTTTTTTTTAAGATATTCACTTATTTTAATTTTGTGGTGGTGCAAAAGAAATATGCGTTCACTTACACATCTTGCGAATCACTATATTGACCATGCTCTGTTAACAAATGATTGTATTATGAAGTAACTGTTTTTATACGCAACATCAATTTAATTACCAATAACATGTATTTACGATACATCAAAATATTAATTGTTTGTAAATAAATTGTGCCGGAGAATTTAATGTTCTGCAAATATTTTTTTCATGTCAATAAAATAATTATGGAATACAAATATGGTTTATGCTGTATCAATATTTATTATTAAGGAGTTTTATAGGTACTTATATATTTATTTATTATATGAACACATTGTTTTTGTTTTTCATTATAAATAATTTTCCATCATTCATAATCTAAATGACATGTATCATAACTATATTCCAGCTAGATTATAACGCGAACGCCTTTATATCGTAGCAGTAATGGTGAATTTCGTAGTGTTATTGCTGCAAAAACAGTTCTGTATTTTTTTTCCTTTCACTGATGTACAGTCACGAGCAATAACATAGAAACGCCCTTAAAAATTCAAATTTATATAGCAACATTAAATGGCAAAAATAAGCATGCTAACTGTGCCCAAAAATTATGTAAACATTATATCGTGTCAAAATTAACTACACATTTTTATCAAATTTTCGTTAACAATAGATTACCAAAAAATAATATTAACTTTTAGTTACGTAATTATGAATCCAAGGAAATTTCAAAAACATGTTTACAGTACAGTTTCGAAATTATTGCTTGAGCTCGGAAATAAGTCGCAATCAAATTGAGGAAATAACCTAACCTAATTGCCAAAATCAGAGTACATAAATAGTTATAGGACCTTATTGTATTATGTATTTTTAGATTTTTTTATCATTAATTTGCGTTATATGTAGATATTGTGTCATAGTAAGGTAAATGTAGCTATCAGCGAGTGGCATCGACTCGTCCGTCGACTGTTTTTATTTCCGTGTACCCGGTACCGTCCTAAAACTATTGTGCTATTAGATTCTTACTATGTAACCGACAAGAATAAACGGAGGGGATCCGAATTCAACGCGTATATATATGTTTTTTTTTAATGTATGACCACGCCTAACTTTTTACATAGTAGTCCGATTGTGATAATTTTTTCTTTATTGGAAAGGGTATACTTCAAAGGTGGCCCCATATAAATTTGGAAATGAAATCGAACCCTAAGGATACGAAAAAAGGGGATGATAGATTGTTCACTCACTGATTGTAATGTATGACCACGCATAACTTTTTACAGAGTAGTCCGATTTTGATAATTATTTTTTAATTGGATAGGGTATACCTTGTCAAGTTTTATCAGTAGATTTTTTTTTGGTGATAAATCATCTAATGACGTCTCCCGCTCTAGGTTGGAGCGGAAGGGCGTGTCAGACTTTTACTGAGTAAAACGTGTTTCTTCACTTGCCCATATGTCAGGAATACGGTAACTCTTTCCGAACAGATCTCGCGGCCCTGGCAGATTAGTAGATTATAGCCACAAAAAAATATAAAATAAAAGCTTTTTAACAAAAAAATTAAATCGCCGAAAAAACTGAAAAGCAAAAAATAATAAACCTCAAACAATCAATGAACAAAGATCACTCAAAGTGCCGACTCAAAATAACTGAAAGGTTTATTATTTTTTGCTTTTCAGTTTTTTCGGCGGTTTAACCCGTATTAAATTGTGATTTAAAATAAATTATTATACAACATGTCTCCAGTAATTAACGCACACCGTCTTAAGGGGTCATTGAACTCATCATTATGAACAACTTTTACTATGGGACCAAACCTGAAATGGCGAAAAAAAATCTGCTGTTTCATTCAAAAGTTCAATACTTACTCGATCAAAATGTATAATTTTGTAAGTTGTTTTGTAAGTTTTGTTTTATTGCAGTAACCAACCCCTTTTTTTTATAAAACTGAAGTGTAGGAAGTGTGTAAGGAAGTGTAAACTTTTTACTGATTTTGTTTCGTTTATATTACTGTGAAACCAATGTATACCAAGTTTTGACATAGTTTGATGGTTAGGTAATTTAGAAAAAAAATATCGTACACATATTTTTTTAATGTTAGAAGTTAAGATATTTTAGAAAATGTGACAATGTATATATATTATTGCTCGTGACTGTACGGTTGACTACCTACACCACTGTTGAGAGAGAGAGAATCAGGGTTATTCTTATTTAGTTTTCGTATAACTTTAGTCCCAAGTAATCTGTATGAATTATGCGTTAATCAAATGATATTATAGTAAGTAATGAAATTAACACACCTCTTTTAGTATAATAATAAAAAAAAACTTTATTTCTAATTTCACAATTAACACAAAGGCGGTCGGTTAGTACTATAACACTATTGTTTTAAAATTACTAATCCAAGCTAAGATTAAACTTGTGTTATAGATGCCTGGGCTTTATTAATACGTTTTTCAATTTAGACCGGGTGAGTTTTTTTAAAATCTGGAAAAAAAATGGGTGTAATAGTTGAACGGAGTAGAAGCCTAATAAAATAAAATTAAAAATAATAAAAATTACTTTGCTAAATATCGAATATTTTATTATTTTTGAATAACATGTAATGAAATTGATCTAGCAATAAATACTACACATATAAAGTAACATTTCCATACTAGAACAACAAAAACAGAAATTTGGAAAAAATAAAATAAAAAAATCAATTAAAATCTATCGAAACTCAAATCATACACACACTACTCAATGCGCGGTATGTATCAATGATTTTGTAGCGCGATCCTACCCTTTGAAGCCGGCCGATAGGCGGCCAAATTGATCTTTCGCAGGCGCACAAGCCGCACACGCATCCCCGTTAGCCCGCGTCCCGCGCTCCTTTAGTCACCTACGATGAATCGAAGGCCTTCCTGCCTTCTATTCTAGTTACACAACACACCGTATGAAGGTCGAGATGGTAAAAAATGTCATCCGGTATAACTAGTGCAGAGTTACATTGCGTAAGTACCTACCGTAAATTATCCAATAAGTACAAAAAGAAAATAAAGTTAACGTTAAAGAAACAAAATAATAAACTTTTGAATGACAATAAAAAATATATAAAATATAATCAAGAATGATAAATTTAAAAAATATACTATAACTGCGCTCTAGTGTAAGTTCCGTATGTGTACGAATTATGTGTTTCTGTAGTGTGTATGAGTCATATATGTATAAATGTTGATGCATTTAAACTCTTATTCACATACGAATCTAGTATATAGCAATGTATAATCATTAAATTAATTAATTAGATCATCATTATCTGCCTAGCCTTTTCCAACTTAGCCAACTATGTTGGGGTCAGCTTCCAGTGTTACCAGATGCAGCTGAGAACTAGTATTTTACATCGAGCGACTGCCTGTCTGACCTCCACAACCCAGTTACTAAGTAATACGATACCCCTTGGTAAGACTGTTTAAGATCTACGAAAGACAGCCGGGACCAACAGCTTAACGTGCTTTCCGAGGCACGGAAGGGTCTTGGTATGTAAAGATGGTCACCCATCCACGAATCAACCGCGGCAAGCGTTGCTTAACCTGAACGATCGACCCGTGCGGCTGTTATTACTTAGCCATAAGCCCCTCTCAAATTAATTAATTAGATATTTAACATAATAACAATATAGACTTCATGAAGACAACCTTTTCATTTCGAAGCTCAGAGAGACCTAACTTAGAATACTAGGCGATTCCCCTAGCATCATTTTCCATTCCGTTCCATTAAAAACCAGTACTTTCTCGATAACTGTCAAACGAGATGAAAACTAAAAACGTCGACATTGGTGCCGATTCTGTTGTCACAAAATTCTCTAAACTAAACTAAATATCACTAAAATTTGGTTTATTCCTGTCAAACAACGATTTCCTATTCTGAAATAGACTAAAGTGACACAACTTAACTATATTTTAGTTTGACAGCACTAAGATTGCACTGAGTTATTAGTTCAGTGAAAATGACAATTTTGCTATTGTGAGTTTGCCGGTTTTCACCAAAAATTTTGACTATAATAATTTATTTTAACTAAATCTGACTATTTTTAATCGCGATTAAAAAGGTGTGGAATAAAACTAGTAGTCATGAACTAAAATTCATACCAATGCCTCGCCTTCACGTGCAAAAACAGTTCTGTATTTTTTTTCCTTTTCTTTTGCTTATTTCTTGAAAATGGCGTGTCCTATCGCAAAAATAATGAAACTTTTGACCCCCTTAGTAAACCCCTGCACATTTAAATCTCAACACGTGGGTAATATTTCTTTAATATTTTTCAATCAAAAGTGAAAATTTCCATATAAAACACGTCCAGGCTGCCCCCTAGCACGCGCCTTCGTCTCTCAAAAAATTCATTGCGTAGCGCACACAAGTACAACGTTGCGAAACCAAAAGAAAAAAAAATACCACGTCGAGTCGCGATTGTCAAATTCGATTTAAGTCGTGTCAAAATAATTTTTAAATTTAGAGATTTTTTCTTGCAGAATTGCGTTACAATTCTCATAGCCAAAAGTAAGGAATTTTAGAGATAGTTTAGTTAGTTTAGTTCGTGTACAACAGAATCGGCACCATTAAAACAACAAACAATTTTACACCTGTCGCTTTGGTCTTTATTTTTATAATTTGTATTGATTTCAACTACAAGTGAACAAACAAGCAAATAGAATGAAAGCATAAGTATCTGCTATATCTTCTACCTATTCATTTATGAACGAAGTAAATTAAACATCAGACTTCCAAAAACTTCGCGAAGTCAGGTGAATATTTCTATTAAGAACGTCGCGGGTCAACTTTTCCTTTGAAAGAGCGTTTACTTTCGCAAATTGGTATGAAAGCGATAAGAATCTAAATGGATTCAGTTAATTAAATCTTCTTTTTAATCTATGATCTTTAGACATGTCCTTAGGTAAAAGGATTTCTTTTAAAGGAATGAGCGGAATGAGTCTTGTAATAGAGAATTAGGCATTAGTCTTTAGATGGTATTAATAGGTACTAACTAATGACTTCAATTACTAAATGAGGTTTGCTAAAATTCCATGGATTAAAGTTGGTACTACGGCTAAAGTTTTGCCACTTTCCATACAATTAGTTAAAAGACTTTTTGTGAGGAACAAAACAGATGAAAAGAGATACAATAATAAGAAATGTATTTCCGATAAAACCAGGACGCTAAAGTTGCTTATACATACGTTTGCTACGTGCAAACGTTTTATATAGGTACAGTGACATCTTTTTGGCTTCGCTATCATCAAATAAAAAACAAGCAATCGCAATAAAAATCATTCCCCTCAAAATAACAACACACATACTTCAAAAATCTCCACTCAACCCTCGATTCAAGCAACAGATTTACAACCCTTTGTTGCTAAAAAATAAAGTACAATTTCCCTCTTATCAGCGCGGCGATACCGAGAGAATTAACGTGGCCTACGTGACTGTGGTCTCAAAGACTGAATTATACAATTTTTTTTCCTCAAAAACCCGGGTCTTGTATTTGCGAAGCAAACTGACTGCCCATATCTGATTCGATAGGCTTTTCAATGATATGAACAAACAAGGCTTTTTGGGACCAAATTTGTGGAGCGATTTTATGTGGAATATTGTCTCGTTTGGGTTTTTGGGAATCTTCGCTTGTAGGACAAACGATTCTATTACTTTTCATACGTGTTTGAATGTAAGGTTTAGTTGTGATCATTTTTATTTATTAAATGTGAACATTTTTGGACAAAGATAGTACTTTTGATACTTAAAAGAAAACCCAGACAACTCAGGCAGGCGCTTTACTCGGTGTATTTAATTGCACCATTACTGCTCTCAAAATGGTGAAGGATCTTGAGGAAACCAATATGTTCAAGAAACATAAAAAAATTAAAACAACACATCTATCAACCCACACTAGGCCTGCGTGATGGATTACGGCCCACTCCCTCTCACAGAGAGGAGGCCTGTATCCCAACAGTGGGAATGTAATGGCTGGATATGCAAATACATTAAACACTCTAACCATTCCCGATGACGCTACAAACCTTCTCTAGGAGAGTAGTAAACTAACTAGCACACTCAAGACACACAGTCATAAACCGCCGTCCTTCCGTCCTCGCCGCCGCGGCCGAGGCACGCCGCGACGCCCCAATCCACGTCCACCCCGACCCTTGCTCGAGCCAGCCCGCGCTTTAAAGCCCTAAATAATAATCATTCGGATCCAGCCCGTCCCTTGCTACCCGCGACGCCCTAAGCCGAGGTCCGTACCCCACAAGGGGTGCCCTTAGCGAGTAGTCGCTCTAGTTTTAAGGTTTTTAAGCCCTGGCTGGCGGCCTTAATTTAGTAAGGTTGCCACAGACAAGTCTGGTTAAGCAGCTGATAACCTTCTAGGTTGACCTGCGTGATGACATTAAAAAAAAATGCATTAAACAAACTCTGACTAACTTGACTTGACATAATAAAAGAAGCACTTAGCGTGTACAGATTGATCAAGCAAGAGGAAGAAACATAAAAAAACTTTTACAAAAAAAAAACAACCGACTTCCTTAAAAAAACACTACATAGTCAAAAATAACTTTAATTTCGAAAGCCGGTGTCTTAGGATCTGTATTTAAGGTTTTTGCCACCGACTTCCGAAATTAAAGTTATTTTTGACTTTGTAGTGTTTTTTTAAGGAAGTCGGTTGTTTTTTTTTTTTTGTAAAAGTTTTTATTTTCAACTTTTTAGTTATGGTAGATACTCCGGACTTATCTAATCGCGTTATTCGTTCATTTGTCGCACAAATACTTAATGCAAATTTAAGACTTATATGGTTTTCACATGGACCCCATTGTTTGAATGGAACCAAATTAAAATGGGACCATTCGGAAAGCACCAGCTTTCAGATAAAAAAGAATCATCAAAATCGGTTCACCCAGTCAAAAGTTATGAGGTAACAAACATAAATAAAAAAAATACAGTCGAATTGATAACCTCCTCCTTTTTTTGAAGTTGGTTAAAAATACGGTGACCTTTTTTGATACTCTTTTTCTTTTTCTTGTTTTGTTGACTGGTGGACCTTGGATATTACCTGTCACTCCGCCAGCCACTCCAGAACTGCATCGCCCCATCGGCCATATGCCGAAGGGGCGATACAGTTGGAATGGCAACCGCATACCTTGAGTTGTAACATTGGAAGGCTTCCCACAATGTAAAAGGATGACCTGATGAGGACCGTTGTAATCAGCTGGATGCGAGATTTGTAGAACGGTCGAAGTGACGGTGCTTGAAAAAGGCCCATGTCTAGCAGGGGACATTTTTCGGTTGTAATGATGATAACGAGATTAAGAAGAGAAAAAAAAGTAGTCCCTAAAAAAACCCGTTTAACAGCTTCAGAATACGCTTGTAATAAAATTCAGTATATTGAAAACTTAGAGTAGTTCAATGTAATTAATAATTTAGTAACGAATAAGAAAAACTTTAGAAACTATTTAACTGATCTTCTGAAAACTGATTGACCCTTGAGTGATGTATACTTCTTTAAATGAATGAACCTCTAAAAATGTTTGGGGTTTTTATGTTGTATTTTAGGATTTTCAAATTATAAAAAACTATTGAAGGTTCACAAAACATTGTGAAATATTTTCTGAATAGCAAAATCGGAATTATATGAGGCTCTACTGAATACATGCTCTATTTTTTTAACTATTTTTACTGTATGAAGTTCCAGTGCGATGAAAAACAAGTAAACAAAAACAAACCTCATATGCACATAAACCTACGATTTTCCCATGGGGGTAGATAAAAACTATAGAATGCCACCTGCTACGCTCCTAACACCCCCTTTTGCTTTGTTTACGTACATACATCTGATGGGCAATTCCCGTATTTATAAAAACGTGTCGTTCTCATAACACACACATAACACATCACGCCTTGTTCCCCTGAAGGGTTGGATAGAGATGTTGCTGTTGGTGTTTCGGTCTCAATTTTTCCAAAAATATTTCTAACTACCTCGTTGCTAAAGCGCATGAAGTTTTGGGTTAGTTTTTCACGTCATGCACAGTGTTATTGGGTTTTTCTATTTGGAATTTATCAGTAGCCCGAAGTCCGAATTTGTATGGCAATAGGCTCACCCCGTATTACATGGGGCATAAACTTATCTGGGTCTGGGTGTAATTTATATATATTATGTATGTATTTAGAAATATATAAGTATATTTATCAGTTGTCTGGTTGCCATAGTACAGGCTCTGCCTTGTTTGGGATCAAATAACGGTGTGTTGGTTGTCCTGAGATATTTATTTATTTATAAACGTAACTGACGATATGTGGGTGTACTCTATGTACACTTCAGCCTTAGAGAAAACAAGGCGTAATGTTATGAACTCTAAACTTTTGAGAAGTCTTTGATATTATGTGTCGCTGAGATAAGACTGCGAGTAGGCTTCAAAAATAAAAATTACGGGATGGCCTCCTGATCGTACACGCATGCTCCTACGCACCCGACCTCGTCGAAGGACGAAGAACATCATCAAGCCACGGCGTTTCACTTAAATAAGTTTTAATGAACTTTATTTTCTCTTCTGTTCTTACTTCTGTTTATCTAGGCACGACTTCTGGCTTTCTTTAAAATAAGAATCTAATCAAATTTTATGAAAAGAAAAGATTTGATTTTTGTAAGTTTGTCTATAACTCTTTAACGCGGAAATGGTTAAACGGATATGACTGAAACTTGAAACATAGATAGACTATGACCTATATAAGGTGTATCTATTCATACACGAAATATTTGAAGAGGTACACCTGTAGGGGGTAAAGAATTTACAGCAACGAAAAAAAAAAATTTCTAAAAGTATTTTTTTTCAAAATTTAATATTTATAAATTATTTGACGCTCATAAGAAATATTGGCTCCTTCTTATTTTTTACGGCCCGAGATACCGCGGCCATGCTCGTGCCGTCCGGTCGCCGCCCTCGCAGCGTCAGGCGGGCCATTCATAGAATTTGGAGTAAAGGTTATAAGCAAAACAGACGTTTTGCATAAAACCTTTACTCCAAATTCTATGCTCAAGCAGTTTTAAAATTATAATAATTACGAAAATTCAAAAACGCTTAGATAAAAAATTTCTTTTTGCTTCTATAGCTTCTTTACCACCTACAGGTGTACCTCTTAAAATATTTCGTGCATGAATAGATACACCTTATATATGGATAAATGTTCATATTTATCCCGAAATTATCACGGGATCGAAACTAATGCAGGTAAAACTGTGCCTTTTAATAATAAACCGTAGATTATATTCCAGAAACCAATTTTCTTCATCCTTTAATGTCTTAAAATTTTCACGCCAAATTAAATAAGTTTTGCATTTAAATTTTAATCAAAAATGTATTGTAAATAATATTTTGTATTAATTTGAATGAATTATTCTGCTATGCTTGAATACTGATGCAAAGAAAATTATTATAATTAAATTAAACTACATAAAGTGTTGCAAAATATGCCCAATAAGAGCTGCATTATTGGGGGTTATAATATTATTGTTGACATTCATCATCATCATCATCATTTCAGTCATATGACGTCCACTGCTGGACATAGGCCTCCCCCAATTTGGGGGGGTTTGCCATAATTGCCACGCTTGGCAGGCGGGTTGGCGATCGCAGTATGGTAGAAAAATGCATAAAGAACACTGCTGCCCATTCTCTAGTAAGTCCCTTAGTCGCTCTTACGACACCCACGGGAAGAAATGGAATGGTGCTTTTCTTTACGTCCGGCCTATTCTTTACGTCCGTTGACATTATACAAATGATAAAATAATTATTTAAATTATTTCTATTGTATCGTATTCAGTCCCATTTTTTCTCTGAAACTTGGTTGTTTCTTCCAGTAATATCATAACCAAAGGCCATTTATTCATACTATGCTGACAATATGCAGTGTTTAAACGTCAAAACTTCATGACAGAATCCTCCAAAACGCCAGTTCTTCACCACTTGCAACTGCTTTAGCTGGAAAAAAGGAGTGGCGCAACAAAATCCTAAGAAAATATTGATAAGTAGGCACCCGCATTTTAATCGATTCACAAAAAAGATGAGGTTCTATGTTCGACGTCATGTATTTTTTTATGTATGTCACCGATTTTTTCGCCAATATTGTCAACCGATTTTCAAAAATATTTTTTTCTGCATTGGTTATGCTTCTAGGGTGACCTTATTTTTTATTGACTTTGCTTGGGTTGTTATTGCGTTAGCTTCAATAATGTTATTTGTAGTACTTCAATTTAGTTTTTTGCAGACAAGTCGACGACACAAGAGCCAACAATTAGGTTGTGGTGCCGCGAAGAATTGGAAGCCACATCGGGAGAGGAGTGCCAGTATTGAGGATCGCCGCTCTCCCTACCTTCCACGGCGTGAACGTGGTCGTCACCGTCCAGTGGCGGACGCGGCGGGGCCGCAGGAGAAGTGTTGGTATAGCGTTAACTGCTCTCCCTATTCTCCTGCGACCAAAAAGTGGTACGCGGCGGGGCCACTGTTCTAACCTGCCGCATGAGGGCCAAGGGTTCCTTACACGGGGACGTATAGCACTCGTGTAATATTTTATCCCTGGGGTAGTCACGGCGTGCTTTGTGTTCTGGTGCACCGGTGATGGGGGGTATATCCGCCAGAGGAGGGTCTGGCGGCAGACAGCAGGACACTGTGGGGTTTTAGTGAGTTGGAGTCCCACATATGTAACTGCGCTATCTCCTCGTGGTGGTGCAATATGCATGAGCATTTCTCAGTGTTAAAAAAGGCAGGAGGAAGGCTCCAACTCAATTATTTCAACATCAATATATTTTTTTACGACGAAGAGCAAAAATGTTCTCTACCTCTCTTAACAAAAATCACTTAAACGGACGGGTAAAAAATTAAGCACAGCTAAAGTTTATACGGAGAAAGAGTTATTAAAGCAATAATTTTATAAAATATCACAAAGAAATACATTAAATTCAAAAAAATAACATGGTTGAATTTTGACCGCTGAGCGACCACCACAATTGAAACATGATTGACGAATCTTAAACGTCAAGACCTGTTAAATTATGTGGCGCATAAAGTTTCTTGGTGCCAAAATTCTGTCAAATCAAACTTCAAGTTTTTAAAATACATGAAAATATTCCATTCAAAAAGAACTTAATTTAAAACACACTTTTAATACGACTCTTTTTAAAGCCTGAGAGCGTAATAAGTAAAGTGATATCAGTTGTTTCCCCTTCAAAAGACACCACCTGCGCGTCACCCCTTCAATTATTCAAAGAATCTTTCTCTTACATTTGGGATAATGAAATTTTAATCATTTCTCAGTCTTAAGTCAGCACTTATAAGGCTGGATGGATGATTAATTTTTTATGCGGCACGAAATTTGTCTGCCACGAAAATAACATAAGGAGGAAAAAAAAAAGAAAATCAGTGACGAACAATTAACGTGAATAAGAAAAATATACTGTGGAATACTGGTCACTAAACCTGTGACATTATGAATAATTTTTGAAGTTACATATCATTAAAAAAGGAAATAAGTTTAATTTCGCCTAGCTTAAATACTGATAATACCCTAAAACCTGTCGTCGAAAACTACGCTGACATACGTCACAAAATTTGAAAAAAATAGAAAATAAATAATCGTTAAAAAAACTAAAAAACACGCTTCCATAGAAAACATTTTTTTTACAAAAAAAAATAATGGAAAGAAGCGTTTTCAGGTATTTTCTAATTGAAATCAAGAACCCCACGCTTTTCCATTATTTTCTACTTTATAGTTTGGTTTTCTATGGAAGTGTGTTTGTGGTTTTCTATGGAAGTGTGTGTGAAACACTGATAATCGGTAGTTCAATACACATGACCAAAAAAGAATTCAAATTGTTTTGAAATTGAAATCTGTCGGTGATCCACTAAATATACCACATTATTATAATCACACGAATGACGGATATGTTATTATGGTAATTATATCCACGGCTTATGGCAGAATGCATAATCATTAATAACGTGTTGAAAGCTGTCACTGGGGTTATTAATTTTACTTCATTTTCAATCATACAAATAGGATCGAGAGCAGTGGTGGCCAAGTGGTAACGGCCGGGACTTACGACTTTGCCGGTCGTGGGTTCGAACACAACGCTCTCAAAACGGTGAAGCAAAACATTGTGAGGAAACCGGCATGTCTTAGAACCAAAAATTTGAAGACATATGACATCTACTAACCCGCACTAGGGCCGCGTGGAGGATTATGGCCTACTCTATCTCATCGAGAGAAGGTATATGTTCTAGCAATGGGAACATTATATCCTGCTGATGACTGAAATAGGAGCTTATTTTTTATTTATCGCTGCCTATATACGAGTATAGTTATATCCTCATTTGAACTACTTGTGGCATTCAATTTGATCTTGTATTATTTACTATAAATTATACATACGTGTATGGTATGGTGCTGCGCCTAGTCATCCTTGAAATTGGGCGCTATGACCGTAATTCAATCTAAAGGACTATTCATATGCTTATGAAAGATCGACCTGTGGTTTTTAGTAATAATAAATTTGAGGAATTGTAGGTCGAAGTTTCATGATCGTATACAATATTTTTATCTCATGAAGCAACGCTTTACTTATGGTAACCAAGTGTATAAACAGGCTATGACACACGCTCACAGACACACACACTTTTAAATTCCCCTTAGTCTCGGCTGATACCCAGAGGTGCTGCGCATATACACACTTTCACAGCGTGTGGGTTACCACAAGTAAATTGTGCGTCACTTCGTGAGATTACAAATTCCATATTAATAACAAAATCGAATATATATCAACCCATTGCATCGCTAAATGACTAATGTCAAGATCATCAAATCCTCTTAATTTTTACTGGACGATAAGAAAATATTATATGAAATATTCAAGTAAGTAACACATATATTTAAATTTCTTAGCTTCTAAATATTTTGAATAGCCCACTAGTCCTGTCGGGGTAACATAGGCAATGTTTTGGGGTTTAATTAGTCCCATGGAAGATCTGTTGGGTCGCGATAAGCAATTTTACGTTTATTTGTCAAAAGGGACGGTTTCGTCAAATATCCTTCGTGTAATATAGCAGCAGTTGGGTTGAATTCCCTTTGGTTGTATTAAGGCAAAATAAGGTGACATAATGTGTTTATTTTAGTTAATTTTGAAACTCTTACAAAACAAACATAACTATTTGGTCCTTTTATCAAAGAAAGAACAAGTACTGTAGTTTCTCAGATTTTTTGTTCCTTGTATCCTTTTTTTGTGGGTGGGAAGTCATCAAATGACGTCAGGAGTGTCAGACTTTTACTGACTAAAACCCGTGTTACTTCAGTTGCCTATATGCCAGGGCTACGGTAACTCTTTCGAAGAAATCTCGCGACGCCTGGCGAAGTACCTTGTATCCTAAAAAAAGGTCTTAAGTATTGCCATATCTATTAAAACATAAATACGGTTATTCAAAACTTAGTACTTCTTTCACCGTAAATCAATAAATGCATTTAGTGGTAAATGAATTTAAAACATAGTTCAATTTTTGTCAATAGTTTGCGTATGAGAGAGACTAGTTTTTAAATAGCTACATAGAGCGTTACTTAAATGCATTTAGTGACTTGTAGCAAAAAGCCTTTATGTTGTTCCAATTTCTCTCTTTTTAACCGACTTCAAAAATAGGAGGAGGTTATCAATTCGACTGTATTTTTTTATGTTTATTACCTCATAACTTTTGACTGGAAGAACTGATTGTGATGATTCTTTTTCATTTGAAATCTGATGCTTCTCGAATGGTCTCATTTTAATTTGGTTCCATTCGGATAATGGGATCCATGTGAAAACCATATAAACCTTAAATTTGCATTAAGTTTTTGCATGACAAATGAACCAATAACGCGATTAGATTAGTGCGGGGTATCTACCATAACTAAAAGTAAAAAATAATAACTTTTTACAACGTTTTTATTTTTTATCATAGTAAATCATGGTTGTTCCACCGCAGTTTTGAAATAATACTTCACTACAGGAAAATACAAAATGTCGCTTCTACATGTTCCGCCGAGAAGACGGGAAGGTTTAAGCTTAGTCTGAAACTATACATTCATTAACATTACAGTCTTTTGTTTTGACAGCTACCGAGACAACAACACATTTTCTTGGAACTGCGAGTTATTTTAATCTTGTAGAGAGTAGGTATATATTTACATCATCGCGTTCTAGTGGTCGTGAACTTGCTTTTCTTTTTGGATGGGAAATCATCTAATGACTTCTCCCACTCTGGGCGGAGTGGGAGGGTGTGTCGGACTTTTACTGACTAAAACCCACCCGTGTTCCTTCAGTTGCCCATGTGCCAGGGTCACGGTATCTCTTTCGAACAATTTCGCGACCCTGGCAGGGTACTTCCTTAATGTTGAGTTTAGCTAAATTGTTTTGGATTTTCAGCTCCAAATATTGTCATTTTCATAGCAAATTCCATAAATTTCTTCACGTTAGTAGATGTTTGGATAGTTGGTGGTTGGTTTAATAGTACTGTCTCGCTGATTTAGTGGTCGCAAGCGCTACTGCTGACCATGAGATTATTGGGTTTTCCTATGTAGAATTGCTCAGTAGCAGCCCGGAGTCCTGGCAATATGTGGGTGTACCAGTGGCGAAGGCACCATATAACACGATTCCTACCGGCTTGCCTTCGGGGATTCGCATTGGTAACTCTATCACTATTAAAAATACAATAGTATGTAAATAGTGGCTACTATTGTCAATAAATATAGTTACACTACGGGTATTTAATTCACCATAACATTCAAACAACAAAAAAGGTTATTTATACCTTTGTATTACAACAAAAGAGAAATGTTCTAAATTAACCCGGCGCCAAAACGTCATAATCGGGAACTAAAAATTCATACAACAGCGATCCCGTAATGATGTCACTTTAGGTCACGTGGCACCGCTTGATATGTACGAGAGCAAGCCGCTGTACAACGGGTTATGACGGAGACAGGTATAGAAAAATGCGTCAGCGAGAACGAGATAGAGGAATATTGCATATTTTAGTCGTTTTCATCTGTTGAATTTAATTGTATTTAATTCATTACATTCCTATATTAATTTTAGAATGATAGTAAGTATTCTTTATTGATGAGTCAGTAAGTTAAGGCCGACTTCGCTTCGGCTTCTCTTTTAGAAAAATTTACGCCTCGCCACTGGGGTGTACTATAGGTATATCTCCACCTAACCCTGTTAAGAAGCAAGGCATCATGTTATGTTATGTAGACTATTTCTTGTAAAATGCCGATAAGTTTCGGTCTTTCCGTACTCAAGGCCCAGCCTCGGTCTTGTTGATTCTAGCTGCTTCTAGGTTGGAGAGAGACGAAGCTCACTCATGCTCTTCAAAAATATTATATATTCATCTGTGTCTTGTTAGACTGAAATCGACTCAGTGAGCTGACGGCAACGGGCTTTGAAAAAATTGTAATCAACAATTTTATCGGAATACAATCAATATGTAATATCGGAATATCAAGGATCCATATTAGTTTGGAGGAATATTTTTCTGTCCATACTCATATTGATTAGTTCCGATAAGTCGTATTTTCTTTTGGCATAAAGCGTCCAAAGTTTTCCTAGGAAAGTATAAAACTTTATCTGGAAAAGGATCAAGTCCACTCCGAAAATTGTTCATTTAAATTAAATATTAATGTCGACAGCATTCAGGATAAACCATCACCATCTTTAATATTATGCTAACTGAGCAGAACGATAAATAGTATTTCATTAAAGCAAAGCAAACTTGCTTCAAAGGCGTTACAGTACAACTGTACCAGAATACATAAATGTCATAGAGTGTAGAAATATTGGAGACGGTATTCGCATAAAAAATGGTAGGGTAATAAACCTTGACTTGTGTGATTAAGAAATGAAACTTTCATACAACTGAGACTTAAAAAGCCACGGTGCGTAATTGAACTGGGATCGAATTAACTGCCATCCATCAATCAAATCAGCCTATTGTCACCTATTGTCTACTTGTACTTCTATTGTCTACATCGGCCTCTCCCAGACTGTGCCAGAACACCACAAACACTATTATTTGCCTCCCGAATTCAGTCGGGACCATCTCCTTTGTAAGGTCGTCGGTTAACTAGCTAGGGAGCGTTCCACACTACGCTTGCCAGTATTCACTTCGGGACCCGTCAGCTCTACCGACTATTCGGTCCTCGGCAAACATGGCTAACCCACTGCTACTTCAACTTTCTTACTCTTCAGGCTGTCTCGGTAACCCAAGCTTTTTTCCGAAAAAAAAAACGACTTTTTATTTTCAGAGGCTGGTATCCTAACACACCTATTAGCGACAAGCGCCTTTGAAATAAACATTAATACAATAAAATCACTTCTACTTTTCTATTGTCGCTTGCTGTATTTGGTTTCAGTTAATCTCTCTTTTATTTTTCTCACCCTCTCTTAATATTATTATTTAACAAGCACGGAACCGTCGCGCCCCATCTAGACGAAGTTTTAAACACGAAAGACTACTTATAAGTTTAAAGTTTAAGTGTGCACAATAACAAATCTTCAACACCCATATTCATTCATCAAACCCAATAGGGCTTATGGCTAAGTAGTAGCAGCCGCACGGGTTGATCTTTCAGGTTAAGCTACGCTTCCCGTGGTTGGTCTGTGGATGGGTGACTATCTATACATACCAAGACCCTTCCGTGCCTCGGAAAGCACGTTAAGCCGTTGGTCCCGGTTGACTATCGTAGATCTTAGACAGTCGTTACGGGTCGTCAGAAGCCCGAAAGTCTGCCAAGGGGTATCGTATTATCCAGTTTCTGGGTTGTGGAGGTCAAATAAGCGGTAGGTTCCATGTAAAATACTGGTACTCAGCTGCATCCGGTTAGACTGGAAGCCGACCCCAACATAGTTGGGAAAAGGCTAGGCAGATGATGATGATGATGCTAGAAAATATATCTTTTCTTTTTGTTTTCGGGGGGAATCCATCAAAAGGACCCCGGGTTTTGGGGATAAGATCGAGGAGTGTGAGATACACAAATCTGAGGAGACTGTAAAGGGGTCTCCCCGAAATCTAGCTCATCAAATATGCGAGGCAGCATGTAACCACTGTGCGCCCACTTCCTTGAAGTCATTCAATGGGCAGACACAGTCCCCACTGTG
Organism: Aporophyla lueneburgensis; assembly: GCA_932294355.1. Taxonomy (NCBI): domain Eukaryota; kingdom Metazoa; phylum Arthropoda; class Insecta; order Lepidoptera; family Noctuidae; genus Aporophyla; species Aporophyla lueneburgensis. The sequence continues at coordinate 24,500,552 of OW028745.1, read as the reverse complement.
AGCGCACAAGACCCCAAATTCCTGTCCTCACGCATAAGTAATAAGAAATAAACTCCCAGAACAACGTAAGATAACAAATCCTTATCGTCAAATACATTTATAAAGAGGATTTCTCCTTTGCATATCCTTCTTCCTTCTGTAATCCTGGTACAAGCACTGCACATTGGATAGCTGCAGTCTGTGTTTCGTAAAGGATCATTTGGAAGGAGACTCAAGAAGGATTATCCCGGTACTGTTCATTCAGTTGACGAAGGTTTTTGAAGCTATGAAGATACGTATTTGTGCTTTAATTTTGGGACGCTTTGAAAATTTATTTCGACGATTTGATAGATGACGTAGCTATTGAGAGCCAAGCAAGTCAAGTTTTGAATTTGAAACTGCGGGTGTAGAGAATTAATTTGGGATTTAAAAAAAAAAGTAGAGTAAAGTTTTTTCAATAAAATATATATAAATATAAATAAATTTTGTATATTTTTGTATTTTGCGAAAAAAAAAGCTAGAAAAGTAGCGAAAAAGTTAATGTCTAATTCAACTAACAAGGTAAATGAAAAAAGCTTCACAGGTAGGTAGCAGAAACAAATCTGCCTAATCCCAAAAACACACAAAACGGATAAAAATAAACGTAATTTAAGGCCCTAATTCTTTTTGCGCAGACTTTTTAACCATGTAATGCCTTTTTACCTTTACGTAATGAGTTTCTCGAATCGGGGTCAGTTTTCAACTTCGAACGAAATGAGAGGCAAAACTAAGTCTTATCTGCGAAAGCTCTATTGAATTGAGTTCTCTCTACTGAGCCATTGATAATTTTGTTAATTTTGCACGTAAAATTAAGTTATCAACTTTTTCTTTTTAATGTGCGGACTGGGCTAATTCGCAGGAGACTCTATGCTTATCATTACTCGGAATGAAACATTTAAGTCTTAATATTATCTTTCTGCGGAAACAGTTTACTAGCGACTAAGTTTGGAAATAGTTCCGAGTGACCAAAAAGTTAATTTTAAAGAATAAAAACTAATAATGAAAAATTTACTTTATTTTCGGAAGTTGCTGTATTTATATGCCACCGTCTGCCGAAATTAAGGTTATTTTTCTTTTTTTGTATTCTTTTAAACAGTCGTTTTTTTTTTTCAATTAACTCAAAATATCAACTACCAGTTACGACAACTTAACCAAAATTTTAGGGCATAATACCCTTACAAAAAAAAAAAAAAATTTTAAATTGGTTTATATAATAAAAACTTTTTAAGACTTTATTTATTTATTCAGATAAAGTCCATAATTGTTAGTCACATAAAATATCTTACAAACTATGTTAGTAAAGACATATTACATAAAGAGAGGTAAATAAGGTGTGTAGTCATGATACCTCCTGGTCGAGTTCAGGATAGATAGCTACGCTATCTGACCAGAACCCGAACGAAAGCCCTCATGACTGCCGAGTCATACTTCTCAGCAATTACTGGTAGGATGCTGTTAGTGGTGCCCTGCACTCTGCTTAGTAGGGAGGCGGTTCGCTTGCAGATTATTGCATGGAAAACATCAACACGTGCCTCCACAAACATACCCGAAGCACTACAAAAGCGGGGCAGCCCTAGCAGTATCCTGAATCCATTATTATACTGGACACGCAAGGCATTGATCGATCTTTGAGTATAATTGACCCACAGGTTACTCGTGTAAAAAGTTTGGCAGTAAGATTTAAAAAGTGTAAACTTTACTTGTTTACTGCAGCGAGCGAACCTGCGTGCCAGCATAAGCCTAGAACCAAAATTCGAAGACATGTGAAATCTACCAACCAGCATTGGGCCCGCGTGGCAGATTACAGCCCACTCCGTCTCCAAGAGAGGAGGCCTGTGCCCCAGCAGTGTGAACCCTTTGTTGAAGTCGATTAAAAATAATAATTTAAACAGCAGACGAACATAAAACCTGATGATAATTTTAACTTCGTTTATTAACACAATGAAAATGAACACCTTTCCCTCACGCTCGTTCGATAGTTCGCGGCTCCTCCTTTGGGTTCCCAGATCGCTTACTTTTAATTTTTGGTTCAAGTAATGCTGCACTCAGACAACAAGATGTGTTTGGAAGTATAATAAATAGACAATCGCAGACAGGTACGACGCGACAGTGTGATGCGATTCTGATAGAACCAGTTCCTTGAAGTATTAATTTCAAAAAACTACTAGAGACGCGTCTCGCCTTCACATCGGCCTTTACTATCGAAATCTAGATGTACTCTTTAGAGTAACAATCCAGTATTCCTCAAAGAGGCACAGGTTTACCTCTGCCTCTTTGAGGAATACTGGCATTGTTACGTTAAGTGTTAAAATGTACGTGAGTAAATATTCTATTCATCATCATCTTCATCATTTCAGCCGAAAGACATCCACTGCTGGACATCTGCATACACTGCCTCCCCCAATTTAGAACGGTTTGCCATAATCGCCATGCTTGGCAGCGGGTTGGCGATCGCAGTATGGTGATAAAATTCAAAGAGAACGCTGCTGCCCATTCTTTAATAAGTCCCTTTGTCGCCTTTTATGACACCCACGGGAAGAAATGGGGTGATGCTATTCTTTACGTTCGGCACCACACTGAACACGGAAATATTCAGTTATATCGTTTTAATTGCGAATAGAGTTAATTTAACTGAAGAAAGCACAAGAAATACTATTAAACTGTCCCCTAAAACGAAGCACCTATAAACAAACTCTAAATAGTTTACCAAAAAGTTCAAGTTCTCGCAAATAAATCTAACTACGTACATTATAATACCGTCGGTGCTACATTTTGACTGTTCAATTCTCCTCCGATCTCATTACAACTTCGCACAGTTTGTTTAATTGGCTACCCACTATACGGAATTGAGCTACCTGGGCCAATTTAAATTGACCTCCCCATCCCCTTTAGCAACCTCTCACCAAAGATGGATAAGGGGAAAATGCGAAAAATAAAACAGCTCTCAATTAATTGGTTATTTAAATGCAACAGTGTCGGTACAGCTTTTGCAAGTGTAATTGTTGTTTTCAGTGGTTTTCAGCGCATGAAATTGTTGTATGGCCGCTTTGAATAATGGCGTTATTGCCTTTACTGTGGTTTTTGAATGATATTAATATGGAAATGTGAAATCAGCGCCAAATGTTGGTGTTTGGACGTAATTTGACCGTGAATCAAGTTAGAAATGTTGAGGTTTTGCGTAGTATTTAGAATAATGTGTTTTATTATTTAATCTACAACTCACACTCGGCTCGTATGGCCCAGTAGTTGAAACAATATAGGCTAATTATGATTTAATATTATAATACATTATGCCGATCCATATTAATAAGCAATTTTTTAAATCGTTTATTTTATGTTCCTATTTACTAATTGTGGCTTAGAAATAGGCGTTCGAACATCTGGCCGGTCTTTTTCGTCTAATCAATCCAGTACTCACACTCAGGTACTTTTATTTTAAGCATTGAAATCTCCTACTAAAGATGTTCTCTCCTTTTTGATGGTATCCATTTTTATCTTATCTGCTGTAGAAATCCCATTTCACATCTAGCTAGTACGTGGTGTTTATAGATATTTACAACGTATAAATAAGGTGTAGGACAAAACCAAATCGTATTTAATTTCTTCTTGAAAAATCTTCTATACATAACATATAATATCTTCTACACAGGCGGCCCATTTAAACAATCTTTTTCGAAACAGGAAATCTCATTGTTTATTTTGAATTTAAATTTAGAAGGATTTTCGTAAATGCCTACTGCAACAACCTCGTTAGTGAAATCGGATGTCATTTAACCCAGTACCGCCCAGTCTGACTGTTGTCCTGTTGCGAGTTGGTATTAGGATGTCCCTATATTAAATAATTGAACCGCAGCTTACAGTGATGATGGCTTGCGAATGGAGCTTGTGTTTACTGTGAATTTGTATAGAGTTGCAATAAAGAAAATTTAATTTTAGTTATGCTTCATCAATGTATTCATACCTGTATTTTACTTCGTGATCTCCACTAAGTATTCATTAGTATTATCTTTCATTAATTATAATTTGAGGTTATGTCCGATAAAATGGTAATATTTATTATGGATGAAATAGAAAACTTATCCGAGTTACAATAAAATAAAAATATTCCTCTGCTTTTAAACTACCTCACAATAGATGAACGATCTTAGAGCTTATATTTTAAGAAATACTGGCTAGACTAGAAGGTGATTTAAGAAACATTGGACCTGAGCGTAGGTAGTCAATAATTCACGTATAGAATTCATCGACTATTCACAAAATATTTTCAGAGTCTAATTTTCTTAGCCTTCGCCTATTCACACAGAAACATGCAATTAACCTTTACAACCTCCCTTTTATATACCGTAACATATTTTCATTACTACCTTTCAACCATCAGAGCATCAGAGCTCAATAGTTAAATAATTACTAATAATTAGCACTGAAAGGTTTTTGTGCTATCAGTAATTTACTGTACCTACTAGTATTGAAAACTCCGAACGATATTTTAATGCCACTTGAATTAATATTATTTCAGTCGTAAACTTTGTCATTAATTAATTTAGATTTTGGTAATTTAATCGTATCTTTTGGGTATTATGTTTTAATTAATCTGTAAAATTGTTCTTGGTATTGATTTATTTATTTGAATTGTATTTTTGAGGCAAATATTAGTCCCTTCGTCAAATATTGTGTATGGCTAAACAGTCGCTAATAACAAAACATAACCCAAACGTTTATATTGTATTTAAACGATATTACCTATGTCTGTATTTGAATATCTCCATAGCGATTCAATATTATCAAAACATGTTAAATAAAATAAAAGAATTGGAACAAACGAACTGGAACGTGCTGCGCCTCAGTTTATTAATTACAATTGTTTCTTTTTGAATATCCGAAAACATTGTTGAAAACTGATTTTATTGACAAAAGTAATAACCAGTACATGAAAAGTGTTAGAGACGATAAAAAGAAAAGTATGGCGTTGTAGGGTCAAAGCCATACTTTTTACTCACACTCGATGAACTATAGTAATAGACAGGTTGGGACAAGTTAGAACATACATTTACTCACACCTTCTTCCCATGAGGGTAGGTACAGAACGCTACCTGCCACGATCTTTACATATAATATATGTAGGGATCGTTGCAGGTGGCGTATGACGAATTAAAAGAAGTTTTGCTTCGTTTACGTTCATAATCTACATCTAGTCAAACACTGTTGATGATACTCAGAGGTGGTAGAAATAAAATAGCGGACTGTATATAGTCCGTGTCGTGCGGGTTAAGTGACTGGGCCCGTGGTGCGTGTTAGCAGCGGCGACAGCGGTTCTCGGCTCTTCGTCCTCCGCTCCCCGCAAGCCACTGTCGCCCTCCGGTCGTCGCAGTGGTTAACGGTGCTACGTTTTGTCGCCAACAACACCCATCCGGTTGCCAGTGCTACACATCTAACCTTTCTGAAGAACACACCAAGGTCACATTAATATGTCCTTCAACGGCGTCTCTTCCTAGCATTTCCACTCACATCTGCCTTGTTCGTAGAATTCCTTTTGTTAGTTGATTTTCACAAGTTAAGTCGTTTGGAGTATATTTACCACTCTGTATATTCCCAACAGTGATTGCCCCGACTTGGGGCGTGTCTATGGGCGGGACTCCACTCAACACATTAGGAAGCAACCCAGACGATGATGGAAAATATATATTAAGCTTTGAGTAACATCATCCGTCGTTATTTATGTTTATGATCTGAATAAAATGTAGCTTTACTGACTCTACTTACCTTAGAAGCATTACCGGATTTTTATGGTTTGAGGCATTAGGGGAAAACGTTGTAAAAAGTGTATTTGGAACAACCGATCACATAACAGTTTCACGGTAGAATGAACGTTTTGTGTTGACTAGGAGAGTTATATAATCTATACTTATAATAAAACTGTAGAGAGGTCAATTCTGTACATTGAATATATATTCAAAATTAATATTGGAGGATGAATGGTGATCGATACTGATGCCAAAAATGCAATCAGTAAATTTTTTGTCTGTCTCTCTGTCTGTCTGTCTGTATGTGCATGCATGGGTCAAAAACGACTGAAGGGATTTTAACCAAACTTGGTACGATTGTAGTCCATACTCCTGGGCAGGTTATAGGCTATAAAATAACGCTAAGACACATAGGAGCTGAGCAGTAACGATAAACGAATACTGATTTAATTAAATTGTAACTCAGCCCTCTTCCTCTCTCCTAATTTTTGCGTGCCCGACAGGGTCCATATTTGATCTTTTACCATTTTATTTTTAACCATCTATGTAACATATGGAATGCAATAAAGAATTGAGTATTGAGTATTGAGTATTGAGTATTGAGTATAAATTTGAAGCAAGTCTGATGAAAATGCGCTTTCGAGCTCTTATCTTCGCATACGTTGATCATATACCAAAACTATGTATTACAAAGTCCTCAATAGTATATATCTATCCTACTAAATTTGGAACACAGTTAGTTTATAACCTGGATTAACACATAGGGTACTTTTTATCCCGGTAGTATGTTCCCGCGGGATATTTTCCGACCCCCACGCGGGCGAAGCCGCTGGCAAAAGCTAGTTGTTAATAACATCATCATCATCTGCCTAGCCTTTTCCCAACTAACTTGAGGTCAGCTTCCAGTCTAACCGGTTGCAGCTGAATTCCAGTATTTTACACGGAGTGACTGTCTACCTGACCTCCAGTACCCAGTTATTGAGTAAAACGATACCCCTTGGTAAGACTGGTTGTCGGACTTTTGGGCTTCTGACGACCCGCAATGCCTGTCAGAGATCTAAAATTACTGCCGAGACCAACGGCTTTTTTTTTTGTATGGGAAATCATCAAATGACTTCTCCCGCTCTGGGCGGAGCGGGAGGGCGTGTCAGACTTTTACTGACTAAAACCCACCCGTGTTCCATCAGTTGCCCATGTGCCAGGGTCACGGTATCTCTTTCGAACAATCACGCGACCCCGGCAGGCATCGGTCCTAGCAGACCCCTTCAGCACTGCTGACATCTCTTTGAGGCGCGCGTGAAACACTACGCGCCGTCAACCCGAGCTTGGTCCTTATCGGGCGGCGAGCTACCCATCGCTCGCCACAGACCGACGGCTTAAAGTGCTTTCCGAGGCACGGAAGTGTATTGGTATGTAAAGATGTTCAGACATCAATCGATCTGTCCGGTTGTTTTAAGTTAGTCACAAGCAATGTAAGAGACATTATTAATAAAAAAAACAGCTAAAAATATATGTCGCAACCAAGATTACGCTATTCCTTTTTAACGCCCATAGAAATCTGTTACAATGCTTTAAAAAAATACAAGACACCTAATGATTCGATTTGAAGAATACTTTGCCAATTACAAAATCTAATCATCATTATCATCATTTCAGCCGTAAGATGTCCACTGCTGGACATAGGCCTCCCCCAATTTGGGGGACTTTGCCATAATCGGCCTGCCAAGCGTGGCGGTTGGCGATAGCAGTATGGTAGTAAAATAGATAGAGAACGCTGCTGCCCATTCTCTAGTCAGTCCTTTAGTCACCGTTTACGAAACCCACAGGAAGAAATGGGGTGGTGCTATTCTTTACGTCTGGAACCATACGGAACGTTGTATGTAAGGACAAGTTAGATACAAAATTTCCTTCCAGAAATACTCAATTAATATAAGGGTATGAGCACCACCCTCAACCATACAGGGTGACCAGTCAACAAATCGCAACGACACCACAAACAAACTTCACTATAACACAAAGTTCTTAACGTCTCGGTAGATACTAGTTGCTGTAACTGACATCCTTATTCCGTAGGCGGTAGCTTCGAGATCGATATGTTGTTTGCTCTGCCGCTGTTTGTTTTAGACTAATAATGTCATGTTGATGAAGGTTCATTGATAAAGTGAGGACAGATTGCGTGCGGCAAATAAGTCAACTCTTTCTGACCATCTCTTAAAGGGAAAAACCACAACAAATTCATCATCTACTTAACTATTTCACAACTATATTGGGGTCACCTTACAGTTTAATGTGATGCAACTAAATACCAGCATTTAATATAAAGCGACCTCCACAACCCAGTTACGGGATAATACGATACCCCTTGGTAAGACTGGTTGTCAGACTTTCAGGCTTCTGACGACCCTTAACGCCTGCCAAAGATCCACAAATGATCGCTGTTCGCCGCCAGGCCAGGCCTCACCATAGAATTTCAATAGCGCAGTGGAAGGTATGATGGTGGGGCCTTGGGACAAGAAGTGGCGAGCGAAATTGTCCGCCGTGCGCGGTGCTAATCTATAATATATTTAAAGAACTCACCTGGTGGTAGACGAACACCTGCTCTGGAGCCAACCTGGATTTATGTATGTAAGTGAGTATATATTGTATTGTGTAGTGACGTTATGAGTATTCTCCAGGATACCATTTACTGCAACACGCCAGAAATTGGTTCCAGCACGCGGTTCAATAGCGTCACTCCAAACTATTTCCAACATACAAATATGTCCAAACTCAACCCGTATTATTTCGTCAACTTGGGGTTATTTACAATCAAAGCAATTGGATCACGACTAATTGTCACAAACGGATCGATTTAAAGGGATTAATTTACAACTGGTCGCGAAAATCAACACGGCGATGATGCTCCCTTCTTCAAGCAAAATCAAAGTGTCAAGTGTCAACGTCAAATTGACAAGTCAGATGTCACTACGTTCGGGCGCGTTCCGTTAGGCGCATAGAGTAAACCAATCAAACGGGACGGAACTTGCTTTCCGAGGCATCGAGGGGTCTTAATATATAAAGATGGTCACCCATCCACGAAACAATCGCGGCAAGCGTAGCTTAACCTAATTGATCGTTCCGTAAGGCTGTTATACTTACCCACAACCACACCAAAATATATCTAGGATATAGTCTAGGACCCGTCCCGTCTTTTCATGTGTGGACATTGTATGTGACGGAGGTCGTACAACTATAGAAAGTGTCCCGGCGGCGTGGACGTAACGGAGCATGTCGGCTGACCGCCCGTTTCACTGTGAGGGATTTTAAATCTGTGATATCCTCTTAGATATTTATTTTAGTGGTATGCTGTTAGGGCAATTTACATATACCTTTGAAAAAAAAATCTATAGACCGATTTAAGATATACAGTAGTAGGTACATTATTTTGATCTATCTCATAAGGTTTAGCCAACGATAGCAATGTAAGCGCCCAAAAATATATGTTTACGTCAACATTACAAAATATTGAATTTCTATGCTTTTCTCTACTATCGAAATATTTTTTTCTTGATTAAAATAAAAACACCATATTAAAATCTGGAAGTAAGCTAAGAAAAAGCAAACGAAGACAGCGACTTTATACTATGTAGACAAGAGATGCTCTTTCTGCTTTGAACGAACCACGATTGGGCACGCCACAATTGCGGCGGTAAGTCCCCTCTTTGAGGAGTGGATAGAGAGGCGTCACGGCGTCCTCACCTTCCGCCTGACGCAGGTTCTCACCGGGCATGGGTGCTTCGGTGGGTTCCTGTTCAGGATAAAGCGGGAGGATACGTCCGGGTGTTTCCATTGCGAGGATCGTCTGGAGGACATGGTGGAGCATACGGTGGAGGTGTGCCCTGCCTGGGCGGAGCACCGCCGTGTCCTCGTGGAGGCGATTGGCGGCGGCGACCTCTCGCGTCCGGCCCTGGTGCGAGCCATGGTACGGAGCGAGAGGGAATGGGAAGCCGTCACCTCCTTCTGGGAAGCAGTAATGCTCGCGAAGGAGGAGGCGGGGCGCGTGAGGGAGTGGCAGTCTCTGCGCCCTCACGTCCCTAGCCGCCGCAGGAGGAGACGCCCCGGGCGTCGGGAGTCAATAGCGGACTCCCGGCCACCGTAGGCGCGAGCTTGCGGGTGGCGAGCAATGGGTAGCTCGCCGCCCGGTAAGGACCAAGCTCGGGTCGACGGCGCGCAGTGTTCCACGCGCGCTTCAAAGAGATGTCAGCAGCAGTGTAGGGGTCTACTAGGACCGATGCCTGCCGGGGTCGCGTGATTGTTCGAAATAGATACCGTGACCCTGGCATATGGGCAACTGATGGAACACGGTTGGGTTTTAGTCAGTAAAAGTCTGACACGCCCTCCCGCTCCGCCCAGAGCGGGAGAAGTCATTTGATGATTTCCCATCCTGAAAAATAAATAAAAAAAAACAGAAACGAACCACGATTCTGAACAGTGAATAAAGAAAAGAAAAGAAAATACATTTATTTAGAACAAACTCAAAGGCACACAAAAAAATACTGCAAAAAAAAACATAAATTAACAAAAAAGAAAATCAATAAAAAGTGTAAAGTGCGATGTTAGAAACTAGCATTTATGTGTGCCCCACGGCTGCGCTAAAAAGGTTCAGTTCAGCAAAAATGCCAGACAACTAGTGCCTGACGCTGATTTTCAACTGGACCTGAAGTGTGAGCGGACGGATGTAAATCAGTTTTATACAAATATTACAACGTAGCGAATGTATGCATACTTAAATAAAATAGATGAGTAGTGAAATGTTGATATATATACTACGTGTAGTAAGTATCTAGTGTAAGTACTTACTATATTAAAAAAAAAGAATAAAACATAACAAACTAAAATAATTTAACTTTCAATATTAGAGTGTGATATTTAATACAATTGCAAAACAAAAAACAGTTAGGTAAATACATAAATGAGACAAACGCATGATAGACCTTAGATAATTATGTAAGTACTTAAAGAAAGACGTACTCAAGTGTGTACTTAAGTAGGTAGGTAGGTATATACATCAGATAATTGAGACATTTAGAATGACCATATCCAGCTTCCGTTGCGCTTCTATGAGGTACACACTAAGGTGAATACACTATGTTACAGCTATATGAACATAATGAACCATTGCTTATGTAAGCGGGAAAGCCCTTTATATTTGGAGGCTTTTATTTCGGTGTTCAGTTCTGTTTACCTGTCTTTTTGTATTGCTTGGGTATAGTTTTCAATTTTTTGTTGGTATATTGGCGTCTGATAGCTGACATAATATGGCAAATAATTCAATTTAATATTTTGTATTTCGTTTTGTTAATTACATACATTAGGTAAACAATCATGTAACGGCTATGCTGAAGGGGAATTGGTTGCCCCACTTCATTTTCTCAGCTAAAACAGTAGGAATTGCTGAATCACGGGCGTTTTGGGGGACTGTCTCATGTAATTTTGACGTTAAAATAAGTATACATTTCTAGCCTAGTTTGAATAAATTATTTTTGATTTTGATTTGATTTCAATCAAGAAACTTACCTTATTTCTCGAAATATTTATAGTACCTACAAACTTGTTCTGCTCCTTAAAGTCCGTAATTATAACATTTTGGTACAGTTGTCGAGCCAAAAATCAATTTTTATCTCTCTAAGAAGATCACATGAGAGTATGCCATAACCGCTTGCAATTATAAATATATACATAACGCATACCGTAACACAGTAAAGCAGAAGAAAGTTAATAATGAGCGCTTGCATGACTGTTACTGAAAGTACCATCGTTTCCACATGCAATGCCCAACCAAGCGGCACGGGGTAATAACTGAGACATAAACCGATTGATCAACATGTAGGAATTAATTATTTAGAACTAGCTTTTGCCAGCGCCTTCTCCTGCGTGGAGGTTAGTAATTATCCCAAGGGACCATACTATACTCATAAAAAGTATTTTTTGTGTCAATTCAGACTATAAACCATCTGCATCCCAAATTTTACCCAATTTCGTTCGGCGTTTTTTACGTGATTGAGTAGCAAAATATATATATGTGGATACGGATGTTATTAAAAAAAATGTACATTGGTCATATAAACTTTAAAATTCATAATATAAGTAGGAAGTAGGATACATGAATATTAGCTGTTATGAGTAATCCACACTAATATTATAAATGCAAAAGTAACTCCGTCTGTCTGTCTGTCTGTCTGTCTCGCTTTCCTGCTAAAACTACTGAACCGATTTAAATGAAATTTGGTACACAGATAGTTTAGAGCCTGAGAAAGGACATAAGTTACTTTTTATTCCGAAAGTATGTTCCCGCGGGATAATTTCCGACCTACACGCGGGCGAAGCCGCTGGCAAAAGCTAGTTTATAATATAAACTCTTAACTTATATGCCTTTTATTGCCATTCATATGATATCCTAATAATATCATATTATTTTATTTATTTAGACAGTTAAAAATACTGTAGATGATTTAATTGAAATGAATGCTTAGAGTTTGCGTTTGAAATTACAGGGGTGTAAAAGCAAAATGACCGCTTCTATTAATCTACTCCACAAAGAATAGACATATAATAATAAATTATTATAACTCTCTATGCTTACATATATTTATTTATATTATACAGATATTTATTTTCAACGTTTTTTAAACTACGCCGTAGATTTTTTTTTTGTAACAGCACTTGAGTGAGTTACCTGAGATACAATGCATTCCTAATTCAGTTAAATTCAATTATTATATATGTCTAGTATAAATTTTATTGAAAATCAAATGTATCAAAAACAATTTCACTTTTGTCTTTAATTACTTCTGATCCTACGCATTCATAACTCAATCTCTATCCCAATCAGAATTGCTATTATCTATAAACGTGGTACAGACAAGCAGGTTATGAAACATCTCCGGTATTAATTAATCAGCGTTCAATAACATCACTGGTATTGAGAGTAATGAGCGGCCTGACAGCACCTAGTTAGCTTCTAGATTAGGCTGCGTATACAACAGAGGTATGTGTACAATGGAGAACTAGTATTAAATGGCTGCAGTTTTAGACTTATATTCGATATATTTCGTTTTCAAGCGACAGCACTGCAAGAGTGTCTGACACACGAGTGTAGCTAAGTATGCAAAATGTCTACACCTTAAAGTTATAGACATTAATCAATCTAGACAAATTAAATTCGAGTGTCTGTTTCTAACATTAAGATAACCAATTTTTAGGGTTCCGTTGCCAAATGGCAAAAAACGGAACCCTTATAGATTCGTCATGTCTGTCTGTCTGTCTGTCCGTCCGTCCGTATGTCACAGCCACTTTTTTCCGAAACTATAAGAGCTAAGCTGTTGAAACTTGGTAAGTAGATGTATTCTGTGAACCGCATTAATATTTTCACACTAAAATAGAAAAAAAAACAATAAATTTTGGGGTTCCCAATACATAGAACAGAAACAAAAATTTTTTTTTTCGTCAAACCTATACGTGTGGGGTATTTATGAATAGGTCTTCAAAAATGGTAATGAGGTTTCTAATATCATTTTTTTCTAAACTGAACAGTTTGCGCGAGAGACACTTCCAAAGTGGTAAAATGAGTCGAGTTTTATCATTTTCTGAGAAAATGATAAAACTAAAAAAAATATGTAATGTACATTACTATGTAAACTACCACCGAAAATTGGTTTGAACGAGATCGAGTGAGTAGTTTTTTTTAAACGTCATAAATCGTAAACCGTAATTTACCTTACATTCAATCAACTGTATTATAAAAAAAAAACCGGCCAAGTGCGAGTCGGACTCGCGCACCGAGGGTTCCGTACAAACCTGTAGGTATCCTCGGTTTATTCGTAAGGTTTATGTTTATGAAATTATTTTTTTTTTATATTTGAGTTGATTGAATGGAAGGTAAATTGCGATTTACGATTTATGACGTATTAAAAAAAAACTACTTACTGGATTTCGTTCAAATCAATTTTCGTTGGAAGTTTACATGGTTATGTACATCATATATTTTTTTTAGTTTTACCATTCTCTTACTTTAGAAGTTACGGGGGGGGGGACACACATTTTACCACTTTGGAAGTGTCTCTCGCGCAAACTATTCAGTTTAGAAAGAAATGATGTTAGAAACCTCAATACTATTTTTGAAGACCTATTCATAGATACCCTACACGTATGGGTTTGATGAACAAATTTTTTTTGAGTTTCAGTTCTATGTATGGAGAACCCCAAAATTTATTGTTTTTTTTCTATTGTTGTGTAAAAATCTTAATGCGGTATACAGAATACATCTACTTACCAAGTTTCAACAACATATCTCTTATAGTTTCGGAGAAAAGTGGCTGTGACATACACGGACAGACAGACAGACAGACAGACAGACAGACAGACCGACAGACAGACAGACAGACATGACGAATCTATAAGGGTTCCGTTTTTTGCCATTTGGCAACGGAACCCTAATTAAAAAAAAAAAATTATTTTTAAACCGAGAATACCTACAGGTTTGTACGGAACCCTCGGTGCGCGAGTCCGACTCGCACTTGGCCGGTTTTACTAAGAGTTTAAGGATGTATACACGTTACATATATCAAAACAACATTTTTTACAATTTTTGTCTGTCTTTCTGTCTGTCTCTTTGTTCCGGCTAATCTCTGAAATGGCTGGACCGATTTTGACGGAAATTTCACTGACAGATAGCTGGTGTAGCAAGGAGTAACTTAGAATTACTTTTATTTACTTTTATTTTAGAAAAAAAAATAGGATCTCACAAAAAAATCGAATGAAAAACTTTTTGTTAAATACCACGCGAACGAAGTCGCGGGTAACAGCCGACATATATAACCTGGATTAACACATTCTTAACGCGGTAGTACGTCCTCCTGCGTTAATTTGCGACATCCACACGGGCAACGCTGCGGGCTAAAGCTAGTCTATAATATTAACACTGTTTAGACACAAGCCTCATTTCTGGGAGACTGCGATATCTATTAACAAATTCCATGAAAGGGAGTCGTGGGCATAGCTAGTATAGCTTTTATAATATATAATCTGGCGTAGGTGTTATAAATTACCTTCATATTGTCATAAATTAAAATTGTTTGGTCAAGTAGACGTTGTAAAAATAATGTAAAACCCTTGTTAAGCCTTTTCGTAACACAGTACCCGTGTTATTTTGAAAGATAATTCGAATATAAACAATGAGAATTAGGAGCTCTTTCAAAATTATGAAAGATTCAAAATTATTGTAGTCGAGTTTTAGTTTTTTTGTACTTTGACATTAATTATTGTTACGTAACTTTACCAGAGATGTGAAATGAAATGAAATGGTTATTTATGTAAGAAGATCTTATAAGACACTTTTACACATCAATATTTTCTTGGTGGATATAATAGATGGCGCCGTCACTTCCTAGCTGAACACTGAGAAAATATGCCGAAAAACCCAGAGATCCTGATCTCTTTTAAAGTCCACATATAATATTATTAGTATTTTATGTGACTCTAATAATACAGGGGTATAAGGTAGACGATGTTTTTCATGTCCTCCTCAAAGGACTATGTAGAAATGATATGTAAAGTAGACAAACCTCTGAAAAATTACCTTATCTTATGTCTGAATATAGTCAGTGCATGCATTTGTCAATTATTGTGCAGCTGAACTCGGAACTTAAGGAGCTCAATTGGCTAGGCCGCATAAACTTCTCAAACTGTCAGACCATGATCAAAAGTGAAACAATGTCCTCAAATTCACAATAATTAAAGTATTAATTACTTCAGCCAGTAAATATTCATGCCTTTGTAAAAGAAGAGGTAATATATTATGATTTGAACCTGCTGTATTTGTTATCTTATGTTCGTACTTCGAGGAAATAAGGATTTATTTCCTCGAAGTACGATCAAAACACAACAATCAAAATAATTCGATTTATTTTGTA
This sequence comes from Aporophyla lueneburgensis, assembly GCA_932294355.1. Taxonomy (NCBI): domain Eukaryota; kingdom Metazoa; phylum Arthropoda; class Insecta; order Lepidoptera; family Noctuidae; genus Aporophyla; species Aporophyla lueneburgensis. The sequence continues at coordinate 24,484,843 of OW028745.1, read as the reverse complement.
GAGCGCTGTCATGGAATAATATCACAATTATGCTCAACATTTTTTCTCGAGTCGTTGTCGTGTTTTTGAAATTGGTGAAAACAAATTCAATTCTCGAATTGAATGTTGGATTCAAATCAATAGCGAGTAGAAATTCCATTTGAGGCTCTCGTAGGCAGACGCGAATAGTTTCCAGTAGTTTATGCAAATTTTAAAGGTAACAATATGCCGTGAAATGGCTATGTCAGCTGTTTGTTTAGATTTGACCCAGATGCTGCAAGTGAAGGAAATCGTTTTAAGGAACGCCGACGATGGAAGTGAAAGGGTGTTTACTTTAACACTCTATGACGTGTGTTTGTATAATGATATTCGATCTAAACTCAAGAGCAGCGTATTCGAAATTTATTCACAAACTAGCTATGATACCCGGCTTCGCTCGGGAGTTGATATGAGATTACGTGGTAGTTGAAATAAAAAAATAAACTATGACATAAAAAGTAAAAAAAAAAAAAAATTGAAAACATTTTCTTATTATTTACAATACTTGTTTATAAACAAAATTTTTCATTTTATTGTCCGGGGTATATACAGGGTGATTGGAAGATAGGTGCAAAGCTTTAAGGCGAAGATAGTACAGACAATTTAGAACCATTTAAACCATGGTTGTCTTAGACGAAGTCTTACCAAATATTTTTAACCAAATTTTTTAGTTTTTTTCGGAAATTCTCAAAATTTAATGTAAACTGCATAATTATGGCCAAATTGAATGATAAATGAATTCATTTTTTATTTATTTAATTAAAGTAATGTGTAAGCAATCAAGCAAAACATGTTTTAGGCTTCTGTGTCATTAGACATTTTTTTTACAGTCATTTAAAGCTCAGAAAAAAATAAAAAAATTGTACAATACGTCTTTTAAACCTTATTAAAAAAAAAAACGGTGGGTGCTTTTTTTGTTCAAAACTTTTTGAAGACATGCTTGATAATCTCTCTTTCTTTTCAGGTATAATTTATGCGGATATCTTACAAATTATTGAAATTAGGGCCTACAAACCAATTTGAGGGAGAATTTTTTTATTTTAGGCAGACTAATTAAAACAACATTTGAATTAAAATTATTTATTTTTCATGTTCAAAATGACGGCCGTGATTCCTAATACAAGCACGGCCCCGGCTTCTAACTTCTGTAGTCGTTATTTTCAACATCATCTCCTGCTTCATTGTCTCAAACGCTGAATTTATTATTTGTATCAATTCTTCTCTAGTGTTTATTTCTATGTTGTTATACACCAGTTCCTTGGCCCGGCCCCACACGAAAAAGTCCAACGGGGTCAGATCTGGGGAGCGAGCGGGCCAAGGGATGGGTCCATCCCTGCCGATCCAGCTATCAGGAAAGCAATTGTTGAGGTGTTCCCTTACATTTAAAGTCCAATGCACGCTGGACAGCCGTCTTGCTGAAAGATGACTTGATGAAGATTCGGTCTCTTTTGAAGATCGGGACACCTGATTCCTCTACCAGCAGTGGTAAATCAATTTGCAGAAATTGCAAATAATTTTCGCCATTCAATGGATCAGGCAAAAAGTGGAGCCCAATCAATGTTCTGCCAATTATTCCAGCCCATACATTCACAGAGAATTTCATCTGAAATGACACCTGCTTCTTAAAATGTGGATTGTTGTCTGCGTCGGCCCATTCATGGATGTTGTGAAAGTTTGTAATACCTTCCCTTGAAAATTTACTTTCATCCGTCCACAAGATTGATTTCAGAAACCACGCATCTTCGATGTCTCTGTTGAGGAGGAAACGGCAGAACTGAATTCTTCTATGAGGATCTTGCTCTACTAGACCTTGCACACTCCTGCCATGGAACGGATACTTCTCATTTTACTGCATTGTATGCCACACCTTCCACTGAGAAATGTTTAAATTTCGAGCTACTGCTCTAGTACTGGTAGTAGGATCCGCTTGAAATGCTGCTAAAATGTCTTCATCGACGGCAGTTTCGTGTCTGCCCGGGTTGACTCCAGGTTCCACGCGGTGAAACCCATCTTGGGCAAGACGACGAAACGTGTTGTAAAACACTCGGACATTCGGTATCCTGCGATTCGGATAGCGCTCTTGATACATCCGTCGCGCCAAAGATCCATTGCCGTCTGCTCTACCGTACATAAATACGATATCCGCATATTCTTGATTGGAAAAAGTAGCCATAGTCACTTAACAATTAAGAAAAACGGCGTAGGAGCGCACTAAATGTCAACTCAACACAATTAAGTCAAAAATCAACACGTGCAGGAGCGCGAGGCTACGACTGGACACGGTGAAACAAAAAAGTTCAAAACTAACGCAAACAACACGTGCAGGAACGCAAAGGGCTACAACTGAACACGGTAAATTGTGAATCAACACGACAACGTCCACTCACAAGGGCAGTAGTTTGACTAATAAGTAAAAGATGTAACGGCTTCATCACAGACCGACTGACCCTGACTAAAGAAAAACGACTTTGTTGCCTCAGTAACTAAGACCATTTTGCTGTAAAAACCAACTCTTATCGCTTTTTGCTATTCATTGGGCGTTCTACCTGGAAATGCCGTCGCACTGCACTCGGTGGCCATTGTTTAGAGAATCCCCTCAATGGGTTCCCCTCAATTGGTTCCTGCATGTGCCAAAAATTCTTAGAATTGAACAATGTTATCATTTCGAGCACATAAAGTATTCTTTTAAGCAAAAATTTTGTGTTTTGTTAGACGGCCTAAAATTTAAAATTTCTCCCTCGAATTGGTTTGTAGGTCCTAATTTCAATAATTTGTAAGATATCCGCATAAATGAAACCTCAAAAGAAAGAGCGATTATCAAGCATGTTTTCAAAAAGGTTGGAACAAAAAAAGCACCCTCCGTTTTTTTTTTTAATAAGGTTTAAAAGACGTATTGTACAATTTTTTTATTTTTTCTGAGCTTTAAATATCTGTAAAAAAAATGTCTAATGACACAGAAGCCTAAAACATGTTTTGCTTGGTTGCTTACACATTATTTTAATTAAATAAATAAAAAAATAATTCATTTATCATTCAATTTGGCCATAATTATGCAGTTTACATTAAATTTTGAGAATTTCCGAAAAAAAACTTAAAAATTTGGTTAAAAAAATTTGGTAAGACTTCGTCTAAGACAACCATGGCTTAAATGGTTCTAAATTGTCTATACTATCTTCACCTTAAAGCTTTGCACCCATCTTCCAATCACCCTGTATATATAAATTTTTCGAATTTCTTACTCTTAAGCAAACTACATATAGCTGACCGTGAGAGAAGCAGGATTCTTTGAGGTTGATGCCACAATATTTTAAAGTTTGCCCTTGCGCTTTGTTAATTGTAAAACTAAAGGCTAATTTAATTGGAAACTGCAATCTTTTAAACTGAAATGGCTATTCAGAAGAAATCAATGGTATTCTAGGTATAAATACTGTGTGTCCTTTGTTCTTTCCAGAAATAAGTTCAGCAATGATATTATTCGATAGCTGTTTTAGGATTATCCTCGTTCCATTACATAGCTTTGGGGAGTTGAGATTTCTGAGTAGTATGATTGGAGATCCAATTTTCAGACGAAGGCAGTCTAATGGCATTCCTGGTACTTGTAAAGGGTTTAGAAATTCAGTAGGGAGGTTGACACTTTCTTCAATGGATACCATCGTGTCGATCGATTTATATATCGATACCGGAAATTTCAATTGTCGTAAAGGACAAAACACGGGTTTTCAGTAGAGTCAAAAAACAAAAAAAATATTTGTTTTTTTCTAATATCTTTTTCAAATACAGTACTATATTCATGATGTCAAAAGAAACCCTCACTATTTTTTCATGTTCTATCCATAAAAATGAACAAAATAAACCAAACATAATTATTGACGAAAATGAGAGTCCTTTACAGCCCAAAAAAATTTTACTGAAGTACTTTACAGCCACAAAAAATTGGTTATCATAAAGTCAGATGTGTCGTAAAGGACTAATCTTGATCAGCAAGGGGTAGTACAAGTCATTTAAACCTGAGACTAAGGGGGTAAAAGGAACAAAAATCCTAAAGTTCTAAATAGAAATACCTACAATAGGTAGTAAAACCAAGTGAAATAAAAATATTTTTATTATTTTTTATTCATTATTCAAATATTTAGTAAAAAAATATTATTCTAATCGGAACTCAAAATTTAAAAAAAAAATGTTTTGCGCTCTTACGTTTTATTTGTATTTGTGTTTAGATGGAAGATTTTGTTACCAATTTGGACATTTGCCTGTTTTTGGCAAATACCAGTTGTTTTTAACAACCCCAAATGTTTTTTGAAGTTTTTGCGAATATAATTGATTTGTCAGAAAGTGAAAAGAACGAATTGAAACAATTCTGTCAGACTTATATGTGCTTGTTGAGGAACAAATGGATGTCGTGTAATCGCACAAGACGTACATTCATAAAAAAGTATGAGAAATGGCTGCAAGAGGACATGAAATGGCCTGAGGTTGTGAGGGAAAAGATAACCCCTTCTGTAGTGTTAGTAGAACAGCACCCATGTTCCAGTTCTGACTTCGCTATAAATGAGGGTACATCAACATGACATTGACTGGCCTGTTAGTCTAGTGGTTAGTGACCCTGACTGCTAAGACTGAGGTCGTGGGTGTGATTCCCTCAATCATTGAGGGAATCACACCCTGTTGCGTACCGTTTATTATCTGTGCGACTAACGGAATGCGCGTGTAACGAAGTGACATCTGACATGACAGTTTTGACGTTTGACACTTTCTCTTGGAATTTGGTGGGAAAAAAGGGAACACGTCGCCGCTTGGGTCTCGCGATCTTTTTGTAAAGTAATCCCTTATCCGGTCGTTTTGGTGGACAATGGACCATGACCCAGTTGTTTGAGTTAATAACCCCTATCTTGGTGTAATAACACGGGTTGAATTTTGGATATATCTTTGTTGAAACTTTGAGGTTAATGTGTGACGCTGTTGAACAAGTGATTTGAAGACCGCATGCTGTGATTGCCTCAAGCCTTGTTGAAGCGGTTTCTAACCTGAAGAATACTCGTAACGACACAACACAATACATATACACTCACTTACATACACAGATCCAGGTAACCGGTAAAGCAGGTGGTCGTCGCCCATCAGGTGAGTTCCTTTGTTCGTTTTATTGTAGTTAAGTTACTTGCAATTGTTCTCTTTTGTTGTATGGTAAGTGTTTGATTTGATTGTCTGCTCCGCGTACGGCGGACATTACGCTAGCCACTCTTGTCTCTAGAGCCCCACGGTTATCACACTTCCACTGCGCATTTAAAACCGTATTGTGGGCCTAGTCTGGCAACGTACATTTTGGTAGCAGAGCGTGGTTTTAACCTACAAAACCACCAAATTGGTAATTTTACAGTAGGCTAATTACTTGGCAGTCTCTATAAGGGAAGTAGTAATTCGCTGTAAATATTTGTTAACGGTAATTAATTGTTTGTTTGAAATAATTTGGAATTTATTGAGTCGAGTAACTCATATTGCCGGGGGTCAACCAGGTTTGCATATATGCTTCAGAGTTGGTTAGATTGAGCTATGCTATAACCTCTTGTTGTTGTTATTTGACCTCTGTTGTATTGAATGTCAGGAAGACATTAAAATATTCAGTTTGTACCATTGATATGGTTATTTGTGAAAATTAATATTTGAAAAATTATTGGCATTTTTGAGTATTACCATTGTTTTGAGTTGGAATAAAGGATTATTATTGTTGTACCATTAACAAAGTGGTTTGTGAACTTAACATTTGGAATTGGATTGGAATTTGAATATTTGAATTGAATTGTGAAATAGAATTTTGAACGTTGATATTGGGTTTGAATTAAAATAAAAGTTTATTGTTGAATTGAATTGAAACCAATTTAATGTTATTTCTTGAGTTGCTGATTAGTCAGTTTGGTAGTTTGATTGTAGTTATTTTGTAATATATTGTTTGAACTTGTTACTTAATTATTTTGTTTGGTATATTGAATTGTATTATTTGTGCAATGGCATACAAAGCGGTGAGAGAGGCAATCAGTGGATTGACCACACAGCTGCGGTGGTTCGCTTCAGCTGCAGCGACCGCTGAGCGCCAGGATCTTGAGGGGATCACTCTTGCTCGGTTCGAGCAGTTGAACTTGAGACTCGGCAACGTTGATGCTCTGCTCACCCGCTACAACCAGTACATTTGTGAAGTGGATTTGGAAGTGCTGGATCAGGCAGCACGTGACAAGGTCCTTGCTGACTACGACCAGATCTTGGACCTGGGGGATGTCATTGGTCAACGTGCTCGGGAAATATTGGAGAGCCGGACACCTGTCCAGGTCAAACCGGAGACCTCGGTTGTTTCAGGTCCCGGACTATTGAGTAGACTGCCTACTTTGGAACTGCCACATTTTGACGGTCGTCTGGACCACTGGTTAAGTTTCCAAAACCTGTTTGAAAGTTTGGTTGATGCACGCTCGGACCTCAGACCCGCCCAAAAGTTGGCCTATTTGTTGTCCGTCCTGGAAGGTGAGGCCCGAGCCTTGGTGCAGCATCTGTCTTTGACTGACTCAGCCTACCCTACCGCTGTGGAACTACTCACCCGGCGGTACCAAAATAAACGTTGTTTGGCTGACGTTCATATTGGATTGATTTTGGGGTTACCGGTCATTACTAGTTTGTCAGCATTGCGTACTGACCTGTTGAACCCGTTGGTGGCAGCGACCAACGCTTTAAAGCAATTGGACTTGCCGGTGGACCATTGGTCTTACCTTTTGGTGCACGTTGTGCTGCAACGGCTTCCTGCCGATTTGAGGGCTCGTTTCGAGCAAAAGTATGGTGGGGATAGTGTCACACATCTCCCCCCATTTGATGACCTCGTCCAATTTTTGGAGGATGAGTGTCGGTTTGTGGACAACTCTGGCGTTGCCACTGAGTCATGCCAGCCGTCTTCCCGGCCACGAGACCAGGGACGGACTAGGGCTCGCGGGCCTGTTGATGGTCGCCCCGCCGCTCGTTTTGCTGGCACCCAGAGTCGTCCTGGTTGTGAGTTTTGTAGGGACACGGGGCATGGCATGGCAACTTGCGCGGCCTTTTTGAAGTTGCACATGAGTGCCCGCCGCCGAATTGCCAAAGCACGCCGCATGTGCTTCTCTTGTTTGGGGGCTCACTTCCATAGGGACTGCCCCAACCCCCGCCCTTGTAGAATTTGTAGGGGGTCCCATTTGGACATATTGTGCGCTAACGCGAACCACGCTGGCAGACCAGCCTCTGATGAAGGTTCGCGTACGGGGGGGTACCATGGAGTTGGTCACCGGGCTTCTGCCTCGCCGGTTCAGAACCGGGGAGAGGCCTGCAATTTTGAGCGCCGCACTCCACCCCCCGCGCAAGTTGAACGGGAGCCGCGCGACCGCCATTTGGTCTCCCCGCGTAAAGGCGATTACGCAATTGTTGCTAGGCACCGCTGGCCAGACCAGCACCGCCTTCCCTCCCCTCCTTTGGCGGAACGTCCCCGGTTGGAGTCACGCCCCCCGCCATTCAGGCCTCCGGTGGGATATGCCCTTCCAGCGATGGCGCGTGGCTCGGGACACCGCGCGTACGAGGAATTTGAATTGCATCCTCGTCGGGAAAGACTTGGGTCTGGGTGTGGCGATCGGTCGCCGCCCAGGCATTGTTAGGACATTGGCGCCTGCCCCGCTAAGGTACCCCTCAGATCGACACGGTTTTGTTGCCAACGGCATCGGTCGGGTCTGGGGGCCCACGGGGGACTCTGTTGTGGTCCGTGTCATTTTGGACATGGGAGCCCAGGGTTGCCTTTTGTCTATTGTTTTGTTGTTTGTTTGTATTGTTTTGGGCAAAATTGTTTTCTTGAGCGCCTTTGGATTGCGGGACTTGGCTGGGACGAGCCAATTCGGGAAACCCTGTTGGAAGATTGGCTCCAATTTGTATCCGCACTCCCTGCAGTCAACGAGGTCGTGTTACCCCGCGCTATCCTCCCCCCTGGGAGCTACACTGCTACCCTTGTTTGTGATGCGTCTTCGCACGGTTATGCAGCTGTTGTTTGTCTGCGCACCGTCTGCGCAACAGGCCAGGTGAATTTGTCACTGGTCTTGGCCAAGAGCAAGTTGGCCCCCCTCCGGACGGCACTGACCATCCCTAAGTTGAATTGTCAGGGGCGGCGCGTCTTGTGCGTCTATTGAACCACGTTGCTCACACTTTGGGTGGAACTGTGGACATTCGGGTTTCTTACGCCTGGACGGACAGTCAAATTGTTTGTGTTGGTTGAAGACGTCCGTCCACTCTTTGGAGGTCTTTGTTGCGTACCGAGTGTCCCAGATTCAAAATTTGAAACGCCTTTGATTTGGAGGCACGTGCCTGGAGATTTGAACCCAGGCGCCGTGCACCCCGCTTGTTTGCTTACCCCCTATGGTGGGGACCAGACTGGCTGACTCATCCCGAGGATGATTGGCCTCGATCGCCAGTCTTGATGTCGGGTCCTTTGCCCGGGCTCAAGGTGCTCGCTGTTGGAACAAAGGACCCTGAGTTTGTTGAGTCGATTTGGCTCCCTCGACAAATTGTTGAATTGTTTTTCTGTTGTTGAATTGTTGGTGACTGATCGTCACATTAAGAACTCGCATGCCGGTTGCAATGCGCTGCTGGCCATTCTGCAGCGAGAGTTTTGGATATTGTCGGGAGCCGTTATTAAATTGAACCCCTTTTTGGACGATACGGGTCTTTTGTTGTTTGGTTGTTGACGGTTGAGTCACTCTAGCCTTCCTTATGGGGTCCGTCACCCCCTTTTGTTGCCTAAGGAGGGCCATTTGGTTAAATTGTTGTTGTTGTTGTTTGGTTGTTGTTGTTGTTTGGTGGTTGTTGTTGTTGTTTTTGTTGTTTGTTGTTGTTTTGTTCCGCCAGCCTGCCCCCATTGGGGGGGTATTTTGAGGCCGCGGTGAAGGCGGTTAGGGACTCTGGCGCAGATTGTTGGGAGACACCGTTCCCACCTTTAAGGAGTTAGCTACGGTATTTTGCCGCATTGAAGCTGTGTTGAACTCGCGTCCATTGTGCCCGCTGTCTACGGACCCGAACGTCTTGGAGGCCCTGACCCGGGCCATTTTTTGATTTGACAGCCACTTGTCGCCCTGCCGGAGCACCCTTTTGTCGATGTGAGCCAAAATTGGCTATCGCGGTTTCAGTTGGTGCAGCAGCTCGCTCAGAGTTTTGGAAGCGTTGGAGCTTGGAGTATTTGCACATCCTCCAGCAGCGCGTCATTTGGACTGATAAAACGCAACCTTGTCGGGATTGCCAAGTGATTAGCGGACGGGAAGGCCCGTCCGGGGGGGGTAGATGTTGCGTACCGTTTATTATCTGTGCGACTAATGGAATGCGCGTGTAACGAAGTGACATCTGACATGACAGTTTTGACGTTTGACACTTTCTCTTGGAATTTGGTGGGAAAAAAGGGAACACGTCGCCGCTTGGGTCTCGCGATCTTTTTGTAAAGTAATCCCTTATCCGGTCGTTTTGGTGGACAATGGACCATGACCCAGTTGTTTGAGTTAATAACCCCTATCTTGGTGTAATAACACGGGTTGAATTTTGGATATATCTTTGTTGAAACTTTGAGGTTAATGTGTGACGCTGTTGAACAAGTGATTTGAAGACCGCATGCTGTGATTGCCTCAAGCCTTGTTGAAGCGGTTTCTAACCTGAAGAATACTCGTAACGACACAACACAATACATATACACTCACTTACATACACAGATCCAGGTAACCGGTAAAGCAGGTGGTCGTCGCCCATCAGGTGAGTTCCTTTGTTCGTTTTATTGTAGTTAAGTTACTTGCAATTGTTCTCTTTTGTTGTATGGTAAGTGTTTGATTTGATTGTCTGCTCCGCGTACGGCGGACATTACGCTAGCCACTCTTGTCTCTAGAGCCCCACGGTTATCACACTTCCACTGCGCATTTAAAACCGTATTGTGGGCCTAGTCTGGCAACGTACACACCCACTCCTCAATCATGTGATGAGCTCAATCATTTTTTCTGTGCCTGGGTGTAATTTATCTATAATATGTATGTATTTAGAAATATATAAGTATGTTTATCAGTTGTCTGGTTACCATAGTACAGGTTCTGCCTAGTTTGGGATCAGATAACGTTGTGTTGATTGTCCTAAGATATTATTATTAACATCCTGTGGACCGGAAACTTGCAGTGTTGGAATATCAACATCAGTAATTGTGAGTCCCAGAAAACCATTTGTGAAGCTAAGCCCGCTACAGAAGAGTGGAAGAGCTCCTAACGTACAGCAATGAAAGTCTTGCTCATGCAACTGGTTTAAAAGCACAAATAAGAAAGTAACAGATATCATTAAACTAGTCTCGGAGCATCCCGAAGAAGCTACAAATATGAAAGAATTGTTAAAGGCATAGAAAACTATGCCCATATATTCTGCTGATAATGCTTTAGGTATTTTGACTTAATTGAAGCTTTCTAAGTGGCAGTATATAACATTAAGATCTTGTGCAAAAGAAGAAGGAATACCATTGTATCCTTCTTACACAGCTATCCTTGAAGCGAAGAAGAACTGCTATCCGCCAAAAGATGCCACAGAAGTCACGGTAGAGGGGTTAAAGTAAAACTCCAAGCTATTTTGAACAAAATTGTGGCTAGACTTGGAAATTTCCTACGTGTAGAATCTGGATGGCAAAGAATTTATACTTATATGCAAGTGGGGTTTTGATGGTGCTTCAGGGCAAAGTTTGTATAAGCAAACTATGGCAGAGGATGACGATTCTAGCATTTTTATGTGTTCGTTTGTGCTTCTGCGCTTAGTTTGTGGCGAAGAAGTGATATGGGAGAATCCAGAACCATCTTCCACAATGTTCTGCAGACCAATATATTTTAAGTTTTCAAACGAAAACAAGTTGAACATAGTTGAAGAACAGGCTACGATTGGAAACGAGATTGAAGACCTGCCGCCTTCTATTATGGGAAGCCATTATGGGAAGAACTCCTGCGGAAATGAATAAGTTAGAGGTCTTTTTGTGTTTGAGAAATCATCAAATGACGTCTCCCGCTCTGGGCGGAGCGGAAGGGCGTGTCATTATAACTCAGCCATAGTCACGGTGATTAACAAATGAGGTACTTAGTAACATCAGTCTTCAGTCACTTATTAATCACCGTGATTATAACTGATTATGAAATTTTGTAAAAAAAAGTATTTGATCAATAACGTATTTAATAATACATTCATACATTAATATATTCTTTACGTCCGGCACCGTGTGGCGCCGGACGTAAAGAATAACACCACCCCATTTCTTCCCGTGGGTGTCGTAAAAGGCGACTAAGGGACTTACTAGAGAATGGGCAGCAGCGTTCTCTATGCATTTAACCACCATACTGCGATCGCCAACCCGCCTGCCAAGCGTGGCGATTATGGCAAAGCCCCCCAAATTGGGGGAGGCCTAAGTCCAGCAGTGGACGTCTTACGGCTGAAATGATGATGATGATGATGAACGTATTTAATTATTCTCATCAAAAAAGTCATTAGTTGGCTATTAACAAACGATAGTACAAGTAAATCGATGGTCAACTTCGTTTGACCATGTCAAAGATTTGAAAAATCACCTATCGAAAATTCAAAAATTTGGTATACGCGAAGCGGCACTGAAAGGTATATGAATAATATTTTGATGTCACCTTGATCGCCGTGTATGGTACAATACCTCGTGTGAACACCAGCCCTTCAGTTCCATTCAGTTTCAAATAAATTAACTTTAAGTGTTTTCTCCCATACAAAAAAAAAATCTGGAGTTACTATTACGTGGAGTAACTAACCTTTTATAAAGATATGAATACCAGACACATAGATTTTTTTTCTGACTTTGAGTTTCTTTGAGTATGGTGCTCGTCAGACCTCTGTACGCCGTCGGTAATAAGAACAAAACAAAAACTTTAATTGTGTTTTTGTTAAAATTAAGGTAGTAAAGGGCAATAAATAAAACAAACTTCCTTTACGCCCTAATTACGTAAGTTAAAACAAAGCATAGATTTGGTCGTAAGCGTTTCGATTATCAAATAACATGTTTACGACCTTTTGATTTGTAATAATAATTATTGTTTATAACGTCGTATAAAAAGTTTAATGCAAAAATGAGGATTACGACCTCTTAAATAATTAAAACATTACTTTACGCTCCCCTATTGAAAATTATTTTTGCGATACATCCCAAATAGTAAAAAAAATCGCGCTAGAGCTGTTGGAAAGCCAGGTCGTAAGGGGTTTTTTTTAAAGATAGATTTTTTTTTAAATATACAAATCGATAGAGCTTGCGACGCTGATTCCAAATATATATATAACTCATTTTCGGCAAAATGTCCTTTACGACAATTGAAATTTCCGGTATCGATATTTTCCCTTCACCAGGTATTTTCTTTAGAATATTAAAATTGATATCGTCAACAATATTATTTTTAGTGGCCAAAATTGCTTATATCTTTAAAAACACGCCCTTTAGGTTAAAACGGGAACCTTCTTGTTCGAGGGGGGATAAAGGGCTATCACACTATATAAGTCCCTTTATCGTGCCGGGACTCCTTTTTAAGTTTTATCGGCACGCACATTTTATCAACTTAGTTTTATTATATACTAGCTGCTGCCCGTGACTTCGTCCGCGTCAAATTTTGGCTCCCCTGACCCTTCCCGTCGCATCGATTTGCCTGCTAGTTTTCGTCCATTTTTCGTTGCTGATCGCTCCTTTTGAGTTACAGTGAGTCAACCTTAAAAGATAGACAGATGCTCTCGTGTACTTTTTTTAGAACTTTTTAAAAGCAACAATTCCGTCATACATGATTTTTGCGTTACTTTAACCGTTTACGCAGCGCACGCAACGGAAACTCTCAAAAGGAATAAATTTTCCCCGTTTTTGCAAAATTTTTCATTACTCCTCCGCTCCTCTTAGTTGTAGCGTGATGTTATATAGCCTATAGCCTCTCTCGATAAATAAGCTACCCAAAACAAAAATATTTTTTCTATTCGGACCAGTAGTTCCTGAGATTAGCGCGTTCAATCAAACAAACAAACAAACAAGCTCTTCAGCTTTATAATATTATATATCTATACTAATATTATAAAGCTGAAGAGTTTGTTTGTTTGTTTGTTTGTTTGTTTGTTTGATTGAACGCTCTAATCTCAGGAACTACTGGTCCGAATTGAAAAATTCTTTTTGTGTTGGGTAGCCTATTTATCGAGGGAGGCTATAGGCTATATAACATCACGCTATAACTAAGAGAAGCGGAGCAGTAATGAAAAATGTTGCAAAAACGGGGAAAATTTATTCCTTTTGAGAGTTTCCGTTGCGTGCGCTGCGTAAACGGTTAAAGTAACGCAAAAATTATGTATGACGGAATTGTTCCTTTTAAAAAGTTCTAAAAAAAAGTCCGCGAGAGCATATGTCTATCTTTTAAGGTTGACTCACTATAACTCAAAAGGAGCGAGCAACGAAAAGTGGACGAAAACTAGCAGGCAAATCGATGCGACGGGAAGGGTCAGGGGAGCAAAAATTTGACGCGGACGAAGTCGCGGGCAGAAGCTAGTAAATATATAAAAATATATAGTAATAATGATAATGATGACGCGTCGATTGTTCGATTTTTGATGCGTCCATGTTATGTTTTTTAGAAAAAATGTAAAAAACATTAGAAGGTATCGTCGTATTATATTTGGCATCTCTTTAATGTAAAATAAGTTCTTAAATGACACCTGTAATTAACAAAATATTAATTGTACAAAATAAATAAAAAATAAGAGTCAGCCACAATATTAAACAGCTCCATTAACCTAGTAGGTTCACATTGGTAATAACAAACATAACAGTAATTTTAATAAAGGAAAAACCATCTGTGGTAAGCAATACTCGTCCACGTTAATGAAAACTAAAAGCTGATACAAATATGAATTGAAGTAAATTGGAAAATTTCGTTTCAATATTCGAACTGTATTGGACATAATTCATGATAACATTTGGTTGCATTTGTTTATGTAGTGGACCTCCACTACATAAACAAATGCAACCAAATGTTATTCTCGTGTGCAACATATCTTATGAGTACCTACTCATAAGATATGTTGCACACGAGAATTTTGACGACTTAGTGGAAAATAAATACTCGACAGGACATGAAGGATACCGACGCTTAAACTGCGACCTTGAGTTGAGTACATCATTATCATCATCACCAGCCTATAGCAGTCCACTGCTGGACATAGGCCTCCCCAATTGCACGCCATTCAGCTTCATTTTCGGCAACTCTCATCCAGCTGCTACCAGCCACCCTGCGAAGAACGTCGCTCCACCTAGCCTGAGGGCGTCCTACCTTACGTTTGCTGATTCGCGGTCTTCACTCAAGAACACGTCTCCCCAACGGTCGTCGGTTCGACGGCTAATGTGGCCGGCCCATTGCCACTTCAGCTTGCTAATCCTATGAGCTATGTCGACAACTTTGGTTCTCTACCGGATCACCTCATTCCGGATTCTGTCCCTCAGAGATACTCCAAGCATAGCTCGTTCCATAGCTCGCTGAGCGACTTTAAATTTGTGGACCAGCCGTACCGTGAATGTCCACGTTTCGGCTCCGTAGGTCATAACAGGTAGGACGCACTGGTTGAAGACTTTCGTCTTTAAGCTGTGTGGAATACGCGACGAGAAGACTCTACAAAGCTTCCCTAATGCTGCCCAGCCCAGCTGAATTCTCCTGTTAGCCTCCTTCTCAAGGTTGTTTTTACCAAACTGCATAGTTTGCCCGAGGTAAACGTATTCTTGAACAACCTTGAGGGCACCGCCATTGACCGCAATCGATCCCGGAGTTGCGTGATCGTTGAACATAACCTGTGTTTTGTCCAAGTTCATCCGGAGACCAATGCCTACAAAAGAATCAACTAGGCCGTCCAGCATCTGCTGCAAGTCCTACAGCGATTCCGCCAATATGACGATGTCGTCTGCAAATCTCAAGTGTGAGATGTATTCGCCGTTGATGTTTATTCCGCGTGCACCCAGTTTAGCGTCTTGAACACATCCTCCAGTGCGTTAGTGAACAATTTTGGGGAGATTACGACCCCTTGTCTCACTCCTCGACGTAGGACGATGTGTTCAGTTTGCCGGTCCTGAGTTTAGACGGTCATTGAGGCGTTTTCATAAAGACATCTCAGCACTTGGATGTATCGCCAGTCGACTTGGCATCGCTGCAAAGACTCCATAACAGACCAGGTCTCGATAGAATCAAAAGCCTTCTCATAGTCCACAAACGCAAGACACAGCGGCCGACTATACTCCTCGGACTTCTGTATAATCTGCCGCACTGTGTGGATGTGGTCTATGGTGCTGTATCCACCTCGAAATCCGGCCTGCTCCGGCGGCTGAAACTCGTCAAGTCTCCGCGCTAGACGATTTGAAACGGCTCTTGAAAACAGCTTATATACGTGGCTTAGGAGCGAAATGGGTCTGTAGTCCTTTACAAGGGTTTTGTCCCTCTTTTTAAAGAACAGTACGACCACACTCCTTCGCCACGCTTCTGGAGTTCTCCCAGAGAACAGGACAGAGTTGAAGAGCTCCCGAAGCTCTTTCAGTACAGGACTTCTTCCCGCTTTTAGGAGCTCGGTCGTAATCCCGTCCTCACCAGGGGCTTTTCCATTTTTAAGCTGTTTGAGAGCCGCCTCGATTTCGTCTTGGCTGACTTCTGGCAGGTCTTCTGTGAAGTGGCGGGTTAAAGTGGCTCTAGAATCCTCATTTTCGGGATCAGGTCGAGATGCATGTGATGCGTACAAATGGCCGTAGAAGTTTTCGACTTCCGAAAGGATCTCCGGCTTCGAAACGATGATATCCCCACAAGATGTAGTCAACTTCGTCAGGTGGCTCCTCCCAAATGGTTGGACGAACACTTTCGACCCCCGATTTTGCTCAATCGCTTTCTCTATGAACCGTGTATTGGAGCGTTGGAGGTCGCGTCGTACCAACGATCTTATAATAAATAAATAAAAATCGTTTATTTGTTATACAGGTTTTGGTTGTAACAATATGTGATTGAAGCCTCCTTTTAAGCAAGATATGCCTGTGTTAGGAGACTTCGCTCCTCCACAACAAGACGTACATAATAATAATCTGTTAACGCAAAAATAACTTAATCTAGGACATGCAATATAATATTAAAATAGTAAATATAACTAGGTACTAAGTATTCAAAGAACAATAATTACAATATTAGGCGTGTGTGGGTGGGGAGGGGTTGTGTGGTGTGTTTTAGTTGGTTTGGGTGTGTGGTGGTGTATATGTGTGTGAGAGGCGGGATGTTTGTGTGCGCGTGTGTCAATGTACGTGTTGCAGAAGTGTCTCAGTATCACAATAGGTAAGCGTTATTATCCATTCTCTTCGTATTTTTTTGGAGTCATGATAGTTTTTTGAGTAGATATTCACCTGTTTATTTATTCTGTTATATAGTTGAGCAGATCGTGTTCTAAATTGTGAACTGGCGAACAAGGTCCTTATGTTTGAGGGACTTTTATTATAATGTCTTTTCTTCTTTTTGATAGTATGCTGGCATCAAAGACGATGGACTTGTGTTTTTTTAAAACAATTTGCGTTATATAAAGTTTCCTCATCGAGAGCAAGTTACTAGTTTCATATAAATGTTCAGTTGGATGTCGTTTTCTTTTGAAGTACATGCACTTTATGAGTGCGCGTTGTGCTCGATCCAACTCTAAAAACTTGGTTTTAGCTGCACCACCCCAAATAGGGATACAATATAACAGGACTGACTGTACCAGAGCAATATATATTTCATTTAAGGAATTTTTATAACGGCCTAAATCATTACAAACATTTTTGGGAACCACGTATCGAAGAGTCCTGAACATCCAGCTAAACTTTCTGACTCTATTCGCAATATGATCAATGTGACGGTACCAGGAGAGTCTCTGGTCAATGACAATACTCAAGTACTTCAGGTAGGGTACTTTATTTATAATTGAACAGCTACAAGTTGTGTGTTTTTCGTAGTCACATATATGTACTTTAATATTAAAATCCTCACTGGGTTGTGTACGATTGCAGATACTGAAGCATATGTAATTAGTTTTTGTGATGTTCAGTGTAAGCATATTTTCACCCAGCCACCTGGCTATTTTTGCCAAGCCTAATTCAGCACTAAGCTTGACATCATGCCAATTGTCACCAGTGAAGACTACAGCAGTATCATCGGCGTACGAGAAGACTTGTGCGTTATCGATTTGCAAGTCACACAGTTCGTTAACGTAAATAAGGAATAATGTAGGCCCCAATACGCTTCCTTGGGGGACGCCATATGATATCTCTGCATCCCCACTGGTACACTGACCCACCCTCACTCTCTGTTTCCTATTAGAGAGGTAATCTTTAAACAAATTAAGTGGTATTCCACGTATTCCGACACGTTCCAGCTTGTTTACAAGGATTGGGACAGAAACGGTGTCGAAAGCTTTTTTTAAATCCAGGAAAGCAGTTAGACATTTTTTGCCGCTGTCAAGGTGTTCGGTTATCAACGTGCTTAGTGCAGTCACTGCATCCTTGGTGGAGATACCTTGACGGAAGCCATATTGTGAACCAGATAGAATATTAAATTCTTTAAGTATTTTAGTAGCCTTATATTTACTAGTTTGTCAATAATTTTGGATATTAAGGATAAGACAGATATGGGTCTGTAATTGCTGACGTCGTCTCTGTCCCCACCCTTATAAGCTGGCGTAATGATAGCCTGTTTTAGTGGACCCGGGAAGATGCCTTTGCTAAAACAGAGATTGGCGAGGTGAGTTATTATGGGGACAGCTTCCTTACTTATATATTTTAGAAATCTCGTTGAAATATTATCCCAACCAGATGCACTGTGAGACTTAAGGTTCATAAGGATAAGATTCACTTCGTCCACGTCAGTGTCTAGCAATACGAAGGAATTTGTTTGTGATGATAAAAAAATATTACAGAAGCTGTGGCCATCATTTAAGCTAGGCTGGATATTTTGTGCTAGGCTTTTTCCGATATTTGCGAAATAGTCATTTATATGGTTAACTGATTCTAAAGGGGATGCTTTGATATTTAATAATTCTGTTGTGTTATTGTTAGATTTATTTGTGTAGGTTATCGTTTTTATGTTTTTCCAAAGTAATTTACTATTTCCAAGTGATTTAGTAATTAATTCCCTTTCATATTTTCGTTTTATTTTTTTAATGAGATTGTTGCAATGTCTTCTATACCTAATATATGTTATTTTTAGTATTTCATTGTGTGTATCATTTTTACTATCTTTTTGTAGTTTGTTGCGGTTCTTAATACAGCGGAATATGCCAGGGGTAATCCATGGTTTTATGATCCGTTTACTGTTTGGGATATTTATAAGGGTAGTGTTGCTATTAATTGATTCTGTTAGTTTGTGTACTAAAAGGTTAGCTAGGGATTCAGGGTCGTTACAGAAAAGCAAGTCTGCTATGTTATTTTCTTGTAAATGCTTAAGTGCTTGCTCATAATCTATTGTGGATCTCGTTTTGTTAGGCGTATAGGTATTCTTTAATTTTGATAGAGATAAAAGTGTGGTGTAATGATCAGTAATACTAGTGTGCAAGATGGCAATGGATGCTGTCACCTTTTGTTGGTTTATTTTTAGCATAAAATGGTCTAAACAGTTTTTATCTCTGGTAGGCAAAGTATGTCCGGGTAATATTCCATGTAATGATAGCATGTTAAGGTAGTTAACTCTATTTTTGTGCTCATTTGACGGCTCTGATTCCTTGGATTTAATATTAATATTTATGTCACCCGCTATGATAGTATTTTTCTGTGAATTTAGAGTATCCAAATGGGTACTAAGGGAATTTATAAAACTATCAGTATTTGAATTTGATGGGGATCGGTAAATATATAAGACAATGTTGCTTAATATGTCCAGCTGTAAGCAAGACGCCTGGGATATTTTTATTTCTTTAACATTACATTTTATATTATCTTTTATATAAACAACTACCCCATCATTTTGGTTTATCTGGTGTGTCGTAGCATATGAGGAATAATTATTGAGACGTGGGATAGCTTTTCCAGGACTTAATCTACATTCTGTTAAAATTATGACATCAGTATCGAATTTAAAAGTGGACAGAATGAGTGTGAAGTCGTCAAAATTACATGAAATGCTTCTTATATTCTGAGATATAATAGTGAAATCGTTTCTTTTAATATTTATGTGTTTATTTAGATCCGAACAATCACATTCAATAGTACGCGCAATTTCTATGCTGTCAATTTCTTTAAGAGTCTGTAATGAATCACCCATCATATATAGATAGTTTTAGATTGAAAGGACGTATCATCGAGTAGTGAATTATTTGTTTATACGTGGTATATTTCTTCAAAGTTTCATAGGGAATAAAGGATATTTTTGTGATACAGCTGGGTATGGAGTTTATGTTATAGTTGTGAATAGGTTTGAGCAAATGAGTATGTGAATAATTGATGCATGTACGAGACATTGCGAAAGCGTTTGTTTTAATAAAGGAACAAATCGAGTGGGCATGTAAATTATGTGTATGTAAGTGTGAATATGATTGATAGTAATTGTGGATTGTATGAGGTATGGCGACAATGTGTGTTACAATAATATAATAAGTGACTATTCTAGCATAATATACTAATATTAATTTTAACATAAGTACAATAGGCATATAAACCGAAAAATCGAAAAACAATGATTTGCCAAAATATTGTATGAAGTTAATAAGACATTTTATGAAAACAGTTGTTATTAGTCATTTACTCATTTTAAGTTGTTGTATCTGTTGTTCATTTTTAATTGTTATAGTGGGCGACTGTTCGTCCTTCTTTAGTAGTACTTTGCCATACGCTGTCCAGCAAAATTTATAGGCTCCACTTTTAGTCAAGTCTCGAGCAAGGAAGTGTAGGCGGGCACCCTTGGAAGTTAGGTGCTCTGAGAGAAAAATGGGTGTATCCTCTTGTGATTTAAAGCCAAGGTGCTTACAGCATAACTTAGATTTGTGCTTAATAACAAATGCCTTACCCATCCTTAAAATCTCAGTCTTGAGGAGAGTCGAACCCGTTTCCACTATTATCGGTGAGTTAAGTTTTTCAGTGTTCCTCCCACGTACTCTATATATATCTTTTATGTCGTATTTACCAATCGTACAGTCCAAGTTTTGGGAGAGACACATGGCCATTTCTATCAGATCTTCTTTAGTTTCATTAGTTCTTCTAGGCACATTCTTTATAACAAAATTGGGCTTCTGATTACTGTTTTGCATTATTTCAAGCTTATCTTCAAGAATTTTAATATAATCTTTATCTTCCTTTGCCTGATTCTCCAGCTGGTCAATTTTCTTTTTTAGATCTTCATTTTGAGCAGTTATAAATGCAATAGAACTCTCTATATTATCGTTGGATTGCTGGATTTCCTTTAAAGT
This sequence comes from Aporophyla lueneburgensis, assembly GCA_932294355.1. Classification (NCBI taxonomy): domain Eukaryota; kingdom Metazoa; phylum Arthropoda; class Insecta; order Lepidoptera; family Noctuidae; genus Aporophyla; species Aporophyla lueneburgensis. The sequence goes on along the minus strand of OW028745.1, from coordinate 24,464,350 downwards.
GGTAGTAATTTGTTGAATCTCTTTCCCTTGTTTGTCGGAGAAAAGAGTCAACATTTTCCTCATCTCTTCCTTAAACTCACCAAGCTGTTTATCGAGGGAGTCATCCATTTTGTCTCTGCTCCTCTTGAACCGCTGGAATACATAATTAGGAGGTGTACTTAATCCCATCTGATTCATGTCCGTTTCCGAGACCGATTTGTCCATTGATGGCTCCATGAGTACTAGGATAGCAGTAATGTAAAGATGTAGTTAGGTATGGAGCTACGCTACTAACAGTGATCGCTGATTGCTGCTTCTGCGCGCAGCAGGCGGAGGAGGCGCTGCCTTCGCCATCCAGTCGCGCAAAATTGGGGGTGTGGCTAGTCCGTTATCAAGATGTTATAGATGCGCTCACACAAAAGGGCGGAGTTTACGCAATGAGTGAGGTACCAGGCGCACACGCACAGCAGAGTTTCGCGAAGTAGCAATGACAAAGTAGCACTAGTATTTGTCACCTTCTTGATGTTATGCACTCCTATTTTTTTAACTGAATTAATTTAAAAATTTAGCTAATTTTTATTTAAATAAAGAATATTAACAGCACTGGGGACACGTTAGCACCTTACAGCGGTCCGGGGGAAGAGGCAATCTTATCTTATTGTTAAGTGCCCGATGTTCTTACGAAGTGACAGGTGGGTTTTCACGTCGTTCCGTCATAAGCTCCAGAGTCTCTTTCAAAAGTTTGGAGTTCCTGCCCGTACGCCGCATTTTACAAAACCTCACACCTTCTTCCCTGAGGATTCCAACCATTTGATCGAGCGCCTGGTCGACGTCATTTGTGGTTTCCATGGCAGCGAATCGGTTCTCTAGGTCTAACTGGAACGCTTCAGATCCTAACATACTTTGGAGCATACTTGGACGGAGTCTAGACTTCATCAAACGAGTTCGCTCGAGCTTGAAATTAATATTCAGAGAGCCTCGGACAAGTTTGTGATCACTGCCGGTATTGAACCTGTTGATCACTGAGACATCTCTGAATATATTCTTCCTATTCGTTATGATGAAGTCTATCTCATTTTTTGTCATAGTGTCGGGGCTTCACCACGTCCACTTCCTTTGAGGCTGTTTCTTAAAGAAGGAATTCATCAAGAAAAGCCCCTGCTTCTCAAGGAAGTTGACAAGCATTTGCCCCCTATGATTTCTGCTGCCAAACCCGTAGGATCCTACTACCGATTGACTGCAATTCTGTGCTCCCACTTTAGCGTTAAAATTTTGTTGTTGAGTACATAATTTTAGACAATTATTGCTATAATTTTTGTATTTGGATTTTATGCATGAGAGCAGTGTTCAAGATTTCTGTTACAAAAAAATTCCATGCTGAAAAGAAAGAAACCCACATTGAGAAGGGAAAAGATTAACTTCTTACCTCTGAGAACCCAACTCGTATATCACACAAGTCTCATAATAATGCACTGGATGCAGCAGAACTTGTCAGCTCTAAACAAATTTGAACAAGTTTGACAACAAGGCTCGCGACGTTGCTACCACGCAAAACTTACTCGTGTGCTGTCATTATGCATTTTTGCTGTACCCTATATTGAAAAGTTCTAGTTGGAAGACTTGTGTAGAGTACAGTTTGTAGGCCGATTTCTATAATTGAGTGGAAAAGAAATAGTTTTATGCCTTTATGTTTCTCGCCACTATTGAAGTCATTGTCATCATTTGAGCCGTAAGACGACCACTGCTGTACATAGGTCTCCCCCAGTCTTTTTGGTTTGCCATAATCACTGCGCTTGACAGGCAGGTTGGCGATCCCGGTAGTATTGTTTTTTGTATAGTATCTGTGCGTGACCCAATAAATACTTTTTCTTTCTTTCAGTATGGTGGTAAGAAACATAGAGAACACTGCTGCCCGTTTTTTAGTAAGTCCCTAAGTCGCCTCTTACGAAACCCACGGGAAGAAATAGGATGGTCCTATTCTTTATGTTCGGAACAAAAGATTCTATAGGAGTTTCGAGTTAGAAATATAAGGCTGCTAGTACCATCAGCATCGTCAGAAAAAAAAACAATCGCTAACAAACACTTTGCGAGTTAAACTTAACCTCGCTTTACGGAAACGATAGGATCGGCCTTGAAACAGTTTTCTCGACCCATTCTGCTAAATGGTTGCTTATTTGGTTTACAAATGATTATTCTGCAATTGTCTCACCCCAAAACATCCGGGCGGCCCTCCTGAAAAAGGTAAACGCCATAAAATCTTCATATCATCAGTGAAGCAATACAAAATCCTAGAGCAAAATCCTGCAATAAATATAAGAATATATATTATTGTAATGGCTAGCTCTAACAGTTTAGGAAGGGTCTACAGAAATCGATGAAAAACTCCGCGATGCGGCTTCTCAAGCCGTGGCTATTTACATAACTCGAGTACGAGGAAAGGTCACAAATGGCCCGAGCCATTCATCATTCTAACGTCACTCAATTTTGTTAGCATTATATGTAAATAACGCTATATCCTTCGAGAAACTAACGTTTACGTAACCTATATCAATTTGGTTACGCTTCGAATGAAATGGACATCTTTATGTAGAACCTTTTTGTGAGCCCACTAACGGAAATAGACTAGTAAGTTTACGTTCGCTGCTCTTTTCTGGGATAAAATTACAGTTCAGCGTATTTTTTATCCTTTGGGTCTTAAGGGAATGCTTTGAAAGAGATTTTTAAAGCTCACAGCTCATATTCTCTGTTTGTTAGTTCCATATGTCTACAATGTATCGTATGCACTACACAATACGGTACATTTAGCACTCTTGCTACGCTCTGGTGCTTTTTTCACATCGTGCTATAATGGAGTAGTCCAAGTAAAGTCACAACGTATCGTATTCTATTTTATAACACGTGTGACCTAAAGACGCACTTAAGTCACGTTGTTTGTGTAATACACAGAAAATCGTGAATAAAGTGTAGGTTTATATGGGGCATTTTAGTCTTTCTTCTTTCTTCTGTTTTTTTTTTCTTGGTGGGAAATCATCAAATGACGTCTCCCGTTCTGGGCGGAGCTGGAGGGCGTGTCAGACTTTTACTGACTTAAGCCCACCCGTGACGGTAGGAGGGGTTCACATCGGCGTCGACTCTACGATGAAGTACCTGGGACTTGTCCTCGACAGCCATGGAACTTCGTTGAGCATTTCCGACGTTTGGCTCCCAGACTGGAGCGGGCTGGGGCTGCATTAAAGCGGCTCCTGCCCAATCTGGGGGGTCCAAACGCCTCCTGCCGGAGGCTCTACACGGGGGTCGTGCGGTCCATGGCCCTCTACGGGGCACCGGTGTGGGTGTCCTCATTGAGGCTGCGCCCAGCGCGCCGGTTGAGTGCAGCCCAGAGGGTCATGGCCATCCGGCTAATCCGAGGATACCGCACGATCTCGTGCGAGGCGGCAAGCCTCCTTGCCGGAGTGCCGCCATGGGATCTGGAGGCAAAGGTCCTCGCGCACATGTGGGAGTGGCGCGAGGAGGCGAAACGCCGGGGTGAAACTCCGCTGCCGCGACAAATCGCGGCACGGCGGACAGAGCTCCGGCAGGATCTCATGGCGACATGGCAGGTACGATTGTCGCAACCCAGCGCTGGGCACGCCACAATTGCGGCGGTTAGTCCCCTCTTTGAGGAGTGGAAAGAGAGGCGCCTCGGCGTCCTCACTTTCCGCCTGACGCAGGTTCTCACCGGGCATGGGTGCTTCGGTGGGTTCCTGTTCAGGATTAATCGGGAGGATACGCCTGGGTGATTCCATTGCGAGGATTGTCTGGAGGACACGGTGGAGCATACGGTGGAGGTGTGCCCTGCCTGGGCGGAGCACCGCCGTGTCCTCGTGGAGGCAATCGGCGGCGGCGACCTCTCGCGTCTAGCCCTGGTGCGAGCCATGGTACGGAGCGAGAGGGCATGGGAAGCCGTCACCTCCTTCTGCGAAGCAGTAATGCTCGCAAAGGAGGAGGCGGGGCGCGTGAGGGAGTGGCAGTCTCTGCGCCCTCACGTCCCTAGCCGCTGCAGGAGGAGACGCCCCGGGCGTCGGGAGTCGATAGCGCACTCCCGGCCACCGCAGGCGCGAGTTTGCGGGTGGCGAGCAATGGGTAGCTCGCCGCCCGGTAAGGACCAAGCTCGGGTCGACGGCGCGTAGTGTTCCACGCGCACCTCAAAGAGATGTCAGCAGTGCTGAAGAACGGGCCTGCTAGGACCGATGCCTGCCGAGGTCGCGTGATTGTTCGAAAGAGATACCGTGACCCTGGCACATGGGCAACGGATGGAACACGGGTGGGTTTTAGTCAGTAAAAGTCTGACACGCCCTCCCGCGCCGCCCAGAGCGGGAGAAGTCATTTGATGATTTCCCGTCCAAAAAAAAAAAAGAAAAAAAAAGCCCACCCGTGCTCCTTCAGTTGCCTGCGCCAGGGCCACAGTAACTCTTTCGAACAAATTTACCACCCTGGCAGGCATCGGCCCTAGCAGACCCCTTCAGTACGTGCTGACATCACTGGGCGTTTTAGGTTTGGGTTCACCTTATTTTTCTACATTGTCGGTGCCCATATAAAATTTTGTTTAAAAACACCCAAGCATATTTTCCATCAGTTACGCATGTTCCCAAATACTCTTATTTATAGAATACGGAAATATTAATGGTTAGAGTATCGACTTTCATACTTTTCTCAGAATTTAACGGGCACTCGTGTATTCATAAACATCGTGATATCAAAACAGTTACTTACTAAACCTACTTTTATATACAAATTCGCATTAAAAAAATATTACATTTTAATCGAATTAAATAAGCTTGAAATAATTCTTCCACGACTATGCTTCAAATATGTTTCCCTTTAGAAATATGATTATCCCGAACAAGAAAGAAGGAGGTTGTATTGATGTTATGTTGGAAGGATGTTACATTTGATTCAATTATGTCCGAGCCGATTTGGCATATTATTATGGCTTCGATCCTTCTCTTATATATCCTTATCTATGTTTACACTGACTCCTTTAAAAATATATCAGGATAGGCAACTCGATTTCCGATATTTTTTTACAATGAACCATGACTCAGCCTTTTGAAATTAACTGCTGGACATAAACTGGCAGCCAGATACCAGCCTATATACAGCTGGGCATATTTTCACCATAGTCAGTTTTATCATTTTTTCCAAATTTATCATCTGACATGAAATTATGAACAGAGTGGAACTAAAGAAAACTTCTTAATGGATCAACAAAGGCATTTATTTGATCAACCAATAGCGTTCCTGCGTACAAAACAATTATCACTTTAGTATAATTCACCTACATAAGCACACATTTCCATAATACCTTCCTCCTTTGTTCACTGCCACAGCAATATATTTTATGACGTCATCCCTAGTTTGAGTGACATAGTGCTCGTCCAGATAAAACGGTTTCACGCGAGAATAGAACCGCGCGTATGCACTGGTATCATGCGATAATCCTCCTGCGATGCGGACTGGAATATTAAACTCATGGGTTGTAGTGTGTGCACGTTTGCGTATAATATTTGCATGTCCTATGACGCTGGATATTGCGTTGCTGTTTGTTCTGGTCTTATAAAATTTGTAGTAGTAGCCGTAGAGCTTGGGAAATATTGTTATCTATATCCCTCACCTAGTATTAACACCGTACTCCATTTTGCAGAACATACATACATAGATAATCAGCGTATGTCTATCCCACTGCTGGGACACAGGCCTCCTTTCGGTGAGAAGGAGTACGCCGTAATCGACCACGTGGACCCAGTGCCGGTTGGTAGATGTCACATGTCTTCGAATTTTTGGTTCTAGGACATGTCGGTTTCTTCACGATGTTTTCCTTCACTGTTTTGAGAGCAGTGGTGATGAAATAATTTACACAAAGTAAAGCGCCTGCCTGGGTTCGAACCCACGACCTACAACTCGTAAATCGGGGCTGATACCACTGAGCTGGTGCCCCTTTGCAAAATATGTCATCATCATCTTCCTTGCTTTAACTCGATTCATTTGGGGTGGGCACAGTATTTCCCATTCGTCTATATTTCTCTATCACGCCTGCGGCAGTTTTTAGTTAGCCAGAAGCCCGTCCATATTCAAACTCGTGAAAGATAAATATTATTTCCACCAGTTATTTTAAAATACCTGTTTTATTTACTGCAAAATTGTATCATGTTTCGTGCATATTCGCAGTTTGCTCGCTTTGCATTAACCGTTTCATCTGAACACGGTCTTATTCAGGAACCGCTGTGAGTGATCTAACCGCAATTTTGCAGTGCAGCAGGAAATACCTATTTTCTTCTATATGTTTATTAAACCGTAACAGTGCGGTTTTGACTTTATTGCTAGATTATACTCATAAGACCTATTTATTAGGCAGTGCTTGAATGGTGAATCGTGTTTTTCTACTTGGGTGAGCGTAACTAAAGTTCGATGTTTAATTTTAGATACTAATAAAAATAAAACATAAATTGAAATGACAGTTTGAATTAATGTTTTTTGTTTACTTTAGGAGTTTGAAATTAGAGCCGTCAAATTAATGTCTGAATTTAAAACTACTTTAACTTGGTTTCCATTAGAAATTTGATTAGGCTCAAGCTTAAACAATTCCAAATTTATGTGGTTTGGTGTGGTTTTGGTTATTTGTTTTATTCTTCAAAAGAATAAACGCTGCTCAGCAATGAGAAGTAGGACCAAGTTGTGCTGATCACCTGAAATTAGACGACAATATGAGGTATGCAGACTGATCTGAAGTTTCATTTTCATTAAATAACAAACTTTATTATTAAAAAGGACTAGCTTATTTTGTAGTAGGTTAATCGTATGTCCGTGGTAACAATATGAAATTGGCAGCACCTTAATGCCATAGCAGTAAAAGTGTTTTTCGTAAAGTAAATGTTACCCATGACGGTTCTGCGAAGATGTACGCTTTTTCTATTACACGTAATATACAAAGACCTTACCTTTGTAAACATCGTCATGGACACTACATTATATCTCAGGGACGTAAGACAACACGGTTTTTGGGATCTGAAATAGAAATAATAGAAATGATATTTCCTCTTTCAGCGTCTCAGAAGTGACAACTTTCACCCAATATAAATGAATATAATATATCATGTTTTCCTTTTATACACAACAACTTGATTATAATTCTTTCAACCTTCAGTTGTTTCATTGTAAAGCTAAGAGAAGGTAGAACCTCTTTGAATTCTCGTTGTAATTAAAATTTTAAAGTGAACATAATATTTTTATTACATTGGGATATTGACGCACAATGAAAAGTTACGAAACTGATGAATTTATCCCAAGAACAAAGCTAACTTGGTAGTTGTAATGTTCAACCATACATCGATATGCGCCATGGTAAATTCTTTAACTGCAAATTTATGTTTGTGAACGCAAAAAAAAATTGTGAGAACTGTACAAATGAGCGTTTTTAGATTTTTTTTATTTTGCTCGGCTTCTAACTGCTGTAGCGTGATGTTACATATCCTGTAACCTACCTCAAGAATTAGGCTATCAAATGCAAAATATAATAATTTCTAATCCGACTGAGAGTTCCAGATATTACCTACTTCCTACAAACAAACTAACAAACTATAATTTGTGTAAATAGATGTAATAATACATAGAAGCTGTTTGTATACCTATATGAACAAATACTTACATTCTGATGATAAGCAGTATAGCCATTTTGTAATGCTTTCTGCTTTTGTACCACAAGTTTTCGTACGCCGTGTCGCCTACAGTTGAACTCTGAAAGATATTTAAACTTATTCACATAATATTGATTATCATCTACTATATTTTTAGATAGGTAGTGGAATCCACACCGCCGCATACGAAATACACATCCTTGTGACGTCACGCAAAATCATCAGAGTTCTCTATTTGAAAGCTGGTGCTTTCCGTGTGTTCCCATTTTAATTTGTTTCCATACTGATAATGAGATCCATGTGAAAACCATATACCTAAGTCTTAAATTTGCATTAAGTATGTGCAGGACAAATGGACGAATGACGCTATTAGATTAGTGCGGGGTACATACCATAACTAAAAAGTTAAAAATATAAAAAGTAAAAAAAACTAGCAGCCAAATTCTGAGCTAACTCTATTTAGATTGCTATCGCCACGCTAAGTAGAAAACCGGCCAAGTGCGAGTCGAACTCGCGCACCGAGGGTTCCGTACAAACCTGTAGGTATTCTCGGTTTAAAAATATATGTTTTTTTTTTTAATTTTTATATTTCAGTTGATTGAATGTAAGGTAAATTGCGGTTTACGATTTATGACGTTTTAAAAAAAAACTACTCACTCGATTTCGTTCAAACCAATTTTCGGTGGTATTTTACATAGTAATGTACATTATATATTTTTTTTAGTTTTATCATTCTCTTATTTTAGAAGTCACGGGGGGGAGACACTCATTTTACCATTTTGGAAGTGTGTCTCGCGCAAACTATTCAGTTTAGAAAAAAATGATATTAGGAACCTCATTACCATTTTTAAAGACCTATTCATAGATACCCCACACGTATGGGTTTGATGAAAAAAAAAATTTTGAGTTTCTGTTCTATGTATGGGGAACCCAAAAATTTATTGTTGTTTATTTATTGTTATATTTGTTGTTTAATGCGGTTCACAGAATACATCTACTCACCAAGTTTCAACAGCATAGGTCTTATAGTTTCGGAAAAAAGTGGCTGTGACATACGGACGGACGGACAGACAGACAGACAGACATGACGAATCTATAAGGGTTCCGTTTTTTGCCATTTGGCAACGGAACCCTAAAAACAACTAATTTCCTTAAAAAAACACTAAAAAGTGAAAAATAACTTTAATTTCGGAAGTCGGTGGCAAAAAACCTTAAATACCTAAGACACCGACTTCCGAAATTAAAGTTGTTTTTCACTTTGTAGTGCTTTTTTTAAAGAAGTCTGTACGCTGCCAGGCCAAACCTCAATTCAATTGCGCAGTGGAAGTTTTTGATGGGGGGCTCTGGAGACAAGAGTGGCTAGCGTACTGTCCGCCGTACGCGGAGCAGACAATACAAGTGAACAATTACAAATACAACAAAAGCACTTACCTGTTGGTTGAAGGACACTGCTCTGGTGCCAACCTGGAGATATGTATGTAAGTGAGTGTAGGTGTATCGTGTCGTGACGTTATGAGTATTCTCCTGGTAACAATCCGCTTCCAATTGGGCTGGAGACAATCACAGCATGCGGTCTTCAAATCACTCATTCACAATAGCGTCACTTTGACTTGACCTTCAAACCATTTCAACAAGATATGTCCAAACCCGTGTTATTACGCCAAATTAGGGGTTAGCTACATTCACCTCAACTGGATCATGACAGATTGTCCACAAAACGACCGGGGTAAGGGATAACTTTCCAAAAGATCGCGAAATTCAAGCTGCGACGTGTTCCCTGTTTTACCACCAAAATTCAAGAGCAAGTGTCAAACGTCAAAATCAAACTTGACAAGTCAGATGTCATTCCGTTACGCGTTGCGTGCGCATAGAGAAACTATTTCAGGACGCAACAAAGTCAGTTGTAATTTTTTTAAGTTTTTATACAGCAATATCTTTCAAGCAGATGCGCAAATATAGACATTCAAAGTCTGGACCCTGGCACGAACGCCCGGAGTAAATCTATCTATACTTAATATTATATTATATTAATATTTTAAAGCTGAAGAGTTTGTTTGTTTGTTTGTTTGATTGAACGCGCTAATCTCAGGAACGACTCGTCGGAATTGAAAAATTCTTTTTGTGTTGAGTAGCCTAATTATCGAAAAAGGCTATAGGTTATATAACATCACGCTATTACTAAGAGAAGCGGAGCAGTAATGAAAAATGTTGCAAAAACGCGGAAAATCGCACGGGTAGGCGATTCGATGCAACGGGATGCAACGGGAAGGGTCGGGGGAACAAGAAATTTAATGCGGACGAAGTCGTGGGCAGAGGTAATATAACATAAATTCAAACGATACAAAAACTGAAAATACTGGTTTCGAACATAGTATTAACTACGTTTTAAGACTTCATAAAAGAAAATGAAGTTACAAATTAAAATTTATTTTATTTTATATCTATTCATCATCCCAATAGCGCTTTTGACAAAAAAAAAAAACAAAATGCTAAAGAATATTTGTAACTTCAATTCAATAATCATTTCAATTGGCCTCTGGCCATTAGCAGTATTTATACAATTTATAACAATGTACTTAATAGCCTGTAATAATGTTTGCATTCTCAAAATTATAATTAAGTGTAAACAGAGAAGTCTGCCATTTGCCACGGCTCTTACGGAAAACCAAACTTCAGCTGCTTCAGAACCCCGGCTTTATAAGCGACCACTATAAAGGAGTCGCATTAATTAATAACACATTACTTAACAAGTATTAAAAGTTTTACCGCTCTTGTAAGTAGCTCGGCGTAGTAACATAGAAACAAAACGGTGAACATGGACGAGGCAATCCCTATACAGCTGACCATCATGTAGCCAGGACCACGGGCGAACTGCAACACAAAAGAGGAATACAGAAGGTTTACTAAATGCAGTCATACACATTTACTATATGAGACTTCGAAGAAATAATAATAACTGCCATATTAAACCCAAATTGTGCACCCCAGTCGCAAAACGTCCAATGAAGTGAATATGTGTGTGTGTGTGTGTGTGTGTGTGTATGTTATGAAGTATCTATAATACATAATGAAATATGTTTTAAATATTCGTCTTTCGATAACGCTACTAACGCAAAAAATATTCTTGATTTATCTACATTACATGACTATTGTTGACATGATGGCAATTTTATGGGATATAACATTGAAACCATGTTTACGTCGTGGATTTTTTTCAATAATTTTAATTGATATAATAATAATACGTTTATTTCGGCCAACAAAAGATCAAGCAGACACAAAATAAAATTAAAATTGAAAAGAGTACATAAATATTACAGACTTTCCATTGCTCAGTATGTGAATCATACAGGAATAGTTCAGGTATTGACATACACTTCAGAAGACGTTTAGCTAGACCGAACCCAGTGCACCAGGGATGTGCGTCGTTTTCGGGTAGTAAAATAAAAACGTAAAAAACGTAGTAGTAGAAAAGTCAACTTGCAACTCGCCGAAAATCCTTGTTCCGCTGCAGAATCAGGGCTGTCTCTTAATCCCCCAAAAGGCATTATTATATTGCACACGTAATTGCGCGTTGTACTGTCAATCAATCATCATCACATAATATGAGACTCACTGGCTGCTTGTGGGTAAAAAGCAATTTAGTTCAGTGTGAAACTGCTGTCACTTTCTGTTATGTGTCATATATTACTGTAAAGATGCCCAGCTTTTGTGGAGTTTGCTAAACATTTTATTTGAGCTCAATTGTTTGAGGAAGTTCTTTCACTGTTTTGAGAAAGAACGTTGAGCGTAGAGCACAAATTGAATACGATGTACTACACAAAGTAAAGAACTTTTTAATAAAGTGCAGATTCTACCAACGGCCCCATTTTTCTCCGACTTTCAGCAGGAATTGGGTAACCGATTCAACTTTTCTGTAATTCGAGCGGCTCTTTTTAATAAAATTATTGTGGAATCTCAATTTACATACAAACGATTTGAATTACGCTGCTGTCCTCTGCGGCCTGCGAAATGTCGGGATGTTTTCCGGTAGTTCATTATGGGAATATGAAATTGCAAATATGGAAGACGATAAAAGCGATCCTGATTCTGATAGCTCAATACGCATTGACTATTTCATAACGTCCACTACGTTTATCATAACCGAAAGTCAGAATTATACCCATTCAATTTTTGTTTTTTACCGGGTTTTCTGAAAATGATGATGCTGTTCTGAAGATTAATTTATTAATCAGCCTATAATGCCATTACCACATCTGGGACACAAACTTCCTATATGTGAGTGACATTGAGTCGTAATCCACCACGCGCGCCCATGTGCGGGCTGATAGATCTATCTTCAAATTTTGGGTTCGAGGACATGCCGGTTTCCTCAAGATGTTATCCTTTACCGTTTTGAGAGTAGTAGTATTGAAATAATGAACATAAAGGACGCCTATCAAGGTCGACTACGATCTACATGTCGTAAGTCGTTACCACTAGGTCTCCACTGCACTTTTATTAAATAGGTACTTATAACTACCCACCACACAAAACAATAACTCACTTGCAACATGAAGCTAAAAGCACACGTCGTGATCCCAACAAACAATAGATCTATGAATACCATCACGTTGAAAACGTTATCCAAGTGTCGGGATAACCTGTCAACAAATAAAATACATGTTTTATTTATGTCCACCCCTATGTCGGCTTTGAAGGTGAACAAGGGGTTAGAACGGGAAACAGTTTAGGTGGCAACGAAACAGTTTTTTTGGGACAGGTATAGTTTGATGAAATATGAGTTTGGAGAATAGGCTAGCACAAATTCGGCGATGTTTGATTTCGTACTGAGCTAGGAAGTATGGTTAACAGACGCTTTTTATGTCTTAAATTTTTATGCCAGTAAATCTGTGGCCGACTTGATGATAATGGTAACCGTCGCATACGGTTACCATTTTGCTTTCGGACACTATTTTTTTAATTTGAGGGATGAAAAAAAAATTTTTTCTTTGCATATCTTTGAAGTCAAACCATCGGGAACACATTATACGTGGATTTCAATGCACTCAAGATCCGGTATCATCGGGAAAATCGCGATTAAAAAAAAATAATAATAATGAGTTTGCATTTTTAAGGGTATTTCTACAAAAATGACGGGTAAACTGTATTTTATTTATAAATTTTATGCTGTTTATTCGAAAGAGCGACGTTCAAACAACAAATAATGTAGCTTTTTCAAATTGTATAAAAATTTTTCATCATGTTACACGAGGTTGAAAGTCAAGGTATAAATCAGAACATTTGGGCGTTAAAGGGTTAACTTCAATAATTTTCCAAATGTTACCTGGCACACGCCAATATACCACCAAAAACAATGAAAACTATACTCAAATAGAAATAAATATCTGCTGTACCAGAAGGTTGCTGCTAGGTCAACTTCCTAGAGGCAAAGCTAGAATGTCTAATTACAAGCGACATTAGTAGGTTTCATAATCAGAACCAGCAAACTAGTATAATGGAGACAGAGGTTGGAACTATATCCCACGGGAACGACTGTGGGATATATTTCCTACCACTGTCCAGTAATATGTTGTATTACCGGGGTAAAATCCTTTTGTTTTATTCCAGGTACTAAACTATCTGTTTAGCAATTTTTTTCAAAATCCATTTAACCGTTTCTGCGTGATTGAGTAACAAACATCATAACATACATACTTTCAAATGTTAGCTTTGTTTAAATTCATGTGTTTATTTCAAATAAATAATGCGTTGTTTATAGATACATTTGCCTCATTCATTGTAAATAAGATGTGAATCCTACTGAAACTTACCGGTTATTACGGAAGTTTGGATTTAATTGTTTTATTTTAATACCGAATTTTAATATTCACTATGGCAACACTGCCAAAGAATAACTTATTGATATTTTAACAAACTTTGAAATGTATTTTCGTTATAACTACTGAATGTATTATTTTCACTTTGGCAACACTTAGAAATGGCGGTTTATGATATTCTCGTTATTTCCGGGTGGGGAAAAAGTCGTTTTAAATTGTTAAAGGTTGTCTAGAGGCAGTGATCATTTTGCTACGAAGCAAGTCGGTTGAAATTGTAATAAGGAGTCCGTGTGTAATAAAGTTATTTTATACGAAGAACAGTGTTTCAATTTAAAATAGAAACGTTCAACAAATCAGAAGCAGGGATAGCACCAGGAAATTCTGCCGTAGCTATTGCTACCAGCCTGGTGTGATCGTACGTCCACAGTAAGGTATGTTAATAGTTAATTGATTATTTTACATGATTGTTGACTGTGTTATTTTGATTGATACTATGGTACACCTATCCGTATTGAATGTACAATACTGTAGGTAGATTTATTAGTCATTGATACGTTACTTAGAATATCCTATGGCAAGGATAGTTATTGTCATGATATTAAAAACACTAAATGACCGTTAATTATGATTTTCGTAAAGGAAGTGCTTGTGGCGAATTCTTAAATATCAAACATTTATTTATAATGAAAATTTAAGTATATCTGATATATATTTAATATTATCGTGTACCTACAAAAAAAAAAAAAAAAAGTTTTAGTTTTTTTTTTATTTTACTTCTCAACAATAAGTACACTGTTACTTTATAATTTTGACACTGCAATCTTAACTGTAACTTGATGGATCAATCTTACTAAATAAATTAAAGGAGAACACCTTATACAGAGTTAAATTAACCTAATTTTTAAACTATAACTGTATGTTTTTGATATAAGGGTTGAATTTCAAAGCTATTCGTGCTTGCACATTAATTGGTGAATGCCCGAAACTTATGATTAGATGTGTATGATAGATATTTATTTTTCTGACCAGAAATTTAATTCGGTAAAAAAAATAGAAAGCAATTAATAATTTCACTAATCATATTTATTACATACTTTTACTTTGATAACATGTAATATTCAATGAAATAGGTACTCGTTGCTTTAAATTTTTTCAGATCAGTGTACAATTGAGCGAAGATGTCCAGTGACCGGTCAGAAAAGTCGACCAGGAGTCATCACAGTATTTTGCTGGGAGGGCCCTCGAGACGCAGCAGATCTCGGACACGTGTTGAAGAGTTGAGGCCAAATCGTCGCTCGTCAGCAGGGCGCAGACAAAGTCATCGTTCACCAGCATCGCCGGGCACCGATCGTAGCTTCAGGCGGCGCAGATGCAGAAGATCACCTTCAAGGGTTGAGGCGCAGGCAAGAAGTCGGAGCAGGTCAGTCGTAATACCTCCATTGCAGCATCGTACATCACGTGCGTCACCAACAGACACGGAAATATATGAACCAACAAATAGAGTTCCTAGTAATGGTAGGCTGAGGCGTCACAGATTGCGAACTCCTAGTAGAGAAAGCGTTAATAGATCACGAAGTCCAGTCCGCTCTAGTATAAATGAAAGATTTACATCTGTAACGCCGCAGCCTCCATCTATTGATGTTAATAATGAACTGCTAAAATGTATTAAACAGTCCTTACAATCCATCTTAGCCATAAATCCACAGAGTAAAGAAAGATTCGCTAATAATAATGTAGTTCCAGAATTTGATCCTAAATCGAAAAACCAAACAATTGTTACTTGGCTGAATAAAGTCAAAGAATGCTCCGAGATCTATGGTTGGGATAGTCAACAGACCGCTCACTATGCTCTTCCAAAGCTAGTAGGTACTGCAAAAAAGTGGTACGAAGGACAGCCATCAGTATTGCTTTCATGGGAGGAATGGGTTGAAAAACTTAAATCTGCTTTTCCGTCACATGAAAATTATGGTAATTTGCTTACTGAAATGTTAGCTATAAGAGCAAAGTTTGGAGATGATTTAGAAGGGTACTATTATGAAAAGTTAATAGCCTTAAATCGGTGTAATATAGTGGGTAGGAATGCTGTTGACTGCATTGTTTACGGAATAGATGATAGATCGGTTCGATTCGGAGCAGAAGCTGTAGGTTTTAGTGATGCTGATAAACTACTGGGCTATCTGAGGGGTGTCAAACATGAGCGATTAGACAGATTCAATAAGAAACCGGTACGTTCGGTAAACGAAACGCGTAAACCTGTAAGACATAATTTGGACAGAGTCTCAAAATGTTATAACTGCCATGAAACGGGTCATTACGTATCGGGATGTAAAAAACCTATTGTTAAGTGCCAAAAGTGCAAACGCATTGGTCATGACGATCCTAAATGCAACAGGAGCATTTGGGTAGATAGAGCCGAAGTTAAGACTTTATGACTAGATGGTGGTAATGAGTTGGGAGTGGACAATAAATTTATTAAGAATGTTAACGTTAATAGTGTACCATTGACAGGCTATGTAGATTTTGGTAGTCATTGTACGTTGATAAAAGAATCCGTCATGGAAATAATTGTACCACGCGAAAAATGGCAAGTGAATGATTTACCGTCCCTGAAAGGTTTTGGTAATACATATGTGAAGGCTTTAGGTAAAGCCAAGATTTCGTTAATTATTGATAAGGCTAAAATGTATGTTGAGGTAGTTGTCGTTTCTGATAGTTATTTAAACTATGATCTTCTTATTGGACAGACTGCTACGGAGCAGCCCCACATATGGGTATTTAAATCTGATAAAACTTTAATGATTACTGATAAACAAATGAAAGATGACTCACGACTGACTTTAAAAACTGTCAAAACTGTCATGGCTGAAGGTTGTATTTCTGTAAAGGTGTTTACCAATACAGCTTTTAGTGGAACTGTTTATGTTGATAATGGTTATCGTTTAAACTACCGTGTAGAAACGGGTACTTGTAACATCAAAAATGGTAGTGGCTATTTAACTATTCTAAATTATGACAATAGATTGATTCAATTTAAAGAAGGCCAAGTTTTGGCTCGTGCTATTCAAATTAATAATAGCATTAGGGACATTAATAGAATACAAAGGGTTCAAAACCACCGGGGTAAAACCCCTTTTACATTGGATGAGCTCAATATTGATACAAATTTAGACAATAATCAGAAACTTAAGTTATTAGATACCTTAAACCAGTACCGTGATTGTTTTGCCAAAGACCTGTCTGAGCTAGGCCATACCACGGTTGCGGAAATGGATATTATGCTAGGAGATACAGAGCCAGTAGTTTATCGACCATACAAATTGAGTCATTCAGAACGGGAAGAAGTTAGAATTATGGTTGAAGAACTCTTAAAATATGATATCATAAGAGAGTCCCAATCTCCATACGCGAGTCCTGTTCTGTTAGTGAAAAAGAAGACTGGTGATAAACGGCTCTGTGTGGACTATCGCGCCCTGAATAGGAAAACTGTTAAGCAGCACTACCCGTTGCCTCGTATTGAAGACCAGATTGATCGTTTGGCAGGGAATAAGTATTTTTGTGCTTTAGATCTAGCCTCTGGCTATTATCAAATTTTACTGAACGAAGAGAGTAAGAGCAAAAGCTCGTTTGTAACACCCGACGGACAGTTCGAGTTTAATAGAATGCCTTTCGGTCTTGCTAACGCACCGGCTGTGTTCCAGCGAACTATCAATTTGGTCCTAGGCAATTTACGCTATAATATTGCATTAGCTTACATGGATGATGTTTTAATACCCAGTAGTTCATTTGAAGAAGGTATCAAAAGATTAGAAATCGTTCTTCAAAGGTTTAGGGAGGCGGGATTAACGTTAAAACCACAGAAATGTTACTTCTTCCAAAATCACGTTGACTACCTAGGGTTTGAGATTTCCAGCGAAGGTGTAAGACCGGGTAATAAGAAAATTGATTGTGTCAAAAACTTTCCAAAACCTAAAGACGTACACAATGTCCGACAGTTTATTGGCCTTGCTAGTTTTTTCCGACGTTTTATCAGAGGTTTCGGTGAAATAGCACGTCCCCTTACGAAATTGCTAAAGAAAAACTCTATTTGGGTTTGGTCACAAGTTCAAGAAGAGGCGTTTGATAAATTAAAAAGTGCACTTATTTCAAGGCCCGTATTAGCGTTATATAATCCCAAACTTGAAACACAAATACACACAGATGCAAGCAAACACGGCATAGGAAGCGTTTTACTACAAAAACAAATCGATGGAGTTTTCAAACCGGTAGCTTACTACAGTAGACAAACTTCCCCTGAAGAGTCCCATTTTTCATCGTATGAGTTAGAGACTCTTGCAGTCATTGCAGCGCTAGTGAAGTTCAGAACGTACGTGCTTGGGTTAAGCTTCACCATTGTAACAGACTGTAATTCGCTTAGGGCAACGTTTTTAAAACGAGACATGATACCAAGGGTTGCACGATGGTGGAGTTTGATCCAGGAGTATGATTGTAACGTAGTCTATAAATCTGGCAAAGGCATGATTCACGTAGACGCATTGAGTAGGAATCCCACGACAGAAAATGCAGGGGTAATTCAGGCTATTGACACTTTAGACATTATGACGATAACTGATGATTGGTTAACGACAGTACAGTTAGAGGATTCTAAAATACAACGCATTAAGAAAATCCTTTCTGATAAAGAATTTGATGACTTAGTTGAGATACGTAAGAATTTCGTCCTTAAGCGCGATAGAGTATATAGAGTAACTGAGGACGGATTAAGATGGGTGGTGCCAAAGGGCTGCAGGTGGCAAATACTCCAGAAAAATCACGATGACATAGGCCACTTTGCGTTTGATAAGACATTAGATAAAATAAAACAACATTATTGGTTTCCTCGTATGCGTAAATTTATCAAAAAGTATGTGAATGCCTGTTTAGAGTGTGCTCATAATAAATTACCGGCTGGAAAAAAACAGGGTTTCTTACATCCTATTCCTAAGGAAGCTGCGCCCTTTCACACCATTCATGTTGATCATGTTGGTCCATTTGTTAAATCAAAAAGGAAGAATTGTTACATTTTAGTAATTGTAGAATCATTCACAAAATTTATTGTATTGAAAGCGGTTAAAAATACGAAGTCCACGTCGACAATTACGGTTCTTAGGGACTATTTTGGGACGTTCGGTTTGCCAAAACGACTAATTAGCGATAGAGGCACGTCATTTACGAGTTCCAAATTTAAAAGTTTTCTAACTGAGATAGGAGTTTGTCACATAAAGAATGCAGTTGCTTCACCTAGAGCAAATGGCCAGGTGGAGCGATATAATAGAACAATTTTAGACTCTTTAGCGTCGCAAAATTATGGTAAAGATGAAAGACTTTGGGATGACCGACTATTACAGGTACAATGGGGATTAAACAATACTATAAATAAAGGTACGGGTAAAACTCCTGCTGAGGTTTTGTTTGGGTTAAGGCTTACTGGGATTCATGAAGGTAGTCTAGTTTCGGAAATCGATGACGACATAGTTAAAAACACACCTAAAGAAAATGAAATTAACACTGGTCATGAAAGATTACAAAAGATTAGGGATGAAGTAGATGAATATACAAAAACGTCACAAGAAAAACAGAAGAATAGATATGATAAAAAAAGAAAAAAACCATTAGAGTTCAAAGTTGGCGATTTGGTTAGAGTCGAAAGGGCAACACACACCGTAGGTAAAAGTAAAAAACTGTTATCGAAATGTTCAGGGCCATACAAAGTAACTAGCGTTTTAGAGCACGATAGGTATGAGGTAGAAGATACTCCTATTACAAAGAAAAAGGGGGCGAAGTATAAGGGCATATTCTCTGTTGATAAAATACATCCTTGGCTTTGTTTTAATAATGATGGTAGTGAGTCATCTACTAGCGAGAGTACAGATGGTTAATGAAATACTAATGTATGTTGATATTTAGATGAACCGATTTAACTGAAACTAATTATTGTGTGTAGTGATTAGTAGATAGTATTGTATAATAATGAAATTCCTTATTTTAAGGGATAGAACACATTATTATGTAAATGTTATGAAAGAAATGATTGAGTTTATATACGATTCCTTAATTAAAGTTCGAAATACGCACATTGTACACGTGTACTGCTATGTGCGTGAGTGTATTTAACTGTGAATGTTTGTTGTATGTAGAAATTAGTACAAAGTATAATAGTGAAGCAATGTATGAGAAATGATTTGAGTTTATTAAATATATTTTGGTTTAGGATAATGATTGAGTATTTATACTTTTCCCAAATTAAAAAAGAGACAGGACTACATGAAGTGCTATATGCACGTAGTCATGTTAATGTGTGCACTTACGTGTGTGAATGTAGAGACAGGACTACATGAAGTGCTATGTGCACGTAGTCATGTTAATGTGTGCACTTACGTGCGTGAATGTAGAGACAGGACTACATGAAGTGCTATGTGCACGTAGTCATGTTAATGTGTGCACTTACGTGCGTGAATGTAGAGACAGGACTACATGAAGTGCTATGTGCACGTAGTCATGTTAATGTGTGCACTTACGTGTGTGAATGTAGAGACAGGACTACATGAAGTGCTATATGCACGTAGTCATGTTAATGTGTGCACTTACGTGCGTGAATGTAGAGACAGGACTACATGAAGTGCTATGTGCACGTAGTCATGTTAATGTGTGCACTTACGTGCGTGAATGTAGAGACAGGACTACATGAAGTGCTATGTGCACGTAGTCATGGTAATTTGTTGCTAGAGCGCAAAATGCAAAATAGCTGAAATAGCATTATGTAAATATTATATATGAAATGAGATAAATTTGTATAATTTTTGAACTAAGTTTTTTGCTAAATTAAGTCGTTCGCGGGGACGCGAACAGTGTCAGGATGGACGAATTGTTAGCTTTGTTTAAATTCATGTGTTTATTTCAAATAAATAATGCGTTGTTTATAGATACATTTGCCTCATTCATTGTAAATAAGATGTGAATCCTACTGAAACTTACCGGTTATTACGGAAGTTTGGATTTAATTGTTTTATTTTAATACCGAATTTTAATATTCACTATGGCAACACTGCCAAAGAATAACTTATTGATATTTTAACAAACTTTGAAATGTATTTTCGTTATAACTACTGAATGTATTATTTTCACTTTGGCAACACTTAGAAATGGCGGTTTATGATATTCTCGTTATTTCCGGGTGGGGAAAAAGTCGTTTTAAATTGTTAAAGGTTGTCTAGAGGCAGTGATCATTTTGCTACGAAGCAAGTCGGTTGAAATTGTAATAAGGAGTCCGTGTGTAATAAAGTTATTTTATACGAAGAACAGTGTTTCAATTTAAAATAGAAACGTTCAACACAAATATAATATAAAGTAGGATTGAAGTAAGTCGATTGAGCTGGAGGCCACGGCAAAATTGTAGTGTTTTATGAAAAGAACTAAAAGAGGGGCAAATCTTTCTCACACACCATAAAATACGAAAAAGTAGGATCACTAATATTACATAGGCCATTGGTCTCGCAGGGTGAGGGCATCGTTATAGCGAAAAAACTTCCGATAATGTTGGCACGAGACCAGAAAAAGTGGCAGCCATAATAGAGATTGATTGGATGGGTTTGGCTGAAGTTGAAGTTGTCAGGAAAACTTCCATGTGGTCCGAAACTCTGGATAGAGCTACTTATGTATCCGAACTTATGTAACAAAGAGACCCTCATTGAATTATAAGAGTGAAATCAGTTTGTTTGCCAATACTTGGTGGTGAAGAAAAAAAGACAGATAGCGATCTATCTTTTTCTTCACCACCAAATATTGGCAGACAAATTGTGTTGTTGTATTGTTCATTTGTGCTTAATTCCATAGTTAAATTATGTAGCTATATTGTAATTGTCCATTGATCATCTCAGGATGACCGGAAATAATTTTTCGATTCGGACCAGTAGTTCCTGAGATTACCGCGTTCAACCAAACAAACTCTTCAGCTTTATAATCCATACTAATATTATAAATGCGAAATTGTGTGTCTGTTTGTCAGTCTTTCACGGCAAAAAGGAGCGACTAGTTGACGTGATTTTTTAAGTGGAGATAGTTGAAGGGATGGAAAGTGACATAGGCTAATTTTTGTCACTTTCTAACCCCCCCCCCCCCCCACTTCCCTACAACGGGGGATGGAAAGCGCTAAAATAGGAACACAAAAATAATTTTTGAGTTGGGGAGCCTATTTATTGAGGAAGGCTATAGGCTATATTACATCACGCTATGATCAAAAGGAGCGGAGCAGCAACAAAAAAAATGGATGAAAACTGGTAGGCTGCGATGCGACGGGAAGGGTCAGGGGAGCAAATATTTGACACAGACGAAGTCGCGGGCAGAAGCTAGTATTACTATACATTAAATTTTTTTCAATATAATAATTTGTTCAATGCCCCACTAACCTGAGTAATTTTTGGTGTCTTTTCACAAACGATTCTATACTAGCACCTGCATTATCACCAGTATCTACGTCATTACTTCTTTCTGGATTCGGTTCTGACTTCACCTCAGCTAGATCATGTCTTAGCATCAGAAATTCTATTCCGAGTAGCGCACAAGACGTTATCATTAGCAATGAAGCACCCAAGTACATAGCGATAAGGTGGATCACTGAAAGATAAAGGAAAATGTTCCAAATAAGCTCAATGTTAAAACGAGCAAAGAGTATCCAACAGAGTGCATCGAAAATACACACTACTCGATTTTCAGCTCTCGGTGCTATGCAGAGCGTCGAAGATACAATGTACAAAAATATCTCGCCGCGATTTTATTATATCCGTGGGTACGTGGGCTAGTGATAACCTAGGCTAGTTACTACTAGCCAACTTGATCGTTAAAGCAGGGTTACTACCCACTACCAGGGTCGCGAGATTAGTTCGAAAGAGGTACCGTGACATATGGGCAACTGAAAGAACACGGGTGGGTTTTAGTCAGTAAAAGTCTGACACGCCCTTCCACTCCACCCAGAGCGGGAGACGTCATTTGATGATTTCCCATCCAAAAAAAAAGTTATTTCGCTGCTTTGACGAACAAAATTGGCTAGTGCTGCTACTGAGCATCAGATTGTGGGTTTAAAACCCAGGTCAAGCAAAATGTAAGTGGATTTGTACTTCAAGTATTTCTCAGCAGCAGCGTCTGGATTTAAACCCTGTTATATGGGACTTAAACATGACTGATGAAATATGGGTGAACTATACTGGTACACTTATAAGAGGATGCAGGCTTGATTTTATGTGTGTAAGAACTTTGAACCATTAAAAGTAAAGTATAAAAGGGTTAGCATATTGAATTAAGAATAAAGGACAATTTCCAGAAAAAAGCTATCTATAAATTTGAAAAAAAAAAAAACAGAATTGAACAAGTTCCACTCTCCCATCAAGAGTTTAATATATTCGTAGAAAGAATATTTCAAAGCTAAATTTGAATGTTTTGCAGCCGCAAATTAAGTAAAGGGTTTTTTTTTTATTTCTAAATAACCAGTTGTAGCCATCGTCTTATGAATCGTGTAAATTGAAATGCATCTTCTATCCACGACATTAATTTAAAAAAAATCGTATTGTAAACTGCATAGATTATGAATAAGGGAAGGGGGAATGGTATTTCAGTACAATCGTTTCGTTAAATGTCAAAAACAATGCGCTATAAGTAAAAATATGATTTGGGATGTGTATATGATCTAGTTATCCATTTGACCTAGTTATTCCTCTTTATATTCTATTGCAATGGAATTTACTACACAAAATTATATTTTTTAATTTACTGTATAAGTATACAAGCATCGTTTTTAAGTGCTCCCAATTTTAAGTCGAAAACATTAGTAGTTCCAAAAATAAGCAGTTGTGACTGACAAACGGATGGATAAAGTCGCATCATAAAGGTTCTTTTTTCATCATCGAAATGACACGGTATATGTATATATACGCAACCGAAAACTATCTTTATAAAACTGAACTTCTGAGTCACACAAATAATTTATTTTTAGAGGCAGTTCACTTTCATAATTTGTTTGTAGTATACTACATACAGCTTGCAAGACACAAAGATTCCAAAATTACAAAACTTATCTAATCTTTCACACTTCTACGTACAAACAGTTAGTTTAGGAAAGCAATAGGTAATATTTCATAAAACTAAGCTTCATTAACCATTTCAACTTACTAGAATGCAACTGGAAAATATATACTAGGATATAAATCGTCCAATTCTTAGTTGGGTTGAATGGGTAGCTCGATTCGAAAAGTAGAAGTAGCTCGCCATCCTGTTTTAAAATAAATCTCCGGAACAAAGTTTCAAATAACGGTGATAGCAAGTATAGGATCGAACCGCTCACGGCAGACCAGAAGCTGGCTGAAAATATAAATTAATGTGAATTTTTAGCTTTAAAATAAATATAACACTACTATTGAGTATGAGTTCCTGGGATAGACCTGGTCTGGAAAACTATTATTGAATTTTCACGCGGATTAATGTTAAAATTCGGCAATAACGTTAAAATAATTACAAACTATAAATGATTCGAATCATCAATTCTAGTTCTCGAAATAACGTAACATAATCAGCCGATAATGATCTCACTGCTGGGACAGAGGCCTCCTCTCTTCGAGAGGAAGTGAGCAGTAGTCCACCAAGACGGCTTCGTGCAGGTTAGTAGATGCCACATGTTTTCAAACTTTTGGAACGAAGTTCCTTATGGCGCGTTGCGAAAGGGGGCTAGACGGAATTAAGAGAAAAAGTTGTAACGACATTTTTTAACCAACTTAAAAAAAAGGAGGAGGTTTCTCAATTCGACTGTATATATTTTGTTTTGTAACGTAGTTTTTGGAACGGAGAGAGAGAGAGAGAAGAGAGTGAGAGAGGGAGGGAGAGAGGGAGAGCGAGAGGGAGAGATAGAGGGAGAGAGAGTGGGAGAAAGAGAGGGAGAGAGAGAGAGAGAGAGAGTTGTAGAGAGTTGAGTGTATACAGGTTGTTTGTACATAATAAATAGTAAAAAAAAATGAATCCTTGAAAGGAACTTCGTTCCATCCGGGTGTCCCTTGACACCTCTCAAGTTTTTTTGGTTCTAGGACATGCCAGTTTCCTCTCGATATTTATTTGCAGCAAATGATCATAATTGTAAGAAACAGGCTTATTTCCATGGGTCATCCTTAACAATAATAATTTCATAATCGAACAAAAAAGTAATGGAAATACAGTGAAAAAAGTCGTAACCGTACATACAGTCAGCGGCAAAAATATTAGAACGCCAACCTATTCAAAATGATCCCAATAACTAAGATTATTAAACTTTATCTCAGTTTGATAAAGTTCTTGTCAGAATGACAGTGATCGTTTACTGTATTCCTTGAATCACTGAGTTAATATAAAATGTCCATAGTTGTTTATAATAGATCATTTTGAATAGTGGACGACATTATTTATTTAGGCATATAAAATTGGCAACACAAGTATGTGACATCGAAGAAAAACCAAAACTATCTGATGAGATATTGTAGCAACGTCAAAATCAGAATGATCAGATGTTATTTTCGACCTGTTTATGGTATGTAATATATTTATGATCGTGATTGTACTTACCTGATTAATAAGAAAACGATTAATAGTAAAATAACTAGAGAATAAAGTCTAGAGGATCTTAATGGGTCACCTCTGAAATAAGTTAAGCAAAAAAGTACCTACTTTGTTGATTAACTTATTTCAGATATAAAAGTAATTTTATACGTTTTTAATTACAATCTTATCAAAACTGAAACCCTGTCTAGTGAAAATTGAGTAGTATCAGCTTTACTTTAATCTATTTGTTAAACTAGGCTCTAATTAATTAAACACTATTTGATAACAGAAAATTACAGATTTATTTTTCTAGCCCTAAGAGAAAATACATTTCTAAATTTCTACTGCCAAATAGTTAAACATGTAGATTAAATCTCAATTTCTAAAAGCCTGTTGACAAAGCAATATGTTGCCAAATTAATTTCATCTCATTTAATATAATTGGCGTATGTTATAATAGTCAAAGTAGTCCCAATTATATATCACACTAGATTACAAATTTCTTGTTTCAATGTTAAATACATCGAACTCGACAACATCGCTTCCTATTACTGAAAGAATTTCGGAATTGGATCAGTAGTGCCGAAGATTATGGCACAAAACTCATAATTTTACTCCTAAAATTTTTTTTTATGTACAATATCATTCTTCTGTATGTGTGAACGTCACTGATTACCTCCTAAGCGGCTGGACCGATTTTAATGTTTTTTTTGGGTGTGTTTGGGTAGATTCCTGCATTAAGATTCTCAATTAGACCTGCAGGCGTAGAATGAGCACCGTCTTATCGACGGAAGAGTAGACAAAAATGACGTTCCGTGTGGGCGGCACAATGGCAGTTAAGTAGAAAGGGTCAACTGCACTTTGTACGAAATCCAGAATACTTTGTTTTGTCAAAGGGTATTTTAATTCTGTTTCATTCTTAATTTTTACTAATATTAAGACACGTATTTATAGACAACTACGACAATTTTTCTCAAAGTGTTGAAGTGTCGTATTTTGAAACAAAAAAATATTACAGTAATATTGGCGCGAACCATTTTCTTGGTAATGCCTTATTAACTAAATGATGTAAAATAGGAGAAGATAGCTTTGATCTTCTATTAATTATCACAATTTGGCGTTCAAAACGCTCTCCTGTAAAATCACGATTTTGCAGACAACCGTCATACTTTGTGGCTGCGACGCCAACGTTCGGTAAAGACTAAGTTGATTAGGTCCGCTAGTATTAATATTTACTAGCTTCCACCCGCAATTTCTTCCGCGTGGAAGTCTTAAGATACCACGATTTAATAAAAACAGCCATAATTTATAAAACATTCGACTATACTACGTTTGTACGCTTGGACAAAACATAGGTTATGTTCAACGATCACGCAACTCCGGGACCGATTGCGGTCAATGGCGGTGCCCTCAAGGTTGTTCAAGAATACGTTTACTTCGGGCAAACTCTGCAGTTTGGTAAGAACAACCTTGAGAATGAGGCTAACCGAAGAATTCAGCTGGGCTGGGCAGCATTTGGGAGCAGCTTCGTCGAGTCTTCTTGTCGCGTATTCCACAGAGCTTAAAAACGAAAGTCTTCAACCAGTGCGTCCTACCTGTTATGACCTACGGAGCCGAAACGTGGACACTCACGGTGCGGCTGGTCCACAAATTTAAAGTCGCTCAGTGATCTATGGAACGAGCTATGCTTGGAGTATCTCTGAGGGACAGAATCCGGAATGAGGTGATCCGGCAGAGAACCAATTCTTGATCACAAGAATTTCCGCCAAGCCCAACTCGCTTGTTGATGGTCAAGCGCAGTCTATACACTTGTGGTCATAAAGTCGACCTTTTAAACAAAGCATTCACCACAGGTAGTGTATATTGGAAATCACCAGTAAACAGAACTGTGATACCACCTATCATGTGTTTGTTCCGGCGGTTGTCCTGCTGGGTTCTGCTTCCAATGCTTTCCTATTTGCCATGTAGTCAATTCGTTTCATAGGATGAAAGCGCAATTCATCTCGCAGATCATCCTGGAAGGCTGACGGCTACTTAATCGGTCTTACCAGTTTTGTTACCTCTGTAATTTAGGCCTCCAGCCAGGGCTTCAAAACTTAAAACCAAGCAACTATACTCTAAGGACACCCAGTGTGTGGTTAAGATTCTCGGCTTAAGACGTCGCTGGGGGGAGTAAAATCATTATTTAAAGACGAATTATGGCTCAGTGGCGGCGTGGACTGGTTCGAGCAAAGGTCGAGGCGGATATAGATTAGGACGTCACGGCGGGCCTTGGCGTGCGGTGGTCTGTGTTTATATATTTTGAGCGACTGGTGGACCTGCTATTCTCCTGGAGGAGTGTTGAAGCGTCTTCAGGAATACGCAGCGGGATTAATGCAGGAAAATGTGCAGCTGGTGGCTGCTGTAATAGGATTTGGATCAAACCGAATTGTTGCTATGTAAAGCAGATTCGACCAAGTTCCGAAAAATTGTATGCCATTTGTCACGGGTCTACTTTACCCCACAGAGGTTTGCGTTCTTTAAGCCCATTTTACTTGTAATTCTCACCGCCGTTATTTTTATATAATTTTATGCTTGATCCTTAGTGTTCACTAAATATCCTTCCTTATATACCTATTTCTTAATCATAATAAACACTAAAATGTAATACACTTTTACATTATTTAAAAATATTCGTAGAATATTAAGTCTAAAAACTGTACATTGGTACACAAATCTCAAAACCAGTGGTCGAATTTATATGGTTCTAACTGGATTGTACGTTTCATAATAATTCTATCTTTACAAATTAAAGGAGGTGGGTAAAGTTTAGAACATTTTTCGCCTATTATAGTCATGAAAATTCAAAGTGAACTAAAATATTGTGCTTTAGTAATAAAACGTATAATATTTTAAGTAAACTAATGATTATACTCTGGTATTTAAAATATCCTTAATTCTTATAGTCTAACTCAAAGAATAGAGTTTCACTATAAGAACTAAATATAAAATATATAAGCCTGTGTATAGTTTTTGAGTGACACTAGAACATACAATCAGACAAACAA
The DNA here is from genome assembly GCA_932294355.1 of Aporophyla lueneburgensis. Lineage (NCBI taxonomy): Eukaryota > Metazoa > Arthropoda > Insecta > Lepidoptera > Noctuidae > Aporophyla > Aporophyla lueneburgensis. Next base: position 24,436,243 of record OW028745.1, on the reverse strand, counting down.
AATAAATATTGTTATATGTATGTTTATATATACACAGAATGTCTTAATTTCTACGAAATCCGGTTCTCTGATGTCTGATTTTCATCCAATTCTAAATGATAGTTTTGTATAAAATGATGATAGTAAAAAGTCACCTCTGTTAATGAAATTGAGTTCCCAAAGCAGTCTATCCTTCTCTTGTTTCTGGCTTAGTGTCAAGTTCACCCTCCATAGAGAACTAAGTTCTTTCATAAATGCAGATAGTTGTCTTGTCTTGGGTGACAAAACTATGAATTTCAAGGTGGCTGAAACATAAAATGAGAAATTTTGCTGAAAATCTTTTATTATTCTAATAAAAGATTTTATATAAAATATGGGTACGATATAACTTAACAATTCATAAAATAAAATATCGTTAAATAAAATAAAAGGAGTTTAAAAATATTCACAACTAAGTCATACTATTCAAATTGTTGGACCCAAAAATAAAACTAAGGAAGTATTTTCAATTTCCATATGGTCCCGGGCGTAAAGAATAGCACCATCTCATTTCTACCCATGGCGGTCGTAAAAGGTAACTAAGGGACATACTAGAGAATGGGCAGCAGCGTTCCCTATTAATTTTACCACCATACTGCAATTGTCAATCCGCCTGCCAAGCGTGGCGATAATGGTAAAGCCCCTCAAACCATCGATGCCCACCTCCCAAAACAGGTCCTTCGGCTAGACAAATGACAGCTGCGTATGGTTACAGCAGCAATAACTGGCCATAGGTCGTTTAATAAACATCTATTTGTCATAGGAGCTACAGACAGTCCACTGTGCAGGGCCTACATTGAGGACGACAAGACAGCAGCGCACGTGCTTCTAAACTGCCCGGCGAGCGCCACATACAGGGTCAAGTACCTCGGTAACCCAGGTACCCTACGTGAGATAGTTAGCAACATCAAGGCGTTGCTGGCCTTTCTCGAGGAGCTGGGGTGGATCGAATAACCGATTTCCCACCCGTACGCAAAATACGCGCTTAGACGTACAGTTGCGGAAACCAGCCTGTTCTACCTATTACCTATTACCTAAAGCCCCTCAAATTTTGAGAGACCTATGGTCAGCAGTAGACGTCTTACGGCTGAAATGATGATGATTATGATTTTTATTATATTTTGTGTCAGAAGTACATACAAATCATAGGATACATACCATGGATACTAATCAAAACAGAAGGCATCAACTGAGCAAATTGTATCATATCCTTTCCCGTCAATACTTCGGGCAGTTTTAAGCTCAACGCCAAGCTGTGGATGAAGACCGTTCCAATTATGTACGAGAAACGCCAGTATTTTTTGAGGAATGGCTGATCGTCTTCTAAATACCTGTCAAAAAGAAATGTAAAGTCGAAGAGGTAATTTCACCGACTTACAGACCGTAGATCCAGCCGATCTATTGTGTGAGCGTGAACTGAGCTGTCAATAGTGGTAATCCCAAGCATTAAGTGAAATGACAGCTTACTTCACCTAAGTTTTTACGGTAAGATTTTTGTATAACAGACTAGCAGAAGTTGATTTTTGAAAAATACTCACTACACTCTGTTCAAAGACAAAAATATTAATACTAGTAAATATCCACTTTTTCCTTGGCACAAAAGTTTTTAATCCCTGACGAAAACGGAGCAGGTAGTTAGTTTTGAAACAGAAACCTTACAATAGACGTGGCAAGTGATTCTGTGCTTTTGGGTAAAAATCCAACAAAAACATTTTGCAAACAAAAATGACCGATTCATATAAAGTTTGTATCCGACTGCTGAAAATTATGTCAGTCTTTACGATGTACGTCTATGTTGACAAAAGTCAAATATAGAAAGACTGAAATTAAATCTCCGAAGACTTACTGGGTCAGTAAGCTCTAGGAGATCTAATTTCTTTACCGATTTTAATTTACTTTTAATAATACGGCAAGGTTAGGTGCCTAGTACTCGCAACCGGCGTATTTTGGCATAGGGGCAATTCCCAAAATTTTAAGAACGTACTAACCTCAGTCTCAGTCTTTCAAGAATACCTTAAATTTTTGACATTTAGATGGAATCGTAAAACATTTTGAACATTTTTAATTACGAGAATAAGCTTCTTGTGTACGAATGCAAACGAAACAACCAACCATGCTGTGTAACAAACAAAAACAAAACTCAAAAATAACGTAAGCAGGTAAGATTTTATTTTTCTTCACAATTGTTACTCACCTGATATTAAAAATCTTCAATAAATTAATACTGGTTTGTAAAGCTTTTGCGAAGTCTTCAGGGAAGTCTTTGAGAACCTCCATCTTTTAACGTTCTTCAAAAGTTAGTTGATCGAGTGCTGTTGCAAAAATGATGTATTTTTCCCTAGAGCTTCCGTTTGTTTGCTTCGAAATGAAATTATACGATAGCCTTCGTCCAATCGTATTATTACGTTTAGAGTTCCTTCAGAAATCTTTTTTTGAAAAGGTATAGGTTTAAAAAAAATACTTTATACTATGTAAGGTTAGATTGCTGATAACTACCTAGTTAACAGAAATAATACAGCCGTGTGCAATACAAAATAAGTTTTAAAGCTGGTCTAAAATAGCAAGATTTTGCGAGACATCAGTAACTACTTAATACGTATTTAAAGATGTTGCGATACAGGCCTTCACTTTGTAAGAGAAAATGGGTCATAATTGACCCATTGTGCAAATTGGTCACTCTTACATTTAGATAAAATTTACGTTTTAAACTTTAGGAGTACGTAAAGATTATGTTAAAAATGTATTCAATCATTTGACAGTTGCTATTGCTCTCAAAACGATGAAGGAAAATATTGAGAAGGAAGCCGGAATCGAACACGTTCTAGTACCAATAATTCGAAGACATGTGACATTTATCAATCCGTACTGGGCCCACGTGGTGAATTATGGCTCACACCTCCTCACAGAGTTTGTATCCTAGCAGTGGTAACATTATAAGTTGATTATACTACCCACATACACATTCGCTTATAATGATGTTCTGGAAAATTTTTGCACCATATAATTTTACTAGCCCCCTTCTGGTTGAACATTAGTTTCTATTACCTTCGTGTCCTAGCCATATTATTTGTGCTGGACGTATAATCTGCGGAATTACGTATAAACACTAAATTATGAAGGTTTAATGTACAGTTATTTTGTGTTTTTTTGCACTGAACTGTAATCAAAGTAAACGGCAGTTGCATAATTATTGTGAGTTTTATCAAATTGAAAGGTGAATCAATGTTTTGTTTTTCTTTTGTTTATTTTTTTATTACTAACAAAAGAAAGAATATTGACTCAATGATTTTTGTATTTTAGAAGTGTCGTGAATTCACAAATATATACATCACCATCATCATTATCTGCCTAGCGTTTTCCAACTATGTGTTGGCTTCCAGTGTAACAGGAGGCAGCTGAGTACCAGTATTTTATATAAAGTGACTGCCTATCCGACCTCCATAACAATAAAAAAAAGAAACAATAAGAAAAAATCTCTTGGTAAAACTGAGGGTCAGACTTTCTGACATAAGTACAGGACTAGTAGTTTCCAGGATTTTTATAATTATTATATTTTGTAATTCAATTCACAAAGCTGTACAAATTACACGACAGTAAGCTCTAAAAAAAGTTGTTTCAATTGTTATTCTCAGACCGTAGCACATAACTCCATAGAGCATTCAACGTGGATTATAAGCTCAAATTGCAATATTCCGAAAATCAAAATGAAATAGTGAATATTTTCACTCTTTTAACTAAGCTTTTACAGCATAAAAAGAGCTATTATAAATCCAATGGTTGTGAACGAACAGCACAATGTCCAACATGACAAACTGCAACAATGTATTTACGATACAAAATGTATGATTTCAGATCAGCTGAAGTTGAAATATTTCGCAGAATCCGCTATTGGTATGCTCACATTGAGGCATTTCCGGGACTTTGTATATAATATCCTTTGAAACTCAAAGCCTTTATTTCATTTAAACCACTTACAGACACTTTTGAATATCGAATAGTCACAGAGTCGGTCGGTTAATCAGAATGTTTAAAGTATACAAAAATAACGATACCACACCATAAACGATACTAATAGTGTTGGGATAGTGGACGATTTCGTGATGATAAAAATGGTTCAATTTAAATAAAAATTTAAAAAGAAACGTTTTTAAGATGTAAAATATAAGAATAATTAATAATTTTTATTTTCTTCTAATACAAACAAAAATAAATACAAAAATCATGTCGCTTTACTTTTTTTTACCTAAGTCATTTTATTTCCTCTGGCAACCATATAGGATATACGTATAATATCGATATAGTATATATCGTGTTTTAAGAGTAATTATTAAATTTAAAAAAAAAACCTTTTATCGTAAGTATAGACGCCAGCACATCAAGCTACCTAATGAATCTTGAACCTTATACGTAAGCGATAAAGTTGAAAACCTATTAAAGAAATTTGACAGATTATAGTAGCTTTATGTGCTGCGCCTGTACCTTATTTCAAGTTCATTCATATTTACACCACCTCACTATCTTTTTTTGTCAAAATCTGGTATCCCTCCAACTGTCAATCTACTGAATACGATTAAAAGTCCAAGTATAGTTGCCCATTCCAAAACGTAGATCTCTATGTAGAAAAACTGGTAAGAAAATTCTACGACTCTTTTATATCAAGATTTTTTTTTTCAATGGAGAAACGATCCCGAATATAAGTTGAAAAATAAGCAACTTTGTTGCATTTGCTTTGTCACGACAAAAAAATATATTTAGGCTGTCGTGTTTTAAACAGATAATGATTGAGATACTAAACGGAGAAGACCCATCTATTTTATAATATTTAAAGTATATTATAAGATAAACGGCTACGTTCAAGACAAAGAAGTTTGGCAATAATTTTTTCTTCACATGTGGCTTCCCCGGTAAATTATTAACGGGATAACCATGTTTATGTGTATTAACTGTTCCCAAATAGCGATGTACATTTTTATTTTTATTTTTTTACATACGTCTGACATGTATTCATTACATTATATTCCTACAATTCTAATTTAAACTGTTTATTATTTGGTTGTCATGGCAAAAATTACATTTGGTTTAAATAGGTTATTTTACGTTGTTATCTACTAAGTATATGTAGATTATTTTATACTTCGTGAATGTGAGAATGTTGTAGACTTTGTAAACTGTAGAGAATTTTCTATTTTATCAAGTACCTGGTACTTGTTGACAGGCCTACACTGTCCTCCCATACCTGTTGTCGGTGTAATTTGAGTTCCATAGTTTCTTGCTGGCTCTTCTCCATAGGAAACAACAAGCTGGAACCATGTACCTACCTTCTAACGTTTAATAAGTGCCCATGTAGGTCTATGTGAAGTAAAAATATTTTAGTTTTGATTTCATAATTTTGGATATTTATAACAGTGCCGTTCAGAAACAGACTTCGTTGTGCATAAGATATGAACCTAATATATTCGATGGAGCTCAAATCATCAATCGTTTAGCATTTTCTTAACAATGTTGGAGCGCTTTTAGACTAACCGGATGGAGCTGAGCCGGATGAGCTATATTTGGGACTGAATACTAACTATTATATTAAAGCTTTAGGCGAATACTGTGGTTAATGCTTTAGATTCTCTAATTAGTAACACCCAAACAGCACTGAACATAAGGTATCTCGCTCTGGGTGAGCACTGCCGCTAATGTAATTTCTGCGACCAAGGTTTTACACTGTATTAATAAAGCGTTGGTCACCCTACCATCCGAACATAGAATCTATGTCACTTTAACTTAGTTTTTTACCTGTCTATGGCGAACCACAAAGGACGGTTATGATTTAAACCATTACGTGTGTATATAAGGTGTATCTGTTCATCCACGAAATATTTTAAGAGGTACACCTGTAGGTGGTAAAGAAGCTACAGCATCGAAAAAAATAATTCTAAATGTATTTTTTTCAAAATTTAATATTTATAAATTATTCGACGCACATAAGAAATACTGCCTCCTTCTTATTTTTTCCGGACCGAGACACCGCGGCCATGCTCGTGTCGTTCGGTCGCCGCCCTCGCAGCGTCAAGCGGCCCATTCATAGAATTTGGTGTAAAGGTTTTATGCAAAACGTCTCAAGCAGTTTTAAAATTATAATAATTACGAAAATTCAAAAGCGCTTAGATATAAAATTTTTTTTTGCTTCTATAGCTTCTTTACCACCTACAGGTGTACCTCTTAAAATATTTTGTGTATGAATAGATACACCTTATATAGGTATGTTCCTCTATTCCCTCCTAAGTTCTAAACGACTTTCCACAATTTGACATATGAAAGATCACTGGTAGCGTCGTGATTGTCCCTTGGATATAAGAACTACACTTCACTGACGACCGGCGACGCCAATTTCAATTAAAATATATCACCTTATATTAAATTGATATATGAATATAACACCCTTTAGAGGACTTAAAGTCACGAACTAATTAAGATATTTTGAAACCAAGAGCGTAGTGAAACGTAGTTGTCACTTTTCATAGTAGGTAGGTACCTACATAACTTAATCAGAATTAATTTGTCTCCTCCAAGCTGATGGTTTATTTAAATGGTATCGAGTGCCTTACTACAAAATTTATAACGAAGAATAAATCATTTATTTATGTGCACAGTCTAAAAACAATTCATCTTCTCGAATTTAACACCTATTCTTCAGAAATTCGCTCCTAAAATACGAGTAATTTATTGGGCCCAGGGTAACGTTACCGAAATCCATTATGAAAATAATGGTTCTTGAGTACGGGACCCTACCTTCTGTCTGATGTCCGCTTCGATTAGTTGAACAAACAACAAAGCTGCCCCTAGTTTGACTAAATTTTACGTAAGTTTTGGTCTGGCGGTTATAATTTGTAATTCATCAATCAAATCAATTAACTTAGCTTATCGCAGTCCACTGCTGGACATAGGCCTCTCCCACGTTGCACCACAACGACCTGTCCTCCACCTACCGCATCCTGTCTGTCCCGGCCACTGTCTGTCGAAAGACCGATGGCCGATGAAGCAGACGAGTCCTGGTGAGTCCCAGCTAGATGGACCGACGACCTAAAGGAATTATGCATATGAATAAATATTTTTTGTGTTTCCAATTGTGTCATTTTCAAGATTTACGGAGAAAAACTTAAGAAATGATGCTAACGGACGTCCTACAGTGTAGTCTCTAAATTCCAAGCCTAAAACATATTTTTGTGTGTGAAAAGATATATTTTTAAGCCAAGGTGGAGACTACTAAAATATCCAGACAAGGTAGCCTAGGCTAGATTTTTTTTTATGAGCCTACGTTGTCCCACTGCTGAGCAAAGGCCTCCCCCTAAGGCGCGGGACAAATACAAGAGGCGTCGGGCGGAGGTGCGGCGCGGGCGCGGCGCGGGCGTGGCGCCACTTCTTTGATATTTCATACAAAATGTATAGAAGAGGTGGGGCGCGAGACATACTGAGACGGCGGGGTGCGGGCGCGGCGCGGGCGTGGCGCGGGCGCCGCTTCCTCGCCTTCGGCGCACCCGGAAAATGCGTGACGATATAGAATTTAACATAAAATAACGAGAAACACCGCGCCTCGCCTTCCTGACACCGTTAGCACGCCTGTTCTGCGCTGCACCGGCGCCGCGCCCGCACCACGCCCGCGCCGCGCCCGCGCCTCGCCTCCGCCCGACGCCTCTTGTATTTGTCCCGCGCCTTATCCTTCCAGGCATCCTTTTCCAGGACCATCTTGATCCAAACCTTGCATTACACGTCTAGGTCGTCTCGCCACCTCTTCTTCAGCCAGCCTCGGTTGCGCCGTCCATCCTCATGCAACCACTGTGTGGTGACTATTGCCCAGCGGTCGCTGTGCATGCGGCTGGTGTGACCCGCCCAATCCCATTTTAGCCTGGCAGCCTTTTTTCCTAAGTCTAGGATTCTCGTTTTGAAGCGCAGCGTGGTGTTTTGTATTCTATTGGTTCGTTTAACACCTAAAATGCTGTGCTCCATTGCTCTTTGGCAAACCCCAAGGCGGAACTTTTGCGACTCGGTAAGCGACCAAGTCTGAGTACCGTAGGTAGATCAGAAAATCCACACTAATATTATAAATGCAAGAGTAACTCTGTCTGTCTGTCTCGCTTTCCTACTAAAACGACTGAACCGATTTAAATGAAATTTGGTACACAGATAGTTTAGAGCCTGAGAAACGACGTAGCCTACTTTTCATCCTGGTAGTATGTTCCCGCGGGATAATTTCCGACCTCCACGCTGGCGAAGCCGCTGGCAAAAGCTAGTTATAAATATGTAAAATAGTACAAAATCATGAGCGAATAAACCTCATTAAATGGATAAATTCAAGGATAGCATTCGCCGCCGGCACCTTTAAATACGTTTAGTTTAAGTACTTTTGTCATTAACGAAATTGATAGGAAATCAAAACAATTAACAGTGTATCCAAAGTTTAGGCGGAAACGGTAATCTTTTCATCTATTCAAAAACTTTACAAAGTTGTTATTGACATTTTCTCATCAAGGACAAAATGGCGCTCGGAAAATAATGCCTGAATTTCGCATCAATGGCAAAATGGGACGGAATTATGATCCATAAGTCTTTGCGGCTTATAAAGCAGTCTTTTGTACTGAAAATAATTTGAATAAAAATTTTATCCTGCTTCAAATGTATGATGATACCGATGTGGTTTATCTTATACTTTTTTTTTAAATCGGTTACTGAATCTAATAGAAAAGATGAATACGTGACCATTTTCAAATACTAAAACTTCGTGCCTTGGAAAGCACGTTAAACAGTTAGACCCAGATGTCCTCGTGGATATTTGACGTTACGAGTGGTTAGAAACCCGAAAGCTGTCCGGCTTACCAAAGGGTATTATTTTAAATGCTACCCAGTAACTGGGTTATGGAGGTCAGATAGGCAGTCGCTCGATGCATAATACTTGTATTCAGCTGCATCCAGTTAGACTGCAAGCCGGCCGATTGAATTCAGAAACCTTCATCTGCTTCTATGGGAAGCAGATGATGGTTTCTGAATTCAATCAATGATAGGATAATTAAATTATTCATACCATTACGCCATGGTAGAACGAACTTTCTGACACTTGAGCTTCTATGAATTTTAAACAAAAACATCTCTATGATGCAGCCTTGTTTCACCCACCCCACTGCAGAATGACCACTTCACTTAGTTTTCTCAAGTCTTCGAGTCTTAATTTTAGAAACTCGACTCAATTATGTAGGACTCAGTGTGCTGAAAAGGCTCGGAGTCTAGAGTCAAGCCGAGCCCGAGTCATTCTTTAAAAGGACTCGAGTCTTAAAAAGGGCTCGAGTCTTAAAATGAACTCGAGTCTTTAAGAAAAACTCGGAGCATGAAGATGAGACTTGTAGCTCATCATTCAAAAAAACTCTAATAACTCGTCAGATTTTTCTGTATCATAACCACTACTTTGAAATTATCACTTTATATTCGAGTCTTTTCGAATGTGCAACAAGTCTCATCTTCATGCTCCGAGTTTTTCTTTAAGACTCGAGTCCTTTTAAGACTCGAGTCCTTTTAAAGACTCAAGTCCTTTTTAAGACTCGAGTGCTTGACTCTAGACTTGAAGCCTTTCGAGCACACTGAGTATTGCATAACTGAGTCGAGTCTTTAAAATTACGACTCGAGGGCTAGAGTCCTTTGCAACACTAAAATAACTGCCCTTATACGTTATGCCCGGCTTACACGAGACTAGTTTATCAATTTTTTTTTTTTTTTAATGTGCGTTTTGTTTGTGCAGAATAAACAATTTTTCTTTCTTTCTTTCTTTCTTTAATAATGCTAATGCTAGTGCCTAGTTGCCCCATGGTATCGGCCCCGAGTTACGAGTTGTATGTCGTGGCTTCGACCCAAGGAGGCGCTTTACTTTGTGTAAATAATTTAATCATCACTGCTCTCAATACGGTGGAGAAAAACATCGTTAGGAAACCAACATATCCTAGAATCAGACATTTGGAGACTTGAGACATCTACCACTCCGCACTGGGCCTGCGAGATAGATTACGCCCCACTCCCTCTCACCGATAGGAGGCCTATGTCCCAGCAGTGAGAACAATATAGGTTGATTTTTATGAATGCTAGTAAGCCATGTAAGTCTGGCTTGGGGTATGAGAATAGTTCCGAGTACACGAAGCCAGTCTTACTAGATATTTTGATAATTAGCATTTATTTTTATTTAATGTTATTCATAGGAAACAACACGCATCTACAAAATAAAACGTAGAACTAAGAAATACACAAAACTAGACAAATCGACACCTGCAAGGAATAACATTGTAACTAATATTTAGTAACTTTACAGGAGAGCGCGACAAAGATTTTAAAAAATCTCTCAGATTTCGGTTAAGTCTTATTAGCAACCAACCATGAAAATATGAGTCAACGAGGGATTAGCTACACTTTTGTATGATTATATTATTATATATATGTATATTTTAAGACTTTTTGTGAGTTACAATGATATTCCACAACATACGAGTATACTGTTTAAAATGGCATTGTAACTCAGACATAAAATCGCATAAAGTATGATAAAAGCTCATTTCATGAAATAATTAGTTCCAAGCAACAAGACTGTATTTTCAATTACAATGTTATATTAATAATAGCGAGCATAAAACAATGATGATAATGATGTGTAACTAAATATACCTTTTTATTAACTATAGTTGACCCTTACTTACAATGTTTTTACACTGTACAAATTGGTGCGCCAAACAGTTTAGACGCAGGGGTAAGTGCAAAAAAATTCAGCATTTTTTATACAGCATGAATATGATTTTAACTTAAAATTGCCTAAAACTGAGTTACGATGTTATTCCTTGCAGGTGTCGAAATTACAGCCCACAACGCAGGTCACAGAGTAACTATACAATCCTGCCTAAACCTGCCCGAATCTGTTGATATGTCACCCTTCTATCAGCCTTTTTCTTTAGCCGCAGAGCGCTCAGAATAACGTCAATATTCCCCGTAGAAGGACGTACAGAAAATTTTTAACAAAACTATCGCGCTAATCCAAATAACACTCCGAATTTGTATTCAGTGAAACAACAATCGCTCAAATCGTAATATCAATCGTTTTATTATTAATAAATTTCGTTTTTACTGATTATATTTAGTTTATTAACGAAATACTCAAGAAATGCTAGAAGAAAGAACAAAAAATCTATACTATATACTATATATTTACTATATAATATTATAAAGCTGAAGAGTTTGTTTGTTTGGTTGAACGCGCTACTCTCAGGAACAACTGGTTCGAATTGAAAAAGTCTTTTTGTGTTGGGTAGCCTATTTATTGAGGAAGGCTATAGGTTACTATCACGCAACAATCAAAAGGAGCGGAGCAGCGGCGAAAAATGGTCGAAAACTGGCAGGCGATTCGGTACGACGGGAAGGATCAGGGGAGCAAAAATTTGACGCGGACTAAGTCGCGGACAGAAGCTAGTAAAGAATAAATTCAAGAGAGCTCCCTAAGTATAAAAAATTTGAACATAAGTGCTTCATATGTAAAAATGTCTATATGCTCAAAGTACCTGTTATGACCTACGGAGCCGAAACGTGGACACTCACGGTGCGGCTGGTCCACAAATTTAAAGTCGCTCAGTGATCTATGGAACGAGCTATGCTTGGAGTATCTCTGAGGGACAGAATCCGGAATGAGGTGATCCGGCAGAGAACCAATTCTTGATCACAAGAATTTCCGCCAAGCCCAACTCGCTTGTTGATGGTCAAGCGCAGTCTATACACTTGTGGTCATAAAGTCGACCTTTTAAACAAAGCATTCACCACAGGTAGTGTATATTGGAAATCACCAGTAAACAGAACTGTGATACCACCTATCATGTGTTTGTTCCGGCGGTTGTCCTGCTGGGTTCTGCTTCCAATGCTTTCCTATTTGCCATGTAGTCAATTCGTTTCATAGGATGAAAGCGCAATTCATCTCGCAGATCATCCTGGAAGGCTGACGGCTACTTAATCGGTCTTACCAGTTTTGTTACCTCTGTAATTTAGGCCTCCAGCCAGGGCTTCAAAACTTAAAACCAAGCAACTATACTCTAAGGACACCCAGTGTGTGGTTAAGATTCTCGGCTTAAGACGTCGCTGGGGGGAGTAAAATCATTATTTAAAGACGAATTATGGCTCAGTGGCGGCGTGGACTGGTTCGAGCAAAGGTCGAGGCGGATATAGATTAGGACGTCACGGCGGGCCTTGGCGTGCGGTGGTCTGTGTTTATATATTTTGAGCGACTGGTGGACCTGCTATTCTCCTGGAGGAGTGTTGAAGCGTCTTCAGGAATACGCAGCGGGATTAATGCAGGAAAATGTGCAGCTGGTGGCTGCTGTAATAGGATTTGGATCAAACCGAATTGTTGCTATGTAAAGCAGATTCGACCAAGTTCCGAAAAATTGTATGCCATTTGTCACGGGTCTACTTTACCCCACAGAGGTTTGCGTTCTTTAAGCCCATTTTACTTGTAATTCTCACCGCCGTTATTTTTATATAATTTTATGCTTGATCCTTAGTGTTCACTAAATATCCTTCCTTATATACCTATTTCTTAATCATAATAAACACTAAAATGTAATACACTTTTACATTATTTAAAAATATTCGTAGAATATTAAGTCTAAAAACTGTACATTGGTACACAAATCTCAAAACCAGTGGTCGAATTTATATGGTTCTAACTGGATTGTACGTTTCATAATAATTCTATCTTTACAAATTAAAGGAGGTGGGTAAAGTTTAGAACATTTTTCGCCTATTATAGTCATGAAAATTCAAAGTGAACTAAAATATTGTGCTTTAGTAATAAAACGTATAATATTTTAAGTAAACTAATGATTATACTCTGGTATTTAAAATATCCTTAATTCTTATAGTCTAACTCAAAGAATAGAGTTTCACTATAAGAACTAAATATAAAATATATAAGCCTGTGTATAGTTTTTGAGTGACACTAGAACATACAATCAGACAAACAAAATAAATATTGTTATATGTATGTTTATATATACACAGAATGTCTTAATTTCTACGAAATCCGGTTCTCTGATGTCTGATTTTCATCCAATTCTAAATGATAGTTTTGTATAAAATGATGATAGTAAAAAGTCACCTCTGTTAATGAAATTGAGTTCCCAAAGCAGTCTATCCTTCTCTTGTTTCTGGCTTAGTGTCAAGTTCACCCTCCATAGAGAACTAAGTTCTTTCATAAATGCAGATAGTTGTCTTGTCTTGGGTGACAAAACTATGAATTTCAAGGTGGCTGAAACATAAAATGAGAAATTTTGCTGAAAATCTTTTATTATTCTAATAAAAGATTTTATATAAAATATGGGTACGATATAACTTAACAATTCATAAAATAAAATATCGTTAAATAAAATAAAAGGAGTTTAAAAATATTCACAACTAAGTCATACTATTCAAATTGTTGGACCCAAAAATAAAACTAAGGAAGTATTTTCAATTTCCATATGGTCCCGGGCGTAAAGAATAGCACCATCTCATTTCTACCCATGGCGGTCGTAAAAGGTAACTAAGGGACATACTAGAGAATGGGCAGCAGCGTTCCCTATTAATTTTACCACCATACTGCAATTGTCAATCCGCCTGCCAAGCGTGGCGATAATGGTAAAGCCCCTCAAACCATCGATGCCCACCTCCCAAAACAGGTCCTTCGGCTAGACAAATGACAGCTGCGTATGGTTACAGCAGCAATAACTGGCCATAGGTCGTTTAATAAACATCTATTTGTCATAGGAGCTACAGACAGTCCACTGTGCAGGGCCTACATTGAGGACGACAAGACAGCAGCGCACGTGCTTCTAAACTGCCCGGCGAGCGCCACATACAGGGTCAAGTACCTCGGTAACCCAGGTACCCTACGTGAGATAGTTAGCAACATCAAGGCGTTGCTGGCCTTTCTCGAGGAGCTGGGGTGGATCGAATAACCGATTTCCCACCCGTACGCAAAATACGCGCTTAGACGTACAGTTGCGGAAACCAGCCTGTTCTACCTATTACCTATTACCTAAAGCCCCTCAAATTTTGAGAGACCTATGGTCAGCAGTAGACGTCTTACGGCTGAAATGATGATGATTATGATTTTTATTATATTTTGTGTCAGAAGTACATACAAATCATAGGATACATACCATGGATACTAATCAAAACAGAAGGCATCAACTGAGCAAATTGTATCATATCCTTTCCCGTCAATACTTCGGGCAGTTTTAAGCTCAACGCCAAGCTGTGGATGAAGACCGTTCCAATTATGTACGAGAAACGCCAGTATTTTTTGAGGAATGGCTGATCGTCTTCTAAATACCTGTCAAAAAGAAATGTAAAGTCGAAGAGGTAATTTCACCGACTTACAGACCGTAGATCCAGCCGATCTATTGTGTGAGCGTGAACTGAGCTGTCAATAGTGGTAATCCCAAGCATTAAGTGAAATGACAGCTTACTTCACCTAAGTTTTTACGGTAAGATTTTTGTATAACAGACTAGCAGAAGTTGATTTTTGAAAAATACTCACTACACTCTGTTCAAAGACAAAAATATTAATACTAGTAAATATCCACTTTTTCCTTGGCACAAAAGTTTTTAATCCCTGACGAAAACGGAGCAGGTAGTTAGTTTTGAAACAGAAACCTTACAATAGACGTGGCAAGTGATTCTGTGCTTTTGGGTAAAAATCCAACAAAAACATTTTGCAAACAAAAATGACCGATTCATATAAAGTTTGTATCCGACTGCTGAAAATTATGTCAGTCTTTACGATGTACGTCTATGTTGACAAAAGTCAAATATAGAAAGACTGAAATTAAATCTCCGAAGACTTACTGGGTCAGTAAGCTCTAGGAGATCTAATTTCTTTACCGATTTTAATTTACTTTTAATAATACGGCAAGGTTAGGTGCCTAGTACTCGCAACCGGCGTATTTTGGCATAGGGGCAATTCCCAAAATTTTAAGAACGTACTAACCTCAGTCTCAGTCTTTCAAGAATACCTTAAATTTTTGACATTTAGATGGAATCGTAAAACATTTTGAACATTTTTAATTACGAGAATAAGCTTCTTGTGTACGAATGCAAACGAAACAACCAACCATGCTGTGTAACAAACAAAAACAAAACTCAAAAATAACGTAAGCAGGTAAGATTTTATTTTTCTTCACAATTGTTACTCACCTGATATTAAAAATCTTCAATAAATTAATACTGGTTTGTAAAGCTTTTGCGAAGTCTTCAGGGAAGTCTTTGAGAACCTCCATCTTTTAACGTTCTTCAAAAGTTAGTTGATCGAGTGCTGTTGCAAAAATGATGTATTTTTCCCTAGAGCTTCCGTTTGTTTGCTTCGAAATGAAATTATACGATAGCCTTCGTCCAATCGTATTATTACGTTTAGAGTTCCTTCAGAAATCTTTTTTTGAAAAGGTATAGGTTTAAAAAAAATACTTTATACTATGTAAGGTTAGATTGCTGATAACTACCTAGTTAACAGAAATAATACAGCCGTGTGCAATACAAAATAAGTTTTAAAGCTGGTCTAAAATAGCAAGATTTTGCGAGACATCAGTAACTACTTAATACGTATTTAAAGATGTTGCGATACAGGCCTTCACTTTGTAAGAGAAAATGGGTCATAATTGACCCATTGTGCAAATTGGTCACTCTTACATTTAGATAAAATTTACGTTTTAAACTTTAGGAGTACGTAAAGATTATGTTAAAAATGTATTCAATCATTTGACAGTTGCTATTGCTCTCAAAACGATGAAGGAAAATATTGAGAAGGAAGCCGGAATCGAACACGTTCTAGTACCAATAATTCGAAGACATGTGACATTTATCAATCCGTACTGGGCCCACGTGGTGAATTATGGCTCACACCTCCTCACAGAGTTTGTATCCTAGCAGTGGTAACATTATAAGTTGATTATACTACCCACATACACATTCGCTTATAATGATGTTCTGGAAAATTTTTGCACCATATAATTTTACTAGCCCCCTTCTGGTTGAACATTAGTTTCTATTACCTTCGTGTCCTAGCCATATTATTTGTGCTGGACGTATAATCTGCGGAATTACGTATAAACACTAAATTATGAAGGTTTAATGTACAGTTATTTTGTGTTTTTTTGCACTGAACTGTAATCAAAGTAAACGGCAGTTGCATAATTATTGTGAGTTTTATCAAATTGAAAGGTGAATCAATGTTTTGTTTTTCTTTTGTTTATTTTTTTATTACTAACAAAAGAAAGAATATTGACTCAATGATTTTTGTATTTTAGAAGTGTCGTGAATTCACAAATATATACATCACCATCATCATTATCTGCCTAGCGTTTTCCAACTATGTGTTGGCTTCCAGTGTAACAGGAGGCAGCTGAGTACCAGTATTTTATATAAAGTGACTGCCTATCCGACCTCCATAACAATAAAAAAAAGAAACAATAAGAAAAAATCTCTTGGTAAAACTGAGGGTCAGACTTTCTGACATAAGTACAGGACTAGTAGTTTCCAGGATTTTTATAATTATTATATTTTGTAATTCAATTCACAAAGCTGTACAAATTACACGACAGTAAGCTCTAAAAAAAGTTGTTTCAATTGTTATTCTCAGACCGTAGCACATAACTCCATAGAGCATTCAACGTGGATTATAAGCTCAAATTGCAATATTCCGAAAATCAAAATGAAATAGTGAATATTTTCACTCTTTTAACTAAGCTTTTACAGCATAAAAAGAGCTATTATAAATCCAATGGTTGTGAACGAACAGCACATTGTCCAACATGACAAACTGCAACAATGTATTTACGATACAAAATGTATGATTTCAGATCAGCTGAAGTTGAAATATTTCGCAGAATCCGCTATTGGTATGCTCACATTGAGGCATTTCCGGGACTTTGTATATAATATCCTTTGAAACTCAAAGCCTTTATTTCATTTAAACCACTTACAGACACTTTTGAATATCGAATAGTCACAGAGTCGGTCGGTTAATCAGAATGTTTAAAGTATACAAAAATAACGATACCACACCATAAACGATACTAATAGTGTTGGGATAGTGGACGATTTCGTGATGATAAAAATGGTTCAATTTAAATAAAAATTTAAAAAGAAACGTTTTTAAGATGTAAAATATAAGAATAATTAATAATTTTTATTTTCTTCTAATACAAACAAAAATAAATACAAAAATCATGTCGCTTTACTTTTTTTTACCTAAGTCATTTTATTTCCTCTGGCAACCATATAGGATATACGTATAATATCGATATAGTATATATCGTGTTTTAAGAGTAATTATTAAATTTAAAAAAAAAACCTTTTATCGTAAGTATAGACGCCAGCACATCAAGCTACCTAATGAATCTTGAACCTTATACGTAAGCGATAAAGTTGAAAACCTATTAAAGAAATTTGACAGATTATAGTAGCTTTATGTGCTGCGCCTGTACCTTATTTCAAGTTCATTCATATTTACACCACCTCACTATCTTTTTTTGTCAAAATCTGGTATCCCTCCAACTGTCAATCTACTGAATACGATTAAAAGTCCAAGTATAGTTGCCCATTCCAAAACGTAGATCTCTATGTAGAAAAACTGGTAAGAAAATTCTACGACTCTTTTATATCAAGATTTTTTTTTTCAATGGAGAAACGATCCCGAATATAAGTTGAAAAATAAGCAACTTTGTTGCATTTGCTTTGTCACGACAAAAAAATATATTTAGGCTGTCGTGTTTTAAACAGATAATGATTGAGATACTAAACGGAGAAGACCCATCTATTTTATAATATTTAAAGTATATTATAAGATAAACGGCTACGTTCAAGACAAAGAAGTTTGGCAATAATTTTTTCTTCACATGTGGCTTCCCCGGTAAATTATTAACGGGATAACCATGTTTATGTGTATTAACTGTTCCCAAATAGCGATGTACATTTTTATTTTTATTTTTTTACATACGTCTGACATGTATTCATTACATTATATTCCTACAATTCTAATTTAAACTGTTTATTATTTGGTTGTCATGGCAAAAATTACATTTGGTTTAAATAGGTTATTTTACGTTGTTATCTACTAAGTATATGTAGATTATTTTATACTTCGTGAATGTGAGAATGTTGTAGACTTTGTAAACTGTAGAGAATTTTCTATTTTATCAAGTACCTGGTACTTGTTGACAGGCCTACACTGTCCTCCCATACCTGTTGTCGGTGTAATTTGAGTTCCATAGTTTCTTGCTGGCTCTTCTCCATAGGAAACAACAAGCTGGAACCATGTACCTACCTTCTAACGTTTAATAAGTGCCCATGTAGGTCTATGTGAAGTAAAAATATTTTAGTTTTGATTTCATAATTTTGGATATTTATAACAGTGCCGTTCAGAAACAGACTTCGTTGTGCATAAGATATGAACCTAATATATTCGATGGAGCTCAAATCATCAATCGTTTAGCATTTTCTTAACAATGTTGGAGCGCTTTTAGACTAACCGGATGGAGCTGAGCCGGATGAGCTATATTTGGGACTGAATACTAACTATTATATTAAAGCTTTAGGCGAATACTGTGGTTAATGCTTTAGATTCTCTAATTAGTAACACCCAAACAGCACTGAACATAAGGTATCTCGCTCTGGGTGAGCACTGCCGCTAATGTAATTTCTGCGACCAAGGTTTTACACTGTATTAATAAAGCGTTGGTCACCCTACCATCCGAACATAGAATCTATGTCACTTTAACTTAGTTTTTTACCTGTCTATGGCGAACCACAAAGGACGGTTATGATTTAAACCATTACGTGTGTATATAAGGTGTATCTGTTCATCCACGAAATATTTTAAGAGGTACACCTGTAGGTGGTAAAGAAGCTACAGCATCGAAAAAAATAATTCTAAATGTATTTTTTTCAAAATTTAATATTTATAAATTATTCGACGCACATAAGAAATACTGCCTCCTTCTTATTTTTTCCGGACCGAGACACCGCGGCCATGCTCGTGTCGTTCGGTCGCCGCCCTCGCAGCGTCAAGCGGCCCATTCATAGAATTTGGTGTAAAGGTTTTATGCAAAACGTCTCAAGCAGTTTTAAAATTATAATAATTACGAAAATTCAAAAGCGCTTAGATATAAAATTTTTTTTTGCTTCTATAGCTTCTTTACCACCTACAGGTGTACCTCTTAAAATATTTTGTGTATGAATAGATACACCTTATATAGGTATGTTCCTCTATTCCCTCCTAAGTTCTAAACGACTTTCCACAATTTGACATATGAAAGATCACTGGTAGCGTCGTGATTGTCCCTTGGATATAAGAACTACACTTCACTGACGACCGGCGACGCCAATTTCAATTAAAATATATCACCTTATATTAAATTGATATATGAATATAACACCCTTTAGAGGACTTAAAGTCACGAACTAATTAAGATATTTTGAAACCAAGAGCGTAGTGAAACGTAGTTGTCACTTTTCATAGTAGGTAGGTACCTACATAACTTAATCAGAATTAATTTGTCTCCTCCAAGCTGATGGTTTATTTAAATGGTATCGAGTGCCTTACTACAAAATTTATAACGAAGAATAAATCATTTATTTATGTGCACAGTCTAAAAACAATTCATCTTCTCGAATTTAACACCTATTCTTCAGAAATTCGCTCCTAAAATACGAGTAATTTATTGGGCCCAGGGTAACGTTACCGAAATCCATTATGAAAATAATGGTTCTTGAGTACGGGACCCTACCTTCTGTCTGATGTCCGCTTCGATTAGTTGAACAAACAACAAAGCTGCCCCTAGTTTGACTAAATTTTACGTAAGTTTTGGTCTGGCGGTTATAATTTGTAATTCATCAATCAAATCAATTAACTTAGCTTATCGCAGTCCACTGCTGGACATAGGCCTCTCCCACGTTGCACCACAACGACCTGTCCTCCACCTACCGCATCCTGTCTGTCCCGGCCACTGTCTGTCGAAAGACCGATGGCCGATGAAGCAGACGAGTCCTGGTGAGTCCCAGCTAGATGGACCGACGACCTAAAGGAATTATGCATATGAATAAATATTTTTTGTGTTTCCAATTGTGTCATTTTCAAGATTTACGGAGAAAAACTTAAGAAATGATGCTAACGGACGTCCTACAGTGTAGTCTCTAAATTCCAAGCCTAAAACATATTTTTGTGTGTGAAAAGATATATTTTTAAGCCAAGGTGGAGACTACTAAAATATCCAGACAAGGTAGCCTAGGCTAGATTTTTTTTTATGAGCCTACGTTGTCCCACTGCTGAGCAAAGGCCTCCCCCTAAGGCGCGGGACAAATACAAGAGGCGTCGGGCGGAGGTGCGGCGCGGGCGCGGCGCGGGCGTGGCGCCACTTCTTTGATATTTCATACAAAATGTATAGAAGAGGTGGGGCGCGAGACATACTGAGACGGCGGGGTGCGGGCGCGGCGCGGGCGTGGCGCGGGCGCCGCTTCCTCGCCTTCGGCGCACCCGGAAAATGCGTGACGATATAGAATTTAACATAAAATAACGAGAAACACCGCGCCTCGCCTTCCTGACACCGTTAGCACGCCTGTTCTGCGCTGCACCGGCGCCGCGCCCGCACCACGCCCGCGCCGCGCCCGCGCCTCGCCTCCGCCCGACGCCTCTTGTATTTGTCCCGCGCCTTATCCTTCCAGGCATCCTTTTCCAGGACCATCTTGATCCAAACCTTGCATTACACGTCTAGGTCGTCTCGCCACCTCTTCTTCAGCCAGCCTCGGTTGCGCCGTCCATCCTCATGCAACCACTGTGTGGTGACTATTGCCCAGCGGTCGCTGTGCATGCGGCTGGTGTGACCCGCCCAATCCCATTTTAGCCTGGCAGCCTTTTTTCCTAAGTCTAGGATTCTCGTTTTGAAGCGCAGCGTGGTGTTTTGTATTCTATTGGTTCGTTTAACACCTAAAATGCTGTGCTCCATTGCTCTTTGGCAAACCCCAAGGCGGAACTTTTGCGACTCGGTAAGCGACCAAGTCTGAGTACCGTAGGTAGATCAGAAAATCCACACTAATATTATAAATGCAAGAGTAACTCTGTCTGTCTGTCTCGCTTTCCTACTAAAACGACTGAACCGATTTAAATGAAATTTGGTACACAGATAGTTTAGAGCCTGAGAAACGACGTAGCCTACTTTTCATCCTGGTAGTATGTTCCCGCGGGATAATTTCCGACCTCCACGCTGGCGAAGCCGCTGGCAAAAGCTAGTTATAAATATGTAAAATAGTACAAAATCATGAGCGAATAAACCTCATTAAATGGATAAATTCAAGGATAGCATTCGCCGCCGGCACCTTTAAATACGTTTAGTTTAAGTACTTTTGTCATTAACGAAATTGATAGGAAATCAAAACAATTAACAGTGTATCCAAAGTTTAGGCGGAAACGGTAATCTTTTCATCTATTCAAAAACTTTACAAAGTTGTTATTGACATTTTCTCATCAAGGACAAAATGGCGCTCGGAAAATAATGCCTGAATTTCGCATCAATGGCAAAATGGGACGGAATTATGATCCATAAGTCTTTGCGGCTTATAAAGCAGTCTTTTGTACTGAAAATAATTTGAATAAAAATTTTATCCTGCTTCAAATGTATGATGATACCGATGTGGTTTATCTTATACTTTTTTTTTAAATCGGTTACTGAATCTAATAGAAAAGATGAATACGTGACCATTTTCAAATACTAAAACTTCGTGCCTTGGAAAGCACGTTAAACAGTTAGACCCAGATGTCCTCGTGGATATTTGACGTTACGAGTGGTTAGAAACCCGAAAGCTGTCCGGCTTACCAAAGGGTATTATTTTAAATGCTACCCAGTAACTGGGTTATGGAGGTCAGATAGGCAGTCGCTCGATGCATAATACTTGTATTCAGCTGCATCCAGTTAGACTGCAAGCCGGCCGATTGAATTCAGAAACCTTCATCTGCTTCTATGGGAAGCAGATGATGGTTTCTGAATTCAATCAATGATAGGATAATTAAATTATTCATACCATTACGCCATGGTAGAACGAACTTTCTGACACTTGAGCTTCTATGAATTTTAAACAAAAACATCTCTATGATGCAGCCTTGTTTCACCCACCCCACTGCAGAATGACCACTTCACTTAGTTTTCTCAAGTCTTCGAGTCTTAATTTTAGAAACTCGACTCAATTATGTAGGACTCAGTGTGCTGAAAAGGCTCGGAGTCTAGAGTCAAGCCGAGCCCGAGTCATTCTTTAAAAGGACTCGAGTCTTAAAAAGGGCTCGAGTCTTAAAATGAACTCGAGTCTTTAAGAAAAACTCGGAGCATGAAGATGAGACTTGTAGCTCATCATTCAAAAAAACTCTAATAACTCGTCAGATTTTTCTGTATCATAACCACTACTTTGAAATTATCACTTTATATTCGAGTCTTTTCGAATGTGCAACAAGTCTCATCTTCATGCTCCGAGTTTTTCTTTAAGACTCGAGTCCTTTTAAGACTCGAGTCCTTTTAAAGACTCAAGTCCTTTTTAAGACTCGAGTGCTTGACTCTAGACTTGAAGCCTTTCGAGCACACTGAGTATTGCATAACTGAGTCGAGTCTTTAAAATTACGACTCGAGGGCTAGAGTCCTTTGCAACACTAAAATAACTGCCCTTATACGTTATGCCCGGCTTACACGAGACTAGTTTATCAATTTTTTTTTTTTTTTAATGTGCGTTTTGTTTGTGCAGAATAAACAATTTTTCTTTCTTTCTTTCTTTCTTTAATAATGCTAATGCTAGTGCCTAGTTGCCCCATGGTATCGGCCCCGAGTTACGAGTTGTATGTCGTGGCTTCGACCCAAGGAGGCGCTTTACTTTGTGTAAATAATTTAATCATCACTGCTCTCAATACGGTGGAGAAAAACATCGTTAGGAAACCAACATATCCTAGAATCAGACATTTGGAGACTTGAGACATCTACCACTCCGCACTGGGCCTGCGAGATAGATTACGCCCCACTCCCTCTCACCGATAGGAGGCCTATGTCCCAGCAGTGAGAACAATATAGGTTGATTTTTATGAATGCTAGTAAGCCATGTAAGTCTGGCTTGGGGTATGAGAATAGTTCCGAGTACACGAAGCCAGTCTTACTAGATATTTTGATAATTAGCATTTATTTTTATTTAATGTTATTCATAGGAAACAACACGCATCTACAAAATAAAACGTAGAACTAAGAAATACACAAAACTAGACAAATCGACACCTGCAAGGAATAACATTGTAACTAATATTTAGTAACTTTACAGGAGAGCGCGACAAAGATTTTAAAAAATCTCTCAGATTTCGGTTAAGTCTTATTAGCAACCAACCATGAAAATATGAGTCAACGAGGGATTAGCTACACTTTTGTATGATTATATTATTATATATATGTATATTTTAAGACTTTTTGTGAGTTACAATGATATTCCACAACATACGAGTATACTGTTTAAAATGGCATTGTAACTCAGACATAAAATCGCATAAAGTATGATAAAAGCTCATTTCATGAAATAATTAGTTCCAAGCAACAAGACTGTATTTTCAATTACAATGTTATATTAATAATAGCGAGCATAAAACAATGATGATAATGATGTGTAACTAAATATACCTTTTTATTAACTATAGTTGACCCTTACTTACAATGTTTTTACACTGTACAAATTGGTGCGCCAAACAGTTTAGACGCAGGGGTAAGTGCAAAAAAATTCAGCATTTTTTATACAGCATGAATATGATTTTAACTTAAAATTGCCTAAAACTGAGTTACGATGTTATTCCTTGCAGGTGTCGAAATTACAGCCCACAACGCAGGTCACAGAGTAACTATACAATCCTGCCTAAACCTGCCCGAATCTGTTGATATGTCACCCTTCTATCAGCCTTTTTCTTTAGCCGCAGAGCGCTCAGAATAACGTCAATATTCCCCGTAGAAGGACGTACAGAAAATTTTTAACAAAACTATCGCGCTAATCCAAATAACACTCCGAATTTGTATTCAGTGAAACAACAATCGCTCAAATCGTAATATCAATCGTTTTATTATTAATAAATTTCGTTTTTACTGATTATATTTAGTTTATTAACGAAATACTCAAGAAATGCTAGAAGAAAGAACAAAAAATCTATACTATATACTATATATTTACTATATAATATTATAAAGCTGAAGAGTTTGTTTGTTTGGTTGAACGCGCTACTCTCAGGAACAACTGGTTCGAATTGAAAAAGTCTTTTTGTGTTGGGTAGCCTATTTATTGAGGAAGGCTATAGGTTACTATCACGCAACAATCAAAAGGAGCGGAGCAGCGGCGAAAAATGGTCGAAAACTGGCAGGCGATTCGGTACGACGGGAAGGATCAGGGGAGCAAAAATTTGACGCGGACTAAGTCGCGGACAGAAGCTAGTAAAGAATAAATTCAAGAGAGCTCCCTAAGTATAAAAAATTTGAACATAAGTGCTTCATATGTAAAAATGTCTATATGCTCAAAAGTCCTATTATTGGAATCGACCATTCTCCAACAGGCGAATGCAAACCAGCATTATTCTGCTACTCTAACTGGAAAACCTAGCCTCCTATGCCCGGGCATTAAAATGGTTGCCATTGTTTAGTAAGCAAGCTTGATGGTCTTAATATTCGAGGCATTCTCAAAACATTAGAGTCAAAACAGCTGTGGACTATATTTCTCTTACAAAAAACAATTATGCAAATTGTATTTTTATTACTGTTAATATGAATGAACAAAAACTGTAATAACTGCGACTGGAAAACTAGCTTAAAGCAGCGTATATTTTAATATTAATAGCACCATTTTAATAGGTAAAGGGCTTTAAGTTTGAATTTATTAAGGCTATTACGTGTAATTTATAATGCTCAACCAATGAATTTTGAAATTGTCCGTATTTTTGAACAAATGTAAGTACTGGTCTAGTCTAGATTGAGTAATATATATCTGTAAAGAATGATTTTGTTTAACGAAATGGGCTACTAACACTAATAAGCCTATCAACCCATCCATTTAAACTGGTTCACGCGAAATAGAGAGTTTTTCCCTCGATTTACATATAGATTAGACTCAAACCATAGACTGTCAGCCACGCTACCATGGAATCATCATCTGGAGTCAGCTTCCAGTCTAACCGAATGCTGCCTTCTGACGTCGACAAGAAGAGGGTTTAAGGGCTCCACATGTTGGGCGCCCTCATTGAGGCTGCGCCCAACGCGCCGGTTGAGTGCAGCCCAGAGGGTCATGGCCATCCGGCTAATCCGAAGATAACGCACGATGTCGTGCGAGGCAGCGAGCCTCCTTGCCGGGGTGCCGCCATGGGATCTGGCAAAGGTCCTCGCGCACATGTGGGAGTGGCGCGAGGAGGCGAAACGCCGAGGCGAAACTCCGCTGCCGCGACAAATCGCGGCTTGGTGGACAGAGCTTGGGTGTGATCTCATGGCGACATGGCGGGTACGATTGTCACAACCCAGCGCTGGGCACGCCACAATTGCGGCGGTAAGTCCCCTCTTTGAGGAGTGGATAGAGAGGCGCCACGGCGTCCTCACCTTCCGCCTGACGCAGGTTCTCACCGGGCATGGGTGCTTCGGTGGGTTCCTGTTCAGGATAAAGCGGGAGGATACGCCCGTGTGTTTCCATTGTGAGGATCGTCTAGAGGATACAGTGGAGCATACGGTGGAAGTGTGCTCCGCCCGGCGGAGCACCGCCGTGTCCTCGTGGAGGCGATCGGCGGCGGCGACCTCTCGCGTCCGGCCCTGGTGCGAGCCATGGTACGGAGCGAGAGGGCATGGGAAGCCGTCACCTCCTTCTGCGAAGCAGTAATGCTCGCGACGGAGGAGGCGGGACGCGTGAGGGAGTGGCAGTCACTGCGCCTTCATGTCACTAGCCGCCGCAGGAGGAGACGCCCCGGGCGTCGGGAGTCGATAGCAGACTCCCGGCCACCGGAGGCGCGAGCTTGCGGGTGGCGAGCAATGGGTAGCTCGCCGCCCGGTAAGGACCAGGCTCGGGTCGACGGCGCGTAGTGTTCCACGCGCGCCTCAAAGAGATGTCAGCAAAACTGAAGGGGTCTGATAGGACCGATGCCTGCCGGGGTCGCGTGATTGTTCGAAAGAGATACCGTGACCCCGGCACATGGGCAACTGAACGAACACGGGTGGGTTTTAGTCGGTAAAAGTCTGACATGCCCTCCCGCTCCGCCCAGAGCGGAAGAAGTCATTTGATGATTTCCAATCCAAAAAAAAAAGCGCTCTAGAAAAGAGAGGATCATCCGACTATACGGGTGTTGCGTCTGGTAAGCAACTGCCCGATGATTGTTGTCGAGACGTTGTAAATATGCTAGTTGCGCGGTAAACTCTGCTTGCGCGATGCATGACTTACGTGACGTCAATATGATGTGTAGATTGCGTGTGGCGGTGTAGATACAGTACCATATAATTATATAAATATTGTATACAAATTTTGAAAACATTTTAAATGAGTAACGGTGGAGTTTCTTGCCCATTCTTCTCCATACGAATCTACCTATTGGAAGGGGCAACTAGAATCAATTCTATTTTCATGTAACTGTTGACGTTAAAAAGTTCCTTTTTGGGCCTATTTGAAATAAATGCTATTTGACTTTAACGTTACCATGACATTTGGTAACAAACTCACATCATAACTCCTAACAACCAGGAAATTCAGTACAATTTCAACTGAACAGCGGGCGAACGAATCCTTAAGACTCGAAAAAAAAAGGTTGAAGATATTTCATAAATTACCAAAAATTTTATGTAATCCCGTAATTCCGATAAACAACCTTTTACCTATAGGTCACACTAATCTGTATTCATAAACGAAACTTCAACCCGTTAGCCGATCAACAAATTTTGTTGCGTAATCTGTACGTTTAACAAGATCGGATAGCTTGAAAGAACTTTGCTATCGCTTCAACTTGGCAAGTCTAAGGGTCCACTTATCATGGCCTTTATCTTAGTCATGCCTCGTCAATATGTTACTACGGGCTCAGTGAGTCAATAATGTGTTTGGATAACCAATACACAGCACACTTAAGTAATTAAGTGTGCAGATAATTACTTGGCAATTGGTATTGATGTCTTTGAATCTGAAAGTAAACGTTGATATAAATCGATGAATAAATTGCAATTAATTCATTTTTTTTTTCAATCATATTACGAAAAGTTCACAATTCGAATGTTTTTTTCGGATGTTTCACGGATTTCGCATGAAATACTTAATCACCAGTTTAGTTTAAGCTCTTCTGTATGCGGTGTGACTGGGCTTTAAACCCAAATTTGGTTTTACTAATCATCAGAGTGAAAAAAAAGGAATAAAAATTTTGTGTGGCTGCCTGTCACCGGATATGGTAAAATGGACTACAAAACGTGTTTCTTTTGATATCCTATAACTCCAGAGTACCTATTAATGAAGCCATATCAAAGAATCAACTGGCATTTGATTTAAAAAAAAATAACTATCGGTTTTTTTTGTTGAGTACTAGAGTAAGTTTTGTTGACAAGCTAATCATTTTCATTCAAACCAATCATACAAAAAAGGTAAGAAAATGCGACATTATCATATTTCACGGTGATTTATAAAAATAATCGTGTCGTTGAAATATTGTTTGAAAAATTAAAACGATAATACATAAATAAGCCAGTTGATTCTATGACATGGTCTCTTAATACCTACCCTATAGTTTGGGATATCAAAAGGAATAAAGAAATGTATAAAGAAAAACATAATCGGAATCTTTATTTTTTCTTTTGCTACATGTCTTTGAAGATAGATTCTATACATTTTTAGGCCCATTTCTGTACAATAGATTAAATAGAAAACTAAGTATCTATAAATTAAATTACTATAACTGTAAAAAAAATAAACTTCAATATTTACTAACCATAGATTATACACAGACAGAAGATCTACTCGTTGTCAGCAAATAAAACCGCTAACACGCTATTTTACTTTTGTTGACCAAAATTTTAATTTAGTTATTACTACACATTGTTAATATATTACAGTAAGAATTTGTGCTTTTGTAGCCTGAAACACAGGTTCTGACTAGTTCAGGCAAATTAGTAAATCTGCTCTATTTTAATTGTTTAAGGCATTTATTGTAAATGTGTCCCTTTTTATTAATAAATACTTTATTTCTTTATTTTACTAGTCAGTAGGTACATGTCAAGTTTTGGCTAAATTACCTGTTAAAGCCAATCTGGTCACTCTGAATCAGTCTTTAGAAGGTTTAATTTACTGTCAAAGCCACACATTGAACCCAACCACACGCATGGAAAAACCTTTGGCGAGGGACTATTTTTTGTCTTGATTACGCTCAACAAATACGAAGCCCATAAACCATCAAGATGTTAATGAAATAGTAAAACTAAATTACGGTAATGTTATAACTTAACCTTTAAGTTTTAGTACTTACTAAAGCTAATATGCGACCTATAAAACTTATCTAACCCTAAGCCAGTACTTTAGTTTCTACTTAAGCTGTAGACACGTAAAACTAGTGAAATAGTAAAGTAATAATGACTGAAGTGAAGTCCCTATTGACTTTCGTCTAGACTAAAGCATTTATTTTATGGAGCTTGTTTGTATGTGGTAGTGAATAACGAAATACTGAATGGATATCGCTTTGTCGACAGATAGCTTGATGGATCCAAGAAAATGGGTATTTGTAATGAAGAAAAATAATTACAATTGGACAAGTTTTTGCCAGTGGTTTCGTTCGCTTGAAAGTCGGTAATTAAACCACGGGAAAATACTACCAGAATAAAAGTATCATGTGTTAACCCAAGTACTAAATGATCTCATTCAAAATCCGTTTGGCCGTTTTTGTATGATTGAGTAACAAAGATCGAAACATACAAACTTTCACATTAATAATATTAGTTTTATATGACTACAAATTGACACGAACATAGCTGACATCCCAGCGGGCCCTGTCACTATGTGTTAAGATTTCAGCATTTTGCTGAAATAGGAGCCATTTTGGCCTCCATTAGATCTCTTTTTTTTAAACCTTTTAGTTTTAAATGCTCCTCTTTTGTTATTATTTCCTGAGCGTGTCTGTTCTTTTCAACTTTAAATAATGTAGTCATCAGAAATGATGACTCGAATTCCAGCTGAAAAGCCGAAAGACGTTTTGCTGTTACCGCCACGCTTGGCAGGCAGATTGGTGATCGCGTGTAGTGGTAAAATGCATAAAGAACGCTGTTGCCTATTCTCTGGTGAGTCCTTTGGTCGCCTTTTACGACACCTACGGAAAGAAATGGGGTGGTTCTATTCTTTAATTTCAGCACCACATGGATATGTTCCCAGAAATAATCTGTAAGAAATCAGGACTTATTA
Source organism: Aporophyla lueneburgensis (assembly GCA_932294355.1). Classification (NCBI taxonomy): domain Eukaryota; kingdom Metazoa; phylum Arthropoda; class Insecta; order Lepidoptera; family Noctuidae; genus Aporophyla; species Aporophyla lueneburgensis. Next base: position 24,406,744 of record OW028745.1, on the reverse strand, counting down.
TTTTATCCTTGCCTATTAACGTCAATTCGCCGTTCGAATAAGTTAAACTGAATTTCCATGAAGTCCGGTAAAATTCATATTAGAAGCTAGAAGCAGGAAGTTATGAACGAATTTAAAACTCACAGAAACGAAGGACAGGCTTGTCCCTAACGACGTTTATACAAAAACTTCGGTGCTTAACACAATAATACAAAATGTTGTCGCTACAATTTTTGACGAAAATATTCCAACTTTGTACGTATGTATGTTTATTTAATTTGACGTGACAAGCTGTCTCCTACATGATGAGGGTACTAACAACAAAACCTTTGGAAAATATCTAAATGTCCGTTCAAAACGCGGATATTGCGACACCAAATATCATTTTGTGAAGCGTGAGTTTTAATGGGGAAAATACTGGTCTTTGAATGTATTTTTTCTTGGAAGTGATGTCAGTTATAATTTGTAATTCGTTGAATTTTCTCATACTTACTAAAATTAGAAAAATATTTCTTTACAACTTGCGGTCCTTTTAAGTGGTGAAGGTGTTAGGTATAAACACTTGGACCATTACATCATTTTTACGCCCGACGGAAACAGAGGAGTGTTATAAATTTAATGTGGGTATCGGTGTGTCTGTATATGCCACTGTAGCTCCCAAAGGGCTGAACTGATTTCTTCATTTTGTCTGAAAGGAGACTTACTCGAGAGTGTTTTTAGTTCTGATTCAAGAAAATATGTTATGTCGTTTGAAAATTGGGGTTTTCACGTTACAGATTTCTGTTGTGTCGATTTTTAATTATATTTTTTTTAATGCTGGGCGTGTCTTGGGCGACACCTTTGCTAAGCAGTTGGATAGTTAAAAAAACCCTTCATTTATTTATAAATAGGTATTCAGTCGTGAAAAACTCAATAAAATGCGATCATTATAATGTAGCTTATCTACATTATAAATCTTCAACTCCTTATTCAACTATTGCTTTAAATTATTTTCTTCCTTACATTTTAAAACTTTCGCATTTCCCCTTCAAAAAAGCCAGCACTAATAAAATAAGTACCTTACACAGGCTACATCACCCGCAAATCTTCCAACACAATTTATTAGTAAACGAGGTAAATCTATTACGGTGTTGCTAGCTCAGCTGTGGTAAATGGATTACATCAAGGTTCGCCAGACGATAAAGCAGTACTAAAGTACTTATTACTTGATCACATGCTGCGATTACCTAGATAAACACTTCAGTATATATACGTAACGTAATTTTAATACAAGTAATCGAATCTAAGGTTTGATTATATTTATGACCTAATAAATATTATACCAAACAACAGATTTTATTTTTGTAACGAATTAAATGAACCACATATAAAATAACAACAAACCACGTTTATTAATCAATAACTAATATTAAAGTTAAGTTTCTTTTTTTGGTGGAAAATCATCTAATGACGGACCGGGAGGGCGTGCCAGACTTTTAATAACTAAACCCCACCTGTGATCCTTCAGTTGCACGTAACAGGAGGAGACGCCCCGGGCGTCGAGAGTCCATTGCAGGCTTCCGGCCACCGTAAGCGCGGGCTATCACCCGCAATTTGACCCAAATTCGTTTATGTAGAATACATTTTATAAAAATATTCGCTTTCTGCATCCCAAATTTAACCGCGCAATTTTCGAAAAAAGAGTTTTTTGCTACACGTAAGACAAATGTTTGATTTTGAAGTATTATTCTGTACCTACATTCAATAGCAAGAGAAGAAGATTCTTATGGAGTAACACAAATGAACCGTAGAATGTATGAAGCGCAAAATGCAAGCCAAAGAATGTATTAACTATGTAGCTACGCTTCGTAGATTCAATTATTGCACACAGTCTGTCATTAAGTCGTGTCCCATAAGTGCAATGACACAAAAAGCAATGTACTACTTTCACGTAACCCCGTGTCTACACCAAAGTATAAAACAATTGTATTCTAAATCTAACATGTATAGTGTATTCTACATGATGTATATACTAGTTTTGTTTATCATTTACACCTAAAACAAGTGCATACAAAACAAAATATGTGAACACAATTAAAAAAGGTGAACAAAAAGTTGACAAGGCAGCCAAAACAATGTCATACCTGTTTTATCTCACAAGGATGATGATAACGATACTTGCCAAACACAAGAATTACAACTTTTATGCACGGCCACAAATCAAGTTATACATTTCCAATATAAGCTGACTTTTTATTGTACTAAAAATTTATGCAATGCAAGCTCAGCTAAAAGTGGAAAGGGTCCACCCTTTATGGCAGAATTTTTTTCGTCATAATATTATTTTGCATAACAGCGGATGGCATAAACTTCATTTCGCAGAAAATTGTTTGGCATACACTCATTTATCATACATTCACAACGCATAATTTTATAAGTCAGAATCATCTTTAGGCATAAATTTTATTCCATAATAATTAAAACGTAGAACCATCATATCGCAGAAAGTTCGCAGTCAGAATCGTCTCTTGGCATAATTTCATATCGATAGTTATTAAAAGGCAGAACTATCATATCTCAGAAACTTTAAACTTATAATCATCTTTTGGCATACATTTCATATCGAAGAAGCATGCAGCATGCAAACAAGCATGCAGCATGCAAACAAGAATGCAGCATGCAAGCAAGCATACAGCATGCAAGCAACCAAGCATACAGCATGCAAGCAACCAAGCATGCAGCATGCAAGCAAGCATGCAGCAAGCAAGCATGCAGCATGCAAGCAAGCTTACAGCATGCAGGCGAGCATGCAACATGCAGCATGCATGGTTTCTGTCACGGCTTCGGCGCTGCGGGGCTCCCAAGGTCCCTGCTGACTTTTTGAGACACTATTTCATTTTATTTAAGGTTAAAATGCAATTTAATAGAAATGAAAATATGCCTAACAAAATTATTCTAAATGAAATTCTGCCATCTTCATAGTATGCCAACGAAATTATGCGGAATTTGAAGTCTGCCAAAGGTAATTATGCGAAATAAAATTCTGCCATCTTAAAAGTATGCCAGCGTAAAGTCGAGCATATAAACATTCAGCCAAACAATGATTATGCTAAACATTTTTTATGCCTTACAAATATTCGTTTAAATAAGATTATGCCAAGTGTGTTATGCCAAATAAAATTCGGAGCATCAAGTTTCTGCCAGATAGAGGGAACCCAAGTGGAAATGTATAGGTTGATATGCCGTGTGTTACAACGATATTGATAGTACATTCAGAAACGAATAAATAAATGATTATTGATTAATTAGTATTATATCTCTCTCATATATCTTATAGGTCTTTTAAGTTGAGCGCAACCGCTGGCCGTTACGAATTATCGCATGCGCGCTTGAAGGCTAAACCGATTTCAAAAAAAGGTTTAATCCTCAATGCGGTTGTATTCTTTTTTACTTAAGATCTCCGCCATTTAAATACGTAAATTTTTCTTTAGTTTGAATCGTATTAGTCGTATTATTTCTACTTAGTGTACGTTGATGATGTTATGAACCAATTGGCAGCCCACGGCTAAAAAGTGACAAATAACGTTACTTACGGAAGTAGTTGGCAAAAAAAAAAACCGAAAATACAAAAACTTCTGAAATTTAAGTTATGTATTTTTCACATAGCAGTATATTTTTGGAACACCGTTGTTTGTTTTTTTTTTAATAAACTTTTTTTCTTACTATACAAGTGTGGGCGTAAATTTCACAAACGATTCCTAACAACGAGTCTCAGTCAATGCTAGCTACTTTATTGAAGACTTGTCAAAGATAGTACTTACATAATGTATCACAGCTTGTTCACAAATTTAAACACGAGGAACTGATGGCATGGCTTTGAAAGCAGGACATCATTCAAAAAATTAAACACATTCATTTATTTCTTATCTCACTTGGGAATTTGGCAATAGAGTTTAATTTGAAATGACTGTGTTTGCAGAAAACTTGTCGCTAAATGCGTTCTTTTGTTTCTTGAGTCCTTAGAGGTCCTTAGAAAATGCAGTACAGACTACAGTTCATTTCATTGCTTGTTGCATACTAAATGTTGAAACAGAAAGAAAAGTTGCACCAACTGTTAAAAAAAAAAATATAAACAATCGAACCCCTTAAATAAAGTCCATTTGGTTTTGGGTTGTACACACACAACTTAGAAACTAATTTTAGTACTTACATCTACCATAAATAGGGTTTACAAATTTCTGCGCATCCAGTTTAACAATGCCTACACAGCGCTGTTACGTCTACCTCGCTTCTGCAGTGCGTCAACAATGTTCCCAGAGCAGCGCACAAACGGCTTTGATGCCGCACGGTGCAAAAAGACAGCTTCATTGCTAAGCAGATTCCGTGGGAGCAGTAACAGCATCCTGAAGGTAATAGGCAATAAGTTGTACAGCCCACTGGTTTGGAGCCTCACCCAGAGGACTAAGTCTCTCTTAGTTAATAGGTACATAGTTTTTAAGTTCATAATAACAATATAAATGTAAATGTATTGGATCAATGGTTATTTAAATAAATAACATTAATTATTACTAGTGATCGCCCATTGGTCGAAATTCGACCGTACTTCATTTGAATAGAAATACATTATTAAATGAAAAAATATATACCATAATTAATATAAAAAAATAATATGGTTATATTCGACATTCAGTAACAATATAGACAAATAATGTTAAAGACAAGTATTCTCGATATGATCATAGATTTTAAAAATAAAATAGGTTATATATATATATATATATAAAATTAATTTATTACCTATGGTTATACTTGACATTCAGTAAGACTAAAGACACAAAATATTAAAGACAGATATTCTCGATTGGACCACAGATTTGGACCATAAACAAAAGAATATCTATGCATGTGTGTATTAAATACACGGTAATGAATAGTAGTGTGTGTAACGCATTATTTATTGAAAATAATGGAATTTTACGCATAATTTAAAAAAAATTTAGCATTCGTCACTTCTTCTCTGTATAAACTATAAGTGTGCGAAATTTCATATTCCTCGGTCCGCCCAATTTTCGTAAAAAGGGATCCAAAGTTTTCGCTTCACGTATTAATATTTAGATTACAAACAACACACCATTCCTTAATACATCAAAGTGACATGTAAGCGTATCCAATGTCCCAGTATAGGGTTGTCTCACCTCTCAGCTATACTTTTCAGGACGCTGTAAAGATTTAGACGATGCAAATTACTCATTACTACAAAGGAAAAAAATAATAATAGGGTAAAAAAATTAAATAACACGCTTCCATAGAAAACCAATCTAAAAAGTAGAAAATAATGGAAAAAAAGCGTGAGGTGCCTATTCAATAAATAAATACCTTAAAAACACCCCACGCTTTTTTTCCATTATTTTCTACTTTTTAGTTTGGTTTTCTATGAAAGCGTATTTTTTAGTTTTTTAAACTATTATTTTTTTCTATTTCTAAGGTGTTTCGAATTCTGAGACGTATGCCAGCGTAGTTTGTGACGTTTTTTTACAGCGTAGTTTTAGAAGACAGTTTTTTGCTGTCCTGGTAACCCTGGCAATGATAATGGCACGAATTTATGAAATTATTGCATTGTCATCGGTCTTTAACAGGTTTGCAAAGTTTTAATGAAATCTGGTCGTTTAAAGTGGGTCAAAATCGCACTATAAGGAGTCGGTTACAAACAAAGAAACTAACATACAAACATACATACAAGTGAAGCTAATACAAGATGCAGTTTTGAACCTGCAAAACATTTCAGGAGGTTGTTATGAGACTCGTAAATAATCATATAACAATACGATACCAAGTCAATAATTAATAATACTATTTATTTTAGATTTTTTCAATTTTATTGTTTTTCAGATTAACTCTCTTAATAACCCTCTTCAAAAAATCTATGAAAGAAATGTCGGTTGCCTTTGTTTGTGTGTGTGTGAAAGCGCAGTTTAAGGACACGTACAGACTGGCCGCGTTTTAAAAAAGGGAGTTCACACTTACCGATTTCCGTAAAAAGAATAAAATGAAAAAAAAATCCTGCCCATTTTATTGCTGATTCGGGTCGAGAATCACTAACATAATTACCTCCTAAAATGTTATGCAGATCCAAAACTGCTCCTTGTATAAAGCGTATAAAAAAATCCTCTTAGGGCTTTCACGTATCACGATTTTAGTGCTATACAATTCCTATTAGGCCACAAATCCCACATACTATTAGCCTGCTTTTAAAACTGAACTTTTTTAATCTATAAACCTTTAAAAGTAAAAGCCAGCATTATCGTTTAATACAATGCTCATAGTACGGGCATGCGATCAAGAGCTCTTATATGAAGGCACGTGGCTCCTCCAATGGTCAATTGATTTTGAAACTAGAATCCGATCGCTCTTTCCAACTTGGAAGAGTTCGAGAGAGTTTCCCGCCGCTATTTCTTTGAGCCCACTTTTTGAAGAGAGATTTGTTTTGCGCTAACCCTTTTTTTCATATTTGGGCTTCTTTTGTGGTAATAGGCATATATTGGAGCTGTTGTTTAGAAGATATCTGGTTTATCAGTTGGAAATTGTTTTTTTTTTTTTTGTTTATTTAGTTCGTCTGATCACAGAGTAGATCAGTGCCAACACTTTTAGATCTACTTAGGTTGAGACAACTAAGAACAGTATAGCTCCAGTTTCCGGTAATAACGCAAGAATCCTGAACACGGTTTGACAACCGGCTTTTTATATTCCTAGCCTACACCAAAGTTTTAAAAACTCATGAAGAACTAAAAAGTTTTTTACGGTCTCATAGTCACGGTGAACTGAAATGTCTTTACCACAATTTTAAGATTGTTATTCTAATGACTTCATTGTTCATAAACATAAGTACTCAAAACGATTTGAAATACACATAACAGTGCCTAATTACACAGTTCGTGCGACAAGCACATTCCAACATTTTACAATCAGTTAGGCAAAAAATCTCTCCGTATTTCCAAAACTACAGGTGTTCTAAGGTATAAGCGAGACAGATGTCATATGCCAAAGGCCTATACTTGGGATGATGAGGAAGATATAAAATAACCGGCCAAGTGGGAGTCAGACTCGCGTACGAAGGGTTCCGTACTATTTTCTATAAAACCGACAAAAAACATCACGTTTTTTTTATGGGAGCCCCCTTAAATATTTACTTTATTCATTATATTTAGTACTAGCTTTTTCCAGCGGCTTCGCCCGTGTGGAGGTCGGAAAATATCCCGCGGGAACATACTACCGGGATAAAAAGTAGCCTATGTCCTTTCTCAGGCTCCAAACTATCTGTGTACCAAATTTCATTTAAATCGGTTCAGTAGTTTTAGCAGGAAAGCGAGACAAACAGACAGAGTTACTTTCGCATTTATAATATTAGTGTGGAAGTGTGGATTTTTTGGTATAGCGGCAACAGAAATACATCATCTGTGCAAATTTCACCTGTCTAACTATCACGTTTCATAAGATATAGCCTGGTGACAGACCGACGGACGGATGGACAGCGGAGTCTTAGTAATAAGTTCCCGTTTTACCCTTTGGGTAAGGAACCCTTAAACGTAGTAAACATATGTACATACATACATAAACTCACACCTTTTTCCCATGGGGGTAGGCAGAAAAAAGAGAACGCGATCTGCTACGATACTCTTTTTGCTTCATTTATGTTTATACATATAGTCATACACGCACACCGGGTGCAAAAACTACGCACCTGACCTCCCTGAAGGACACCAATAAGGTGACTAGTACTTACTTACTAACTTAGTCTAAAAATGGTAAATCACGAAAGGGTTAGGTACTAAACGATTGTTTGTCCAGTGTTCTAATATATGTAAATAGCTTCTGCCCGCGGCTTCGTCTGCGTTGATGTCGAAAAATTCACCATTTCAACCCCCCATTTCACCCTCTTAGGAATGGAATTTCAAAAAACCCAAAATGGATGCCTACTCCTCACACAGAACACACCCTCTAAATTTCATTTCTCTAGGAATCAGCGGTTTAGGCTGTGCGTTGATATATCAATCAGTCAGTCAGTCAGTCACTCAGGACTTTGAATTTTATATAAATAGATTGAGTGCTTGCTAGTGGAATTCTTTACCTACTCCCAACCTAGTCCGTATCACATCATGTAGGTACTAACTGGTATTACTGATCACGAGTCCCATCCCTTTACAAGCGTTAGCTGGCAACTTCCACCCACTCCTAGCCACGTGTACGACCAACTAAAACCCTATTAATACAGCCAAGATAGAAAGGCTCTCCGACACAAGATGGTATGACAGCAGTTTCCGAAACTTTGATTACAACGTGACAGGCGCGTTCAAAGTTCCGATAGATTTCACCAGTGAGACGTCGCCATATCTGATTAGCTTGTGAACTTGTTACAGTTTGCCACTACTACTGGTGTAGTTGCTTTTGGGTGTAAAGCTTATGAAGAATAAGGCGAGAGTGACTTTATATCGACCGGACAGCTGTATTGGCGCTGGTACGGTTTTTTTTATGTGGATGGGAAATCATCAAATGACCGATCGCTCTGGGTGGAGCGGCGGAAGGGCATGTTATACTTTAACTGACTAAAACCCACCCATGTTCTTTCAGTGCCAGGGCCACGGTACCTCTTTCTAACTAACCTCGCGACCCTGGCGAGTGGTACGGTGACTTATGCATTCATTGGATTGTTACCGTCTTTTCTAAAAGAACAATCTCGTCTCCTAACCATCGTGATTGGCTGGCTAAAATAGCAAGAACCAATAGGATGCCTTCACTCTAAACAAGATTTGCTTAATTTACATTGGATTTCGTCTAATGAATTTTGTATTCTCTGTGAGTCTTTAAAATCGAAACTGAAATTTCGTTGAATTTTTTTATGCTGGACGATATTTTTAAATCTTACTACAAAAACTTTTATTTTAGCCTCTGTCTAGGTTTATCTTATGTCGAGAATGTCAAATAGTCAGTTTTTACAGTATTCAATTAAGAACGTGACAAAAAAATACTACTAAGCGGCTGACAGTTTTACAATGATCTAATTACATTACTTTCCTAATTCGTTATCAAACAAACAGAAAACAAACTTGAACGACAATATTCCTTACTCAAATAGACCGCAGTAACTAAGGGGTCAAGCTTACCTCAAATACTGGGCCACGAGCCACGAGTTTGCAGGTCGAAGTATTTTCGGGTGAATAGTCACATTATTTACATAATCCCGGGATTTCATACTCCAGGTCCCGGCGGAATATATGCCAGATCGACTGTACGCTAAAATCCTCTTGTGTTCGTACTAATTATGCTGAAATAATAGTGGTGAATATTTTTAATTGGAGTATATAGGATAAATATCTGGATGACCGAGCTTTGCTCGGTATTTAATTTTTTTTTTTTTTTTTGTTAAATTGTGTTTCTTCGAAATTTTATTTAAATAAAAATTACATTTTGTTATTTTTCTTCCAATAAAACAAAAAACATAATATGTTAAAGTTTATTATCGATAAAGTTGATTATTGAAAACACGTCTAAAATGACATTTTCTAAAAATGAATCCTAGCTAGATCGATTTATCGCTCCGGAAACCCCCTGTATACGAAATTTTGTGAAAATCGTTGGAGCCGTTTCCGAGATTCAGATAATATATATAAGTCGGATCGTGAAGGAGGAGAAGGAGTGCCGAGCGGTATATATTGTCAGGATTTGGCGTTCCCATTTTATTGGGATAAACAATATTATTAACAACTACAAACAATATTATGAACAACTACCAAGTTGTATTACAATATTAATTAAATGATAAAAAAGAAACACAATCAAAAGTCATTTATTCAAACTAGGCTGAGAGTCAGCACTTTTGAACGTCAAAGTTACATAAGACAGTCCCCCAAAACGCCCGCCCTTCGACACTTCCTAGTGCTATAGCTGGGAAGAAGAAGTGGCGGAACAAACTCCCCAGCAGCACAGCTGTCTGTTAAGTTAGAAGAACTTGAATAAAACGGTTATAAGATAAAGTAGGTAATAACAATACAGTACAGCGAACAAACTCTTAAGGTTGCAGTTCGTATAAAGGCCTAAGCCACCCAAATACAAAGTGTATCTTTCGCTATCAGCTAATGAATACAGCTATGTGAATATACAGCAGCGCTGTACCAGGTAAACCGACAGTGTCGGGAGCAGGAGCTCTGTAATGAGTCTAATCCGAAGATAGACTGACTTGCTCACTGAATGCAAGCTCTTTTATAGGACAATGTCCCGCCATAATATCTATGACAACTCTGTCCGATGGCGCGCGGAAGTACGCCACGTGTTTACTTGATACAAAACACTAAAGTATGCTAAACTAAATAAGACTCACATTATAAAATAATCAAATAATATTAGAATAATTGTCGTAAATAAACAAATAGTGAATTCACTACGTAAATCATTTTAACATTTAAAGTAACATGTCATTCATTGTTTTGAACAAACCTACCGGTTACAGTTATCAAAAATAAGTTTCCAAAAATGAATTAGTGAGTACACCAAGTACTCAATAAATTATGTTTTGATTTATAGGACAATATCTCATAGAAACATCACCTAAATTAATGATAATAAGAAAAAATCATAACTAATTATGCGGACTACCTACAATTTGTATTTGACAGCCATCTCATGACATATATATATATACAAGAATTGCTCGTTTAAAGGTATAAGATATTTTCAGGTTAAATAGTTTGTCGTAGTTTATGATCATTTAACAAGTTTATATCACTATTCTGATAAATAATGTAGTAGACCGTTTGTTTTTCTTATAACTACTCTGTAATTCGTTTTCTTACCGTGTTAAGTAAAATGGCGACACGAGAAGAAAACAATTAAACGTTGATTTCTATTTTCAGTCTCTAAAGTGCATCGTTCATGTTCAATCATAAGTACTTGTCTATCGCAATATGCTTTTTTATTTTAACCTATTTCATGAATCGTTAGGTAGCAAAGAAATCATCATCATTAAAATAATTTTCAAACAGTGATCACATCATTTATTCCAAATGGCATCATTCCACACTCATTTTATTCAACGTCAATTTTCTCTGTTAAATCCTAAACAATAAACGAAAATGTAAAGTCACCATTTCTATAGCCCGTTCAATTTGTTTCGCTTTGATTCTCGTTCGTTGAGTAAACAATATGGCGGAGAGAGTTGCCCCATTGTTATTTGCAGCACGTATTTGTTGCGAGGAAAGCAAACTGATCGCCAATATCGCATTTCAAGGTTCCATATTAAATCTTCACACGGCTCGACAAACTATGAGTGTGGCTGTCTCTTACTGGCAGGGGAACCAAAAAGGGATAGACGGAGTATCCTGCGGTGTCCTGTAAACGGAGTCAAGTTCAAATTGAATCTTATCTGGCCCTCGAGCTACATGAGTGCGGCTGAAGATCAAGGCACATCATGGAAGATGGGCGGTATGTATGTATGTAAGTATTATGATGATAAGGATAAATCTCGCACATTTTTAAAACAAAAAACGTGTATCCGTATGACGTATTTTAAAAACATATTGACGCTAAGTTTGACCCAGTAAAATCCCGTCCAATAGTTGTATTTAGATTTCCTCTTTTTCTCGAAATTTATTCTAGCCTTGTTGCAAGTTTGCGAAGCTTCACTGTGGAACCTCACATTTATTTTTATATTATCCGTTGCACATGCAATTTCAGAATCGACGATGTTTATCAAAGGCTACAAATAGGTATGTCGTCTCACATTTTTACTGCATACAAATGTTTGTTTATTTTCTTTTTTGGTATATTCTTTCTTTTTATCGTACGATATTCAGGAACGACGAGGTAGCGTATGTGCTTGAACTAACCGTTTTTTGCTAGTAACGATAAGTTTCTTCATTTTTGTTAGATTAACAACCTAAAACATTATTTCAATATAGGTATAACATAAAACTGATTGAACATATAAATTTAATTCCGGCTACCGAATTATGTTATTATTGGACTTATAAGCCGAAATTAAAAACTGAGGATACATCTCAGGTAAAAGTAAGAATTGAAAGTAACAAATTCGATGGAAAAAAGGTTCTATACAAAAAATGAGTAAAGGGGATTGAGTGGGAAGAGGGAATACACCTACGGGACCCACAGAAAGGTGTTGTAGGGACAAATACGACGTCTAAATGGTCGGCTTTCAGTACGGTATGGTGAACGATTTTGTATTGTGGCAAATCGTTCGAGAATACCCGGACTGTTTGATAACCACAATGCCGAGAGTGATGGCATGGTTCGAATCTTCTTGAACGTGCCTTTGCCGACTTTGGCTAATCTGAAGTATCACATTCAGTTACAGTTTTGGTGATATTCCAAGATACATGTGCGTCATTGAATTGGCAGGATTGTCGTTTGTGGCTGACGTGAAATTGGAACTATGGAACTTGGAATAAGTCGTCAAATGAACGTAGTTTGCTATTTCGTTCGGCTTCAAAACGTGCTAGATAAATTAAAAATAAACGAGTCATATAGTTAAAATAAGTTTTCAGAATCAAATAAAACAATAAAATCTTTTTATTTTTTATAGTATGTACTTATATTAAGGATTTAGCATGTAAGGCCACGCTAGCGCATTGGATCGCTGATCTGTAATGGTAGTGTAGGTAAGAATTCTATAAATAAATAAATAAATAAATTACACTAAAAAATATGTATACGTATTGAATTAGAAGCACCTGACGATATATTCTAAATTAATAACCTAACCTAGCCTAGAAGCCAGCCTTTGTTGGGTTCGGCTTCTAATCTGATTGGGAGCAGCTGAAATATCTTTGACTACAATATGAAGCTAAATTATTGAATGACATTTTTATTCCTCCATTTAAACATAAAAGTGATCTTCTACTCAACATGAGTTCCACTAGTAGCTTCACTATCCTAGGACATGAGAACGTACTTGTGGGCGTGAAATACACTTTGAAATAACATGTAAGCGAGTTCGTGGGAACAGCTGCGAATTATGCCAAGTGTTCATAATTTTGTTTGGCTGACGACGCAGATCGTTGAAACTGAAGAGATAGGATGACAGGATTCAAGTATGCACAAAGTGTGCTTAATAATGGTATAGGTTTGTGTAATGGTATTTGATCTTATAATGTATAAAACACACATGGGTGAACTATGCGAAAGTTGATATAGCTAGAAACAGAATGACTACCGAGATGACTAATAGAAAAAAAAAAGAAAGTAAAAGACATATTGCACCGATCCCAAATAATTAGGGGATGAAGCCAACGCTCAAGTAAAAATTAACGTACTTTTTGCTTCTGCAAGCAACTTTGCTGTGTTCAGGTTTAAAGGGTATATGTTCCTAATGTAGTTACAGCTAAGTAGGTACAAGAGACATTTTGTCACTGGAATCTTTATCAGTCACCACTAACTCTAAGGTATACTGCCAACTTGTTTGAAACGAAATTACATAAAAAACGGTGAGTAGGTACTATACTAAGCATTTCTACGTTTGTTTTAGTGTCGTGCCAATAGATATAGGCTGGAAGTCAGCAGTATCTTAAAATTCTTGTAAATAATGTAGTTTGATTATCTCTTATCTCTTCTCACAGACTGTGCTTACCATCAACAATAATTGTCTTGGTTTAGGGTAAGGTTAGATATGTACAATAAACTACTGCTTCCAATATTCCTGCGTAAAAGTTCAACTCTGCAGCTGACTGAAGGCAGCAGTAGCAGGCAATGTGTCGCCGCAACACTATTGGTTCTCTGGTCCAACTGGTGAGTGGTGATGTCATAGTTAGTGACACGGTGATTACAGCTGTGGGCCAAGCGACAGAAGAAACTGCAGTCCGACCGTAGCCCTGTAGTACTGCCAACGAACGAGCAACAAGACATTGAAAAAAGGTACTCCGATTCCGAGAAAGAGAAACTGATAAAACAGGTTGCGCAATATCCCCAACTATACGACGCATCCCACAATGATTATTGGAACAGTATCCTAATGGATAATATTTGGCAAAATATAGGAATTTCTTGATATTTCTATACTAAATGCAGGTCATCGTCATCTTCTTCCTCTTGTTACAAAAGATAAAAATGAAAAACATGTTAGATAACATGTCCCACGGAAAACTTAAAACCAATTCCAATACGAGCTGCTGCCGCCTATAGTCAGGTTCGGAATCATGATTGTAGTGACTTGACTCCACGATGTGTCACTGCAACATATCACGTCGTTTGCTGCTGCTATCTGCAGTCTGCCACGGACATACACCTTCAGGTGTGTTGTCGCTACAGCACCTCGAGTGCACACTTCTTTTAACGCGTAACCCCCACCACAGCATGCATAACTTATTTATTAAAGTCAATACCTACATGCCAGAAACATCATTCCGATCCAGCCCGTTCCATGCTGCCCACTACTCATAGATTGAAGTGCGGAACGTCATTCTAAAAAAAAAGCTCGAAATAAAGAGACCGTTGCGCTGACAAACTTAGAGAAACGTTTGAAATAGCTATTAACGTGTCTACAATTTGCAGAACGCTTAAAAGCGTTTGCAGTACTACTCATAGCGAAATGTTGCAACAAATTGGGGTGGTAAATAGAATTCTGGGACATTGTTAGTGGCTTGTGCTTGGTTCGTAGAATACATTCATTTGACGTGATTTGACGAATACGAGTATGTACGTATTTATGCAGCACACCGGTAATGCTCTGCTTTAGTTTGATGAATGCTTTTGCACGAACAAATAAGTCCTCATAACGTCATTTTCTCATGTTTATCGCTAGAAAACATAACACAACATTACATCAGGCTATCCATGAAGGGTTAAGCCGAGGAGTAACCTAGTACCAATGCGTTTTGCCAGTTATGTTTAAATCCAAAGTAATAGAGGAGTGTTTATTGTTGGTAATAACCGGGCACTTTAGACTCCGGGCTGCTACTAAAAAACTCTTAACGGAAAAAAAATGAGACTGCCCAATCTGGAAATCTAACCCAGCACCTCATGTATTCATCAGTAGTCATCATCATCATTATCATTTCAGCCGTATGACGCCCACTGCTGGACATAAGCCTCCCCTAATTTGGGGGGTTTGCATTGGTCCGTAGCAAACTTGAGTCTAGTGCGTGCGTATGGAATCCTTTTGAGAAGCAGTATGCGTTAGCTTTAGAAAAAGTTCAAAAAGCATTCCTTAGATATCTTTACAAGAGCTTGTACGGGTTTTATCCTTTCATGTATCCCACTTAATTTCTATTGGGTTGCTTAAGCTTTAATTCTCTAGAAGTAACAAGGTTGCACGATCAGATGACTGTAATATTTAAAATTATTAGGGGGATTATTGATGCTCCAGATTTGCACAATGATATCTGTAAACTATTTATCCCAGACAATTACTGTCCTGGCTGAAAACACCGCTTGCTAGCTGTTCCAACTTGCCGTACTATTGCGCACTCCAAGTCACCTATTCCTCGGACATCAGCTACTAACGCTCTCCTGAACTCAAACACAGATATTGATATATTTGCAAATGAATGGAAGATGATACTGTCAGAATATTTGAATTTTTGTGAGAAGAATGCATGACTGTGCTAAATGAATTGTAAGTGTCAAAATAGTTTTATTATATGTTTAAAAAATGTAATTGGCTTCGGTCGTTCTATTTAAAATAAATAAATAAATAATAGCCACGCTTGGCAGGCGGGTTGGCGATCGCAGTATGGTGGTATAGTGCATAAAGAACGCTGCTGCCCATTATCTAGTGAGTCTCTTAGTCGCCTCTTACGACACCCACAGGAAGAAATGGGATGGTGCTATTCTTTACATCCGGCATCACACGGTACATCCGGCATCATACGACACGGTTCATCAGTAGTAAACAGTTCCAAAACAGTTATTGCCACTAATTCATAACCATCCATTTCAGACCGTTGACATTTACATTATAATGTGTATTTCAAATAACAAAAATAATATAAAGTTGATAAAATAAGGGGAATTAGTATTCAATATAATCTCGGCAGTAAAAAGTTTATAACTAGTTGAGTTTTCGTTTTCAGAAACTCGCCATCGTATTCTACCGATCCACAATATGGTTGAAACAGCAAGAAACAAAGCGTTTTCACAACTATACGCTTTAGATGAAACACTCACCTGAAGTGTGACCAAATTAAAAGCATGTCGTGTCACATCACTGGAGGCTTTCATTCTGTCAGGAGCTTGTTTTGAGGCTGTCAGCGGTCATTCCGGCTATATTCGCCACACCGACACTACCGTTCTAACGATGTTTGGTGAGGGGCGTCGGTTTTATTTATTGAATAAATATATTTGGTCAGCCTCCCAATATTTGGATATACTGTTACAGGTTAAATAAAAAAGAAATTCTATAAATGACTCATCTTAGTTCGAGGGCAGTGTTGAGAAAACCTCGGTACTGCAGTGCGTCCGCAATGTTTGCGAATGCTTCCATCGATGATTTCTTCCATAATTAGGAAAAGAACTGCATCGATGATGGGCAGGGTCCGTGGTAGCACCAACACTGTCCTCAAAACGTTAGCGTGCAAAATTAACAGTCCATTTACTGTGTACTGGGCAAGTGTACACCTGTACAGAAATAGGAAATAGACTTAGTTATTATTGTGCACCTTGTTTTGTTTACTAACAAATTACTAACACCTTTTTACTTTTTTTTTGTGTATTACTATCAACCCTACTAACGCTTTTCTTTTCTTTGTAAAAATGTATGGACGTATGTCTGAAATAAAGGTATATTATTATTCTATAAAAATTTCGTAGGATTTTTTGTTATCAAATTTTAGAGAATGACTGGACAAAAAGCTAGTTGTAAAAAAAAACCGGCCAAGTGCGAGTCGGACTCGCGCACCGAGGGTTCCGTACAAACCTGTAGGTATTCTCGGTTTATGCAGAAGGTTTATGTTTATGAAATGAAATGATTTTTTTAAAATTTTTATATTTGAGTTGATTGAATGAAAGGTAAATTGCTGTTTACGATTTATGACGTATTAAAAAAACTACTCACTAGATCTCATTCAAACCAATTTTCGGTGGAAGTTTACATGGTTATATACATCATATATTTTTTTAGTTTTATCATTCTCTTATTTTAGAAGTTACGGGGGGGACACACATTTTACCATTTTGGAAGTGTCTCTCGCGTAAACTATTCAGTTTAGAAAAAAATGAGATTAGAAACTTCAAAACCATTTTTAACCGACTTCAAAAAGGAGGAGGTTATCAATTCGGATGTTTATATTTTTTTTTTTTTTTTTTTTTATGTATGTTCGGCCATAACTCCGTCATATATAAACGGATTTGCAAAATTCTTTTTTTGTTCGAAAGGAATTTATTCCGAAATGGTCCCATATAAGTTTCATATAGATCTGATGATGACTTCCGGAGACAGACACCGGAACTCTTTAAAAAATGACAGCAAATCAACCGCGATTTCTGCTATCGCATAAATATGCATTGTTTGTCTGGAATTAGTGCGGGGTAGATACTATAACTAAAAATTTAAAAATAAAAACTTTTTTACAAAAAAAAACAACCGACTTCCATAAAAACACTACAAAGTGAAAAATAACTTTAATTTCGGAAGTCGGTGACAAAAACCTCAAATAATAAAAATCGTAAGACACCGACTTCCGAAATTAAAGTTATTTTTCACTTTGTAGTGTTTTTATGGAAGTCGGTTGTTTTTTTTTGTAAAAAAGTTTTTATTGAAGACCTATGCATAGATACCCCACACGTACGATGGTACGATGAAAAGAAATTTTTTGAGTTTCAGTTCTAAGTATGGGGAACCCTAAAATTCATTGTTTTTTTTTCTATTTTAGTGTGAAAATCTTAATGCGGTTTACAGAATACATCTACTTACCAAGTTTCAATGGCATAGCTCTTATAGTTTCGGAGAAAAGTGGCTGTGACATACGGACGGACAGACAGACAGACATGACGAATCTACAAGGGTTCCGTTTTTTGCCATTTGGCAACGGAACCCTCAAAACGGTGCAGAGTGTATTTAGGCTCATAATGGACTTAAGTGACATGTTTTTTTATTTTATATATAAATATTCCTTGTGGTACATAAGGAATCGCACTCTCTCGTTTCTTCCCGTGGATGTCGTAAAAGGCGGCTAAGGGAGTTACTAGAGAATGAGTAGCAGCGTTCTCTATGCATTTAATTGACAACCTGCCTAAAAACATGACGATTATGGCAACCCCTCCTTCTTTTTTGGGTGAGGCCTATGTCCAGCAGTGGACGTCTTTCGGCCGAAATGATGATGTTTTTGTTTTTCCTCATTATATTCTATGGAGAATCATTATATGCGGCTTTTTACAGATAAAACGATGGATTTGGCAACTGGGCAGGTACTTATTACCAATTTTACTGCAAATCGAACACCAGAATGAAGATATGCTTTGCTGTGATACTTACTTTATATCAGTATTTAATTAAAACTCCAGATTAGCTTACAAACAGGTTTCTGCTTTGCTCTTTTATCTGAATAAAAGTCTTTTATTGATATTAAACTCTGCTGTAACGCTGTGTACATAGACGTTACGTAAACTAATTTAGGTACTAGACCATTTTCTTTATATAGTAGATCGTTCTCAGGATCTTTAAGGATTATACGACTTGTGGTTTAAGGACTTAGCAGTAATTGTGACTTTAGTAGGTAATTATGTTAGATTATTGTCCACAGTAATCTTGTTTCACAAATGCTTTGACATTTCTGTGAAACGAGGATATTACTCAGGTTTTACAACTTTTCCACTGAAAGAAGATAATATGATACCTACTATCAGTAAAATTAAAAATTAAACGAATATTCTTTTATTAGTAGCTAAGGTAGTGTCTCAAAATATGTTTAGCATTAAGTTCCAGATAGTATTCAATTAATTTAATTTAAATAGTTGCATTTTTAAAGTAAATTATGGGTACATTTAGCATGAATATATATTTTATCCCATTTCTTCACGTAGGCGTCGCAAGAGGCGACTAAGAGAGTTTCTAGAGGATGGGCAGCAGTATTATCTATGCATTTTACTACCATACTGCGATTGCCAATCCGCCTGCCAAGCGTGGCGATTATGTCAAAGCCCGCATATTGGGGTAGACTTATGTCCAGCAGTGGACGTGTTTTGGCTGAAAGGTGATGATGATGATATATTTTATGGTACACTTTATGTGTAATTAGGTACGTTACATATATTATGTACTTCTGATTTCTGGCTGAATAAGGGTACAGGTAAGTATCTGTGCTAAACCATTATTACTGAGGTAACGAAAAATGGAAGCACATTTATCTCATAATTTAAATAATGTAACAGAGTATAAAAACAAAAAGAAAGTAAAAACAAATTTGCATTTAAATAAGTATTTAATTATAAAAACTACAAAATGGCTCCTTACAAAATAAAATTATCTAAATCCCCATCCATACTGATATCGCTAATAAACGTACTAGTCTGCTTTCGAATTTCATTTGACGATTCATATTATAAATGTCCACAATCCATCGATTCATTCAACCGTGAAACATTCCAAAAGTGAGTTTGAAACAAACATTGGAAACTGTTATGCCGTGAATGCTCTAATAAACGTATACATAATACGTATATACGTTTCATTTTCCATCACTTATTTTGATTATCGAAGCACAAGTAATTTATGGAATGTAGTTATATCACAAGAATGGATTTATTAATAAGTATAATTAGCCAATGTTCGAGTTCTGTGCAATTTCACTCGTTATGCACCCAATATTCCTAATCATTCTCGGTAACAGCCATTAAGTGTTACAAAAATCCTTAAATATTACCTCCACTGTTTCATAATTACTTTACAAATACTTGGTTTTCTCTAACACTAACCAAAAGACTAGAACTCATAAATATTACAATGCGTCCCTAATTGTTCACTCATGGAACGGTGACAGGTAAAAACATTTGAGGATCACCTAATTTTGGCTCAAAACGAATGTTCACTTTAGTGTCACCATCACCGACTTCCAAGAAACTATTCCAGTCAAGCATCCAATAGAAGCCATTTTTCCTTGGAGGTGGTAGTTCTGAATCCCCGGGAACTGCTGGGGCGGCTCCTCCAAATGAATCTTCTAAGTCAGCTATTGAAGCTCCTGAGTCGTCTGCTGATACTGAAGAATCGCTGACAGCGTTGGTCTTTGGTTCTTCAGTTGTGGTTGTAGTGGTAGTAGTCGTTTCTGCTGCTGCAGTTGTAGTCTCTTCTGCTTGTCTTTTACTTTGGTCGTTACTTGAATTCTCTTGTTCATTGACAGGATTGATGCCCTTGTTCAGCGGTATCACTTTCACAGAGTCGTATTCTATGGGGTCGTAATTTGGTTTAGAAATCGATTTAGTTTTCCTTACTGGCATGTCATATGGAAGGCTGACCTCTTTCGTTTCAGATGATGATGTGTCTAACTCAAACGGCAATTCTGGGCGGAGAGGTTCATATAAGAAGTTGTTTGGTGACAAGGAATATATTCCGTCTTTTTTGGTTTTCGTGTTACTGCTAGGTGATATCAGATCATAAGTAAGTAATATGTTTTCTGGTAATTGTACTGTGCCATCTATTACTTTAGGAGGTGGTAAAGGTTTGAAACCTTCGAGAGGCAGAAGGAAATGATCTTGTCCTGGTTTTCCTTCTAGGCCATGAGCATCCAGAAAAGCTTGCAGTTCTTCAGGGAAATTGTCTATCAGCTTATCTGGCAAGGCGTAACTTGGTTTCACTGTTTTTTGGTTCGATTTTGATGTTTTTGGTCTCGGAGTAGTGCTTGGTAATGCAACTACTTTTGTTCGTGGTGGTTTAGTATACAATTCCTGTAGTGAGGATCCATCACGTGGGGTGTAGGGTAGAACCACCATCAATGTAGGTTCACCCTTATTCGTAGTGGTTTCAACAATCGTGGGGGCTGATGTTGAAACTTTTACATCAACAATTTTATCTTGAACTTTCGGTTCTTGAGGATTTATCTCGTTGTCGATTGTACTATAAGGCGTCGTTGATTTTTCTTTCTTATCTTCTACTAATTCCTTAGATGCTGAAGTTGACGACTTTGCATCTTCAGCTCGGATATCGTTGAGTAATTGCATAATTTCATCTCTAGTCAGCCTTGGTAACAGCTGATTAGTTTGTAGAATGTTTTGGACTTGTTTGACGGTTTTCTCTACGTCCACTGCAGCCGGAACTGTGACAAAGGCTGCAAAAAGGCAGCACCAAAATAGCTTCATTTTCTGTAACCAAAAAAGAAACACATTTTAACATCTTGTTTAAAATATTTCCCAATGCAAGACAAAAAAGGGATTTGTGATAAATTGGGGTCAACATTTACAGGATCAAATATCGGTGTTCTTTGATAGAAGACAGGTCATTGTTTTTGTTTTGGAAAAACGATGGGGCGGAATAACGAGCTCCAATTACGACCGAGCTCATCTGACCAATACATTTTAGGTTTTTATTACAAGGCCCAACACAGAGTTAGATCACCAAAACAGTAAAAAAAAACGAGTGTTTCTATTTTTCTATTTTGCAGCAGCAAAAAGATGAGCTAATCTGCTAAATATTCATATTTAAATTCCCATCAATCCCCAACAAGGAAATAAAGTATACGGGCGACTGTATAAGCAGTGGCGGAGTTATCTCTGTAATTACAGTTTGAGTTACACAGCAGTACCATAATCGTAATTCCCAAAGTTGGGAAGCAGGCCAAGATATCGGGAAGTTGTTATCGTTTCAAAAGTTTCGGCTCTCGGATCACTTATAAGACGCTCCACTCACATCTGCGTTGTATGAGAAAAATGTTATGATCTTTTATAAGTAATGATCGAGTAAACTGCGCGTTTATGTAGAAAATGGGCTTTTGGTGGGGTTTGGGAAATTTTATTGCCATTTGCTTCTTGTTTCATAATTACTTTTGCATAATTTGGCTCATTATTTAATGACGTTACTGTCTGTGTTTATATTTCATTACCCAATTTCCATTAGTTTCTTTTTAACAAGGGGACTTTTAAAACATTTAGTTAGATTAAACTTTTGGTTCAAGTTTTAAAATTTCCATCCAGGACACGGTCTGGAAAAATGTTTTATGTCCATACTAAATTACTTTTACTTGTGATTGGACCAATTCTTTTCAGTGTTTTTTTAAAAGTTTCAAACAAAGTTTAGATCCGATGATAAAATCCCTTTAAGTTTAAATCGGAGTCCCAACTGACATTCAGAGATCGCTCGCTGCGATAAAAGATCGTCAAGAGCACGATTGTGCAAATCGGAACCTAGTCTTAATAGGCTTAAAGTATGTAATGTTAAGTATAATCGTTTTATACTTTGGAGGAAACGCTGATAGGAATCAGGTTTAGTTACTGATTTGGAAATGAAACTCTTTGGTATCTGCATTTCAATAGGGAAAACTTTATACAACTTAATTCAATCTTTCCTAAATACCTTTAGCAATACGACTTGTTTCAACCAGGATAAAGTCGAGAGGTATTCTTAATCGACTATTCTACTGTTCGTAAGCACAACTGCCTAGTATGACGTTCTAGATTCGATTTTCAGGTCGGGCAAAGTATTATTGAGTTTTATCGACGGGAATTTCTCAGTTGTAGCCCGGATTTGGGATTTTTCCGATTGATGCTTAGACATAACATTGGAAATTTGGATCACTATAGGTAGGCCTCTTCCCAACCCTTCAGCAAAACATGGCACGATGTTTTATGAGTTAGAAACAAACCAAGAATCCCAGTCAACAGCAGTGAGCCAGCAACTGTAGAACTTTCTCACTGGTATTATAAATAAGGTACCTTGTATTTTCTCCCCCTTCAAAGTCAACAGGAGGAAAAATAGGTTACTATAAGGTTTGTAGGCCACTGGCTTGGCTGCAATTAGCGACAAGTGCCATAGAGCTTGTCTGGATGGAGAGTTTTACGTGCAATTGCACAAAATAAAATATTTTTCATGTTTGCGGTTCTTATTATGATGGGTAAGCGTTTAATAAGTACCTACCTGTGTCATTTGAGATATAATATTAATATTCAAGAGAATTTACAGTGGAATTTTATGTTTCAGAACATTTTTTCTACGTAATATTTTACAATAAGATGTAGACAATAATAATAAGCCTAGACTCGTACCGTTTTGTTACAAACGCGATCTAACTTAAATTCTAGCCTAGAGCTCTGAGCCAGTTTTAGCATTTCTCACATTATTTCGTTTAGGGTGAAGTTCTGAATACAAAATTGAAAACTTAGCATCGGACAAAGTTGTGAGTTTCGTAAAAGGAACTGCATTTCTATACACATTGGGTTTTACTTCAAATAGTTCTGAACTAAAACTGAAATGGAGGTTTAGTCTTGATATAAACAAAATGAGACTGCCTCGTTGGTCTAGTGGTAGCAAGCGCTACTGTTGAGCATGAAGTCCTGGGTTCGATTCCCAGGTCGGGCAAAGTATTTATTGGGTTTTTCCATCTGGAATTTTTCAGTAGTAGCCCGGAGTCTGGATTAGTGCCCGGTTAATGGCAACTATTACATGGGACTTAAACATAACTGGCGAAATGTGGGTGTACTGTAGGTACACCTCTGCCTAACCCTTCAGGGAAACAAGGCGTGATTTTATGTGTATGTTATAAACAAAATGCTTGTTTTTTTTTAATACGAGGGATACAGTTTACTATTAACCTCTAAGTCCCTGAAATACCACATTTGGTATCGACACAATGGTTTTTTAATTGTGTCTGTAATTACGGTAATTGACTGGTTAATGAAGTTCTTATGAAACGTTTTGTGTTATGAATCACATACAATTTACCAGGAACTTGAGTATACCTATATCATAACATAATAGTTTGTCCTGTGACAATATTTCGGTAACCGAATCAAATACGTTCAACAGTTATTCTGAGAATCACTCCAACTGTGTTTGACAAGCCCGCAGTATTAGTAATCCTTTGCCGAAGTCATGGTTTCAGTTTCCTCATGTCCCCACCACGCAGTATGTCCTCTAGGGTTGCCCCCCTCTCGGCGTATCCACTCACATCTGCCTTGTTAATTGCCTTTCATAAATTTTCACAACACGACCAAATTTTCCAAGCATTCTAGAATATTTGATACAAAAGGTGAAGTTAAGTCTACTATCGACGGTCCATATAAAGTCAAGTAGGTTATTATACCACATACCACACACAAGTATGAATATTACATACCCCTGTCTTGTTCTGCAGTGACAATGAAATTTTAATTGCATGTCATCATGTATCGTGTATTCGCAGAGCACGTCGAGTTAGGGACTCAACACATTTGTGTGTTAAACTCATGCGATACGTGGGTGAAATATATTTTCGTATTATTTTGGTTAGTGGATTTATTTATTTTGTTTTATTTAACGGGCATTGAAGTTTAAGTTTATAAAGCTTTTATTAAAACTAAAAATTCTATGCGTGTGTGCAACACAATAACGGATAATGATATAGTCTATAACATAACAATATAAAACCGCAAAATTTAATACTATATATTTAACAAGCTTCTGCCCGCGACTTCGTCCGCGTTAAATTTCATGTTACCCCGACCCTTTCCGTCGCGTCGAATCATTACTGCTCCGCTTTTCTTGATTGTAGCGTGATGTAATAGAGCCTATAGCCTTTCTCGATAAATATGCTACCCAACACAAAAATAATTTTTCAATTCGGACCGGTGGTAGTTCCTGAGATTAGCGCGTTCAATCAAACAAACTCTTCAGCTTTATAATATTATTATTAAGTATAGATTATATGAGATCGCGATTTGAGTCTTGCAAGCCTTATCATGCAAATGCAAGCAATCATAATTATACGACTTGTGTACAATCCGTGACGTTTTGAAACGAAACACTTTCTACGTTCTACCTCGATGACATTCCATACAATTGCTTATAGTACGCCACATATTTCTTCTTATCGCAGTACGAATCCTTGCGAATCCTACCATACAAGTGTGAACAATCTTAAAACACATGTGTACGATGTGTGACGTGCTAACACGAAACACTTTCTACGTCGCTTCGTTAACATTCGTGATGCCACTCTGCCACGATGCCACGTGTTGTCTCATTTGTTCATTATTTGGCGTAATGTTTGATAATTATTTACAGTATTCTTGGGGACGAAGTTACGAAGTAAATTTTATAATGGAGATGTGATGCGGAGGAATAAGGAAGATGTCCTCAGATAACTTTTCAGTGTAAATGAGAAGATGTATGGACTTTGTGAAAGATAGGCTAGAAAGGGAATGACTACTAAGATGATGATTAATAGAGAAGTATGAGAGAAAGAGATATTTCTCTTTCTCTCATATTTCTCTATTAATCATAATCTTAGTAGACAGTATTCTTTATGGAACCCCAAATAAATTACACTAAGGGCAGTAGACTGATGACTTGATAAAGATCTTATTTGTGTTTTAAATTATGCATTTTTTTGTCGTAAAATATGCATATTTTAACACGCTTTTATTAGGTCGACCTGGGTGCTTACTCTCGAATATAATTCCAATCAATCGACATTAGTCAAACGTCAGTTGGTTGAGTTAAACATCAGGGATTGGCTACACTCAGTGAGTCCAGCCAATTGCTGACGTTTGACTGAAAATTCCAATGTCGATCTATTGGAATTATATTCGAGAGTAAGCACCCTGTATGTAATTAACTATGTAATGGAATCTAAGGTAACTAATTTAACTATCTTCCAAGAATTGCAGCGTCATGAAAATTGGCAGCTGTATGTAGTTTTGATGACAATACAATAATATGGTACTATCGAACTGATTTGATGATGGAGCCGGAAGATATGAACTGGAACTGCATGATGGAACATCGTATCATAGCTGTGTTTCGACTTGTTAGAAAAGTCTTGTGACTTTTGAGCACGATTAGGTTTTAAGGCCTGATGATGAAGCCGGAAGATACGCACTGGCATTCCATGATGGAATATCGTATCATAGCTGTGTTTGGACTTGTTAGAAAGGTCTTGTAATGAACTTTGACCACGCTTAAGTTTTTGGTTTTTACGTGCATTTATAAAAGCGTGTTTTTCTAGTGTTTTTTAAACTATATTTATTTTTTATTAATAGGTAAGTTATGCATGTTTGATGTACGTCTTGTAGTTTCTCTCTACATCAATGAAACTCGACGTATTTCTGGAGATTGTCTACAAGACGCCGTGTGCCTAGCGTACTTCTTTTCATTCGCCCACGTTCATATAACAAAAGATCAGTGAATTTCATAAGGCGTCGAAGGGCGTTCAGATTTAATCGTCACAGTAATAATGTAACACCCTGTCTGCAATTCTCCTGATGCAGATCAAAGGCCAAAGACTTCGCAAAGTTAAGTGGTAGTGGGAAGGGCACTGTTCCGGCCCGTATAAATTGGTTACTCTATGCGCCTAACGGAACGCGCCCGAACGGAGTGACATGTGACTTGTCAGTTTTGACTTTGACACTTGACACTTCTTTTTGTTTTTGGCTTGAACAAGGGAGCAATGTCGCCGTTTTGCTTCCGCGACGCGTTTGTAAATTAATCCTTGAGAATCGGTCGTTTTGTGGACACCAGTCATGACTCAGTTGTTTTGTGCATAAATAACCCTAATTTGACGAAATAATACGGGTTGAGTTTGGATATATCTTTGTTGAAACTTTGAGGTTAAGTGATACCATTTTGAAGACTGCATGTCCTGGTAGCAGGGCGTATTGCAGCGGATTGTAACCTGGAGATACTCATAACGTCACAACACAATACAATACACACTCACTTACATACATAAATCCAGGTAGGCCCCAGAAGCAGTTTCCTTCAACCATGAGGTGAGTCTTTTGTTTGTTGTATTGTAATTGTACTTATATATTGTCTGCTCCGCGCACGGCGGACAAGTTCGTACGCCACTCTTGTCTCCAGAGCCCCACCATCATAACTTCCACTGTGCTATTGAAATTCTATGGTGAAGCCTGGCCTGGTAACGAACAGGCACGATGCTCGCAGACAAAATGGCCTTATCATCTGCCTAGCAAAGTCAAACAATGTTGCGGTTGTTTTCCTGTCTAATCGGATGTAGTACTAGTATCTTACATAGAACGACTGCCTATCTGACCTCCACAGCCCAATAACTGGGTAATACGATAAACCTTGGTAAGACCGGTTGTCAGACTTTCGGGCTGCTAAAGACCCGTAACGACTGTCAAAGATCTACGAATAAGAGACGAAACCAACGACTGAATGTGCTTTCCGTGGCACGGACGGGTCTTTGTATGTAAACATGGTCACCCATCCAAGGACAAACCGCGGCAAGTGTAGCTTAACCTAATCGATTGACTCACACGGGGTGAGTGTTATTTTTAGCCTCTCCTACTCAGTACCTACAACCTACATATAATTTTTAAGTATGACAAATTAAAAGGTGACTTTGTGGATATTTAGACCACATGAGTCTGATTATATTGCAAGTTTAACGCACCCTGGTCTTTCAGCAACGCTGCCAATGTTATTAGTTATTGCAGGCAAGCCAACAATGTTTATACTACGAAAAGACCCATTGTAAAGCTAATCCTGATAAACAGAAAGAAGAAAGATACGATACAAAAACATGTATTTCAATAAAAGCGAAGACGTAAAAGATATTGTTAACAAAACGTCGGAACATCACTAGTGACCTCAAAGATAAACACTGTTTTTGTGACAACAATGGTTAAAACAACAAAGTCATATATGTTCCGATATCTATTCATCGGTGTGCTCTCGTTTTCTTCGTTATTATTTCCTTTGTATTTTCTGGGAACAGTTTCGTTCATAAACAAGTTAAGACTAAGGTTTTTAGATATTATATTAGACGTAATACTGGCTTGTGGATAAAAAGTAACTGCCCTAAGCTACGGGTCAATCTTCAAGGTTTGCAAGGTTTGCTGAGCGAGCTTAGTAAGCCGACGTTCGTGGATGAGTCCGAAGACCAAAGACCCGTCCATGTTTTTTGTTTTTTTGGATGGGAAATCATCAAATGACGTCTCCCGCTCTAGGGTGGAGCGAAAGGGTGTGTCAGACTTTTACTGACTAAATCCCACCCGTGTTCCTTCAGTTGCCCATATGCCAGGGCCACGGTAACTCTTTCGAACGAATCTCACGACCCTGGCAGATGAGCCCTCCATGCTTCGGAAATATTATGTCATTGCACCGGTTGTCTTCTACATCTTGGACAGTCGTTACGGGCAATCAGAACCTTAAAAGTCTGTCAACCAGTCTAACAAAGAGTATCGTGTAAAGTTGCTATGGATTGTGCAGGTCCAATAAATCCAGTTAAACTGAAAACCAATCGCAACATAGCTGGGAAAGAGCTACGCATGAGATTAGACTTAATGAAATGAAATTAAGGAAACATATTCCAAATACGGTGTATGGTCCTATTGTAGGATAAAAGGACCAGAACAGGATGTTTTCAAATATTTTTCTCAACGGTAAAGGTAGGAAAACGATTTTCGAAAAAGAAAAACGGGAAAGCAATACAAAGACACATAAAAACGTCCGCACTTTATTTACCTAAATAATAGATGTCTCAATATTTTCGTATGAAATGCTTTGTTCGCTCCTTAGGAAACATCACCTGAGTCAATAGCACTTGTTTCCTCGACTCTTGGAAGAAATTGTGTTTGTGATACAAATAAATAAAACTAGGTATCGTAATATGCTGCCGAGGCTTGATCGTGATATTGTTATTTCATATTAAAGGTAGGTTTGAAGAATGGAATCTGTCTCTTCTATCTTGATGTCAATACAAAGGTGTGTCTCGAAATAGATTCCCTTTTGTGATAATCTTGTGTGATTTCTACATAACTATCTGCTTCCGTATTCTTTACATTTTTTTCTTGTTATTTGATGAACAGAGAGAGTATCAAAAATATTTTGTTAGAAAAACGACTTGTCAGCCAGGAAAATCTCTACTTATAAAAGACAAATACGATTCACTACAGACGAAATCTCCCACACATGGACTGAGGCACGCGTGCTTCCTTTGACCTTTAGATTCTCGCTAAGAAGGATTTTCATATTTTCAGGACAAATACATAGGCTACCTAGTAGTTTCTTATCTTATGACTATTCAAATGTCAAGGAATTTTATGGATGAGACACACAACAGCCCTAAGGGCCAATCGACGTATAAATTACACTTACCACGTTAACCGGTCAATTACCGTAATTACAGACACAATTAAAAAACGATTGTTTACATACCAAATGTGGTATCTCAGGGACTTAGAGGTTAAGTTCGTGGATGGATGACCATCCATTACACATCGAGAGGGTTTCGCTCAGAGAGTACGTTAAGCTATTTGTCCCAACTATTATTCGTAGATCTTTAATAGTTATTACGGGCAGTCAAAAGCCCAGTCTGACAACCAGTCTTACCAAAGTGTATAGTGTTTTAACTGGGTTGTGGAGGTGGGACAAGGCTAGAATAAAACATGCAAATTGATAAGGTGTTACTTACTATTGAAATATTTGCTACTCATCTCATTCTGTGATGACTGATGATTGATGAATCTTACATTCTGAGAATGTGCTTAGAATTTTACTGGAGAATAAATTTGTACCTATCATCTCGTAACTCCTTTGTATCTAGTTCAAGTCTCATACTGAAATTTACAGTCAAGATCTCTAACTAGCATATAAATCCAAAACAAAGAAACAGAGGAATATTTCGACTTAAGCAGCAAGGCACAATGATACAAGTCAAAGAAAAAATCAAGGTTGTAGCTTCTATAGAAGAACCAAAAATAAATCAACGAAGAAAATACTGCAATAGCCATTAAATTAATGAAGATTCGTAGTCACGCCTAGAGTATAAAGAATATAAGTAGTTATCTGTAACACGCGTGCGACATGCTCGGCTCATTGTATATTTATCTTTCCTTACACAGCAAACTTTAGTAGAAGTCGGCTGAACTTAGACAGTAACAATAATTTATTTAGGTAAATTATCTACATATTTCAACACTCCAAGAGAAAGAGCACGAACTAATATTATAATAAATTCTGCAAATGTGTTTTATTTCCATATGTCGTGACATTTGGAGGATCACCTGTGTCACATGTTAATTAACAAACTAAACTAAAATATATACATAAATAAACACACACAACTCAGCAACTCATGGAAATAGTCCATAGTTGAGGGCAGAAACTACAGAAGGCTACTTGCTACGATCATAACACACTTATTTTGCTTCGTTTACGTTCATATATATTGTCATACACGCACGCCGGTTGTGACTAACTACATCATCATTTTAAAGACTAGAATCACGTCAGAAGGTCAATTCTAATAAATGAAATCGACAGCGACAATCAAACGATAAAAATCTAAGGAAACTCGAGGTATTTTTGACAAAGTGAAATCAGACTGTGAACATTCTTAAAATTACGAGAATTATCCCTTAGGTAACCTATTCCAAGTGGCTATAATCGATCCCATCAAGTGTTCCGTAGCCATGTTTACCCTATCGAATAAAAAATAAATATAATTTATTGCCCATCTACAACTACATAAGGAAACCCTTACCCCACTCTTTTACAATTTGCATGCTACGATAACCAGCAGATTTTCTCATGAACATCAAATATAATATTATTACATCTACCGAAACCAAATGAAATAAGGGACGGAGTCAGAGGGCTCAGTAGTAGGATATATTATGTTAGAGCGAGCTCGATCCGCCCCTAGATTTACATATGGAAACAATGAGATGGAAAACAGTTTGCGCGTGATTCATGTGCGATAACAATAACAGTGGTGGGTGTGGACCACGGATGGTGGGGTCGGCAACTGAGAGTCGAGATTGGGTTGTAACACTTTTGATACGCACTTGCACCCTTATTCATAAAACATGGAATCAGGGCACAGGAATAGTTTCACTTTATGAATGCTATATATTTTTCAGAAGTGTGACGTAATTTGTGGGAGTTTTTAAGTCTACACTTCTATACTATCTATATCTTTACTTAATATTATCAATCCGATAGTAACTGTCTGTCACGCTTTCACGACTAAACCACTTACCCGATTTTGATAAAATTTGGTACGGGGTTAGTTTAAACCCCAAGAAAGGACATTCGTTACTTTTTATACCGCGAATTCATCTGCGTCCACGATAACCGACATTTAGCATTTATAAAGCTAGTATCCTATACATTCTGATAAATCTATATTTGTAATATTAGTAATATAAAGCTGAAAAGTTTGTTAGGTGTAACTCGCTTAATATCAGGAACGACTGGTTCAAATTGAACAATTAATTTAGTGTTTTAGCCCATTTATCGAGGAATGCTATATCGACTTTATAACGTTACGCTAAGGCCTTTAGAAGCTGCGCAAAAAGAAGAAAAGTCACGTATGCGAAGTACTCGCATGGGCAGGCGATTCGATGCGACGGGCTGGGTTGGTGGAGCAAGAAATTTGATGAGGCAGAAGCTAGTAACTAATACGAATATACGAGTACACTGCCTAAATTTTCCCGAAATATTTTTGGGGTCAACTTCCAGGCTAGCCGGATACACATACTAGTGTTTTACGTAGAGTGACTGCATATCTGACATCCACAATCCAGTAACTCCAGTCTTATCCCTTGATAAGACTGGTTTTGAGTCTTTCGGGTTTCCAACAACCCGTAACGACTGTCAAAGATCCAGGAGTGACGCCAGGGTCTCTGAGGAGAGGTCTCAGTATTTAAAGGTCCATCCGCCCAAGGGTCGACCGCGGCAGGCGCATCTTAACCTGATCAACGTCTGCTATCTCATCTCTTCACCACCCTTGGTTGACTGGTAGAGAATGCCTAAGGCATTAAGCCCGCCTTTGTACCTTTTTTGTGTGCGAGAAGTTTAAATAAATAAATAAGTCAATTGAACCTTGTCACTGTTATAATTTACAAACGAGACCTGTCTGATTATATATGAACATTTATATAGTTGAGATCATTAGTAATATGAAATATTGCAAATGGAAGCAAAAACAAAAAGAACAACGCAGCTCTTTCTTAATCGATGGTAGACAAACAATAATAAATGAGACATGACCAGGCTTCAATAAAGACAATATTGGTTGATATGTGATGTTCACTTTGTTGTTACAGTGTGTTTACAAAACGCTGTCGTTATGAGGAAAGTCGAACGCTTTATTGTTATACAATCGATTTGAGATATTTCGTATTTTTTTTTAATAAATGTAATTAAATAAACAAAAGCCAGCAACAGGTAGAAAAATTAAAGCGACAAGGAAAAACAACAGCAAAAAGGTTTATATGTACGGAATACTACTCAATATGTTAAGGCAGTCCCTCTACGATTCGTCAAATTATATTAGTCATTTATTTATCAAAGACTGACTAAAAGTCTATTCCGTTTTTAGTACCAGTGTTTCATGAGATTATTTCCTACAGAGCATTTACGTAACACATCAAAAGTAGAAATATCTTTCATTTTAATAGTTCAACAACATTCTTTGCGTTTATACTTCGCCGAGCAGACAAATTCTCCAAAGTAAAGAATCAATGGATCCGTAAAATTCTTCAAAACGACTTAGATTTAGATGGATAGTGTGTAACGCAATAAGGGTGCCGGTTCTTCATAATAATTTAGTAAAGCAAAAACTGGTCCTACGATCCTCAGTGCACATCTAACTATCTACCCACAAAATTGGAAATTTTAGTTGACAGCAACATAGTGACTAGCTCGAAACTACATGTTCAATTTTCGCCGTATGACGTTATCAGAGTTCCATCTACTCGATACAATCCCTTTATTGTGCTAAGACGGTCTGTGACAATATTGGTGCGTAGATATAAGTCAACGAGTGCCACGCTATTATTTTCCATTTTACTACTCTAGATTCTACTCTCTTTGACACAAAATAGCCTGAAGATAGACACATAATAAAATATGTACGATCCTATTACCTAGGCCTGACTAAAGCTAATATATGGCAGCAGAGATAAACCCTTTCAATCTAGTCCTTCGAGTCGGATCCAATGTAATTTAAGTTGGATTTCTTGACGGCATTACTGAAATTTTTCGACGCCTTAGAGCTTGTAAGACATTTTTCTTTGCAGCCTTACATCTCTATTCCATTTGAAGGAAACGCTAATTTTGACGAATAGCCCTTTGATATGGATATACTGTATTCAGCAATATCAACGTTTATGTCGTGTAGGGATATATTTGCGTTGGAATTTGAACCTTGGTACGTGCAATTTAGGGTACGTTTTTACTTATTGTTAGCACTGAACATTGTAAGGTATGAAGCACAATATTTTCATTTTATTGCTTTCGTTTGTCCGTCTATTCACTTGCTTAAATTATGTATATTGTGTTGTAACATCCTAATATAATTGTGTCACCCATATTGGCAAAAATGTATGCGATTGTCACTTTTCCATGTTAATGTTAGATCTTTTGTTGCTTATTTCAGACAAAATTGTAATATTTCCACTTCATTATAGATATTATTATCTAATACTCGATACCTACTGAAAAAAGTATCTTCGAAAAGTTTCGTAAGTCGGATTAGATTATTACTTGGTAACTTAAAGCGTGAATAATAATGTTACAGAGCGCGACAACCTAGTGAATTTCTAAGTAGATCGTCTGCCTGGGTAAGTTATCGAACTTGTTAAATGATTGGTTCCTGT
The DNA here is from genome assembly GCA_932294355.1 of Aporophyla lueneburgensis. Taxonomy (NCBI): domain Eukaryota; kingdom Metazoa; phylum Arthropoda; class Insecta; order Lepidoptera; family Noctuidae; genus Aporophyla; species Aporophyla lueneburgensis. Next base: position 24,373,036 of record OW028745.1, on the reverse strand, counting down.
GCTGTTTTACATGAGATTTGACTAAAGATTAAATATGAACGGATTCCATGAAACCAAGTAAACTTAAAGCTTAAGTAGCACAAGGTTTCCTTATAGCGAAACCGACCTTGTAAATCCTAAGAGTAAGCAAACGTGTAATATCTACATCCTCTAATCTTACATCATAATACTACTAAAATATGATGCACTGCCAAACACGGTGGACATTAGCCGGGCGGCCGTATTCGCCCCACTATAAAGGAGGCTATGTTTATGACGGTCCGGCTATAAACCGGGATGATTCATCGACTAGTGTGCCACTAACTTTATTACGCAACCGGTGACCGGATATCTTGTGTAAGTGGATAATCTTCATTTTACTTTATAATCTTGTTAGGTAATAAAAGAATCTGGCGGTAATGCATGGAATTGGGGTAATGTCGGAACTTCTGTTCTAGGTCGCATCTGTTTTGTTGATTTTCTTCTAGATTTAGTAGGTTAGTAGCCCAATTGGTTAATCAGATGGTGCATCCACCGTTTCATTTGTCTGACAACCTTGTCTAGATATTTGTTAAATGGGTTTATTATGTAGGAATTAAACGCTTTTCTGCTTCTTCACTTAATTCTACAATGTTTTAATAAACGTTAATCCATGTGTTATATCGGAGAGATTCATTTCCAATAAAATATAAATACGGAAGTCGATTGAAAGTTACTGTGCGACGAAAAGATTTTGGTATTGTATATAGAATACCGGTCAGTTCGTATGAGAGCTTCGTCTTTCAATATCACGTGGTTAAGCAAGAACGCATTTCACGTGACCTTACTGCAAATAGAACCCTACGTTCATGCCATAAGGATCTCCACCCACAAGAGCAGAACAATATATAAGTATTATGTGCGCGTCTTTGGTTTCACTGTGGGTGTCCTCGTGCTCTCACAGATTTCAAAGGTCCTCTCTCAAAGAACCTATTATCAAATGTCATCCAAATTCCCATAAGGTCCAAAATTTGTAGGCTGGTAGACTTTTCTTCTACAAAGACCGACAGAAGCGCTTGTTTAAAGTTTAACCTCTAAGATCTTAAAATAGCTTTTTTTGTAATATTGATTTTTATCGTAAGCGTAAAGGTCACTCTAGATAAAGTGGGTTTTATGTATGTATTAGATCGAGATAAAAATAAAAGCTTTATTTTTAATGTGTCGAACACATGCGAGGCACTTTTATAAATCCCAAACAATAGGTTCTTTATCTTTTAAATGTAGTACACATTTTAAAGACAAATAATCTACTTTTAAGTAATTTCTAAAATTCATTACACAAAAACGATCTCGCAAAATTCCAAAATCCTCGCATGTCACCCAAGTTGGATAATACTTATTTAACTTTGAAGCTTAAAACAAATTGATTAATTAACCTCTTCAAGTTTTAGAGCATAAAATAAACTAATAATAAGGCTCGCTTCATATATCATTTAGTAGTAAGAGGTCACGGCCTCAGGACTAAATAACTCTCTTTGAAAATGTATGAATTAGAAATACGTAGCGAATTTATGCAAGTACCCAAGTCAACGTCTCCATATATTTAAATATCATTTTGCCGCCCCCATATTATGACTCGAACCTTAGACTGGAAAAAGGTACTTAATATTAACTCGTATGCATAAGGCAGAATATAAATTAAGTGACTGCAGTCAGGTGGTAGGTGGAAAGTAAATATGAGTCCGTGGATTGCTTTTGAACTGTCGAGGCCACGGAAAGGGACTTGAGAAGCTTGTATATTTTATTAATTTGTCTCGTATAAAAAAATAGTTGGCCGTCACGGAACGCCTGGCAGATGTGAAACATTGAGATTGATGGTTATTGAGAAAAATCATAATTATAGAAAATCAATGAATAAATATGTAGTATTTTTATGACATGACGAGGCATAAGAGAGCATCATACCAATTGCTGTCTCGTCATGCGAGACGATTTTACTCCCAAGGCTCGTCTATAATGGTTTCACATACACACAAAATTTTTACTGAACCTGTTCTTAGTGTTTGCTTTTTCTTTTTTTTTGCATAAACAAATTGACTTCAATGTATCGTTGTGCATTCATAGTTACCTAGCGTCTCGCCCCGGTTTATTACTGTTATATTGTTATATACTAATACTGTATTATTTCAAAAAGCTTCGTATTTTTATTTTTTGTTGTGCTATTTATGTTAAAGATAAAAACAGTTACTGTTGGTTATCTTTAGGAGATAGACATATACCATTGCGGATTTTCCTCAAGATAAACAATTCCATAGTACATTATTTTGATCTATCTCGTAAAGTTTAGCCGCATTAGCAACATGGGGCCCAAAATATGTTTTTACGACGTCCTAACAAATCTTTGAAATTCTGACTTTTCACTACTATTATATGCATGTATTATACATACAAACCTTGCGAAACATATTCTTTAATAAAAATTAAAACTGTATCAAAATCCGTTTTGTGGTTTAGAAAAAGTAAGAGGAGAAACAGACGGATAAAAACACTTTACGCGAGTTTATTTCACACTATAATATTTAGAGACAGAAAAGAGAACAGATCAAATTTCATTTTAACAAAATATTTAAATCACTCCTACACAGTTCAAAGCGACTGTAAAATTGGTAGATGCATATGCACTTTACGCTACATAATATTATTATTTTAAGAATGAATTTGCATTTACATATAAGTTGAACAGTATATTTTTTAACCCACGTATTTCTATTCTTATTTAAACATTTATAGAGAGGATTACATTTGTTTGGCACAAGTTCATGAAACACAAATAAAAACTGCAACGATGCCCGTAGGTACCCTACAGCATCTCTATATTGCACCTTAATCAACCACATTACAACATACTATCAACCAGAATAATAATTATTTTGCAAGATATTGCTAATCCATTATTTCATGCTGTCAAATAATGTGTCTGCTCTATAACGTAAATAACGGAATTAATATTGTTGAATTGTCAAATTGGCAGCCATTTGTATTGTCATTGTGTTTCGTATTTAACACTCTGTTAAGTACTGAATTTAACTATTTGGTCCTAATATTATAAAGAATTGATAGGATTGACGAAAGGACCATATAGTTAAACTAGCTTTTGCCCGCGGCTTCGCCCGCGTGGATTTCGGAAATTAACGCAGGTTTTTTTCTATAATAAAATATTTTTTTCTAAAATAAAAGTAGCCTAAGAGCTCTTACACATGAGCGGCATGTTACCAACGGCAAAGGTAATTGCTACTGTCGACACGTGTCGGCGGCAGCCGTCGACGGTAGCTGACGGCAGCCGACGGCAACTGACGGCAGATGTCGACGCGTCTCGACGGCAGCCGACGCGACGGCAGCTGGCAACACGCCATCTTCAAAGAAACGCGTCATCATCGCGTGTCGACAGCTGCAGTTACCTGCCGTTGGCAACATGCCGCTCGTGTGTAAGAGCTCTAAGTTACTCCTTATTACATATGCTACCTGCCCGTAGTCCCGTCAAAATCGGTCCAGCCATTTCAGAGATTAGGCGGAACAAACAGACAGACAGACAGACAAAAGTTTTAAAAAAATGAGTTTTTGGTGTAAGTACCGTATTTACTTTCATATGCCTTTAGTGATAACTTGTAATTTAAAATTACAAACAGACACTTCAGTTTTATTTATTAGTATAGAGTATAGATCACAGGTATAGATTGTATAGATGTATAGATTGTATCATCATCATCATCATCATTACAGCCGTAAGACGTCCACTGCTGGACATAGGCCTCCCGCAATTTGGGGGGCTTTGCCATAATCGCCACGCTTGGCAGGCGGGTTGGCGATCGCAGTATGGTGGTAAAATGCATAGAGAACGATGCTGCCCATTCTCTAGTAAGTCCCTTAGTCGCCTTTTACGACACCCACGGGAAGAAATGGGGTGGTGTTATTCTTTACGTGCGGCACCACACGGCACAGATTGTATAGATGTATAGATTGTATAGATGTATAGATTGTATAGATGTATAGATAAGATTAGATTTTTTGTCAGTAAAATAATTCTGTCAAAATTACTTCAGTAAAAAGAAATTGAATTAAACGTATTTTTTCTTTACTTTTTCGTTTATGCGAATTTACACGCTAAGCTATGTATCTCATCATTTTCCGATTTCACGATCATTCGCCTCTCGCGCCTCGCAACAGTTTCGAGGCCGCCTTATAAACGGATTCAATTTATTTTTACTGGCGCGTTTGCGAACCATGGTGCACCACCGTACGTTACCAGTTTTATATTATAAGGATAAGGAGTTATACTGCTAATATATAAAGGTATAATGCCGGTGTTTTATCATTACGAAAGGTCTCTTTTGTATTCATAATGCAGGTTGTTATTAAAGTCCCCTGCAAAAGTTTGTTGAATTTGACAGGTTACTACTAAACATAAGGTGGACCAAACAGTAGCCATTGCAGCTGTTTCCAACAGCACTTAACTAACTAATCAGTCCATTATGTTCCCATTGCTATGACAGGCCTCCTCTCTTTCGAGAGAGAGAGAGTGGACCGCAATGCATCACGCGCGCCGAGTGCTGGTTGGTATGTCATATGTCTTCCAATTTTTGGTTCTAGGACATGCTGTGGTACGTCTGTTCAGACCATGACCCACCTGCTAGAGTGTCCCAAGTGCCCGTTCACCTGCACCTCAGATGATCTAAAAAATGCCACTGATGCCGCAATAAACGTGGCCACCTACTGGGCTCCAACAATATAGTAAAAAGTGTACGTGTACCATCGACACGAAAGAAGAAGAAGAAAGGACATGCTAGGTTCCTCACGATGTTTTTTTTACCCTTTTAAGAGCACTGGTGATAAAATACATACACAAAGAAGTACCTTTTGAAGTTACGGTTTACAACTCGTAAGCCTGGGCCAATACCATCGTTCCAAAAATCTAAAAAATGATCTACAAATTCTCATCCATTTAACTCTTTTTTTTTCAGGAGATAAAGTTGATTTGCAACGTGTGTTAAATTTGAACCTGAATAGAATATTAAATTGGGTACCAATAGTAGGTAATTAGGTTAGTTTATGTTGGCGCAGAATAGGTTTAATTAACTGTTCAAACAGAAAATGTATACTAACTTATTGATGTGCATATTAATCGAAATACGTATTGTAAACTATTAGAACTTAATAAATATTGTATCGGGATAACATCAGAATACTAGCTGACCCAGCGAACTTCGTACCGCCTCAGAATCAATAAAACCCATGTTAGGTGAGCTCCTACCAAGTTATGCCAACCTGGTACTTCGAAGACATAAAGCGTTTTCTAGCTATCACATGCCCATGTTAGGTGAGCTCCTACCAAGTTACGACCACCTGGTACTTCGAAGACATATTAATAATGAACTTTTTTGGATGATTTTTTACACCTTGGGTCTGAAAAATGCAAATATCTTACGGACCCCTATTTTTTTTAAAATAAAATTTAGTTTATGTTACTCGCAGATAATGTAACTTTCTAATGGAGAAAGAATTTTTAAAATCGGTCCAGTAGTTATTGAGTTTATCCATTACAAACAAACAAACATAAATACAAACTTTTCCTCTTTATAATATTAGTATAGATAAAGCCCGTATGTAACTGTTTCGTGTGGTGCCGGACATAAAGAATAGCACTATCCCGTTTCATCCCTTTGGTGTCGTAAAAGGTGTCGAAGCGACTTACTAGAGAGTAGGCAGCAGTGTTCTCTATACATCTTGAGATACAAGTATCCTTTAACTTAGTTCAGGAGCCAGCTGTTCAACCTCCTTTTTGACCTCTGCTTGTATAATCATGTGTAGTTTATGTCTAACTTTAAGTGTTTTTCTGTGTACAATAAATTTATTATTTACTAGCTTTTGCCCTTCGCTTCGCTTCGCACGCGTGGATGTCGGAAATTAACGCAGGTATTTTTCTAAAATAAAAGACTTTCTCTAAAATAAAAGTAGCTTAAGTTACTCCTTATTACATCAGCTACCTGCCAATATAAATCCCGTCAAAATCGGTCTAGTCATTTCAGAGATTAGCCGGAACAGACAGACAGACAGACAAAAGTTTTAAAATTAAGTTTTGTTGGTGTAAATACCGTATTATATAAAAACTGTTAATTTTAAATTACAAACAGACACTTCAGTTTTATTTATCAACCGACGAAAAAAAACGGAGGAGGTTATCAATTCGACGCGTATTTTTTTTTTTTTTTTTTTTTTATGTATGACCATGCATAACTTTTTACATAGTGGTCCGATTGTGACAATTCTTCTTCTATTGGAAAGGGTATACTCCCAAGGTGGTCCCATATTAATTTGGTAAACAAAATCGAACCCTAAGGGTCGGAAAACAGGGGATGATTGATTGTTCACTCAATGATTGTAATGTATAAACACGCATAACTTCATACAGAGTAGTCTGATTTTGATAATTCTTTTTGTGTTGGATAGTGTATATCTTGCCAAGTATTATTAGTACATTAAAGCCACAAAAACATATAAAATAAAAACTTTTTAACAAATTATTATTTTTTGCTTTGCAGTTTTTCGGCGGTTTAATTTTTTGTTAAAAAGTTTTTATTTGTATAGATTTATTTTATTTTATTTTTACAACCATACTGCAATCACCGACCTGCCTGCCGAGCGTGGTGATTATGACAAACCCCCCAAAATTGAGGGTGGCTTATGTCCACCAGTGGACGTCTTTTGGCTGTAATGATGATAATATGAAGCCATGACCACAAATATAGCAGATACTCGCCGATACATTGAATTTCGCAAACAGTGCGTACAAAACTTTACACATAACTAAAAGACCCGTTAGTTCGACGTCATCGATTGACCGGCCCTCATCAATCAGCCGGTCCAACTGACAACGGTTGTCGCTTCACTGACTCCTAACAACCGTGAGGAGTTCTAATTAACGACACGATAATTTGGTGCGGAGTCAGCAGAATAGTTAGGGTCGAATTATAATGTGGATAGTTTTGATAGTTTGATTTTGTTAAGAAGCACTTTTTGGTGATAAATTGTCACATAATTGTTATATAAAGACTCTAGGGATCAGTCTGCTCGCTAGTGCGTTAAAGAGTAAGGATAAACTCTTTTAAGTAAAGATGAGAGTTTTTTTAAAAAAGGTCCAGCATTAATGCACGACCAAGGATTTTTAATCAATTATTTTATAGGGTTTAATTGAACTTTGCGACGAGCACCATTATATACACCATGAATAATTTTAAACTAAGCAAATACGAAACCAGTATCTATTCTCAATTTCAAAATCGTTAGAATTTACTTAAACTCCGCACGAACGTACAAGTTCCATAAGTACGTTAGAAGTGCTAGAAAAAAAAACGATACTCAAGTGACCACAAAAAGAAATCGAATTCACTTATTTTTAAAACTGACATTAAATTCATTGCACATTCACCTTTCGAAATTCGAAGTTATGCAATAGCACTTTTGAGGAATCTGAGCCTAATAGGGTCTTACATCAACAGCGTAAAACTCGCGATGCAGGAAAATCCTGTTGCAGATCGTACAACGTTTGCAGTTAATAAGTAGTCAGTTGCTCTTCGTGACCAGCCAATGGGTCATGACCAGTCGTATGGGAAACTAACGTATAGGTACAGCTATTACATAAATGAATGACGAGTTTTAATGTATCTGCTAGGCAAGACTGCAAGGTTATCACTATTCTTAGGTACTTGGAATTTCAGATTTCCCCACGACAATAAGAACAACTAGGTAGGCTCAAATCATTGGGTTTTTCGATAAGGAAAATCTCAATCTACAGTTTGAATTTGCTGTGACGAGTAGAAAAATGATTGCCATTATCTCATCTCATTTAGTATTATATGGGACTTAGAAATAACTAACAAAAAGGCGGGTAACAAAAAGTATTAACAAGGCAGATGTGACTCGATACGCCAGAAGGTGACGCCCTAGAACATACAGTGACATTATTGTTGATGTTCTTTATAACCAGGGTCGCGAGATTTGTTCGAAAGAGATACCGTGGCCTTGGCTTATGAGCAACTGACGGAACACGGGTGGGTTTTAGTCAGTAAAAGTCTGACACGCCCTTCCACTCCACCTTAGCGCGGGAGAAGTCATTTGATGATTTCCCAACCACAAAAAAAAAATGTTCTTTAGAAAGATCAGTTGCATAATACTGCCAGTATTATGCACCGGCGTGCATGTGTGATCAAATGTACATATGAAGATAAAGAGGATGTATGGATCATAGTACGGCGCGTTCTGTACTTTGTGTCTACCCCTATGGGAAAAAGGCGTGAATTTATGTATACAGTAGAATCCGGTTATAACGACGGTGAAGGGACCGGTGCGGTGATATTACGTCGTACTAACCGGAAGTCGTACTAAAGGTAGTGACAATTTTTGATTTTCATTCAAATCACATTCATTTATATACATACAAACATAATGTATTTAATGATATTTACGTGACCAAGAGAAAAAAAAATTGAATTAAAATATTTATTTATTTCGCATAATGTATAATAATAATGACACTTTTTTCTTCAACAGAGAAACTTTTTCGTTTTGTAGAAGCCATTCTTGTACCTACGCGAAATTACGCATCACCCGCAAATAAACGCCGTAAACTAAACTGTCGCATCCGAATCAGCGACGTGCAGGCAACGGGGAAGCGCGGGGCGGAGATAGTTTCTTACCTACGATTTATTTGTAAACACGTCAACACTCGTCGTCGTTGTAGCCGGACAATTTTGTGTGAAATTCTGTCGTTAAAAGCGGTCGGTTGCTGTAAGCGGAGTCGTAATAAACGAATGTACTTTCATAATGGCTCGTATTAAAACCAAACATGCGCCTATACTTACGTCATTAAAAACGGTTGGTCGTTACATGCGAAGTCGTACTAAACGGATTCTACTGTATTATGTAGAAATAACTAGATATATACGTACTCAACTTATGCTTTTTACCCATGGGAGTAGGGATAAACTACAGAACGCCACCTACAGTGATCCTTACATACCTACTCCTCATGCTTCGTTTACGTACTATACATATGGTCACCCACGCACACCGGTTGCGAGTACTACGCACCTTACCTTTCTGAAGGACATCACCAATAAAGCCGCTATTTATGTCCTTCTGGGGAGTCCGGCCCCGGCGTAAAAATATTTTTTGTTGATAAAACTCATATTTTTCATTTGGTACTCACAGAAAATCCACATCCACACTAATATTATAAATGCAAAAGTAACTCTGTCTGTCTGTCTCGCTTTCCTGCTAAAACTACTGAACCGATTTAAATGAAATTTGGTAAACAGATAGTTCCGTGTGGTGCCGGACGTAAAGAATAACACCACCCCATTTCTTCCCGTGGGTGTCGTAAAAGGCGACTAAGCGATTTACTAGAGAATGGGCAGCAGCGTTCTCTATGCATTTTACCACCATACTGCGATCGCCAACCCGCCTGCCAAGCGTGGTGATTATGGCAAAGCCCCCTAAATTGGAGGAGGCCTAATTCCAGCAGTGGACGTCTTACGGCTGAAATGATGATGATGATGAAACAGATAGTTTAGAGCCTGAGAAAGGACATAGTCTACTTTGTATCGGTAGTACGTTCCCGCGGGATATTTTCCGACCTCCACGCAGGTGAAGCCGCTGGCAAAAGCTAGTTAATAATAAAATTGAACGACTGATAAATTTTGTTAATACTCACTAATAAAAACAAAGGTTAAATAGTAGATTTTTTATAAAGTGACTTTGATTTTTATGGTTAAGCAACCTTTTCTCAAGGTTCGCAGTCCCGCACATTAGTTGAACGCTTTTATTTATTCACCGCAAATTACTTAATTATCTGGCCATTATGATGTTTTACTGATAAAACATGTCTAAGGCTTAGCGCGCACTGCCATGCGGATTTTTACCGCATAATCTGTGAAGTATGAAATATTTTAGAAGTGCGCACACTGCATGCAATGAACATCACACACACACATCATTTTTTTTTATGACATAATTATCTCTATCATATTTTGTATCTTGTATTTAATATTAATATTAGCTTATTAGAATTATAATATCGTAATCATTATTTATCTTTAATCATTATTTTTTTTAAATATTATTATAGAAGTTTTCTAAGTAATGCTATATAATTAAAAATGCTTCCTCTCTCCTAACTCACTTAGTTTGCTGTGCCCGACAGGGTCCATATGATCTAATCATAAGTTTACCACCTAAGAATACATGTGGAATGCAATAAAAGTATAGAGTATTGAGTATTGAAAAAAAAACGCATGCGGTTGATTCGCTGTAAATTTGCAACGAGTCAAGTATTTTGTACCACATAGAGTTAAATATGAAGTAACGCGCTTGGCAGTTAAAGAAACGCACCGAGAAACCTGGTCGATACCAATACTATCCGAATTTGTTTTTTAGATACGCTCGTAAATATTAATATCCTGCGACCTTAATAGGCATTAAGGCCGTCTATGGATGCTCCATAACTTGTTTAGTAAACTCAATTTTTTATTAAAAGCGTGCCCTTTTTACCGCCCGTACGGGGACCCGTAATTGCGTTTGTTATACCGTACGGTAGAAATAACGTACCGCATTCTACCGCACCATAGTGCGCGCTAGCCCTAACGGAAGTGGAACTATCATTGAGTGTAGGTACTAAATAAAGGATTCTTCAACGGATACATAACTTTGACTAAATGATGTTAGGCTTGTGACTTAGTACTAACAGCCGCATGGTCGATCGATCAGGCTAAACTACGCTTGTCGCGGTTGATCCGTCGATAGGTGAGCATATTTACATGCCGAGACCCCGCCATGCCTCAGAAAGCACGTCAAGCCGTTGGTCTCGGCTGTCATTAGTGGATCTTTGACAGTCGCTACGGGTCTTCAGAAAGCCTAAATTCTGACATTCAGTCGTACCAAGGGGTTTCATATCTATACTTAATATTATAAAGCTGAAGAGTTTGTTTTGTTGGTTGAACACGGTAATCTTAGGAACTACTGATCCGAATCGAAAAAACATTTTTGAATTGGGTAGCCTATTTATTAAGGAAGGCTATAAGCTATATAACACCACGCTGCAAATAAAAAGAGCGGAGCAGCAACGAAAAATGGACGAAAACTGGCAGGCAATTCGATGCGACGGGAAGGGTCAGGGGAGCAAAAAATTTGACGCGGACGAAGTCGCGGGCAGAAGCTAGTAACCCAATAACTTGGTTATGGAGATAGACAGCTCCATGTAAAACACTGGTATTTAGCTATATCTGGTTGGACTGGAATCCGATTCCAACATACCTAGGAAAAAGTGTAGGCAGATGATGATGTTAGGTTTATAGATTCTGGGCGATCAAAACTAGATCCATACTAGGCCATCTTAAACTGGTTTAGTCACCGCCGATGTTCCGCCCGCCGCATCCAATAAATTCGCGGGTCAGCTAAAATTGGACGCCTGGCAATCTTATACAACCCGTCTGTTTCGCAGTAACTTTGGAGGAAAACAGAGAAAACGAAAACACCAACCGATAAACAACATTTCCATAATCATAGTTACGATTCGTTGAACTTTGACCCCCGAACAACCATTGTCTTAAACACATTACACAGCTGACATAAAAACGAGTACGTGACAAGTAATCTCTGTATCGAAAGTGAAAGGCGTAGCCTCGACCGCATCGCGTGAGAATATTTTTACAACCACATCTGCAAAAACATCATACACTGCTCACTTAAACAGACATTTTTACGACTTATTCAAAAATACGCGTCTATGGTTCGCATGTCTACATCCATTGTCGGTACGTGTGCCTATCGAGGTGAGTAGCTCAATGAGTACGTGTCCATGTCACAGCATTGGCGAAGAGGATTTATATTACGTGATATACAACTGTGCTAAATGTGCTGTATTAGTATCTTATCGCAAGGGAATAAGGTTTACATTCGTGGGAACTGTTCGGTTTGAGGTTAATATGTGATGCATCTAATGGTCATAAATTCTAAGTAGACACTCAATCTGAGTGGTAATTTTATTTATAGCGTTTTTTATTCAAATATAAATTATGAATGAATGTCGTAATAGACAGATGAGAGTTTTGAATTGAGTAATTTTTATTGCAAACCAAGAGGAATAGCATTTTTCAGTTGAATGAAAAAGTAAATGAGAAAGAGGGAGAAAAAGATATTTAAATATTATTAGTCCTAAATAGGGTGGTATTCATTGACGCGCATTGTATTACTATGATTCAGTACATTATTTTGAACCCCCTGAGTTGAAATTTAACGTCGGTTATCATAATTTCAGCGGAAAGACGACCACTGCTGAATATAGACCTCCTCAAGCCAACGCCACTTCGACGTTTCGTTTTTTTTTATAACGTCGTTTTAAAAAATAACATTACTGTTCCATACATTTTAACCGCGTTGGCATAGAACGTTTTTGGAAATAGCAGATTTTTATTTATAACTGACAGAATCATGTGCTGGATCTATAGTAACATAATGTTTTGTCATGAATAATCTCTAAGACTAAGTACTAATTCTAGAAAGAAAGAAAGAAAAATTGTTTATTCTGCACAAACAAAACGCACATTACAAAATAAAAATTAAAAAGATACATAAAATGCAACGTAGCCAATAGTCCCGTATTTAAGTCAATAAAAAATTAACAGTTCAGCAATATTGACATTGCTTGTGATTTATGACTAGTGACCAAAGACAAAACAGAATATGTTACGACATTGGCAATTACATCACATATACAAAACAAAAACAAAATGCCGATTGTAGATTGCATTAATTATCTACTCTTATAACGACTACTCTCTTCTCTTCTAAACGATATTACTAGATTCTTATTAGTCATCATTATATTCCGTATACAGCAACATAATATCAGCTTTTAAATAATATCCCTGGAAACACCACATGATGCTGCTATCCACCTAACTCTTGATTGCTGAATCTTGGTCCCGTAACGCACTACAGCAGCAGGAATGGCTTTAATTTTGACATTACTATAATACATTGATTAAATAAAAGATATAATAGTATCTTAGGAAAACCAACACACTGCTATCTGATCCCAAACTAAGCAGAACCTGTACTATGGTAACCAGATAACTGATAAATATACTTTTTACTTCTAAATACATACATATTATAAATAAATGCCACCCAGACACAGAACAAATGATTGTGCTCATCACACAAAAAATTCTTCTGGGTGGGAATCGAACCCACGAACTCAGTCTTAGCAGTCAGGGTTTTTTTTTGTGAGTGGGAAATCATCAAATGTGAATCATCGCTCTGGATGGAGCGGAAGGGTGTGTCAGAATTTTACGGACTAAAACCCACCCATGTTCCTTCAGTTGCCCATATGCCAGGGCCACGGTAAGCAGTCAGGGTTACTAACCACTAGACTCTCAGGCCAGTAAAAATTTCATTGCGTTATTCACGGCAGTAAGCAGGCATTTTTCTGGACCATTTGAAGTAATGGATTAGCAATAACATTTAAAAAAAAAAACAGATTTGGACAAAGATATTATCGCGCATTGGTACAAAGTCATACGACAATACAAACATACATTCAACTGCGTAAGTGACCCATCAATCATGTAACGAAACCATTGCGAGTTGACACACATATTGTAACGTCTGTCCTGTGTTGGCCAATCGATGGACGCTAAACCATTTGAACATCATCAAATGAACTACAATAAACCGTTGCATTGCTTTTTGCAATGACTTCAGTGTGCAATGTGGTGACAAGAAAATTGGGTTTCTTTTGCATAATCGTTTAGTGTTGTACTGGGTGTTAGCTGCTAGCCATTTAATTTAGAACCCAAAGGTGATTGTTTTTTTTGTTTTGTGTCATAAAAAAGATATTTCCCAAGTAGCATTGAGACGCTCGCTATGCTCAGTTTTAATATAAAAGTCTTAAGAGTATTCAAATGACAAGATACCGAAACTAAAGTAAAATTATAAGTAAGCTCTGTGGGTGACATTTGTTTTAAAAACAAAAAAATAATAATAAGTATTTAGCAAGAATTGTAAACCTCACTAAACTACTTGTATATAATAATATCACGCTTATATTCCCTAAACGATAAGAAAGAAAAGTTTTTTTTTTTCTCATTTGGTTTTAATGAGGGTCTGGCAGTTTCAGTAATTTATGTATCTTTTCTTAGTATGAAATCGTTGAGCTCCCTAAGTTCTAAGTTGAACTGCATGATTACTGATAAATGCGTGCACTGATTAGACAAGACCACTCAATCTTCGTAGTTTTTTCCTCAATAGACCATTTCAGACACCAGTCCACATAGTCATCACATGATCTGACCAAGATTATGATTGTATGGACGTTAAAAGAGATTGTGACCTCTGTGAGTTTGTTTTGGCCTTTCTTCTCATTATAGTCAAATTCGAAATTTTACAGATTTACATGAAATGAATGTCGATAAAATTTAAGATTTGCAAGTATGATCTAAGAATGACCACTATTTAGACTGTATTCATTGATACACATTCTACATCCAATGTTATTACTAACATTACAACATTCCCAATAGTAAGAAAAGCCAAAATATAATCATTCATATAAAACTAAAGCTAGTCGACATCATACTTATTGAAGTTGACGGGTTCAACTTATGTCTGTCAAGAAAAATACTGCCAGAAATAGCGTTGATATTTCCCGGAAACGAGGAAATGCCTTTGAATTATTTATACAGGATTATGCGTAATTATGAAAGTGGTTATTATAATAATATAATAAATTGTTTATTTCTGACTTCAAGTATTCACAATCCATATAGTTTTAGTAATTATGATTTACAACTATGTTGGTACACCATTACAAACTAAAATTAATTAATCAATATTATATTAGTGTCTTTGGATCATTTTGCCACTGTTTTCCGAAATTAAAGAATTTTTTCTCTTTATAGTGTTTTTTTTTTCGGAAATCGGTGGTTTTTTTTCTGTTTGAAAAAGTTTATATTTTTCACTTTGTAACCGACGAAAAAAACGGAGAAGGTTCTCAATTCGACGCGTATATTTTTTTTTATGTATGACCATGCATAACTTTTTAAATAGTAGTGTGATTGTAATAATTCTTTTTTTATTGGAAAGAATATACTTCGAAGGTGGTTCCATATAAATTTGAAAAACCAGATCGAACCCTAAGGGTCGGAAAACAGGGGATGATTGATTGTTCACTCACTGATTGTAATGTATAACCACGCATAACTTTATACAGTACTCTGTATAAAGTCCGATTTTGATAATTCTTTTTTATTGGATAGGGTATACCTTGCCAAGTATTATTAGTACATTAATGTAACACAAAATATAAAAAAAAAAAACTTTTTAACAAAAAATTAAACCGCCGAAAAAACTGAAAAGCAAAAAATTATAAACCTTTAAAATTTTGAGTCGGCGCTAAAAAAATTAATGAACAAAGATCACTCAAAGCGCCGACTCATAATTTTAAAGGTTTATTACTTAATGCTTTTCAGTTTTATCGGCGGTTTAATTTTTTGTTAAAAAGTTTTTTTGGTTATGGAATCTACCCTGCACTAAAAATAATTAATCATTCGTATACCACTACTGGCCAGGTCAATAGCAGTAGCAGTATAAGTATTCGAATATCATCACGATACACAAAGCGGATTAAATATCGAATTATCGTAAGCTAACGCAAAAACGACCTCCTTTTTTGAAGTCGCTTAATGATGTGGTCAAATATGGCTTCGATACCCAGTGTTTTATAAAGAGACTGTCAACTCTGTCCAATAATGTTTTACGAAGCTGTTGGAGCTTCCCCGTAACCTTCCCATTATTGGCTCTGTTCTCTCCGGAAGGGCTTCCGCGAACATATGCGACGCGCTGCAGACGTGCGGAAACCCCATGAGCATCCTAGATCCATTATTGCACAGGGCGTTGTGGGGTTTCTACGTAAGTCACTCACAAGCTACAAGTGGTGTTGACAGTATGCCTTGAATATTTTAGGATAGTCTGGGGCATACTTCGTCTCGCGTTTAGGTTTGAGCTATAAGATAAGACTTGATACCGTAGCTAGGTAACGGAACTGACTGCCTTGGTGCACAGCGAATGTCCACTCGTTGTTTAAGCACTTCATTTAGTTTATTTAAACAAATGAATCCATATTGTCCGCTAACGATATTTTTATATATCTAATTTTTTGTTTGAAAAGTCATCGTATTTGAAAATATTTTATTTTATTTGAAGCCCAAGTTTGAAGTTAAAGTAGGCAAAATAACATCAAGCTAGGCGTGAGAGTACATGGGAACTCGTTACTTCCTTCTGCGAAGCAGTAATGCTCGCGAAGGAGAAGGCGGAGCGCGTGAGAAAAAGGCAATCCTTGCGCCCTCATGCTCTTAGCCGCCGCAGGAGATGCCTTGGGCATCGGGAGTCTAAGAGATGTCAGCAATAATTGGAGGGAACTTCTAGGGTCGCTGATTTGGTCAAAAGACTTACCGTGGCACTGGCACAGGCTACTGGAAGAACACAGGTCGGTTTTAGTCAGTAAAAGTTTGATACGACCAATGCAGGGGGGTCATTTCTTTGTACAGAAAAGTAAATCTATATGTTTGTTTGTTGCTTTTTTTGACAAAGGAACTACTGAAACGATTGTTGTGAAATTAGGCAGAAAGGGAACTTTGGACATGGAGGGTTGCCCATGTCCCAGGCTCCCTTTCTGCCTAATTTTATCGTTATGAATTAAGACTGATAGATAGCCTTAAACCTGGAGAAACCACTCTAGATAAATATACTATAATATAATAAAACACGAAATACAAGCAAATTAAGTCTCGAGCTACTAGTTTATTATAAAAAGGAAGTGAAAGAAGTACAACCTGAGTTCTTACGAAAGATACAATTAATTGAATACTTTGTGCAAATAATTTTTATTTTTTTATAAATACGCTTTACGAACATGAATATTACATTCTTGGTTCAACAGCTTACTTACTCATATTCTCAACAGAGGTCACATCACATATACATTGCTCAACATATGCACAATCGTTTGACCTTTAATATTTTGTAACTGTTAGTGGCACTAATTTGCAAGATTCGGTTTGAAATTGTTAAGTTTTTAACATCAGTAGAAGTGGTATTGACCCAAGCTTTCAAACTCGACTGCTCATCTACATTGCGCTCTAGCACTGCATAGGAATCTAAATAATCCAATATTATTTCATAGTAGGAGGAAATGGAGGAGGCCTTTTCCAATGAGCACACAGGCCAGACAGCCGACGTGAGTACTAAAATATAATTTGTGTTTACTACTTCGTTGGTTTAGTGGTCGCAAGCGGTACATAAGGTCGTGGGTTAAATTTCAGGGTGAGCGAATTGTTATTAGGTTTCGTATTATGAAATCTCTTAGTAGCAGAGTCTGGACTAGTGCCCGGTTACTGCCAATAGGCTCCTTATAACCTTGGACTGAAATATAGTTGGCGAAATGTGGGTGCACTATATGTACACCTCTGCAAAAGCCTTCGGAGAAACAAGGCGTGATATTATGTAATAATGTTATAGTAGTAGAACAAGCTTCAAATAGTCTGAATAAATAGTTTGTATTATGATTATAAAGCAAAATTGTAGTCTAATTTTTGGTCACGAGATGATCGTATTTCAAATTAAAATTTCTAAAATTTCATCACAGTGTAGACAAAAGCTTATTACAGAATTGATTTCAAAGGGACCAGAATATCCTAGGCTAAATTGATGGGTAATGATAGTATAAGCAATCCCGAAAATCTCATAGAATTTTCGAGAAGGGTCTGTCAAATCAGACAGACCTATAATCCAGTAGCTCACTGACCGTATATAGGCGAATCCTTTGGCATAATCCTTTTGATAAAAGGATACTGTCCAAATCATTTTAGGTCAAGGATCCTAAAGTATCGGTTTTTCCTTTTACGTAGTTATTTATTTTTATATAAGTTGGTACTGTGTTTTGAGATGGCAAGGATAATTTCATGATTTAAGACAGATTGAGATTTTTTCAAGGTACAGTCAGTTGTAAAACAAATTGAGAATTAGCCAATTATATATTCTGTTATAGCGATTTTATACACGTATCAAAGAATAACCAATTGTGATTAGAACATTCGGAGTTTACTAAACAATTAGTTTCCCTGACTTTACAGAAGTGATAATGAGCACTTATTCCAAAAATAAGTTAGTATAAGATTAAAGTTACCGGTTATTCAAAAAGAAGTCATGTTTTTAAACTAAGCTGAGAAACAGCACTATTTGAACGTTAAAATTTCATAAGGCAGTCAGCCTTCACCACTTTCTAGTGCTTCAGCTGGGAAGAAGAAGTGTCGCAACAAACTCCCCAAAACTATTGATCTTCACAATAACACAGAATATGGCAGAAATACTCTAAATTACAGAAATAGAATAGATTCTAAACTTCATGATCGTCAATATAAATACCTAAAAATGCAGATATTGAGAATTTGTTAACTAAACAAACAGAAAGAATTAATTATTTTGTCATGTTACTATCATCTCGACGCTTTTAAAGTAAAATAGCGATCACAATATATTGTCCTACTAATCATTTAAACAAATTCCCTCATTCATTGTTGCCATGTGTTCCAATAGTTCCAATGGTCTATCCCAAAACACCATTACTCATATCACTAATTCCGTCATTAATTAAAACGACATTTGAACGATTAATAAATTCGTCCCTTTCCATGAAATGTATATTGTGGTTTTAAATTGAATGCAATAGCTTCGAGTAATTATGTCTAGCTAATTATTTTGCGGTAAATCGGTTCACATTTTGGTTTTGTTCAATGATTCAGACTTACTCGTTTGTATATTTAGGTTGGCGTTCTGTGAATTATCGTGCCCGAGAGAACTTTAGTTAAATAATACGAAATTATTTAGCCTCGTTAAATGAACTGTACCTACACTATGTTACTTTACTACATAACTTGATGTGAGAGAAAAGTATACAGTTTGATGTATTTCTTTCACTGCCTCTAGCAAAGCGTACTAATTTATAAGTATTAAAATTCTTTGCATAAAAGAAAAGTTAAGAATCAAGAGGACCTTTGTATACTCAACAACTCCATGTCATTGTAGTCCCACTTTAGAAACTACACATTAATGTTACCAACATTTTAACAATCCTTAAAAAAACCTCAGACACCACTGCGACATCATAATCTAAACAGAACACAATTCCACCAACAAAACAAATCACACCTTTTTAAAAACGGAGCGACCAAAACTAAAAATAAAGAATACCAAACCTACCACAGCACTAAAATCCAGCGAGCACCATTCACTTCACTTCACTAGTTCCGTCCGACGGCAGGCACTGTACTGAGGACGTTGGCTACCACCACCCAATGGTTGCGACACTCGCTTCAATGGTCACAATGACGACCTGTAGTGGTAGCAGACACAGTGTGCTTACACAATGATGATTAATGTTACAAAATATATGACAAGACAGGATGGGTCCTAGTATAGGTCCTTGGGGAACCGCTTTATATGACTCACTTAGGATCATTATTTTCAATGCTATTGCATTTCGTGGTCATTATGACCTAAGTTGTTTGTTATATGAATTAACTTTGTCGATATACGAATGACTATAGATATAGGAACCTGACCCAGATCATCCGTCACATTTGAAAAGTAAAACTCCGAATTATTCATACAATACAATCTTTACTTAGATATGGAGTGAAAGGAAAATACTAAGCAACATAGTACTATTGTTTTATGTTTATAAAGCATGAAAAAAAGATCGTTTCTACAACTTTACGTTTGTCTTCCGGAAAAAACAGATTTGAAAAGGGTTTTTATCTAATCATAGGGTACTAGCCATTTTATCAAAATATTGATGAACAATGTTTTGAGCTGCAAGTGTTTAATTCTCAAACAAAAACAAAAAAAACATTACCTGTGAATATAAAGTAATCGCTTAAAATGGCAGTATGTTTACCTTCACCGATTAAAATAGATTGCTACTGTGTAAATGATTATTATAAACTATGTAGTCAGAAAGAGGCCGTTCTTTTCCGGTTCGTTACGTAACATCCTGCATCGGCGGCTCAGTCATAATCATAACATTAGTTGAATGCATCTAATGAGTTAGATATACATTTGTTCTCATTCTCTTATCTATTATGTAAATTTATACAAATACGCGTTGAGCCAATGACCGGTAGAACTTTTTTTTTGTCATAATGTGTTGTCGTTTTGCTTATTTTTTTAACTATTGGTGGGTACTGCCAATATTTAAAAAATAATAAAGACAATAATGTTAGTAACTATTATCAAGGCCTTAAACAACACACCCTATAAATTTTATTATGATTTCGATATTTATGCATAAAGCCGTTGGTCCTACGCCTGATCTCTCTCCGGTCGTGTCGGATTGCCATCCCATCGGACTATGAGAGTAAGGGAAGAGTGAGTGCTCCTATGTCTGCGCACACACTTGAGCAATATAATATCTCCCGCATCGATGGCTAGTCTCCGTTGCAATTGGCCGCCGTGACCGGAGTACGGCCTGGAGGACTATATACCGGATGACATTTTTTACCGTCTCGACCTTCATACAGTGTGTTGTGTAACTAGAATAGAAGGCAGGAAGGCCCTCAGATTCATCGCAGGTGACTAAAAGAGCGCGGGACGCGGGCTGACGGGGATGCGAGTGCAGCTTGTGCGCCTACGAAAGATCAATTTGGCCGCCTATCGGCCGGCTTCAAAGGGTAGGACCGCGCTACAAAATCATTGATATATGCCGCGCATTGAGTAGGGTGTCTATGATTTGAGTTTCGATAGATTTTAATTGATTTTTTTATTTTATTTTTTCCTAATTTCTGTTTTTGTTGTTCTAGTATGAAAATGTTACTTTAAATGTGAAGTATTTATTGCTAGATCAATTTTATTACATGTTATTCAAAAATAAAAATAATTAAAATTTCTATGCCAAAGGCTTCTACTCCGTTCACCTATTACAGCCATTTTTTTTCAAGAGGTTAAAAAAAGTCACCCGGTATATATACATGCATTTACAAAAGCATTAGTCGCCCAGAGATAACGGTGACGTTATACGAGTTGTAGGTCATAGGATAGAACCCAGACAAGCGCTTTACTTTGTATCAATTATTTCTTCACTACTCTCAAAACAGCCTAAGAAAACATCGTGACGAAACTGGAATGTCTTAGAACCAAAAATTCAAATACATGTGACATCTACCAACACGCACTGGGCCTGCGTGGTGGATTACGGTCCGCTCTCACAGAAAGGAGGCCTGTGTCCCAACAGTGGGAACATTATGGGCTAGTTACATGCATTTATCACAGTTTAAGCAATGATTTACATGTAAGTACAAAGTAATGCATCATTAATAAAATATTGCCTGTAGGCAATCCTACAGACAATGGCCGGCCTTCCATCCTGCACCGCTGCCCTGTCACATGTGCATTTGATGATTTTATGACTGCGTTAATGAGGGAGTTGGCGCAGCTGAATTTTGGGCCGAAGATTTTAGGACATTTTGCTATCGGCACGCTAAGAAAAATAATAAAATATTTCAGGGATTTGCCATGTAGCTGGGATATCAATTTGAATGAAATTGCAATGAAAAGAAAACCATTGCGATATTGAAAAAAGACTCAGAATACATGGCAAAAACTAGACATCGTTTCTGAACTCAGCATCTAACACACTCTGTGATAATTATGATTTCTTCCTTCATTCCTCAATACTAACGATAAATTGGGAATTGGTGTTTTTCAATACGTAGTAATTGCGACGAAACTGTTTAATTTGCAATAGCGTCAATCACTTAGAATTTTGTAAGTGCCTAGTTTTTATTGACTGTCGTAATGATTTAAAAACCTAAAAAGTTGAAGTATCTATTTCTTTAGGATTGCACAGTATACAGATATACGTACAGGTTGCAACCATAACTCGAGGTACAGGTGCAACTATGCGTAACGTGTACCATACAGATATTTGACACGACCCATAGAAATATTAGTTTTTTCTATTTTTTTTTAAATTAATTAAATTTGAAAAAAAAAATACTTCAAAGTCAAATCGTAAATTTTAATTAGAAGATAATAATTTTGAACGTCACAAATAACAAGAAAATCCGGCACAATGCGAGTCGGACTTACACACGAAGAGTTAGGGTGTTTCCATACAAGAAACGTGTTTTTTTCAGCATTTTTTGCCTTGCAGTCATCATCATCATCATCATCATTACAGCCGTAAGACGTCCACTACTGGACATAAGCCTCCCCCAATTTAGGAGGCTTTGCCATAATCGCCACGCTTGGCAGGCAGGGTGGCGATCGCAGTATAGTGGTAAAATGCATAGAGAACGCTGCTGCCCATTCTCTAGTAAGTCCCTTAGTCGCCTTTTACTACACCCACGGAAAGAAATGGGATGATGCTATTCTTTACGTCCGGCACCACACGAGAACATGCATTTTTTGCCTTGCAGTACCACAAGGCAAACAATGTTGAACAAGAAACGTTTCTCCTCTTTAATTTTTATCAACTTTATTTTCGTTTTAAATATTCGTTTTTATAGCGGCCATTAAAATACACGTTATGTAAAATTTCGTCTTTCTACCTATTACGGTTCATGAGATACAGCCCGCTGACAGACGGACGGACGAACAGCAGAGGCTGAGGAATAGGGTTCCTTTGACACTTTTAGGGTACATTACCCTATAAAAGATGAATTGACTCTAGTTGTTACTTACAATTAGTAGTTTAGTATTGAAAATAATAGGCAAGAAAGTCCATAGTTAATCTTTTAAATCAAAATGACTGTATAAATATTTTGCATTCATTAATGAGAAGACGTTGTGTAGACAGCATCTATTATTGACGCTGTCTGCACATCGTCTTCACATTAATCGGAACGAACAAGCTGTTTAAAATGGTATAAGCAACTATGAAAATTAAATATTATTTCAATGATGACAAGGAATGTTTCAGAATGAAGACAATACACGACAACTGTCATTCTGACAACAACTTTATCCTATTGAGATAAAGTTTAATTTTCTTAGTTGTTGAGATCATTTTGCAGTCTTTTGTCCCGATATTTTTGACGCTAACTGACCACCAGAGGTCGGAAAAGGTAGTTATTTATGTACTTGCATCGAAATATTGATATTAATATGGATCTTCCCGGAATTTCTAATATACAATCCCGCGTGACCAACGTGTATATTACAAATAAATAATAATAAAAACCTCAGAGATGCATAAGACAAATAAAACAAAGATAAATAACATACAATTTTACTAGTATTAAATTCACAATACAAATTATTAATAGTCTTAAGCAAATTCTCATACTTATATTTCGCTTTTTTTATAAATAGATCACGGGATTTTTCTGCTCTTCAAAATTAATCCTGGGATTTGGGGCATATCCACTTTATTCTTTCGTTCTACCTAATTCGGACCTCTGCTAATCACTAACCTAGATTAAAAACACTATATTTACAAAAAGTTATACAATATTTGCAGATTAAGTATTAACATCTTGAACCATTCTGCATCTGCACTGTAAAAGTAAACAAGTGAATAACCTTATATAATTGTATAGCCTTATCTATATTGGTGTACAGCCGGCAGAGAAAGTTGTTCCGTGACAATGTCAATACCGCGCTGCCGAGGACGGAAGCGTTCGCGTAATCATTACGAAACTTGCGTCTACCTGTGTACGTTGCATCGGTTAGTGTATATAATTACTTTTTGTATTACTTATGTGGTATATTATGTCATAAAGGAATTTGGAATAGTACGTGCTAATAGGATAACTGGTTTGATTGTATTTTTCTACATTGCCGTACTTTCGAAGTAATTAAAAAAGTTATTCAATTAGTGTACTTTGACGACAAACTCAAACTCAAAGCATTTATTTCAAACTAGCTTCTGCCCACGACTTCGTCCGCGTCAAATTTTTGCTCCCCTGACCCTTCCCGTCGCATCGACTTGCCTGCTAATTTTCGTCCATTTTTCATTGCGGCTCGCTCCTTTTGAGTTATAGTGAGACAACCTTAAAAGATAGACATATGCTCTCGCGGACTTTTTTTTAGAACTTTTTAAAAGGAAAAATTCCGTCATACATGATTTTTGCGTTACTTTAACCGTTTACGCAGCGCACGCAACGGAAACTCTCAAAAGGAATAAATTTTTCCCGTTTTTGCGACATTTTTCATTACTGCTCCGCTCCTCTTAGTTGTAGCGTGATGTTATATAACCTATAGCCTCCCTCGATAAATAGGCTACCCAACACAAAAAGAATTTTTCAATTCGGACCAGTAGTTCCTGAGATTAGCGCGTTCAATCAAACAAACAAACAAACAAACTCTTCAGCTTTATAATATTAGTATAGACAAACCAATTACAGGCACTCTTGAACTGTCAAGGGGCGTTGATTCAAAAAATGAAGCTAGTTGTCCATTCCATTATGGAGAAGAACGAGCAAGAAACTCCATGGACAATCTTTTCAATGTAAATGTTACTACAATAAGTTCGTTACATCACTTATGTTAAAATTATCAATGTGAAAACGATCTAAAAAGACGTGAACATTAACCCCTTTATTCATAAACGATGATTAAAGTTAAAAGATGTTTAAACGTCAAAAATGTATGGTTAAACAGCAGCTAATCATTACTTAACTTTAATCAACATTTATGAATAAAGGGGTAAAAGCGTCCGTAATTAAAACAATGATAAAATTATAATTCACAAATTAAAATAAGCCGAGGCAGCTAAGCGAAGACCAGTCCCTACTGACGGCGCCCGTTCACGAACATGACGTACGGATTAGCACCATTTAGCTTAACCATTTTGAAGGGAACTTAATGATTCAAAATACAAGCCACAATCGAGACAATTGAGCGCGCATGACATACTCTCAGCTGCCAGGGTACATACCATTCAATGAAAGACGTACCGAGTAAATGGTAGCGTAGGAACATAGTGCTCACACATACTATGCATTACCAAAAAATTGAATTTATATATCTAGTTCTCACAATCTTTAGTAACCCCAACAAGTTTTGAATGCTAATCAAATTAGTTTATGCGACCATGTGGAGCAGAGCAAGCAGCATTTAGCCAAGCTTTTTGTCAGCAATGTAATCCACTAATTTATTATATGTTAAATTTCAACATATTTTTAAGATATGCAGCGATAATTTTTACTTTTTGCGTCGATAACCAAATGAAAACATATCCAAGCAAAATTGGATAACACAGCTTTTCAATCAAAGTCTTACGTTATTCCAAGAACTGCGAACCCAGCAAAATATTCATGAAAATCCTATCTAAAGGGATAGCCTGAATAAATCATAGATCAACTATTTTTAGAAGTCACCCGAATCAGCAAAGTCAAACTCACTAGAAACATAACAGATTTATTACCTATTAGCAAGGATACGCAAAAGCTGACCACAGAGGAGACCCGATTAACTTAATCGACCACGTCGGTCCTCTGAGAGGGGGCACGGCTGAAGGTATTAACTCATGAAACAAGGTCACGTGGACCGAATAGATAATGGGTCGTGTGAGGCGACACGAAGTGTTGGTAGGGTCAGTATGCGGAGCACTGACTTCGGATTAAGGATTTGAAGTAACTTGGCCTTAAGAGCATGAGTGAATGGACGCAAAAATATCACGGCGGTTTTAATCGCACACTGACGTTTAAAAGGGACTATGCGATAGTTTGGTACCTAGTTAGGTACAGTAAGCGGTGCTAATGAGACACGGGACTGAACATACACACATTATATAGTTACTAGTTTTTACCCGCAGCTTAGCTCGCGTTAAAAATAACATTTTTTTTATAAAGTATCCCAATGTTACTTCTAATACTACTTCTAACAATATATATCTTTTAACACTACTTCTACTTCTAATAATATACATAGATATATACTACTTCTAATAATCCAAGAATATGTGTACAAAGTTTCATGATGATCAGTTAAATAGTTTTTGCGTGAAAGCTTAACAAGCAAACTTACATTCACATTTATAATTTTATAGTATGATTTATTATAATGTACAAAAGATATTACTCAATGCGATCGACACAAGGAATGACGGATCTGTTAGGAAAAATCTCCATGGCAACGGTATTTGTCCAAAGAGGTGCTTTGTGATGCAAACTCTAAAACTATATTTGTGATCAAAACTATTTCATTAATTAAATATAAATTGTAGGTATAAATATACAAACCTACTTAGTCAAAAAATAAATTGCATTTTTTATGCATTATGTATTTTATTATTTTTTCTTTTATTTTTTTTTGCTGGTGGAACCGAACGCAATATCGAAACGCGTCGTTTTCGGAAATTACCTCAAAAGGCATGTCAGTCTGCCAGGGTCACGAGATTGTTCAAAAGAGACACCGTGGCCCTGGCAATTGAAGGTACATGGGTGGGTTTTAGTCAGTAAAAGTATAAAAAAATATGGGAAATCATCAAATAACGTCTCCCGCTCTTGGGCGGAGCGGGAGGGCGTGTCAGACTTTTACTCAGGTATGTCAGTCAATATATTTTCTTAGCAAACTGCTTGAATTCTCATCAAGATAAATTAATAAGTGCGATTTCTGCTTGGTAAAGCACAAACATATTTTAATTTACATGATTTGGGGCTAAAACAGAAATATAAGCAAAACAGTATCGTGCTAAGTGACGTCACAATATGGCCACCATAACAACGCACGTTTGAACCACAGTACAATATAGTTCAATTTAATCAACTTTTTGAGCAATAACCATTCGTAAAATTTGACTTTTAACACTAGTCTTGGGTTTATATTACAATTAGTGTTGGGATTTTATCCGGATAAATACTCAAAATGGATAAATACTCGATAAATATCCGTTTTTACTGAGTATTTATCCAAAACAGCGGATAAATACTATTTTATGTTTTCGTAACGTAAGTTTTGTCATTTTACTAACAAAAGGATTAAAATTAATGAAAAATAGACAATGCAGATTGGTATCGTACCTTATTAATCATTTTAACAATTACAAAACGCCAATATTGACAATAATTTCATTCAATTATGAATACAGTTAGTCAATCACTGTCAAAGTTAGATAAAAATATACATTTGTGCATTAATTTTTCACATACATACATGACCTCATGCCTTTCTCCCATGGGGGTAGGCAGAAACTATTTAAGTAACGCTTAAATCATTGTAAAAATAAAAATAAAACTACCTCGTGAAAGTCGAGAAAGATAAACAAATCAAATAACTTGACTTGGCTCGCGAGGTTGTCGACATTGTAGGATATGGATTCAGCTAGCAATGTGCAGTTTTGAGACCAGTGGTGATGTAATTATTTACCACAAGTAAAGCGCCTGCCTGAGTGCGAACCCACGACCTACAAATTGTAAGTCGGGGCTGATACCACCGGGCCACCACTGCTATCGCCAATATGAAAGGCATGTCAGACTTTTACTGACTAAAACCCACCTGTGTTCCTTTAGTTGCCTATGCCAGGGTACCTCTTTTAAACAGATCTGCAACCCTGGCAGGCATCGGTCCTCGCGGACTCCTCGAGGCGCGCGTGGAACACAATGCGCCGTCGACACGGGCCTGTTCTTTACCGTGGCGAGCAATGGGTGGCTCGCCCCCGCAAGCCCGTGGCCACCGTGGCCGAGAGTCCACAATGAACTCCCGACGCCCGGGGCGTCTCCTCCTACGGTGGCAAGGGACATGAGGGCGCACAGACTGACTCTCCCTAACGCGCTCCACCTCCTCCTTCGCGAGCCTTACTTCTTCGCAGAAGGAGGTGACAACTTCTTATGCCCTCTCGCTCCATACCATGGCCTACATCAGGGCCGGACGCGAGAGATCGCCGCTGCCAATCGCCTCTACGAGGATACGGCGTTGCACCGCCCAAGCAGGGTAAACCTCCACTCTATGCACCACCGTATCTTCCAGGCGATCTACACAGTGGTAAAATTTACTGAAACCTGCTTTTGGATTTTCTCTAATCCAATGACTCATTATCATTATCTGTCTGTCAATATAACCCATTTTGTGTTGATTTCATACCCTTCAATATTATAAACACTAGAAGTGCATTGCATTTGTTGAACGCTTTTTGAAAGACAGGTTCTTTTATGGGTTCAAAAACAGATACGCATTGATATACCCAATCCCAAAAGTTATCGTCAAGCAAAGCTGCTTGTAGCATTTGACTTGTCGATATATTTTTCTTTTGCGTACGCTGAGAGAGCGGCTTTTCTATTTTTCATACTCCTGATCGTAGATATTTGCCCTATTTTGTGTAGCATGGCAGGTTTAACTTTTCTCCCGTTACCTTTTGTTTTACGATTTGTTGTAGCTTCGATCGTGGTTTTTGGGTTTAGTTCTTGTGATTTTTTGACTGTCTTATAAATCGATGAACGCTGGCTGCACGCACGGAAAAACATGACTCATTGTCACGTTCCGCTTGAACCGGGCGTGTAAGCGAGAGCGCGAAACAAGCGATAGAGAGGCACGATCGGCCTTAGCGTTCAACTTGTGAAATAATAAGGATATAATAATAATAATATTCCACAACTATCACACAACGCCATCTAGTCCCAAGCTAAGCAGAGCTTGTGTTATGGGTACTAGACAACTGATAAACATACTTATATATTTCTAAATACATACATATTATAGATAAATTACACCCAGACACAGAACAAATGATCGTGCTCATCACACAAACATTTGTCCTGGGTGGGAATCGAACCCACGACCTCCGGCATAGCAGTCAGGGTCACTAACCACTAGACCAACAGGCCTGGCCAGGCCTGTCAAATCTATCTCTCTTCCACTCCATCGGCCAATACATCCGAGTAAAAGAGATTTAGACATTATCACGTAAAATTATCGTCCGTATACCGACTTTACAGACAACCAATTGTTTTTTATTAAAGATTTTGTCATATCTGCACAGTTTATAATTTTTTGAAACTACCGCATTTCAGTGCACCATGAGCCAGTAAATTACTAGTGTGTGCTGCGCAGTTTAAAGGCTCAACACCTTTAACTAATTGAAAAGCCCTTTGCATGTTTATAGCGTTGGCAAACAACAACAACAACAAACTTGTCTTCGCCGCATTTTTCTTGATTTTTAGAAGCTCTTCACAGAGATAATCAATTATGTGGCTATTCTCTACACTCTCAACAAAGAAAGATTCTAAATTTGTATCTAAAGACCATGCTCTATTAGAGACGTTTGGGCTTCTGACACAATTACAGCCCTGGCAATTGACATTAGAACTAAATAATGTAATAACGTAGTATTCTGAAAAGCCTAAATCACAAAAAAGTCATTAACATTATAAAATAATCATCCGATGCGCAAAAAAGATATTTATCCATCATTTTGAGTATTTATCCGATAAAAATGAGTAAAACCGGCCAAGTGCAAGTCGGACTCGCGCACCGAGGGTTCCGTACAAAACTGTAGGTATTTTCGGTTTAAAAATATATATATTTTTTAATTTTTATATTTCAGTTGATTGAATGTAAGGTAAATTGCGGTTTACGATTTATGACGTTTTAAAAAAAAACTACTCACTCGATCTCGTTCAAACCAATTTTCGTTGGTAGTTTGCATGGTAATGTACATCATATATATTTTTTAGTTTTGTCATTCTCTTATTTTAGAAGTTACGGGGGGGGGGGACACACATTTTACCACTTTGGAAATGTCTCTCGCGCAAACTATTCAGTTTAGAAAAAAATGCTAATAGAAACCTCATTACCATTTTTGAAGACCTATTCATAGATACCCCACACGTATGGGTTTGATGAAAAAAAACATTTTTGAGTTTCAGTTCTATGTATGGGGAACCCCAAAATTCATTGTTTTTTTTCTATTTTAGTGTAAAAATCTTAATGCGGTTCACAGAATACACCTACTTACCAAGTTTCAACAGCATAGCTCTTATAGTTTCGGAATAAAATGGCTGTGACATACGGACGGACAGACAGACAGACAGACAGACAGACAGACAGACAGACAGACAGACAGACAGACAGACATGACGAATCTATAAGGGTTCCGTTTTTTGCCATTTGGCAACGGAACCCTAAAAACGAGTATTTATCCGTTTCGGATAAAAACTCGAGTATTTATCCTCCGAGTATCTATCCACTGCCCATCACTAATTACCTTGCTTCATTGATTAAGAAAAAATAAAAATAACAACCAAGTTCCTTAAAAAAAATACACTACAAAGTGAAAAATAACTTTAATTTCGAGAGTCGGTGTCTTAGGAACTGTATGTTAGGTTTTTTTGCCACCTACTTCGAAAATTAAAGTTATTTTTTAAGGAATTCGGTTGTGATTTTTTTAAAAGTTTTTTTTTTAACTTTTTAGTTATGGTACCTATGTACCCCGCACTAATCTAATCGCCTAATTCGTCCATTTGTTGCACACATACTTAATGCAAATTTAAGTCTTATATTGTTTTCACATGGGTTTCATTGATAAAATGGAACCAAATTGAAATGGGACCACACGGGAAGTACCAGCTTTCAAATAAAAAAAGATTCATCAAAATCGGTTCACCCAGTCAAAAGTTCTGAGCTAAAAAACATTTTAAAAAATTACATTCCAATTGAGACCCTCCTCCTTTTTTAAATCGGTTAAATATTACACGCAAATTTCCTATTCTTGGTGTAGAATCGACCATTAGGAATACAACAGAGTGTATCCCAGCTTTTCCAAAAAAGACAACGTTCGATTTTCAATTCTCGCGCTAAGTAATGCTTTGAAGATTCGTTGCGCAAAAAAATTCTTACGAGACTTTCTTACAACTAAGCGAGCGTGGACTAACTGCTAAAGTGGCACTTTCAATTATAAATCTGAACGCGATTAACACATCTAAACAGCATTCAAGATCAGTGACAGCTGTCAGTGTCATTATTGATGTCAAATTATATTGACGTTGACGTTCCGCGTGGTGCCGGACGTATACAATAGCACCATCCCATTTCTTCGCATGGGTATCGTACAAGGCGACTAAGGGAATTACAAAGGAATGAACGGCAGCGTTCTCTCTTTGCATTTTACCGCCATACTACGATCGCCAACCCGCCTGCCAACCGTGGAGATTATGGCAAACCGGGAGGTGAATTTGGGCCAAATTGGTCTAGTAGTGGACATCTTAAGGCTGAAATGATGATGATGATTATTGACGCTAACCCCTCTTCAACGCAGTTGACATAATGTATTGATCGCGTTCGGTTTCATTGGTGTAATTCGCCTTACGTCACTCGTCGGAGGCAATGACCGCGGAAGTTAAAACAGGTAGCAGGTCTTACTTAGAAAATGCAAGTGGCTGCGGTGAGTGTACTGTTGGGAGTGGGAAGTTATAGCACTACGTAGTTACAGCAAAGTTGAAAATCAAAAGGCTGGCCTTGTTGAAGTAAAGGTGCATAAATTGTTTATGACATTCCCACTCAACAGAATAAACTGTTGACTTTGGACTGAAACTGTGAACAAAGGCCTCCTCTCTGCGTAAGGGAGTGTGTCATAATCTAAAACTCGAGCCCAGTGCGATTTGGTAGATGTCACTTATCTTCGAATTTTTGGTTCTAAGACATGCCGGTTTCCTCACGATGTTTTCCTTCACCGTTTTGAGAGCAGTGGTGATGAAATAATTTACACAAAGTAAAGCGCCTGTTTGGGTTCGAACTCACGACCTACTAGTCGTAAGTCGCGGGCGTTACCACTGGGCCACAACTGCTATCATCTTCGGTGTGACTAATGAACTAGAACTGTCAATCAATAATTCAACACATCATGGGGTGGCGCACCAAAAACGAATCTACTTCCTCTCGAAAGAGCTCAGAGAGCAATGTTAAAGGTAGCAAACTTCCATCCCTTTTTAGATCCATCCATTATAGATTCGTCATGTCTGTCTGTCCGTCTGTCTATCTGTCTGTCTGTCTGTCTGTCTGTCTGTCCGTCCGTATGTCACAGCCACTTTTCTCCGAAACTATAAGAGCTATGCTGTTGAAACTTGGTAAGTAGATGTATTGTGTGAACCGCATTAAGATTTTTACACTAAAATAGAAAAAAAAAACAATAAATTTTGGGGTTCCCCATACTTAGAACTGAATCTCAAAAAACATTTTTTCATCAAACCCATACGTATATATATATGAATAGGTCTTCAAAAATGGTATTGAGGTTTCTAAAATCATTTTTCTCTAAACTGAATAGTTTGCGCGAGAGACACTTCCAAAGTGGTAAAATGTGTGTCCCCCCCGCCCCCCCCCCCCCCGTAACTTCTAAAATAAGAGAATGATAAAACTAAAAATGACGACGATAAACAAATGTATCCTATATGCGGATGATATGACCCTTAGTATTATAAAAGAAAATGACGACATTATTGAGTACCAAAATGAAAAAAACATGACATTAAATAAAATTATTACATGGCTAGAACACAATAACTTACATATTAACATTAAAAAAACAAAAATGATACAATTCCAGACATAGGTATAACAGTACGCGTCCACGACTTAAAATACAATATGGAAATGAGACAATTGAAGAGGTCGATTACGTAAAATTCTTGGGTATAATAATTGACAAAAACTGTAACTGGAAATCTCATAATGACGATCTATGTAAGAGGATAGATAGATTTGTATTTGTTTTATATAGACTAACACGTGTGGCTAGTGTTAACGCGGCAATATGTGCATACCATGGCTATGTGTCATCAATTCTGCGCTATGGCATTATAATATGGGGTAATTCAGTTGAACTTACAAGAGTTTTTCGAGCTCAGAAAAAATGCATACGCTCAATTTGCGGAGCGCACCCACTGGACAGTTGTGTTCCACTATTTAAGAAACTTAAAATACTGCCAATTCCAGCACTATATATTTTTGAAATCTGTATCTTTATACACCGAAACAGACATGAATTTGATTTGTATAATGATGTTGTATCCAGACCCAGCCGCAAAGTGCATATGCTTCATGTTCCTAGGCGTAGAATTAAATTATTTTCTAATAATGTGTACTGCATGTCCATTACATGTTTATAACAAATTACCTGATGGCTTTAAAACTCTCAGCCTCAGAACATTTAAATGTAAATTATTTAACTTTCTTTTAAGCAAATGTTATTACTCGACTGAAGATTTTATGAATGAAAAGTTTACCTAAAGATTTGACATTATTCTGTAAAAATCATATTTTATCTCCCTTCATGCACTTTTGACATTTAATTAATATCTTTTACATTAAAAAGAATGTTTCGTGATTTAAATAATTCTATTGATTAATAACTAAATCTTAATGTAATGATGACATATAATTTTAATGATTAATAACTAAATTTGAATGTAATGATGACCCACAATTTCAAAACCATATTTGTACGCCGGAAACGGCAGAATATTTTGAGCGTAATAATCCACATAACAACTTTGTACAATATTCTGACAAATAAATGCTTTCTTTGTTTCTTAAAAAAATATATGTGTACATAACCATGTAAACTTCCACCGAAAATTGGTTTGAACGAGATCTAGTAAGTAGTTTTTTTTAATACGTCATAAATCGTAAACCGCAATTTACCTTTCATTCAATCAACTTAAATATAAAAATTTTAAAAAAATAATTTAATTTCATAAATATAAACCTTAAGCATAAACCGAGGATACCTACAGGTTTGTACGGAACCCTTGGTGCGCGAGTCCGACTCGCACTTGGCCGGTTTTTCTTTCCTACAGATCTGCTATACAAATCCTGCAACGTGCTGACTGTTCGCCAACTTTTCATAATGCACTTAGTATTAAAAAAGCACACCATGCTTACCTACATTGCTATTAATACTAACAAAAGACGGAATGATATAGTATGCACATCAAATGCAAACTCAAAACATGTTTTTGTAGAAAGGTTTTTTTACATTCTTAAACTAGCTTCCCACGGTCCGTGATATCGCGGACGTACGTGGACCATCACGCACGACGCACCGTGGGAAGGGTCTCGTCCGTGATAGTCTGTGGCGGTGCGCCGGTATCCGTCGCGAGGCTGTAACTTTAAAGGTGCGTTGTGACGCGATCCGAGCGCGTACGACTCGGTCCAACAGACGTCCTGTGCTACCGTGGACGAGACCCTTCCCACGGTGTGTCGTGCGAGATGGTCCGCGTCCGTCCGCGATATCACGCACCGTGGGAAGCCAGCTTGTCTGTGTGCGTTGCCGTCCGTGGTCGTCGGCTGTGCGTGATGATCCGCAGAATCACGCACTAGTAGTGGGTCGTTGTCGATTTTTTGACTGACGAAACGCAACCGTTTTTCCGACGACGAAAACGGTTGCAGAAAACAGTCGTCGTCGCAACTGGTTTGCACCCAGGTTTAGGCCCATATCTGTACAATAGGTTAAATATAAAACTAAGTATCTTTAAACTAAATTACTTTAGCTGTAAACAAATTATGCTTATATATTTAGTAACCATCCATACACACACAGAAAATCTACTTGTTGTCTACAAATAGAACGACTAACATAAAATGCTATTTCACTTTTTTTTCCTAATTATAATTTAGATGCGAAACCTGATACCATAGACTCAGAACATGAGTCTGAACCAAAATTACAGCGCAGAGGCGTTGACACTTTTCGTAGACCAATAAGCTTTTTACAGCATTTTTTTATTACGTTCCGGGGCCTAGAATCTTAATGTGCTGAATTCATGGTTACCTACAGCTTGTGCGTGGCTATCCCTGGCTCCCTGTATTGCTACTATATTTTAAATTCCTTCGATGTTTTATAAAACTTAAATTTGTCAATAAAATATAGGGTTTGAAATCTTTTTAAACCCTATATTTTATTGACAAGTTATCATGGATGCGGACAACCAAATAAGACTGAAAACTGTCACTATACCGTATAAATGGGTTCATAATTATCACACGTTTCATATTATGCTTTCTGGTTGAAGATACAACGCATATTATTGAAAATCACACATCTATGGTGCCCCAAGTCTTGAACCTTAAGTAAAGGATCGTAACACTATGATTAGCCTTTACCCGCGAGTTGAACGAGTGACCCGAAGGTCACTCGTAAAACCCAAAGGTTTTGGGGAAGATTCTTATCACAAAACTGTGTCTGTGTTACATACAATATATTTATTTACTTGGGAACTTTAAAGTTTAATCTTATTTTCTAAAAAAAGGTTAGTTTGGTTAGCCTTTATTATTAAAAAACAGTTAAATATTTCTCGTTCAAACTTTTCTTGAAAAATTTCGAAAATATAATAGAATACCTTACTTTAATCACCATGCGTAGCATGACCACTGTAGAAAGGGGTTTTGTCGACGGAAGAATAGACAAAATTACAGATTGTAGAAAGATTAAAGACAGAATTAAAGATTGTAGAAAGATTTGTACCGTTTTATGCTGGCGTCGCATGACAGTTCTCGGGGATCGCGGAAGACATATTGGTTCCCGTGGTCCCCGACGTAGGTATGGGACGGAACACCGGGGTGGTTTTAGTCAGTAAGAGTCTGACAGACCCCTCCGCCGACCCTAGGGCGGAGGACATCCATGAGGATTTCCACCTGGAGAACAAAAAAAGAAAAAGCATGACAGTTCTATCTCTATTCTACCAAGAATAGACAAAGTTCTTTCTATGGTGGTCATTTCAAGGTCATATCAAGGTCAAAGTAAGAATACTTTGTTTAAAAAATTGGAAAAAAAATTACATACGTTTTTGGAGTCGCTGAATCCAAATTCGCTGTTTGTTTTACCTGTCAAGGTCATCCAACTGTTATATTTGACTTTACTTTGACCTTGAAGTAACCTTAATATAACGATTAGATAACCTTGACGGGTAAAACAAACAGCTGATTTGGATTCAGCGACTCCAAAAACTTATTTGGAATATTTTTCCAATTTTTTAACAGTGTATTCTTACTTTGACCTTGATGTGACCTTGAACCTGATGTGATGGAGGTCAACTGACCTTGAATTCGAAATCAGCGACCCCAAAAACCCTAAGAAACTAGACTAAGGTTCAGTGATAATTTTTAGATCAAATGTTGACCTGTGTAATCTTCAAATTATTCAGATTCTAATTAATAGTGTGTTACGCAATTAGGGTGCTGACATTTTTTTTTTCTGGATGGAAATCATCAAATGACTTCTCCCGCTCTGGGCGGAGCGGGTGGGCGTGTCAGACTTTTACTGACCATCCCTTTCGAACAATCACGCGACCCCGGCGGGCATCGGTCCTAGTAGACCCCTACAAGGGTGCTGACATGAGGAGTCATTATGATAAGAATTTAAGTTTCTCTTTTTTAAGATTTCGCGGATTTATGTAAGTGGTTTTACAATTAAAATTTTGCATTTTCATAAGTTTGCGCAACATGAAAATCTTCATTTCAATGTATCAACATAAATAAAACGAATGAGCTACTTTTTTACTATTTAATTTTTACTAGCTTCTACCCGCGACTTTGTCCGCGTCAAAGTTTTGTTTCCCTGAACCTTCCCGTCGCATCGAATTGCCTGCCAGTTTTCGTCCATTTTTCATTACTGCTCCGCTCCTTTTGATTGCAGCGTGATGTTATATAACCTTTAGCTTTCCTCAATAAATAGGCTACCCAACTCAAAAAGATTTTTGCAATTCGGATCAGTAGTTTCGGAGCCTATTCAATACAAACAAACAATTAAATCTTTCCTCTTTGTAGTCAAACAGGATAAAAAAAATCCTATGTATCCTATGTCCTTCTCCTGGTTTTAAGCTACCTCCTCACCAATTTTCAGCCAAATCTGTTCAGCCGTTCTTGAGTTATAAATAGTGTAACGAACATGACTTTCTTTTATATATGTATATAGATAGATTAATTGACCTCAACCTAGCTTCTGCCCGCGACTTCGTCCGCGTCCAATTTTTGCTCCCTTGACCCTTTTTTTTTTTTTTTTTTTCAGGATGGGAAATCATCAAATTACTTCTCCCGCTCTGGGCGGAGCGGGAGTGCGTGTCAGACTTTTACTGACTAAAACCCACCCGTGTTCCATCAGTTGCCCATGTGCCAGGGTCACGGTATCTCTTTCGAACAATCACGCGACCCCGGCAGGCATCGGTCCTAGTAGACCCCTACACTGCTGCTGACATCTCTTTGAGGCGCGCGTGGAACACTGCGCGCCGTCGACCCGAGCTTGGTCCTTACCGGGCGGCGAGCTACCCATTGCTCGCCACCCGCAAGCTCGCGCCTACGCCGGGAGTCCGCTATTGACTCCCGACGCCCGGGGCGTCTCCTCCTGCGGCGGCTAGGGACGTGAGGGCGCAGAGACTGCCACTCCCTCACGCGCCAGTAGTAGTGATTCGCGGATTCTGGCGCAAGCGCCAGAGCCCGCGCTTGCACCAGAGCCCGCGAATCTGTAGCACCCATCGTAAAAAAAAAAAAAAAAAAAAAAAAAAAAAAAAAAAAAAAAAAAAAAAAAGGTTTTGGTGTGCTCTGATCTCAAATCTGCGGTCCATTTTAGCGTAGGATGCGTGGTTCTGGAGTTATGCAAATCAATTAACTGTTATCTCATTGATTTCCGGTGGTCCTGCACCCTCATTAGCATTCCATTGTTCGCCTAATCCTTTTATCTATTATACTTCGAACACCTCATTACGTTGCGCCAGAACCCACGAATCTGTTGCCCTACGGTTGATTTGGCGTTCTTATCTATTACTCATTGTATGTCTGCTTTTCTATGTCATCAATAAAACACATTCATTTTTATTTCAATATTTTATTACTTTTTTCTACAAAATATGAGCGGAAGATCTCATCCACAAAAATATCATTGTGCAGTGTGTTCCCTGTAAATATGTTCGTAAAACTATGCATTGAACATCCCTGAAACTTAAATAGCAAATACATTAAGCAATATTCACCACAAACTGAAGTCCAATCATTCTGAATCCTATCAACATTCCAGTCCCATCTCTTACAATTCCTTTTCAAAAACTGGAGATGATATCGCTCAGGTGTTCGTCCATATGAATCAAAATATTGACCGATACCATTCGTATCGATATGTACAGCTACCCAGTGTGAACCTGGTTTATCATCCGCATCCAAATTGCATATTATATACGTTGGTACATGTGTATACATAGGTAGTCTATTAGCAGCATAAACATTATTTTCTAGACTGGGATGAATCTTTTTCATATGTTTTTGTAATTCTAGTGTATCCATGATATTACTGTTATTAGCAGATTATTACAGTACCAATCTATTCAATGGTTGTCATAGGAATGTTCAATTATAGTGATTTGTAAATATTAAATCGCATTCTTTGTGGGAGTCACAAAGCTTAGGATTATCATTTTGCTGCAGCTAATTTAAAGTTTGTTATATGGGTCTGATTATATTAAATAAAACACTTTGAGTACATAGACATTTTTAATTAACTGATCAACACAATAATTATTAAATAAATAAATTAAATACAGACATATTATTATCAAAATACCATTTTCTAATACACACAGCATTATTCAATGCACAATTCAATTTATGGTTCACACAATTAAAATCAGTTTTATTTTTACAGAACTTTTTTTTTAATGTCGCAAAATTAGGACATCCCTTCTCACCTATGTCAATCACTTCACAGTTTGCACATAACTCTTTAATCCACGTAATCTTTTCCAAACCCTTTGTCATAATTTTTTTATTTTCTAAATATGGTAAAATAACACGTTTAAACTCTTTGTAGTCTATGTAGCCTTCACTCCAGTAAATTCCTCGATTTCTTTCTAACCATCTCACCTGCTTTTTTTCTTCTAGTGTTAGGTAATGGAATGAATATGGTGGTTTCACCAAGAACGTCTGTGTATGATCATGACTCGCAATGGCCAATTCTTTGATAATAAAATGATTTAAAGAATCTTTAAATCCTTGATAGCATATTGCATACAATTTGTTTTATTTAATTTTATAATGTTATCTTTAGTTACACACACACAAAATGCATTAAACATAACACATATATCTAAAACACAACACACATTATAATCCTAACTACTATAGTCTACAGTAACATTTCTATTTTTATCTATTTCAATAATATTATCAAACTCAGCATAAACAATACAGTTAATTGTTTGTATTAGTGAGGATTCAAATCGTACTTCTAATCTTACACTACCATGCTTTATGAGATTCCAATGGGCTGATGAGTTAGCTGATAAATCAGGAGTTAAATCAAATGCTAAAAGACAGTAACCTTTGGCATACTGTTCACGAGAGATTGCATTTCCTTCATTAAGAAAGTGAATACCAGTCCCCGAGAATAGAGTATGATATGCTGATGTAAATATATTATTATTAAAAGATGGTTGCAAAGCTTTGGAAGGTATTTGTTGACCATCAATATATAAGCTGAAAGAGTTAATACCATAGTTTTCAAAGTTAAATGGATTTTTAGTAAGTGAACCATTAAATGCAGAATTATTCACAAAACCAATAATACATCTTTTGGGTACCTGTCCTAAGAATATATTATCAAGAGTTTTTCCTTGAACACCCGATGCAATTGTTAAAACTTTAACTTCAGCACGAGTAATAGGATATTTAGCAGTGGTAGAAGCTAAAACTTTCTGATGTGCGAGTAATACACTTGGATTAATTCGTGCTCTTCGAACAATAAGAGTTGCGTCCGTAATGCAAACTTTAAACTTTACATCATTTGACCCAGCAATTAAATTAAAACTCTCTCTTGACCGAACTAATTTTACACTCATTTCAACGCCATTAATTAAAAATTTATCTTGATTGAAAATGTCACCATGAAGATGACCAATCATTTCTATTTCCCTGCTTTCATTAACTAATTCCTGTCTTTTAACAAATCCTATGTTTTTACCATCTGTGGAATCCATTTTTCCTGCTGTATCATCATACCAAAGACTACAAGTAAGATGAGATTGTTTAGCAG
This sequence comes from Aporophyla lueneburgensis, assembly GCA_932294355.1. Lineage (NCBI taxonomy): Eukaryota > Metazoa > Arthropoda > Insecta > Lepidoptera > Noctuidae > Aporophyla > Aporophyla lueneburgensis. Next base: position 24,332,961 of record OW028745.1, on the reverse strand, counting down.
CAGGAGCATAGTTTAAAAGGGTTTCCATGTATGCTCGATAGGCATAGGTATTATTAGGTGGTGATACAAGTTTTTGGTTTAAATAAACATCGAGTTGACTAAAAAGTGAATGCAACCAATTATTTACAGGTGCTACTGCTGTAGCTGATATCAAGTTTGTTGAATCTTGATTTAATACTTTTGCCTTTATGTGGAGTAATGTATGAGACAAATCTATGTAGTCATCGCCTGTTCCAGGAACTTGAAACTCGATAGGTCCATCATCAGCAAGAGATGAAATTGGTTTATAGTGAATCCACAATCCATTTTCAATGCTTGTTTGTGTAGACGGTAATGCAAACAAATCTAATTCTGACTTAACGCACTCACAAGAATGATTATGAAGGAAAGACATACTTAATTTGAAAATATATCTTTGATGTTTTTTGGTTTTAGACCAAGTTTTTTCGTAGCTTTCACTTTAGCTGTTAGTGGTGGAATGAACGAGGCCAATCGTTTTCTTTTACTTATATACCCAGATCCTGTCATGTTAAATCGATCAATTTTGTCATCAGCCTTTCGTTTTAAGTTTGTACTAACTTGCTTTAGACGATCTTTTATTGAGGCTTCCATAGGACGGGCTTGAACCATATCCGATAAAAGTCCTACTCCAGCGTTTAATGCCTCCTTACCAACCACTCGAGCACCACTTGAAAGTAAAGGTAAAACTGATCTAAATAACCCTCCTAAGAAGCTCCCAATACCATGACCGCGTTGGTATGGTGAACCCTTATAAATTACTCCAACTCCTGATCCAGCTTGATGTGAATAATAATTTTCATATGGACATTTATGATGATCATGAGGAGAATACATTATTATAATTTGCGGAAATGTAGTTTAACACACACGGTTCCAAACTGGAATGGTATTTTTTGTCCTGTGCTCGATCTTATATCTATTTCCAGCGTATCGAACTCTCTTCGCATAACAGGTAAGTAGTGAGGTGGAGAGAAAATGTACATTTTATTCGCACCATAAATGTATTTTGAAGGATCTAATGAAATGACTCTTAATAGTGGAGTCATAACATCACCCACAATCTGAGGATCGATAATGTCGCAATATAGAAATAGTTGAGATGGTAACCCTAAGTGTAAATTAGCAGGACACTTCCCAAAATTTCTGTCTAGGAGATTTGTATTTGGTTCATAACCTAGTTGTAAACTTAATTTGGGTGATAATGTTACGGATGTTATATTTTTATCCAAAACAGAAACAGACACAAATTTTGTTATTTCATCATAACGAAATTTCAAGCTCTCTCTGATACCATTTAACGCTCTTAAAATATGTTCAACGTTATCGTAGTTGGTAGCGGGAATATGTTTTTTGTAGTACACTGTTGATGGTTTATCTTCATTAGGCATTAACATGGTTTTTGTGATGTATACAACATTTTCATGATCTTGAACAGTAAACATGGTGCATGGATATTGAAACTCGACAACTCCAACCGCCCATTCACCTTCTAATTTCATAGCTTTTGGTAATTTTGTTGAAAAATTTGTGGTCTTGTTATCAGGAAAGTATTCCATTGAACTATTGCTGAGCAAAGTTAAATAAAAACTTTCTTTATTCATATTTCTTTTAAACTAGAAGCTAAAATCCAACTGTTAAATTTATCTGGATAACCTTTCCACTTCACTAATACTTCTTTTCTGTTACCCGAATAACGAGTGCCAATTATTTTATCTATTTTATATTGTGAGGTGGGGCTGTAAGTGACCTTCTGTAATTCTCTTTCATAAAAAGTACCAACTATTGGTTCATTTTGTAAATCTGTTATTGTATAAACAACCCATGGAGATCTATCAATTATTGAAGATATAATAAATATTTCATCACTCCAATTTGATTCATATCCTTTTTGGAAAACATGTTTATATTTAGTTATTCGAACATAATCACCCACGTTGAAATTTGGTTTTGGATTTTCTAGAGAAAGTTTGTTTGACCCTCTATCATAAAGATTAGTCCAAACTGTCATAATATTGTTGGAACTTACATCACATGGGCACATCTTAATACTCGAGTGAATGCTGTGATTATAAGAGTATATTAAATCTTGTAAAACATCTATATATCTATAAGTATTATTATGAGTGAAATAACGCCACATTTTCATTTTTAGAGTTCTTTGAAATCGTTCAACAATACTAGCCTTAATATCAGGATTGTTAGTGGTATAGTAATTTATCTTTTTGGATTTAAAGTATTTTTGTACATCTTTTGAAACAAATTCTGTACCTTTATCAGATTGTATGTGAGTAGGTGTTGTATTACTTTCAGTAAATATACTTTCAAAACATTCTTTAGTTGTTTCTGAGTTTTTCTTTTTCATTGGTCTTGCAAAAGCATATTTACTAAATACATCAATAACACAAAGTATGTAGTTGAAACCATCATTATATTGAGAATAAGTTCGCATATCACTTAAATCAGCTTGCCACAGCTCATTAATATTTGATAGAATGTACTTATTACGCGGGAATTTTTTCCGAATGGGTTTATGTAATGTATATGTTTCTTGTGATTGTAACCATTCCTTTGCTTGCTTTTTATCCATTTTACCCTTCATAGCTTTTGATAATTTATCAATACTACCAAAACCAGCGGGGTTAGATGGATCATAATAAATCCTGTTAATTTCTTCTAGTACGGGGTCCATTTTTCCCAATCGATCTTTTTATGTATTTTAGTTATAGATCTTTTATCTCCACTGCTCGGTGTAGAAAACTCTTGAACTTCAATCTCAGAGGTTTTGTTCAGATCTTTTACTTGAAGTTGGTTAATAAACTCACATCTCTTTGGATTTCCAATATAAGTAAGTGGTACTTTAATATCTTTTAATGCTTTAGCAAATCTATCCCACCCTATCGGATCACTTTTTTTTAAGGGTCTAAGTGAATCATTTATTAAATCAACAATATTACTTCCTGGAATTTTTTCATTATCAATTATGACTGTGCCTTCATTATCCCAACGTATTTTACTTTTACTTGTTCCAATTAAGTTTAATAATGACTCACCTTTTTTATTATAAGTTTTTGGTATTAAACTGAGTATTTGTGTTGATGAATACAGTGGATTTGCCTCACTTTCTATACTTTTAATAGATCCTTTCTCCTCCAACAAAGATTCAGCATCAACTGAACTTTTTAGATCTCTATCTTTATTTTTAAAACCAATTTTAGACCCATTTGAATCTTCATTAGATGTATCAGAATAAATTGGTAATCTGAGTGGTTGACGATCCTCTTCGGTAAAGTGAAGGTATCTTTGTAGTGTTTGTAAATATAACATCCACTTCTTTCGGTCTTCCGTCTTACTATTCATAATATTTTGCATTTCAATATCTAATCGAGACAAATTACTAGTAACCTTATTTTCTTGTTTTAATTTTTCAATCAATCCCGGTTCAATAAGTATCATTTTCTTAGCATTTTCCATGTTAACTGGCTAGTCCACTTACTAATCCACTCAATATTGCACCTAATATTATTGGTAAGAAAGCCCCTCCTTTTTGTATAATAATATTTTTTCTTAGTTTATGTTTACACTTATGCACCAGTTTACGGAGTATATTTTTGTGTTTATTCAATTTTTGTTTATCTTGATCTTTAAGAGGTATCTTTCCTTGTAAAACGTTATGAATACATTCACAAATACAATTTATTTCTTCTTCATCACACGTTTTAAGTAACGCTCTTTGATATTTTGGTTTAAGCGTATGCAAAGCGTTTAGCAAATGTTTATGCGTTGTGAGTCGACGATGCATCATTTAGAAATGATTTGAATTGTTTGATTCTTGGTGTATTTAAACTGCAAAGCGTTTAGCAAATGTTTATGCGTTGTGAGTCGACGATGTATCATTTAGAAATGATTTGAATTGTTTGATTCTTGGTGTATTTAAACTCTTTCGTGGGGACGTAGACTGTGCAGTAACCATTAAATGGGAATACATTTGTCTTGATACGACAAAAATCATTTGTATTCTGTTTTAAATCTACCATTAAATATCCATGCGCTTCTAAAGTTGCATCCCTGTAGGCGTCTTCAATGAATTTTGGGTTATCTGGTGACACTTGTCGTGCTAAATATCTTATTTGAGTTTTATCTCGAGGGTTTTTAAAATAAATTATATAACTTGAGTTTAAAGAAATGTCTCTTTGACCTTTACCTTGATGAAATAAATTTTGTGTTAAATAAAATACACTAAGATTCCTGTGATGACTACCTTTTGTAAATATATCCACAATTCTTCCATCAGACTCTCTCATTAGATCATCAATAATAATAAGGTGTGGGTTTTCACCATCAAACATATTAAGATTTGGAATTCCTTGATGATAGTTAACATTTGGTAAATTATTTAAAGCCTGCATTTCATCAAAGCACCATGTGATCTGATTAAAATCACAATTACATATTTCTTTAACTGATTTTATGAAATTTGTTACAAAATTTGACTTCCCACATCCACTTGGTCCTGCCACAATAGCAGTAAACGGATGGATAAAGTGAAACATTTCACACGTCTAGAGTTTTAAAGGGATGAAATAAAAATGAAAATTTTGGTGTAAAAATTAAATATATATATATATTGCTAAAATTATATAAAACATGTAATTTGTGAAAAACAGAATGATCTGTATACTATTTCTAACACAATTAGTACTTATCAGAATTTCACAATCACCTCAACGTCAAATTTAAGCACACAAATAAAAACTACAATTATTTTACATTATTTACAATCAAACAATAAATTTTAAATATGTAATAAACTATTATATAACATTACAGTAATATCATAATTTTACAATCAGTACAAAATTTGTATATACACACAGAAATAAAAGTAAAAAGTATTACACTTAGCGTAATTTATAATGTCCCCAAGCCAATGTATCAATGTTGTTGTTCATAATACATCGTTTGGTATCATTATATGATAAAGATGTTTTATTTATTTTTTGTGTAAAAATAGTGTGTTTGATTGACTTAAATCGAAGCATACTACAATATAATACATTTTTATTAAACAAACACGATTTGTAATTTTCCATATTCATTTTTTTGGTAACACTTTTGTTAACCCCTTTTGCCTTTGCTATAAATTTATCTTCTATTTCTAAGGCATACATTTTTGATCGCAACCCTACAAATTCCTTCAATACTTTACCATTATTCTCATCTTTAAAAAAACCTAACTTTTTTTTATTTATTTTTGGATATCCGTAAATATTATTTTCCGGGTAATCTGATGTATCGAAATAGTGAAGTAGATCTGGTTTTATATCCTCATAAAAATTGTCTGTAAAAATTTGATATATCAAACTATCGGTATCGGTGTACAATAACTTAATTTTATTATGAAACTTTTTAATCATGTAGTTATAATGAAATTCATACATAAGGGTCTTAGATATATCTAAAATACAAAATCCTAAATAAATCGGCTTATCATAAATTAATTTTGTTTTGTGTAATTGTATTGCAACTAAATGTTCTGAAAATATTGATAAACTATGGAATTCTGGTTTTGCAATCCAATCCTGAGCACCTAAAACTTTACCACGATTATCCCAGTGAGTTAGTAGTTTAACGTTTACTCTTTTTTCAATATTTTCCATAGTCTTACCGAAGACAGAATTGTTCATTAATTTAAAAAAGTCTTTTTCAAAGTTTGATGTAGCTAACGTTCTCAAACTAGTATTTAAGTCTATGTATTTCTTTAACCAAGAACTCTGTTTAAATTTTAAAATTCTATGTACTTTAATTAATTTAATCCCCATTTCAATGCATTGTTTTAAATTCCTGTAGTGAATGATGTATTTATTTTTATTATTTAAATTAGGAACTAATTTAGTTTCTTTAGTATTACCCACACATATGTTTTCAGGACATAACGGAAAGTCAGAATGCAAATTATGAAGTTCATCAGGATATTCCAAATCAACTTCTAAAACATAACCGAAATCAGAGTTATCCGACACATTATAATCTGTATTAGAATCTATCCATTCGAAACCACCAACAGGAAGAGATTGAGACATTGCCCAACCATATAAATTATTCGCATCAAAATATGTTAGATATGAATTAGGTTTTTCACTATCATAATCTTCCATGAATTTATTATTTGCTCTAGCAAAACGATTGCTACACTGAGATACACCCCCTCTAATACCAGCTTTAAAAAAAGCAATTTTGTCATAGTCCGTTAACAATTCTAATTCTATTTTGGTAAATTTTAACATTGCATCCCAACTTAAACCTGGGGCAGTATAGTAATGAGCAGGATCTAATCCATAAGTTTTAATACAAAGCTTTCTAAAGTTTTCGAATACATCAGTCAAAAGTAAAACATCAGTTTTTAAATATAAATTGGAATAATCAGACATACTACTACACTTAAAATGTTGCCAAATATCTTTTGCGTGATTATAATCATCATTTGAAATATTTGAATCTGTGAGTGAACTATAAAATTGGTGTTGATCAGGAAGTGATGGATGTTTCAAGCAATCACTATTACACATAAATTCATAAGGATAAATACCTTTCCGTCTTAAACGTGAAAAATCTTCATTATTAGGATAGTTCCTTTTTAGTTCTGTAAACTGATCATCATTAAGATTTTTAGCTAGTTGATCTAAACTACACGATAAAAATTTCAATGAATCTATGAATCTTAAACTTACTGGTTGATTATTTATTGTTAACTGTTTTGAAAATGATATGTATCGTTCTTTATTTTGTGGAATAACTTCAACTTTGTCATCATCGAGGTTTAATGCATGGATAATGAAATGAGCATCGTAATGACTGAGGTTATGTAAAAATATTGGAATATGACGAGGGGTTCTGTACTTAGAACTACACACTTGATGTGCAACACCCCTAAAACTGCCAGTGTGCCAATCAAAATCGTAAAAAAGATCTTCATTTAACTCAGTTTCACAAATATGACATATGTTTGAATTTGAAATTTTAATTTTATCTTCATCTGATAATGGAACGAGACATTTTTGGAAACTATTTTTTTTAAATATTGTTTTCACATCTTCACAAAGGCGATTCATAAACACTTGTGCACAGTTTGACCCACTATACGTCTCATATTTTGATAATCTGTTATCATATGAACATTTAATGTAATATCCAAAACTATACACTTCATGTTTTTGAATATTAATTGTACTAGGCTTGGATGGATCGTTACTACATGATTCTATTGGGTTCAAAAATGCCTCAAAGTCTGCATAAACCACAAAGGGCATTTTCAACTTTTTCACGAATTTATCAAATTTTAATTTATTATTTGAGGTTGCTTTACCAAACCAATCCTTTTTGGAATCCTCACCGTTTGGTAATTCCGTACAAATGTGAGCGCAATCATATTGTTGATGGTTATTAAGTCTTTCCTCCGATGGGAAATGAAGTAAACATGAATCACATATATAAACTGCACAATGATGTCTTGATATTTGTGAACTAACTAATCGCGATAAGTTTTTAATATAACAGTAATGATTGTTAGTACCATTCGATATATATAGTAGGTTAATATGATTAGGTGTACGACATTTTGTTAAATATAAAGGACCTACAACAGAATTACACTTTTTTTCTTTATTATACTCTAAGCCAAAAACATTAATACTAATATTGTTTAATTTCTCTACTTTTGATATATCTGCAATTATAACCGGAAAAGAAATACCAGTAAATTTTAGTTTATTTCCATGAATTGCGTAAGATGCTACCCGATCTACACTTTTACATACAGGATATAAACCAGAGAGTAATGCCCATTTGAAACACATATTATCATTATTTTTAACATTGATTACAGCTTTTTTTGATTTAATATCTTGAGGAAGGTCGATATATGAACTACCACGTAGGGGGTTGAATTTGTTAACATTCATATCTATGTATTTAATTTGATTAAGACTCCAACCACTATCTTTTTTTTCAAATTGACAAATTTTACCGACTACAGTGTCTATTAATGATGAATAAAAAATATTTAAGTCATCTCCCTGACAAATTATGTAATTAAACGTTTGAAAATCAAACGTATTTTTAATATCTTTAGTTTGTTGTATGAAATCAGCATGCAATATGAAGTTTATTTTAAAAATTGTATGTTGTTGAATACATTCATTTATCAAAAATAAGATATCAATTTTTAGCGAATTTAAAAACGATTCCGGTGTTTCAAAATATTGTCCCGATTGAAGTGTTTTACTATTAATTCTATATGTTAAAATTCGATTGCCAAAAGCGGTTTCAACAACTGTAACATTTGTTAATGAATTATGTGATTTTAAAAGATTATTTTTATGTGAATTGCTTTTTAAATGGTTGTTTAGATACCTTTTATTAATATAAACATGACATGTATCACATTCCACCTTATTGTTGTCCACATCATTGGTTTCAATTGATGATGTAGAAGCTCCTTCATCAAATTTTGCTTTCTTGGTAACCTTATTTTCATCAGTAGTGATACCTCGTTTGATACCTCTTCCAACTTGTTGTTGACTGTAACAAAAAGAAAATTATTAGACAAATCTTAAAATAAAACATTACTACAATAATATTTCTTATTGAGTTTGTACTTCTAATACTTACATCAACTTTGTTTCAACCATCAAACATTGATTATACAACTCATCATCATACGATGAATCGAACAGTTCATGCTTCTCTATTTCATCACAAACTTTAGACAGCTCCTGATTGAATTCGCTGTTGGATTGTTCTATATTCTCTTCAATGGGCGCGGAAAAGAAAGCACTGGTGCACATTTCACTGAAGTTTTCCATCTTTATAATAAAGAAGAAAGTATGTAGCACAGTAAGTAACAGTTAAGTGTTGGTACAGCAACTGATACCCAATTTCAAATAATGTCCAATATTCATAGTCTAACAAAGGATTAGGAAAGTCATGTAAAATCTAATGAGTACACAGAAGTACTTTAAGTAAACAGAATCACATTCACTAATCCACTAATGAGTGTCATTGTTAAAAAAGTATTTTTTAACTTTTTCACTTTCTGCTATTGTCTTTGTAATATTGTATACGAGGCCGTTTGTGTTGTCGTAGATGCTATCCTTATTATTCTTTATGTAATATTTAATCCTCGTGGTAGCGTGCTTCCAGTGATCACTAGTTGGAATCTTGGATAGTTTCTTCATATCATACATTTCAATTTTTATGAGATGCGTCGCTTGGTCTCCGTCGTCAGAATTTGTAGAGATGTATGATACGCCATCTCTAGCAGCTCGTGTCACAGTCGAGGATAGCAGCTTCTTCCTTTTTATTTTTGGTGCCACTTCAAAAAATTGATCAATCGGTTGCGATTTCCTTTTTCCACCATCGTCTGTGTTATTAACGACGATGTCATCACTCTCTTCTTCGTGTTGAGGAGAGAGTGGCGAGTAGTAATACTGTTTATAGGTATTTTCATTATCGTCTGCGAAGCTGAATGATCTCTGCAACAACAGAGTTATCACGTTAATATCAATTTGTTTACACTTAATCACACACGTTAGGAAACAACAACAGAAATACAAGTAAGTTTGTCAATAGAATAAACACTTACCTCCATGGCCATTGATGCGTTGAAGTAACACAAACGTAGTATTGGTAGACGTATACAATACACTGTGGTCAAACGACCATAGACTGACTGCATGACTGCAACTGTTCGATCTTATATAGCACCATTCTTATCTAAAGCAAATTACTAAGTACAACGAAACTGATTGTAACTCTATGAGTCAACAAACTTATCTCACGTTCCTTATTCTTATCTAAAGCAAATTACTAAGTACAACGAAACTGATTGTAACTCTATGAGTCAACAAACTTATCTCACGTTCCTTCGCAACAGGCATCAACCTGCTTTGTGACTCCCACAAAGAATGCGATTTAATATTTACAACGAGCAATACACCAGATTTCAACAGTCGTATTACGGACGTCGACCGGAACCCATATTAAGCGAAAAACAGTTTAGAGATTTAGCACCGCTGTTTGTCATTGATTGCTCTAGACAAGTGGATAATCTAAAGACAGGGCCAGTTGTGGACGTGAGAGTAGAAATTGAAAGTGATTCGGAGATACCAGATCAAACTTCAGCATATTGTCTCATTCTGAACGATTGCATTGTTGAATACAAACCATTAAGTAACATTGTTAAGAAGATATCATGAAGACGGACACCCTTATAGTGGAACTCCAAGGATTTAAAGATTCTTTAAATCATTTTATTATCAAAGAATTGGCCATTGCGAGTCATGATCATACACAGACGTTCTTGGTGAAACCACCATATTCATTCCATTACCTAACACTAGAAGAAAAAAAGCAGGTGAGATGGTTAGAAAGAAATCGAGGAATTTACTGGAGTGAAGGCTACATAGACTACAAAGAGTTTAAACGTGTTATTTTACCATATTTAGAAAATAAAAAAATTATGACAAAGGGTTTGGAAAAGATTACGTGGATTAAAGAGTTATGTGCAAACTGTGAAGTGATTGACATAGGTGAGAAGGGATGTCCTAATTTTGCGACATTAAAAAAAAAGTTCTGTAAAAATAAAACTGATTTTAATTGTGTGAACCATAAATTGAATTGTGCATTGAATAATGCTGTGTGTATTAGAAAATGGTATTTTGATAATAATATGTCTGTATTTAATTTATTTATTTAATAATTATTGTGTTGATCAGTTAATTAAAAATGTCTATGTACTCAAAGTGTTTTATTTAATATAATCAGACCCATATAACAAACTTTAAATTAGCTGCAGCAAAATGATAATCCTAAGCTTTGTGACTCCCACAAAGAATGCGATTTAATATTTACAAATCACTATAATTGAACATTCCTATGACAACCATTGAATAGATTGGTACTGTAATAATCTGCTAATAACAGTAATATCATGGATACACTAGAATTACAAAAACATATGAAAAAGATTCATCCCAGTCTAGAAAATAATGTTTATGCTGCTAATAGACTACCTATGTATACACATGTACCAACGTATATAATATGCAATTTGGATGCGGATGATAAACCAGGTTCACACTGGGTAGCTGTACATATCGATACGAATGGTATCGGTCAATATTTTGATTCATATGGACGAACACCTGAGCGATATCATCTCCAGTTTTTGAAAAGGAATTGTAAGAGATGGGACTGGAATGTTGATAGGATTCAGAATGATTGGACTTCAGTTTGTGGTGAATATTGCTTAATGTATTTGCTATTTAAGTTTCAGGGATGTTCAATGCATAGTTTTACGAACATATTTACAGGGAACACACTGCACAATGATATTTTTGTGGATGAGATCTTCCGCTCATATTTTGTAGAAAAAAGTAATAAAATATTGAAATAAAAATGAATGTGTTTTATTGATGACATAGAAAAGCAGACATACAATGAGTAATAGATAAGAACGCCAAATCAACCGTAGGGCAACAGATTCGTGGGTTCTGGCGCAACGTAATGAGGTGTTCGAAGTATAATAGATAAAAGGATTAGGCGAACAATGGAATGCTAATGAGGGTGCAGGACCACCGGAAATCAATGAGATAACAGTTAATTGATTTGCATAACTCCAGAACCACGCATCCTACGCTAAAATGGACCACAGATTTGAGATCAGAGCACACCAAAACCTTTTTTTTTTTTTTTTTTTTTTTTTTTTTTTTTTTTTTTTTTTTTTTTTTTTTACGATGGGTGCTACAGATTCGCGGGCTCTGGCGCTTGCGCCAGAATCCGCGAATCACTACTACTCGCGCCCCGCCTCCTCCTTCGCGAGCATTACTGCTTCGCAGAAGGAGGTGACGGCTTCCCATTCCCTCTCGCTCCGTACCATGGCTCGCACCAGGGCCGGACGCGAGAGGTCGCCGCCGCCAATCGCCTCCACGAGGACACGGCGGTGCTCCGCCCAGGCAGGGCACACCTCCTCCGTATGCTCCACCGTGTCCTCCAGACGATCCTCGCAATGGAAACACCCGGACGTATCCTCCCGCTTTATCCTGAACAGGAACCCACCGAAGCACCCATGCCCGGTGAGAACCTGCGTCAGGCGGACGCCGTGACGCCTCTTTATCCACTCCTCAAAGAGGGGACTTACCGCCGCAATTGACTCCCACTCCCTTGACCCTTCCCTTCGCATCGAATTGCCTGCCAGTATTCGTCCATTTTTCGTTGCTGCTCCGCTCCTTTTGATCGTAGCGTGATGTTATATGTTGTATGTTACATGCCTATAGCCTACCTACCTGGGCTACCCAACACAAAAAGATTTTTTCAATACGGACCAGTAGTTTCGGAGCCTATTCAATACAAACAAACAATCAAATCTTTCCTCTTTATAATATTATTTGTTTAGAAAACCCACCCGTGTTCCTTCAGTTGACTATGCCAGGGCCACAGTAACTCTTTCGAACAAATCTCGCAACCCTGGCAGAAAGTTATGACCACCTGGTACTTCGAAGGCATAATACGTTTTCTGGCTCCAAACGAGATAAAAAGTATCCTATGTCCGTCTCCTGGTTCTAAGCTACCTTTCCACCAATTTTTAGCCAAATCGGTTCAGCCATTCTTGAGTTATAAATAGTGTAACTAACACAACTTTCTTTTTATATATATAGATAGATTAATTGATCTCAAACCGGCAACTATTTTCTGAATATTGCTGTCTCTTATTAAAATTCAGAATAACAGTTTAGAATATCACTTATTTACGAATCGTTTTGACGTCTCAACCATGTGAAAAAACATAGATATCCGTGTGAAAAAATGATAATGTATTTGTTGTGAAAATCATCTATACAATGTACGAATCTAGATTTAGTACTTTCATGGTAAAAAAAAATTGTACACTTTTCGAGAAAAAGGGCAAATAATTGCTTTTGATTTCGGCTATTTAGAATCGTTATATAATTTCACAACAGAAATCAACTTTAGGTGAAAGTCAACAATTTCTTGTAAAAAAAGGTTAATAAAATTGGCAGTAATTTTTAAACAACCTGCCTCGCATTATCATACGCATTAAAAATCAAAAAGAAGCGCATTCTTTTGTTGATCTTGGTATTACCTTTTATAACAAGCTTCCCTCTGCTTTGCTAGATTTGCAGTTTAATGAGTTTAAAGCTAAAGTAAAACCCAACTTTTGTTCAAAGGCATATCTTATCTTATATATATAAAATCTTGTGTCACGATGTATGTTGCCAATAAACTCCAAAACTACTGAACCGATTTCAATCAAATTTCACATGTACCCGTATTTTGGTCTAACTTACTGGATAGGATAGTTGTCATCTCAATTATTCGCTTATGTCGTGAATGTAAACGAATAAAATGTATCAATTAATTGTTTCTTAAGCAAGTGTTTATTTACTGTTTAGTTTTATGAAGTTCTCATAGATGGCGGTATACGTTAATTCATCAATAAAATTCTTCAATATTGTTTGACATCTAGGTTGCAAATACACCCAATAGAAGGCGCTGTGTTCTGTTTCTTAGAATATAAATTCTATTACTTTATTTCATGTTATTAATATATATTTATGTTCACGATATAACCGTATTATTTTAATGGTTTGTGACTGATATTTTTATAATTATACTGCGTATTATGTTACAATATTATTACCATTAATAACAAAGTCTTGGCGCCAAATTTTAATCAAAGTTTCAAGATCTGGCCATCAAATTCTAAGCTTTGGTATCTCATAATTTGGTACACATATAGTTTAGAGCCTGAGAAAGGACATAGGCTACTATTTTTATCCCGATAGTATGTTCCCGCGGGATAATTTCCGACCTCCACGCGGGCGAAGCCGCTGGCAAAAGCTAGTTATTCTATAAACGACTATTTAAACGATAAGAATAGTTGGTCGCTGTGATTAACTCAAGACAATGTTTATCTTCTTTCAATGCAGAATTAGCTTTCGTACTGACAGTTTATAGGGGTAGTTCATATAATTGTTTTTTTTTTTAATTTTTTGTTTAACTGATTTTGTTAATTTATTTTTATTTTCTTTTAATTTCATTTATTGTGGACATAATTGCAACATGTAGTTAGCTAGCGACCTCGTCAGCTGTTCATAATATTCTTGCCTGACCAACCGGCAGTAAGTTCGTCATGCTCCCTTAGATGTCACTACTTGCGGTAGCGTCGGGGGTTGGGTTACCACCATCCCTCAAATATGGCGAGGGGGGTAGTGGCTGACCTTTGCATTATGCTCGTGAACGGGTGCTGCTTGTGGTGACTGGTCGTCTTGCTGACCATGGTTTTTGTTATTGTTATTTGTATTAACTGTTATTTTAGTTTACTCCGGAGGTCCTAGTTTAACTATTGTAACTTCAACTTAGCTATATGCATCAATGTATGTATATGGATCTTTTTGTATCGTTGAATATGTAAGCGGGCACGCCCTTTATGCCTGGAGGCTTTATTTAGGTTTTAAGTTCTGTTTACGTTTTTGTTTTATTATTTCAGCTTAAGTTTAGTTTTCAATGTTTTTGTTGGTATATTGGCGTGTGCTAGCTGACATGGCGAATAATGTATGTTTTGTTTTATAATATTAATTACTTACACAATATTGTATAGAATCAAATTCTTCAAACTTAACAGACAGCTGTGCTGCTGGGGAGTTTGATCCGCCACTTCTTCTTCCCAGCTAAAGCACTAGGAAGTGTCGAAGGGCGGGCGTTTTGGGAGGACTATCATATGTAACTTTGACGTTCAAAAAGTGCTGACTCTCAGCCTAGTTTGAATAAATGACTTTTGATTTTATATCTTATCATTGCTATCTTAAATCACTTGCATAAACCGGACAGCCTGCAGCTGACTTAAACTACAACGCATCGTGCCTGGTCGGTTTACGTTTCCTCAAATTGCTGTACACTTAGCTGCAATTGCTTGCTAAACTTTTTTAGCAGGCGTCAAAATATCTAGTTTTGTAACTTATACTATAAAGTCTCGATTGCTTTTAATTGGGCAATTAGGTTATAACTAAACTTAAATTAATTGCTCAAATCTGGGTTGTACTACAGCCATAAACAGATGTTAAATTCAAGTTGTGCTAAATAATGTTTGTGAAAAACCCAGAACAAAGGTTGTAGTAGAATTTAATTTCATGCAAGAACTGTACGAACTATTATTTAAAGAAATAGCAAATACCAACGAGTGGCCCCTGCGCATTTTTTCGAAACAATTTAAACCAGAAGCTTCAGTTTTACTATCTGAACAATATTTTGCATAAAATAACAAGTACAGAAAAGAAACACGTAGTTTTTTTATCATCTTATCTTTTTCCCATTATATTTACCTCCAATTCAAGAGTTCGAACCCTCTGTCCCTCAAACAAAGAATGCAAAGAAATTCTTTCGAGACCCACCGCGTACCGAATTTCAAATATTGGTATGCAATTGTTACGTAAACAGGAAAGCTGATGACAAAAGTTGTAAACATAGGGACTTATGTGAGAGAAAAGGTACCGAAAGGGACTTTCATGATAACTTTTATATAAATTAAATTCCTGCCAATGTGTTCAACATCGGATGGATCCGATAACTGGAATACTTTGAAATGTTTAATTAAATTTTGTGCCGCTTGTTTCTTTACCCAAAATAGGCCTCGTAGAGCCGTAGGCATCTTAAATGTGCCGTTTAAAATTTAATAGATGACAATGATAATATTGCCTGGAAAGTAATTTGTTAGTGCGTTTGACCTTTGCCGAAGTTTTCGTCTTATTCTGACTTAGCGTGTTTGTGTCAAACTACAGCTTGGCCAAAAAGTCGTGAAAATAATGGTGGCGCTAATATCGTGCATGTTATAACCCTATATAGTACGACGAAAACGATTTTGATACTTAGTTTTTTTGACAATTAATGTGAATATTGGTGGGTTTTATGAACAAAAGAAAAACTCTGAAACGCTTGTTCAGCCACTGACTACAACGATAACATTTGCAGTTATTTATTTTAATTGATTAAAAATAAAATTATAAGGTATTTAAAAATACCTTGATGTCAATTAATCCCACATTATGTAAGACAAAGACCCCAGATCAATTCAATATGGTTTAGATCACAGTGACAAATTGGAAGCCTGACTATTGTGTGACTGTGTCCCACAAATCCAAGTTCTCCTCTAACCACAGGCAAAATGTTCCATAGTTGGTGTTCTAAACAAAAACTAAAAAATAATCAGAATCAAACATGTTTTCCTCTAAGTATTCCACGCCCGAAAAGTTTTCATCCTTGTCTTGGTGTGAGCTTACATCAAAACTGCTGACTATCTTCAGATGTGTCACTACTGCTGATTTAGCAGTAGTAGCAGTAGTGTTGATAATTTTTTCAATGTCACTATACAGACTTTGCCCTCTTCGAAAATAACCTTTTTCTATTTTCATGAAATGTTGACAAGAATTTTTCCAGTCGTCAACTGAAATGCTCTGAAACGCTTGTTCAGCCACTGCCTGGAACAATAAAATAAAAACAACTAAACATTTGCAATTCTTACTATAATGAATTAAAAATGAAATAATTATACCAAAATACCTTGATGTCAATTGTTCCTACATTATGTGAGGCAATTTTATGTTTTACTAGACCCCAGCTCAATTCAATGGGGTTTAGATCGCAGTGATAAGGTAAGAGCCTTACCACCGTGTGACCATGCTGACTTAGGAGTTCATCTATTTCATAGATGGGCATGGGTTGTTGTCGTTTAACAAGCATGAGCAGGTTCGGCTTCCTTGCTGATTCTTCAAACGGCACATTGTTCTCAGACAACCACAGCTTTATTTCGTCAACTTTTGATGCAGAGGTAGGTGCCTTATTGCAAATCACTGAATGATAGGGGGCGTTATACATGACTATAATTGAAGGTTTAGACAAATTCGGTATTAGTTCCTCCTTAATTCATTTAGTAAAATTTGACTTATTCATCTCCGAGTGGTAGTCTTCATTTTTATTTTTCCCACAAAATATTAACAACGCATTTGGTACAAAACCATTTTCATTGCCTGCATGTATACTAATGTACCTGAGAAAAAAAAACAAGCAGACCGTGCAACACATGCAACACACACAACGCATTAAATAAATCATGCTTCAGCAACAACTTACCTTTTGCCTTTGGATACACTTTATTTTATTCCACTGACGTTAAGAGACTGCCAGCATTTTTTTAATTTATAGGAAGTATGAATATAGCTTTCGTCTAGATAAATAACTCCTTTTCTCAGATCATCCGCCAAATCCCTTTTTATAATAATCTTGTTCAAGTAGACTTCACGTTTTACAGCAATACTTGGCTTTTTCATCAAAGATTGCTTGTCTGATTGGCACTTTTTGTATCTAAAGTCCAGTACCGCTAGCCAAGTTGATAATTTGCAATCGTTAACGCTAGTCGCTCAACGTTAAGTCACGTGATTAGAACAAACGAATAGAAAATTCGTAGCCAAGTTCACATCGTTCAAAATGATAGAATGATTTTTTATCATTTCTACAATGTTCAACGCTACATGTTATAATGTGTCGTTTTTCTACAGACATTGTAGAACGAGCGGCCGTCTCAGGCGCGTCAACATGGCTACCCACTTATCGTTTTCTACAATTACTGACACCGAGGCATTACCGATTGGGGAACGGATTTCGACACGAAACTGTTGTAACTTGGCTAGGGGGGCAGGGCTATTAGAACCTTTCGTAAGTGTTCACTACTTCCGTCAAACCCAAGTTCTTCTCTAACCACAGGCAAAAGGTTTCGTAAAGTTGGTGCCTAAAAATAAAAATGACGTTAAATGTCTCTCAGTGTACTTGATAAAAACTAAAAAAAGATTGATATAAAAGAGAAGTTTAAAGTTCTACTTACAGTCTTTTTTACAGTGCAAAAGAATTGAACTTTTTGTCTGATTGCACATAAGTCAAAATTGTCCAATTCTTTTTTAGGTCGCCCTGCTCTATGTTTCCCTGGTGTGGAGAAAACACCTTTGTTTCTTTGTCTTTCTAATGCGATTCGCCTTATAGTACTGACAGATTTACCTACAAAATACCACTGTTATTTTATTTTTGTTCAGTGATTTATGCAATATTAACAAAAAGGATCAATATTATAGGAACGCGCTGCATTCCGAATGTGTTTTGTAAGCATAACCTAAAATTCGTGAACACGCATTACAATAATTGTATGAAAAGTTTATACTATAGGTATATTATACCTTTTTTTTGGATGGGAAATCATCAAATGACTTCTCCCGCAAGAGCGGGAAGCACAGTGGGAGGACGGCGGAGTAGGAGGGCGTGTCAGACTTTTACTGACTAAAACCCACCAGTGTTCCTTCAGTTGCCCATGTGCCAGGATCACGGTTTCTCTTTCGAACAATCTCGTGACCCTGGCAGATAAATTATACCTTGAAATACACACTTTACATGCGGTTACATGTATAAAATATAATTTTACCTGTCATTTCAGCGGTTCTTTTATACACATCGTTGAAATCGGATAAAATTTGTCCGGCTTCGAGTTCCGCCAAACATCTCACGTACACTTTATAAATTATCGCTCTTGCGGAGCTGCAAATAACAGATCTGTTCATTATGAACACAATGAGTCAGCAGTATAACCACAATAACGCATATAATAAAAAAAAAATACGAAAAACGGACACCGATTACAAGAATTGACAGATTATGTATCTTACTCACAGAGTATATTATACTATATTGAAAATCTTGCTCGACGAGGCAGAGCGAATGTTGCCAATGATTAAATATTTTAGTTCCGTTTCAAGACTTTCTTGCCAAACTGTACTTGCTTTTTCGGTAAATGAGTCCAAGCTATGAAAATCATTCCGCTGTTAAATTAATTAATTTCCGCTGTTGCAATAAAATCCTTATGGATCATTAGCAGAACTCTGAGTTTGGCTCGGCTTATGATTTCAGAGTAGTCAGGTAGGAACACTGACCTCATTTAGTTATTAAAATATGATTGACGTGTAAAGTGTTTATACAATCTGCCAGGGTCGCGAGATTTGTTCGAAAGAGATACCATGGCCCTGGCATATGAGCAACTGAACAAACACAGGTGGGTTTTTGTCAGTTAAAGTCTGACACGCCCTCCATCATTCGACGATTGGAAGGGGCGACACAGGGTGCACAAGAACCTCGGTCACTTGTTCCAGAGCTTGGAAGCAACGGACGCGTATTAGAAACTGTAGATTTTAATTATTTCGATGTCTAACGGTTTCACGTTATTGTGATTTATTTTCTACTAGCTTTTGCCAGCGGCTTCGCCCGCGTGGAGGTCGGAAAATATCCCGCGGGAACATACTACCGGGATAAAAATACCCTCCAGGTTATAAAGTAACTGTGTTCTGAATTTAGTAGAATAGACATATACTATTGAGTACTTTTTTGTAGATCTTTTGAAGATCATCATCTATGTAATACATACTTTTGGTGTATGATCAACGTATGCGAGAATAAGAGCTCAAAAGCGCAATTTCATCCGACTTGCTTCAAATTTATCGTCACTGCTCAGCTCCTATGTGTCTTAGCGTTATGTTTTATAGCCTATAACCTGCCCAGGAGTATAGACTACAATCTTACCAAGTTTGGTTAAAATCCCTTTGGTAGTGTTTTGACCCATGCGTGCATATATAGACAGACAGACAAAAAATTTACTGATTGCATTTTTGACATCAGTATTGATCACCATTCATCCTCCAATATTAATTTTGAATGTTTATTCAATGTACAGAATTGACCTCTTTACAGTTTTATTATAAGTAAAGATTCTGTTATTTTAAATAAATAACAGAATCTTCTACATAGTTTAGCTTTTCTTTAGAACATAATCAAATGAGCTTCTGATCCATACGAATATAATTATTATCATACTATGCACTGTCAATTGTACGTAGGTAACTCATGCCTACCATACTTGGTCTGTGTTGCAGCTTCTAAACTCTAATAGTCACGATATTTTTCTTAGCGTGTCAATAGCAATTTACAAGTATATACTGTCCTCCCAGAATTCGGCTATAAGCTAAAATAATGCTATGATGATTGTTCTGCGTTGGCAGTTTCAAATTTAAGCTTCCTAATGTATCATTTTCTATATCCCAATATATTATATCATCATTTTTCTTCCGAAGCCGAAAGACTACTGTATATAGGTCTCCCCCAAGTACAGCAACTTCCATGGTTCTATTCTTCTCGCATCCAGTGTATTCCTGTGGCCTTTACAAGGTCATAGGTCCTGCTTGAAATAAATTACATACGTGCAAATTAAATACCGAAAACATGGGCTAAATATCTCGAACCTTTTCGTCTAAAACTTGTCTTCTACTAGTGTTACAAGTCGTTAGTAGGGAGGCGAAACTTCTGTATAATTGTGAGGTATCAGTACGTAACTCGGTTGAAGTTGGTAACATAATATTCTGGCAACGGTTAACATCAATCAACCTCGACGTTCGAGTTGTAGTTCGATGGGCTCGAAAGGAAATTTCAAATTTGCCTAGAAGATATCTGTAATATGCCGCCATACCAGGCTCACCATAGTTAGATACTTACAACTTTATTGGTATAATTCACAAAACTAATTAATGCTGCCTCGTTGGTCTAATGGTAGCAAGCGCTACTGCTGAGCATGAGGTTCTGGGTTCCATTCCCAGGTCAGGCAGTGTTATTGGGTTTTTCCATCTAGAATTTCTTAGTAGCAGCCCGGAGTCTGGATTTGTGCCCGGTTGATGGCATTAGGCTCGCCCCCTATTATATGGGACTTTAACATATCTGGCGAAATGTGGGTGTACTATAGGTACAACTCTGCCTAACCCTTCGGGTAAATAAGGCGTGATGTTATGTTATGTGTTGTTTGTAATGAATGCTAATATTTAAATAGGTCAAATTTGTTTGTTTTTAATTTCGTATGTAATAGAATGATGCTTATTATTTATATGATATCTTTACCAGTCTATACTAATATTATAAAGAGGAAAAGTTTGTATTTTTGTTTGTTTGTAATGGATAAACTCAAAAACCACTGAACCGATTTTAAAAATTCTTTCACCATTATAAAGCTACATTATCTGCGAGTAACAGAGGCTATATTTGTTTTTTTTTTTTTTTTTTTTAATAGGGGTCCGTAAGATATTTGGGTTTTTCGGACCCAAGGTGTAAAAAATCATCCAAAAAAGTTCCTTATTAATATGTCTTCGAAGTACCAGGTTGTCATAACTTAGTAGGAGCTCACCTAACATGGGTTTTATTGATTCTGAGGCGGTACGAAGTTCGCTGGGTCAGCTAGTCGGATATAAAATATTTTTGAATTTGATAGCCCAATTATTGAAGAAGGTTATAGGCTATTTAACATTAGGCTACGACTAGAGAATAATAAATAAATATCTAAGGACAACCAACGTACCGTTATCTGATCCCAAACTAGGCAGAGCCTGTACTATGGTAACCAGACAACTGATAAACATACTTATATATTTCTAAATACATACATATTATAGATAAATTACACCCAGACACAGAACAAATGACCGTGCGCATCACACAAACATTTGTCCTGGGTGGGAATCGAACCCACGACCTCAGTCTTAGCAGTCAGGGTCACTAACCACTAGACTAACAGGCCAGTCCCGATCTCGCGGGATAAGATGTATGAATAAATAAATTACCTACCAATACCTGTACGTTTTTGTAGGGACCCGGCAAATGTAGTGGACATTAACCGGTCTTAATGACTTGATAAAACATTTCTTTAATAAAAGAAATTGTATACTTATGTTTTACACATAATGCAACCA
Source organism: Aporophyla lueneburgensis (assembly GCA_932294355.1). Lineage (NCBI taxonomy): Eukaryota > Metazoa > Arthropoda > Insecta > Lepidoptera > Noctuidae > Aporophyla > Aporophyla lueneburgensis. The sequence continues at coordinate 24,311,047 of OW028745.1, read as the reverse complement.
GAATAAATTCTCTAAATGTTGTGCAATTTGCATGAAAATCTATTGCATAGTTTAGAAGTACAAAGTGGTACACAAACAGACACGAAAAACAAATTTAATATATAATATACTAGCTGACCCAGCGAACTTCGTACCGCCTCAGAATCAATAAATGTTGGTTAACTTATCAGATCCCACCAACACAAAGCAAAGTGCACCAAGTACCATATACCCATGTTAGGCCAAGTTATAACAAACTGGTACTTTGAAGGCATAAACCGTTTTCTACTTACCACACACCCATGATAGGTGAGCTCCTACCAAATTATGCCAACCTAGTACTTCCAAGAGATAAAGCGTTTTCTAGCAACCACACACCCATGTTAGTTGAGCTCCTACCAAGTTATGCCAACCTAGTACTTCGAAGACATAAAGCCCATGTTAGTTGAGGTCCTACCAAGTTATGCCAACCGGGTACTTCGAAGACATAAAGCGTTTTCTAGCTATCAAACACCCATGTTAGGTGACTTTAAATGTTTTTAATTTTCTAATTTTCTGCGCAATTTTTTTATTTTTTTTCTTTCATAAGAACCTTCTCCTGACAATAAAAAAGACAACAAAAAAAAAGTGAAATCGGTCCAGCCGTTCACGCGTGATGGCGTGACCAAGGGAAATAGGGGTTCATTTTTATATATATAAGGTGTATCTATTCATACACGAAATATTTTATGGGGTACACCTGTAGGTGGTAAAGAAGCTATAGAAGCAAAAAGAAAAATTCTATCTAAGCGTTTTAGAATTTTCATAATTATTAAAATTTTAAAACTACTTGAGACGTTTTGCATAAAACCTTTACTCCAAATTCTATGAATGGCCCGCCTGACGCTGCGAGGGCAACGACCGGACGGCACGAGCATGTCTGCGGTGTCTCGGGCCGTAAAAAGTAAGAAGGAGCCAATATTTCTTATGTGCGTCAAATATTTTATAAATATTTTTTTTTTAAACCCTTAGAATTTTTTTTTTATTGCTATAGCTTCTTTACCACCTACAGGTGTACCTCTTAAAATTTCGTGTATGAATAGATACACCTTATATAGACTAGCTTTTGCCAGCGGCTTCACCCGCGTATTATAAATATAAACCTGCCTCTTGAATAAATATGTTTATTGATGAAAAACGCATTAAAATCCGTTGCGTAGTTGAAAAGATCTAAGTGTACGCGGAAAGTGACTTTCTTTTATACTGCAGGAATTAATCATCATTCATCATTTCAGCCGTTTGATGTCCACTACTGGACAGAGGCCTCTCCCAATTTGGGGGGCTTTGCCGTAATCGCCACGCTTGGCAGGCGGGTTGGCGATCGCAGTGTAGTAGTAAAATGTATAGAGAACGCTGCTGCCCATTCTCTAGTGAGTCCCTTAGTCGCCTTTTACGACACCCACGGGAAGAAATGGGGTGATACTATTCTTTACGTCCGGCACCACACGGTACCGGCACCACACGGCAGGAATTAATAATGAATGGTAAAACACAAATATAAAGGATGTTAGAGGATTGATATGACAACACAATCTTGCCACTGAAGCAGTGCACGATCGGCGTAAGATTTTGATTTTGATTAGTAAATACAAAAGAAGTTTAACAAGTCACTTACTTCAAATTCACAACGATCGCTACATTTAAAGATGATACATTTTTTGACTGGCCTGTTAGTCTAGTGGTTAGTGACCCTGACTGCTAAGACTGAAGTCGTGGGTTCGATTCCCACCCATGACAAATAATTGTGTGATGAGCACAATTATTTGTTCTGTGTCTGGGTGTAATTTATCATACTTATAATATTATAAATGCGAAAGTTTGTATGTATGAATGTGTGGATGTTTGTTACTCTTTCACGCGAAAACTACTGAACGCATTTGGTTGAAATTTGGAACACAGTTAGTTTATAACCTGGATTAACACATAAGCTACTTTTTATCCCGGTAGTACGTTCTCGCTGGACATATTCCGACCTCCACGCGGGCGAAGCCACTGGCAAAAGCTAGTCTATAATATGTATGTATTTAGAAATATATAAGTATATTTATCAGTTGTCTGGTTACCATAGTACAGGCTCTGCTTAATTTGGAATCAGATAACGGTGTGTTGGTTGTCCTGAGATATTATTATTATTACATATTCAGACATTTAGGAACTGCCCTAAATCTACTTACATACATGCGACTCGATCGTCACTGCTACCGCGCTAATGCTGAGTAAAATTACAATATCAAATTATTGGCTATGTATCAAATTGATATGATAAAGGGTAATACATTGATATTAGATTTCAATTTCAGCGGACACATGCCCTTTGTGCTCGAAGACTGATTGAGTGAGTTAACTATTGAGAGTATTCAGGTACACCTGGGTAATAGTGATTTAGTGCTTTTGGGGTATTCAAAATTGACGTCTGAATTGTCTAAGTTAAGAGAAAGATGATGGAGTGCTAAGTTATTATTTAAATTTGATAGTCGTTATTATCTTCATACAAATGTACTTTTCGTGAAAATGATAGCTTGGGATACAAAAAACTATATTAGAACCATTAACTATAGTATCTACTTAGATTTTGCGTTCGAACTCAGGCAGGTGTTTTTTTTAACCGACTTCAAAAAAAGGAGGAGGTTATCAATTCGACTGTATTTTTTTTGTGTTTGTTACCTCATAACTTTTAACTGGGTGAACCGATTTTGATGATTCTTTTTTTATTTGAAAGCTGGTGCTTTCCGGAATGTCCCATTTTAATTTAGTCCATTCCAATAATGGGGTCCATGTGAAAACCATATTAATCTTAAATTTGCATTAAGTTTTTGCGCGACAAATGAACGAATAACGGGATAAGATTAGTGCGGGTTATCTACCATTACTAAAAAGTTCAAAATAAAAACTTTTACAAAAAAAAAAACAACCGGCTTCCTTAAAAAAAACACTAAAAAGTCAAAAATAACTTTAATTTCGGAATTCGGTGGCAAAAAGACCTTAAATGCAGATCCTATGACACCGACTTTCGAAATTAAAGTTAAGTTTGACTTTGAAGTGTTTTTTTAAGGAAGTCGGTTGTTTTTGTGTTAATCATTTCAACACCACTGCTCAGTGATGAAAGAAAACACCATGTACCGCGTGTTAGATTACAGCCTTCTTGATGAGGAGATTCCTGTGTCCTAAGAATGAGAATATTATAGGCAGTAACATTGATAATGATAAACAGTTTTTCATTTTGGAGCCATTTCAGTGTATTTGAGTAAACAGGTCAAGGTGAAAATTGGGGCACTCTTTTTATTCGTCCTGCTATTCCACTCCTATTTTTTTTTTTTACAATTTTTTCTAGGGACTATTTATTTCATTAATCATTTGATGGGTAAACGTTTGACAACTCATCTTCCTAGCTCTTTCTTTTACTTCATTCAGTGCTGGGACAAGAAAAAGTTGCCATTCAGATAGGTACATTTTAATTTTTTGCGTTTTTTGCATACTAATATAGTTATTTAGTTTAAGCCATACATTTACATATTCATGTGTTTTTCTTCTTGTTATCACACACTGTTGTTTACATTTCTTTACCATTTCTCCTTTCGCAGATCTGCTGGAGAAACTTAAGAGATAAGTAGTACTTTTGTACTTAAATTATAATTTTGTCGTATAACGACAGTATTTTACCGTGAATACATAAATAATAAAATAAATAAATATACCACTTGTTCCCCTGATGTGGCATGGCGGTATTAACAGTTACAGTAAGTAATATATATATGAGCAACTGTTCTCACTAACACTAGTATAGATTTTAATCTGTATTTGTTTTGGTATCTGTACTTGTGTCATCATCATAAACTGCCTAGCCTATTCCTAATTATGTTAAGGTCGGTTTCCAGTCTAACTGGATGCTGAAATCTTATTGCGTAATTTGATACCCCTCAGTAAGACTGGTTGTCAAACATTCGGGCTATAAATGTGTGTACAAATATTTGTTTTATACTTCAATATATTTTTAATATTTTTAAATAATGTTATCTTCTATCAAACAGAGCACCTGCCATCTTATCCGTTCACCATCCTTGGTTGACTGGTAGTGCATGCCTAAAGCATTAAGTCCTCTTTTGTACCTTATTGTGTGCGAGAAGTTTAAACAATGGTGATTTTCTTCAGAAAGGTCAGGTGCGTAGTACTCGCAACCAGCGTGCGTGTGTGACTAGATGTTTGAACGAAAACGACGAGGCAAAATTAGTATTTAAGGATCAAAGCAGGTGGCGTTCTGTTGTTTCTGCCCCATGAGAAGAAGGCGTGACCTTATGTATAACATCATCATCATCAGCCTATAATGTTCCCACTGCTGGGACACAGGCCTCCTCTCGGTGAGAAGGAGTAGGCCATAATCCACCACGCGGGCCCAGTGCGGGTTGGTAGATGTCACATGTCTTCGAAATTTTTGGTTCTAAGACATGCCGGTTTCCTCACGATGTTTCCCTTCACCGTTTTGAGAGCAGTGGCGATGAAATTATTTACACAAAGTAATGTGCCTGCTTGGGTTTGAACTCACGACCTACTACTCGTACTATATGTCCACACTCACATATCCACACTATATCCATCCATACTATATATACTATATTACTATATATTACTATATATATTATTAGCGGGAAAACGTTATTTTTTAAACTACCGTGCGGTGGTGCCTATAAAAGCAGAGCACCGCCAGTACTCGCCCCTTACTTCGTCTCCAGCAGTCGTCGTGACAACATCGTTTTTCTAATATTGTGTAAAATCGTTATTTTCAAATCAGCCAGTACATTTTATAAGTTTAAATAGTTTTGCTTTTAAATTGATTAAAGTTTAGGTCATTTCGTTCGTTGTTTTTTTTAAATCAAATTGATATTAACCGCCATTATCAGAAGTGGGATTTCGCTCCATTGCCTACCTTATCTGTCGTGCGAATAGCCTGTAATTCATGTCCGAAAGACCTACCACTCGTAATAGAGGTAGGAATAGGCGTGATCAAGACAGCGATGCAGCCGAGCTTCAAGAAACCCTAGGAGCTATTCTGGTGCGCCTGACCGCGCTAGAAAACACCAGCCTACCCGCACCTAGCACCGTGCCGGTGACTCCGGAAACACGTGCCATTGTGGCGCCGGGGCAGATCATCGTGTCTTCGCCGCAGGAGCCACAACGAGCAGCACCTGAGTCGAACACCAGCATTGTTGGAGAATCGCTAGCAAGTACTTCGACGTCACTGGATGCTACCGATCGCCTCATTGGAGCGTTGAGTGCGTTAACCAAGGTCAGATCCAGCCATTATTATATCTCAAACTTTGATCCCAGCATACATGATATCGATTCTTGGTGTGAAGAGGTTGAAAGGGCACGTTATATGAATAATTGGGACGATAACGAGTGCTTATCCCGAATAGCTAACTGCCTTAAAGGAGATGCTCGTAGTTGGTTAAATGACTGGGTCACAAACGATCGTACCTGGTCTAATTTTAAAATCGAATTTAAACCGCTTTGCTCGCGAAGAATCGATGTTGCTAATATTTTGTTTGACGTAATGAGTACTAATTCCGACAATTATTCCACATACGCAGAATATGCTAGGCGTTCTATATTGCGATTAAATATTGTTAGAGGGTTAAGCGATGATTTAACGGTCGCAATTGTCATACGTGGGGTAACTGATGCACAAGTACGTGCCGCCGCGACTAACGCTCATTTAACCACCAAAGATCTTGTTGAACTCTTTTCTATTTACATCAAACCGAAACCCAACTCATCTATAACCTCTGTGAAATCTTCCCTAGGGAAACAGTCTGACCGAAACTCTCAAAAACGTCCATATAGTAAAATAAATCGCGAAATAAAGTGTTTTTCTTGTGGTAGTGTGGGTCACTTGCAGCGTGCGTGCCCTAAACGATCAAAAACGGTTAAATCCGATGAATTAACAGAACCAACTAATAAGAAACCAAACCTGTCGTGTTCATTCTGTAAAAAACCAGGCCATGACGTCTCTGACTGTTTTGCTAAACAGCGGTCTGAAACACGTAATAAAAACAACGTTAACTTTTGTTTAGAGTTGAAAGGCGCGTCAACTGACAGCGACGTCACAACGGCTGTCATACAGGGTATACCTACCGACGTACTGATAGACAGCGGATCGCGCGTTTCACTTATTTCGGAGTCGGTACTAAAATATTTTAAGTGTACCCGACTACCCACTTATCAACTATTACGTGGTATAGGCGATCAAAACATTGAGTGTAATAGCCGCGTAACATTAATTATAGAATTTAGTGACATCTCCTTAGAAGTGGATCTTTTGTTGTTCCTCTAAAATGTTTAAACGTGCCAGTGCTTATAGGAACTGATGTTTTGAACCGCGATGGGGTAACGTACATTCGTGCAAACAACCAGCAACGTATAACTCGAATTCCTAGTTCGGTTGGTCAAACTGTATTGCTCATCAACTCAAGTGAACAGTTCGTAGTTAACACGCCGCTTAAGGGTAGTGATCGTGAAAAATTAATGTCAGTCGTAAATCAGTTTAAGGATTTTTTTATTACTGGGACTGCCTTAACTACAGTTACAACTGGTAATATGCGCATTGAGTTGACGAGCGATACACCGATTTGTTATAGGCCGTACAGACTTTCAATCGACGAAAAGACTTGTTAGAAGATCATATTGATCGCCTTGGTAAGAGCAAGTTCTTCAGCTGTTTAGACATGGCGACAGGCTTTCACCAAATTAAGTTAGATAGCGACTCTGTAGCGAAGACTGCCTTCGTGACCCCGGAAGGTCATTACGAATATTTAAAAATGCCGTTTGGTCTTGCTAACGCACCGGTCGTATATCAACGAATTATCACAAATACGCTTAAATCACTTATAGAGTCTGGTAAAGCCCTCACGTTTATTGATGACGTATTATTATTAGCATCTTCTATCGATGAAGCAATCGAGAACGTACGCGAGGTATTACACACACTTACTTCTGCGGGTTTTTCTATTAACATGAAGAAAAGTACTTTTGTGGCTACAGAGGTTGAGTATCTAGGTCGTACTATCTCCGAGGGTCAGGTTAGACCGAGCGAACAAAAAATTAAGGTTTTAATTGACTCCCCTGTGCCCACAAATGTAAAACAGGTTCGACAACTACTCGGTTTGGCAGGGTATTTTCGTCGCTATATACCCGACTATGCATCTAAGACAGCGCCCATTGCTAGTTTAACAAGGGCTAACGTTAAATTTCACTGGGGCGAAGAACAAGAAATCGCGCGTAAATACCTAATCCATTGTCTTACAAGTGAACCTGTACTTTCTATCTTCGATCCGGTATTACCAACTGAGTTGCATACGGACGCAAGTTCTATCGGTTACGGCGCCGTTCTTATTCAGGTGCATGAGAATGGTAAACGCAGAGTAGTGGCGTACTTTAGCAAAACTACGCAAGGAGCCGAACCACGATATCATTCGTATGAGCTCGAGACACTCGCGATTATTAAAGCCCTACAACACTTTCGGCACTATTTGTTAGGTATCTCGTTTAAAATTGTGACGGACTGTAACGCGCTTAAACTGACGGAACGTAAGAAAGATCTTTTACCACGTGTCGCGCGGTGGTGGATATACATGCAGGATTTTAACTTTGCTATAGAATATAGAAAGGGCGTTATGATGAAGCACGCGGATTTTTTAAGTCGAAACCCTGTCGATGTACTCCAAATAACTAAGCCGAAAAATTGGGCACAGATTGCTCAATCTGCGGATGAAGAAACTCGTACGCTGATTGACAAAGTTAATAATAACGAGCTAGACACTTCCCGTTATGTTGTTCGTAATGATCTGCTCTATTATAAATACACCCCCACGGGCCAGGAACCAAAGCTACTATGCTTTATTCCCAAAGGACACCGATTAAGTCTCCTAAGAGTGTTCCACGACCAGCATCAGCATATAGGTGCCGATAAGACCATTGACCTAATTCTGCGTCATTTTTGGTTTCCAGGGCTCTATGCTTTTGTAAGGAAATACGTTAATCATTGTCTGATTTGCCTTTCATCTAAGAAGGTTCCTAGGGCTCCTCAATACCCGATTTCATCATGGCATAAGCCAGATACCCCATTTAACACGGTCCACATGGACGTATTAGGCCCACTACCCATTTCAAACGATAAAAAGTATGTACTGCTTATTGTAGATGCCTACTCTAAGTATTGTCTGTTTTATGCGATAAAAAGGCAAGATTCCAACGAATTAAAAGAAATGTTTTCAAACGCTGTTTCCCTATTCGGTACTCCCAAACTTATTGTGTGTGATCGAGGACGAATGTTTGAGAGCGCTAGTTTTCAAGGTTGGGTTTCTGAAATGGGTAGCGCAGTTCATTTTGTAACACCCGAGATGCATAATGAAAACGGTCAGGTCAAACGGTACTGTCGTACTCTGCTAAATATGTTACGTATAGAGGCGTCTAAACAAGATAGTAAGTGGTCAGATTCCTTGTGGAAAATGCAGCTTGTTATCAACTGCACTAAACACAAGACCACTCAGATCTCACCTTTACAATTGCTTATCGGTGTTGAAGCGGTCACGCCAGTAATAAGATCACTTATTCGCGATGTCGCGGTTGATGATGTCCGACCGAATCGCGAGGGATTAAGAGAGTTACAAAGACAGCGCGCTAGCGAACTGCTTGACCAGAATAGGCGTAAACAAGACGAATACGTTAATAGGAATCGGAAGGTCAAGCGTACATTTAACCTGAATGATAATGTGTTTGTGATAAAAACTTCTCAAGTTACAGGCAAGCTGGACTCGGGAATGCGAGGGCCATATCGTGTGGTGAAAACCCTCCCATAAGATCGATACGAACTACAGTTGCTAACTGGTTCGTATGGCAAAGTCACTCAGGCTGCCGCCGAGCATATGGTTGCTTGGCGAGGTGAGTGGACCCCCGAGTCATGTGCCACGTTCTTCGATAGTAAGTAGATTTTTGTATTTACTTTGCTATCTAAATTATACATGATCGTGTACTGTATCAAATGTGTTTGATTACATGGACTTAGTCATGTATTTATGTGTGTAATTGTGTACATGCATATTGGTTTGTAAGGGCATTGAGCGATGGCTCTGCCGAGACATGCTAACTGGGTGCCTCTGTCTGTATCTAAGGGCATTGAGCGATGGCTCTGCCGAGACATGCTAACTGGGTGCCTCTGTCTGTTTGTAAGGGCATGGAGCGATGGCTCTGCCGAGACATGCTAACTGGGTGCCTCTGTCTGTATGTAAGGGCATTGAGCGATGGCTCTGCCGAGACATGCTAACTGGGTGCCTCTGTCTGTATGTAAGGGCATTGAGCGATGGCTCTGCCGAGACATGCTAACTGGGTGACTCTGTCTGTATGTAAGGGCATTGAGCGATGGCTCTGCCGAGACATGCTAACTGGGTGCCTCTGTCTGTGTATAAGGGTATTGAGTTATGGTGTAACTCTGCCAAGAGACGCGCTAACTGGGTGCCTCCGTCTCGAACCGTTTACAAGGGCACTGAGTTAGTGTAACTCTGCCAAAATAGACGTGCTAACTGGGTGCCTCCGTCTAGATGTGTTGTATTCAATTACAACAGACACGTTAGAATTAAGTTATAAGGATGTTGCTAAAAATTGCTATTCTCTCATTTTTAGCTGAAGAGGATAGTCTCACAGCACCATCTACCAGTTCAACTAGCTGTGAAGACCACTCAAGTCGTGGAGATGCAGACACACACCAGGGTCCATCAATTACTGATGCAGCTATTGAAGACAGCCTTGCGCGTTGCCCGAGTCCACTTGCCGAAGATCGTCACTGCAGCGAACAAGGACCATCATCTGGACAATGTGGCTGAGGACTACCACACGTCAGGAGAAGCCGTATTAGCGGGAAAACGTTATTTTTTAAACTACCGTGCGGTGGTGCCTATAAAAGCAGAGCACCGCCAGTACTCGCCCCTTACTTCGTCTCCAGCAGTCGTCGTGACAACATCGTTTTTCTAATATTGTGTAAAATCGTTATTTTCAAATCAGCCAGTACATTTTATAAGTTTAAATAGTTTTGCTTTTAAATTGATTAAAGTTTAGGTCATTTCGTTCGTTGTTTTTTTTAAATCAAATTGATATTAACCGCCATTAATATATTATATATAATATTATAAATGCAAAAGTAACTTTGTCTGTCTGTCTCGCTTTTCTGCTAAAACTACTGAACCGATTTAAATGAAATTTGGTACACAGATAGTTTAAAGCCTGAGAAAGGACATAGGCTACTTTTTATCCCGATAGTACGTTCCCGCGGGATATTTTCCGCCCACTACGCGGGCGAAGCCACTGGCAAAAGCTAGTGTTTTAGTAGCTTAATTATGCTATTTGGATGAATTCGGCTGCAGATTATTTCAAAATATGAAATTGACTATGAATTTGGTGTTTCGATGAATCCACAATTCGCAGAAAGTGGCCCAGTGTCTACGGATGGTTTATGCATGTTTACATTTATCAATTAATATCGGATGAATTAGTTATTTCAATAATAGTAAAGCGAGCCCCAAATTAATCCATACCTGTGTCTGGTTTAATTTCTAATCTGCTTCTGATAAAATCCGCCGCATACTAGCCACGCCTCTCAGACTATTCTGAGAGGAAAGGCCGAAATAAACTCAGAGGTCACTTTTACATATAAAATTATCAGTATCAATGAGTGTATAAAAAAAATCGGATATAATTTCGTTGGTCAGATCATTTGATGACCATGTAGATCGGTGTCTGAATGATCTTTTGAGGAAAGAACCACACAGATTTTCAACTTGGCCAATTCGTCATTCATCCTCTCAACATGACCAAACTATGTACATAACTATACTCTTTTCAATTATTGTTGTCTCTACATTTTTTTAAACCGCACCGTTGTCTTATCATATCATCTCCCAGCCTATCATTCATAGGTTATAAGTATCCATATCCATACTTAAATATATACACTTCAATCCAGCCCATCCCTTTGCTACCCTCTACCAGCGATGCCTTAAGCCGAGGTCCGTACCCCACAGGAAATGCCCTTAGTAAGTACTTGCTCTAGTTTTAAGTCTGTCAGCCCTGGCTGGAGGCCTTAATTTATTAAAGTAGCCACAGGCAAGTTCGGGTCAGCTCTCGACAACCTAGTTTTCGTCTTTGGTTGATATGCGCGAAGTAATTCCAAAAAAAAAATAACTCGTATACTAATCGATATTATAAATGGGAAAGTATCTCTGTATCCTGTATCTCTGTATCTCCTTTTCATGTCTTTATTTCAAGCACACACAAAATTATAACCTAAGTAAGGACATAGGGTACTTTATCTCGTTAGTACTGTGCTATGGAATAATGAAACGATATCAAAATGAAGTAAGTTTTTAATTTACCTGCGATAAAAATCTTTGATGTATATTCTGCGATGTCTACGGCAAAAATTCTGGATAGATTTTGAAAAAATCTATGCATAATTTATTTCGGTGTAATCAATCGTTGGTGAACCTAATAAAATAAAATAAAATAAATTAAAATAAAATAAAATAAAATAAAATAAAATAAAATAAAATAAAATAAAATAAAATAAAATAAAATAAAATAAAAATAAAAATATTTCTTTAGTGGAAAGTATATGCCACAAGGTTGGTCCCTTAGATTTTAAAACTTTGTTTAGGTAGTTTTTGCGTTAGCTTAGTTAATTAGTATTTATTCCATATTCTTTTACTTCCTGACACTGTTGTTCACTTAGCAAGTAGTGGTATACGAATAAGTGTGGCACAAGTAACCTACCATAGTTAAAATGGAAAACTTTTCTCAAAAAAAAAAAAACTACATTAATACAAACAGTCCTCCATCTGAATCCATATCAATTTTGAATTTCAATTTTACAGCTTTTAAAAAAGAATATGTTTATTCTAGTAATAATTTCGATTATGATTTTATTTTTTACTTAATTGTTTGTTGTTTGTTTATAATGAATTTTTATATTCTCGGTATGAGTAAAAAAAATCTTGTTAAAACAAATATTTAAGAAGCTATATTTTATGTAACTGCTGTATAAGCCTGTAAGTGACAAATTCACCATAACTCAATGCATAGTATGTTATTTTAATATGTTAATGTTTCTGGTGAATAGGTGGTTCATATACCTTTCAAATCTATACTTTTATTAACCTCCAAGTCCCTGAGATACCACATTTGGTAAAGACACAATGGTTTTTTAATTGTGTCTGTAATTACTGTAATTGACTGGTTAATATTAAAAATTTGAAAGTAACTCTGTCTATCTGATACGCTTTCTGACCTAAGCTACCGAGTCGATTTTGATGTGATTTGGTACAGAGATAGACTAGACCTTGGAAAAGGACATAAACTACTTTTTGTCCTGGTAGCATATTCTCGAGGGAGAGTTTTCGACATCCACACGAGCGAAGCCAAGGGCAGAAGATAGTAAATAAATAAATTTCCTTCCGCTCCCTGGTTCTGGATCTACATTAAAATGGTCGTTTTATAAAATTTTCCTTCGTTCAGTGATTGCGACCACATCGTAAAATCTCGGTAATCCTATCCTTACTGGGAGCTGCACAGCAGTAATGAAAAGCACTCTGGTGAATATAAAACAGCCTGATTCATGTTTAACTGTTCTTAACTTTTCCTAATAACTTAAATTGTAAAATGATTGTATTATTCTTGAATCATATTTAAACGGCTTATTAACTTGCATGGCTTAGTCAACTTGCATGGATTAACTCGCCCAAATAGGGAGAATGGTCACTATTAAATTTAATAAAATAACATATTTTATAGGGGACCCATTTAGTGCCGGACGTAAAGAATAGCATCATTGATGCAATTGGTACGTTTCGTATTTTATGTAATACAGTTAGTGTATTTTTGCTGTCCTACGTTGTATTCAAAATGTGTCAATTAACTAATACACGTACGTCTGGAATTTGCTATTCGACTACAGATAATTTAATTTTCTGCAAAACGCCTATTGAAAATATTATATTATTTGATTGTGACTATTCAGCCGATTCAGGCGAATTAATTCATGTCAGTCTAATAATAAACCATTTAGACTAAGAATATATGGGTATTGCCATGTGGTCCTGTTTGCCTCCATATGCTCAAATACTCTTAGGTTATATTATTTACCATAGTCATAGGTTATATAATATTAATATTTCATCTATCAAGTTATACCAGCATTAAATTATTTTATTACTAGCTGTTTGTTAGCAGCTTCGTCCGCGTAGAGATCGTAAATTATCCCACGGGAATAAACTATAGATATCTAGGTTGTTAACTATCTGTACGTAATTGAGTCACAAGCATTAAAAAATCCAGGGTCGCGAGATTCGTTCAAAAGAGTTACCGTGGCCCTGGCATATGGGCAACTGAAGGAACACGGGTGGGTTTTAGTCAGTAAAAGTCTGACACGATGAGCGGGAGAAGTCATTTGATGACTTCCCACCAAAAAAAAAGATCATCCCATCACCATCACTTCAGTTGAGGAACGTGCATGGCTGGAAATAGGCCACTCCAAATTTGGGGAATTTGCGATAATCGCCGCGCTTGGCAGGCGGGTTGGCGATCGCAGTATGGTAATAAAATGCATAGAGATCGCTGCTGCATATTCTCTAGTAAGTCCCTTAGTCACCTTTTACGACATCCACGGGAAGAAATGGGATGGTGCTATTCTTTTTTACGTCCGGCATCACACGGAAGAAATCAAAGAGCATTAAAAAAATTGTATGCACGAGAATTCTTTAATTAGTTACGAGCCCCTAAAATAAAGCACCCAATGCTTGTTTGAATTAACCACAAACTCACTCTGTTTATATCTGTGACATTCCGAAACCACGAGAGTACCTCTAGGCATTTATTTCGTGAGGCCTACGTCGACATTCGACGGCTGACAAAGCCTTGTCGGGCATGCAATCCGATGCTTTTGTAGACACTAGCTAAATTTCAATTGATTTCCAAGTAGTGAGTACGTTTATGTGATTGAACGGGGTAAAGTGCGGGCAATAATGTGATAATAATGGCCTGAATCAAGGATTAGACAGCTTGGTCGAGATCAATTCATTATATTAAAAGCGTTCATCCCGCGCAGACTGGCAGCGTTGCATTTTAAATGATTTTCGAGATTATTTTATTAAATACTAGCTGACCCAGCGAACTTCGTATCGCCTCAGATTCAATAAATGTAAAGGACAGGCAATTTTTTCGCCCATATGAAAGAAAAGGAAAAAAAATATGAATGAAAATTTGTTACAAAAAATATGAAAAATGAAGAACCGCTCGACCGATTTTGTGCAAACTTTACATAAACCATCTACTAAATAGTCCAAACAAAGCCTAAACATTTGGTTTGGATAGGTGAGCCCGTTCTTGAGTTATACAATTACAACGAAAAGTGGCATTGATTTTTTAACCGACTTGAAAAAGGAGGAGGTTATTAATTCGGATGTTTATATTTTTTTTATGTATGTTCGGCCATAACTCCGTCAATATAAACGGATTTGCAAAATTCTTTTTTTGTTCGAAAGGGGTTTATTCCGAAATGGTCCCATATAAATTTCATATAGATCTGATGATGAGTTCCTGAGACAGACACCGGAACTCTTTAAAAATGACAGCAAATCAACCGCGATTTCTGCTATTGCATAAATATGCATTGTTTGTTTGGAATTAGTGTGGGGTAAATACTTACCATAACTAAAAATTTAAAAATAAAAACTTTTTTACAAAAAAAAAAAACAACCGACTTCCTTAAAAACACTACAAAGTGAAAAATAACTTTAATTTCGCAAGTCGGTGGCAAAAACCTTAAATACAAATCCGTTGTTTTTTTTTTTGTAAAAAAGTTTTATATATATAGATAAATCAAAGTGCAATTGATTTCAGCCAAGCACTGGAACGTTGGTATTTTTGATACGATTTTATTAGTTTCATACGTATGTGCCTATGTAACGGAAACTTTGATCATTATTTTGACCCCTTCAAAACTTCAGATTACCTCGAAATTTGGCATACTTATCAAGGACCAATGACAATATAATAATTTTATACATGTGTACCATTATTCTTGCCACGGTTGCCAGAATAGCAAAAAAAAACTGTCTTTGAAAACAACGCTGGCATACGCCACAAAATGCAAAAACTACGACGAGATGTATTGTCAAGTACAAGCAGTGTGCAGTAATCCCAAGGAAATTAAGGATTCTAGTGACCAAACTCTTATCTACGAAAATACTTAATTACCTTACCAAGACTATGCTATTTTATGTCAACATAACACATTGGCCGCCATGTTGAAAGGTCGACGGCTGCAGTTATCCCTGCCGTTGACGCATGTCGCTCGTGTGTATGCACACTTATGACTGTATTTCAAATCTTGTAGGGCCAGAAACGTCACCACGTTTACAGCGTCATTGATGGCAGTGCAGATGTCACTTTGACTGGCTATTTTGGGACACTGTGGGCAAGATTGGAGGTGGTATATAGTTACAAGACAGATAGACAAAAGGCATACAGGCGCCTACTGCATTTTACTATAATTTGTTAGCAAAAAGTATTTCTATTTTACTCTTTCTGACTCTCGAAATGATTCTTAATGATGGCTTAGGTAACTTTTATATCTACTTAAGTGACAGACTGGCTTCTATAATTATTTTGTTACGCATAGCGATTGGGTTACTGCCAAGTTTTACTGTAAAAAAAAAATAACACGACAAAAAGCAACATGGTAAGGTAAGCACTGTATCTCTTTTAACATACGTGAGACACTCAGAAAGTTTTGTGAAAATAAAAAGAAGTAGTAAATATAGTGTAAAAGATTGGTAAATATTTTTTTATTAAATCTTTTCAAAAAACTCTCTACTAGCCTTTATGTAAAGTTTCATGCGTCTGAACCAGTTTTCGAAACACTTTTTCCAGTTCGCAGCAGACACATCGTTTACAGCCTGCTCGAACGCTGACAGCGCATCTTCCGGCGATGAAAATTGTATCCCTTTGAGCTGATTTTTATATTTTGGGAATAAAAAGAAGTCACACGGTGCTAGGTCAGGGCTGTAAGGAGGGTGACCTAGAAGTTTGACCGGCGTGCTGTCCAAGAAGTCCCTGGTTTTGAGCGCGGTGTGCGTGGGCACGTTGTCGTGGTGGAGCAGTAGCCCGCGGAGCCCTGTGTTTGGTCGCTTGTTGCTCACAACAGAGAAAATTTTTGCCAAGCATTTGGTAGTAAACCATTTGGCGTTGATGCTTCTTAGGTTTCGTAAAGATTGACACCAAGTAGCCAGTCAAATTGAAAAAGCTCGCGATCAAAATCTTCCCCCCGCTTCTAGATCGCTTCACTTTGGTAGGCATTGATTCCTTTTGAAACACCCAAACCGTCGACTGGCGCTTCGTTTCTGGATCGTATTGATAAATCCAGGACTCATCACCTGTAATAATGTCATAAACATGCCGAGACGAGCCTGCTTCAAATTTGTTTATCATATCACGGCACCATTCCGCCCAGGCCCTGCTTTTGAGCATCGGTGAGGTTGTGCGGCACCCAGCGTGAAACTATCCTCCTCACGCAAAGATGCACGTGTAGAATCTCGTGAAGGCTTCCCGATCCAATCTGCAGTATGTGTTGAATCTCCTGATACGTAATTTGCCTACTGTCTTGGATTAAATTTTTCACTGCTAGCACGTTTTCCTCCGTAACAGCCGTCAAAGGGCAACCACTTCATTCTTCATCCCCCAAAGTTAGTCGACCACGTTTGAATTCATTATACCAACGATACACAGTTGCCTTGGAATGGCCTTCATCCAAGAATGCAATTTGAAGTCTATCGTATGATTCGTCCGGTTTCAGGCGACACTTGAAATCGTAAAAAATCATAGCGCGAAAATGTGCCCGGCGCAAATCCATTTTCCAATAAGACACGATAATTTAATTAGCTCGCAAAAAATGTGGAGGGAACTTTTGAAATTGGAACGTACCTATTTCTACTTATAAATAATCATTATTTTTATAATCGTTTTTAACTGGCCAGTCTCTCATACAAAAAAACTTTTTTTCGCAATACTTTCTGAGTGGCCAATCGTAAGTTGCGATATTTGGATGCCCTATAGGTACACCTTTGCTCAACCCTTGGAGGACTTCAAGCATAAATTATTTATATTTTTGAAACTGGCAACATTATTTAACTCTGTCTCCATGATCTAAGATCAAAGCTAGTTTTAATGGTTAAAATTTTTAACTTAATAACGGAGTTGTCTCACTTAACCCGGCAGGGTGTCCTATTAGAAGTTCCTAATGTGGCCTAACCGCAACGGTTCGTAAACCCCACTTTATATTAGTTCCTTGAACGGATCGTTAAAGGTGAGTACACATTGTGGAGAATTGCCAGTTATTTTTATAGTTGTGTGTGCATTGTTTGTAAGTAAAATACTCGTAAAAATGAAATAATGAAACAGATTGTAAGGTTTATTGTTGACTAGCAATAACTAAGAAATATCGATGTTCTGTCAAGTTGTAAAACCATGTGAAAGAAGGTTTTCTCATAGTTTTTACATTTATATCGGCGGTGTCTCGGGCCTTAAAAAATAAGAAGGAGCCAGTATTTCTTATGAGCGTCAAATTTAATCAAAAATTTATAAATATTAAATTTTGAAAAAAAAAATACATTTAGAAAAAAAATTTTTTCGTTGCTGTAGCTTCTTTACCACCTTCAGGTGTACCTCTTAAAATATTTCGTGTATGAATAGATACAGCTTATATAAATAATTGTGACGTCGAATTATTTTTTTATGAAAAATGAAAAATACCTAGAGTTATGGAATATCAAAAAAATAAAAAATACAAAAAAAAGATTTTTATTACCTTCAGTTGTACAAAAACACTTATCTAAATACTATACAGCATTACAACTAAGGGAGTGAGTGTTTTCGATGAACTCTGGCACCCAATGTATGATTTAACTTGTGTTTAGGGTGCCAGCGTCCTCGCCTAAAATATGAACACATATCAGTAGTTGTAAGACAAGCACAACACAAAAGGTATGTAAGTTTAAAATTAATGTGTTATACACGTAAACCTACCAAAATATATTTTCAAAATTATGGTGATAACCGCATCCAAATCTCTTACGTAGTTAAGAAGAACATACCAGTCAGAGATATACAGCTTATTTACGTGTGTATTTCTGGAATGTGTGACTGGTTTTTGAGTAAAGCCTTTATTCATGAGTTTTTTAGGGTTCCGTTGCCAAATGGTAAAAAACGGAACCGTTATAGATTCGTCATATCTGTCTGTCTGTCTGTCTGTCCGTCCGTATGTCACAGCCACTTTTCTCCGAAACTATAAGAGCTACGCTGTTGAACCTTGGTAAGTAGATGTATTCTGTGAACCGCATTAAGATTTTTACACTAAAATAGAAAAAAAATACATTTTGGGGTTACATACTTAGAACTGAAACTCAATTTTTTTTTTTTCATCATACCCATATGTGTGGGGTATCTAGGAATAGGTCTTCAAAAATGGTATTGATGTTTCTATATCATTTTTTTCTAAACTGAATATTTTGCGCGAGAGACACTTCCAAAGTGGTAAAATGTGTCCCCCCCCCCCCGTAACTTCTAAAATAAGAGAATGATAAAACTAAAAAAATATATATGATGTACATAACCATGTAAACTTCCACTTTTTTTTTAATACGTCATAAATCGTACACCGCAATTTACCTTTCATTCAATCAACTCAAATATAAAAATTAAAAAAAAAAAACATTTAAATTCATAAACATAAACTTTATGCATAAACCAAGGATACCTACAGGTTTATACGGAACCCTCGGTGCGCGAGTCCGACTCGCACTTGGCCGGTTTTCTTTTGTGACGAAACCGCAAGTCATAGGTACGAGTATGTCACTCTCACTCAAATGAGTTAGCACTAAAAAGCTATCTCAAAGAAACCTCTTATTCAATAAAAAGTAGTTTATCAAATTCCAGAATAATGTTTCAAGTTTCAATTAATCTATAATTTACTTTGGCAAAGTCAATATACAGTTCGTATACTTACTGAAATGAACTTAAACGTCTATTTACAAAATAGCTTTTTTTTTATTTTTACTGGCGTGAATAACATAGCTGCCAAACCCATCAACCACGTACAACATACAACTTATCGGAGGCAAAATATTCCCAAAACGACAAGAATGCTGAATTGCTCACAAAACTCGTAGACATTTGCTTATCGGAAACGAATAGAATTTTATCTTCCTTCCCTCCATTATTATATGGAGTATGGTGTCTTTTGTTTATATAATGGACGTGAATGGGCCATAATGGCTGTCAAAAGTACTTGAGTGGTTTGATGATCGAGGTATAAACGGATATTGAACGTGTTTGCAGTTTATGATTAGATTGCAAACTAGTAGGAGCATTGTGGGTATGGTAAGCTATACCTGCCAGGGTTGCGAGATTTGTTCGAAAGAGTTACCGTGGCCCTGGCATATAGGCAAACGAAGGAACACGGGTGGGTTTTAGTCAGTAACAGTCTGACACGCCCTTCCGCTCCACCCAGAACAGGAGACGTCATTTCATGATTTCCAAAAAAATAAAATGATAGGCTACACATCTGTTGTGACAAAACCAACGCAAGCTGAACTTTTTAGCCGACTACAGCTAAGCAAAAAGGAGAGAGTTTATCCGGTATGTATGTATGTACGTTAGGTGTGGATATGTATGTTCACCTTTTCCCTCATAACTTCTAAATTAAATGCATAATTTTACAAATGAGTTATGGTTGGCGAAGCGTCCTGATATATTACAAACATTAGTTTTAAAATGTTTAATATTAAAGGAAGTCGCCTGAAGTTAGATCTTTAATTAGAGGTTACTTAAATAGGATACAAAGAAGGAGGTCTTGTGGTTACACAGCACAATCATAATAAGCCTACTGGGGCATCACTGCTCTTGTTTCTACGGCTACACAGCATCTACCCTTGGTTAGTCGTGTTTCCCTGATTATGCTCATACTGGAAATACAACTAAAAGAAATTGCCTGTACTTAAGGTAACACAGATAAGGAGAAAACAATGCAGAAAGAGAGCCCGCCACGCTTATTGAAGAATTCAGACCAGGTTTAGGTTTTCCAATACAAAAGTCAGCGATATTAAAGATCAACTTTGTAGAAGAAACGAGATTAGGAATGTCACCTTCATAGATACTATAGTCATCCAGAACGTATGTTGGCCATGGCAGCCAGTCTCGACTGAAACTAGTCTTTGGCGTGGAAGGAATTATAGTGCTTAAGTGTGTGCGCAGTTCCCCCAATCACATAGTCCGATGAGACGGCAATCCGGCACGACCGGATAGATAACAGGTGCAGGACCAACGGCTTAACGTGCTTGCCGAGGGGTACCCCCGTAGGGTACTCCGAGATGTTACTAAATTTCTAAAGGAAAAGCCCAGTAGCAACTTGGCCGACCTGGGAATCGAATCCAGGACCCCATGCTCAGCAGTCGCGCTTGCAATCACGATACCAACGGGGCAGTCAAGCCTTCAAACATACCAGGTAATAAACGTGAACCTGATGTATGACAAGTGGGTCAGCTGAATACTTCAGGCATTTTTGCATAGACATCAGGCATGGGGGTCACAGAAGGGAAAAAAATAGGAGGATATAACGCAAACCTCTTTGGCGTCAGCGCAGGCTGTCGCTGAAAACAAGCACTGGAGATCTGTCTCGCATACCATCATAAAATTATGCTGAGCAATGGCCGTTTTGCGTAGATATGACGCATGTTTTCCTCCAGCTGTTTCTTTTTTTGTGTACGTTTGGTCTCTTTTTGCGTCATATTTATCGAAAATAAACGTATTTTCCTTCTTTTCTTTCTTACCAGGCCCGCAAAAATCTGCACTTCCAATATGAGCGCAGCTTTTAAAATGTTCTAAAAGCCGTATGTGAAAGAATCTTTTGACATTACCCTTCATTTGACGTCTGTCAACTGAGCTGCGTAAGAGAAATCTTTATCATAGTGTATACTTTTATGTTACTGCAAATCGAGTATTTAGAGAACAAATATGTATGTTAAAATACTTTGTTGCCGTCAATATTACTTTATACTTTGAAGGTAGCTAGCAGAACATGTCGCCTTAATATCGCTAAAAGCTGCTCTTGTATCGTAAAAGTAGGTACCAATAGTTGCATACATTGTCACCACCTTACATGCAGTAAAACTTCGCGAAAGTTATTAACAAACTAGTTTTATGTTTGTTTTATACTGTGGAAGATGCTACTTGAAATAGTAATGACTATGTATAATAACGACTTCACTTGTACATCTGCGTCCAATATTTTCTTTAAGATTAAAAATTAGAGTGACACTGAATTTTCTTAATTATTTATATATTAGTATATTTATTACAACCTATTTAAATGGAATAGACTATATAAATATTATTATTATTTCACGCAAAACCATGGAGTTTATTGCCGAGTTTTCTCCATCGGAAATTACAGAAGCCATCCGGCTTCTCGAGCATCGAGAAGCCGGATGCGAGCATCTCTTTTAATTAAAATTAAAAGCATTTATTTGACTTCATTTGTATGTCCAGAAACTTCGTAATTAATATTTCATCCACTTCCACTGAAGCTATCGGGCGGAAATTCGGCACAAACAGTTGGTTTTCGTGGCAATCTACGATACAAGCGTTTTTTTTAATATTTAAATAAAATATTTTATTTCTCATTTTATTTGATAAATGATTGATCCTTGAAAGAAACTGTACCATGGTCCATCTCAAATAAATGTTTCAAAAGGTGAAACTTTCAAAAGGTGCCCGGAATAAGACCGAGAAGTGTAGGATTTCAGCTCATGAAAATCACCCCGGTGCACGGTGGTCACCAACAGCAAATATAAGGAGCACCGTTATCTCTCAAAAGACCGATCCGAAACCCTTTTTTTCTTTCTTTCTTTCCCGGGGTCAGGTCATTCCGTGAGTGGGCAGAACCCAACGCTGAATGCCTGCGACGCTATTATAATAGGTTCTAGTTTTTAAATATTTGCCATAGTGCTCAAAGTCGGATAGCTAACTAATTACTAGTAAAACATCTCAACTCTTACACTTAATTAGCCTTTATAAATTTAATATCTTAAAGCTACCCTCTGTGGCCTTTTAGTTTACAACAGACGAACCTCCAATGACAGTAGTATATTATTGGGCATTCTATACCACTATCGGCAAGTAGCTCGGCGAGTGCGCCTCGCTGCCAACAGTGGTATAGAATGCCCAATAATCGACACTCGACACGACTCTCCACTCGACCAATAAACTCGAACGATACAGTTTGTTGCACCGTGTACTTGATAAGGAACGATTTACTCAACCAACGACTAGTAACTTCCATATTATGGCGGGTCAGTATGAACAATCAACTATCAACTCGACTGTAGTGTATACTGTACACGACCAATGATCATGCGAGCTCGCTATCGCTCTGAAAGGTGGTACAGAATGCTCAATAATGAACAATCGACTCGATCACTGACCAGTAACGCAAAAGAGGTTGTGGTAAGTTTATAAATGTTAACGTTCTAAATACATTCACTCATTTTCAATTGGTTCATTTCCGACAGTAATCATGAAATTTGTAAAACAACCGCAATCGCTGCATGTTAATACAGTCTGCGATGATATTTGTAAGACAAGTTTTCGCCACGGAGAATTATTGCCTAACTCAGTACGGTGTATTATTTGCGGTCCGTCCAATTGTGGAAAAACTAATTTATTAATTGGTCTTCTAATACACGAAAACGGATTAAGATTTGAAAATGTTTATGTTTATTCAAAAACTCTGCACCAACCTAAGTACATTTTTTTTGAAAGTGTTTTGCAACGGGTGCCTGGTGTTACCCTCCAGAAATATCAAGGAAATGAGGAAGTACTAAGCGTTCAGGACGCAAAACCCAACTCGGTGATTATTTTTGATGATGTTGCTTGTGAAAATCAGAGTAACATGCGTGATTATTTTGCGATGGGAAGACACAAGTGCATTGATTGTTTCTATCTAAACCAAACGTATAGTAAAATCCCTAAGCAGTTAGTAAGAGACAATGCGAACTTAATCATACTTTTTAAACAAGATGAAATAAATTTACGTCATATTTATGAAGAACATGTTTGAAATGTGTTCGAAAATATGGAGTGAGCCTTTCAATTATGTAGTAATTAATAAGGATTGCTCCAAAAATAAAGGATGTTACTGAAATAAATTTGACACTTTTGTTGTCTTTGATTAAAAATACTAATATTTAAGACCGGTACCCTCGCGATAATATTATTCTTCAGGCAACGCTTAATCAGTCACGAACTTTTTTTTGTTATTATGGAGAAATCACTGAAAAGACAAATAGTCGAAGCTGCAGAAGCTGTTAAAAAGAAAGTGCGAAAGATGAGAGATGTTGAGAATAACAATCAGCAAGTGCTGGAATCAGTGTTCAAGCCGGTAACAGAACCACTCAACCAAATTGCTAATATCAGTAAGCAGGCTTCTCTCCTGCATAATATAGCAAATGAAGAAACCGATGTTCCGTTTATCGATAAAACTCTGCAAAAAGAAGCCCCTATTAGTTCAGAAAGCAATGATAACAACGACAATGAAGACGAATATGAATCTGATATCGAAAGTGATTCTTCGTATAAATCATTAACTGAAAACAACCAGAGATGTGATATGTCATCCTGGTCAGTGTCCTCAGAAGCACTGAAAGATATTCCGTTTGGTGTCCGAGTAGAGAGCGGCAAATTGATGTTAGGGTCTGCGCGTATAACGATCAGCGACGAGTATATCATCGTGGCTGGACGCAAATACCGAAATACGCCTGGTTTAAAACAATTGCTGCTGAAAAAGAACGTAGATTTGAGCATGGTTACAGAGAGTAATATGAAACATTATAAGTCGATGTTACTTGATACAAATGCACATCGACGAGACTATGAACCTAGTGAACCAATAAAAAGTAATAAAGGACAAAAATATTTGCAAATTATAAAGCCTCTGTTCCAACTACGAAGTATAAATTCAGGAGCACCAATCGAAGGGAAAAGGACTACTACCTTTAACAAAAACGTGGAAGAAAAACGTAGATTTTGTATATTGGGACGATCCCAATGAACTGGTGGATAGATTAAAATTATTGATTGCATCTCGAGATGCTGGTAACACAGGATTAGATAATGAAATTATATCTATCATTGAAGAATTGCGTGAAAGTAAAGTTATAAATTAATAAATAATTTAAAATGTGTTTATTTTATTATTAGCCTCTCGATACAATACACACATGAACGTAGACAAATTCTGACACTACATTCACAAAAGAATTCGTTTTGCTGAGTTATTTAAGTTTAATGAGAATGCTTTGTTAAAATTAGAAAACGGAGATTTTGATTTAAAAACTTCAAGACTGAGAGGAATTAGATCTCCAGTAGAAGCAGACGATGCTGTGAACAAGGATTATGTAGATCGATTGAATGCTAACACATTAAAAGAATTAAATAATTTGACTGTGGACAAGGATTATGTAGATCGTTTGAATGCTAATATGTTAAAAGAATTTAATAATATGATTGGATCATTGCGTTCTCAAATCATAAAAGACACAAAGGGTACAGTACAGGTTACTTTAAAAGCAAAGATACCTGAGGTTTTAACTCATTTGCAAGATAAGTTTTATACTAAAGCAGAGGTAGATAAATTACTTCAAAATAAATCTCCATAATGGCAAAACAGCAAATTGTTAATGAACTACACAAAGCAGCAAGAAGAAATTTCCTTCGACGTTCCGTCATTCTAAAAGGGGTCGATGACTTGTGGCAAGCTGATCTAATGGACATGCAAAACCTGAGAAAATATAATAAAGGTCATAATTACATTCTAGTGGTGATTGACTGCTTCTCAAAGTACGCTTGGGCAGAGTCATTAAAATCAAAAAATAAACTTGATGTTACTCATGCATTTAAACGAATACTGATTAACAGCAATCGCAAACCTGTTAATTTACAAACTGATAAGGGAACAGAATTTTATAACAACTCATTTCAAACGCTTATGAAAACGTATAATATTAACCATTACTCAACGTTTTCTAGCAAAAAAGCTTCGATCGTGGAGCGACTGATTAAAACACTTAAAAATAAATTATATAAATATTTTAGTCTGAATGGAAACTACAAATGGTTAGGTATACCATTAGAAGTTACGTTAAAGACTTATAACAACACAAAACATCGTACTATTAAATTTAAGCCAATTGAAGTTAATAAATCTAGTGAGTCAGTTATAAAAGAAAATATTAAAAAAACCTTAAATCATGTAACCATTCGTAGAAAACCTAAGTTCAAAGTAGGTGACTTTGTTCGTATCAGTAAATACAAACACAATTTTGAAAAAGGTTACACACCTAATTGGTCAACTGAAATATTTACTATAAAAAAAATAAATCATACCATACCAGTAACATATCATATACAGGATCAGCGAAAGCAAGCCATATTGGGAACTTTTTACGAGCAAGAACTTCAAAAAATCTTACTATCCGGGTATTTATTTGGTAGAAAAGGTTTTAAAAAGGAAAGGAACAAAAATGTTTGTGAAATGGTTGGGTCTAAACAACGAAGAAAACAGTTGGATCAACAAAACTGCAATAGTGGAATAAAATAATTATATAACAGTTAATTTTGCATTATTTCTTTCATTACACTTTAGACAATGCAAGGAGGTGAACTTGTTAATACCCTAATTAATAATCTGCCGTTCGAACTTCATTTACCAGGCTACAATTATTGCGGCCCGGGAACAAAACTCCAGAAACGTTTACTACGAGGTGACTGAGGTGTAAATAAGCTAGACGAAGCTTGCATGCATCACGACATTGCATATGCAAACCATACAGACTTACCCAATTGTCACAAAGCTGATTTACAACTACTTAATATGGCTAAACAAAGACTTAAATCGAACGATGCAGGGAAAGGTGAAAAACTTAGTTCGTGGTTAGTGAGCAAAGTTATGAAAGCCAAACTGAAATCTGGTGCCGGCGTTAAAACGTTTAAAAGTTTCGTATCAAAAATAAGAGCGAGGATAAAGAAACTGAAACCAAAGGACAGTAAAACTTTAATTAACGCTGCTTACTCAGCAGCAATAAAAATATTTCCTAACATTCAGAAAATTCGAGTACCACGAGTGATACCCTTACCGAAGACTGGAAGTATTCTACCCTTAATCCCGATTTTTGCGGGCTTATCAGCATTAGGAACTTTAGCTGGTGGTGCGGCTGGTATTGCAAAAACTGTTAACGATTACAAAGCTGGTCAGCAAAATTTACTAGAAACACAACGACATAATAGGGCTATGGAGTCTTTAAGGTTAGGGCAGGGTTTAAACATTAAGCCACATAAAAATGGAAAAGGTTTATTCGTGAAATCTTCAAAAAACAGAAAAATAAGCTACCTAATCGTCCTCTAACTAATGTAGACATCCAAAGGTATGCACGCGACATCCCTCACTTTCGAGGAGTGTACATGAGGGATCAATTACCAAGAACGCCAAATCCGATTGAATG
The DNA here is from genome assembly GCA_932294355.1 of Aporophyla lueneburgensis. Classification (NCBI taxonomy): domain Eukaryota; kingdom Metazoa; phylum Arthropoda; class Insecta; order Lepidoptera; family Noctuidae; genus Aporophyla; species Aporophyla lueneburgensis. The sequence continues at coordinate 24,284,381 of OW028745.1, read as the reverse complement.
TGGTATCGTTAACTTGGACGATTATAAGAACGAAGGGACGCATTGGGTAGCTTATGTAAAAGTAGGCAATTATTGTGAATATTTTGATAGCTTTGGAAATTTGAAGCCTCCAATGGAATTAATACGATATTTTAAGAATTGTAATGTTTTTTATAATTATACAAGATATCAGAAATTCAACACTGTAAATTGTGGACACTGATGTTTAGAATATCTGTGGACTTTTTGGAATAAAAACATATAAAATTTATGATTTTCTTTTATTTCAATCATTTGCAAGATGTCACTCACATTATCGATAACTGGAAACTCGTCAACTTTATCTACTTACTATCCCAACACGTTGCAACTATATGAACAGTATGAGTGTGCCTTATTGCATTTCGCAACATTTAATTCGATTCCAAACATTGACAAAACGAATAATAAATTCTATTATGGTTCTAACGAAGTTATTGAAATACCGGAGGGCACCTATGAATTGCAAGATATTAATGATTATTTAAAATCTGAAATGAAAGATGCCTCAATCAAACTACAGTGCAATAACAATACTTTAAAAGCTGCTGTATATTGTACAAAGGACATAAATTTTAATAAAGAAGGTACTTTCAGGAATTTATTAGGGTTTAATAAACAAATCTTGAAAGCAAATAAATGGCATGAGTCACAGTTGCCGGTCAACATTTCACCTACAACTGTGATCAGGATCGAATGTGATATTGTAAGCGGCTCGTACACAAACGGAGAACCGAGTCACATTATCCACGAATTTGCACTCAACGTTCCTCCCGGATATAGGATTAAAGAAATTCCGAAAAACGTGATATACTTTCCAATCAACCAAAACAACATTAGCTGCATACATATCAGGCTGTTAGATATAAATAACCGCTTAATAAACTTGCGCGGTGAAGAAGTGCAGCTGTATTTGCATCTCAGAAGAAAAAAATGATCGACTACAATAAATATGTGCATCAGCAAATCAAAAATATCAGTTCCACTCAAGCTTCCAACCATATAAGAGCTCGCCCTAAGAAGAAAATAAAATTAACTAAAGACAACAAGGCATTTCTCAAAGCGATCGGTTTGCTAAAATGAATATCTTAGACGTTTTATCCGCTCCGACTTACGACAACACGGTTGAAGGAATCGAATTTCACTCTTACAAGCCCTACGTAACTAGTTTCAATAGGAACGATGAAATTCGTATACCCATTAATCAACAAGACTTGTATATACTTCCGTCAGCTAGGACCTTGTATTTGGAAGGGACTGTTATCGTAAGCAAAAAGGATATGAAAGAGAAAGCCACTAGTGTTAATTTTACGAATAATGCTCTACTTTACCTGTTCCAAGATATAAGATACGAGCTAAATGGAGTGGAAATTGATAGAATAAAAAATGCTGGCATAACTACCACCATGAAATCGTTAATATCAATGAGTGAAAGTGAATCAAAGATATCTAATGCATGGGGCTGGAATATCGATGGCATAAAAAATATAAATGGGGGTAGTTTTTCCGCGTCTATACCACTCAGTAACGTCATCGGTTTCGCTGAAGATTTCAAGAAAGTCGTGATAAATTGTAGGCACGAACTGATATTGCTACGAAGTAATACTAACCTGAATGCGGTCAAACTTAACACCGGTGAATTTGTAGAAGACGTTCAAATAAATAAAATCATCTGGCGTGTACCGCATGTTAAAGTGTCCGACAAAGAGAAAATAAGTTTACTCAAACTGTTAGAAAAAGATCGACCACTCCAAATGATATTCAGAAATTGGGATCTGTACGAATATCCAGCTTTACCTAAAACTACAAAACATACCTGGTCCATCAAAACTTCCTCGCAAATAGAGAAACCTAGATACATAATTATGGGCCTACAAACAAATAGAAAAAACAATTCAAGTTCTGATATGTCTCAGTTCGATCACTGCCATGTTCGTGACGTTAGAGTATACCTAAATTCAACTTACTTCCCCTATGAAAACCTAAATGTCAGTTTCGCGAATAACAGAATCGCTTTATTATACGAGCAATACATTCGATTTCAACAGTCTTATTACGGACGTCGCCCGGAACCCTTATTAAGTGAAAAACAATTTAAAGATTTGGCGCCGCTCTTTATCATAGATTGCTCTAGACAAGCCGATAATGTAAAGACAGGTCCTATTGTGGATGTACGAGTGGAAATAGAGAGTGATTCGGACATACCAGATCAAACTTCTGCATATTGTCTTTTATTGAACGACTGCATAATTGAGTATAAGCCTCTAAGTAATACTGTGAGAAAAATATCATGAATCCGAATACTAACATATTAGATGTTCAAGGGTTTAAAGACCTGTACAATAATTTTATAATAAAAGAATTAGCTTTTGCTAGTCGTGATTATACTCAAACATTTTTAATAAAGCCACCATACTTGTTTAAATACTTAACAAGTGATGAAAAGAAGCAGGTTAAATGGTTGGAAAGAAATAGGGGGATTTATTGGAATGAAGGATATATTGACTACAGAGAATTTCGACGTATAATCGTTCCATATCTAGAAAATAAGGAAATCATTGTAAATGGTTTGGAGAAGGTGAATTGGATAAAAGATCTTTGTATGAATTGTAAAGTATTAGACCTTGGTAAAAACAATGTCCTAATTTCTCTGTTTTGCATAAAAAATACTGTGAAGGAAGATCTAATTTTAATTGTAATAGACATCTGAAGCATTGTGCGCTTAAAAATGTGCTTTGTTTAAGGAAGTATTTAGAATGGGCATAAAATGTATGCACTAATGTGTGTAATGTAGATTATTAGTTTTTAGGCTTGTTAAATAAAAATCAAAATAAGTTATACATGCTTTTATTTTGCTAAACACTCCCCACACTTCTCCAAATAACTTAACACTACACGCAATTGAATAGAAATATCTTTATAAATATTAGTTTAAACAAACGATTATTAAAAGTCAGTATCTATTAAAGATTTCGATATTTTCTTAACTAAAGACTCAGTTTCGTCCATAACACTGTCGATAGCATATTGAACAATATATTGTGCGTTTATAATAACGTTCTCACTGTCACTATCACTGTCTATGGTTTGAGGATTGTTATTACATAGATCTACGACTGAAATTTTTATTAATTTAATCCCTCTTCGCTGTAGTCGACTCATCACGTAGGATTTGGTTGGTTTTAGTTTTTTCGACTTTTCCCTGCATCGTTGTTTTGGTTTTTTATCTTTCGTGACTGGTTTGCTGTGCTCGGGTTCGCTGCGAAACATCTCAGAGAATCCTTCGTAAGGATCCTGGGCATGCTGGCTGAACATGATCTCGGATTCAGACATCTGAAACAAAATATAAAACAATTATACTACTATTCCTTTAGTATAGCGCTCTAAAGCGTTATAATTGGATTTTCTATCGAGTTCACTATATTCCTTTATTATATTGATTATTAACACTACCGCGATCACAATTGTTAGTTACAAAAAAAAAAAAAATATATACTCACCGACATGATTACTTTTGCTGAAGGTTAAAAAAATATATGAAACAGGTGTTCGCGATGAATAATATTTCGTTAATGATTGCAAAATAATTAAATACCGTATAATTCATTACATGTCATCTAAGCATTTGTGTCTCCATGCTAAGGCCAATGAACTGCAACGTAGACAATAATTATACAATGAAGAATAGTGCCTTGTAAGCGTGTTACTTAATCGTAAACGTTAGTTATTCAAAAATCAACCTTACGATGCAAGGTATCTAGGTGCATAGTGCAACTGAAATCATTGCAATCGGTATTTACTTCATTTACCGATTGAAAAAAAGAGTGTAATTATATTTTAAAATAAATAGAATTTCATAAATGAAACAAGTCAATGGTTACAATAATTCCAATTTTATTTAATTTTTGTATAATAGTTATTAACATTTATTATTTTCTAAAACTAAACTTATTACATGAGTAGCCTTAGATAATTACGTAACACTAAACTTAAATTATGATCAGAGTAATTCATTCTTAAAAATAAACGCATGACCCCAGGCTCGAGTTGAAATTTGATCTACAGATATCGATCGTTTGTCATCATTTCTAGATAAAGCAATTTTGTTGACAGTACGAGTAAATATTTCGTGTTTTATCGATTTAAACATATAATTTTTTCTCCGGATTACTCCGCCATTAAATAAAATGGTTTCATAGTCTGATAAGTTTAAATCCCTGACCACGCTTGCTTTCACCCCTTTTGCTTTTTTAATAATATTATTAGGGGTTTTTATAGAGTAAAGTTTCGATCTCAAGCCAACAAAATCAGATATATATTTTCCTCCCATTTCATCTTTAAAGAGACCGGGTACCTTTTTATTTTTTAGCGGTATCTGTAATTCATTTGCGGCTTCATAGTTACTGCTGTCAAAATATTGTAAAAAATTATATTTCAAATCATGGTAAAAATCGTTAGTGTCTATTTTATAAACAAAGGAATCGGTATCTGTGTAACATAGCTGCACTCGATCTTTATAAAAAGGCTTTACAATATCGTAATGAAAGTAATACATGTGTGCTTTTGAAAGTTCCAACACAGTGAAACCTATGTAGATAGGCTTATCTAAAATAATTTGGTCAGGTTTCATTTGTATCGCAACTAAGTTTTCAGATAAAATAGATGCACTGTGGAAATAGGGGTTGGCTATAAGTTTCTCAGCGGATATAAATTTCTTAGTTCGATTGGACTGATCGCACCATTGATTAACTAAATGCACGGTTACTCTATTTTCAGTATTTTCTAATGTCTTTCCAAAAACACTGTTATTTAATAACTTAAAAAAGTCTTGTTCGAAGGAACTTTTTGCTTTTTGTCTTAATTGAGTATTTAACTCTATGTATTGTTTTAAATATGGAGCCTGTCTAAAAGTAATAGCTCTATGAATTTTACGTAAAATTAAACCATGTTCCAAACATTTTTTTAAATGAACGTAATGAATCACATAGTTGTACTTATTATACAAATTTGCTATGAGTTTCTTGGTTTTACCTCCCGGGGGTACACATTTTTCAGGACAAAATGGTAAGTCATTATGATGATTATGTAAATTTTCGGGATACAATAGATCGACTTCTAATATGAAGCCCCATTTTGCGTTATCTTCTATAGCGGTAACATCAAAATTAGCTAATTCGTTATCACCTAAAAATCTGAAACTAGAGTATGGTAAATACTGACACATGCTGAAACCGTAAAGATTATTACAATCTAAGTATACTATGAAACTCTCAGGTTGTGATGGATTATATTCAGGCATGTACTTGTGATTAGCTCTAGCATGCCGATGGGAACACATGCACAAACCACCGCGTATACCGCTTTGTATCATTCTGACGATAGCTAAGTCCGACACTAGCTCTAACTGAACACCTGTTTTTAGAAACATCGCATCGAAAGATAAACTGGGTGCAGTAATGTAAAACGCGGGGTCAAGACTGTAATATTGTTTACAGGTTTTCCGAAAATTTTGGAATATGTCTGTTAACAAAAGCACATCCGTTTTTAAGTATAGATCCGTTTACTCGCCTAGGTTATTAATATTGAATTCAGCCCAAACAGCCTGCGCGTGATTATAATCTTCATCACTAATGACTTCGTTAGTCAAAGAATTATAAAAATTATCCTTAGACGGCAAAAATATTTGATCGTAACATCCCCAAGTGGTCATGTAATCATATGGATAAACACCTTTTCTTCTCAATAAATTAAACTGTCTTTCTTTAGAAAAATGAGACCGTAGATTAACGAAATCTTCCACCTGCAATGTTTTAGCGAGCTTGTCTAAACTTGTTCCCAAAAAGTTGAAGGAATCTAGAAACCTTATACAAATGTACTCGTTATCGGCAATAGGAATAAATTTAGTAAATGCTACATATTTTTCTTTAGTCTTGGGGATTATTTTAATTGAACCTGGAATTTCACCTAACTTTTTTATAAATAACTTTTTTATAAATCGTATCCGGATAAATTGTGAAAAAATATTGGAATAAATTTCGGTACTTTATGCTGTAAATTACAGTGCTCGATCTGCTGCACCTCGATATAGACCTGTAATATGACAATGATCTCTTACTTTATCGGTTAAGAGTAAATTGTCGCAAATATGACACTTAACGGCACGTTTAAAATCACGAGAATTTTCATCAGTGAATATCATAGGCTCGCTTTTGGATATAATTTTATGTATTTGTTTTACGTCCTCAGTAAGAAAATGTATAAATTTCGAAACACAATCATTACCTCGATAACTTCTATAGCCCTCAACGGTGGCATTTTTATTTGATGACACGACATTGTAAGCGAATGCCGCTGGCACGTGGCGTTTTAAGTATGACGTGTTAGCGGTGTTGAATTCAGCGCCGGAAATTGGTTCAAGTAACGTTTCAAAGTCGGCATATATGACGAATGGAATATTTTGTTTTCTATCATAATTTTTAAATTTTAAAAATGACCCTTTTTCCGGTAAAACAGTGACAATCCCCCCACACAAGTGGGATTCAATTTGACTAAGCGTTGGAAAAAACAATAAACATGTTTCACAGAAATATAGTTTACCATGATGTTTGGTCATCTGATTTCTAACTAAACGAGATAAATCTTTGATGAGACAGTAATGAGAATTATTATTATTTTCTAAAAACAGTAGATATATACTTTTATTAGACTTGTCATTCAAAGTTGTATACAATGGTCCAATAATTGTTTTCTCATTTTTTAAACCATATACAAATATATTGAGAGAAGGATTATTTCTCTCAAAGATAGCTATGTCCGAGAATGTAATTGGAAATGTTAAATTATTAACATTCAAAACTTCCTGAAAGTATGGATAAGACGAAATCCTATCGGGATGTCTGTTTGTGGGGTACAATGCCGCCACAACACATCACAAAAAGCAATACATTGTTTCGAATATTCAAACAAGCTCTTTTAGCCTTTATGGATTTCGGCAAAGTTAAAAATTTAGATCCGCTGAGTGGTTGATATTTATTAATATTTAATTCTAAATGTGCATTACTTAAAAATGTCCAACCACTATCTCTTTCCTCAAATTCTTCAATTTTTTTTTAGTAGTACATTAACAGCTGATTTGTAAGTAGAATCAAAATCGTAATTAATTAGTGTAATAAAATTTTTTGTTCGGCATGATTTTATTTCTTGTTGATCATTTTTAAACATAAGAAAGGAAGCAAACAGTTCGAAGTTTATTTTGACAGAGGTGTGTTTCTGTATTGAACTATCTATTAAATGTTTAATTTGTGGACTAATACTATTGAGGAACATTTCAGGAAAACTATGTATTTGTTCGCCTGTCGCTGTGATTTTATAACTTTTGATTCGTTCTTTAAAAGAAGAATTAATAATTGCCACATTATCATAAATAGGAGTTGAACTAAGTCGGTAATTATGTTTAGGCAGAATGTTTCTGAAATAATAAAAAATTGGATGCATTAGACACATAATCTAATTACATAGATAATAGTATACAGTCTTATTCATAAAAATCTCGCTAATCACTGATTAGCCACTGTTTAGTTAAGCAAATGGTTAGCTCTTAAGTAATGATTAACTTTTCTTTATTCATAAGCGCTGGTTAGCAGATGATTAGTTACGACACGAAATAGAGGGGAAATTATGCGTGCACCACAGATTATAATCAATATAGTTGACTAAAAAACCGAATTAAAAGTATAAAGTTGTCATAACCACGATATTTGTATCTGTGGTGCCTTTGACAGACCAAAGTCAACAATGTCATCGGATATTTCATTTGATTAAAATAATTTAATACGTTTATATCATCATTATTTCCAAGTATTTCATTGTTTTCCGATGGTACATTACAATATAATTAGCTCTAAAGGCTGGAGGATCTGTCAGGGTCTCGAGATTGTTCGAAAGAGACGCCGTGACCCTGGCACATGGGCAACTGAAGGAACACGGGTTTTAGTCAGTAAAAGTCTGACACGCACTCCGCCCCTAAGACGACCCACTGACCCGCCCTCCCGCTCCACCCAAGAGCGGGAGACGTCATTTGATGATTTCCCATCCAAAAAAAAGGCTGGAGGATACAGGTATTTATTTCTGATATTATATCCGCTAACTTTAAACTGACCAAATTAATATTAAAAAGCCGTAGCCGATAATAGCTATGTGTTTGCATGTCCCATAAGCTTGTTTACATGAATATACTCTTTCAAAAACATAAAGGTACTTGTCTCTATTCTATATTACTTCCTTTTGCTTGATCACTGGGGTTTCAGTTTATTTTATTAATTAAATAATCTTGTTTACAGTTGAAAGTTTGACGAAGCACCAATACCATATAACCTCGGAAAGACGGCGAGGGCACAGTATAAATATGGACAGTATGGAAACTAGGCCTAGTTGTAGAAATAAATACCTACGCTCCACGGCAGCATTAGGGTTGTCACTCTTAATGTTTTTGAAACTGAACTGTATTTATTAAAACATCTGATTCTGTGTTCTGTAGTGATCAAACGGTAATGAAATGATTTTTAGCTTCTTACGATGCGTTCCCACTAGAACATCCATAGTGCTAAAATGTTCTACACATACGGTATAGTTTTGTGGCGGTCTGTTCATCAAATCTTCTCGAGATATTAAGCTAAGCCATTGGGAACGTCTGAAAAAAATAACAAAACAGTCATTTTAAGCAGAGATGTTATAATGTATGAACCATGAAAGTTAAAAAAAAATAGCTTTCGGCTCTATAACTAAAAAGTTTTAGATAGTAGCCACTATTTACAACTCAGGAGAAAAGTAAACAACAACTTTCGTAAAAATACTGTCCTATTTTTAACACCTTCGAAAACCATGAAAACGACACCCATGACGAAAACCTTGATATTTTTTGCAGCCGCCATCTTGGGTTTACATTTTGACAACACTATCAGCTTCAACACCCTCGAAAACAATGAAAACGACACCCATGACGAAAACCTTGATACTCTTTGCAGCCGCCATCTTGGATTTATATTCTGACAGCAATATCGGCTTCAACACCCTCGAAAACCATGAAAACGACACCCATGACTTAAAACTTGATAATTTTTACAGCCGCCATCTTGGATTTCTATTTTGACAGCAATATCGGCTTCAACACCCTTGAAGACAAAAACCATGAAAAGACACCCAATGAGAAATATGTAGCAGCCACCATGTTGGTTTTACAAATTAATTTACGTATTTATTGATCGATCACGCGGATTTATAATTACTATACGATATCGATAACTCATTCTTACCTTTCAAAATTCACAGGGAGTTTAAAAAAACTTTTTTACAAAAAAAAAAACAACCGACTTCCTAAAAAACACTATAAAGTAAAAAATAACTTTAATTTCGGAAGTAGGGATCTTGGGATTTGTATTTAAGATTTTTGCCACCGACTTCCAAAATTAAAGTTATTTTTCACTTTAAAGTGTTTTTTAGGAAGTCGGTTGTTTTTTTTTGTAAAAAAGTTTTTATTTTTAAATTTTTAGTTATGGTATCTACCCCGCACTAATTCCAAACAAACAATGCATATTTACGCGACAGCAGAAATCGCGGTTGATTTGCTGTCATTTTTTAAAGAGTTTCGGTGTCTGTCTCCGGAACTCATCATCAGATCTATATGAAATTTATATAGGACCATTTCAGAATAAACCCCTTTCGAACAAAAAAAGAATTTTGCAAATCCGTTTATAAATGATGGAGTTATGGCCGAACATACATAAAAAAAAATATATATAAACATCCGAATTGATAACCTCCTCCTTTTTGAAGTCGGTTAAAAAACGAAAGCTCCGGTTTTGATGAAGCCGAGTTCAAACAGCCGTATACTACGCAATACACTCGTGGCATTTTGTGGAAATAAATGAAACGCAACCACTTGTCTTGACGCGGCACTCACGACTGACAGCACCGCGATGTCCGCTTAGAGGTCTCGTCGATTCGCGTGTTTGTGTGAGTGTGCCGTTTCGAACGTTAGTACGTAGTTTCCGTACTGTCCATATTTTTACTGTGGCGAGGGCGCAGACCATGCTACGTGAATAAGATGAGGAATGAGAGTGGCAAGAGAAAAGAATAGCACCCATACATATGTTACGGAGGAAGAAAAATTGGAAATCAAAAATACGAATTTATAACAAAAATGTAGCTTTATTAAAATAAATGTAATTGTTGCTTGGCTAACTAACATGGGTACTCGCATTTCATTTCATAGGCGATCAAGTACAGTCTCATCCAACATATGATTACGCTGGATGACCCGCACCTGATCCGATAGTCATTGGGTTGAAACATTGACAGTTGGCTCAAGCGCCTGAAAAAGACAAAGCATTGGAACACGGTACACGGTCAGATTGTTTCCCCTCTCTGTAGCCCCATAGTATGAGCGCATGACATTCTCATTGATGGATCTTGTCCATCTCATATGCTGGCCAACACTAGCAAAAGACGGAAATGTGTGGAAAAGGGAGAGGGAGGCCTTTGCCCTGCAGTGGGACAATATAGGCTAGTTAGATTAGATAGATAGAATTGTTGCTTATGAAATGTCTCTTGTTATTTGAGCAAGACTGCCACAACATGGCTTTTCTTCAGTTCTGTGCCTTGGACCGAGCGTTAAAGAATGTGAGGGGCCTAAAACCTACTGAGCCTCCTCCTGTTTGAGCTTTCCCTAAAAATCCTTTATCAAGTTTACTTCGCATGAAGAATATGTAGGTACCTAATACGGAATTATTCTCATCGCAGATGTAAACAAGCCTTGTAGGTCTTCCTCCATCTATTTCCCGCCCGCGTCGGCGCGTAGCGTTTCAAAATTATTTAATTCTCCTGTACTATTCCAAAATCCCGTAAATATTGTTGAAATCAATATTAACTAAGGCACAATTAGTTATTAGGGACAAAATAGCCTTGAAGCACACAATAATCCTATTGAACCGATCAGCTGATTCAAATAAAATCCGCCATCTTGCTTCTTAGCATCCTCTTAACAAGCTACCGGTGGTGTTTAATTTTGACAGCTTTTAATCAAATGGTTAGCGACTACTTAGCGCTAAACAGCGTTTATGAATAAGAATTTCACTAATCAGTTGCTTAGCAATTGATTAAAATTTAAGAGTCGCTTATGAATAAGACTGATAATCTGGAGAGAAAAATATAGATAATAATTACCTGCAAAATGTAAAATGATTTATACATAGGAATGTGTATACCAGTAACAAAATATTTTATATAGGTAATTAGTACAACTTGATCAGGACTATTTTATGTTCGTTCCAAGATCCCTTGTGTAATTTATTCTCAGGTAAGTCGGTAATTATGTTTAGGCAGAATGTTTCTGAAATAATAAAAAATTGGATGCATTAGACACATAATCTAATTACATAGATAATAGTATAATCTGGAGAGAAAAATATAGATAATAATTACCTGCAAAATGTAAAATGATTTATACATAGGAATGTGTATCTACGTGATCCAAATATGGAGATATATTTCAGGTAATTAAATAATTCTTCACAGACCAGTCGGTAATTAATATTTTGTTTAGGCAGAATGTATCTGAAATAAAAAAAAAATGATTATTAGGTACCGATAAAGAATCAGACATATAATTGTAAATTCTGGGTTGAAAAAGAGTCATACTATCATGTTAATTGAAATTAAAAAAATATATTTGATAATTACCTGTACAATATGAAATGATCTGCTTTATCCAAACAGGTGTATTTCAGGCCCCCCACGATATACCGAACAGCGTTACTCCTGATGAATTCGTTCGTATGTACTTTCTGGTGTGTGATCAATAAAATATTTATTTTTAATAATTGACTTAATTTTTCGGTGACAGTTTAGAAAGGTGCTCACTCCGAGAGACCTTTGAAGTAATAAATAATATTTTAAATTATATTTTTTTGCCTAAAAATATTTCATCATAAAATTTGTTTTTGCGCAATTATTACACGTGTGCTTACCTAATTATTTATTTCACATTCACAATAATCAGCTATTTTAGTTAGGGTTGACAATAACTTACTATCATTCTATGTATCAAAACACCTTCTACATTTTATTGCGGTTTGGTCGGTGTTGTCTACAAATTTGTTTTTTTCTGGTAAAATCAAATCCAACCTACATCTTAAATTCCGTCCTAACATTAACATAGCTGGCGTGACACCAGTCGCACAATGAACAGTATTCCTGAAATCAAACAGTAAACCCTGTAACTTTTCCTGAATATCTTTTTGACATAATCTGTCTTCTGCGAACATGCACTTTATCATCTTTTTGCAAGTTTTAACAGAATTTTCTGCCTGCCCGTTACTGGCAGGATGATAAATAGGCGAATTTAGATATTCAATTCCATTGACTCGACAAAACGTATGAAATTCCGTTGAGTTAATTTTAACATCATTATCTGATACAATTACATAAGGCACACCGAACCTTGAAAACATGTCTTTCAATTTTTGAATAAGAGCATTGGTAGAAGTGCCACGATCCATTTGAACACATTCAAGCCATTTAGAATACGCATCCACAACAATAAGGTACACTACCTGCCCTATAGACATATAGTCAATATGTATGCGGTGCCAGGCGGTCGGGGGGCGCGGCCAGGACGCGGGCGGCGCGCGCGGCGGCGCACTACGCACGCTGGCGCACGCGGCGCACGCTCCCACCCATCGCTCGATATCGGCATCGATCCCCGGCCACCACATTCTACTACGAGCTGCACTCTTGGTCTTAACGATGCCAAAATGTGCCGAATGCAATTCTTTCAACATTTTGTCTTGGTAAATATCCGGAATTACTATTCTATGACCGCGAAATAAACAACCGTCGATCACTTCTAAATCCATTTTGCAATGAAAGTACGGCGATATTTTTTTACATTGTATTTTCCTAGGCCAACCATTATTCATATATTTTATAACTGTTTTCAATACATTGTCGACGGCAGTAGCCCGCCTAATATCATCGAACAAAACCGGTTCTACGCTGGTGTCTAAGAAAAAAAAATACTTTGAGGACCCGTCCTCTAGCTTATCGCTATCATTGACCGCTACTGATAACGGCGACCGCGAGAAATAATCTGCTATTTGATTGTTTTTAGCGTCTACGTACTGTACCGTATAGTTGTATGCACTAAGAATGATTGCATACCTCTGTAGACGCAGAGCGGCCGTGACGGATATAAGATTTCGCTTGCCAAAAATTGATAACAGGGGCTTATGGTCCGTCTTCAAAATAAAAGGCTCCTGACGGCCATAAAGATATTGGTGAAAATGTTTCACCCCGAATATAATAGCCGTCGCCTCTTTATGGATTTGGCTATAGTTCTTTTCACTCGCTGTTAGCGATCGTGAAGCGAACGCGATTGGCCGCTCCCGGCCATCCACGTCCCTGTGCGCGAGTACGGCGCCGAGGCCGCACGGGCCCGCGTCCACCGTTAGTACCAGCGGTGCGTCCGGCTGGAAATGCGCCAGCACCCGCTCGCTGGCCAGCTCACTTTTAACGCTATTGAATGCAGCTTCGCCCCACTGCCATTCTACGCCCGAGCGCAGCAATTCGTTCAGCGGACTCAGTACAGACGAAGCGCTTGGAATAAATTTCCTGTAATAATTTACAACGCCTAGAAATCTTTTTACTCCTAATACATTTGTAGGCGCAGGTGCATCTAGAATTGCCTCGACTTTAGTTGGGCACGTTCTCAACCCGTTCTTATCGATTACGAAACCTAGATAAGTCACACTGCTATTAAAAAAAAACACATTTGTCCTTTTGCAGACGCAATCCTGCGTCTTGTATTCTCCTTAACACCTCTCGTAATCTAGACAAATGAATTTTTCTTGTTTTGCCCGTGATACAGACGTCATCTAGCCAAATACTCACTCCCTCTATACCGGATAACAATGTTTCCATTGTTCGTTGAAATATAGCTGGAGCATTTGCCAAACCATAAACTAGACGAGTGTACGCAAACAACCCCTTGTGTGTATTTATGGTTGTCAAATGTTGGGATTGCTCCGATAAGCTAAATTGATTATACGCGTTGCTCAAATCAATTTTACTGTACGCTTCCCCTCCACCCAACTTTGAAAACACTTCCTCTATTCGTGGTAGAGGGTATTTGTCCACTTTCAGGTCTTTATTCAGTGTACAAGAAAAATCACCCGCAATTTTTAATTTACCATCCTGTTTTAAAACCGGAACTATGGGTGTAGCGTATTCTGAATAATTAACTGGCACGAGTACCCCTAAACTAACTAATCTGTCCAATTCTGCACTGACTTTGTTTTTCAGAGCAAATGGCACGGGCCGAGGCTTAAAAAATTTCGGTGCGGCATTGTCTTTTATCTGCAAATCGACCTTAAACCTATTAAAACAACCTAGTTCGTCTTTCCAAATATCCGGATATTGGTCCAACAACCGTTGCACTTCGTCAATGTTCTTATTCAAACAAACTATGCTGTTATTTGCTGTTGCAAAATATATTCGGAATTTTGTCATAAAATCACGACCCAATAGAGGCGGTCCACCGTTTTCTATTACATACATTTTTAATTCTTCACATAAACCTGAGTATGATATTTTAGCTATGAAATATCCTCTGGGCGTGATTTTATGGCCATTGTATAAACACATCTTAAGGTCACTGTTATGCAAAATTAAATTTGAAAAATTAAGTAAATACAACGTTTCTGAAATAACCGTAGTTCCTGACCCAGTATCTAACTCCATACTCATTTCTATATTGTTCACATTAACAGTAATTTTAATAGGATTATAGTCAACATACCTCAAATTATAAAGTTCACACTCTTTACAAACGCTTTCTTTAGACGTCTCCGCTTCCTCCGTGCCGATATTATGTAAATTTGACTTCTTTACCGCACACAACTTTTTTAAATGACCTTTTTGCCCACAAATAAGACACTTATAGTTCTTAAATCTACACTGAGACGCATTATGATTTTTTAAACCACACACTGCACAACGTGATTGCTCGCCGTCATCTTTACGGCTAGCCGCGGCACCACCGGCGCCAGCCGCTCGACTTCCGCTCGTGCCAGCAACGGCCCCGCGTGCATCGCGGCGCCCTCCTGCATTCGCATAAAACACCTGCTCTTCCTTTACCACGACGTCGGCGCGTGCCTGCCGCGCACATGCAGCCCTCTGAGCGACTTCTAAGGCCTGCCCAAAAGTCAGGGTCTTTGAGTCACTCTCGAATAATCTGTCACGTTCAGGTCCCGTTCTGAAGCCTAAAACGAACCGGTCACGTAGAAGCGTGTCCAGCTCCGAACCAAAGTCGCAGTACACGGCTAGCCCTCGCAGCCGTGCTGCCCATTCCTCGATGCTTTCACCGACGGATTTAGTCGCTTCGTAGAACTTCGCCCTATCGGCGAATGTTGACCTCTTTGGCGTGAAATGATTATTGAGTATATTCACTAGCTCACTATAGGTGCTTCCCTCGAGCTTATTCGGATGCACTAGGTTCCGAACCAAACGGTAAGATTCGTCCGACAAATGCGTCAACAACACTGCACTCTTGTTGACGTCCGTAATGTTGTTCAACTTGATGAACTGCGTCAGTCTGCCGTGAAATACTTCCCATTCGTGCATTTTGTAGTCAAAAATGCTCAAATTTCCGATGTAATTCGCCATTTTAATAATTACGTGGGTAGATTTAAAAAAAACTCGTCGCCAAATGGTATGTCGATAACGAATGAAACAACCGTCTTGCTCCAAAGCTAGTTTATTACTGCCAGTACCCTCACTAATTACACAGAACATACTTGACATGACTTATTACTAAACACATACAGTTCAAAAATACAAAATTTACACAATGCATTATTACGATTAAAATATATATCGTATCGACAGATATGGATTTCCATGGTTTGACTCATGGCTGTTAGTGTAGTTATGAGAACTATATTATGTATTTATTTCAGGAAGTCTATAAAAGTACTAGGTTGACGGCAATAAGTTCATATTTTCTACACAAGACCTAAACGTAGATGATAAAATAAGTACCTACCTTAGAAATATTTATTTACTTCTATAAAATAATTACATCAATGTAGTGTAACGATTCCGTGCTCGCTATCATTTAGTCAGCCCTGGCTAATTTCGCTGCATCGACATTTGATGCAGCATAAAATTTTCCTTCGTCTACATTTTACGTGCATGTATAATCCGACTATAGAAAAAGTTACTTCAACACAACAATGCTAAATTGATTGAAGTGTTTTTAACATGCTTTATTTATAATTCGATTTTAACTTATAAGCTACAAGTATTCGGTACAAAGTATTCGCAGTCTGCAAGTGCAACGAAGTGCTCTGTTATCATCGGTATACAAACAGTCTGTGTTGTCTACAATATCAGCGACGACATTGTCGATAGCCACCCGCTGCCGCCATCACCAACCAAGTCATCAAACCGAGTGGAACTTCTGATTGAAAAATGTAAGTCTTATTAAATATTCTGTTCGTTGTCATGGCTCACACTTGTGATCCGCTTGTAATTTACAGTTATGTTTGTGTGTGGGCGCGTTACTTCACAGATCACCCGAGCTGCTCATAGTATGTCGAGGTCGATCCCTCGAAGGAGTCATTATTTTTCATCCAGTCTTCTGTGCTTTGAACAGCATGTAAAGCCCTCGATCCTGCACCCAATCTCTCTATGGGTTTGCTATCCCATGGGCATGTAGGAGAACCAATGTTTGCGCACACACTTGTGTTGTATAGTATGCCCTGCGCAATGGACACTACTCCATTGAGATAATTAATAATAATTGTGTGACTAAATTTTCCCTATCTTTATTTCAGGTCAGACTCTGAGTGTGATTACTCGCAAGCATCGGTCACCGGACAAAAAGTGAAGTGCAGCCGCAAACCGTCTGCAGACAGCAATGGGAAACGCAAGATGCAGTCACAATCAACAACCGTAACTCGTGCCAGGTAAATTAATTATCTACTTACTCTAGCCACATATCTACTGACTAAATTATAATCGTGCAATTACTATTACATATTATTTTAAAACAAGTGCAGGTTCACTTGGTTATTGTTTGAATCGATGGATTTGATTTAATCGATTACAGTATTGATCAAAGCCGAGTCAGTTGTTATATTTTTTTTACAGCAGAAGGTTTTTCTTGGCGTATGCATCTCTCGTTCTAAACATTAACTAATTACAGTTTCTGTTATTGTTTCAGTAAAAAAGTGAATACTGGCATCGACATATTCGGCATCAGTAACAACCGCGACATCCCACACAAAGAAGATGCATCGGATCACCTAACTTCATTCTTTGTGAACCGGGTAGCCAGCGGCTGCGAGCGCCGAGCAACGAGCACCGACGGAGAGTACTACATCGACTGCAAGGTGTACAAGGCTGACGACGCTCGCCTTACCGACTCCGCCGAGCTGTGGAAGAAGGCGCTCGTCCGA
This sequence comes from Aporophyla lueneburgensis, assembly GCA_932294355.1. NCBI lineage: Eukaryota > Metazoa > Arthropoda > Insecta > Lepidoptera > Noctuidae > Aporophyla > Aporophyla lueneburgensis. The sequence continues at coordinate 24,266,850 of OW028745.1, read as the reverse complement.
ATTAAGTTCCAGACTGACGCGGATTCTCCTCAGTGGCGAAAATTACAAGAGCTCGTGCGTGCGGCTGATATCTTGTTTCCAGGCAAACCAACATTTTATGATAATTAAACCAAATACCGTACCTTACAGTTGTTTTTTATTTACAATAATAACCCGTTAACGCTTTTTTTCACTAGGTACTTGTAATTTCGTTGGTTTGTTACAATCATCAACTCGTTCACCATTCTATGTTAACAGTAAATGCAACTCGAGTGACCGGTTAAGTGCAGTGGTAAGTAAATGGTTGATTGTTCATCGTGCTCCGAAACGCGGCATACTGACCAGCCGTATGGAAGATAGTGGTAAGGAGCAAGTTACTAGTCATTGGTCGAGTAAATCGTTCCTAATCAAGTACACGGTACACACAAACTGTCTCGTTCGAGTTTATCGGTCGAGTGGAGAGTCGAGTCGAGTGTCGATTATTGGGCATTCTATACCACTGTCGGCAGCGAGGCGCACTCGCCGAGCTACTTGCCGATAGTGGTATAGAATGCCCAATAATATACTACTAATGACATCAACCAAAGAATCTAATTCAAACTATAAATTGAAATTTCGCATATCTATTTCAAGCTCCAAATGTAAGATTTCTTAAACTATGTAAGCGATCACAATCTTTGTAATTAAGTGCTGCAAAGACTACTATCGCGTGAACATTTTAATTAGATGTGACTTAAGTTCTTATCTAGATTTTATCGTGTTCAAAATTTAGTCATCCTAAAGTTTGAAGCTAAAGGATGTCTCTCGCCGTGAAATAGTTTTACCTTTAATTTGTTTAGAGTGGATATTTAAGATTATTTAAGGTATGGAAGAGATCCGCATGAGAATCAAGGTTACTGACATAACCCGAAGAATTACAAAACTTAAGTGGCAGTCGGCACATTGCTTGCAGAACACATACCGAAACATGTAGAGTTGGACGGTATCACAAAAAGTGAACTTGTGAAGGCCTCAGGAATCTCCGGATGCGGAAAGCAAAAAACTGGTATGAGTGCCTGACTTTGGGGAGGCATATGTCTAGCGGTGGACTTTTTTCAGCTGAAATGATGATGATCGACTTTGTAAACTGTTAAACAGCTACAGCGACCTAGTTGATGTGCATTTTGACTCATTTGGCAAGTTCCACAGAGCAACAGTCAGCAATGTGTAGATTTATTTCATATACTTTGAATATTATTATTATTTTTGTTTTATTTTTATTATTTATTTTTAATCTTAATTAAGTTTTTATTTTCTTTTGGTTTTTATGTCTCTTAAATGTAATTTTATTTTATAGCTTATTATAAATTTGTATCATAGTTCTTACTTTTATGGGGCATGCGGTGCTAACCTATAATAAACTGTAATACTAACCTTAGTTAATAGAAAAATATTGTTATATTGTATGAGTATATACAGTTGTTGGTTGGCCAAAATAAATAAATAAATAAATAAATGATGATGATGAGGTATTTTGTGTGATCCGCTTCACAATAGAGTTTGGGTTTGCTGACCAGCAGCAAAAATCATACTTTGAGTACCTTAATATCGAACAAACATACTTTCCTAAAAATGCCCCAGCATAGTTTAGAAAAGGTTAGACATATTATAATGATCAGGCCTTTGCTCAAATCGCAATTAACAACCAGGTAGACCAAGTCACACGAACTGACGTATCTTTCAAGCCATAAATAAAACCAACTTGCTAATTGTTGTAGCCTTCTCATTGACTTGGACAATCATAACAGTTCCTGAGCAAAATACGTTTATTTTAAACGTATATGTGTATAGTCAGCCTATAATGTCCCCACTGCTCAGACATAGGCCTTTATTTTTTTTTTCTGGATGGGAAATCATCTGACGACTTCTCCCGCTCTTCGTGTCAGACGTTTACTGACTAAAACCCACCCGTGTTCCATCAGTTGCCCATGTGCCAGGGTCACGGTATCTCTTTCGAACAATCACGCGACCCCGGCAGGAGATATAGGCCTCTCCACTATTCGTGGCTAGTGCCGGTTGGTAGATGTCATAGCTATAAATTTCTTACTCTAGGACATGCTGATTTCCTCACAATGTATTACTTTACCGCTTAGAGAGCAGTGGTGTTCAAATAATTCACACGAAGTACAGCACCTGCCTGGGTTCGAATGCACGACCAACTCTGAAGACCGAGTCGTGGGGGTTACCACTGTCCAACACATTACCAATCTTCCATGATACTTATGATCAAAGTGAAACTTCTGTATAAATCTTCAGTTTGAGCCTGATGCATGTATATGGGACTTGTAGGTGATTATTGAGTGAAGGTAAATGGAGTGTAGTGGAACAGATAACGGTACGTCACCATGACGACAACAGTGGCACTATATAGTTCACTGACTGGTTCGATCTTACATTAAATCTGAGAGCCTGGTCTATAATAAGATATAGGTTAGTTTACAGTAGAGCTGTAGCAAGTAGTGAGGAGCTGTGGCTAAGTAATAACTGCCACAAGGATCGATCGAGCACTTGCGGCTGTTGGTCAGTCATGCTTCGGAAAGCATTTAAGTCGCATCTCCCGGCTGTAATGTGTGGATCTGAAAGAAGAAAGAAAGAAAGAAAAATTGTTTATTCCGCACAAACAAAACGCACAAATAAAATAGTAAGAAAAATAAAAAACTAAATAAACACACGTACAAAGTAGCCAAAAGCCACGTATTCAAGATTAAAAAGAAGTTGTCCATTGGTTGTTGATGTCATGGCTACGGACCAAAGACAATACAGATATGCATTACGACATTGACAATTACCTAATAACAAACAAAACAAAAACAAAATTGCCGAATGCAGAGTGGATTATTGGCTACTTTTGTGATAAAAATACGATAAAAATAAGAACAAATTGAGCCGTGCGTCGTATCTGTGCAAGAACAGATCGTTGCTCAGCAAAATGCTGTGACTTCAGACGAATCTATCGTCAACAGCGCTGATTTTTAGCAACTACCTTTTCAACGATCTCTGACAGTCGTTACTGGTCGTCAGAAGCCCAATATTCTGACAACCAGTTTTACCAAAGGGGTATCGTATAACACTGTTGTGGAGATATTGCTATTCAACTGTAGATATAGTAGGGAAGGGGCAGATGAGATAGTAAAGCAGTCTACTAAATAACTTGAGATAGGATAGAAGTTTTATTTTATTCGTTTCGAGATTGCGTTCCTTTCCACCAGAAAAACGTAATATAAAATTTGTAAGTAAAAATATTAAAAAAAAACGGCCAAGTGCGAGTCGGACTTGCGCACCGAGGGTTCCGTACAAACCTGTAGGTATCCTCGGTTTATGTATAAGGTTTATGCTTATGAAATTAAATGTTTTTTTTTTTGGAATTTTTATATTTGAGTTGATTGAATGAAAGGTAAATTGCGGTTTACGATTTATGACGTATTAAAAAAAAACTACTTACTGGATCTCGTTCAAACCAATTTTCGGTGGAAGTTTATATAGTTATGTACATCATATATTTTTTTGAGTTTTATCATTCTCTTATTTTAGAAGTTCCCGTAACTTCTAAAATAAGAAAATGAGGGGACACACATTTCACCACTTTGGTAGCGTCTCTCGCGCAAACTATTCAGTTTAGAAAAAAATGATATTAGAAACCTCAATACCATTTTTGAAGACCTATTCATAGATACCCCACACGAATGGGTTTGATGAAAAAATAAAATTGAGTTTCAGTTCTAAGTATGTAACCCCAAAATGTATTTTTTTTTCTATTTTAGTGTAAAAATCTTGATGCGGTTCACAGAATACATCTACTTACGAAGTTTCAACAGCGTAGCTCTTATAGTTTCGGAGAAAAGTGGCTGTGACATACGGATGGACAGACAGACAGACAGACGGACGGACAGACAGACATGACGAATCTATAAGGGTTCCGTTTTTTGCCATTTGGCAACGGAACCCTCGAAATATATAGCATTTTGTTTGTTGACTCCTTCACAATGTATATTTAAATAATGAAGTTTCGAATTATATACATATTCCAGATAAGGGTGCTGAATTTATAATCATCATCATCCATCATTCCAACCGAAATACGTCCACTGCCGAACATAAGCCTCCCTCAAAGGGGGTTTGCCATAATCGCCACTCTTGGCAAGCAGGTTGGCGATCGCAGTATGGTGGTAAGATGCATAGAGAACGCTGCCACCCATTCCCTTAGTTCCTTTCTACGACATCCACGGGAACAAATATAATGGTGCTATTCTGTACGTCCAGCAACACATAGAATACACGTTATATTTTTATACATACATAAAATGACGTCTTTTTCCCACGGGGGTAGGTAGAAACTATAGAACGCCACTTGCTGCGATCCGTACACACTCCTTTTGCCACGTTTAAGTTCATACATCTGGTCATACACGCACGCCGGTTACCAGTACTACGCACCTGACCCTTCTGAAGAACATCACCAATAAGGTCACTATATCTTCAATTTTTGTACACTACATCTTCTTTTAAGCCCCACTGTTGTCTTATGACATCATTCCTCAGCCCATTTATAATTGACTGAAATTACATCGTGCAATCATATGAGCAAGCGCGTCAATACTCATTCCTTCTCTGTGGAAACTTATACCCTAACGCAGCACAATTACAGACCAGAATTGTTAATTAAACTAAAATCCCACCAAGTTATGTTTAATTACAATTTATGTTAGTCAAGTCTTGATGTAAATTCTTAACGGTGTTGTGTGCTTCTTGTTCAGTAGTGCACTGTGAATAATGAGAAAAGTTTCGCTGCATTGTGCGACAGCCACTATGTTAACTGGCACTAACTGTACTGTAAAATGGAACCTGGGTTTGTATCTATGTTTTATTTATTTCTAACTACCTGTTCTCACTATTTTCATCTCACCTATTTAGCCAAAGAAGTAGCCCAGGTGGCCCAGTGGTATCGGCCCTTTTTTTTTGGATGAGAAATCATGAAATGACTTCTCCCGCTCTGGGTGGAGCGGGAGGGCGTGTCAGACTTTTACTGACTAAAACCCACCCGTGTTCCTTCAGTTGCCCATGTACCAGGGTCATGGTATCTCTTTCGAACAATCTCGCGACCCTGGTAGGCATCAGTCCTAGCAGACCCCTTCAGTGCTGCTGACATCTCTTTGAGGCGCGCGTGGGACACTACGCGCCGTCTACCCAAGCGTGGTCCTTACTGGGCGGCGAGCTACCCATTGTTCGCCGCCCGCAAGCTCGCGCCTACGGTGGCCGGGAGTCCGCTATTGACTCCCGACGCCCGGGGCGTCTCCTCCTATGGTATCGGCCCTGACTTACGTGTTCTAGATCGTAGGTACGAACTAATGCAGGCGCTTTACTTTGTGTAAATAATTTCATCATCACTGGTCTTAAAACGGTGAAGGAAAAAATTGCGAAGGATCCAACATATCCTAGAATAAAAGTTTCTAAGACATTACGGTCTGTGTCTTAGCAGTGAGAACATTATAGGTTGATTATCCATGAATAAAATTAACGTTACCTAATTTTGAATCTGGTTATATCGTCCAAGTTAATATAAGAAGGCTACAGCGACTATCAAGTTAGTTCATATTTATTGTTTGAAAGATACGTTAGCTCAAACGACTGAACTTTCAAATTGTGAGGAAATCAGCATGTTCTAGAACCAAAATCGTAGACATCGCATATTACAGCCATCGTGGGCTGTAATCGTATATTACAGCCCGATATTAAGAGAGCCACAGGTAAGTCCTGTTTAGCTGCCGAGAACCTCATAAGTTGAACTACAAGATCTCATTCCCGAAAAAAAAATAAGCACGTCAACAGAGAACCTAACCAAGATTGTTTTTATAAAGTTTTGGTCACAATTTTAAAAAGAGAACAGAGAATCATTACCAATTCATTACAAACTTTAACAATGAACTTATTGAATTCACAACAATCGGAATGAACGCTACTGAAAAAAAGTTTCAAGGCAAAAAATCTTCTAAAGAAACTTTTATTTTTCAATTAATTGATACAATTTACGTTACAAGTTAAAGAAAAAATACCAATGAAAGATTAGTGAATTGAATTTGAAGCTAACGATTGTATTCAAGTTTGAAATTAAGAAAAAGCAATTTATAAATTACAGTTTAATGACACACAATACTAATCAATTAGTATTCGTATTGGATTTAAAGGAGACATTTCATAATGCTTTGCTTTTCAATGATTATTTTGAAATGGATTGCCTAATAGATGTGTTTATTAACTAGCCTTTTCCCAGCGGTTTCGCCCGCGTGGAGGTCGGAAATTATTCCTGGGAAACGTACTACCGTAATAAAATATATCCTACGAGTTAAACCTACTTATGAACTTTCAGTGTGCTACTCAGAATTTCATCCAAATCTGTTCGGTCGTTTTTGCGTGATTGAATAACAAACATCCAAACATGTAACCATCCAAACATTCAAACTTCCAACATTTATATCATGTATTGTAGTAGGATTTATAATATTAGTATTTCAGTACCTGGATGCCAGAGCTTTGCTCGGTATTTATTTATTTTTTGGTAAATTGCTTTTTTTAAAATTATATTTAAATACAAATTACATTTTGTTATTTTGCTTCCAATAACAAAAAAAAACATAAGTTTATGTTGATTATCGATAAAGTTGATAATTGAAAACACGAATAAAACGACATTTTATAAAAATGAATCTTAGCTAGATCGATTTATCACCCCCGAAACCCCCTGTATACTAAATTTCATAAAAATCGTTGGAGCCGTTTCCGAGATTCAGATTATATATACAAGAATTGCTCGTTTAAAGGTATACGATAAGATAAGATTCATGGTTTGGTCATCTTGAGAGGATGAATGAAGGACGGCTTTTTTTTTGGATGGCATCATATGACTTCTCCCGCTCTGGGCGGAGCCGGAGGGCATGTCAGACTTTTACTGACTAAAACCCACCCGTGTTCCTTCAGTTACCCATATGCCAGGGCCACGGTATCTCGTTAGAACAATCTCGCGACCCGGGCAGGCATCGGTCCTAGCAGACTCCTTCAGTGCTGCTGACATCTCTTTGAGGCGCGTGTTATATTAAGCAGTATATATATATATATACTGCTTAATATCACATCTCTTGTCTTGGTATCTAGCTAAGTGACCTGCCCACTTCCATTTCAGTGCCAGGGCATGTTGCAGTGCATCTGTGAATTTTGTTTTATTGCGTATGTCTGCATTTCGTGTTTTGTCAATTCTTCTAAGTTTCAAGATACTTCGTTCCATGGCATGCTGGCACGACAGGATTTTGTTTTTAATCTTGTTATTAAACGTCCAGGTTTGACTCGCATATGTTAAGCACGGCAGGATACATGAATCCATTATAATCTTTTTAAGCTTCAGACTATATTTTCCTTTCAAGATTTCTTTATGTGGCCAATATTTTTTCCACGTTGTATTTATTTTTCTGTCCACTTCTTTTTCATTTCTGTCGTGGTCAAATGATATTAGCTTACCGAGATATATATATTCACTGACATATTCTATCATCCCTTCTTCTATGTTTATTTGTCTTTGGGTACTATTGGTCATTATTTTAGTTTTATTTGTGTTCAATTTTAATCCCACTTTTTTACTTTCCCTGGCGAGGTTTTGAAGCATTTTTTCTAATTCTGTCGCAGTATCACTAAATATACCTATATCATCAGCAAATCTTAGATAAGATAGACGTCTATTTAGAATCCACAACCCTTTATTGTTATAATCGATTTTTTGGAAGATATCTTGGAGGACAACTTTGGTGAAAGCGGGTCTCCCTGTTTTACGCCCTTTTTTATAGGAAATTCTTCTCCCTTCCTTTCTAGTTTGATTCTGCTCACACTTTTGGAATATTATGGTCTTTATAATATTAATGTATTTTTCATGAATGTTGTTATTTTTAAGTGCCTTCCATATAGATGTATGAGCAATACTGTCGAACGCTTTTGAGTAGTCAACAAATGCTATGTAAAGTGGTTTGTTGAATTCGTTGTACTTTTCTATTAGTTGTTCTATAGTGTGGATATGGTTAGTCGTGGAATAGTTTGGTCGGAAGCCTGCTTGTTCGATTTTTTGGTTTTTGTCTATTTTTGAAGCTATTCGGCTAAGCAAAATCGACGAAAACAGTTTGTACATTGTGGATAATAAACTAATGGGTCTATAGTTTCCTACATCTAGAGGATTCCCCTTCTTATACAGTAGTACTATATGTGATAGACACCATTGTTTCCCTTTCGTCCACTTTCGTAACTGAATTTTCGTAACCAGCTACGAACATGGAATTTTCTTCCTGTTTGATAACTGGCTACGAAAACAGAATTATTTTTCTCTTTTTGTAACTGGTTTTCGTAACCAACTTGGAATTATTTTTCTCTGTTCGTAACTGGTTACCAATAGAATAGAATTGCATAAATTTTTAGTAACTAAAAAGCCTGTTATATAAACCACAATGACAAAAAATATTTTTTATTTTAATCGTCACTTGAAATACATGTAGGTATATATACTTTTACAGTAAATAAAAAAAAACCAAACTCTAATTAACAATAAAAATAATAATTTTATTACATAACATATAAGTAATAACAGTAATTTTTCGTTTTCTGGAAACTTATATGGAGAAATTCTAAACTAAATCTTATATAGAGGAATTATTTCCAAACAGTTCCCAACAGTTATAATATTATTTTCTAGGTCTGCGATGGCCGAATTGATTTCGGTATCAATTTCTTAATAATTTCGGGATTTGTTCGTTTTATTACGAACACGTATCTTAGTCTCTTTAACTAAAACATCCAGAACTTGAGCCAGAGAAGGGTTTTTACACCCTATATACCTATTAAGCCTAGCGTGCCAACCTTCAAGATGGTTGGTAGTTCGCATTTCTTCTGTGTAACAACACTATTGCCCAAATAAATTTGAATTACTTAACCAAAAATTAGTAGTTAAAGTAAACATTAAATTGGTCTATTTTCGGGCATTTTGGTAATCTTTGCATTATAGGTACATATATCTGTGGCCCGACAAAATCTTGTTCAATGGCAATTGAGCTAAGCCAGCACACCTAGCCACATACCGTCTTTGAACTCGAGATTTTAGTCCCAACGCCTTGGCCTTCTTAAAGAGACTAGTTGTGCTACTGTAGTTTACTTTAATAATTTTTGGTTAAGTAATTCAAATTTTATTAGGAAATAGTGTTGTTACAAAGAAGAAATGCGAACTACCAACCATCTCGAAGGTTGGCACGCTAGGCTTAATAGGTATATAGGGCGTAAAAAACCCTTCTCTGGCTCAAGTTCTGGATGTTTTAGTTAAAGAGACTAAGATACGTGTTCGTAATAAAACGAACAAATCCCGAAATTATTTAGAAATTGATACCGAAATCAATTCGGCCATCGCAGACCTAGAAAATAATATTATAACTGTTGGGAACTGTTTGGAAATAATTCCTCCGTATAAGATTTAGTTTAGGATTTCTCCATATAAGTTTCCAGAAAACGAAAAATTACTCTTATTACTTATATGTTATGTAATAAAATTATTATTTTTATTGTTAATTAGAGTTTGGTTTTTTTATTTACCGTAAAAGTATATATACTTACATGTATTTCAAGTGAAGATTAAAATAAAAATATTTTTTGTCATTGTGTTTTATATAACAGGCTTTTTAGTTACTAAAAATTAATGCAATTCTATTGTATTGGTAACCAGTTACGAACAGAGAAAAATAATTCCAAGTTGGTTACGAAAACCAGTTACAAAAAGAGAAAAATAATTCTGTTTTCGTAGCCAGTTATCAAACAGGAAGAAAATTCCATGTTCGTAGCTGGTTACGAAAATTCAGTTACGAAAGTGGACGAAAGTTTCGGTATTTTTTCCGATTCTAAAACCCTGTTGAAAAGTGTTCTCAAATATGAGACTAATACGTGTGCTCCTATTTTTAGTGTTTCGTTGGTTAGATTATCTGGTCCTGGGCTTTTCTCTGTTTTCAGTCTTTTTATATGGCTCATTATTTCGGTTTCATCTATTGGATCTATTGTAGCATGATTTTCTTCATCGTTTTCTGTATCCATGTATTGATTTTCATTTATGACTGGTTCTTCTGGAGATATTTTGTAGAGGTTTTTATAAAAATCTGTAGCACATTTACTAACATCTTTTCTACTTTTTGTTTCATTTTGACCGTCCTTGAGGTTCTGAATCCACGTTTTGTGTGTTGACAGTTCCTTGTTGGCGCGTTTTGAACTTCTGAACATTGTGAGGTTATCTTCAATGATTATCTTTCTGTATGTATTATAGTCTTCTCTTATAGCTTTATTTGTTTTTTTTAAGTAGTTGTTTTATTTCGTCTTTTTCTTCCTTTGTTTTGTTTTTTAAATGTATTAGTTACCCACGTCTAGCTATTAGATTTAATGTATCAATTTTAAGTATTTTTTGTTTTTTGGTTTTTGTTTTGTTTTCTAGTTTGAGGCTCTTACTGATTACGTCTTCCAGTTTATTGCTGATATATTGTACATCATATGTGGTTTCTAGGGTCCACCCTTTATGGCAGAACTTTTTTCGTCATAATATTATTTTGCATAACAGCGGATAGCATAAACTTCATTTCGCAGAAAATCGTTTGACTTACACTCATTTATCATACATTCACAACGCATAATTTTATAAGTCAGAACCATCTTTAGTTATAAATTTTATATCCATAATAATGAAAAAGGAGAACAATCATATCGCAGAAAGTTCGCAGTCAGAATCGTCTCTTGGCATTATTTCATATCGATAGTCCTTAAAAGGCAGAACTATCATAACTCAGAAACTTTACAGTTATAATCATCTTTTGGCATACATTTCATATCCATAATAATTGAAACGCTCATCTATTATATTACAGAAGAATCACGCTGCATGCAGATATGCAAACAAGCATACACCATACATGCAGCATGCAAGTAAGCATGCAGCATGCAAGCAAGCATGCAACATGTGAGCAAGTGCAGCATGCAAGCAAGCATGCAGTATGCAAGCAGGCATGCAGCATACAAGCAAGCTCACAGCATGCAGACGAGCATGCAACATGGCATGCATGCTTTCTGTCACGGCTCCGGCACTGCGTGGCTGCGGCGGTCCCACGCGAGCTCATCGTCGCAGATGGTTTTACGCTCACCACCGCAGGTTCGGCTTGCTGGCGTCAAAATCACCTGCTCCTCAGCTCGCGGGCCGCCTCGCCCCTCCGCACCTACGCGGGCTTAAATTACACTCTAGGGGTAGGGCAGACAAGACTACGTGGAGTCGGTTCTGCAGCGATTCGTTTCTGTCAATAACTTTTGTAGCACAGCATATATTGACTTTTTGAGACACTACTTTAATTTTAATTTAAGGTTAAAATTCAGTTTTAAAGAAATTACATTATGCCTAACAAAATTATTCTAAATGAAATTCTGCCATCTTCATAGTATGCCAAGTGAAATTGTGCCAAATAATAGTCGCTCTAAGTAAATGTTATGCTAAACGAAATTCTGCGGAATTTTAAGTATGCCAAAGGTAATTATGCTTAATAAAATTCTGCCATTTTAAAAGTATGCCAGCGTAAATTCGGACATATAAAAATTCGGCCAAACAATGATTATGCTAAACATTTTTTATGCCTTACAAATATTCCTTTAAAGAAGATTATGCCAAGTGTGTTATGCCAAATAAAATTCGGAGCATCAAGTTTCTGCCAGATAGAGGGAACCCGTTTCTAAAATGTCATCAATTGTTTTAGAATATTTTTTCAGGTTCTGAATATATGTTTCTCTTTCGTTTGTAGTCTTAAGTAGATTTTTTGAGAGGTTAAAAGATTTTCGACTAATTTTGGGTGTGTCAATTATGAGGGAACATCTGAGCATTCTATGGTCTGATGGAAAGTCCATTTGGTTGATCACTTCTACATTGGCTATGGATTTTGGAGTGTTGGTCAATACATAATCAATTTCATTTCTTGTTTTTTGGTCAGGTGATTGCCATGTCCATTTTCGGGACCATTTCTTTTTAATGAATGTGTTCATTATTGAGAGTTTGTACTCATTAGCATATTGTATAAAGCGTTCTCCCCTTTTGTTTTTCTTTCCATGTCCATATTTTCCCATAATCATATTTTCTTCTGGTTTTTGTTGCCCGTTTTTAGCGTTGAAATCACCAACAGCAAGAATTCTTTTATCTGACAGTTCATGTGCTGTCTTGAAGTCGTTCTAAAACTTAGCGATTTCCTCTTCGCTTGAGTTTTCAGTGGGTGCATATGTTTGGATTATGGTAAATGGCAAGTTTTCGAATTTAAGTTTCAAAATTGCTACTCTTTCAGATATTCCTATGAAGTTTACAATATTATTTTTGAACGTTTTCCTTATTACGAAACCTACTCCATGTAGACCTGGTGTTTCACCTATATAGCATAGGATATAGTGCTCATATTCTTCGATCTTTTGCCCCATTCTCCTAACTTCTGCGAGTCCTATAATGTCCCATTCTATGTTTTCTATGGAATTGTGGAGCTCTAGTCACCTTTCTCTTGTTGATAATGTTCTAACATTGTACGTGTAGATTCTTAGTTGATGTACATTTTTTGATTTGTTGTTTCTTTCTTTTTTATTGTTAATTGATGGAGGGTAGTGGTCGTTCTCTCCACGGGGACCAGCCGGGTTGGGGAATAGGGTTTTTAGTTTAGTTTTGTTTAATTTTGTTATTGTTTCGTTTCTGATTTCCAGTGTTTTGTTGGTTTTGGTTGTTGCTTCTAGGTTTGAAAATAGTGTGTTAGTTTCTGCATGTGTTTTTGTCTGATAGCGAGTATGATCTCTCCCGCATGTATTGAAAGGCATCAATTTGGAGGGAATCATTGTGAAAGGTGTCCTTTCTAGTTATTTTTTGTACTTTTGACATATCTCGGTTGCCTGGACTTAGGGTTTCGGATCTTTTCCTTTTCTCGTTTTCTGTTTTTTCTGTGTTCTTTATTTTGTTTTCCTTTTTCTTCTGTAATACAGCTTTTGGTAGATCATGAGTAATGTAGGTGTTTGCTATCAATATCTTTTTATTTTTCAATATTTGTATTTCTTTATTTAGTGTTGTGGTTGCAAGTAGGATTGGCCTTACTTTCTGGGCTTCCTCAGTTATTTTTCCCAGCCACTGAACTCTGTCGATTTCTCCAGTTCCGATTTCTACTTCTATGTCTCTCAGCGTAGATATCACGAGATTAGTTAGGCCTTCATTGTCTTCTTCTTGACTTTCTGGGATCCCATGAATTAGTATGTTGTTTCTCTTGCTAATTATTCCGAGATTCACTATTTTATTATTTAATTTCTCAACTTCTTTTTTAAGGTTTTCATTTTCTTGCATGATTGGTTTGATTTTCTCATCAAGTTTCATTAGTACGGTTGTTGTGATGTTATCAGTAATTATGGTTGTTTGTAAGTTTAGTTGTTCTTTCACTTTACTAAGAAGAAGTGTGATCTCTGGTGACAGCTCAGCAGACATTTTGACGTGAAACGGAACGCAGAGTTTTATTGAAATTTCCGAACGTATTTTGTTTTCGTGAGGTGGTAGCACTGAGTAATGGCTGGCCGTTTATTATTTGACAGTTAACCTCAACCTGATATTTTTGTGAACTTTTGTGATTTTTCACTTTGAATGCGTATTCTGGTCGCTGTTGTTTTATGTTTTCGAAGCACACGCGTATGGATATTATTTCTGGATGTTTATTATTTCACACTTTTAATTATTTATTTTCGAGAGCGCTTGCATATGCGTCTGACGTATCACGCACCGGAAAGTGGAAAAAATATTCCATTTATATGATTTAAAAAATTAGCAATATTGGCAACACTATAAACAGTACAACAACATTGTCATAATAGGCAATAATTAGGATATAATATCAATTACTTAACTTACGTGACCTCTGGTCGATCCCACAAAACAACAGCACTAGAACTAACCAACTGAAAATCCAACAAGCTACTGACTGTTTCACTGTCGCTCCGGCCTTTTATACCCGTTAACAAACAACTATGATTCAAAAGTGACAGCTGAGTCAAATCAGTGTTTGACTCAAACAAATATAAGTTTATACTAAAAATCATTTACTAAATTCCATAATTCAATATTAAACACATAATAATTACATATATCACGCGCGTGGTACACTACGCGTAATCCTACCTCGCCGTCCGTCGTCCTAGCTACGTATTGCTTGCCGCCCGCAAGCCCGCGCCTACGGTGGCCGGGAGTCTGCGATCGACTCCCGACGCCCGGGGCGTCTCCTGCTGCGGTGGCTAGGGACGCGAGGGCGCAGAGACTGCCACTCCCTCACGCGCCCCGCCTCCTCTTTCGCGAACATTACTGCTTCGCAGAAGGAGGTGATGGCTTCCCATGCCCTCTCGCTCCGTACCATGGCTTGCACCAGAGCCGGACGCGATAGGTCGCCGCCGCCGGTCGCCTCCACGAGGACGCTGCGGTACTCCGCCCAGGCAGGACACACCTCCACCGTATGCTCCACCGTGTCCTCCAGGCAATCCTCGCAATGAAAACACCTGGGCGTTTCCTCCCGCTTTATTCTGAACAGGAACCCCCCGAAGTACCAATACCCGGTGAGAAACTGCGTCAAGCGAAATGTATGGACGCCGTGGCGCCTCTCTATCCACTATGAAGAACGGCTTATAAAAGATATTTACAAGGCAGATGTGAGTGGTAATACCGGAAGGGGACGCCCTATAGTGACCTAGTGGACATATAGTGACCTTATTAGTTGTGATGTTCTTGAGAAAGGTCAGGTGCGTAGTACTCGCAACCGGCGTGTGTGTATGACCAATTGTATGACCATAAACGAGGCAAAAGGAGTGTGTAGAGATCGTTGCAGGTGGCGTTCCGTGGTTTCTGCCTACTCCTATGGAAAAAAGGCGTGAGTTTATGTATGTATGTGTGTATGTATTTCATTCAAATCCACTCAGCCATTGTGGCGTGAAAGCATTACAAACAAACATACAAAAAATTAGATCCTTTCTTGTTTAGTTATACTATTAGTTTAGATGATATCGAACGTTATTCTTAGTTCTTCGATAGCTTAAAGTTTTTTACCTACACAGGCTTTCAAAAAGACGATAGTTGATTCAAACCTGGATTATCAATGTAAAATTTTCGAGTTAAGAGTTTTGGTAATTCATTAAGAAAAAAAGTAAATTGAAAGAGAATAATTAATTATTCATTCTGCACAAACGAAAACTAACTAACTAGAGGTCTCTTAATAATATTAGTGTAGACCTGTAGTTTGCATAGTTCTCAATTCGGTTGTATTATTAGAGTGGTTTTTGAGTTAGCTTTATTAATACGTATTTTTACACATAATTTATATTGATGACTGGCTACTGCCCTCAGCTTCACCCGCGTGTATGTCAAAAATTATCCCACGGGGACTTGCTCCGGGCAACAAACAAAAATAAACTTTGTTATAAGTACCGTACGTATATGCATTATTATATAAAAATATTAGCTTTCTCCTCTCCTTCTTCATATTAAAAAGTTAAACTATGCTAAATATCATACCCCTCCGTACGCAAAATTTTCGTAAAAAGGGGTTTTTGCTTCTCGTATAAATCATCATCATCATCATCATCATTTCAGCCTTAATACGTCCACTGCTGGACATGACCTCCCCCAATTTGGGGGCTTTGCCATAATATAAACCACGTATAAATATAAAGATGTATTTATTTATTTTACTCATCCTCAACAAAAAAGTGAAAAATAAAAGTTTTCAAGAAAAATAACAACCATCCACCAAAAAACACTACAATGTGAAAAATAGCTTTAGTTTCGCAAGTCGGTGGCACAAAATCGGAAATACATCGACTGATTAATTATCAGTGTGTTGCCAGACGTAAAGAATAGCATCACCCCATTTCTTCCCGTGGGTGTGGTAAAAGGCGACAAAGGGACTTACTTGAGCATGAGCAGCAGCGTTCTCTATGCATTTAACCACCATACTGCGATCGCCAACCCACCTGCCAAGCGTGGCGATTACGGCAAAGCCCCCCAAATTGGGAGAGCCATAATATGTCCAGCAGTGGACGTATTACGGCTGTAATATTGTTGATTATGGTGACATCGACCGACACCAACACCAACCAAAGATACCGACTTTCCAAATTAAAGTAATTTTTCACTTTGTAGTGTTTCTTTTTTTTAAAGTAGGTTGTTTTTGTATGTTTATTTGTTACGCCTTCAAGCGAAAACATGTGAATGGATTTGGATTTCAAAAGGAACATGGGTAGGCCATGATCTGGGTTAGGAAATAGGGTACTATGTATCCTAATTTTGTCTCGAAATCGAGACTTATGTATGTAAAACCGCGGGCGCAGCTAGCAATTACGTGACATTTTCCGCAAATAATGTATACTGTTAATGTTTCTCAGGAATAATGTACTGTTACGAGCTCCAGCTCGTAACAGTACATTATTCCGGGATAAATCAATTTAAACCAGTTTTACCAAAAAATAACTAACAGATAAATCAAAGAATCAGAAATCCGGACATGTCTCGCTTGTACGTCACTGCTTCGGTCGTTGTTCAATATTTGGCATTCATAATCGAACTGTGTCCACTGTGCAATGAGCAGAAATTTATATGACGAGCCTAATCCCTGATAATATTCACGAACATTTGTGAATCTGCGCCACCCAACCATTGTTAGCGGTGACGTTTCTAGATAATACCAGAAAGAAATTCCTCTATTCGATAACAGATGGCGGTGGTGTTTACAAATAATCAACTCGTGTAATACCCTGCTACTTGACGATCTATGTAACAGTAATTTTCCATAGGTGAAAGAACTTTAAAAATCTGTTAAGATTTTCAGTTTATCCATGATAAACAATGAAATTTTTCTTCTTTATAATATTAGTGTTGATTATTAAGGTTTCCAGTAAAGCCAATCTAGGATGCAATAAATTTATAAAGTGACTCGTTAGTAAGCATTAAGTCTTAATCATTATTTTTATTAATATGATTCAGGGTTGGTTACGAGAGGTTTGGTTATGTTGAGAGGATTAATGAAAAGTGACTAAAACAAAGCAGATTTAAGCGGCAACGCCGGGAAGGGACATCATCATCATTATTTCAGCCAAAAGGAGTCCACTGCTGGACATAGGCCTCCCCCAAACGAGGGTGTTTGCCATAAACGCTTCGCTTGGCAGGAGGCTTGGCTCTCACCGTAAAGTGGTATAATGTATAGAGAACGCAACACAACTACAGGCTTTACTAGGCAACTACAAGGCAACTACAGGATTACAAAAACAACAAATACAAAATAAAAAATTTAGTGTAATTATTAATATATAACCAATATAATTAAAAAATTAAGTACGTAGTGAATAACAATTGTATAATAATTAATGTAATTTAAAATATAATCAATGTGCAATGTGTATAATGTATATGTATAATTAATATTTGCACGCTTGCCCGCAGGCAGAATACAATTACTCTTAGGTTATAAGATCTCACCTTCACTAAAATTGTATTTCTTGCAAATAAACATTTGATTTGATTTGATTTGATACCCTCGCCTCGGGAAGAAATGGAGTGGTGCTATTCTTTACGTCAGACAACATACGGATCTCCGGTAAGCAACACTAGAAAGACATTTAGTGACCTAACTGGTGATGATCTTAGAAATTGTCAATGCGTGATTGTCAGTGCGTAAAATCAAAGTCAAAGTATTTATTTCAAATAGGCCCAAAAAGGCAATTTTGAACGTCAACAGTTATATGAAAATAGAATTGATTCTAGCTGCCCCTTACAAAGGGTAGATTCGTATGGAGAAGAATGGGGAAGAAACTCCACCGTTACTCTTTTAAAATGTTTTCAATATTTGTATACAATATTTATATAATTATATGTGAAGACAATGCACCTAAAATAAAATTACCATACACAACAGGTAAAAAATTTAAAAAGAAGCAAAGAGAGATCAATTAATTATATGATAGATACATGGTGCCCAAATACTCTTACAAACATTGCAAAGGCAAGAATCATCATTACATATCATCATTATCATCATTATCATTACATATTATAAAATAAAGTCACTTCGCTGTCTGTCTGTCCCTATGTATGCTTATATCTTTAAAACTATGCAATGGATTTTGATGCAGGTTGTTTTTAATAGATAGAGTGATTCAAGAGGAAGGTTCGTATGTATATAACATATATAATATAGTAAAGGAACACTGATAATTTTAGAGGTTTCTAATGTGATGTCATAAATAAACTCATTTTTTTGCGCATACATTGCGAACGCTGGCTGAACCCTACGAAATAGATCAAAATAATGTACTACAGTATTATACACCTTACAAAGTTCTATAAAAAAGTCCGCGATGGTATATGTCTATGTCTTAGGGATAACCCACAATAACCATTTTTTATCCTTTAATTTTTATGAGAAATAATGGCTCATTTTACGAAGCGATTTTAAGCAATACAGCATTAATTCTTATCCAATTAAATAGATTAGATATGTTTTGCATTTCATGTAGATCAAAATTGCCTTTTACAGCATATCATTAAAATTAATATTTTAGAAGATACCAGAGATTATAATAAAATAGCCGCAGAGCGGCTAGCGGGCCGTTCCGCGTCCGGCCATCTCGCTTGGTAGCGGTCGGGTAGTGCAGGGTTAGTAGGATTGTAATTCATATTACTTGGGCTTCATAGTAAATGCATAATCATCATGTGTGTTCGAAGTACTAAAAATAAAGCTAATTGTATTATTCCAAGTAAGAGACCGCGAAATATGGCTTAGATGTTTGGATTTTTGGATGGGTTTGGATTTTTGGTTATCCTGGATACTTATCATATATAGCATACCATAGATATTTTATCCCGGTAGTAGTTTCCCGGGTGATATTTTCCGACAGCTATACGGGCAAAGCCCCTGGCCAAAGTACTATTCTTATAACTATGTTTAATTTGGTGTCTGGTAAATAACTGAGTGTTTATATAGGTAGAATAGGAGCGTTAAGAAAAACCAGGAAGACTTATATTCAATTCAATCCAGCCCTATGTCGCAGTCTTCTTACTCTGAATACTATTAGTTTTATTTTAAGTACATCAAACACACATGATATGTAAGGATCGTAGCAGGTGGCGTTCCGTAGTTTCTGCCTACCCCTATGGGAAAGAGGCGTAATTTTATGTATGTATAACATGGATTAATACATTCTTACCGCGGTAATACGTCCTCTTGCGATAATTTCCGACATCTACGCGGGCGAAGCCGCGGGCAAAAGCTAGTACCTAATATTTTACAAGTTACAAATCAGTGTATGAGTTATAGTATCATAGAATGTAAAATAATGTCATAGGGGAAAAATAAATCTAAAACAATTAAGTTAGCAACCAGTTTGATAAACTCTAAGACAGTCCTATGGAGCGAGACCAGCATGTTTCCAAGCATTCTTATCTTGGATGTAATCTTCTAATTTGTAATAAGCTCGTTTACAAAGTGCACTCTTACTATGATTTTTAAACCTCCTTTCATTTAATTGCAATACATCAGAAGGATTTTTGTTGTAGCATTTAACACAGTACCCCATAAAAGATTTATGTACTTTTTTTTGCTAATCTGAGAAATGGTTGATCTATCTTGTCTTTATTTCTGGTATTAAAATTATGTCTATCGCTTATTTTCTTAACAAAATGTAGATTTTTTCTTACATACATAATATTTTCATAAATGAATTGGCAAGGTACCGTCATAATATTAATCCTTTTAAACAGTTCTCTGAGAGATTCGCGGCGACTTATATTACAAATGGCTCTGACAGCTCGCTTTTGCAAAATAAAAATGGATATAATGTCAGCAGCCCTACCCCACAGTAAAATGCCATACGACATAATGCTGTGGAAATAGGGTAAGTAATAGATGATATAACAACAAAATCTCTAATATTAACAACATATAACAACGGAACCTATAATTTTATTTAATATAGCGATTAGTTAATATAATGAACGATTGATATAATTTTAAAATAACTAATTTTTATAAGCATAACATACATTAAATATAAAATCGTTAGACATACCACTCAAAAGATATAAAACTTATTTGTTCTAAATAGGTCGACGGAGCCCCGCTTCGCGGGGCTCCTATTTCTGGGTGGTTAAAAAAAAATAACCACGAAGGCTAAGGCGGGAGCTCCGCTCCGCTTCGCTCCCGCCTTGGCCTTCTAACCTAACCTATCCGATCGGGGTACTCTGAGTCGGGGTGTTAAACATAATGACGTTTTTTTATAAATATTAAACGTTAGACATAATGATTTTCGATTGAATAAACAATATACATATTAAACGTTAGACCAAATGATTTTCGATTACATAAACGTTATATCAAACAACGTTATACTAATTAAGTTTTAGAATAAATAAATGTTATATTTAAAGAAATTATATCAACAGTTGGTATATCTCACGTTGATTATACCTTATGAACGATAATAAAATGAAATTAGACCAAATGAGTTTATACGTTATGAGACACACCCGTGGAAATAACTACAATAGACTAAACGCGCGGTTTCTACATCTGTTAACTGTCTGGTAATCTTTCTAACAGCATAAGCGGCCGAGCTTAGCCGCCCCGCAAGAGATGTTATATGAGGTCCCCATTGTAATTTCTCGTCTAGCGTGATTCCTAGGAAAACCGTTTGATCAATATATTCCAGTTTTTCCCCATTCAATAAGATGTCACATTCACTACTTCTTACATTAGGTAATTGAAATCGAATACATTTGGTTTTATTTTCATTAAGTACCAAATTATTGACTGTAAGCCAGTCTTGAACCTGAAGAATGGAGTTATTTACGCCGTCAAGAGTTTGTGACCGTCTGTCGATTTTAAACATCAATGATGTGTCATCTGCAAATAACTCTATCTTCGGTTGGTTTGGAAGTAAATGGGATAGATCATTAATCTAGTAGTAGTACTCACAACCGGCGATCGTATGTACTGAGATAAGCAAGGTCATGTTGGGTTGTGTTGGGTCTTAGGTCATAGCATAGTATTATGCTGAGCGATGGCCGTTTTGTGTGGATGTGATGTATGTTTTCCTCCAGGTTTATCTTTTTTGTGTCTGATTTTTCGTTGCGTCATGTTTACCGCAAATATACTTATTTTCTTCTTTTTTTTTTAGGTTGCAGGGCCTTCGACGTGCAACCTTTTACCATAGATTGGGTACATGATTAGGTTACTATCTAGATCTCTCCGTGTAAGTAAAAGAAATACTTGAATTAATAATTGATCTGTACACACCGCAAAGTAATATATTTTTTCTACTCTTGATTTCATTGGTGTAGTTTGGAAAAGGTGTATTGTTTTAATATCAAATTATTAATATACGCTGTTGCAACACTATTAAGGTATTAGCATGAATTGTAAAAGGCTTTTGGGGTGTGTTATCATTTTCACAAATCAGGCAATTCAATGTATTATTGTATTCTGACAACACTTGGAAATAAAGGCCATGATGACGTTATTTTTAGGTGGGAATAAAATGTAATTTTATATGATAAAAGTAAGTACTGGCATTACTTATAAGACTGTAGAAGAAAACAGCACAGCAGAGTGTTTTCATTACAATAGCGTGCATAATAAAAAAGCATTAACTTACCTAGTCATAAGTATATTGTTGGTACTGCTATTAAATTCTCATTATACAGTATTAAAATGCGTTGTTTTAACAAACTTTAATTAAAATCTATCCTATGCTTTCCTTTCCATAATATTTTTGTATACATTGTATCTTTATTTAGGCTCTAAAGGGTGTTTATAAAGCTGAGTACCCAAAAATACGTTCCCTTCCCCTTTATAAAAGTAATTTACGAAGTTGCTATCACCCAGTATAATTTAACTGTTTACAGGCTTTGCAAGGGAAGCAATAACAGTGGTTTAAAAGTTTATTTATATTTTTCATGAAGTTATTAAAAAATGTACAGTCAACGATAAAAGTTGATTAAAGCTTCAATTTAAAGCTATTATACAATATGTAAACGACCATAAATACAAATATTGGCAATACTGACGCTTAAGAGTATTTTATGTTAAATAAATCGTAACATCGAAATAAAAAAGGATATTTTCAGGTAAACTATATATATATGTATGTTACAACTATGTAACAGAATAAATGCTGTACACACAAAGACCTGAAAGTAGTTTGCACAAAAGTTTACTGAATCGACTTTAGTTACTTTAAGTATGGGTATTTTTTTATACATAAACATAATTGGTGAAATGTGGGTGTACTATAGGTACACCTCTGCCCAACCAAACAAGGCGTGATGTTGTGATAAATGTTATGCTACCGCCGATTGAACCAAAGAAAATTAAATCTTATTTCACGGTAATGACACTTAATTTTAAATGCATAAAGTAATGCAAGGGTCAACAACGTTTTCTTAGTAATCTTAGCTTAAAAATAATTCACTTTGGTAATTATATTATGCTTTTAACTCAATTCTTTAATTGAATTGTATGAGATGTTGCGGTAATTATGTTACATGTTGTATAGTGGCGATGGGCCGACTCTAGTTTAAATACAATAGTATAGAATTTTGAAAGATTGTTAAGAAGAAATTTGTATCAATTTAGATAAATCTTTAAATTATATGAAAGCAGCAGTTTTATCGACTTTTTTCACTGATTGTACCACCCGCTGTCTTAAAAGAGTAAGTATTACATTTCTTCATTGAATAAAAGAAAGAAAGAAATTACCCCATTCCCGTGGCTTTGGTTTTGTAAGCGATGGTAAAATAGTTACTGATAAGCTTTTTTAGTTGTAAATTAACGTTGTCTTTGTTTAAACGATTGTTTTAAAGTAAACTTGAAGAACAACTTTGGCTTCCTTGGCTGACATGTTCCGTCTTGATCGTTCATCTCTATCTTGCAATTATAATTTGACAACTATGCCACAATAACAGAAAAGTGCTAAGTAAAGTTTATGCCCTTTTTTGTGGGAGGGCAAACATCAAATGACATCTCCCGCTTTGGGCGGAGCGGGAGGGCGTGTCAGACTTTTACTGAATAAAACCCACCCGTGTTCCATCAGTTGCCTATATGTCAGGGCCACGGTAATTCTTTCGAACAAATCTTGCGACCCTGGCAAGCGTCAATCCTAGCGGACCCCTTCAATTATGCTGGCATGCAGTTTATGCCCTGGCCACGACTTTTGGCTTAACGGGATGCGGCGCGGCAAGCAGCGTGGCGGCGACAGGTGGGGCGTTGTCCATGCCACCCACTGCTCAGTGGGGTTAGCAGCAATACGCGATCGGTACAGGAATTAGTTTGTAAATAATCAAATTTAGTACATAATTATCAATGTATTGAAAACTTGTCTATTGGCCTACATTACCATAGGAGTAAGTCGGTTAACCTGGTTGGTAGATGAATAATCATTAAATTAAACTAACTTCATATTCAGCACCCTTATTGCGAAACGCACTATTTATCAGAATCTGAATGGGATTTAAGATTATTACTAAACCATTGCGTCATTTGTTCGAATAAATTGTCGGCTCAGCAACGTAAATAACGCAATGAATGTGTTTAACTATCAATATGAAATCAATTCCTACCGATAGCAAGTTACGAAATTACCCCTTTTTTTGGATGGGGAATCATCAAATGACTTCTCCCGCTCCTGCATGTCAGACTTTTACTGACTAAAACACACCCGTGTTCCATAGTTGCCCATGTGCCAGGGTCACGGTATCTCTTTCGAACAACCACGTGACCCCGGGAGGCGCAATTACCCCTCAGAAAAGCATAGTGCATTTCTTTCTCACTACCTATTAAAATGATGAAGTTGTTTTGGAGTTGTGAGGAACAGGGTGTAAATTTCTCTCAACCTCCGTCGAAAAGGAAGTATCCTTAGACCAGGTAGGTATCGTGTGAGGTGGGCAACTGCCCGACGATTGATTTCGGGACGTTGTATTTATACATGTTAGTTGCACGGTAAACTCTGCTTGCGCGATGCAGGATTTTGCGTAGTTCGCATGTGGCAGTGTAGATGCCGCTACAATGATTTAACATTCAAATTCACTCCGACCCATTTCTTGCACATATTTTAAATAGGCCGATATAGACGGTCTATTGAAAATATAAGTCCGTGTGGTGCCGGACGTAAAGAATAACACCATCCCATTTCATCCCGTGGGTGTCGTAAAAGGCGACTAAGGGACTTACTAGAGAATGGGCAGCAGCGTTCTCTATGCATTTTACCGCCATACTGCGATCGCCAACCCGCCTGCCAAGCGTGGCGATTATGGCAAAGCCCCCCAAATTGGGGGAGGCCTAAGTCCAGCAGTGGACGTCTTACGGCTGAAATGATGATGATTGAAAATATGTGTAAGAAATGGGTCGGATAAAATTTTTCGCTACAAAATCGTCTAAAATATTTTAATCGTTGAGCTGCGGCGCAGTCCGCCGCTCCACCACCACTATTCGCACCAATCTGAGTCCTGGCATCTCCATAATTCGCCAACATTTATACCTTAAATATACCACTCGCGCAGCGTGCGGCCCTCGTGGTGTGCTTTATATATTTGTGTACATTTGTTCTTACCCCTCACCGTCCCGCGCTAAGCTTCCGCTAACAGCGCTAAGTTTATGCCCAGGCCATTATAGAAAACCGCTTCATAGGTCGAGACATGGCCGCGTCTTAAAACCTACTATTTTTTCATGCTTACTATATTCCTATTTCTTAAGGTGCTAAGAACTTACTACTGAATGGGTAGTAGCTCTCTATGCATTTTACCATCATACTGCGATTGCCAACCCGCCTGCCAAGCGTGACGATTAAGGCAAACCCTTCTAAATTGGGAAAGTCTATGCCCAGCAGTGGACGTGTTTCGGCGGACATGATTTATTATATGTAACTAATTTGTTTACAATTTGCCTTCAGCCTATTTTGCCCTATTTCTGCCACGCAATACGAAGGGAAGATGCTAGCCTTGGAAAGCTGACCATTGTCGGCAATACTGAAGTAAAGAGAGCACGGGGTCGTTCGCCAATACGATAAACTGAACAAGTAAAAGATACTACGTCCTCTAGCAAATTTCAGTAGGTGGTGATGTCAACTTTAAACTGGAGTCGATGGAAGCAGATAATTCGTAAAGTGTCAAATGACTTCGATCCTCAGTAATGTGGTACCGATCAAAGAAGAAGAAGAAGCTAGATTAGCTTGTAAAATTGTCAATAAAGGTTATTATTAGGTATATAACTTTACGACTTCACACGGGCTGAAACCAAATGTATAAGGAGAATTTAAATTGAAAATGTGGATGATAATGTAGAAGAAGTTATTTATTATTTTCGTATTATGAACGCATTTATCTACATGATTTCTTTATTTTTAACAACCATTAGACACTTTAATAATTATTTATTCAGAACCCGACGAATACTTGCAAGTCACTCACTCTTTACGAACATTTATTTTGTGGGAGTTTGCTTTTACATTGGTTCCGCAGTACACAGGTCCGGAGGTGCTTCAGGGGGACATTGTATCAATTTTATAAACGTCATAGTTATTACTATGTCGTGACACAACACAGCTGAAAAAAGATTATGCAATATTAGTAAACCTTCACATAATATAATCAGCCCATATTGTTCCCACTGCTGGGGCACAGGCTTCCTCTCGGTGAGAGCGAGTGAGCCTTAATCTACCACGCGGGCCCAGTGCGGGTTGGTAGATGTCACAAGTTTTCGAATTTTTAGTTCTAGAACATGCCGGTTTCCTCACAATGTTTTCCTTCACCGTTTTGAGAGCAGTGGTGATGAAATTATTTACGCAAAGTATCGAACCCGCGACCTACAACTTAAGTCAGCGCCGTTACCACTAGGACACCACTACTCGTAAAACCATCACACGGACGAAATAAAATCGCCGAGGAATTTATTCGCGCACGGATTTACAGCTCTCAACTCCAACACGACTGCAGAGTTCGGTGTACCGAGCATTGAGAGAATCCAACAGAGTGCATGTCAGCGCGTATTTTACTGATCAATCTGAAAAAGTCCCGTAGCAATTTTATTATAACTAGATAAAATTACCCATTACTTCTACTAACTGGTGAAATGTGAGTGTACTGTAAAGGCAGACCACCGCGACGCGAGGTTCGCGCGCGATTCGGCGATTTATATCCGTTGAACAATTTCTGTGAAAACTCGCGCGACACTTCACTCAGGGGCGACCTATCGCGACACGGTTAGTTAATCTACTTTTTAAGTATTTTTGATCTTAGCATAGATTTATAGAAGAACTATAAGATTGTGATATGTATTTTAGTTTACTAAAATAAATGTAGTGTATAACTAGCGACGCAAAACGCGTATGTAAAAATTGTGCACTTGGTCCTCTGTAATCTCTGCCTAAAACCATGTCAAAAAAGCGTGAGCTTATGTAAGTATGTCCTATATATACCACAGTTTAATAAAAACATAGATAACTGAACTGCCCGTGCACTTAACAAATTAAAATAATATATTATTAAATTCTAATACAAAAATAACTTACAACAAAAAGACAAGCATAATATGGCGAAGAAACCAGCAATAAAAAAGTGAAAAACTTTGAATCCAGTGCGGACAAAGTATATCGCACCCACCAAACCCAGAACAGTATTCACTAATGCTACAAGTAAGCAAAACCATATTGCAACTTTCAACGGTAATAGTTTTATCTGAAAAACAAATAATATATTATTCCTTAGCTTTAAAATATTATATTCATAAAGTTTATTCATTCATAAAATTTAAACGTAGTGTGTAGAATATATCTAGTTAGTGGCAAACCCAGGCAAAGATGGTGGATTGGTCCACAGTAGCTCAAGTGATCTGATCAAGATTATGTCTGGACTTTAAACGAAACTGTGACCTCTGAGTTTGTTTCAGCCTTACTTCTCTGAGAAGGTAGTTAGATCAGGTAATTTTTACGCGACAATCATATTTTATAAACTAGATGAGGTTGGTGTTTCCTGAGCCTGAAACACGAACCTCATCTAGTTTAAAAAATATGATTGTCGCGTAAAAATGATCGTACATACCTGCAAAAATAAAATCATTTAAGTTAGAGGAGGTGGGATAGAAGAAAAGAAGGCTTTTTCCACGCAAAACACAGACTGAAAATAATATGAATAATCTCTCAGAAAGCTCAGTGGGTTAGTCTTGACTACTGGATCGGTGATAAAAGAAGGCCAGGTGAAATAGTAGCTACCAACCATCAGTCATCTTTTATACCGCAGTAAAAGGTCTATAAGTCGAAGATTAAAAATATACCTTTACAAGAGCGTATCTGAGTAAGCCTTTGCACGCTCCAAAAATAATCAAAGGGTTAGTTTTTATCAAAGCATGGTCATCGAAAATTTCTTACACTGCTTTCGGTCCCAAATCCGGATAGATAAAATCTCAAAGATATTTTAAGATAACACTGATGTTGATATTGTATTGTTAACGAGCGTATGCCGAAGGCAAATTGAAGTTTCTCAAAGAAAACTTGCGCACATATTCTCTTTTGTGCGAGGTACAACCCCGAAGCGGAGGGATCCAAAGGTGGATTTATGATAAAATCGGAATCCCTTAAATGTCTTTTGTTGATCTTGAGTACGATGACAGAATCGTTCGGTTTTATTGTCAAAGCTTCCTTTTAGATTTTTTGCGAAATAAAACGATGAAACGAGCAAAAATTTTCGCAGTTGGAAATATCGTTTTGGATTGTTGAAGGAGTAGCTTAGGAGAGCGTATTGTTCGATACTGTACGATTGACCACATTTTGCTGATACAACATTCTTATAACATGGTTAGAAAAACAGAAACTGAATTGAATGTTGATACTTAGATGCTTATACATTTTTGGTGATTATGAGGTCAATGTTTCCTATTTGACTACTCCGTAGAGGAACACCAAAACAAATTCCTCTTAAGTTAATTGTCTAGACATTATCATGGGCAGATCACGAAAACCATGAAGCTTTTTGTAAGACGGCTTATTTACACTACGGCGTATAATACGCGCCGTAGAACAAACTTGTCTGTCAACATTCAACAAGCTTCTATATAACACTGGCGACCGTGCCTACACATGGTCTAAAAAATCTATGTTTTTCATGACAAGAAAAATGTGTCATTACAAAGGGCCTGATGGTTAAGCCTCATTTACATAATACAAGTTTCTTGCCCGTGGTATACGAGAAAATAAGACCAATAGATGACTTGCATCGTGGTGTACTCTTCACTGTTACTCCAACTTATGAAGCACACAAGGTTTAGTAGATAATCGTGTACCACAACCTTGAACTTAGGGAAGTTAAGAAATGGTCAGCGAATTAAAAAAGATACTCACATCTACAGCACCTAAAAACAGAAGTAGTCCAGTTATAGCCTGTAACGGTATGACTGCCAATATTATACATTTGATAACTGTTGAACAGGTTCCTTCACTGTAGGCGTTGACAACAAAAAAAAGGGCCAAATAACAAAATATTGACAGCTGGAAAATCACATTATAATTATATACAAAAAAAGGAAATTAATCTTAAACAAAACTTACAAAACATAGTATATTCTACGTTTATATTTGTTTAATCTGACCGCAAGAGGCTGTAACGCCATCAAAATTGCTCGGGTGATTACTAGTTGAAGCAAATGGTCATAGCGGTGCAATGGACACGGCTTTGGTCAGTTAAATATTTCATAGTCTGGTTAGTAGGATCAAACCGACGCAGTTTCGTCTGTTTAGGTTTTCTCCATTTTGCCTTTGCAGATATGGTATGTGGCCGGTATGGTCATCGGGTTTGTAAGGAAAGGAACAAAACAATCATTTAACTTACGTAGGTACTAAATAGTGTTGTTTTTTATCAGTAATTTCTCTTTAATAGCCTTTTTTCTGGGCGGGAAATCATCAAAGTGCGTGTGTGTGTGCCTGTCAGACTTTTACTGACTAAAACCTACCCGTGTTCTTTCAGTTGCCTGGCTACGGTAACTTTTTCACACAAATACGCGACCCTGGCAGGCATTGGCTCTAGCGGACCCCTTCAAATACTGCTGACATCTCTTTGCACCGCGCGTAGAACACAACGCGACGTCAACCCTTCTAAAAGCCTAAGTGCCTGGATTTGTGCCTTGTTTGATAGTAATAGGCTAGCCCCCTATAGGATTTAACCTTTTGAATGTCTTAAGTTACACAGTTCGACATAAGCAATTGTCTTTCTATTGTGTCTCTAATTACGGCATTCGATGCGTATAACTGGCAAAATGTGGGTGTACTATAAATACACGTCTGCCTAACCCTTTAGAAATTACAGGGGTGATATTAAGTGTAGATTTTTGTGTAGATATACTCACAAGTTTCATCCATCCCATACAAATTATTGCGTCCCGAAGAGCTGTTCTCCTAATACACAGCTCGTCTATATTAAGAGGTCTAACTGAAGTACAAATATACATTTTCTTTTGAAGTCATGAAACTTTTTGTTTTGTAACTGCTTTAAAGATTATTATTTTGGATTGATATACAATTTACTTGGAATTTGGTTATATTTTTGCTTCGATGTTGTTATGACATCGTGAGAAATTTGATAGGACATGTCATTTTTGCCATAGAGTTTAACGTAGTTTTCTGTGTGCATAGGAATTTAATATTGACACAATCGTCAAGGAGGATATTGTGTTTAGATTTAGTTTTTGATCCAAAAGAAGCACAAAAATTCAAAATACCCGACTGCAACTAAATAGTTCAAATTAAGATCATTTTTATTTGTAGCCTTTAATTTTTGTTCAACTTGATTTGATGCCACTACTATGCATCTGGCTATTTGAAATACGATCTTGTTTTGAACGTTTTAGTTGCAGTCCGGTTTTCATTCAATAGTACAATTGTCTTTCGAGACATTACTTTTTGACATCTACATGCAATCCACCAAACAGATTTTATAAAAAAAAAAAACGGTATACATAACTTCGAGGGTATAAAGGAATCCCACGAACATACATACATACAAAGGATACATCTATTTTAAGCGTGAAAAACATAATCCTGTGTTTCCTGTTTCGCAGTATTGTAAATATAGTTAGTTCTATTACTATACATATTTTTGCAAAAACAATTGCAGACCTTTCTTTCCATATTTTTCCCGAACAAGGCAGAGCAACAGATATAGAAAATGGGTGGCTGAGACATTGATGTGCAAACTATACTCATCTATATATATAAAATTCAAAGTCCTGAGTGACTGACTGACTGACTGACTGACTGATATATCAACGCACAGCCTAAACCGCTGGACCTAGAGACGTGAAATTTGGAGGGTGTATCCACTAAGAAAGGATTTTTTGAAATTCCACCCCCAAGAGGGTGAAATGGGGGGTTGAATTTTCTATGAAACTTTTAATTCTCTGGGTCGATTGACACAAAAATTGGTACACATACTCTTCAAGTACAATTATGTGACACATGTATCACAATTTTCCCAAAATCATCCCCTTACTGCGTCAAATAGGGCTTCGAAAATCCTACGTGGAATGGTAGACGTGCGCATGGCGTGCGGGGCAGCCCGGGAAGCGCATTGTCGTCACCGGTGTCCAATCTCAACCAAGGTATCAAGAAGTATCAAATATGTAACTGATATTAATATGAACTAATTAGCTTTTGCCCGCAACTTCGTCCGCGTAAATGTCGGTTATTGTGGACGGAGACGACATCTGTGAATAAAAATAGGCATGTGTCCTTTCTTGGGGTTGAAACTTACCCCGTACCGAATTTTATCTTTCGCAATTTTTTTATTATTTTTTCATAAAACATACTTTTTTTTTTGGATGGGAAATCATCAAATGACTTCTCCCGCTCTGGGCGGAGCAGGAGGGCGTGTCAGACTTTTACTGACTAAAACCCACCCGTGTTCCTTCAGTTGCCCATGTGCCAGGGTCACGGTATCTCTTTCGAACAATCTCGCAACCCCGGCAGATAAAACATATGTTACTTCTAATACCTCCAAAAATATGTGTACCTACAAAGTTTCATGATCATCGGTTAAGTCGCTTTCGCGTGAAAGCGTAACAAACAAACTTAATATGTATTAGTAGGGATATTTACAAATTATAACAGCCGTACGGGTCGATCATTCAGGTTAAACTACGTTTGCCGCGGTTGGTCCATAGATGGGTGACCATCTTTACATAATAAGACCCTTCTGTGCCTCGGAAAGCACGTTAAGCCATTCGTCCTGGCTGTCTTTCGTAGATCTTAGACCATCGTTCGGGGCGCCGGAAGCCCGAAAGTCTGACAACCAGTCTTACCAAGGGGTATCTTATTACCCAGTAACTGGGTTGTGGAGGTCAGGTAGGCAGTCGCTCCATGTAAAATACTGGTACTCAGCTGCATCAGGTAACACTGGAAACCGAACTGGCCGAAAAGGCTAGGCAGATGATGATGAAGTACATGTAAAAAAACGCGATGGTTTCTGTATTAGATAAAATTGAATAACTACACTAACTATTCTTTAATACATACCTATGCAACTTTATAAGTAAAAACTAATTGAGCACATGCCTACTATAATACTTTACACACTAACATATAAATCTGTACGTTCAGTGAGCAATAGTGCGATTTGGTTTATGCATTAAAGTAAAATATAACGACCAAGCCACAATCATCAATGAAATTCTTTTGAGACCGTTCGAAGGATTTGAAAATAATTATAAATCAGTGGACTCGAGTGATAAACAATGATGACGCCATACATTACCCAGTTTAGTTTCTTAACACATTGAAGCCTCTCGGTCTCTCAACTCACACATGTAGGTATAAAAATTTAGAGTTGGCACCCAGTTATGTTGCTGCGTAATTTAAACCCGCCAAAATTATGCAATGACACCAGGTTGTGAGTGAAAATATTGCAACGAAATGTTATCGAGGCAACTATACTGACACGTTGTTCCTGAGAGGAGTCTGTGTTTATTCCGAGGATTCCTCTAACACCATCGAACTACCCCTTTGAGTTCAAAAGAGAGCAGTTTCGCCTCAAAGTCTGCTTTGACAAGACCATAAATAAATCTCAAGTCAAAACACTTAATTTAACAGGGGTAGACTTAAGGGAGAAATTCTTTCACACGGTCAGTTTTACGTGGTCTGCTCAAAACTAAGCTCACGGAGCAGCCTGGTGATTCTAGAACCTGAACTAGAAACAAAAAATATTGTTTACAAAGAAATTCTGCGGTGGGCACAGTATTTCATAGAAAACAATATTAATTGTTCATTATCTACTTCTGATTGCCTCTTAAATAAATCTTTTCACATACGCTTTGAGTTTTTTTTAAACTATACTACTCTCATTCCAGAGATTAGTTTAGTTTTACGGAGAACTTCGTCCTATTTGCTTTGTTTGAGATATTGTCAGTTCGTATATTAAATTGAGAGGTAGTGAGAACGCGTATGTTTGTTTCTGAAAAAAAAAGTCATTTGTTTCTTGTAGGCCACGCGGGTAAAGCTGCGGGCAGAAGCTATTCAAAATAAACCAATGAAATAAACACAGGCAAAAAAAACATCTGTCCTAATTATATTACATGCATACGTGTCGAATTCATAAGGATGATGCTATATATATATCCTAAGGAGCTCTTAAATTTATTCAACCCATCTGGTCTTCATCTCACATACGTATCCTCAAAGTGCGTGCTCCAGTAATGCTACTACAAAATCTTAATCCGGTCAAGTTGTACAATGGGACCAGGTTGTCTGTGACCATTGTATTTAATGGCTGTGCTCAAGGTGAATCGGTGTACTATATACCGCAGATACCACTAATACCGTCGGAGTACCCATTCGAGTTTAAAAGGCCCCAGTCCCCTTATGGTATGTTTAGCAATGACGATTAATAAGTCTCGGGGACAGTCATTGTAAACAGCGGGATATGATCTTAGAGGGGACTGCTTCTCGCACGGCCAGTTTTACGTGGCCTGCTCGAGAGTGAGCTCATCTAGCAGGCTGGTTGTATTAGAACCTGAGGGCAGAACCTCTAAAGTAGTATTTAAAGAGACACTTTAAGTATAGACTAAAAAATAAATAGTCTTAAACCCCTGTTAACAGCAAGTTAAGTAAAATCTATATTTGAATAATTTACGTAACAATTTTTTCGAAATTCCTAGGGAATAAAGAGAATTTATATTTTCGCTTTAAAGTTGCCTTCAAATTTGTCATGCAAGTAGGTAATTTGCCGTTCCGTTATATATTCCGTCACTATTGTTAGGTTTTAGGATTAATTATCCTACAACAATCATTTATCAATCCGAGCGCTGCTCCTTGGATTACACAAAGCAAGCAATGCAATAACACATTATTTACCTGGATTAACACATAGGATACTTTCAATCCCAGTAGTACGTTCATGTGGGATATTTTTCGACATGCACGCGGGCGAAGCCGCGGGCAGAAGCTAGTGAATTCACATGATTCTAAACAGCGTAGAAATGTTTGTCAATTACCTATACTAATATTATAAAGCTGACGAGTTTTTTTGTTTGGTTGAACGCGGTAATCTCAGGAACTACTGGTCCGAATTAAAATTATTTTTGTATTAGGTAGCCTCTTTATTGAGGAAGGCTATAGGCTACATAATATCATGCTACGAGCAAAAAGAGTGGAGTAGCAACGAAAAATGGACGAAAACTGGCAGGCAATTCGATGCGACGGGAAGGGTCAGGGGAGCAAAAATTTGACGCGGACGAAGTAGCGGGCAGAAGCTAGTCAAAAATAAAACCATGGGGACATCACCCATGTAAACTTTATTCTACACCAGAATCAAATCTAACAATTGAAAATGCTTAAATTGCATCGCAGGTCAGGCCCTGGAGGTTGTTGGCTATTTAATCGGACTTTACCTCTTCGTGGGTTACCTTAATCAATTAAGGCCTTCGGCTAGGACTTAAAAACTTAAAGCTAAGGGACTACACGCTAAGGGGCCCTATGGAGTACGGACCTCGCCTTGGGACATTGCTGGAGGAGAGCAACAAGGGACGTGCTGGATTGGAGTGAGTATTATTTAGAGACAAATTTAAAACTAAAGGCTCAGCGGCGCGGGCTAGTTCGAGTAAGGGTTGACTGACATGGATTGGTACGTCGCGGCGGGCCTCGGCGGCAAAACGAAAGGATGGCGGTGTATTTTGAGCGTGCTGGTGAGCTTGCTACACTTCTGATGGAGGGGTGTATCGCCGTCGGGTATGCCTTAGTCGGCAAAACCTACTAGTGCGGTGGCTGCCGCAATCAGTGGATTGGGTGCTTTATGGCAGAATCGAAGAAACGCTTGGAAAGGCGTTTCATGAACTGCTGGATGGTATTCATCCTGAGATTTATATGAAGTTTCTCATTGCGGACTTAAAAATAAACTTAAATCTGTGATTACTCGTTATGATAACACCTGAGAGTGCCACGTAATATTGGGACTCAGCCAAATTGATGATAACCAACATTAACCTTGCAATCCTGGGTAAAAGCCAACAGGAATAATGAAGATTGGTATAATTTTCCCTGGTACATTCAAATGACCTCTAGGAGTAGTAAAACTAGTTCGTTTTGCCTAGTGTTCACTACACTAGGCAAGACTCAAATACATAAATGACTCAGTGAGAGCGCTTGCTGTTGGACTTTTAACGCTCACCTCAGCGCCGAAAGACAAAAATTGGGCATTTTTATAAGAGAATGAATTAATGTGTCACCTAGGGTGAAAGAAAACAGGAGTAAGACACTCATCAGCGGGGTAATTGCGTAACAAAAACAGTAGCAGAGAGCAAGAGAGCAAAATACATTGCGTTGCAGAGCAGACAATTTTTTGGAACATATGAAGCAATATATTAGCAGTATCCATCAAAATGATTCAGAGTGTCATTGTGCGTATGTTACACAGTTACCTTGCTGGTCTACCCTGAGCAGGACCTAAGCTTTACTAGCTTGCCAACTGGATAATGGTATGAATGCGTAAATACCCAATTTATGATAATAAGAGCGATGAGCAGTCCGGTAAAATTTTTAAGCTTTCAAAAACACAAAAATCGAAATTAGAAACACATACATCTTTATTGAAAATATTTCTTCTATACAATTAACGACTCTTTCCAACGATTAATTGTTATTTGAAATAACTAAATAGTTTTAGAAAATTATTATGAAAAATTCAGTGACAAATCTATACTCTATACGAATATTATGAATGCGAAAGTAAGTCTGTATGTCTGTTACGCTTTCACGACTAAACCACTGAACGGATTTGGATAAAATTTGGTACGGGGTATGTTTGAACCCCAAGTCCCTTCTTGTCTTATAGGCTAGTTTTTATTCCGTGACTTTGTCTGCGTCGCGTTAACCGACATTAACGCGGACGAAGACGCGGGTAGAAGCTAGTATTTAAATAATATTAACCATATTAGCGAATGAAAAGATATTCACACGATAGTCACACGTCAGCGCCGGCTGTCGCTGAAAATCAGCGCTGGCGCTCTGTCTCGCATAGAGTTGCAGTATTATGCTAAGCGATGGCCGTTTTGCGTGGACGCATATTTTCCCCAGTTTTTTTATTATTTTTTTTTGTGTTCTTTTTTTTGCGCCATATTTACCGCAAATTAACGTATTTTCTTTATTTTCTTTCTTTCTTTCTAATAACATAACATCACGCATTTTTTCCGAATAGTTGAGTAAAGGTGTATCAATAATACATACCCATTTCGATAGTTATCTTAAGCCCCATATAACAAGGCGCATGACTATTGCCATCAACTGGGCACAATTAAGTCTTTATTGTGATTTTTAAATAGTATTTTGGGTTTAAGTATTCAAATAATCGAATCAAAATAATCAATGAAATGAGTTGTAATACAAATTAGCCGCTACATTTTCCGATCCATTTATTTACCTTTTGTTCAAATAATTTCAGACCAGTCTATAGTTATTACTGCAAGCCTGCATTTTATTTGCAACAAACGTATTGAAAATGTATGCATTGATTTTATACTCTATTATATTTACGTGATTTTATTTGCAAAGATAATGTCACACTCACGGCAAATAGTATTTCGGAGATGTGTTTGTTTATAATATTGTGATCATTAAGAACCAAACATCTAATAGATCATCTCATGCTGTTTGGCGTATGCTTGTTTCATCCAGCCAAATGAAAGTAGCACGGAACTCAAATATCATGCACTATTTTTAACAAAGTATGTAAAACCATTTAAACGTTAAATAATGCCCCTTAATACAATTTTCCATTAAAAACAAAATCCTATAAAGTAAAATTTTATGAAAAACAAACTAATTGGTGCAATTTCAATAATGTCAGCATTTTGCATCGCTTTAAAACTCGCCACCTGAAGTTTGAAACTAATTAAAGTTACTTTAACTAAACTATACGAAATTCTCCATTTTCAACAGTGGAGTCAGCGACTATAAAAAGTTCTATCTTTTCGTTCGATTTATTTTACGATCGGCAACATAGTGATAATAGACTCTATGGGCTCGGAGCTGTATTATAGGTCGTTATTGTAATAGAAATTGCTTTGAGAATGAAAACGACCGAAATGGTCCAACCAAAAAAGTAAAATTGGACTTATACCTACATACTATAGAATCGTGTTTATCAGTTGCTTAGGCGAAACAGCTTTGTTTGACTCAAGAGATGGGCAGCGATGTTCTTATAGTATACTTACCCACATTTCACCAGTTTTGTTTAGTCTCATGTTAAAGAGGGCGAGTGTATCGCCATCTACTGGGCACAACTCCAAACTTCGGGCTGGTGCTGAAAAATTCCAGATAGAAATACCCAAAACACTTTGCTCGATCTGGGAATCAAATCCAGGACCTCATGCTCAGCAGTAGCGCTTCCTACCACTTGACGAATGTGGCAGGCAATTAAACACATCTAAGTATTAACTGTACCGTGTGGTGCCGGACGCCAAGAATAACACCACCCCATTTCTTCCCGTGGGTGTCGTAAAAGGCGACTAAGGGACTTACTAGAGAATGGGCAGCAGCGTTCTCTATGCATTTTACCACCATACTGCAATCGCCAACCCGCCTGCCAAGCGTGGCGATTATGGCAAAGCCCCCCAAATTGGGGGAGGCCTTTGCTCAGCAATGGGACAATGTAGGCTAATAAAAAAAATATATTAACAGAGCGGTAGTGGCCCAGTGGTAACGGCCCCGACTTATGGGTTGCAGGTCTTTAGGTCATAGGGTTCGAACCCAAGTAGGCGCTTTACTTTGTGTCAATAATTTCACCAACACTGCTCTCAAAACGGTGAAGAAAAACATCGTGAATAAACCGGCATGTAGCATCTACCAACCTGAGCTGGGCCTGCGTGGTAGATTATAGCCCAATCCACCCGAAGAGAGGTAGCCTGTGTCCCAACAATGGGAAAAGTATAAATTTATTATTCTATGTATTAACCAGCCATGTGCCCGATCATTTGCATCTGTATGTATGTTTCACCAACAAAATCAACATCAAATTACAAACTTTCATTTCAAAAATCCATTTTAGTGCTCACTTTCGCTAAGAAACTCTTTAGCATAATTTCATGCTATCAGACTCAGATTTCTGACCCACCCAGGATAGGTGTGAGTTATTTTCTATATTTTTTGAATGCTAAGTGGTCTTGTAAAGCCACAGCCACATCCTACGAAGACTACGAGAGAATCTTCTAAATGCGCAAAAATCTCTTCTCCTTGAACTATCCCCGAGGTGTACAGGGCATTAGAGCGCTCTTTTGAAAAAAAATGCTGTAAATCTTGTTCAATCAACAGTTAGGAAGCAAAGTTTTTTTTCTCCAATAAATTATAGGAAATCGACTTCGAAAATAAATTAAGTAGGAATCAAACTTAACTTCCATTTGCCCAAAAATTAGTTTTCTCTCCCAATTATTATTTCACGAAGAGCGATTCAATGTCAAAATAATGTTCCAACAAAAAGTAATTTCATATTCGAATGACGGCTTCAAGTTGTAAAAAAAAAACTTCGTGAAATAACTGCCTATCATAAATATCTTTTTATTTCGATATTAATAAGTTCGTCGAGGAAAAAACGCCAGTCTTTTAATACAAGGTGACAGCGACATCGAAGCGTATCCTGCTTCTATGGATTCATTAAACCCTACATTTAAAGCTTACTATCAAACTTTCTACACGTGCAGCTTGTAGGTAAAATATACGC
The DNA here is from genome assembly GCA_932294355.1 of Aporophyla lueneburgensis. Classification (NCBI taxonomy): domain Eukaryota; kingdom Metazoa; phylum Arthropoda; class Insecta; order Lepidoptera; family Noctuidae; genus Aporophyla; species Aporophyla lueneburgensis. The sequence continues at coordinate 24,228,518 of OW028745.1, read as the reverse complement.
ACAAAGCCTACAACTTCCTGAGCGTATAGTATAATAATGGATGTAGAATGCTGATTTGGGTTTTCGCGCTTCTGCAATGCTTCGCAGATCTTGACGATATTCATGTCATATAAGAGGAGGATAACACAACCGATGGTTATATTGAACTATAGCTCCAACAGTTTCCGAAAAACATTGGACAAAGTACACAGTCAGATTACAGGGCACTGGGTACGGAGGCACGTAATTTTTTATTGTTTTAATTTGTAAAAAAGTTTACTAACTTAACATTTTTAAGTCATTGTTATTAATACTATATTTGAATTGTAATTAAAGAATATTTATTAATATTATTTTTTCATTGCCCTTCGATACATTTTAACTGCGTAGGTATTGTTTTTTTTTATCTATGAAACAACTCCTTTTTTATAAATTTATATGCCAGAAGTTCATGAATTACATGCTAAGTTCATGGTTAAAGTTTGTGCATCAATGCCCTTTTCACCATGTACGGTCGAGGATATTTTCTTTCGAAAGTAACTCCTAAATAGTATATAGTTCTTTACCTTTTTACTAGATTCATTTCTGTCCATCAGAATTCGTCAAGTTTTTATGGAGAGGCGAACATGCTATTTTTTAATGACCATGACAACTTCATAAAATTCTTATAGAGGAGGAAATGGATCTCGTAAACATTATGACATCGTTAAAGAAAAAAAAACATTTTCCAAAAAGTTTTTGCCAAAAACTTAAATACAGATCCTAAAACACCGACTTCCGAAATTAAAGTTATTTTCCTCTTTGTGCTGTTTTTCAGGAGGTCGGTTGTAAATTTTTTTAAGGTTTATTTTTAACTTTTTAGTTCTGGTATCTACCCCGCACTTATGCCTATACCACTGCTGGCCAGGTGAATAGCAGTGACAGGACTATTAGAATATCATTAAGATGTGGTGCATGTGGTGCTTTTCTGTAACTAGTGAGGCACTTAGAGTTAAGATTACAATGTCAAAACTGTAAACTCACAGTGTACTCATTGTTGAGAAGCCAAATAAATAAACAAAGTTGATTAAATTCGTATTATCGAATCTGACGCAAAAAATACCAAAGCAAAATCAATAAAATTGAAATAGGACCAAACGGAAAACACTAGGTTTCAAATAAAAAAAGAATCATCAAAATCGGTTCACCCAGTCATAAGTTCTGAGGTAAGAAACATTTTAAAAAACCCAGGCGAATTGAGAACCTCCTCCTTTTTTTGAAGTCGGTTAAAAATATACTAATACTAGCTGACCCAGCGAACTCCGTACCGCCACAGAATCAATAAATGTTGTGTTAACTTATCAGATCCCACCAACACAAAGTAACCAACACAACACAGAGCACCAAGTACCATATACCCATGTTAGACCAAGTTATGAGAAACTGGTACTTCGAAGACATAAAGCGTTTTCTAGCTACCACACACCCATGTTAGTTGAGCTCCTACCAAGTTATGCCAAGACAAAGCGTTTTCTAGTTATCAAACACCCATGTTAGATGACTTTGTATTCTTAAATAAGTGTTCTTAATTTTTTTAATTTTCCGCGCAATTTTTTAATTTTTTTCTTTCATAAGAACCTTCTCCTGACAATAACAACCACAACAAAAAAAAATGAAATCGGTCCAGCCGTTCACGCGTGATGGCGTGACCAAGGGAAATAGCGATTCATTTTTATACATATAGATGATGTCTAATAGAGACATTATGGTCGTAATTGTACCAAAGATGTAGAAACAATGAAATGTTAGTTAACAAGTGTTCCAAGCCAACAAAGAGTTACAATTGAATATTATAATTACTGTGGAATAATTTAAGCTAACCCCCATGAAACTTAAAAAAAACTGTACCGTGTGGTGTCGGACGTAAAGAATAGCACCTTCCCATTTCATCCTCTGGCTGTCGTAAGATGTGACTAAGGGAATTACTAGAGAATGGGCAGTAGCGTTCTCTTTGCATTTTACCACCATACTGTGATTGCCAACCCGCCTGCCAAGCGTGGAGATTACGCCAAACCCCCCCCAAATTGAGGGAGGCCTGTGTCCAGTGGACATCTTTTGGTTGTAATGATAAATGATGATGAAAGGAAACTGGCGTTTTGTGGTTGTACTATAGACACATCTTTGCCGAACCCTTCGGTGAAACAAGGCGTGATTAATGTTGTTTTTACCTCACGTGAAATCGAGAAGCAACTTAAAAGGGTACCTAAATGTTATTAAAACACTCTGCCATCGAATGCAGTTGTCATTGCAAATTAATTTGAGTAATTAAACGGTCGAGTGACAAGGCACTCGGTAGTCAATCAATTTAAAAGTCGAATGGAAGCGTAACCTAGTTTTTTGGGAAGTAATACAGAAATAATATAATTATTTTTATATCAGCTCATGCCGTTCCATTGCTGCCTGGACGGAATATATCTCATTCCCTTTTACGAGCGTGTAAACTGTTGTTTTAAATCCCTGAAGATCTGATTCATATCGTCATCCTCGCCTGTGCTAACTATCTCAAAGTTTCATTATACGTATATTGTGGGAAAAGTAATACATACACTAACTCACGCCTTTTTCCCATGGAGGTAGGCAGAAACTACAGCCTCATGCTACGAGCTGACTACCATAATGACTGCCAAATATCTACCAATGATAGCCGAGACCAACGGCTTTACGTATTTTTCGAGTCCGGAACTATTAACCATCATTATAATTTTGACTGACCTATTAGTCTAGTAGTTAGTGACCCTGACTGCTAAGACTGAGGTCGTGGGTCCAATTCCCACCCAGGACAAATGTTGTGTGATGAGCACAATCATTTGTTCTATGTCTGGGTGTAATTTATCTATAATACGTATGTATTTAGAAATATATAAGTATATACTAGCTTTTGCCCGCGGCTCGCCCGCGTGGATGTCGGAAATTATCGCAAGAGGACGTACTACCGCGGTAAGAATGTATTAATCCATGTTATACATACATAAAATTACGCCTTTTTCCCATGGTCGTAGGCAGAAACTACGGAAACCACCTGCTACGATCATTGATCCCTGCTACGCCACATGATATGCATGTGTGTTTGATGTACTAAAAACCGATAGTATTCAGAGTAAGAAGACTGCGACATAGGGCTGGATTGAATTGAATATGTCTTCCTGGTTTTTCTTAACGCTCCTATTCTACCTATACAGACACTCAATTATTTACCAGACACCAAATAAAATATAGTTATAAGAATAGTACTTTGGCCTGTGGCTTCGCCCGTATAGCTGTCGGAAAATATTACCCGGGAACCTACTACCAGGATAAAGTATCCTATATGGTAAGTATCCAGGATAACCAAAAATCCAAATCCATCCAAAAATCTAAACATCTAAGCCATATTTAGCGGTTTCTTACTTGGAATAATACAATTAGGTTTATTTTGAGTACTTCGAACACACATGATAATTATTCGCATTTACTATGAAGCCAAAGTAATATGAATTACAATATTACAATCCTACTAATCCTGAACTACCCGACCGCTACCAACCGGGACGGCCGGACGCGGGACGGCCCGCTAGCCGCTCTGCGACTATTTTATTATAACTTCTGATATCTTCTAAAATATTAATTTTAATGATATGCTGTAAAGGGCAATTTTGATGTACATGAAATGCACAACGTATCTAATATATTTAATTGGATAAGGATTAATGCTGGGTTCCTTAAAATCGCTTCATAAATAAGCCATTATTTCTCGTAAAAAGTAAAGGATAAAAAATGGTTATTGTGGGTTATCCCTAAGAGATAGACATATACCATCGCGGACTTTTTTGTAAACCTTTTTAAGGTGTACAATACCACGAAATAGATCAAAATAATGTACTACATTATTTTGATCTATTTCGTGGGGTTCAGCCAGCGTTTGCGAACGCTGGCTGAACCCCACGAAGCGCAAGCGCAAAAAAATGAGTTTATTTATGACATCACATTAGAAACCTGTAAAATTATCAGCGTTTCTTTACTATTTTATGCATGTTATATACATATAAACCTTTCTGTTGAATTATTCTCTCTATTAAAAAAACCCGCATCAAAATCCGTTGCGTAGTTTTAAAGATATAAGCATACATAGGGACAGACAGACAGCGAAGTGACTTTATTTTATAATATGTAATGATAATGATGATAATGATTTATCAGTCGTCTGGTTACCATAGTACAGGCTTTGCCTAGTTTGGGATCAGATAACGGTGTGTTGGTTGTCCTAACATATTATAGTTTTTTTTTATAGTTATAATAAACTAACTGTGAAAAGCAGGATGAAAAGTAACTTATGTTCTTAGCCAAGTCCTATGTGTGTAGAAAATTACATGCAACTTCATGCAGCCGTTTTGTCGTGAAAGCGTAACAAACAAACAAACTTACTTTCCCATTGATAAAATTAATTTGGATAACAACATGTAAATTGCGTACTTTGCCCATCCCTCCGTGCCTTTGGGGTCAAATAAACTTATTCTGTATCTTTTATTTCTTTGATTTCCAAATAATTCTAGTAGTATACGAGAACCTTCAGAAAAAACGTTAAACTGTTAGATTTATTCAAGTGTCTATATCTCAAATCGCCTATATTACTAGAAACATTTCCAAAATGAAACCGAAAACATCCCAACATCGACGTCTGGCGTAAACATCTCAGTCACTAAGATTATTTTTATGACACACTCCCTGGCTCCGGGTCTATAATATTTTTCCCACAATTTCGCTTTCCGTTCGGATACTCTGAGCGTTTATGGGTTCCAATTTAATTTACGATATAGAGCTGTACAAACAGAAATAAACATGTTTTTTTTTTGTATCAAGGTGATCGTTGCTTTGGCCTTGTATTTCAATAATGGGAAACTGAGAAATTTTTAGAGCTTTGCATTTTTTTTCAATTCTGGAGCGTTTTCGGTGATCAAATTTCAAGCTATACTTGCCGCGATTGGCTTGTGGATGTTCGACCATCCCTTACTTATATGCAATCACACACACCCACTAACCTACCCACACCACACATCATACTTGCACAGTACACATACACAGCACATTCAGTATAGTACAGTCCGCTTCTTCTGTTTACCAACTTGTTCCTACTTTTTCATGTATCCTTTTATTACCTTTTATCTGTTTCCGACAACCATCGGCACATTATCAATGTGCTGATTCATTTTGTACGGAAGAACCTGTCTCATGTGATACATTTTTTTCTTTTATTTAGTACAGGATACCGGTGATCTTTTCCACTGATGTGGATCTTTTTACTGTATTGTATTGGTTTTTTATTTTATCAATAACTGGTGGACAAGTAATGTGTTACACTGTTCTTGTAACAATAATAAATATTTTTATTACTTATCGCCACCCCTACGCGCCTTGAAAAGCCCACTTAGTTGGTCCTGGCTGCCGCTCATAGATCTTTGACAGTCGATAGGCGTAGTCACGAGCACAAATGTCTGACAACCAGTCTATCACGTTAATCAGTAACTGGGTAGTGGAAGAACACGTAGGCAGTCGCACCATGTAAAATACTGGTATTTAGCTACATCTGGGTAAAAGTATGGCATGAAAGCCAACCCAAACATACTTTTTTTTCCGTGTGGGAATCCTCATGCATATCCTCCACCCCCGGGGTGAGTGGAGGGGCCTTCAGACACTTACTGACTAAAACCACACGGTGTTCTGCAGCTACCTTAAGGCGCTCCACCCACTGCACCGCGCCCCGTCGCGTAACGCGGGATGGCAGATTTTACAATTGTATGCAAGTATCTCAATTTATATAGAAATCACGCCTAGCACAATACACTGCCGACGCGGAAATGCGCAGGAAGGCGCCCCGCGCGCAGTTTCTGCCAATCTGCGCGGGAGCGCGGGGCGTGCCGCGGGATATGACACGCTGGCTCCGCATTCCCGGGCACTCCCGGGCGTGATTTGATACTGTAAAGACGTTTGAACGATGGATCTCGACATAGACAAATTTATATATGAAATTGAGCAACGCCCTGCAATTTGGGACATGAAAAGCAAAGAATATATTGACCGCCGTAATCTGCATCACCGCGCGAGGGAGCAAATTACACCGCTAAGTAAGGCTGATCTGCGGCTCCGTCGCCGCGCGCGTTATACGTCGCTCCGCGCACCTCGGCGGGACGCATCTTCAGTGGGTGAACCGCCTAAGCCAGGGTGCTAGAGTGCTTGCGCATTTCGTCACGCTCCCCCGGCTAGGTGTTGGCCCGCACATGGGAAATGGCGTGATCGATTGTTTGGTGTTTCAATTGTTGTTCGTAATTAAAGTTCGTTGGTTTGTTGTGGTTTGGCATCGGTTGATTGAATTTTCTGCTGATGAACTGCACAACATACACTTCAGGAACCTAAATGTCACTCAGGATGAAATTCGTTCAGAAAGCTCGAATTTTATCAGTGAGTGAAAATTCTCCCAATGCGGGTAGAATATTGGGATGGTGTCTTGAACCTACATCGGTAACTTAGATTAATGATTGTAAGTGGTTAAGTTAATATTAAACCCATGTAGAGTGTGTTTTGAGCAAGGTTTACCATACCTAGTGCATGGCAGTAATGATACTGTGTGAAACTGGTGCTTAAGCTAGGCGTATGGCCTGAATTTCAGGACATCTATAAACATATGAGAATATCTATCTTAAAAAAAAACATCTTATTTAGTTTAATCGACTTAATATAACATACACACATACATAATCTTACGCCACCTTGGGTGCCGGCAGAAACTATGAAACGCCACTGGCAACGATCCTTACATACTTCCTTTTACTCGTTTAGGTTCATACATCTACCATACACACTCGCTGGTTGCGAGTACAACGTACCTGATCTTTTTGAATAACATAAGTACCTCAAATTCAAACCCAAAGCGTTTCTTTCAAATAAACTAATGAAGCTTTGAATTATCAAGAGGTCTGTCAGTCTTTTTTTTTTTTTTTTTCAGGATGGGAAATCATCAAATGACTTCTCCCGCTCTGGGCGGAGCGGGAGGGCGTGTCAGACTTTTACTGACTAAAACCCACCCGTGTTCCATCAGTTGCCCATGTGCCAGGGTCACGGTATCTCTTTCGAACAATCACGCGACCCCGGCAGAGGTCTGTCAGTCTCAAAGATGAAACTAGTTGCCCTTTGTCAAGTAGAGTAACTCCATGCAATACACATTTTACGTGAGGATGTTTTCAACTTTAACATAGGTAACAACAAGGTAGGCCCCTTTGGTATTTCCATGTGACTCGTAGAGCTCTACATAGTATATAACAAAATTATTTCCTGCGTCTGTACGCTTAGACCTTTTAAACTACGCAACAGATAAATGCGATAAATGCGATCTTTATCAACAGACAGAGTGATTCAAGAGAAAGGTTTATATGTATAGTACGCAGACGAAGCCGCTGGCCAAAGCTAGTATATTATAATATGTCATAAAATTACGACGAGTCAAAGGAAGTGGGCTATTCATAATGATGTTCAAAGCAAACTTCTGCGTAAAGGACATGAATACATACATAATATAAAAGCCTTCTTAATTTTCTCTGAAAAGGCTACTTCGTATGTAGTAAGCGAAATCTAAGAGAATTTAGTTAGCTTCATGAACAGTATTACTTCGAATGTGTAGTTTATACGGGAAATGATAAAGTGTGATGTCGTAATCATGGATATTAACAATGTACTTCCATTTAGATAAAAGCAAGTAAATTTGAGATTGATTGTTGGGGTTGACTTCCATTCTAACCAGAAGCAGCTAAATATCAGTACTTTATCATCATCATCATCATCATTTCAGCCGTAAGACGTCCACTGCTGGAATTAGGCCTCCCTCAATTTGGGGGGCTTTGCCATAATCGCCACGCTTGGCAGGCGGGTTGGCGATCGCAGTATGGTGGTTAAATGCATAAAGAACGCTGCTGCCCATTCTCTATGTCCCTTAGTCGCCTTTTACGACACCCACTGGAAGAAATGGGGTGGTTTTATTCTTTACGTCCGGCACCACACGGTACCAGTACCGCGTACCACGGTCAGTACTTTATATGGAGTAACTATTTATCTGACCTCCACAACCCAGTTACTGTATTACACGATAATCTTTGGTAAGACTGGTTGTCCAACTTTTGGCTTTCTAACTACTCGTATCGAAAGTCAAAGATTACGAGTGGCTGCCCGAGCCAACCCCTTATCGTGCTTTCCGAGTCATGATGAGGCTTGATGTTTCATATTTTGTCACGCATCTATAAACCAACCGTGGCAAGCATAGCTTAGCCGTCGATCTACACGTGCGGCTGTTATAATGTAGCCACAATCTCCTCCAAAAGCAAATGAAAACCCACTAAAATTTTAATCAAAACGAACCACTTCAGTACAGAAATTCAGGAATCCAGATTTCACCAACAATAAAATAGAGGTGCGCCAATATACTGCATATCAATTTCGCCAAACATATCAAACCTCTAAATTCAGGCACTTGATTTCACGTTTCACAGTTACACCGGCACTTTACCAATTCACATTCGTACCAGATTTTACTAGAGCAATGCACTTGGAAAAACCTGCATCGAATCACATTGCTACACGATAGCAGAGATTAAATAGATAACAGAAAGCTAGCTCCATGCACCGAGAGAACACACACGCACACAAGGACGAAACAAGCATAAATAAATACAATATTTATTTCAGGTACATATGATTTGTTACGTGAAGGACTTACAAAGTATGCATTATTAATTACATGGTATAGGTACCGAAAGGACTGGCTGGTACTAGCAAAAGGCAGAATTCTGTGGAAAAGGGAGAGGGAGGCCTTTGCCCTGTAGTGGAATAATACAGGCTAGTTAGATTACAACAACAACGAATTGTTGGGTGAAACGCTGCTCTCCTAGTTAAACCACTGAGTAATCTGTATTCAGGAGAAATAGTTTCGACACCTAATTTAAGTATCACATTTTATTTATTTTTTAATAAGATTTTTGAGCTTTTAATGTAACACAAAACAAAAAAGCAAAAATCATGAAATATAATAATGTAAATTAGAATGAGATGAGTTGGTGAGGTTCGTCGAGTGTACGTGTGTATGTGTGTGTGGTGGTGTGTAGATTATGATTAAATAGAAAATAGGATAACTTTCATGGAAGTGTCACTAAGTACTTTTCAGTCTCGTCTTACGTTGCATTTAGGACGAAATGCGCGAGAGTGAATTTGCATTTTTAGTGTGGTAAAATACCTTACAGCTACAAAAGATCTGAAAACGCGACCAAGTGCGAGTCCAAAACACAGTTTATACCACTGTACAATAGTAACACATATTATAAATACATATAAAAATAAATAAGTTTCTTGAATGTTTTCCTACAATTTTTAAGCGCATAGCTTTTATCGCGGACTTTGAGCGCAGCGACCGAATCAAGAAATTCCATAACGAAAAAAAACCTAATACAAGTCACTTCCCGGTCTGTCTGTCCCTATGTAGGTAAGCTTAGGTCTTTAAAACTACGCAACGGATTTTGATGCGGGTTTTTTTAATAGATAGATTGATTCAAGAGGAAGGTTTATATGTATATAACATGCATAATATAGTAAAGAAACGCTGATAATTTTAGGGGTTTCTAATGTGATGTCATAAATAAACACATTTTTTGCGCTTACACTGCGAACGCTGAATGAACCCTACGAAATAGATCAAAATAATGTACTACAGTATTGCACACCTTAAAAAGTTCTACAGGGATAACTCACAATAACTATTTTTATCCTTTACTTTTTACGAGAAATAAGGGATTATTTACGAAGCGATTTTAAGAAATACAGCATTAATCCTTATCCAATTATGTACCTTAAATACATTATGCATTTAATATAAATCAATATATCCCTGTACAGCATGTAATTTAAATGAAGATCTTAGAAGATATTAGAGATTTAAAAAGCGGGGGCAGAGAAAAAAAATGCTATGCAATAGCTTTACCGCGGCAGTCCCCGAGTGCCACACGTCAATTGTACTTTAATTTTGTGTTATGTGTTGTTATTGTGGCAATACACAAACTGTCGCGCACACACACACTCTCTAAAATTTCAACTGTTTACTAAAAGGGCAGCCGAAACGTAGTTATGCTTTGGCATCCTTTAAGTACGGAACCCTATAAACGTTTTTCTTATTGCAAAAAAACTGCAACTTTGAGAAAAGACCTATTTCATAAAATAAAATTATCGAAACTGTTTCGAAAATTCTATGTTCGAAACATCATAAAACAAACTTCGAGTATTTGTGTTAGTGACATGGTAAAAATAAATCTATTTTTTTTTCATTTAAAAACGTATAACATTTTATTAGTATGGTAATACACTTTAGGACACTTGTTTCTATGAACAGATTTCGAACATCTGTGTGCACATAAAATATACCTATATCGACGGTCCCTACGTACATAAATACATGTCATAAATGGCTTTTTTGTATTGCACAATTGCGTTTCGATTTTCCATATGCACATACCTGTATATATTTTTTTTTAATATTACGTATTTAACGCCATTTACAAAACTTATATGAGAACAAGTATTATATTTACAACGAATAAGTATCGTAGATGCGGATATCTATACGTATTAACATTAGCGCAGAAACAGTCATCTATTAGTTTTTCCAAGAAATTATATAAACAGAAAATATGTTTAAATACCATTATAAAGTTCCTAAAGCTAATAAAACATTATAGAAAAAAAATTGTACTTGGAATTATTTCTAGAGCGCTTTGAAGATAAATAACGCTCTCCTGTAAACCTCCGTTTTTTGATATATCTTTATGTACGTAGGGACCGTCGATATATTTCAGACATCGACACTCTGCCCTTGTTCTAGGCGACACTTAAAAATAACTATGTTTGACCTCTATACATATTTATAAACACAACACTTCATCAAAGCGAGAAACATAATAAATGCATGTGATACGAAGGAATGGGGAAAGTGTCGTGAGGATAGCTGCGTATGAAGAAAATAATATCGTGTAATAAGTTTAGTATCGTGTGGTGCCGGACGTAAGGAATAGCATCACCCCATTTCTTCTCGTGGGTGTCGTAAGAGGCGACTAAGGGACATACTAGAGAATGGGCAGCAGCGTTCTCTATGCATTGTACACTACCACACTGCGATCGCCAACCCGCCTGCCAAGCGTGGCGATTATGGCAACCCCCCCCCCCCCCAATAATGACAAACACTGATAAAAACGGCCCCTAGTGCCCGGCGGCCCACCTACCCTTGGCTATGGCAACGGCCACGATGAGGCAAGGGTTGCTAAGAATCCCCGGAAGAAATCCAGCTACCAGAACCACCGACAACTGGACCTGGCAACATACAACACGCGTACACTCCGGACCGACGAGAAGATCGCCGAGCTCGAGGAAGAATTGAGCAGGTTACGATGGGGTATAGTAGGGTTATCTGAAGTCCAAAGAGAGGGGGAGGACTCGATAATCCTGAATTCCGGAAACCTGCTCTTTTTCCGGGAGGGCGACCAGTGGTCCCAAGGTGGTGTCGGGTTCATCATCCATAAGTCCCTTGTGAGCAACGTTGTGAAGATCGAGAGTATGTCGACCAGGGTGGCGTTCCTTATACTCAGAATATCCGCAAGGTATTCGCTGAAGGTCATACAGGTGTACGCCCCGACCTCGATACACCCCGACCATGAGGTGGAGACCATGTATGAGGATATTTCCAGAGCCATGCATAGTTCCAAAACTCACTTCACCGTTGTTATCCCGGACTTCAACACGAAACTGGGCAAGCGAAGCGATGATGGGTTGAGAGTGGGGCAATTTGGAGTTGGACGTCGGATCCACCGGGGTCACCTACTAGCTAGTTTTATGGAGAAAGAAGGCCTCTTTATAATGAATTCCTTCTTCAGAAAACGTGAGCACAGGAAGTGGACCTGGCAGAGTCCTGACGGTGCAACCAAAAATGAGATTGACTTCATTATGTCGACGAAGACGCAAATATTCAATGATGTCTCTGTGATCAACGCGGTGAAAACCGGAAGTGATCACCGCATGGTAAGAGGCACATTGAATATCAATATCAAGCTTGAAAGATCTCGGCTGATGAAGTCAACGCTCCGTCCAGGACCGATCCAACTTCAAAACCCCGAGAGCTTTCAGCTCGAACTGCAGAATCGTTTTGAGTGCCTAGGGAGCTCCGTGGACGATTATAACGATGGGTTCGTGGAAACTGTCCATACGGTCGGGTCTAAGTTCTTCCAGACCCGCCGTACGAATAGAAAAAAGAAACTCTCAGATCCAACATTACAGCTCATGGAACAGAGGCGCGGAATGATCTTGCAGTCTTCAGAAGCTGCAGTCGAGTACCGGTAGCTAAATAGACGGATCTCTAAGTCCTTGAAAATTGACCTTCGCCTCTTTAATACGGAACGTATTAAGGACGCGATAGAGCGGAACAAGGGCTCCAAACTCTTTGCAAAAGATCTGTCTATTGGACAGAGTCAGCTTGCAAAACTGAAGACCGACGATGGCACGAGTAGTCATGGCTGAGACTATGGAGGACCTCAGTACAATGCTCGATGACCTCAGTAGAGCTTCCGAAAGAGTGGGTCTTAGGATGAACATGAACAAGACAAAAGGTCATGTCCAATGCTCGTGTGATAAATGATAAATGACTTTATTTTTGCAAGTAGGTTTGTACAAACACTTTTACAAGTCAATCATATTTTTTAAAACTAGATGGGGTCAGCGTTTCCTATCTGACTACTCTGAGAAGAAAGGCCGAAACAAACTCAGAGGTCACAGTCTCTTTTAAAGTCCAGACATAATTTGGTTAGATCATGTGAAGACCATGTGGATTGGTGTCTGAAGTGGTCTTTTAAGGAAAGAACCACACAGATTGAGTGGACCTGTCCAATCAGTGCACGCATTTGTCAGTAATCATGCAGCTCAACTCAGAACTTAAGGAGGTCAATGATTCGACGAACAATACCAAAGAAGCGACATTTGTGTAGGTCGCATAAATTACTCAAACTGCCAGACTGTGATAAAAAATAAATGAGAAGAAAAGGAACCTAGAAAAAAATAATAACACGTACTTAATCTTCACATTTACAATAATTAAAACAATATAATACTTTAAAAGTAAATATTAATGTCATTGTATAGGTAAAATTTATCAATGTCAATGTGTATATAAAATCAGGACATAGTCGCTGTCTGATAATTTGAGGATCATGTAAATGGAGGTGTCTGAAATGGTCTTTTGAGGAAAGAACCATACAGATTGAGTGGACCTGTCCAGTCAATGCACGCATTTGTCAGTAATCTTTCAGCTCAACTCAGAACATAAGAAGCACAACGATTTGACGAACAATACCAAAGAAAGGACATTTTGATAGGCCGCATTAAGTACTCAAACTGCCAGATTATCATTAAAATGAAATGAGTAAATATAAAAAAAAAACAAACATCTACATAGTCCTCACATTCAAAATTATTAAAATAATAATAATAGTATACTCCTCAGAGTATATATTCATGTCATAGTTAAGCAATAATCAAAATGTCAAAGTGTATAAGCAATAATCAAAATGTCAAAGTGTATAAGCAATAATCAAAATGTCAAAGTGTATATTTCCAATAAATAATTAATAAAAAAAGGAAAGTAATTAATAATAAAAAAATAAAAAATATAATTCAGTACAATAATATTTTAAAAATAAAAATAGGAGCAGCTTAATCCCAAGCTTTTTTGTCCTCAATATAATCTTTAACGGTGTAAAATGCTTTCTGGCACAACTTACGTTTAATGAATGATTTAAATTTATTGAGACTTAGATCTTGAACATGGCTTGGAAGTTTATTATAAAAGCGTATACATTGACATCTGAATGAGCCACCTATTTTCTTGAGCCTTGTTGAAGGTACAACAAATTTGTGTTTGTTCCTAGTATTTATACTATGGATATCACTGTATTTTTTAAACAATTTAATATTCTTATGGGCAATATACCCACTCCAATGAAGATCGGAGGCGCTACACTCGAGGTTGTGGACAAATATGTGTACCTAGGACAGACTGTCCAGTTAAGTAGGTCCAACTTCGAGATAGAGGTCAATCGTCGAATCCGACTCGACTGGGCAGCGTTCGGGAAGCTACGCAATATCTTCTCGTCCCACTTACCGCAGTGTCTCAAGACAAAAGTCTTTGACCAGTGTGTGTTGCCAGTGATGACATATGGCACTGAGACGTGGTCGCTCACAATAGGCCTCATAAGAAGGCTCAAAGTCACCCAAAGAGCAATGGAGAGGGCTATGCTTGGAGTTTCCCTACGCGATCGAATCAGAAATGAAGAGATCCGTAGGATAACCAAGGTTACCGACATAACCCGAAGAATCGCCAAACTTAAGTGGCAGTGGGCAGGGCACATTGCTCGCAGAACGGATGGCCGATGGGGCTGAAAGGTTCTGGAGTGGCGACCGCGTACTGGAAGACGGAGCGTTGGAAGGCCTCTCACAAGATGGATCGATGACCTGGTGAACGCCGCAGGAATGCGCTGGATGTGGGAGGCACAGAACAGGTCGAAGTGGCGGTGCTTGGGGGAGGCCTATGTCCAGCAGTGGACGTCTTTCGACTGAAATGATGATGATGATGATGGAAGAAAAAGACAAGTTGCGTCGACTCCAAATAAATTGCGATAAGGCCAGGACAATTATGACTGTATAGAGAGTGCAAGCGCCATTGAGACTGCAAGATTTGACATAATTTTCGCTCAATGTACTGAGCCGGCCTTCTGTATATTTTGTGACTATAGCGAGTTCAATGGAAAACACGCCTTATGACCATTCACACGGAAACGGGAGGCGTCTGTGCCGTCAACAATCACTGGAGAATTGAACGTGAATTGATGTTTGATTGTACGATTCATAGTGCAGTTTCCATTTTGACTTTTTTGAAGTTAAATGTGACAATGTCGTTACATGAAAAGAAATGGAAATGGTGTATTGTTCTGAATTTTTAACTGGACATGAGTGACACTGGTATTGGTTGATTGGAATAGGCGACTGTTGTCGTATTTCGTGTTGAAAGTAAGACTCAAACACTATCTTTCAGAACACAATAGAATATAAGATAATATTTTCGTTGTTATTCAAAGTTTTGTTATTAGAAATTAAATGTTTTATTTTTTTATTTTACTCCGATGGTCTTATCGCGATGGGGAGATGATAAAAGCAGGGGTTGGTTCCAGGTGGCGCGGGAAGAGTTCCCGGAAGGATTTGGAGGACGAATTTTCTCAGGAATGAGACACTATAGGCAAACAAATAACAAAAAGCTGTATAAGCAACCTACACTATCTTTAATAAAAACAAACTAAAGATAAGTAGTTTCTCTTTCTACAAACATTCATTCAATAATGACCTACAAACCGTATGTACTACACAGTCTAATCGCAACAAAGTCTTGTAAGACAAAGCCTCCTAGGAACAACCTTTACCGAGCAAAGGAATGCAAAATACCTGTGGGTAAGGAACAATTAACTGAAGTTACCGAACTGCGCCGATCTGAAGCTTTAATTACCCTTTTGCTTTCTACGTGTTGCCTCAGTTCAGTTGGTTGCATGAGGAAAGAAAATATACAGTAGTTCAAATAAGTAACTAAGTTGAGTTCGTCAGAAAATTTAAAATAGCGTCTTGTTTGCCAATTTCTGGTGAAATGTTTCACTGAACTAATAATAATAATGGGGGGCTCGTGGCTAAGTATAACAGCCAGTATTGACCTGGATTACTTAAGTAACGGAAACTTTGTACATAATTTTGACCCCCTTTAAAACGTCGGGTTAACTCGAAATTTGGCTTATTTATCAAAGGACCGATGACAATACAATAATTTCATAAATTTACGCCATTATCCTTGCCAGGGTTACCAGGATAGCAAAAAAAAAATGTCTTCAAAAACTATGCTGACATACGTCACAAAATTTCAAACATCCTAAAAAATAGAAAATAAATAATTGTTCAAAAAACACGCGTCCATAGAAAATCAAACTAAAAAGTAGAAATAATGGAAAAAGCGTGGAGTGCTTGATATCAATTAAAAAATAACCCAAAAAGCACCCCACGCTTTTTTCAATATTTTATCTTTAAAAAAAAAATAAAATCGAACATATTTCATAGGGTTTCTTCTAGAATTTCAAACCTTCTAATAATTCCAACCTTCTTCCTTACTTTTGCACCACATTGTGAGAGGTAACGATAGCCGTTTATGCCAATTTATGCTGCAAAGTTAGCTCTAGCAGTTCGAGGTGAGTACGTAGTGATACGGTTCGGGGAATTCCTGCGAGTACGTGGGGTTTCGTTGGAACTTCCAATTTCATATGTGTTTTTAATTAAGAATAAGGCTTTCAAAAGCAGCGATAGCCTAGTGGTAACGGCTACAACTTTCGAGTTGTAGATAGCAGGTTCTAACCTAGACAGGCACTTTTTGTAAAATATTTCATCACCACTGCTTTATCAATGGTAGTATGTGTGAAACAATGTTTAATGTAAGATCTTAATGTACAATATACTGAGAAATAAATGAATTGCAAATTGAAAATACGGTGAAGGAGGAAACAAAAATGTTGACTCCAGGCGGCTATTGAGACATTCCTGAAGGAGAAACCTAATAACATTTTCAATATAAATGGGTGAATATTCCACAGTACCAGTATTCAATATATTTCTTCTTCTGATAGCATGTCACCGCTAAGTGTCGTTTTAAGTAAAGCCTTTAACGAAAATACATAATAAATCTATATTATTCCCACTGCTGGAAAAAAAGCCTCTTTTCGGTGAGAGGGAGTGAGCCGTAACCTATAACGCCCAGTGCGGTTTGGTAGATATCACATGTCTTCGATTTTTTGGCTCTAGGAAATGTTAGTTTCCTCGCGATGTTTATCCTTCACCGTTTTGAGAGCAGTGGCGATGTAATTATTTACATAATGTAAATTGTCTATCTGGGTTCGAACCCATGACCTGTAACTCAAAAGTCGAGACCAATACCGTTGGGCCACCACTGCTGTTAACGTGGCATTTAACGCGCAAACTATAATCTTGATCTTATCACGCGATTCTAGAATCGCGTGATAAGGTCAAGATTATAGTTTTCAAAAAAATCTTTGATATATCAAAGATTTTGTTTTTGTATAACCAAAATGGACAGCAAAACTTACTTGTACAACATTTAAACGGCTTAAGTATTCTCAGGAAAGATTATTTCATCTGAGAATACTTTAGCCGTTTGTTCAATGTTTCACAAGTAAGTATTGGCTATCTATTTTGTCGACCCTAAAAAATTCAAGGGATACATCCATCTGGGCAATTTAAAAACTTTTCGTGTGCAAGAATATTAGAAAGGGTTATACAGGATGGCGGACACAAAGAATATTACCATCCCAATTCTTCTCGTGGGTGTGTAGAAGGCGACTAAGGGACTTTCTAGAGAATGGGCAGAAGCGTTCTCTATGCATTTTACCACCATACTGCGATCGCCAACCCACCTACCAAGAGTGGCGATTATGGAAACCTCCCTCACTTTTTGGGTAGGCCTACGTTAAGCAGTGGACCTCTTATGGCTTAAATGGCTTAAAGCGAGACAGGCAGACAGACAGAGTTACTTTGCATTTATAATATTAGTGTGGATAGTGTGGATTTTGAAACGAAAATTGTCCAAATTGTGACTGACTTAGCTGTAGGGGGTTAAACGCCAAGGCGAGCGCCGCGTGCGCGCCGCGAGCGCACCGCGAGTGCGCCGCGAGCGCGCCGCAGGGCAGCTAAACGCGACGCTCTCGCGGCGCGCTCGCGACGCGCTCGCGACGCGCGCGCGGCGCTCGCGCCCGAGGATCGCGCACGCCTAATGTGGGGGAGGCCTTATTGTGTTTTGCACGGATGATGAAATGTGTGGATATGACTTCCGTACATGTTAATGGTAAAATTTTTGGGTGATTTGTTTTTAACCGACTTAAAAAAAGAGGTTATTGGACACGTATGTAGGTATGTAATGTTACTGTTAATGCAACTGAAATTTTGTATTTTCCCAGCTCGCATGCCAGAGGATGCGGGGTGATGGAAGGGCACCACCACCACTTGACATGATTTTGCAGCCACCGGCAATGTTAGTAACTTACGGACTTTTCTGATTTCCATTTATCTCTAAATATTCAGGTACTACAACACTGTTTTTGTTCCAGGTTTATGGACAATGACTGGCTATTGCCTGGGCCGGCATTACCAGTGCCTCCGTCACCAGCATTACTGTTCGTCGTGCCATCGCAATTATAATTTTCTTTTCTTTTTTAGTTTTCATTTTTTTTCCATATTCATATAATATACAACATTAATTTTTGTTTATGCGAAACCCGAAACACGGGTCTAGTATTTTTGTGTAAAGAATCTATGAAAAAAAATTCAAAACTGTATCATTAATAATCACAAAGTTATAAGCTTGATAAGTTACCTGGTTGTCCACGCAAAAACATATGCAGATCACCACAAACAGCTAGTGTACGTACCATCTCCGTGTAATGGACGTTTGAATACGAGAAAGACATGATAATTTTAAAATCGAAACAAAACAGCGCGGCCCGCGACTTGGAAGCGTAATTAAATATTTTTGGTACAAAATATAACATGGTGTAAAAATTATTGGAATCGATTCAGTTACTGATTCTGAACAAACTATATTCAGGTTTCGCATATACTAAAAATAATCTTGTATAGGTAGTATATACTTGAAGTAATATGTACAAGTACATAAAACATTTTTGATTAAATTCTAATATTTACGGTACATAAAACGTTTTTAATGTGTTTTAATTTTTTGAAGTTCAGATGTGACAATATTTGCCGTATCCATATTTCTTTCGTCCATGGTCATGACGTCATGTATTTCCTATCTCATTTTCTCCCACGTTAAATCTTATGAAATTATATCTGTCTCTTTTTACTGTCGCTTTTTCGTTTCATTAAGTTTAAAATCACAACCAACGGCGCTAAAGAAGTTTTCACTTCAAAAAGATCATAAAAATCGGTTCACCCAGTTGATAGTTCTGAGGTAACAAACAAAAATATTCCATCATATGGCGTGGCGATGCGTCGCCACGGCCTGTATCGCCACGCCAACAATCAGAGGGGTAATTGCGGAACTTTTAATCGGTAGGAATTGGTTTAATATTCATAGTTAAACAACATTCATTGCGTTATTTCGTTGCTGAGCCACAATTTATTCGAACAAATGACGCAATGGTTTAGAAATAATCTTCAATCCCATTCAGATTCTGATAAAAAAAAAAATTAAATTCTGCGTTTCGCAATTAGGGTGCTGGTTTACCCTCGCCTATAGATATTTGACATCAAAAATAGACAGGGGGTCTAGAATCGTGTGTGTATAACCTTGGCTAGGTTAGAGTTTGCGCACCAATGTCCCTGATATCCTGTATAAGGGTCACTTCTATTAAGGACCATCACTGGCCTGACTGTACCTTAAGTTTTACATCAGCTGATTTTCATTGGCCTTCAGAGTCAGAATCACAGTTGAGTTATTTTCAAGAATTTAAGAAGCTCACAAAAGACGTTTATCTTTAGAATCTGGTCAAAACCATTGAGCCATTTTATTGATTCCAAACTTTATTCCGACAACGTCATTGTTCTAATTACAAAAGCGAAAACTAATCCCTAGTCTATAGCCCGCAGAGTAATTGCGTAACACATTATCGGTAGTATGGATTTCATTTTGAAAGTTCTACAACATTCATTGCGGTATTTACGTTGCTGGTAAGACAAAATTTTCGTACATATAAAGCAATGGATAAGTAGTAGGTTTTAGGTTTAAAGATACTTTATTCTCAACTAGCTTCTGCCCGCGACTTCGTCCGCGTCAAATTTTTGCTCCCCTGACCCTTCCCGTCGCATCTAATTGCCTGCCAGTTTTGTCCATTTTTCATTGCTGTTCCGCTCCTTTTAATGATGTTATATAGCCTATAGCCTTTCTCAATAAATAGCCTACCAAGCACAAAAAGACTTTTTAATTCGGACCAGTGGATCCGGAGATGGTTGTTAAGTATTCTTAAATAAGTGTTCTTAAATTTTCTAATTTTCCGCGCAAATTTTTAATTTTTTTTCTTTCATAAGAACCTTCTCCTCACAATAACAAACACAACAAAAAAAAGAACAGTGAAATCAGTCCAGCCGTTCACGCGTGATGGCGTGACCAAGGGAAATAGGGATTCATTTTTATATATATAGATAAAGACATATGTCACTCACTTGAGAACAATATTAAAACATATAGGTACATAATTTACACAAGGTTCTTCGTCATCAGTTAAACACTAGATATTTATATAAACATACAATGCTCTCATTTCTCCAAAAGTATCATTCAAGATTATTCAGATTGAGATGTGTTTTACGCAATTAGGGTGTAGTTTAGACCACATTTATGTTACTAAATCGACATCGTTCTGTTTCTATCAATCATATGAATATACAGACATGAATATATGACAGAGACAGAATGATGTCTCAAATATGTTAAGCACTATGCCCATAACGCATTTATTAATTTGTAGTGCAAGCGGGCCTAACACGCTGACTTAATATCGACGTTTGTCAGTAATGGTTTTTTTTTTAAATATAAATGTCTAGAATTTAAGTACCTACTTTAAGTGTTTAAAATTTAAGTTATAATTACAAAGAGCATTATGCATGCGGTGTTTGCCTGTAATTGGTTGTGCAGTTAGATTTAAGACACTATTACCTATACAACATTAATTTTTGTTTATGCGAAACCCGAAACACGGGTCTAGTATTTTTATGTAAAGAATCTATGAAAAAAATTTCAAAACTGTATCATTAATAATCACAAAGTTATGAGCTTGATAAGTTACCTGGTTGTCCACGCAAAAACATATGCAGATCACCACAAACAGCTAGTGTACGTACCATCTCCGTGTAATGGACGTTTGAATACGAGAAAGACATGATAATTTTAAAATCGAAACAAAACACTAAGGCCCGCGACTTGGAAGCGTAATTAAATATTTTTGGTACAAAATATAACATGGTGTAAAAATTATTGGAATCGATTCAGTTACTGATTCTGAACAAACTATATTCAGGTTTCGCATATACTAAAAATAATCTTGTATGTTTCTACCTGTATAATATCTGTAACAACTGTTGGTGAACCTTAATTAAATAAATTAACCGATAAATTTTGTAATTAGAACTTTGCCACAGTTGGAATAAAGTCCGAACTACAAAAATGAGTCCATAGTAAGAACTTGTACTGTAAGGAGACGCCAAAGGTTTCAACGAATAAAACCTCTATTTGAAGCCACAAAAGACAACAAGGAACAATATTAAATATCTTGCTAGAACTTGTCGGTCTTTTTCCGAGAATTCACTTTAGTCTGACCTTTAGAAGCAAATATGCTTTGTATTTTCCATATTTTATTTACAAACCGTTTTCATGTAACTATGATATTTTCGTCTAAGATTTCTTCTTGTGACTTCCACTCTTTACTATATACCTATAACTCATTTTAGGGTTGCGTAGCCAAATGGCTAAAAGGGAACCCTTATAATTCTGTCATGTCCATCTGTTCTGTCTACCTGTCCGTCTGTCCGAATGTGAGACATCTATTATACTTGGAGACTATTAGCAGTATTTTGATGACAATTGGAAGGAAGGCGAATTTTGCACACCGCTAACAATGCAGTAGAGAAATTCCGAAAAAAATATTATAGTTTTCACTTCACATACAGTAGCGCTCAAAAATATTTTGACAAGCATATTTCCGTTAATATCTCAATGTCGCGTACCCCTAGGTAAACAAATTTTATTCTACACTAATCCTTCTAAAGAGCCTGCAAATATTAATGAAAACAAGTTGTAACTTGTTTGTTTACTTTCCGTATATTCTTAGAAATGTGTTCATATTCAGCTCAAAAGTATTTTGACAAATATTGTGTTCTTATTATTCGCTTACAGAGTTAGCAATAGCTATTATTTTTTTATTTTCATAATATCGTTATTATCTATTAAACATGTCTATGACAAAAGAATATTCAAGTAATTTTAAAAATGATGTGATAACTGCTTTGAAAAGTGAATAGACGCAAGCAGAAGATGCTCGAAACTTTAATGGGTCTCGGCAGCTAGTCAGTGCGTGGAATAAGGTTTATACTAAACATAAGACAGTAGAAAATAAGCCTCGAAGTGGCCGTCCCCAAAAAACGACTCCCCATGAAAACCATTTAGTAAAAAAGTTATTGAAGAGTGATGTGCAAAAATCGGCTGTGCAAAAAAAAGTAACTTCATGAGTACTATAACGTGAATGTACATGTTTCAACTGTGAAACGTTGGCTAAAAGCCTTCGCACTACATGGACGACGTCCGGCCAAAAAACCTCTGATTTCTGAAAAGAACAAGAAGCTGCAGCTTGCATTTGCAAAAGGCCATAGATACTGGACTAGCTCGAAATGGTCCAAGGTGTCGTGGAGTGATGAAAGTAAGTTTAATTTGGTGTCATCTGATGGAATACGGTATGTTCGACGTCCGACAAACAAAAAATTTGATGTTCGAGACCAAATACCCACGTTGAAAGATAGAGGTAGTAATGTTATGATTTGGGGATGATTTTCTCGTCACGGAGTTGGACCTTTATTTAAGATAGATGGAACTATGGATCGTTTTAAATATGCTGAGATATTAGAGAAGCAAATGCGACCGTACACTCGAGATAATATGCCTCCTGGTTGGTACTTCCAACAAGATAATGACCCGAAACACAAATCTAAGCATGTTAGTAACTTCATAGCTCTCAAGAAAATCACATTATTAGAGTGGCCAAGCCAAAGTGCTGATTTAAACCCAATAGAACATCTCTGGGAGCAGCTGGATCGTCGCGTGAGATGTCGAAATTATTCAAATAAGGAGGCTTTATATGAAGCACTATGGCAGGTATGGAGCAAAATCCCCATCTTCCAAAAATCAACTTACAAAAATTAGTAGACTCAATACTGAAACGATGCGAAGCTGTCTTAAAGGCAAATGGATATGCAACTAAATGCTGATTATTAAATGTCAAAAATATTAAAAAATAAGATCAAGAAAAGATTTTTTTTTTCATTATCAAAATACTTTTGATCCACAAAAATCAGAGAAAAATTTAATATTTCTTATTCTTAAGCAATTCCTAATATCAAAGTGTTCCAATCTGTAAAACATATCGTTACTATCTATACATATAATAAAACAGTAAAAAAACTGTGTCTGTACATTGAATATATTAAAAAAAAAATAATTGATGGGGGTTTAGAAACAGTAATAGAGCACGAAACCAAAAAAAAATCTGTCTGTTTGTCTGTTTGTTTGTACACGCTAATCTTCGGAACTACTAGACGGATTTGAATGTTTTTTTTTGTTGTATAGGTATTAAGTCTGGGCAAGATATAGGCTATAGTTTATCTTGGAAACTTGAACACCTGATGCAGAACCGCAACAGACCAGCTAAACTATAAGAGATACAAAAATGGTACCATAGCAAAAATTGTTTCACGTGATGAGCATTTTCTGCTAAGAGTAATACATTTGAAGATCTGGAACACCTGATGTGGAACTCCAACAGCCCAGCTACACTATAACATATATAGGAATGACGTCTTAGCAAGAGTTGTTCAGCCTGATGAGCACTCTCTGTTGTTATATAAAATTTGAAGATCTGAAACAGCTGATGTGGAACTCTAAGAGCCCAGCTACACTATAACATATATAGGAATGACGTCTTAGCAAGAGTTGTTCAGCCTGATGAGCACTCTCTGTTGACGTATAAAGATTGTAGATCTGGAACACCTGATGTGGAAATCAAAGCTATCACTAATTTCACTGTATAATTATAAAATAACATAAGCTGGGAGTACCTCCACGTGGTGAAGGCGGTAACAGTTTAGGACTGATTTTCGATGAAAATTCTATGAATCATTGAAAATTTGACTCTACTGGCTAAAACTCCCATTTATTATTTTATTTTATCGAAGAAATATACCTTCGGGCTTATGTTATTTGAGTGTTTAATTTCCTTTTCTATTTATCTTCGTGACACGGTAGCCTACCCGGTAACGCAGAGGAGCAGTCACTTAGATTTTAATTGATCAGGTATATTCAGAATAAAACTATAACCATGCCTAGAAAGAGGTCAAATCTTTCCCAACGTTCCAAAGGAGCTAAAAGATTGAGGATCATAAGATCCCAAGAATCTACCGAAGAGCGTCAGGATAGACTTGATGCTGTTCGAGAACATCAGGCTGCAACTCGCTCTGTAGAAACATCTTCGGATCGCGAAGCTTGCTTGCGTTCTCAGCGTATTTATGCATCTACATCCAGGTCTCTAGAGACCAGTGAAGAATATGATGCGCGACTGTCCGCTGATCGTGAACGTCAAGCATTGTCTCGCGAGTCGGAGACGTTTACGGATAAAGAATTGCGCTTGAGTTCTCAGCGTATCTACGCATCTGCTGCTAGGTCTCTAGAGACAAGTGCGGAACATGATGCACGACTGTCCGCTGATCGTGAACGTCACGCATTGTGTCTCGAGTCGGAGACGTTCACTGATAGAGAATTGCGCTTGACTTCTCAGCGTATCTACGCATCTGCTGCTAAGTCTCTAGAGACAAGTGCGGAACATGATGCGCGACTGTCCGCTGATCGTGAACGTTACGCATTGTCTCGCGAGTTGGAAACGTTCACTGATAGAGAATTGCGCTTGAGTTCTCAGCGTATCTACGCATCTGCTGCTAAGTCTCTAGATACAAGTGCGGAACATGATGCGCGACTGTCCGCTGATCGTGAACGTCACGCATTGTCTCGCGAGTCGGAAACGTTCACTGATAGAGAATTGCGCTTGAGTTCTCGGCGTATCTACGCATCTGCTGCTAGGTCTCTAGAGACAAGTGCGGAACATGATGCGCGACTGTCCGCTGATCGTGAACGTTACGCATTGTCTCGCGAGTCGGAGACGTTTACGGATAAAGAATTACGCTTGAGTTCTCAGGGTATCTACGCATCTGCTGCTAGGTCTCTAGAGACAAGTGCGAAACATGATGCACGACTGTCCGCTGATCGTGAACGTCACGCAATGTCTCGCGAGTCGGAAACGTTCACTGATAGAGAATTGCGCTTGAGTTCTCGGCGTATCTACGCATCTGCTGCTAGGTCTCTAGAGACAAGTGCGGAACATGATGCGCGACTGTCCGCTGATCGTGAACGTTACGCATTGTCTCGCGAGTCGGAGACGTTTACGGATAAAGAATTGCGCTTGAGTTCTCAGCGTATCTACGCGTCTGCTGCTAGGTCTCTAGAGACAAGTGCGGAACATGATGCGCGACTGTCCACTGATCGTGAACGTGGCAACATATAGGCTATACATAATTTATTTTGGAAAATGAACACCTGATGCAGACCGCAACAGACCAGCTAAAGTAAGTATAAGAGATATAAAAAAACCGGCCAAGTGCGAGTCGGACTCGCGCACCGAGGGTTCCGTACAAACCTGTAGGTATCCTCGGTTTATGCATAAGGTTTATGTTTATTTTATTAAATGTTTTTTTTTTTTTAATTTTTATATTTGAGTAGATTGAATTAAAGGTAAATTGCGGTTTACGATTTATGACGTATTAAAAAAAACTACTTACTGGATTTCGTTCAAACTAATTTTTTGTGGAAGTTTATATGGTTATGTACATCATATTTTTTTTTAGTTTTATCATTCTCATATTTTAGAAGTTACGGGGGGGACACACATTTTACCATTTTGGAAGTGTCTCCCGCGCAAACTATTCAGTTTAGAAAAAAATGATATTAGAAACCTCAATACCATTTTTGAAGACCTATTCATAGATAACCCACACGTATGGGTTTGATGAAAAAAAAAATTTTTGAGTTTCAGTTCTTAGTATGGGGAACCCCAAAATGTATTGTATTTTTTTCTATTTTAATGTAAAAATCTTAATGCGGTTTACAGAATACATCTACTTACCAAGTTTCAACAACATAGCTCTTATAGTTTCGGAGAAAAGTGGCTGTGACATACACGGACAGACAGACAGACAGACATGACGTATCTATGGGTTCCGTTTTTTGCCATTTGGCAACGGAACCCTAAAAATGGTGCCATAGCAAAAAATATTCAAAATAATAAATAAATAATAAATTTGAAGATCTGGAACACCTGTTGTGGAACTCTTAAGTATAACTCTTAATAACATATTAAGGAATGACGTCTTAGCAAAAGTTGTTTAGTCTGATGGGCATTTCCTATTGACATACAAAAATTAAAGATCTGGAACGAGTCCAATCGTCTCGCTCATCCCGTTGTTTTCCCGTCCCCGGTCCTTAGAATTCTACATCAGACGTTTCAGATCCTCGATTTTGACGACCCCGTTGTCGCTGGCATAAGCAACAGGATCCGCGTACGAAGTCGCGGGCAGAAGCTAGTTGGGAATATAGAAAACCACTAAGAGCATGTCGCACTCACCAACCCAACCCAGTTTGGTAGGTATATTTCAGTAAGTTTGTATTTCATAGATTTTTTTGAAAAAACTGTGAGAAACAAAGTTACTCCTGCGGTTGAAACCGAAAATATGCCAAATAAGAAAAAAATTAAAAATGGATTATTAAACAATTTCACTTAGAAACATCATTATCATTTTAATGGTTGTAACATTTTTTAATTACTTTGGAAAAACATAATAACGATAACCTACACAAATAAATCCAACCATAACACCACAGAGTTACTAAATATCAAATCATCCCCTATAGAATCAGTTAACTACATAAATGACTATTTTGCGAATATCGGGAAAAGATTATCTCTCGGACAGGAAACAGAGAGTTAGGGTTGGTCAGTGTACCAGTGGGGATGCAGAGATATCATACGGCGTCCCCCAAGGAACCGTATTGGGGCCTACATTGTTCCTTATTTACGTAAATGAACTGTGTGACTTACAAATAAATAACGCACAAATCTTCTCGTACGCTGATGATACCGCTGTAGTATTCACTGGTGACACTTGGCATGACGTGAAGATTAGTGCTGAAGTAGGCTTGGCTAAAATAGCCAGGTGGCTGGGCAAGAATCTGCTTACACTGAACATTACAAAAACAAATTACATTTGCTTCAGTGTCTGCAATCGAACACAGCCTCCTAAGGATTTTAATATTAAAGTGCACATATGTGTCGACGACAAACTCACAAATTGTAGCTGCTCAATAATAAATAAAGTTCCCTGTCTGAAGTACAGTCGCGCATCATGTTCCGCACTTGTCTCTAGAGACCTAGCAGCAGATGCGTAGATACGCTGAGAACTCAAGCGCAATTCTCTATCAGTGAACGTTTCCAACTCGCGAGACAATGCGTAACGTTCACGATCAGCGGACAGTCGCGCATCATGTTCCGCACTTGTCTCTAGAGACTTAGCAGCAGATGCGTAGATACGCTGAGAAGTCAAGCGCAATTCTCTATCAGTGAACGTCTCCGACTCGAGAGACAATGCGTGACGTTCACGATCAGCGGACAGTCGTGCATCATGTTCCGCACTTGTCTCTAGAGACCTAGCAGCAGATGCGTAGATACGCTGAAAACTCAAGCGCAATTCTTTATCCGTAAACGTCTCCGACTCGCGAGACAATGCATGACGTTCACGATCAGCGGACAGTCGCGCATCATATTCTTCACTGGTCTCTAGAGACCTGGATGTAGATGCATAAATACGCTGAGAACGCAAGCAAGCTTCGCGATCCGAAGATGTTTCTACAGAGCGAGTTGCAGCCTGATGTTCTCGAACAGCATCAAGTCTATCCTGACGCTCTTCGGTAGATTCTTGGGATCTTATGATCCTCAATCTTTTAGCTCCTTTGGAACGTTGGGAAAGATTTGACCTCTTTCTAGGCATGGTTATAGTTTTATTCTGAATATACCTGATCAATTAAAATCTAAGTGACTGCTCCTCTGCGTTACCGGGTAGGCTACCGTGTCACGAAGATAAATAGAAAAGGAAATTAAACACTCAAATAACATAAGCCCGAAGGTATATTTCTTCGATAAAATAAAATAATAAATGGGAGTTTTAGCCAGTAGAGTCAAATTTTCAATGATTCATAGAATTTTCATCGAAAATCAGTCCTAAACTGTTACCGCCTTCACCACGTGGAGGTACTCCCAGCTCATGTTATTTTATAATTATACAGTGAAATTAGTGATAGCTTTGATTTCCACATCAGGTGTTCCAGATCTACAATCTTTATACGTCAACAGAGAGTGCTCATCAGGCTGAACAACTCTTGCTAAGACGTCATTCCTATATATGTTATAGTGTAGCTGGGCTCTTAGAGTTCCACATCAGCTGTTTCAGATCTTCAAATTTTATACAACAACAGAGAGTGCTCATCAGGCTGAACAACTCTTGCTAAGACGTCATTCCTATATATGTTATAGTGTAGCTGGGCTGTTGGAGTTCCACATCAGGTGTTCCAGATCTTCAAATGTATTACTCTTAACAGAAAATGCTCATCACGTGAAACAATTTTTGCTATGGTACCATTTTTGTATCTCTTATAGTTTATCTGGTCTGTTGCGGTTCTGCATCAGGTGTTCAAGTTTCCAAGATAAACTATAGCCTATATCTTGCCCAGACTTAATACCTATACAACAAAAAAAAAACATTCAAATCCGTCTAGTAGTTCCGAAGATTAGCGTGTACAAACAAACAGACAAACAGACAGATTTTTTTTTTGGTTTCGTGCTCTATTACTGTTTCTAAACCCCCATCAATTTTTTTTTTTTTTAATATATTCAATGTACAGACACAGTTTTTTTACTGTTTTATTATATGTATAGATAAAATGAACTTCTGTTTTCTTCTGTTCTGACGACATACGTTCAAAACAACTACGTATATTATCATATATTTAATTATGTTTGCATCGCCAATGTGAAAGATGACTTGTAATTTGACATATTCCTTCCATGACATTATAGTGTGACCCATTCTACAGCAATTAAGTATCCCATAAAAAAACAAGCAAAAATTCTTGAGAATCGAGAAAATCCGATTTAGATGTATTATTGAAATATTTCTAGAATTCGGCACCAAATATAACTTTTCTTTAAGGGTCAGATACACTGCAAGCGCGAGAGAAAATTAGGTATTGAAGCACTACTCACACAGCGGTAGGCGCGCGGGCCCCGCTCACGCACGTCAGATATTTACATAGTGGTTCGAGCGGCAGGAACCTTGAAGATAATATTAAAAATAGAAGTGGATAATATGTTGTTCTTTTTATTGCATTTATACTTAGTGAGGAAGGATGGGAGATGTGGTGGTTTATTGCAGTTTTGTATGTAGGCATCAATCAGCTGTTATATCTAGACACGCGGCAGCGTGTCAAGCCAAGTTCAAGTAACAGAACTGGCGAGCAGCACCGTGTGTAATATTACACGAACCATTTGGAACCACTTTTGACCCCCTCATAACTCAAAAACTATTTCACATAAACGTGTCAAATGTGGCTCATATAGTGAAACTTGCAAGATACATATGTGCTCCAAATTTCATAAACATATCTCCAACGGTTATTTAGATATTAACGTCCAAAAATCGTCATTTTTATCACTAACTGACCTATAGATCAAAACTCTAACCCAGTTCCAGATGACCTAGAAAGTTCAAATTTGGCATGCAGATAGGTAATTAGGTGAGTACAAAGGAATAAATCAGAAACTGGCAAATTTTTATCATTTTACTATAATTTTTCACTTAATTGATTCTATTAAGTACACGTATAACAAAAACCATTTGGTATAAATAATTTTTGTTATAAAGTTATAAATAAGTACCTATTAATAATTTATGTACAAAAAGTAATGATATCCCATCAAAAACATAAATGTGAAATGAGAGCCAAGTTCAATATTATGATATATGCCTTGGTTGTTGACTTCAACGACAAAAAAAGTGATATCTAAATGGGTGCCAAGTTCAGTGGTCAGTCTTGACTTGGCTAGTTTTCATATAGGAATTATATTATAGCCTTCGCAAATTTTAAACCTGTTACTTGTCGGTTCTTATTTTATTATTCCGAAATTTGGCTTGCTGGTAGAAACTAGCCATCGAACATAATAATTCGTATATGAGAACTAGCCAAGTCAGGACTGACCATTGAACTTGGCACCCATTTAGATCTCACTTTTTTTGTCGTTGAAGTCAACAACCAAGGCATATATCATAATATTGAACTTGGCTCTCATTTCACATTTATGTTTTTGATGGGATTATGATTTTCAAAAACAAAGTCAATTAATACGCCTACTTCATGGTTTTTTTTTCCAGAGTGCAAGTGCCTCTTTATGTTGCTTGAGACTGTGCATGCAATCTAACGAGCCCAAACTAGAGTTGCAAAGGACTCGAGTCTTCGAGTCCTAATTTTAAAGCCTCGACTCAATTATGCAAGTCTCAATGTGCTCAAAAGGCTCGGAGTCTACAGATAAGCACTTGAGCCTTAAAAAGGACTCGAGTCTTAAAAAGAGCTCGAGTCTTAAAAAGGACACGAGTCTTAAAATGAACCAGAGTCTTAAAGAAAAACTCGGAGCATGAAGATGAAACTTGTACCTCATCATTCGAAAAGACTAGAAAGAAGGCAATAAATTCAAATTAGTGGTTATGATGAAACCATACGTACAAAAAAATCTGACGAGTTATTCGAATTTTTTCGAATGATGAGCTACAAGACTCAAGTTCATTTTAAGACTCGAGTCGTTTTTAAGACTCGAGTCCTTTTTAAAACTCCAATACTTTTTTAAGACTCGATTATGACTCTGGCTCGGCTTGACTCTAGACTCCGAGCCTTTTGAGCACGCACTATCGAAAGCCCATAACACGATTTCCTACTGCTGACCCTTAAACTCTCAAATTGAGTGGCTTCTATTGGGTACCTAAATCTCTAAGAAATTATTTTGAACTTCGTTGCGACGACCTGACTACCTAACGTTGTAAGAATCGTTGGGTGGGTAGAAAGTAGTGATATAGCATAACATAATCAGCCTATAATATTCCCACTGCTGGGACACGGACCTCTTCTCTGTGAGAAGGAGCCAGCCGTAATTTACCACGTGGACCCAGTGCGTGTTAGTGGATGTCGCATATCTTCGAATTTTTGGTCCTAAGACATGCCGGTTTCATCACGATGTTTTTCTTCACCGTTTTGAGAGCAGTGCTGATGAAATTATTAGTGATAAACATAAACAATTTAATTAAATAGATTACCTTTGGCGACTGTTTAATCTGTAGAAAACTGAAACTTGATGACGAGTTATGGAAAATTTTCGAAACAATACAAATATCAGTTTTTCTTGAATCCCGTGGATTTTCATCTTGGCAACACAAGCTGCTTAATTGTTTCAAAAACTTCACACTTTTAGCTCCTGGAAGGAGTACTCTGAATTACAAGTCATTCCGTATAGGTTTTTGGGATGTTTGCACCTGATATGAATATTTTTTGAGTCTATATGTCTGAGCATGTGAGATGCACCGATACAAGCGAAATAACTATTAAGGGACCTGGAACAACGTTAGTTCTAAACAACAAACAAACGTGCCTAACACAACAAATAAATTCAAATAGATACTAGAAACCGATACAGTATATTCGACAAACAGATGATCCAATGCAAGCACCTGAACCTCTGTTTGTGGAAGAGCGTTAGTGACACTATTTGATATTCCATTTAGTTCGGGATTGACATCCCTCGGCGCACGGTTTAGTAATAAATAATGATCGGTAATGAGATTGGGTTCTATGTGGTTTGCCTAAAACCTATTTTCCATCATTATCGTTAACCACAGCCTATAGTATCCCAATGCCAGTTAAAGCTAAATTGTGCCATAATAGAAACATTATTGTAAGGAATTATGTGATAAGACAACGGTGCGGCTTAGAAGAAGATCTCGTGACAAAAATTGAATACTATGCTTGGATGGTTCGGTCATGTTGAGAGGAGATGTTACTGAACACGGCGGAAGGGGACGCCCTACGAGAACATAAAGTGACCTTATAGATTATGTTCTTCAGAACAGTCAGGTGCGTAGTACTTGTAACCGGCGTGCATGTATGACCAAATGTATGAACTTAAACGAGGCAAAAAGA
Source organism: Aporophyla lueneburgensis (assembly GCA_932294355.1). Classification (NCBI taxonomy): domain Eukaryota; kingdom Metazoa; phylum Arthropoda; class Insecta; order Lepidoptera; family Noctuidae; genus Aporophyla; species Aporophyla lueneburgensis. The sequence goes on along the minus strand of OW028745.1, from coordinate 24,196,234 downwards.
TTATGTAAGGATCGCAGCAAGTGGCGTTCTATAATTTCTGCCTACCCCCATGGGAAAAATGCGTGAATTTATGTTTGTATGTATGTATTTCCATGTCAAATTATTGAATCCTGAAGGGCGTATTTTCAGCTAGCAACCTATATTGCCGTAGTGTTGACAGGCCTGGTACAAAGTGGACCGATGACTTTGTGAATGTCATGGGAATGCGTTGGATTTGAGGAGCACACAACTGGTCTGTCAAACTTGTGTCAATACTTGGGAGAGGCCTACATGCAGTGTACATCTTTTAGCTGAAATATTGATGACCATGATGACATATATTGAATTTTAACGCGGAATTGAGTAAGTAATAAAGAATTTAGGCCTTAGTGCACTTGTAATTATGCAGATTTTCACTCTTTATAATGTAATGTTCTTAAGATCATTCGCCTACACGAATACTGGAACGATTACCATTGCGAGGAAATCTTTGAAACTGTTGTGGGCGCTGACGCTTAATAAAATTTTGTATCCGAGTTAAATGCGCAGTGCCCGGCGACCGACAGTTCGCCCGCAGACACCATAGCCTATAGACGCGCTTACGATCTTTATACCAAATTACTTATGTAAATCCTTTCGTAAAGTAAAGTACATATTCAAATCTAATCCGCATTTGATTTCTCTCCGTACACACACACACCTAAAGACAATATACACGCACCCGCAAAAAAAACAAACATTTTGGCTGTTGTTCATAGTCGTGCACAACAGGCGTCCGAATGTGAAAATTGTATTCATCAATCATATAAACATTTACTTGGAACTATTTCTGTTAATCATCATCACCATTTCAGTTGTAAGACGTCTACTGCTGGGCATAGCCCTCCCCCCAATTTGGGGTGGGGTTAGCCATAATCGCCACGCTTGGCAGCCGGATCGGCGGTCGCAGTATGGTGGTAACGCTGCTGCCTATTTTCTAGTAAGTCCCTTAATCGCCTTTTACGACACCCACGGAAAGAAATACGATGGTGCTATGCTTTACGGCACCACACGGAACTCTTTCTGTTACGAAACAATTTCTCAGTAGCAGCCTGGAGCCTTTTTTTTTTTTTTTTTTTTCAGGATGGGAAATCATCAAATGACTTCTCCCGCTCTAGGCGGAGCGGGAGGGCGTGTCAGACTTTTACTGACTAAAACCCACCCGTGTTCCATCAGTTGCCCATGTGCCAGGGTCACGGTATCTCTTTCGAACAATCACGCGACCCCGGCAGGCAGCCTGGAGTCTTGGTTTCTGATGCGATTAGACTCGTTCCCTATTACACGGGACTAAAACATAACTGTCAAAATGTGGGTACATCTCTGCTTTATTCTTCAGGGATTTAACGCGTGATGTTACGTTCTGTTATCTAGGTATCCCAAAAGTAAACCTACTGAATCATAGCCACAATTCTCTCTACCATAAACACAAGCTGATCAAAGATCCACAGAGCATGTTTGCTATCACGGCAACCCGATATTCCATTTAGCGCAGGGACGCTCTCGGGAATCGAACCCGCTAATAAATAATTCTCGGTAATGACTAGTGGGAGCCGTAGATCAATAGCCACTGAACCTGAACTAAAAATAGATATTGGATATTCCTGAGAGGTATTTTATTCATTATTGTTTATGCTTACGAGTCTGTATGACCTGTTTTTAGTTGTGACGTAGGCAGTAAAATCAATGACGTAGATTTATTCGGTATTTTTATTACGAGTGAAATTAAGTGATTAAAAAATTGGTACTTTTTTTTTTTTTTTTTTTTTTTCAGGATGGGAAATCATCAAATGACTTCTCCCGCTCTGGGCGGAGCGGGAGGGCGTGTCAGACTTTTACTGACTAAAACCCACCCGTGTTCCATCAGTTGCCCATGTGCCAGGGTCACGGTATCTCTTTCGAACAATCACGCGACCCCGGAAAATTGGTACTTTGAGAGTGTTGGAACTGGAACAAAGAAAATGTATAATTATGTGGGTATATAGGACATGGAAGCTTTAATAATTTAATTTCAGAGAAGCCAAAATAATGACAGTTTGAACAAGCCTTTTATGTTGGGCTTTGTAGGTATGAATATTTTATTAAAATTGCAATTTGAAGTGAAGCATAATTAATATTGTGTCATGATTGAGTACTAACCTTGTTTGAAGGCGAAGTAGATCGGACGGTTAAGCATAGAATAAACACTGGATGGATGAAATGGCGGCAGGTCACGGGAACAATCTGCGACCTCCACATCCCCCTTAAACATAAGGGGAAGATATATAAAACCATGCTCAGACCTGTTGTCTTGTATAGGTCAGAATGATGTCGGACAAAAAATCTAACATCTATAGTTTTAGCATCACAATCGTTTTTAAAACACGCAAAAAGTTGGAAAAAGGCAAGGCAGATGATTACATCTCTCTAGCGTTTTCCAAACGATATTTGGGTCAGCTTCCAGTCTAACCTGATGTGAATACCTACCAGTATTTTTAACCGACTTCAAAAAAAGGAGGAGGTTATCAATTCAACTGTATTTTTTTTTTATGTTTGTTACCTCATATCTTTTGACTGGGTGAACCGATTTTGATGATTCGTTTGAGCTTTTTCCCCACTATATGTACATATAAATTGTACTGGTTGTAAAAAACTTTTTACAAAAAAAAACAACCAACTTCCTTAAAAAAAACACTACAAAGTCAAAAATAACTTTAATTTCGAAAGTCGGTGTCTTAGGCTCTGTATTTAAGGTTTTTGCCACCGATTTCCGAAATTAAAGTTATTTTTGACTTTGTAGTGTTTTTTTTTAAGGAAGTTGGTTGTTTTTTTTTTTGTAAAATGTTTTTTCGTACCACTTGCTCAAAAAAGTGACATTCTATGCCACAAAAAGCTAACATAACAATAGTCATTTTTAATCTGTTAAAAACAGGGAAAGAAAATTGTACTGAATTTCATTCATCCTCTAGGGGGAGAATGTGATTTAAATTTGGAATACTTACCGAAATTTATACTGAACTACATCTGTGTTTACACCATTGAGTTTGTATATATATATATATATATATATAAAGCATTAGCATTATACATCTTTTTGAAAAAGGAATACGCATTTATTATGCAGTTATGATTATTAAATAAAATTACGAAAACCGACGAGGCCGTATGAGCTTGATGCCTTTCCTTTTCCGACAAAAAAATATTATTCTAGGAATTTGCCGCGTTTTTGTTTTCTCCAAATACATAAACGTTAAGTTTATTTTACTTTTAATTGTCATTATTTTTAATATATGCTTATCTCATATTATTATTGTGTTAATTTTTTCGCAAATGGTACGAAAAGTACAGTATTTTCCTCGGTGATAAAGCTGTCTTAGTCTTGGGTGAACTTAAATCCCTCGCTACACTCAGGACTCGTCTTAAATCCCTCGCTTCGCTCATGATTTAAGTTTTTAACACCCTCGCTACGCTCGGGAGTAAACCTCGAGTCCTTCGTTACGCTCGCGATTTAAATCGTCACCCGCGACAGAAGACACTGCTTTATCCCCTTGGTTAATAATCTACTATTAAATGCAACAACTGCCTATTTCAGCTCTAAAACCCCGGTACTGGGTAACACGATACCATTGGTAAGACTGGTGGTCAGACATTTGGGCTCCTGACCGTCTCGGCTGTCAAATATCTACGAAAGGCAGTCGGGACCAACGGCTTAATTGGCTTTTCGAGGTATACTAGGGTCTTGATACGTAACGGATATTCACCCATCCGCTAATCGATCGCGCCAAGAGTGGTTTAACCTTCTATTGGAAAGTACAGTTATTTAATTTAGCCACGAGCCTCTCCGGATTTGAAACAACAAATGCAAACCTTAAAACATTTCCGACCATGATTAAAATTACTAGAGAATGGGCAGCAGCATTCTCTATGCATTTTACCACCATACTGCGATTGCCAACCCGCCTGCCAAGCGTGGCGATTATGGCAAAGCCCCCCAAATTGGGGGAGGCCAAAGTCCAGCAGTGGACGTCTTACGGCTGAAATGATGAATGATGATGATTAAAATACAAGGCCAAAGCAAAAGTCGTTTAAATATTCCCTAGATAAAAATATATTGGGTAATATGATACCCTTTGGTAAGAATGATTGAAAGGTTTTCGGGCTCCTGAAGACTCGTAACGACTGGCAAATATCCATGAATGACACCCGGGACGGCTTGGCACGGAGAGATCTTTGTATGTAAAGATGATCAACACGAACCGACCGCGGCATGCGCAACTTAATCTAATCGATAAACCCGTGCTGCTCCTGCCAGGGTCACAAGATTTGTTCGATAGAGATATCGTGACCCTGGCATATGGGCAAATGAAGGAACACGGTTGGGTTTTAGTCAGTAAAAGTCTGACACGCCCGTCCGCACCACCCAGAGCGGGAGACGTCATTTGATGATCACCCGCAAAAAAAAAAAAATATATGCCCAAAATTATATACCCTCATTTTACCCAGCGACTTCGCAAATACATTTTTGTATTTAACTTCTTAAGATAACTAATGCGTCTTTGAAAAGAAAATTAAATTGAAACTAGAGCATTTAATAAATGAGTGCCATTCGTTAGTACTAAGGTACGACGTCTGAACGATAAGGGCTAACTTTTTGTTGAGATATAGAAGCTTTACTTATAAAACAGTCATTCTTCAGTCTACGGTCGCTTTTAGAGTTTTTGTTAAATGTCTGCCTCAGAAACTTTATTTCGGTGTATAGTCGACCTCGTAATAGTCTTACCACTTTTGACCACATTCTCGTGTAAATTATATAGATTGACGATTTGGTACATTATATAGTACAACGGTCTTTACCTACAAGTAGCAATCAGTATGTTGAAAAAATGACAAATAATAACACTAAACGTAGAAATAAGAACTTTCCAAACAAAATAAATAGCGTGAAAATTGGCACGAAATATAACACTATTGCTAATAACTTTCAGGGCGCTGATATCAATATCAACATCAAATTCACCACAAAATTTGTGGCATTAATACCAAATTAAGTTAACCCTACAACTACAACATCCAAATTTAATTAAATGAACCACAACATGGGTCATGGGTGACCCCAAAATAAAAAAATGATTACTTACAAAATATTAAACTTTAATAAATTTAAACAATTATTACAAGGTTTTTTGGATATTAATGGAATGCTTAAGGGAAAAAAAAAATATTACAAATCTGAAAATCTAGATACATTGGTGACAAATAGGTAACCTGTGTTGTGCACATATATTTTTGGAGCACTTAACACATTTCTCTCTGCCCTTCCTATCTTTGGCTCTAGTGCATAAATAGCAGCGAGAACTTGAAGTTGATCGAGCTTGGGCTACCTGAGCACTGTTTTCTTCATCTACTCCCAAAACATGAAGCATTATCACTTTAAGAGATTGGGGCAAATTTTTGACCTCATCAAGGCGGCGTTTCACGTAGGGCTGTACTAATTGAAGGCTTAGGTTTCTTAGAAAGTAGTTCCTTTTCAGTTTACTCCTGCGAATGTTTTCCTTGAGTATTACATATGAATTTATACCTCCAGCATGAAGCATGCCGTAGAAAAATCTTAGCGGCCACCTTCGTGTTTTTCTTGCTGTTGTTATTCATATTATATCACAGTCATATTCCTCCAAAAGTTGCTCAATTTCATTACTTTCAAGGGCTCGTGACGTTGAGGCCATATTGAAAGACTATTCGTGAAATAAACGTGAAATCACACAACAGTTAATCACAAAAAAATAGTTTCGATAACCACAACACGGGTCGCGGGCGACCCCAAACTGCAATATCTCCGAACCTAATGAGCGTGCGCACCCCGCCATGCGTCACGGGCCACTGATTACCAATTACGGAAGGTACCTAGACGCACAGTGTTGTAGGTGGAAAACTCGCTAAATTAAAATAAAAATACGTGTGCGTGGGGTCACCCATGACCCAATGTTGTGGTTCTAGGGTTAATATTGTAAATTATCATCATCATCATAACAAAAATAAACAAAACAAGTTTCAAACTACCTGACTGATGACACTTTTTCGTTTTATGACGTTTATGTTAGGTTACGATGGTTAACTGGTAACTGGTACTGGTAACTTTATGGTGGTAATTCAATTACGAGGTCAACTATACGAAAAGTTTATGAGTTTTGGTTCTGGAATTTTGAAATAATAATAGTATGGGCATGTTGCCATTACTCTCAGTTCTAAATCAGTTGCTGACATTCTTGACCAAATGAATACTATTTTCTACTGTCCCTAAACGTGACTAGAGAGCTTGACCTAGAGTATCTCTAGGGTGAGCAAAGCGTTTTAACCAATTTAAATCACTTGAGTAAATTGCATACCTATTGGTATACAGTTTACTCAAGTGATCAATATCTCGTTATTTTGTTTTTGTTTTAACCATCAACTTAAGGGGATTACATCGCTCAAATCCGAAAAATACCGTATGTTTACAGAATTTTGCTAACGAATCCTTGCGTGCGAATTTCAAATGAAAAATAAATTTCAAACTTATCAATTCAGCCTATCGCAGTCCACTGCTGGACATAGGCCTCTCCCATGCTACGCCACAACATCCTGGGGGTCTAAAAAGGCCACATTAAGCATTTCTGCTAAAACTAATTCATATTGTGAATTCCCAGCAATACCTTAGCAATTCCTCTAACTTTCGTAAAATGGTGACACATATTAGCGATATCATACTCAATTCAATTCATATCCGAATCACATTTGGTGTAAATGTTGCAGCATGAAAAAAATAAAGACCGTAATTTTACCGGTAAATATTTCTTTGAAGATTTAATAAATACAAGTGATTATTTCTAACTGTTGAAATGTTATTTAATTACAGTATGCATAAAAAATATAAAAATGTCACAAATAAGCCCTGAAAAGGGACACTAGAAACAACAAAAACTTTATAAGCTGGCAACGAATACATACAAGTTTTCCCTTCAGATATGTCATAATTAGTCTGTGGTCTTAATAATCTGTGGTTATGTCAACAATAAATATCAACAAAATTTAATTTAATTATTTCATGCAAATTGGGTAATTTATAAATACAGAGTAAGTAAATACTTGTTTATCTTAAATCAATATTTAATTGTATCGCTGTTCAAAGGTATTTAATTGGACGTAATAATTTGTAGGCATGGAATGAAAATTCTGCTCGTCTTTGTGCATTGATAGTGGAAGTTCTGTCGTTGTTAAACCCTTCATCAAGATCACTGCAGCGTCTACTTCTGACCAGACTCGTGTGCCAGCACCAAGCTCTACCCCTGCCGATGCTACAACAGCGGCTTTGACTCTTCGTACTCGGCAATCAAGATACCGCAGTGAGTGGAGTTTTATAACCCTACAGCTATTTTTATTGAGACTAACGATTGAAAATGATTATGATGTTATTTATATAACGTTTTTATGTGCCCTCTGGCTCGACATAAAATTGAGTACCTACTATCGTTAACATTCATGAAATATATAACGAAATACAAAGAGGAAAATAAACTAAATTTTACCATTTAACTAAACACTAACTAAACACAAAGAGCTATTGGGCTCCAAGTCTACTATTGTTGTCAACCTGTCATTACTGTTGGTCTTAGGTTGTTTAAACAATGATATTATTATTTTCAATTTCATTTTATTTCACAGGTATGTTAATTATTGACTGATGATTTGACTTTCTTAAAAACCACAAATTTTCTTTTTTAGCCTGGTGAAGTTGTTCCAAGCAGTCATCGTTTGCCTCTCCGCAGCTCCGTGACTACCATCAACACATAAAATGTTCATAGAAAAATAAACTGATGTACTATAGTGTATATGTTAGTTTCATTATTTGATTATTGCTAGATTTTTATACAGTACATGAGAATTGTAAATTTATTAAAATATTTTAACTTTGTGTATTGTTTTATTCAAATGATAGGTATAAAGGTAAACTGTATGTCCTATTTTATAGGTACACACTACTTAATGAAATTGGAGTGAAAGTAAAGTAATATAAGACCTATGTCCCACGTAGGTTGTAGATTTTTATTAGGGTTCCGTAACCAAAGAGTAACCAGGACGGGACCCTATAACTAAGTCTCCGCTGTCCATTGGTCCGTTCATATGTCTGTCTGTGAGCGGGCTGTATGATGTGGAAAATAAATATACCTACATATTTCCTCTGGAAATGTTTATTACTTACCGGGTGCAAATCACAAAAATAAGCTAGGTGTGAATAGTGTGTACTTTTGAATAAGTATTTTTTCAACTGGCCACTGAAGTGTAATGAGTTACTGGTAATCTACAGCTATCACATTGTTTTATACACTAACTTGGTGTTTCATATAGTGTACGCCCTTGGTAACCTATGGTATGATCCAGATGCTTTAGTACTAAGCGGATCTACTCAGTGCCTGAAATCTATACTTATAATATTATAAAGCTGAAGAGTTTGTTTGTTTGATTGAACGCGCTAATCTCAGAAACTACTGGTCGGAATTGAAAAATTCTTTTTGTGTTGGGTAGCCCATTTATTGAGGAAGGCTATTTAACATCACGCTACGATCAAAAGGGGCGGAGCAGTAAACGAATAATGGACGAAAACTGGCAGGCAATTCGATGCGACGGGAAGGGGAGCGAAAATTTGACCGGGCGGAAGCTAGTATGATTATAAGATTGAAGTCATTGTAACATTCACAAGAGTAGATGGTAATGTCCATTTAGAACTGCTTCATTAAAACTGACTACTTCATTACTGTTCTTGAAGGTAGGTTGTATGTTTATTTCATGTAAGTTTGATCGTTTTTAATACAGAGTAAGTCAATACTTGTTCATCTTAAATCAATATTTAAATTTAATTGTTGTATATACATATATGTTGTGTTGTGTATATGGTGTGCGCCCATATTAGCCTGTGGTATGATCCAGATGCTTAAGTACTAATTGGATCTACTCAGTGCCTAAAATATGAATAGAAGATTGTGGTAATTTGTAACATTCACAACAGTAGAACTAGAACAACACTTTCGTACTGGAAGACGTAGAGTTGGAAGGCCTTCAACAAGGTGGACCGATGACCTTGTGAAGGGCGCAGGAATCCGCTGGATGCGGGAAGCACAAAACCGGTCGAAGTGGTGGAGCTTGGTGGAGGCCTATGTCCAGCAGTGGACGTCTTTCGGCTGAAATGATGATGATGACAACACTAGATGGTAGTGTCTATTTAGAACTACCATAAAACTGACTAAGTACCACTTCATTACTATTCTTGAAGGTAGGTAGTACCTACTCATGCCAGCGCGGCAGTACATATGTACGGCTCCAGCTCATGGACCTTATCACGACATATATTTTGCCTTTAGAACCCAAAAAACCTGGAGGACCCACATTTGAAACGCTATGTCCATTTTTCGAAGTGCCACAATTCGTTGATGACTTAAAATGGACTACATATCACGAGCGTGCTCAAGAAAATTTTCTTAAGGCCTAAATTTGCCATTATTACTATATTTTTTCACAAAATACCAAATATGATTTGTAAAATGATCCTCTTGACTAACTTCTTATGATTCTGCTATTTGACATTAAACTTCAATAAAGCAATTCATATTAAGTGTACCATTTTACGAATCTCCATACAAAACTGTCAAATAGATGAATTGTGTTACACGAATTGTACGCAGAACATATTATGAATTGTCAGTTTGTGACCATTTTACGGATTATAATATGATTCATAATATTTTCCTCTTATGATTCTACCAAAGTGGCCTTTTTAGACCCCCTGTTCTCCGCCTTCCGCATCCAATCTGTCCCAGCTACCTTTTTGAGGTCGTCGGTCCATCTAGCTGGGGGGCGTCCCACACTACGCTTGCCTATACGCGGTCTCCACTCCAGGACTCATCTGCTCCATCGACCCTTCGACAAACATGGCCAGCCCACTGCCACTTCAACTTGCTTACTCTGCAAGCTATATCGGTAACACACTTAAGGTCATTCTATACTTAAGGTCATCACAAATACTTTGTTTATGTTAGAATTTTAATAAACTTTCCACAAACTTAAGGAAAATCTAGTAGTAAACAGGTCTCTTTTCAACCGAAATGGGAAATGTTCTCTGTAACGGCTGACTAGTTCGCCATGAATTCTATATGAAAATGTACCTAAGTACTGAATTATTTAATAATTGGTATTGTTTACTTTTTCTTATTTCTTTTAACATTTGATCATGTACCTAGTGCATTGTTGTTAGGAAACCTATGTAAATGCTGTAACGTCTCACACACTGTGTTACTCTTATGTTAACAAATAAATATTCTGATTCTGATTCTGAAAAGCTGTTTTGTTATATTCTGTAAACGATTTTTTTAAAGCTAGGTGATCCTAACTAACTCCGCTACTGAGAATCGATCATCATCACACAAATAATTATTGAAACCTAGGTCAGCGGGCAAAGTATAGTGCATCATTTAATTCAAAATAAATATTAATTTTATCTTAAAGGATTAAAATATATTAAAATTCTCAGAGAGCGTTAAAACAGGTAAAAACGTTGACAACACAGTTACAGATCTGTGTTCTTGCTTAATCTTCAGTTCGTTTGTGTTTTGTTTTCGTAGATGGCACCAAACTAACAAATACTAGTACAGAGGTCAAACTTTCAAGGTTATCGAGCAATGTTATATCCTAAAGGTGAAAGGTCAAGGGTAGCCTATGAAATTTAAATTAGCAGGTCTGTGTCAAAATTTTTGTTGGAAAATATATGATACCCGACCGTAATAAATATGGCTGTATACAACGTGTAAAATAATAATTAACGCAAGAACTCATAAAACTCAATTACAGTATTAAGTTAAAAGCATCATCATCATCATCCTTACAGCCGTAAGACGTCCACTGCTGGACTTAGGCGTCCCCCAATTTGGGGGGCTTTGCCATAATCGCCACGGTTGGCAGGCGGGTTGGCGATCGCAGTATGGTGGTAAAATGCATAGAGAACGCTGCTGCCCATTCTCTAGTAAGTCCCTTAGTCGCCTTTTACGACACCCACGGGAAGAAATGGGGTGGTGTTATTCTTTACGTCCGGCACCACACGGTACAAAAGTAGTTAAAAGCATAATACAATGAATACACGCTTGGCAGACGGATTGGTGATCTTAGTATGGTGGTAAAATGCATAGAGAACGCCACTGTTTGTTTGATTGAACGCACTATTCTCAGGAACTAGTGCTCCGAATTGGAAAATTCTTTTTGTGTTGGGTAGCTTATTTATCGAGGCAGGCTATACGCTATAGAACATTACTATTCAACTAAGGGGAGCGGAGCACTAATGAAAAATGTTGTGAAAACGGGGAAAATCGCACGGGCAGGCGATTCGACGCGACGGGCAGGGTCGCGGTGTCAAGAAATTTAACGCGGACGAAGTCGCAGGCAGAAGCTTGTAGTTACATATTATCGAAACTAACTCAGAAGCTACCTAAGCAAAGTTAATAAAATTAAAGTACTTGCGGACATCGCGCAAGGGGCTATCCATTAATCACGTGAGGCTCGAAAGTGGGGGAGGGGTCCATAAAAAATCACGAAATATCACAAAGGGGGAGGGGGTGTAGTAATATATCACGTGTATTTTTTCTTGTTTTAATTAGATGATGCTCATACCTGTATTTAAAAACAAATACAAAAAAATTAGATTCTTTGTAGGTACTAAAAAATACACGTGATATAGGGGATGGGTGGGGGGTAGTCTTAAACCTCACCCTGTATCACCAAGGGGGAGGAGGGGTTCAAGAATGCAAAAAAAAACATCACGTGATTAATGGACGGCCCCCAAGCTTCTTCTATTGAAAGAAAACAAGAATTTTCAAAATCGGTCCACAATTGACGAAAATATCGCAGAACATGATATTTAAAAAAAAACATATAGAAGAATGCATTAAGTTCGCATAACCTCCTTCGTTTCTGCGATTAAAAAAAGATTTATTCATTCTCAAAAAATCATAGAAATGCAGATTATATTCAGACCATACGCTGTAACTCTAGGCATTAGAATCTCATAACTTACTTGGTACAAAAAAATCTATTGACTCAACTCCCCATTTAATTTACTACAACAAAACTAATTAACAGTCAAGCCAGCTTGTTCTTTGTGGAGTGCCAAGATGAAAGAAAAAATACAAACAAGTAGTAGGTACTGCAGTTTTAATAAATGTTGCTTTTAACCCTCGAACTAAGCTAAACGTGCTTGCTTTAAGAATGAGCTTGAGAATAGTTGGCCGGGCCAATTTGAGTTCGCGATAGCCGCGGGGCTATTGACGGTTTAAGTTTAAAATATATCGATACTATGCGAATTGTGCCAGCTGCTACTTAATTTTATTAGTGGGTGTTGCTTTATTGTGCTCTTTTATTATTTCTTAGTGACAACTATAACCTGCTTGAGAGAGGACTTTTGGCCGAAAGGTGTCTTATATCAACGTTTACGAGGACGGTTACGCAACACCACGCAGCGGAATACGACGCCATCATAATTACGGCGTAGGTTCCATTTTAAGTTTTGTTTATAGATGTATTAGTGTATAGGTTTTGTTTCTATATTATTTATGTATACTGTTTTTCAACCGACGAAAAAAAAACGGAGGAGGTTATCAATTCGACGAGTATATACATACAACATTAATTTTTGTTTATGCGAAACCCGAAACGCGGGTCTAGTATTTTTATGTAAAGACTCTATGAAAAAAATGTCAAAACTGTATCATTAATAATCACAAAGTTATAAGCCGGTTACGTTACCTGGTAGTCCACGCTAAAACATATTCAGCCTAGCGGAGGCCGGCCGGCCGCGCCACCCGGCCGCGTGCGCGCCGTCAGCGTCGTTTTGCGCTCATTGATAATAATTTGCCAATGTGATTGTTTATGTATTAGTTGGTGATGAACATTTTCCATCATACTTGCAGGCTTTGGACTGTCGTAATGGTCAAGTATAGGTAGATATTATTATGTACTTTATTCGTAAATGCAGTAGTAAGTGGTAAAATGTAATCAATGCCATTTGTTGCAACTTATGTCAACAACTTAAAGTTCAAAATGGATGAAAATTGTTAAACATCGCATTACTGAACTACAGCAGGCTGTAAACAAATAATATATTTGTACCCTTGACTATCTTTGCGTGTTTAAAAATGTTAATCATCACTATCTACAATAATTGGCGTAATCACTATTCACTCAAACAAACTGAAGCAACTGTTAAAAAAGGGCCCGTCTTTCTCTTATGAACTGACGCACTGCCACACCACCACAAATAGCGAGTGTACGGACGTTTGAGTACGAGAGAGACATGATAATTTTAAAATCTAAACAAAACACTTTAACCAGGGCTCACGGCGGTCGCGCGCTCGCGATACGTATGCATCGATCGATGGCATTCGGGCGACTGAGGAGCGCCGTCGCCGTCCCGCAGTGCGCCCACGCCGCCTAGCCCGCGCTTATGACCTGTCGTGACCCGTGTGCAAACAGATGATTGCGGATACTAACTTTTAAGCGTAATTAAATATTTTTGGGACAAAATATAACATGGTGTAAAAATTATTGGAATCGATTCAGTTACTGATTCTGAACAAACTATATTCAGGTTTCGCATATACTAAAAATAATGTTGTATAATTAAGGTGTATCTATTCATACACGAAATATTTTAAGAGGTACACCTGTAGGTGGTAAAGAAGCTATAGCAACGAAAAAAAAAATTTCTAAGGGTTTTTTTTTTATTGAATATTTATAAATTATTTGATGCACATAAGAAATACTGGCTCCTTCTTATTTTTTACGGCCCGAGACACCGCGGCCATGCTCATGCTATCCAGTCGTCGCCCTCACAGCATCAGGCGGGCCATTCATAGAATTTGGAGTAAAGGTTTTATGCAAAACGTCTCAAGTAGTTTTAAAATTATAATAATTACCAAAATTAAAAAACGCTGAAAAATCAATGAACAAAGATCACTCTAAGCGCCGACTCATAATTTTAAGGTTTATTATTTTTGCTTTTCAGTTTTTTCGGCGGCTTAATTTTTTAATAAAGATTGTAATGTTATAAGAAGATTTATTTATTTATTTTTTTATTTATTTATTTATTTAGGTTAGCCAACAATTGTTTACACAATACATTTAAATATAATTTTGATAACAGAACATTCTTAAGTGCAACAATTAATTATAGGCTAACACAGCATGCACTATTTATGGTTTTACTTATTATTACAAAGACAATAAGGATATTAACAATTAAAATAATGCAAAAATTTTTGGTAATTCATGCGTAACAATAATACAATAACAAAAAATTTAATAATACATATTTGAACAAATAACAGAATGATATAATTAACAAATAGAAATAATTTAAGTCTCATTATTAGATTCAATGCATAAGATTAAAGTAAATAGAGATAAATTAGAATATTAAAATAAACATTCAGTAGCGAGGTTATTGGTTGAGAGTAAAGTGTTCAACCACAATTTTATAATATTTTCCGATGCTGTCATGGTGTATGTCAGTGCGATCACTGCAGCTGTTTAGGTTTTTACAGAGACGTGAAATCGGTGAGTTAGCACCCAGAACTGTTCTGCGCAATGGTGGGTACAATGGTGTTATGGGGTTTCGCGGATAGCGGGCTGGGGCACGGAACTTTAGGAGACTCAGTAGGTTGGGGCAGTCTATTTTATTTCTAAGTAACTTATAGATAAATAAGGCATCAGTAACTTCTCTTCGAGTAGTTAATGACTGCATTTTAAAATACTTGAGACGAGAATGATATGAAAGTAGCTGTTTACTTTTACCCCTAGAAAATGTGAGGTGCCACAGAAACCGTTTCTGAACTCTTTCTAAGAGTAATTTATGTGTGGCGTAATGTGGTCTCCATACAACACTGCAATACTCCAATACGCTTCGTACGAGGCTATAGTATAGCATTATTTTAGTGCTGACCTGTTTAAAGCCCCTGGTGTTTCTAAGCACAAAGCCTAACATCTTCGATGCTTTCTGAGTAACATTATCGATGTGGGGAACAAAAGTAACTTTTTTATCGAACAGTACTCCGAGATCTCTGATTGCATCTACTTCTTGAATTTTCTCGCTACCTATGAAGTACTCTGAGTGTATGGGGTGAGACTTTCTTGAAAATGACAGATGGTAGCATTTTCTTAAATTAAGTTCCATTTTGTTAGTCTGACACCATTCAACAACTCTGTTTAGATCATCAAAATTTTATCGGAAGAGTCATGAGCATGCGACGTTAATTGACAACGAAACGCTAATGTGAAGTTGGCGCGCTTTGAAATAGTCTAGACAAAATGGCCACAGGCAGTGGCATGGCGCAGCTCTCTATACCATCTGACATCGTGCGGACAACAAGTGTTTAGAAACTGTTCAACGTTTTGTTTTACAAATTTTGTCGAGTACATATTAGGTATAACCTACAAATCAGAAACCATCTTCAGTAACATTTTCAACAGTGAAAAATCCAGCTCCTATCGGCCTCTTGTCCAAACATATTATTATTTACTTGAGGGTAGATTTATATTAGAAATACTCTTATATAGTCCATGGATAAGTCTGGAATCAATATACTCGTACGCCTGTGTCATTTTACAATGTCTAGAAGTCACTGTCAGTTATGAAATCATTTTGACATTGAAGTTATTTGTCAGTTTAAGAGGCCTGATACGACATTTTGTAGATTTTGTACATTCACTGGATTTTGCAAACGTTCTTTTGCAATTACAGTACACTATTTCCATAAGTTTCAATAACAATATGAATGATTGTTTCAGTATCGAATGAATGAGCTCGATTTTTTTATTGAGTATTAAAAAGCGAAATTTAAGTTGTTGTAAAAGATTATTTACTGCCAATTATTTTTAAATGTTTGCAATTTGTTTTCAAAAGATGGTTGACTTTATGCTGAAGTTTGTATTTGTAGTTTTAATTTTATGAACGACAATTTATTTATTGGATCTCCAACGGAGGTTACACAATTAGATGTAAGTATACATAGAACAGGGAAAAATACAGTGTGCGCTTCCAATTATAGGAGATCACAACTTTTACTTGTAATCTACGTACAGTAAGTTTGATAATATAATTTTGATTCAAATAGTAAAACACCAACACGTAAATCAAAAAACCCACAAGTCATACTAAGGAAACAAAGTGAATTATATTAGGGATAAATAATAATGATACAAGTGAATAATTAAAGAGTAAATAAATACGAGAATATCCATGAAAGACAACAAACAAAAGTTACTCGGATAATTTATTATCATCATCAGCAGCCTATAATGTTCCCATTGCTGGGACACAAGCCGCCTCTCATTGAGAGGGAGTGGGCCATAATCCACCACGTGGGGTCAGCGCGGGTTGGTAGATGTCACATGTCTTCGAATTTTTGGTTCTAAGACATGCCGGTTTCCTCAGGATGTTTTCTTTCACCGTTTTGAGAGCAGTGGTGATGAAATAATTTACATAAAGTAAACCGCCTGCCTGGGTTCGAATTCACGACCTACAATTCGTAAGTCACGGTCGTTACCACTGGGCTACTACTGCCCATTCAATTTATCTATACTAATATCATAAAGCTATAGAGTTGGGTTGTTTGTTTGGTTGGTTGTACCTGGTAATCTGAGGAACTACTGGTCGAATAGAAAAAAAAATTGTTTTGGGTAGCCTATTTATTGAAAAATGCTATAGGCTATATAATATCACGCTACAATTAAAAGGAGTGTAGCAGTAACGAACAATGGATGAAAACTGGCAGGCAATTCGATGCGACGGGCAGGGTCAGGGGAGCAAAAATTTGACGACGACAATATCGTGAGCAGAAGCTAGTATGTAATATCTGGATATTACATATTGAAGTGTACTGATCTGGATCAGTACACTTCAATAATTCGTTATAGTGGTAGCAGTTTGAAATAGCCACAATTAAAAGCCATTTTTAGCCCATTTTCTCAAAAAATTCACGTCATCATTCATCTCATCAGTAAGCATTTTTAATATGAAAGTGGTATAAAGTAATTTATGCATTGTATAGATGAGTTTTACAACAATACATTGTAATTTTTTTCGTTCCACGTAGAGGTCAAAACCTCTTACAATAAAATTCACAAAACAGTCGCCGGTTTGAGGTCGATTAATCAAAATTTGAAAATATAAATAAAAAAGTAGCTCATTCATTAGGTTATAATTGAAATGATCTTTCATGTTGTTGGTTAGTAAAATAATGGAAAATGTACTGAACTATTTTAAATAACTTAATATAAATATTGTTTTTGTAATATAAATTTGTTGTCATTGGTGAACATTTAGGAACTCCTAACAGTATAGAAGTTTCACGATGTCTGAATAAAATAGCCGCTTAGGTACTTTGTACCGTTGTGAGAGGTCTCAATGGTATTGTAAATAGTCGAGTGATGTTATATATATCACAATTACTAAGTTGCTAAGTAACTACTAGAACCATGGGACAACAATAATTCTCTAAGAATACTCGACAATATTTCATATATTTTTTTTAGTTTTATCATTCTCTTATGTTAGAAATTACGGGGGGGGACACATTTTACCAATTTGGAAGTGTCTCTCGCGCAAACTATTCATTTTAGAAAAAAAATATATTAGAAACCTCATACCATTTTTGAAAACCTATCCATAGATACCCCACACGTATGGGATTGATGAAAAAAAAAATTTTGAGTTTCAGTTCTGAGTATGGGGAACCCCAAAATTTATTGTTTTTTTTTCGATTTTAGTGTGAAAAACTTAATGCGGTTCACATGTACTTACCAAGTTTTAACAGCATAGCTCTTATAGTTTCGGAAAAAGTGGCTGTGTCATACAGACAGACAGACAGACTGATAGACATACATGACGAATCCATAAGGGTTCCGTTGTTTGCCATTTGGCAACGGAACCCTAAAAAGGGGCGGTTCTGGGTATGTAAACATGGTTTTCCATCCATGGATCAACTGCAGTCAGCGTAGCTATATCTGATAAAACAATTCACGCGGCTATTAATAGTCAAGTCGAATTTGCTCGGATAGGTTTGCCACGGGTTACCGCGGCACATTTGGTTATCAGGTACGAATTCATGCGTAGCGAGGCCGTAGGTCGTAGTCGATGATCCCCCCTACAATTGAAATCTTTACATTATTAACCTATAATTTTCCCATCTTTGGAATACGGATTGCCTTTCTTCAAAGGAGTGGGCTGTAATCACAAGTCACATGTCCTCGAATTTTTGGCTCTAGGACATGCTAGCTTTCTCGCGATGTTTTCCTTCAACGTTTTGAGAGCAGTGATTATAAATTAAATCAAACATTCGGAGCATTTAGAGAAACTCCCATTAATTAGACTTACTTCTAATAAAGTTACACACAATAGGATTATTTAAAAAACTTTTTTACAAAAAAAACCGACTTCCTCAAAAACACTAGAAAGTGAAAAATAACTTTAATTTCGGAAGTCGGTATCTTAGGATCTGTACTTGAGTTTTTTGCCACCGACTTCCGAAATTAAAGTTATTTTTCACTTTTTATTGTTTTTGAGGAAGTCGGTTATTTTTTTTTTTTTGTAAAAAAGTTTTTTTATTTTTTAGTTATGGTATCTACCCCGCACTAATTCCTATACCACTAATCGCCAGGTGAAATTTAATACTTTACTACTGCTCTAAATCGTTGAAGAATTCCCTTGAATGTCTATGGTCTCCATCATCATACCTGTAATGGCACTTAGAACCCATATGGGTGCTAAGTTCTCATCAATAAGATGAATTAAGTCCAAACACCGGGTAATTGCTGTAAGTCGTTGAGGAGTTCCCTCTACTGTCTTTCGACTTCATCATCAGAGGAACTTCAGACCTTCATTAAATAGTAGTGCTTTAAGATAATTAATGAAAGAAATAAAAAACGCACTTGTCGCCACTACGATTTTCGAAGGTTCCCTTCGACTTCTCTGGGATGCCATCATCAAATCCTGGTTTCCTTATCATGGGACCACCCTTAGAATATTTCCTTTCCACCAAAAAAAGAATCATCAAAATCAGTTCAAATCGGAGAACACACATTACAAAAATATATATATACACGGTCGAATTGAGAAACCTCTTCTTTTTTTTTGAAGTCGGTTAAAAATCAATTGACATTTTTACAAAGAAGTGGAAAGGAGAGTAAATAAGGAAAATAAAGTAATTGGTGCGATACATGCCATTGTGATCAACCAGTTGTTCTGCGGAAAGGCTCGACTAGATGTTCACAATATTGTGCTGGTGGCTACGCTTATGCATGGTAGTGAATATTGGGTGTGGCAAAAGAAGCATGAAAGTAGAATAATTGCTGTGGAAAGGCGTTCCTTGCAAAGTACATGTGACACACATGGAAGATGTATTGACAAACTTCGAAAAAGTATTCTTAGATGGTTTGGTTATGATGAATGAAGGACGTCTTACAAAAGTTACTTACTAAGCAGAAGTGAGTGAAAACGCCGGGATGGGACGCCCTAGGAGGACATTATTGGTGATGTTCTACAGAAAGGTCAGGGGCATAGTACTCGCAGCCGGCGCGCGTCATATACGCATAGCATCGCATATCGATGACGCATGCCCATAAGTTTTGCCCCTACCATAAATCGCTCAACGCATTTTAAGAAGATTTAACTAGAAAAACAGACAGACAGACACTGTTTTTGTAACCTATAAGGGTACTTATAGGTTACAAAAACAGTGTCTGTAAAGCAAGCTAGTGTAACTAAAAATTAAATACGGGATCAACTAATATTTAAATGTAATTGGTGACGTTCTTCAAAGAAATCGGGTGTTTAGTACCCACCAAAGATATACATGACCACCGGGGTAATTTTGTAACACACCATCAGTGGGAATAACTTTCATTTTGATAGTCCAACAACATTTATTGCGTTGTCGAGTAGACACGTTTTCACGATTCGGATATCTATACTTCTATACTTAATAATATTATAAAGCTGAAGAGTTTGTTTGTTTGTTTGATTGAACGCTCTAATCTCAGGAACTACTGGTCCGAATTGAAAAATTATTTTTGAGTTGAGTAGTCTATTTATCGAGAAAGGCTATAGGTTATATAACATTACGCTACAACTAAAAGGAACGGAGCAGTAATGAAAAATGTTGCAAAAACGGGGAAAATCGCACGGGTAGGCGATTCGACGCGACGGGAAGGGTCGGGGGAACAAGAAATTTAACGCGGTCGAAGTCGCGGGCAGAAGCTAGTTGATTAATAATGTGTTACGTAAACGAAGCGAAAGAAGTTAGTAAGGGTCGTATTAGGTAACGCTATGTAGTTTCTTCGTCCTGATGGTGCCGGACGTAAAGGCTATCCTTTACGAAGTAATGGGATGATGCTATCATCACCCCATTACTTCCCAAAACCATTACTTCCCGTGGGTATCGTAAGAGGCGAATAAGAGACTTACTGGAGAATGGGCAGCAGCGTTCTCTGTGCATTTTACCATCATACTGCGACCGACAATCCGCCTGCCAAGCGTGGCGATTATGGCTAAACCCTCCAATTGGGAGAGGCCTAAGTCCAGCAGTGGACATCTTGCGGCTGAAATGATGATGATGATGATGTAGTTTCTACCTACCCCCATGGAAGAAAGAGAAAGTGTGATTTACGTCATAAGGTTATCATAACACATCACGGATTATACAACAATATCCCTTTGAGTTGCTTCTTACATCCAAAATGAAAATACCCAACTGATACATTCAATGTTTTCATTTAATTCCCGTTTGTAACCACTAAAGTTCGTTGTAGTGAAACACCGAACATTTACATACGAAACGGTTTTACTAAACAAACTTATTGAATGTTAAATATTTGTATTCGGAACTAAATACCTCTTTGTGGATGTTTCAGTTTTTGTTTGGGAATAAAACATGTCGAGACACGAATTGAAATGGTTGTTACTAATACCGTCAATAAGTATTTAATAGTTGCTAAGAGATTATATAAGGTGTATCTATTCATACACGAAATATTTTAAGAGGTACACCTGTAGGTGGTAAAGAAGTTATAGAAGCAAAAAGAAAAATTTTATCTAAGCGTTTTTGAATTTTCGTAATTATTATAACTAGTGATCGCCCATTGGTCGAAATTCGACCGTACTTCATTTGAATAGAAATACATTATTAAATGAAAAAATATAGACAATAATAAATATAAAAAAATAATATGGTTATATTTGACATTCAGTAACACTATAGACAAATTGTTGACGCTGTACTACTGTGGAGAGGGTTCGCTGGCGGGAAGGTGATGGCCAGGACCAGGAAGTAGGTGTAATGAGTAAAGAATACTTCTTCAGGACTCTCTTTTTTATTTTCTTAATACTTCTTAACTGCTGGATATGGAATGAATTATCACAGAAGCCCTGTTTTATAGAATTTTCCCGGGCTATTATTTTTAATTAATTATGACAGTTCAAAATGTCATAATTATAACCAGCCTGTACAATCGTGAGGCATACAACCTCTACAGTTTGCACACGACACTAAGTTTTGTATGGGAAACTTACTAATGCCATACTTGACACTCCCCATAAGACCACAAAAAATATTTCTCATATATCTAAACCAAGTTCCTATCGTCGCTAATACAAATAATATTAAAACAAATATTCGCGATATGATCATAGATTTAAAAAATGAAATAGATTATATATCTATACAATTAATTTATTACCCATGGTTATACTTGACATTCAGTAAGACTCTAGACACAAAATCAGGCTTACCAACTTAGGGGTTTTCCCAAATTTAGGGGGTAAATAAGAGGATTGAGATTTTTAGGGGCGTTCCATTTTTAGGGGTATTCTTAGGGATTTTTTGCCATCTTACATTTCTCATTGTGTTTTTGATTACAATAAAAGTATTAGCGACTTCTAGTACGGTTCCTCGATACTAAGAATGCAGAGTGAATGATTAACAAATGTCGTGTAATAAATATAGACAAATATTACTACCGTGTGCCGGTCTATGATTACCGAACATTCGTTGGTTATTTTCATTATAATTTTTTAGCGCATTTTTTTTAGTAATTGTGGCAATTTTTGGGGTTTTTAACTTAAGCTTTAGGGGTAAATATTTCTGGGTACATTTTTGGTAACACTGCACAAAATAATAAAGACGATTTGGACCATAAACAAAAGAATATCTATGCATGTGTATTATTGTAGATACACGGTAATGAACAGTAGTGTGTGTAACGTGTTATTAATTGAAAATAATGTATTTTAACGCATAATTTCAAAAAAATATTAGGATTCGTCACTTCTTCTCTGTATAAACTATATGTGTGCGAAATTTCATACTCCTCCGTCCGCCCAATTTTCGTAAAAAGGGATCCAAAGTTTTCGCTTCACGTATTAATATATAGATTTTAAAACTGCTTGAGACGTTTTGCATAAAACCTTTACTCCAAATTCTATGAATGGCCCGCCTGACGCTGCGAGGGTGGTGACCGGAAGGCACGAGCATGGCCGCGGTGTCTTGGGCCGTAAAAAATAAGTAGGAGCCAGTATTTCTTATGTGTGTCAAGTAATTTATAAATAATAAATTTTGAAAAAAAAAAAAAAACATTTAGAAAAATTTTTTTAGTTGCTGTAGCTTCTTTACCACCTAAAGGTGTACCTCTTAAAATATTTCGTGTATGAATAGATACACCTTATATAGTAACTTCGTACGTGAGCGACGCATAGTCGTTCGTCGACATTTTCTCATACGTTCGATTTTGTAGACGTTGTCTTTGTCACTTATTATTTCTGCCAAAACACCGCCCCTGCTGGACATAGGCCTCCCTCAATTTGGGGGGGTTCGCCATAATCACCACGCTTGGCAGGCGGGTTGGCGATCGCAGTATGATGGTAAAATGCATAGAGAACGCTGCATTCTCTGTAAGTCCCTTAGTCGCCTTCTACGACATCCACAAGAAGAAATGGGAATTTATCCCTTATCTGATTCCAAAAACACAATGTGTTGTTTTAAAGTCCCTTATACTGTACACTCACAAGGAGCTTGTTGCTAAGTAATAACAGCCACACGGCTCGATCGATCAGGTTAAGCTACACTTTCCACGGTAGGTCCATAGATCGGTCTAAGGCGCTGACTCTCAGCCTAGTTTGAATAAATGACTTTTGATTTTGATTTTGGTGACCTACTTTATATACCTCCGTACCTCGAAAAGTCTTAATGCATGATAGACCGTTGATCCCGACTTTCATGCTTTTAGATTTTTTACAGTCGTTATGGGTCATCAGAAGCCCGAAAGTCTGACAACCAGTCTTACCAAGGGGTTTCGTATTACCCAGTAACTGAGTTGTAGAAGTCAGATAGGTAATCACTCCATGTAAAATACTGGTACTATTTTTCGTAACTGCTTCCGTTTAGAATGTAAGCTGAGAAAATCACGCTCAACATTTTAATTTTCGTTGGTTCTTAGTGTTCAAAATTGAGAAAATGTAATTATTAATATACAAAATCCTTTACTACTGAGTCAACTCGACCCTTCTGTATCGGTTATTGAACTCTCTAAAGACAGATTAGAACCACTTAAGAAAATACGAAAATACATTTCAGTAGACTTTATCGGCTTAAACATACAAGCTCATTTGCAATATTCTGTACATTTTTTTTTTTTTTTTCATAAAATATATTCCACATTTAAACTTACGCATCCTTTTTAACCGACTTCAAAAAAGGTGGAGGTTATCAATTCGACTGTATTTTTTTTAAGGTTTGTTAGCTCAGAACTTTTGACTGGGTGAACCGATTTTGATGATTTTTTTTTTATTTGAAAGCTGGTCCTTTGAAATAAAAAAAGCTGGTCTCATTTTAATTTGGTTCCAATCGGACAATGTGATCTATGTGAAAACCATATAAGTCTTAAATTTGCATTAAGTAATATTTGCGGGACAAATGAAAAAACTGTTTACAAAAATATAGGAAGCGACTTCCTAAAAAAAACACTACAAAGTGAAAAATAACTTTAATTTCGGAAGTCGGTGGCAAAAAACCTTAATTACAGATCTTAAGACACCGACTTCCAAAATTAAAGTTATTTTTCACTTTGTAGTGTTTTTTTAAGAAAGATGTTTGTTTTTTTTTATCTTTAAACTCACGCATCCTTTTTAGTTTTGTATTGCTGAATGAGCCTGCTCTTGATCTTGATCACGCCTGATGGCAAGAGACGGGTGAGGTCTGTGATGGAACGAGCGTGACCAGACCTTCTTCTCATGTAGGTAGGCAGAAACTACGGAACGTCACCTGCTACAATCCCAGCATACTCCTTCGCCTCGTTTACGTTGATACATCTGACACATACACACACACACACACACACACACACACCGGTTCCGTGTACTACGCACTTGATCTTTCTGGAAAACATCACCAATATGGTTACTATACGGGGGTCACACTGAAAGTTTTAAGAATAGGCCAGCAAGAAAAGCAGCCAATGAAAAATGTATTTAAATTTCGAATTTTATAGAAAATGACTATTGGGTATCTGTAGATGGGTAATGAACTAGAGATAGATCATGGGGGGGCGGAAACAACAGAACGCTACCTGCTACGATCCTTATATACTTACTCCTTATGCCTCGTTTATGTTCATATGTCTGATCATACACACACGCTGGTTATGATTACTACGCACCTGACTTTTCTGAATAAAGACTTGTATGTACATTATCCCATTTTTTATTTTATAAAAAACTTTCAGTGTAACCCCCGTAGGTTCTTTTTTCAAAAATCTTATTTTGCCTCTTCAAAAGTTCATCCCTGTCCGTGATAGTTTACTCATGTCACGAGATAGATACACAACAAATATTAGTACAGTCGCTTACAACACGGAATCGCATTACCTGCACACTGAACTTGTTATAGATAATGGTACAAATTGACAAATGGTGTAAACAACTTGTATTTACGAGTGTACCGCTGTAAGTGGATTAGAGAATACACATAGGTGTGGAGAACAGTAAGAGCGGTTACGGTGAGATAGTGTAAGTACAGCTTGTAATCATTGTCATTGTTTATACCTACTTTTAATATCTATACTAATATTATAAAGCTGAAGAAATTATTTGTTTGGTTGAACGCGATAATCTCAGGCAATACTGATTCGAATTGAAGCATTTGTTTAGTGTTGGATAGCCCATTAATCGAGGAAGGCTACGGCCTATATAACATCACGCTTGTACCCTTAAGAGCCGATCAAAAAAAAAGTCACGAATATAAAGACCTCACATGGATAGGCGATTCGTTGCGACAGGGTGGATCCGCAGCTTCGCCCGCGTTAATAATACAAATTATCACACAGAAATGTGCTACCGGAACAAAAAGTAGAAAAACCGTATCCTATGTTAGTCTTATACCATCAGCTATCCGTCAGTGAAAGTCTAATCAAATTCAGTTCAGCCGCTTCCGAGACGTGCCGTATAAAAATGTATTTTTTTTTATAAAATATAGTTTGAACTTTTGGTAAAAAGCTGTTATTTTGATATTCCCAAGATCTAAATAATAAATATCTTAGGACAACGTTATCTGATCCCAAACTAGGCAGAGCCTGTACTATGGCAACAAGACAACTGATAAACATACTTATATATTTCTAAATACATACATATTATAGATAAATAACACCCAGACACAGAACAAATGATCGTGCTCATCACACAAAGATTTTTCCTGGGTGGGAATCGAACCCACGACCTCAGTCTTAGGAGTCAGGGTCACTAACCACTAGACTAACAGGCCAGTCAAAAAAACATTAACTTTATGTTTTAATTTGTGAAGATGTAGGTATAATATTACCGGCCAAACCCCACTTTAGGATAAAATAGTTTCACCTAGGCCAAACCTGGTCTCTCTTCTCATCAAAATAGTGACTATACATGTTTATGCGCAACAGTTTACTATGGTTAAAGTTTGACATTGGGGTGATACCATTGGGTTGGACCCTACATCGGTATTTTTTTACCGTAGTAGGCTGTACATGCTGTTTCTTTTGTCTTTTATGCATAGGTCTATAAGTACTGGTTTCTCTTATCACGTGTAGGGTTTGGCCTAGGCGAAACTAGTTTATCCTAAAACCGGGTTTGGCCTGTAAAAAAAGATGAACATCTATAATTATTTTATTTTAGTGAGAATTGTTTTACTAACATAGTTTTATAAGTATTACTAAGATCAATATGAATCACTGTATTCGATTTAAATAAATAATAATAATAATAGGTATATTAATACGTGAAGCGAAAACTTTGGATCCCTTTTTACGAAAATTGGGCGGACGGAGGAGTATGAAATTTCGCACACTTATATGTAGTTTATACAGAGAAGAAGTGACGAATGCTAATATTTTTTTTAATTATGCGTAAAAATACATTATTTTCAATAAATAACACGTTACACACACTACTATTCATTACCGTGTATTTAATGCATTATGGTCGAATGTCGACCACTGGGCGACCACTAGTTTAAATAATTCATTGGTGGCGCGTACACTGTTCGTGTAATAACAGTCGGGATAGTTCTGCTGGCGTGAGTGCAACGGTTGTTTTATTGATAGTGCCCTACAAACACATGCCAGCATTGAATAAAAAATGTAGTCTAGACAACACACAATATCTTTAAAAGGCAAATTAGTTAAGATATTAGTATTGTAATTTTACCCCTGGTACAGACGCCACCAGGTTAAGCTACCCGAAACTGTCATTTTTTCCCAATAAACCTTGAACTTAATGCTCTAGAAATAAAGTCGAAAATCTATCAAAGAAATCTGACAGATTGTAGTAGCTTGATGTGTTGGCGTCTGTACATCGTCTTAACATTTAATTAAATTTTGTAAAACATGCTTTTCCTTGCCTGTATCTCCATATGGGCCCACGTTTTAGTAAGGGCGCTTATAATTACTTCTATTCTCATGTACAGACGCCAGCATATCAAGGTACCCGAAACTGTAAAATTTTCCCAATCCATTTTCAACCTAATGCTTTAGCGTTAAATTTGAAAATCTATTAAAGAAATTTGACAGATTGTAATAGCTGGATGTGCTGGCGTCTGTACACTTTGACGTTCAAAAGTGACTTCTAACGGCTTGCTTGAAATAAATGATTTGACTTTTACTTCTCCAATTATGTTATAAACAATTTTAACTAGAACAAAGCCTTGTATTTTCATATATATGTCGCAGGTACATACATACAATCACGCCTTTTTCCCATGGGGGTAGGCAGAAACCACGGAACGCCACCTGCTACGATCGCTACACACTCCTTTTGCCTCGGTTAGGTTAGGAACCTTGGCCTCCAACAAATAAAGCAAAATGAAACAAAAGCAGGGAAGTCCCTAAGTCTCTGTCAACGGAAATGTATATCAGATTGATCATAAACCCCAACTAGTTCAGGTTTTTGATCAAAAATCTGGATTGTTACGGGTTTACGATGAAATTGAGTTTAAAATTTGTCATCTTCCGATTTTTCATCAAAAACCTAATTTTATGAAAAACCTGCGACATATACATTATGAATAGTGTTAAATATTTTGTATTTAGAATATAAACTCGATTCGACACTATTGTACCTCAAATATAGCTGTAGGTCTCAATCACGAAGGTGGGTTCGATTCAACAAAAACACATCCAGTGAAAACAAAAAAGAAACCTGACACAAGATTGTTTCACAGTCCATGCACAATGCTTAATTCACTCGGAAATTTCGTTTCCGTGATCAAATAAAAACAAAAGCAGAAAGAATCGCAACGTCCTGTCAAACTGTAGTTAACACAAACGAAACCGAACACAAAGATGAAAAATTAATGAGAAAATAAACGCACAACATCTGCGTCACTGCTCCTGTATCACGACCAATTTTCTTCGACCTCTACAACGGTATAGAAGATTCAACTAACTAGTGAAGTTGAGTTAGAATGCGGGAGGAGTGGTAGGTCTTCAACCCTGGCGTCAATAGACCCATCATGAAATATTCATTCTGGAATGTTCCCCCGAGCGGGCTGCGATCTCTTTTATTAGCATTTAAGACAAGTTTTGTAATGTAAGTGGGCCTTTCTTTCATGTCTACGTTTGGCTGGTTTGTTTCTGAATACTGAGTCCCTAAGTCTCTGTCAACGGAAATGTATATCAGATTGATCATAAACCCCAACTAGTTCAGGTTTTTGATCAAAAATCTGGATTGTTACGGGTTTACGATGAAATTGAGTTTAAAATTTGTCATCTTCCGATTTTTCATCAAAAACCTAATTTTATGAAAAACCTGCGACATATACATTATGAATAGTGTTAAATATTTTGTATTTAGAATATAAACTCGATTCGACACTATTGTACCTCAAATATAGCTGTAGGTCTCAATCACGAAGGTGGGTTCGATTCAACAAAAACACATCCAGTGAAAACAAAAAAGAAACCTGACACAAGATTGTTTCACAGTCCATGCACAATGCTTAATTCACTCGGAAATTTCGTTTCCGTGATCAAATAAAAACAAAAGCAGAAAGAATCGCAACGTCCTGTCAAACTGTAGTTAACACAAACGAAACCGAACACAAAGATGAAAAATTAATGAGAAAATAAACGCACAACATCTGCGTCACTGCTCCTGTATCACGACCAATTTTCTTCGACCTCTACAACGGTATAGAAGATTCAACTAACTAGTGAAGTTGAGTTAGAATGCGGGAGGAGTGGTAGGTCTTCAACCCTGGCGTCAATAGACCCATCATGAAATATTCATTCTGGAATGTTCCCCCGAGCGGGCTGCGATCTCTTTTATTAGCATTTAAGACAAGTTTTGTAATGTAAGTGGGCCTTTCTTTCATGTCTACGTTTGGCTGGTTTGTTTCTGAATACTGAGGGCGATAATTTGAATTTGTTAAGACTTTTCGGGGACAGGAGTTACAATGGTATTTTATTTTATTATTGTCTGTTTATGAAGGGCGGTCGCGTTTTTGTTCTTTTTAACAAATTTTTTTTTGTCAAGCACATGTATGGATTTTTTACAGTAAGGCTAT
Source organism: Aporophyla lueneburgensis (assembly GCA_932294355.1). Lineage (NCBI taxonomy): Eukaryota > Metazoa > Arthropoda > Insecta > Lepidoptera > Noctuidae > Aporophyla > Aporophyla lueneburgensis. Next base: position 24,167,087 of record OW028745.1, on the reverse strand, counting down.
GGTTTCATTAAAAAGCGGTGAATGATTGACAGGAAGATTTTCATGACGGCCATCGCTTTTCTAAGAAACCGTAGGTCCACAACGCTACTAACAAGCGAACTAAAAACTCAAAACAATTTCAAATGAACAAATTACAGGTACTTTTGAATTATCAAGAGTCGATCAGTCAGAAAAATTAAGCTAGTTGCCCATTCCAAAGGGTAGTAGGTACCGATGGAGAAGAAACACTACGGAAACCCTTTTATATCAAAATAATTGTTAAACAACTGGATACACTATTCATGTTTAAAATATACATTATACTATCGTCCGTTATAAAAACCAAAAATATTATGACTAGTTTAGAAGTTGTGACTATTTGAATGTTCAGTTTTATGCCTGTAGGGCCTCTAATAACGGTAGATATGGCAAAATAAATGAACCCAACCGCACTCAGTAAAAAAAAATTAAAATGGCCGCCATTTCAACACAGTAGGGTTAAAATGCCTTATTATGTTGGATTTGTCGATAAAATTTATCATATTGCTTCGCCTTAACGGTTCGGACACCGGGGACCAGACACACTGTATAACGTGTAACTAATTCAAATAACAAATGAGCAGGTAGAATGTCCCACCAATGGCGGTCAGCATAGGACGCTACTTACTAATACGATATTAATTACATAGATACAGAATATATGTCTGATTCGCAATGCAAATCATCTCCAAATTTGCATTTCACGGACTACTTTAGTGCATTTACCTTAAGGATTTTATTTTCCTTGAAATCCATTAGAAAATATACTACGTATTCGTATACGTAGTATATATTTTTACTTGCAAAACTGGGTTCCATGGACCACTCAGGGGTAATGGTTTTAACAGAAAGCTCTGCAAGAGTAAACTGCAATGTAACAATATGTTGTAAAAGGTTCTCAAAGCTTTGTATTATTAGGTTTTTTTAGTTTAGCTCACGTAAACATTTCGGGTTATCCCGTTTTATTAAATATTTTTTTATGAATGTGGTACACAAAACTTGAAATACTTAATTTTTACTTTTATGTCCGTAAATATCAATTAATTAACATTAATTACAAAATAAAGAATGTGTAACTGAATTGTTGCACATAGTTAAAGTAACTGGAAAAAATAAAATTTTATTGAAAGCGGTTATTTTAAATCGATGCTTTTTATTTTCATCATTTCAACCGAAAGACGCCCACTGTTGGACATAGGCCTCCCCCAAGCACCGCCACTTCGACCGGTTCTGTGCTTCTCGCATCCAACGGATTCCTGCGGCATTGACCAGGTCATCGGTCCATCTTGTGGGAGGCCTTCCAACACTACGTCTTCCAGTACGCGGTCGCCACTCCAGAACATTTCGATCCCACCGGCAATTTATTCTGCGAGCAATGCAAAATATACAGCAATTGATAAAAACACAAAATGATGTCCTAACTTAAGTAAAATAAAACTATTCACAAAATAAAATATTACGTCGTAAAAAATCGCACCGCTGTCGGCAGGTAATGTCACAAGAGACTGGCAGCATTACTAAGTTGTATAGCAATACTAAGTCTCTAATAAAGGTACAAATCAGGTCTTGGGTCTGGAGAACTGTCAACCAGCCGATTCGAGATTTGCTTAAATAGACAATGAGCACTCGGACCCTACGGCCCAAGAGTTTCAACCCCAAACAGCTCGAAAGTGTAATGACCATATAATATTCAGAATCGATTTGTGTTTTTATTCCAAAAACAGTTAAAACTACGTAAATTACAGTCACAAATTTTTTTACGAAGTATCTATGACGCTAGACATTTTACGTGTGCGATTGTGTACATGCGTAGATTTTTTATGTGACAAAAACTTTCACCTACGGTCTATCAGTATAACTAATTTAATAAATTAATAATTATTTATACATAATAGTAAAAGTTCAGTGTATCGTATTATGATTATAACATAATATTCTAAGGGGTGTTTGGCAGTGTGCGTTTATTCCGAGACATGTTATATAAGTAATTGCTACAGTGAAAGTCATCATTAGTCTTGATAAAATTAAGAGATTAGTTTTAATGATCAAAAAATATATATTATAAAAGGCTTAATAAAACAATTACCCTGAATTTTAACAAACATGTGCTTTAACAAATAATTCCGAGAATTTCCAAATCCCTCCCAAAAATAGGTCAATTAGATGGCCCATCCATCTAATCGACCGATTTTTAGGAGCGATTATAAGTTTATATTTCCTTATAATTATATTTTACCGTGTAATTAATTTTATATTTGATTCCCTGCAGGGGCACGACGACGTACGCGATTGACTTATATGAAATCTTTAAAACTTAAACCCAGGAGACGCAGTTAAAGCTGGTGACTATATATATTATGTTTTTGCTGTGATTATAGGTCTATTTTGTGTTTATTTTGTCTTTAGTACTCACGTTAACTTTTCTTTTTGTATGCGCATGTTTTGTGGCAAAAAAAAAACGATTTTTCTTTCTCTACTTTGCTTTAAATCAAATCAGTTTTTTTTTAATTCACATTAACATGCATGGGCACTTATGAAATGTCAGAAGTTAGGTGCCTGGTTCTAATTTATTGATTCCTATGGAGAAGAGCCGGCAAGAAATTCCACGGTTACTCTTTTAAAAATAATCGTTTTTTACAATGATTTTAAAAAAATCATCTTAATTAAAAAATTAACATCGCATTGTGGGAGCAGTTAATAGACATTTACATGGTCATCCTGTAATATGCATAGAATCCATGTTTTGTTTTGTCTTTATCAACCCGTAGAGCCCTATTACTTAGAAGGTGAAAAAGTTGCTGATTTTAACTTTAGTCATCGAACGAAATTGATAATTTATGTGGATATGGAACATTAAAAATCACTTTGTTATTCTTATAAAATTTCGTATTAATAAACTATGCATGAGTGCGCGAAGTAGGTACTTGACTTACGCAAAGTTATTATTTTAGGTAAAACAATAGTGTAGTAAGTGGTTCAAAGTTTGGAAAACGTACGGGTCTAGAAACCATACGGGCACGATCAGCCCGTTTTAGGGTTCCATTGCCAAATGGAAAAAAACGGAGCCCTAATAGATTCGTCATGTCTGTCTGTCTGTCTGTCCGTCCGTCCGTATGTCACAGCCACTTATCTCCGAAACTATAAGAGCTATGCTGTTGATACTTGGTAAGTAGATGTATTCTGCGAACCGCATTAAGGTTTTCACACTAAAATAGAAAAAAAAAACAATAAATTTTGGGGTTCCCCATACATACAACTGAAACTCAATTTTTTTTTTCATCAAACCCATACGTGTGGGGTATCTATGAATAAGTTTTCAAAAATGGTATTGAGGATTCTAAAATCATTTTTTTCTAAACTGAATAGTTTGCGCGAGAGACCCTTCCAAAGTGGTAAAATGTGTGTGTCCCCCCGTAACTTCTAAAATAAGAGAACGATAAAACTTAAAAAAAATTATGATGTACATAACCATGTAAACTTCCACCGAAAATTGGTTTGAACGAGATCTAGTAAGTAGTTTTTTTTTAATACGTCATAAATCGTAAACCGCAACCACCTTTCGTAAACATAAAGCTTATGCATAAACCGAGAATACCTACAGGTTTGTACGGAACCCTCGGTGCACGAGTCCGACTCGCACTTGGCCGGTTTTTTTATATTTAATATTTTAATTTTCATAAATCGTATTTTTTATTATTATTAAGTTGAGTGAGCTAACATAAAAGATTTTACCATGCCTATGATCACTGTAGTTTGAAACTATTGTAAAATAGATTTTTTTTTAGAGAGTAACAATGGATTTCCTTGCCGGCTCTTCTCCATAGGAATCAATAAATTGGAACCATGCACCTAGCTTCTCGACGTCAGGTTGCCCATGTAGGTTTATATGACATCAAAATAATTTGATTTGATTATTTTCCCTGTAAACTAGGTAACTTTTGGAAGGGGTACCTGGAATCAATTCTATTTCATCATAGTCATCATAATTTCAGTCGAAAGACGCCCACTGCTGGACACAGGCCTCCTCCAATTTGGGTGTTCGTCATAATCGCCGCACTTTGCGGGTGGGTTGGCGATCAAAGTATGGTGCATAGAGAATGCTGCTGCCCATTCTCTAGTAACTCCCTTAGTCGCCCAATTCTATTTACGTAGTTGTAAACTTTTACTTTCAAAGTGCCTATTAATTGCCGAAGCCGCAAGAAGAGACTCTGAGAACCGGTACAATTTAAACAGATGACAATACATAAGTGTCATGTGATAAATAATTACTTTTCCAGGATTCTATCTTATCTTGATTCCAGTGTCAAGTTATATTTATCGGGGATCTATAAATAAACATAGTTTTATAAGGCTCTTATCCTCGTCAATTTCCTTATACACGTGCCTGCTCACATTCAAAATAATCGTATGTTTTTCCAAAAATGTTTTCGTGACCTTGTGCGACCACCTGCTGTAAATGTAGACTAGGTATCTAATTTCATAGCGTTAAGTTTCTAGTCTTGTATAAATTTTAGGGCTGTAGTCGAGAATGTTACCAACTTTGTTAGCAGAGTAGAGGTACCCTGTGGTGTATTTACAGACTGTCTAACATTTCAGACGTGAATAGGTGAACAGCTGACTGCTTATCTAAACATAGTCAAAGTTATTTTTGTTGCCCGCTAGACCAAGCTGATACAGTCGGGAGTATGGTGAATGTATTAGTGCGGTTTTAGTCAATAGGACTTCAACATAAGCGTCAATTTGCCTCAAACGGAGGGTGTCCATGAGAAAAAAAAACGTGGAAGAATCGTAATCAGTGTATGTTTTTCCCACTGCTGATACCTCAAGTACACGCCACACCATATGTGGCTGGCATCTTAGTGGAAACGTCCACGACTCATCGTAGGCTAGAACTCAAACACTTTATGTCAGTTATTTTATGCTGCTCTCAAAACCTTAAAGGACAAGATCACAAGATAACCAGTAGGTACCAGAACTACCAGTTAGAAGACATGTGACATCTACCACCCCGCTCTGGGCGCGCGTATTCGATATTGGATCACTCCTCACCGAGAGGAGCTGGTGTTCCAGTAGTGGAAACATTATATGCTGCATATTAGTATGTTATGTGGATGACAATAGTGTCATTCCCAAGAATCAGGTGGAATGAACGCTCATTTCACCTAAGTTCACGTTGAACCTTTTACACAGTACACTGGTGGATCTAGAAGAGATTTTTTCACTGGTTCTTTCATGAAATTGTGACTTGTGTCAAAGTTTATATAAGTAAGTTTACTAAGAACGGCCATAGCCAATTCCAATTCATAATCACTCTACCTAAATACAGTTATTTCTCAGTAATAATCTTAGCCATACTAAGCTATTTCTAACTTAGAACAGTGCAGTTTCTCAAGACTTAGAGACTTCTCACAATAGTTAATAATATCATTTAGAACGAGTAACCTCGGACGCAAAGTTTTAAGTGGCGTTCGCTCTTAGCACTTAGATCTTGATAGCTTAAAATGTTCCTTGCCAAAATTGGCCTCGAAATGGTATTATCTTGAGCTATAATCACTATGAGGAAACTTGAAAGTAAGACGTTTTACTGTTTAGGCCTTGGACACTATAACAAAGATTTAGATAGAATTATGTCACGTTGACTATAAAATGTACTGGCAGCAATTAAACCAAGGGCGTTCAAGTTTCTGTGAAAATGTCTTTAGTACAATATTTGTAGCGTGGTACCGTGTGGTGCCGGACGTAAAGAATAACACCACCCCATTTTTTCCAGTGGGTGTCGTAAAAGGCGACTAAGGGACTTACTAGAGAATGGGCAGCAGCGTTCTCTATGCATTTTACCACCATACTGCGATCGCCAACCCGCCTGCCAAGCATGGCGATTATGGCAAAGCCCCCCAAATTGGGGGAGGCCTAAGTCCAGCAGTGGACGTCTTACGGCTGAAATGATGATGATGATGACAATATTTGTGATGTCTTCGGAAAGGACAGGTGCGTAGTACTCGCAACCGGAGCGGTTAACCAGATGTATGAACGTAAACGAGGCAAAAGAAGTCTTTAAGGATCGTTGCAGGTGGCATTCTGTAATCTGTATATATATGTTATCTTCCTGGGCAGGACCGCCGGGATATTATGCCTAGTGGTGGGGACCATCACGGGACACTGCTCGCTAAACAAAGTCTTCCATACAATAGGCATAACTGACAGCACTCTGCAAAGAGCGTGGATGGTGACTGAGAAAACCGTTGCGCATGTGTACTTTATATTTATTGCCGTTACCCAGATTAGAAAAGAAACTCTTGGGTCACACAGATGGTTCTCAGTCATTTTAAACAGACCAAAAAACCTAATCGAATTCTGACAGCCGCCATGGCCCACGTACAATGAGTCCATCCAATCTATACTAATATTATAAAGCTGAAGAGTTTGTTTGTTTGGTTGAACGCGGTAATCTCAGGAACTACTGGTCCGAATTGGAAAAATCTTTTTATTTTGTATAGCCTATTTATTAAGAAATACTCTAAGCTATATAATATTACGCTATAATTAAAAGGAGCGGAACATCCATGAAAAATTTATGAAAACTGGCAAGCATTTCGATGCGACGAAGTCACGGGCAGAAGCTAGTTGACTATATGCGGAAACCAAATCTTTTAACATAGTCTATAGAACTTGCCATCTGCAAGTAGCGGCAATCTATATATACTTATAATAAAACTGTAGAAAGGTCAATTCTGTACATTGCAAATATATTCAAAATTAATACTGGAGGATGAATGGTGATCGATACTGATGCCAAAAATGCAATCAGTAAATTTTTTGTCTGTCTGTCTGTCTGTCCGTCTGTCTGTATGTACACGCATGGGTCAAAAACTACTGAAGGGATTTTAACCAAACTTGGTACGATGGTAGTCGGTACTCCTGGGCAGGTTATAGGTTATATAACATAACGCTAAGACACATAGGAGCTGAGCAGTGACGATAAATTTGAAGCAAGTTGGATGAAAATGCGCTTTCGAGCTAAAAAAATTAACCTGGATTAACACATAGGCTACTTTTTATCCCGGTAGTACGTTCACGCGGGACATTTTCCGACCTCCACGTGAGCGAAGCCGCTGGCAAAAGCTAGTACTAAATAATATCGTTTTATTTCATCACACTTATTACTGCGTGTAGTGCCGGACGTAAACAATAGCATCATCCCATTTCTACCCCATCGATGACGGAAATTACTAAGGATTGAGCAGCAGCGTTCTCTATGCATTTTATCATCGTACTGCGATCGCCAAACTAACTGCGCAGTATGGCGATTATGGCAAATACTCCCAAATTGGGGGAGGCCTATGTCCAACAGTGGATATCTTTCTGCTTAAATGATGATGATGAGATTAGATTGCTAGAGCTTAACCTTGCTTACGAGTACGTAAATCAAGTCTTCTCACTTTGTTCATAAAGGGCAAAGATATTTCCCAATTTTCCACTATTCCATTTAAATTTTGCATATTAGTTCAATTCTGAACATGATTTCATATTGTTACCGTTTAACTACTCAAATTATTACGATATTTGATATTTTTCCCAAACCGACACGTTTTCTGACCTTCTATTTAATTGAAATCACAGAAATAATCCGTTCAAAATCTTTCCGGGAATAGATTACTGAAAGTTAAAACGGATAGAAATCTCGTTAGAAACGGTTGAGTGATTATCCAAATTAGCGAAGTTATTGAGAGCAAAAATTCTACTTTATTTTGCGCAGTGAAATCTATCTTTAGAAAACTTTAATTAATTAGCAGTTCGCTTCAAATAATTTAAATACTGTTGCTGTATCGTAGCTGCCATAAGGGCTACGTCTGCTACGCTGATCCAGTTGCTACGCCGTAGTAGCGTAGCTAGAACGCTACGCTTTTTATTTTGAATAGCTTCTGCCCACGACTTCGTTCGCGTCAAATTTTTGTTCCCCCGACCCTTCCCGTCGCATCGATTTGCCTGCTTGTTTTCGTCCATTTTTCGTTGCTGCTCGCACCTTTTGAGTTATAGTGAGTCAACCTTAAAAGGTAGGCATATGCTCTCGCGGATTTTTTTTTAGAACTTTTTAAAAGGAACAATTCCGTAATACATAATTTGTGCGTTACTTTAACCGTTTACGCAGCGCACGCAACGGAAACTCTCAAAAGGAATAAATTTTCCCCGTTTTTGCGACATTTTTCATTACTGCTCCGCTCCTCTTAGTTGTAGCGTGATGTTATATAGCCTATAGCGTTCCTCGATAAATAGGCTACTCAACACAAAAATAATTTTTCAATTCGGACTAGTAGTTCCTGAGATTAGCGCGTTCAATCAAACAAACAAACAAACAAACTCTTCAGCTTTATAATATTATATAAAGTATAGATTCCATCGCGAGTTATATAAGCGTAACAAGGTTATTACACAATAACCTTCATTGTAATTAGGTAATAAGATAACATTACACGTAACTTCCTGGTACTGCGATAACAGGAAGCATTTAGATTATAATAACCCTTTGTTTTATATACTTAGAGGATAGTATTTGAGATAAAATAAAGTTAGTCTTGCACTGCTCTTCAAGCGGAACACAACTCTCGTTCCTTTTTAAAAAGCCTTTCGGCTCAGCCCACAACCTAACTCGCGGCGTAGCAATTTTTTTATAAATTTGAGTTTCCTTTCAGATCATGTGAGTTCAGCAGGGATTATTAATCGTCTCTGAATTAAATTATTATTTAATTCTTACGACAAATATTTAATCAATTGGCCACGACGCTACTCGAAAATAACGTGATAAGAACTCAAATCGCCAATGATTAGCGCAACTACTACTTACTACTAATGCGGACAGCAGAAGTAACATGTAACAAGACAAAGACAGTTATTATTTCCATAGCAACGGGGAATTAACTAGTGACGTAGTTAGAGTGCTAAAGTATCCTATGTTTTCATTGAATAGTTGCTCAATGGGATTAAATGAAGTTATAGAGTTGTATTGATGATTTTAATAATTATAATTCTGTAAAAATGATCCTACTGCCACGTGTTAAAAATAGAACAATTGGCCGTCATACGTCATGAAGAATAGAAACATTTCTTCTCTTCAATTTTACCATCGCCGTGGTCGTTTTGTCTTTTGTTCCATCGATAAAACCCGTTTCTATGGTGGTCATGCTACCCGTGCAGACACGTGTTTTTTTTTCATTTGGCAGAATAAACCCGCGATACGGTCCCATATACATTGCATAAACCTTGGTTCAGAAGTGTTTGAGTTACCTTTCAATCTAGGTTTTAATCTAGTTTGTCTAATTTGATATCAGATACCTCAGCTACTACAGCAAAATTAAAAAATACAACAATCCTCTAGCTTTTTAATAACCTAAAAGCAATTCAATGCAATCCCAGCATTTAAAAGTCGTCTTAATTTACCTCCGGCTGCTTAAACAATAGAAAACAAACTTGTATCCCAATCGGTACTGATGCTGGTTCGTTAAATCCCTTTCTTTGAAACATTTGTGATGGTCGATGCTGCTTTGTACCTTGTCATTTGAGCCTTTTATTTATATTTTCAAACAACTTCAAAAAGGAAAAAAAAATAAACAGACGTGTAGAGAACGTACTGGTTCTCTCTCCGTCTACTTTGGTTTGTTTTTTTTTTTTTGTGTGTGTTCCGCGATATCACCAACAATATAGATCGATTTCAAAAAATATTTTGTCCGATAACTGCCTCAGGGGTGGTAACAAGCTCGCCGCCCGGTAAGGAGCTCGCCGCCCGGTAAGGACCAAGCTCGGGTCGACGGCGCGCAGTGTTCCACGCGCGCCTCAAAGAGATGTCAGCAGCAGTGTAGGGGTCTACTAGGACCGATGCCTGCCGGGGTCGCGTGATTGTTCGAAAGAGATACCGTGACCCTGGCACATGGGCAACTGATGGAACACGGGTGGGTTTTAGTCAGTAAAAGTCTGACACGCCCTCCCGCTCCGCCCAGAGCGGGAGAAGTCATTTGATGATTTCCCATCCTGAAAAAAAAAAAAAGGGGTGGTAACAATTAATTTGGATTAACTTCATTTCAATGCGCATAAATTATTCAAACTAGATCCAGATCATGATTACAACTTACTGAGGAAGAAAAAAAAGAAAAAAATACCCACATAGTCTACACATTCACAATAATATAAACAACATAACACTTTACTAAGTAAATATTTATGTCATTGTTTATCTAAAATTGATCAATGTCAATATGTATATAAAAATGCGGATGTAATCTTGTTGGTTGGATCATTTGATGACCATGTATCTCGGTGTCTGAAATGGTCTTGCATTTGCCAATTATCATTCAGTTCAACTCGTAACTAAAGAAGCTCAACTAATCGATGAACAATACCAAATAAATGACATTTGTGTAGACCGCATAAACTACTCAATTTTCCAGACCATGATTATAAGTGGGAAAATTACCCACATAGTCCTCGAATTCCCAATAATGAAATAAAAATAATAAAATTTGTTACTGAGTGGGTACTGTCTATACACTTTTACAAATATAATTCTAGGCTATCATTTTATAAAGGTATACATACTAAAATACTGCCATCTTCTTCCAAGATAAGACATAAGAACCATGGATTTCTCCACTTTGTATAAAGAAATGAGAATGCCCTATCTTTTCCTATCACCCACACGTCTCAGCAATAAACTGGATGGTCTATAATTTTTTTATTGGTAAAATAAACTATCAAATAAATTATATTTATCGAAAGAAAACTCAATTTTCCTTTGACTTTTATGAATACTTACCTAAAAAAGTATTCAAATTTCTAAAATATACCGCGCTGGTAATATGAAATAATATTTGAATTTATCATCATCTCGATAGACACACATTTACCCATATCTTTGATACCTAACCCAATATGTCAATCAAAACGAAACGATGTATAATGTACAGAATTCAATATTATGGTAATGAATAGAAATATGTTCATATTTCTCTGTTCCTTTGATGTATTCAGATATCGTCAACGACCTCGGTCTTATAAGTAGAGAACTTCATGTAATCGATATGAAATGATATGACACTTTGTCATTATCGTCTTGTCATATTTCAAGGTAAACTGCCTGTGTAACTGGATTCAGCTGACATTCAAAATCCAGTTGCTGAGTAATATAAGCCCCTTGGTCAGACTGTGTGTCAGACTTTTGGGCTTTTGGGCATCCAGGACCCAACAGCTTATCGTGTTTTCCGAGGCCCGGGGGTATTTTGGTATGTACAGATGGTAACCTACGGTTCACGGATCAAGAATAAAAGAGCTCTCGATGTGTCAAAGGGTGGTTAGTTAACGCATTGATTAATTTACTTAGTCACCTTTTACGACACCCATTTTTTTATGAAAGCCTCATGGATTGTCACACTAATTTCCAATTACAGAATGACTAATGTTCAAAATGACCAGTATTCCTAGAAAGACCAATTTTTCTACAAGTATATTATGCGTACCATTACTATAACTAATTCTGCTGTCAATATTATAGTCAACGTTAAATTGTTTGCTTGCAGTCAAAGAGCTCTCGATATCAAAGGACTGTTTATTAATGCACTGATTGATTTCGGGTCTTAGTTTACAGTAAACACTTGTGCTCTAATTAGAGAGTGTACGCTATCCGATTACCTGTTTTGTTGTTTGAGGATTTGGCAACTATGTAGTAGGATAGCTTAGGAATAATCGATTTTGGGGCAGGAAAGTAAACTTTATGAACGATTTCACGAAACATGCAAATAATAAATAATAGTTTAAAAACACGGACGAAAGCGGTGTTTTTAGTTTTTAAACTATTTTCTATTTTTTAGTTCGGCGAGCTACAAGGGTTTGTTGTTTTTTTTTTCTTATTTTTTCTATCCAGGTGATTCTGGCCAAAGTAGTGGCAAAATTTATGAAATTATTGTATTTTCATCGATCCTTGATAAGTGTGCAAAGTTTCAAATTAACCCCACATTTTGAAGGGGGTAAAAATCACGTTAAGAAATTCCGTTACATACATAATGTAGATACATACATACCAAGCTAATAAAGCGTGTTAAGTACTATAGTTAAAATAGGTGGTGCTGGTGCCACTGCTGCGGTTACTGAGACCCTCAAGTGACGCAAATACTCTACTCTTATAGGTAACTACAGTTTTCAGCTTTATGGAGTAGAAACGCTCGGATCATGTCGCCCGAGAGCGCGTCTCCTTTTTAAGAACATTTCTCATGGGCTGATCGATACTTCACATGACTAAAGGGCTGGATCATTATATGGCCAAAAAAAATTAGCATTGCTATTTAACGTGGCAATGCTTCATGCAGTCTAGAGTCAGAAAGTTTGTTAGTGCGAACCATTCATAACTGCTATTTTATTTTACACAAAGTACTAACTAAACAAATAAACATAAACACAATAGGACACTTAAGCGTGAAGTTAGTGTTGCGGACTAGTGTCCACAACACTGTTATCCGAAAATGTGCCGATAGACGATCAGACCAAAAAATTACATTAAATATTTGATACCAAAAAATATCGGCCGTAATAATATATTCGGTAATAGTGCGTTGATTCGACGTGAGTGTCGAAATTACCTGCATACTTAAAAACTTTGAAAATGTTTGATTTTGTATACATATCCGTCATTCTAAGGTGACGTAGTTGTAAAATATTTTTTGGTTCGCGAAGCCGCGCATAAAACAGTATTTATAGGTTTTTTTTATCTTAAATAGGTCTAGGTCCTAAATGTTGGCTTACCAAACATTTTGACCCTCGCTAACGTTACAATAATTTATCGGGAGAAGTAATATTTTATATGTGAAAGGTACCCAAAAGTCATAATATATTAGGTATACTACAGTGTGTAAATAGATCATAAATAACACACTGCCATACATTATATCAAAGAACGACTAAGTAAGTAAACTTGTAATGCTAGAATTGGTCTGTTGTCAAAATTAATCACACTATGTTTTCGGAATGCCCCTAAAGACATTACTGAGGCAAAGACGGAGTTTATACAGGATCAAATTAAAAGTAATGGAACAAAAAAAATGTTGTTCATCATTCGATGGGTGAAGGTCAATGCCCGTAATCGATCAGCTGTTTTGTTAAATAGGTGTTATAAATAAAATAGGCAAAGGGATCTACATGACGGTAAAAAAATGCGATTTCTTTGTCACCTGAATAGCCAATAAAGGTTTAATTTACAGCCCCAGATCTAGATTGGAAAAGACATAAAATTATTTTTTTACGTTTTTCTGCGTATTGTAACGTAATGCCTACCTGCTGAGATACTGTGGCCCTGGCATATGGGCAACTGAAGGAACACGGGTGGGTTTTAGTCAGTAAAAATCTGACACGCTCTTCCGCTCCACCCAGAGCGAGAGACGTCATTATGATATTTCCCACCCACAAAAAAATGCCTAACTTCTCTACGAGTAACATTAGCGATGGTTTGTATAAAAGGCATTCTACACAACCATTCTTCTTCGAATTGATGTCCACATAGAATACTCCTTCTAGGAAGGCGAAGGGTCCTGCAGAACGTCTGACAACATAAACCACTCCTTTATCAGAACAGGTGAAGTGCCTCCAGGGTGTCTTGACCAGTGCTACGTACCGGTACTCCTGCATTTTAGCTCGATAAATGTTACGCTTTCAGACAAATTCAAGCGATTCTGACTTTATCGATAACAAACGATCCCTTTTTCAGATGATTCATCAAAGTAATCTTACGTGCTTTATCTTATTGGTCTAACGGTTTTATTGTTACGTAATATACCTACCTTATTATTCAAACACTTTTATTGTTCTAGAACGCATAAAGTTCGCAGTATTTTATTTATTCTTAACGAAAACTTACCAGACTTGTAAAGCACTCACACTTAAGAATAGTACTTTTACTAATAGCACCGTTTATTTATTAAATACTCTAATGCCCTCGTCTTAAGCACTGTGCACACAACTATAATTACTTTTTAAATGGCCAGTATAAAGCCACTTGCACACTGCTACCAGCTGATAAGGTAACAGCTGCAGTTTATGCAATTCAAAGTGTTAAATCAGGCTACTATGCATATTAGCAAGCTAATCTACGAATTACAACCTTTATATTATTCAGCGTTTATTCAAATATAAACTGTTACTAAGAAGAAACAATATTTATATATTGTGTATGTATTCAGAACAAAGGTTTAATAAAAAAAAAATACAAACAAATTAGTTCAGGAATAATTTGTTAGCTTTGTTTTATCCTCAAAACATTTTTAAAAACATTTTAACCTTATTAATTTGTACTCTCCACCAGCGGAAAGAAAAATACAAATATAGACAGAATTCGGTGTGCCGAAAAAATATTTACCTAATGATTCTAGTGAATGTCTGCGTGAGGTAAACGAACTATATAATAATTAATTTAAAAAAATACATTTTCGTACTGGCTTTATCTAGCCTGTGTATAAAGTTCACATAGGTTATAGAATAAAAGGAATTAAGTAAAGTAATGAATAAAAAGGTAATGAATAAAGTATTTTAGCTGCTGAATATGGAATGCTGTCTGAAATGCTGCGAATATTATTAATGTGATAGTTTGGATGTTTGATATACAGTCACGCAAAAACGGCCAAACGTCTTTTGATGAAATGTAGCACACTGATAGTTTGTAACCTGGATTCCTACACCAGCCGCTGACAAAAGCTAGTACGAAAGAAAACGTTATTTGATGCTAGCTTTTGCCAGCAATTTCGTCCGCGTGTAATTCGCAAATTATCTCAAGAGAACGTACTACTGAGAAAAAAAGTATCATAAAACTATCCCAAAGACGATACCGAGAAAAAAGTATCATATGTGTTCATCTAAGTTTACATCTTAACATCCATACATACTAACTATCACATTTATAACATTATGAAAATATATAGTGTACGAATAGGAATAGAAGGATCCGTGTCTCAAAAAGCACGTGTAGCCGTTGGTCTTGGCTGTCATTCGCAGATTTTGACAGTTGCGGAAAGTAAAAAGTTGGAGCGACTACTCTCCACAACCTAGTTAAGGTTGTTGAAGGCAGTCGCTACATGTACTACTACTATTCAGGTACATCTGGTGAGCCTGAAAGCCGACGCCAGCAGTTTTGAAAAAGCTAGGCGAATGGTGTTTTATTTAGTACTATCTTTTGCCAGCGGCTTCGCCCGCGTAGAGGTTAGAAATTACTCCACGGGAACGTACTACATAATAGAATTTATCTACGTTTATATTTGTGTGCTTGACTACCATAATATAAGAAAGTGTTTGGTTTGTTTTTGTGAAAGAAAATATCACCTTTTCATATACGATGAGAATCAAAACATATCACTGCTATCACTGCTATAACATAAATAGCAAAGGTCAACTGAACCCTTCTTTGACTCTATATCAAAATAGTGTAGTTTAACTCAAAGAGATCCAAGAGGAAAAACCTTCAAAAGAGTTAACACAGGACACTTCTGTTGTTGTTTTTATTTTACTTTTTTTTTATTAAGCCTATAAATGTTTTATTATCTAGTTGTTCGTAAAAAGAAACGTTGCTTCAATTTCAGATGTAAAACTTTGACAATTGTGAATGGTGGAAGTTTCGAGTGAAAAATTCGACTTGTTTTAAAGTTGAATCGATAGGGTTGGTTTTAAGTTTGTCGATGGAACGTGGTAAGTACGTTTTATAGAATGTTCGATTCATAAAATGAGTAATTTAAATAATTTGTTTATCTTCTTGCAAGGTGACGTACCCATCTTTTGGAAGTGTTTACCGAGTTATAAAATGATTAAGGTCTTGCCCGCACCGCGAAATTTTTCCGTGCGAGTTTTTTCCCGCAATCCTGTAACACATTGGATCTTATACGAGTATCCGCACTCGCGATTAAAAATTCGCGCGGAAAAAATCTGTGATTTGATGCAAATTGAACGCGATTGCCGTGCGGATTTATTTCCGCGCGATTTTATTTCCGCAATGCGGACAAAGCCTAATTGTTATCATTTGTTTATTTACTTGTAAGGTGATGTACCCGTCTTTTTGACGCGTTTGAAATTAGATGTTTATATGATTTGTTGACCTACTTGTAATTTAATGTTTGACTAAATGATTGGATATTTAATCATAATTTTTCATTTCAGCCGTAAGACGTCCACTGCTGGACTTAGGCCTCCCCCAATTTGGGGGGCTTTGCCATAATCGCCTCGCTTGGCAGGCGGGTTGGCGATCGCAGTATGGTGGTTAAATGCATAGAGAACGCTGCTGTCCATTCTCTAGTAAGTCCCTTAGTCGCCTTTTACGACACCCACGGGAAGAAATGGGGTGGTGTTATTCTTTACGTCCGGCACCACTATGGACCGGATATTTAATATGATCAAATTTTTGTATGTTGACTGGCGCATAGATAAATTCACGCCTCCTTCCCATGGGGATAGGTAGAAACTACAGAACGCCATTTGCTACGACCCTTACAATACTCTTTTCCCTCGTTAACGTTCATACATCTGGTCATACACGCACACCGTCTGCGAGTACCACGCGACTGACCATTTTGAAGAACATCCCCAATAAAGTCCACCATAATGTCCTCCAAGGGCGTCCCCTCCTAGCGTTTCCACTCACATCTACCTTGTAAATGCCTTTTCTTAGTGGCCTTTCATTCATCTTCCCAACATGGTCAAACCATTTAAGCATACTCTTTTCAATTTTTGCTACTACATTTTCTTTGAAACCGCACCGTTACATCATGTCATTCCTCAGGCCATCATATATTGTATATGTAGTCGCACCAAACATGCTTCGCAAGGCCTTTCTGGAATTTCCACAGAATTTATACTAGTCATAACATATTTGTCGTTAGGAAGGGCTTGTGGCTAAATAATAACAGCCGCACGGGTTGATCGTTCAGGTAAAGCTACGCTTGCCACGGTTGGTCCGTGGATGGGTGACCATCTTTACATATCAAGACCCTTCCGTGCCTCGGAAAACACATTAAGCTGTTGGTCCCGGCTGTCTTTCGTAGATCTTAGACAGTCGACCAGTCTTACCAAGAGGTATCGTATTACCCAGTAACTGGGTTGCGGAGGTCAGATAGGCAGTCGCTCCATGTAAAATACTGGTGCTCAGCTGCATCCGGTTAGACTGGAAGCCGACCCTATGTAGTTAGGTAAGACAGATGATCTTCCTTTAAACCGCATCGTTGCCTTATCACATAATTCCTATCTATCTTTCATAGTAGCACCATATATGCTTTACAACGACTTTTCGGCATTTCCGTAGTATTTATACTAGTCATAAAATATATGTCGTCATATTTACTGTCTAAGTGTCGTCTCTTCCTTATGCGTGGAGATAAGCTTCCTTCATCCGCAATACTAATTCCTTTAAGATAATTCTAACATCAAGTTATGACGTCATTAAGCCAGTAATAGTCACCCAAATTATCCCTATGTAATGTTTCACGTCATATTAACCATATCCCATTAAATTATATCTAACTATTATAGCTTATATGAAGATTTGGTAAGCTTTATTTATTTTAAAAAAAAATATTTTACGAGTACATCTGATAGCTTTGTAAAATATAGCGTCTATAACATGTGTTATATATTATAAATACATTTTTAAATTAATGATCAAAGAACAGTGGCGAACTCCCGAACAAATTTTTGTTGACATTTTTTTTAGCGTCTGCCTATGAAAAATATGTAAAAATATAGAGATTAAATTGCTGAACAGTTTTGTCTTCAGTTATACCTTTATAGGAAGTCAGGAATTTAAGATATTTCAGGTTGAAGTTTTAGAGGTTATGTTTCATCAACAACAGACTTATCGAAAAAGATATGTAGAAATACCTACTTATTGCTCAAAATATCATTGATAGAAATGCATTTTAAATATAAAATGAACTACGGACTACGTATTCAGAATATTAAGTCCAACCGACGTGCTGCCACATGGTCCACGGAAGTAAGAAGGCAGGTACTTACCTACTTAATTATATGTTCAGAAGAATATTTATTTAATAATCTTGGTCAACTATCTTTAGAGCAGTTAGTTATAGATATACATAGTATGATTCATTACATGGTAAGGGTAGGTCATTGGTAGGTATACGAAAAAAAAACAACTTTTTTTAAATATTTATTCCTTATGTTCTCTAACCACAATGTCATCAAGAAAACCTGCGGGTGCTGTGATATATGGTTGATGTCTGGCCCATCCTAGATATAATACTTCAGTCATTGTATGAGCGCAACATCCAACTCTCCGCTCTCGAGTTAAGTGCCAATGCCGGGTATCGGCGCATTTTATTGACACGTAATATGTTGCAGTTGACACACATGATGCGTGTAGGCCTTACACGGCTACTCATCGTGATAAACAAATCGATGCACACACAACAAAATCCAAGGTATCAGGCAGAATCGGAATCCAGAGTCACAGAAAAATGTCGTCGTATAGGCAAACAATCAGAATCCTTAGGTCAGCTCTAGTCACACAGGGAACCACAAATCTCAGAGTCCATAAGCAGAAGCAGTCGATGAAGTAGAAAATCACGGAAAATCGATGGAAAACAAATAACGAGACGCACGCGAAGACAACGACAAGTTATCAGTGCCAGCCGATTGACAATTGAAATGTCATGGTTTTTTTTGCGATGTTGCCATACTCGATTGCACTACGATGTCATATGTACGTATTAAAAAATTATGACCGCTATAATCTTTAGCACAAGCAATCATTTTTATTTTAACATTTGTATTCTGATACAGAAATATATTGCCTAAGTATATTAATGCAATACGTAAAGCCACAGTGTATGGAACTTGACTAAGATTTATATTACATGGCAACATTAAAAGTATCGCTTAGCCAAAAGTCATGAAGTCAAGCAAGAAAGAAAAAAAACTAAGCCATGATTATTTCTTAGCATTAATAATCTAGTCAAATAAGCTCTTTATTATGATGATATTTTTTTCTGACTTTGATAGTACTTATGTTTGATTTGATAAAACTTAGTAAATTATTTCATCGGTATCTAGTAGGGTGACATACGAAGACGCTCAATAATTTCATCAACAATTCTCTCGCCGGTATCCTTTGTACATTAGCTCTCGAATTTATAAAAGAATTCATAATATAATCATCCAGTTACCGATTTTTGTTTAATCCCAATTTTTTGCAGTAAATTTTAATTATATTAATATAACCCTTTTCAAAGCCTTTCTCCGAAACTTATTCATCATCAGAATTATTATAAAAGGCGCGAGTTTAATCCCAAAAAACAAAGAAACACCCTCCAGTAAAACACAGGAATTCATAAACAAAATTCACACCTGAGATGTTGGGTGTTATAATAATTTTACATCTTTCCGCTTGAGTTGAAAAAAATATAACTCACTGAAACGAGGGTGTAGAGTGACAGCCAAGTTTTACGCTGAATAAGTTGAATGACAAAAAGGATGATAAATTTTATTGTAGCTACAATCAACGAAAGTTATGATTAACAAAATGAGCAATTCTCAATTCAATTCTCAATTCTTTATTGCATACCATAATGTTAAAACTGTAACTGTAAATGTACATGTATAGAACTGTAAATGTATAGAATTTAAGAATTTTAATTATTGTTTTATTAATTATATACACTTGTTCAATTAGTTACTGTAATCTGATAAAAACGATATATATTTATATTTTTTAAATTATTAATTATTGTTTAATTTACTATTATAATTTATTGCTTATTTAATAAAGTGCAGCAGTGTTGCAGTGTTGGCCAAGTGGCAAAGGCCATGAGTTACAAGTTGTAGGTCATTATCATGTATCACCACCGCTCTCAAAACAGTGAACGAAAACATTGTGAGGTAACTATCGTGTCCTAGAACCAAAAATTCAAAGCCATTGGACAACCGTACTGGGCTCGCGTGGTGGATTACGGTCCACTCCCTCTCTCCGAGAGACGGCCTGTGTCCCAGCAGTGGGAACAATATAGGCTGAGTATACTAGACATTTCAACAATCAGTTTCAGTCATTTGACAGTTGGTCAAAGAAAAACAGTTGTGATTTTAATATTTAAGCAGATAATTTATGCTGATAGTTAATTTCGAAAACGATGACTTTCTCTGATTTTTTATTGACTTACAAAATTACAGACCTATTATTGCACACGTTTATTGATTTGGATATAGTCAGATCAGCAGCTCTTGGTAAATGTACCAATAACTGCGGATCTGAGTATTTTTTTTTTCTTCTAAACTATAATAATGAAGCTTCCGTGGGTGCATTTATTATTAGTAAATAGTATTAATATGTATGTTGTGCTTGTCTTACAACTTATGTGTTCATATTTTAGGCGAGGACGCTGGCACCCTAAATACTAGTTAAATCTTACATTTGGTGCCAGAGTTCATTGAAAACACTCACTCCCTTAGTTGTAATGCTGCATAGTATTTCGATAAGTGTTTTTGTACAACTGAAGGTAATAAAAATCTTTTTTTTTTATATATTTAGGAGTGTACTTGTGCGACAAAACTGTCGCACAAGCGTGCATTCGAACTATAGTGAGTCGCAGTACAGTTTTGTCGAACAAGTGTTATTCGCAAATTCATTTGTCGAGCTCGCGGAGTACATCCTATATTTAGATTCGAATTACGCTTTTGCACCATATGTTCGTGCGAAAAATGCTTTAAAGTATAAAAGTCTAAATGCTGAAATCATACTAAATCCCAAATTTTTCCAGGCTTTTCCTACCATTCCACTTTCATATGACTCCAAAAAGATTCAATCTAGCGTACCAAAAATTATCTTTTTATTTGGAGCCCGAAATGCTTGTCAAAAATAGAGCATCCAGTCATTCCTTTTCAAACTTGCCTCACACTGCCATGCACCCATTTCAGCCCGCGTCCGAGCATTAATTAAACGGATGAGCCCAATTTCAGGTTACTCCTTTCATGCTAATTGAAATAAATGTAAAAGTTTTAATCAACGAATGGAAAGAGGGGTGTGGACCTCTGAATAGTGTTGGGCGATTTGACTTATAATAGAGAAAAATAGACTAGAGTATACTACGAAGGGCTACTGAAGGGCTTGTGGCTAAGTAATAATAGCCGAATAGGTTGATCATTCTGGTTAAGCTACGCTTGCCGCGGCTAGTTCTTGGATGGGTGACCATCTCTACATAAAAGACCCTTTCGTGCCTCGGAAAGCTCGTTAAGCCGTTGGTCCCGGCTGTCTTTCCTAGATCTAAGACAGTAGTTACGGGTCGTCAGAAGCCCGAAAGTCTGACAACCAGTCTTACCAAGGGGTATCGTATTACCCAGTACCTGGGTTGTGGAGGTCAGATAGGCAGTCGCTCCATGTAAAATACTGGTATTCAGCTGCATCCGGTTAGACTGGAAGCCAACCCCAACATAGTTGCGAAAAGGCTTAGCAGATGATGAAGAGACTAGAGTAGACTACATTAATTTCAATGACTATCACTAATTTGTGAATATCGTTAATGATACTGTCATTGAAAACAAGTTTAAAAGCTCATACAACCCGACGAGTGTCCACCGTGTTTAAAATTATTAATTCAAAGATGCCATAGAGAATCCGACCGATCTATTTTCCCTAATTTTAAGTTTTGAACTAGAGTTTGTCAATACTTAATGATAAATGATTTTATTTCTGTATGTTTATTTGAATATTTCTTATACTATGCTGCTCATTATGTGCATTTTGTATGACATTAAAACAATATATTACGAAACTATGAGAAGGTCTGTACAAACAGTTTTACACGTCAATAATATTTTTAAAACTAGATGATGTCGGCGTTTCTTATCTGAGTATTCTGCGAAAACAGGTCAATACAGGCTAAGACATCACTGTCTCTTTTATAGTCCAGGCATCTAGACGTCCAGAATCTTGGTCAGATTATGTAAAGATCATGTAGATTGGTGTCTGGGATGGTCATCTGAGGTATGAACCGCACAGATTGTCCAGTCACAGCACGCATTTGTCAGTAATCGTACGTCTCAATTTAGAACTTAAAAGCTGAACAATTCCAAGGATTATTTAGAAAGGCTGCAATAATTAAAATAATATAATTATTTCCGAAGTAAACATTTATGTCAGTGAATATAGGTATATATTAATCACCATCGTCTGCCTTGCTAGCCTTTTTTCAACTACATATGTCATAGTTGGCTCTAGTATCATCGTCATCATTTCAGCCGTAAGACATCTACTGCATGACATTAGCCACCCCCAATTTAGGTGGCTTCACCATGGGCTCTGTCATAATCGTCGCGCTTGGCAGGTGGGATGGGGATCGGAGTATGGTGGTAAAATAAATAGAACACGCTGCTGCCCATTCTCTAGTAAGTTCCTTAGTCGCCTTTTACGACACCCATGCGAAAAAATGGAATGATACTATTCTTTACGTCCGGCACCACACGTGCTGCTTCTAGTATATCTAATGCAATACATATAGATTGATTGTCTATATGGCACATATTTTCTAATATCTAATGCAAAACACAGGGATTGTTTGCCTATAGTGCATATCTTATATCTTTAAACGAGCAATTCTTGTATATGTATATATATAATCTGAATCTCGGAAACGGCTCCAACGATTTTCATGAAATTTAGTATACAGGGAGTTTCAGGGGCGACAAATCGATATAGCTAGGATTCATTTTTATAAAATGTCGTTTTATTCGTGTTTTCAATGGCCAACTTTATCGATAATCAACTTGAACATAAACTTATTATTTTAAACAAAATTTACCAAAAAATACCGAGCAAAGCTCGGTCATCCAGATATTTTAACATTAACACCAGTAAACTATTATTTTTGGGAACAGTATAAACAACAATCATTTTGTAACAATTAGTAATCAACTTGTAATTAAATCGATTGTACCAAAATTACAACAACGAAAGCCAGATCCACACAATAGCTTAGAACTGTATGGAATCAACAAACAGGGCTAAACTAAGGCCTTGAGTAAACGTGCTCGCCAAGCCTTGATTCGCAACGACAATATCCCAAAGCTGTAGCAGAACTACAAACTACTTGAGTTTGAATCCTAACCAATTCAACAAACAGATGGATTTGCATTAACACGTAGTTATACCTAGTGTGTATTTGAAACAAAGCAATTTTGAACATGGTATCGTATGTATCTTTCTAGCTGTACCGTAATGTATAGTTTATCGTATTAACCAGTAACTGGGTTGTGGAGGTCAGATAGGCAGTCGCTCCATCTAAAATACTTGTATTCAGCTACAGCCGGTTTGCCAGGAAGCCAACCCAAACATAGTTGAGAAAATGCTGGACTGATAATGAATATCTTAAAAAAACATAGTGTTTGTCGAAATACTTCAAAAATAAATGGATTATTTCGATTCGCTTTCGTTTATCGTGTAGCCTTTTATGAGGTGTTTGAAAACTATGCTAGTAGTAGATTAACACCAACTGCAGGCCCAGTGCAGTTGGCCGGTTGGAAACATTGGTAACTCAGTAGTAACAATCGTGCCTTACGCGCTTTATTTTGTGTAAATTTCATCACCAATGCTCTCAAATCTGTGAAGGAAAACATCGCGAGGAAACAGGCATGTTCTAGAACCAAAAATTTGAAGCCATCTCACATCTATCGTGAATGCGTAACAGGCAGACAGAGTCACTGTTGTATTTATAATATTATAAATAATAATTTGATAAAAAGTATAGATTTAATTTGCATGTGACCCTAGACGGGTGAAGGACATACGTAAATAATTCCTAATACCAAACTGGATAGATAGATTAACCGGTTGAATCGTGTTATCACAGTAACGATTAAATAGCCATTGTGACTCGCGTCGATCCACGTTCCGGCTTACAGAGGGTCAAAGAGAACTTCTGCGCAAAATACGATAAATTTCCGTGTATTTTTAGAACGGTACACAAAGGAAAACTCAATAAAGTTTATAAATAAACTTCCACTTGTCTTAAGCCCATGCCTATAGGCTTCATCTCGCTAATTTGACGGCTACTTTCACCCTAATCCAGAGAGTGCGGTGATGCGAATAAGTTTTGTGTAAACAGTTGAATAAACCACCCATTAGTGCTTTTTGTACGATTGAATAAACAGGCCTGCATAGCTAGGCCACGGCTCCGTGAAATGGCCCAGAGTCCGCGAATGCATGTTAAAATAAAGCAGAAAGTTACGTAATAAAATGTTTTAGCAGGAAAGTTTTTTGGGTTTAAATTAGAAAGGAAAGTGTTGGGTTTTTTATTAGACTTTTTATTCATCCTTGTTGCAATAATCTTGTTCATATAATAATACAAGCTTCTGCCCGTGACTACTTTCGCGACAAATTTTTGCTCTCCTTCCCGTCGTATCGAATTGTCTACCAGTTTTAGTTGCTGCTCCGCTCCTTTTAATTGTAGCGTATGGCTATGTTATATTGCCTATAGCATTTCTCAATAAAAAGGCTACTCAACACAAAAAAAAAAGCAATTCGGACCAGTAGTTCCTAAGACTAGTGCGTTCAACCAAACAAACAAACTCTTCAGCTTTATGATATTATAAGTAAAAGTAATAAGTATAGATTCATAATTTAATAACCTAGTCAAACATAAATTGTAACTCAACACTTAATTTTAAAATTAAAGTTGCGAAGTTTTTTTTTTCCTTCCTCCAGATCCTTACTATAGTTTTGTTTAGTTACCCTCGAAACCACTCATACATATGCCTAAGATATTCTATTGTTTATTCACATCAAGGCCAAAACCTGAACAAAACAACACAAATTCTTTGAACCTAAGTAAGCATGAAACCAACGTGATTGTTGATCCGCTTTGAGACCTAAAATAAAAGGATCTTCCAAATCTTGACAATCATAAGAGGATTATTAATGTTATTCGTTTTATTTGTCTAGCATTGTTGACAGACTCTAGGTGAAACAAGGGTATAGAAATATGAATTCTTCACATATAGTTCTAGAGAAAAAAGTCAATCGATTTAGGAATACAAGTGCTTTGTCGTAGCACTAAGACCATGACCATTTTGTGCTCCTACATAGCCTATTCCTCCTTCGTTAGACTCCATGAAGATATCGCAATAGTTAGTTATCTAATGCAAAGTGAACATAAAAGTTTGTTATACAAGCATTAAATAAACATAATTTACACATCTTTTATACATCTATACTCTATACATACTATAATATATATACATACAAACCATACATTTGAAAAAAAAACTCTTTGTCTGTTTGTAATATCAAAATAACTGCTTTTAACTAATTGTGCATGAAACTATATACGGTACTTATAACAAAAACTATTTGTTAATTTTTTTCCGGTCCATCTGTCTGTCTGTTTGTACCTCCGAAGGGGCAGGACCGATTTCGATGGGACTTAACGTGGTAGAAAGCAGATGTTATAACGAGTTAAATGATATGTCTTTGTCCCGATAGCACGTTCCCGTGAGATATTTCCGACATCAACGCGGACGCAGCCGCGGGCAGTAGCTAGTATAAAATACTTATGATAATAACACATATAAACCAGTGAAGTCAAAATTTAAACTAACCAGAGGGGCATCCTAATAGCAATGATGATGAAGGAAAACTAAAAAATATATCGGATTGACATGAGCGATCGAAAAGCTAATGTTAGTCCTATTAAAACTTGTTAAAGAAATACGAAACACTCTAAAACAATTACCCCTTGCCTAAGCCCTCAGACCAAACCCAAGTGGAGGTAACGTAGGCAATATTTAACGGATAACAAACAAAGATACCTCAATTGATGACTGTGTAAACAATTCTTTATAAATTTAGGGTTGATAGTTTTTCGACCATCAAGGGCAAGAGATGCGCAACTCTGCTTCGCCGTTTTCGCGCCAGCCCCAACACCATTCTAAGACCGTTGGCTGAGAGGACGGACTCTCCGATCTTGGAGCGGTAAATACGACTACACTAAGTAAAGTAGATATTCCCCAGAACCCAGTGGCGCGTATTGCTTTACTGTATAGATACGCACTAGGACACCTGTTCGTGTCTAAGTAGACAAACAAACGTGGGCTTCTTTTACGTATGATAATTTAGTTAATTGGTCAATAATTTCGGGACATACATTAAAATGTAATTTCAGACTTGTGGTGATTTATTGAAGTAGGCACTGCTTATATGCCTATATGCAATGCACGCCACTGCCAAGATCGGCGAGCCGCTTAGAATAAATCTTACTAACACTAGTTTATATTGTTACTAACAAATATGGAAGTGATTCTGAAATAGATGTTTATTGATTTTATTTATATTTATAGCACAGCTTCAACCGAACTAAAAGGAAACAACTTTTTACCTTGAAGACATATAAAGGGCACACGAAAAGAGATTGAATGTTATGTTAACAATGGAATTTTTCATCCGCTTCCTCGTCTGTTAAATAGGGTAAACGCGACAGTTCCCGACTGATACAAATTGCGGCTTAATCCAACGATTGAGCGTGAACTATGGGAGTCGTTACGCGGATCCAGCCGACATAATAGTCCTTCTTTGTCGCTAATGTGCCATAAAGGGAGAGCTGTCCTCACGGCAAACGGTTTTGACGGTCAATCGGGTTCTGGACAACGAATCCGGATTTTACCCTAGTTACTAGTGTGTATGTGTGTGTGATATGAATTTGGTGTGGTATCTATACATGTATATTTTTTATTTTTTATTTATAGGAGCTTTTTAGTGATGTCAGTCCCATCGTATCCTAAACAAAATTGTACTTTCACAAGGTTATTTATATATTAATACGTGAAGCAAAAACTTTGTACCCATTTTTTATGAAAATTAAGCGGACGGAGTAGTCTGAAATTCGGCAGAGTCAAAGTTTATGTAGACAACATTTCTATTTTTATATGTTTTAAAATGAATTATGGTTGATTTTCTACCACTTGGCGACCACTAGACTAGTCACTAGTAAATCTGTGATTCTGTGTTTTAATTGGTTGAAAATATTTAGTCGGATTCAAGCAACATACCATTTCGCCGGGTCTGTGCGAAGGGTTAGGCAGTGGTGTACCAACAGTACCTACAACCACTTTTGCCAGTTATGTAATAGGGCCAGCCTAATGCCATCAACCGATCACAAATTTGGGCTACTACTAAGAAACTGCAGTCAGAACAATACAATTGAAATTCGCTAATTGGCCGACCAGGAACATAGGAACGAAACAGTCCTATAAACTATTTCCAGTACCAGATTTCGCTGTGTTCCAGTTTGAGAAGTGTTGGTGAAATTGCACGTGGAACATTTCATTTGTAAACTTGTATCCCCAAGGATAATGCTTTAGCAACAAGGCGATATGCGGTGGCAACCAAACCACCTTTCATTTGGTGAATTTGTCTACCTGTAACTGCTACTCAATTCTACGTTTTATTGACATATTATGTAACCTTATGAGGAATGTTCTTCAGAAGTTAGATGCATAGTACTCACAACCACCGTGCGTGTATAACCAGATGTATGAACGTAAACGAGGCAAAATCATTTACCATATTATTTTAAGGCCATCATTTTCTTATGTAATGTCTGAATGTCAGGTGGCGTTCCGTGGTTTCTACCTACCCCCATGGGAAAAAGGCGTGATTGTATGTATGTATGTATTGCTTGTATGTAAGTATGTTTCAAAATAAAATAGCTGAGTAGTTTAGGAAATACGACAATTTCGTTTATTTTCCAGAATAACTTTAAAACTTCTCATTTGTTTGCAGACTTAAAAAAATAATGTTATTTACCTCCCAAAAGTGACTCCCGTATTCAAAATACATTTATATACGTCAGATGACCGTGTTTGGGTGACAGAAATTCGTATGTGTACCAAATTTCAGTTTAATCAATTCATTATATTTGGAGCAAATTGGTTATAATAGACGGACAGGTAGAGATAAGAGTGATCCTATTAAAGGTTCCCTTCTATCAATCGGATGCACAAAATCGTTAATTAAATTAATACTTTTACCTTTTATAAGTTCAAGACATTCTACGGCGTAGCAACTGGCGTAGCATCGTAGCATAGGGTCTACGCTTTTGTCACTACGGAGATAAAATTAATAAAATATTCCACTTATTTTAATTTGAAGGTTGACTTCCTCCTTTCCAGTGCATAACTCCTTTTGATTATTTTCCGTGTAAGTCTGCTGAAGGAAATTATTAAAGAAGGAATGTGACTGAGCTGCTCAAAGGCGAGGCAAGACGAGGTACTTTTGAACAAAGGCATGTAATAATAGATGTTTACGTTACATAGGTACATGGTCCTCAAACTCGTACCCTAATTATGTAACAGCCTAATCACAAACTGACTCATTTTTATATAATGATGAAAATTCGGTTCAACAACGTAAGTAACGTTGTTGAACCGATTTTTTTTTAAACTTTTGTAGTATCGGATATCAATATCATCATTATATAAAAATGAATGTTATTTAAATGCCAAAATGAAATTGGTTGCTAATGTTAGTATTTTACGCTATTTTCCAGTAAGCCTTGGCAAAAACCCTTTTTAAGACACATTGTTTTAGTTGTTCTCTTCACAATTAAAAAAAATGTGAAACACAACTGTTAAACATGAAATTGTAAAAAACCCCGACCAAAACAAAAAAAAACGTCAAAAAAGCAAATAATAAACGTATTGACACTTTTAAGTTTAATATGAAGTTGTAGGTAATATTTTCATCAAAAGATCGTCATATCAAAATTGATGAAACGATTTAGATTAAACATGTCTAAAAACCACCGCTAAAAAGAGTTCTTTTAAATAAAATAAGCAGCATTCAAATCGGTTCACCCGTTTAAGAGACACGGTACCATAAACAGACACGTCTGTCACGTAGCGGTCAAACTTAAAACATATTATAACACCCCTTTTTTCGTCGGGGGTTAAAAAAAAGTATGGAAGGATCGCATCAAGAGGCGTTCTGTAATTTCTCTATCCTCATGTAGGAAAAAGACGTGAGTTTATATATGGCTGTCTGCATAAAACTGTCAGCTATTCCTAATTGAAATGGGCTGTAAAAACATAACACAACAACAATAATAATAAGGTATAATATAATTTAACAAGGCAGTATTAAATTACATTCTGTAACACTAGCCCCAAAATTACAACCCATGGGTGTCGTAACACAAAATTATTACGTAGTTCCGTTATAAACGTAAGGTTTATGTTTACCACATTACTTAAGTAAAACTCAACCAACTCCTGCCCAAGGCTTCGACCGTGTACATGTCGGTAATTACCCCATGGGAACGTGTTACCGGGACAAAAAGAAGCCTATTTTCTTCCCCAGGATACCATGCATGTACTGCCAAATTTCATCGAAATCCGTTCTGTGGCGTGAAAAGGTAAAATACAGACAGTTAGTATTAGTAACTATTAACAAAGGCTATAGGTACTGAAGAATTCCCCTTAAAGTACTCTGCAAATTACAATAAGTAAGGCCCCATTATCACACGCCAATCTACATGGTCTTCACATGATATAACCAAGATTATGTCTGGACTTTATAAGAGACTGTGACCACTGAGTTTTATTAACACGCTTTTATTAGCTACATACGTATATTAGTATGTGCCTATGTAATGGAAACTATGAACATGATTTTGACCCCTTTTAAAACGTCGGATTAACTCGGACAAAATGGTCCCCACGACCAATAATAACCGTATATACACGCTTTATTAATAATTTATTTCAGAATATACATTCCATAAAATTGTTAGTAAGACATACTTAAAACTATGTTAGTTAGATTATAAATGAATACACAAAATTGCGCTACTTAACATTATACCGGGCACCCCCGGAGCCGTGAATGGCATTCCAGTGCCTCACAACTGGGCAATCCACCTTTTCCAGTATGGTATTCAGTAGACCGTTGGTGCTGCCTCGCACGCGGCGCATCAGGGAGGCCACTAAAAGAGTGGCCATATACGTCATTAGATAGGCATTTTAATACAGAGCAATAACTTCTATGGCGATTTGTTTCAAATAGCTGTGTGAAAAAAGTTATGACGATATTTTGAAAGTCGTACTGGACGCTAGGTAAAGGAAAACTTGAATTCAATAGTTAATCAATTTTAGTGGTGTTTGTTTGAATTCTCCAAATGTAAGTATTCCGATGATAATAAAATAAATATCTGGTTGACCGAGCTTTGCTCGGTATTTTTTGGTAAATTGTGTTTAAAATAATAAGTTTATGTTCAAGTTGATTATCGCTAAAGTTGGTCATTGAAAACACGAATAAAACGACATTTTAAACGACATTTTTTTATATAAAACGACATTCTTTTAACGTGAATCCTAGCTAGATCGATTTATCGCCCCCGAAACCCCCTGTATACTAAATTTCATGAAAATCGTTGGAGCCGTTTCCGAGATTCAGATTATATATATATATACAAGAATTGCTCGTTTAAAGATATAAGATATAGTATCCTCCAGCTGGTCTGATGATGGATCTGAATGCATCTAGCATCAACGGAACTCTTAAATAGCTACTAGTAAATCCATCGAGTTTGGGCTCATTAGATGTGTCTCAACTAGTCCTGTTCATTTGACCTGATGATGATGACCAGAAAGCTGACCTGAACGGAATACAGCGGAATCCTTTTTTTTGGATGGGAAATCATCAAATGACTTCTCCCGCTCTGGGCGGAGCGGGAGAAGTCTCTGACTTTTACTGACTAAAACCCACCCGTGTTCCTTCAGTTGCCTATGTGCCAGGGTCACGGTAACTCTTTCGAACGAATCTTGCGACCCTGGCAGGATTCGGTCCTAGCAGACCCCTTCAGTGAAGCTGACATCTCTTTGAGGCGCGCGTGGAACACTACACGCCGTTGACCCAAGCCTGGTCCTTATCGGGCGGTGAGCTATCCATTGCAAGGACACGGTGGAGCATACGGTGGAGGTGTGCCCTGCCTGGGCGGGGCACCGCCGTGTCCTCGTGGAGGCGATCGGCGGCGGCGACCTCTCGCGTCCGGCCCTGGTGCGAGCCATGGTACGGAGCGAGAGGGAATGGAAAGCCGTCACCTCCTTCTGCGAAGCAGTAATGCTCGCGAAGGAGGAGGCGGGGCGCGTGAGGGAGTGGCAGTCTCTGCGCCCTCACGCCCCTAGCCGCCGCAGGAGGAGACGCCCCGGGCGTCGGGAGTCGATTGCGGACTCCCGGCCACCGTAGGCGCGAGCTTGCGGGTGGCGAGCAATGGGTAGCTCGCCGCCCGGTAAGGACCAGGCTCGGGTCGACGGCGCGCAGTGTTCCACGCGCGCCTCAAAGAGATGTCAGCAGCAGTGTAGGGGTCTACTAGGACCGATGCCTGCCGGGGTCGCGTGATTGTTCGAAAGAGATACCGTGACCCTGGCACATGGGCAACTGATGGAACACGGGTGGGTTTTAGTCAGTAAAAGTCTGACACGCCCTCCCGCTCCGCCCAGAGCGGGAGAAGTCATTTTGATGATTTCCCATCCTGAAAAAAAAAAAAAAAAAAAAAAAAAAAAAAAAAAGCTATCCATTGCTCGCCGCCCGCAAGCTTGCACTTACGGTAGCCGAGAGTCCGCTACTGACTCCCGACGCACGGGGCGTCTCCTCCTGCGGTGGCTAGGGACGTGAGGGCGCAGAGACTGCCAATCCCTCATGCGCCCCGCCTCCTACTTCGCGAGCATTACTGCTTCGCAGAAGGAGGTGAGAGCTTCCCATTCCCTCTCGCTCCGTACCATGGCTCGCACCAGGGCCGGACGCGAGAGGTCGCCGCTGCCGATCGCCTCCACGAGGACACGGTGGTGCTCCGCCCAGGCAGGGCACACCTCCACCGTATGCTCCACCGTCTCCTCCAGACGATCCTCGCAATGGAAACACCCGAGCGTTTCCTCCCGCTTTATCTCAACAGGAACCCACCAAATCACCCATGCCCGGTGAGGACCTGCGTCAGGCGGAAGGTGAGGATGCCGTGGTGCCTCTATCCACTCCTCAAAGAGGGGACTTACCGCCGCAATTGTGGCGTGATACAACGGAACCCTTGAATAGCTACTAGAAAACATATCGAGTGTGGTCATCCAGCATCCAGGTCAGTTACCAGGTAATCGTCATCAGGCAAAATGAACAGGGCTCGTCAAGAAACATCGAATGAGCCCAGACAAGATGGGTTTACCAAAAGCTATTCAAGAGTTCTGTTATCCAGTGTCCAAGTCAGTCACCAGGTCATCGTCATTAGGTAAAATAAATAGGACTCGTTGAGACAAATCTGATGAGCCCACACTTGATAGGTTTACTAGTAGCTATTCAAGGGTTCCGTTATGTAACGACCAGGTCCATAATCAGACCACCGCGCTAGTACTATATTATTGTCTTATCATCGGAATTAGTACATTTGCAAATATACAAACCAAGACCACCAAAAGTGATTTACTCTTCGACTGCTCCATTTCGTCGCCGTCCAACACCTACGTTCTACCAAACATCGCCACAACTTTTTCCACACGGTGAATTGATATGACGGCTCATAGTAGTTATTCTTATACATTAAAATACCTATCTTGGACATGCATATGCGTATCTTGCATATGCGTGGTTGTTATTGGTGTTGGGAGCAGTTTCTATACATCTTTACCGATTCTCTTTTGGCGTACTTATCAAGGACTGATGACAATACAGAAATTTTATTTTGTGCCATTATCCTTACCAAGATAGCAAAGAAAAACTGTCTTCGAAAACTACAATGAAATACGTCACAAAATACGAAAACTACAATGACATACGTCACAAAATACAAAAACACGCTGATATACGTCACAAAATTCGAAACAGCTTAAAAAATAGACAATAATTTATAGTTTAAAAACACGTTTCCATAGAAAACTAAACGAAAAAGTAGAAAATAATGGAAACAAGCGTGGGATTCTTAATATCAATGAAAAAATAACTCAAAAAACTGTACAAAGAAGCTAAAACTATGGACCAATAAGATCGCCCATTGTCTGTTCCTGGGGAAAATCAAGAAAATGTATTCAAGTATGCGAAGCAAGGAAAATTCCTGGTTTTCTTAGTAAAGACTTGTGTTATAAAACCAGCAATAGCCTAAAGGCTAAAGCTTATCTTGGAACCTCGCCTTTTGCAAATTGACGGGTCGATATATACGGAGCTCCTGATAAACCCAACATCAAATGGTTTTTGATTTAACAAGAAACTTCAGAGTTTAACACTTTAGAAATTTGCTCTTGAAAAGCAGGTTTGCTTATCAGGTGTTTGTTCATTTCAGTGCGTTTATTAATATTCTTTTGCTCCTTTATTGACATTTAGCATTTTTTTGCTGAAATGCAGCGGGTTTTTGTGTCTCTTAATGTTTACTACTTACAATTTTATAGAATCAAGTTCTTCTAACTGAACAGACAGTTGAGCTGCTGGGGAGTTTGTTGCGCCACTTCTTCTTCCCAGCTAACGCACTAGGAAGTGGAAAAGGGCGGGCTTTTTGGGGGACTATCTTTTGTAATTGTGACGTACGAAAAGTGCTGATCCTCAGCCAAAGAATAAAAGACTTTTGATTTTTAACCGACTTCAAAAAAAGGAGGAGGTTATCAATTCGACTCTATGTTTTTTTTATGTTTGTTACATCATAACTTTTGATTGGGTGAACCGATTTTGATGATTCTTTTTTTTTATTTGAAAGGTGGTGCTTTCCGAATAGTCCTATTTTTTGGTTCTATTCGGATAATGGGGTCCATGTGGAAACCATATAAATCTTAAAATTGCATTAAGTATTTGCACGACAAATGAACGAATAACGCGATTAGATTAATGCAGAGTATCTACCATAACTAAAAAGTTAAAAAATAAAAACTTTTTACAAAAAAAATACAACCGACTTCCTTTAAAAAACACTACAAAGGTAAAAATAACTTTAATTTCGGAAGTCGGTGACAAAAAACCTTAAATACAGATTCTAAGACACTGACTTCCGAAATTAAAGTTATTTTTGACTTTGTAGTGTTTTTTTTTTAAGGAAGTCAGTTGTTTTCTTTTTTTGTAAAAAGTTTTAAGTACGTTTTACTTTAATTCTTGTTCAACTTCATCATCATCATTACAGCCGTAAGACGTCCACTGCTGGACTTAGGCGTCCCCTAATTTGGGGAGCTTCGCCATAATCGCCACGCTTGGCAGGCGGGTTGGCGATCGCAGTATGGTGGTAAAATGCATAGAGAACGCTGCTGCCCATTCTCCCGTTCAACTTACGGAACTATTATGGGATCAAGTTTTAGCAAAGTATGCAATGGAATGAAACTAAGAAGATAAAGAGGTTTTAACCGTAGAAAAGGTTCATTAAGAAATTAATTACAGAACATTCAAAAACACAGGATTATGAAGATCGAGTTCTAGGAATTTCGTCCACGGTCGAAAGCTCAGAGAAAATCCTTTGAACAAAAACTTGTTGGAAAAAAGAGATGAACCGCACTTTAATCAACGTTGATTGTTTTATTTAATTGTGAACTTTGGATGTGAACACCAGCGGGAGTAAAATACTAAAAAACCTTATACAAGATTCGAAAAATTAAAAATAATTATCATCATAACAGATGCTCTTACAGAATTAACAAAAAAATAGATTTGGTTCTAGTAAGTTGCCGCTGCTCCGTCCACTTCGCTGTTACTCTTTTGAAATGTTTCGCAATATTATATACACATTAATTATACCATTATATGTGAAAACGATACTAGAATAAAATTACTGTACCAAAATAGCAAAAATTATTTAAAATAATAATAAACTAACTAACTGACTGACTTATTAACTGACTGGTAAATTATATCGTAAATGAGATATATTATGTAGAATGTATCTATACACCATGACATTTTAATTGTCTTACAACGGCAGCCCACTTCATGTATCAAATGACTACTACACATCCATAAGAAAAAAAATTAAGATTTGATTTTTAACCGATTTCAAAAAAAGGAGGAGGTTATCAATTCAAAAAAATAAAAATATTATTCATTATGATGACGCAGGACGTAGTTTTAAATTGATATCTTGTCTCATGAAAAATGAGATTGATTTATTTAGTCGACTCGTGCGCTGGATTGGTATGTTCTCTACCGACTGATACGTAAACATTATTAACATGATATTTCATAATTCGAATGCATTATTTACTTTTCTTAATACCGGTAACATTTTTTTAATCACGCCTAGAGGTATATTATGTCGGATACATTGAGTGGACAACCTTTGTAAGACGACTTAAAAGTCACGGTGTATAATGCCAACATACTTACAAATATTGTAAAAGTAAACGATTTCTCTGATATTTTAACAAGTAATCATTTTGTGTATCTCTGTGAAGGTGCTATTATTGATCGAAGCTGTGAAGTGAGTTTTAAGTACATCCTTCTGAATTCTAGAATCTGTGTTAGCAAAAAAATATAAATGATAAAATTAAATCAGCAATCAGTTTATTTTTGTCTCGATTACTGTTCTAAGAAGCAAAAACAGCCTGTTTCCAAGGATTCTTATCTTAGAAATAGTCCTCTAATTTAAAGTATGCTTGTTTAGAAAGTGTATTTTCTAAACAAGCTTATTATATTTAATATGAGTTATAAATTTTCTTTCATTTAATTGCAATATTTTGTTGTAACATTTAAC
This sequence comes from Aporophyla lueneburgensis, assembly GCA_932294355.1. Lineage (NCBI taxonomy): Eukaryota > Metazoa > Arthropoda > Insecta > Lepidoptera > Noctuidae > Aporophyla > Aporophyla lueneburgensis. The sequence goes on along the minus strand of OW028745.1, from coordinate 24,131,364 downwards.
ACAGTTCGCCATAAAAGATGTGTTTACTGAAGATAATCCTTTTAAAGGATATTTCTCACCCACTTCCACCCAAAGATAATTCTTTTGCATGAAGTGTCGAAGTGCAACGTGGCAATGTTGTCAGTATTTTTGCTAGTTATTAGATCTTTTTTTCGGACTATCATACTAGTACTGCACGTCACTATTACTGCTATACTGTGCATTCCTTATTCGGGTAAGAAAATAGTATTGATTAATTATCTATTGATTGTTAAACAAAATTCTTCTGAACTCATTTTTCACACAGTGCAGTACTCGAAATTCTTACGGGTTCTTTATTTTCCCTCGTATTAACGAGAGAAACAAAAGAACTTTAAGCCTTGTCACAAAAATATAAACAATAAACCGAATCAATCGATCTCTCCAACAGATCAGAATCTGACCAAAATCCATTGAATCGAAATCATTCAGAGACTGCACGATAGTGGTTATCGTTTGCCGTACCGTTGACCGAATCATTCGATCTTATCGATTTACATGGCCTACATGATGCTAATGATATTGGTCTTCCAATTAAGGTATTGCAGCTCAAAAGTACAGGTATACTGATTTTGATTTTGCCAGGTGTACCTTTACACCTGGCAAAATGATACAAAGATGTCATTTTGTTATAATTTTAGTCGTTTTCAACTTTACGTAATGTAACGTCAAAAAATACCAAAGGGTTAGACAGAGGTGTGCCTGTAACGCATCCACATTTCACCAGTTAAGTGTCATGAGGGTGAGTCTATTGCCATCAACCGGGCACATAAGAAAACTCCATCCAACCCTAGATAACAAATTTGTCAGTTCGTTAAAAAGTAACTGATAGATGTAATGGTTTAATAGTATCCAGACTTTTCTTTTCCCATAAATCTGGAAATAATATCCTACCTACCAGATATCCCGTTGTCGATAAATGCTCTGGAACAAATAATGGGTTTTTCTAATTGAACGCGGTGGTCCGCAACCAAACCTGCAATCTGCAATTAATTTCTATTTACTGCATACTGATGAAGATATTGATCACAAAATGATTATCAAAGATTGTAGAAGATGCTCTGTTTTATATAAGTAACGTAATATCCAGCTTTGTTTCTCAGGAGGATTTGATAGAGGCGTACCTATAGTACACCCACTTACTCTAAGTCCTATTTCATAGAAGGTGAGCCTATTGCCATCAACTAGAGACAAATCCAGGCTGCTAGAAAAAATGCCAGATAGAAAACCCCAATAACACTGGTTGGGCACCTTAAGTGACCCAAATTGACTTGTTAATACTTATTTTTGTTATACCTATGTATTAGGTCATTTCTTTAGCAATAATTAATTCGTTTCAAATGGTTTCTATATGTTGGTATCTGTGGCTATTTGGTTCGCGCGCCTTTCGGATCGTGCGTTGGGATTTGCTGAACCTAGCGACACTAGCGCCATAGTTTGGCCACCGCTCCCCGAGCGCCGACCAATGAGAACCCGCCAGTCTTCTTTTTTTTTCGAAAACTCTCCGTCGGTGCTTTTCTTGTAATTTTGAGGAAAAGTTGGTTTTTCACCGTGATGGACAGCTAAAGTTTGAAGAAACTGGTTATAAATACCCAACAGTGATCTGACAATTTGTTTCGTGAAAGTGCTTCACGGTGTGAGCTGCTGACAGTTGCTGGTGAGGCGTCCCGGAACTGGTCTGAAGGTTAGTGGGCCAATAGTTTTCAGTGCTGACGTCGAAACTATTTATCATTCTTCAGCTCACAGGGTGGGTTTCATAGGAATCAATGTAATTAGTATCAAACATAAATTTTTACATTTGAGCTCCCCGCGTGCTGTCGGCTATTTACACGCCGCTTCACCATTTAATTTGAGCGACCTATGGATCATGGTTGGGCACCTTAAGTGACCCTTTACTTGTTAATACTTATTTTTGTTATACCTATGTATTAGGTCATTTCTTTAGCAATAATTAATTCGTTTCAAATGGTTTCTATATGTTGGTATCTGTGGCTATTTGGTTCGCGCGCCTTTCGGATCGTGCGTTGGGATTCGCTGAAACTAGCGACACTAGCGCCATAGTTTGGCCATCGCTCCCCGAGCGCCGAACAATGAGAACCCGCCAGTCTTCTTTTTTTTCGAATATCTCCGTCGGTGCTTTTCTTGTAATTTTGAGGAAAAGTTGGTTTTTCACCGTGATGGACAGCTAAAGTTTGAAGAAACTCGCTTTAAATACCCAACAGTGATCTGACAATCTCTTTCGTGAAAGTGCTTCACGGTGTGAGCTGCTGACAGTTGCTGGTGAGGCGTCCCGGAGCTGGTCTGAAGGTTAGTGGGCCAATAGTTTTGAGTGCTGACGTCGAAACCATTTATCATTCTTCAGCTCACAGGGTGGGTTTCATAGGAATCAATATAATTACTATCAAACCATAACTTTTCACATTTGAGCTCCCCGCGTGCTGTCGGCTATTTACACGCCGCTTCACCAAACACTTTGCCGGATCTGGGAATCGAGCCCAGGACCAATGAGTCGATCAAAGTATTGCATATAGTGAACGAAATGCCTGAGATACTAAAACCAATGTCATCAAAGCCAATTTCGCTTATTAGTAAAGGATCGAAAATCAATATCAATACACTAAGGAAGACCAGTAAATTCATAAGACTGCGTAAAGATTCAATAACCCCATGTTTTCTGTATCGTGAAATAATATCGTCCATTTTTATGATCGTTCGTGTATAAGGGTGACATATTTGACCCGGATCGACCAATCGATTGGCCCGTAATGGAAGTTCTGAATGACGAAATTTCGCGACCCGCGTCACGTACACTGGACCAAATAAGTGCGCACAGTGATTTTCATTATGCCTGTTATGGTTTTGTTGCAACACTTTTGCTTTGTGTACTTGTTTTTTTTAGTGCTGTAATATTATGTTTGGGACATGATTTGGTTTTGCTATTTATTGTTTTTTCTTTGTTTGTTTGTTTATTTTTGTGTGAATACTGCTCCATTGCAGTAGCCGCCATGGGCTTTGTTGTATTATTTTATGTAGGTAATTTATACGTGTGAGGAATCCTATGCCATTAGTTTTAAAAGACAGTATTTAATAATAATTATTGTTTAGCAACAGTATCATTTAATTGTTAAGTAATTGTAAAACTTTAGTTCTATTGCATGGAATAAAAGGCTTTTTTATTTTATTTTATTTTTATTTTATTATTGTTTACCAATACTAAATAGTTAGATCTAAAGCCCGGCTTTCTGTACGTAGTTTATTTACAAAGGCTCACGATACTACCCCGTTCATTTAAGTTGAATTACTTAAAGAGATCCGGGCATAAAGGTTCCGTTTGCTGCCGGACGTAAAGAATAGCACCATCTCATTCCTTCCTGAGGGACTTACTAGAGAATGGGCAGCAGCGTTCTCTAAGCATTTTACCATCATACTGCGATCGCCAACCTGCCTGCCAAGCGTGGCGATTATGGCAAACCCCAAATTGGGGGAGGCCTATATCCAGCTGTGTCTTACGACCGAAATATTGATGATAATACGAGGAGAGTTAAAACCTTAAATTCTAAGCCCAATCAAAAACCATGACGACATCTACTCAAGTAAGTAAAACATTTTTCTTTCACTCCAAACTCTCGTTTTTACAAGGCACATAATAACATGTAAATTTTCTTTTACGTTTTTAGGGTTCCGTTGCCCTCGCGCACATGTGGGAGTGGCGCGAGGAGGCGAAACGCCGGGGCGAAACTCCGCTGCCGCGACAAATCGCGGCACGGCGGACAGAGCTCCGGTGTGATCTCATGGCGACATGGCGGGTACGATTGTCGCAACCCAGTGCTGGGCACGCCACAATTGCGGCGGTAAGTCCCCTCTTTGAGGAGTGGATAGAGAGGCGTCACGGCGTCCTCACCTTCCGCCTGACGCAGGTTCTCACCGGGCATGGGTGCTTCGGTGGGTTCCTGTTCAGGATAAAGCGGGAGGATACGTCCGGGTGTTTCCATTGCGAGGATCGTCTGGAGGACACGGTGGAGCATACGGTGGAGGTGTGCCCTGCCTGGGCGGAGCACCGCCGTGTCCTCGTAGAGGCGATCGGCGGCGGCGACCTCTCGCGTCCGGCCCTGGTGCGAGCCATGGTACGGAGCGAGAGGGAATGGGAAGCCGTCACCTCCTTCTGCGAAGCAGTAATGCTCGCGAAGGAGGAGGCGGGGCGCGTGAGGGAGTGGCAGTCTCTGCGCCCTCGCGCCCCTAGCCGCCGCAGGAGGAGACGCCCCGGGCGTCGGGAGTCGATTGCGGACTCCCGGCCACCGTAGGCGCGAGCTTGCGGGTGGCGAGCAATGGGTAGCTCGCCGCCCGGTAAGGACCAGGCTCGGGTCGACGGCGCGCAGTGTTCCACGCGCGCCTCAAAGAGATGTCAGCAGCAGTGTAGGGGTCTACTAGGACCGATGCCTGCCGGGGTCGCGTGATTGTTCGAAAGAGATACCGTGACCCTGGCACATGGGCAACTGATGGAACACGGGTGGGTTTTAGTCAGTAAAAGTCTGACACGCCCTCCCGCTCCGCCCAGAGCGGGAGAAGTCATTTGATGATTTCCCATCCTGAAAAAAAAAAAAAAAAAAAAAAAAAAAAAAAGGGTTCCGTTGCCAAATGGCAAAAAACGGAACCCCTATAGATTCGTCATGTCTGTCTGTCTGTCTGTCTGTCTGTCTGTCTGTCTGTCTGTCCGTCCGTCCGTATGTCACAGCCACTTTTTTCCGAAACTATAAGAGCTATGCTGTTGAAACTTGGTAAGTAGATGTATTCTGTGAACCGCATTAAGATTTTCACACTAAAATAGAAAAAAAACTATAAATTTTGGGGTTCCCCATACATAGAACTAAAACTCAAAAATGGTTTTTTTCATCAAACCCATACGTGTGGGGTATCTATGAATAGGTCTTCAAAAATGGTGATGAGGTTTCTATTATCATTTTTTTCTAAACTGAATAGTTTGCGCGAGAGATACTTCCAAAGTGGTAAAATGTGTGTCCCCCCCCCCCCCGTAACTTCTAAAATAATAGAATGATAAAACTAAAAAAAATATATGATGTACATTACTATGTAAACTACCACCGAAAATTAGTTTGAATGAGATCGAGTGAGTAGTTTTTTTTAAAACGTCATAAATCGTAAACCGCAATTTACCTTACATTCAATCAACTGAAATATAAAATAAACTAAAACATTTATTTTTAAACCGAGAATACCTACAGGTTTGTACGGAACCCTCGGTGCGCGAGTCCGACTCGCACTTGGCCGGTTTTTTTTTTAATAATTGGCGACGAAAGCTTCAATCTCTTCAATCTGAATTAAGGAAAATTAGTTGAAAACTTTTCGAATAAGTCAAAATTTCTCTAAACTTTTCTAAAAGTCCTCTAATTGTTTTATTAATCTTAGCTTTGGAAATACCTTTTTTGAGAGTAACTTCTGTTAACATACACCTACAGATGTTTAGAGTTTTGCGTCAGATTTCTCTAAAATTATTTATTCTAAAGTGCTTTCCAGCTAGTACATTATTCTCAAAGGTACGTTGCCAAAGAAATAATCTTCTATCTAAAAACATTTTTAAACAGTTTTGGGAATGATTGACAGAAAATTTTAGGCATGAAGATTAAACTTGTGATATATACATTTTTATATAATATTAGTTAGCTTACTTTTACCAATAAGAAATAGTTACACAATTCTTAGACTTGAGTATTTTTTTTTTTCATTGACACAGTGTAAACAACTGTTAGTTGGAAAGTAAAGAACAATAATCCTGAAACTATAAAAAGGAAAAGCATTTTGGAAACCTAACCACGGACCGAGTAACATGGGGGTAAAGTTGAGGTCAGCAGTTGGTACTTTAAGTATTTATCACAATAATAAACAAACGATGTAGTATCGCCGACTTTACTTGTTGAACTTTAACAACAAAAACATAACATCACACCTCTTTCCCCGAAGAATTAGGCAGAAGTGTTAGTCTAAAACACCAACATTTCGCTAGTTATTAAACATAACTTTCCTATGTAATAGGGAGTGAGCCTAATAGTTAATGGCTAACTGGAAACAAGTCCAGGTACTCCGGGCTGCAAGTAGGAAATTCCTTACCTTACTATTTAAGCTTTATCGTCGTTATAGACTGTAGAATCCTAAACCATTTTCTATTTCGGAATCTAGTGCCTATTAACAGGCCAGGGTCAAAAATCCTCATAGACGCCTTTCGCTCTAGAGCCGGCGGATGGTTCTGTCAGTCTCTTGGTGACTAAAAACCACCCCAGTGTTCCCTACCCACACTTGGACCGAGGATTATGAAAACTTGTGCGCCTTCTTCGACTCCCGGCTGGTACCGGCCCACTTTTGCAGACTAACTTATTCCTGCAGGGAGAGTAAGATAGCCCATAGCAGAGGCCAGGCCGGTTGGTTTACACTGACCTTCCATACGTATTAACACTGTAATTTGACAACATTGTAAAAGTCGATTATTTTTAAAAGACTAATCGTACAGTTTCTTGCCGGCTCTTTTCCAAAGGAAGCGACCAATTGAAACCGTGCATCTAGCTTCTGACATTTCATGTTTACTGCTATAAGTTTATGTGAAATAGAATATTTTTTTACTACAACTTTTTCTAATTCGGACGGAGATACTCCTGAACAATCCTTTTAGTGTTCGCCCATCTTCTTAAAACAATTGCAATCAGCAATTTCGTTTTATCTCTCACTTGTAACAAGAGTAATAGCAGTTGTTTCTACCAACAGTTTACAGCTCATATTACGTAAAACGTCGTAAAGTATTTATTTCCCAGTAAAAAGAAAAATATCGTAAGAAGAACAATACCATTACGCGTGGCACCCAGTGCACATCTTAAAAGATGAAAATTACGACGTGTTTAGTGATGGCCTTCGGGCACTTTTGTCAATATCGATATAAGTGATAGCCTCTTAAGGTATTTAACTGATTAGATGCAATAATATTTGAAAATAAATAAAAGTTATCTATTCAAACTATGCTGAGAGTCTTCACTTCGCCACTTCCTAGTGCTTTAGCTGGGAAGAAGACGTGGCGCAATAAACACCCTAGCAAATTTAAGTAAGTAGTTATTTAAGTATTATTATAACGTCACGCCTGTTATTCTCGACGTGTTAGGCAGAGGTATACCTATAGTACACCCACATTTTGCCAGCTATGTTCAAGTCTCATGTAATAGGGGTCGAGCCTTTACCACCCAAGCACAAATGCAGACTTTGGACTGCAACAGATTTTTTATTAACATACTAGGCAGTAGCACTTGCGACTGCTATAGTAACGTTGATGAACGAGAACACTTTATTGTTTTATGATTTATTTAATATGTATTGTTTGCTTGTCGATTCATTTTTTAGAATCTTCCAAAGGTTGGCCAACATTTGGAGACTTACTTGATGAAATCGGTTCCCACTACCTAGGCTTACTCAGTAGCCACTAACTTTAAAAAATATAATGATTAACGGTACTTTTTTGTACGAGCTCTTTCACAAATAAATATAATACATTACTAACTCTAGTACGTTTATTATATCAAAATTTATGTTTCATGACTACAACACCCATGCAATCTTTACCATAACCTTGAAAACTACTAGATTCGATAGATATCAGGGTCTTAGGTCCACTAAATTAAATTACAATGGTTTCGCTATTGTAAGTTTTTGACAGATTTTGTACGACAAATCAATCAAAAACACACAATGTAGAGACCATTGCAACGTCCTGTAAAACATACGTACATCTCACACACTAATTGCGATAAATTACAAAAGCACATCTACAAATGCAGTAACTAACTTTCCAATTGCAAATTAGTACTGGTAATGACGCTACATTGTGACGTAACGTCCAAGTAACGCGAGATGAAAAGTAAGTTACGTCTTCATTTGCAACAGACATGCAAATGATATGCAAAGCAATTGTCCGCTTCAGCATACGGTTATAGTTTCATGAATTATGTAAACTTCACTTTGGATTATTGCTTTTTTTATCTGCTTCGTATTATATTTGTAGTGGCTAATTTCAGCAGAAGTAAATGTTTCAATTATTTTGATATAATAAACATTGGCGATTGTAGTATGGTGGTACAGTGAATAGAGATCGCTGCTGCCCATTCTCTAGTAAGCCTCTTAGTAGCCTTTTACGACACCCACGGGAAGAAATGGGATAGTGCCCCGCCCGACTGCCAAACGTGGCCATTATGGTAAATTCCCCAAACTAGGGGAGATCTATGTCCAGTAGTGGACGTCTTTCGGCTAAAATGATGAAGATAATGTACAAACATTATTTAAAGAAATAACGATTAATGGAGTAACCATTTAGTAGGCAAATGGGGAGACTATTAACAGCAGTTCGACTTTCAAGAAAAGAAGAGGCCAATGAAATAAAATATTTAACAAAGTTTTATTACCAAAAACCGAATAACAAACGGTTATGAAGAATGTAAGAACTTTATATTATAAAATTACATTTTATCCACGAATGCGTCAGGAATTTACCTCTGCAAAAGTCAGAATCAATTCTTTTCACAGAACGCATTTATTCAATCCCACTTCAAGTAAAAATTATATTTTCTAAAGCCCAATTTATAGTTCGCCGTCCGTCGCACTCAGCAATAATATTTTATCGATATTAGGGTCCCATCACTAAGATCGAAGTTTAGTCGTGCATCAAATTGAATATATTCATAAAAAGTCGGTTGCCTTTATAGACGAAGTTGGTTCATTGTTGACGTTACTGATAGTGTTTCGAACTTATTTCAATATCCAGTACCTTCGTATGAGCTTACAAAAAGGCTTGTCAATATATTTTCTATTAACTTTTAGTTCGTCGTAAATTTATTGTGAATATGTAGAAGACTATACATACAAGCAGGTAGCTTAAAATGCTTTTAGATGAGTCCATATTTTTACTACCGTGCTTCATTCCTTTGTGTCACTTCCATTTTTAACCGACTTAAAAAAGAACCATAGAACCTGCTCTTTTTTTTTAACCCCCGACGCAAAAAGAGGGGTGTTATAAGTTTGACGTGTCTGTCTGTCTGTCTGTCTGTCTGTGGCATCATAGCTCCCGAACGGATGATGCGATTTCAATAAAAAAAAAAATGTATTAAAGGTGACTTATCTGCGAGTGTTCTTAGACATGTTTGATGAAAATCGGTTGAGCCGTTTAAAAGTTGTGGGGGGGAAAGTGGGGAAGAGTAACCGAATGTCAGCAAATATACTCGAGTGGGGTCTCAAATGAAAGCGCACTGAAAGAGAATATTGATGAATTAATCGAAAGTGTTCTTAGCTTCGTTTGATTCTACATTATATTAAGTATATACCTATAAAAAGTACAAAATAAAAAATTAAATTTAAAATTTAAAAAACCCCCGACACAAAAACCTAATTTCCCTTTAAAAAGTAAAAAATAATAAAAAGTAACTCAATCTTAAAGTACCTAAGAATGTATTAATAATTCAAAAAAAAAACGTCGCGTTGGGGGACCGCTCCGCGAGTGCAGACGTCGTTGACTGCTTAGTTAGGTAATAAGACTATTGGTAATTAAATTGTTAGGTTTGAAGCGGTCCCCCAACGCGGCGTATTTTTTTTGAATTATTAATACATTCTTAGGTACTTTAAGATTGAGTTACTTTTTATTATTTTTTACTTTTTAAAGGGAAATTAGGTTTTTGTGTCGGGGGTTTTTTAAATTTTAAATTTAATTTTTTTTACTGTATGCATTTTAATATACGTTCGAGGCGTGCGTGGAACACAACTCGCCGTTGACTCGAGCCTGGTCCTTACCGGGCGGAGAGCCATTGCCCGCCGCCCGCAAGCTCGCGCCTACGGTGCCTCGAAGTCCGCAAAGGACTCCCGACGCCCGGGGCGTCTTCTCCTGCGGTGGCTAGGGACATGAGGGCGCAGAAACTGCCTCTCCCTCACGCGCCCCGCCTGCTCCTTCGCGAGCTCTGCTCCTACGCATTATTGTTTCGCAGAAGGAAGTGATGGCTTCCCATGCCCTCTCGCTCCATGCTCTTCACGCTACCATGGCTTGCACCAAGGCCGGACGCGAGAGGTTACCACCGCACTGAATGTGCCTGCTTTTGACTTTATTCATAAAACTGACGGCCCATGACAAAACTAATAATGCCCTGTGTTAGCTGATATAAAGTTAGGTCGGACAAGAATATGTATCGTAAAGGCGTCTTTGCTCGCTGTTGGGGCGGCGGTTTCATGATCTGTGCTGCAGAGGAGTAGATCCTGTTTAAATCATTTGTTAGGGAAAATTTGGGGAACCAATTTGAAGGTAATCTCAGATCAAATATATAGCGACAAATCATAGCCCCGTGATAGAGACCTAAATCGCAATAACTCTACGGTCTGATTATCCGAAAAGGTCAAAGGTTCATAAAGGTTACACGTGGAATCATAGTCGTATGAATGCATCACTTACATGATTTGCGTTCGCTGTTTGAGAACTGCATCCAATTAATGATATTGCTGTGGAATATGTGTGTAAAAATTGGTTGTTTTAGTGCATGTGATGTGAAAGCCTAAGGTCAATGTCGTGAGGAAACTTTTGAGTGGATGGCTATCAGAGTAGAGGAAGACCTAAAAAAGGATGGATGGTGTGTGTGAAAGATATGGCTTGAAACTGACCCCTTTTCAGCCATATCGTTTACCGATATGACGACTAATAGAGAAGTAAGAGACAAAACACATGACATATCGCGCCGACTCCGAATAAAATGAGACAAAGGTAAAATACTGATTTCTTATATTTACATCGCTACAGAGATGTAAATATTAAAAATCAAGTAGTTGTTTGAGAATGTGATACACATAATCAATTTTAATTTACTAGATACCGAGAATTCTTGAACACTTAAATAAATTATATTGCTGTTGAACTCATACCAATTTCTCGGGATTCTCTAGACGAAATGCCCTGTTTTTAAATGTAAGAGATATTCCAATTGCTCAACAGACCATTTAAAAAGCAATAGTTTTTCCTAGTAATTACTCAGCAAATGTTTTTACACGCACGAGTTTTTTTTTTTTTTGCCGTACAACATAAATGCAAATGTTTTTGCTTTTCTTTCATGTTTTCTATTATCTGTGGATGTAATGTACAGTCAGCCGCACGTCAATAGTAAAACTTTGACCTTGAGCTTTGCCCTTCATCATCATCATCATTTCAGCCGTAAGACATCCACTGTTGGACTTAGGCCTCCCCCAATTTGGGGGGCTTTGCCATAATCGCCACGCTTGGCAGGCGGGTTGGCGATCGCAGTATGGTGGTAAAATGAATAGAAACGCTGCTGCCCATTCTCTAGTAAGTCCCTTAGTCGCCTTTTACGATACCCACGGGAAGAAATGGGGTGGTGTTATTCTTTACATCCGGCACCACACGGCACCAGCTTGGTCCTTGACTTAACGTAATTCGTAGTTTCAGTACCATAAGACTTCTACTACTACGTTAATTTATACTGGTTTTGTGACCACGTAAGACGTGGACTTACTAGAGAATGGGCAGTAGCATTCTCTATGCATTTTACAACCATACTGTGATTGCCAACCCGTCTGCCAGGGTTGGTGCTTATGGCAAATCCCATCAAATTGAGGTAGGCCTATGTCCAGCAATGAAATGATGAATATGAAGACGATGTAGATTCAGCGTCAATAATATCGGGACGAACAGAATTTTAAAAATGATTTAAACAGCTATCAAACTGTCCTACAGTCAACGCCTTTTGTGTGAAATGATGTGACCAACTAAATTAAAATCATATTGCAACGAATAAATTCATGTCATCGCTGCGAAACTATTATATGAGTCAACCTTATTATACTAACCTTAATTGCCACGTTGGTAGTCGATGTATTAGCCTCACGGATCTAATCAACTCGTAAGTACATAGCCGCAAAACGAACCACGCGTTAAATTGATCATCTGGAATAGCTATTACGGAATCTAAATTGGAGAACTTATGCTGTGGTATAGACCATTGGACGAAGTTTGAAGAACGTGGCATTTTTTGATGTTGTAGTAATGGGTATTGCTTCTTAGGTCCGACAAAATGGGCTACTCAACAAGAAATTTTCGCTACCAGTGTCTAGCACTGCCATTTCTTTCTGGATGTGAAATCATCAAATGACGTTTCCCGCTCTGGGGAGCGGGACTGAAACTCACCCGTATTCCTTAAGTTGCCTATGCTAGGGTCACGGTAACTCTTTCAAGGAAATCCGCAACCCTGGCAGGCACCGGCCTTAGCGAACTCGCACAATACGTGCTGACATCTCTTTGAGGCACACGTGAAACACATTGCGCCATCGATCCGGGCCTGATCCTTACCGGGCGGCGAGCCATTGCTCACCGCCCGCAAACCTTCGGCTACGGTGGCCGCTGCCTAGCTCCCAACTGTTGCTGTCGGCTTCCAGTCTAGCCGGATGCAACTATCTATCTGCCTATCTTACCTTCACAACCCAGTAAAGCAGCAACACACGCGCGAGTCCCTTTGGTAAGATTTATTATCAGACTTTTGGGCTTAAGATGATCCATAACAACTTTCAAAGATTCATAAATGATAGCCGGAACCGACCGCTGAACGTGATTTTCGACGCACAAAGAGATTTTGGAATATAAAGATAGTCAAAGGCAGCTTCACCTGACCCATCAAGCTGGGCGACTGTTAATATTACTATATTACTTATTGGATTGGATATACTATCTAAATATAAAACAAACTGTTCATTACTCTAATGAAATTTCAGTAGAAAACAACTATCGGTTATTTATCGCTTTTGATGACTGTACCTAATTACGTAATTGACAGTCATATAAAAAAAATCCACGTGGAAAAATAATCAAAGCTATTATTGTTTTTTTTTTATCCTCCCCAGGTAACTTTCTGAGGGAAAATTATTTTAGAAATAAACAATTTCAGTTGTATTATTTTCTACTTACGTTTGTTTTTTGTATAGGTTATACCTAGGTACATGAACGACAACAAACTCCTTTATTTAATATGTAAACGCGACACCAACTGTATTATGCCTACGCAATTTATCACTTTTACGAATATATCAACTGCCACAGCCCATAAACATAAAAGTGTGTCACTTTGTTTTATATTTATTAGCTATCAAAACGTGCTTACATAAACTCTGCCGAACCCCTAAAGGGAAAATGCACCATCGTTAACACTATTAAAGGGTGCGCTGAAATGTATTTGTATCATATTGCATATGTTGTCATCACTTAAAATACTGTTTAGGGAAACCATTGTTTTGTTTTTTATTTATTGATTTCATAATTGAGGACCTCCAACCAAAGATGTAGGTAAAATAATCATAATTTAAGAGATATCTAGTTTTATATTAGTGCAGGAGGCATAGCATGTTATTTAAATTAAATATATTATAATAAACTAGGAACGAAGTCAAAACTGTAGGTACACATTGAATTTATTTTCTGTTTCACGGTACAATTTCCTACGAAAATGTTTGATCTATATCAAGTGATATAGATCAAACACTTTCGTAGAAAATTGTCAAGTAGTAAGTACTACTCACTTTGTAATTTAGCAGGTATGTGGACAAACTGTCAACTTGTCCACTTAAGTCAAGACAGTTTCCTCACAAGAGGTAAGAGACAAGGAGGCAGGGAGGAAAACAAGTCAAACACACATTATTCTCTCATTTCTCTCTATGAAAGTAATGAAAAGGATCGCAAATTACAAGTTGTAGGGCGTCGGTTTGAACCTAGGCAGACGCTTTATTTTGATTAAATAATTTAATCACCACCGCTCTCAAAAAGCGGCGAAGGAAAACATTGTGAGGAAACCGAGATGACCTAGAACAGAATATTCGAAGACGTATGACGTCTATGCACCCGTACTGGGCCCATATGGTAGAAACTGGCCCAAACCCTAGAAGAGAGAAGGCCTGTGTTGTATACAGTACTGGGAATAGTATAGGCTGGATGCTGTTCTCGCATAGTTCTATTTTATGTAATCTTACTTGATCTAAAAGACTAGTAGTAGACAAATTTAGATTGCTTCCACAATTTCTTTTCACGATCCTAAACGGATTACTGCCACGCATAATACCTTATATGCTGCATTAGTACCTATAACCTGCAGTCAATCTCATTTACCTAAATACTAAACTAAATCGTAAATCAAGCCATGTCCCGAATGATTGATAGTAATTAAACCCCATTTAGGCGTTGCACGTAAATCTGGCTTTCAGTTCTCAATACCGGGTTTGCATATTTTGCCGGATCTATTGTGAAATCATGCAGTAACTAATTGCAACATTCCATTTCAAAGCTATAACGCAGTCTGTTATTGCGTTTAATTTAGTGGAGTTGTGTGCCCAATTGCATTCGTAACGAAACTAAAGGACATCGACACTATCGATGTCCTTTAGTTTCGAAACTAAAGGACATCGACACTATCGATGTCCTTTAGTTTCGTTAGAGTGTTTCTGTTGAAATGAATTGAAACGCTAGATAATTAAATATACCATTGAGTATTGATAGTACTTTTTTTGTGGGTGGAAAATCATCAAATCACGTCTCACGCTCTGGGTGGAGCGGAAGGGTGTGTCAGACTTTTACTGACTAAAACTCACCCGTGTTCTTTCAGTTGCCTATGCCTGGGCCACGGTAACTCTTTCGAACAATTCTGCAACCCTGGCAGTCATTCATCTCAGCGGACCCCTTTAGTTTTCGCTGACAATTCTTTGAGGCACTCGTGGAAAACAACGCGACGCGTTAACCAGGACCTGGTTCTTAGCGGCCTTCGGTGGCCGGAAAACCGTAACAGAATTGACAGTACTTAATATAACAGAGAGTGACAGATAGTCAAAAAACTATATAGACAAAAGTATTAAGAGTATGTAATGTTGCTAATTGATATTGGTTAGGCGTTTGCATTATAACTGATTGTTGGAACATTTAGGAACATTTTACAATTTTCAGGAATGAAACATCGAAACTGTTGAGTTTCGATATTTCGTGCCTGAAAATTGTATATACACTACAACGTAATTTTACCTCTCGCAGCAGCAACCTCAATGGATTCAAAATAAAGGTCACCATGATTTAGACAGTAATGCAATATCAGAAGTAAGATTCTGTAAAATCTCACTATGAAAACTTACATGAAGTGAGCGTGATGTGTCAAAAGCTGCTGTCAAAAGCATCAGGTGAAATGACAGCTCACTTCAAACACTTTGCACCTCGTTATCACGTCAAGATTTTTTAGAATAGGTACACCGGCAGAGGTAAACCTTATCTCTAAAGGTACTAGGAAGGTAATACCGAAAATCTAAAGAATTACTTTTGCTTCACGGTCCTTGACCGACTCAAGGCTCGGGTCGACACGCGCCTCAAAGAGATGTCAGCAGTACTGAAGGGGTCTGTCAGGACCGATGCCTGCCAGGGTCGCGAGATTGTTTGAAAGAGACACCGTGACCCTGGCACATGGGCAACTGAAGGAACACGGGTGGGTTTTAGTCAGTAAAAGTCTGATACGCCCTTCCGCTCCACCCAAGAGCAGGGGTCGTCATTTGATGATTTCCCAACCCAAAAAAAAGGCGGGCACTGCTAAAAAGCTAGCTCAGTTTTCAAAGACCTGCCAAATTTAAGGGTCTGGTACAGAACATCAGGCTAAAGAATTCACTGCATTATGTTTTTTGGTTTACGAATAATTTCAAAAAATGGCTGATCGATTACGGGCATGAGTTTTCGCCCATAGAAAGAAACATTTTTGAAAGTGGGAGAAGTATTGACGGCATATTTAATTTACCTATATCTTATACCTTTAAACGAGCAATTCTTGTATATATGTATATATATAATCTGAATCTCGGAAACGGCTCCAACGATTTTCATGAAATTTAGTATACAGGGGGTTTCGGGGGCGATAAATCGATCTAGCTAGGATTCATTTTTATAAAATGTCGTTTTATTTGTGTTTTCAATGACCAACTTTATCGATAATCAACTTGAACATAAACTTATTATTTTAAACACAATTTACCAAAAAATACCGAGCAAAGCTCGGTCAACCAGATATTATAGAATTAAAGGTGATCCTCACATGACCCCTGCATTATAAATTTTTAAACAGGAAACTTATTACAGGCCAATTGTATTTGTTTAATAACATAGAGACGCTAAATTAAATAACAACACTCGACTCATTAAACTTAATAATACATATTTTAAACAACTATGCCCAAGTTAATTCAATTTAATGGTTAAATTGCCTTGATTTTATCAAAGGTAACAATCCAACTAGAGATGTATCAACTTGATCTGGTCAATCGATTATGGTAGGTATCGAGTTAGACCTAATTGAAGTTAAATCGAGTTTAGCAACGCTTGATCGAGTTTGTGGTTTGCATGTCGTCTGGGGCGAAAGCACGGACCAATCAATTGAGTTTATATAGTACTGACCAGTTACGGAGATCAGCAGAAATTCCAACTATCTGATTAATCTGAACTTTATTCTTTTTAACACGCTTTTTATTAGCTTAGTCTTGTTTTTTTTTTTTTGTGGGTCAGGCAAGCCAAGACCAAGCTAATTTCGAAAGAGATACCGTGACCCCAGGGTCCATATGCCAGCATATGGACAACTGAAGGAACACGGGTGGGTTTTAGTCAGTATAAGTCTGACACGCCCTCCCACTCCACCCAGGGTGCTTACTCTTCATTTTAATTCCGATCGATTGACATTGGAATTTTGAGTTTTTGTATTCTTGAGTTCGTCGCTAGCGCCAAAATGTGTTTAAAATGGGTGTCCATTATGGAGAACTAAGTGGAATCGAGATCGGGCGTTGTTGTTGTTCTTATGTTGACGCTATAGTTTTCAAGAGTACCGAATCACGTGTATGCAAAATTAACTTTGAGATCGCCAAAGCTACTAGGCTTTAGATTGGATTTAAAATTAGGTTGAAGAGTAAGCCCCCTGAGCGGGACACGACATTTGATGATTGCCCACCCCCTAAAAAAGGATCTCATACTTTTTCTTTTTTTTCTGACTGACTATAATAACGATGCATTAAAAGAAGTTGGTTTTCTCGAGTAATAAACAATTTTAATTTATCTTACAAAAACTCGATTGAAAATCGAATTATACGGAGATCTTTCCGAATTAAGTCGAAATACAAATCGAGTTAAAAATTATTGTACAAATTGTCATCGCTGTTATGAATGTGCAGGTCTTTATTATATCAATCAAATTAATTTGCAATAATTGAAAGATAGCTTATCTCTAAATTGGTATAATGTATTGTGTGAAACTTTATAAGTATACTTATTTAAATGTTGACTTAAGCATTTTTATGTTACACCTGTAAAAATGAACAGTGGTATAATGTCGGTTTTGGTTTTCATAATTCAACTAACGTTTGCGTATAATGTAAGTTCTTTTGAATACTAAATCTGTTATATTTTAAAACATTTAGTCATAGTTTCACCATCAATATCATTTCAGCTGTAAGTTCTGCCTCCACCAATTTGGAGGCGTTTGCCAAAATCGCCACGTTTAACAGGCGGTTTGGCGATCGCAGTATCGTGGTAAAATGCAGAACGCTGCTGCACGTTCTCTAGTAAGTCCCAAAAATAAGATGGTGCTATTCTTTACGTCCTGCACCACACTGACCTCAATTATGTCTAGTAATCGCAGTTAATCTTATATCTTTAAACGAGCAATTCTTGTATATATATATATAGTCGGATCGTCAGGATTTTGAGTTCCCATTTTATTGGGATAAACAATATTATTAACAACTACCAACAATATTATGAACAACTACCAAGTTGTATTACAATATTAATTAAATGATAAAAAAGAAACACAATCAAAAGTCATTTATTCAAACTAGGCTGAGAGTCAGCACTTTTGAACGTCAAAGTTACATAAGACAGTCCCCCAAAACGCCCACCCTTCGACACTTCCTAGTGCTATAGCTGGGAAGAAGAAGTGGCGGAACAAACTCCCCAGCAGCACAGCTGTCTGTTAAGTTAGAAGAACTTGAATAAATCGGTTACTAGATAAAGTAGGTAATAACAATACAGTACAACGAACAAACCCTTAAGGTTACTGTTCGTATAGAGGCCTAAGCCACCCAAATACAAAGTGTATCTTTCGCTATCAGCTAGTCAATACAGCTATGTAAATATACAGCAGCGCTGTACCAGGTAAACCGACAGTGTCGGGAGCAGGAGCTCTGTAATGAGTCTGATCCGAAGATAGACTGACTTGCTCATTTTTTTTTTTTTTTTTTTTTTTTTTTTGTGGGGCATCTCGTAGTTAATCCTGAAAAGATTGTTACTACTTAAACGGATTGGGGCCCGGCGAGTTCTAAAAAGTTACCTTTTTAGGCCTCCAGCCGGGGCTTATTATACTTAAAAACTAAAGCGAAAGCTCTAAGGGTTACCCCGAGGGGGGTACGAACCTCGGCTTAGGCAATCGCTGATAGGGGGGGCAGCAAGGGACTGGCTGGATCTGAGTTAAATTATTTATGGACTAATTTAAAGCTAACGGCGCAGCATCGCGGGCTGGCTCTTGCAAGGGTCGGGAGGGACTGTTAAGTCGGGGTCGCGATGACGGACCTCGGCGGCGAGGTCGGTACGGTTTGTGTCTGTGTGCTGGTCTAGCTGTACTGGTCTCTTTTCGACTCTCCTGGAGGAGAGTAGTGGGATCATCAGGATCGGTAAGAATGTGCCGCGAGCGGCGGACTTTGCTAATACGGGAGGGGGTGTAAGTAGCTGCCGCCACAACCAGAGGGTTGCGGTGGGCTACGGCCCTATCGAAGTAGCGCTTCGGAGCGCGTTTTATGTATTGATGGATAGTCGGGAGTTTCATATCTAAATGAAGATTGATATTCCGAACAAACCAAGGCGAGCCTGTGGCTTGACGGAGAAAGCGGTTCTGGAGAGTCTGCATCCTATGGATGAATCGGGGCTTGGCATGTGCCCAGACTGGGCTTGCGTATGTCATAATCGGCCTGATACAAGCGGTGTAAAGCCGCTTCTTACACAGAAGAGACAATTTACTCCGCTTGTTCAGGACGCAATGGAGCCTACCGAGAGCGAAAGCGGCCCGCGAGCGAGCCTGCTTTATGTGCTCAGAAAAGGTGAGGTGTTCGTCGAGGATGACACCTAGATATTTGGCTTGCTTCGCCCAAGGGATCTGCTTGCCGAACATTGAGATGGGTCGGGGAGGGGGGTGATTACGTCGAGGTCGGGTGTAAAAGACCGCCTGACTTTTATCGGGATTGACTTCGATTCGCCACTTCCTGAACCATTCGCCGAGCTCGTCGACTGCGGTTTGGAGGTAGCGAACCAGCGCTGTGTCACTAAATCCCGAGAAAAAGATGGCAGTGTCGTCTGCGAACAGAGCTAACCTTGCCTTCTTGCTTCTGGGGATATCGCTAGTGAACAGCGTGAAAATGAGGGGGGCTAGTACAGAGCCTTGAGGGACTCCTGCACGAATCGGGTGAGGGGAGGAAAGTGCCCCTTCGATGCGATAGCGAAAGGTACGGTTCGCAAGAAAGTCTCGTAAGATGAGCACGAGACGGTCTGGCACTCCGAGTTGGTACAGCTTATATAATAAGCCGTTGTGCCAGACTTTGTCGAACGCTTTCGCTATATCGAAGTATACAGCGCCCGTGAACATACCACGCTGAAAACCAGCATTGATATGTTCGACGATACGGTGTACCTGATGGACACACGAGTGTTGGGTTCGAAAACCAAACTGCTCGTTGGGAATGAGGCCCTTGGTTTCGGCATAATCTCTGAGTCGCTTATAAATAAGTCTCTCATAGATTTTGCCGAGGACTTTGAGCAAACTGATGGGGCGATAGCTCGTGGGCTCGGTTTTGGGCTTACCGGGCTTAGGGATGCCAATGATGGTGGCTTCCTTCCACGCTTGGGGGAAAATGTTATTACTCAAGGCACCATTGAAGATGGTACACATGAGCATAATCAGGTGCGCGGGGAACAGCTTGATCACTCTGTTGGTGATGCCGTCTGATCCGGGGGCTTTACGAGATTTCAGACCCTTGATGATCTCGTGCACCTCGTCAGGTGTGACAGGGGGCAGGGGATCATCAGGGTCTTCAACGGGCGGGAGTGAGGCTTTGCGTTCGACTTCCGCGTTTACCTTATCGACAAACGCTTGGTCTACTGGCTGCGAACTGGGTGTGCATTGGGCTTCGAGGCTATCGGCTAGGCATTCAGCCCTGTCGATATCCTCGAATGCAATGGTCGCATCGGGGCGGGTCAGGGGGGGCATAGTGGAAAACTCTGAGGATTTCAGTTTCCTCTGAAGTTCCCAGAAGGCGAGATGAGTTGGCTCTAGTTCGCCCACCATCTTGTCCCAGTTAGCGTCACGCAGCTCAGTCACACGTGTCCTTACAGCACGCTGTAAGTAACGCATGTGAGCTTTGTTAGCGTCACAGGGAAAGTTGCTGTAGGCACGAACGGCCGCGTTCTTCTCTGTCAGCAGATCACGTACATCGTCGGGGAGCTTCCATTTACGGTCACCCGTATCTGGAACCTCCCGTGAACTTTCGTTCACGATCGATTGTACGTGCTCCGTGAGAGAGTCGATCGCGGCCGTTGTGTCGGCGACAGAGTCGAACTGATCTGGGATAGAGTCTAAGTGATGTGACGTGTTAGATTGTAAGCGTTCGCTTACTTTCTTCCAGTCAGTGATCACTTTAGTGGCGGGGGGTTGAGAGGGGTCGCGAGTACCTAATCGGGGGGCCAGGTTCATGACTACTGGTCGATGATCAGAGTCGAGTTCGTGAATAGCCTCTATAGAATCCAACCTTAAGTTGATATTCTTAAGGAGTGCTATGTCAAGAACGTCGGGTAACTGATCGGGGTCGAAAGGAAAGTGAGTGGGAGTCATCGGGGCGATGACGTCAAAGTTCATGGTAGAACAGAGGTTGAAAAGTTGCCTACCTCTAGTCGAGGTCCTGGTGCTATTCCAGGCGGGATGTTTGGCGTTGAGATCGCCCGCTATGATAACGGAGTCACTCATGCCGAAAAGTTCGGAGAGGTCATTAGTGAGGAGTTGAGGGTCCTCGGAACCGTCTGGGGGAGGGAAGTAAGCCGACACGATAGTGATTGGCTGGTGGCCTGTCAGTGCTAACCGACAGGCCGAAACTTCTAATCGGGAGAGTTGGGGAGTATCCATAGGTATGCAGTACAGGGACTTCCTATAGTATATGAGGGTGCCGCCTCTGTGACAACGTGACCTGTCGTTGCGAACTAAACGATAGTTTGCAATTTTCGGGTCACGATGATGAGGTTTTAGGAACGACTCTTGAATGAGTAAAATGTCTACGTGATGGTCGCGGAGGAACGTGGCGATCTCATCACGTTGGCCGTGAATGCCGTTGGCATTAAAGAAACCTAGCTTTAGGGAACGGGGTTTTTGTCTAGTTAATATTCCGCGACTATCCATAATGGGGGCGTTGGGAGTTCATGACATGGATTGCTTGCGTGATCTCGGGATACGCAGCATAAATTGACTGGATTCGGAACAAGTTGCCGCCGGCGGCAATTAGTTCCTGGGCCATCTGTTGGGCACGCGGGGAGAGGAACGTGCTATAGGTATTGAAGGTCTCAGTGATAACGTTAAACGCATCAAGGGGAGCCTGACCTTTCCTCTGTACGGGTACTGGTCCTGCCATAGAGGCAGTGGGGGGGGCCGCGGCGCGGGCGGGGGGAGCGGTCGCGGGAAAACCGGGGGGCGTAAGGGGCGCGGGGGCACGGGTACGCGGGTCCACTAATGGAGGGATGGGAGCGGGCTTAGGCCTGGAGGCCAGTGGGGGGAACTCATTCTGGGAACTCATTAGAGGACATTGGGAGGGACGCTGAGGGGCCAGTCTCACGGGGAGTTTGGCCGAGGGGGATTCCCTAGTCTGACGAGCGTCGAAACGCTTCGCCAATTTAGGGGAAGATGACTTGGGGGCTTTCGGGCAGCCCCGGTAGTTTGCCGGATGACCGGGCTCTTTGCAGAGCACACAACTAGGTGGCTCGGTGCAAAGAGTGCGGTCTTTAGGCCGGGTACAATCTGCTGTACCGTGGTCTCCCAGGCACTTGACGCACCTGGGAGTAGCGTAGCAGTTGTACGCTGAGTGCCCGTACAGTTGGCATCTGTGGCACTGGCCAATGATGCCTGACTTACGGGGCTTCTCGATTTTAAGGCCTGACAGGTTACAGACAGACCTTACATTGAATATGGGGTGGTGACCCTCTGTGGGAGGGCACACCACCAAGACCATATCAAAGGCGGTACCTTGCCTGGACCGGTGCATTCGATGGACCTCTGTGACAGGCACGTTCTGTCGTTCGAGGTCCGCCTTAATATCGCTGGTGGCGATTTCGCAGGGGATCCTGCGAATCACCACCCTGGTCAGTCGCTCCTCGGGCAAGGAATACGTGTGGAAGGACACGTTCCTGGCAGAGAGGAGCCTGGTCAGATCGCGATAATCGCCTGACGTGGGGACTGATACTTTGATCCCGTGCTGGGTGGCACGGGCGCTAGTATAGTTGACCCTTTGGTCAACACACCATTTGGACACCTCCGTCCACTTGGCCTTGTCCTGTATAAATACAGGGGGCGGTGGAGGGAGTTTCCTGCCGGTGTTTGAGCCAGAGGGTACGGGCTGGGCGCTAGTTTTAGCGCGGGGCGCGGCAACCTTCGCGGAGGTTGAAGGCGAGGGGCGGGAGGGGGACGCGTTGGCGGCGGTCGCCGGCGGCGTGGAGGGGATGGACGCGGTCGCGGTGGCGGGGGTCGCCTGCGTAGCGGGGTGAGGGGGGTTCGCGGTGTCGGAGGTCGCCTGCGGGGTGGGGGCGCGAGACGGAGGAGCGGAGTCCTCAGCCGCTATGATTTTAGCGGCCGGGGCTGAGCTGCTCGCCTTGTTTTTCTTGCGCTTGCTCCCTTTGCCCTTAGTATGGGAGACGAGCTCGTACGTCTCTGCGTCCGAGGACGAAGAGGAGTGCGAGTCCGTCTGGGGAGTGAGCGCGGCAGTATCGGGAGGAGTTGTGGGTACATCCTCCGTGTCCATTTCACACGGTGCATCGGTGGAGGCTGGGGCCTCGAGGGCGTCGCTGAAGTCAGCGATGCCCGGGCTAGGCGGAATTACGAGTTGCTCAGCTCTGTACAACTCGGAGAATTCGGCAGCGAAGTCTTTGTTTTTCTTTATCAATAAAAGAAAAACAGAGACAACCGCTCCGACCTCCGAGTGCTCAATGCTGAGCTGACCCGCTAGTTCAGCCAGGAGCGCCTCGATCCTAGCAAGTCTCTCCGTAGGATCCATGGGTTTATCCATGGCGGAGGGGAGGGGGGACCTAATCACTCATGAGAGTGATCCTGACACCAAAACCCTACTCCTACGTAGCCTAATCCCCGGTGGGATGCCGGGGGTGAGTGTTACACTCCCTGTCGGGTATAGACAGGGAGGTGATCCTGGTGAGCCCTAAGAGTGACTCCCGTCGCCAATCTTATTGTGCGAACGGGTTCCTAACCGGTCATGCGATGGGTACTGAAGGTACCCGACCAGTCTAGTGCGGGGGGTATAGATATACCCGCGGCACTAGTACGCGGCTGTGGAGGGAAGACTGTCACCGGGGCTGACGAGGGAAGCCCCCAAGGCCAGCGATCCGGGACCCGTCCAACTTTCGTCTAGCCCTGAAGGGGATAGACGGGTGCGTTGGGTCTGCACCCACTCGGCTTCGTTGGCACCGTTAAGGTATCCACCGAGTGACCACGAAACTGTGGATTTGCCCTGAAGGGGCCACAACACAACACACGTTTTTGACGATTTTCTGACGAATCAGAAATACCACTGTCTTGCGAACAAGACAGTACGGTTTTAGACTGAATCTGAAGAAACAGGAAATTCCGAATTTTGCGATTTAAATAAATTTAAATCGCAAAATAGCGGAGAGTAGTCGGGGCGACTACGCAGCGTGGCGCACGGAGCACAACTGACGGGCGAACGAGCGGCGGGCGGTGGAGGGGATACGCGCAGCGGAGCGGCAGCGTAACGACCTTCCAAGGCGGGCGTCGAGCGTAGAATGACTGACTTGCTCATTTTTTTTTTTTTTTTTTTTTGTGGGGCATCTCGTAGTTAATCCTGAAAGATTGTGACTACTTAAACGGATTGGGGCCCGGCGAGTTCTAAAAAGTTACCTTTTTAGGCCTCCAGCCGGGGCTTATTATACTTAAAAACTAAAGCGAAAGCTCTAAGGGTTACCCCGAGGGGGGTACGAACCTCGGCTTAGGCAATCGCTGATAGGGGGGGCAGCAAGGGACTGGCTGGATCTGAGTTAAATTATTTATGGACTAATTTAAAGCTAACGGCGCAGCATCGCGGGCTGGCTCTTGCAAGGGTCGGGAGGGACTGTTAAGTCGGGGTCGCGACGACGGACCTCGGCGGCGAGGTCGGTACGGTTTGTGTCTGTGTGCTGGTCTAGCTGTACTGGTCTCTTTTCGACTCTCCTGGAGGAGAGTAGTGGGATCATCAGGATCGGTAAGAATGTGCCGCGAGCGGCGGACTTTGCTAATACGGGAGGGGGTGTAAGTAGCTGCCGCCACAACCAGAGGGTTGCGGTGGGCTACGGCCCTATCGAAGTAGCGCTTCGAAGCGCGTTTTATGTATTGATGGATAGTCGGGAGTTTCATATCTAAATGAAGATTGATATTCCGAACAAACCAAGGCGAGCCTGTGGCTTGACGGAGAAAGCGGTTCTGGAGAGTCTGCATCCTATGGATGAATCGGGGCTTGGCATGTGCCCAGACTGGGCTTGCGTATGTCATAATCGGCCTGATACAAGCGGTGTAAAGCCGCTTCTTACACAGAAGAGACAATTTACTCCGCTTGTTCAGGACGCAATGGAGCCTACCGAGAGCGAAAGCGGCCCGCGAGCGAGCCTGCTTTATGTGCTCAGAAAAGGTGAGGTGTTCGTCGAGGATGACACCTAGATATTTGGCTTGCTTCGCCCAAGGGATCTGCTTGCCGGACATTGAGATGGGTCGGGGAGGGGGGTGATTACGTCGAGGTCGGGTGTAAAAGACCGCCTGACTTTTATCGGGATTGACTTCGATTCGCCACTTCCTGAACCATTCGCCGAGCTCGTCGACTGCGGTTTGGAGGTAGCGAACCAGCGCTGTGTCACTAAATCCCGAGAAAAAGATGGCAGTGTCGTCTGCGAACAGAGCTAACCTTGCCTTCTTGCTTCTGGGGATATCGCTAGTGAACAGCGTGAAAATGAGGGGGGCTAGTACAGAGCCTTGAGGGACTCCTGCACGAATCGGATGAGGGGAGGAAAGTGCCCCTTCGATGCGATAGCGAAAGGTACGGTTCGCAAGAAAGTCTCGTAAGATGAGCACGAGACGGTCTGGCACTCCGAGTTGGTACAGCTTATATAATAAGCCGTTGTGCCAGACTTTGTCGAACGCTTTCGCTATATCGAAGTATACAGCGCCCGTGAACATACCACGCTGAAAACCAGCATTGATATGTTCGACGATACGGTGTACCTGATGGACACACGAGTGTTGGGTTCGAAAACCAAACTGCTCGTTGGGAATGAGGCCCTTGGTTTCGGCATAATCTCTGAGTCGCTTATAAATAAGTCTCTCATAGATTTTGCCGAGGACTTTGAGCAAACTGATGGGGCGATAGCTCGTGGGCTCGGTTTTGGGCTTACCGGGCTTAGGGATGCCAATGACGGTGGCTTCCTTCCACGCTTGGGGGAAAATGTTATTACTCAAGGCACCATTGAAGATGGTACACATGAGCATAATCAGGTGCGCGGGGAACAGCTTGATCACTCTGTTGGTGATGCCGTCTGATCCGGGGGCTTTACGAGATTTCAGACCCTTGATGATCTCGTGCACCTCGTCAGGTGTGACAGGGGGCAGGGGATCATCAGGGTCTTCAACGGGCGGGAGTGAGGCTTTGCGTTCGACTTCCGCGTTTACCTTATCGACAAACGCTTGGTCTACTGGCTGCGAACTGGGTGTGCATTGGGCTTCGAGGCTATCGGCTAGGCATTCAGCCCTGTCGATATCCTCGAATGCAATGGTCGCATCGGGGCGGGTCAGGGGGGGCATAGTGGAAAACTCAGAGGATTTCAGTTTCCTCTGAAGTTCCCAGAAAGCGAGATGAGTTGGCTCTAGTTCGCCCACCATCTTGTCCCAGTTAGCGTCATGCAGCTCAGTCACACGTGTCCTTACAGCACGCTGTAAGTAACGCATGTGAGCTTTGTTAGCGTCACAGGGAAAGTTGCTGTAGGCACGAACGGCCGCGTTCTTCTCTGTCAGCAGATCACGTACATCGTCGGGGAGCTTCCATTTACGGTCACCCGTATCTGGAACCTCCCGTGAACTTTCGTTCACGATCGATTGTACGTGCTCCGTGAGAGAGTCGATCGCGGCCGTTGTGTCGGCGACAGAGTCGAACTGATCTGGGATAGAGTCTAAGTGATGTGACGTGTTAGATTGTAAGCGTTCGCTTACTTTCTTCCAGTCAGTGATCACTTTAGTGGCGGGGGGTTGAGAGGGGTCGCGAGTACCTAATCGGGGGGCCAGGTTCATGACTACTGGTCGATGATCAGAGTCGAGTTCGTGAATAGCCTCTATAGAATCCAACCTTAAGTTGATATTCTTAAGGAGTGCTATGTCAAGAACGTCGGGTAACTGATCGGGGTCGAAAGGAAAGTGAGTGGGAGTCATCGGGGCGATGACGTCAAAGTTCATGGTAGAACAGAGGTTGAAAAGTTGCCTACCTCTAGTCGAGGTCCTGGTGCTATTCCAGGCGGGATGTTTGGCGTTGAGATCGCCCGCTATGATAACGGAGTCACTCATGCCGAAAAGTTCGGAGAGGTCATTAGTGAGGAGTTGAGGGTCCTCGGAACCGTCTGGGGGAGGGAAGTAAGCCGACACGATAGTGATTGGCTGGTGGCCTGTCAGTGCTAACCGACAGGCCGAAACTTCTAATCGGGAGAGTTGGGGAGTATCCATAGGTATGCAGTACAGGGACTTCCTATAGTATATGAGGGTGCCGCCTCTGTGACAACGTGACCTGTCGTTGCGAACTAAACGATAGTTTGCAATTTTCGGGTCACGATGATGAGGTTTTAGGAACGACTCTTGAATGAGTAAAATGTCTACGTGATGGTCGCGGAGGAACGTGGCGATCTCATCACGTTGGCCGTGAATGCCGTTGGCATTAAAGAAACCTAGCTTTAGGGAACGGGGTTTTTGTCTAGTTAATATTCCGCGACTATCCATAATGGGGGCGTTGGGAGTTCATGACATGGATTGCTTGCGTGATCTCGGGATACGCAGCATAAATTGACTGGATTCGGAACAAGTTGCCGCCGGCGGCAATTAGTTCCTGGGCCATCTGTTGGGCACGCGGGGAGAGGAACGTGCTATAGGTATTGAAGGTCTCAGTGATAACGTTAAACGCATCAAGGGGAGCCTGACCTTTCCTCTGTACGGGTACTGGTCCTGCCATAGAGGCAGTGGGGGGGGCCGCGGCGCGGGCGGGGGGAGCGGTCGCGGGAAAACCGGGGGGCGTAAGGGGCGCGGGGGCACGGGTACGCGGGTCCACTAATGGAGGGATGGGAGCGGGCTTAGGCCTGGAGGCCAGTGGGGGGAACTCATTCTGGGAACTCATTAGAGGACATTGGGAGGGACGCTGAGGGGCCAGTCTCACGGGGAGTTTGGCCGAGGGGGATTCCCTAGTCTGACGAGCGTCGAAACGCTTCGCCAATTTAGGGGAAGATGACTTGGGGGCTTTCGGGCAGCCCCGGTAGTTTGCCGGATGACCGGGCTCTTTGCAGAGCACACAACTAGGTGGCTCGGTGCAAAGAGTGCGGTCTTTAGGCCGGGTACAATCTGCTGTACCGTGGTCTCCCAGGCACTTGACGCACCTGGGAGTA
This sequence comes from Aporophyla lueneburgensis, assembly GCA_932294355.1. Classification (NCBI taxonomy): domain Eukaryota; kingdom Metazoa; phylum Arthropoda; class Insecta; order Lepidoptera; family Noctuidae; genus Aporophyla; species Aporophyla lueneburgensis. The sequence continues at coordinate 24,103,331 of OW028745.1, read as the reverse complement.
GCGTAGCAGTTGTACGCTGAGTGCCCGTACAGTTGGCATCTGTGGCACTGGCCAATGATGCCTGACTTACGGGGCTTCTCGATTTTAAGGCCTGACAGGTTACAGACAGACCTTACATTGAATATGGGGTGGTGACCCTCTGTGGGAGGGCACACCACCAAGACCATATCAAAGGCGGTACCTTGCCTGGACCGGTGCATTCGATGGACCTCTGTGACAGGCACGTTCTGTCGTTCGAGGTCCGCCTTAATATCGCTGGTGGCGATTTCGCAGGGGATCCTGCGAATCACCACCCTGGTCAGTCGCTCCTCGGGCAAGGAATACGTGTGGAAGGACACGTTCCTGGCAGAGAGGAGCCTGGTCAGATCGCGATAATCGCCTGACGTGGGGACTGATACTTTGATCCCGTGCTGGGTGGCACGGGCGCTAGTATAGTTGACCCTTTGGTCAACACACCATTTGGACACCTCCGTCCACTTGGCCTTGTCCTGTATAAATACAGGGGGCGGTGGAGGGAGTTTCCTGCCGGTGTTTGAGCCAGAGGGTACGGGCTGGGCGCTAGTTTTAGCGCGGGGCGCGGCAACCTTCGCGGAGGTTGAAGGCGAGGGGCGGGAGGGGGACGCGTTGGCGGCGGTCGCCGGCGGCGTGGAGGGGATGGACGCGGTCGCGGTGGCGGGGGTCGCCTGCGTAGCGGGGTGAGGGGGGTTCGCGGTGTCGGAGGTCGCCTGCGGGGTGGGGGCGCGAGACGGAGGAGCGGAGTCCTCAGCCGCTATGATTTTAGCGGCCGGGGCTGAGCTGCTCGCCTTGTTTTTCTTGCGCTTGCTCCCTTTGCCCTTAGTATGGGAGACGAGCTCGTACGTCTCTGCGTCCGAGGACGAAGAGGAGTGCGAGTCCGTCTGGGGAGTGAGCGCGGCAGTATCGGGAGGAGTTGTGGGTACATCCTCCGTGTCCATTTCACACGGTGCATCGGTGGAGGCTGGGGCCTCGAGGGCGTCGCTGAAGTCAGCGATGCCCGGGCTAGGCGGAATTACGAGTTGCTCAGCTCTGTACAACTCGGAGAATTCGGCAGCGAAGTCTTTGTTTTTCTTTATCAATAAAAGAAAAACAGAGACAACCGCTCCGACCTCCGAGTGCTCAATGCTGAGCTGACCCGCTAGTTCAGCCAGGAGCGCCTCGATTCTAGCGAGTCTCTCCGTAGGATCCATGGGTTTATCCATGGCGGAGGGGAGGGGGGACCTAATCACTCATGAGAGTGATCCTGACACCAAAACCCTACTCCTACGTAGCCTAATCCCCGGTGGGATGCCGGGGGTGAGTGTTACACTCCCTGTCGGGTATAGACAGGGAGGTGATCCTGGTGAGCCCTAAGAGTGACTCCCGACGCCAATCTTATTGTGCGAACGGGTTCCTAACCGGTCATGCGATGGGTACTGAAGGTACCCGACCAGTCTAGTGCGGGGGGTATAGATATACCCGCGGCACTAGTACGCGGCTGTGGAGGGAAGACTGTCACCGGGGCTGACGAGGGAAGCCCCCAAGGCCAGCGATCCGGGACCCGTCCAACTTTCGTCTAGCCCTGAAGGGGATAGACGGGTGCGTTGGGTCTGCACCCACTCGGCTTCGTTGGCACCGTTAAGGTATCCACCGAGTGACCACGAAACTGTGGATTTGCCCTGAAGGGGCCACAACACAACACACGTTTTTGACGATGATTCTGACGAATCAAAATACCACTGTCTTGCGAACAAGACAGTACGGTATTAGACTGAATCCGACCGAGAAACAAGAAGTCCGAATTTTGCGATTTAAATAAATTTAAATCGCAAAATAGCGGAGAGTAGTCGGGGCGACTACGCAGCGTGGCGCACGGAGCACAACTGACGGGCGAACGAGCGGCGGGCGGTGGAGGGGATACGCGCAGCGGAGCGGCAGCGTAACGACCTTCCAAGGCGGGCGTCGAGCGTAGAATCTTCTGACTTGCTCACTGAATGCAAGCTCTTTTATAGGACAATGTCCCGCCATAATATCTATGACAACTCAGTCCAATGGCGCGCCTCGTGTTTACTTGATACAAAACACTAAAGTATGCTTAACTAAATAAGACTTACGTTGTAAAATAATCAAACAATATGAGAATAATTGTCGTAAATAACAAATGATGAATTCACTACGTAAATCATTTTAAAATTTAAAGTGACATGTCATAAGTTGCCAAAAATGAATTAGTGAGACACCAAGTACTCAATAAATTAAGTTCCAATTTATTAGATACAATCTGATAGAAAAAACACGTAAATTAATGATAATAAAAACAAAGGATAGCAAATTATGCGGACTACCCACAATTTGTATTTGACAGCCATCTCCGACACGGCCAGAACTGACGTTCTACACGACCTCGTGTGATTCTGACAAGAAAATTCTCTTTGTGATCATCGTTCGGCCTTTCTGACAAACAAAAAGCCTTGACAAAAAGTACATCGGAAAGAAAAATACTGAATTAGTCCAATAAAATTATTACCAATAGCAGTTGCACCGCAACCATTCAAAATGACCATACTGAAACTGATAAATCCATAGCTCAAATAAAGTAGAGACATAGTCTCCCAGCCAAAATCACACCATGGGATTTGACAAGTAATTTGGAGTTGAATAGACAACTCGCATAGGCGTCAACATAGACAACCCGCATAAGCGTCAAGATCAACCACCAAATCCAGGAGTCAACATAGACATCCAAGCGAAGTAGAGACATAGTCTCCCAGCCAAAATCACACCATGGGATTTGACAAGTAATTTGGAGTCGAATAGACAACCCGCATAGGCGTCAACATAGACAACCCGCATAAGCGTCAAGATCAACCACCAAATCCAGGAGTCAACATAGACATCCAAGCAAAGTAGAGACATAGTCTCCCAGCCAAAATCACACCATGGGATTTGACAAGTAATTTGGAGTTGAATAGACAACTCGCATAGGCGTCAACATAGACAACCCGCATAAGCGTCAAGATCAACCACCAAATCCAGGAGTCAACATAGACATCCAAGCGAAGTAGAGACATAGTCTCCCAGCCAAAATCACACCATGGGATTTGACAAGTAATTTGGAGTTGAATAGACAACCCGCATAGGCGTCAACATAGACAACCCGCATAAGCGTCAAGATCAACCTCCAAATCCAGGAGTCAACATAGACATCCAAGCGTCAACATAGACATTCCAAACAAGAGTCAGCATAGACATCTTTTCAATTTAGCTATAGTATGTCAGAATCAGATGAATCATTATCAGTGTCAACATTGACATCACACTAACATTATCTGGACATTCAGGCATTTTCTGTCCACGATCATGAGCACATTTGTAAATCCAGTTGGTACTCAATACAACTGGGAAAATCACCATTAGGATCTAATTTAACTAACTTTCCAACTTGGATTGTTTTCAAAATAACTTTAGTCTAATCGTATCCGGCTTTGTCATATCCGGCACCTTTAGATATAACCAGGGCTACATGCTCAGCTAAAAGCCAAGTATCATAATAGACAGTTGTATATTCTGCTTTGTTGATTGATTTATAATATCAAAATCAAAAACCAACAGAAAATCCCATCATCTATCATGTGTTAGGATTTCCTATTCCCATTATGTTGACTTCACAAGAAATAATTTTGCAAGAAAACTTCAGCAAATATTACATCAATAAGAACATTCTGCCCCAGAGTCATAACAAAATGAAAAAGACTCACCAGATTGGTTTAGAACACCTGTAAGAGGCTAATAATAACCCATAGACTTATACCGTAATATACCAGAAAAGTGACAAACTATTGTATCTGGTTTAAACCTTTTTAATTGAAAAGGATCATACTGGTCAGAGGAGATCTGAGACTTTCTCTTAAGATGGGACAAGACAGTTCTTGTTGAAGTTTGTATCTAGTATGTACTTTGGTAAAGAAAGAAAGAAAAATTACGCACAAAGGAACATAAAGTGCAACGTAGCTAAAAGCCCCGTATTTAAGTCAATAAAAAATTAACAGTCTAGTAATATTGACATTGCTTGTAATCTAAGGATAGTGAGCAAAGACAAACCAGAATATGTTTTGACAATTACATCACATAATCAAAACAAAAACAATAATGTAGATTGCATTAATATCTACTCTTGTAACGATGAACCACAATATTAAATAACAATTAACCTGAGCGTCGCATCTGTGCAAGAACAGGTCGTTACTCAGCAATATGCTGTGACTTCAGACGAACCTAGCGTCAACAGCGCTGATTTTCAGCAACTACCTTTCGAAAATGACGTAATGACGTCTGTGTGAGCTAATATGTAGGTAGTAAATGCTAGTCGATGAGCACGGGAATCAAATTTGGAGACATGGGCCAGTAGAAACAACAAGGTGCTCGACACCTAGGCCACTCAACTCGCACGCCAGTAAAGTGACCCGTCGACTGGCATATGCAGCTAAAGATTCTCCTTCTTTTGGCTGACTATTATGAAGGTTAATGAGAGTAGCGGCAACAGTTTCCGAAACATCATAACGAGAAAGGAAGAGACTCTTAAAGTCAGTCCAGGTCATGCCTGGATACGACACTTGGGAGACCATGCGTTAGCACTGCCCTTTAAGGTTTTAGTGAGGACATTAATAAGAGATCCACCTTGAAGAGGTTTCTCCGATAGGCAAACATCAACTGTTGTACTCCAAGATTGTGCATTGGAATCGGGTAGGTCTGGGTCAAAATCAAACAAGTGTATTTCAGCAGATGGAGCGAAACGCGACCCAATCGCCTCAACCAACTGAGCCATATTATGGTTAGACGATTCGCTAGACGATTTGAAACGACTCTTGAAAACAGCTTATATACGTGGTTTAGGAGCGAAATGGGTCTGTAGTCCTTTATAAGGGTTTTGTCCCTCTTTTTAAAGAACAGTACGACCACATTCCTTCGCCACGCTTCTAGAGTTCTCCCAGAGAACAGGACAGAGTTGAAGAGCTCCCGAAGCTCTTTCAGTACAGGACTTCCTCCCGCTTTTAGGAGCAAAATCAAAATCAAAAGTCATTTATTCAAACTAGGCTGAGAGTCAGCACTTTTTGAACGTCAAAGTTACAAAAGACAGTCCCCCCAAAACACCCACCCTTCGACACTTCCTAGTGCTATAGCTGGGAAGAAGAAGTGGCGGAACAAACTCCCCAGCAGCACAGCTGTCTGTTAAGTTAGAAGAACTTGAATAAATCGGTTACTAGATAAAGTAGGTAATAACAATACAGTACAACGAACAAACCCTTAAGGTTACTGTTCGTATAGAGGCCTAAGCCACCCAAATACAAAGTATATCTTTCGCTATCAGCTAGTCAATACAGCTATGTAAATATACAGCAGCGCTGTACCAGGTAAACCGACAGTGTCGGGAGCAGGAGCTCTGTAATGAGTCTGATCCGAAGATAGACTGACTTGCTCACTGAATGCAAGCTCTTTTATAGGACAATGTCCCGCCATAATATCTATGACAACTCCGTCCAATGGCGCGCCACGTGTTTACTTGATACAAAACACTAAAGTATGCTTAACTAAATAAGACTTACGTTGTAAAATAATCAAACAATATGAGAATAATTGTCGTAAATAACAAATGATGAATTCACTACGTAAATCATTTTAAAATTTAAAGTGACATGTCATAAGTTGCCAAAAATGAATTAGTGAGACACCAAGTACTCAATAAATTAAGTTCCAATTTATTAGATACAATCTGATAGAAAAAACACGTAAATTAATGATAATAAAAACAAAGGATAGCAAATTATGCGGACTACCCACAATTTGTATTTGACAGCCATCTCCGACATATATATAATCTGAATCTCGGAAACGGCTCCAACGATTTTCATGAAATTTTGTATATAGGGGGTTTTGGGGGCGATAAATCGATCTAGCTAGGATTCATTTTTATAAAATGTCGTTTTGTTCGTGTTTTCAATGACCAACTTTATCGATAATCAACTTGAACATAAACTTATTATTTTAAACACAATTTACCAAAAAATACCGAGCAAAGCTCGGTCATCCAGATATTATAAACTTAATCTAACTATTCGGATAGTTAGATTAAGTTTACTTAAACCTATTATGAATGTGAAGGTTTGTTACGCAATTACGCAAAAAACTGCTGAACGGATGCAGATGAAATATAGCATACAGATTTTTTTTTTTTCATATGGTAATAGACTCATGTATTATGTTCAAAGATACAAAAAGAAGAACTTAATGATCCTAAAAAATACTTGAAATTCATGCAAGCCTAGTACTCTGTGTTAGGTTACTGCTTGTGCACAACGTGACAACTTCAGATTCGCATATAAATTGCATGTTACATAAACTAATATCTCTCATTTTACTTTTTTGGATCATATTTATATTAAAACTAGCTTTTGCCAGCGGCTTCGCCCGCGTGGAGGTCGGAAATTATTCCGCGGGAACGTACTACCGGGATAAAAAGTATATGTTTATGCCTATGTCCTTTCTCAGGCTCTAAACTATCTGTATACCAAATTTCATTTAAATCGGTTCAGTAGTTTTAGCAGGAAAGCGAGACAGACAGACAGAGTTACTTTTTGTAGATTATGGCCTACATAGCAATGCCGAAGGTCAATTTGCCCGCAATCGATCAGCTACTTTTGTAATTTTTCGTAGAACATAGATATTTTTTAGTTTCCAAAAACTATAACGTTAATTGTCGTTGATATCAGTGTTATTAAACGTTTTGAACAGAGTTGGAATGTTGATTTTTTTAATGCATGTCTTTTCGCTGTCAATACCTAACACGTGATCATAGCACTGCCATTTAATTTAATTTGACCCTGTTAATAACACAGAAACGTTGATGTTGTGAAATGTGACCACATTAGATATTTGGGATATATCGCTACAGGGTGGTACCTTTCTTCACACGGGTGCAATAATATTTGATTGCACCCGTGTGAAGCTAGTGCGGGACGCTAATTCCAAATATATTTTTATTTTTCAGTGCCTCAAAATAATACCAGAGCGAGCTTCAGTTATATATGTAAACGAGATGTATTTTAGTAATGTGTCTGTTACGGTCAGACGTATTAGCAGAGGAGGTGACTATGTGGCCAATCTTCTGTTAGTGTCCAAATCGGCTATCGGGTACAACGTAATGGTAAGACTAGTGAGACCAAACTCACGATCAATGCGTTTCCATGAGCCCGCGATCCACGTAGAATATAGCAATGATCCCGCCATCCGTGTAAAATGTAGTCATGACCCCCACATCCCACCTAGAATGTAGCCAGAATCTCGCATCCCGCGTAGAATGTAGCCATGATCCTGTCAACCGCGTAGAATGTTTCAATGATCCCGCGACTGGCGTAGAATGTATCCATGATTCCGCGTACCTGCGTAGAATGTAGCCATGATCCCGCATCCCACACAGAATATAGCAATGATCCCGCGTCCCACGTAAAATGTAGTCATGATCCCGCATATAATGAAGCAAGAGAATAGAATAAATAGAAAACTTTTATTTCAGAAAAGATTTCACAGGGTTAGCAAAAATGTTTACCCAACTTCTAATATTAGTTGGTTACAGACACAGATTAACATATACAATTAAAATTTAGCATGGAGCTGCATCCACTTCCACAATATCGGGGAATCCCATAGATCTGTGGATACACTGAGAATACTGATGGCGCCGCCAGGAGCACGCGTTAACACGGATTATCAGGCATCTTCAACGCACTACTTAGCACCAAGAGTTGATAATCGAACAGTCTGTTTATTCGACGCACTAAGAGAGGATTTAAAATCAAACAGACTGTAGTCTGTTTGATTCTGAATGCTCTGCTCAACACCGAAAGTTCAAAATTCATTGCGCGATAGAATCCCGTCGCGATATTTTAACGTTCGTGTGAATGACGAAAAAAAATTCTGAAAAAAATAAATAAATGAAGAGTGATTCCGAATGTCAGAGTAAAATTTACCCGTAATATTAAGTTCAGAAGGGTAGAAATACTCGACGGGCTAACTGAGCAATGTTTGCTGAACAAATTTTATATACCTAGTTCAATGGAATTCAAGGCTTAAACAATGGGGTTTATTCTAAAGAACTCTTATTCTACAGCTCGACCTAATTTTCTACGAGTACCTGCACAATGAGTTCAGGCGCTCTTTCGTGGAGATGCACTTCAGAGCATGCGATCTCATACTTACAGATCCTTACGTTGGTACGATCTTAAGGAAGGCTGGCTTGTCCACGTGTCCCATACCTCCGGTAAGTGTAGTAAGTAAGTGTAAATATTTACTTTGATAAGGCCCACTTGAACGTGAGTGGGTTGTCTTAAACTAGCTTCTGCCAGTGACTTCGTTCACGTTACATTTCTTGTTCCCCCGACCCTTCCCGGCGTCGGGTCGAATCTACCCGTGCGATTTTCCCCGTTTTTGCAACATTTTTCATTACTGCTCCGTTTTTCTTAGTTGCAGCGTCTTGATATATAGCTTATAACCTTTCTCAATAAATAAACTACCCAATACAAAAAGAATTTTTCAATTCGGACCAGTAGTTCCTGAGATTAGTTCAATCAATCAAACAAACTCTTCAGCTTTATAATATTAGTATAGACATCAAGTACAGATAACTAAGAGTTACCAAGTGTCATCAGCATCATCGTTTCAGCCGAAAAACTTTCACTGTTGGACATAGGCGTCGATTCTGTGCTTCTCACGAATTCCTGCGGTCTTCACAAGGCTATCGGTCCACCCTATGCGAGGCTTTCCAACGCACGTAGCTTCCATTACGCGGTTACCACTCCAAAACTTTTCGGTCTCATCGGCCATCTGTCTTCCAAGCAATGTGCCCTGTCCCCTGCCACTTAAGTTTAGGGATATTTCGGGCTAAGTCGGTTGCTTTGGTTCTCCTACGGATCTCTTTATTTCTGATTCGATCGCATAGGAAAACTCTCGAGAGTTTTCACTAGGTTAAACTAAATCATCAAATAAGGAATTAGTTATCTCCAAGTTTATTAATTCTAATTTAATCATTTATCTCGACTAAACGCGCAAGTGGGCATTAAAGTGATAGGTCTACTCGAATAAAGAGTAAGGATTTAGGTACCTGCCCCCGCCGAGGCCGTTATATCAATCAAGTACAAAAAGGTTTTTTATAAGACGTTACGAAATCACGAAATTTTGACTTAAAATTGAGTGATGCAGGTAAAATTAAGCAATCAATCAGTCCAGTTGCTAATAATCAATAATCAAAAAATCAAAAAAAATACTTCTCTTCTTCTTCTTTATTGTGGTAATCTTCTCAATTCCAATAGCTTCAGCAGCTAGATTCTTTCAAATAATCTATGCCAATAAGTAGAGATAGCGTCCAGTCTACTTAAATTTTGTACAAATCGTCAGTCTTTGTGCACAGTTGTTTTGCTTGCACCTAGTACTAGCTGTCCAATCAACAAGGCATTCGTATAAAAAGTGAACTCATTTGACGGAGTTTGAGACCTACTAAATTTGAATGAAAATAGTATTACTTTAAAGTTGCTCTTATTTGTTCGTCAACAGAAAACAATTACACGTTTATTAATTTAAAAAATATGTGTTGCAGGGCAAAATTTCATTGAAGAACGTGAATTTGAGCACCGAAATTCCTTCGGTTTGGCCTTTCGAAAAGGGTAAATTGGAAGTCACTGCCACGGACAATTCAACTGGATTCATCATGGGCAAGGGGGAAATAGTGTTGACTTTCAAGCAAAAATGAAAATATTAGAACCTAGTATTAATACTAATTTAGTCGCGTATTCTTTGCATGATGGGACATTAAATTTACATTAGATAACTACATTGCATTTTCATTATGATAGGTTTTACATTACATTTATTTATTTCACCGAAAAAAGAAAATACAGTGGATTATACATACTTATGGGCTAGTACTTGGTGGTGCATAACATGTTAGCATCTGTAATCGAACTAGGACGAGTCCTGTATCTCGACATACAGCGCCAGTCCCCTCTTTGAAAATAGCATATTAACAAGAACGACATGCAAATAGATAAGTTTTAAAATTATGATTTAGATTTTATGAAGGAACATCACCCTGTTGAAAAAAAATAACGGTGATGATGATTAACAAACAAACTATCAACCAGATACATCATTTATAAATAACAATAATATTAGAAATGGATTTAATTGCCCAAATACGTTAGTACGTACTGAATGAAATCATTTATTTTGAGATAGATTTTATATGTATATATTTTTATTTACTGTTAACATTTTCAACCGACGAAAAAACGGAGGAGGTTATCAATTCGACGCGTATATTTTTTTTATGTATGACCACGCATAACTTTTTACGTAGTAGTCCGATTGTGATAATCCTTTTTTATTAGAAAGGGTGTACTCCCAAAGTGGTCCCATATAAATTTGAAAAACAAAATCGAACCCTAAGGGTCGGAAAACAGGGGATGATTGATTGTTCACTCACTGATTGTAATGTATGACCACGCATAACTTTTTACATAGTAGTCTGATTGTGATAATTCTTTTTTTATTGGAAAGGGTATACTCTCAAGGTGGTCACATATAAATTTGAAAAACAAAATCGAACCCTAAGGGTCGGAAAACAGGGGATGATTGATTGTTCACTCACTGATTGTAATGTATAACCACGCATAACTTTATACAGAGTAGTTCGATTTTCATTATTCTTTTTTTATTAGATAGGGTATACCTTGCCAAGTATTATAAGTACATTAAAGTCACAAAAAATTATAAAATAAAAACTTTTTAACAAAAAATTAAACCGCCGAAAAAACTGAAAAGCAAAAAAATAATAAACCTTAAAATTTTGAGTCGGCGCTGAAAAATCAATGAACAAAGATCACTCAAAGCGCCGACTCATAATTTTAAGGTTTATTATTTTTTTGCTTTTCAATTTTTTCGGCGGTTTAATTTTTTGTTAAAAAGTTTTAAATGTTTATATGCGTATTTATTATTGTATTCTGAATTCACTTTAAATTCATGATATTGAGTAGAAATTAATTAATTATAATCACAACTATTTATATTTGCACACCATTATATGTGGTGAATACACAACAGCGTGCAAATACCTATAATAAACGTGTATTTTTTCTTTATGTAGGTAATCCAGTATGCACATTTTTATTACTGTATGTGTATGTTTGAAAAAGTAAATAAATATATCTAATCTTATCTTAAGTTGAAATTACATTAAATAAAATTACTTTTGCCTTTGCTGAGGATATTTTATTCTCTTTGAGCTCTGTCTGTTATCGTGATTTTCCAAAACGTACAAATAATTCAAGAGAGCCTATTACTTCACCGGTTGACCCTACTTTCCAGGTTGCTTCGAACTTCCCCTTATCAAACAGTACGGTAAAAGGGAAGTTTCCTATAAATGTCATATTTTCCACTACAATAGGACCCTGTAAAGAAGATTAACAAGAAGATAAACAAAAATATCAAATGATATTCAAGGATATAAATTACAATCCTATTAGAATTTACAGTATTAGTTGACGTCATCACGAAGCAAAACGAAAAGTTTAATGGAAATTTTGAAAAAATAACATATCGAAACAAAATATTTACCGGAAAAATAGGACATTCTGTTAAACCAAACTTTCGGAGAATAGGACCAAACCATATGTCGCGTAGGACCAAATCGCACCACTTGTAGTGAAGCTCCATCAAGGTGCTTACATACTGATTGTATCTGGTATTGTGTTCGTATAAGGTCACGTGGAACTAATGAAACAACAGAGATATAGTAATGAGAAACATTAGAAACTGCATCTGTTAGTTGTAGGTACAACACGGACAAACAAAGCAAAAAAGTTGTTTCGAGTCTTTGTTCCAACGGAGTGTCCGTTGGAATGAAATTCCTTGTACTATATAAGGTGTATCTATTCATACACGAAATATTTTAAGAGGTACACCTGTAGGTGCTAAAGAAGCTTTAGCAACGAAAAAAAAATTTTTCGAATGGTTTTTTTTTAAATTTAATATTTATAAATTATTTGACGCACATAAGAAATACTGGCTCCTTCTTATTTTTTACGGCCCAAGACACCGCGGCCATGCTCGTGCCGTCCGGGCGTCGCCCTCGCAACGTCAGGCGGGGCATTCATAGAATTTGGAGTAAAGGTTTTATGTAAAACGTCTCAAGTAGTTTTAAAATTATAATAATTACGAAAATTCAAAAACGCTTAGATAAAAAATTTCTTTTTGCTTCTATAGCTTCTTTTCCCTACAGGTGTACCTCTTAAAATATTTCGTGTATGAATAGATACACCTTATATATTCATGTTGAAGACCGCAAAGTAAGTACAGGTATATCTGCAAAATCATGAATTTATAAGAGCGAATATTTATTGAACGTGAACGCTGTGATAATGAAAAGAAGAACAAAACTATTTTCTTCCTTTCGTTGAACAACAAATGTGCCATTTATAAATAAGGAAATGGTTAGAGGTAATTTTTGTAATATTTTTGAGATGTCTTTATCTACTTCGTATAGGAAGTAAACTAAATGTGTCAACTGCCATATATACTCTTCTACGCGGGACTTCGGGAATTTAATAAGCGAGGGGTCACAAAATCAAGTCCGTTAGCTTTTACAAACTTGGAGTAACTCAAAAAAACCAGTGTCTTGAAAAAGCATAAAATTATATCAAAAATCTTACCGTAACGTTATTTCCTAATACTGTTTTGTTAATAACCTTCATATTGAATACATAATCCCCTCTTTTCCTTATCCTTCGAACGTTCGCCGAAAAGTTAGAGATGTATTTTTCATTTACGTATTTTACTATAGCACGTTCGGGTATAATAGTTAGACACTGAAATATAATATATTTTTAAAAATATATGTCTGTAATACTCATGTTTTTCTTAGAGTTTTATTCTTGGATTCAAAGGAAAACCCAATGACACTTTGCCCGACCCCAAAGTGTCATTAGGTTTTTCCATCAGGTATTTCTCAGCAGCAGCTTTGTGTGGAAGATCCACAAATTGATATCAATACAGAATAGTCCGATTTTGCAATAATGTAGTAATTAGTAAATAATAGACACAAAAATTATAAAATAAAAACTTTTTAACAAAATATTAAACGGCGGTTCGGCGGTTTAATTATTGGTTAAAAGGTTTTTTCACATTAATTATGAAAGATCGCATATAAAAAGTAAGACCACAGATAAAAACACAGTCATAATACGACTGTGTTTTTACTTTTTTTTTTGGGGTATGACAGTTTTTTAAAGGATGTGCGATATATAATTATATGATATATGACATGGTATGTTCAGGACACGTTGGCGTCGTAATTTGACTTCATACATTATTTAATCAATTAAATTCAAAACGTAAACGAGGCAAACGGAGAGGGTACTTACATTATAAGAATACGCGCCACAAAGGACCAAAATAATAAGCGAAACAAATGAACGCTTGAACATTATGGCTAACTACCAATAACATATTATGCTACCTACAGCACTATATTTTGTCATCATCATTTCGGTATATACGCATAAACCTTCTAAAGTATTTAATGTACCTACCTGACTTTGATTGAGAGATAGTGCCAAATAATATTTTTTTAATTACCAAAGTTTCCGTGTGATCACTGTGTTCAAAGATTTAATCTAACTAATACCATTTCAGTTTTATAGTTCCACATTAAATGTTGCCGAACTGTTTGGAGTAAAGCCTGATTTAAACGATGTAATTTTGCTTGCATTTGGCATACAATATAATTAAAGCAACAAATGACTTGCATTGTCCAAACAATGTTTATTTTTATTTAACTTCGGTATGCCAGGCAATTAAATCATCTGCCATGGTCGCGAGATTGTTCGAAAGAGATACCGTGACCCTGGCACATGGGCAACTGAAAGAACACGGCTGGGTTTTAGTCAGTAAAAGTCTGACATGCCCCGCTCCGCCCAGAGCGGGCAACACAACAATATGTTTTCAATTCGGACCAGTAGTTCCTGAGATTACCGCGTTCAACAAAACAAACAAACTCTTCAGCTTTAGAGACAAATGGAAAGATCATCAACCCGCACTGGGCCTGCGTGGTGAATTATGGCCCACTCCCTTTCACCGAGAGGAGGCCTGTGTCCCAGCAGTGGGAACATTATAGGCTGATGATGATGATGATGATGATGGAAAGATCGAAGGGAGGTAAAGACCTAACAATAAACAAAGGACACGGGACAAAAGTCCCGCAGTGGAATACAAAAGGCTCATCATGATATAAAAAATATGATAAACAGGGTTCTAAAAAAATGTAGGGCATCAAAAAATTCGTCCACTTTCTTGTAAACAGGAAAGCTGCTCGAAAGCCTAACAGCATTGCCACGTTGTATGGCAATGATAACCCTGGCCAAAAACATAGGTCAGCCCTCTGAAAGCTAAATCTCGCTATTTTCAAAAACTAGTCGCAGTCTCATCTCGGCGCCAATCAAATTGACAGATTGCGACTGAGAACTTTCTTAAAATTGTGAGAAATGCCCTTCTGGTTACGTGAAGAGTCAACCAGCCGCTTTGCAATGTCTCGAATATCATTCCGTCTGGTGGCCTGCCATCGTTGCCTGCCAATCCATTTGGGTCCAGAACAGCTAGGACCCTGGTGGTGACAAGAACACGAGGGACCACAAGGAATGCCATTTTTATTTATTTTTATAAATATCAATTTTCTCTAAACTCTTTTTTTTTTGTGGGTCATCATCAAATGACGTCTCCCGATCTTGGGCGGAGCGGGAGGGCGTGTCAGACTTTTACTGACTAAATCCACCCGTGTTCCTTCAGTTGCCCATGTGCCAGGGCCACGGTCTCTTCCGAAAAAATCTCGCGACCTTCTCTAAATTCTCATATTGAATGAAATTACCTCGAAAAAATACATCAAATTACAAATAACCCTGTTCATGTGTATGTTAGATTAAAAGACACCGCACTGCACCAGCATTGATTTCCGATTTACTGAATTTCATATTATACACGAATGGGCCAAAATAGTTGTTAGTGCATTGCATTTAATGTAACAGTGACTTGTTTAACTTATAAATACTTCTCTAGTGTCGGCTAATTTTATCGATACACTAATTGATCGAAGGCAATCTGTATATCCATTTTGTTAAAAAAAAACTATACGATTTTCCTTTATTTTTGCATATTCGTTTATAAGTATAAAATATCGGAAGTAAGTTTCCATGATTTCCTGTTAGATAAATATATTTCTACTTTACATTATCCCCAAATCGCCGCTAACAAAAACAAGAAAAAGGTGTTATTTCGACGCCGGAAACATTGAATGTCTTCATCAACCGTCGTATTTCGGCAAGGACCCCATTTTATATAACTTTTCTGATCAATTTACCTGAATCATGTTGATGATTTGATTGTCTGGCTATTGAAACGAAAGAAATGAAATTGAAATTGGAGGACAAAACTTGTAATGAAGTAGCAATTGAGGATGATTCGTCTTTAGGTAGTTTTCTAGTGAAGTGCATAAGGAATCCACTTCCTTTCCTTTTCATCTGTTTATACCCGAAGATTTATAAGTAATTTAACCCTAAAAATATTTTTTTTTCGTGGCTGACTGGAGAACTGTGATTTTCTACATTAATATTCTAGAGAGGTAAAGTTAGTAAGTTTGGACACTCAGAAAGTTTTGCGAAAATAAAAAGAAGTGTTCTATAGGAAAATATTTTTTATTAAATCTTTTCAAAATACTCTCCACTAGCCTCTATACAAAGTTTCATGCGTCTGAACCAGTTTTCGAAACACTTTTTCCAGTCCGCCGCAGACACATCGTTTACAGCCTGCTCGAACGCTGACAGCGCATCTTCCGCCGACGAAAATTGTATCCCTTTGAGCTGATTTTTAATTTATGGGAATAAAAAGAAGTCACACGGTGCTAGGTCAGGGCTGGAAGGAGGGTGACCCAGAAGTTTGACCGGCGTGCTGTCCAAGAAGTCCCTCGTTTTGAGCGCGGTGTTCGTGGGCGCGCTGTCGTGGTGGAGCAGTAGCCCGCGGAGCCCTGTGTTTGGTCGCTTGTTGCTCACAACAGAGAAAACTTCTGCCAAGCATTTAATAGTATACCATTTGGCGTTGATGTTTCTTTGGTTCCGTAAAGGGATTGACACCAAGTAGCCAGTCAAATTGAAAAAGCTCGCGATCAAGTTCTTCCCCCCGCTTCTAGATCGCTTCACTTTGGTAGGCGTTGATTCGTTTTGAAACACCCAAATCGTCGACTGGCGCTTCGTTTCTGGATCGTATTGATAAATCCAGGACTCATCACCTGTAATAATACCGTAAACACGAGGTTGCTTCAAATTTGTTTATCATATCACGGCACCATTCCACCCGAGCCTGCTTCTGAGCATCGGTGAGGTTGTGCGGCACCCAGCGTGAAACTATCTTCTCACGCGAATATGCACGTGTAGAATCTCGTGAAGGCTTCCCGATGCAATCTGCAGTATGTGTTGAATCTCCTGATACGTAATTCGCCTATTGTCTTGGACTAAATTTTTCACTGCTAGCACGTTTTCCTCCGTAACAGTCGTCAAAGGGCGACCACTTCTTTCTTCATCCCCCAAAGTTAGTCGACCACGTTTGAATTTGTTATACCAACAATACAAAGCTGCCTTGGAAGGGCCTTCATCCAGGAATACAATTTGAAGTCTATCGTATAATTCGTCCGGTTTCAGGCGACACTTGAAATCGTAAAAAATCATAGCGCGAAAATGTTCCCGGCGCGAATCCATTTTCCAATGAGACACGATAATTTCATTAGCTCGCAAAAAATGTGTAGGGAAATTTTGAAATTGGAACGTACCTATTTTTACTTATAAATAATCATTATTTTTATAATTGTTTATAACTGCCCAGTCTCTCATACAAAAAAAAACTTTTTTTCTCATTACTTTCTGAGTGGCCTGGTATAAAGAGGTTAATTGTGTAAGTTTGGATGTAGAAGGTAATCTCTCAAAGTACTGATCCAATTTCGAAATATCTTTCACTGGTAGAAAGCTACACTATTGCCGATTGCCATAGGGTATGTTTTTATATTACTATTGACAACAATATAGAGTATGGCCGGTTTGGCCCGGTTGGAGTGGTGGTGCTTAGGGGAGGCCTATGTCTAGCAGTGGATATTATAATTAGCATCTAGTTTCATCATTTTACCGAAATTAAACACCCTTTGAATTGCTGAACTGATTTGTTCCGCCACTTCTTCTTCCCAGCTAAAGCACCAGGAAGTGTCGAAGGGCGGGCGTTTTGGGGGGACTTGTCTTATGTAACTTTGACGATCAAAAAGTGCTGACTCTCAGCCTAGTTTGAATAAACGGTTTTTGATTTTGATTTTGCTGTAACCATTTTTTTTCTGTCTATGTTTTCCAATCCACCTCAAACCTTAGGCTTATATTAATAGGTTCGAAAAGTACTTGAGAAACGGTCATTTACAAGAAGAGGCAGCTTGTATGGCCTCCCACAAGGTGAATCAATCACCTAGTGAAGATTGCGGAATCAGGTAGATGTAAGAAATTGATCCTTATGGCGATTTTACAAGGAACCCTTAATCCATCAGTTATCGTCGTTTAGCTTCAGTTGTTGATGATAAAGTTTTTCTTTTTTTTTTTTCAGGATTGGAAATCATCAGATGACTTCTCCCGCTCTGGGCGGAGCGGGAGTCAGTCAGTCAGTCTTTTACTGAATAAAACCCACCCGTGTTCCATCAGTTGCCCATGTGCCAGAGTCACGGTATCTCTTTCGAACAATCACGCGACCCCGGCAGGTTGATGATAAGGTTACTTTATAATTTTGATGTCATTCTGTCGTCATTGTGTGAACAACCTATGCATACAAATAAAGTGCGGCAAGGATAATTTCGTGATTGAATTCCATTCACAGGTTTTGTCGTTCTTTTGCAAAATTGTTATGGAACCTAATTTGAAAATTACCTTTTCTCTTCTCTGTGAGTACCTATATGTATACATAAATGTTTATAGTATTAGTAGCATTTCATTTGGTTTGATTTGATTAGTAGCATTTCTTGTGTATTTAAGTATATGTAAAATTTTGGCATCAGACATATGTAACTACAACATATGGAAGGGCTCGTAGCTAAGTAATAATAGCCACACGGGTTGATCGTTCAGGTTAAGCTACGCTTACCGCGGTTGGTCCGTGGATGGGTGACCATCTTCACTTGCGAAGACTCTTCCGTGCCTCGCAAAGCACGTTCAGCCGTTGGTCCCGGCTGTTTTTCGTAGATCTTAGACAGTCGTTACGGGTCGTTAGAAGCTCGAAAGTCTGACAATCAGTCTTACCAAGGGGTATCGTATTACCCAGTAACTGGGTTGTGGAGGTCAGATAGGCAGTCGCTCCATGTAAAATACTGGTACTCAGCTGCATCCGGTTAGACTGAAAGCCGACCCAAACATAGTTGGGACACCTCAAACTATTTCAATCAAATTCCAAAATAAACCCGTTCTATTTCGTCAAAAGGGGTTGGTTACACACAAAACAATTGATCACGACAAATTGTCCACAAAACGATCGATTAAAGAAGATTAATAACAACAAGGGTCGCAAGGCAAAATACAACGACCATTCATTTTTCAAAGACCAAAAACAAGTGTCAAAATCAAACTGACAAGTGACAGTTGTCACTCCGTTACATGTTGTGATGCGTAGGCGCACAGAGTAAACAATTCAACGGTCGTACGGTCGGTTGGTCGGTCCGCCTGTTGTCACGGGACGAAACAGCTAGGCAGATGAAGACATATGTAAGTGTACTGGGCCCGCGTGGTTGATTACGGCCCACTCCTTTTTACCGAGAGGGGGCCTGTGTCCCAGCAGTGGGAACATTATAGACTGATTATGATGATGATGATAATGACAATGATATTTTAAGGCTTCACATATTCATTTTATTCGCTTCTTATTCTCACATAGTCTTGACAACATTTGTTTTTCGCTTCTACTTTTGTGTGTGTGCTGGAAGAAATTTCTGAAGAAGTAAGCAGAACATTTATACTCAAATTATATTTCTGTCGTTTCCTTGTTTATTTTAGTGTATGTAACTATATACAGTTTAGTAAGATTTATATCCTGCTAATATGAATAATGTGAAAGTGTATTATATTTAAAGATTTAAATGTTTGTTACTTAATTACGTAAAAACGGCTACTCAGACTTGGATGAAATTTGGCACATAAATAGCTTATAGCACATAATATACTTGTTATCAAGATCATACATTCCCGTGGCGTATTTCTGGACATACCCGGGCGAAGCTGCGTGCAAAAGCTAGAAACAAAATAAATACATAAAAGAAATACAGAAATGTTAGTTGACTTTTGCCACTTACTAAGAGATCCTTGTATAGTTATAGGACAGAGATATTCCTAATACCCACCTTACAATATTACTCCTAAACAACACAATCGTGATATTACTATTATGAATAACCTAAAGGAGGTGGGTAAAGTTTAGAACATTTTTCGCCCATCATAGTCATGAAAGTTCAAAGTATTTATTGACGTCATCGTCATGTTAATGTGTTTATGTGCAGTTTAGGTATTGACCTTTACATCTATTCTGAAATAGTAAGAAAAAAAATAGCAAGTCATATAAAAAAAAATCATCAAACTTGGCAAATTCGTTGAAGTTTTGTTATTTTAAGCGCTTTTTTAACTTTCATTACAAAATAAACTGTTAAGCGCTTTATGCACCAAAATATTTTTTAGTCTCTTAAATACTACAGTAAATAAGCTTTTTAATTAGCATTAATTTGTTTTGGTGCATAAAGCGCATAACAGTTTTTTTTGTAATGTTGTTTACAGTGGGCAGGGCACATTGCTCGCAGAACAGACGACCGATGGGGCTGAAAGGTTCTGCAATGGCGACCATGTACCGAAAGACGTAGAGTTGAAAGGCCGCCCGCAAGATGGATCGATGACCTTTAAAGGCCGCAGGAATTCGCCGGATCCGGGAAGCACAAAACCAGTCCAATAGCGGTGCTTGGAGGAGGCCTATGTCTGGCAGTGTACATTTTTCGGCTAAAATGTGATGATGGTGAACAAAAGAATTGGCACCATTATGTATTCTGCATTTTTATTTCTGGAACGTAAATTATTTTCTTTCTAAGTAACTCAAGTTATAAATGTATGGTTTAATAATGAATTCCTTAGTCCCCGGAGCAAGCATAGTCCGCATTCTATTAGTGATTTTTCCTTCCCATTTTACTCGTCATAATGTTTTTTTTTATTTGTAATGCATTCTGATTAACAGTTGTTATTTGTATGTTGAACGTTCAGTATTTTGTATTCGTTACAGTAAAATGTTGAATTTATTTTGTTGTGTTGTTACCGGCAAAAACTGGGTAACCTTTTGTTCACACGAGGGGTAAAATACGACTTGCGGATTACGTCAATACATGTTTATATGACAACGGACTCTATAAACAGTAGAACTAAGGTCCTACAGTATTTTTTGCTGTGCGTAAAAACGGTTTAATAAATAGTTTCTGGCTCTTTATTTTTCCTTAATTTTGTTGCTCACATACATATGTTACTACTAAACGTTTCTAATATTTTCTGTCCCACCCATATAGTTATCGCTGTGCTAAGTAATAACATCCGTACAGGTTGATCGATAAGGTAAACTACGCTAGCCGCGGTTGATGATGATCCGATGTCATGGATGGGGGGCCATCTTTACATACCAAGATCCCTCCGTGCCTCAGAAAGCACATAATTTCGTCAGACCCGGCTGTCATTCGGCGATCTTGACAGTCGTTACGCGTCGTCAGAAGCCCGAAAGTCTTGAAGACTTGAAGCTTTAAATCCGCTATCATTGCAACCCAGAGTCGTCCACCGCTGGGTATAATTGGTTGTATTATTTATGATTGTTCTTTATTTGTATGTATGTTAGTCTGTAAGGTATTTATGATATGGGTCTTTGTAGCCCGAAATAAATTGATTTTATTTGATTTCATTTCAATAGAATAAGATTTCTTTCATTTCTACAGGCCGTCATGATTTTGTGCAACCCTCGTTCAGATTTTTAGGGTCACCTGGACCCTATTTTTCTAGCTTTTATATATTCACCAAAATAGGAACGAAGTCAAAACCGTACGTAAATATTTTTTTTAGTATTTGCTGTGGAACGAGCCTGATGCAAAAAAACATAGTTTTTGGACTTTTTGTCCGTTTTTTGTCTGTGGATGTAAGATCCGGATTAGCGCAAAAACGGCTACGAATAATCTAAAACCTGTGTTCCGTCCCGTTTGACTTGTTTAATCTGTGCGTCTAACGGAGCGTACCTAACGGAGTGACATCTGTCACTTGTCAGTTTGATTTTTCTCTTTGGTTTGGTCTTCAAAAGATGGTGGGTCCCTTTTGGCGTTCCGACCCCGTTTGTTGAATTAATCATCTTCAATCGATCAGTTTGTGGACAATTTGTCGTGATCCAATTGTTTGTTTGTGTAACCAACCCTTTTTGAGGAAATAATACGGGTTCAGTTTGTTTGATTGAAATACTTTGATGTGATAGTGATTGGGACCGCATGTCTCGGTAGCAGAGCGTCTTGAGCGGCGTGTATCCTGAGAATACCTACTTACAGCGTCACTACACAATACAATATACACTCATTTACATACATAAATCCAGGTAGGCTCCAGAGCAGGTGTTCTTTAACCAGGTGAGTCTTTTGAATATTGTATTGATCAGCTCCGCGCACGGCGGACAGTTTGCAGCCACCTTCTTGTTCCAGGGCCCTACCATCATCTTCCACTGCGCTAATTAAATCCTATGGCCGGGGCCCTGGCTTGGCGTCGAACAACCTGAATATACGTCTTTCTACTTTTAACCCCGGCTGTAAGTTTCGACATCCACACGGACGAGGCCGCGAACAAAAGGTAGTTTAATATTACTGATATTTGCCAAAAAGCCATAATCGTCAACTTTCGCGATAGGTGCTGGTTATCAATGCAGAAAACGATGAAATCTTATCTTTCAAAATTGGACAGATGTCGGTTTATCACCTGTCTCCAGTTACCTGTCGGTTAGATTAAATACTACTTTCTGCCCGAGAGTTCGTACGCGTGAAATTTTGGCCTGAATCCAACACGCCGCATCCTTTTTTTTTTTAATGGGAAATCATCTAATGACTTCTTCCGCTCTGGGCGGAGCGGGAGGGCGTGTCAGGCTTTTACTGACTAAAACCCACTCGTGTTCCTTCAGTTGCCCATGTGCCAGGATCACGGTATCTTTTTCGGACAATCTCGCGACCCTGGCAAACGCCGCATTCCTTCGCTCACCCACGTTATTATTTCGTTACCGCTTAGCGTTCTTTCTGACATTTTTTTTTCCTTTTTGCTCGGCATGCTAAATACCCTAAAATCTTTCTTAGAGTTATGCTACCAAATCCAACATTTTTTTTATCCGAGCCGTAGTTCTAGAGATTAGCACCATCAAACAAATAATGGCTTCCACGACCAATTGTTCTACAAGAATTGCGTCGCGCTATCGTGTCTCGTCTGTCTGAAGAAGCCTTTAACTCTCCAGCTTTATTATTAGTATAGATATAGATTCCCCTAGTTTCCTTCAATCTAACACCATTTGGTTAAATTTTACTCCATCTTCTTTAAATTAAATTAATTCAGGTTCAGGAGAGCACAAATTGTACCCATATCTAGAGCCAAGCCAGCCATGTAATCTATTGGCTCTTAATTTTATGCAACGCCTTGGCTACGTGCCCAGTCCTCAAGTGATATACTGAGAGGATATTGACCAGTTTAAGTGTGCTTGTGAACCGAAACATATTATACTACTAGGTTCTGCCCACTATTTAGTCCGCGTGGAAATTCTTGTTTTAATGTAAAATATATCCAATATAACTCGCCTGCTTCGCAATAATGAAAGAATTTTGTTAACCGGATATGTGTTCCCAAGATTGCCCCTCTACATATAAACTCACAAATTGTACCTATTTGTAATACAATATCTGGTTGAGCGAGCTTTGCTCGGTATTTTTTGGTAAATTGTGTTTAAAATAATAAGTTTACGTTCAAGTTGACTATCGATAAAGTTGGTCATTGAAAACACGAATAAAACGACATTTTATAAAAATGAATCCTAGCTAGATCGATTTATCGCCCCCGAAACCCCCAGTATACTAAATTTCATGAAAATCGTTGGAGCCGTTTCCGAGATTCAGATTATATATATATACATACAAGAATTGCTCGTTAAAAGGTAAAAGATATAAGTAAGTATATATTTAAAAACGAAAAAATATAACATTGAAAAGAGTGCCAATACTAAGATGAGAAGATGAATGAAAGGCGAATATCAAAACGTATTTACAAGGCAGATGTGAGTGGAAATGCCGAGAGGGGACGCCTAGGAGGACATAAAATATAGTGACAGAAGGTTCAGGTAGTACACGCAACTGGCGACGTAAACGAGGCAGAAGGAGAATGTTAGGAACGTACCAGGTGGCGTTGAAATTGGTCGGGAGATATTTATACAAAAAAAAAAAATGCTGTTCTATAGATTTCACCCGCGTAACTACGGCACTTTTCTAAGAAATAGCAGATTTTTTGGATAACCGGCGAAACATTTTTTTTCAAGGGAGACTCATGTTCTGAGCTTGTGCCCCTGTGACCATGAGAATTGGGACAAGCAAGGTCAATTTAGTGTATCTGTTTGTCTAGCACTGAACGGTTCTGAACGTTTCAGATGAAACGTAAATTCGAACGAATCAAGATTGTAAAAACTCAATTTGAACCCAGTAGTATTTCACATGGACTTAAGACTTTTTCGCCATTTTATAGAGTAACGTTTTTTTTTCTACAGCTTGCAGCAATGTTCACTTAAACATTTTGACTGTAGAAAAAAACTCATAATGCTGAAATGTGTATTTTTAATTCAAAAATCGTTATCTATACTATAATATTATAAAGCTGAAGAGTTTGTTTGTTTGATTGAACGCGCTAATCTCAGGAACTACTGGTCCGAATTGAAAAAAATCTTTTTGCGTTATATATAAAATCTATATAACATCACGCTACAACTAAGAAGAGCGGAGCAGTAATGTAAAATGTTGCAAAAACGGGGAAAATCGCACGGGTGATTCGACGCGACGGGAAGGGTCGGGGGAACAAAAAAATTTACGCGGACGAAGTCGCGGGCAGAAGCTAGTCCGTTATATTTATGTCACGCATCTAGGCAGATGTCTGGTAAATGCAATCAATAAAATAACCATTTTATTTCCACATCATATTGGGTTGTGGAGGTAAGATAGGCAGTCACTCCACGTCACTCCACGTCACTCCACGTCACTCCACGTCACCCAAATACTGGTATTCAGTTGCCTCCGGTACACTGGAGGCTGAAATCAATATAGTTGGAAAAAGGTTTAGCAAATTAAGACGATTATAATAAAATCCAATTGATTAGTAATTACATACACAAAACATAAACGCTAGTGTTCATCAACATTTGCCTCGCTTGGCAGGCGGGTTGGCGATCGCAGGAAGATGGTAAAATACTAGAAAACCAGCCCATTTTCTAGTAAGTCCCTTAGTGGCTTTTTACGACACCCACGGGAAGAAATAGGATGGAACTATTCTTTACGTCCGGCACCACAGGAACGCTAGCGTTAGACAACAGTAATAGCCATTATTTGCACATGCATTGCCAGGAGTAATATTCCGTGTGGTTGGTATACGTGATTAGAACACCAAATAGAATCACTAGTCTTTGACTGTAATGCAGCGGTTATGGTAATTCCAATAAAGTATCGGAGTAGAACTTGGGAGCCCTGTAATCTACATGTTGACAGCCGATGAAGGATCATCGAATTCCATCTCATTTTAACACTACATGAAAAAGCTCGCAACTGTACTCATAAATGGTTTTATGAAAAGAGAAAACTTTTTACTCTGCAAGCTTTTACACTTTCCCTACGACACACGCCAGTGTCGATCACTGACCATAGTTTATTGATGGATTGCACTCAAAAGGTTCTCTTCCATTTAACTATTAATTGATTGATAGAAAGCCAAAGTGATCCCTAAGTGGAATACATTTACATGCGTGTCTGGTCCGCTTTTTGGGGTTCCGTACCAAAATAGTGAAAAGGACCCTTATGGCGTGACTCCGTCTGTCTGTCAGTGTATCTGTCACAGCTAGATATATCAAGAGCTACTAATGCTGTTTCCCCATTTTTAGCACTGCTGGAACTGCACAGGTCTCTTAAAAAATCGAAGTAGGGCTATTAGGGCATGTGTGGTATCATATGAAAGAATGCTATTTGCAAATTGGCCAAAAATTTTCTGTTCTTTTTTAAACTCATAGTTTTCGAACTTCTCTCACATATAAAAAAAATCATGCAAATTCATGAAATTATTCTATGTGATAGAAGTTTATGTACAGATTACAGGTAAAATTAATCGATGTCATAAGTAGAACATTTTTTCAAAAACCGTGAATAAAAATGTCATTAGTTCCACTATCGATCAAGAGATGGCGCTGACCTATAACTGCAATACTGTATACAATAATATAATACTGAAAAATATGATGGTACAGAACCCTGAGTGTGCGAGCTTGACTCGCTGTTGACCGCTTTTATATAATGGATCTACAAAACGGATTTAAGGTTTTCAGTATCGTAGCACGTACAGAAGTTCTAGGGGATTTAAGGGTTATTTAAGACAAATCGTATGCCCGATTGAATTCCCCATGGGTTAAATTGCTGACATTCCATACTAGCTGTCACCCCCATGCAACCTCTTCAGGAGATGAATTTACCAAATATCTCCCGTAGTGCTTAGCTCCGTTATATTATAAGCCTTTGTGTAGAATTTTAGGCTTTCAGACCTCGTGGTGAATGAGCGACGATCGATGGACAATTCGTATGATATGTTGTGTGACTAGTGAAGAGATGGATGATATTTCTCTATGCGTGAGAAATCTTCTATCGAAGTCACCGCCAGGTCGACCCTCCTAGGTCAATCTTTTGAAGGGATTTAACTGCTTCCACGGCTCTTTGAATAAAGCTTTTATAATGACACCATAACCTCTTATCCTTCACTGTTCTAAGCTCTAAGCTACACATATTTTTTGAAAATAAAATTCACCACCCAAAGGCCGACCTTAAAAATAAAGCTAAATTATTTTCTCCGAAACAACTCAATTAAAAATGCAAAAACAAAGCCCTGAAACCCCAAAGCCTTAGCCAAGTTATAAATTCGTCATCAAATCCTTTAACAAACGGTATCATTGTAAAGCAAGTTTATCCGTTTGCACAACAAAGCTCAGTTGGCCCGTTAAGTACCCATCAACTAAAGCCTAGTATTATAGTATCTATAGCTTAAAGCCTAAAATCCTTAGGCTACAATAAGCTTTATAAATTACTCTGTCTTTGTTGCCTGGAGATTATATTTAACGTTTAATTTATGTTTAAAGATTGTGGTGTGTAAACGGGCCATCTACCATTTGTTTGGTGTACCATATTCATTTTATCTAATAAAAAAAAGTGAATAAATAATCTAAAGCTCGGGCTTAAGTCATTTAATTACCCCGAGGCCAAGAGCTACACAGGTGGAGAGCAGTTGTGTAACGGCCGCGACGTACGACTTGTAAGGTCGTGGGTTTGAACCCAAGAAGACTATGAATAAATTATTTCTTCACCACTGCTCTCAAAACGGTGAAGGAAACCACGACATGCTCTCACTACTAGATCTAATTAGAATAAAAGTAAAAATAAATATGTCTTCGAATTTTTTATTCTAGGACAAGCCGGTTTTTTCATTCACTGTTTTGAGAGTTGTGGTGATGAAATTATTTGATCTACATTAAGTGCCTACCCGGGTTCGAACCCAAGACCTACAAACTCATAAGTTGGGGCCATTTCCACGAGGCGACCACTGCTTTTAGAACCTAGGTACTCGCTCAAAAACCGCGCTTGCGACCAATTGGGACTATTAAAGTAACCAATTTAATTTATATAAATTGAGTGTAAATTATACCACAATTTGAACGTCAAGTTCATGGTTTCGAATTATTTAATAAATTAATTACTTCGTAACCCCGTAATTTTATACAATTTTCATGCGAATTCATATAATTGTAGTGCCTACCAAAAAAACAGCCGAGACCAATGGCTTAACGTGCTTTCCGAAGCACGGAGGGGTCTTGGTATATAAAGATGGTCACCCATCCACAATCTAATCACAGCAAGCGTAGCTTAACCTGATCGATCGATCCGTGCAGCAGTTATTACTAAGCTCCTCAGGGAAGTATGTGCCTACTTTAATATTTAAAATCATTTGGAATGTTCTAAACACACCATTAACTATGTTAACTATTAGATTAGTATAATTATTCCTCAAATATTTTCACAACGAAAGTTACAAGGCTAGACGGTGTAAATGAAATTTATTTCATCAACTTATTTCCGTACGTAGCAGGCAATTTGGCGAAATTTATACAAATTCAATCATTTTGATAATAATAACCGAGTCGGATGTGTCTGGGGGAAATATTTGCTCGTTATAGTATCAAAACATTCCCTCGCCTGAATTCTCTTGTCTGCCTGTTTGAAGCCGTGGTGGTCATAAAGTATCTGCCCCGACTTTCGAGAGTACATCTCATGGGTTCGAACCCAGGTAGGCGCTTTACATCATATAATTTATTTCATCAGCACTACTGTCTCAAATGGTGAAGGAAAACATCTTAAAATGTCCTCGAACCAAACATTTGAAGACATGTGACATTTACCAACCGGCACTCGACCTTTTTTTGAGTGGGAAATGACTTCTCCCGCTTTCAGCGGAGCGGGAGGGCGTGTTAGACTTTTACTGACTAAAACACAACCGTGTTCCTTCAGTTGCCTGTGCCTCAGCCTGTCTGACAGATAACGGCCCATTCCTTCTCACAGACAGGAGGCCTACGTCCCAGCAGTGGGAATATTTTAGGCTGATTATACCTGTTTTTAACGCATATGCTGTAGTCGTATCAAAGTTATCTGATGGAAGTGTAAATCAATCATGTTTAGGTTAAACTCTTATGCAAGAAATTCGCTATATGGAATTAGAACCATACTGAGCTATATCACTCATGTGTCAACTTTTCATAGCTATTATTGTGTGGTTGTGTTGTATTATTATTGTTGTCTCTGACACCTTGGCCTATCTTGCAGTAAGGGCGCAGGCCGTTTGGCCCGTCACGCCAGTTTTGATGACATCAATCCGTCGTGCTCTTTTCAGCCAGCTATTTTAGAACCCAACGGCTTGGCATACGACGGTGGGAAGAGACCAGACTGAATAACCATAATGCCCTGGAAGGTGGACAGGCCTCTGGTGTGGGACACAACATGGGTCGACACCCTTGCGCCATCTCACCTTCCTTGTACGATGGGATGTGCTGGGGTGGCTGCTGCAGGTGCGGAAAACCTCAAACGACGGAGAGATTCCAATCTCATTGGAACTTACATATTTTAGCTGTTTGGGGTTGAAACATTAGGGCCATGGGGTCCCAGTGGCCACTTGGTTTTTCGAGACATAGCCAAGTGGTTGGTCAACTCTTCATGAGACCAGGGGGCTGGCCTATTTTTTGGCCCAAAAATCAACATTACCATACCGCCGTGGCAACGCTGCCAGCTTTTTGGGCACCTTTGCCATTGACAGCAATGCAGAAGAGTTTTTGGATGCCCTCTGATTATTGTTTAAAAAATATTATTGTAGTAAACTCTTTGTAATTTTCATAACCAGCCATGATCGTATTATTTTGAAAAATTGTTTTGTCAAGTTCAAAGAAAAGGGAACTGGCGACGCAGCTGCCGCATGCCGTGTGTTATATGTTAAATTACAAGCACTATTTGGAGCCACGTTTGACCCTTTAATATCTCAAAATCTATATAACATTGACACATGAGAATTGATTTGTTTAGTAAAACATATTAGATTAAATAGAACCCCAAATTTCCTAAATATATCTCACATCACAATATCTTGCTATATATAAATATATGTTCTCATTATTTACACAAAACAGCTTCTTAAGATAAATATAACCCAAGATTTGACTTGGCTTGGCTGGAAGATGACTTAATATGTATAAATGACGTCCACGCTTCAGCTTTATAATATGTAGATTACCCATCCACGGACAAACAAGCTAAAGCTGATCGATCGACCTGTAGGGCTGTTATAACTTAGTCACGAACCGCTTAGTTAAGTTACCACCATATTCTATTATTATTTATAACGAAGGGTTGAGAGGTTCGGCGCCCGAAATGGAATACCAAATAGCCTTGCTGCACTATCAAACAATCTTGATAGGTGTGCTCTGTTGCTTGTCTTAGATCCTGTGTTGTGTGCGTAGTTTAATTAAAAGATACCGGTATTGTCCAAATATAAATTGAAATAACATAACATCACGCCTTGTTACTCCGAAGGGTTGGGCAGAGGTTTACCTTTAAGTAGTCCACCCACATTAAGCCAGTTATGTTTAAGTCCCATGTAATAGGGGGCAACCCTATTGTCTTGAACCGGGCAAAAGTTCGGACTCCGAGCACCTACGGAGAAGTTTCAGGCAGAAAAGCCAAATAACATATAGAACCAGGAATAGAACCA
Organism: Aporophyla lueneburgensis; assembly: GCA_932294355.1. Lineage (NCBI taxonomy): Eukaryota > Metazoa > Arthropoda > Insecta > Lepidoptera > Noctuidae > Aporophyla > Aporophyla lueneburgensis. The sequence continues at coordinate 24,073,605 of OW028745.1, read as the reverse complement.
GGACCTCATGCGCAGCAGGAGCGCTTGCGACTACTAGACTAACGAGGCAGTCAAATTAATTGAAATGTACTACAATTTTGTGAATCACGCTGAATTAATTTTCTTCTCTTCCGAGATGGTTGGAACGTGCGGACCTTAACTACGTAATACACTTTCAATCACAATGCGACGGTTTTAAAGGAAATACTTCATCCATTTCTTCAAAAGTTTGAAAAAGTCGTCTGCCCAACAACGTAAAAAACGCAATATATGTGATACCAGCAGACTGGGTGAGCAGTGGTGGGCCAATGGTAACGGCCGCGACTTATATATGAGGGTCTGGGGCTCGACCGTAGACAGGCGCTTTATTTTGTGTAAATTATTTTATCACCACTGCTTCTCAAAACACACTCCGCACTCCCTCTCAAGAAGAGGCATGTGTCCCAGAAGAGGGAACATTATAGGCTGCTTATGGTATGCTATCTGTTACTGATGTCAGTCGTCTAGCATCGAGATGGGTGGAAGACATTGTTGCCATCGCGGTAAAATCTGGCACAGAAGCATGGGAATTGGCACAAGAAAAGAGAGGCCTTTGCCCGGCAGTAGGTGAAGATAGGCTGGGATGCATCGTCATGAAGAAGATGATGCGGAAAAGCCGTCAACTTATTATTAGGATCTTCGTCAAAAACGGGAACGGAGATAGGTTCTAGTCAAGCTTTACTTACCCACTGGAAAAAAGGTATCACTGTACACACCAGACAGTTAACTTTTCAAGTCATGAACCCGTTCAAAATCATAATTTCAGCGTTTGTTAGTAGAAATACAAAAATATAAAGCATAAAACCTGCCTTTTAACAACAAAGTAATAAGCATGATTACTGTCCAACAGTACAAAGCAAATCCCGGAATATTTCAAATGCAACGAACAAAGATACAAATAACATTTCCCCTTGAAATTCCATTGTTACACTCCTCATGACAGTTAGTGAGAAACACTTGGATATTCGCCAAACGAATTTGAAACTTATGTCACTGTTATAAAAGTCTAACACAATTCACTTGACACAGTCTCAGGTGTTTGCCCCGAGCAAGAATTGAAGAATAATTCCGAATACCTTTTTCGAATACAGAAACGAATTTTATTTAATAAACGGTGAATTTCTTGTGATACGATATTAAATTTATTTTTGACAAACTCAGTGCAATAATGGACGATTGAATTAACGGCTTAATAGTCGGTTCGCATGAAAATACTCGCCCGAAACGATGTAGTATTTTCTGTATGCGATTCGAATGTGTGTTCGATTAATGGTGATAGGCACACTTCCTGTTATATGGGACTAAAACATAACTGGATCAGTGTTAGTGAATTCTAGGTGCATCTCTGTCTAACCTTTTGGGAAATATAGGCGTGATGTTAGTTGTTGACGTTTATATCAAGTTGTCTTTCGTAGAATCCTGCATACAACCGGCAAAAATTTACATTTCATTTATTTTTGAGTCGGCGCAACATGTCTTGGTCCTCCACACTTCTCTATTAGTCATATCACAACTTTTGTTGCCATAATAATATCATCATTCACACAGTCCATCTATCGTTTCTTTGGTCGCCCCTACTCTTATCATCATCATCATTCAGCCGTAAGACGTCCACTGCTGGACTTAGGCCTCCCCCAATTTAGGGGGGCTTTGCCATAATCGCCACGCTTGGCAGGCGGGTTGGCGATCGCAGTATGGTGGCAAAATGCATAGAGAACGCTGCTGCCCATTCTCTAGTAAGTCCCTTAGTCGCCTTTTACGACACCCACGGGAAGAAATGGGGTGGTGTTATTCTTTACGTCCGGCACCACACGGGACTACTCTTATAGCCATAGAAATTTATAATCAGCACCTTCCTCACGACTTTTTCCTCATTCTACCGTATCACATGCCTATACCACGATAACCCATTTCCACACAACTTTTCAGCTATCGGTGCCATTTGCAAACGTCCTCTTACCTACTCATTTTTTATTCTATACTTTCTTGCAACACCACACCTCCAAAACAAAAGACAAAAAATATGGGACGAAATTAAATTTTTATCTAGCTTAAATAATTGTATCAATCTCGTATGTCCTCACATACTTGTACTACCTTCAAACTTGATATGTAAAATAAAACTTCAAAGCTTCAGAAGAGGCATCTTAAAAAAGGACCACTTAAAGCACTTCCTTTTAAAATATACTCTTAATTTGAGATTAAACACTCGAAGTTATAAATAGGTAAGTACAGTCAATGGGGTGAATAATAGGACTTTGACTTTTAAATTAGAGCAAGAGTCACCAAGTAACGGACTGGGGTCCAGCACCCTAATAAAGTAATACACTATAAATCAGAATCTGAATAAATGGAGGTTTATTATTAATCCATTGCTCCGTAATGTTCAAAAAAACTGTCCGCTCAACAATGTTAGTAGCGGAATGAATGTTGTTGAACTGTCAAATTGGAAGCCATTTTTAGGGTTCCGTTGCCAAATGGCAAAAAACGGAACCCTTATAGATTCGTCATGTCTGTCTGTCTGTCTGTCTGTCCGTCCGTCCGTATGTCACAGCCACTTTTTTCCAAAATTATAAAAGCTATGCTGTTGAAACTTGGTAAATAGATGTATTCTGTGAACCACATTAAGATTTTTACACTAAAATAGAAAAAAAAAAAACAAAAAATTTTGTGGTTTCCCATACATAGAACTGAAACTAAAAAGTTTTTTTCATCAAACCCACACCTGAGGGGTATCTATGAATCATCATCATCATCATCATTTCAGCCGTAAGACGTCCACTGCTGGACTTAGGCCTCCCCCAATTTGGGGGGCTTTGCCATAATTGCCACGCTTGGCAGCCGGGTTGGCGATCGCAGTATGGTGGTAAAATGCATAGAGAACGCTGCTGCCCATTCTCTAGTAAGTCTCTTAGTCGCCTTTTACGACAACCACGGGAAGAAATGGGGTGGTGTTATTCTTTACGTCCGGCACCACACGGTACCGTCCGGCACCACACGGTACCGTATCTATGAATAGGTCTTCAAAAATGGTATTGAGGTTTCTAATATCATTTTTTTCTAAACAAAAATGATATTAGAAACCTCAATACCATTTTTTTGCGCGAGAGACACTTCCAAAGTGGTAAAATGTGTCCCCCCCCCCGTAACTTCTAAACTAAGAGAATGATAAAACTAAAAAAAATATATGATATACATTACCATGTAAACTACCACCGAAAATTGGTTTGAACGAGATCGAGTAAGTAGTTATTTTTTAAAACGTCATAAATCGTAAACCGCAATTTACCTTTCAATCAATCAGCTGAAATATAAAATTTAAAAAAAATACATTTATTTTCATAAACATAAACCTTGTGCATAAACCGAGAATACCTACAGGTTTGTACGGAACCCTCGGTGCGCGAGTCCGACTCGCACTTGGCCGGTTTTTTTACTGATTGCAACGCAATTATCCCGCGGTTCCGGACCGACGACCTATTTTGTGCGGATGCTAAATTAACAGAAAATGTATGACTAAAACTAAAATTTTTGAATAAAAATGAATTTAGCGATCGCTTTGTTTTTTTCTGCCGTCCGTCAACAGCCCATACTTCAAAATCATCACATCGTCATTTGAGCCGTACTTTTGTACGCAAAATACACGCTCAGACGTGGAGATGCGGACACCAGCCCTTTCTATCTAAGACATCCACTGCTGGACATAAGCCTCCCCTAATTTTGGGGGCTTTACCATAATCACCAGGCTTGGCAGGCAACGTAAACAATAGCACTTCATTTCTTATCCAATTTCTTCCCGTTGGTGTCGTGAAAGATGACTAAGTGACTTACGAGAGAACGGGCCGCAGCGTTTTCTGTGCCTTTTACCACCATACTGCGATCGCCAACCCGCCTGCCAAGCGTGGCGATTATAGCAAATCTCCCCAAATTAGGGGTGATCTATGTCCAGCTGTGGACATTTTTCGGCTGAAATGATAATGGACTATTATGGATTATGGAGTGTACTTAAATGCTCATTCAGTCCGGGTACGGTTGCCTCTGCCGTTGATTCGTGCCGCTCGTTTGTATGAGTACTACCAGAAGAAATAAAAGACTAATTTATCCAAAATCTTTATTAACGATTAACAATACATAGAAAATATCCTGTAACCGTTCTAATAGTAAATATATATACATTTTTAATTGCAGCTTCACTACAACAGATTATCATTTCCATTTGTGTATTATAGGGCTACAAAGTTCATAAGGCGTGTGACCAAAATCAGTACTAACACCACCATCTTGTTTTTCCAATACATTCAAAAAAGGAATTGTACAATTTTCAGTGGGCAGTGTTAACTAATAGCGCCCCAGTTAATATCATTCGATCATCAAAAGACCCTTGTAACAGTGTAGGTACACACGGCTACAGGTCAAACTATACATTTCCAGTTTTAGCTGACCTCGCATTGTATAGACTTTTCGTACAATAAGATGTCAGCTTATACTGGAAATATATAGCTTGATGTGTGGCCTTGTATAAATGCGACGACATATCAAGCTATAGCCAGTATTAGCTAATCTCGCATTGCATTGCATTGCATAGGCTTTTAGTATAATGAGTCAGCTCATATTGAATACAGCTTGATATGTCGTGGTGCGTACTAGTGAAGCGTCCCTGTTCCCGGCAATGGCGACACGTCAAAATATCGAGATGTCTGTGCTGAATCTACATTAAATATTATTGTATTATACATATCAACCTTTCGAAATAAATGCTCTAATAGATGATGGTGAAAACCGGTTACAGGAAAAGCGACTTTGTTTTATACTATGTACAGAATATATATTAATAAGCATCTACGGTAGAGAGCTATTATAAAGAAAAAAGAATCTTCTTTCATTTAACCTACTTTAAATAAAAGTGGTATCTTGAATAATAATCTTATTTCATTAACGTCTTTATCCTGATTATTTTAGTTTACTTTAATAAAAACCATTTGATATCGTTTTAAGTTATCAATAAAATTAAATATTCTTATCTCTATAAAATATGCTTTTAATTAACTTAAAACTACTTACAAAATGAAACTAACGTAAACATAAACAATTTCTTAAAATCTTAAATAACTTGGTTATTGCCCTTTCACAGTCCTTTACCTCGGATTTAGCATCATAGTAACCTTTATTATTGTTGCTACAAAGTTGCGGTTCGAGGTAAAAAATTCGCTTGTGTAGATTTAAGGTGGGCCATGCCGCTCCAACGCAATGTTAAAAACATTTAGTTCACTACAGGCGGGTCTCGCCGTAAGGTAAAATGTATCAGGTCTATTTATAAAACATCTGTTGTTAACTATATTATAAGCTTATACTTACATGATTGATATTTCTATTTCGCAACAAAAAAAATATGACTTCGACGAGGTGCCACTGAATATCATTTTGTTTATTATTCTATTTTTGGCCATAGCGATCATCCATGGCCGTCACAAAACCCCGGACTATACTTATGGCTATGGTTTTTGCCCTTACAAAACGGAGCCTTCTTTTTTAGTTGAAGTATTTCTTCCTATCCATCATATCCACCTTTGTTCCTTTATCATTAAACCAGCTCCATAATAACATATTATTGTACTATCACAGAAGTGACATAGGTATGCCAAGATTCAACTTATTCAGATGTCGGGAAGTACTAGATGTTAGCGATTATAGATAAACGGATTACTAATTTGTAACCAGAACACACCTACCTACCACAGAAGCAAGTTAGTAAAATGCTTGTAAAACCATTCGTGGCCCTATATTTTCTTTTGGTACTATTTGAAAATCATAAGGTTTCTAAATTCTGTCAGAATAAAGACGTAATTTTGATGTTAAGTTAGGGCAGCTCCCAGTTCACTTCGTCGTCGTATCGCTCCTTCTCTTCCAGTGGCAGGAATATTTTAGTTTTTGTGATGAAACCTGTAAAAGAAAAATCATTACTGAAATTGTGAACACTGTAATGTTAATTATTTTGCATACGAATCAGAAAACTATGCTTCTGAGGAGGTGCGACACTTCTTCATTTCCGTTAAAGCACTAGGAAGTGGAGCAATCGAGAGGTTTATGGTTTAAGTTTCCCTACGCGATCAATTCGGAAATGAATACATCCGTAGGAAAACCAAGGTAACCGAGGCCTCCCACAAGATGGACCGATGACCTGGTGAAGACCGCAGAAATCTACTGGATGCTAGAAGCACAGAACCGGTCGAAGTGGTGGTGCTTGGGGAAGGCTTATGTCCAGCAGTGGACGTATTTCGGCTGAAATTATGATGATGATGATGATCACTAGGAAGTGGTGAAGGCCTAAGGGCGTTCGTTTTGGGGGACTTTCCTGTGACCTTGGGAACCCACTTGTGAACCACAAACTATCACAATAGCCCAAACCCAATCCTTCCCGGAAACTGTATAAATATATAGGTACCTACAACAAATGAACAAATTGAATGGAGGGTAAAACCGTAAAAGGGGATTCTCTAATTCGCCCCTAGAGTAAAACGCTAGCCGGTATCGACAATTTAGGAAAACGCTTGTGTATAACACAACCCATATGGTTGTTAGGGACCACTTCCAAGGGCGGGAATTTTCCTTAGTTCCACATTCACACCCAATATTATTATGGACTCCTCCCTCGTGAGTATGAGTTAACAGATACCAAATTCATGCCATAGTGAGTGTAGTAACCAGATTTGAGTAGTGTGTGTTCTATATCTGTATCTTGTGCTAATTCCCACGCTCGTGCTAGCCTACATCCTGGTTTGTTCCCGCGATGCATACAAAAAAAAAGTCAAGTATGTACTTTCACACAAACAAAACCCCGATGCATCCATAATATTTCGGCGTTCGTTCGGGTTTTAATCAAACTGATTTGTTAATCAAACGATTCGACGGGATGAAATAAATTCGTTCAATGGACGGCTGTGTACGAATTTTAACAGGGTTTTATTCGCTCGTGTTGTGGGAAAATTGGGAAATTAGGAATTATTCTACACAATAGGTGTGTTAAACCTTTTTCTAGAACTTCTTTAAGGGACCCACCCTATCGCCGCCGTCGAGGACGCGACTTGCTTTGAACGAGTTTGCTTGCTCACTAACCATATTAAAAGATCAGGTACAAGAGATGATAATTTGGATGTTTTTGCAACCAAAATCTATGTATTTTCATGACGCTTGGAAGAACTAAGCATCAGATCTGAAATAAACATCACTAGTAAGGGAAATATTTTTGAAATGTAATCTTCAGTAAAATAGACACTGATCAGAGGGGTACTTGCGTAACTTGCTATCAGTAAGAATTGGTTTCATATTGCTAGTTAAACAACATTCATTGCGTTATTTACGTTGCTGAGTCGACAATTTATTCGAACAAATGACGCAATGGTTTAGAAATAATCTTCAATCCCATTCTGATTCTGATAAATAATGCGTTTCATAATTAGGGTGCCGATTACTTTAAATTGATAAGTAGAATTTATGAAATGTTTTGTGCCTACTCGTATACCTATGTATTAAAATTTAAATCAATTACTTCGACTCTCAACGAAACAGGGCTTAAATCGAATATGTTTTATTCATAAGAGGATAAAGGCTTATAAGTTAAGTAGGTACGTTTCCATGGTAGCGTGATGTTATGTTATGCTGTGTGTTCCCATCAGGGATGTTAGGGAGCTCCGAAACCGTAACCGAAACTATCGGATATACGATATAAAAATGTATCCGTAACCGTAACCGAATCCGAAATAAAAGTTTCGGATAATATCGGATTTGTTATTACATTTTTATTTTAGGTAGATTAGATAACACTCAATATATATTTATAATCATTTTTATTTTAAATAGCTGTAATAATTACTCACAGATTGATTGTAATTCCTACCAAATGGTGACATATAAATAAAACCATTTTATTAGCTATATATTTGTATTTTACTTTTGAAATTCCTTAAAAGTTTAATATCCGTAACCGAAATTATCCGAAACTAACGGATAATCCGAAATAATTTCATATCCGTATCCGTATCCGGTATAATAATCATTCCTACATCCATATCCAATCCGTATCCGAAATTTCATATCCATAACATCCCTAGTTCCCACAGTACATTTTAAATCATATTTCGTCGGTAAGTTTAGGTAACCTTTAAATCTTCTTATTTCTTTTTCTTTGTAGAGCTACATATTTGTTCGGCTCGGCACATTCGATTTAGTAATATGTGTTGGACAACAAAGTGAAGGGCTTGTGGCTAAGTAATAACAGCGTGCGGCTGCGGGTTGATCGTTCAGGTTAAGCTACGCTTGCCGCTGTTGGTCCGTGGATGGGTGACCATCTTTACATACCAAGACCCATCCGTGCCTCGGATAGCACGTTAAGCCGTTGGTCCCGGCTATCTTTTGTAGATCTTAGACAGTCGTTACGGGTCGTTAGAAGCTCGAACAACAACCAGTCTTACCAAAGGGTATCGTAATACCCAGTAACTGGGTTGTGGAGGTCAGAAAGGCAGTTGCTCATGTAAAATACTGGTAGTCAGCTGCATCCGGTTAGACTGGAAGCCGACCCCAACATAGTTGGGAAAAGGCTAGGATGATGATGTTGAACTACAAAGTCGACCCGAAGAAACTGACCGACCGGCGACCTCGCGACGTCGCCCAGGTGAAACTCGAAATTCAACGAAACGTGCTAAACGTACAAAAAAAACGGGCCAAGTGCGAGTTGGACTTGCGCACGAAGGGTTCCGTACCATTATCTATATGAACGGCAAAATCTCGTTTGTTGTATGGGAGGCCCCTCAAATATTTATTTTATTGTTTTAGTATTTGTTGTTATTGCGGCAACAGAAATACATGTTCGGTAAAAAAATCAACTGTCTAACTATCACGGTTCATGAGATACAGCCTGGTGACAAACGGATGGACGGCCGGACGGGTGGACAGCGGAGTCTCAATAATAGGTCCCCATTTTACCCTTTGAGTACAGAATCCTAAAATTATCATATTGTCCAGCTTGTGGTCTAACCTGGTGCCAAATTTTATCCAAATCCACTCAGCCATTTTTAGGGTTCCGTACCCGAAAGGTAAACTATGGGATCATATTACTAAGTCTCCGCTGTCCGTCTGTCAGTCTGTCAGCGGGCTGTATCTCATGATCCGTAATAGGCAGACAGTTGAACTTTTCACAGTATATATTTTATAAAATAAAATATTTTTTAAATTAGCCGCTATAACAACATAAAATAAAAATATAAAAAAGAAAGGAAATTGGATGGCAATTTGAAATAACTTACAAACCGGCCCTGATTCTCACGATTTGTAATATAAAACATCCAGATTTTTTATTATTTGTTAGTTTGTTATTATAATTTAATAAGTGTAAATTCAGATATACATTTGAATAACTGCTAACTGCTTAATTGTAGTAAAACGTGAAAGCTAATTTACTATAATTAACTACAGCTGTCATTTGGCTGGATATAGATGACCTCCAAAATTTTTTTTTTTTTACAATTAAGATTAATATAAATAACAACATAATACAATATATTAACTTAACCAAAACTATATATACAAAACCTAAAATAAAGCATCGAAAAATTCATCCTCATCGCTGTCGACCGGTAACGTACCCAAGAGACTGGCGGCATTACCACGCTGTATAGCAATGCTTAGCCGTTGGCCAAAATAAAAACCAGCCCTTGGGTCACGAGAAGTGTCAACCAGCCGTTTAGATATTTCTTTAAAGAGGCCATGAGCACTTTGACCCCACGGCCCGAGGGTTTCAACCCCAAACGGCTTGAAAATATAATTACCAATTGTTATTGATGTCATCGTCATCATCATCATTTCAGCCGTAAGACGTCCACTGCTGGACATAGGCCACTGCAAATTTGGAGGGCTTAATCATAATTGCCACGCTTGGCAGGCGTATTGGCGATCGTAGTGTGGTGGTAAAATGCATAGAGAACCCTACTTCCCAATTTTTAGTAAGTCCCTTAGTCGCCTTTTACGACACCCACGGGAAGAAATGCTGCTAAAACCTATTCTTTACGCCTGGCACCGCACAGACTTGATTGATGTACAGACGCCACCAGGTCAAGCTACCCGAAACTGTCAATTTTTCCCAATGAACCTTGAACCTAATGCTCTAGAAATAAAGTCGGAAATCTATCAAAGAAATCTGACAGATTGTAGTAGCTTCATGTGTTGGCGTCTGTACATATTGATGTGCTAAACACATAACCCTTGAAAATAAATTCTAGAAATGCTTATGAAAACCACATTAAAATCCGTAACGTAGTTTAGAAGAACAACGTGATCACGTAGGCAGACACGAAATGAATTTATGAACGTGTAGAATTAACGGATTGTGTTCAAAAGACAATACAGTGGACCCCCGGTAATCCGGCCCCTGTCTAATCCGGCACCCCCTGTAATCCGATATGTCTATTATTATTGAATATTTTTTTGACAGTCTTCGCTAATGTAGACAATGCAAGATTGAACAGGAAATGGATCTGTAATTTGTCGGACTACAAGGTACTTTTTTGTAAAAAAATCCGGACTATAGGGGTCTTCTTAGGCAGTACTCTATAATCCGACAAATTTGATAGTCCGACACTGCCCTGCAAAACGTTTGTCGGATTACCGGGGGTCCACTGTACTGCGCTCCAAAACAAAGACAGCTGACGTGGCGTCACAGAACTCTTGTCCTGAGACAGTGAGGTGGTATCGCGGCAGACCACGCAGGAGGCGCCTGGACGAGCTAAATAGGTTCAGTCAAAATTGGAAGGAAAGTTCTAGAAATATGGGAGGAGAGGATGAAGGCTTTTTACCAGGAGTAGGACAGCATAGTCTAGTAAAAATTTAAAATAGAAAGATGAGCATAATAAGCACTTACCGCAAACTAAGCCGGTTATAAGCGCCACTGCCGTTGTAGTTCCTAAAGCTATCAGCTGATACACCGCCTGCATTTGTATGGTGCGCGGTTCATACCCCTGTATAAAAACAATAATTTATTACTGTATAAATAAACCCGTGTTCACTACGATATAAATTGGCATATTTCATCTTGAAGTTCGAACTCTGAACGACTGTGGTGCACTTTTGTCATGAATAAGAATATTTATTATACTTGGTTTTTTGCAAATAATAATATGCAGAACCGAAAACGTTTAATTCTGCGGTCGATTATAAAATGACTTACTTCCTCTGGTGCAGCTACAGCAGGAAATACTGCGGCCAACTCAGTACCATATGCTTGAGTAGTGGCCAGAGCTGCAAACAGTACAGAGAGAAGACCGGAGTATATTCCAGGCATTCCGTGAAGATTGTTCACACCACATGTATCTTGGATACCGAGTTTTTCTAACAGCGGCTGCATAAAACGAAAATAAAAAGTTAGTACTTGTGCTGAATGACCCGTTGAATAGATAAATGCAAAGCGCAGCAATGCTGCGCGTTCTACGTTCAGTAAATATGACAAACAGCTAAACGGCGGGCGTGCAGCTCTTTTACATAAAAGAGATGTTTTGTAAAACAAGTAGTGGTTTTATCATCATCATCATCTCAGCCGTAATACGTCCACTGCTGGACATGACCTCCTCCAATTTGGGGGGCTTTGCCATAATCGCCACCCTTGGCAGCCGGATTGGCGATCGCAGTATGGTGGTAAAATGCATAGAGAATGCTGCTGCCCATTCTCTCGTAAGTCCCGTAGTCGCCTCTTACGACAGCCACGGAAAGAAATGAGGTGATGCTATTCTTTACGTCCGGCACCACACGGTACAGCGGTTTTATGAATTGACAAATTCGACAGTTCATCTTCAAAATTATCCTCACTGATGTCTTCCTGCTGGCGGAAGACGTCCACTGCTGGACATAGGCCTCCTCCAAGCACCACCACCTCAACCGGTTCTTCTTACATCCAGCAGATTCCTGCAGACTTCACCAGGTCATCGGTCTATCTTGCGGGATGCATTTACATAGTTATTCAAGTGATAATGTTATACTAGCGTTCTCTTACTTAGCATTCTCCTCACGGACCTCTAATCGAGTAGAAATATATAATTATATCGAACTACGTGATAGTCGTGTCCAGTCAAAATAAAGTAAAATGTGATGAGGTATTAACTTCTGCAAAATCTTAGAATCAATAAGTAACGTAATGCAATGAAAAAAGAAGAATTCCAGAGTACCATGATTTATCACGTTTAGCAATTTTATTGCTTTAGTTTGTACAGACAAAATCTCTTTTATTAGGGACGAAAACCGCAGATCAGTTTGACATTTACAGACTAAGATCACAGATAGTTTCAATAAAAACCGAAAACTAAACCAACAAAACAAAATAAATTTAGTGGAAACACGAAAATTCAGTAAGTGAAATCGCAAGAAGGCAAACTGCCAAAAGATAGAAAACACAGGTAGAACGAAAATAAACTGTCCCATAGCCCAAAAAAAGTTTCTAAATACTTAAAATAGTTACTGTCCATGTATATCGGCTATCCTAAGGGACTTTCAGATTTCAACGAAGTTTCTCACAAAAATATTATCTACTCTAACAGTTGAACATTTTCACGAAACTTCTCTCTAATTTCGTCTCTAGATAGTCAAAACTTTGTTCTTTTATAGTTCTAACGACATTTTGTGGGAATGTAGGCTGTATATTGGTGAAATTATAAGATTCTTTCGGACTACACGGAATATTTCGTTTAGAAACTTGGTCTAGGACATTAAGTGCTGGGTGTTCTTTGTCTTTGTATATTTGAATAGGATTTCAGTTCGGCTGATATAACATTTTATCTTATATCTTTAAACGAGCAATTCTTGTATATATATGTATATATATAATCTGAATCTCGGAAACGGCTCCAAAGATTTTCATGAAATTTAGTATACAGGGGGTTTCGGGGGCGATAAATCGATCTAGCTAAGATTCATTTTTAAAAAATGTCGTTTTATTCGTGTTTTCGATGACCAACTTTATCGATAAACAACTTGAACATAAACGTATTATTTTAAACACAATTTACCAAAAAATACCGAGCGAAGCTCGGTCATCCAGATATTGAAACCTAATAAGTAAATTCACAGTAGTAAAAACGTGATATTTTTAAGGTTTGGTTCGATTTCCCTCTCATATTTGACATAAAAATAAATAATATAGACTACTTAAAAACGATACTAAATCTATGGAATATCTCGAATAGAAAAAAAAAAAGGCCGAATGTTCCTTCATGATGTCAAATTGCGAACACGATTTCGTTTTCCCGCTATGTTCGTATTTTCAATCGATTTCATTATTACTGCGAAGCTGTTTTTTTAATCAATTTCATATTTTCAACCAAAAGATCACTATTGGACATATGCCTCCCTTAAAAAATGGGGGGCTTTGTCATAATCGCCACGCTTGGCACGCGGGTTGGCGATAAAATACATAAAGAACACTGCTTCCCATTCTCTAGTAAGTCTATTAGTCGCCTTTTACGACACCCACGGGAAGTAATGGGGTGATGCAATCTTTACAGCCGGCACCACATGGTATCACGTTATCAATTTACAGAAATATATTTATATGTAATTTATCATCATTTTATTGTTTATTGATACTATATCTATGCAGATAGGCTCACAGAATATCAGATCCAACGCTTATCGTTAGTACCGAGGCTTTAAATCTAGTACCTAATGAAACTTATAATCCAAAAGGATTCCAAGTTTTCGATTTGAAAATAGCTTAAGCCACTGGCATTTATTGTAATTAATAATTGCCAGTAGAAAACTTGGTAGCAAGCTGACTGCCCAGTGTGCGGCAGACACACTTGAAGTTTGTGGATATTTAAGACTTCAATCCTTTGTTTGAATTCAGTAGCACTGGATTAAAATTTAAAGCAATTTGGGGCTATGTTTATGGATGCTCTTTAAACCTACTAGACGCGGCGGCCAAAAGTACTTAAGTCATTTTTTGCTGAAAATTTAAAATTTTTACAGCACTCATGTTTTTGTACTATCCGTTGACTGGAATAAGCACGTAAGTCATAAGTCACTTCATTCCGTCGCAATAGTCGAATGTACCATATTGCTTAAGTCGTATCAACACATTCAGCGGCGATCTAAACCACTTAAGTTGACTTAAGTATTTTTTTTCCCGGCATGGCAACTCTTAAGCCGACTGACTTAAGTAAATTGGTAACAGTGATCCGTTTTTGTTGTCGATTATAGTTTCAAGTATCTGACAATTTTTTTAAGTGCTTCATAAAAAGTTGACAAATTTTGTTGGTAAAGTAAAATTAAATACGTATTTCTTCATTAGTGTTTCGGTGTGACGGTCGTAGTGGTGCTGTGAATCTACTGTATTCATAATGGATTCAAGAGCCAGAAAGTTACTAAATCTCGCCTTAAATGATGAGAATAAAGGTAAGTTTTGCATGTTTTTCTTTTATCCGATATACAATTTAAACTTGTACGTACTGTACGTTTTGTTAATATAATTACATATAACCCATAACAACAACAAATTGCCATTTCACTTTATTTACAGGCGACCCATTAGTAATTGCAGACCGCCTCGTTGGGTGGCTGGCGCGGGAGGGGCCGGATTTGGCGGACAGCCAGTTCGGTTTCCGCAAGGGGCGCTCTACAGTGGACGCCATCATGCGCGTGCGAGCCCTCACGACGGGGGATGCAGTGGCCCGGGGTGGGGTCGTCTTGGCGGTGTCTCTAGACATCGCCAACGCCTTTAATACCCTGCCCTGGAGTTGCATTAGGGAGGCACTCCGGTATCACCGGATGCCGACCTACCTCTGTCGCGTGGTCGAGGCTTACTTGATGGATAGAGCCGTCATCTAACCCGGTCACCAGGGAGACTGGAACCGGCGAGAGATGTCGTGCGGTGTCCCACAGGGATCGGTCCTGGGGCCGCATCTGTGGGACATCGGTTACGACTGGGTGCTGCGCGCCGACCTCCCTAGCGGCGTCAGCGTAGTTTGCTACGCTGACGACACGCTGGTCCTTGCGCAGGGGAGGTCGTACGAGGCGGCGGCCGAACTGATGACACGCGGGGTTGCGACAATCGTCGATAGGATCCGGTAATTGGGCCTCGAGGTGGCATTGCACAAGTCCAAGGCCATGGGTTTTCATGGTCCTCGGAACGCGCCACCTGCGGGTTCCCAACTTACGGTAGGAGGGGTTCACATCGGCGTCGAGTCGACGATGAAGTACCTGGGACTTGTCCTCGACAGCCGGTGGAAATTCGTTGAGCATTTCCGACGTTTGGCTCCCAGACTGGAGCGGGCTGGGGCTGCATTAAAGCGGCTCCTGCCCAATCTGGGGGGTCCAAACGCCTCCTGCCGGAGGCTCTACACGGGGATCGTGCGGTCCATGGCCCTCTACGGGGCACCGGTGTGGGCGCCCTCACTGAGGCTGCGCCCAGCGCGCCGGTTGTTTGCGGCCCAGAGGGTCATGGCCATCCGGTTAATCCGGGGATACCGCACGGTCTCCTGCGAGGCGGCGAGCCTCCTTGCCGAAGTGCCGCCATGGGATCTGGAGGCAAAGGTCCTCGCGCACATGTGGGAGTGGCGCGAGGAGGCGAAACTCCGCTGCCGCGACAAATCGCGGCACGGCGGACAGAGCTCCGGTGTGATCTCATGGCGACATGGCGGGTACGATTGTCGCAACCCAGTGCTGGGCACGCCACAATTGCGGCGGTAAGTCCCCTCTTTGAGGAGTGGATAGAGAGGCATCACGGCGTCCTCACCTTCCGCCTGACGCAGGTTCTCACCGGGCATGGGTGCTTCGGTGGGTTCCTGTTCAGGATAAAGCGGGAGGATACGTTCGGGTGTTTCCATTGCGAGGATCGTCTGGAGGACACGGTGGAGCATACGGTGGAGGTGTGCCCTGCCTGGGCGGAGCACCGCCGTGTCCTCGTGGAGGCGATCGGCGGCGGTGACCTCTCGCGTCCAGCCCTGGTGCGAGCCATGGTACGGAGCGAGAGGGAATGGGAAGCCGTCACCTCCTTCTGCGAAGCAGTAATGCTCGCGAAGGAGGAGGCGGGGCGCGTGAGGGAGTGGCAGTCTCTGCGCCCTCACGTCCCTAGCCCCCGCAGGAGGAGACGCCCCGGGCGTCGGGAGTCAATAGCGGACTCCCGGCCACCGTAGGCGCGAGCTTGCGGGTGGCGAGCAATGGGTAGCTCGCCGCCCGGTAAGGACCAAGCTCGGGTCGACGGCGCGCAGTGTTCCACGCGCGCCTCAAAGAGATGTCAGCAGCAGTGTAGGGGTCTACTAGGACCGATGCCAGCCGGGGTCGCGTGATTGTTCGAAAGAGATACCGTGACCCTGGCACATGGGCAACTGATGGAACACGGGTGGGTTTTAGTCAGTAAAAGTCTGACACGCCCTCCCGCTCCGCCCAGAGCGGGAGAAGTCATTTGATGATTTCCCATCCTGAAAAAAAAAAATAAAAATGATGACCCATTCACTAATACGCAACCAAGTACATCTGGAACTCAAAAACAAATTACTCAAAATTAAACCGCCAGTGACTGTTCTAGTGACGATTCTGTTGCTTAACCTACCTACTCTCCAGAGAGTACTAGTGTACTTACACAACAAGAAGATGAGATGGAAACCATTGTTTATAATGCACCGGTAGTTGTACAGAAATGAAATACCTTGAAAGTATTGAAGATACGGCTTTACTTCAACAAAACAAACCTGTGCCCTGTAGATGAAGGAAGCAATAAAAGAAAATAAAAAGTAGGCCAATCCTATGTGGCAGTTTCTGGGAAAACTATCGGCAAACGTACACTGAAGGAATTACCTAATTGTCGAAATAAGTGCCGTCAAAAAATAAGTGATGAGCATCGAGCTATAATTCAAAAAAGAGGTTTGGAATTTCGGGTCTTTCTCATTGAAGGGCAGCGTTCATCTCATCTTTGCTTACCATTAAAGAGAAAAAAACCAAGCGTCATCGGGTCGAAGATCCTAGGTTACAAAAAAAAATACAGTGGACTTACCAATAACTGACGAAAGAAAACGTGATATCGTATCACTTTTATCTTTAATACCAGAATGTTTCCATAATTTTTACAAGAATTTAGTAACAACTAACGAGACCAAGAATGTTGATCCAGATTTAGCTGGTTCAGAAGAGAGTGACTTTTAGTTTTTGAATCTATTGCATGCATATATTAAGTTTTAAAATATACAGCAAAGTTATAATTCAAAATTATTCATAGTTTGTTTTAAAATAAAATATATAAACAAGTGATTATAGTTTGGTAATAAACACTTAAGTCGCAATTTGTTGGCGTTCAAGTACCTTAAGTCAGTTATTTCAATAAGTAATAATTGTAGCCTAAAAATATCGGTACGCTGATTTTTAACTAGTTCATAATTGTGTGATAACCTATACTAATATTATAAAGAGGAACAGTTTGCATTTTTGTTTCTTTGTTTGTAATGGATAAACTCAATAACCACTGAACTGATTTTAAAAATTCTTTCACCATTAGAAAGCTACATTATCTGCGAGTAACATAAGCTTTATTTAAAAAAATATAGGGGTCCGTAAGATATTTGGGTTTTTCGGACCCAAGGTGTAAAAAATCATCCAAAAAAATTGCTTATGTCTTCGAATTACCAGGTTGTCATAACTTGGTAGGAGCTCACCTAACATGGGTGTGTGATAGCTAGAAAACGCTTTATGTCTTCGAAGTACCAGGTTGGCATAACTTGGTAGGAGCTCACCTAACACGGGTTTTATTGATTCTGAGGCGGTACGAAGTTCGCTGGGTCAGCTGGTAAATAATAAAAACAAAAACCATAGTACATACATTTTTTTCATACCAATCGAATAAAACCTTCTCCTGGAAAGTTTTCGCATGCAAAAAGATTTGACTTAAATGCTTATGGCTTCCGAGTCTAGCTATTTAAGGCTGGTCTATGGATGGTGTAAGGGTTTGAAAAGTATTTATTTTAATTTTTTATTCTGCGTTAATCCCGTGCCACCACATTCCAGTGCTGTATCTGAATCAATATAAATCAGATTTAAACAACAGTCTAGGTCTAATCATTATCATTCTCTTGTTCTTATCCCAGATTTCTTGAGGTCGGCGCAGCACATCTTCTCAGTAGTCAGTCAACATTTCTTTGGTCTTCCTACTCTTCCACCAGTCACCCACATTCTTATCAAAGCTTTCCTCCTTACATTTACCTTCTTCACTCGTCCGCATCCCATGCCCATACCGACAACCATTTCCAGACAACGTGTCACTCACCAATGCAATCTTAGACTTTACAAGGTGGCACGCTACTTTACCGAAGAAATCACTTCGATTATCAATAAATAAAAATGCTGTGTCATGCATAATCTGCCAATAATTTTCCCACTGCTGGGACGCAGGCCTCCTCTCTGAGAGAGGGAGTGGGCCATAATCCACCATACGGGCCCAGTGCGGGTTGGCAGAGGTCATATCTCTCTTCGAATTTTTGTTTCACAAAGTTTTCCTTCACCGTTTCTAAGGGCATTGGTGATGAAATAATTCACACAACGAATAGCGCCTGTTCGGGTTCGTCTACGACTTACAACTCGTAAGTCCCTTCGGTTACCTTTAGGCCACCACTGCTGTTTTATAGAAAAGTACAATAATAACGCGGTCAAAATGAATGCAACAGCAATTTTTTTATGTATCTGACAAAATATTTTAGATAGAGTTTGTATTCAATGTCTTTGCTACCTTGTGTACTCATTTTTAGGGTTCCGTTGCCAAATGGCAAAAAACGGAACCCTTATAGATTCGTCATGTCTGTCTGTCTGTCTGTCCGTCCGTCCGTATGTCACAGCCACTTTTCTCCGAAACTATAAGAGCTATGCTGTTGAAACTGGTAAGTAGATGTATTCTGTGAACCGCATTAAGATTTTCACTGAAACTCACAATTTTTTTTTTTTCATCATACCCATACGTGTGGGGTATTTATGAATAGGTCTTCAAAAATGGTATTGAGGTTTCTAATATATTTTTTTTCTAAACTGAATAGTTTGCGCGAGAGACACTTCCAAAGTGGTAAAATGAGTATCCCCCCCCCCCCCCCCGTAACTTCTAAAATAAGAGAATGATAAAACTAAAAAAAAAATATATGATGTACATAACTTCCACAGAAAATTAGTTTGATTTACCTGTCATTCAATCACCTCAAATATAAAAATTAAAAAAAACACTTCATTTCATAAACATAAACCTTATGCATAAACTGAGAATACCTACAGGTTTGTACGGAACCCTCGATGCGCGAGCCCGACTCGCACTTAGCCGGTTTTTTATCCTATCCATTCACGTAACACCATACTAAAGTCTTGATACTCACAGACAAATACGCATATCCCAGAACGCTGATGAAAGCAGCGCCAATACCAATAGCAATCGCTCCGCCAGGGCCAATCATCATGTTGGCTACAGCGCCCACAGCCACGCCACCAGCCAGCGTCGAGTTCTGGATGTGGACCATGTCGAACTTGCCAGGCTTGTGGGATACTGCTGCGGAGATCACGAATGTTGTCACCTGTTATATGAAAAAGAAAATCATCATCACCTACTTAATTTCGGCGGAAAATATTCTGCACAATCAAAACGCACACCATGAAAAAAAAATGTACACGCACAAGGTAGCCAAAAGCCCCGTATTCAAGTATGAAAAAAGTTTTACAATATTGTCCATTGCTTGTTGATGTCAGGGCTAGGGACCAAAGACAAATACAAATAGATAACGAAACGAACGAACGATAATAGAAAGACGCCCATTCCTGCTCGCGTTTATTTGATCACTTCCCAAAGTTCCCTATTTTACAAGCAATAACATTGGAATGACAATCTTACCGTACATGCAGCCAAAGATAGGTAAGTGTTGATGAGAGCCCTTTGGTACGATTCCGTTGTCGTCGTCAACGCGGCGTTGAATGACGGCCAGTAGATCCATAAGAAGACTGAACCTGTGAGAAATTTAACGAAACAATTAATAATTTCCATCATAATTATCAAGGCTTTACATAATAGGCTAAATACAGGACATGGATATTTATAACCGACTATAAATTCAACGTAGTACGGTTCGGAATCAAGTACCTACTGAATCCATGGCAACAGGTTATGTGTCGATGTATACCTCCCTGTACAACATAACAAACATCACGCTTATATTTCCCCGAAGGGTTAGATAGACGTGGGTCTATAGTAAACACACATTAAACTAGCTAAGTTTACTTAAACATAGCCTGCGAAATGTGGGTTCACTATATTCCATGGGACTTCTCATGGAATGCAGAGCGACCCTATTCTCATCTGCCAGGGTCGCGAGATTTGTTCGATAGAGACACCGTGGCCCTGGCACATGGGCAATTGAAGGAACACGGGTGGGTTTTAGTCAGTAACATTCTGACACGCCCTCCCGCTCCGCCCAAGAGCGGAAGACGACATTTTAATGATTTGCCATCAAAAAAAAAAGGCTGCTACTGATAAATTACAGGTGTAAAAATATTTAAACTATGCCGAGAATTAAACCTCGTGATCAGCAGCTTGCAACCACTAGACCAACGAGTCAATTAAGAGTTTATATATTTATTTATAGTTTAGCATACCAGAAAACTTACATGTAACAACGGAGTTTATGTAACAGTACGCTCTCAATACATAACACTTTTAAGTCTATTCTAACGTGTATATGTTATGGACCAGGTGATTAATGCGGGCATTATGCATAATGTATGAGCATTATGAATAATGTCTAGCTCTATCGGGCAAAGTGATTAATACTATTTTAACTTCATTATTTATCACATTGCACGGTCATTATTATATTGCTACTTGATAATTGGGCAATTTGATAATAAAGCTAAATATGACGCGGTGTGAGGGCAGGGAGGGAGGCACGCATGGCGTGGCACACTTTGACCAATCAGAGACCGCCATTATGACTTTCCTTAAGTTTTAAATGCAAAAATTAGTGAATTCTTGATGTAGAAGTTCTTGATAATTAATCCAAATAATAAGTCTAATTATTTAAATGGTTTAATATTTAGTTTATTTTAAGTTAAATGACAATAACAATAAAAAAATAGTAATTAAATATGGGAATTAATTTTTACAACTGTTTAATTTTTACAAGTATTGTCTTATAAATTCAATATGTTGTGCTGCATTTAGTGGCAGAAACGAATCGCTGCAAACCGACTGCACGTAGTCTTGTCTGCCCTACCCCTAGAGTGTAATTTAAAACCGCGTAGGCGCGGAGGGGCGAGGCGGCCCGCGAGCTGAGGAGCAGGTGGTTTTGACGCTCGCCACCGCGGCTGAGGCTGGGCGGCGAAGCCGGCCAGCGAGCCGAAGCTGCGGTGGTGAGCGTAAAACACATCTGCGACGATAAGCTCGCGTGGGACCGTCGGAGCCCCGTAGCGCCGGAGCCTTGACAGAAATCATGCCTGCTGCATATTGCATGCTTGCTTGCATGCCTCATCATTTATAGAACTACTTAAAATAAAATTTATTACTAACCAATTACGATTTGTTAACTATACGCGCCTAACCGCCCAGTTCAACTATTCCACGGCTCAGTATTTATTGAACTGCCCGTTTAAATTATTTTAGGACTCATTTTTACTTAGTTTACTGCTCAGTTTTTACTGCTAAACTAGTTTGCAAACATGAGTCTTTATTTTTTTTACCTACCATAACTCAAATATTGAACTGCCGCTTTAATTCTATGCCATTAAATATTATTTGTATTACTCTGCCCAAAAGGTGATGGACAATATGTATAATGCCCGGTCAATTTGATTATTTGAATAATTATTATCAAATTGCATTCTCATATTGGGCATTTTTCATAATGACCGGGCATTATGTATAATGCTCAATTTCTCACTTGGTCCATAACATATATAAACTCTACTATTGATATTTTTATTCTAGCATTAAAATAACTTAATGCTTCAACATCTATTTTACACTGAACAATTTTGTAAAACAAAGGACATGGTCATTTCAAAACACAATCAAGACAAAACAAGTCTGTGTACCTATGAAACAAAACAAAAACAAAAGGCGACGAAGTATTTACGAAGGTCTGCAAGTAAAGCTTCAGAAGCAATCGAGACGAATCTAGGTCATTCCGTCACACTCCTAGGATAATGGAGCGCACCGAGGAGCGAACATTTTCAATAATATTAAAAGACAGTTTTACGTAAGCTGAACTAGATACCCGACTGCATTAATAGCAGTTTAGGAAGTTAACATGAATAAATGGAGCATACTTTTCGTATATTTTGCAAAAAATTCCCAGAATACGTTTTCGAAATAGTTAAATATTTTTCCTTTTCATTGTACATGGGGCTTGTGAATAATCAAAACCAGCCGAACGGTTAAGCTAGGTACGCTTACCGTTATATATCGAGACTCCACCGTACAATGTACGATAGACCGCTTGTCCCCACTGTCTTTTGTAGATTTTTGATAGTCTATACGAGTAGCCGGAAGCCCGACAAAAAGTCTTATAAAAGGGTATCATATACCCAGTAACTAGTTTGTCGAGGTCAAATAGGCAGTCGCTCCATGTAAAATACTGGTATTCAGCTACACCTGGGTAGACTGGCAGCCGATTCCAACATAGTTAGGGAAAGTCTAGGCAGATTGATAGTATTAAATTATCTTTCAGTATGTAATACATTATTTTACAGCCCTCAATTTTAAGTGGTACAGAGGACTCGGAATAAGACCAAACTCTACCACGAGGCATGGGTAGTGTTTGCGTTAGTTTGAAAAGTACGTATTTATCTAATCCACGATAGGTATGTATCTTGATGATGTTATTATACTTTCTGTCACCTCACTGTTGCTCGTAGCTAGTATTGATATAGGAACTATAAAAAAAACTTTTTTACAAAAAAAAACAACCGACTTCCTTAAAAACACTACAAAGTGAAAAATAACTTTAATTTCGGAAATCGGTGTCAAAAACCTTAAATACAAATCCTAAGACACCGACTGCCGAAATTAAAGTTATTTTTCACTTTGTAGTGTTTTTAAGGAAGTCGGTTGTTTTTTTTTTTTTTGTAAAAAAGTTTTTATTTTTAAATTATTAGTTATGGTATTTACCCCGCACTAATTCCAAACAAACAATGCATATTTATGCAATAGCAGAAATCGCGGTTGATTTGCTGTCATTTTTAAAGAGTTCCGGTGTCTGTCTCAGGAACTCATCATCAGATCTATATGAAATTTATATGGGACCGTTTTGAAATAAACCCCTTTCGAACAAAAAAAGAATTTTGCAAATCCGTTTATATATGACGGAGTTATGGCCGAACATACTTATATAAAAAAAATATAAATATCCGAATTGATAACCTCCTCCTTTTTGAAGTCGGTTAAAAAGTGAAAAATAAAATACAAAGGAAACGACCAACGTCCAAAAAAAACCAAACACCGACATCCGTATTAATTTTTCACTTTGTAGTCTTTTTTTAGGGTTCCGTTGCCAAATGGCAAAAAACGGAACCCTTATAGATTCGTCATGTCTGTCTGTCTGTCTGTCTGTCTGTCTGTCTGTCTGTCTGTCCGTCCGTATGTCACAGCCATTTTATTCCGAAACTATAAGAGCTATGCTGTTGAAACTTGGTAAGTAGGTGTATTCTGTGAACCGCATTAAGATTTTCACACTAAAATAGAAAAAAACAATAAATTTTGGGGTTCCCCATACATAGAACTGAAACTCAAAAATGTTTTTTTTTCATCAAACCCATACGTGTGGGGTATCTATGAATAGGTCTTCAAAAATGGTAATGAGGTTTCTATTATCATTTTTTTCTAAACTGAATAGTTTGCGCGAGAGACACTTCCAAAGTGGTAAAATGTGTGTCCCCCCCCCGTAACTTCTAAAATAAGAGAATGACAAAACTAAAAAAAATATATGATGTACATTACCATGTAAACTACCAACGAAAATTGGTTTGAGCGAAATCGAGTGAGTAGTTTTTTTTTAAAACGTCATAAATCGTAAACCGCAATTTACCTTACATTCAATCAACTGAAATATAAAAATTAAAAAATATATATATTTTTAAACCGAAAATACCTACAGGTTTGTACGGAACCCTCGGTGCGCGAGTCCGACTCGCACTTGGCCGGTTTTTTATTTTGAGGTTTTCCTACTAATATTATAAATGCGAAAGTTTGTGAGTATGGATGTTTGTTACTCTTTCACGCAAAAACTACTGAACGGATTTAGATGAAATTTGGAACACAGTTAGTTTATAACCTGGATTAACACATAAAATACTTTTTATCCCGGTAGTACGTTCCCGCGGGATATTTTCCGACCTCCACGCGGGCGAAGCCGCTGGGAAAAAGCTAGTATTACATAAATTATTTTGATGGAACTGTAACCCTTACCAATCATAGCAGTAACATCAGAGGTGTAACTGGGTCCATCAAGAGCGACTGTAGCAGCAGGGGGCGGTGTGTGTGGATCTTTAGCCTTCTTTAGTATTCTAAAAGCAGCGCTCACTCCTAATCCGAAGTAGGCGCCATACGTGTGTATACCTATGGAGCCGCCCACATCTGAAATCTGAAACCAAAAGCATACATAACGTCAAGCCTAAATTCCCCAAAGGATAAAGCAGAGGTGGGCAGGCACACTCACAATTTGCCAGTTATGTTTTAAGTCCTATATAACAGGGGGCAGGCCTATTGCAGTCTACTGGGCATAAATCGAGACTGCGGGTTGCCACAGAGAAATTCCAGATGGAAAAACAAGTCAAATAAGAAACAGCGTTCTCTAAACATTTTGCCACCATACTGCGGTTGCCAACCCTTCCAAGTGTGGCGATTATGGCAAACCTCCCGTTTTATTTGCGGGAGCCCTCTGTTAAACTGTGGACGTCCTTTGGTTTAAATAATGATATGATGAAGATGCGGAAGCTTGTTCAAGGTTAAGCAAAATGCTGTGTTGTTTTTAGTGATTACTTTGCTAGAACCAGCTATTATATACCCTCAGCGAGGCAAGCTTTTCCGAAACGACCATCCTGGATCCGTTACTACGTGAGTTGTCAGTCAACGAATGAATGAATGAATTTAAGATTTTCATTAATTCGAACACTATTCTAAACTCCGAGCTGCTACAAAAACTGAAAGAAAACTCATGCCTAAGTCATCACCATCATTATTTCAGCCAAAAAACGTTAATTGCGGAACATAGGCTTCCTCTAAAGTCACACTTGGCAGGAGGGTTGGTGATCACAGTATGGTGGTAAAATGCGTAGAGAACGCTGCTGCCCATTCTCTAGTAAGTCCCATAATCGCTTTTTATGACACCCACGTGAAGAAATAGGATGGTGATATTCTTTATGTCCGGCACCACAAGGAACCGGGACCGGTGCCTAAGTAAAACTACACATACGAGTATGTTAAGGTCTGTAGGATTCGGCATGAAAAGGCGTAGGCCGGGCACCTGAATAAAATGTATAATTTGCTGCCCGACTGTGCCCAAATAGAACCTGTTACAGTTTATAAAGCAACACAAACCCCAAGTATGGCATCATTTATGTACAGATTGACACTGCCGACTGCTGATTCTACGATGGCTATGAACAGCAGCTGTGTGCCACTCGCGAGGCCCAGCAGACATCCAAACGTGATGAGGACAGTCGCCGACATAATGTCAGCCTCTGAAAATGAAATATTAATTATTCAATAACTAACTTACCGGTCTAATCCTCAGTTATATATCTCGGGTAATTGTATAACACACGGAGGGTAGCAATGGCTTTCAATTTGACAGTTCAACAACATTAATTGCGATGTTTATGTTGTGAAGCAGACACATTTTTTGAACATATAAAACAATGGATTATCAATATCCTTCACAATGATAGATACTCTGATTGATAGTTTGTTACGTAATAATAGTGCTGTTACGTAATAATAGTAATAAATAAATGTAGAATAAATTAAACAATTATGACTACAAAAAACAGTCAAGAGTGTGGATTCCCTAAATCTCTGCTTACAGCCAAGCTGGCTAATTCATTTGAATCTTTAAAAATCATAAAAGTCAAGCTACTGAAAATCAACCTCTGCCTAATTCAATTTGGCTGATGCCAAAAGAAAATCCAGTTATACACAAAATGGTAATTGAATTTAAAACAATATCAAAACATTTCGACGATGCTTTAAAAGCTTTCTTTTGTAAAACAGAACACAGAGGAAATTGAGCATTTAAAATTTTGCCTTTATTAAAATTGAAGACAGGATCCCACGTTATTGTTAGATACAATAATAATTATTATTTGTTTCTGGGAATAAACTTTTGTTATTGAATGAAATACGAAGTCTTAGAAAGCAATTCAAAAATTTACTGTTTCGTTAAGTCAATGAGGGAATGAAACGATATTGATTATTTCTGTAAATAAATCTTCTAAGACACTTTCAAACGTTATGTTGATGACCTTGTGGACATTTATTTTATATCATACTTTCTGTTTATAAAAATATACTTAAAGTCTTTCTGGAATCATTTGAATTTATGTGCAAATGTCGACTAAGTTCAATAAATGACCGTAGGCATTGGGCATTAAGACTTTTGGAATTCTTTATCATATACTATTTTAGTTGATGATGACGCGGTGACCAAGAACCGAACATCTGGCGAAGAATGACGAGGAAACCCGACCCTAAATGAAATAGAAAAGGGATACGGCTAGGGAAAGAGATAGAGAGAGTTTATGATCACTTACCCAACATATATTTCTTCGTGATTAATATTTTACCATCCTTCATATGGAAGAAACCTTGGCAGAGAAGGCTCCATTGTATGACCAAGGCAGCCAGGAACCAATTGTATCCCAAGGCACTGTAGCAGTACTTCTTTAGAAAGGTCATAAGGTATGCGAAACCGATGAATATCATGACATGTGTGTC
Source organism: Aporophyla lueneburgensis (assembly GCA_932294355.1). Lineage (NCBI taxonomy): Eukaryota > Metazoa > Arthropoda > Insecta > Lepidoptera > Noctuidae > Aporophyla > Aporophyla lueneburgensis. The sequence continues at coordinate 24,046,616 of OW028745.1, read as the reverse complement.
TTCGTAGCCTGAAACAAAAAAAAAACCTTTTAAAAACTTATATCGTCTTAGTAACTTTTGTATTAGCCTAAAGTTCTGGGCCAGTTTTACTGCATTTTCAACTTTATTTTCGTTCTCAATACAAATATGACAACTTGGTACCGGCGAAGTAAGTTGTCAGTTTTGTAAAAAGAGCTGCATTTCTCTACGGTACGTACCGTACCGTATAAAAATGCAGCTCTTGTATTGGGTTCTAAATTTAAAAACTAACATGGTGGTTTATACGTGATCTAAATAAAAAACCCTTTTTTGTAATAAGACAATTAGATTTCACTTTGCCACAAAACCAAATGCGCAAGGGCAAAATATATCAGTGCATAATATACACCGTGACATTTTAATCGTCTTACAAAGGTTGTCCACTCAATGTATCCGACATAATATACCTCTAGGCGTGATTAAAAAAATGTAACCATTGTTTCAGATAATAGGTACTAAGAAAAATAAATAATGCATTCGAAGTATGAAACATCCTGTTAATAATGGTTACGTATCAGACGGTACACAACATATCTACCCAGTGCACGAGTTGACTAGATCATTCCATCTCCATTCCTTTTCCATGAGACAAAATATCAATTTCAAACTACGTTATGCGTTATCATAATGAACAATATTTTTATTTTTTAGTTATTCAAATGTTCTTTATTTTCTTATGTATGTGTAATAGTCATTGGCAGAGACGTGACTTATCTAAGATACAAGTATCTAAAATACAGATACAAGATACAAAATATGTATTTTTATCTTGTATCTGAAATACTTTTTTAAAATTCATTTTGTATCTTGTATTTAAATACCTTTTGTTGGGTATCTTGGTATCTTGTAGATACTATGTTTGCTAAAATACTTTGAGTAATAGTTATGTATACATTTATTCAAATCACAAAATGTGACAAGATTGTATGGAGACATTAACTTGCCTGCAGCAAATGATGCAATATTGGCCTCAGTGTCACATCCATTCTTTAAAATGAGATGGGTACCAAAAGTGCGGAAAGAATATGTAAAAGAACTTATCCTGACTGAAACACGAAAAGTTAATAGAACTGAAAAACAAAAATCGGAGGCTTTAGACAATATTGAAGGTGACATAAAAAAAAAGTCAAAAGATGAATCTTTTTACATGTTTTTTGAGGATTTTCATTCCTCTGTTGCAAGTGCCGAAACCACAGGATCTACTGGCAGCACCGCTGCCTTAGAAACATTGCAATACTTAAATAATAAAGATATCAACATACAGAGCTTGAATGCTTATCCAACAATAGAAAAAAAAAATCAAACACAACTCCTGTTTGCCAAGTTTTGCCCCTGTGGAACGACTCTTCTCATTTGGGGGCATGATCATGAGACCTCATCGAAGATAAATGAGTGATAAACTGTTTGAAAAACTGGTTTTACTTAAGTCTGAATTAAAATCTTAAAAATATAATATTATGTTGTTTCACGTTTGCGCGATCACCGCGATTTACATGTAAAAAAATAAACTTTGATTAAAAAAAAAATTGTTTTCTTTCAAAAGTATTTTATCTTTAAAAAGTATTATCTGGTATCTGAAATACTTCATTTAAAAGTATCTTGCATTTTGTATTCCAGATACTTTGTGTAAGGTATCTTGTACATCACTGGTCATTGGGTACTTGAAGTGGGCTGCCGTTGTAAGATGATTAAAATGTCACGGTATATATACAAATAATAAAAATAAAGTTTCTATTTTGTCTGGAACTAAAAGACGGGTTTAAAAATGTTTTTCATTTTATAGTTCCAACCTTGAAGAAGGCTATAAGCTATTTAATATTACACTAGGGTTTTTAGAAGTCGAGCAAAAAGAACGCTAAGTAAAAGCGAAGTAACTGGGTGGGGAGCAAAAAAATTCACGCAGACATGAAGCTAATTTATATAACTCTATCTATACTTATAATAAAACTGTCGACAGGTCAATTCTGTACATTGAAAATATATTCAAAATTAATATTGAAGGATGATCGATACTGATGCCAAAAATGCAATCAGTAATTTTTTTGTTTGTCTGTCTGTCTGTATGTGCACGCAAGGGTCAAAAACCACTGAAGGGATTTTAACCAAACTTGGTATGATTGTAGCCCATACTCCTGGGCAGGTTATAGGCTATATAACATAACGCTAAGACACATAGGAGCCGAGCAATGACGATAAATTTGTGGCAAGTCGGATGAAAATGCGCTTTCGAGCTAAAAAAAAAATAACCTGGATTAACACATAGGCTACTTTTTATCCGGTAGTACGTTCACGCGGGATATTTTCCGACCTCTACGCGGGCGAAGCCGCTGGCAAAAGCTAGTATTATATAAATTAGCTTCATATCTGCGTGAATTTTCTTCAGATTATCAACTATAAGTAATAATAGCTGGAAGTGTCGATCTTCAGGCTTAAGCAACGCTCACCAAGAACAGTCTTTTATTGTTGTGGGTGGGAAATCATCAAATGGCGTCTCCCGCTCTGGGTGGAGCGGGAGGGCGAGTCGGAATTTTACTGACTAAAACCCACCCGTGTTTCTTGAGTTCCCTACATGCCAGGGCCACGGTAACTGTTTCGAAAAAAAAGTCGCGACCCTGGCAGGCATCGGTCCTAGCGGACCCCTTCAATACTGCTGAAATCTCTTTGAGGCGCGCGTGGAGCACAACGCGCCGTCGACCCGAGCCTGGTCCTTATCGGGCAGCGAGCTACCCATTGCTTGCCACCCGATAAGTGGCTGGGAGTCCGCTATTGACTCCCGATGCCCGGAGCATCTTCTCCTGCAGCGGCCAGAGGCGTGAGGGCGCATAGATTGTGCCGAGGACAGTCTTCCAGGGGTATTGTACCTAGGGTGGCAATCAAATACAGATAATGGGCAGCAGCGTTCTCTATGTATTTTACCACCATATTGCGATCACCAACCCGCCTATCAATGTCGTGGTGATTAAGACAAGGCCCTCCAAACTATGCCTTTATTCAGCAGTGGACGTCTTTTGGCTGAAATGATGATAATGCAATTACAGCCACAAAATCATCATAAATACGGGGAATGAATGTCGTAAAGAAAAAAATAATTGCGCGAAGTAGCTTAGAAGATAACCCTTAAAGTCAAGATCGACCCTTGCCTACTCCCTAATGATAACATTACTAAGCCGTTTGTCACTCATCGTGATCTTGTACCTAACTAAAAATCATCAATGATTTTGTCATTGCTCCCGTTATCGATACTCTTTTGTCATTAATGACTGCATCAAGTCACTAATACAAAAAAATAATCATGGGTTGATTGATTATTTTTTTGTGTTATTTTACTGCCTAGGTATCACATATTTTTGTCTAGATAAATCAAGGTAGTTCATTTTTCATTCAGAAACGGTCAACACTAAAATTTTAATGGCCAATAAACAGAACTCTGACCTATTGAACTTCCAAATTATTTATTGTTTTAAATGCTCCAAATATACCCATTACGAACATCATCACGCAGAAACAGAACAATACATCGACCCTCTATATCTCTTTTTTATCTGTTTATTTTTTTCCTCCGCAGTAATTGTTAGAATGTCAAATGAAAAATTGCAAATGAAATTACACATTTCATTGTTTTCTGCCACAGAATGGACCCCTGGAGGATAATGGGACTTAAAATGGATATATAGAACGTGAAACGTTTGTGTACTATTTATTATACAGGGTATTTTTTGTTTCCAGTTTGGGTTTTACTTCATTAAGTTTCAAGCCAATTAACACTGGCTTGAAACTTAATGAAATTCAGAACCGGCGGAGTTATGAACAAATTCTGAACCAGTAGCCATAAGCCAATTTGAAAAAAAAGTGTTTAGAGTGTAGGTATTTACTTAATGTATAATTTTAAGAGATTTTCATTTTCTGGCTCTACATCACATTACAAACTAATTCATGTAACTGTCAAAGGTCTAATGTTACTAGAACTTATCCTAAATTATTAATTTTCATAACCATGTCCATGATATTATAAAGACTTTTCGAAGTGGCCATTTCGCTGAACACTTTTAGACAAGCGAAAAAAAATATCTGTGTATTTTTGTTTTCTATTTACATTTCCTTTTAATTTAATACAAACATTTTCTTTTCATCACAGCGATTTTCTCTAGGACTTATACTTTAGTATCTACTAACACTGGCTTGAATAAAAAATCAACCTGTATACTTTTTTTATGGCCTTAATCTTTTATGCTGGTATGTTATATAAACAATACTGCGTTGGAAATTGCAGAGATTACACGATTTTTTTGTGGAAAAAATACAAATAATTGTAGATACTCAAACACAGGTACCAAGAACCGGTTACTTATATACAGAAATAACTGATAAATTAAAAAAAATACTTTTCAGACAATTTTGATCCCTAAAGCGCCATAGTAAGTCACTAAATTATTATTTTTTACATATTTTTCAACTTACAAGTCAGTGTCAGGCTGTATGATGAACAAAATATGATTCGCGACCGTGAAATGTACAGACGCCAGCAAATTGACGTCCGCCAGCAAATTTGACAGATTTTATCTGTCAAATTTCTTTAATACGTGCTCAAATTTATCGCTAAAGCATTAGTTTCAAGGTTGATTGGGAGAATTTGACAGTTTCGGGTACCTTGATGTGCTGGCGTCAAATCATCAATACTACCCTCTTTTATCCATTTAATCCCATTAAATGACTGTTACATGAAAGTCTTTCTTAAATCAGACCATTCTTAAAGTCGCAAAATTGTTTCAATTTTTTTTTATTTTTGGCGCTATTTTCTACCCAGCTTTGTTACATTATCAAATTAAATAAAATGATGCCGCCAATTAGCCAAACTGCATTGAATGCTTATAAATATGACAAAAGCTCTAAAAGCAACCAAAATTCAATAAAAAACAAATACAATGTTTTTGTTTTGCTATTCTTCCATTTGCTGCACTACAATTATTGCTCGATGCCTGGAATCTCGAGGCACTCCAATTAATTAAAGAATAATTGGAATTGGAATCTTTGTTCGTGCAAAATTATACTAGGTACAGGCAACCTCAAAAAAATGTGTACGTCGACAAGAATTCATTTGATTGTCTATTTATGTTCCATAATTATAAAACTGTACCTATGTGTAACTAGCTGAAAGCCAATTCCCCATTAGTAATTAGTTTTGTGGCTACATTGATAAAATAAAATGTCAGTTAACAAAAATTAAAGGCAATGAAATTATTTCTTGGGAATGCATACATCTTTTTAGGGTTCCGTACCAAAATGTTAAAAAGGAACTCTTATGGTGAGGTCTCTGTCTGTCACAGCTGGATATCTCAAGAAGAAACTACAAATACGACCAAGTTTAAATTTGGAATAGTTTTAGATGACGTTTGCCCAACTATTTTGCAAATAAAAAAGAAATTATAAATGTATTTTTTCCGATAGTGACTAAAAAATACCGTCCTCCTTTATCTCCTAAGTTTACATAAAGAAAAATTATATATTATTCTGTGATAGTAGTTTATGTAAAGATTATAGGAAAAATAAATGTCGAGATGAGATGAGATGGCTCTAAATAGCACACTTTGTCAGAAATCATCAACAAAAATTACATTCGTTCAACTATCGGTCAAGATCGGCGCTGGCCTAAAACTGCAATAGTATATCCAATAATATAATACTATAAAATATTTATACATGATGGTGCGGAACCCTTGTTCCGCGACTCCGACTCGCTCTTGACTGATTTATTTTGTCTGACTGTAGTGAAGTAAAACGCCTGTCAGGGGGTCGAACCCACAACATGCAATTAGACACGGCTGTTACCACTGGGTTAACACTACTCTTACTAGTAAAGCCTAATATCCACACTAATATTATAAATGCAAAAGTAACTCTGTCTGTCTGTCTGTCTCGCTTGCCTGCTAAAACTACTGAACTGATTTAAATGAAATTTGGTACACAGCTAGTTTAGAGCCTGAAAAAGGACATAGGCTACTTTTTATTCCGGGACTTTGTCTGCGTCTGTGATAACCGACATTTACGCAGACGAAGTCGCGGGCAGAAGCTAGTTTACTAATATACGGGCTTTTTCTGTAAGAGCAGTGGTGCGAACGGCTGCGACTTACGAGTTGCATGACGTGGGTTCGAACTCCGACAGGCGCTTTAATTTGTGTAAATTATTTCATCGCTACTGTTCTTGAAGCGATAAAGAAAACAATTATGAGGAAATTGGTACTATCTAGAAACAAAAATTCGAAGAACGAGGGCCCACATGGTGGATTACAGCCAACTCTCTCTCACAGAGAGGACACCCTTGTCTCAGCAGTGGGAACGTCATAGACTTATTATGAGCTTTTACAATAACATGTACACTATATCTACTCCAAAGGTACTATTTCCTCAACCAAGTTCCCACGGTGAGATTTTACAGATAATACCACCTGACCCACTTTTTTTTGTGGGTGGGAAATCATCAAATAACGTATCCCGCTCTAGGGTGGAGCGGAAGGGCGTGTCAGATTTTTACTGACTAAAACCCACCCGTGCTCCTTCAGTTGCCCATATGCGAGGGCCACGGTAACTCTCAAACAAATGTCTTGACCCTGGCAGACCTGACCAACTTTGATTTTAGACCTTAGAACCCTAACAAGTAGGTATCTGTAGTCTAACTAGATATTTATGTCTATTATATGGTTAAACTGGCTGGTAGCCTAAGCTCCTGTCTCCAGCTACTAAATCAATGGTATTTAATCCTATAATACCAGTAAATAGAGTGTATACAGTGAAGCTACGATACAACATTGAACGCCTTTACAAATATCTACATACATATAATACATACAAGTCATCAGAACTAATACAAAAGTAAAAATATGATATGATAATATTCAATTCCAGCCCTTTCTGCGCATTTACATAAATATATGAAAAAGTTATTACGAAGTTGGTGTCAGCTTTGAATCACTTTTCTTGTGTGCGAAAGAAGACAAAGATAACACTCTCAGGTTCCAACTTCATAAATAAAAATTTGTGATTAGTTTTATATTGCGTCACGTGCAGGTACGGTCACCAAAAATAATGAGCAACCAGGTCGTCATCACGTCGTCGGATATAGTTTAAGTTTTGTAAGAAACTTAAAACAGTCCTTTTAAAAATGTTTCGTTCAGAAACATTCATTGGTAACTAAACTTCAACTATATCCAACGAAATTAATTACGTATCTTTTTTAGGGTTCCGTTGCCAAATGGCAAAAAACGGAACCCTTATAGATTCGTCATGTCTGTCTGTCTGTCTGTCTGTCTGTCTGTCTGTCTGTCCGTCCGTATGTCACAGCCATTTTATTCCGAAACTATAAGAGCTATGCTGTTTAAACTTGGTAAGTAGGTGTATTCTGTGAACCGCATTAAGATTTTCACACTAAAATAGAAAAAAAACAATAAATTTTGGGGTTCCCCATACATAGAACTGAAACTCAAAAATGATTTTTTTCATCAAACCCATACGTGTGGGGTATCTATGAATAGGTCTTCAAAAATGGTAATGAGGTTTCTATTATCATTTTTTTCTAAACTGAATAGTTTGCGCGAGAGACACTTCCAAAGTGGTAAAATGTGTGTCCCCCCCCCCCGTAACTTCTAAAATAAGAGAATGACAAAACTAAAAAAAATATATGATGTACATTACCATGTAAACTACCAACGAAAATTGGTTTGAACGAGATCGAGTGAGTAGTTTTTTTTTAAAACGTCATAAATCGTAAACCGCAATTTACCTTACATTCAATCAACTGAAATATAAAAATTAAACAATATATATATTTTTAAACCGAAAATACCTACAGATTTGTACGGAACCCTCGGTGCGCGAGTCCGACTCGCACTTGGCCGGTTTTGGTGTCTTACATGATTGGGTGGGGTAATCGCTTTCATTTTGACAGATCTACAACATTCATTGATTAGCATAATCCTTCAAAATGATTCAGATTTTGATTGATATTGTGTTACGCAATTACGGTGCTGACCAAATCACATCTATACTAATATTATAGAGGTACAATTTGTGAGTTTATCTATAGGGGATACTATTCTGCGCAACCATTGATCCGATTCCAAACATTCTTTTACTAATGGAAAGTTATTACTATAGTCTGTAGTATTTCATGATATACAGGATAAATATTTAACCAGTGTGCAAATTTTAACAAATTAAACTTATACGAGTTATAATAACTATGTAATTTTTATTTTGATATATCTTAGTACATAAAAACTAAGTTATCGTTAACGTAAGATGTTTATTTTGAAAATGATTTTTATGGTAACTTGCGTGCGGCACCGGCGCGGCGCCGCGTCGAAGGTGAACCACCGAGCGTAGCTACAAGTACTTACCAGCTGTTCGTTCGGTCAAAATTCTAATAAGTTCGAAGTATTTACACCGGCGCGCAGTTACTGACTTATTCCCACTGTCGATATCATATTACGAAATATGTAGGGTCTCCACAGTTTACTGATTTAAGGTCGGATAAAAATTTAAAAAAAGTATTGAAAATATAGTTGAAATTGTTCTATTACTGATACTGAACCACAAAAAAAAATTGCGCACTGGTTAATTTTTTTTCCTGTATAGTTGGCATCTATGCGGATGAAGTCGCGAGAATAAGCTAGTTATTAATAACCTAGGAAAATTGCATAATTGATCTTAAAATCTGAACACACGCTTGCAGTTATTTTGTTTTATAGAAGATTTATTTTATACTAGCTCATCAGATCGTCCTTTCTTTAAGTATCTTTTCAAACACAGCAACTATAAAATTATCTTCATTGTTGTCCTTTATACTGTCGATGTCGCGGCCATTTTGCAGAATTCGGTGCATCTGTCGCCTTCTTTTATAAAGATTTGTATTCGTTTTATATGAAACTGATGTCGTTGAAATTGTTATGAAATAAGCTAACAATTAAGAAATAAAATGTAATAAATGAAAAAAGTTTACTTTAATTATGACTAAAATTCCATCTAAGATTCTTTCTGGCCTAATTCCTTGGTCACCTTTTAAGACACAGGAAAACTAAGATTACTTTGAAAATATGAGCTAAAACTTTTATGCAACTTAAATGACACCTCAAGAAATACCGCGTAAAACACACCAAAGTCAAATGTGTTAATTCGTTTAAAAATCTGAACAGGCAACAGAAAATATAGAAATATTTACCACATAGTTCTAAGAATATAGCCTACCTATTCAGAAAATTATCTAAATCAGGAGATTGAAAATTGGTACAGTTAAAGACGGAGGACCGTCCGCGTAATTTTCGTAAAAAGAGGTACAAAGTGTTTGCTTCACGTATTAATACCAATGTATTTTTTTTTTTATACTAATGTCAGAAGGGGCTCAGCTCAGCGTAATGTAAGATAGCAGCCCTAATATTATTTATTGTACTTACGTTAACATATTTTGTGTACAATGACAAAATTCTTTTCTTTGTCACGAGAACAATAATCTCCTATTATTTCTTTATATCATTCGATAGTACACAATGCAATTCTATCAAAGCAGATGGTACTAAGCCGACGAAATAATAAATTATGGTGGCTATGATCACAAAGCCATGTCTTTATTGGCACCGACTCAAAATAATTGTGAAAGGCTTCTACTTATTTAGTTACTCTTATGATAAATAGAATGTATACTACAATATAATGTAATACTTAATGTCATGTACCTACATCATATACGTATAAGTAACAGATAAAAATGTACTCGACGACTTGCCTTAAATTATGTTTTTGTTTCCTGTTTTTAGCTATTCTACAAGAAATTAACTGTTTTTCAGGATTTTCGCTATATTTTTTTTTAGCACAAAGACAAACATTTTTTTTTTCAATATACACCTACGTTATTATCATCTGCCTAGCCTTATCCCAACTATGTTGGGGTCGACTTCCAGTCTAGCCGGATGCAGCTGAGGACCAGTATTTTACATGGAGTGACTGCCTATCTGACCACCACAACCCAGTAACTGGGTAATATGATTCTCCTTGGTAAGACTGGTCATCAGACTTTCGGGATTCTGACGAACCGTAACAACTATCTAAGATCTACGAAAGACAGCCGGGATCAACGGCTTAACGTGCTTTCCGAGGCACGGAAGGGTCTTAGTATGTATAGATGGTTACCCATCCACGGACCAACCGCGGCAAGCGTAGCTTAACCTGAACGATCAACCCGTGTGGCTGTTATTACTTAGCCACAAGCTCTTCAATATTTTCAATACACGTATGTACGTGTAACTGGAAATACCTTATGTTTATGTACAAGGGTGGCACGCGTCTACGGCAGAAGCAACTGCAGCGCATAAATTAGACTAAGTTGACGTTCACATGGCCGTAATAAAATCGCGGCGAGAATATTTCACGCATCGGATAGCACTTTATATTAACTTCGTGCATATACAGAAAATAAGATAATTATCTTATTTTCTTTTTCTTTTAGAATTGTCGATTCGGACGAGGCTTGTTGGTCGATCCGCACTTTATCCTGCGAATCGATGAAAGACACTTTTAAACCCGCTAGATGATTTCCATTAAAATTATACGCACTGCCTCGTTGGTCTAGTGGTAGCAAGCGCTGCTGAGCATGAGGTCCTGGGTTCGTTTCCCAGATCGGGCAGAGTTATTGGGTTTTTCCATCGGGAATTTTTCAGTAGCAGCCCGGAGTCTGGATTTCTGCCCGGTTGATGGCATTAGGCTCGCCCCCTATTACATGGGACTTAAACATAACAGGCGAAATGTGGGTGTACTGTAGGTACACCTCTGCCTAACCCTTCGGGGTAACAAGGCATGATGTTATGTTATACGCAATAAATATTGGAAAATTTTCAACAGAGTACTCAATCAACCGTTGTTTTATTTAATAAACGTTAAATAATAATGTACTATTTGCACAAACATTCCGTTTTCAGATGAAATGACTTAAATAGCCGTGTTCGGTGATTTAAAATATTTCGGTTCCCTGATGAATTGCTACTAAAATTTTAATTTGACTGGCTGGCTGCAATTACCAATATATGATTGTTACTTGTTTCCACTCGTAGTTTTGTACTCGTAAAACTATTAACCCTACCAACGTTATGTCAAGTTTTTGCGATAAACAAAGATGAACCATAACGATTATTAACATAAGTTTTGTTTAATACTCATGTATGTTAGTTTATAAGGTACCTGAATATAAATGTTTTATTATTATTAAACAATATAGTTGCATTTTTCATGTAAGCTAGCACCTTTTATTAAATTCAAATATTATACATTTATTTGTATTGTGTTGATACCTATCAATTATAGAATTATTGGATAATTCGTTGTCCAAAGAATCACATGTGAATAAACGCCAAAAAAAAATACGCGTCATTGAGAACCTCTTTGGTTTTTTTTCGTCGGTTGAAAACTTGAATTGAGTTCTCATTGTCATTCATTTGTATAAACTAGTTGTATGGCACTGTAAACGGTGAAAGCAAACATCGCTTCCTAGAACCAAACATTCAAAGAGGTGTGACATCTACCAACCAGCACTGGGCCCACGTGGTGAATTACGGACCATTTCTCCTCACTGAGAGGAGGCCTAAGTCCCAGCAGTGGTAACTTAGGTTGATTATGATGCTTACACACCGTGATATTTTAGTCGTCTTACAAAGGTTGTTCACTCAATGTATCCGACATAATATACCTCTAGGCGTGATTAAAAAATGTTACCATTAATTCAGATAATAGGTACTAAGAAAAATAAATAATGCAATAGAATTATGAAACATCCTGTTAATAATGTTTACGTATCAGATGGTACAGAACATAATATATCTACCCATTGCACGAGTCGACTAGCTCATTCCATCTCCATTTTCCATGAGACAAAATATCAGTTTCAAACTACGTCATGCGTCATCATAATGAACAATATTTTTATTTTTTAGTTATTCAAATGTTCTTTTTTTTTCTTATGGATGTATAGTAGTCACTGGATACATGAAGTGGGCTGCCGTTGTAAGACGATTAAAATGTCACGGTATGTAGTGCTTACTTACGTTAACTGACTAACAAACTTTTATCTACTAACTAAATATTTTGCAGTGAATTGTTTCAATCCTATACCTACCATGTCATATAATTAATTATTTTTTGTCGTTAAGGGCTCCAACTAAAAAGTAAATGTTACATAAGCGATAAATGGCTTGATATAACATAACAAGTAGCTATGCCCCCTGCAGCCAGCTATCAACAACGTGTTGATTATGAGTGTCAACTTCCTATCGGCCTTTGGGATCCAAATGGGCCGCAAATTATTTAGTACGTAGTGAACTGGCGGCGTGGGTATGAGGATCTGTATATAAACCTATCGTATTTCCTAGAATTATTAGGCGCATTATACACCACACCTTTAGTTTACCTACATTTATTATTTTATAAAATTTTCTTCTTATGCTTTTGTTTAATGTGTTCTCCTGCATGCGTAGCATGACCACTGTAGAAAGGGGTTTTGTCGACGGCCGAATAGACAAAGTAACGTTTCAGGTATACAGTACGACAGCAGCAAAGTAGAAAAAAAAAACACATGTGTGCAAGTCACACGTGATAGAAGTGAAACCTTCAAAAATGATGGCTTCAAGATAATGAGACGAATGTAAAAACTCAAATGTCTATTTGTCCAAAAACCCTGCTCGAAAAACGTCAAATATAAAAGTCAACTTTCTAAAGGAGCACTTAGGGATTTCCATTACCCCAATTTTTAGAGAGAGATACAAAACATAATGACGTTGTTATGTGTCTGTCTCTATTTACTGTCGCTTTTTCGTTTCATAGACTTTCAATTCAAAACCACAACGGTGCCAAAGAAGTTTTCACTTCAAAACTACAAACTTACAATACGTACACGTATACAAAACACCACGGTTGTTGTGATGCTTTTACTCAAGCCTATTACTACAAAAGCGTGCGCGCACAAACGCCTCTCATCTGATAAAAACGATGAAGTATCTTGATAGCAAAAATAGCTCGATCTGTCAGACGCGATTGGTCGCGATGGTTCACCGAGTAGCAGCGGAATTTCATTTTTACAGTTTTTAGCATTCATAATCTGCATTAATGATGGTTATGCATGGACGAGTGAGTACACAATAGACGGGCAATGCAATATAATCGCTTATCTCAGTCCTGGAACGCGCCAACGAAGGTTTTTGACATAAACATTTCGATGAGTGTGGTGATCCGTACGATTATAATTAAGTTTTAAGTGCAAATTTGTGTGTGTGAAGTGTTTTTGTTAAAACGTAAGATGGACAGGTAAATAAACTACAGTTTTCATTGCCAGGATTGTGTTTTTGACAAAGATTTGCACGTAAATAGTTAGTTCAACAAACATCGTCATCCATTTTGCCGCCATTTTTCTGCGGCCGGCGTCGGATTTCACAGTATTACGAGTAATAATTCTACTATTGATAGCGAACTATTGATGTTACTTAGGTTATTATGCATTGTATTATTGTTATTATGCATTAAATTTACCTTTTACCATAAGATATTTGCGTAAGATTGTAATGAAAAATACGCAACCTAAAAAGATGGAGCTCGATTGTTGAACCGGGAATTTGAGGTCACGTGACACCAAAATCGCCATTTTTATTATGTTTTGCGTTACTTTAACCGTTTACGCAGCGCACGCAACGGAAACTTTCAAAAGGAATAAATTTTCCCCGTTTTTGCAACATTTTTCATTACTGCTCCGCTCCTCTTAGTTGTAGCGTGATGTTATATAGCCTATAGCCTTCCTCGATAAATAGGCTACCCAACACAAAAATAATTTTTCAATTCGAACTAGTAGTTCCTGAGATTAGCGCGTTCAATCAAACAAACAAACAAACTATATTAGTATAGATTTAAATCTCATTTTCCCGCATATTTAGATATTTATTTCCTATACAATCTTTACAATGCAAATGAAATGCATAAAATACAGATGAAAACAATGTGATGAAAACCTACATGAGTGACAAACAAAATCTTTTTAACCGACGAAAAAAAAAGGAGGCGGTTATCAATTCGACGCGTATATATTTTTTTTTTTGTTTTTTTTTTTATGTATGACCACGCATAACTTTGTACATAGTAGTCCGATTGTGATAATTCTTTTTTAATGGAAAGGGTATACACCCAAGGTGGTCCCATATAAATTTGGAAAACAAAATCGAACCCGAAGAGTCGGAAAACAGGGGATGATTGATTGTTCACTCACGGATCGTAATGTATAACCATGCATAACTTTATACAGAGTAGTCCGATTTTGATAATTCTTTTTTCATTGGATGGGGTATGTATACCTTTCCAAGTATTATTAGTACATTCAAGCCACAAAAAATAAAAAATAAAAACTTTTTAACAAAAAATTAAACCGCCGAAAAAACTGAAAAGCAAAAAATAATAAACCTTAAAATTTTGAGTCGGCGCTGAAAAATCAATGAACAAAGATCACTCAAAGCGCCGACTCGTAATTTTAAGGTTTATTATTTTTTGCTTATCAGTTTTTTCGGCGGTTTAATTTTTTGTTAAAAAGTTTTTATCAATCAAAATATCATCATTCACACAGTCCATCCATCGATTTTTTGGTCCCCTTCTACTCTTATAGACACATTCTTACTCAAGACTTTCCTCACAATATTTCCGTATCACATACCCATACCATAATAGGTTGTATACAATATATAATAAACAATAAAATTGAATGATACACATAACAGAACTACTACCAGTCACGATCAAATAATCCGATTAATCGAAATGCACTAAGAACGTCGGTCACCGACACGTTTATTGATAACCGGTTCTGAACTCAATCCGGGTCAGTGGGGGACTGCTTGCATCGACCTATTAGTCTACTCGCACGAATTAATTCGCCCGCATCGGGCGAAACGTTACTTTACAATAATATTATGTTTTCTATAGGCGATTCGCAAGTGAGTTGATGTGTTTGTAGGTGAATCGACAATTCCACAAAATTTGTATTTGGCAACCGGCTCGTCTTGTTTTTTAACCTACTTCAAAAAAAGGAGGAGGTTCTCAATTCGACTGTATTTTTTTTTTAATATTTGTTAGCTCATAACTTTTGACTGGCTGAACCGATTTTGATAATTATTTTTTTTATTAGAAAACTGGTGCTTTCCGTGTGGTCCCATTTCATTTGGTTCCATTCTGACAATCGGATTCATGTGAAAACCGTATAAGTCTGTCACGACAAATGAATGAATAACGCGATTGGATTAGTGCGGGGTACATACAATAACTAAAAGTTTAAAATAAAAACTTTTTACCGAAAAATTACAACCGAATTTTAACTTAAACATAAAAAAACACTACAAAGCGAAAAATAACTTTAATTTCGGAAGTCGGTGACTTTTTGCCACCGACTTCCGAAATTAAAGTTATTTTTCACTTTGTAGTGTTTTGTTTTAAGGAAGTCGGTTGTTATTTTTTTGTAAATAGTTTTGGAATGACATTTTGCAGGTCAACCTATGAAGTCGACTAATTAACGGGACTTGCCTATGGCTACCTTAATAAATTAAGGCCTCCAGCCAGGGTTCAAAAATTTTAAACTAGAGTGACCAATCGTTATGGGCACCCCCTGTGGGGTACGGAACTCGGCTTAGGGCCTCGCTAGTAGAGGGCAGCAAGGGACGGACTGGATCGGAATGACTACAATTTAGGGACGAATTTAAAGCTAAAGGCTCAGTGGCGCGGGCTGGCTCGAGCTAGTCGGGCGGGTTAACTTTTCGTTGTTTTCTTAACGTTTTATTAAAAAAGTGCCAGCTCCCTAATTCGAATTTCTGGAATTGTCGAGTCACCTACAAACGCGTCGCATAAGTTGCCTATTGAAAATATTTTCATAGTGACAATTCGCCCATTTCGGGCAAGTTAATTTGTGCGAGTCGACTAATAAGCCCTTACGGCAACGGATATATCTATTTACCCGGGTTTTAATGAAAACATGCTGGGGTCTCATTACCGGTTTTTTAATTATAATGGGGAAATATTCTTCGCATTCTAACAATGAATGAGCGTTTAACATGGCCGTAACCTATTGAATGTTGATGAGTTTCGATTAGTCCTAGGGAAATACAAGTCAAGGTCAATAATTGCTTGACACTTTGCATGGAACTTCACACACACACAAATCACACAGATCTTCACAGATCTTTAAATATGTCTTATCTGCGGATAATGCAGTTGACTGCAACATTATCTCTTAAAATTTTGTATTATATTATTATGTTGTAGTTATATAACATCCCCCAGTAAATAAAATAAAATAAAATAAAACTTCATATTCGAGAAAAAATAATAACATACATACTAAACTCACGTCACCCAGAGACTTCGTAACGTCACCTGCTACTTCTTTTGCCTCATTTACGGTCATACATCCGAGAGGCAATTCTCGTAATTTTCAGAACGTTTTCAGTCCGATTTTAGTCTTAATCTGTCAAAAATACCTGAGTATGAATAGATTTGGATATATTTTTTTATAATTTCTAAAAAAAAAAAATAATTTCTAAAAACGTTTTCATTCAATCAATGACTAGTTCAGGTAAAAGAAATCTAAATGTTATATTACTAAAGGCATTATTTTGTGTATTTGACGAAAATACAGAGTGCTGAACCTCCGAACTAGCACAACAGATCAAAGGATAATAATAATTATCATGAAAATTGATAACCTCCTACCGTGCGGCAATAAATCTGCGATCATCGACCTTTGCCCAATCAGACCTTATAGAATTATCTTCCTACGTGTGTTAAGTACAATAGTAATGTGTGCTACATTAACAGATATTGGGAGGTCATTGATTTCTCATTGAATTCCGGGACATACTTGTGAAAGGTCATGACACTCGAGTGATTTGGTTTCAACGGAGGTGTTTCGGCTGAAATCTAAAATTGACGGGGATATTAATATTTTGATCAATCAAGAGTGATCGGAATGGATATCTAAACGGTTACCTTAATGTACTGAAGAAACATTATAGGCTGGTTATTTTGTTGTTGCTTTTATGGATAGTGCGACTCGTTGTACGGGTTCCACCGGAAGAACACTTAAAGTCGCATGTAAAGGCTCTTTTTTGCTCCGACGTTGGTCGCAGCCAACAACATACTTTTAACCATTACATTGTTGCAGTTACGTATCTATTATTAGCAGATAGTAATCTTCCTCCATCACATGGGTTCCCAGCCACTTAGAGAGCAAAAAGTGTCTCAAAGAGCTCTACCCGGCGGCACAAAAATTATCATCTGCCTAGCCTTTTCCCAGCTAAGTTGGAGGCAGCTTCCGATCTAACCGGATGCAAGTATATTTGATAAAAAAAATAATGTTCTCCGTATTAGAAAAGAATTCTTAGATGATAATAAACCTGAGGTGACAGTGACTAGCTGCAATATTGCGTAAAACACTACCAGTAGGATTGACTTTTATTTTGACAATTCAACGACATTCTTTGCGATATTTACGTTGTTGAACATCATCATGTCAGCCGAAACACGTCCACTTCTGGACATAGACCTCCCCCAAGCACCGCCACCTCGACCTGTTCTGTGCCTCCCGCATCCAACGTATTCCTACGGCTTTCACCAGGTCATCGGTCCATCTTGTGGGAGGCCTTCCAACGCTCCGTCTTCCAGTACGCGGTCGCCACTCCAGAACCTTCCGACCCAAGAATTGCCAAACTTAAGTGGCAGTGGGCAGGGCACATTGCTGGTAGAACAGATGTTGAACATACCTACACATTTTTCGGACATATAAAGCAATAGATTAGCAATATAAGGTGTATCTATTCATAAACGAAATATTTTAAGAGGTACACCTGTAGGTGGTAAAGAAGCTATAGCAACGAAAAAAAAAATTCTAAGGGTTTCTTTTTAATTTAATATTTATAAATTATTTGACGCACATAAGAAATACTGGCTCCTTCTTATGTTTTACGGCCCGAGACACCGCGGCCATGCTCGTGCCATCCGGTCGCCGCCCTCGCAGCGTCAGGTGGGCCATTCATAGAATTTGGAGTAAAGGTTTTATGCAAAACTTCTCAAGTAGTTTTAAAATTATAATAATTACGAAAATTCAAAAACGCTTAGAAAAAAAAATCTTTTTGCTTCTATAGCTTCTTTACCACCTACAGGTGTACCCCTTAAAATATTTCGTGTATGAATAGATACCTACACCTTATATATTGAAAATGATTCGAAATGTAACTAATAGAGTGCTACGCTATTAGAGTGCTTTACGTATCCAATAGATCATATTAATTCTCTCAAAGCGGTGAAAGAAATCATCGTAAGGAAACTATTTTGTCCTAGAACCAAAAATTTTAAGAAAAATATGAATGGTAGATTACAGAACACTCTCCCTCAAAGAGGGGAGGCCTTAGTCCCAGGTATGATATAGCCTGATTATGATAACAATGCAAATTCGGTAAACATCATCGGGGGCGTACTGATTTTAGTTGAAAAGGTGCCGTGAGCGTATGGTAAAAGATTCACTGTCCTATTTGGTTTGCGTCACACTGCATGCCAATAAATTACAACCAATACAGAAATTGACACCCAATACAATCGCAAAACATTATACAAATAAACAAAGACACATCACTTTGTCAGACTTTAATTCCCAATCTGCATGCGAACGACCGTGCCTGTACATCACGGGAACAAAAAATATGTCGAACGCGTCACATGAAACTATTTATAGTAAACAAACATTGCTTCGGTTTTAAATATCAATTGCAAGATTTATCTGTTTTTTATTGCCGTATAAAGGATTCTTGTGTTTACTTTCAGTTTATTGCTATGACGTTAAATTTTAAGGTGCATATTGTATTTGTTTGCAAGAATATTGCTTCTTTGTTAGGATCATTATTCATCATCATTTAATCCATAAGACGTCCAGTGCTGGATATAGGCCTCCATCAGTTTGGGGGGATTTGCCATAATTGCCACGCTCGCGGGTTGGCGATCACAGTTTGGTGGTAAAATGCATAAACAAAATGCTGCCCTTTCCCTAGTAACCCTTCGTCACTTTCTACGACACTCACTGGAAGAGACAGGATGGTGCCATTTTTTACGTCCGGCAAAACACGGAACAACGTGCTACCTACTGCGCCAAAGTAATCTTTTCAACTGTTTATTATACGAATGTGTTCATATAGGATTTAAAATACCATGGATTCGAAACGAAGACGAAGAAAATAGAACTGCGATTATGCAGACTGACGATGAACTATATGGTGGTTAGTAGAGTTCCGGACCTCAAAAGAAAAACGGAAGCCTTATAGGATCACTTTGATGTCCTTCCGTCCGACTGACTGTCTGTCAAGGCTCTTTACCTCAGGAACGCGTGGAGGTATCGAGTTGAAATTAAAACGATATACTCAAGTCTACCGTCTTTTGAAGCTATAAAAAAAACTTCTAAGTTAACGTGAAAAAAAGATACGGCTGTTTAAGCCGCAAAAAACCTATATTTCAACACTCTCAAGGGAATCAAAATTTGTAGGGTATATTTCGTTGACCTAGAACTATGACATTTGGCAAGTAATAGCGTCTTATACTACAAGTATAGGGAAGTCTAAAAACTATACTAACTAAATCATAAAAAAAAAAACGTTATGCAAGGAACGGCGCGCCAAATTTTGAATTGAGTTCACAGTGTGATGTGGGGTATCGTACGAAAAGGCTTCATTAGCACAAGTTTAAGCAGATTTTTTATTATTTTTATGATGACTCAGCGGGGGAGTCCGACTCGCTCCGGTTGAGCCATCATCTTGCCAGCAGTAGACGTGTTTTGGCTGATAATAATGACGACAAATGTTCAAAAACATATTTAACAAAATTGGGTGAAACTGATGTTATTCATGTAAATGCTAAGCGTTTATCAGAAATCAGAGGGTAAGTGTTTTCGTGACTGGTTTCCAGTAACTGATAGGTTGAGGCCAGGTTAACGGTACTAAAGAATTCAGTAGCAAACAAGTTGTGACAAATTGCTGCCGGTCAACCCTGAACGTTGAAGAAACCACTTAGCTAATGCTATCAACTTGCACGATATGTAAAACATTTTATGTATTTTTTGTTTTGTCTTTTTCAAGGTTTAAATTGTATCTTCCCGTCTTGTCCCATTTCTGCTCATGGGTGTCGTAAAAGGCAACTAAGAGACTTACTAGAGAATTGGCAACAGCGTTCTGTATGCATTTTACCACCATACTGCGATCTCCAACCCGCCTGCCAAGCATGGCGATTATGACAAACCCTCCCAAATACGGGGAGGCTACCCCCATGGTAAAAAAGATAATGTATGTTTAAAAACGTTGATATCCTAAGTCCGGAACTCCACAGATGTTATTAAAAATAATTTAATTACATATAAATTCCTCATTGTCATTACTTCAGCCAAAACACGTTCACTGCACTGATTGTGCAGAATAAACAATTTTTCTTTTCTGCTTTCTTTCTTTTTCTTTCACTGCCAGTCATAACTGGCAGTGAAAGAAAAAGAATGACAATGAGGAATTTATATGTAATTAAATTATTTTTAATAACATCTGTGGAGTTCCGGACTTAGGATATCAATGTTTTTAAACATACATTATCTTTTTTACCATGGGGGTAGGCCAAAACTACAAAATGTCACTTCTTTGGCTTCGTCTTCGTTCTCGCTTTCCAGCCGGATTAAATAACAGAAAAATGATCATATCCAGTAGGGACTTGTGGTCAAGTATTACGCACGGGTCGCTCTATGCTTTGCTGCGGTCAGTCGGTGGATGACCATCTCTACAGACAGTGGTTGCGGGTCGTCTGAAGCCCGAAAGTCTGAGAAGCAGCTGTATCGAGGGATATCGAATTACCCAGTAACTGGGTTGTGGAGGTTAGATAGGCAGTCGCTCCTTGTAAAATACTAGTATTTAGCTGCATCCGATTTGACTAGAAGCCAACCTCAATATAGTTGAGAAAAGGTTAGACAGACGATGATGAGGTGATATACTTCAGCCCTAGGTGTATGCTCGTGAATATATCCTGCTTTGTAAAAGGCCATAAACAGTTCATTACCCATCCATCTTGAAGAACACAGTCATTGTAAGTGGATGCTTTCCAATTAACAGTCACAACTCGCACTTGACACACAATTACAATCTTATTGATTCCGTTTCTTCAATTTCAAAACAACGAACCGATATCGATTCAATGAGAAATCGGTCTGCACTTCAGTCGATAAGTATCCATTACCATTGTTTTTATTTTTTTTAATGTCACTAAGAAACGTTGGCGTGACGACCTAGATTCGTTCTTGATTCATTTGTCAGAAAAGGCAGCAGACAAAGATGAATAGCAAAGTATGGGGTGTTCTTTGCCCATCAGTGGGACAGTAGATATTTAAAAAATGTTTAAAAAGGTTTGTATTCTGAATCTAAGTGCTACCTGGAGGCCATTAATACCGTCTGTCTCATTATCATCCTTCCAATTTCCCGGATATTTCGTGTTGAGATACCAGGATATAGATCTACATACTCTATAAGTGTAACTTTTCAATATTGTAGGAAGGAAAACGTAGTGAACATACCTTTTAAAAATTCCAGCATATAGATATTAATGGTACACTTCTAAATACGACGGTAGACCACATATGACAGCTCTAGTGATATTGCAGTTGACAATAATTGCAAATGATAGTGCCACTATGATTTTTATTCCAAATACGGCACTTCTACATCGGCAGCAGCACTTCTAACTCAAAAGGACTACGTCATAACATCTAGGCTTTACGGGGTGCTTAATTATATTAATACAAATGGGTCACACTACCATTTCCTGGAAGAAATATATCATACTAGCTGACCGTACAGACGTTGTCCTGTTTCCTAGAACTCGATAGCAGCGCCACCTACTGGGTCCAATAGTGAATCTAAACCATTTAGGGTGCCACCCAAACGCATACAAAAAAAAGCATTCAAATCGGTCCAACCGTTTTTGTTAAAACGAACAAACATCTGTTTGCAAAACCGCAATCTGTTAGAAATGCTTTAAAGATTTCTTCGCTACCTCACAAAACTGCCCTTTTTGACAAGAGTTTTTTTTAGTATGTCAACAAGAATATATAATAAACTACCTATAAAAATTTTGAAGACAGGAAATTTACAAGATTTTAAGAAAAAATTGCAAGTATTTTTATTAGATAAGGCTTACTATACTACATATATGTCAGAATATTTAGATGATAACATTAGATAATTTAGATGATAAAGTAGAATAAAGTTTAATAATTATAATTTAAGATTAATGTTTTTATGTACCTAGATTATATAAACCTAATATTTGTACGCTTTACTAACAGGACATAGTGATACATTTATTAATATTAAGCACCATCTTTGTTAACCTATGACCACAAAAATAGAAGACTTTGAGTTTGAGTTTGAGTTTCGTTTAGGAGGAGTTCAGTTACAACGAAAAGTGGCATTGATTTTTATATATATAGACTATAATTCTCAATAAGTACTGCAAAAGACTCTCTGAAGAATTATTATTGAAATACCATTTCAGAAGATCTATATTCTCAGGCATCGTACTACAAATATTTATACAAAAACAATATTATTATGATCATTAATATCAAAATACTGTCTTGAAAAGTTATGTCTTCAAAGAAAGACTTAGTTCAACGTTAAATAAGTTCGCAGACATTAAACAACAAATATTGTTCTAAAAATGTATTACTATGATCATTGAGTCTTGTAATGATCAAAACTAAGTTCAGTATCAATTAATCCGATCCCAGAATATCTACTGTATAATCTAAGGATCGCTTCGAGACAATGATTGACGGCGAAGCTTACAGCGACTAGAACAGTGTAGCCACAAATGGCATTGTCAAATTATTTCGCTCGCTTTCCGCTCCTGCAATCTCAGACCACAAGCATACTATTGCGTTAATTGGTTCGGACGTTTCACATTGTACCTACTATGAGCTCTTTGTAAGGTCTTTCCCCTCAGGGCTGTATATCTGCTATCGACAAAGTTGAATTAGTTGTTTTTACAATTGAAATTACAAATGATTCTGAAATTATCGGAATCATATTCTTCTCCATCATTAGGAAAAGAACTGCATCGATGATGGGCAGGGTCCGTGGTAGCACCAACACTGTCCTCAGAACGTTAGCGTGCAAAATCAACAGTCCGTTTACTATATACTGGGCAAGTGTACACCTGCACAGAAATAGGAAATAGACTTAGTTATTATTGTGCACCTTGTTTTATTTACTAACAAATTACTAACACCCTTTTATTATTTTCGTTGTGTGAACTACTAACAACCCTACTAACGCTATCTTTGTAAAATGTATGGACGTATGTCTGAAATAAAGATAAATTATTATTATTATATTCAATTCACACAATATCTGGGGATTGTTTTCAACGAAGCAACATTCGACAGCAATATTAGTTTTGCCGTCGTTCAGCTTATTTTGCTTGCGCATACATATCCCCTCACTAAATAGATAAAAAGTAATTCGACACTATAAGGGTAATCAACTAATTATACTGAAAGACTTAATGAGACATAGAATTTATAATAAGAATCTTCTCATGTCGTGAATTCAGTTTGTGGTACATTCCACGTTAGTAGGACGGCTAGCGGTAAGGGGTGAGCTAAAGTAATGCGAAATGTTTTTACTTTTTTATTTTAAGCTTCATCTCGATTCATAGTTTTCTCGATAGGGGATAGCCCGCTACAGTAAAACGTAATATGGGTGAAAACCTGTACAACCTGCACAACCTGGACCGTGGACTATGCCGCCAGTTAGACCTATTTAAACTGTGATTATATGAATGAATCAAGTCAAAACTTATTTATTGAAACTAGGCACAGGATCAACAATTTTTGAGATCAACAAATTTCAAATAACGTTAAAATTATATGAGACAGTCCCGAAAATTGATTACATTTCATAATTTCTTAGTGCTTTAGTTGGGCAGAAGAAGTAGTGCAACAAACTCCAGCAGTTTCTCCTAGAAATTTGGGTGCGCCACGAGCCATATTGGCTAAATGAAAGAATAATACTTGAAACAATGGCAGATAAGTATAATCATTATAAAAAATTGCTGTAACGTGGCTGTATAACAAAATAGAAGGAAGTCTTTATTAAACATTTTTCTTTAACAGTTCAAGTTAACAAAGGTTTTGTTATGGAGGATACACATTTCGTAGAGGTGAAATATGAACGAAGCTTGTTATTTCAACTCTATGAATATATTTATAAATCTATGATTTTCAACTCTATGAATATATTTATAAATCTTTGATTTTCAGATCAAATAAATACCATCAGTTTTAAATAATAATTTATTATTCTGCTGATTGAATTTCGGTCACGGCAGATAATCATAAGTTTTAAAGATATTTGTAATATGTTTCCCACATTTTCGCCAAATCTCCCTAGTAATAAACTGGCAACACTGGCTAATCAAAGTAACCTACGAAGTATCGAATTCAAAATTCAAGTTTTCTTTAAAAAAATGTGGTTAAATAACAAAACTTAGCGATGAAAACTGATCTTGGTATTATTATATAGCTTTCCCAAATAAATGCGACACAGTTTGGCAGCACAAACCAGCGTAATTAATAATTTTTCGTGAGCACGTTACCCCTAAGTGATTCAAATGACACTGACGTCAGTGAGAAGCGAGTCTACCAAATTTAGTAGACTTTTTTTGAGCCGTTCGGTACGGCCAATGTGTCATCTAGACAGGTATATAATCAAAGTTATAAATATTATGATATATGACTTACTAGTTTGTGTCATAAGTGATGACTGATAAAGTGTGACGAGTGACTATCCATGTCATCAAACTTTTTTTTGGTCGTTATCAAGATTGTATGGGCTAATGCTTGCAATAAAACGTTTGTCTACTACGACATGTAGTTTAGGAGTTATGAGGGAACCAGAGGGAACAGATAAACTTTAATTATTCTTTGGCTTTATCGAAGACGGGTAAAACACAAAAATTCACTGCTTCTATTAGAAAATTAACATAGGTATCTACTTGAAGGAAGAAAATAATTCTAGTGGCCCTAAGTGTGTTTCTTATAATGATCTCGACTTACACGGCCGCGTTCGGCACTCCAATTGGCCCTACACCTTGGATCGGCCTAAATTTGTAAAAAGTTTTTATTTTTAACTTTTTAGTTATGGTAGATACCCCTCACTAATCTAATCGTATTGTTCATTTGTCGCGCAAATACTTAATGCAAATTTAAGACTTATATGGTTTTCACATGGATCCCATTATCCGAATGGAACCAAATTAAACTGGGACCATTCGGATAGCACCAGCTTTCAAATGAAAAAGAATCATCAAAATCGGTTCACCTAGTCAATATGTCTAGTTATGATGTAACAAACATAAAAAAATACAGTCGAATTGATAACCTCCTCCTTTTTTTGAAGTCGGTTAAAAAGAAACTCACACTAGGGCTTCTGAAGGCCCATCGTTCTACATAATTCATTTGTATTTTTATTGTTCTCGGAGTGGGAACCCTAACCAGTATCCGTACCTACTCGTTACCGGCCTCGACTACACGCTGGATTAATGTGGAATTTCAAGCAAATTAATTGTACGCCAGTCCTTATTCACACGGAGAACATTATTTTAATTGACAACACTCGCGATGACATTAACAATTTGTGTGTAACGTGAAACCGTGTTGCTTTTTGTTCGTCTCTTGCATGAATTGGCATTTTTTATGTTTGTATGACTGCATGTTGTTGCTACTCCGTCACTCAGTAACGGATATTTGGCATATAGATATTTTATAATTAAGATATTTTTCTTTAAAGAAAGAAACAAAATACCTTTATTTAGCACAGACTAAAATGCATCCCGTTTGGACATCCACACGAGTGAAGCCACGGGCATAGGCCAGTCTAATATAATTTGTATCATGTTTAGGTGAATGTACAAGGCAACATAAAACATGATAAAAATAAAGGTAGAGTAAACATGAGAAGTATATACTTACTTCAATAGACAACAGTCCACAGAACATTCTTTCAAGTTTACCTACATAGATGTTAACGTTCCACTTCCAAGATTTTATCATTTCTACAAATATTAAACTAAGTAACTAACTGAAATGAATAATTAATTTTCTGAAACTACTAGTAATAACAAAATTACATCGGACTAATAACATTTGCATAAAACTCGTGAGTTTCCAGTCGTTACAGAGTCCAGCTCGTTACAACAGTACATCCTTGTTTTAATAATTAGAGCAACACATATGGATTTACAGAGGAAACGCGAATGAATTAATTGAACACGTCGAGCATTATTATTGAGATAGAGATGGATTATGTACATTAATTGGGTCGCTCGTTATGACTGCACTAATATGCAGATCAACAAGTCAATGTCATCGGCGCCTAGAAGACGTGCAATTATTGACGCAGACCATCAGCCGTTTTAAGAATCTTAGGAATTTAACTGATACACACTCAGAGAGCAGTTTAATGGTAACAGGCCCTGATTCAGAGATCGTGGGTTTGAATCCATTTTGGCTCTTTACTTTGTGTAATTAATTTCATCACCACTACTCTCAAAACTGTGAAGGAAAGCAACGTGACGAAGCCGGCCTAATATAAAAATTCGAAGACATGCGACATCTACCAACCGGCAGTGGGCCCGCGTGGAATATTACGGCCCACTCCCTCTCAAAGAGGGAAACCCTTTACTCTAGCAGTGGGAACATTATAGACTGATAACGCTACCTAACACTTGAGAATTTCTATCAACAACTAAAAACCTCACAAGAGTCTCATTTAATGACTAGACCATTGTTCTGTTAGAGAATAGGATAACGTGCAATGTGCAGAGGCACATTGTATGATGAAGAATGACAGGCCTAATGCTTTCGAACTCTGGACATTAGATAGGTACTTACATCTAAAGTTAGTACTTCGATCATTGTTTTATAAAGACCGAATTATTCTAAATTAATAGATCAGTTAAAAAATAATTTTAGCATACCTAAAAATCAAAACAAAATTAAAGAAGGGGAAGAAGAATACAAAACCAGTCAACTTACAGTTGCGAACTTATGTTGACATACATTTTGAGAAAGAACTGCTTTAACGAAAGCGCTGACTCAGAATTTTAAGGTTTATTATTTTATGCTTTTCAGTTTTTGTGTTCTAACTATAAACAAATAATATGAAATGATTTGATTTTTTGTATATTTGTTTTCTACGCTTGCACGCTAAAATGGCTTTTAGCTAAATTAAATTTGGCACATTGAAAAGAACATCACCTAGATTAGGATATAGGATAGTTTTTTTTCACGATATTTTTACGGAACCACAGAACCGGCTGAAGCGACGGTGCTAAAGGGGGCTTGTCTTTTGGCTGAAATGATGATGATGATGATTCTTACGGGATCGAGAATCATGCGGGTAAAACCGCGTGACGCAGCAAGTAATTAAACCAAGATTGACTTATTTATTCAACAGACAAATAACATAGAAACTCCTATGCATCTATTTAAGATAAAATAAATTCGACCGATATCGTTATGTATCCTGACAAAGTGTATGAATTTGATGACTATGTCCCTATGTATTAGTACTTATGATTTTTCGAGTTATCGATTTCTTATGTTGCACCTGCCATTTTTTTATTTACACACCGTAAGGTTGACTGGTAGAAAATGCCTCAGCCATTACGTCCGCCAGTTTACAGTACTTTTTTATTTGTGCATATAGTTTAAATGAAAAAAAAATTTAAACCCGACTGCAAAAAAGATTATTTAAAGGTAAGGCACTGAAAAGACCGAAACAAGATTGAGAATAGAAAAGAAAAAACTGTAAATAAAATAAACTTAACTTCAGTTTAACATACCATTATTATTATGAACTGAAAGCCTAAGCTAAATAGTCGCATTAAGTTTATTAGCAAGCAGAACCTATTAATTTCCTTCCTTTATATAATTTGCTATTGGGTCCCACCTCATACCAGATACGCGCGAAAAACATAACCGTTCCTTGGCAGTCGGGTACTAAAATAAATAGAAAAAACTTACCCAGAAGTTTAGCATCTTCAATGCCCCCATAGGTGGTAAATACCATGTAGAGGATCATAAGAATGATTTGAAACACCAACAACGGTGCATATCTGAGGCGAGTTGTTTTCATCATGTTTATTGTTGACTTTTAATCTGAAACAAATAACGTACTCAATTTAAAAATATTATAAAGAGATATTACAGAATGGCTCACAGTATGTAAACAGCGGGGTGATTGCGTTACCCACTTGTTTTTTCTGTGGATGGGAAATCATCAAATGACGTCTCCCGCTCTGGGCGGAGCGGCAGGGCGTGTCAGACTTTTACTGACTAAAACCCACCCGTGTTCCTTCAGTTACTTATGCCAGGGCTACGTTATCTTTTTCAAATAAATCTCGCGACCCTGGCAGGGATTACGTTACGCACTAACAGTGGGAATAACTTCAATCTGACGGTTAAACAACATTCATTGCGTTGTCAAGTAGACAATTTTTTCGAATATTTGAATCAGTGGATAAGCAATATTCAGTTTAAAAAGGGTGCTGGATGGAATCGTTTGCTTCACATAATTTCTTAAGACGAATCTCTGACTGAATGACTGGCAAAATGTACTGGTAGGTACGCAACTGCAGATCGGACTATCCGGATGAAGTAAGGATTGTGTTATGTTGCATTCCATTCAAGATAATGTAATATTCAGGGACAAATTAAATAGCTAGCGAATCTCCGCTGATGGGATGGATATCGGTATCTTAACATAATAGATATAACAAAGAATACATTAATTTGATGTTTCTTGTGTGGTCATCAACCGCAGCTGGTGTAGTCACTTGAAATATCGGTTTCCAAAATATTTTTTCACACACCTTTGGTATGAATGTCCACGAAATTACCATAAAAAAATTAAACAGATTTTCTTAACCGTCAACTTTTATTTCAACAGCGGTCGTATTTAGATACCATAACGTCTGCAAAGTTTCGCTACCTCCGCGTTGGCGAAGCCGTAGACAAATCTATTGTTAATTTATAAATGACGATTACATACTCCATACAATAAAATAATGACATAACGTGATTATAGTTTGTGAACATTGCAGAGTTTTTACGACTTCTGGCGAGATTTTGATAACGACTAATTACCTTTTTATGATTTAAGACATTACATTTTTACATCTCTGGGATTAGACAGATTGTCGGCAACAAACATCGGTTTTATTTTTTATTTACCTGTGCCCGCGCCTTTGCCCACGCTGCGTTACAAAATTATCCCACGGAAAAGTGTTACAGGGACAAATAGCCTACCCTATGTTACCACCCTTGTAACATCAGCAAGCATCTGTCAGTGAATGTCCCGTAAAGATAGGACCAGTGGTTTCGGAGATTAGCCGGTACAAACATACAGACAAAACTGTTTTTTTTTGTGTTAAAGAACGTATAATATTTTCATACCTGCATAGGTATAATAAAAATATATTATTTTATCAGTTCAAAAATGCACTGTAATTTGTTCTTTTTATTACTAATATCTGGATGACCGAGCTTTGCTCGGTATTTTTTGGTAAATTGTGTTTAAAATAATAAGTTCAGCCGGCTTACTATGACTTTTTCATTTGCAACGCTACCTCCTGGACCATAACGTCAAACCAAACACGTCAAGCCAATGACTTATAGTGTTGCTTAACAACGCCATCTGTTGAAGTAGCTTTAGTGTTCTTGTGTCGTTAAAGCAGTTAGTTGCTCCCAATTAAAAAAATAGTATTATTAGTCGCCAATAGATGTCAGGAACAGTCATATTTTTCAGTTTATGTTTAAAAGTTGATTATTGAAAATGCGAATAAAACGACATTTTCTAAAAATGAATCCTAGCTAGATCGATTTATCGCACCCGAAATCCCCTGTATACAAAATTTCATGAAAATCGTTGGAGCCGTTTCCGAGATTCAGATTATATATATATATATATATACAAGAATTGTTCGTTTAAAGGTATAAGATTTGCATGTATGCATTATATGTCAACGTGAAATCGTAAATAACGTTAGATTACAATCTAACTAGCAAGATTGTAATACGCCGAAAGATTGTGAACAGAGTATAATCTCGCTAGTTAGATTGTAATCTTACGGTATTTACGATTTCACAGTGAAATATATATAGAAAAGATAGACCTATCTATCTATATACATATGTATGTCATGTATGTATAGATTCTGAATACAATGTCTTGCTGATGGTGGCGCGTGTGCTGGATTTTTCGTTTCCCTTCAAAATGGTTTAGCTGAATAGCGCTGGTCCAGGCGTCATATTTGTGAAAGGACCCCGTCGAATCGAGACTATATTATACTAGCTTCTGCCCGCGACTTCGTCTGCGTAAATGTCGGTTATCGCGGACGCAGACAAAGTCACGGAATAAAAAGTAGCCTATGTCCTTTCTCAGGTTCAAAACCACCACAATGCCACCAAATTTCATTTAAATCGGTTCAGTAGTTTTAGCAGGAAAGCGAGACAGACAGACAGGCAGAGTTACTTTTGCATTTATAATATTAGTGTGGATTGTGACTTGTTCTCAAATTGAGAAGCAACAGGAATAATTCCACTAGGTGAATGTCATACACGCCCTTCCAAAACTTGGTAATTACAAATTACTAGAATTATATAGACACTAGCTTCGACTTCGTCCGTGTGAAATTTCCTATTCCCCGCCCTAGCCCGTCGCATCACATCGCCTGCCCACGGTTTTTCGTTTTCGCTCAGCGCTCTTTCCGGCTTTCTTTATTTTTCTCGGCTTCTAAGGGTTCCAGCGTCATGTTACGTAGCCTATAGGCCTTCTTAAAGACTTGTGCTGTCAAATACATAAAGTATTCATGAAATCCGTGAGGTCTTTCTAAAGATTAACGTGTTTAAACAAAATCTTGAGCTTTATCATTAGATTTCTAAAATGTATATGAAAGGCTTCCTGTCTGAACATTTGCCCCGCAACTAGAGCTACTTGAATTATCTCGGTTGACAGCTTTAAATGGTCCTTCTCTAAAACTGAAAGATTATGCCCCTATGTGGAGTACAGCAATATGCTAGATATTATATTCCTACCATACTGACTGAGCCATTCAGCTCAATTAAAGTCAAGTAAATTAATTAGTCTTCATCAAATAGAATTATCATCTACTTAGCCTGTAACTCAAATGCAATTTGTGACTGTTAGTTGAAAAGCATTCAATTATCAACACTGTGTAAGTCAAACTGATAGATGGAAAATGGACTTTTTGGGGTCTTCGAAAGCAGGATGAGAGAACAAACACACAGTACTAGAGGATATCACCTCATCAGTATCTGCCTAGCCTTTTCCCAGGTATATTTTAGTCGACTTCCAGTCTAACCAGATTCTGCTGAATACCACTATTTTTAATTGAATTGAAAACATTTATTTCAGACATAATAACTTTGAGAGATACAAGTCCATATGATGTTAGTAGGTAGATACTTATAGCTATGTTAGTAAAATTTAAAATTATTATTATTGTGGACATGCATTTTACACGTAGTATACGTAGTGACTGGCCTGTTAGTCTAGTGGTTAGTGACCCTGACTGCTAAGACTGAGGTCGTGGGTTGGATTCCCACCCAGGACAAATGTTTGTGTGATGAGCTCAATCATTCGTTCTGTGTCTGGTTGTAATTTATCTTCTTCTATATACTTATAATAAAACTGTAGAGATGTCAATTCTGTACATTGAAAATATATTCAAAATTAATATTGGAGTATGAATGGTGGTCGATACTGATGCCAAAAATGCAATCAGTAAATTTTTTGTCTGTCTGTCTGTCTGTATGTGCACGCATGGGTCAAAAACTACTGAAGAGATTTTAACCAAACTTGGTACGATTGTAGTCCATACTCCTGGGCAGGTTATAAGCTATATAAAATAACGCTAAAACACATAGGAGCCGAGCAGTGACGATAAATTTGAAGCAAGTCGGATGAAAATGCGCTTTCGAGCTAAAAAAAATACCCTGGATTAACACATAGGATACTTTTTATCCCGTTAGTACGTTCACGCGGGATATTTTCCGACCTCCACGCGGGCGAAGCCGCTGGCAAAAGCTAGTCTATAATCCATACTCTATACTTTATTAATATTATAAATGTAAAAGTAACTCTGTCTGTCGGTCTGTCTGTCTGTCTGTCTCGCTTTCCTGCTAAAACTACTGAACCGATTTAAATGAAATTTGGTACACAGATAGTTTAGAGCCTGAGAAAAGACATAGGCTTTTTATCCCGGTAGTATGTTCCCGCGGGATAATTTCCGACCTCCACGCGGGCGAAGCCGCTGGCAAAAGCTAGTATGTATATATTTAGAAACACATAAGTATATTTATCAGTTTTCTGGTTACCATAGTACTGCCTAGTTTGGGATCAGATAACAGTGTGTTGGTTGTCCTAAGATATATTATTTACTAGCTTTTGCCAGCGGCTTCGCCCGTGTGGAGGTCGGAAAATATCCCACGTGAACGTACTAACGGGATAAGAAGTAGCCTATGTGTTAATCCAGGTTATTGTTTTTAGCTCGAAACCGCAGTTTCATCCAACTTGCTTCAAATTTATCGTCACTGCTTGGCTCCTATGTGTCTTAGCGTTATGTTATATAACTTATAACCTGCCCAAGAGTATGGACTACAATCGTACCAAGTTTGGTTAAAATCCCCTCAGTAGTTTTTGACCCATGCGTGCACATACAGACAGACAGACAGACGGACAAAAAATTTACTGATTGCATTTTTGGCATCGGTATCGATCACCATTCATCCTCCAATATTAATTTTGAATGTATATTCAATGTACAGAATCGATCTCTCTACAGTTTTATTATAAGTACCTATAGATTATTATCTGACATTCCTAGTTACTGGGTAATACGATATCCCTTGACGAGACTGGTTCTCAGGCGTTCAGGCTTCTGACGATCCGTAACGACTGTCAATCAAGGATGTTAGGGAGCTCCGTAACCTTAACCGAAACTATCGGATATCCGATATAAAAATTTATCCGTAACCGTAACCGAATCCGAAATAAAAGTTTCGGATAATATCGGATTTGTTATTACATTTTTATTTTAAGTAGATTAGATAACACTCAATATATTTTTATAATAATTTTTATTTTAAATAGCTGTAATAATTACTCACACAGATTGTAATTCCTACCAAATGGTGACATTTAAATAAAACCATTTTATTAGCTATTTGTATTTTACTTTAAAATTCCTTAAAAGTTTAATATCCGTAACCGAAATTATCCGAAACTAACGGATAATCCGAAATAATTTCATATCCGTATCCGTATCCGGTAAAATAATTATTTCTACATCCGTAACCAATCCGTATCCGAAATTTCATATCCATAACATCCTACTGTCGATCAACGAGTGACAGCCGGGTCTTACGTCCTTTCTGAGACTCTTGGTATGTAAAGATGGTCACCCATCCACGGAACAACCGCGGCAAGGGTAGCTTAACCTGATCGGTCAACCCGTCTTTACTTAGCCTCAAGCCTCTCTTCAAGAAATTCAATACTTACCAACTTAAATTGTCTACATATTTAAATCAAAACTGCCATTCTTTGACAGTGTTGTATGGCACGGCAAAATGAAGTTGGGTGTAAATTTTGTTTAACAATTAATTTCTCTGAATGTACAGATGCCAGCACATAAAGCTGCTACAATCTGTCAAATTTCGTTAAACTCAAAGTCAAAGCATTTATTTCAATTAGTCCCATAAAACGCACTTTAGAACGTCAACTGTAACATGAAAATAAAATTGATAACAGGTTAATAATAAAAAAATTGGTTTATAGGTTTTCAGCTTTATTGCTAAAGTATTAGGTTTACTAGAGAATGGGCAGCAGCGTTCTCTATGCATTTTACCATCATACTGCGATCGCCAACCCGAGTAGTTGTGATTCGCGGATTCTGGCGCAAGCGCCAGAGCCCGCGAATCTGTAGCACCCATCGTAAAAAAAAAAAAAAAAAAAAAAAAAAAAAAAAAAAAAAAAAAAAAAAAAGGTTTTGGTGTGCTCTGATCTCAAATCTGCGGTCCATTTTAGCGTAGGATGCGTGGTTCTGGAGTTATGCAAATCAATTAACTGTTATCTCATTGATTTCCGGTGGTCCTGCACCCTCATTAGCATTCCATTGTTCGCCTAATCCTTTTATCTATTATACTTCGAACACCTCATTACGTTGCGCCAGAACCCACGAATCTGTTGCCCTACGGTTGATTTGGCGTTCTTATCTATTACTCATTGTATGTCTGCTTTTCTATGTCATCAATAAAACACATTCATTTTTATTTCAATATTTTATTACTTTTTTCTACAAAATATGAGCGGAAGATCTCATCCACAAAAATATCATTGTGCAGTGTGTTCCCTGTAAATATGTTCGTAAAACTATGCATTGAACATCCCTGAAACTTAAATAGCAAATACATTAAGCAATATTCACCACAAACTGAAGTCCAATCATTCTGAATCCTATCAACATTCCAGTCCCATCTCTTACAATTCCTTTTCAAAAACTGGAGATGATATCGCTCAGGTGTTCGTCCATATGAATCAAAATATTGACCGATACCATTCGTATCGATATGTACAGCTACCCAGTGTGAACCTGGTTTATCATCCGCATCCAAATTGCATATTATATACGTTGGTACATGTGTATACATAGGTAGTCTATTAGCAGCATAAACATTATTTTCTAGACTGGGATGAATCTTTTTCATATGTTTTTGTAATTCTAGTGTATCCATGATATTACTGTTATTAGCAGATTATTACAGTACCAATCTATTCAATGGTTGTCATAGGAATGTTCAATTATAGTGATTTGTAAATATTAAATCGCATTCTTTGTGGGAGTCACAAAGCTTAGGATTATCATTTTGCTGCAGCTAATTTAAAGTTTGTTATATGGGTCTGATTATATTAAATAAAACACTTTGAGTACATAGACATTTTTAATTAACTGATCAACACAATAATTATTAAATAAATAAATTAAATACAGACATATTATTATCAAAATACCATTTTCTAATACACACAGCATTATTCAATGCACAATTCAATTTATGGTTCACACAATTAAAATCAGTTTTATTTTTACAGAACTTTTTTTTTAATGTCGCAAAATTAGGACATCCCTTCTCACCTATGTCAATCACTTCACAGTTTGCACATAACTCTTTAATCCACGTAATCTTTTCCAAACCCTTTGTCATAATTTTTTTATTTTCTAAATATGGTAAAATAACACGTTTAAACTCTTTGTAGTCTATGTAGCCTTCACTCCAGTAAATTCCTCGATTTCTTTCTAACCATCTCACCTGCTTTTTTTCTTCTAGTGTTAGGTAATGGAATGAATATGGTGGTTTCACCAAGAACGTCTGTGTATGATCATGACTCGCAATGGCCAATTCTTTGATAATAAAATGATTTA
This sequence comes from Aporophyla lueneburgensis, assembly GCA_932294355.1. NCBI lineage: Eukaryota > Metazoa > Arthropoda > Insecta > Lepidoptera > Noctuidae > Aporophyla > Aporophyla lueneburgensis. The sequence goes on along the minus strand of OW028745.1, from coordinate 24,010,964 downwards.
AAGAATCTTTAAATCCTTGGAGTTCCACTATAAGGGTGTCCGTCTTCATGATATCTTCTTAACAATGTTACTTAATGGTTTGTATTCAACAATGCAATCGTTCAGAATGAGACAATATGCTGAAGTTTGATCTGGTATCTCCGAATCACTTTCAATTTCTACTCTCACGTCCACAACTGGCCCTGTCTTTAGATTATCCACTTGTCTAGAGCAATCAATGACAAACAGCGGTGCTAAATCTCTAAACTGTTTTTCGCTTAATATGGGTTCCGGTCGACGTCCGTAATACGACTGTTGAAATCTGGTGTATTGCTCGTTGTAAATATTAAATCGCATTCTTTGTGGGAGTCACAAAGCAGGTTGATGCCTGTTGCGAAGGAACGTGAGATAAGTTTGTTGACTCATAGAGTTACAATCAGTTTCGTTGTACTTAGTAATTTGCTTTAGATAAGAATAAGGAACGTGAGATAAGTTTGTTGACTCATAGAGTTACAATCAGTTTCGTTGTACTTAGTAATTTGCTTTAGATAAGAATGGTGCTATATAAGATCGAACAGTTGCAGTCATGCAGTCAGTCTATGGTCGTTTGACCACAGTGTATTGTATACGTCTACCAATACTACGTTTGTGTTACTTCAACGCATCAATGGCCATGGAGGTAAGTGTTTATTCTATTGACAAACTTACTTGTATTTCTGTTGTTGTTTCCTAACGTGTGTGATTAAGTGTAAACAAATTGATATTAACGTGATAACTCTGTTGTTGCAGAGATCATTCAGCTTCGCAGACGATAATGAAAATACCTATAAACAGTATTACTACTCGCCACTCTCTCCTCAACACGAAGAAGAGAGTGATGACATCGTCGTTAATAACACAGACGATGGTGGAAAAAGGAAATCGCAACCGATTGATCAATTTTTTGAAGTGGCACCAAAAATAAAAAGGAAGAAGCTGCTATCCTCGACTGTGACACGAGCTGCTAGAGATGGCGTATCATACATCTCTACAAATTCTGACGACGGAGACCAAGCGACGCATCTCATAAAAATTGAAATGTATGATATGAAGAAACTATCCAAGATTCCAACTAGTGATCACTGGAAGCACGCTACCACGAGGATTAAATATTACATAAAGAATAATAAGGATAGCATCTACGACAACACAAACGGCCTCGTATACAATATTACAAAGACAATAGCAGAAAGTGAAAAAGTTAAAAAATACTTTTTTAACAATGACACTCATTAGTGGATTAGTGAATGTGATTCTGTTTACTTAAAGTACTTCTGTGTACTCATTAGATTTTACATGACTTTCCTAATCCTTTGTTAGACTATGAATATTGGACATTATTTGAAATTGGGTATCAGTTGCTCTACCAACACTTAACTGTTACTTACTGTGCTACATACTTTCTTCTTTATTATAAAGATGGAAAACTTCAGTGAAATGTGCACCAGTGCTTTCTTTTCCGCGCCCATTGAAGAGAATATAGAACAATCCAACAGCGAATTCAATCAGGAGCTGTCTAAAGTTTGTGATGAAATAGAGAAGCATGAACTGTTCGATTCATCGTATGATGATGAGTTGTATAATCAATGTTTGATGGTTGAAACAAAGTTGATGTAAGTATTAGAAGTACAAACTCAATAAGAAATATTATTGTAGTAATGTTTTATTTTAAGATTTGTCTAATAATTTTCTTTTTGTTACAGTCAACAACAAGTTGGAAGAGGTATCAAACGAGGTATCACTACTGATGAAAATAAGGTTACCAAGAAAGCAAAATTTGATGAAGGAGCTTCTACATCATCAATTGAAACCAATGATGTGGACAACAATAAGGTGGAATGTGATACATGTCATGTTTATATTAATAAAAGGTATCTAAACAACCATTTAAAAAGCAATTCACATAAAAATAATCTTTTAAAATCACATAATTCATTAACAAATGTTACAGTTGTTGAAACCGCTTTTGGCAATCGAATTTTAACATATAGAATTAATAGTAAAACACTTCAATCGGGACAATATTTTGAAACACCGGAATCGTTTTTAAATTCGCTAAAAATTGATATCTTATTTTTGATAAATGAATGTATTCAACAACATACAATTTTTAAAATAAACTTCATATTGCATGCTGATTTCATACAACAAACTAAAGATATTAAAAATACGTTTGATTTTCAAACGTTTAATTACATAATTTGTCAGGGAGATGACTTAAATATTTTTTATTCATCATTAATAGACACTGTAGTCGGTAAAATTTGTCAATTTGAAAAAAAAGATAGTGGTTGGAGTCTTAATCAAATTAAATACATAGATATGAATGTTAACAAATTCAACCCCCTACGTGGTAGTTCATATATCGACCTTCCTCAAGATATTAAATCAAAAAAAGCTGTAATCAATGTTAAAAATAATGATAATATGTGTTTCAAATGGGCATTACTCTCTGGTTTATATCCTGTATGTAAAAGTGTAGATCGGGTAGCATCTTACGCAATTCATGGAAATAAACTAAAATTTACTGGTATTTCTTTTCCGGTTATAATTGCAGATATATCAAAAGTAGAGAAATTAAACAATATTAGTATTAATGTTTTTGGCTTAGAGTATAATAAAGAAAAAAAGTGTAATTCTGTTGTAGGTCCTTTATATTTAACAAAATGTCGTACACCTAATCATATTAACCTACTATATATATCGAATGGTACTAACAATCATTACTGTTATATTAAAAACTTATCGCGATTAGTTAGTTCACAAATATCAAGACATCATTGTGCAGTTTATATATGTGATTCATGTTTACTTCATTTCCCATCGGAGGAAAGACTTAATAACCATCAACAATATGATTGCGCTCACATTTGTACGGAATTACCAAACGGTGAGGATTCCAAAAAGGATTGGTTTGGTAAAGCAACCTCAAATAATAAATTAAAATTTGATAAATTCGTGAAAAAGTTGAAAATGCCCTTTGTGGTTTATGCAGACTTTGAGGCATTTTTGAACCCAATAGAATCATGTAGTAACGATCCATCCAAGCCTAGTACAATTAATATTCAAAAACATGAAGTGTATAGTTTTGGATATTACATTAAATGTTCATATGATAACAGATTATCAAAATATGAGACGTATAGTGGGTCAAACTGTGCACAAGTGTTTATGAATCGCCTTTGTGAAGATGTGAAAACAATATTTAAAAAAAATAGTTTCCAAAAATGTCTCGTTCCATTATCAGATGAAGATAAAATTAAAATTTCAAATTCAAACATATGTCATATTTGTGAAACTGAGTTAAATGAAGATCTTTTTTACGATTTTGATTGGCACACTGGCAGTTTTAGGGGTGTTGCACATCAAGTGTGTAGTTCTAAGTACAGAACCCCTCGTCATATTCCAATATTTTTACATAACCTCAGTCATTACGATGCTCATTTCATTATCCATGCATTAAACCTCGATGATGACAAAGTTGAAGTTATTCCACAAAATAAAGAACGATACATATCATTTTCAAAACAGTTAACAATAAATAATCAACCAGTAAGTTTAAGATTCATAGATTCATTGAAATTTTTATCGTGTAGTTTAGATCAACTAGCTAAAAATCTTAATGATGATCAGTTTACAGAACTAAAAAGGAACTATCCTAATAATGAAGATTTTTCACGTTTAAGACGGAAAGGTATTTATCCTTATGAATTTATGTGTAATAGTGATTGCTTGAAACATCCATCACTTCCTGATCAACACCAATTTTATAGTTCACTCACAGATTCAAATATTTCAAATGATGATTATAATCACGCAAAAGATATTTGGCAACATTTTAAGTGTAGTAGTATGTCTGATTATTCCAATTTATATTTAAAAACTGATGTTTTACTTTTGACTGATGTATTCGAAAACTTTAGAAAGCTTTGTATTAAAACTTATGGATTAGATCCTGCTCATTACTATACTGCCCCAGGTTTAAGTTGGGATGCAATGTTAAAATTTACCAAAATAGAATTAGAATTGTTAACGGACTATGACAAAATTGCTTTTTTTAAAGCTGGTATTAGAGGGGGTGTATCTCAGTGTAGCAATCGTTTTGCTAGAGCAAATAATAAATTCATGGAAGATTATGATAGTGAAAAACCTAATTCATATCTAACATATTTTGATGCGAATAATTTATATGGTTGGGCAATGTCTCAATCTCTTCCTGTTGGTGGTTTCGAATGGATAGATTCTAATACAGATTATAATGTGTCGGATAACTCTGATTTCGGTTATGTTTTAGAAGTTGATTTGGAATATCCTGATGAACTTCATAATTTGCATTCTGACTTTCCGTTATGTCCTGAAAACATATGTGTGGGTAATACTAAAGAAACTAAATTAGTTCCTAATTTAAATAATAAAAATAAATACATCATTCACTACAGGAATTTAAAACAATGCATTGAAATGGGGATTAAATTAATTAAAGTACATAGAATTTTAAAATTTAAACAGAGTTCTTGGTTAAAGAAATACATAGACTTAAATACTAGTTTGAGAACGTTAGCTACATCAAACTTTGAAAAAGACTTTTTTAAATTAATGAACAATTCTGTCTTCGGTAAGACTATGGAAAATATTGAAAAAAGAGTAAACGTTAAACTACTAACTCACTGGGATAATCGTGGTAAAGTTTTAGGTGCTCAGGATTGGATTGCAAAACCAGAATTCCATAGTTTATCAATATTTTCAGAACATTTAGTTGCAATACAATTACACAAAACAAAATTAATTTATGATAAGCCGATTTATTTAGGATTTTGTATTTTAGATATATCTAAGACCCTTATGTATGAATTTCATTATAACTACATGATTAAAAAGTTTCATAATAAAATTAAGTTATTGTACACCGATACCGATAGTTTGATATATCAAATTTTTACAGACAATTTTTATGAGGATATAAAACCAGATCTACTTCACTATTTCGATACATCAGATTACCCGGAAAATAATATTTACGGATATCCAAAAATAAATAAAAAAAAGTTAGGTTTTTTTAAAGATGAGAATAATGGTAAAGTATTGAAGGAATTTGTAGGGTTGCGATCAAAAATGTATGCCTTAGAAATAGAAGATAAATTTATAGCAAAGGCAAAAGGGGTTAACAAAAGTGTTACCAAAAAAATGAATATGGAAAATTACAAATCGTGTTTGTTTAATAAAAATGTATTATATTGTAGTATGCTTCGATTTAAGTCAATCAAACACACTATTTTTACACAAAAAATAAATAAAACATCTTTATCATATAATGATACCAAACGATGTATTATGAACAACAACATTGATACATTGGCTTGGGGACATTATAAATTACGCTAAGTGTAATACTTTTTACTTTTATTTCTGTGTGTATATACAAATTTTGTACTGATTGTAAAATTATGATATTACTGTAATGTTATATAATAGTTTATTACATATTTAAAATTTATTGTTTGATTGTAAATAATGTAAAATAATTGTAGTTTTTATTTGTGTGCTTAAATTTGACGTTGAGGTGATTGTGAAATTCTGATAAGTACTAATTGTGTTAGAAATAGTATACAGATCATTCTGTTTTTCACAAATTACATGTTTTATATAATTTTAGCAATATATATATATATTTAATTTTTACACCAAAATTTTCATTTTTATTTCATCCCTTTAAAACTCTAGACGTGTGAAATGTTTCACTTTATCCATCCGTTTACTGCTATTGTGGCAGGACCAAGTGGATGTGGGAAGTCAAATTTTGTAACAAATTTCATAAAATCAGTTAAAGAAATATGTAATTGTGATTTTAATCAGATCACATGGTGCTTTGATGAAATGCAGGCTTTAAATAATTTACCAAATGTTAACTATCATCAAGGAATTCCAAATCTTAATATGTTTGATGGTGAAAACCCACACCTTATTATTATTGATGATCTAATGAGAGAGTCTGATGGAAGAATTGTGGATATATTTACAAAAGGTAGTCATCACAGGAATCTTAGTGTATTTTATTTAACACAAAATTTATTTCATCAAGGTAAAGGTCAAAGAGACATTTCTTTAAACTCAAGTTATATAATTTATTTTAAAAACCCTCGAGATAAAACTCAAATAAGATATTTAGCACGACAAGTGTCACCAGATAACCCAAAATTCATTGAAGACGCCTACAGGGATGCAACTTTAGAAGCGCATGGATATTTAATGGTAGATTTAAAACAGAATACAAATGATTTTTGTCGTATCAAGACAAATGTATTCCCATTTAATGGTTACTGCACAGTCTACGTCCCCACGAAAGAGTTTAAATACACCAAGAATCAAACAATTCAAATCATTTCTAAATGATACATCGTCGACTCACAACGCATAAACATTTGCTAAACGCTTTGCAGTTTAAATACACCAAGAATCAAACAATTCAAATCATTTCTAAATGATGCATCGTCGACTCACAACGCATAAACATTTGCTAAACGCTTTGCATACGCTTAAACCAAAATATCAAAGAGCGTTACTTAAAACGTGTGATGAAGAAGAAATAAATTGTATTTGTGAATGTATTCATAACGTTTTACAAGGAAAGATACCTCTTAAAGATCAAGATAAACAAAAATTGAATAAACACAAAAATATACTCCGTAAACTGGTGCATAAGTGTAAACATAAACTAAGAAAAAATATTATTATACAAAAAGGAGGGGCTTTCTTACCAATAATATTAGGTGCAATATTGAGTGGATTAGTAAGTGGACTAGCCAGTTAACATGGAAAATGCTAAGAAAATGATACTTATTGAACCGGGATTGATTGAAAAATTAAAACAAGAAAATAAGGTTACTAGTAATTTGTCTCGATTAGATATTGAAATGCAAAATATTATGAATAGTAAGACGGAAGACCGAAAGAAGTGGATGTTATATTTACAAACACTACAAAGATACCTTCACTTTACCGAAGAGGATCGTCAACCACTCAGATTACCAATTTATTCTGATACATCTAATGAAGATTCAAATGGGTCTAAAATTGGTTTTAAAAATAAAGATAGAGATCTAAAAAGTTCAGTTGATGCTGAATCTTTGTTGGAGGAGAAAGGATCTATTAAAAGTATAGAAAGTGAGGCAAATCCACTGTATTCATCAACACAAATACTCAGTTTAATACCAAAAACTTATAATAAAAAAGGTGAGTCATTATTAAACTTAATTGGAACAAGTAAAAGTAAAATACGTTGGGATAATGAAGGCACAGTCATAATTGATAATGAAAAAATTCCAGGAAGTAATATTGTTGATTTAATAAATGATTCACTTAGACCCTTAAAAAAAAGTGATCCGATAGGGTGGGATAGATTTGCTAAAGCATTAAAAGATATTAAAGTACCACTTACTTATATTGGAAATCCAAAGAGATGTGAGTTTATTAACCAACTTCAAGTAAAAGATCTGAACAAAACCTCTGAGATTGAAGTTCAAGAATTTTCTACACCGAGCAGTGGAGATAAAAGATCTATAACTAAAATACATAAAAAGATCGATTGGGAAAAATGGACCCCGTACTAGAAGAAATTAACAGGATTTATTATGATCCATCTAACCCCGCTGGTTTTGGTAGTATTGATAAATTATCAAAAGCTATGAAGGGTAAAATGGATAAAAAGCAAGCAAAGGAATGGTTACAATCACAAGAAACATATACATTACATAAACCCATTCGGAAAAAATTCCCGCGTAATAAGTACATTCTATCAAATATTAATGAGCTGTGGCAAGCTGATTTAAGTGATATGCGAACTTATTCTCAATATAATGATGGTTTCAACTACATACTTTGTGTTATTGATGTATTTAGTAAATATGCTTTTGCAAGACCAATGAAAAAGAAAAACTCAGAAACAACTAAAGAATGTTTTGAAAGTATATTTACTGAAAGTAATACAACACCTACTCACATACAATCTGATAAAGGTACAGAATTTGTTTCAAAAGATGTACAAAAATACTTTAAATCCAAAAAGATAAATTACTATACCACTAACAATCCTGATATTAAGGCTAGTATTGTTGAACGATTTCAAAGAACTCTAAAAATGAAAATGTGGCGTTATTTCACTCATAATAATACTTATAGATATATAGATGTTTTACAAGATTTAATATACTCTTATAATCACAGCATTCACTCGAGTATTAAGATGTGCCCATGTGATGTAAGTTCCAACAATATTATGACAGTTTGGACTAATCTTTATGATAGAGGGTCAAACAAACTTTCTCTAGAAAATCCAAAACCAAATTTCAACGTGGGTGATTATGTTCGAATAACTAAATATAAACATGTTTTCCAAAAAGGATATGAATCAAATTGGAGTGATGAAATATTTATTATATCTTCAATAATTGATAGATCTCCATGGGTTGTTTATACAATAACAGATTTACAAAATGAACCAATAGTTGGTACTTTTTATGAAAGAGAATTACAGAAGGTCACTTACAGCCCCACCTCACAATATAAAATAGATAAAATAATTGGCACTCGTTATTCGGGTAACAGAAAAGAAGTATTAGTGAAGTGGAAAGGTTATCCAGATAAATTTAACAGTTGGATTTTAGCTTCTAGTTTAAAAGAAATATGAATAAAGAAAGTTTTTATTTAACTTTGCTCAGCAATAGTTCAATGGAATACTTTCCTGATAACAAGACCACAAATTTTTCAACAAAATTACCAAAAGCTATGAAATTAGAAGGTGAATGGGCGGTTGGAGTTGTCGAGTTTCAATATCCATGCACCATGTTTACTGTTCAAGATCATGAAAATGTTGTATACATCACAAAAACCATGTTAATGCCTAATGAAGATAAACCATCAACAGTGTACTACAAAAAACATATTCCCGCTACCAACTACGATAACGTTGAACATATTTTAAGAGCGTTAAATGGTATCAGAGAGAGCTTGAAATTTCGTTATGATGAAATAACAAAATTTGTGTCTGTTTCTGTTTTGGATAAAAATATAACATCCGTAACATTATCACCCAAATTAAGTTTACAACTAGGTTATGAACCAAATACAAATCTCCTAGACAGAAATTTTGGGAAGTGTCCTGCTAATTTACACTTAGGGTTACCATCTCAACTATTTCTATATTGCGACATTATCGATCCTCAGATTGTGGGTGATGTTATGACTCCACTATTAAGAGTCATTTCATTAGATCCTTCAAAATACATTTATGGTGCGAATAAAATGTACATTTTCTCTCCACCTCACTACTTACCTGTTATGCGAAGAGAGTTCGATACGCTGGAAATAGATATAAGATCGAGCACAGGACAAAAAATACCATTCCAGTTTGGAACCGTGTGTGTTAAACTACATTTCCGCAAATTATAATAATGTATTCTCCTCATGATCATCATAAATGTCCATATGAAAATTATTATTCACATCAAGCTGGATCAGGAGTTGGAGTAATTTATAAGGGTTCACCATACCAACGCGGTCATGGTATTGGGAGCTTCTTAGGAGGGTTATTTAGATCAGTTTTACCTTTACTTTCAAGTGGTGCTCGAGTGGTTGGTAAGGAGGCATTAAACGCTGGAGTAGGACTTTTATCGGATATGGTTCAAGCCCGTCCTATGGAAGCCTCAATAAAAGATCGTCTAAAGCAAGTTAGTACAAACTTAAAACGAAAGGCTGATGACAAAATTGATCGATTTAACATGACAGGATCTGGGTATATAAGTAAAAGAAAACGATTGGCCTCGTTCATTCCACCACTAACAGCTAAAGTGAAAGCTACGAAAAAACTTGGTCTAAAACCAAAAAACATCAAAGATATATTTTCAAATTAAGTATGTCTTTCCTTCATAATCATTCTTGTGAGTGCGTTAAGTCAGAATTAGATTTGTTTGCATTACCGTCTACACAAACAAGCATTGAAAATGGATTGTGGATTCACTATAAACCAATTTCATCTCTTGCTGATGATGGACCTATCGAGTTTCAAGTTCCTGGAACAGGCGATGACTACATAGATTTGTCTCATACATTACTCCACATAAAGGCAAAAGTATTAAATCAAGATTCAACAAACTTGATATCAGCTACAGCAGTAGCACCTGTAAATAATTGGTTGCATTCACTTTTTAGTCAACTCGATGTTTATTTAAACCAAAAACTTGTATCACCACCTAATAATACCTATGCCTATCGAGCATACATGGAAACCCTTTTAAACTATGCTCCTGCTGCTAAACAATCTCATCTTACTTGTAGTCTTTGGTATGATGATACAGCAGGAAAAATGGATTCCACAGATGGTAAAAACATAGGATTTGTTAAAAGACAGGAATTAGTTAATGAAAGCAGGGAAATAGAAATGATTGGTCATCTTCATGGTGACATTTTCAATCAAGATAAATTTTTAATTAATGGCGTTGAAATGAGTGTAAAATTAGTTCGGTCAAGAGAGAGTTTTAATTTAATTGCTGGGTCAAATGATGTAAAGTTTAAAGTTTGCATTACGGACGCAACTCTTATTGTTCGAAGAGCACGAATTAATCCAAGTGTATTACTCGCACATCAGAAAGTTTTAGCTTCTACCACTGCTAAATATCCTATTACTCGTGCTGAAGTTAAAGTTTTAACAATTGCATCGGGTGTTCAAGGAAAAACTCTTGATAATATATTCTTAGGACAGGTACCCAAAAGATGTATTATTGGTTTTGTGAATAATTCTGCATTTAATGGTTCACTTACTAAAAATCCATTTAACTTTGAAAACTATGGTATTAACTCTTTCAGCTTATATATTGATGGTCAACAAATACCTTCCAAAGCTTTGCAACCATCTTTTAATAATAATATATTTACATCAGCATATCATACTCTATTCTCGGGGACTGGTATTCACTTTCTTAATGAAGGAAATGCAATCTCTCGTGAACAGTATGCCAAAGGTTACTGTCTTTTAGCATTTGATTTAACTCCTGATTTATCAGCTAACTCATCAGCCCATTGGAATCTCATAAAGCATGGTAGTGTAAGATTAGAAGTACGATTTGAATCCTCACTAATACAAACAATTAACTGTATTGTTTATGCTGAGTTTGATAATATTATTGAAATAGATAAAAATAGAAATGTTACTGTAGACTATAGTAGTTAGGATTATAATGTGTGTTGTGTTTTAGATATATGTGTTATGTTTAATGCATTTTGTGTGTGTGTAACTAAAGATAACATTATAAAATTAAATAAAACAAATTGTATGCAATATGCTATCAAGGATTTAAAGATTCTTTAAATCATTTTATTATCAAAGAATTGGCCATTGCGAGTCATGATCATACACAGACGTTCTTGGTGAAACCACCATATTCATTCCATTACCTAACACTAGAAGAAAAAAAGCAGGTGAGATGGTTAGAAAGAAATCGAGGAATTTACTGGAGTGAAGGCTACATAGACTACAAAGAGTTTAAACGTGTTATTTTACCATATTTAGAAAATAAAAAAATTATGACAAAGGGTTTGGAAAAGATTACGTGGATTAAAGAGTTATGTGCAAACTGTGAAGTGATTGACATAGGTGAGAAGGGATGTCCTAATTTTGCGACATTAAAAAAAAAGTTCTGTAAAAATAAAACTGATTTTAATTGTGTGAACCATAAATTGAATTGTGCATTGAATAATGCTGTGTGTATTAGAAAATGGTATTTTGATAATAATATGTCTGTATTTAATTTATTTATTTAATAATTATTGTGTTGATCAGTTAATTAAAAATGTCTATGTACTCAAAGTGTTTTATTTAATATAATCAGACCCATATAACAAACTTTAAATTAGCTGCAGCAAAATGATAATCCTAAGCTTTGTGACTCCCACAAAGAATGCGATTTAATATTTACAAATCACTATAATTGAACATTCCTATGACAACCATTGAATAGATTGGTACTGTAATAATCTGCTAATAACAGTAATATCATGGATACACTAGAATTACAAAAACATATGAAAAAGATTCATCCCAGTCTAGAAAATAATGTTTATGCTGCTAATAGACTACCTATGTATACACATGTACCAACGTATATAATATGCAATTTGGATGCGGATGATAAACCAGGTTCACACTGGGTAGCTGTACATATCGATACGAATGGTATCGGTCAATATTTTGATTCATATGGACGAACACCTGAGCGATATCATCTCCAGTTTTTGAAAAGGAATTGTAAGAGATGGGACTGGAATGTTGATAGGATTCAGAATGATTGGACTTCAGTTTGTGGTGAATATTGCTTAATGTATTTGCTATTTAAGTTTCAGGGATGTTCAATGCATAGTTTTACGAACATATTTACAGGGAACACACTGCACAATGATATTTTTGTGGATGAGATCTTCCGCTCATATTTTGTAGAAAAAAGTAATAAAATATTGAAATAAAAATGAATGTGTTTTATTGATGACATAGAAAAGCAGACATACAATGAGTAATAGATAAGAACGCCAAATCAACCGTAGGGCAACAGATTCGTGGGTTCTGGCGCAACGTAATGAGGTGTTCGAAGTATAATAGATAAAAGGATTAGGCGAACAATGGAATGCTAATGAGGGTGCAGGACCACCGGAAATCAATGAGATAACAGTTAATTGATTTGCATAACTCCAGAACCACGCATCCTACGCTAAAATGGACCGCAGATTTGAGATCAGAGCACACCAAAACCTTTTTTTTTTTTTTTTTTTTTTTTTTTTTTTTTTTTTTTTTTTTTTTTTTTTTTTTACGATGGGTGCTACAGATTCGCGGGCTCTGGCGCTTGCGCCAGAATCCGCGAATCACAACTACTAACCCGCTTGCCAAGCGTGGCGATAATGGCAAAGCCCCCCAAATAGGGGGAGGCCTATGTCCAGCAGTGGACGTCTTGCGGCTGAGATGATGATGATGATGATTAGGTTCAAGTTTGATTGGGAAAATTTGCCAGTTTCGGGTAGCTTGATGTGCTGCCATCTGTACCAGAGAGGGTTCACGAGTAGGATATGAGCTCGTGACCCCTTTATCGCACGTCAATGCTGTAGTGTTGGAACGCTGTTTATTGTCGTTGTTCTAATACGGTATTTATTATTTGAAAATTGAACCGAGTAAAGTCACAATCAGCCTATCTAACAATATATACTGATTATTTAATCGGTTCAGTTCTCTATCTCACCGAGAGAAGGCCTATGTCCCAGCAGTGGGACACAGGCCTCCCCTCGGTGAGAGGGAGTGGGCCGTAATCTACCACGCAGGCCCAGTGCGACTTGGTAGATGCCACATGTCTTAAAATGTTTGGTTCTATGACATGTTGACGATGTTTTCCTTCACCGTTATGAGAGCAGTGGTAATGAAATTATTTACACAAAATAAAGCGTCTATCTGCGTTCCAATCCACGACCTACAACTCGTAAGTCAGGGCCGATACCATTGGGCCACCACTGCTGCCATAGTGTTTGTTTTAGTTACAGTATAGTACTAAGCCGTTAATAGTGACCACACAATAAATAGGGCAGGCATAAACGCGTACGAAGTCACAGGCATAGCTAACGCGGATAGTATAATCCGCCGCCGCGCGATAGTCCGCCGCGGATAGTGTACACCTTGATTCCCGGAATGGTGAGGCAGACGCGTAACCACATTTCGCCAGTAATGTTTAAGTTCCATGTTATATGGGGTGACTCTATAATTTTTACCATCAACTGGGCGCAAATTCAGATTCATGGCTTCTACTGAGAAATCCATAATGCAAATATTTTGCTTGACCTAGGAATCAAACCAGGACCTCTTCCTCAGCTGTAGCGCTAGCAACCACTACACCAACGAAGTAGACGTACGTATTACCTACGTATCTCTTAGGATTTAAACCAAACATCCCTGTCCTGCCAATACCCCTAGTTCTACTAATCCGAAGTAATTAGAACTGTTTTGTAACAAACATAACAATCATTGTGTCTCGTCCATAATCGTTGTTTAATGTTATATTTCTTGGATAGTTCGTGTTTCATTACAACGTTGCTAAAGTAAACGTACGATGATGGTAGGATATTCTATCTTTTGATAAGGAGCATTCCAAATATGAGACTTTCAGGAGAAATACAACCTGGAACATATTGTTCAGCTGAAAAAGTCTCTTATGCCTCACACGTGAAACACAACTTGCCTTTGACCCGGGCTTGGTCCTTACCGGGTGGCGAGCTACTCATTGCTCACCCAGGGCATCTCCTACGGCAGCTAGGGGCGTGAGTGCGCAAAGATTGCCTCTTCCTCATGCGTTTCGCCTCCTCCTTTGCCAGCATTACTACTTTGCAGAGGGAAGTTTAGAAGACGGCTTTCCATGCACTCTCGCTCCGTACCATGGGCTGGACCAAGGCCGGACGTGAGAGATCGATGCCAGTGGGTCATAAACCACCACGCGGGCCCAGGGCGGGTTGGTGTTTAGTAATAATAAGAAAATTATAAGATCAAAATAACATTTCTAAGGTTTTCTCAGTAGCAACCTGAGGTCTAGCATGTGCAATAGGCTCGCCCCCTATTACATGGGACTTCTAACTAACTAACGCGATATGGCTACAGTTACACTTCTGCCTGGCCCTTTGGGACATACAGGCGTGATGTGATGTTGTGTGTAAAATCTTTATAATATTTTATTCGGAAAAAAATAAGATGCACATTAGTTTCACTTCAAACTCAACGCTAAACCAGAAACATTTTCATTCACGTCCACAAATGGCGAAACAAGTACTTCCCTATTTAAAAAAATCCAAGTGCCAAAGAAAATTATTCCAACCCGGAACAGTCACGAACATAACCGATGAAAAGGAAAACTATTACTAACACAAACTTAAAAGAAAATCAAAGTTATAACCGTTTAAAGACAGTTTTAGACACGATTTCCATTTGCCTAAACGGTGGCTGAACGATCGAGCGCCATTATGCAATTGGTTGCACTGTACCTACGTAATTCAATGAAAATTTCACAGTTTATACCCCGGCGCTTTATTCGAAGGATGTTAAATATTTGAAAAGGACTATCGTTGATTGGTTTTCTATTGGAAAATGTTTGAAAAGTTTCTTCTTGGCCTTTACTTATTCAGATTGGTGGTTGATTAGGTTTCTGTGCGCCTTTTAATGGCGTAAGAATTTAACTTTTTTTGACGGCGTGAAATGGTTTCAATATTTATGAAGTGGATGAAAAAGTGAAGCTGCTTTTCAGATAAGCGAAAGAGTAAAAAGATTGAATATTGATTGACTAAAATAACTACACTCTCTCTCTCTTGTATCGAAACTTTTAGTTGTGTTTGCCACTATTATTCTCTTAAACAAGCTCGAAAATAAAAATTACATCACAACATTATTTAAACTAGGCTGAATATCAAAAGGCAAAATTTCATAGGACAGTCCCACAAAACGCCGCTCGCCGGCCCTTCACCACTTCCTACGGACTTACCATTGTCAAATTGTAGTGGTCATATACCACCATGGAACAGAAACTTTTGGTAACATAGAGATATGATTCTGAAGTCTTCAGACTCATAAATTACAATCAGAGCAATTCCCAAAAAACAACTGTAGTAAAATAATGTTATCACAAAACAGATACTAGCATTGTTTATCTTTAAAATCAACGCACGGAATTTTAAAATTGCTTCCTATTTTACGTAGAGAAACAATACATCGCCTTCTAACACTTAAATGTTTTCACTACTCTCTGTTCACTTATCTCCCACGATCAGAAAAATATATATGAGCTACTAATCGTCATAATAAAACACAGCATACCTTGTGTGCGTGCGAAGTCTCCGGCAGCGATCGTCCGACACACCCGCCGCACTTGACGAGCCCCTATTTGTCAAACATTCATCAACTATTTACTATTAGCGATGTCGCGAGCAATGTGTACGAACAGACGATTTCATACTTCCTACTAAATGCTGGGATCACGAATTATACACAGTGTTTTGTGACGTCACAAACTCATAGTACACTGTTTGTAGAAGTATTACACGATTTGCGCGATGATTCTGAAAAGATTTGGGGTTTAATTCGTTTATGGATGATAACAGTTTACCACTTCATGAAATGTTCCAAAATGCACTCCAGTTTTGGCGTATACAAAATATAAACGAAAAGAAAACCATAACCATTCATATACTGATTTTGAGTTTCACAAAATTACTATAAGCATTGAATTGTCCGTGTTTCACAAATACATCGACAAAACTGCCTGTATTGAAAAATACCACTTCCCGTATTTTTAAACACAGCTTTGACTAAAGACTATGTTTCTGTTCACATCCAGGCGCGGCACTTACTACCTACACTATTCCATAATTATCATTCGAACCCATTTTTTTTTTTTTGTGAATGTTCAAAAATAATACAAATACTTATGTAACAACATATTCTACGAGCACACGTCGCCAGTACTAAGTCTGAAATACTCCGCAAATACATTTCTCATAACATTTTCAACGATCGTCAATGCGATATATTATTGTTTAGTAGTTACTTCGAGGAACATTAGAATAGTCATAATAAAATTTATTGGCAATTGTTGTGTAGTGATTTTTATTATAGAATGAATAGCAGGTACCAATGTTTACATAAACATTTAGTACACATAGTTACGTAATAATTTGATTATGAATTCTTTTACTGAGAAAGTATATTTGAAAAAGACAACCGACTTTCAAACATACACTACAAAATAAAAATAACTTTCATTACGGAAGTCAGTGACTTTGGTTTTGAATCTTCATTTTTCTAAATAAATTATTACACTAAGTGGAAAAAGTTATTATTGAAGCCAACTCAATAATCAGAACTTGGCTATATTTATAGGTACCATTCGGTAAGTATAGGGTATACTTACCGAATGGTTCCATATAAATTTCAAATCAAAAGAGATTATTTCAAATCGGTTTGTAAATGACGGAGTGCTGAGGTAACAAATATAGGTATATATAAATAAAAATACAACCGAGTTTTTCCAACCATTTCCTCGTACTAGGTGAAGCCGTTTTCGGTTTTAATACATAAATACATTAATAGCCTAGTTTTTTTTTAACATTCTTGGGTATAAGCACAATGATCGACAGAAAAAATGAGTGATAACATCATCACCATTAGGTATAGATAGAGCCATGGAGGTCCTCTAATAAGCATAAAAATCCATCACTGATCCAAAATATCGCTCCCGATTCTCCCTCAGCCTTGGCCACAAACCCGCGTTTACTGCCATTCGAACAAAGAGTTAAATAAAGGGATAATTTATTCTGCAAACATCAAATCAGACACAGTTCAGAAATTGCCGTAACATCCCGATTTCGCAGCAACACTTTCCATCTTTGTCCCCCACTGTGATTTAGAGAAAGATGCATATAACCCCTCGTCAACTTCGGTTGCCGGTACTTATCATCCATTTAGTGAATCGAACGCCCTTGCACTTGGTTTATTTACGCTGTGTTACGAGAAACAATTTGTTTATTTGTTTGTTTCAAACGAAATGAGCTTGATTCGTGATTAATTCTTTTGTTTTTGTTTACGTTTTGCGTTGTTTTGAGAAGGTTTTTGTTTTCTAATTACGTCGTGTAACGCTTACCTTGCCTGAGGGAAGTTCTCCCAGGAAAGTAAATATTTTGAGATGCCGAATTTAACTAAGTAGTCTCTTCACGTAACCAGATGGCTGGCCTATTTTTTGGGCGAATAATTAGCATTGCCATACAACGTGCTAATGCTGTCAGCCTTTTGGGCACTTCTCCCGTTGACAACGATGTGGACGAATTATTTGGTGCCTTATGAATTTTGATATTTTTTATATACTTGCACATATTTACACAGACAAATTAAATTGATAATTCTGTAAATAGGATATCGTTATAACTTTGAGTCATATAAATTAAATACATACAATCCTTTATTACAATCCTTTATTTCAGGCAACTAAGGCCCATAAAAACATAATACCTACATGAATAATATAAAGCAATAACTATAAACGAATACATATTCTATAATAACATTACTTAAACTATCACTAAACACGTAATGTTGACGGCGTCGTGTTCCGCTGCGTGGTGTCGCGTAGCCGTCCTCGGAAACGTCGATATAAGACACCTTGCGGCCAAAAGTCCTCTCTCAGGCAGGTCTGTAGATGATGGGTTGGAACTCGTACCACGAACGATTTAAAATTGATGTTGTGGCGCGATTCTAACCTTTCGACCCTCAGAGTCCAGTTGGTCTTTACTTTCAAATACTGCACAACTTCCTCAATCGTCGTGGAGTGATGCAGACGTGAAATATACAGCTGCGTCGTAGGCACAGCAGGGTGCAGCAGCATGTTGGGTCCACTCGGAGCGGTACCACACTGGTTACGAGAACAGGGCTTCTTTTTCTTCCTTTCCACTTTCGTGAAACCCTCTTCATCAACTTGGACCGTTCTCGGCAACGGGCTACGGACCGCAGCTAGGGCAGGTTGTGCACCCTTCTTCTGGTTATCCCCTATTTTATTCTGTCGCTTAGGTTTCGACACACCTGATTTGCCGGCGGTGACAATATCAGCGTAGGCACGTTCAGGGGTCGACGTACCTAAAAAAATAAAAAAAATAAAAAAATTGCCTACCTACTCAGGAAAATAAAAAAATTGCTTACCTACTCAGGTGAGTGTAAAACGGGGCCCAGCCGTGGGCCAAATTCTGGCTACTTTTTGGAAGATGTGTCTATGATACTAAACGGAATTCCAAAGATGTGTCTAGGATACTAAACGGAATAACGGAAACGGAACTATAGGAAACACCACATATCCAAACAATAAACATTAAAGCAAACACAAACATCTAGAATAAGTGCAGTATACGAAACAATCAAGTGGCTAATGGAACTCTTGACCGCGCGAACCAGAAACTGTGTTCGTGGATGGAAATGTTCGTCTTTATTTGCTGTTAGTTTAGATTTGATAGAATAAGCCGATTTAGAGCCTCATATTAGATCATGCGCTTCCTTACTGTCTACTATTATCGAGACTCAAAATGGGTGGCAGTGACGTCAACGCGCGAACTAAAACCATCTCTTCAGCACATGATCCTAGACCACACAGAAATTGATTTAAGTTTTCAACAAAGAAAATAGCTGTTTCGGAAGAATATGAACACAAGCGCGGTCAAAATATATGAAAGTTTTTTTTTTGGAATCGACCAAAATTTTCAACGCTGCGGTATTTAGAATCATTACTTAATCCATGCTGATAGGTTGTGCTTCGATGTCCCCGCCACGCTCTATAGATTGCAATTCACTGGGCAGGGCACATTGTTCGAAAGCCAATGCAGCCGTAATTTTCTGGAAAGGCCTTCCACAAGGTGACCGTGTGAAGACCGCAAAAATCCACTGCATTCGAGAAGCTCTGAACCAGTCGAAGTGGCAAGGCTTAAGTGAGGCCTATGTACAGCAGTAGACATCTCTGGGCTGAAAAAAATATATTTTGGGGTAGTTTTGGCGCTTGGATATAGCCGTACGAACCCGGACGGTTGGGGCAGAATAAAACGGTGCAGAACACAACGCCAGCATTCAAAAACATGGCACAATTAGCCGGAAATTTGATTAGTAAGGTCTTATCCTAGCGCCAAACTTACCTAAACGTACTCTACTTGGTCGAATTCGCCCCAGCCCCGATTCGCGTATCTGAATGATACCTGACAATTATCCAAATTGACACACTGCACTTGTTTTGATCAATTGGTTTAGCTCTATGCACTTGGAAGAAGAAGCTAGTCGCATTTATCTGAAGACGTAGTATTGGAGTATTTCCACTTATTCTTTCTTGCTACCCCGAATTCCATAGGCTACCAAAGTGAGACGGCACCTTAAGTCACAGTTTCGAGAAAAAATGCGGTCATTTCAAGAAAACTAAAACTACCATTATCTTTGTTAGATATAACTAACAATGGCTTTTATAAATTCTCCTATTAAGTAACATAATTCTGTAAAGGATTAGCAAAAGTATGTCTTACAGTACATTTAAAGTAAATTCAAATCCGATAAGATGCAACCTCACCAAATGGAAGCATCCTCTTAACCGGCGGCGTCCAACTAATACCAGTATCATCCAGTTCGTTCCGCCCGTTTCCAGTTTAAAAGCCTATTGTGACTTACTCAAATGGACTTTGTTTTAGTCCGTTTAGGCACATCACTCACTTTAATGCATGAACCAAAGTTGGGAACTAAAATTAATTCGTCTATTTTTGGGGGTTTTAACTGTGAATTAAGTAAAAGCTTTTAAAATGGTTGACGTTTTAGCGTTATGCATATTATATGTAATTTTTGGTTTGATTAAAATTGGTCTGACTTCTGTGAATAAATATTGTATTTTGAAACCTCATTCGGTTCAAATTATCTGCTCGACTTAAAGCAAATTGGAATACAGTACGACCTAGGCCGTCATAGAATTGAAATATCCTAATAAGTGCATCTATTGCTTCTGTTTTTTAAAATAAAAAATCTAACCCAGCAATTACGTACATCCCACTGCTTTTTTTTAAGTCAAGAAAGAATACATATCTAATAACTAGCTTCTGCCCGCGACTTTGTCTGCGTTAAATTTCTTGTTCCCCGACCCTTCCCGTCGCGTCAAATCCCGTGCGATTATCCCCGTTTTTGCAACATTTTTCATTACTGCTCCGCTCCTCTTAGTTGTAGCGTAATGTTATATAGCCTATAGTTTTTCTTGATAAATAGGCTACCCAACACAAAAATAATTTTTCAATTCGGACCAGTAGTTCCTGTGATTAGCGCGTTCAATCAAACAAACATACAATCAAACAAAGTCTTCAGCTTTATAATATTAGTAAAGATAAATAAATCTGATAAACAGTGAATCCTCTATCTTTCACAGTCTCTCGATATCGTTAATAAAACAGAACTGAAAAAAAAACTCCACTTTTCATAGTTTCAGACACAATAAACAAACTTTCGAGCAGAATGAGTTATAGCAATTTCTAACTATTATTAGACTTTTTTTTAACTATTATTAGTGATTTTATGTGTAGGTAAATATTAGTTGAAGTAAAAATTACACAGCCGTACAAAAAAAAATTGTACTTGATATTAAACTACATGGTCTTTACGTATTTTGAGCTGCCGAATCCGAATCTGGACACAGAATTAACCCTACACCCTCCAGTTTTTCTCCAGGAGCAAAAAACTCTTGAATTTTGCAGTAATAATCAACCCCACAAAAAAAATGTACTTGTTATTAAACCATATGGTCTTTACGTATTTTGAGCTGCCGAATCCGAATCTGGACACAGAATTAACCCTACACCCTCTAGTTTTTCTCCAGGAGCAAAAAAGCTCTTGAATTTTGCAGTTATGATAATATTAAAAATAAAATTTGAATAATCATAGTAACTTTACGTTTACATTATCTTATATCATATAATAGTGAATAAGGTACGATGGGGTTGGCGTATCCGTGTAGATAAAAAACCCCTATAATAATAAAGAATAAAAATTAAAAATAAAACTGACAATCAATAACTACACAACGTAATAGGGCTGTGTAAGTATAATACTACGCAAGTAACTGGTTTTTTTTTTTTTTTTTTTTTCAGGATGGGAAATCATCAGCGGCGGGGCGGGTGAGGGAGTGGCAGTCTCTGCGCCCTCACGTCCCTAGCCGCCGCAATAGGAGACGCCCCGGGCGTCTGGAGTCGATAGCGGACTCCCGGCCACCGTAGGCGCGAGCTTGCGGGTGGCGAGCAATGGGTAGCTCGCCGCCCGGTAAGGCCCAAGCTCGGGTCGACGGCGTGCAGTGTTCCACGCGCGCCTCAAAGAGATGTCAGCAGCAGTGTAGGGGTCTACTAGGACCGATGCCTGCCGGGGTCGCGTGATTGTTCGAAAGAGATACCGTGACCCTGGCACATGGGCAACTGATGGAACACGGGTGGGTTTTAGTCAGTAAAAGTCTGACACGCCCTCCCGCTCCGCCCAGAGCGGGAGAAGTCAGATACAAAAAGCCCTAAAAAGGACAGGAAGTCTATTAAAAACCCTGAAAAAAAAACTTCTTTTCTTTTTAATATTACCATTACGGTAGAGTTTAAGCGTTTTCTGCTCCTGGAGAAAAACTGGAGGGTGTAGGGTTAATTCTGTGTCCAGATTCGGATTCGGCAGCTCAAAATACGTAAAGACCATGTGGTTTAATAACAAGTACAATATTTTTTTATTTTTTTGTTGGGCTGTGTTATTAAACCCTACATCTAATTATAAAATGTTTTAGCGGTTGCATTACTTCTCGTCGTTCCACGTTCTGATAATGCTTTTTGGATTAAGCCTACTTCTACACAATTATAATTATTCATCACATTCACTTACCCAGCTGTTTCCCCACTATATGTACATATAAATTATACTGTTAGTAAAAAAGCAAATGTTAGATTTTTAATTCTAGTCTTTCCTCATGATCATCATCATTTCAGCCGTAAGACGTCCACTGCTGGACTTAGGCCTCCCCCAATTTGGGGGGCTTTGCCATAATCGCCACGCTTGGCAGGCGGGTTGGCGATCGCAGTATGGTGGTAAAATGCATAGAGAACGCTGCTGCCCATTCTCTAGTAAGTCCCTTAGTCGCCTTTTACGACACCTAGTCCTAGTCCGACTAGTCCTTCCTATTACCTAATATTTGTCTGCTGAACCAACGGGCAGCAACCTCATCTTTGCTTCAACGGTACACTTTTATTTTTGCACGAATTTAATCGGACGAATCGGATTTTTGGGTTTGAAATTTTTGTGGTTCGTTATCCTATTATTATTATTTTTTCACAAATTCAGTAGAATAATGGACGATTGAGTTGTCGGCTTATTAGTTAGTTCGCACGAAATTACTTGCCCGAATCAACATCACTAGCATGAAGCTAATTTATTTCTAAGTGAATCAACAACTCTAGGAATTCGTATCAGGCAATTGGCACGTTTTAAATTGTATGCACTTTACGGCATATAATAAACTTTTCCCATAACTTTATTATATAGAATTACGAGTACTATTGCTTAAGAGATTCTAAGTCACACAAACCTGAAACCTAACAATCGACAGAAACTTTTTCTGTAAACAAATCATATCCAGCTCTTTTTGCCACATTCTTGCGAAACATTAGCGACCTGCTTGTTTCCTCATAATATTATGAAAATTCCATGTTCGCAAGCCTCTAACACCATAACATAACGATGTAATGATCAGTTCTCGTGTGTAAAAGGCGATTAATATGTGAACTTATACATGTAGAAGATGCTATATTGTACACCATCATTGTGACACAGCTGCTATAGTAGAGTAAAGATTTTCACAAGGTGGCTAGTTGTGGATAGATAAGGGGCCCGAGATAAAACTCAGCGTGAAATTGGAGAAATCTGTGTCCAGTACTAACTCCAACTCCAGGCTAAAGATAATAATATCAAGTAAAAGTGTGGTGTGACAAAAGATACATGTAAGAAGAATACAAACTATGAAAACGCATTTCTTGCAAAGCATGTGCAGTGTCCAGTGTTTTAACTATCAAATAGTCAGCACTTTTTGAACGTCAAAGTTACATAAGACAGTCCCCCCTAAACGCTATGAATGATAACTAACTTCATAACAACACATAACTTCTGAGGCTGTCTCAGAAGTTATGTGATAAGGCACCAATGCAGTTTAGTAGAAGATGTAGTGACACAAATTGAAAAGAATATGCTTAGATTGTTCGTTCATGTTGAGAGGATGAATTAAGGGAAACTAACAAAAGATATTTACAAGGCAGATATGAGTAGATATGCCCTAAGAGGACATATAGTGACCTAATTGGTGATTTACTTCAGCAAGGTTAGATTTGTAGTACTCACAACCAGCGTGTGTGTATGACCGATGTAGAACGTTAATGAAGCAAAATGTAGGGATAGTAGCAGGTAGCGTTCCGTAGATTCTGCCTACCCCATGTGAAGGCGTGAGTTTACGTAAGTATATCAAGTAAAGGAACATTATTCAGAGACATATTTACAGCCAAGTTCAGGAAGCTCCAAAGATCGCGGTGAATAGTCACATAATAACGACTGTCCAAATACAGAGCGCATTTTGACACCATAATGTGAAATGATGATACAAATGACAGATTTTCATGACGGTCGTTATCATCACCATCAGTATCATTTCAGCCAAAAAACGTTCGTTCACGGTCTGCAGGATTACTTTGGATGCGAAAAGTACAGAATCGGGTGATTCTGTACTTTTCGCATCCAAAGTAATCCTGCAGCCAATCACCATGTCATCGGTCCACCTTATTGGAGACCTTCTAACGCTATGTCTTCCAGCACGTAGCTGTTATCATGTAATGGAACCGCTAATCTAGAACACCCGTAGCTTTATTGTCTTATCAATACCAATAGGATGAACAGATAATAACAGTTCTTCCCCTATACGCAATGGAGCGTACACGGAATACATCTACCAATCTACTATCTCCACCGAAAATAGAAATTGTGCGAATGTGCGCCAAAACACAAAACAACCATTCGCAACGCGAGCATTAACTAATCTGTAGGCGTGTTTGCGTAAACAAAACTATTTATGTTACGTAACTGCGTTTGTGTAGCGTTTGTTGAACGTTTGTCAAACGATCGTGTTTCTTGATTGAGCAATTAGCGTTTCATTAAAGTTTTTAGTGCAAATTGTTGTTGTTATGTCATTGGGAGACTGTTGGTATTATTTAAGGCACGATGTCGTGCGTGATCACAGATGTTCGATGCTGGGACACGATGTATTATTTGATTCACAGTAGGATTAACAAACTGTCTTCCATGATGATTTTTCTGAAATAATGGAAAGCAAATGTATTCTTTCTATATTTATTGGTTTACTTACATAACTTTTTAAATCTTTAACAGTACTAACTATTTTCACTAGGTCATCATCAGCAGCCTATATTGTTCCCACTGCTGGGACACAGGCCTCCTCTCGGTGAGAGAGAGTGGGCTATAATCCACCACGCGTGCTCAGTGCGGGATGGTAGATGTCACATGTCTTCGATTTTTTGGTTCCAACACGGTCGGTTTCCTTACGATGTTTTCCTTCACCGTTTTGAGAGCAGTGGTGAAGAAATAATTTACACAAAGTAAAGCGCCTGCTTGGGTTTGAACTCACGACCTACTTACTACTCGTAAGTCGCGGCCGTTACTACTGGCCCACCACTACTCACAAGTCATAACTGCTTTACACTAGATACAAAATTAATTTACTAACTAACCAATAAACTATGCAAATAAATACAATACAAAAATGGAAACTCAGGAAAGCAAAATGAAATAACTACGAATAATAAAATGATAAATTGGCAAAATTGATAAAGTAAATTGTTTCAAATGCCAGATGTCGGCTCGAACATTTTCAAAATGTCTTTGGTGGTTTAGAAAAAATTCTTTAAATTTCAATTTGAAAGTCATGCAACTTCACGCGTCGAAGTACTCGTCCGCACAGCTGTCATCAGGAAACATGCCCCGAAGACTGGCAGCATTGCCACGTTGAATGGCAATGATAAATCTTTCAAAGAACGAGCCAGCCCTCTGGTCTCGTGAAGGTTAACCAGTCCGTAAGAAATTACTTTTAAAAGAGACAATTTTTTTTTAAATCGCTTGATTGTTGTCCTTCAAATTTTCTGTGAGCACAATAATCCAATGAGAAAGATAAGGCATATGTCAAATTAATTGCCCTCCTACGAAGCGTATAGCAACATGCTAGAGATTATACTCCTAATACCTATCCCGACTAACTAAACACATGTACCTAAACTTTAATTAATTCATAAATGACTACCAATTTAAATAGTCCGTCTAATCAAGTCATAATTGCTACTCTTTGACAGTTGTATGAAATTACTATAACACGGCAAAACGTAGGGTGTCAATAAATTTAAATCGTTCCAACACAGTGGTAACAGTGCCTTATCAGTGTCTGCTGATAAGCCGGTGTTACATTTACATAGATCTGTTATATCATCGTTTTGTTGAGGTATTTCTAAATCACGTTTACCGAAACAATAAAGATCGATGCTAATCATTATGCTAATTAAAAACGGTTTTCTTAAATACAGCTTTGTATTGGCAGAATCTCATTTGGATGTTAGTACTAATTTGATTGCCAGACACTATATTTAATAGGCGCCAATGACCATATGAATTCCTCACCTTAATTGTAGAAAGCAGAAAAAAGGTTGTTTATTTTTTGAGTTCGTTTCTGAATAGCATCAGTTCTGATCTCTTTTGTGTCAATTTGTTAGAAATATCAAAATCTAATCAGTAAAATTTGACGGCATGGTACGGAACGAGAGGGCATGGGAAGCCGTCACCTACTTCTGCGAAGCAGTAATTCTCGCGAATGAGGAGGCGGAGCGCATGAGAGCGAGACAATCTATGCGCTCTCACGCCCCTAGCCGGCGCAAGAGGAGACGACTCTGGCGTCAGGAGTCCATTGCGGACTTCTAACCACCATAGGCGTGGGCTTGCGGGCGGCGAGGAATGGGTATCTCGCCGCCTGGTAAGAACCAGACCCGGGTCGTCGGCGCGTTGTATTCCACGCGTGCCTCAAACAGATGTCAGCAAAAACTGAAGGGATCCGCTGGGATCAGAGCCTGCCAGGGTCGCAGAATTGTTCAAAAGAATTACTGTGGCCTTGGCATAGCCAACTAAAGGAACACGGATGGATTTTTCAGTAAAAGTCTGACACACTCCTCCGCTCCACCCAGAGCGGGAGACGTCAATTGATGAAGTCCCACACCCAAAAAAAAGGGTAATTGCTTTCATTTTGACTGTTGAACAACATTCATTGCATTATTTACGTTATAGAGCAGACATTTTTTTCGAACGTAGAAGGCAATGTGGATCAGCAATATCCTTAAAAATTATTCAGAATTGTTAAAAGTCTGTTACGCAATTAGGGTGCAGGCTTCTAAAACATTGGGTTATGGTCACATTTGAAAAACCGGAATTGTCAAGAATCGTCGGTATGGATGAGCGGTCTTCCATCTATGGGCTGACCGTTACGCGCAGCTTAAAACCTTTAGCCCCGCAGGTCACGGCATTGAGCTTGACTTGCGTTAAGCGACATGCGCGCGCGTCACCTGTTTCTGTGGCGTGATAGTCGATTCGTACGAATTTACCCGTCGGCAAGTCGTCAATCGGCTAATCGAGAAGTACGTAATAGGCAATTGACATTTCTTGTATTTTAGGTAATTAATAATTAAACTAAATATCAAAATAGTTATTGCACTTGTTCCTTAACTTTTCGTTTGTTTCTTTAACGTTTAATTCAAAACGCACCAGTTGCCTATTGCGTATTTCTGGTATTATCGATTTGCCCACAAATAAATTAACTTCGTGAAAGTGGCATGTAGAAAATATAACAATATTCAATAGTGATGATTCGCTAGATTCGGTTCCTCTCCGTCACGCCGCAAGTCGAGTCGCGTTGCGGCGACTCGTGGCTTACTCCAAACAACTTTCATTTGTTTGCTCCGCATTCATTTTCGCTTAAGAGCATAGAGATGTATGACTGTTTGACTGTATGATTGTATGACGCTGTTACTAATAATAGCTACAAGCCACCCACGACAGTGGAAATACCGATTATGATAACAATCAATAACATCAGAACGCGGAGCGCACGACTGCGAGGGACGTCCTCTAAACGAGGCGCGACAAACAGGTGTCGTAGTATTAGCAACCCATCATATTGGTGACAAAAGTATTTCATGATTCAGTACTTAGCAGCTTGTTTAGAAGTTAGGTGAGAATTGATATTGGTTTAAAGGTGTTAAAGAAGGAATTGTTCTAGGTTTTATTAAATGCGATGGTAATTATTGTAGCTGTCTGGTGGTAGGTATCTATTTTGATGATGGAGTAGGGGTAGATGACAAAACAAATAATGATGATTTTTAAAATAGCCAGTGTTATTATAATTGTTCATTGAGCTAGAGAGCTGTGGTGACCAAGTGGTAACGACTACGACTTACAAGTTGTAGGTCGGAAATTCGAACATTGACAGGCGGTTTACTTTGTGTCAATTATTTCATCGCTACTGCTCCTTAGTTAAACGGTGAAGGAAAACCACGAAAGAAAACCGGCATGTACTAGAACCAAAAATTGTTAAGATATTAATTACATCTACAAACCTTTTGCTGGGCCCGAGTGGTGGACGGCCCACTCTCTCTATCTGAGAAAAGACGTGAGTCCTAGCCATTGCAGGTAGGCACTAAGCCACCTGTTCTTCTCTAGGCAGACGAACGCGGGTTTCTTTTAGGTATAATAATTTAGTTAGTTTCTTAATAATTTCGGGACACACATTAAAATGTAATTGACAGACTTATGGTGATTTTTCAAGGAAGGCACTGTTTATAATATGCAGTGCACGACACTAGTCGCAGTACATACATACAATCACGCCTTTTTCCCACGGGGCTAGGCAGAAACCACGGAACGCCAACTGCTACGATCTCTATACACTCCTTTTGCCTCGTTTAGGTTCATACAATTGGTCATACACACACGGCGGTTGCGAGTACTACGCACCTGACCTTTCTGAAGAACATACCTAGTCGCAGTAGTGAGAACATCATAAGTTGATTACGCTTATAGTATAGCTAGAACCATCCCATTTAACCAAAAAAAAAATGCATAACTGGTACTTGTTGACAGGCCCACATCATTGTCCTTTTAACCTCCGTAATTTGGAAATATTGTACGTAACAAAAAGCATTATTTGTAAAAGAGTATCCGTGAAGTTTTTTGCCAGCTTTTTGCTATATAGGAAACCTAGTGGTTTCCTATATAGACGAGCTTATTTAGCTTGGAGCTTAAGAGCTATATTTTAGATATTCTGTATATATGTATGTATGCATGTAAGTATATTCTTATATATTTTTTTTAATTTTATTAAGTGAATGGTTTTTGATTATATTATGTATTTGAATTTCTCTTTTACTCTTACGAACGCTGTCTACATCTCTTTATCTTTTCTCCTATCGTGGGAGAGATTTCTATAGAAATAAGCATCACCTCTGTACCAATTTTTCTGTTATATTCTTTTTGTCTATTTATAAATGGTTAAATAAAATAAATAAATAAGAGCTGCTAGCTGAGCAGCTAGTGCTGGAACCGTGTGATACGTGATCGAGACGCGCAGTGTGACCACGGGCTCTGATTCCGATCCAACCCGTCCCTCGCTGCCCTATTCTAGCGAAGCCCTATGCCAAAGTCGTACCCCACAGTGGGTGCCCTTAGCGTTTAGTCACTTAGTTTTTAAGCCCTAGTTGGACACCTTAAGGTAGTCACAGGTAAGTACGGTTAAACAGAAAACAACCTCCTAGGTTGACCTGCTAGATATCATTACCAGAAAAAAAAATGACCACGGGCTCATTCCCGAACCCGACGGCACGCTCTTGACTATAATTCCTCACTCAGTTCGTTAAACTCCTCAATTTGTATTTGTAACGTAATTATTTTGATTAAGAAGACTTCCCTTGTAAATTCTTACTTCTCACAAGTGCCCATGTAGGTTTATGTTAAATAAAATGGTTTGATTTTTAAACTAAGTCTTTATTTCTCGTTGGGTCCTGAACACGGGGTGATTGTAGAATTACTTTAATTCGAATAGTTCAACAACATTCATTGTAATATTTACACTATTAAGCAGACAAATGAATCGAACCAAAGAACTAATGGATTTATTTATTTATTTATTTATTTATTTAAATAACATGGGAGACTTACAGCTACAACAAACAGATCAATGACAGTATATTAGTCAGAAAGCCAATTACAGGTCTCCACTTTTAAGGAACAGAGAAAATAAAAAATTAAATTCTAAGGACATTCACACCAAGTTACTACAAAATACAGTGTTATAAATATGTTGCTCATATTGAATAACAATCATTACAACAATATAAACTAATATGCATTAAAATAATATGCAAAAGATAATATGCATGGAAAAAAAAAACTACAAGAAAAAATTACGGCTTAAGCACTTCCTGGCTGACGACACGCTAGTTAGGAACGGGTCTATATCGTACTGTTTACAAAGCTTGTTAAAGTTTCTGCTTGCACGCACAATGAACGAATTCTGCCTATAATTAGTTGAAGTGAATGGCACGCGTAAAGGTGGATTGTATCGCTTAGACTTCATGGGAATGTTGAAATAAAATTTGGTTAAAATATCAGGACAGTTTATAGTGTTGTTAAAGATTTTCAACAAACACATACAGTCCGAAATCTCGCGGCGGTTGAGTAAAGGCAATATATGAAATTTTTTACATAGGTTGTAGTAGTTTTCAGAATCATACGGTACTTTTTGATGATAACATAGATACCTTATGAACCTTTTTTGGATGCTCTCAATGCGGTTTATATATTTGTGGTAACATGGGTTCCATATTTCAGACGCGTATTCCAAGTGGCTTCGAACAAAAGTACAATATAGAATTTTCAAAGTCTTGGCTTGAGTAAAGCACTTGGATAACCGCATTATGAAACCCAGTGATTTTGAGGCTTTAGCGACTAATGCATCAACGTGTGTTTCGAAACTGAGCTTGGAATCGTGATGAACCCCCAGATCACGGATGGAATTTAATCTGGGAAGAACTTGATTGCCTAGGGTATACGATGTGGCAATGATTGAGCGCTTCCGAGAATACGTAATAACCGAGCATTTAGC
Organism: Aporophyla lueneburgensis; assembly: GCA_932294355.1. Taxonomy (NCBI): domain Eukaryota; kingdom Metazoa; phylum Arthropoda; class Insecta; order Lepidoptera; family Noctuidae; genus Aporophyla; species Aporophyla lueneburgensis. The sequence continues at coordinate 23,980,116 of OW028745.1, read as the reverse complement.
GGGATTAAGATCCAGCTTGTTTTTCTGGCAGTAGTCCTTTAGTCGACTCAGATCATTCTGGAGTGCTGTTACGTCCATTTGTGATGAAATTGTGGTATAAATTTTCATATCGTCAGCAAAACACAAAAGTTTTGATGAAGTCAAGCAAGAGTCGATGTCGTTGATGTAGATTATAAAGAGCAATGGACCGAGCAACGAACCCTGCGGGACTCCACTAGGAACAGGGACCCAGCTAGAAATATAATTATTAAGCACTACTGCTTGGGACCTGTTGACAAGATAAGAGGAAAACCATCTGAGTAGATCGCCACGAATTCCCATGCCATTTAACTTGGATATTAGAATATTATGATCAATTCGATCAAAGGCTTTGCTATAGTCTGTATAAACCACATCAACCTGTTTACCGTTGCACATGGCATTAGTGATAAAATCGTTAAGGAGAATCAGATTCGTGACAGTGGACCTCCCTTTTAAGAAACCGTGTTGGAACGAGCTAAATGAATTTTTCAGAGCAGTATAAACCTGATTATATATTATTCTTTCAAAGACCTTCGCTATAGTGCACAATTTAGATATCGGCCTATAATTCGTGATGTCTGTTTTGACACCTTTTTTATGTATAGGCGTTATAAACGCAGATTTCCATATTTGCGGCACAACGCAGGTATTCAAAGATATTCTGAATAAAATTGAAATGGGTAGCGCTATCGAAGGTGCACACCGAACAAGGAGTTTGGATGGGATATTGTCAGGACCTGCCGATTTACATGTATCCAACTTACGAAGCAAGTTAATTAATTCATCGATATCGATGATGATGCTGCAGATATCAGAAGTTAGGTTCGACGAATCGTTAAACAAAAAAAATGAAGAGGTTGGATGACTGACACTGGGATTGGAGAGAAAAGTAGAATGGAAGTATTCGGAAAAAGCCTGACAAATAGATTCCCCGGTCCGGAAGGTGTCGCTATTATAGTTTAAGGTGCTTGGGATTGCGTTTGAGCTATGTCGTTTTTTAACAAAAGTCCAAAAATATTTTGGGTTATTTTTAATAGAATTTTCTGTTAGATCCAAATAGTTGCGGTAGCATTGAGATTCCATAGACTTCACCCTTTCACGAAGTTTCTTGAATGTTAATTCATCAGATATATTACCATAGGTTTTGAATTTTTTTAAGTATTTATATTTTTCTTTTATTGATTTAACTAGTGACGAACTATACCATGTTGGATACTTTTTATTCCGAGATACTTTTTGTGGGATATATTTTGTTTGTAGATCATAAATAGACTGATTAAAGAAGTTAACTGCATCATCAATTGACCGCGCTGAGAACTCAGTTTCCCAATCAGTCATAGAGATGTCTCTGCTGATGGATTCATAATCGCCTTTATCAAACAAGAATTGAGTACGAGGCGCACAATCAAGCAGAGATGGTACAGATAGGTCCAAATTAAGTAATAGCGCTGGGTGATAGGCATCAATAGGCACCAGAGGGCTAGAACATTCGGTTACGTTCACTTTTTCATTGGAAAGGACGAGATCCAATATTCTACCATACCTGTTAGTTACCGTGTTGTACTGGCCAAAATCAAGAGTGCATAATTCATCACAAAGCAAAACTTCATCATTACTGTAAGGATTCGATGGGACAAGCGATAGGTTGTCAGATGGGATCCAGTTAATCCCGCTCATATTAAAGTCACCAATTACGAGAAAGGTATCAGAATTATTATTTATAACTGTGTGGTTTAGTTTTACGGTTGGTTCAATTTATGAATAACTAGTTTCTGCCTGCGGCTACGCACGCGTGGAATTCGAAAAATATCCAACAGGACGTATTGACGGGATTAAAAGTACCCTATATGTGAATCTAGGTGAACAATGTCTTATCGCACTGCTTGCTTTGTCTTATCCGACCCAGAGATTAAAAGTTTCACAAAAAATTATTTCCCCATTTCACCATTTTAGAGATAGAATTTCAAAAAACCCTTTCTTAGTCTTTCTTAGATACCTACTCCTCACAAATAACACTCCCTCCAAATTTCATGTCTCTAGGACCATGGTTTAGGCTGTGTGTTGATATATCAGTCAGTCAATCAGTCACTCAGGACTTCGAATTTTATATATACAGACAATAGTATAGTACGCAATTTTAGGATTGGCAAAATTGGCGCTGGTTTTAGGATTGGCAAAATTCTAAAGCAATAATGAGAATGATTTATAGCCCGTTGTTCCCGAGTAGAAAATTGCCCCAAGTGATATTTTAAGCGCGGAACTCTGCTACAGTTTCCCTCTACAAATACTCAAAGTTGCATCTCATCTCTTGTTACCTAAAGACCTGCTGTTAGACAGTTATTGTTCTTTGTAGTCGGAGCACCTGGGTATATTTTATGCACATGCATCGTCGTTACCTGCCTTATGTCGTCATTATATTGTAACTCGTGTAGCGGGCCGGGAAATGAGGAGTTTTATGAACTTTGTGTTCAAGTCTTTAAAAGAATATTGCTTGTTTTTTAGTGTTCCGTTGCCAAATGGCAAAAAATGGAACCTTTATAGATTCGTCATGTCTATCTGTCCGTAAGTCACAGCCAGTTTTTTCCGAAACTATAAGAGCTATGCTATTGAAACTTGGTAAGTAGATGTATTCTGTGAACCGCATTAAGATTTTCACACTAAAATAGAAAAAAAAACAATAAATTTTGGGGTTCCCCATACTCAGAACTGAAACTCAAATATTTTTTTTCATCAAACCCACACGTGTGGGGTATTTATGAATACGTGTTCAAAAATGGTATTGAGGTTTCTAATATCATTTTTTTCTAAGCTGAATAGTTTGCGCGAGAGACACTTCCAAAGTGGTAAAATGTTTCCCCCCTCCCCGTTACTTCTAAAATAAGAGAATGATAAAAGTATTAACAAAAATATAGGATGTACATTACCATGTAAACTTACACCGAAAATTGGTTTGAACGAGATCTAGTAAGTAGTTTTTTTTTAATACGTCATAAATCGTAAACCTCCTTTGCCTTTCATTCATTTTTTCATTTACCTTTCATTCAATCAACTCAAATATAAAAATTAAAAAAAACATTTAATTTCATAAACATAAATGAATATAATATAAAATAAAATGAATATCTACAGGTTTGTACGGAACCCTCAGTGCGCGAGTCCGACTCGCAATTGGGCGGATTTTTTAATGGTTTCATTCGATTTTCTATTAAAAATGGGTATTAACTAAAACTGCCTATCTTCAATGATTTTTCATGCAATTGATATGAAATAAAAATAGTATCAGAGAAATAAAAACGTTCAAAACAGTAGCCCACCAGCACCGGTGACACGTTCAAATACATACAATAATACGGAATAAAATACCTATCATACATAGTAAAAAAATATATTATATAAGTTTATTGACAAAAAATACCTTTGCATACAACACTAATACATTTCTCTTTTTTCTTCTTTTTCATAGGATGTAAATTACGAAATGCTTGTACTTTAAAGGACCATGCAAAAGATTGTATGGACGTTGTCCCAACCCACCAACAGAGATGGGACTTGTTTCAATATTATTATGTAGTGTCATAAACACACAAATAACATTTTTTTGTCCGTAAATATGTGGGGCCATTAACAAAAAAAAGGGCTTAAATATTTATATATTATTATATTGAAGTACTTCAAAAATGTTACAAAAAGCATCGTAAAAATGCCCTGCTTATATATTCTAAGTCTGCTTACTTAATGTTACATATGTATTTAATAGCTATCGATATACTAATGATTGTTTTGTAAATGACTTATTAGTGTCAATCCATTTTGAGTTATGTAGGCCACTAACTAACTCAGGACGTGACGTGCCGTTGACTAACTCAGGACTACTTTGAAGCAAAGTATCCTGTAACTAGATTCTGCCCGCGACTTCGTCCGCATCTAGTTTTTGCTCCCTTGATCCCTTTTTTTTGGGTGGAAAATCATCAAATGACGTCTCCCGCTCTTGGGCGGAGCAGGAGGGCGTGTCAGACTTTTACTGACTAAAACCCACCCGTGTTCCTTCAGTTGCCCATGTGCCAGGGTCACGGTATCTCTTTCGAACAATCTCGCGACCCTGGCAGGCATCGGTCCTAGTAGACTCTTTCAGTTCTGCTGATATCTCTATGAGGCGCTCGTGGAACACTACGTGCCGTTGACCCGAGCCTAGTCCTTACCGGGCGGTGAGCTACCCATTGCTCGCCGCCCGTAAGCTCACGCCTACGGTGGCCGGGGCTTCTCCTCCTGCGGCGGCTAGGCTCCCCTGACCCTTACCGTCACATCGAATTGCCTGCCTGCCTGTTTTCGTCTATTTTTCGTTGCTGCTCCGCTCTTTTCATAGCGTGATGTTATATAACCTATAGCCTTCCTCAATAAATTGGCTACCCAACGCAAAAATAATTTTTCAATTCGGACCAGTAGTTCCTGAGATTAGCGCGTTCAACCAAACAAACAAACAAACTCTTCAGTTTTATAATATTAAAATAAAATATAGATATGTGTCGCCTCTGTCTTAAAACTGATCTTGGGCACATTATACATCGGCGTCCAGTCTCCATAGTTATAAAAATCACAGTCCAATAAACGTGCCAAGGTAATAAAAAAACAGTCAACGGGTCCAATAAACGTGCCAGGGTAATCAAAAAGCAGTCAAAGGGTCCAATAAACGTGCCAGGGTAATCAAAAAGCAGCCAAAAGGTCCAATAAACGTGTCAGGGTAATCGAAAAGTGATCAAAGGGTCCAAATAAACAAGCAGGGGTCAGTAATAGTCGCAAACGAGCCGATATTGCACAGATAAACAACGTAAACACAGCAGAACGTACTAGCCACGAATGAGGTGCACGCGCACAGGGAGTTAGCAGAGCAAAGGGGGAGGGTGCGGGAAGATAAGACCGTTTGTTTTCTGTGCATCTCACGGCTGTTGACTATCAATAGTTTTTTTTATGGTTAAATAGTGTTCCTGTTTTTTTTTTTAACAATTAACTGTAACAAGAAGTGTGTACAAGAATCATTTTTTTCCGCGATATAAAATATTTGTTTAATTCGGACCAATGTTTCTTGTATGTATGTATACTATAGATAAATGATTATTACATTGGTATATTGAACAGAGCTACTGGTTCAAATTCAAATAAGTAACCAGATATACACCGAACGAAAATGTTTTGCCGGTGAGAAGGGATTGTGTTTTGTTTTCACTGTGTTTGATGAGAGAAGCAGGCAATGAGGCGCGTTGACACTATTTTTTTTTTCTGTTTAAAGAAATCAAAGTGTGGCAAGGGAAAGATTCTTTAGAGTAGTTATTGTTCATAGATGAAAATTGCTTTGTCTTTTCATTATTTTTAACCTTGGATATAGTTTGATAAATCGTTATGACTCTATACTATTCTGCCTGTTATGACTGCCGCGTTCGTCTACTGCTGAGCATAAGGTCTTGGGTTTTGTTTCCCAGGTCGGAAAAAATGGTGTTGGGATTTTCTGTATGGAATTTCTCCCAAGCAGCCCGGAGTCAACATTTGTGCTGGGTTGGCGGCAATAGGCTCACCTCTACATGGGACTTAAACATAACTGGCGAATAGTGGATGTACTATAGAAACATCTGTGCCCAAATCTTAGGGAAAACAAGGCGTGATGTTATTTTATATATATCTCTACTATTTCTTCCTCCACCCTTAGCCACATTACACCCCATTATGAACCGACCAACCCTCGAAAAATATTACAAAACGCCGCTTAAAGTTCACCGAACTTAATCCTCTAGAACGATCCATTTTTAACCCAACATTAGCATTATTAGCCAGTCACCCAGCTGTAACGTCCCACCCAGGTCCATTGAAGCTTTATCTTAAAATAGAATATTCCAGAGCCGGCCACATCTTATCTGTTTCCATCTCATACAATATTTATGCGTGAAGAACACAGAATGTCGATTACTCGTTGGTTTGCAAAGATGTTGGGTCAATAGAAGGGATAGACAGAAATGGTTAGGTGGTGAAGGAAAACATTACGATGTTTTAGGAAACCTGAACTTCTAATTAGTAATTAACTAGCTACGGCTCGCTATTTCACCCGCATATGTCTCGATTCTGTGGAAATATCGGGATAAAAGTATCCAGCGTTCTAATCCGAGTCATGGTCTAACTATGTGCCAAATTTCGTCCAAATTGGTTTTGGCGTTTTAGCGTTAACGTGCAACATTAAAATAAACGAAAATTCCAACCCTTTTTTAATATTAGTTTAGACTAGCGTGACACCTTGCTGCTTGACGAAGTTTTTAAGGTAGGATTTAAAAAAAACCATTCCCTGCAGTGGGACAAAAATACTATAATTATTAGAAGCTAGCAAGTTTCATTTATTAAAGAGTACAATTACTATTGAATGAGATAATATAATCAGACTCAAAACGCACATAATTATAAGAAACCAGAACGAAGTATGTACAAAGGTATAACACCTAAAAAACACAATAAATCCTTACTGTAGACTTGCACGTGATGTAGTATGATGTTAGAATAAATGTTACATTATGTTGTTTGCACCCCATGATTTTGACCACCTTCAATCAATCAATCTGGGCGAATGCTTTCGAGGATGACGTCGACAGGAAACCTAGACAATGCGCTCTAAAATCCAAATCTGTTATTGCTCCGCTGAACAACAATAGAGGCCTTTGCACAGCACAAGTTCAATTACAGCCCTATTATCATTGCAACTACGCTTGCATACCCATGAATACTACACTCCTGCCGCATCCATTGACCATGCATCTGAACTCTCGCTCCTGAACTGACGACCCTTAGGCAAGAAAGAGACAGCATGCTTATCACACAACACTTAAGTTTTAGGTGCTCTTTTGTAATCCTTATTGAGTGGCTGTAAATTGACTTTTCAAGGAGCCCTCACAACTCATGGAGTGTTTCGTACTTCAGAGAATATAATCCATTAAACTGAAGACGTAATTTTTTGTTTGGCAAAGAAGGTACTTAAGTAAGCGTTTTTTATGTACCTTTGGGAAATGATTTGGCTTGTGGTTTTAACGTAATAGGGTTTGTGTGTTGTGGCGTGAAATTATTAAATTGATCATTTTATTTTTTTAGTATTCATATTTCTTCCTTTTTATGTTACCTTTGTAGAACCAATTTATGCTTTATTTGGCGTTTGTAGACAGTGAAACGATACGTATAACGAGATTTAGGGCCAAGCGTTCAAGCACTTGTGGCAGCCACCAACCCGAACTTGGCTCGTATGGATTTCGTACGGCCTGCTACTTCTCGCAGCAGTGAGCAGTGTGAGCAGTCGGGAGCAGTGGTAGCCCAGTGGTAACGGCTCACTTAAAAGTTTTAGGTCGACGGTAAGAACCAAACCCAAGAAGGAGCTTCACTTTGCGTAATTAACTCCATCATCACTGCTCTCAAAATGGCGAAGGAAAACATCATGAGGAAATCAGCATGTCCTAAAACCAAAAAAATCGAATTCATGTTACATCTGCTAACTTGCACTTGGTGCACTTCCCTCTCAAAGAGACATAACCTGCCTCCTGCGTTAAAAAATAAATAATTATAGGCTGATTTTGTTTCTCGCAGAGAAGGGGCTTCACTCCCGTTAGTGCCTTGATATCTCAGGTGAACTGAGCTAGCTTAGCTGTTCATTGGATGGTCACCTGTCAGGGGAGTGGCACATAAAGTTTATGCTTACCCGGGCATACGGTAATCTATGGGGATCTCCCCAAAGGTCAGTAGAATTTTGCGATGATAATAACAACATATTTAAAGGACTTCAGACAGGTAATATAAATCCATACCCTACTCAAAACATTATCGAATAGACTTTTGTGTTAAAATAATAATATGATAAAAGTTTTTGAAACTCGATCTCAGAGAGAAAACATAGAACATGTATAATATTTTATCGAACATAGGTGAAACCTATGATCAAATAAAATTAACATGAAATATTTTGTATTAAAAAAAATGGGACAGGTGAAAGAGGAACAGAGTATGCTTTAAAAAATTAAACACGTTCATTTTATTCGATCGTCTGTTTAAAAATTGAGTTTATGCTGACCACGGAATAACACCGTTTTAAGCGTTGGCTTCTTTGTGCGAATAGTTTTTTTTTATACCCGGATATAAAGTATGTCCATGCCTTTTTCTATCCGGTACAGTAGACTGCACGTTAGTGGTATTATTATAAACTAGCTCCTGCCCGCGACTTCGTCCGTGTTAAACTTGGACCGAAGGGTCGGGGGAACAAGTTTAACACACACGCGTTTAATCGCACGGGTAGGCGATTGGACGCGACGGGAAGCCGTCGCGTCCAATCGCCTACCCGTGCGATTTACCCCGTTTTCGCACCATTTTTCATTACTGCTCCGCTCCTCTTAGTTGTAGCGTGATATTATATAGCTTATAGCCTTTCTCGATAAATAGGCTACCCAAAACAAAAATATTTTTTCAATTCGGACCAGGAGTTCTTGAGATTAGCGCGTTCAATCAAACAAACAAACTCTTCAACTTTATAATATTAGTATAGATAGATAGATAGTGTAGTACGGAGTATCAGTAAAATGCGACTACAGCTTATTACCACTTGTTACCTCGAACTTGCGGCCTAATAGCATCATTATCTGCCTAGCCTTTTCCCAACAATACTAGACGGCGGCTTCCAGTCTAACCGGATGCAGATGTAACCAGTATTTTAAATGGAGCGACTCCCAAACAGCCACATTCCCAAATGACTGCGTAAAAGTAAGACTGGTTGTCAGACTATTGGGCTTCTGAATACTCGTAACGACTGTCAAAGATCTTGGTATGACAACCAGTCGGGACTAGGGTTGCCAGGCGTCCGGATAAAGCCGGACACAGTCAGGCTTTTTGGTTGTGTGTCCGGCCAAATTAGACGGTGTCCGGCCTGTCCGGTTTTTGTTAGGCTTTTCAAATTTGATCATTATGCCTTGATTTCAGCTCCACCCACCGCACCTTGTATCGCTTGCGCTAGCGAGTGAACTAGCACTGACCCCGCCTTATTACTACTCAATTTAAAAAGAAAGTTAGCTTTTAAAGCATGTGTCTGCCAATCAGAAATATTAATTCCTTTATGTCACTTATTTATTTTAACGTTAATTCATTAGTTTTTTGTTTAATTTTGTTTTAAGATTATATAATTAAAGATGTCAGACCTTTTTACCCAAATGTCCGGCTAAACTGACGGGTCTGTCCGGCTTTTCGGTTTTAAGACCTGGCAACCCTACTCGGGCCTTGGAAATCACGTTAAATCGTTAGATTTAACGTGATTTCCAAGGCACGGAGGAGTCTTGATATGCAATAGACGGTCACCTATCTTCGATCGACCCGTGCGGCTGTTATTATGTAGCCACGAGCCCCCGACCTAATGTAAAACAATGTAAAGGCTACTTAATTCTCTCACCCAACTAAAAAGCTACAACTAAAACCAGGATGACAAAACTTCAAAGCAGTTAAGTGAAAAGTACTTAGGATAATATCCGTTGCCAGAAAAGGGAGTGTACTTCGGACTTTGAAGAGGTTTGTTAGTATGAGATCTGAGAATAAAATAGAGAGGGTCTAATATAAATAGGGCATTATACCACTGGGTCAGTAATTTATCATTATCATCATCATTTCAGCCGTAAGACGTCCACTGCTGGCCATATACCTCCCTCAATTTGAGAGGCTTAGCCATAATTGCCACGCTTGGCAGGCGGGTTGGCAATCGCGGTGAGGTGGTAAAATGCATATAGAACGCTGCTGTCCATTCTCTAATAAGTCCCCCCCCCCCCCCGAAGCCTTAGTCGTCTTTTACGACACCCACGGGAAGAAATGGGATGATGCTATTCTTTACGTCCGGCACCACACAGAATAATTGTTAGGGAGCAAATGAAATGTTAATAAAAACACACACTGAACCCACGTGCATGTTAAGCCCATAATGCATCCAATTGTTTTTAATTATTTATTAATTAGCAATTGAAGTTTATCAACAAAACAAACAATCCCACATGTATATTCAGCCGCTTCCACTGCTGGGACACAGGCCTACTTCTCTGTGAGATTAAGTGGGCCAAATACCATCACACGGCCCCAATGCGGGTTAGTAGATGTCAAAATTTTTGGCTACTAGACATGCCAATCTTCGTGAAGGCGATCGGCGGCGGCGACCTCTCGCGTCCGGCCCTGGTGCGAGCCAGTACGGAGCGAGAGGGCATGGGAAGCCGTCACCTCCTTCTGCAAAGCAGTAATACTGGCGAAGGAGGAGGCGAGGCGCGTGAGGGAGTGGCAGTCTCTGTGCCCTTATGTCACTAGCCGCCGTAGGAGGAGACGCCCCGGGCGTCGGGAGTCGATAGCGGACTCCCGGCCATCGTAGGCACGAGCTTGCGGGCGGCGAGAAATGGGTAGCTCGTTGCCCGGTAAGGACCAGGCTCGGGTCGACGGCGCTTAGTGTTCCACGCGCGCTTCAAAGAGATGTCAGCAGAACTGAAGGGGTCTGCTAGGACCGATGCCTGCCAGGATCGCGAGATTGTTCAAAGAGACACCGTGACTCTGGCACATGGGCATCTGAAGGATCACGGGTGGGTTTTAGTCACTAAAAGTCTGACACGCCCTCCCGCTCCGCCCAGAGCGGGAGAAGTCATTTGATGATTTCCCATCCACAAAAAAAAGGACATCAAGGGCTCCCATAATTTAGGAGGCTTCGCCATAATCGCCACGCTTGGCAGGCGTTAGCGATCGCAGTATGGTGTTAAAATTCATAGAGAACGCTGCTGCCCATTTTCTAGTAAGTCCCTTAATGCAGATATATTTGCATGATGGTTTTCTTCATTGGTTTGAGAGCAGTGGTGATGACATAATTTAATAATTAAACCATTGAGTATATATTTTGATTAATTTTTCGTATGTAAACTAGGAACTTCATTAGACAATCAACATCATCATCGTTTCTCTCATCCAGCGGTTTCATGCGGCCTGATGGACCAATGACGTCATTAGATATTTGAAGCTTAATATATTTTCGTAATAACTTTTGTCAGCGTCTTCGCCTACGTGGAAGTAGGAAATTATCCAACGGGATCGTACACATGGCTACATATCAAGCTATGCATTTCCAGTTTAAGCTGACCTCTCATTATACGGAAATCCCATACGATTTCAATCAGTTTATACTGGAAATGCATAGCTTTATATGTAGCCGTGTGTACTTCCAGGATAAATAGTGCCAAATGTGCTATATGTGCCAAATTTCATTCAATCTTATTCGGCCGTTATTGCGTGATTGATTAAGAAACCTCCAGACTGATATTTATTAATAATATTAGTAGGAAGTAAGACAGTAGGATTGTCGTTTCCAACATGATTATTAAATACTTCCATTTTTATCAACATCTTATCTGTAAAACTAACGAAACTATGTTATTTCGCCGGATGTTACCAGTACCGCAGGAAAACGTGGGAACGGCATCGGCGCGATTGGAAATCTGGCGTAGAAAAAACATTAGCCTCCGCATCCGTTCCCGTTCATCTGTCAGCTTGAAAGTTCAGTCTTTTTTTCAAAAAAACGTTTTTCGATATTTAAAATTGCTACCGTGGAATTATTATTTCAGTACAACGATAGAATCAGAGTGTACTACGTGAGCTCGACAAATGGATGTGCGAATAACACTTGTGCGACAAAACTGTACTGCGACTCACCATAGTTCGAATGCACGCTTGTGCGACACACTGAATCTAGTCGTTTCTAGCGTAGGAGGTCACAGTTTTAACCTAACCTAACCTAGTGTACTATGTGAGCTCGAGTGTGTCGCACAAGCGTTCATTCGAACTATGGTGAGTCGCAGTACAGTTTTGTCATACAAGTGTTATTCGCACATTCATTTGTCGAGCTCACGTAGTACACCCATAGAATCACATATTCATGGAGTTTTATGAGACCTCAGAGCAATCAATCGAAATTTCGGGTCAATTTTCGAAATTTTAAGAGCCTGTTAAAGTCTGTCTCAATCTGTCAAAAATACTTTGAGTTTCCCTACATTTTGACAAGTTTTTGACGTTTGTTTGTCGCCGAGATGAGACTGTGACTAGATTTTGAAAGTTTTCAATTACGAGAATTGGTCTTCTGGTCTAATGCACTATCTGTACTGGAAAAATAAAGCCTGCGATACATCGAGGAATATGCATTTAAGTACAAAAAATATATTTATGTATATGTCGGAGTTGGTTGTCAAATACAATTTGTGGGTAGTCCGCATAATTTGCTATTCTTTGTTTTTATTATCATTAATTTACGTGATTTTTCTATCAGATGGTGTCTAATAAATCGGAACTTAATTTATTGAGTACTTGGTGTACTCACTAATTCATTTTTGGCAACTTATTTCGATAGTTGTAACCGGTAGTTTTGTTCAAAACAATGATTTACGTTGTGAATTCTCCATTTGTTTATTTACGACAATTATTCTAATATTATTTGATTACTTTATGTTGGCAACACTCAAACGGCAACGCCCTCTATAGTCGACAGCGCTACACTGACGTTGCGGAAGTGGGGCCAACAGAAGTGTTAAAACGGCGAGGCACAGGCGGAGCGGTCTTTTTCACGATCGGAACTTCGGAGCGAAGATATATACCCATAGTATCTGTATCTATCTGTTATAAATTTAAAATAAAAGTTCGTTATAGTTTGGTATCCGCATTTTATTCAAATAAAGTTAACATCAGAAGTGACAAGAAAACCACGCCATGGGCAAGCGAGTTGGTAAGCATTCAAGGCGAAAGCGAGCTCGTTCCACCTCCTCTTCATCAAACTCCAGTGGAAGGACACCATCCACGTCACCAAGACGGAAAGACAAGGTATCACGTAAAGATACCGAAACTGTGAGTAATTCAAATTCTATTGCTTTGAACAATTTTATACCTGATTTTGACCCATTAAAAGACGATATAGATACCTGGCTGAGCATTATTCGTTCTTATGCAAGTACTTTTTCATGGCCTGATACAATGATTCGCTATCAAGCTTTAAATAAACTAAAAGGATCTGCGAAAGTATGGTACGATTCATTATTACGTACAGAAAAGCAGTGGCCTACGTGGAAATGGGACGACTGGAGGTTAAAATTGTCGAATAGTTTCCAAATACGTAGAAATATGTTTGACCTTTTAAAAGAGATCATTGAAAAAAAAACCCGTCGATAACCAATCCCTGTATGAATTTTATTTTGAGCAGAAATGTAAGATTGATCGTTTATGTTTGAATTTTTCGGAACAAGATATTATTTCAATTATAGTAGGAAACATTGGAGATAATAAAAGGAATATAATAATATTGGCGCATCTATAGAGGCTAGTAATTTTAAATCAAGTGACGATTTAGCTAGCTATTTACATAGTCGTGTCTACAAGAAAGCTGTAAAACAGGAAAGTAGTAGTTCACGTGATGTTCAAGCTAAGTCAGTTACTCCTTCAACATCTGTAAATCGAACTCCCGCTCCCACGAATTCAACCGTAATAAATCAAACTCAGTCTTCCAATGTTAGCCAAGATGTTAGTCGTAAAATAATTAAATGTTACAATTGCGGGGGTAACCACAAACGAAACCAATGCGAGGCAAATAAATGTGAATTCTGTGGGAAGAGGGGGCACGTAGAATCTGTTTGTTACCATAAGAAAAATTCAACAAAATCGTTGGTAAAACCTGAACAACAAGAAACTAAATTTGTTTCTACAAATCCACGAAATAAATTTATTAAAAATGTTTATATATCAAAAAAAATGTTACGAGGCATTTATTGACACTGGCAGTAGTTGTTCATTAATGTCAGAAAATTTAGCAAATAAACTTTCACTGTCGTATATCGAACTACCCTCACCCGTTGTTTTGCAAGGATTTTCGAAAGATAATTATAAATATGTAACTAAAAAGATTACAATAAGTCTTACTTTGGATTCTATCTTTTTGCGTGAGGTAGATATATGTCTTGGATGATATGGTAGGGTGCGACATTCTAATTGGAAGAAATGTTACTGAGCGATCTGATTTAGTGTATTCTCGTACAGGCGACAAACTTAAATTTCAATACGCGAGCGAACTTAAGGAATTTTGTAGTAATATAGCTGCGATAAATCTGGATACAAGTACACATCAAAGTGAGTTATTGACTATGTTTAATCAGTATAGTGATTGTGTTGCTTTTAGTATTAAAGATCTTGGAAAGGTTAGTAGCCACGAAATGACAATTAGCTTATCAAGTTCTCAACCGGTACAATGCAGACCCTTTAGGACTTCGTATCCGGACAGGCAGACAATTAGAGAGATAGTAAAAGATTTACTAGAAAATCAAATTATTCGCGATAGTAATTCTCCTTATGCCAGTCCAGCCTTATTAGTAGATAAGAAAAATGGTGAAAAAAGGCTCTGCATTGACTATAGGGCGTTAAATAAAATAACTATCAAAGATAAATACCCTATGCCACGTATTGAGGACTTGATAGACAGGCTTCAGGGACACAAGTGTTTCACTAGTCTAGACTTAAAAAGTGGTTATTATCAGATTTGTTTACATAAGGACTCTATAAATAAAACGGCTTTCATAACAGAAGACGGGCATTATGAATTTTTGAGAATGCCATTCGGTTTGGCAAATGCCCCATCTTGTTTTCAACAAATGATGAATAAAGTACTGGGAAACTTGAGATTTGGCAACGTTATTGTTTATTTAGATGACGTTTACTTAGTTACTGAAACAATATCAGAAAACATTATGTTATTGGAACAGGTATTGAAAATATTCAGGACGAATGGTTTAACATTAAACCTAAAAAAGTGTCATTTCTTTAAAGAGGAAATCGAATTCCTAGGTTATAAAATTAAACCAGGTTACGTTATGCCTAATGATTCAAAATTAGAAGCTGTTCGGTGCTTCCCAATAGCCAAAACGGTACATCAACTTCGACAATTTTTAGGTTTAATTAGTTATTTTCGCAAGTTTATACGAAACTGTGCAATTTTATCAGCTCCCCTCACAAAATTGTTGAAGAAAGATGCCGTTTGGGTGTGGGATGACGTACAAAATCGAGCATTTCATATTTTAAGGGATAAATTAACGTCTCAAAGCATTTTAGCTATTTTTGATCCAAACAAGGATAAAATCTTGTATACAGACGCAAGTAGGGATGTTATTGCTGGAATACTGACTCAGATAGAAGAGAAGAAGAGAAAAGGTCGTGCATTATTATAGTAGGCAAACTAAGGATGATGAAAAAAAATATCATTCGTTTGAATTGGAGCTATTAGCTATTGTATGTTCTCTTCAAAAATTCCGGTTATATCTGTTAGGTATACAGTTTAAAATAATTACTGATTGTAGTGCGGTTAGATACGCGTTAACAAAGAAAGACATTATCCCACGAATAGCTCGTTGGGTTTTGTCCACTCAAGAATTTTCCTTTGATATAATACACAGAGAAGGTTCCCGGATGCAACATGTGGATGCCTTAAGCCGCAATCCTGTGCCATCCGGTGAAAAATCGGAATCTGAAATAATTATGTCAATTACCGAGGCAGATTGGTTGTTAGCTGTACAAGTACAAGACCTTGAGATAGCTAATATTCGAAACATTTTAGAATCAGGAGAGGCCGACCAAAATAAAGATATTTTTAACAAGTATGAACTTTTAGGTGGAAAGGTTTACAGGAGATCAAGTGTAGGACGCAGGTGGGTCGTTCCAAAAAAATGTATGTGGCAAATTACAAAATGTAATCACGATGATTTAGGTCATTTTTCCGTTGACAAATGTGTTGAGCGTATATGTACACGATATTGGTTTCCATTGTTGAGCGTATATATCAAAAATTGTTTGAATTGTATATATTTTAAAAATAAGGGAGGTCCAAAAGAGGGACATCTGTACCCTCTTCCAAAATATGCACAACCTTTTCACACCTTACATATTGATCATTTAGGACCATTCGTAACAACTAAAAACAAAAATAAATACATATTAATAATTGTAGATTCCTTCACAAAGTTTGTATTTATATCCCCAGTACGCAAAACGAATACGGCCGGCGTAATTAAAGAATTAGAATGCTTAACTAAGACATTTGGAAACCCTAAAAGAATAATTAGTGACGCGGGCTCTTGTTTCACTTCAAGCAAATTTACTCAATATTGTGCAAACAGAAATATTAGGTTACATACAGTAGCGACAGGCGTACCTCGGGCTAACGGGCAGGTAGAACGCTTTAATAAAACAATATTAGAAGCCTTAAAAACAATGGGTGCTGATAGCACAGATGATAGGTGGGATCAGTGTATTAAAGCATTACAGCAGGGACTCAATAGTACAGTTCATAAGACTACTCAAGCCGTTCCAAGTGAAGTAATGTTCGGCTACAGACTACGTACGGACAGTGATAGTCTCGCTCCAGATCTTGATAACGAAGCATTGGTAGACGTGCCAAAGTTACGTGAAAAAGTAGACGAAAATATGAAGGCTAGTGCAGAGTATCAAAAGAAAAGATTCGACAAATCTCGAACCAAGGCAACACAATACGAAGAAGGAGATCTGGTATTGGTCAAAATACAAAGTCAAAACAATGATGGTGATGAAGCCGAAAACTATTACCAGTTTTCAAAGGTCCATTTCAAATCAATAAGGTACTAGATAATGATAGATACGAAATAGCAGATCTAAAGGGTAGTCAAAGAAGCTCTAAAATGTATAATGGAGTAGCTGTAGTGGAAAATATGAAACCATGGATAAATATTGATGATTAGAATACTGAATAAAATATAAAGTCATCAAAACCGTATTGGCAAGGTACCCATATTTGTGTTATTTATTAGTGATATAGGTATACTATTTTTATCTTTTGTTTCGTTTATTAAATATTAATTGCTCATTTAAAGGTATAAGATACATAAAGCTAGATACACAATATTTAAATCACCTTTACAATTATTAGTTTTATTCCTAAAGCCCATATATCATATGAATATTTTCCCGTCATAATATGTTGATCTATAAAGATTGTACACTTCAATAATAGTGGTATTACACATTATGTACGATAAAATGTATTGCTTTGTTTCGCTTTGAGGTGTAGATCAACTTGGTACGCTTGAGTGAGTGAAATGCTCTTCGGGTGCAAGTGGTCTGTCAGCCATAATCCTGGTCTCCTAAGTGTGGCATAGACCCTTTAGGTGCAGGTGATGGCATTGCAATGCATAGATAGATGTAATATGTGTAGTACTGGTCACTTTGCTCAGGTACCCGAAGAAACATATATCTGTGTGTCCTAAAATGTACCTATTGCGTTTTCAGAGACCTATCCAGACATGTGGGGTGCCTGGGCTGCCCCGTGCAGCATGGCCGTGTTGGCAACACTCAAACGGCAACGCCCTCTATAGTCGACAGCGCTACACTGACGTTAAGTCTTATTTTGTTTAGAATACTTTAGTGTTTTGTATCAAGTAAACACGTGACGTACTTCCGCGCGCCATCGGACAGAGTTGTCATAGATATTATGGCGGGACATTGTCCTATAAAAGAGCTTGCATTCAGTGAGCAAATCGTTAACCCAGATCCAGCCAGTCCCTTGCTGCCCCCCTACCAGTGATTGCCTAAGCCGAGGTTCGTACCCCCCTCGGGGTAACCCTTAGAGCTTTCGCTTTAGTTTTTAAGTATAATAAGCCCCGGCTGGAGGCCTAAAAAGGTAACTTTTTAGAACTCACCGGGTCAAAATCCGTTTAAGTAGTAAAAATCTTTTCAGGATTAACTACGAAATGCCCCACAGAAAAAAAAAAAAAATGAGCAAGTCCATATCTTCGGATTAGACTCAGCACAGAGCTCCTGCTCCCGATGAAACTGTCGGCTTACCTGGTACAGCGCTGCTGTATATTTACATAGCTGTATTGACTAGCTGAAAGCGAAAGATGCACTTTGTATTTGGGTGGCTTAGGCCGCTATACGAACAGTAACCTTAAGGGTTTGTTCGTTGTACTGTATTGTTATTACCTACTTTATCTAGTAACCGTTTTATTTAAGTTCTTCTAACTTAACAGACAGCTGTGCTGCTGGGGAGTTTGTTCCGCCACTTCTTCTTCCCAGCTATAGCACTAGGAAGTGTCGAGGGCGGGCGTTTTGTGGGGACTGTCTTATGTAACTTTGACGTTCAAAAGTGCTGACTCTCAGCCTAGTTTGAATAAATGACTTTTGATTTTGATTGTTACTTTTTTATAATGTAATTAATATCCCATCAAAAACATAAATGTGAAATGAGAGCCAAGTTCAATATTATGATATTTGTCTTGGTTGTTGACTTCAACGACAAAAGAAGTGAGATCTAAATGGGTGCCAAATTCAAGGGTTAGTCCTAAAATTTATTTATAACTACATAAAATATAATTTCTTCTTATAACTTAGGAAAAAATATTGTAGCCCAAGGTCTGACTTGGCTAGTTTTCATATACGAATTATTATGTTCGATAGCTAGTTTCTACAAGCAAGCCAAATTTTCGGAATAATAAAATAAGAACCGACAAGTAACAGGCTTAGAACTTGCGAAGGCTATAATATAATTCGTATATGAAAACTAGCCAACTATCCATACTTTATACTTTAATCAATACTTCCATACTAATATTATAAATGCAAAAGTAACTCTGTCTGTCTGTCTTTCTGTCTCGCTTTCCTGCTAAAACTGCTGAACCGATTTAAATGAAATTTGGTACACAGATAGTTTAGAGCCTGAGAAAGGACATAGGCCACTTTTTTCCGGTAGTATGTTCCCGCGGGATAATTTCCGACCTCCACGCGGGCGAAGCCGCTGGGCAAAAGCTAGTTTTCTATATTTTCTTGTATCTTTGAAATGTTCGAGTTAATTTCCAATTCAGCATCCGGTTTTTTTACGCGTGTTCTGTTTATACTTAAATTGGCCAAGTCGGGACGGTATAACGCGCGCAGACGATTGTACTCTACAAGAGAGCTCAATAGTGCCTTTTTTTTTTGGATGGGAAATCATCAAATGACTTCTCCCGCTCTGAGCGGAGCGGGAGAAGTCATTTGATGTCAGACATTTATTGACTAAAACCCACCCGTGTTCCTTCAGTTGCCCATGTGCCAAGGTCACGGTATCTCTTTCGAACAATCACGCGACCCCGGCAGGCATCGGTCCTAGCAGACCCCTTCAGTTTTGCTGACATCTCTTTGAGGCGCGCGTGGAACACTACGCGCCGTCAACCCGAGCTTGGTCCTTACCGGGCGGTGAGCTACCCATTGTTCGCCACCCATAAGCTCGCGCCTACGGTGGCCGGGAGTCCGCTATGAACTCCCGACGCCCGGGGCGTTTCCTCCTGCAGCGGCTAGGGACGTGAGGGCGCAGAGACTGCCACTCCCTCACGCGCCCCGCCTCTTCCTTTGCGAGCATTACTGCTTCGCAGAAGGAGGTGACGGCTTCCCATTCCCTCTCGCTCCGTACCATGGCTCGCACCAGGGCCGGACGCAAGAGGTCGCCGCCGCCGATCGCCTCCACGAGGACACGGCGGTGCTCCGCCCAGGCAGGGCAAAGTTCCACCGTATGCTCCACCGTGTCCTCTAGACGATCCTCACAATGGAAACACCCGGGCGTATCCTCCCGCTTTATCCTGAACAGGAACCCACCGAAGCACCCATGCCCGGTGAGAACCTGCGTCAGGCGGAAGGTAAAGACGCCGTGGCACCTCTCTATCCACTCCTCAAAGAGGGGACACATAAAGACCAGCTGTCATAAGCTTTGATTGCCGATTGCTTATTCTTACATTTTTTTTACATACATACAGTTATTACATGCACTAAGTAGGTACATAAGTATTCCTAATAGAATCAATTAAGTGAAAAATTATAATAAAATGATAAAAAATTACCAGTTTCTGATTTATTCCTTTGTATTCACTTAATTACCTATCTGACGACGAACGACGACGACGAAGACGATAACGTAACAAATTACCTGTTATCTACTGAATTCTCAAGAAACACCATTTGTTACCAATAAGTTCTCAATCTCAAACTCTTTCAGATTTAAGTGTACATACTTACGTACTTATAACTATTATAACTATACTAAAATTATTATTATATTTTATTCAAACTATTGCCTATACCATACATACTCACTAAAAGTATTGTAATAATAATATAACCACATATATAAGTTTTTTTTTTTAAGAAAACCTATGAATTTTTTTGCATAAATCGCAACCTTAACAAAAAGACCACCAGCAAGACGGCGCTCGCGCTTATGAGCGTGGCTGCCACTCGCTCGGACACCTTCGCGTTATCAGACACCGCTGCTCCAGCATCACACTGCATGCCGTGTACCGAAATGCCTATTATTTAATTATTTTTAAATATAATGATCTTATACTTTTCATGTGCGCTAAATATTGAAACAGTAATTATTAATACTAAATCTCCCAGTTAATAACGTAATAAATACGAAAGTCGACTATACTCTAAGTTATAAGTACTAATTCGGAAATATTTGGATAAAAAAAATAAGGGTGGTAATCAACTCGTTATATATTCACGTGAAGACCTTAAAGTCCACATAAAGACCGGCTGTCATAAGTTTTGATTGCTGACTACTAAGAGAATCAATTAAGAGAAAAAATTTAATAAAATGATAAAAATTTACCAGTTTCTGATTTATTCCTTTGTACTCACCTAATTACCTATCTGCATGCCAAATTTCAACTTTCTAGGTCATCTGGAACTGGGTTAGAGTTTTGATCTATAGGTCAGTCAGTGATAAAAATGATGATTTTTGGACGTTAATATCTAAATAGCCGTTTGAGATGTGCTAATGAAATTTGGACCACATTATGTATCTTGCAAGTTTCAATATATGAGCCAAAGGGTTTAGCCGGATAAGTATGACGAGTCTGCCCCCAAATAGAAACCTGTATCGAAACTTATGTTTTATAATTGACTTGAAAAGTAAACACAATTTATGTAAGTTTTGCGATCGCCTTTCGCTTTGACCTTGAGATACGAGTAAAAATAATCGTACGCATGACTATTTTTCAAAATAGTATTTCTCAAAAACTAATTGAGGTAGAGGAATGAAACCAATGCGAGGCTTTAGGTTACATGACAGAGTATATAATATAATTTTTTTTTAAATTTTTCGAATATATTTTTATATAAAAAATAAATAAGTAAATAATAATTTCATTTTTTGTGTTCTCTAAAACTTACAATCACGAAAATAATATATGTTATGCTCCTTTATATGTACTATTACTCATAAAAATTGCGTAAGAAAAAAATTGGTGCAACAGTTCGAAAAAAAATAAAATGTGAATCGCGCCTTATAGTAGTACCCTTTACTATAAGGCCCACATCACAATTTTTTTTCGAAGTATTGCACTAACTTGTTTCAGAATATAAATAATTATGTTCAAGAGGTGGAATAAAAGGTTAAAAAAGAAAAGAAAAAACATACAGTGCTCAATATTTATAATTATCGTCACTTTGATTACTTTTAGTGTTAATCAAAATACCAGAAATCTATATTTATTTATACTTATAATAAAACTGTAGAGAGGTCAATTCTGTACATTGAATATACATTTAAAATGCACTTTTCATTGCAGGATTTTTCATTGGAGGATGAATGGTGATCGATACTGATGCCAAAAATGCAATCAGTAAATTTTTTGCCTGTCTTTCTGTCTGTCTGTCTGTATGTGCACGCATGGGTCGAAAACTACTGAAGGGATTTTAATCAAACTTGGTACGATTGTAGTCCATACTCCTGGGCAGGTTATAGGTTATATAACATAACGCTAAGACACATAGGAGCTGAGCAGTGACGATACCTGCGGGATATTTTCCGACCTCCACGCGGGCGAAGCCGCTGGGAAAAGCTAGTAAAAAATATTAATCATCATCACTGTTGTGAGTAATTACTACTGGAACATTTTGAGTCGCAAATAATTTAGTTAGAATCTCAGCAGGACGCACAATTTTGGACAAATATCGTCCATACGACAGATAATAAATACTAGCTGCTGTATGTGAACAGCATCCCACTGTACGGTTGCCATTGGGGCAATCACAGCAATAACGGAGAACACTGTATAAATCATTACCGTCGGAAATACAATGAATGTAAATACGATAGACTTTGCTTTTTGTCTTGATTTTACTTCTGCTTTAATATGTGAAATCAGCACCTAATGCTGATTTCACATATTTTACTGAAAGATTATTTAGATCGTCTATTACAGGGTTTCTCAAACTTCTGGCTCCACGTACCCCCATTCAAGTTTCCGAATGACATCGAACCCCCCCCCCCCCCCCCCCAACAAGAAAAGAATAACTAATTTTGATTAACACTAAAAGTAATAAAAGTGGCGATAATTATAAATATTGAGCACTGTATGTTTTTTCTTTTTTTTTAACCTTTTATTCTACCTCTTGAACATAATCCACACTATCGACACTAATATTATAAATGTAAAAGTAACTCTGTCTGTCTGTCTCGCTTTCCTGCTAAACTAGACACTTTCGTGAAACCGTTTTAAATGAAATTTAGTAAACAGATAGTTTAGAGCCTGAGAAAGGACATAGGCTACTTTTTATTCCTTTTTATTCTGCGATAACCGACATTTACGCGGACGAAGTCGCGGTCAAAAGCTAGTTATCTATATTCTGAAACAAGTTAGTGCAATACTTCGAAAAAAAAATTGTGATGTGGGCCTTATAGTAAAGGGTACTACTATAAGGCGCGATTCACATTTTATTTTTTTTCGAAGTGTTGCACCAATTTTTTTCTTACGCAATTTTTATGAGTAATAGTACATATAAAGGAGCATACAATGAATGTATTGAATATATTATTTTCGTGATTGTAAGTTTTAGAGAACACAAAAAAAGAAATTATTATTTACTTATTTATTTATTTTTTATATAAATGTATATTCAAAAATTAAAAAAAAATATATATTATATACTCTGTAACGTAACCTAAAGCCTCGCATTGGTTTCATTCCTCTACCTCAATTAGTTTTTGAGATAAACTATTTTGAAAAATAGTCATGCGTACGATTATTTTTACTCGTATCTCAAGGTCAAAGCGTAAGGCGATCGCAAAACTTACATAAATTGTGTTTACTCATCAAGTCAATTATAAAACATAAGTTTCGATACAGGTTTCTATTTGGGGGCAGACTCGTCATACTTATCCGGCTAAACCCTTTGACATGTCTATGTAAAATAGTTTTTGAGTTATGAGGGGGTCAAAAGTGGCTCCAAATGGTTCGTGTAATATTACACACGGTACTGCTCGCCAGTTCTGTTACTTGAACTTGGCTTGACACGCTACCGCGTGTCTAGATTGTAATACAACTTGGTAGTTGTTAATAATAATTGTTTGTCCCAATAAAATGGGAACTCCAAATCCTGACGGTATACTGCCCGGCGCTCCTCCTCATGATCCGATTTTAAATTATTTATGCACATACAGTTCGTTATTTTAGTTTTTACCTAGGTAGTCTTGTAAGTGTATTTACTGTGTACGTGTGTATAAAGGGGTGATGAGTCGTGTAAATAAAACGACTGTTTCGGCGAGCGCTAGTACACGACTGAAATGTATAATTATTTATTCCGCTAATATAATATTTTTCCTACATGCATATTAGCTGACGGGGCGCCACATTATTTCCCCCCTTTAAAAAAAATAAATAAATATATATAATTACATTTTGATTTCGTAAGTACACCTACATAACAGTACAGTTGTTATTATCATTAAAGTACACAAAAAGAATTAATAATTAAAAATTACACTATCTTATTTTATTTCGTCTTTTTCTTCTGCTGATCTAGCTGTATTGTAAATCGTACCACCGCACCGGACGTATGACGCGGCCTGAACGTGTCGTGTTCGGCGCGGTCTTGCTATTTTCCGCTGGCTCTGCACTCTTGTGTTCGTTCACGTCTCTATTGGTACTTTTTAAATGTGCTAAAGGTTCATTTACCTTATCTTATATTAAAATGTAGGCTGGTTTTAGTCTGTCCACCGATACTACAGATGTTTTCCTTGGCATTTGGATTCTGAAATGCTCATCTTGCTTCTCTAAGACTTTGTATGGACCTTCATATGATGGGATCAGAGGTTTCTTAACAGCATCCGTTCTGACGTATACGTATTCACAATCTTTCATGTTTGGGTGAATAAATGGTTTGTGGGTTGTTGTGTAGTGGTTATTATTAAACGGGCTTAGCTTTGCCATTGTCTTTTGGAGAGTCTGGGCAAATGTTTCTGGTGATGTAACTTGCGTTTTCGGCTCGATAAACATTCCAGGTAGACGTATGTTCGTTCCGTATAACATTTGTGCAGGGCTGACATTTTCTTTCAATCGTAATGCTGCTCTTAATCCTAGTAGGACAAAGGGTAATTCGTTCGACCAGTTTGCAGTATTACCGCGCGCGACTAGAGCAGTTTTCATTGATCTATGCCAGCGTTCAACTAAACCATTTGATTGCGGATGATAACTTGTAGTTCTGGTCTTCTTGATACCAAGTGATTTAGTCAGAGCGGTGAATAAGTCTGACTCGAACTGTCGTCCTTGGTCCGTAGTTATGGTGTTTGGGCATCCGAATCTCGATATCCAGGTGTTCATGAGAACGTCCGCTACGACTTTTGCTGTTATCTCTGCAACTGGTACAGCTTCCATCCATCTCGTTCCTCTGTCGATCATTGAGACAATGTATCTGTTGCCTCTGGATTCTGGTAATGGACCAACAATGTCTATGTGCACGTGATCTAAACGTGCTGTTGGTGGGAAAGTTCCGATTGGAGACGAGTTGTGCCTGTGTGTCTTGCTTTTTTGGCATGCCTGACATGTTTTAGCCCACATACCAACGTCAGTATTCATGCGTGGCCAGAAATAATGCTCAGTGATCATTTTTAACCCCCGACGCAAAAAGAGGGGTGTTATAAGTTTGACGTGTCTGTCTGTCTGTCTGTCTGTCTGTCTGTGGCATCATAGCTCCCGAACGGATGATGCGATTTCAAAAAAAAAAAATATGTATTAAAGGTGATTTATCTGCGAGTGTTCTTAGACATGTTTGATGAAAATCGGTTGAGCCGTTTAAAAGTTGTGGGGGGGAAAGTGGGGAAGAGTAACCGAATGTCAGCAAATATACTCGAGTGGGGTCTCAAATGAAAGCGCACTGAAAGAGAATATTGATTAATTAATCGAGAGTGTTCTTAGCTTCGTTTTATTTTACATTATAATAAGTATGTACCTATAAAAAGTACAAAATAAAAAATTAAATTAAAAATTTAAAAATCCCCCGACACAAAAACCTAATTTCCCTTTAAAAAGTAAAAAATAATAAAAAATAACTCAATCTTAAAATACCTAAGAATGTATTAATAATTCAAAAAAAAAACGTCGCGTTGGGGGACCGCTCCGCGAGTGCAGACGTCGTTGACTGCTTAGTTAGGTAATAAGACTAATAGTAATTAAATTGTTAGGTTTGAAGCGGTCCCCCAACGCGGCGTATTTTTTTTGAATTATTAATACATTCTTAGGTATTTTAAGATTGAGTTATTTTTTATTATTTTTTACTTTTTAAAGGGAAATTAGGTTTTTGTGTCGGGGGATTTTTAAATTTTTAATTTAATTTTTTCTTTGATGATCTTATACCGGGATGCGTTATGTTGTGCATAGTGTCGAATACTTGTTTTCGAAGTGACTTCGGCACATATGGTCTTGGGTTCGGTTTTGAATTTTCGCAAAATAGTTGTTTTGTTCCTGATAATTGCATACTTTTCCAACTAAGGTTATTGTTGTTCAACAGCTGAGTGAGTTAAATGTCATTGCCTTGCATATCTGCAATCTCATTCCAATCCACAGGTGTTGGGCAATCTATTTGTTCGACTCGCGATAATGCGTCGGCTACTGGGTTCATGTTACCGGACATGTTCATAGGTGACGGATGTCTGTCGTGAATTGTGCAATGAACTCTAAGTGACGTAACCTCCTTGGTGCTATCGTTTTACTTGTGGAGTTTTGTTTATTGGTAAAGGCATGACATAATGGCTTATGATCGGTATATACAATCAACTCTCGTCCCTCGACATAAGGTTGAAAATGTGTTACTGCCATGTAAATTGCCAGCAATTCTCGATCATATGTGCTATATCTTGATTGCGTTTCACTCAGTCCCTTTGAAAAAAAGGAAAGAGGCTTCCAGTTTCCGTTTTCATACTGCTGCAAAACGGCGCCTACGCATGTCTGTGATGCATCTGTCATGAGCGATAGCGGGGATTGCGTTGTTGGCGAAGTCAATGTAACGGCGTCGCTTAGACTTGCTTTACATCGATCGAATGCTTCTAGTGCTTCTGGAGTCCATTGTATTTCGGTTTTGTCGTTTTTCTTTGAGCCAATTAGGTATTTGTTCAACTGTGCTTGATGACGGGCTGCTTGTGGAATGTTGTTTCGGTAAAAATTAACCATGCCTAAAAATCTTCGTAATTCTTGCACCGTTTTCGGTATCGGATATCTGGTGATCGCTTCGACCTTGTCAGGTAATGGCTTGATACCGGTGTTTGTGATCTGATATCCAAGGAATTCTATTTGAGGTTTGCCCAGCACGCACTTTTCTTGATTGATTGCGATGCCATGTTCGTCTAACCGTTTAAACACTTCTTGTAAATGACGTCGGTGTTCGCTGACTGATGATGACGTCACTAGTATGTCATCTATGTACACGAAAATAAAGTCGAGTCCAGCTAAGACTGTGTTCAGGAATCTGACAAAGGCTTGACCTGCGTTTCGTAGTCCGAACGGCATTCTTGGAAATTCGAATAGACCGAACGGGGTAATAACTGCGGTTTTTTCTACCTCTTGTACTGGAATCTGATTATAGGCCCTTTTCAAATCAATTTTTGAGTATATGCTGGTCCCTGGTAATAGGTAGGTACGTGAAGTCTAGTACTCTTGGAATCGGGTATCTATCCGGCACAGTGATCGCGTTCAATCTCCTGTAATCTCCACATAGGCGTAATTCACCGTTTTTCTTGGTCGCCACGAGCAATGGTGTGTTCCTCTGTGGCCGAACCACAGTATAGTACTCAGATGCTATAGTTCGAAATAAATCCTACCTAAAGTCTACTTTCATCGGAATATATACATATTTTTAGTACCTCAAGAGATATCTTTTTAATTAACTATTTATGTGGTCCGGCCGCCAGGCAGTGCTCTCTGGCCGCGCCATCTCAAATTAAATAGAGTATAATGAACTATTAATATATCAATATCCCGAAAAAAACTACCTAAAGAGTACCTTGCATACGACAAATATGGTCCAATAAACCCCTTTAGTTAAGGAGTTACTGGTCGTAGGGTGTGGTCCGGCTGGAAGGTATACTCCGCAGCAAGTCAATTTTGCAATATTTAATATTAACTATCCATAAATCAATTTATATAATAGTACCCTTTCTCTACTCTTCGTTGATACCTTTTTCTCTTAAGAAACTATTCATTTTGATTAATTAATCTTCAAAGTATGTGGCGCGGCTAGGGAGGATTACTTTCAGCAAATATAACGAAATATTCTTTATTTCTTTATGCCATCGAAAACTGCATAATAAGTACTTTATAAAAAGACCTGGACTTCATGTATAAACTTTTATTTTTATTACCAACAATGATCATGATAAAGGTGCACTTTTTGGTTTTTGTTTACCTATCTACTTAAGAATAGGTAGTTACTTTGACGAAGTGAAAATTTTGGTTTAAAATAAACAATAAGTGTAGGAATAACAAATATATTTTCATAATCAAATATTAACAATTGTTAATACAAGGTATTGTAAATGACGGAAAAGTTTTTTATATAATAAACTAAAGTAAATAGATTGAATTTAAGCATTTTACCCTTTAAACAAGAAATTATAATGAGAAAAAGAGTGTACCAAAATCGTGTATTAAAAATATAGTCATGAGTATTACAAATAAAGGATTTTAATGATTTTGACACTTCTCGTGACCCAAGGGCTGGTTTTTATTTTGGCCAGCGGCTAAGCATTGCTATACAGCGTGGTAATGCCGCCAGTCTCTTGGGTACAGACGCCAGCACATCAACTTACCTCAATCTGTCAAATTTCTTTAATAGATTTTCAACTTTATACACAATAGTACAAGGTTAATTTTCAATTGGTAAAATTTGACAGATTGGGGTAGCTTGACCTGCTGGCGTCTGTACAGACGCCACCAGGTCAAGCTACCCGAAACTGTCAATTTTTCCCAATGAACCTTGAACCTAATGCTCTAGAAATAAAGTCGAAAATCTATCAAAGAAATCTGACAGATTGTAGTAGCTTGATGTGTTGGCGTCTGTACATTGCCGGTCGACAGCGGTGAGGATGAATTTCTCGATGCTTTATTTTAGTTTGTGTATAGTTTTGGTTAAGTTAATATATAATTTTGTTATTTTTATTTTAGTTAGTTAGGCTAGTTTTCTTTATGTATGTTATTGATCCATAGTAAATAAACTATTAAAGGATTTTTGAATTTATTTTCCAACATTAAAATGCAAGGCCTTTTTTGCGTGAGAAATTATCAATTGACTTCTCCCGCTCTGGGCAGAGTGGGAGGGTGTGTCAGACTTATACTGACTAAAACCCACCCGTGTTCCTTCAGTTACCCATATGCCAGGGCCACGGTATCTCGTTTGAACAATCTCGCGACCCTGGCAGGCATCGGTCCTAGCAGACCCCTTCAGTGCTGCTGACATCTCTTTGAGGCGAGGTGGAACACTACGCGCCGTCGACACGGGCCTGGGGTCCTTACCGGGCGGCCAGCTACCCATTGCTCGCCGCCCGCAAGCCCGCGCCTACGGTGGCCGGAAGTCTGCGATCGACTCCCGACGCCCGGGGCGTCTCCTTCTGCGGCGGCTAGGGACATGAGGGCGCAGAGACCACCACTCCCTCACGCGTCCCGCCTCCTCCTTCGCGAGCATTACTGCTTCGCAGAAGGAGGTGACGGCTTCCCATGCCCTCTCGCTCTGTACCATGGCTCGCACCAAAGCCGGACGCGAGAGGTCACCGCCGCCGATCGCCTCCACGAGGACACGGCGGTCCTCCGCCTAGGCAGGGCACACCTCCACCGTATGCTCCACCGTGTCCTCTAGACGATCCTCGCAATAGAAACACCTGGGCGTTTCCTCCCGCTTTATCCTGAACAGGAACCCACCAAAGCACCCATGCCCGGTGAGAACCTGCGTCAGGCGGAAGGTGAGGACGCCGTGGCGCCTCTCTATACACTCTTCAAAGAGGGGACTTACCGCCGCAATTATTTATTTATTTTATTATATATTTGTTATTTCTATACTTATTGTTTATTTTAAACCAAAATTTTCACTTCGTCAAATTAACTACCTATTCTTAGGTAGATAGGTAAACAAAAACCAAAAAGTGCACCTTTATCATAATCATTGTTGGTAATAAAAATAAAAGTTTATACATGAAGTCCAGGTCATTTTATGAAGTACTTATTATGCAGTTTTCGATGGCATAAAGAAATAAAGAATATTTCGTTATATTTGATGAAAGTAATCCTCCTTAGCCGCGCCACATACTTTGAAGATTAATTAATCAAAATGAATAGTTTCTTGAGAGAAAAAAATATCAACGAAGAGTAGAGAAAAGGTACTATTATATAAATTGATTTATGGATAGCTAATATTAAATATTGCAAAATTGACTTGCTGCAGAGTATACCTTCCAGCCGGACCACACCCTACGACCAGTAACTCCTTAACTAAAGGGGTTTATTGGACCATATTTGTCGTATGCAAGGTACTCTTTAGGTAGTTTTTTTCAGGATATTGATTTATTAATAGTTCATTATACTCTATTTAATTTGAGGTGGCGCCGCCAGAGAGCACTACCTGGCGGCCGGACCACATAAATAGTTCATTAAAAAGATATCTCTTGAGGTACTAAAAATATGTATATATTCCGATGAAAGTAGACTTTAGGTAGGATTTATTTCGAACTATAGCATCTGAGTACTAAACTGTGGTCCGGCCACAGAGGATCACACGAGCAATGGGCTTGCCCACGGACTCTTGGAAGGCCTGCATAACCCTGCCTCTAGCATGTGTTCTATCTCTTTCTTCACTCTTAGGTATTTATCCGCCGGCAAAGGTCTTGATTTGGAGTAAACAGGGTGTCCGTTGGTGATGATTTGATGGACTACGTCGTGCTTTGGTTGTGTCTGAGCGTTAAGAGGTTTCAAAATGTTCGGGTATTTTTCTAAAATGTCTGCATAATCTTCGGTTAAATTTACGGTCCGAAGTGTTGGTGTGCTTGACTTCATTAACTTTGCGTTTCTCTGAAGTCCAGTCGTACCATCTATTAAACGTTTATTTCGAATATCCACCAAAATGTTATGCTTTTCTAAAAAATCGGCACCCAGTATTGGTTGCGTAATGTCAGCAACGATGAAAGTCCATCGATACGGCCGTCTCAAGTTTAGATTTAATGTCAGCGTTTTGTCACCGTATGTTCTAATTTGCGTTCCGTTTGCGGCATAGATTTTGTATGTGTCGTCTGTTTTCAAACGGTTTCCTCTTCTAGGTATTGCTGAGATGTTAGCGCCAGTATCAACCAAAAAACGATACCCACTTTTTCGGTCGGTAACGCATAGGCGGTTGGAAGGAAGGTATGATAGCGCTGACGACCGCCTCTGTCAACGCTGCACTTAGTTTTCCGATGGTTTCTTCCAACTGAATGGTTTTTCACAGTTCCGGGCTCGATTCCTGTACCGAAAATGATACTTGCATAACCAGTTTGGGCTGTCAGGCGTAATCCTCGATCTTGAGAGGGATCTTGGGCGCGACCGGCTTCGATTGCATCTATAATTATGACGTCCGTTGCCATGTGAGTTGACTTTCAACGCTGCTATCTCCATGGTCAGCTTACTCATTTGATTGACTAACTGAGCTATAAGCTGTGTTTGACTGCTTGATACTTCACACGATCTTCCTCTTCCGATCTTGTCTGTTATAGCAGTGAGGTTCATGTCTGCGATAACTATGTGCCTCTTGAAAACCAAAACCAGGGAGATCCGCTTGTGGAAGGCTGATTAGGTTGTGCAGTGCAGTTATCACGACACGGGTAAATCACGAAAAAAATACTTTAAATCGCGGCGCGTGTTACTGATATCGGAGTCACCAAATGTAAGTGTATTTACTGTGTACGTGTGTATAAAGGGGTGATGAGTCGTGTAAATAAAACGACTGTTTCGGCGAGCGCTAGTACACGACTGAAATGTATAATTATTTATTCCGCTAATATAATATTTTTCCTACATGCATATTAGCTGACGGGGCGCCACATTAGTCTAAATAGTTATTTTGATAATGATTTAGTATTGTGTTTAAGTCAAATACATTTAAGTTAATAACATTTAACTATATCCACAAATTAGTAACACTGTGCTCTCGTGCTGAAACGAACTATTTCCAATAATAATTTCCATCAAAATATTGTACGGTATTTATAACTTACACGTGTCAAGCTAGAACTAGGAATATTTGGGTATTTAAATTTATGAGCTCCATAGATATCAATTTACTTATTGAATCATAAAGCCGCCACCCAATTGCGTAAAATGCTTTCTTGCATAATCAAAAGTATATTTTGAAAGCAATTCCCGATACATTGCTTCATATATTTTAAGGCGTACTGTCAGTCGTTTACTCGAGTGGCCTGTGGGTTAAACATACCTAACAAACCTACATAGTCCTGCACATCTATATATATATAAAATTCAATGTCCTGAGTGACTGACTGACTGACTGACTGACTGATATATCAACGCACAGCCTAAACCGCTGGTCGTAGAGACATGAAATTTGGAGGGTGTGTTTTTTGTAAAAAGTAGGTTTCCACTAAGAAAGGGTTTTTAGAAATTCCACCCCTAAGAGGGTGAAATGGGGGGTTGAAGTTTCTATGAAACTTTTTATTCTCTGGGTCGATTGACACAAAAATTGGTACACCTACTCTTCAAGTATAATTATGAGACACGTGTATCACAGTTTTTCCAAAATCATCCCTTTACTGAGTCAAATAGGGCTTCGAATATCCTACGTGGCCTGGTAGATGGGCGCATGGTATGCGGGGCAGCCCGGGGAGCGCATTGTCGTCACCGGTGTCCAATCTCAACCAATGTAACGGGGATGTATCAAATATGTAACTAATATTAATATGAACTAATATTTGCAAGTAATAAGTAAGTACATGCAAAAAACGTGTTTGTTTCTGTATTAAATAAAATTAAATAACTACAGTGACTATTGTTAAATAGATACCTATGCAACTTTATTAGTCAAAACTAATTGGGCAAATACATCTGTACGTTCAGTGAGTAATAATGCGACTTTAGTTTATACATTATAAAAAAACATAACGACCAAGCTACAATCATCAATGAAATTCTCTTGAGATCGTTCGATGGAGTTGAAAATCATTATAAATCAGTGGACTCGAGTGATAAACCATGATGACGTCATATATTACCCGGTTGAGTTTCTTAACACATTGAAGCCTCCCGGTCTCCCAACTCACAGGTTGTTCCAGAGAGGAGTCTGTGTTTATTCCTAGGATTCCTCTAACGCCATCGAACTACCTTCGAGTTCAAAAGAGTGCAGTTTGCCCTCAAAGTCTGCTTTGACATGACCATAAATAAATCTCAAGGCCAAACACTTAATTTAACAGGAGTAGACATAAGGGAGAACTGCTTTTCACACGGTCTGGTGCAGACCAGCAGCCTGGTGATTCTAGCACCTCAAGTAAAAACAAAAAATATTGTTTATAAAGAAATACTGCGGTAGGCATAGTATTTCATTGTAAATAATATTCATTGTTTATTATCCACTTCTGGTTGTCTCCTAAATAAATCTTTTCTCACACGCAATTGTTGTAACATCACTATTTAGTAATTAGTTAGTATGTACACCACTAGATAATAATCTATGGTTCCGCTCTGCATCGGTCCGTCACTGCTATGTCGGATCCCGTCTGAAATACCACGACTGAACGTGCTCTGTGAAACTGTGATCCTAGTCTGATTAAACCAAGTCTACTCAACATTATCTTTCATTTCTACAAACACAACATGGTGTCAGAAGTCGTGTAAGAAAAAACAAATAAAGAAGATCGGTCCAGAAAATGCCGAACCAAGCCACGAGTGACGACAATGATGGCGGACATGACCAAACATTAAGCACGCGTCTGAAAAAACTCCATATTTCGTCGGATCCAGCAAATAATAATGCGGAGGCGTGGAAAAAATGGTGGCAGCAGCTGGAACTATATTTGCTAGCCACAGGCCTGGACAAGTCCAGCGAGAAGCGGAAAATTGCCATTCTACTGCATTTAATTGGTGAGCGTGGTCTCAATATATTTAACACATTTAACTTAAAGATTGATGGAAGCACACTCCAGGAAGTCAAGTCCAAATTCGACAAATTCTTTGAACCAAGAAAAAATGTGACGATGTGTAGATACCTATTCTTCACACGTAGGCAGGAAAAATCCGAAAACATCGACGAATTCCTCACGGATTTGGAAAATAAAAGCAGAGAATGTGAGTTTGGCACGCTCAGGGAGTCTTTAATCAGAGATATTTTTATAGCAAACCTCAATATAGATTCGTCACATGTACGTCAGAGGTTACTGCAAGAACCTGATTTGACATATCAGAGAATGCAAGAGCTGGCGAGGACACTCATAATCGCTCAGCAGGATGCTGAAAAAATCGTCAAAGGTACCAGTGTCGCCAGTGAAAACGTCATGCATCTCAGTCGGAGGAACCGTAGTCGACAAGATGGTCAACAGCGAGCTTCCAGTCGCAGGTCGAGCAGTCGCCAGTCAGCTTCGAGCAGTCGCCAGTCAGCTTCGAGCAGTCGCAAGTCAGCATCAGCTTCAAACAGCGACCACATCAGCAACTCGAAGACATGCAGCCGCTGTGGGCAGTCTCATCGCTACAAATGTCCAGCTAAAGGCGTTCAATGCAGGTCATGTAAATCTTTTGGTCATTTTGCTAAATATTGTCTCAAGAATAAAAAAGTCAGTCAGTTGCAATCGTTTAATTCAGATAATAGTAGTCAAGAATATTTTGTTGGCATGTTGAACAGTCAATTAAAGTCGAGTAAAAGTCATTCAGATAATCATGAGGATCATAATGCACATAGTAGTCAGTCAAGTAGTCATTATACAGCAACACATAGTCAGTCTCACTCACACAGTCAGAGCAGTAGACACGGACACAAAAACACAGCAGCAGTGGTATTTCAGATGGGACAGTCACAGTCACCGTATCCCAATGATGAGAACAGTGACAAGTCTGAGAGATCCAACGTCAAGTCCAAAAGTCAACGTCCCCATTCCTTTTATCTCTGTGATGAAAGTGGTGATGTATCTGAGAGATGTACTGAAAATAATCAACATCTCAATGATGAAAAAAGTCACATATCTGAGAGATCCAACGTCAAATCAAATAGTCAAAATAGAAAACGTCAGAGTCCATATTTACATCTCAATGATGAAAAAAGTCACAAGTCTGAGGGATCACACAACAAAACACAAGGTCATAGACTTAGAAACAGTCGTCAGCATTCACAGTTTCACAGAGCACACAACGGATCATTAGTCAGTCACTCAGATATAAGTCATACAGTAAAGAATGTCAACACTGTGGATAGTAACCATGCAAAACAGTCATGGGAAATTAACCTAGTAGTAGGAAATAAACAAATTAAATGCATCATAGACTCTGGTGCAGATGTCAACATTATGTCAAAGCAAACATTTTATAACCTGTCAAAAGTGTCACTTGTCAAATGTCAAATAAATGTCACAGGATTTGGTGGAAAATCCATTCCGATTCTAGGCAAAGTGAACATAAATTGTAAATTAAGCGTTAATAATAATGACGTCGTCGAATCTATAATGTTTATAATAGCAGATTTAGATTGTCCAAATGTTCTTGGTCTACCAACATGTGAAAGGTTAGGAATTATAAGACGTGTCTTTTCAGTATCAAAGCAGGGTTTTTGTAAACAAATTCTCACACAATATAATGATGTTTTTCAGGGACTTGGATGTCTACCTCCAGTCTGTCATCTTAAACTCAAGCCTGATGCAGTACCATGTGTTGATCCGCCCAGGAAAGTTCCATTTGCGTTACAAGGCAGATTACACGAAGAGTTGGATCGCATGATGGAGATGCAAGTTATTGAGAAGGTTACAAAACCAACAGAGTGGGTTAACTCAGTCGTCATAACTGTAAAAAGTTCAGGTCAGTTAAGAATTTGTCTAGACCCTAGAAATTTGAATAAAAACATCATGAGAGAATTTTATCCACTTAAGTCAATTGATGAGATTAGGTCTCAGCTCGAAGGGGCTGTATGTTTTTCTCATTTAGATGCATTTTCGGGTTTCTGGATGCTACGTCTGGATGAATACAGTTCTGAATTATGTACCTTTCAAACACCATTTGGTAGATATAAGTATTTAAGATTACCATATGGCATAAATGCCTCGTCTGAAATCTTTCAAAGAGTCATGATGAATCTATTCGGTGATATCGAAGGAGTCTTAATATTCATAGATGATATTTTGGTTTATGGACCAAATGAGTCAGTTCATAATGAAAGATTACACAAAGTCATGCAAAGAGCTCGTCAAGACAATTTAAAATTTAACAAGTCAAAATGTAAATTTTTAGTCACAGAAGTATGTTTTTTGGGTTATGTCTTCAGTAAAGATGGTGCCAGGGCAGATCAAGAAAAAGTCAAAGCCATTGTCAATATGCCCACACCAAAAAATGTCAAAGAGTTACAGAGAATATTAGGTATGATTAATTATTTAGGACCTTTCATTAGTAACTTGTCAGAAAAAACACAAATATTAAGAAATCTATTGAAAAAAGATTCAGTCTGGACTTGGGATGAGAATTATAGTCAATGTCTCAAAAAACTGAAAGATGAGATTACAAACTCACCAGTTTTAGCTCATTACAATCCTAAGATTCCATTAGTCTTGTCAGTTGATTCGTCGAAATCAGCATTAGGAGCAGTCATATTACAGAAAAACAAACCTATAGCATACAGTTCAAAAACTTTAACTGAAACCCAGGAAAGATATGCGCAGATAGAAAAAGAGCTACTAGCAATTCAATTTGGTTGTGAAAAATTTCACCAATATGTATATGGTAATAGAGTCACAGTACATACTGATCACAAGCCATTAGTCTATTTATTCAAAAAGCCATTGCATGATGTCCCCGCTAGATTACAGCGTATGATGTTAACTGTACAAAAGTATGATTTAGAAGTAATACATGTACCAGGTAAAGAAATGTATATATCAGACACTTTGTCAAGGGCAGCTTTGAAAGACAATTACACACCTGAAAATGAGTCAGAAATGTCTTGTCATGTCAATTTAATGTATGCTAATTTAGCAATAACAAAGGAATACAGCACAAAATTGACACAGGAAACCAAAAAAGATGAATCCTTACAAATATTAAAAAAATATTATAATGAAGGATGGCCTAAAAACAAGAACAATGTCAGTTCATTAGTCAAACCATATTGGAATATTCAAGGTGAAATACATGTAATAAAAGATTTAGTGTTCAAAGGTTCAAAATTAATAGTACCACAGTCAATGTATAAAGAAATGTTAGAAAAAATACATCAAGGTCACCAAGGTATAAATAAATGTCTGAAAATAGCTAAAGAATCTTTGTATTGGCCAAATATGTCAAGTGAAATTAAGAATTTAGTCGAACAATGTCTTGTATGTGCAAAATTCAAACCATGTAATCAAAAGGAACCACTACAAAATTTTGAAATATGTAAATATCCATGGCAACAAGTCGGTATTGATTTAATGCATTTTGAAAGTTCAGTTTATTTAATTGTCACAGATTATTACTCAAAATACATAGAGATAGCATTATTAAATAAAAACAGTACTGCTCAAAATGTAATTACTCATTTAAAATCTATTTTTGCTCGTCATGGAATACCATTGTCACTGGTGTCAGATGGTGGACCTCCTTTTCAGTCAATTGATTTCAAAAATTTCTTACAAGAATGGGACATAGAACATGTTGTTACTAGCCCATATCATTCACAGTCAAATGGTCAAGCTGAAAGTTCAGTAAAAATAATAAAAAACATGTT
This sequence comes from Aporophyla lueneburgensis, assembly GCA_932294355.1. NCBI lineage: Eukaryota > Metazoa > Arthropoda > Insecta > Lepidoptera > Noctuidae > Aporophyla > Aporophyla lueneburgensis. The sequence continues at coordinate 23,942,796 of OW028745.1, read as the reverse complement.
AAGGAAATGTAAAGAAAACAAAACAGATCCATACATAGCTTTATTACAGTATAGAAATACACCAAAAAATAATTTGTCATCACCAGCTCAATTGTTAATGTCAAGAAACTTGAGAGACAATATTCCAGTATCATATAAGAGATTAAAGCCAAAAGTAGTAACATTTCAGGATTACAAACAGTCAGTCAAGAAAAATGATGAGAACAAATCTAGGAATTATGATAAAAATACTAAGTCAATGTCGATGTTACATTACAATGACCATGTCTATTTTAAAAGAAATCCAAAAAGTAACTGGGAACAAGCTATTGTCAAACAAAGATTAATGAACAATAGGTCGTATGTGGTTGAGGATGTCAATGGTGTACAGTATAGGAGAAATAGAATACACTTAAGACATAAGTATTCCCAAAACTATGCAAACCCTCCTATGCAATCCAACTCGTCGCAGGAGAGAGAGGAAGGTGACAGACAGGAGTCAAGACTTCAAGAATCCTCATCTCATATATCCTCAAGCGTAACAACCAGGTCAGGTCGAATTGTAAAACCACCAAGAAGGTTAATAGACGAAATAGATAAACCATTAACTAAGTAGTATCAAGAATGTTGTCTAGTTATAATATAGCTATAAGTATCATAGAGCATGTTGTCATGTAGGTAGAGTCACTTGTCAATGTACATCTTATTAATTGTTTGTCAGGGGTTTAATTTGAACTCAACAAGGGGGATGTTGTAACATCACTATTTAGTAATTAGTTAGTATGTACACCACTAGATAATAATCTATGGTTCCGCTCTGCATCGGTCCGTCACTGCTATGTCGGATCCCGTCTGAAATACCACGACTGAACGTGCTCTGTGAAACTGTGATCCTAGTCTGATTAAACCAAGTCTACTCAACATTATCTTTCATTTCTACAAACACAACAGCAATCATTAAAACTATACTACTGTTATCCCAGATATTAGTTAAGTTTAACGAAGAACTTCGTCCTATTTGTTTGGGATATTGTTAGTTTGTATATTAAATTGAGAGGTAGTGAGAGCGCGGATGTTTATTTCTGAAAAAAAAAAATGCCGCGAGCAGAAGCTATACAAAATAAACCAATGATATAAACACAGGCAACAAAAATCTGTTGTAATTATATTACATACATACGTGTCGAATTCATAAAGATGATGCTATACACTACCCTATGGAGCTCTTAAATTTATTCAACCCATCTGGTCCCCGTCACACACACTTATCCTCAAAGTGGGTGTTCCAGCAATGCTACCGCGAAATCTCAATCCGGCCAAGTTGTGCAACGGGACCAGGTCACGTGTGAAAGCCTCACATCAAAACGTGGTAGAGGCTCTGCCATTGTATTTACTGGTTGTGCTCAAGGTGATTTGGTGTACTATACCCCGCAGATACCACTAATACCGTTGGAGTACCCATTCGAGTTAAAAAGGCTGCAGTCCCCTTATGGCATGTTTGCAAGGTTACCATCCATTTGCATAAAATTTTAAGACCTAATATAACTTGGCATACTTTTTTTAAGTATATTTTCGCATAACATTATTTACGCATAACAGCTTACGCATAATATTTTTAAGCATAATTTCATTAATCATAATAATGATTAAGCATAACATTCTAAACCATAAAATATTTACGCATAATAATATTAAAACATATTTTTTAAAGGCATAATAAAGAAGCATAATAATTAACTCCTAAAATGTTAGACACTAATAAACATGTAAACATGCATACACCATGCATACAGCAAACATGCAGCATGCAAGCAAGCATGCTGGAGGCATGCAGCATGCAAGCATGCATCCAGCAGGCATGCAGCATGCAAACAAGAATGCAGCAAGCATGCAGCATGCAAACAAGAATGCAGCAAGCATGCAGCATGCAAGCAAACATGCAACATGCAGCAGGCATGGTCTCTGTCACGGCTCCGGCGCTGCGAGGCTCCGTAGGTCCCACGCGAGCTTATCGTCGCAGATGTGTTTTACGTTCACCACCACAGCTTCGGGTCGCTGGCCTTCTTCGCCGCCCAGCCTCAGCCGCGGTGGCGAGTGTCAAAACCAGCTGCTCCTCAGCTCACAGGCCGCCTCGCATCTCCGTGCCTACGTGGTTTTAAATTACACTCTAGGGGTAGGGCAGACAAGACTTCGTGCAGTCGGTTTTGCAGCGATTCATTTGTCACTAAATTTTGTAGCATAACATATTGAATTTTTATGACAATACTTTAACTTTAATTTAGGATTATCAATTGAATTTTAAAAGTATGCCTAAATACTATTATGCTTACAGTCATAATACCTAGAAACATTATGCGAATTTAAATTATGCCAAAACAAATTAGTCTTCAAGATCATTATGCCAAAATAAAATGTATGCCAAAAAAATATATGGCAAAACAAATTGTGCCAAAATAGGTATGCCAAAGTAAATTAGGAAAAAGAACATTATGCGAAAAGAAGGGATCCCGTTTCACAATGAAGATTAATAAGTCTCGTGCACAGTCACTTAAAACAGCGGGATATCATCTTAGAGGGGACTGCTTCTCGCACGGCCAGGTTTACGTTGGCTGCTCGAGAGTGAGCTTATCTAGCAGCCTGGTTGTATTAGCACCTGAAGGCAGAACCTCTAAACCTTGGATAACACAAAGCAAGCAGTGCAATAACCCATTCTTTACCTGGATAAGTACAAAGGGTACTTTTAATCCCGGTAATACGTTCCTGTGTGATATTTTTCGACATCCACGCGGGCGAAGCCGCGGGCAGAAGCTAGTTTAGTATAGAACGCTTTTAGAATGCTGTTGGGTTTTTTTTTTTTTAATGGGAAATCATGAAATGACTTCTCCCGCTCTGGGCGGAGCGGGAGGGCATGTCAGACTTTTACTGACTAAAACCCACCCGTGTTCCTTCAGTTGCCCATGTGCCAGGGTCACGGTATCTCTTTCGTCACGTGATTGTTATCACGTGACCACGGCAGATGCTGTTGGGGGTGCCGCACAGTGGGCCCATACTGAAAATTAGTGGACTTAGGCAACAAAGTTCCTATATCGATGCGATTTTTTTTTATATGACGTGTTATATTATTCCAGACAACTTTTATTCTTATAAAATTTCTTCTAAAGTTGATAGTTTGTCTTGAAAAAAATTAATTAGATTTTTTTGTATGGAGCGAATCACGTTTAATTTTTTTTCTTCAATTGTACTAATATGTTGAGTGTGTGGCGTGAGTATATGATAGCTAGGGTTATTCTCTATCCATGAAAAAAAAATCAGCGCCGGCCATTTGCGGCAGCGCGAGTAATCATTCGGTAAAAAAAAAATGATTTGGAAGAATTTTTTTGTCATTTAAAATAAATCAAAGCATATTTTTTGTCTCATTTGGCTGTTTTCACCTTCTTTTTAGTTAAATAAATAGTTTTAATAGCGCATACGTACTTATAACTAGTAATTCTGGTAGAGATTTAGTTATTATTGCATGTTATCGGTAGCACCTGCATTGTGATTGATGACTCATTTGTTTGTGCACTCGGCTAAGCGCATAACTAATCAGTCATCGAAAAATGCTCGTCTCTGAATGGCTGAATAATTTTCACTCACTGTTATGTCCACTACTTGAGTAATTAACACTAACTATAAATATAAAGACATTCATTAAGTCCATCTAGTTTCGCTCTTGTCGCTTGTTTGTGAACACAGTGAAATACTTGTATTTTCATATTTACATTAGAACTATGGCTGGATTTTGTACCAACCTAGATCTTTTTGTGAAATTAAGAAGTGGCGGTGATCTGAAAAATCATATGTTTCTGTATGAAAGTATCATTTCTGTCTTGACTACTGAAGTTTCTGAAGAAGACAAGAACCGAATCAAGGAGTTCTGTCGACTTTTTTGTGTAAATTTAAATAAAAAGTGGATAGAGTCAAGTAGAAATCAAAAAACTTTTATGAATCGTGTAATTAATCGCAAGTGGTTGGAAAAAAACATCAACTGGCCTGTTTGTGACAGTGTTGATCTGAGAAGTGTGATGGGCTTTTCGGACGCAGCTTTATCTGAGCTTGTGGATATAGATTGCCATGTTCCTACTCTTGTAGTATGTACTGTGGAAGCGGGAACATCTACAGAAAAGGAGCACAGAAAACCGTTCGAAGAGTTAAGTAATAAGCAAAAGAAAAGACGTTCTACTTCCATAGTAGAAGAAAATTCCGAGGAAGAGTTGCAGCACTGGTACATAACAAAATTGAAAGACAACGGCAAAACGAATCTGGCAAAAGTAGTCGAATACCTTTCCAGTAATCCAGATGCGCTATCCGAAGTAGAAGAGAGACTATTCAAAAAGCAGAGCTTAAGTACTGTATCTGAAGATAAGTGTTTAGCTCTTTATACATCATTTGCGCTCTCGAAATGAAAGTACTTAGCTCTTCGACAATTTTTGAAAGAAGAAAACTGTGCTGCCTTTCCATCTTATCCAAAGCTTGTAAATGCCAAGAAAAGATGTTACCCACCACAAGAGAGTATGGAGATTACCAAAAACGGAGCTCACATTAAATTGCAAGCGCTATTGGACCAAACTGTGGAGAGGATATTACTTGATATAAATACTGTTGATAGGTCTCAAAATGAAGAACTCAAGTTGACCTGGAAATGGGGACTTGATGGTTCTTCGTCGCAGAGTAACTATAAACAGAAAACGTCAAACACAGCTACAGAGTTCGATGATTCATCAGTAGTCATGATAAGCATCGTCCCTCTTCGGCTAGTGTCTACTAGGCCATCATCTGGGAATGAAAATCTAGTTTGGGAGAACCCCACACCTTGCTCAACTCTATACTGTCGACCAGTGAAGGTCACTTTCACTTCGGAGACAGCTGACTTTATAAAGTCTGAAGAGAGAGAGAGAGATGAAAAAACAAATTGATGAACGAATATCTACACAGTGTGGAAATATTATTGTATCACATGAATTGCATATGACCATGATTGATGGAAAAGTGGCCAATATTATTGCTGGAGTACCATCATATGCAACGTGTCCCATTTGCTTGGCAAAACCGAGTGAGATGAATAATTTAGACGCTTTGACTTCTAAACCACTTCGTGAAGAAATTTACAAACAAGGAATTTCTTCACTGCATATGAAGATTCGGTGTATGGAATGTCTTCTCTATATATCTTATAATCTGGATTTTCAACGATGGACTGCTCGCGGCGAACATAAGGCTTTGAAACAAGCTAAAAAAAATACCACACAGCAAGAGTTTCGTGAGCAAACTGGAATGCTGATTGATATAGTCAAACAGGTATGTATTTAATTTTCGCTCTCTTTATGTTGTTTGTGAATTATATCTCTATGTATTGTATATTACAGTATTTTTTTCCCATTTTAGGGTTTTGGAACTACAAACGACGGGAATACAGCGAGGCGCTTTTTCCAAGATTACAAAAGATCTTCCAGAATAACGGGAATTGACGAAAATCTGATTTTCAGATTTTCCGTTATTCTACAAGCCATATCATCAGGCAAAAACATTGACTGTGAAAAATTTAGAAGATACTGTAGAGAAACAGCTGATGTGTACGTGCAACACTATTCGTGGTACTACATGCCAGTTAGTGTACATAAACTTCTAATGCACGGTGCAGACATTTGTAACCACTTTGGTGTTATGCCAATCGGTAAGTAAAAAATAAATATAGTTTGATGTATTATTTGACTCGATTGCGTTTTGAAATTAAAATGTATGTACTTATTCGTTTTAGGTACCTTATCTGAAGAAGCTTCGGAAGCCCGTAATAAGGACTTCAGAAACGTCAGGGAGAGGCATACTCGGAAAACGGGGAGAATAGCAACAAACGAAGACATCCTCCATGGACTTCTAATAAGCTCTGATCCCCACATATCCTACATAAGGCCTAAAATAATGAAACAGGTTCATAATGAGTTGTTGCCTGAAGCAACTCAGTTGTTACAGACTACTGAGCCTCCCTGTGACAGTGAAATTATGGAGGAAGAAGAATGCCTCATAGCAGAGTCCGAAAATTTGCCGGACCCACTAGCACTTCTGGAACAAGAAATAGTGTGATCCGGCTCTAAATTATTCCCACAAAAGCCCATCAGGGTTAGGAATATGACAAACAGCCCTTTTCAGGGCTACAATTACTTCACAGTTTCATATTGATCATACGTACGATAACTTACACTATAATAATATACATACAGTTGATTATGTAGATAATTATCAACGACTTGCCCGTACAAATTTAAATTATTTCACCTATCATTAACAAAATTAGTATAACCTGAAACATTACGATATATTTATTCAACAATAGATAACGTGCAGTTAAAAAATAACACAGCCAATCAGAGACGAGCATTTTTCGATGACTCATTAGTTATGCGCGCACAAACAAATGAGTCATCAATCACAATGCAGAGCACCTGCATTGTGATTGATGACTCATTTGTACCGATATCATGCAATAATAACTAAATCTCTACCAGAATTACTAGTTTTAAGTAAGTATGCGCTATTAAAACTATTTATTTAACTAAAAAGAAGGTGAAAACAGCCAAATGAGACAAAAAATATGCTTTGAATTTATTTTAAATGACAAAAAAATTCTTCCAAATTATTATTTTTTTACCGAATGATTACTCGCGCTGCCGCAGATGGCCGGCGCTGATTTTTTTTTTCGTGGATAGAGAATGACCCTAGCTATCATATACTCACGCCACACACCCAACATATTAGTACAATTGAAGAAAAAAAATTAAACGTGATTCGCTCCATACAAAAAAATCTAATAATTTTTTTTCAAGACAAACTATCAAGTTTAGAAGAAATTTTATAAGAATAAAAGTTGTCAGGAATATTATAACACGTCATATAAAAAAAATCGCATCGATATGGTAACTTTGTTGCCTAAGTCCACTAATTTTCAGTATGGGCCCACTGTGTGCCGTGGCGCTGCAACACGTCTGGTATGTTTGCTGAAGCGCGCACGGATGATTTTTTAATTTTGGTATAAAATCTTTATTTTCTATCTTTTCTGTCTACGTTGTGCCTACACTGAAGTTCCGAATTTTTGTTGTTGTATAACTGGTGTTAACTTGAGAGCCCTGTCACCCATAACACAAGTTGAATTTTAGCTTGTGTGAGGGTAGCTACACACATAAGCGGGCCGGCATTAATCGGCACAGCCGGGCGGTAAAATCAAATTATGTAGATAAAGGCCCTAGGGGTATAAGCATAGTGAATTTGTCTTTGAAAGATATTGGCACGATACTTAGAGGATTTTTAGGTATTAACAAGATAATAAGATCCTGAAAGTTTCAGATCTCTAACCCATTTGGTTTTTGAGAAAAAGAAAAAAAAAAAAATCTGATAAAATCAGAAAAAATTTTTTTTCTCAAGAACGCGTAAATCGATTGATTTAAATTTTGGATATGTTTTGGGGGCTGATAGTAGCTTCTAGAAAAAAAATTAACACCTTTAACGGTTGATAAGAACCTTGAAAAAAATTGCACTTTTTTTTTAATTTCGATTTTTAACTATGTTACCATTTTGGCACAATTATAAAACTATTTTTTTCGAATTTCCCATTTATTTTTCTATAGACTTCCATGCTTTTAAGATTTAAAAAAAAGGTACGCCATATTGCAAAAAAATAAAAACCATTTTTTGTGCAAATATTTACTTTACGTATTTTAAGCCTGTATCTTTATTTGTGTCGCTTGTTTATGTCTTTTATTCTTATTTGAAGTAAACATGTCTAAACCAATAGTTAAATCTTAAAATATCAGTGAATTTCAACTAAAATATTATAAACATTGTACGCACGGCGACAAATCAAGCGATAGCAGCAATGCTTGATGAAACAGGTAATCATACCATTAAATACGTAAAAGACCAGTCAAACACACGCGAAGCTCAAATTCAGTCTCGTCATATCAATAAGAAGGTTTATAGATGTTTTATTGAGTATAAAAAAAACGCTATTGGTCCCAAAAGCATATTGAGGCATATCTGTGAGTGGGCAAATGGTCTTAGAACAATTAGATGCTACTCTCACGTTGCTGGTATTGTTTATTATTTGTCACACGAAAGATATTTGAACAGATTCTGAGGCCTGCTGAAATACTAAGCAAATTATTTGATGCAGATAATGTTTCGCCTGTGTTTTTTTTGTCTGTGGCAAATCATCAAATGACGTCACCCGCTCTGGGCGGAAGGGCATGTCAGACTTTTACTAACTAAAACCCACCCCCTTCAATTGCCCATATGCCAGGGCCACGGTATTTCTTTCGAATTTCAATTCTCGCGACCCTGGCAGGTCGCCTGTGATTGAAGATGATAGTGATGGAGACCGCTAAAATGTGATTATAAACTTTTTGCAAATATACCTTTCAAACATTTGTTGTTTTTATTTATAATTTATCAATTAAAATCTGTTTCTTATTTTAGAAGTGTATACATTGCTACATATCAAGCTATACATTTCCAGTTTTAGCTGACCTCCTATTGTATAGGCTTTTCGTACAATGAGAAGTCCACTTTGACTGGAAATGCTCGATTTGTCGCTTTGTGTACAATATTTATAATATTTTAGTTGATATTCACTGATATTTTAAGATTTAACTGTTGGTTTAGACATTTCTACTTTAAATAAGAATAAAAGACATAAACGAGCGACACAAATAAAGATGCAGGCTTAAAATACGTAAAGTAAATATTTGCACAAAAAATGGTTTTTATTTTTTTGCAATATGGCGTACCTTTTTTTAAAATCTTAAAAGCATGTAAGTCTATAGAAAATGAATGGGGAATTCGAAAAAAATAGTTTCATAATTGTGCCAAAAATGTATCACAGTTAAAAATTAAAATTAAAAAAAGTGAATTTTTTTTTCAAGGTTCTTATCAACCGTTAAAGGTGTTAATTTTTTTCCAAGAAGCTACTATCAGCCTCCAAAACATATCCAAAATTCAAATCAATCGATTCACGCGTTTTTGAGAAAATTATTTTTTTCTGATTTTGTCAGATTTTTCTTTGTTTTTTCTTTTTCTCAAAAACCAAATGGGTTAGAGATCTGAAACTTTCAGGATCTTATTATCTTGTTGATATCTAAAAATCCTCTAATTATCGTGCCAATATCTTTCAAGGACAAATTCACTATGCTTATACCCCTAGGGCCTTTTCGAGAAAAAAACCGCTCTGCTTTCACTAAGCGAGCAACAACAGCGGGCCGGCATTAATCGGCAAAGCCGGGCGGTAAAATCGAATATATGTAGATAAATATTCGGGAATCACAAACCGCTCAGCAAATTTTAGTTCTGCTAAAAATGTAGGACGAATACGACGTGTTGTTCGTTTCCGACCACCCATTACACGTGTGTTGATCTACTGAATGTCCTAGTTGGCTGACGCGCGACGACCGAATGAAGACCGATTGGAGCTGAACGTATGTAGTAGTTGCTACGGGTTGACTTTTTCGTTCCACAAGTACTGCCGAATCGAATGATTTGTTGACCCGAATGAACTACCCGATCGGCATAGGCCGAATAAGTGCAGTAATGACTTCGGGTCGGATGTGCGTGTGGATTGAGAGATCTTTTCGAAAAACTCTTCCAATCCCAACCAAATTATAAGAGGATTTAGGAAATAATTGTGAAAACTTCATGGTAAGGTATAGTGAAACCTAAACAAAGAAAGTTAGAACTCATTAACTGGATCTCTCAATCTGGACAACTGAAGAAAAAGCCATAACGCATATCCAAGAATATACTGCTTATGTGTTTATAAATTGCATTTTAATTAATTGTGAAGGATTTGTGAAAGCTGCTGAACAAAATTTCGATTCGTTTCAAAGCCACGTTTAAGATTTATAACGGTTTATATGGATCACTCAGAGTGGACAATTTTCAATTGAGTGATCTTGTAAAACACGACCTAATACTGAAAAAGTATGAATAATGATCATGTTTATTGCAAATTATGCTTCTGGGAAAATTTGTGAAACAAAAATCGTGATTGAAATCTTACTGGTTCAAGAGAAAGTGAAAACCTTTTTTTTTGTCGATCGTCCCAACTGAGAGATCATTATTTTGAACTATATTTAATAAACCAAAACTTATAGGTAGAAGGTAGAAAAAATCAGAAATCAGAAATCAGAAATTGTGAAAAATGTTCTACTAAAATTTGACGAATCAGTCGTCCCTGTAAGTGTTTTTGTTTCGGACCGTTGGATTAGTTACTCTATGCGCTTTCGGAACGCGCCATCGAACGGAATGACATCTGACTTGTCAGTTTGATTTTGACACTTGACACCTCTCTTGGTTTTTGGTGCTTAACAAGGAAAGCATGTCGCCGCTTGAATCTCGCGATCTTTTGTAAAGTAATCCCTTACCCCGGTCGTTTTGATGACGATAAGTCATGACCCATTGTTTGGATTGTTAATAACCCCAATTTGACGTAATAACACGGGTTTAGTTTCTTGACATTGAAGAAGTTTGAAGGTTAAGCAAGTGACGCTATTGGGAACGAGTGATTTGAAGACCGCATGCTGTGATTGCCTCCAGCCTTATTGCAGCGGATTCTAACCTGAAGAATACTCGTAACGTCACAACACGATACATATACACTCACTTACATACATAACTCCAGGTTGGCACCAGAGCAGTGTCTTTCAATCACCAGGTAATTTCTTTTGTTGTATTGTAGGTGAGTCATTTGTTAATTGTATTGCGTCTTCACTTGAATTGTACTTGTATTGTCTGCTCCGCGTACGGCGGACTAGTTTCGCTAGCCACTTCTTGTCTCTAGAGCCCCACGATTATCACACTTCCACTGCGCATTTGAAATCGTATTGTGAGGTCTAGTCTGGCAGCGCACAGTTTTATTTAAAAAGATAAATCATTTTTTACAATCCTTGAGGAAAACGTTGAGTAGGGTGACCATATCGCCAGTCGGAATCATTACCGGTACAATTCAAATTATGATGCACTTTAAACGTTTTTAAACAAGTAATTTGTGCCTGGTTTCACTACATAATTTAAATGACAAGTTTCTGCAAAGTTATGTACTGTATGTGTAGTGCTCTTACTAAGGAATTCTAAGTTCGTAATTCTAATTAAGTAATTCTTACACACAAAAAGTTCAGAATTTTTAAGGTAACCAAAAAAAAAACTTTTTTTAATTTAATCTTTTTTTTTAATTTCACTCATAATTGCATTATAGGATGTGATATGATCACCCTACTCAACGTTTTCCTCAAGGATTGTAAAAAATGATTTATCTTTTTAAGTATAACACTTACAGGGACGACTGATTCGTCAAATTTTAGTACAACATTTTTCACAATTTCTGATGTATCTACCTTCTACCTATAAGTTTTGGTTTATTAAATGTAGTTCAAAATAATGATCTCTCAGTTGTGACGATCGACAAAAAACAAGATTTTCATTTTCTCTTGAACCAGTAAGATTTCAATCACGATTTTTATTTCACAAATTTTCCCAGAAGCATAATTTGCAATAAACATGATCATTATTCATACTTTTTCAGTATTAGGTCATGTTTTACAAGATCACTCAATTGAAAATTGTCCACTCTGAGTGATCCATATAAACCGTTATAAATCTTAATCGTGGCTTTGAAACGAATCGAAATTTTGTTTAGCAGCTTTCACAAATCCTTCTCAATTAATTAAAATGCAATTTATAAACACATAGGCAGTATATTCTTGGATATGCGTTATGGCTTTTTCTTCATTTGTCCAGATTGAGAGATCCAGTTAATGAGTTCTAACTTTCTTTGTTTAGGTTTCACAAATTTTATACCTTACCATGAAGTTTTCACAATTATTTCCTAAATCCTCTTATAATTTGGTTGGGATTGGAAGAGTTTTTCGAAAAGATCTCTCAATCCACACGCACATGGGTCGGCTTTGTTGTTCGACAAATACTGCCGAACCAACTATGCGGCCGCTTATGTGTGTAGCTACCCTGACTGAGGTTTATAACTCTGTATTAACCTACAATTTATAAGACAAATTGTAAAACTGGAAATAAAGATTATTTATTATTATTATTTATTAGCTTCTGCCCGCGACTTCGTCCGCGTTAAATTTCGTGTTCCCCGATCCTTCCCGTCGCGTCGAATCGCCTACCCGTGCGATTTTCCCCGTTTTTGCAACATTTTTCATTACTTCTCCGCTCCTCTTGGTTGTAGTGTAATGTTGTAGCCTATATATAGCCTTCCTCGATAAATAGGCCACCCAACAAAAAATATTTTTTCAATTCGGACCAGTAGTTTCTGAGATTAGCGCGTTCAATCAATCAAACAAACAAACAAACTCTATAGCTTTATAATATTAGTATACATAGATGGGAAAGTGTGTGTGTCTGTTTGTCCGTCTTTCACGGACGGTGTCACGGTGCTCGTCTTTGACGGAAAACGGAGCGACGAATTGACGTGATTTTTTAAGTGGAGATAGTCGAAGGGATGGAAAGTGACGTAGGCTACTTTTTGTTTCTTTCCAACCTCCCCCCCTCCCAATTCCCTAAAATGGAGGGTGGAACGCCCTAATCTCAGGAACTACTGGTTCGAATTAAAAAATTCTTTTTGAGTCGGGTAGCCTATTTATTGAAGAAGGCTATATATGTAACATCACGCTACTATCAAAAGGAGCTGAACAGCAGCAAGAAAATGGACGAAAACTGGCAGGCTGCGATGCGACAGGAAGGGTCAGGGGAGCAAATATTTGACGTGGACGAAGTCGCGGGCAGAAGCTAGTAAATAATATGTTTGAAAAATTCATCTGCTTGACAACGTAAGTGAATTTTGTTGAATTGTCAAAATTACAGATATTGCAATATTGTTATTGTGTTTTGCAATTACCCCGTGGCTAAACTTGCCCACATTGAAAATAAGTGCGATTTTGTATTTCTTTTCTTAATTTCATAAATTGCCTCTTATTTTCTTTTCAGTGGCTTAAAAACGTAACCAATTTAATGAACAATAATTGAGTTTCCAATAGACACTATTCCACAATAGCATGTTTACGAGATATATAAAAAACCGGCCCAGTGCGAGTCGGACTCGCGCACCGAGGGTTCCGTCAAACCTGTAGGTATCCTCGGTTTATGCATAAGGTTTATGTTTATGAAATGAAATGTTTTTTTTTTTAATTTTTATATTTGACTTGATTGAATGATAAGTAAATTGCGGTTTACGATTTATGACGTATTAAAAAAAAAACTACTTACCGGATCTCGTTCAAACGAATTTTCGGTGGAAATTTACATGGTTATGTACATCATATATTTTTTTTTAGTTTTATCATTCTTTTATTTTAGAAGTTACGAGGGGGGGGGACACATTTTACCACTTTGGAAGCGTCTCTCGCGCAAACTATTCAGTAGAGAATAAAATGATATTAGAAACCTCAATACCATTTTTGAAGACCTATTCATAGATATATGCCACACGTATGGGTTTGATGAAAAATTTTTTTTTGAGTTCCTGTTGTAAGTATGGGGAACCCCAAAATTTATTGTGTTTTTTCTATTTTAATGTGAAAAAGATTTATGCGGTTTACAGAATACACCTACTTACCAAATTTCAACAGCGTAGCTCTTATAGTTTCGGAGAAAAGTGGCTGTGACATACGGACGGACAGACAGACAGACGGACAGACAGACATGACGAATGTTACAACAGCCGGACGGGTGGATCGTTCAGGTTAAGCTACGCTTGCCGCGTTTGGTCCATGGATGGTTGACCATCTTTACATACCAAGACCCTTCCGTGCCTCGGAAAGCACGTTAAGCCGTTGGTCCCGGCTGTCTTTCGTAGATCTTAGACAGTCGTTATGGGTCGCCAGAAACCCGAAAGTCTAACAACCAGTCTTACCAAGAGGTGACGTATTACCCAGTAACTGGGCTGTCAGGTAAAATACTGGTACTCAGCTGCATCCGGTTAGACTGGAAGCCGACCCCAACATAGTTGGGGAAAGGCTAGGCAGATAATTACGTATATCAAAATTAGCATGTAATGTTATATTATGTTATGTACATATAATGTACAATATCTGGATGACCGAGCTTTGCTCGGTTTTTTTTGGTAAATTGTGTTTAAAATAATAAGTTTATGTTCAAGTTGATTATCGATAAAGTTGGTCATTGAAAACATGAATAAAACGACATTTTATAAAAATGAATCCTAGCTAGATTGATTTATCGCCCCCGAAACCCCCTGTATACTAAATTTCATGAAAATCGTTGGAGCCGTTTCCGAGATTCAGATTATATATAAGTCGGATCGTGAGGGGGAGGAGTGCCGAGCGGTATATATCGTCAGGGTTTGGAGTTCCCATTTTGTTGGGATAAACAATATTATGAACAACTACCAAGTTGTATTACAATATTAATTAAAGACACACAATCAAAATCAAAAGTTATTTATTCAAACTAGGCTGAGAGTTAGCACTTTTTGAACGTCAAATTTACATAAGACAGTCCCCCCAAAACGCCCGCCCTTCGACACTTCCTAGTGCTATAGCTGGGAAGAAGAAGTGGTGGAACAAACTCCCCAGCAGCACAGCTGTCTGTTAAGTTAGAAGAACTTGAATAAAACGGTTACAAGATAAAGTAGGTAATAACAATACAGTTCAACGAACAAACCCTTAAGGTTACAGTTCGTATAGAGGCCTAAGCCACCAAAATACAAAGTGTATCTTTCGCTATCAGCTAATCAATACAGCTTTGTGAATATACAGCAGCGCTGTACCAGATAAACCGACAGTGTCGGGAGCAGGAGCTCTGTAATGAGTCTAATCCGAAGATAGACTGACTTGCTCCAACATGTAGGATTTCGCGGCGCCCCCGTTAGGGGGCGCGGCGGGCGGCGCCAGAGCAATTGCTCCCTGGCCGCGGAGGGTGCACGGTGGCCCGCTAAAACGGGCCCCTCAATATGTTGCCCTTTGGGCTTTAAAAAGTCTGAACGCGTTAATGTTAACGCGTCCATGTGAATGATTGCTATTGGTGTCTCTGTAGGCGCGCCGCGGCGTTGAGTTATCATCAACGCCGCTTTCTTCACGACATCTTGGCGGTCTGTCCCCGCCAGGTGAGACCCCCGGTTACCCGGGGGAGGCCCGGCGAGAGACGACCAGCGACAAGATGCCGACTCGACGCTCCTACAGAGTAGAGTGCGCGCCCCCGCTTATCCCGTTTTCCAGAGCGAGCCGGTAGCGGTCTAAGCTAAGGGGCAGGACTGACTTGCTAAACGAGCGTAAGCTCTTTTATAGGACAATGTTCCGCCATAACATCTACGACAACTGTCCGATGGCGCGCGGAAGTACGCCACGTGTTTACTTGATACAAAACACTAAAGTATTCTAAACAAAATAAGACTTACTATATAAAGTAATCAAATAATATTAGAATAATTGTCGTAGACAAACAAATGGTAAATTCACAACGTAAACCATTCTAAAATTTAAAGTGACATGTCATTTATTGTTTTGAACAAAACTACCGGTCACAATTATCGAAATAAGATGCCAAAAATGAATTAGTGAGTACACCAAGTACTCAATAAATTAAGTTCCAATTTATTAGACACTGTCTGATAGAAAAATCACGTAAATTAATGATAATAAAAACAAAGAATAGCAAATTATGCGGACTACCCACAATTTGTATTTGACAACCAACTCCGACATACATATATATATACAAGAATTGCTCGTTTAAAGATATAAGATAATAAATTATAAAACGTTATCATTTTAATGAAAAGAGATCGCGAAGATAAGGCCTAGAGCACACTACGATTTTATTTTTTACGACACGATTTTAGAATCACGATATTCACGATTCAAAAAACAATATTGTTTTTCCTAGCTTCTTCGGTCGAGGCGGTTGAAGAAAAAAACTAATTCATCAATATTGGATTTATCCTTTCACATCCGAAAGATATATAAGGTTTCTTTCATATGAAACAAAATGACACTCTTCAACTATATCCCAGAAAAATAATTAGCTATTTTAGAATGAAGATTCAAACAGTTGACATATTACTTAGAAATATTTTATTGTATGTAAATTACTAAATGGCGGAATGCCATGTCAGCTGAAGGAAGGTTGTTAGTAATTAATGTATTTCAATACTAGAAAGCTCCACGTCCAGCATCTGCTCTAAGGACTCCACTGGGGAAACAAATGCCGACATATTTACTCTTGGAGAGCGGCAGGCCGACAGATCCCGCTGTAGACCCGGAGTGCGATTTTATTGTGCAGTATGCGCGGGCCATACCATTTCGTGTACTGCAATTTACTTTTGACACAACCGTTTCGCGAACTGTTGCCGTAATCTGACAAAACACATTTTTTTTTTGTTTGCGAGCACTGTCATATAGACCAACACGTTGCCTTTCTGCGAAAAATTAATCGTGCGATGAAAAAGTCGTAGTACGAGCTCGCTCTTGCATAATATAAAAAGATCTGCACCTGAAATTAAAATGTATTAAAATGATACCGTTGTCAACATACTCGTACATGGCCTCCAAAAGATAATTACGACATAATTTAATCATGACAAATGACTGTACAAACATCCAAAACTCCAATATTATGTTTATTTTAAGATTAATACTATTAAATTTTCTGCTCGTGTATTCAAGAAGTAGTTTACACCTGACGATACCGTTTTCATGGTGAATCAATTAGCACCGCATATTACGGAGACGCCTCCGCGGTCCGTGACAGAAGAGCAATAGCTCTTAACGCACTTTTAGTGCGACGAATTTTGTTTGTATACTAACTTCTGCATTATTTTGCCGTGCCTTCGCCCGTGCCTTTACCTAGTTTTCGTTTAGCATCACTTCTGACATTTTTTAAATTCTTCTCTGCTCTTTAGGGTCTTTCCTAAACAATTGGGCTATCAAATAGCAAATGAAATTTCAAATGCAACAGCAGGCGTAGCATGAGCATCGTCTTGTCTACGGATGAGTAGACAAGAATGACGCTCCGTGTAGATAGCACGACGGCAGCAAAGTAGAAAGAGTCAACTGCACTTTTTACGAAATTCAGAATACTTGTTTTTTTTTTCTGTTTGATTATAAATTTTTACTAATATTAAGTCATGTATTATAGCCAACTGCAACGATTTTTGCAAGGTGTCGAAGTACCGTATTTTGAGACACAAAAATATTACTGTAATATTGGCGTTAACCATTTTCTTCGTAATAGGTACCCTATTAACTAAATGATATAAAATGGGAGAACATAGCTTTGATCTTCTATTAATTATCAGTATCCAGTATCACAGTGTGGCGTTCAAAACGCTCTCCTGTAAAATCATGATTTTGTAGATAACCGTCGAGTACAAAGTTTTCTACTATCTTTAGAATGGCAAATATTGTAATTGCAAACCAAATTGTCCTCACTACTTTAGACAATTGACGGTTGACAGTGTGATTTTGACAGTTTGGATAGATAACTTTTTTCTGGAATAGTCTACATCTATATGTACAGACGTAAGTAGTAGTGATTCGCGGATTCTGGCGCAAGCGCCAGAGCCCGCGAATCTGTAGCACCCATCGTAAAAAAAAAAAAAAAAAAAAAAAAAAAAAAAAAAAAAAAAAAAAAGGTTTTGGTGTGCTCTGATCTCAAATCTGTGGTCCATTTTAGCGTAGGATGCGTGGTTCTGGAGTTATGCAAATCAATTAACTGTTATCTCATTGATTTCCGGTGGTCCTGCACCCTCATTAGCATTCCATTGTTCGCCTAATCCTTTTATCTATTATACTTCGAACACCTCATTACGTTGCGCCAGAACCCACGAATCTGTTGCCCTACGGTTGATTTGGCGTTCTTATCTATTACTCATTGTATGTCTGCTTTTCTATGTCATCAATAAAACACATTCATTTTTATTTCAATATTTTATTACTTTTTTCTACAAAATATGAGCGGAAGATCTCATCCACAAAAATATCATTGTGCAGTGTGTTCCCTGTAAATATGTTCGTAAAACTATGCATTGAACATCCCTGAAACTTAAATAGCAAATACATTAAGCAATATTCACCACAAACTGAAGTCCAATCATTCTGAATCCTATCAACATTCCAGTCCCATCTCTTACAATTCCTTTTCAAAAACTGGAGATGATATCGCTCAGGTGTTCGTCCATATGAATCAAAATATTGACCGATACCATTCGTATCGATATGTACAGCTACCCAGTGTGAACCTGGTTTATCATCCGCATCCAAATTGCATATTATATACGTTGGTACATGTGTATACATAGGTAGTCTATTAGCAGCATAAACATTATTTTCTAGACTGGGATGAATCTTTTTCATATGTTTTTGTAATTCTAGTGTATCCATGATATTACTGTTATTAGCAGATTATTACAGTACCAATCTATTCAATGGTTGTCATAGGAATGTTCAATTATAGTGATTTGTAAATATTAAATCGCATTCTTTGTGGGAGTCACAAAGCTTAGGATTATCATTTTGCTGCAGCTAATTTAAAGTTTGTTATATGGGTCTGATTATATTAAATAAAACACTTTGAGTACATAGACATTTTTAATTAACTGATCAACACAATAATTATTAAATAAATAAATTAAATACAGACATATTATTATCAAAATACCATTTTCTAATACACACAGCATTATTCAATGCACAATTCAATTTATGGTTCACACAATTAAAATCAGTTTTATTTTTACAGAACTTTTTTTTTAATGTCGCAAAATTAGGACATCCCTTCTCACCTATGTCAATCACTTCACAGTTTGCACATAACTCTTTAATCCACGTAATCTTTTCCAAACCCTTTGTCATAATTTTTTTATTTTCTAAATATGGTAAAATAACACGTTTAAACTCTTTGTAGTCTATGTAGCCTTCACTCCAGTAAATTCCTCGATTTCTTTCTAACCATCTCACCTGCTTTTTTTCTTCTAGTGTTAGGTAATGGAATGAATATGGTGGTTTCACCAAGAACGTCTGTGTATGATCATGACTCGCAATGGCCAATTCTTTGATAATAAAATGATTTAAAGAATCTTTAAATCCTTGGAGTTCCACTATAAGGGTGTCCGTCTTCATGATATCTTCTTAACAATGTTACTTAATGGTTTGTATTCAACAATGCAATCGTTCAGAATGAGACAATATGCTGAAGTTTGATCTGGTATCTCCGAATCACTTTCAATTTCTACTCTCACGTCCACAACTGGCCCTGTCTTTAGATTATCCACTTGTCTAGAGCAATCAATGACAAACAGCGGTGCTAAATCTCTAAACTGTTTTTCGCTTAATATGGGTTCCGGTCGACGTCCGTAATACGACTGTTGAAATCTGGTGTATTGCTCGTTGTAAATATTAAATCGCATTCTTTGTGGGAGTCACAAAGCAGGTTGATACCTGTTGCGAAGGAACGTGAGATAAGTTTGTTGACTCATAGAGTTACAATCAGTTTCGTTGTACTTAGTAATTTGCTTTAGATAAGAATAAGGAACGTGAGATAAGTTTGTTGACTCATAGAGTTACAATCAGTTTCGTTGTACTTAGTAATTTGCTTTAGATAAGAATGGTGCTATATAAGATCGAACAGTTGCAGTCATGCAGTCAGTCTATGGTCGTTTGAGCACAGTGGATTGTATACGTCTACCAATACTACGTTTGTGTTACTTCAACGCATCAATGGCCATGGAGGTAAGTGTTTATTCTATTGACAAACTTACTTGTATTTCTGTTGTTGTTTCCTAACGTGTGTGATTAAGTGTAAACAAATTGATATTAACGTGATAACTCTGTTGTTGCAGAGATCATTCAGCTTCGCAGACGATAATGAAAATACCTATAAACAGTATTACTACTCGCCACTCTCTCCTCAACACGAAGAAGAGAGTGATGACATCGTCGTTAATAACACAGACGATGGTGGAAAAAGGAAATCGCAACCGATTGATCAATTTTTTGAAGTGGTACCAAAAATAAAAAGGAAGAAGCTGCTATCCTCGACTGTGACACGAGCTGCTAGAGATGGCGTATCATACATCTCTACAAATTCTGACGACGGAGACCAAGCGACGCATCTCATAAAAATTGAAATGTATGATATGAAGAAACTATCCAAGATTCCAACTAGTGATCACTGGAAGCACGCTACCACGAGGATTAAATATTACATAAAGAATAATAAGGATAGCATCTACGACAACACAAACGGCCTCGTATACAATATTACAAAGACAATAGCAGAAAGTGAAAAAGTTAAAAAATACTTTTTTAACAATGACACTCATTAGTGGATTAGTGAATGTGATTCTGTTTACTTAAAGTACTTCTGTGTACTCATTAGATTTTACATGACTTTCCTAATCCTTTGTTAGACTATGAATATTGGACATTATTTGAAATTGGGTATCAGTTGCTCTACCAACACTTAACTGTTACTTACTGTGCTACATACTTTCTTCTTTATTATAAAGATGGAAAACTTCAGTGAAATGTGCACCAGTGCTTTCTTTTCCGCGCCCATTGAAGAGAATATAGAACAATCCAACAGCGAATTCAATCAGGAGCTGTCTAAAGTTTGTGATGAAATAGAGAAGCATGAACTGTTCGATTCATCGTATGATGATGAGTTGTATAATCAATGTTTGATGGTTGAAACAAAGTTGATGTAAGTATTAGAAGTACAAACTCAATAAGAAATATTATTGTAGTAATGTTTTATTTTAAGATTTGTCTAATAATTTTCTTTTTGTTACAGTCAACAACAAGTTGGAAGAGGTATCAAACGAGGTATCACTACTGATGAAAATAAGGTTACCAAGAAAGCAAAATTTGATGAAGGAGCTTCTACATCATCAATTGAAACCAATGATGTGGACAACAATAAGGTGGAATGTGATACATGTCATGTTTATATTAATAAAAGGTATCTAAACAACCATTTAAAAAGCAATTCACATAAAAATAATCTTTTAAAATCACATAATTCATTAACAAATGTTACAGTTGTTGAAACCGCTTTTGGCAATCGAATTTTAACATATAGAATTAATAGTAAAACACTTCAATCGGGACAATATTTTGAAACACCGGAATCGTTTTTAAATTCGCTAAAAATTGATATCTTATTTTTGATAAATGAATGTATTCAACAACATACAATTTTTAAAATAAACTTCATATTGCATGCTGATTTCATACAACAAACTAAAGATATTAAAAATACGTTTGATTTTCAAACGTTTAATTACATAATTTGTCAGGGAGATGACTTAAATATTTTTTATTCATCATTAATAGACACTGTAGTCGGTAAAATTTGTCAATTTGAAAAAAAAGATAGTGGTTGGAGTCTTAATCAAATTAAATACATAGATATGAATGTTAACAAATTCAACCCCCTACGTGGTAGTTCATATATCGACCTTCCTCAAGATATTAAATCAAAAAAAGCTGTAATCAATGTTAAAAATAATGATAATATGTGTTTCAAATGGGCATTACTCTCTGGTTTATATCCTGTATGTAAAAGTGTAGATCGGGTAGCATCTTACGCAATTCATGGAAATAAACTAAAATTTACTGGTATTTCTTTTCCGGTTATAATTGCAGATATATCAAAAGTAGAGAAATTAAACAATATTAGTATTAATGTTTTTGGCTTAGAGTATAATAAAGAAAAAAAGTGTAATTCTGTTGTAGGTCCTTTATATTTAACAAAATGTCGTACACCTAATCATATTAACCTACTATATATATCGAATGGTACTAACAATCATTACTGTTATATTAAAAACTTATCGCGATTAGTTAGTTCACAAATATCAAGACATCATTGTGCAGTTTATATATGTGATTCATGTTTACTTCATTTCCCATCGGAGGAAAGACTTAATAACCATCAACAATATGATTGCGCTCACATTTGTACGGAATTACCAAACGGTGAGGATTCCAAAAAGGATTGGTTTGGTAAAGCAACCTCAAATAATAAATTAAAATTTGATAAATTCGTGAAAAAGTTGAAAATGCCCTTTGTGGTTTATGCAGACTTTGAGGCATTTTTGAACCCAATAGAATCATGTAGTAACGATCCATCCAAGCCTAGTACAATTAATATTCAAAAACATGAAGTGTATAGTTTTGGATATTACATTAAATGTTCATATGATAACAGATTATCAAAATATGAGACGTATAGTGGGTCAAACTGTGCACAAGTGTTTATGAATCGCCTTTGTGAAGATGTGAAAACAATATTTAAAAAAAATAGTTTCCAAAAATGTCTCGTTCCATTATCAGATGAAGATAAAATTAAAATTTCAAATTCAAACATATGTCATATTTGTGAAACTGAGTTAAATGAAGATCTTTTTTACGATTTTGATTGGCACACTGGCAGTTTTAGGGGTGTTGCACATCAAGTGTGTAGTTCTAAGTACAGAACCCCTCGTCATATTCCAATATTTTTACATAACCTCAGTCATTACGATGCTCATTTCATTATCCATGCATTAAACCTCGATGATGACAAAGTTGAAGTTATTCCACAAAATAAAGAACGATACATATCATTTTCAAAACAGTTAACAATAAATAATCAACCAGTAAGTTTAAGATTCATAGATTCATTGAAATTTTTATCGTGTAGTTTAGATCAACTAGCTAAAAATCTTAATGATGATCAGTTTACAGAACTAAAAAGGAACTATCCTAATAATGAAGATTTTTCACGTTTAAGACGGAAAGGTATTTATCCTTATGAATTTATGTGTAATAGTGATTGCTTGAAACATCCATCACTTCCTGATCAACACCAATTTTATAGTTCACTCACAGATTCAAATATCTCAAATGATGATTATAATCACGCAAAAGATATTTGGCAACATTTTAAGTGTAGTAGTATGTCTGATTATTCCAATTTATATTTAAAAACTGATGTTTTACTTTTGACTGATGTATTCGAAAACTTTAGAAAGCTTTGTATTAAAACTTATGGATTAGATCCTGCTCATTACTATACTGCCCCAGGTTTAAGTTGGGATGCAATGTTAAAATTTACCAAAATAGAATTAGAATTGTTAACGGACTATGACAAAATTGCTTTTTTTAAAGCTGGTATTAGAGGGGGTGTATCTCAGTGTAGCAATCGTTTTGCTAGAGCAAATAATAAATTCATGGAAGATTATGATAGTGAAAAACCTAATTCATATCTAACATATTTTGATGCGAATAATTTATATGGTTGGGCAATGTCTCAATCTCTTCCTGTTGGTGGTTTCGAATGGATAGATTCTAATACAGATTATAATGTGTCGGATAACTCTGATTTCGGTTATGTTTTAGAAGTTGATTTGGAATATCCTGATGAACTTCATAATTTGCATTCTGACTTTCCGTTATGTCCTGAAAACATATGTGTGGGTAATACTAAAGAAACTAAATTAGTTCCTAATTTAAATAATAAAAATAAATACATCATTCACTACAGGAATTTAAAACAATGCATTGAAATGGGGATTAAATTAATTAAAGTACATAGAATTTTAAAATTTAAACAGAGTTCTTGGTTAAAGAAATACATAGACTTAAATACTAGTTTGAGAACGTTAGCTACATCAAACTTTGAAAAAGACTTTTTTAAATTAATGAACAATTCTGTCTTCGGTAAGACTATGGAAAATATTGAAAAAAGAGTAAACGTTAAACTACTAACTCACTGGGATAATCGTGGTAAAGTTTTAGGTGCTCAGGATTGGATTGCAAAACCAGAATTCCATAGTTTATCAATATTTTCAGAACATTTAGTTGCAATACAATTACACAAAACAAAATTAATTTATGATAAGCCGATTTATTTAGGATTTTGTATTTTAGATATATCTAAGACCCTTATGTATGAATTTCATTATAACTACATGATTAAAAAGTTTCATAATAAAATTAAGTTATTGTACACCGATACCGATAGTTTGATATATCAAATTTTTACAGACAATTTTTATGAGGATATAAAACCAGATCTACTTCACTATTTCGATACATCAGATTACCCGGAAAATAATATTTACGGATATCCAAAAATAAATAAAAAAAAGTTAGGTTTTTTTAAAGATGAGAATAATGGTAAAGTATTGAAGGAATTTGTAGGGTTGCGATCAAAAATGTATGCCTTAGAAATAGAAGATAAATTTATAGCAAAGGCAAAAGGGGTTAACAAAAGTGTTACCAAAAAAATGAATATGGAAAATTACAAATCGTGTTTGTTTAATAAAAATGTATTATATTGTAGTATGCTTCGATTTAAGTCAATCAAACACACTATTTTTACACAAAAAATAAATAAAACATCTTTATCATATAATGATACCAAACGATGTATTATGAACAACAACATTGATACATTGGCCTGGGGACATTATAAATTACGCTAAGTGTAATACTTTTTACTTTTATTTCTGTGTGTATATACAAATTTTGTACTGATTGTAAAATTATGATATTACTGTAATGTTATATAATAGTTTATTACATATTTAAAATTTATTGTTTGATTGTAAATAATGTAAAATAATTGTAGTTTTTATTTGTGTGCTTAAATTTGACGTTGAGGTGATTGTGAAATTCTGATAAGTACTAATTGTGTTAGAAATAGTATACAGATCATTCTGTTTTTCACAAATTACATGTTTTATATAATTTTAGCAATATATATATATATTTAATTTTTACACCAAAATTTTCATTTTTATTTCATCCCTTTAAAACTCTAGACGTGTGAAATGTTTCACTTTATCCATCCGTTTACTGCTATTGTGGCAGGACCAAGTGGATGTGGGAAGTCAAATTTTGTAACAAATTTCATAAAATCAGTTAAAGAAATATGTAATTGTGATTTTAATCAGATCACATGGTGCTTTGATGAAATGCAGGCTTTAAATAATTTACCAAATGTTAACTATCATCAAGGAATTCCAAATCTTAATATGTTTGATGGTGAAAACCCACACCTTATTATTATTGATGATCTAATGAGAGAGTCTGATGGAAGAATTGTGGATATATTTACAAAAGGTAGTCATCACAGGAATCTTAGTGTATTTTATTTAACACAAAATTTATTTCATCAAGGTAAAGGTCAAAGAGACATTTCTTTAAACTCAAGTTATATAATTTATTTTAAAAACCCTCGAGATAAAACTCAAATAAGATATTTAGCACGACAAGTGTCACCAGATAACCCAAAATTCATTGAAGACGCCTACAGGGATGCAACTTTAGAAGCGCATGGATATTTAATGGTAGATTTAAAACAGAATACAAATGATTTTTGTCGTATCAAGACAAATGTATTCCCATTTAATGGTTACTGCACAGTCTACGTCCCCACGAAAGAGTTTAAATACACCAAGAATCAAACAATTCAAATCATTTCTAAATGATACATCGTCGACTCACAACGCATAAACATTTGCTAAACGCTTTGCAGTTTAAATACACCAAGAATCAAACAAAACAAATCATTTCTAAATGATGCATCGTCGACTCACAACGCATAAACATTTGCTAAACGCTTTGCATACGCTTAAACCAAAATATCAAAGAGCGTTACTTAAAACGTGTGATGAAGAAGAAATAAATTGTATTTGTGAATGTATTCATAACGTTTTACAAGGAAAGATACCTCTTAAAGATCAAGATAAACAAAAATTGAATAAACACAAAAATATACTCCGTAAACTGGTGCATAAGTGTAAACATAAACTAAGAAAAAATATTATTATACAAAAAGGAGGGGCTTTCTTACCAATAATATTAGGTGCAATATTGAGTGGATTAGTAAGTGGACTAGCCAGTTAACATGGAAAATGCTAAGAAAATGATACTTATTGAACCGGGATTGATT
Organism: Aporophyla lueneburgensis; assembly: GCA_932294355.1. NCBI lineage: Eukaryota > Metazoa > Arthropoda > Insecta > Lepidoptera > Noctuidae > Aporophyla > Aporophyla lueneburgensis. The sequence goes on along the minus strand of OW028745.1, from coordinate 23,916,819 downwards.
GAAAAATTAAAACAAGAAAATAAGGTTACTAGTAATTTGTCTCGATTAGATATTGAAATGCAAAATATTATGAATAGTAAGACGGAAGACCGAAAGAAGTGGATGTTATATTTACAAACACTACAAAGATACCTTCACTTTACCGAAGAGGATCGTCAACCACTCAGATTACCAATTTATTCTGATACATCTAATGAAGATTCAAATGGGTCTAAAATTGGTTTTAAAAATAAAGATAGAGATCTAAAAAGTTCAGTTGATGCTGAATCTTTGTTGGAGGAGAAAGGATCTATTAAAAGTATAGAAAGTGAGGCAAATCCACTGTATTCATCAACACAAATACTCAGTTTAATACCAAAAACTTATAATAAAAAAGGTGAGTCATTATTAAACTTAATTGGAACAAGTAAAAGTAAAATACGTTGGGATAATGAAGGCACAGTCATAATTGATAATGAAAAAATTCCAGGAAGTAATATTGTTGATTTAATAAATGATTCACTTAGACCCTTAAAAAAAAGTGATCCGATAGGGTGGGATAGATTTGCTAAAGCATTAAAAGATATTAAAGTACCACTTACTTATATTGGAAATCCAAAGAGATGTGAGTTTATTAACCAACTTCAAGTAAAAGATCTGAACAAAACCTCTGAGATTGAAGTTCAAGAGTTTTCTACACCGAGCAGTGGAGATAAAAGATCTATAACTAAAATACATAAAAAGATCGATTGGGAAAAATGGACCCCGTACTAGAAGAAATTAACAGGATTTATTATGATCCATCTAACCCCGCTGGTTTTGGTAGTATTGATAAATTATCAAAAGCTATGAAGGGTAAAATGGATAAAAAGCAAGCAAAGGAATGGTTACAATCACAAGAAACATATACATTACATAAACCCATTCGGAAAAAATTCCCGCGTAATAAGTACATTCTATCAAATATTAATGAGCTGTGGCAAGCTGATTTAAGTGATATGCGAACTTATTCTCAATATAATGATGGTTTCAACTACATACTTTGTGTTATTGATGTATTTAGTAAATATGCTTTTGCAAGACCAATGAAAAAGAAAAACTCAGAAACAACTAAAGAATGTTTTGAAAGTATATTTACTGAAAGTAATACAACACCTACTCACATACAATCTGATAAAGGTACAGAATTTGTTTCAAAAGATGTACAAAAATACTTTAAATCCAAAAAGATAAATTACTATACCACTAACAATCCTGATATTAAGGCTAGTATTGTTGAACGATTTCAAAGAACTCTAAAAATGAAAATGTGGCGTTATTTCACTCATAATAATACTTATAGATATATAGATGTTTTACAAGATTTAATATACTCTTATAATCACAGCATTCACTCGAGTATTAAGATGTGCCCATGTGATGTAAGTTCCAACAATATTATGACAGTTTGGACTAATCTTTATGATAGAGGGTCAAACAAACTTTCTCTAGAAAATCCAAAACCAAATTTCAACGTGGGTGATTATGTTCGAATAACTAAATATAAACATGTTTTCCAAAAAGGATATGAATCAAATTGGAGTGATGAAATATTTATTATATCTTCAATAATTGATAGATCTCCATGGGTTGTTTATACAATAACAGATTTACAAAATGAACCAATAGTTGGTACTTTTTATGAAAGAGAATTACAGAAGGTCACTTACAACCCCACCTCACAATATAAAATAGATAAAATAATTGGCACTCGTTATTCGGGTAACAGAAAAGAAGTATTAGTGAAGTGGAAAGGTTATCCAGATAAATTTAACAGTTGGATTTTAGCTTCTAGTTTAAAAGAAATATGAATAAAGAAAGTTTTTATTTAACTTTGCTCAGCAATAGTTCAATGGAATACTTTCCTGATAACAAGACCACAAATTTTTCAACAAAATTACCAAAAGCTATGAAATTAGAAGGTGAATGGGCGGTTGGAGTTGTCGAGTTTCAATATCCATGCACCATGTTTACTGTTCAAGATCATGAAAATGTTGTATACATCACAAAAACCATGTTAATGCCTAATGAAGATAAACCATCAACAGTGTACTACAAAAAACATATTCCCGCTACCAACTACGATAACGTTGAACATATTTTAAGAGCGTTAAATGGTATCAGAGAGAGCTTGAAATTTCGTTATGATGAAATAACAAAATTTGTGTCTGTTTCTGTTTTGGATAAAAATATAACATCCGTAACATTATCACCCAAATTAAGTTTACAACTAGGTTATGAACCAAATACAAATCTCCTAGACAGAAATTTTGGGAAGTGTCCTGCTAATTTACACTTAGGGTTACCATCTCAACTATTTCTATATTGCGACATTATCGATCCTCAGATTGTGGGTGATGTTATGACTCCACTATTAAGAGTCATTTCATTAGATCCTTCAAAATACATTTATGGTGCGAATAAAATGTACATTTTCTCTCCACCTCACTACTTACCTGTTATGCGAAGAGAGTTCGATACGCTGGAAATAGATATAAGATCGAGCACAGGACAAAAAATACCATTCCAGTTTGGAACCGTGTGTGTTAAACTACATTTCCGCAAATTATAATAATGTATTCTCCTCATGATCATCATAAATGTCCATATGAAAATTATTATTCACATCAAGCTGGATCAGGAGTTGGAGTAATTTATAAGGGTTCACCATACCAACGCGGTCATGGTATTGGGAGCTTCTTAGGAGGGTTATTTAGATCAGTTTTACCTTTACTTTCAAGTGGTGCTCGAGTGGTTGGTAAGGAGGCATTAAACGCTGGAGTAGGACTTTTATCGGATATGGTTCAAGCCCGTCCTATGGAAGCCTCAATAAAAGATCGTCTAAAGCAAGTTAGTACAAACTTAAAACGAAAGGCTGATGACAAAATTGATCGATTTAACATGACAGGATCTGGGTATATAAGTAAAAGAAAACGATTGGCCTCGTTCATTCCACCACTAACAGCTAAAGTGAAAGCGACGAAAAAACTTGGTCTAAAACCAAAAAACATCAAAGATATATTTTCAAATTAAGTATGTCTTTCCTTCATAATCATTCTTGTGAGTGCGTTAAGTCAGAATTAGATTTGTTTGCATTACCGTCTACACAAACAAGCATTGAAAATGGATTGTGGATTCACTATAAACCAATTTCATCTCTTGCTGATGATGGACCTATCGAGTTTCAAGTTCCTGGAACAGGCGATGACTACATAGATTTGTCTCATACATTACTCCACATAAAGGCAAAAGTATTAAATCAAGATTCAACAAACTTGATATCAGCTACAGCAGTAGCACCTGTAAATAATTGGTTGCATTCACTTTTTAGTCAACTCGATGTTTATTTAAACCAAAAACTTGTATCACCACCTAATAATACCTATGCCTATCGAGCATACATGGAAACCCTTTTAAACTATGCTCCTGCTGCTAAACAATCTCATCTTACTTGTAGTCTTTGGTATGATGATACAGCAGGAAAAATGGATTCCACAGATGGTAAAAACATAGGATTTGTTAAAAGACAGGAATTAGTTAATGAAAGCAGGGAAATAGAAATGATTGGTCATCTTCATGGTGACATTTTCAATCAAGATAAATTTTTAATTAATGGCGTTGAAATGAGTGTAAAATTAGTTCGGTCAAGAGAGAGTTTTAATTTAATTGCTGGGTCAAATGATGTAAAGTTTAAAGTTTGCATTACGGACGCAACTCTTATTGTTCGAAGAGCACGAATTAATCCAAGTGTATTACTCGCACATCAGAAAGTTTTAGCTTCTACCACTGCTAAATATCCTATTACTCGTGCTGAAGTTAAAGTTTTAACAATTGCATCGGGTGTTCAAGGAAAAACTCTTGATAATATATTCTTAGGACAGGTACCCAAAAGGTGTATTATTGGTTTTGTGAATAATTCTGCATTTAATGGCTCACTTACTAAAAATCCATTTAACTTTGAAAACTATGGTATTAACTCTTTCAGCTTATATATTGATGGTCAACAAATACCTTCCAAAGCTTTGCAACCATCTTTTAATAATAATATATTTACATCAGCATATCATACTCTATTCTCGGGGACTGGTATTCACTTTCTTAATGAAGGAAATGCAATCTCTCGTGAACAGTATGCCAAAGGTTACTGTCTTTTAGCATTTGATTTAACTCCTGATTTATCAGCTAACTCATCAGCCCATTGGAATCTCATAAAGCATGGTAGTGTAAGATTAGAAGTACGATTTGAATCCTCACTAATACAAACAATTAACTGTATTGTTTATGCTGAGTTTGATAATATTATTGAAATAGATAAAAATAGAAATGTTACTGTAGACTATAGTAGTTAGGATTATAATGTGTGTTGTGTTTTAGATATATGTGTTATGTTTAATGCATTTTGTGTGTGTAACTAAAGATAACATTATAAAATTAAATAAAACAAATTGTATGCAATATACTATCAAGGATTTAAAGATTCTTTAAATCATTTTATTATCAAAGAATTGGCCATTGCGAGTCATGATCATACACAGACGTTCTTGGTGAAACCACCATATTCATTCCATTACCTAACACTAGAAGAAAAAAAGCAGGTGAGATGGTTAGAAAGAAATCGAGGAATTTACTGGAGTGAAGGCTACATAGACTACAAAGAGTTTAAACGTGTTATTTTACCATATTTAGAAAATAAAAAAATTATGACAAAGGGTTTGGAAAAGATTACGTGGATTAAAGAGTTATGTGCAAACTGTGAAGTGATTGACATAGGTGAGAAGGGATGTCCTAATTTTGCGACATTAAAAAAAAAGTTCTGTAAAAATAAAACTGATTTTAATTGTGTGAACCATAAATTGAATTGTGCATTGAATAATGCTGTGTGTATTAGAAAATGGTATTTTGATAATAATATGTCTGTATTTAATTTATTTATTTAATAATTATTGTGTTGATCAGTTAATTAAAAATGTCTATGTACTCAAAGTGTTTTATTTAATATAATCAGACCCATATAACAAACTTTAAATTAGCTGCAGCAAAATGATAATCCTAAGCTTTGTGACTCCCACAAAGAATGCGATTTAATATTTACAAATCACTATAATTGAACATTCCTATGACAACCATTGAATAGATTGGTACTGTAATAATCTGCTAATAACAGTAATATCATGGATACACTAGAATTACAAAAACATATGAAAAAGATTCATCCCAGTCTAGAAAATAATGTTTATGCTGCTAATAGACTACCTATGTATACACATGTACCAACGTATATAATATGCAATTTGGATGCGGATGATAAACCAGGTTCACACTGGGTAGCTGTACATATCGATACGAATGGTATCGGTCAATATTTTGATTCATATGGACGAACACCTGAGCGATATCATCTCCAGTTTTTGAAAAGGAATTGTAAGAGATGGGACTGGAATGTTGATAGGATTCAGAATGATTGGACTTCAGTTTGTGGTGAATATTGCTTAATGTATTTGCTATTTAAGTTTCAGGGATGTTCAATGCATAGTTTTACGAACATATTTACAGGGAACACACTGCACAATGATATTTTTGTGGATGAGATCTTCCGCTCATATTTTGTAGAAAAAAGTAATAAAATATTGAAATAAAAATGAATGTGTTTTATTGATGACATAGAAAAGCAGACATACAATGAGTAATAGATAAGAACGCCAAATCAACCGTAGGGCAACAGATTCGTGGGTTCTGGCGCAACGTAATGAGGTGTTCGAAGTATAATAGATAAAAGGATTAGGCGAACAATGGAATGCTAATGAGGGTGCAGGACCACCGGAAATCAATGAGATAACAGTTAATTGATTTGCATAACTCCAGAACCACGCATCCTACGCTAAAATGGACCACAGATTTGAGATCAGAGCACACCAAAACCTTTTTTTTTTTTTTTTTTTTTTTTTTTTTTTTTTTTTTTTTTTTACGATGGGTGCTACAGATTCGCGGGCTCTGGCGCTTGCGCCAGAATCCGCGAATCACTACTACTGACGTACGCAAATATCGTGAGCAATTAATGACAAGATGACAGAATGTAAAAGGATTTCTAAGGTGCGATGTCAAAGATAGAGGAACGAACTATCACTTTGTATAGAAAGCTGTGTCTATTCTTCGTAGAAATAGAAAGCGTCATGCTAAGCCTATAGGCAGTTTCAGAGATAAGCGCGTTTAAACAATCAAATTCTTATGCTTTAATAGTACTTGTTCCTGCGCCTTCTTCCGCGTCAAACTTGCTCGCATCGAATAGCCTGCTCGTGCAAGTACTTCGTATTCGTAACTTTTTTTCTCAGGCCCTAGCGCAGTGTTATAGCCTATACCTTTCCTCGATAAATGGGATATACAACATATTCGAACCAGTTCCTGCGATTAGCGCGTTCAACCAAACTTTCACCTTTATACAATGATAAGTATAAATATAATTATATAAAACAATACGTATAAAATAGATAGCTAAAGATACAGTTTTTAAAGGTTGGCGCTCCTGCCGGCAAATCAATACTCTGAGATTAACACCATTATTAATGTAGACTGCCAAGAAAATATTTATTACACAGGTAAACCTGTGTAACATGTGTGACACATCATGCCTCTTAAACAATCAATACTAGCTGATACCCCTTGTAAGACTAGCTGTCATATTTTTGGGTTTCTGACTTCCATATCGACTGGACTACAGTTTCTACGTCTTTCCTATTCTTTAAAAATTTTATCATCAAGCACGTTTCAGATAAGTCGAAAACGATGTTGCCACGCAATCGTATCGTTAGATATAAATACGATCTTTGAACAACGATGTTAATTAAGTATTTCACACCGATCCCTTTCAATCGGATTCGGCATTAATATGTTTTGAGGCAAGTTCTTTGCTTTTAACTGGGTAATCTTCTTGTTAGACGTATTGTTGTTTACAATACTTAATTACACGTGTTTAGAGATGCTTAATAAGTATAATTCTAACTTTTGCGTGGTTAAAAGCTGTTATAAATTGATTAGTCCCCTCTTTGAGGAGTGGCTAGAGAGGTGCCACGGCACGCGGCGTCCTCACCTTCCGCCTAATGCAGGCCCTCACCGGTCATGGTTGCTTCGGGAGGTTCCTGTTCCGCATAAAGTGGGAGGAAACGCCCGAGTTTTTCCATTGCGAGGATCGCCCTGAGGATACGGTGGAGCATACGGTGGAGGTGTTCCCTTCCTGGGCAGAGCACCGCCGTGTCCTCGTGGAGGCGATCGGCGGCGGCGACCTCTCGCGTCCGGCTCTGGTGCGGGCCATAGTACGGAGCGAGAGGGCATGGGAAGCCGTCACCTCCTTCTCCGAAGCAGTAACTCTCGCGAAGGAGGAGGCGGGGCGCGTGAAATAAAGGCAATCTTTCCCTCTCACGCCCTTAGCCGCCGCAGAAGGAGACGCCCCGGGCGTCGGGAGTCGATTGCGGACTCCCGACCACCGTAGGCGCGAGCTTGCGGGCGGCGAGCAACGAGTAGCTCGCCGCCTGGTAAAGACCAGGCTCGGGTCGATGGCGCGTTGTGTTCCACGCGCGCCTCAAAAAGATGTCATCAGTACTAAAGGGGTCTGCTAGGACCGATGCCTGCCAGGGTCGCGAGATTGTTCAAAGGAGATACCGTGGCCCTGGCATATGGGTAACTGAAGGAACACGGGTGGGTTTTAGTCAGTAAAAGTCTGACACGCCCTTCCGCTCCGCCCAGAGCGGGAGACGTCATTTGATGATTTCCCATCCAACAAAAAAAATCTTCCTCATGAATTATTCTGCTTATTGGTGAATACCGTGTGTAATTCGTTCGGGGGATTTTACTTTTGAGTTTCTAATGTTCAGACAAACAGTTTTTATATGTTATTATGCTGATTTTAGAATATGTTGGAATCATAGTTAAATGGTTCTTCTAGCACTTGAGTCTTGAGTTCAAGGGCAAAATAATGGAAATGAATACAATATTTAATCATTTCTTTGTGGTTTGATACATTGTCATCATAATCAGCCCATGTTGTTGCTGCAACACTGCGGCCCAGTGCGGGTTGGTAGATGACACATGTCTTAGAATGTTCGGTTCTAGAACATAACGGTTTCCTCACGATGTATTCCTCCACCATTTTGAGAGCGGTTGTGATTAAATTACAATGTACACAAAATAAAGCACCTGCCTTTTTTTGTGAATGGGAAATCATCAGATGACGTCTCCCGCTCTGGGCTGAGTGGAAGGGTATGTCAGACTTTTACAGACTAAAACTCATCCGTGTTCCTTTAGTTGCCTATATGCCAGGGCCACGGTAACTCTTTCGAACAAATCTAAGAAAAAACAACAACAAATCTGAAGCAAATTTGAAACAAATCAACAAATCTGAAAAATGAAAGCCGTGGTGATGATATTATTTGCAACAAATAAAACGCCTGCCTGTTCGAACCCACGACCTACAACTCGTAATTCGGGGCTGATACCACTGAGCCACCACTGCTCTCCATTGTGTGATACATTTTCATAATTACTTTGAATTCTGTGATCTGACATAATTCTCGGAGTTGCTTTTTTGCCTCATCCAATCACAAAGTTTCAAACAAAACGCTTTCCTTAAAAACTTAATTATTGTCACCAAATATTCCTAATAACTGAATTAGTTCAAAACATTTTCAATGTCATTTCACGTCGGTAACTATGGACTTTAATTAATGTTCCATGAAAATATTTCCGCTTCAAGTCCTTTAAAACCTTTCCGTTACAAGAATTTGTAATGACAAATAAATTGAATTATAAATTCCTGTAATTATTTTCACTCGGGACGCGTATCTTAGGTACCGAGATCAAAGACAATATTCTTATTCGATTACCTGCTTTTGATATACTGCTTACAAGTAAGGCCATAGGTTTGAACCTAACGAAGCACTTTACTTCGTGTAAATTGATTCATCACCATTGCTCTCTAAACGGTGAAGGAAAATATCGCGAGGAAATCGGCTTGTTCTAGACCCAAAAATTCGACGCCATGTGATATTCGCCAATCCTGACTGGGCCAACGTGGCGGTTTATGACCCATTCCCACTCTGTTAGAGGAGGCTTGTATCCCACGATACATATGCGATGGTGTACCGCAATATTATAATGAATTACTACCTCTTTCTGAGGAAAGACTAGATAATATCATAGTCTTCTTGTTCGTTTTACCTATGCTTATAACATGGTTAAATCAGGGAGCTTACCACCACCTCTTATAGCAGTAATGGAGCTATACAGCCTTATCATCTGCCTAACTTTTTTCCTACAATATTGGGGGCCGGCCTCCATTATATGCAGATGTAGCTGAATACAAGTATTTTATATTGAGCGGCTGCCTACCAGACCTCCATAAAACAGTTACTGAGCACTGCAATACCCCGTATAAGACTGGTGGGCAGACTCAGACTTCTGACTACCCGTAACGACTGTTAAGGATCTACAAGTGACAGACGGGGCGGGGGGTCTGGCTTTGCAGCCTGTAGAGTGAACGAATGGTTAAAATTGAGTGAGCGAGAGTAGTGAGTTTGTGTTTCATTTAACAAAAAAAATGGGTCAATATTCTTTTAGAACAGAGCACAGGTATGTCTGCTCTGCTTAGCGGGGGTACTAGTGCCCCAGATAACAGCCAATGCACTTTAAAATAAAAATAAAATATTCTGCAATCCCAGGATAGTTTAAAAAAGTATTGGTCTCGTAATTCAAAGTTTACTTTAAGAACTTCAAAAATGAAAAATTGTTTTTTTATCAATAATCTCCCAAATTATTATTTTAGCTATAAACTACCTTTCATTTGATATTATTAAATTAGCTTTTACATTATTTTAATTAAAATATATTTTCTTGTGTCATCGCCTAAGTAAGGCGATGATTACTCGTATCGCGAACAAAATAATCTTTATGAGTGTGCTCTAACGTAGTGATGGGTCGCGTGTAAGTTCTGCCGAATCCAGAATAACTTTGGTTTTAGTAGTCTCCTTATAATTATTGCCTACTACCATGTCCAGCTTTGCTCACGTGACTGTGATAGATCTATTGGCATTATCAGTTAATGGCAACATCAAGACATAATATATTTGTAACTATAGCTTCAGCCCACAGTTCGCCCGTGTGACAATGAAAAGTATCCATGCCTGTGTCCTTCCCCAGATTTCAAAGTATCCCTATAAAACCTGGATCCTGCGACACAGGGTATCACAGTGCGGGATCCAGTGTCACATCTAAATACTGTAAAACTTTTATGAACCAATAAATATATTACTATTACTATTATTAAACGGGAAACACCAAAGGTTATTTTAAAACTGTCTGGTGACAGGAAGCATTCCAACAGTTTTGTAAGCTCTTAAAATTTTCATAGTTTTTAATTTATTAACAGCACCTTTTGGTACAATTTATCAAATTTTTGTATTTCTTTGGTACACAAGTTGTATTGTTTCTGAAAGACTAGGAACTATGGAGAATGGAGTACAACAGAGGTACCTGCAAATTCATAATAACTATCACTGCTCACTCAAACTGACACAAGTTAATTTACCGTATTCAAATACGGTAAATTAACTTGTGTCAGTTTAACCAGAATGTCTATTTACAGGTAACCCAGCAAATTCATTATATCTATTATCGTTCTTAATTACGGTAAAGTTACTTTTATCAGTTAAAGCAGCATGTTTATTTACAAGTTACTAAACTGATTTTGAAAATATCACCCACAAAGGCCAAAAGCTGAAATGAGGTAATAGTAGTTACTACTAGGGGAAGGCCGGGCAAATTGGACACCCTGGGCAAAGCGGATACACTCCATTATTTCAAAATGGTGCGCCTAACTGCGCTCTAGTCGAGCCACGAGGTGCTCCCCGCGACCCTCAGTTGTAAGCAAATAGAGATAAAGTGAGGTCACAAGTCATTTGCGAAATAAATAATAAAATTAAAAAGTGAACATTTCTTACGACTTTTCAAGGTACGTAATTCTAGGCTAGATTACCTATTAAAAGTGCATATCTTCGTGCAGAATTACTGCTAGTTATATTGGGAATTTGTTTCTAGATTCGATTTTAGGGTAGGTTAAATTCAACAAGTACATGTTGGGCAAAGTGAACACGGGCAAAGCGGATACCGTATCTACATTGTTTTGCCCATATGAATTTACAAGATTTCATTTAATTTTTCCTTTTCTTTTATTCTGTCTGTGTATGTGTGTGTCGGTCTGTCTGTCTGTATTGAAATGTTACTGGTTTACATTTGACCCACTTGCCGGTGTCCAATCAATCTGAAATGAAAGATGCACGGCTTACGAGGGAAATGGCATATTTATTTGTGACAACTCCACTGATGACTGATTAGTTGTATTCTTTATTATTGTCTCCTTTATTTAACTATGTTTTTTTTATATAGTTTGGTCATTCTTCCTTAATAAACCATGTGTTCACTTTGCCCTATGAGTCTATCCGCTTTACCCGGGGGATGGGGCAAAGCGGATAGCGGTACCCACTTTAATTTGATTTTTAATTATAAGTAAAGTACTAATGTTACGTGATTTTTGTTGATTATGTTGAAAACTTCAATAAATACTGTTTCTAATTCAGTCATTATTGTTTATATATCTGTAAAGGCTACCTTCCTATAGGCCGATAAACGTTAAGGTGTCCACTTTGCCCGGCCTTCCCCTACTTTCAATAACACCGAAATGTAAAATGAATTTCGGTCCAACACTAATTTACAGAGACCGCAGTGCATCCAATAATGATTTTCCACTTCAAACACTAATGATAATGGGTATTTTACTTACTCATTGAGTTGCAATTTACGTTCATTAATTACAATCGTACAATATATTTATGGAAAATCTGACCACCAGTCCTTGCCAAAGGGTGTCGTGTTTACCCAGTAACTGGTTTGTGGAGTTCATATAGGCAGTTGTTCCATGTAAAATACTAGTATTTATCTGCATCCAGTTAGACTGCAAGTCGACCATAACATAGTTGAGGAAGCTAGGCTAGCTAGGCAGATGTTGTATTATATTTATTCAGCTGTTCTGTAAAAACCTCACCGTGAAAACTTTGGTGAAGTCAGCTTGAATCGAGCTGTCATTCTACCTGATAGGGAATATTAAAGACTGAAAATTTTAACAGCTTTTAATTTTCTTTTTTGTGTGTTTTTTTTATTAAATTTTTTTTAGTGTTTGAATTTCCTGTGCATTTCCTAAATTATTTTATTTTTCTCAAAAAACTGTAATTTTAATTTAAATTATAGTTTATGAACTGTAATTTTAATTAAAATTATAGTTTATCAACTGTAATTTTAATTTTTTAGGGTTCTGTACCCGAAGTTTAACCAACGGAACCCTATTTCTAAACCTCCGCTATCTCGTCTGTTTGTCAGCGACCTGTATCTCATGATCCGTAAGGCCAAGCGGGCTCCACGATTTTTTGTCGAGCGATTATTTTGTCGCAGAAATGCAACGTATGGATTTATATGTATGTGCGCGCATATACAAGAAAAAAATCGCATAAATTAAATCGTGGTGAGCGCTTGGCCTAATAGGTAAAGCGTTAAAATCAAGAATTATTTGTTGTGTATTTCTGTTGTCGCTTTGCTACAGAAATACACAACAAATAATAAAAATAATACCAAAGTTAAAAATTGTAGATCTACATACAAGAATCGTTTTTTCCGGCTATTGTAGCTTTGTGGTACGGAACCTTTGTGTGCGAGCCCGACTCCGACGGGTTTATTTTTCTCAGTTCACTTTAAGTTTTTGCGGTGATATTTTTACAGAATAGACGGGATTTTTATGTGTCATTTACAAAATGTTCAAACAAGCATGTTTATGTCGCCTATTTGAGTGTCTGATTCTAAATGTCGAGAATCCCATTAGATTGCCTAAGGACGAATGATTATATTCCTACTAGCTTTTGCAAGCGGCTTCGGCCCGCATATCTATACTAATAGTATAAAGAGGAAACCTTTGTATTTTTGTATGTTTGTATTGAATAGGCTCAAAAACTACTGGACCGATTTCAAAATTTCTTTTACCATTACTTAGAGGGATTCTTCCGAATCCGTATAGGCTATATGTTGCGTACCGTTTATTATCTGTGCGCCTAATGGAATGCGCGTGTAACGAAGTGACATCTGACTTGTCATTTTTTGACGTTGACACTTGACAGCGCTCTTGATTTGCCGCTAAAAGAAGCGTCGGTCGCGTGTTGAGTTCCGCGACGCGTTTGTTGAAATTAATCCCTTTAAATCGATCCGTTTGTGACAATTAGTCGTGATCCAATTGTATTAATTGTAATAACCCCCAATTTGAAGAAATAACACGGGTTTTGGACATATTTTCGATAAATAGTTTGAAGGCTATGCAAAGTGTGACGCTGTTGGGACGAGTGATTTGAAGACCGCATGCTGTGATCGTCTCCAGCCTAATTGGAAGCGGAATCTAACCTGAAGAATACTCGTAACGTCACGACACGATACACATACACTCACTTACATACAGAACTCCAGGTTGGCACCAGAGCAGTGTCCTTCAACCAACAGGTAAGTGTTTGATTTGATTGTTTGGCTCCGCGCACGGCGGACAGTACGCTAGCCACTTTTGTTTCCAGAGCCCCACGATTATAACTCTTCCACTGCGCATTTGAAATCGTATTGTACGGGGTCTAGTCTGGCAGCGTACATTTTGGTATGCAGAGCGCGGTTATGAGACATATAACCGACAGATTGGTAATTTACAGTAGGCTAATTACTTGGCAGTCTCTATAAGGGAAGTAGTAATTCGCTGTAAATGTTTGTTAATGGTAATTAATTGGTATTTGAAATAATTTGTTTAAATTTATTGAGACGGGTAACCTGATGCTGCCAAGGTCAGCCGGGCTAATAAAGTGGATTGGATTGGGCTGTGTTGCAGCCCCTTGTTGTAGCCCCTTTTTGTGTCTTATCTGTGTTGTATTGAATGTCAGGAAGACATTAAAATATTGAGTTTGTACCACTGATATGGTTATTTGTGAAAATTAATATTTGAAATTGGCATTTTGAGTATTACCATTGTTTGAATTGGAATAAAGGTTCATTGTTGTTGTACCATTAACAAAGTGGTTTGTTAACTTAACATTTGGAATTGGATATAGAATTTGAATATTTGAATTGAATATCATATTGACAGTTTTGAACGTTGACATTGGTTTGAATTAAAATAAAACTTTATTTTTGTTAATTAAATTAGAACCAGTTATTTATTGTTTGAACTTTGTTACTTAATTATTTTGTTTGGTATATTGAATTGTATTGTTTGTGCAATGGCATACAAAGCGGTGAGAGAGGCAATCAGTGGATTGACCACACAGCTGCGGTGGTTCGCTTCAGCTGCAGCGACCGCTGAGCGCCAGGATCTTGAGGGGATCACTCTTGCTCGGTTCGAGCAGTTGAACTTGAGACTCGGCAACATTGATGCTCTGCTCACCCGCTACAACCAGTACATTTGTGAAGTGGATTTGGAAGTGCTGGATCAGGCAGCACGTGACAAGGTCCTTGCTGACTACGACCAGATCTTGGACCTGGGGGATGTCATTGGTCAACGTGCTCGGGAAATATTGGGGAGCCGGACACCTGTCCAGGTCAAACCGGAGACCTCGGTTGTTTCAGGTCCCGGACTATTGAGTAGACTGCCTAATTTGGAACTGCCACATTTTGACGGTCGTCTGGACCACTGGTTAAGTTTCCAAAACCTGTTTGAAAGTTTGGTTGATGCACGCTCGGACCTCAGACACGCCCAAAAGTTGGCCTATTTGTTGTCTGTCCTGGAAGGTGAGGCCCGAGCCTTGGTACAGCATCTGTCGTTGACTGACTCAGCCTACCCTACCGCTGTGGAGCTACTCACCCGGCGGTACCAAAATAAACGTTGTTTGGCTGACGTTCATATTGCATTGATTTTGGGGTTACCGGTCATTACTAGTTTGTCAGCATTGCGTACTGACCTGTTGAACCCGTTGGTGGCAGCGACCAACGCTTTAAAGCAATTGGACTTGCCGGTGGACCAATGGTCTTACCTTTTGGTGCACGTTGTGCTGCAACGGCTTCCTGCCGATTTGAGGGCTCGTTTCGAGCAAAAATATGGTGGGGATAGTGTCACACATCTCCCCCCATTTGATGACCTCGTCCAATTTTTGGAGGATGAGTGTCGGTTTGTGGACAACTCTGGCGTTGCCACTGAGTCATGCCAGCCGTCTTCCCGGCCACGAGACCAGGGACGGATTAGGGCTCGCGGGCCTGTTGATGGTCGCCCCGCCGCTCGTTTTGCTGGCACCCAGAGTCGTCCTGGTTGTGAGTTTTGTAGGGACACGGGGCATGGCATGGCAACTTGCGCGGCCTTTTTGAAGTTGCACGTGAGTGCCCGCCGCCGAATTGCCAATGCACGCCGCCTGTGCTTCTCTTGTTTGGGGGCTCACTTCCATCGGGACTGCCCCAACCCCCGCCCTTGTAGAATTTGTAGGGGTTCCCATTTGGACATTTTGTGCGCTAACGCGAACCACGCTGGCAGACCAGCCTCTGATGAAGGTTCGCGTACGGGGGGGTACCATGGAGTTGGTCACCGGGCTTCTGCCTCGCCGGTTCAGAACCGAGGAGAGGCCCGCAATTTTGAGCGCCGCACTCCACCCCCCGCGCAAGTTGATCGGGAGCCGCGCGACCGCCATTTGGTCTCCCCGCGTAAAGGCGATTACGCAATTGTTGTTAGGCACCGCTGGCCAGACCAGCACCGCCTTCCCTCCCCTCCTTTGGCGGAACGTCCCCGGTTGGAGTCACGCCCCCCGCCATTCAGGCCTCCGGTGGGATATGCCAATCCAGCGATGGCGCGTGGCTCGGGACACCGCGCGGACGAGGAGTTTGGCCCCCATCCTCGTCGCGAGGGACTTGAGCTTGGGTGCGGAGCCTGGGTGTGCGGCGATCGGTCGCCGCCCAGGCATTGTTAGGACATTGGCGCCTGCCCCGCTAAGGTACCCCTCAGATTGACACGGTTTTGTTGCCAACGGCATCGGTCAGGTCTGGGGGCCCACGGGGGACTCTGTTGTGGTCCGTGTCATTATGGACATGGGAGCCCAGGGTTGCCTTTTGTCTATTGTTTTGTTGTTTTGTTTGTATTGTTTTGGGCAAAATTGTTTTCTTGAGCGCCTTTGGACTGCGGGACTTGGCTGGGACGAGCCAATTCAAGAAACCCTGTTGGAAGATTGGCTCCAATTTGTATCCGCACTCCCTGCAGTCAACGAGGTCGTGTTACCCCGCGCTATCCTCCCCCCTGGGAGCTACTCTGCTACCCTTGTTTGTGATGCGTCTCCGCACGGTTATGCAGCTGTTGTTTGTCTGCGCACCGTCTGCGCACAGGCCAGGTGAATTTGTCACTGGTCTTGGCCAAGAGCAAGGTGGCCCCCCTCCGGACGACACTGACCACCCCTAAGTTGAATTGTCAGGGGCGGCGCGTCTTGTGCGTCTATTGAACCACGTTGCTCACACTTTGGGTGGAACTGTGGACATTCGGGCTTCTTACGCCTGGACGGACAGTCAAATTGCTTTGTGTTGGTTGAAGACGTCCGTCCACTCTTTGGAGGTCTTTGTTGCGTACCGAGTGTCCCAGATTCAAAATTTTGATACGCCTTTGATTTGGAGGCCCTTGCCTGGAGATTTGAACCCAGGCGCCGTGGCCTCACGTGGGTGCATGGCACCCCGCTTGTTTGCTTGACCCCTATGGTGGGGTCCAGACTGGCTGACTCACCCCGAGGATGATTGGCCTCGATCGCCAGTCTTGATGTCGGGTCCTTTGCCCGGGCTCAAGGTGCTCGTTGTTGGAACAAAGGACCCTGAGTTTTGTTGAGTCGATAAAGCTCCCTCGACAAATTGTTGAATTGTTTTTCTGTTGTTGAATTGTTGGTGACTGATCGTCACATTAAGAACTCGCATGCCGGTTGCAATGCGCTGTTGGCCATTCTGCAGCGAGAGTTTTGGATATTGTCGGGAGCCGTTAGTGAGTTGAACCCCTTTTGGACGATACGGGTCTTTTGTTGTTTGGTTGTTGACGGTTGAGTCACTCTAGCCTTCCTTATGGGGTCCGTCACCCCCTTTTGTTGCCTAAGGAGGGCCATTAAATTGTGGTTGTTATTGTTGTTTGTTGTTTGTTATTGTTTGACCCGCCAGCCTGCCCCCATTGGGGGGGTATTTTGCGGCTGCGGTGAAGGCGGTTAGGGACTCTGGCGCAGATTGTTGGGAGACACCGTTCCCACCTTTAAGGAGTTAGCTACGGTATTTTGCCGCATTGAAGCTGTGTTGAACTCGCGTCCATTGTGCCCGCTGTCTTCGGACCCGAACGTCTTGGACGCCCTGACACCGGGCCATTTTTTGATTTGACAGCCACTTGCCGCCCTGCCGGAGCACCCTTTTGTCGATGTGAGCCAAAATTGGCTATCGCGGTTTCAGTTGGTGCAGCAGCTCGCTCGGAGTTTTTGGAAGCGTTGGAGCTTGGAGTATTTGCACATCCTCCAGCAGCGCGTCAGGTGGACTGATAAAACGCAACCTTGTCGGGATTGCCAAGTGATTAGCGGACGGGAAGGCCCGTCCGGGGGGGGTAGATGTTGCGTACCGTTTATTATCTGTGCGCCTAATGGAATGCGCGTGTAACGAAGTGACATCTGACTTGTCATTTTTTGACGTTGACACTTGACAGCGCTCTTGATTTGCCGCTAAAAGAAGCGTCGGTCGCGTGTTGAGTTCCGCGACGCGTTTGTTGAAATTAATCCCTTTAAATCGATCCGTTTGTGACAATTAGTCGTGATCCAATTGTATTAATTGTAATAACCCCCAATTTGAAGAAATAACACGGGTTTTGGACATATTTTCGATAAATAGTTTGAAGGCTATGCAAAGTGTGACGCTGTTGGGACGAGTGATTTGAAGACCGCATGCTGTGATCGTCTCCAGCCTAATTGGAAGCGGAATCTAACCTGAAGAATACTCGTAACGTCACGACACGATACACATACACTCACTTACATACAGAACTCCAGGTTGGCACCAGAGCAGTGTCCTTCAACCAACAGGTAAGTGTTTGATTTGATTGTTTGGCTCCGCGCACGGCGGACAGTACGCTAGCCACTTTTGTTTCCAGAGCCCCACGATTATAACTCTTCCACTGCGCATTTGAAATCGTATTGTACGGGGTCTAGTCTGGCAGCGTACACTATATTTTATCCCGGAAAATAGATAGGATTTTTCGTGGTAGTGAAAATTGTGGAGTAAGGCGTCGAAAAAACTGCCGTACGTTAACGATTCTCGCGAACGCTGCCTAAATGGTTAGAGATGTATGGTTGACTTCTATAGAAAAGTTGTAGAACTCAATAATGCCTACAAAAAAGTCCGCGATAGTATAAACCAAACATTTATATTTTAGCCATTATAACCACTTTTCCATAGAATAAAAGTAATTAAAATTATTAGCCTATGTTTATTGATCATATTATCGTCAAATACTAATTCCTTATCCAAATAAACTATTTATTGAGCAAGATTGTTTCAATAGCTATAAATTACTTTTTATTTTATTCCAATCGGACAATCCATTCAAAAGATATTACGAATTTAAAATTGTGATTGGTATTAAAATGAATGATGGTGTCGCACGACTCGCACGGCGAAACCACAGGGGAGGGGGGTGCACATCTATGAAGCAGGTTGCCGGCGGAAACCAATATGTTTTAATGCCATCTATAAATACTACTGCGAACATAGTGTATAGTGAAGCATTAAGGTAAAGAGAAAAAAAAAAAAAAAAAAAAAAAACAAAAATTAAAAAAAAAATTAAAAACAAAAATAAAAGAGTTAAGCAGGTACGAAACAAAGAAATGTAACACGAATAAAAAACCTATAAAAACATACATACAAAACAATTTTTTTTTCAGAGAGCTTAAAAAATAAATGTCCACCCGTGCGAAGCCGGGGCGGGTCGCTAGTTATACATATAATCCTTCCAATCATTCTGTCTGTTGATGAAAACCGCATTAAAATCCGTTGCGCAGTTTAAAAGATCTAAACGTAACTACAAATGCAAGAAGTGACTTTGTTTTATACATGTTAAGATAATCGACCCTTGTCTACGGCTGACTTCTATAAAAACAAGGGCGTTTACGCACAATATTGGAATTTCTATAGATAACTAGTATAATGTTGATTAATTTAGAATTCACTTTTACAGAGCCAATATGATGACTACAAAATTTTCTAGCCAACTATTCTACCTTCAAAGTACAGAATATAATAAAAATAAATTGCTGTAGACGCAAAACACGATGTGGAGATTTGTTCTAAAAATATGCACAGGCGCGTACAAAGGGGATTATAAGGTTTTCTTTGTTATCAAAGTCTAGTCGATGTGCTTGGTATTGCAGTGCACGGTTACCGTCTCCAATTCGTTTAGTGTTGCTTGCCAATCTTACACAATTTGTGGCTATTAATATTACAACAGGCGCTTTAGGTATGCGCTAGTTTATGCCCAGCTCTGTGTAATAAGGGGCAACGGCGACGAGTGAGTTTACTCGACCTGAGCCCTCCTGGCTCCTGGGTTTCGTCCAAATTCAGTATCTATTAAAGGCTAAATTACGCATAGACATAGTTTAAAACCTGTCTTTTTATTATAGTACATTATTTAGTCATAGATATGTCGTCGTCGCCCTCGAAGTTTTCTCCCTTCTTCATAGAGAAAATATAAGCAGCCCAGCCTTAAGCGAAAACCTAAATCTGCGCCTGAGTGAGGGCAACAATGACACGATTATTCGAGGTTGTAAGTCAAGGTAGTGATAAAAGTAGACTTAAAAAATTTGAATAAATAAATAAAAAAAAACCGGCCAAGTGCGAGTCGGACTCGCGCACCGAGGGTTCCGTACAAATCTGTAGGTATTCTCGGTTTAAAAATATATATTTTTTTTAATTTTTATATTTCAGTTGATTGAATGTAAGGTAAATTGCGGTTTACGATTTATGACGTTTTAAAAAAAAACTACTCACTCGATCTCGTTCAAACCAATTTTCGTTGGTAGTTTACATGGTAATGTACATCATATATTTTTTTTAGTTTTATCATTCTCTTATTTTAGAAGTTACGGGGGGGGGGGACACACATTTTACCACTTTGGAAGTGTCTCTCGCGCAAACTATTCAGTTTAGAAAAAAATGATAGTAGAAACCTCATTACCATTTTTGAAGACCTATTCATAGATACCCCACACGTATGGGTTTGATGAAAAAAAACATTTTTGAGTTTCAGTTCTATGTATGGGGAACCCCAAAATTTATTGTTTTTTTTTCTATTTTAGTGTGAAAATCTTAATGCGGTTCACAGAATACATCTACTTACCAAGTTTCAACAGCATAGCTCTTATAGTTTCGGAAAAAAGTGGCTGTGACATACGGACGGACGGACAGACAGACAGACAGACAGACAGACAGACAGACATGACGAATCTATAAGGGTTCCGTTTTTTGCCATTTGGCAACGGAACCCTAAAAATGCGGGACGTATAGAACAGCACTCTTCCCGTGGGTATCGTAATTATACGACCATACTGCGATCGCCAACCCGCCTGCCTAGCGTGGCGACTATGGCAACCTGAAGAAGTAGGTACCTATGCAAAAAGAATACATGTTGCGCCTACCCCAAATCAATTTGGATAAGGCAGGAGAGAATGATGAATCTGTGTATTTTGTATGATGAATTTCTTTAGATTTTTCTTCTTTCCTTATTACGCTACCACCCCGAAACCTCCGCTATTGCCCGCAACAAAGATTTCCATATTGTAATCCATAGAGGAAGGAGGTCACATGATCTACGCTAAATGTTGTTTAGGATTATTATGCAAACGATGCCACTGAATATTGGCAGCAAGCCCAACCTTTGTATAGATTTCGTAACTTGGAGCAAAAATCCTAAGAGGTTTTCAATTCAATGCTATTTTGAAGCTCCAATTACCGGTGTCACCAGCCTGAAAGATGATCCTTCTATAGAGTAATAACTATAAGGATTCGAGTTCCGTAATAACCGCTATCTGTGTGGTCCTCGACTTAGGCACCTACCATCGGGTCACGAGATTTGTTCGAAAGAGATATCATGGCTCTGGTATATGGGCAACTGAAGGAACACGGGTGGGTTTTAGTCAGTAAAAGTCACCCCACTCCCTTTCATTATGAGGAGGCCTGTATCGCAGCAGTGGGATCATTATTGGGTGATAATGATGATGATGATGAATGTAGTTTATTGCAGACTGTTCACATTGACGGTTTTCGTTTGTCGAAGTTACAAGAGCTATCAAAGGGAGTATTCGTTCCAACAACGCTCACTTGGTGAGCTGTAGACTCGCTGAAAGACTCACGTTTGGTACATACGAGTATGTACGCACATCAGCGAGTTATCGCTCATTGCCAACGCGCACTTGATGCTCGTTGCTCATCAAGTCGTTTTAGTTGCTAGCTCTACTCGCTACTCATAGAACAAGTGCCTTATTATCCAATTTTTTGGTACATAAACTCAGTCTATCACTGTTCACTGCTGTACATAGGTCTCCCCCAAGATGCGCCACCAAACCATGCGAAAACCACAACAGAATAGTGAGCAATCAACTATTAATATACAAGAGATATTGGTATCTCTTTCGTTTTCACGGGGAGCTAAGAACAATCTTTTGACCATTGCTTGAACGAGAAAATCGTTGATAGTTAGTTGCTTCCCCGATGGCGTAGGCACAGGTTCGCGGATTATCATGCAAACCTAAATTAATTTATTTATTTAGTACATGGAGGAATTACAGCTAATTAAAACATACAAAAAAAGGAAAACATAGTCATCAGAAAGCCGATTACAAATCCTCACGTATAGACCTACATTAATAATTTATGGTGTGAGCATAAAAACAAAAACACATCGCCTTATTTAAAGTAGAAAGCCATTTAAATACTTGAGTACCGATGTTAACACGTGTGTTGGATCTTTCAGTTCGCTACTAAATGGTAGAGTTGGATGGTGCTGATCTACACGTCATGCTCCTGAATGGGCACTGTCAGTCGAGACTGGTCACCTCCTAGCTGCCATGTCTGGCTTATTTAATTCCTATTTTTGAAATGGTTTTATCATTTTTTTTTTCTTAGTGCCTACTTACATATACTAGCAACAAGAATAATATACTCAGGATTTGGTAAAATCTTGATTTAAAAGAGGGTTCTTGGAGTTTTTTGCCCATTGTTCTCAAGAGACATCTACATATGTTTTGGAATAGGCAACTAGCTTCAACACTTCACTTTTTCTTTCCTTTAAAGACCATTTCAGACAGCTATCTACATAGTCTTCACATAATGTTACCAATATTATGTCTGGACTTTAAAAGAGACTGTGACCTCTGAGTTTGTACAAACCTACTTACAGAAATAAAATCATTTATCATTAACATTTTGACTCACTGACTGTCTTCTTGATAATTCAAAAGTGCCAGTAAATGGTTGAGTTTGAATCAATGTAAATCAACCTAGACACATTGTATGTCTGCTCGGAATTATCTTGTTCTTATGAAATGTTTTTCGTCATACATGGGATGTGTATTCCAAATTATATATTACCATATCTTTGTTACTATCCAAAGGAGCTCGTTCTGTTTTCTGCAAAAAAAAACTCAGGTTCTTACAGAAGACTAAGTTAAAGCTGGCAACAAATTCAATTATAAAAGAAAATAGGAAAGAAAGTTTGTAAGTGAAAAAGTTTAGATAACGTTAGATAATTTTGCCGAATCGAAGTAATTTCCTTTTAAGTTGTGAAATGGTTTAATGTTATTTTACGTAGATACTAATAGGATTCGTAAAAAAAAACTATTATCACCTTATCTATTATGTATACGTGTGTGTATACGTTTTCTTTCGACGGGTTGCGATTTCAGACTTAAACAAACTACAAGCGTTCACCAACATCAGTAATGTCCTGATAAACTTGGAAAGGACATGGAAATTAAAAAAGGCCTATTAGGTCTTACCCGGATTTAAAATCACAACATCCAATAAAGCAGCTATTGTGCCATCATGGCAATTTTACATTATTATAACTGCCCCGTTGGTCTCCTAGTCGCAAGCTTGACTGCTGAGTTCGGTTCCCAAGTCGGGCAAAGTATTTTACTAATGTTTTCCATTAGGAATTTATTAGTAACAGCCCGGAGTTTGGAAGTTGGTGGTGTGATACCCCCGTGCCTCTGAAAGTACATTAAGCTGTTGGTCCTGCGCCTGATTTGTATCCGGTCGTTTCGAGTTGTCATCCCATCTCCCGCGCCGATGCACGATGGCTAGTCTCCGCTGAGATTGGCCGCTATAGCCGAGATATGGTCAGGAGGACTTATTATACAGGGGGGCGATTATCAAATTATAATTAAAATTACAGTATAGCGATTGTGACAAGCTTATCAGTCTGTGTAAATAATAAAATTATCAATTTTACTTAAAACTAGCTGACCCAGCGAACTTCGTATCGCCTCAGGTTCAATAAACGTTCTAATAACCCTACCAAGTTTGACAACTTGGTACGCGTTGGTGGTCTGGTAAGCGTTTTCTAGCTGAAACTCATGTTTGGTTAGCTCCTACCAAGTTATGATAACCTGGTACTTCAAAGGCAAAAAAGCGTTATCTAGCTGACACTCCTTTTTTTGGTAAGCTCTTGCAAAGTTATGATGACCTGGTACGTCATTGCCATAAAGCTAGCTGACACTCCTTTGTTTGGTAAGCTCCTGCAACGTTATGATAACCAGGTACGTCGTCGCCATAAAGCGTTTTCTACCTGACACATACCCAGAGGGTACAAATATATCGTGATTGCTCATCTTCTATGTGTCTCAGCGTTATGTTATATAGCCTATAACCTGCCCAGGAGTATGGACTACAATCGTAACAAGTTTGGTTAAAATCCTTTCAGTATTTTTTGACCCATGCGTGCACATACAGACAGACAGAATTGACCTCTCTACAGTTTTATTATATCTATATCTATACTTATAATAAAACTGTAGAGAGGTCAATTCTGTACATTGAAAATACATTCAAAATTAATATTGGAGGCTGAATGGTGATCGATACTGATGCCAAAATTGCAATCAGTAATTTTTTTGTCTGTCTGTCTGTCTGTATGTGCACGCATGGGTCAAAAACTACTGAAGGGATTTTAACCAAACTTGGTACGATTGTAGTCCATACTCCTGGGCAGGTTATAGGCTATATAACATTGCGCTAAAACACATAGGAGCTGAGCAGTGATGATAAATTGGAAACAAGTCGGATAAAAATGCGATCATACACCAAAAGTGTGTATTACAAAGATGATGGTCTTCAAAAGATCTACAAAAAAGCCCTTAATAATATATCTATCCTACTAAATTCGGAATACAGTTAGTTTATAACCTGGATTAACACATAGAGTACTTTTTATCCCGGTAGTATGTTCCCGCGGGATATTTTCCGACCTCCACGCGGGCGAAGCCGCTGGCATAAGCTAGTACTTATAATAAAACTGTAGGACACTCCTTTTTTTGGTAAGCTCCTGCAAAGTTATGATGACCTGGTACGTCATTGCCATAAAGCTAGCTGACACTCCTTTGTTTGGTAAGCTCCTGCAACGTTATGATAACCAGGTATGTCGTCGCCATAAAGCGTTTTCTACCTGACACATACCCAGAGGGTACAAATATATCGTGATTGCTCAGCTTCTATGTGTCTTAGCGTTATGTTATATAGCCTATAACCTGCCCAGGAGTATGGACTACAATCGTACCAAGTTTGGTTAAAATCCTTTCAGTATTTTTTGACCCATGCGTGCACATACAGACAGACAGAATTGACCTCTCTACAGTTTTATTATAAGTACTAGCTTTTGCCAGCGGCTTCGCCCGCGTGGAGGTCGGAAAATATCCCGCGGGTATCGTCACTGCTCAGCTCCTATGTGTCTTAGCGTTATGTTATATAGCCTATAACCTGTCCAGGAGTATGGACTACAATCGTACCAAATTTGATTAAAATCCCTTCAGTAGTTTTTGGCCCATGCGTGCACATACAGACAGACAGACAGACAGACAAAAAATTTACTGATTGCATTTTTGACATCAGTATCGATCACCATTCATCCTCCAATATTCATTTAGAATGTATATTCAATGTACAGAATTGACCTCTCTAAAGTTTTATTATAAGTATAGATAGGAAACTGACTTCTCCAAATAAATCAAATACCATAAACATTGGCATAAAATAAATCATCCTTGTCAAAGGCGAGACACACGCGGGGCGATAGTATCAACAATTCAGCATGAACTTTATAGGTACTATTGTTATCAAATAATAAAAAAATTAAGTTTCATGTTTTTTAATACTAACACGGCGGCAAAAGAAGGTCCCATGGCTAGAATGTTAAATTTTATTAATTATTACTAGCTTTTTCCCGCGGCTTCGCCCGCGTGGATGTCGGAAATTAACGCAGGAGGACGTACTACCGCGGTAAGTATGTGTTAATCCAGGTTATATAGGTGATAGCTGTTACCCGTGACTTCGTCCGCGTGGTATTTAACAAAAAGTTTTTCATTCGTTTTATTTTTTTGTCGTGGGAACCTAGTTTTTTTTCTAAAATAAAAGTAGCTTAAGTTACTCCTTGTTACATCAGCTTCCTGCCAGTGAAAGTCCCGCCAAAATCGGTCCAGCCATTTCAGAGATTAGCCGGAACAAACAGACAGACAGACAGACAAAAATTGTAATAAATGTTGTTTTGGTATATGTGCCGTGTATATGTTACGGGCAATTTGATAAGTCCAGGCACTATTAATAATGGCCGGTCTGTATTCATAATGCCCGACTCAATTGGGCAATGTGAATAAAACAGCATAATTAATCACTTTTCCCGGCCATTATGAATAATACCCACCCTATCTTGGGCAAAGTAATAATATAGGTGAACTGTAGTATTATATGAATTTCTTGGTTGTCTATTGTTTACCCGAAGATCATATACCATAATCATCATACTCCCGAATTTCATTTGCCCGAATGTTTTGTTTGCCCTAAAAGACATATGGCATACTTTTAATTGCTCGAAACTTAGATACCGTAAGATACGAGTGCCATACGTATTGTTTTTCATATTTTTAATTGCCATAATAATGATTAGACATAATATTTAAACGCCATAATAATCATTACACATGATATTTAAGCGCCATAATAAATGGCAGCATGGTCGAGGGTGAGCTTGGGCGACGGAGCCCCGCTACGCGGGGCTCCTAATTCTGGGTGGTTTATAAAAAAATAACCACGAAGGGGATGACCCCTTCTAACCTTCTAACCTAACCTATCCGAGTCGGGGTGCCTTAAAGTCCCGATTGCATCCAGCGGCTGCGGTCCAATTTCTCACATTGCCCGGCTACAAGAAGGGAATTATTCATACTGCCCGGTCCAAGTGATAAATTAAAGCCATCTCAAACACTGACTTATTACATGGACCACGGGCCGTCGGGTATTATTAATAATGGCCGGTCAAAGTGAGAAATTAATCACTTTGCCTGACGCTCTGGGGCATTATTAATAATGGCCGGTCTTTATTAATAATGCCCAGTTAATCACGTTGCCCGTAACATATACATCCATACAGTTTGGAAGGAACAACTTGCCGGACGTAAAGAATAACACCACCCCATTTCTTCCCGTGGGGTCGTAAAATGCGACTAAGGGACTTACTAGAGAATGGGCAGCAGCGTTCTCTATGCATTTTACCACCATACTGCGATCGCCAACCCGCCTGCCAAGCGTGGCGATTATGGCAAAGCCCCCCAAATTGGGAGAGGCCTAAGTCCAGCAGTGGACGTCTTACGGCTGAAACGACGACGATACATCCATATACATACACTTAGTAAAAAGTGGTTATCTTAATATTACAAAGAGACACTCCAATTTTATTTATTTGTCAAGATTTTAATTCTCTTTGTTTAAAATATCCAATGTAGAATAGGTACGTGATTTCCATTTATGTGATAAGTTAGTCGCCACATTTTTACAGTTCAACAACATTCATTGCGTTATTTAAGTCGCTGAGCAGACCAATATTATTCGAACACATAAGGCAATGGTTTACCGATATCCTTCAAAATTGTTCAGATTTTGATTGATAATGTGCTATGCAATTATAGTGCTGTTTATATTATAAATTGAAGTCCCTTTTCGTGTCTATCTGGACCGAGTTGTTCTTCTCAACTTCCAATTATTTAGAAAATGTCTTCTGGAAGGATTATGTCGTTATTAAATTAATATTAAAATTAGAAATAATAAAGAAATATTGGCGTATTACTGAGTCATAAACACTGTGCTAAACAGAAGTGGGGCCGCTAGTTTACCATAAGAACCTTTCCAAAATAACACTTCAAAGGTTGTCAACTAACTGATTTTGCTCATTGTTGATAAAGATCAAGAAAAACACTGACACGTCTTTAATCTTATTTATTTAAAAAATAACAAAGCTCATACAATTGCTAACTTAAATTGCTATTTTAAAAGTAACACTTTCACTTAATAAAAAGATTTTAAAGTAAATATTAGGTCTTTACCTATGAAATTGCCGTTCTGCAGTACTGGCCATTTCAAATCAAAATAATTTTTGTTTGTCTAAGAATTCTAATTTCAAATTAATTTTATTTTAAAAACATGGAATTGTTTTTCCAAAAGTAGTCATTTGTTTATTAATTAGTGTTACATTTTCATCGCATTTCAATCTTTTTCGTCATCATGGATACGTTAAAAATTCGAGTAATTATGGAATATGAGTACCGTCGTGGCAGCAACGCGGCACAAGCGGCACGCAACATCAACGACGTTTACGGAGCTAACACTACAAACCAACGCACCACCTGTTATTGGTTTGCTCGCTACCGTTCTGGAAATTTCGACCTGAAAAATGAACCTCGCGGTCGTCCGAAGACTTTGGTCGACAATGACGAATTAAAGGCGATTGTGGAAGCTGATGATACACAATCTACGGCTGAATTAGCAGCAGCTTTCGACGTTAGCGTCAAAACAATATTGGTCCATTTGCGTCAAATTAGCAAGGTAAAAAAGCTTGACAAATGGGTGCCCCACGAACTTAATGATCGCCAGCGCCAAGTACGCGTCGAGACGTGCCTTGCACTGCTCAACAGACACACAAATGAAGGTATTTTGAACCGCATTGTTACCTGCGATGAAAAATGGATTCTGTTTGACAACCGCAAGCGCGCAGCAAGTTGGTTGGATCCTGGTTCAGCACCTAAACAATGCCCTAAACGAAAACTTGCCCCTAGGAAAGTGATGGTCACTGTTTGATGGTCTAGCGCCGGTGTGATTCATCACAGCTTCTTACCAAACGGGGTGAGCATTATTGCAGATGTGTACTGTGAAGAACTGAACTCAATGATAGAGAAGCTGGCACATCTCCAACCAGCATTGGTCAATCGCTCGACTCCGCTGCTCCTGCACGACAACGCGCGACCTCATACTGCACAGCAGACGGTCTCCAAGTTGCAAGAACTGGGGTTGGAAGCTCTCCGTCATCCGCCCTACTCACCAGACCCTGCGCCTACAGACTACTACTTTTTCCAGAATTTGGATAACTTCTTGGCGGGAAAAAAATTCAATACCCGAGAGGCAGTACAAAATGCCTTTGAAGAATTTGTTGCCTCCCGTCCAGCTGATTTTTTTAAGAAGGGCATCAATAAACTGCCACTGCGTTGGCAAAGATGCATTGATTGCATGGGTGATTATTTCGATTAATACAAATAAAAAATACATGAAAAAAATTCGTTTAATTTTTTTTATACAAAACGGCATTTTCATAGGTAAAGACCTATTATCTATACTAATATTATAAAGTTGAAGAGTTTGTTTGTTTGTTTGTTTGTTTGATTGAACGCTCTAATCTCAGGAACTACTGGTCCGAATTGAAAAATTATTTTTGTGTTGGGTAGCCTATTTACTGAGGGAGGCTATAGGCTATATAACATCACGCTAAAATAAAGAGGAGCGGAGCAGTAATGAAAAATGTTGCAAAAACGGGGAAAATTTATTCCTTTTGAGAGTTTCCGTTGCGTGCGCTGCGTAAACGGTTAAAGTAACCCAAAAATCATGTATGACGGAATTGTTTCTTTTAAAAAATTCTAAAAAAAAGTCCGCGAGAGCATATGTCTATCTTTTAAGGGTGACTCAGTATAACTCTAAAGGAGCGAGCAGCAACGAAAAATGGACGAAAACTAGCAGGCAAATCGATGCGACGGGAAGGGTCAGGGGAGCAAAAATTTGACGCGGACGAAGTCGCGGGCAGAAGCTAGTTTTAAAATAATACCTTTCATGAAAACTTTGTAAAGTAATGCGCGTATTCCATACATAATATGAAATCAATAACAAAATTTATTAGCACCATCAATGAAAAAATAGACGGCTATAGTGAACGTTAAATCTTTTAGCATCACGTCTCATTCAACCAATCGTCACCAAAATTCAGTCAAAAATGACAAATGATTCAGTAAAAACACAAAATTTCCTCGAAATTATATTTGGCTTATATTTTTTCATTAATCGTTACAGTTATAGGTATCACACTACAGCATTAATCTAAAGGTATCGTATGAAATGGCACGAAATCTGATAGCATCAGGCCCGGTGGCTCGCTCTCGACACGTGACGAAGATGAACTATCGACTAATGGCACTACATCGCTGCGATAACTCGGTCTTCTCTTAAACCAACCCACTATGCACGATGCAATGTAAATTAAAATTCCACAAGCGACACCAGCCCACAGCAAAACCGTCTTCGACTCAGTTACGCTGGTAATTTTTATCCAATCACTACAAGATTTACTGGATGCGAGTGTCTTAACACACACTCTAACTAAATATTTGGGTACTATCACAGATTGAGTGAACAACATTGTTTCACCAGCTAAAACGCACCAAGATTGAGGCATCAGATTATTTATATTGATCCTAGGAAGAACTTCGACAGAATAAGATAATATTGGACCATTAGTTACATTAGGCGGGTTCCATTTTACAAAAATATGACCGTATTGGTTCGCGTATAAGTAGGTGATAGAAGGTATGTCAGCATTTTTTAAACGGAAAGTTCTTACGACACCCTTTGCTGATCTACTACAATGGCCACCAGAACAAGCTCTTAATCTAAACTTGTAGTCACTAAAGGGTGCCAGCCCGCCAACTTGGAACTCGTTTCTCGGGGTGGTAATATTTAACAAACTTAGAGTTCGCACATAGTTGCCAAAACTTGAATTACTTGAAATTCTAGTTTCTTGGTTATCACAACCGAATCGGATATCATCGCAGACGTCGAAGTACTCTTCCACCATCGCTCCAGGAGTAACAGAAGCGAGTATACCACACATTGATTCACAGCCTCTGTTATATTCTGGAGGTGGCCTCCTTACTAATGCATGACGAGTGTAATCAACATCTAATAAATCTTCTTTCAGGTTACAATAGTCTACTGCAGCTGATTTCCTTAAATCTCTCTCAATCAAAGCCACATCCAGTTCGTAGTAATCGATGTGCAAGATATAATCTTTGTGTTCGACCCATCGTACTACAACGACATCGGATGCTGACGCAACTAACTCCACGATGAAAGGCGGCTCAGGAATCCCTACAGGCGTTGTAAAGTTGAATATATTGCTCCTCATCAATCGCTTATTCTCCGGATCATATATTTCAATACAGAGAGCGTAAGATGACGCTGGTTGTAATGCATTCAATGTCGCCACACCAAAGCCCTTATCGAACACTGCTGGGACATCCGTAGCGTGCCATTCAAACTCGCTACAAGTTTCAGAAACCACCGTCGTATTTACTCCAGGCGGTAAACGCATATATAAGGCAGAGTAGTAAATATTATACTCACGAACTGGTGAAAACTTTATCAACACAGAGGATTCATTAGCGAGTGTTATTTTAAAGTCGAAAGACTGTTCTTCACATGCTCCGCTATACCCATTAGAGCCTACAGGTATATCTATCGCAGAAGGCTCAACTGGAAGCCGGCTTTTCAATTCGTCAATTCTGGACGTACACAGTACTGGATTATGGTCAAATCTTGCTGTACCGTTCATCAATTTGAGATTCTTTGTAACGGCTGATGTAAATAATGTTTCAAGATTGATATTGTTATTGATATCGAGAATATATTTATCATCTTTCAACTCCTCGCCTTTAATTATTCGTAGTGACGACAGAAAATGAAGTGATGTTATATCGGAGCCTTCAATAGCAATGTATTGGGAAACTTCTTGGATTTGACCAAGGTATGCTCTAAGATCACCCATTGCTCCTGGGATTTCTCGGACGTGTATAACCAAAGAGCCGTTTACGTAAACGCATCTCTCTGCGTCTTGAATAGAGCTCAGAGACTGAATGTTTAAATTCCCACAAGTCTGAAATTAAATTAAATAAATTTTAATAGCAGAAAAAGAATAGAGTCACTCCATTTCTGCCCGTGGGAATCGTAAAAGGCGACTTTGGGACTTACTAGAGAATGGGCAGCAGCGTGCGTTCCCTATGCATTTTACCACCATACTGTGATCACTAATCTGCCTGCCAAGCGTGGCGATTATAGCAAATTGGGGGAGGCCTACGTCCAGCAGTGGACATCTCACGGCTGAAACGATGATGGTATTTATTATTAAATCATCATTAGTTTCGTTGAATTCAGTAGTTGCATCGCCTGCATCTAGACTTAGATAAGAAGCCGACTCCTGCATATTTCAGTAGAGGCAAGGCAGATGATAACATTACTTGGATTAATCGTTTTAATTAAGTACCAGTTTCACTAACTCTTTTGCATTGCAGTATTACCGCTATATATTTTAGACTAAAAAAAGGGTGAAAGCTGTAAAATTTACTTACAATCTCACAATGAGTGCAAGGTTCACAAGTGATCGGATGTGTCTCATTGTTCTGCCTATAGCCCAGAGGACAATGAGAAACACAGGTATTATTGAACACCCATCGACCCAGTTCCAAACATTCCACCTCCGTGACGCAATACTGGCTATCAGGGAGAAGAATTCTGCAAAATAAATAAAGAACTTTCAAGTATCTGCAGACCCATCATAGATTTTATCTTTGATAGCAGTGACTGAAAAGCTACCTTATTGTAAAGGAAATAAAGATCCTTGTGATTTGACAATGTTATTGTATCAGAGGTAAAATAACTGTAGTGAAAGGACTCTCAAAAGGTTTCACGTATATTTATAAGAAGGTAGTTATAGAAAAAAAAAACGAAATAAAATACGTTTATTTGCGGTAAATATGACACAGAGCAGAACAAGTTGGGGGAATATATCACACAACGCAAAACGGCAATCACATCCACGCAAAACGGCAATTGCTAAGAATAATGCTTATGACCCCATGCGAGACAGAGCGTCACAGCGCTGGTTTCTGCCTGTCTCTTTGCCTGCTAAAAAGATAATAAATTAAACTCCATCCATATTGTCCTTCGAAAATAATCGTTAAAGCCTCTGTCAGTCTAGCACAAAAGCGTGGAGTAAAAGTAATGTAAATTCGAACGATTCTTCAATCTTCATAGAAATTTAATCTAAAGTATTTTGGTAAAAAAAATTACTTTGGTAAATTCGATGATTCGGTAGGTTAGTGCCAAAATTCAATAAAATTTATTTTGCACTTTTCTTTAATTTTTAAACGACTTCAAAAAGTTTTTTTCGTTCATATTTATGGAATTGTTGTTTCGCCCACAAATAAATTTACTTCGTGCGAGTCGCCTATAGAAAATATTATATTATTTTAAAGTTTCGATTCGGGCGAGTAAACTCGTGTGAGCCGACTACCAAGGCATACATTTTGCGTCTAATAGTAGGTATCACTTACGAATGAGATGGACACTGAGTCACACATTTATTCTGATACGTGTAATGGCGGCACAGAAAACAAATGCTCGTGTTAGTCTTGCGGCATCCAAGACACTGTTCATGGCACTTATCAGCTTCTGGTCCATCCAGGAACAACTGGCATTTCCTGAAATAGGAAAAATACTTGGATTATACGAAAGCTTTTTTGAATCGTAAAATACGTCAAAGTGCAGCTGCCTACTATACCGGATGACATTTTTTATCGTCTCGACCTTCATGAGGTTTGTTGTGTAACTAGAATAGAAGGCAATAAGGCCTTCAGATTCATCGCAGGTGACTAAAGGAGCGCGGAATGCGGGCGGAGGGGCATGCGTGTGCGGCTCGTGCGCCTGCGAAAGATCAATTAGGCCACAGACGTGCCGCGCATTGAGTAGGGTGCGTATGATTTGAGTTTCGATAGATTTTAATTGTTTTTTTTTTTTCCAAATTTCTGTTTTTGTTGTTCTAGTATGAAAATGTTACTTTAAATGTGTAGTATTTATTGCTAGATCAATTTCGTTACATGTTATTCAAAAATAAGAATAATAAAAATTTCTATGCCAAAGGCTTCTACTCCATTCACCTATTACACCCATTTTTTTTCAAGACGTTAAAAAATGTCACTCGGTATATCGACGCTTGAAAGACGAAATTGACTAAGCGACATAGGGCCACAATATCGCTTAGTCAATTTTGCCTTTCAAGCGTCGATATGTTCTATGTTCGTAAGTAAAAATCCGTTTCATGTTTTTATATGATTTTATCATATTGTGTACCAGTGTTTCTGTAAAAAATAGATCTATTTTACTTTCTTTGTCCGTCATTTCATAAACTTCATGCATTGTTTCGCCAAAGGGTTGGGCAGAGTGCCTATAGTGCTCCCACATTCTGCCAGTTATATTTAAGTCCCATGTAATAGATGGCGAGCCTTTTGCCATCAATCGCATAAACCCAGACCACGGGCTGCTACTGAGAAATTTCAAATAGAAAACCCAATAACACTTAGGGCAACGTTGGAATCAAATCTGGGAGCTCAAGTTCAGTAGACATGTGTATAAAGCAGTCGGAAAATTATGAACAACAAATTCTTACTTGTTATTCCAACAACGATTCAACGAAGCGTTTCTTGAACAAGAGCATGCGACGCTGCATTGCACCTGGATGTCTGGCGGACTGATGACGTGGCGAGCCTTCGGAGCCAGCACCTTCCAGTCAATGGTATCCATGAAGCACGCTTGAGGCAATGCCCACATTGTCACCCCTCCTCTATCAATCTTGAGGAGGCTGTAGAGACCAATCTAGAAAAATAAAACTGGGTCAATTTTGGTATTCTCATAGTAATTGGATAGGAAACATCGAACTCATTCTACAACTATTTTGGAAACATAATTTAATTTTTACGCGTAATAGTGTTGTTCTGTACCAGTTTGTATATAAGAAATAAATTTCATTTATCAACCAACTAGATTTTGCCACCGGGTTCACCCGTGTAGGTGTCGGAAAATATCCCATGGGGGCATACTACCGGGATCAAAGTACTCTACGTCTTAATACAGGTTATAAACTATTCATGTGTCAAATTTCATTGAAAACCGATTAGCCGTTTTGCGCCAATCCTCGGAATGGTTCTGAAAGGTTCATATATTACTTCGATCCGTGCATTGCTAACTATCAGTGATTTGATTTAAGAGAACTCCATAATAATCATAATCGTTTATTTGCTTTGAAAAAGGTACATAAAATAAAGTTGGTTGTACAATTCTATAGTACTCTGATCTGAATAACAGTAGTGTCATTCTGTAAAAAAAACTCACCGTGAAAACATAAGTAATTGAAGTGAACTGTCAATAGTGTCAATTTCTTGTATCAGGTAACTAACTTCACCTACGTTTTTATAGTGAGATTTACACAGAATAGACCGGCTGGTTCTATTGCCACGCTTATTTCTCACTGACACTAAAAGAAAATATACGTACAAACGATTTCACTTAAAGTTCCAAGTAAACATAGTTGTGTTTATTCATCTTTATTGCACAATATGTCGTATACAGCCTGCAGTGTATTTAAATATTTTTAAAAATAAACAATTATGCACTGCTGTTGTTCGCAAGTTTAATATGAAATTCCATTTGAGCTATCTAAATGCAAATAGTTTTTTTATCGCCCAGTGGTGAAAAATTGACTGTCGAATCATAGTTATTGACTTAATTGGCCAGTCAGTTTATATGGCGCGAAGAATAGTCGGAGCGTTCATCGGCAAATGGTGACTGTGAGATTATTCGCTTTGATTATTAGCTTGGGACTAGATGGCGTTGTGTGATAGTTGTGGAATATTATTATTATTATTATTATTATTATTATTCACTGCATGACAAACTTTATACAAAACGAGTTGTGCCCGCGGCTTCGCCCAGCTCTCGTCTATATTAGAATCCTGTAATGATAGTCTTTATAACATCATCGGTACTGCTTGTGAAAGTCTCTTCAAAATCAGTCGAATGAACAAGCAGGCAAACAGAAACATTTAAAATGTTAAATTACCGTATATATAGGTACTTTCTGTACTGTTATTTTAACATTAAAAACAATTTGATTTATTTGTAGAGATATATAGATTTGTGATGTATTTTGAGAGGGTTGAATGCTGCTACATATCATCATAAGAGACTTAAACAAAAACAAAATAAATTAATAAAAACATTTGTTAAACTTAATTTAGCAATTGAAGACAATTGGCACACTAGCTGGTCAATTCTGTAAAAACGTGAAAACTTAGGTAATGAGCTGTCATTCAATCTAATGCTAGCGAATGACACTATTGACAATTCACTTCAAACGAAAATACCAAACCAAAAACATTTATATTTAACTTTTAGCTGTGGTAAACTTGCTAAGTACACATAGCGAATACAGGAAATTCTTAATTTTATATCATCAATATGCACTAAATGGAATAAATACGTATTGTTGGAGCTTAATCAAAAACCACTCGGATGAGTGGTGTTTAGTATTCTTTAAGCCTTTAGTACCTATACCGTTTCAAACAAAAGCCCAATTTTTCAAATCGACGTAAAAGTGACAGCGTTCTTAGATTATGTACTTTAGGTAAAACACAAACAAATTGAAAACCTCCTTATTATTCTGAATTCGGTTAAAAGTTACACATACCTCTCTAAGATTCGAGTTGTCATACACGATCAAGCCAAAATTGTTCAACAACTTCAATCCTCTTATTCTTGTCAGATTCGGAAACAGTTGACCAACAGATTCCAGACCCCTGACTCGATAAATAACTAGATATTCTGTGATCTGAAACACAAAAATAAAACATAATATAGTATTCATTTAGATTTAAGACAAAATGTTTTCCAATATGTAAAGCTGGATCAGATTGAAGAAAATCTGTTAAGAATATAGAATGTATGCAGTATATTATCAATACAGGCATTCATTGTTGATGTTGGCTGCCAGACAGCTCTCATAAGGATAATTCCAAAAATGGATGGAGTTCACTCTAAAACCTAAGTACAGTAGGCCCCACGTCAGTTATAACAAAACTAGGATGAACAGCCGTTCTATTTTATAAAATTTCACAGTGAAAACTTAGTTGAAGTTGAGTTTGAAGTCATTTGTAAATAATGTCCATCCCCAGCATCAGTGGTCATATTCTGTAACAATCTCATCGTATTATCTTAAGTGAAGTGCGCTCGAACTGACCTGTCATTTCTCCTGAGGCTACGGATAGACAGTATTGAGCTCACTTCACGCTCACTTTACGCTCACTTCACCAAATAAAACACGGTGAGAGTTTTACGGAATAGACTAGCAGGTAGCTGTAGCTATCATTCCAATGATAGCTCACTTTACTTAGGTTTCCACGGTGAGATATTTCCAGAATTCCCGAACAAAAGATCTACATTAAGTTAAACTCATCGAAGATTTTTATTATGAAATTTTTGTTTGTTCATTTTCGACATGGCCAGAATGGTCGAAATTGACTTTGCTTGCCATAACAAAAATAGAATAGATTTATAAGGAATACCGTAGCTGGTTTTTTTTTTTTGGTTGAATTAGTGTCCCTCGCCTGAGTGTAGTACGGAGTACCAAACTACGCTACAGTGAGGCAGGGGTGAGCTCAAGATTAAAGTGTTAAAACTCTGACTCACGTTCACTATTTGTAAATAAATTGCCGAACAATTCACAGAAACAAATCCCCTCCTTACCTCTCTCAGATCCCCGAATGTCATATTGGTGAAGGTTTCCTTCTTTGCTTTCTCTATAAAAATTTCTAAGCTTCCCAACACCACGACACATCCTTCCAAGGTCTTCAAATCTACAACGCTTCTGATGAGCTCCCCTTTGCATATTTTCGAGGTTTTTGTAGTCGTTAGATCTAGTATTTGGGGTGATATCCCACCAAAAAGAATGGAGTGGGCCAGTAACCTGTAAAATATGAAGTCTGTAGGAAATACAAAATTGTTTATTTCCGCATTTTAAGACGATACAAGAACTTGTTTCATCGACATTATCGTTTGGCGGCGTAGTTCCACACATTACTACGTATAGGCCTCTTCTCTTTTGTTACATGCTTCCACAGGCTGTATATGTAAGTCTCAACCAGGATTTTACCACAGTCTCCTGAATGGTCTATCTGAATGTTAGTCAAGGAACACGCCTTCGACAGTCTTCTGCACTGGCCATCATCATGTTCAGGCAAGAACATTACAGAATAAATCGAGTGCCAAATTAATCTCACCTAGAAAATGTGGGTGATGTGAGCTGTCAATTGTCTCAATCCCTTGCATGGTAGAAGGGCAGCTCACTTCACCTTAGTTTTCACGGTGAGATATTTACAGAAAACGGTATTTGTCATTTCTGTATTTTTCTTTGTGGTTATTGTTTTCAGAAAACCTTTTCTTCGTAGAGTAAATAAAGTTCCAGAGTGACGACTAATAAGTAATCCGTTTTAAAGTCGGTAAATTAAAGTGTAATTTCGGGTTGTGTAAAACTCGGAGATTAGGTTTGAAGATTGAGTGGTTACCTACTTAATATAAATTCGCGTAAATGTAACAACACCTACACTTGTCTTGTATATTGTTATACTAGCTGACCCGACAGAAGTTGTCTTGTCCAAATTTTAATAATTCATACAACATTCCTACAGAAAATATACTTTCAGTTTTTACGAATTTTCTAACTTTTTCTTTCCGCCAAAACCTGATTAGGACTATTACCAACATAATTTATAAGACAAATTTGCCAAATCGGTCCAGCCATTCTGAAGCGCGCTTGCCAACGAACATCATTTCATTTTTATTATAACGAAGAGAAATGACTTACTTTGATTAATATTTCCCTATTAACTGAAACAATGGATATATTTCTCAGAGAAAGACATTATTTTGATTAACCTCTCGCTTCTGCCAGTGATTTGTCTCATGCAATTTCTTGTTTTAACATAATATATGACAGGTACTGTTCCCATTAGTTGAATATTTTTCGGAATCGGTTCAGTAATTCCGTAGATAATCCCCTTCGTAAAAACTCACTTTACCCTCTTTGTAATACAGATATAGATTACGAAAGAACCACGAAAAACAGACGTGAAATAAAAAAAAATGCATCAATAAGGAAAATAAAACCCTAGGCGAACACTACTAATTACAAATTTAAGCTGCTATAGTATTTCGATAACACTAATTAGATGGATGCAATAATCTAAAACATGATTATTAATATTACTTATTACTTCCTATAGGTCAACACAGTCGTTGGGTCGTTGATCGTACTTATTAACTTTATAAAACATTGTAATAATAGGTACTTCCTGTATTTTAATTATAATTAAAATGAGTCTTTTGAAATAACGAGGGAGTACTCTATACTTTTTCCAAAAGGGAATAAATTAAGACAAGTCCACTTAGCATTGATTGTAGGCTTATTTTAACGTAGGAAATATTATTAAATAATTGCAAAAAGTTTAAAATTTCTTGCCAGCAGATCTTAATCTTACATAGTATAAAGTGAAGCCGCTTCCGCTGTCTGTTCGCTTCATCATCAGCAGCCTATACTGTTCCCACTGCTCGGACAGAGGCCTCCTCTCGGTGAGAGTGAGTGGGCCATAATCCACCACGTGGGGCCAGTGCGGGTTGGTAGATATTACATGTCTTCGAATTATTGGTTCTAAGACATGCCAGTTTCCTCAGGATGTTTTCTTTCACCGTTTTGAGAGCAGTGGTGAAGGTGATGAAATAATTTACACAAAGTAAAGCGCCTGCTTGAGTTCGAACTCACAACCTACTTACAACTCGTAGGTCGCGGCCACCACCGCTCTGTTCGCTTAGATCTTTTAAAACTCCTCAATGGATTTTAATGCAGTTTTCAGCAATAGATAGAATGATTCAAGCGAATTCTTTGATGCCCAGTGTGCTCTTCCCATTTTTTTTTCCCTTATTTAATTGTATAGAAGAATAGTAACCAAGGGGATAAAGCAGTGTCTTCTGTCGCGGGTGATGATTTAAATCGCGAGCATAACGAAGGACTCGTGGTTTACTCCGGAGCGTAGTGAGGATGTTAAAAACTTAAATCACGAGCCTTTTTTTGTTTAAAACTTAAATCCCTCGCGGATTTAAGTTTTAAACAAAAAAAGGCTTTATAGACAAACTCAATGGTGTAAACACAGATGTAGTTCAGTATAAATTTTGGTAAGTATTCCAAATTTAAATCACATTCTCCCCCTAGAGGATCAATGAAATTCAGTACAATTTTCTTTCCCTGTTTTTAACAGATTAAAAATGACTATTGTTATGTTAGCTTTTTGTGGCATAGAATGTCACTTTTTTGAGCAAGTGATACGAAAAATATATTTATTTTAGTGTTAGTTTGTGGATTAGCGGAAGATTTATATGTATAGTATGTGGTCGAAGCCGCTGGCAAAAGCCAGTACTTTACTAAATGGTTCTAGTTCGTCTGTGTGTCCGTAAGAGCGCTATAACTCGAAAACAACTCTTCTTATTTACGTGATTTCATGCACTGGATCATCAACGCACTGCTTAGAGTCGATAATTGAAAATCCAAAAGTGTGTTTTTTCGACTCGTTGGATTGCATTCTGTTGGATCCTTATTGATCGGTGTAAAGTGCCCGCTTACTTGCACCTCAGATGATCTCAAAAATGCCACTGATGCCGCAATAAACGTGGCCACCTACTGGGCTCAAACGATATAGTAAAAAAACTGGCTAAGTGCGGACTCGCGCACCGAGGGTTCCGAACAAACCTGTAGGTATTCTCGGTTTATGCATAAGGTTTATGTTTATGAAAATAAATGTTTTTTTTTTTAATTTTTATATTTCAGTTGATTGAATGAAAGGTAATTATTGCGGTTTACAAATTATGACGTTTTAAAAAAAAAACTACTTACTCGATCTCGTTCTAACCAATTTTCGGTGGTAGTTTACATAGTAATGTACATTATTTTTTTTTTTAGTTTTATCATTCTCTTAATTTAGAAATTACGGGGGGGGGGGACACACACATTGTACCACTTTGGAAGTGTCTCTCGCACAAACTATTATGTTTAGAAAAAAATGATGTTAGAAACCTCAATACCATTTTTGAAGACCTATTAATAAATACCACACACATATGGGTTTGATGAAAAAAAAAAATTTTGAGTTTCAGTTCTATGTATAGGGAACTCCAAAATTTATTGTTTTTTTTTTCTATTTTAGTGTAAAAATCTTAATGCGGTTCACAGAATACATCTACTTACCAAGTTTCAACAGCCTAGCTCTTATAGTTTCGGAAAAAAGTGACTGTGACATACGGACGGACAGACAGACAGACAGACAGACATGACGAATCTATAAAGGTTCCGTTTTTTGCCATTTGGCAACGGAATCCTAAAAAGTGTACGAGTAACATCGACACGAAAAGAAGAAGAAGAATGATCGGTGTCACACCGAGAATGCCTGAAAGAATACCGACGTGCCATGATTATTTTTTCTCTGGGTGGGATATCATCAAATGACGTCTCCCGCTCTGGGTGGAGCGGAAGGGCGTGTCAGACTTTTACTGATTAAAACCCACCCGTGTTCCTTCAGTTGCTCATATGCCAAGGCCACGGTACGCCACGATTATTTTTACTTTCGTGCATATGTGTTCCTATAATGCAGACACTCCTGTTTACTTGCAAGCGTGTTTAGTTTTTGTGAGTATCTATTATAACTAAGTATCATGCACAGTAGGAATTTCAAACAAGTTTTTACTCTCTCCAGTAATTGAATGTGCTTCTTTACATACATCAGTGTTTAAAAAAAAAAATAGCCACCAATTAAGTCTGTCGCTAACAATTATATGTATATTCGTCCACATATTGACATAAAATGTTTCATCTTTATCATTATTTTAGCCGAAGAGCGTCCACTGCTGGACATAGGCCTCCCCCAAAAAATAGGGAGATTACCATTATCGCCACCCATGACAGGCGGGTTGGCGATCACAGTATGGTGGTAAAATACGTAGCGAACACTGCTGCCCATTCTCTAGTCGGACCCTTAGTCGCCTCTTACGAAACCCACAGAAAGAAATGAGATGATACTATTGTTTACGTCCGGCAACACACGGAACAATTGAATTCACGAACAAAATGTTTAGGAAATATATATTCAATCGTTTGGCTAAAACTATTACACACTGGGGCAATATCCTAAGGTATGGATTGAAAACGACCAATTACCCATCATCACCCATTTGAGTAACTCACAGAACGTCGTGAACTCGTGAGTTCATACGACAGATAGTCGTCCAATGGCGGAATTACAGAATGTGCGCTTTTATAATCGTTTATTTGATGATATTATTGTGGACGTCCACGTACACTTAGGGAATTATGTACGTGCACGTTATCGTGGACAGAATATATTTCTTTACCTTTTGGTTTCTTGTGTTATCGTGATGCCCTAACGAGGACGTGGACATCAGTGAAAATATCGTCACAATATAAATTATAAATAACCCTACATTGGATTTCCTCGAGTAAGTTTGTTGATTTATTTTTAATTTAACTAACCATTAATGTAACAACCACATCTCGGTCCACGCATCAATATCAGATGTTTAGGGAATAAAGATTCAGAAGTATTCCTTACGCAATTAAACATTTGGGCAATCACAATCAATTACCCATCTACACCTATTTGAGCAAGTGTAGGTACATTATATTGAATCGTGAACTTGTGAGTTCGTGAAATAGATAGATAGTCGGCCTATTCTAATGGTCGGATTTACTTATTATGCGCAATTTTTTTTTTTTTTTGACGTGACGATGTTATAGTAAACGTCCACGACAATATATCGTCACGTTTTATTTTACACATTTTTCTGGACACGTCCTAAAAATGTCTGGGAATACGTGCACGTTACGTTACCGTGAAATAATAATATTTCCATACATTTTACTTTCCTGTGTTAACATGATGCAGTGACGTGGATGGGAATATCCACTATAATCATCATCTGATTAGCTTCTTCCCATTCCCAATAATAAAGTGCAGTTGAGCACCAGTATTGTCCATGGAGCGACTAGGCTGCCTCAATAAATCGAAAATTTGTTTGAACAAACCCAATACATTTTTGAAAGACCTATCCAAGGACATACGCACCATGGGATAGACGAAAATAAAACAAGTAAATTTTTCAGGTAGAGCTACCTACGCCAATTCTTTTTTTTTTTCAAGGGTTAGTATATAATATATAATACTACTTTGTCGGCGTAACTAATAATTATGTATATGCCTATGCCCATGCCTAATTACGGCTTTCTAGTGCTAAGAGTCTCTGAGCTAAGCTGCTTGACAGACGTACTGACGGACATGGCGAAAATCAACATCTGCCTAACCTTTTCCCAACTATGTTGGGGTCGGCTTCCAGTCTAACCAGATGCAGCTG
This sequence comes from Aporophyla lueneburgensis, assembly GCA_932294355.1. Classification (NCBI taxonomy): domain Eukaryota; kingdom Metazoa; phylum Arthropoda; class Insecta; order Lepidoptera; family Noctuidae; genus Aporophyla; species Aporophyla lueneburgensis. The sequence continues at coordinate 23,873,835 of OW028745.1, read as the reverse complement.
AACACCAGTATTTTCCATGGAGCAACTGCTTATCTGACCTCCACGACCCAGTTACTGGGTAATACGATACCCCTTGGTAAGTCTGGTTGTCAGACTTTCGGGCTTCTGACGATCCGTAATAACTGTCTAAGATCTACGAAAGACAGCTGGGACCAACGGCTTAACGTGCTTTCCGAGGCACGGAAGGGTCTTGGTATATGAAGATGGTCACCCATCCACAGATCAACCGCGGCAAGCGTAGCTTAACCTGAACGATCGACCCGTGCGGCTGTTGTAACTTAGCCACAAGCTCTTCGATATTCGATAGACGGACATTGCGAAAATATGAGAGTACCCTAAAAAGCCAGTTAGATTAGCAACCACCTGAAAACTAGTTACGTTTTGGTTGCGCTTTGCATATTCTGCATAATTATATAACTAAGTTATACAACTGGAACTCTACTTACCCTACCAAGGACAAAGTGTGAAAGAGACAAACATAAACACAAATTCTTCTTTCAAACTAGTTCTGAAATCATTCGCAGTATAAAGCTGAACAAAACATGCAATATAAACATATGAAACTATAAATAAATAAAATAATAAGGAAAAGTATTTAAATTATAAAACAAAAATAAAAGTTGCATTACCATATCAGCGTTTTCGCCATGACACCTTGAGTTTGCCACCGAACTTTTTATACTTTTTCTGCGCACGAGTTGCTAACCGCTTCCTCAATACGAAACGACTGAGTAGCTTCCAGTGCAAGTACCTTACATTTATGGGAAAACACATTGTGTTTCGTTTCCCATGGCCCTATATTGATCATGGGATTTTACCTATTGTCTGGATCAATTTCTAAAGTATTAACCAACAAAGAAATCTATTGGAAACAAGTAAACGAACAGTGACATATTGTTGTCTCTTTTTTACTCCCTTCCAATTGCAGTGTGGGATAAGGACGAGGAAACAGGTGAAGTTTGTTGACTGTAGTAGTTAAGTAATTAGGTATTTATTTTAATCTTGTGCTCGTGAAACGTAAGTAATTGAAACGATTTAGATAAAAGTTGACCCCGTTTACGGATCTGTACTGTCGTAAATATCTTAGGCTCATCGTTACATGACGTCATTGTCAATTGATCTAGGAGTACTGTTCTGTGGCCGTGGTATTGCAATTTTTTATCTGCTTTATCAAATCTAATTATTTTAATGTGGAGGTAGAGTCAGATAAGAATCTTAGATAGAAATTTACTTTCTAAGAAAAAAATCTGTTATTTTAAAATAAAATGAATACCTAGGCGGTCAAAATTTATGGAGCAGCTATTTATTTTTTATAACCGACGAAAAGTTTAAATGCCCCCTCGATTACTTTCGTCTGAAGTGAAAAAACAAAATAGCTTCAAAGAAAAGACCATAGAAAGGATCATCAGAATCATGTAACTACTGAATCCGTGGTAAAAAATTGTGTGTCGGTATACTTGCTACCCTAGCTAGGCATATACAGAAGACGTACAATACCGTATGCAGCCGAAACTTGTCCTGCAGGAACGCTTCTACTACTGGGATAATCCTATGTCGTAGCATTTATATGATCTTAACTCAGGTCATGTGTGCCATATTTTACCCAAGTCAAAAGGTAACAGACAGACAAATACTTTCGAATTTATTATATGACTTTTGCACGCGGCTTCGCCTACGCTGACATCGAGAATTATCTCACAGAAATAAGTCCTACTACCAGGAGAAAGTATCTTTGTTACAAACTATCTGTTTGCCAAATTTCACCCAAATATGATGAACTGTTATATAGTGTTTGAGTAACAATCATCCAAACAAACAAACTTTCACAATAATAATATTTCACAATTAGCTTTTGCCAGAGTCTTCGCCATTTCTTCCCGTGGGAGTCGTGAAAGGCGACTAAGGGACTTACTAGAGAATGGGCAGCAGCGTCCTCTATGCATCTTTCCATCATACTGCGATCGCCAACCCGCCTGCCAAGCGTCACGATTATGGCAAACTCACCGTTTTAGACTTATGTCCTTTAGTGGATGTCTTTCGTCTGAAATGAAGATGATAGTGATGAGGATACCTCCTACATTATACCTAAGTAATAGATTAAGATAAGAACTATTGATTACGGATTGAAATATAGTTTATATTTTGTGCAATTTTTTTTATTCATTTTGACTTTATGAGTTACTAGCTGACCCAGCGAACTTCGTACCGCCTCAGACTCAATAAAACCCATGTTAGGTGAGCTCCTACCAAGTTATGCCAACCTGGTACTTCGAAGACATAAAACGTTTTCTAGCTATCAAACACCCATGTTAGGTGAGCTCCTACCAAGTTATGACAACCTGGTACTTCGAAGACATATTTATAAGGAACTTTTTTGGATGATTATTTACACCTTGGGTCCGAAAAACCCAAATATCTTACGGACCCTATTTTTTTTTTAATAGAATATAGCCTATGTTACTCGCAAATAATGTAGCTTTCTAATGGTGAAAGAATTTTTTTAATCGGTCCAGTGGTTATTGAGTTTATCCATTACAAACAAAAATACAAACTTTTCCTCTTTATAATATTAGTATAGATTAGTAGTTCTGTCAATATAGCTAATTAAAATAATTTACAATTGCCAACAGTATGTACTTATCCTCATTAAACTCAAACTCAAACTCAAACTCAAAGTCTTTTATTTGTGGTCATAGGTTAACAAAGTTGGTGCTTAATATTAATAAATGTATCACTATGTCCTGCTAGTAAAGCGTACAAATATTAGGTTTAAGTATAGTGTACATAAAAACATTAATCTTAAATTATAATTATTAAACTCTGTTCTACTTTATCAACTAAATTATTTAATGTTATCATCTAGATATTCTGACATAGTATAATAAGCCTTATCTAATAAAAATACTTGCAATTTTTTCTTAAAATCTTGTAAATCTCCTGTCTTCAAAATTTTTATTGGTAGTTTATTATATATTCTTGTTGACATACTAAAAAAACTCTTGTCAAAAAGGGCAGTTCTGTGAGGTAGCGAAGAAATCTTTAAAGCATTCCTAACAGATTGCGGTTTTGCAAACAGATGTTTGTTCGTTTTAACAAAAATCGCTACCTCATAAATATATATAGATGTAAAAGTCATAATTTTTAACTTTTGAAAGAAAGGCTTACATGAGTCTGGTACATGAATATTGGCTATAGCACGCACACATTTCTTTTGTGCTTTAAATACGTACTCTGTATTAGTGGCGTTTCCCCAGAATATTAAACCATATTTAATGGTTGATGCCACATATGCATGGTATGCTGTCAGTACAGCTGATTGGTCTACTACTTTAGCTAATTTATACAAGGCATACGAATATTGGTTTAATTTTTTACATATTGTATCAATGTGTGTTTGCCATTTCATATCATTATCAATCCAGATACCCAGAAATTTAGTACTATTAACTTCTTCAATATGTGTCCCATCATATTCTATATTCAAAGCGTGTTGTATTTCTTGTGGGTATGTGACAATTTTTGTTTTATTTAGGTTAATCACTAAATTGTTTCTTAATAACCATTCTATAACTAGCTTAAGAGTAGTGTTAATAGCGGACTCTAAGGAATTTAATTCTTTTTCTGTAAAGATGACGGTGCTATCATCGGCAAAGAGAATCATCGGATGTTCTATGGCTTTAGGGAAGTCATTGATATAAATTAGAAAAAGGAGCGGCCCTAGTACGCTACCTTGAGGTACACCGAATTGCACTTTCATGTAATTTGAGTGATAGCTTTGTACTGTTCTACTCAGTGGACATATACTGTCTATTTCAACCCTTTGGTATCTGTCAGTTAAATACGATTTTAATAATTTATGGACATTGCCTCTAATTCCGTAAGCATTTAATTTATCTAGAAGGGTCTTATGATCTACATAATCGAACGCTTTAGTCATGTCCATATACAATGTAGCAGTAGGAGTTCGATTATCTATGTTGTAATATATAGGTTTTAAAAGGTCATGTATAGCCATATTAATTGATTTATTTCTTCTGAAACCTTTTTGCTCTTGTGTAAATAAATTATGTTTTTCAAAGTAGGAGTTAATAGCTTTGTAAATAATTTTCTCTATAATTTTGGAAAAAATGGGAAGTAAAGATACCGGTCTATAACAAGCAATGTTTTCTTTATCGTCTTTCTTAAAGAGTGGTTTAACAACAGATCTTTTAAGTTTGCTTGGAAAAACGCCATGTTCTATACATAAGTTTATGATATGGCTAAGGACTGGGCTTATAATAAGTGCCACAGATTTTATTGCCGATGTAGTGATATCATCATAACCAGAACTATTAGTGTTTTTAAGGGATTTAATTAACAAAAAGATGTCGTACGGAATAACAGGATTCATGAATAAAGAGTGAGGTGTACTATGACTATTACTTGTATCTATTTTAAAATTTTGTGGCGTTTCATTTAAATTTACCGGAGAGTTTATTTTATCAATATCATTATCAGTATTAGTAGCATTAATAAAAAAGTTATTAAATTCGTTGGCAATGTTAATAGGGTCTGTTATTATACGGTTGTTTACTTTTATTCGTTTTACATATTCTTTCGGAAAATTTGCCTTACTTGCATTAATTATTCTCCATGTGGCTTTCGATTTATTGTCTGCATTTGATATATAATAATTGTTTTGACACTTTTGAGTTAGCTTTATAATTCTTTTAAGTCGCGCACTATAATTTTTTAGAATCTGCTTTTGACTTTCTGAAGGGTTGGTTCGAAAATTCCAAAGTAATTTTCTCTTTTGTTTACAGCATTTACCAATCCCTTTAGATAACCATCTTGTTTTCTTAACATAGGTATTTCTTATTTTTATCTTGGGAAAACAAAGGTCATAAAATAGTTTAAAATCTTCAAAAAATGAGTCAAAGGCATATTCGGGATCATTTGAACTAAATACATCATAAAAAGTTAGACTTTGTAAACATTCTTGAAATTTTGCTATGTTTTCTTTACTAAAATCTCTGCGTATTGTATACCAGTGACTAAGAGTACACGTTTTTTTGACGGGGCACGTTAACAGCTGAGCAGTGTGGTCTGACATACCAAGATCAATTACTTCACATTTACTACCTCTTACATTATTTAATATATTATCAATACATGTATTACTACTTGGGCGAGTTACTTCACGTGTACCTATTTTCATGTTAAAGCTATAAATTAAATGTTCAAAGCGTAGAGAAATAGGGTTTCTCTTCAATAGGTCAATATTAAAATCGCCACATACAATTACTTTTTTGAATTTCCATTTATGTACCAAACACATTATAGAATTGTAAATGTTAAAAAATATATTTAGTTTTTCTTGTGTATATTTTGGTGGTCTATATATACACATTATAACCAAATTGTGTTCAATTAATTCTATAGCTGAGCACTCCACATCATTACAAACGCTGAGATTAGATATCTCTTGCAATACTTTATATTTATGAATATTTTTTATGAGTATACAGGATCCACCATTTCTATTTTCTCTGGCAAAATGTGCACCTAAATTAAAGTTTGGTAAAGTTACATGCACATGGTCTAATTTGTTCATGTTGTGCTCTGTTAAGCAAATAACATCTACATTTTTTGCACATTTATCAAGTTCTTGGATATTTACACATAATAGGTCAGACTTACTAAGCAATCCATTAATATTTTGATGCATTACTCGTATCTTATTGTAAACGAAAAAACTCTTTATGGTTACTAGAACTAATCTGTGTATCAGAAATATCAACTTTATCATATGAATCACATTCATTTAGCTGTAATGTAGATTGTTCATAACACTTATTTAGGCTTATTATGTAGTTTTTTAATTTACTGAAAACAGTATGTATGCCTTTATTGTTAATTTTTTTCGTATACTTAGAAAACATAGCATAAGTATATTTTAAATATCTGTTGGTATCAAAAGTGTAGGTATATTCATACATTTTGTTACTAAGGTATAGATGGTAATTAAAGGTCTCGATTCTCTTATTGAATAAATATACATCGGTACCAAGTTTGAAATTAGGGGAACATATTATAACATTAGTATGAGTTATTTTTTCTAATTTATTTTTTACGTATTCTACTAATTTTCCATAGTTGAAAGACATTTCAAAGTCTTTTGTACCTAAGAAAATAATACAGTAATCTTGTAAAGTATAGTTGACAAGTTTAAATTCTAAATTTACAAAAAGTTCAGTTATTCCTGCATTCGGTAAACAATAATGTATTATTTTAGAGTTTGTGAAAGTATATTCGGCTGTTTTCAATATGTTGTTTACATTATTATCACTTATAATACAAATTTTGTTAAAGGTTGTTCTATTATTAAGATTACATTGAGTTGAAATAACGGTCCCAACTGTAACTGAGCTACAAAAGTGCTGTAAAGTATGTTTATTTACTTGTTCATTGTTTTTCGGGTTCAAAAGTTGTTGGTTGCACATCATCTCCATAGATGGCGTGGTTTTTAACACATTTGGCGTAACAGGTGGATCCAGAGTAGAAATCCTAGTTTGACCCTGTGGTTGCGAATTTCGAAAAGCTCCATCTGTGTTCATCTTCAGTAACTGAGTGGATTTTGGTGTAGTTGCGCCCTCTGTCATCAATGTGCAAAGCGTTGTATCACCTTGGTCAATCGCTGATTTATTGGGTTCAATAATAGTGTCGTCATCTGTGGTCGATGCCTCAAAACAGCTGGAGTTACGAGTTGCAGAGAGAGGTGATGACGTTCTAATATGTCGGGACTTTTTCTTCTTTGGTTTCTTTCGATTAATTGGTTTTTCTTGTTGGTTTGTTTCTAAATATAATATTTTTGAATCATTGTTATTTGCTTGCAACATATTTTCTTTCAATTTATTTATTTCTTCATAGGCATTCACTAATTTGTTTTTTAGTTGTAATATTTCTTTCTTGAGCTCTTCTATGTCACATCGATAACGAGTAGACAAGTCCAGTTGCAGATCCAGGTCTAGTGGGCTATGCCTTTCTATTTCCGAAGTTGTCGATTAATAGCATACCTACTAAATTAAAATTTTTTGCTCGTGTAAATCGATGTGCAGAGGCCATGACCCTGGTTGCAACGAGTTCATAATCATAAAGAACAAGTTACACTGCGAGCTAAGCTAAAATAGGCTACAACGAGAGAAAACCTAAATAAGCTAAATTAGGCCAAACAAGGAAACAAGCTAAATCCGTTTCATCATTTCAGACGTTTAAGACGTCCACTGTTAGACATCTGCCTCCCAAAGGGAGGGATTTAAAATAATCGCCACGCTTGGCAGGTGGATTGGCGATCGCAGTATGCTGGTAGGACGTTTAGAGAACGCTGCTGCATATTCTATAGTAAGTCACTCAGTCGCTTTTTACGACACCCACGAGAAGAAATGGCGAAGACTCTGGCAAAAGCTATGGGATGGTGCTAATCTAGCACCATCCCTTCCAACATCATTACGTCCAGCAACACGTGAAACCAGTAAATCCGTTTAGTTTTAAACATTTACAATATTGAACAGGCCTTTTGAGCTAGCTTACGCACTAAATTATTCAAGGGATATACTATTCCGATAACTCAATTCGGCTATGAAAACAAAAGGCAAATGCATGAAAAAAATGGAGATATTACTCTATATACCTAATAGCAGAAACGACGCCAGGTCTGATCGTGAGCGGAGACCCAAAATGATCACAATTTTCAACGATCATCATCTTTTAGCCGAAAAATGTCGTCTACTAGACACAGGTCTCCCTCAAGCACCGCCACTTCGACCGGTTCTATGCTTCTCGCATCCAACGGATTCCTGCCGCCTTTACCAGGACATCGGTCCACCTTGTGGGTGGCCTTCCAACGCTACGTCTTCTAGTACGCGGTCAATACTATAGAACCTTTCGGGCCCATCGGCCATCTATTCTGCGAGTCCACTTAAGTTTGGCAATTCTTCGATTTATTTCGGTTATCTTGATTTTCGTCTCCTACGGATCTATTAATTTCTATTTAAATTCAATCGCGTAGGGAAACTCCAAGCATAACCCTCTCCATTTCCCCTATCAGCCTTCTTAAGAGGCTCATGTTAGTTCAACGATATCGGACAATAATCTTACCAGTGCCATCAATCTTGAAGCTCAAAGCGCCACACCTAGCAAGGATTCAAGACAGATCAGAAGACTCTTGAGGTAGAACTGCGGGATGATATAAAATGGCAATCGATCGGTGTACCTTTCAGTTTTACAACCATTGCTTCATAGGGTTGAAAAATCTGTGTTATACCGTAAATAAAAAACGACGGTGAACGTGGCTGAACTGTCAAAATGAAAGCCATTGCAGTTGACTGTCATATAATGTATCTATCGCAATTACCCCTCTGGTCATGTAGGTACCTACAACCGTCGTAATACAAAATGGGTTCTAACTTTAGTCCAACCCCAAACTTTAAAACCTGTAATTTTATTTTCGTACCACTTGCTCAAAAAAGTGACATTCTATGCCACAAAAAGCTAACATAACAATAGTCATTTTTAATCTGTTAAAAACAGGGAAAGAAAATTGTACTCAATTTCATTCATCCTCTAGGGGGAGAATGTGATTTAAAGGACATCCTTTGATTATATACCTGTCTAGATAGAGTAATGCAAACAAACGATGCACAAAAACTGTCCCCAGTTTCGCGATTATGTGTGAGTAGCGCTCGCGTACTTATAGTAAAATCAAACTGTCAAAGTGTCAAAGTGTGCGTGTTTAGAGATGCCAGCTCCAAATTATTAACTTACCTTTCTTCCATCATTTAATAAGATCAATGTTAAACAAATTAGGTTAAATAAAATAATCATTTTTTAGATTAGTGTTTTATTTAATTAATATAATATGTCTTCAGCAATTTGCTTGTACGGAATCCGTAGAAAATCTAAAACCCAAATATTAGCAAGAACTAACAACAATACTATTTAGTGCATGACGTCATGGATTTCATTTATTTCATGTGCGTAATTTTTGATTTTCAGATCAAATAAATACCGTCAGTTTTTAAATAATAATTTATTATTCTCCTGATCGAATTTCGGTCATGGAATGACAATCATAAGTTTTAATGATATTTGTAATATGTTTCCCATATTTTCGCCAAATCTCCCTAGTAATTAACTGGCAACACCGGCTAATCAAAGTAACCTACGAAGTATCGAATTAAAAATTCGTGTTTTCTTTAAATAAATGTTGTTAAATAACAAAACTTAGCGATGAAAACTGATCTTGGTATTGTTATATAGCTTTCCCACTAACGCAAAACATAATTTGACAGCACAAACCAGCGTAATTAATAATTTTTCGTGAGCACATTACCCCTAAGTGATTCAAATGACACTGACGTCGGTGAGAAGCGAGTCTACCAAATTTAGTAGACTTATTTTGAGCCGTTCGGTACGGCCAATGTGTCATCTAGACAGGTATATAATCAAAGAGGACATCATTCATGTCTCGAACATTTTGTACCCAAAAATGAAAGTGCCGGCCAGAATAAAAAAATACTGGATTCTTATGGGAAATAATGTCTTGAAGATTTTTTACTATTACAAGAATCGTCTAAAATTAACCCCCAGGCTGCTATTTGAGTTTTAAAATACAAAACATATTTTTATTCCTAAATTGTTTGAAACATCACATTACGTTTAAAAGTTGACAAACAACCTAGTTACCTGCTATTGTATTGTGTGTGCAAGGTCACGCCGCTTCTCGCACGGCCGCACCCCATCGCTTCACCGCGTACCCCTTCCTCCCGGCGTCCGTACGGCGAACGCAAGCAAAGACAATGGAACGAAGTGAAACGCAAGCACAAGTTAGTTATCCATGCGACTTATGTTACATCGGACGGCTACCAATCAGTTTACTTGTGCTCTTATTTTGCTGTTATTATTATTATGGGGGAATTACTGTGTACACGGTCCAAATGAGTTTCATACCTGGACTGGCCTTACTCACGATCAATATACAGATTTATTGGCAAACACTCCTAGTCTCAACGATACACGTAATAAAAACGTAATATTGGCCGCTGTACTTTTGAAACTGCGGACAGGAGATTCAAATGCGAGACTAGCTACAATATTTAGAACAAGTGAGTCTTCTTTTGCCCGCATGCTTAAAACTGGTCGTATTGCACTGATGCAAGATTTTGTTCCATTGCACTTGGGCTTTGATCACTTAAGCAGGGAAGACGTAGCTCGAAGAAACCTTACAGTGCCAGAATATCTCTTCGGCAATCCAGATAGTCCACCTAGTGAAAGAAAGGCAATAACGATTTGTGATGGCATATATATATATACATTCAGAAGAGTTCCAATTACTTCTTCCAAAGAAATTCATACAGTAATCATAAGTACAGAAACCTCTTAAAACCATTTTTATTTGTTTGTTGTGATGGACATATAACAGAAGTGTCTGGACCTCATGCTGCCACCGCATCCGATGCTCAAGTAATGAAAAATGTAATAGACAATGAAGAAGACACCGGTGATGGCGTTTTTCATTGGTTCTACAGAAACGGTGATGTTTTTATTTTGGACCGCGGTTTCAGAGACGCTGTTGTACCCATGCAACAACAAGGTTACTCAGTGCATATGCCAGAAAGCAAACGTCCAAATGAAACACAACTCACTACAGACCAGGCAAACAAATCCCGTCTAATCACTATTTGCCGATAGGTTGTTAAAGTGGTGAACGGACGTTTTAAACGAGACTTTCGGCTTCTGAGAAATATATGTAAACCGAACGTTATACTATATGTTTGATTTCTTCAAAATAGCTGCCGCTTTAATAAATGCCTATCACAGGTTAATACATGATAATATTCATGCGCAAAGATTCTTAAATATAATTAACGAAAGATTGACTCATACAAACATATTGGCAGATATAGTCATAAGACTTAATTATAATAGAAGGCGAGTACAATTTCATTCACTATCAGCAGATGTGCCAGAATTAAATGACTTCCCGAGGCTAACGGAAGAAGACTTGGTGCTATTTAGTCTTGGTATATACCAGATTAAACAAGCAAAGAGCTACTACGGCGAACATTTAAACCCAAGTGGAGAGTTTATTATTGAAATCGGAAGTGGACTTCTCACTGAGCACGCCAGAGAGTTGGGCGAAAATGTAGTAATAATAAGGGGAAGAATTCAGTCTCGCCATGTGAGAGCCAGAACATTATTATGTATACATTGGCTGGAATACAAGATTAACTGGTCGGGAAGCCATAGCACATTATTACTGTACTTGCAACGTAGACAAGCGAAACGTCGGTTGCTGCTCTCACACAATGTGTTTGGTGTGGTATATGAGCTTCGCAAGACACGAACCTCATATAAGTCCACCCGCAATAGGGTCAGAAAATGTTATAATAAGGTCAACTGAAATGTAAAAATATGTACATATATTAAAAAATAGTAAAAAGATTCCCCCAATATTTTTGTTGTTATTTTTTACTACCTACTATGATCATACGTTAGTATACCTAACGCTCAAGTCTATTATTCTACTTCGGTGTAGCAGGGGGTAATCTTAGATATTCCTCGTCATTTAAAAAAAATCCTGTAGACGTTATTTCCCATATAGATTTTTTATTAACGGCACTTTTTCTTTTTGTAATTTTAAGCTCAAGTAGCAGCCTGCGGGTTAATCGTAAATACAACATAAGTCGCATAAATAGCTAACTTGTGCTTGCGTTTCATTTCGTTCCATTATCTTTGCTTGCGTTCGCCGTACGGACGCCGGGAGGAAGGGGTACGCGGTGGAGGGATAGGGTGTGGCCATACGAGAAGCGGCGTGACCTTGCACACACAATACAATAGCAGGTAACTAGGTTGTTTGTCAACTTTTAAACGTAATGTGATGTTTCAAACAATTTAGGAATAAAAATATGTTTTGTATTTTAAAACTCAAATAGCAGCCTGGGGGTTAATTTTAGACGATTCTTGTAATAGTAAAAAATCTTCAGGACATTATTTCCCATATGAATCTAGTATTTTTTTATTCTGGCCGGCACTTTCATTTTTGGGTACAAAATGAATGATGTCCTTTGAAATACTTACTGAACTACATCTGTGTTTACACCATTGAGTTTGAATATAAAGCATTATCGGGGGGCACGGCAGTGCCCCCGCCAAGTCGAGCGCGAAGCAAACACTGCCGTACCATCCTTTACTGGAACCATTTCGCCGTATTTTCAGGCCCCTATTTGAGAACCTCTAGATAAGACCAGAACGCAGAAATTTTCGTCATCCAGTAAGCTATAATCACATATCTAAAATCCAGAATTTCAAGTCTGTAGGTCATTTAGTTCCGAAGTTAAGCGAAAGCAAAGTTTCGGATTTATGATTAGATTTATGACTCACTCACTCATGATCATCAAAATAGAACTAGTACTTCCCATAAACTCAGAGAGCCGAAATTTGGTACAGAGTTAGAATTTAATGGCCACATAAAGGGAAAACTATAAAAACTAGGATAATCGAAGATCTGGAGTACCTGGTGACCCTGATTAGAAAACACAAGAGCCCCACCAAATGGTAATGTTGTGTGACTTGGCCGTTTTCCAAGTAGCAATTTTCCATCGTCAATGGGTAGCGGTTCTGACGACAGATTGGTGCAATGGTGTCATGGAGCACCTGGTTTTGTACCCTTGTGTACCCTTCAACGGCCAAGCCACACAACTTTACCTAAAATAATAAAAAAATCGCAGTAAGGATCCTTAGACTTGGCACGGCTTTGTCTAGATTTCATTATTTTTTAGAGATAAACAAGCAGCTCCATCGAGACTTGGCTAATTTTTTACAGAATGTTTTTGGTTAGCTATAATAATAAAAAAATCACAGTAAGGAACCTTAGAATTGGCACGACTTTGTCTAGATTTCATTACTTTTTACAGATAAACAAGCAGCTCCATCGAGACTTGGCTAGTTTTTTACAGAATGTTTTTGATGGGATACATCTTTTTGAAAAAGGAATACGCACTTATTATGCAGATGATTATACATACAATTACGAAAACCGACGAGGCCGTATGAGCTTGATGCCTTTGCTTTTCCGACAAAAAAATATTAGTCTAGGAATTTGCCGCGTTTTTGTTTTCTTCAAATACATAAACGTTAAGTTTATTTTAATTTATTTTTATAAATAAGTTAATGTTCTAAAATGCTTATCTCATATTATTATTATTGTATTAATTTTTTCGCAAATGGTACGAAAAGTAAGTACAGTATTTTCCTCAGTGATAAAGCTGTCTTAGTCTTGGGTGAACTTAAATCCCTCGCTACACTCAGGACTCGACTTAAATCCCTCGCTTCGCTCGTGATTTAAGTTTTTAACACCCTTGCTGCGCTCGGTAGTAAACCTCGAGTCCTTCGTTACGCTCGCGATTTAAATCGTCACCCGCGACAGAAGACACTGCTTTATCCCCTTGGTTAATAGTCTACTATTAGACCGTTATTTTGAGCTTTATAAAGTTAATCCCAAATTGACAACTTAGATTCGGGTTTCACGTTGATTTTTTTATAAATAGACGTTAACTTTGTAAACTGAGTTCAAAATTCAAAATGGATAGACGCTGTTTAAATTCTAAAGATTATTGATTTGCAATAAAGGCCAATAGCGTTTTCAAATAACCAAGCAACCGAAGTTGCCTTAGCTCGCGGTTTGGCTTACGCTTTAATGAGTCACTCCAAACTCTTCGTATGATGACAGTGTGTAAAACCATTACCGTTATTGTAGTTTATCCATGAGACCGTGTCACTAAATGCTTTTGTTTGAAATTAATTTACACAATCCCGCTACGCTTTCTAATTTCTGCTTTTGACACTTTAAATAGAGCAATTTTGTAACTAGCCATGTCACTGAATCAATTATCCTTACATAGTATAAAACAAAGCATTTTGTATTTATACGCGTAGATCATTTAAACTGCGTAACGGATTTTAATGTGGTTTTCATTAATAGACAGAGTGATTCAAGAAGAGGGTTTCATTTATATGTATTCTACGCAAACGAAGTCGCGGGCAAAAGCTAGTTTTCTATATGATACTATATTCTACATGGAGCGACTGTCCATCTGACCTCCACAACCCAGTTACTGGATATTAAGATTCCTAGTAAGTTCCTACTAACTTACTATTGAAAAAAAGGTAAAATATTTGAAGTACCGTAGTATTTGTTTTCGGGGGAAACATTCTAACCTCAAATACCGATCTGAAATCCCTTCTGTGCAATGCCGGTTAGGGCATCCCTGGAGAGACTAGCGCAAACTGAATTTTACGTGTGGGTTTCTAAAGTTGTTTTTGCAAAAGGATGTTTTAGAAAATGAAATCGCGAACGCAAAATAACATCAAAGAACCTAGTATCAGAATTCTTTTATGATCAGTTATATTAAGAAGAAGTGAAAACTAGAAAAATTGCTAATATTATGTATCTACTCGTACTACGTGCTACTAGGGCTCATGGCCAAATAATAACAGACACACGGATCGATCGATCATATTAAGCTACGCCTGCCTCGGTTGATCAGGATGGGTGACCATCTTTGCATACTGTGATCCATCCAGGCCTCGGAAAGCACGTTAATCTGTTGTACCCGACTCTCATTTGTGGAACTTTGATAGTTATTATGGCTCATCAGAAGCCAGAGAACTCCTGCCGAGATTGCGAGATTGTTAGAAAAGGATACCGTGACGCTGACACATGGGCAACTGAAGGAACACGGGTGGTTTTTTGTCAGTCCGCCCAGAGCGAGAGAAGGTATTTGATGATTTCCCATGAAAAAAAAAGTCTGAGAACTGACAACCAGTCATACCAAGAGGTATTTCCCAAATACTGTGTTGTGGAGGACAGATGAGTAGTCGGTTCATATTAAATACTTGTATTCAGTTGCATTCGGTTAGACTGAAAGCCAACCCCAACATAGTTGAGAAAAAGCTAGTCAGATGACCATGACGTACCTACATTCCTTCATAATTTATATAGCATGGATAACACAACATACAACATGTCCCGTGTGGTGCCGGACATGAAGAATAGCATCACCCCATTTCTTCCCGTGGGTGTCGTAAAAGGTGACTAAGGGATTTACTAGAGAATGGGCAGCAGCGTTCTCTATGCATTTTACCACCATACTGCGATCGCCAACCCGCTTGCCAAGCGCGGCGATTATGGCAAAGCCCCCCAAATAGGGGGAGGCCTATGTCCAGCAGTGGACGTCTTGTGGCTGAGATGATGAACACAACATACATTCACATGTTCTTCCCTTGGTAGTAAGCAGAAACGACAGGACGCCACGGACTACGAACCTAAAATACTCCTTTAGCTTCGTTCACGTTCATCGTCTCCAGCCATTGAAAGAATTTGATCCTGACACCTATCAATGCGTCAGTCCTAGTGCTAAGCTAATAAAGATCAAAACCGTTTGTATGAAACAGACGGGTGTCAAGAAGACATCGCGTGCCTCTTTCGGTTCTGATCAATTAAGTAATATTTCCAATAAAAGGTTCAAGGACTCAATGAACATCAATCAATGAGTCAGGACTAGATGACGCAGCAACAGAGGCCTGTGTCCAAAATGGGTGATTTTACTGGCAGGCAGGAAAACAATAGGCAAACTACGTTCAAAATGAATGAATTATTCTTGTGTTCGACTAGAAATATGACAAAGAATTCAAATGTAAATATTTTGTGTAAATATTATCTAAACCTACGTGGACATGTATGAAACGTCACAAGCTAGGTGCACGATTTCAATTTGTTGATTCCTATGGAGAAGAGCCGGCAAGAAACTCCATGGATATTTTTTTTAATAATTGGCTTTTAAAATGGTTTCAAATTACAGTGTTAATAAGCATGGGAGAAAAGTGTAGGCCTGCCAATAAGTACGTACCAGGTACAGTCAGTGCCTTGCATTTTCTGACCCCTCCTACATAGAAAAAATAAGGAAAAAGGGGTCAGGTAATGCATGGCACTGACTGTACTAAGAAAATAGTAAATTGTCAACAGTTTACAAAGCCTAGTGCAGTGCTAGTAATTGCAGAGTTGACGTTCTATAGTTTCTGCCTACCATATCATAATCTGTATAGCTATTTAGTAAAAGTCAGGTATTGGAGTCGGATGAATACCAGTATACCATTGTAGCGGCATCCACACCCTGCATCGCACAAGCAGAGTTTACCGCGCAACTAGAATATATAAGGTGTATCTATTCATACACGAAATATTTTAAGAGGTACACCTGTAGGTGGTAAAGAAGCTACAGCAACGAAAAAAATATAATTAAATTAAAATATTAATAAATTATTTGACGCACATAAGAAATACTGGCTCCTTCTTATTTTTTACGGCCCGAGACACCGCGGCCATGCCCATGCCGTCGATCGGGTCGCCGCCCTCGCAGCGTCAGGCGGGCCATTCATAGAATTTGGAGTAAAGATTTTATGCAAAACGTCTCAAGCAGTTTGAAAATTATAATAATTACGAAAATTCAAAAACGCTTAGATAAAAAAATTCTTTTTGCTTCTATAGCTTCTTTACCACCTACAGGTGTACCTCTTAAAATATTTCGTGTATGAATAGATACACCTTATACAACGTCCCGATATCAGTCATTAGCTACGACACCCGTCTGGTCGGAGCATCCTCCCTTTTCTACGGAGGTTGAGTGAAATTTACACCCAGTTACCTCATACGTCCAAAGCAGTACCAATACCAGTTTCTGCCTACCCCTAGCAAAAAGTTGTGAGTTTGTTCATCAAAACAGCATAGATATTTTGATATTAAACACCGTGACATTTTAGTCGTCTTACAACGGCAGTCCACTTCATGTACATGTAACCAATGACTACTACACATCCATACGAAAATAATTAACATTTGAATAACTAAAAAATAAAATTATTCATTTTGATTACGCAAGACGTCTTCGATCAATAATAGCCAAGTCGTGGTTTAAATTTGCTATTTTGTCTCATGAAAAATGGAGATGCATTGATCTAGCCGACTCGTGCACTGGGTAGGTATGTTTTCTACCGTATGATACGTAAACATTATTAACAGGATGTTTCATAATTCTAATCCATTATTTATTTCTCTTTGTACCTATTATCTTAATTAATGTTAACAATTTTTAATCACGCCTAGAGGTATATTATGTCGGATACATTGATTGGACAACCTTTGTAAGACGATTAAAATGTCACCTCGTAGAGAAGGTGCATTGTTCGTCGCACCTACTTGAAACATTGAAGCTATTTTTTTCTAGTTAGCTAATTACGTAGCCGATTATTTCGAATGCTACGCAAAATGACATTACTGCCCATACTAAATGCCAATCGATCCCTCACAAATCACAAACGGCGGAGACGCCTGTACTCTGTACTTGAAATAGGTATTTTAAAACAAATGAATCTTAAATTGGTAAAAATAGAATAATATATACATATCTTGGGACAACCAACACAACGTTATCTGATCCCAAACTAGGCAGAGCCTGTACTATGGCAACCAGACAACTGATAAATATACTTATATATTTCTAAATACATACATATTATAGATAAATAACACCCAGACACAGAACAAATGATTGTGCTCATCACACAATATCTGTCCTGAGTGGGAATCGGACCCACGACCTCAGTCTTACCAGTCAGGCTCACTAACCACTAGACTAACAGGCCAGAATCGCAAAAGTTTTCACTAACATTACGTAACACTTTTAACCTAAGCATTGTAATTGGGTGTCTATGCTTCCCGCATCCAGCGTATTTCTACAACTATTATCAGGAGGAATGGCTTCATTTTCGCAGTGCAACAACCGTCATTGTGTTATTTACCTTGTTGAGAACACAGTTTTTTTTGAACATATAAGGCAATGGATTACGTAAATCCTCTAAAATTATTAAAATTCGAATTGCTAGTGTGTTACACAATTGGCGTTCCGGTCATCGGGCCACCCTTGTAGGAGGTCTTCCAACGTTACGACTTTCGGTACGCGGTCGCCATTCCAGAACCTTTCAGCCCCATCGGCCATATGTTCTGCGAACAATGTGCCCTGCCCACTGCCACATAACTTTGCCAATTCTTCGGGCTATGTTGGTTCTTTACTGGTCGACTGGCAGTGCTTGAGGGGAACCGATGAAGCGAAGGCCATCTTTCAGCTGAAATGCTGACGATTAGAAGTCGCGTAGTTTTACAGAAAATGAGCGTTAGAAAAGTGAATGTGCGTTCAAAAAGCCACGTCTGCTCTTATAATTCATATTATTATGCTATCTATCGATAGTAGTAAAAATAATAAAACAAAACGAACGACCATGACAATCACACTGCAATTCTTACATAAATAATTTAATCTGTTATTGCAAATATTTCAATAAATACCATAACAGGATCTCTCTACTATCAAAATAATCTTGTACAGTCAGCAATGAAAGTCTACGAAATAGAGGGGACCTACCAACTTAATTTTCCTCTCTAAATTCATTGATGACACGTACGCATACAATAATTGGAAACATCTTGTTTCAGTTTTTCATGTATTATTTTAGTCCGTTTTTTTATTACTAGCTGTGCCCGTGGCTTCACCCACCCACGTGGTTATTGGATTTTTTTATAAGTACGGAAACGTGCAATCGGGACAAACAAACAACTTATGTTGAAGCTCCCGCAAACTGGCGCGACGAGTCTTTCGTAGAACAATTTCTATGAAAACTTAATGTATTTTGTTCTCCAAGAGTCGAATCGCGCCTGTCTGGGGAAAACTTTACTCCTTATAACATCTGCTCTCTGCCAGAGAAAGTCAGGAGATTGGCCGGAACAAACAGACAATTTTTTTTGCAATAAGTTCCGTTTGAATTTCTTATGCATTTAGTACAGAGCTGTTATTTTGAAATAACAAACAGATCATCATCATCATTTCAGCCCAAAGACGTCCACTGCTGGACATGGGCCTCCCCCAAGCACCGCCACCTCGAGCTGTTCTGATATTATAATAAAAAAAAACAGTATTGTGTAGGTACCTATCGTATTCAATTATTTTTTTTATAATTAAATGGTATTTAACATAATTAGAGGGAGTTTTCTTGGAGTTTCCTTATTTGATCGAATCAGAAGAGATCCGTGGCAGCACCAAAATAACCAACATAGCCCGACCAATTGCAAAATTTAAGTGGCAGTGGATAGGGTAGATTGCTCGCAGAAAAGTATGCCGATGGGGCTGAAAGGTTCTGGAAAGGCAACCGCATACCGGAAGACGTAGAGTTGGGAGGCTTCCCACAAAGTGGACCGATGACCTTGTGAAGGATGTAGGAATCCGCTGGATGCGGGAAGCACAGAACCTAAGCATTGGTCGTCTTTCGGCTGAGATGATGATGATGATTGAATACGAGTAGGAATTATTATTTAAAAAAGTGAAGCGTTTATTGACTTTCTTTATCGACTGTACTGCAGTCCGATCATTCTCAGTCACCACTTCGAACCAACTTCGAACTTCAAACCTACACTGCTAAGAAATAAGGACGATGTCCAAGTGAAACTATTACATGAACGTAACTGTTTCTGTACAAAGGAATCTTTGCGAGGAGCAATGAGTCATGTGAGAGGCTTCCCAAAAATGCAGTTAGCGTATACACGCCGAGACTACATCAAAGATATAACAAAAATACTCATCTTCACACTCTTAGTAAAGAGTAATAGTAGAAATGGCTTACATTTTTAACCGACTTCAAAAAAAGGAGGACGTTATCAATTCGACTGTATTTTTTTATTGTTTTTATGTTTGTTACCTCATAACTTTTGACTGGGTGAACCGATTTTGATGATTCTTTTTTATTTGAAAGCTGGTACTTTCCGAATAGTCCCATTTTAACTTGGTTTTTTCTGACATTGTGGCAATGGGATCCATGTGAAAACCATTTAAGTTTTAAATTTGCATTAAGTAGACGAATTTTTCAAACTTGAGAAGCAATGGTTTAGCAATATCTTCCAAAATTATTTAGATTGATGTGTTACGTAATGAGGGTGTCGACTCCGTATAATATAGGTAATGTTATTGTCACACCAACGTGTACTGTCTCCTGTGTTTGCTGTTGCGCAGTCGTGTGAAAATTGCGTCAAATGGGAAATATCTTGGGTTTCTTTCTATTCGTAATATCAGTAGATATTGGGACTTTGATGCAGTGTTTCAGACAATGAATTCAGTAAGTACATGATGCTGATTAAACTGCGTTACAATACCTACGTATACCTACACTATTTATTTTTCGTCGGTTATTTAAAAAAAATGCTGATTCTTACATTTCGACTGTGAAGGTAAGTATAGCACTTTTCTATTAAACGGATTTTTTTTATATTTGATTGTCTGTCTTCATGATGCAAAATACACTATTGTTCTAAAAGAAACAAGTAAACTATACGTACTGTGTAATTGGTTTAAAATAAAAATGGGTTTGATACCACATTCTATGCAAAACATGCATGAAATGTACGTGTATTTGTAGGGTAGATACCTATATGTAAGTACCAGAAACAAAAGAAAGCAATCAACATATTTATACCAATCGCGTGATCAATAAAAATCACAAAATGTGTCAGATATTTTATAAATTAAACGAACCGAAGTTTTAAAATTAACACCTCAATTTCTTCTTCCATTCTATACTGGTAAACTGACAATAAATCCTCTATCTTTAATATCCCACAATGCATCCATCTTTTCTTTGGCGTTACTCTCCCTCTTCGTCCATTAACCACATAAAAATACTTAAAAAAGAAACTAATACCTATTCATTGATATACACCGTGTATATGAATAAATAGGCGTGGTAATAATAATAAAACTATGATGCGTGATAAATTAGTGGTCTACAATTCACAACCTAATTTAAATCATTTAAAAACAAATAGGTAATTATTATTGGCTAATAATAAAACAAATTCATCACTAATTTTACCGAAAGCCTAATTCCGAATTTAAATTCAAGTAGGTACGTAAGTTCAATTATTAATTAGTACCTGATAATGACAGATACATGCACAATTCTACATAACATAATTTATATGGAAAACAAAGGCTTAGTTTTCACCACCGAACAACACTACACTAATTCATTACTTAACACCACTGTAAGCCACCACTAAGTAAACAAATTACTCAGGCGTTAAAGTTAATTGAATTTATTTATAAATAAGGAAAAATGTCCTCGACGACTTGATAAAGTCTGGTTTTAAACACGCGTTGGCTACGACTGGGCCACTTGCCATACTATAATTTTGAATTGTCTAATTATTACCGCGATGATTTCGATGAGAGCTAATAAAATATAAACGTATATCACGACCTTATAGCAGAGTAGAGGTCACCTTTATACAGCATGGTCGGTTAGTTTGTTTTCGGAAATTATCTTTCCAATTGTGTTCTGAGGGCAAATAAATGCTGACGTTTCTGGATGGAGTCTCTTCTTGGGTTTAAAGATTATTCGAGGGTTCCAAGGATTATTTGAAATTCAAACTATTACAAGGAAAACTAAGTGTGAGAGGAACCTATGATTCGTTTAGTAGTAGGTACTTAACTTATGTTAAGAAGGGCCTACCATAAACCTATATATTCCTCACGAGAACGGCAGGGTAAACAATATCAAACTTGACAAAGTATCGAGCTCCTAAGCAGAAATTTACTTTCACAGCTTTATTCTATTCAATAGGGTAATTTAAAATATGAAAGATACTTAAACCTTTGCCAAAAAGATTACAGATCACAAAGAAAAAATAATAAGATAAAAAAACCGTTATTAATACTTAAGTTGAATTCTTTAATTTAAAAAAAAAATCTGTTACATCTTTCCACGCTCATCAAACGATCCTTTTGCTCTAATCAAAGCTAAAAGAAGAATCTGAAACCTATTCCCACTAATTAAAAACAATATATAAAACCGGCCAAGTGAGAACCGGCACACGCAGAATGTGTTTCGTTCTACGAAAGCTATTGTTTCTGGTCACATGTCAATGGTAACATTTTGACCTAGATCTGGCCCTTTCAATAAATAACAGGCCAGCTCTTCAGTACCCTTAATCACGTAACACAGTATTGATTTATCAGAATCTGAATAATTTTGAAGGTTAAAACGAATACATTACTTCATATTTTCGAAAAATGTGTTTGTTCACAACGTAAATGAATGTTGTTGAACTGTCAAAATTAAAGCCACTGTTAGTGTTTTACGCAACTACTCCGCTGATATTGTTATTCAACCACTGACGTTCGTCCAATTGTAGGTAGGTTCTTTTTCTTTTATTCTTTTTATGAATTTTGAACTGGCTAACTATTACTGGTACTGTGGGTGACAGACGGCAAGCCAGTCAGACAGATGGCGTCGAAGCGCACCGCATAAGCTTGCTACCTGATACGGAACCCTAGAAATGGAAAATTAATTTGCAGATGGCGTCGAAGCGCACCGCATAAGCTTGCTACCTGATACGGAACCCTAGAAATGGAAAATTAATTTGCGTTGCTCAACAATTTCTTCTTTTTTTTACTCACAATTTTTCCAAGTCGTCGTTCATAACAGAGGTTGGAGTAATGAAACACCCTGTGTACACGGGACCTGCAGGTCAAGTGGGTTTAACGAGCAATATTGCATTTTGTAACGCTCAGACCGGGTGCATGCGCTATGATATTACTTGACGTACTTACGTGTGCCATATTGCGAAAATAAATCTTGTTAAAAATAAAATTAGATGACAATAGGTACCTGGAAGCCTTCGCCGTGGAAGCACTTTAATAGAAAACTATTAATAATAATGTGAAAGTACCAGTTGGAAATATGATTTCGTGGCTAATAACAGTCTCATGGGTCGATCGCAGGTTAAGCTACGCTTGCTGTAGTCGGTTTGTGGATGGGTGACCAGTGGGTAGGTAAAAGTCTGACCGCCAGTTTCACGTGGGATATCGTTTTGTCCTAAGGTGAGAGAAGCAGTCGCTGCATGTAAAATACTGGTATTTAGCTGCATTGGAAGCTGACCCCAATATAGTTGAAAAAACTTGAGAGGTGTCAAGGGACACCCGGATGGAACGAAGTTCCTTTCGATTAATTGCATTTATTATTGTATGTATAAAATCTCTACTTACCTAACTCCATCAGCAATATCCGGAACTTGTGCAGAAACACTGTCAGGATTCATTTTGTTAGTATTATTTATTATGTACAAAAAACCTGTATACACTCAACAAAAATAATCGTGCGACACCACACTGTTCAATGCGAAATAGAAAGACGAAACGAAAATAACTGGCTTGCTTTCTATGAGAGAGAGAGAGAGACAGACAGAGAAACACGCGCACGCCCCACGGCTTACAAGTATAGAAAAAAGTGTCTTTACAACTTTTGGTCTTAATTTTTTCCATCTAGCTCCCTTTCGCAACGCGCGATAAGGAACTTCGTTCCTTCGTTCGTTCGTTAGGCAAATTGATAAACCTGCTTCTCCTTAACACAGGTTTTCATAACCTAGCTAGGAGAGCAGTGCTCACCCACACGTTTGTATAAGTAATACTTATTTTGTATTACTGTATTTCTAACGTGTCCATTGTTTAGAGTAAATAAATAAATAAAATAAATATTTTGCTGAAGATTATAATTATCTCATCTAACCTAACGAAGCGGTCATGATACTACTCTGACAAGAAAGTACCGGGAAAAGATCAATAATACACAAAATATTCGTTATTCATCCAAATCTATTTATCACCTTCAAAGTATGCTCCTTCAGAAATGATACTCTTACGCCAACAAACAATCCAATCATCAAAAAAAAAAGACTTTCCGGATCGAATTTAGTTCTTGCCGCGAATCCTCCTTTATGTCTTCTTCCGAATGAAAACGACGATCACGAAGTGATACTTGAGTTTTGGAAAAAGAAAGAAGTCGGCTGGAGCCATATCTGGTGAACAAGGTGGTTGCTCGATGGTATTTGTTGAGTTTTTGGTCAAAAATAAGTTTAAAATGATGGCCTTGTGTGAAGGCCAATGGGCCTTCACACAAGGCACAAAATCCAAAAGTCGTGGTACAAAATCCAAAAATTTTCACTCCACAAATCTAGCCTGTTCTAAAATGGCCTCAGCGACTCCTAAGTGATTGAGTTTTTGGAGAAAATTGACATCTTTTGGGACTAGCCGAGCGGCAACATGTTTCATACCCAAGTGATTATTTAAAATGGTACGGACCGACTCGTGAGACACAGACAGTTCGGCGGCTATCTCTCTCAAACTAGAATGAGGATTTTCAGCCACTATTTCCTTTACTTTTGCGATATTGACTCAGTTTCAGACGTTGATGGCCTACCAGAGCGAGGCAAATCTTCCATCATATCTCGACCGCTTTTGAACGTTTTGTACCACTCCTAAGCACGTGTTTCTATAATATAAAGATAAGGATCGATAAGGTCGATTCACCGTAAGCCTTCTGTAACATTTTCAGTAACTCCGAATACAAAATTCCATTAGCGATGCAAAATTTAAGACAAACTCTTTGTTCGATGTTTTATTTTTGGCCATTATGAAATTCGCAATGCGCATTAGATATATCATATTATTACTAAAACAGCATTGTAATTATTCTAATCAACAGATATTAATACGTGAAGCGAAAACTTTGGATCCCTTTTTAAGGGCGGACGGAGGAATATAAAATTTCGCACACTTATAGTTTATACAGAGAGGAAGTGACGAATGCTAATATTTTTTTTTAAATTATGCGTAAATAGTAAATTATTAACCAAGGGGATAAAGCAGTGTCTTCTGTCGCGGGTGACGATTTAAATCGCGAGCGTAACGAAGGACTCGAGGTTGACTCCCGAGCGTAGCGAGGGTGTTAAAAACTTAAATCACGAGCGAAGCGAGGGATTTAACACGAGTCCTGAGTGTAGCGAGGGATTTAAGTTCACCCAAGACTAAGACAGCTTTATCACCGAGGAAAATACTCTACTTTTCGTACCATTTGCGAAAAAAATTAACACAAAATAATATGAGATAAGCATTTATTAAAATATTTTTACAACATTAACTTATTTATAAAAATAAATTGAAATAAACTTAACGTTTATGTATTTGAAGAAAACAAAAACGCGGCAAATTCGTAGACTAATATTTTTTTGTCGGAAAAGCAAAGGCATCAAGCTCATACGGCCTCGTCGGTTTTCGTAATTTTATTTAATAATCCTAACTGCATAATAAATGCGTATTCCTGTTTCAAGAAGATGGCTTTATATACAAACTCAATGGTGTAAACATAGATGTAGTTCAGTATAAATTTCGGTAAGTATTCCAAATTTAAATCACATTCTCCCCATAAAGGATGAATGAAATTCAGTACAATTTTCTTTCCCTGTTTTTAACAGATTAAAAATGACTATTGTTAAGTTAGTTTTTTGTGGCATAGAATGTCACTTTTTTGAGCAAGTGGTACGAAAAATACATTTTCGTACCACTTGCTCAAAAAAGTGACATTCAGTAACACCTCAGGATAAATCTGTTCGGTTCCCAAAATGTATATGGAACTGGTTTATTAAATAGTGTAGTAGCTAAGCCTATGTCGGACGAGGCTAAAACTCTGTACAAAATATATTACAATCATTTAAAATAATGTAAAATTCAAAGTTTAGCTATGATGGAGCGACATAGTCAGTATTGTGACAAAGCTCCTTAATAAAGGATTAAAAAAAAAAGGAAATGTTAACAAACCCGACAACTTGTAGTTCGTACGATACGTTGTATAAGTTTTAGTTGATTCGACTTACTGGCTGAATCGCCTATTACGTCACGACGGGCGTCCGTAAAACACTTTGTAGTCGATCAATTATGAAGATTAAGTTAAGATATATAATTTTGCATGCATACAGTGCTTTTTTATGGATTTTGTTGCCGGCTCTTCTCCATAGGAACCAACAAATTGGAGCCATGCACCTAGCTTCTTACGTTTCATAAGTGCCCATGTAGGTTTAGGTGAAATAAATATATTGTTTCATTATTGTTATAAAATTACGATACGGCCTTTCAAGATCGAGTAAGATCGATTCAATACAATGGGGAAGATTTTTGCCATTTTTCCCCGCTAGGTGTCGCGATTCCTATGATCCGCTATGCCTCGTACATCGTTATATTTTAGATCTTTTCGACGTTTTTAAATTAAATCTATTAAAAATGACGAAGTGTGCAGTGCCGGGAGGCAAAGAAAATGGTTATCATTTGTTCCCAAAAGATAAAAATAGGAAAAGGTTGTGGGCTAAAGCAATAAAACGGCCAGAATTGGCGAAATCGCAATCTATATTTACGATTATGTGGACATCATTTTACAGAAAATGATTATAAAACTTTGAAATCGTCTACAGGTGAGTAGGTATATTCTTATATTTTGTCTTTGTTCAAATCTTTCACCAATGTCATATGTAACATGATTGCGTAAATTGCAGGTTTCAATTTAGAGCGCCGAATTTTGAGGAAAAATGCGATACCATCTATTTTCCCTTGGTCAAAGGTTCTACCGCCTTTTTTTTTTTTTTTTTTTTTTTTTTTTTTTTCAGGATGGGAAATCATCAAATGACTTCTCCCGCTCCGGGCGGAGCGGGAGGGTGTGTCAGACTTTTACTGACTAAAACCCACCCGTGTTCCATCAGTTGCCCATGTGCCAGGGTCACGGTATCTCTTTCGAACAATCACGCGACCCCGGCAAAGGTTCTACCGCCTTACGCAGCTGCTAGGGAAGAGAGACTGCGGAATAGAAACCTAAAAAAACAACTATTCGTACCAAACTTCTTAGGTTTTAGCGATACCTGAACTCTGGATAGTGAAATTTCAAATAAAAATAAACAGCAGTGTGCAAGTTACAGTGATACTAGAAAATTCAGAATATCAACAATAAATCGACA
Source organism: Aporophyla lueneburgensis (assembly GCA_932294355.1). Classification (NCBI taxonomy): domain Eukaryota; kingdom Metazoa; phylum Arthropoda; class Insecta; order Lepidoptera; family Noctuidae; genus Aporophyla; species Aporophyla lueneburgensis. The sequence goes on along the minus strand of OW028745.1, from coordinate 23,846,861 downwards.
CAAACCTCTGTTCTGTTGAGATTATTTGCTACAGAAGAACTACTTTTTGATGACACATCAGTAAAATTTTATACTGGACTTGAAACATACAAAAAATTTAAATTTGTTTTGGATACTTATGCCCTATATGGCTTATAATCTGTGTTATAAATCAGGAAATGTGATTATCTTTAAGCGTGGTAGACCAATTTCTATTAACATGAATGAAATTGAGACGTAACTATTGTAATTTCGAACTATCAAAAATATTTGGTGTCAGTCAAACTGTAATCCATACTAAGGCTCAACTCACACCAAAAGAGCGTCGAAGAGCAGCGTAGTTTCAGTGTCATATGAATTTCAACTTTATTTTCATTATTATAATACTTATTATCGCATGAGAAACTCAAACGAGTCGTGCGGATGCCCGCGGTGCCGCGTGAATTCCGGCGAATTCCATAAACGGAGCCGTGCGACTGCGCGAGAAGTCGCGGGAAGTCCAGAGAATGCTCGAGCAGTCACGAGCGGCCGCTGGCAATATCCGCCCCTCGCGCTCGCTCCCCGCACGCGTTTGTTGCGCGCGACCATTCGCATTCATGCAGTGCAACGAATACGAGAAGGCGCGTGACGTCCTGCGACTTCTCGAGCATTCCAGCGACTTCTCGAGCAGTCGCGGGAATCCGCGCGCCTTCTCTACCGAGCGGGTCGCTGCGCTTCGCTGCCCTTCGCCGCTCTTTCGGTGTGTGTTGACCCTAATAATAGGTCTTTACCTATGTAAATGCCGTTTTGTATGAAAAAAATTAAACGAATTTTTTTCATGTATTTTTTATTTGTATTAATTGAAATAATCACCCATGCAATCAATGCATCTTTGCCAACGCAGTGGCAGTTTATTGATGCCCTTCTTAAAAAAATCAGCTGGACGGGAGGCAACAAATTCTTCAAAGGCATTTTGTACTGCCTCTCGGGTATTGAATTTTTTTCCCGCCAAGAAGTTATCCAAATTCTGGAAAAAGTAGTAGTCTGTAGGCGCAAGGTCTGGTGAGTAGGGCGGATGACGGAGAGCTTCCAACCCCAGTTCTTGCAACTTGGAGACCGTCTGCTGTGCAGTATAAGGTCGCGCGTTATCGCGCAGGAACAGCGGAGACGAGCGACTGACCAATGCTGGTTGGAGATGTGCCAGCTTCTCCATCATTGAGTTCAGTTCTTCACAGTACACATCTGCAGTAATGCTCACCCCGTTTGGTAAGAAGCTGTGATGAATCACACCGGCGCTAGACCACCAAACAATGACCATCACTTTTCTAGGGGTAAGTTTTCGTTTAGGGCATTGTTTAGGTGCTGAACCAGGATCCAACCAACTTGCTGAGCGCTTGTGGTTATCAAACAGAATCCATTTTTCATCGCAGGTAACAATGCGGTTCAAAATTCCTGCATTTGTGTGTCTGTTGAGCAGTGCAAGGCACGTCTCGACGCGTACTTCGCGCTGGCGACCATTGAGTTCGTGGGGCACCCATTTGTCAAGCTTTTTACCTTGCCAATTTGACGCAAATGGACCAATATTGTTTTGACGCTAACGTCGAAAGCTGCTGCTAATTCAGCCGTAGATTGTGTATCATCAGCTTCCACAATCGCCTTTAATTCGTCATTGTCGCCTTTAATTGTTCATTTTTCAGGTCGAAATTTCCAGAACGGAAGCGAGCAAACCAATAACAGGTGGTGCGTTGGTTTGTAGTGTTAGTTCCGTTAACGTCGTTGATGTTGCGTGCCGCTTGTGCCGCGTTGCTGCCACGACGGTACTCATATTCCATAATTACTCGAATTTTTAACGTATCCATGATGACGAAGAAGATTGAAATGCGATGAAAATGTAACACTAATCAATAAACAAATGACTACTTTTGGAAAAAGAATTCCATGTTTTTAAAATAAAATTAATTTGAAATTAGAATTCTTAGACAAACAAAAATTATTTTGATTTGAAATGGCCAGTACTGCAGAACGGCAATTTCATAGGTAAAGACATAATATCGTCGCTGCGCGTGCGAATCCGCGTAAGAGCAACTTGCAAAGACCGCGTATTTGCTTTTTGATGATTTTACAGGAGGAAGAAAAAACTTAATATCTCCGCTATTTCAATTCTTATTACCGACTGAACTTAACAGCTAGTTCTTTACAACTTTCTTTATTGGAAAATAACTTAAATTTACTCGTAGTTGGCTTAGATTTTGTGTAAAGTCACTTACGCGATTTTGTTTTAACTAATTACAAAATAAGTAGACTTTTATTAAACGTACGCGGTTTTGAAATAAAACAATTTAGTAAAAGGTTGTATTTATTATTAGAAAAATCAAATCGAAAACGATATAATCTAACAAAAATATTATGTATTTATCGAAATCAGTTTACAAAACGATATTAACTATTAAAAAAAAAACTACTTACTCGATCTCGTTCTAACCAATTTTCGGTGGTAGTTTACATAGTAATGTACATCATATTTTTTTTTAGTTTTATCATTCTCTTAATTTAGAAATTACGGGGGGGGGACACACACATTGTACCACTTTGGAAGTGTCTCTCGCACAAACTATTCAGTTTAGAAAAAAATGATGTTAGAAACCTCAATACCATTTTTGAAGACCTATTAATAAATACCACACACATATGGGTTTGATGAAAACAAAAATTTTGAGTTTCAGTTCTATGTATAGGGAACTCCAAAATTTATTGTTTTTTTTTTCTATTTTAGTGTAAAAATCTTAATGCGGTTCACAGAATACATCTACTTACCAAGTTTCAACAGCCTAGCTCTTATAGTTTCGGAAAAAAGTGACTGTGACATACGGACGGACAGACAGACAGACAGACAGACATGACGAATCTATAAAGGTTCCGTTTTTTGCCATTTGGCAACGGAATCCTAAAAAGTGTACGAGTAACATCGACACGAAAAGAAGAAGAAGAATGATCGGTGTCACACCGAGAATGCCTGAAAGAATACCGACGTGCCATGATTATTTTTTCTCTGAGTGGGATATCATCAAATGACGTCTCCCGCTCTGGGTGGAGCGGAAGGGCGTGTCAGACTTTTACTGATTAAAACCCACCCGTGTTCCTTCAGTTGCTCATATGCCAAGGCCACGGTACGCCACGATTATTTTTACTTTCGTGCATATGTGTTCCTATAATGCAGACACTCCTGTTTACTTGCAAGCGTGTTTAGTTTTTGTGAGTATCTATTATAACTAAGTATCATGCACAGTAGGAATTTCAAACAAGTTTTTACTCTCTCCAGTAATTGAATGTTCTTCTTTACATACATCAGTGTTTAAAAAAAAAAATAGCCACCAATTAAGTCTGTCGCTAACAATTATATGTATATTCGTCCACACATTGACATAAAATGTTTCATCTTTATCATTATTTTAGCCGAAGAGCGTCCACTGCTGGACATAGGCCTCCCCCAAAAAATAGGGAGATTACCATTATCGCCACCCTTGACAGGCGGGTTGGCGATCACAGTATGGTGGTAAAATACGTAGCGAACACTGCTGCCCATTCTCTAGTCGGACCCTTAGTCGCCTCTTACGAAACCCACAGAAAGAAATGAGATGATACTATTGTTTACGTCCGGCAACACACGGAACAATTGAATTCACGAACAAAATGTTTAGGAAATAAATATTCAGTCGTTTGGCTAAAACTATTACACACTGGGGCAATATCCTAAGGTATGGATTGAAAACGACCAATTACCCATCATCACCCATTTGAGTAACTCACAGAACGTCGTGAACTCGTGAGTTCATGCGACAGATAGTCGTCCAATGGCGGAATTACAGAATGTGCGCTTTTATAATCGTTTATTTGATGATATTATTGTGGACGTCCACGTACACTTAGGGAATTATGTACGTGCACGTTATCGTGGACAGAATATATTTTTTTACCTTTTGGTTTCTTATGTTATCGTGATGCCGTAACGTGGACGTGGACATCAATGAAAATATCATCACAATATAAATGATAAATAACCCTACGTTGGATTTCCTCGAGTAAGTTTGTTAGATTTATTTTTAATTTAACTAACCAGTAATGTAACAACGACATCTCGGTCCACGCATCAATATCAAATGTTTAGGGAATAAAAATTCAGATGTATTGTTTACGCAATTAGACATTTGGGCAATCACAATCAATTACCCATCTACACCTATTTGAGCAATTGTAGGTATATTGAATCGTGAACTCGTGAGTTCGTGAAATATATAGGTACTCGGCCTATTCTAACGGTCGGGTTTACTTAGTCACGATATTATCGTAAACGTTCACGATAATATATATCGTCACGTTTTATTTTACACATTTTTCTGGACACGTCCTAAAAATGTTTGGGAATACGTGCACGTTACCTGATCATATTTCCATACATTTTACTTTCCTGTGTTAACGTGATGCAGTGACGTAGACGTGGACATCCACGATAATCATCATCTGCCTAGCCTCTTCCCATTCCCAACAATATTAGAGTCGTCTTCCAGTCTAACCGGATTCAGCTTAACACCAGTATTGTCCATGGAGCGACTAGGTAGGTGGCTGCCTCAATAAATCGGAAATTTGTTTGAACAAACCCGATACATTTTTGAAAGACCTATCCAAGGACATACGCACCATGGGATAGACGAAAATAAAACATGTACTAAAATTTTTCGGGTAGAGGTACTTTTTTTTTTTTCAGGATGGGAAGTCATCAAATGACTTCTCCCGCTCTGGGCGGAGCGGGAGGGCGTGTCAGACTTGTACTGACTTAAACCCACCCGTGTTCCATCAGTTGCCCATGTGTCAGGGTCACGCTATCTCTTTCGAACAATCACGCGACCCCGGCAGGCATCGGTCCTAGTAGACCCCTACACTGCTGCTGACATCTCTTTGAGGCGCGCGTGGAACACTGCGCGCCGTCGACCCGAGCTTGGTCCTTACCGGGTGGCGAGCTACCCATTGCTCGCCACCCGCAAGCTCGCGCCTACGGTGGCCGGGAGTCCGCAATCGACTCCCGACGCCCGGGGCGTCTCCTCCTGCGGCGGCTAGGGACGTGAGGGCGCAGAGACTGCCACTCCCTCACGCGCCCCGCCTCCTCCTTCGCAAGCATTACTGCTTCGCAGAAGGAGGTGACGGCTTCCCATTCCCTCTCGCTCTGTACCATGGCTTGCACCAGGGCTGGACGCCAGAGGTCGCCGCTGCCGATCGCCTCCACGAGGACACGGCGGTGCTCCGCCCAGGCAGGGCACATCTCCACCGTATGCTCCACCGTGTCCTCCAGACGATCCTCACAATGGAAACATCCGGACGTATCCTCCCACTTTATCCTGAACAGGAACCCACCGAAGCACCCATGCCCGGTGAGAACCTGCGTCAGGCGGAAGGTGAGGACGCCGTGGCACCTCTCTATCCACTCCTCAAAGAGGGGACTTACCACCGCAATTGTGGCGTGCCCAGCACTGGGTTGCGACAATCGTACCCGCCATGTCGCCATGAGATCACACCGGAGCTCTGTCCGCCGTGCCGCGATTTGTCGCGGCAGCGGAGTTTCGCCCCGGCGTTTCGCCTCCTCGCGCCACTCCACATGTGCGCGAGGACCTTTGCCTCCAGATCCCATGGCGGCACTCCGGCAAGGAGGCTCGCCGCCTCGCACGAGATCGTGCGGTATCCTCGGATTAGCCGGATGGCCATGACCCTCTGGGCTGCACTCAACCGGCGCGCTGGGCGCAGCCTCAATGAGGGCGCCCACACCGGTGCCCCGTAGAGGGCCATGGACCGCACGACCCCCGTGTAGAGCCTCCGGCAGGAGGCGTTTGGACGGGTAGAGGTACTTACGCCAATTTTTTTTTCAATACTTTATTATACTACTTTGTCGGCGTAACTAAAAATTATATATATCCTTGCCAAATTAAACTTTCTAGTATATACTAAGAGTCTCTGAGCTAAGCTGCTGTCGGACGTACTGACGGACATAGCGAAAATTATCATCCGCCTAGCCTTTTCCTAACTATGTTGGGGTCGGCTTCCAGTCTAACCGGATGCAACTAAATACCAGTATTTTACATGGAGCGACTGCCTATCTGAACTCCACAACCCAGTTACTGGGTATTACGATACCCCTTGGTAAGACTGGTTGTCAGAGTTTCGGGCTTCTGACGATCCGTAACGACTGTCTAAGATCTACGAAAGACAGCCGAGACCAACGGCTTAACGTGCTTTCCGAGGCACGGAAGGGTCTTGGTATATTAAGATGATCACCTCTCCACGGATCAACCGAAGCAAGCGTAGCTTAACCTGAACGATCGACCCGTGCGGCTGATGTAACTTAGCTACAAGCCCTTCGATATTCGATAGATGGACATTGCGAAAATATGAGGGTATAAACTACTAGGGTTCTTTGTTGACCATGGAACCCTAAAAAGGCACTTAGATTAGCAACCAACTGAAAACTAGTTACGTTTTGGTTGCGCTTCGCATATTTTGCATAATTATATAACTAAGTTACACAATTGGAACTCTACTTACCCTGCCAAGGACAATGTGTGAAAGAGACAAACATAAACACAAATTCTTCTTTCAAACAAGTTCTAAAATCATTCGCAGTATAAAGCTGAACAGAGCATGCAATATAAACATATGAAACTATAAATAAATAAAAAAGGAAAAGTATTTAAATTATAAAACTACGAATAAAAGTTGCATTACCATATCAGCGTTTTCGCCATGACACCTTGAGTTTGCCACCGAACTTTTTATACTTTTTCTGCGCACGAGTTGCTAACCGTTTCCTCAATACGAAACGACTGAGTAGCTTCCAGTGTAAGTACCTTACATTTATGGGAAAACACATTGTGTTTCGTTTCCCATGGCCCTATATAGATCATGGGATTTTACCTATTGTCTGGATCAATTTCTAAAGTATTAACCAACAAAGAAATCTATTGGAAACAAGTAAACGAACAGTGACATATCGTTGTCTCTTTTCGACTTGCTGCTCATTACAGTGTGGGATAAGGACGAGGTAACAGGTGAAGTTTGTTGACTGTAGTAGTTAAAAGTAATTAGGTATTTATTTTAATCTTGTGCTCGTGAAACGTAAGTAATTGAAACGATTTAGATAAACGTTGACCCCAGTTACGGATCTGTACTGTCGTCAATATCTTAGGCTCATCGTTATATGACGTCACTATCAATTGGTCTAGGAGTATTATTGTGTGACCGTGGGATCACATTTTTTTTCTGCTTTGCCATTTCGAATTATTTTCATGTGGAGGTAGAGTCAGATAAGGATCTCAGATATAAATTTATCATCTAAGAAAAAATCTGTTGTTCTAAAATAAAATTAACACCTAGGCGGTCAAAATTTATGGAGCAGAGCTATTTCTTTTTTATAACCGACGAAAAGTTTAAACGATTAGTTTCGTCTGAAGCGAAAAAACAAAATAGCTTCATAGAAAACAGCCGTAGAAAGGATCATCAGAATCATGTAACTACTGAATCCGTGGTAAAAAAACCGGCCAAGTGCGAGTCGGACTCGCGCACCGAGGGTTCCGCACAAACCTGTAGGTATCCTCGGTTTATGCATAAGGTTTATGTTTATGAAATTAAATGTTTTTTTTTTTAATTTTTATATTTAAGTTGATTGAATGAAAGGTAAATTGCGGTTCACGATTTATGACGTATTAAAAAAAAACTACTTACTGGATCTCGTTCAAACCAATTTTCGGTGGAAGTTTACATGGTTATGTACATCATATATTTTTTTAGTTTTATCATTCTCTTATTTTAGAAGTTACGGGGGGGGGACATTTTACCACTTTGGAAGTATCTCTCGCGCAAACTATTCAGTTTAGAGAAAAATTATTTTAGAAACCTCAATACCATTTTTGAAGACTATTCATAGATACCCCACACGTTTGGATTTGATGAAAAAATGTTTTTTGAGTTTCAGTTCTAAGTATATGGAATCCCAAAATTTTTTTGTTTTGTTTCTATTTTAGTGTGAAAATCTTAATGTGGTTCAACACTATACATCTACTTACCAAGTTTTAACAGCATAGCTCTTATAGTTTCGGAGAAAAGTGGCTGTGACATACGGACGGACAGACAGACAGACAGACAGACATGACGAATCTATAAGGGTTCCGTTTTTTGCCATTTGGCAACGGAACCCTAAAAATTGTGTGTCGGTAGATATACTTGCTACCCTAGCTAGGCATATACAGAAGACGTACAATACCGTATGCAGCCAAAACTTGTCCTGCAGGAACGCTTCTACTACTGGGATAATCCTATGTCGTAGCATTTATATGATCTTAACTCAGGTCATGTGTGCCATATTTTACCCAAGTCAAAAGGTAACAGACAGACAAATACTTTCGAATTTATTATATGACTTTTGCACGCGGCTTCGCCTACGCTGACATCGAGAATTATCTCACAGAAATAAGTCCTACTACCAGGAGAAAGTATCTTTGTTACAAACTATCTGTTTGCCAAATTTCACCCAAATCTGATGAGCTGTTATGGTGTGTTTGAGTAACAATCATCCAAACAAACTGTCACAATAATAATATTTCACAGTTAGCTTTTGCCAGAGTCTTCGCCATTTCTTCCCGTGGGTGTCGTAAAAGGCGATTAAGGGACTTACTAGAGAATGGGCAGCAGCGTTCTCTATGGATCTTTCCATTATACTGCGATCGCCAATCCGCCTGCCAAGCGTCACGATTATGGCAAACTCACCCTTTTGCGGGAGACTTATGTCCTTTATCCTTTAGTGGATTTCTTTCCTCATAAAATGATGATGATAGTGATGACGATACCTCCTACATTATACCTAAGTAATAGAGTAAGAAAAGAACTATTGATTACGGATTGAAATATAGTTTATATTTTGTGCAAAAATGTTATTCGTTTTGACTTCATGCGTTATTAGTGGTGCTGTCAGTACCTATAGTTAATTAAAATAATTTAAAATTGCCAGCAGTAGGTACTTATCCTCATTAATATCATACCTACTAAATTTAAATTTGTCCGTTTTTATGCAAAATGGAACCACACGACAAATTTAGTTTTTTTTCTTTTTCTGAAGAATACTTATTTAAAAGTGATCTAAATTCTTATCCAAAAAAAAACACATAATTTTTCCATTGGAAACAAGGTATACAAAAAGCAGAATGGAACCAACAGCAACAATAAATATTACATACCTATACATAAAGCAAAACCGAACCACAGCAAAACGGGACTCGATTGTTCAAGCAAATAAACGATATTACTACTATGTAATTTCATACAAAACGGATTCACACATACTTGGTACCATTATAAATTACACATATTTCTATTATTAGCAATTATTTTTAATACAGCAAATGGAACCAAGTTATATAGTTTCATTGATATCAGTAAATCCCCGGCTTGTGGTTCTTTTTTTTGTATGAGAAAACCTATCAATTAGTAAATGTTAAAAGGAACCACATGCACATTTTCTTAATTATCTAGTACGTTTAAGAGTATTTTGATGGTAGTATTGGCAGGTAGCTGATGTAATAAGGACTAATTTAGGCTACTTTTATTTTAGAAAAAATCTTTTATTTTAGAAAAATACCTGCGTTAATTTACGACATCCACGCGGGCAAAGCCGCGGGCAAAAGCTAGTATAAAATAGTAATCGATCGCAATACCTTTCATTTTTACAGCAATCGCTACACATGTTTGAAAACTTCGTCTGCTCAACAACGTAAAAAAGAAAAAGCAATGAACTGTCAAAATGAAAGGCATTGCAATCGACTGTCATTTTATGTATAGAATGTATCGCATACAAAATGAGTTCTAACTTTAGTCCAACCCCAAACTTTTTTTTTTTTTTCAGGATGGGAAATCATCAAATGACTTCTCCCGCTCTGGGCGGAGCGGGAGGGCGTGTCAGACTTTTACTGACTAAAACCCACCCGTGTTCCATCAGTTGCCCATGTGCCAGGGTCACGGTATCTCTTTCGAACAATCACGCGACCCCGGCAGGCATCGGTCCTAGTAGACTCCTACACTGCTGCTGACATCTCTTTGAGGCGCGCGTGGAACACTGCGCGCCGTCGACCCGAGCTTGGTCCTTACCGGGCGGCGAGCTACCCATTGCTCACCACCCGCAAGCTCGCGCCTACGGTGGCCGGGAGTCCGCAATCGACTCCCGACGCCCGGGGCGTCTCCTCCTGCGGCGGCTAGGGACGTGAGGGCGCAGAGACTGCCACTCCCTCACGCGCCCCGCCTCCTCCTTCGCGAGCATTACTGATTCGCAGAAGGAGGTGACGGCTTCCCATTCCAAAAAAAAAAAAAAAAAACCCCAAACTTTTGAATCTGTTATTTTATTTAGACCGTTATATCGAGCTCTATAAAGTTCTTAATAGCAAATTGACAACTTAGATTCGGGTTTGACGTCAGTTTTTATAAATATAACGTTAACTTTGTAAACCGAATTCGAAATTCAAAATGGATCGATGCTGTTTAAATTCTAAAGATGTATTGATTTGCAATAAGGCCAATAGCGTTTTTAAATAACCAAGCTGCCGAAGTTGCATTAGCTCGCGGTGTGGCCTAAGCTTTAATGAATCACTTCAAACCCTTCATAGGATAACAGTGTGTAAAACCATTACCGTTATTATAGTTTATCCATGAGACCGTGTCACAAAAGCTTTTGTTTAAAATTAATTTACTCAATCCCGCTACGCTTTCTAATTTCTGCTTTTGACACTTTAAATAGAGCAATTTTGTAACTAGCCATGTCATTGAATCAATTATCCTTACATAGTATAAAACAAAGCATTTTGTATTTATACGCGTAGATCATTTAAACTGCGTAACGGATTTTAATGTGGTTTTCATTAATAGACAGAGTGATTCAAGAAGAGGGTTTCATTTATATGTATTCTACGCAAACGAAGTCGCGGGCAAAAGCTAGTTTTCTATATGATACTATATTCTACATGGAGCGACTGTCCATCTGACCTCCACAACCCAGTTACTGGATATTAAGATTCCTAGTAAGTTCCTACTAACTTACTATTAAAAAAAGGTTAAATATTTGAAGTACCGTAGTATTTATTTTCGGGGGAAACATTCTAACCTCAAATACCGATCTGAAATCCCTTCTGTGCAATGCCGGTTAGGGCATCCCTGGAGAGACTAGCGCAAACTGAATTTTACGTGTGGGTTTCTAAAGTTGTTTTTGCAAAAGGATGTTTTAGAAAATGAAATCGCGAACGCAAAATAATATCAAAGAACCTACTATCAGAATTCTTTTTTGATCAGTTATATTAAGAAGAAGTGAAAACTAGAAAAAATGCTAATATTATGTATCTACTCGTACTACGTGCTACTAGGGCTCATGGCCAAATAATAACAGACACACGGATCGATCGATCATATTAAGCTACGCCTGCCTCGGTTGATCAGGATGGGCGACCATCTTTGCATACTGTGATCCATCCAGGCCTCGGAAAGCACGTTAATCTGTTGTACCCGACTCTCATTTGTGGAACTTTGATAGTTATTATGGCTCATCAGAAGCCAGAGAACTCCTGCCGGGATCGCGAGATTGTTCGAAATAGATACCGTGACGCTGACACATGGGCAACTGAAGGAACACGGGTGGTTTTTAGTCAGTCCGCCTAGAGCGGGAGAAGGTATTTGATGATTTCTCATGCAAAAAAAAGCCTGAGAACTGACAACCAGTCATACCAAGAGGTATTTCCCAAATACTGTGTTGTGGAGGACAGATGAGTAGTTGGTTCATATTAAATACTGGTATTCAGTTGCATTCGGTTAGACTGGAAGCCAACCCCAACATAGTTGAGAAAAAGCTAGGCAGATGACCATGACGTACCTACATTCCTTCATAATTTATGTAGCATAACACAACATACAACATGTCCCGTGTGGTGCCGGACATGAAGAATAGCATCACCCCATTTCTTCCCGTGGGTGTCGTAAAAGGCGACTAAGGGATTTACTAGAGAATGGGCAACAGCGTTCTCTATGCATTTTACCACCATACTGCGATCGCCAACCCGCTTGCCAAGCGTGGCGATTATGGCAAAGCCCCCCAAATAGGGGGAGGCCTATGTCCAGCAGTGGACGTCTTGTGGCTGAGATGATGAACACAACATAAATTCACATGTTCTTCCCTTGGTAGTATGCAGAAACGACAGGACGCCACGGAATACGAACCTAAAATACTGCTTTAGCTTCGTTCACGTTCATCGTCTCCAGCCGTTGAAAGAATTTGATCCTGACACCTATCAATGCGTCAGTCCTAGTGCTTAGCTAATAAAGATCAAATTCGTTTGTATGAAACTGACGGGTGTCAAGAAGACATCGCGTGCCTCTTGCGGTTCTGATCAATTAAGTAATATTTCCAATAAAAGGTTCAAGGACTCAATGAACATCAATCAATGAGTCAGGACTAGATGACGCAGCAACAGAGGCCTTTGTCCAAAATGGGTGGTTTTACTGGCAGGCAGGAAAACAATAGGCAAACTACGTTCAAAATTAATGTATTATTCTTGTGTTCGACTAGAAATATGACAAAGAATTCAAATCTAAATATTTTTACTTTACATAAACCTACGTGGGCACGTATGAAATGTCACAAGCTAGGTGCACGGTTTCAATTTGTTGATTCCTATGGAGAAGAGCCGGCAAGAAACTCCATGGATATTTTTTTTAATAATTGGCTTTTACAATGGTTTCAAATTACAGTGTTAATAAGCATGGGAGAAAAGTGTAGGCCTGCCAATAAGTACGTACCAGGTACAGTCAGTGCCTTGCATTATCTGACCCCTCCTACATAGAAAAAATAAGGAAAAAGGGGTCAGGTAATGCATGGCACTGTCTGTACTAAGAAAATAGTAAATTGTCAACAGTTTACAAAGCCTAGTGCAGTGCTAGTAATTGCAGAGTTGACGTTCTATAGTTTCTGCCTACCATATCATAATCTGTATAGCTATTTAGTAAAAGTCAGGTATTGGAGTCGGATGAATACCAGTATACCATTGTAGCGGCATCCACACCCTGCATCGCACAAGCAGAGTTTACCGCGCAACTAGAATATATAAGGTGTATCTATTCTTACACGAAATATTTTAAGAGGTACACCTGTAGGTGGTAAAGAAGCTACAGCAACGAAAAAAATATATTTCTAAATGTACTTTTTTTTCAAAATTTAATATTAATAAATTATTTGACGCACATAAGAAATACTGGTTCCTTCTTATTTTTTACGGCCCGAGACACCGCGGCCATGCCAGTGCCGCCGATCGGGTCGCCGCCCTCGCAGCGTCAGGCGGGCCATTCATAGAATTTGGAGTAAAGATTTTATGCAAAACGTCTCAAGCAGTTTTAAAATTATAATAATTACGAAAATTCAAAAACGCTTAGATAAAAAAATTCTTTTTGCTTCTATATAGCTTCTTTACCACCTACAGGTGTACCTCTTAAAATATTTTGTGTATGAATAGATACACCTTATACAACGTCCCGATATCAGTCATCAGCTACGACACCCGTCTGGTCGGAGCATCCTTCCTTTTCTACGGAGGTTGAGTAAAATTTACACCCAGTTACCTCATACGTCCAAAGCAGTACCAATACCAGTTTCTGCCTACCCCTAGCAAAAAGTTGTGACTTTGTTCATCAAAACAGCATAGATATTTTGATATTAAACACCGTGACATTTTAGTCGTCTTACAACGGCAGTCCACTTCATGTACATGTAACCAATGACTACTACACATCCATACGAAAATAATTAACATTTGAATAACTAAAAAATAAAATTATTCATTTTGATTACGCAAGACGTCTTCGATCAATAATAGCCGTGGTTTAAATTTGCTATTTTGTCTCATGAAAAATGGAGATGCATTGATCTAGCCGACTCGTGCACTGGGTAGGTATGTTTTCTACCGTATGATACGTTTATAAACATTATTAACAGGATGTTTCATAATTCTAATCCATTATTTATTTCTCTTTGTACCTATTATCTTAATTAATGTTAACAATTTTTAATCTCGCCTAGAGGTATATTATGTCGGATACATTGATTGGACAACCTTTGTAAGACGATTAAAATGTCACCTCGTAGAGAAGGTGCATTGTTCGTCGCACCTACTTGAAACATTGAAGCTATTTTTTTCTAGTTAGCTAATTACGTAGCCGATTATTTCGAATGCTACGCAAAATGACATTACTGCCCATACTAAATGCCAATCGATCCCTCACAAATCACAAACGGCGGAGACGCCTGTACTCTGTACTTGAAATAGGTATTTTAAAACAAATGAATCTTAAATTGGTAAAAATAGAATAATATATACATATCTTGGGACAACCAACACAACGTTATCTGATCCCAAACTAGGCAGAGCCTGTACTATGGCAACCAGACAACTGATAAATATACTTATATATTTCTAAATACATACATATTATAGATAAATAACACCCAGACACAGAACAAATGATTGTGCTCATCACACAATATCTGTCCTGAGTGGGAATCGAACCCACGACCTCAGTCTTACCAGTCAGGCTCACTAACCACTAGACTAACAGGCCAGAATCGCAAAAGTTTTCACTAACATTACGTAACACTTTTAACCTAAGCATTGTAATTGGGTGTCTATGCTTCCCGCATCCAGCGTATTTCTACAACTATTATCAGGAGGAATGGCTTCATTTTCGCAGTGCAACAACCGTCATTGTGTTATTTACCTTGTTGAAAACACAGTTTTTTTGAACATATAAGGCAATGGATTACGTAAATCCTCTAAAATTATTAAAATTCGAATTGCTAGTGTGTTACACAATTGGCGTTCCGGTCATCGGGCCACCCTTGTAGGAGGTCTTCCAACGTTACGACTTTCGGTACGCGGTCGCCATTCCAGAACCTTTCAGCCCCATCGGCCATATGTTCTGCGAACAATGTGCCCTGCCCACTGCCACATAACTTTGCCAATTCTTCGGGCTATGTTGGTTCTTTACTGGTCGACTGGCAGTGCTTGAGGGGAACCGATGAAGCGAAGGCCATCTTTCAGCTGAAATGCTGACGATTAGAAGTCGCGTAGTTTTACAGAAAATGAGCGTTAGAAAAGTGAATGTGCGTTCAAAAAGCCACGTCTGCTCTTATAATTCATATTATTATGCTATCTATCGATAGTAGTAAAAATAATAAAACAAAACGAACGACCATGACAATCACACTGCAATTCTTACATAAATAATTTAATCTGTTATTGCAAATATTTCAATAAATACCATAACAGGATCTCTCTACTATCAAAATAATCTTGTACGGTCAGCAATGAAAGTCTACGAAATAGAGGGGACCTACCAACTTAATTTTCCTCTCTAAATTCATTGATGACACGTACGCATACAATAATTGGAAACATCTTGTTTCAGTTTTTCATGTATTATTTTAGTCCGTTTTTTTATTACTAGCTGTGCCCGTGGCTTCATCCACCCACGTGGTTATTGGATTTTTTTATAAGTACGGAAACGTGCAATCGGGACAAACAAACAACTTATGTTGAAGCTCCCGCAAACTGGCGCGACGAGTCTTTCGTAGAACAATTTCTATGAAAACTTAATGTATTTTGTTCTCCAAGAGTCGAGTCGCGCCTGTCTGGGGAAAACTTTACTCCTTATAACATCTGCTCTCTGCCAGAGAAAGTCAGGAGATTGGCCGGAACAAACAGACAATTTTTTTTTGCAATAAGTTCCGTTTGAATTTCATATGCATTTAGTACAGAGCTGTTATTTTGAAATAACAAACAGATCATCATCATCATTTCAGCCCAAAGACGTCCACTGCTGGACATGGGCCTCCCCCAAGCACCGCCACCTCGAGCTGTTCTGATATTATAATAAAAAAAAACAGTATTGTGTAGGTACCTATCGTATTCAATTATTTTTTTTATAATTAAATGGTATTTAATATAATTAGAGGGAGTTTTCTTGGAGTTTCCTTATTTGATCGAATCAGAAGAGATCCGTGGCAGCACCAAAATAACCAACATAGCCCGACCAATTGCAAAATTTAAGTGGCAGTGGATAGGGTAGATTGCTTGCAGAAAAGTATGCCGATGGGGCTGAAAGGTTCTGGAAAGGCAACCGCATACCGGAAGACGTAGAGTTGGGAGGCTTCCCACAAAGTGGACCGATGACCTTGTGAAGGATGTAGGAATCCGCTGGATGCGGGAAGCACAGAACCTAAGCATTGCATGGTCGTCTTTCGGCTGAGATGATGATGATGATTGAATACGAGTAGGAATTATTATTTAAAAAAGTGAAGCGTTTATTGACTTTCTTTATCGACTGTACTGCAGTCCGATCATTCTCAGTCACCACTTCGAACCAACTTCGAACTTCAAACCTACACTGCTAAGAAATAAGGACGATGTCCAAGTGAAACTATTACATGAACGTAACTGTTTCTGTACAAAGGAATCTTTGCGAGGAGCAATGAGTCATGTGAGAGGCTTCCCAAAAATGCAGTTAGCGTATACACGCCGAGACTACATCAAAGATATAACAAAAATACTCATCTTCACACTCTTAGTAAAGAGTAATAGTAGAAATGGCTTACATTTTTAACCGACTTCAAAAAAAGGAGGACGTTATCAATTCGACTGTATTTTTTTATTGTTTTTATGTTTGTTACCTCATAACTTTTGACTGGGTGAACCGATTTTGATGATTCTTTTTTTATTTGAAAGCTGGTACTTTCCGAATAGTCCCATTTTAACTTGGTTTTTTCTGACATTGTGGCAATGGGATCCATGTGAAAACCATATAAGTTTTAAACTTGCATTAAGTAGACCAATTTTTCAAACTTGAGAAGCAATGGTTTAGCAATATCTTCCAAAATTATTTAGATTGATGTGTTACGTAATGAGGGTGTCGACTCCGTATAATATAGGTAATGTTATTGTCACACCAACGTGTACTGTCTCCTGTGTTTGCTGTTGCGCAGTCGTGTGAAAATTGCGTCAAATGGGAAATATCTTGGGTTTCTTTCTATTTGTAATATCAGTAGATATTGGGACTTTGATGCAGTGTTTCAGACAATGAATTCAGTAAGTACATGATGCTGATTAAACTGCGTTACAATACCTACGTATACCTACACTATTTATTTTTCGTCGGTTATTTAAAAAAAATGCTGATTCTTACATTTCGACTGTGAAGGTAAGTATAGCACTTTTCTATTAAACGGATTTTTTTTATATTTGATTGTCTGTCTTCATGATGCAAAATACACTATTGTTCTAAAGAAAGAAGTAAACTATACGTACTGTGTAATTGGTTTAAAATAAAAATGGGTTTGATACCACATTCTATGCAAAACATGCATGAAATGTACGTGTATTTGTTGGGTAGATACCTATATGTATGTAAGTACCAGAAACAAAAGAAAGCAACCAACATATTTATACCAATCGCGTGATCAATAAAAATCACAAAATGTGTCAGATATTTTATAAATTAAACGAAACGAAGTTTTAAAATTAACACCTCAATTTCTTCTTCCATTCTGTACTGTAAACTGACAATAAATCCTCTATCTTTAATATCCCACAATGCATCCATCTTTTCTTTGGCGTTACTCTCCCTCTTCGTCCATTAAGCACATAAAAATACTTAAAAAAGAAACAAATACCTATTCATTGAGATACACCGTGTATATGAATAAATAGGCGTGGTAATAATAATAAAACTATGATGCGTGATAAATTAGTGGTCTACAATTCACAACCTAATTTAAATCATTTAAAAACAAATAGGTAATTATTATTGGCTAATAATAAAACAAATTCATCACTAATTTTACCGAAAGCCTAATTCCGAATTTAAATTCAAGTCGTAAGTTCAATTATTAATTAGTACCTGATAATGACAGATACATGCACAATTCTACATAACATAATTTATATGGAAAACAAAGGCTTAGCTTTCACCACCGAACAACACTACACTAATTCATTACTTAACACCACTGTAAGCCACCACTAAGTAAACAAATTACTCAGGCGTTAAAGTTAATTGAATTTATTTATAAATAAGGAAAAATGTCCTCGACGACTTGATAAAGTCTGGTTTTAATCACGCGTTGGCTACGACTGGGCCACTTGCCATACTATAATTTTGAATTGTTAACAAATTGTCTAATTATTACCGCGATGATTTCGATGAGAGCTAATAAAATATAAACGTATATCACGACCTTATAGCAGAGTAGAGGTCACCTTTATACAGCATGGTCGGTTAGTTTGTTTTCGGAAATTATCTTTCCAATTGTGTTCTGAGGGCAAATAAATGCTGACGTTTCTGGATGGAGTCTCTTCTTGGGTTTAAAGATTATTCGAGGGTTCCAAGGATTATTTGAAATTCAAACTATTACAAGGAAAACTAAGTGTGAGAGGAACCTATGATTCGTTTAGTAGTAGGTACTTAACTTATGTTAAGAAGGGCCTACCATAAACCTATATATTCCTCACGAGAACGGCAGGGTAAACAATATCAAATGACAAAGTATCGAGCTCCTAAGCAGAAATTTACTTTCACAGCTTTATTCTATTCAATAGGGTAATTTAAAATATGAGAGATACTTAAACCTTTGCCAAAAAGATTACAGATCACAAAGAAAAAATAATAAGATAAAAAACCGTTAAGTATTAATACTTAAGTTAAATTCTTTAATATTTTAAAAAATCTGTTACATCTTACCACGCTCATCAAACAATCATTTTGCTCTAATCAAAGCTAAAAGAAGAATCTGAAACCTATTCCCACTAATTAAAAACAATATATAAAACCGGCCAAGTGAGAACCGGCACACGCAGAATGTGTTTCGTTCTATGAAAGCTATTGTTTCTGGTCACATGTCAGTGGTAACATTTTGACCTAGATCTGGCCCTTTCAATAAATAACAGGCCAGCTCTTCAGTACCCTTAATCGCGTAACACAGTATTGATTTATCAGAATCTGAATAATTTTGAAGGTTAAAACGAATACATTACTTCATATTTTCGAAAAATGTGTTTGTTCACAACGTAAATGAATGTTGTTGAACTGTCAAAATTAAAGCCACTGTTAGTGTTTTACGCAACTACTCCGCTGATATTGTTATTCAACCACTGACGTTCGTCCAATTGTAGGTAGGTTCTTTTTCTTTTATTCTTTTTACGAATTTTGAACTGGCTAACTATTACTGGTAAAAAGTTGCAACTGTGGGTGACAGACGGCACGCCAGTCAGACAGATGGCGTCGAAGCGCACCGCATAAGCTTGCTACCTGATACGGAACCCTAGAAATGGAAAATTAATTTGCGTTGCTCAACAATTTCTTCTTTTTTTTACTCACAATTTTTCCAAGTCGTCGTTCATAACAGAGGTTGGAGTAATGAAACACCCTGTGTACACGGGACCTGCAGGTCAAGTGGGTTTAACGAGCAATATTGCATTTTGTAACGCTCAGACCGGGTGCATGCGCTATGATATTACTTGACGTACTTACGTGTGCCATATTGCGAAAATAAATCTTGTTAAAAATAAAATTAGATGACAATAGGTACCTGGAAGCCTTCGCCGTAGAAGCACTTTAATAGAAAACTATTAATAATAACGTGAAAGTACCAGTTGGAAATATGATTTCGTGGCTAATAACAGTCTCATGGGTCGATCGCACGTTAAGCTACGCTTGCTGTAGTCGGTTTGTGGATGGGTGACCAGTGGGTAGGTAAAAGTCTGACCGCCAGTTTCACGTGGGATATCGTTTTGTCCCAAGGTGAGAGAAGCAGTCGCTGCATGTAAAATACTGGTATTTAGCTGCATTGGAAGCTGACCCCAATATAGTTGAAAAAACTTGAGAGGTGTCAAGGGACACCCGGATGGAACGAAGTTCCTTTCGATTAATTGCATTTATTATTGTATGTATAAAATCTCTACTTACCTAACTCCATCAGCAATATCCGGAACTTGTGCAGAAACACTGTCAGGATTCATTTTGTTATTATTATTTATTATGTACAAAAAACCTGTATACACTCAACAAAAGTAATCGTGAGACACCACACTGTTCAATGCGAAATAGAAAGACGAAACGAAAATAACTGGCTTGCTTTCTATGAGAGAGAGAGAGAGAGACAGACAGAGAAACACGCGCACGCCGCACGGCTTACAACTATAGAAAAAAGTGTCGTTACAACTTTTGGTCTTAATTTTTTCCATCTAGCCCCCTTTCGCAACGCGCGATAAGGAACTTCGTTTCTTCGTTCGTTCGTTAGGCAGATTGATAAACCTGCTTCTCCTTAACACAGGTTTTCATAACATAGCTAGGAGAGCAGTGCTCACCCACACGTTTGTATAAATAGTACTTATTTTGTATTACTGTATTTCTAACGTGTCCATTGTTTTGAGTAAATAAATAAATAAAATAAATATTTTGCTGAAGATTATAATTATCTCATCTAACCTAACGAAGCGGTCATGATACTACTCTGACAAGAAAGTACCGGGAAAAGATCAATAATACACAAAATATTCGTTATTCATCCAAATCTATTTATCACCTTCAAAGTATGCTCCTTCAGAAATGATACTCTTACGCCAACAAACAATCCAATCATCAAAAAAAAAAGACTTTCCGGATCGAATTTAGTTCTTGCCGCGAATCCTCCTTTATGTCTTCTTCCGAATGAAAACGACGATCACGAAGTGATACTTGAGTTTTGGAAAAAGAAAGAAGTCGGCTGGAGCCATATCTGGTGAACAAGGTGGTTGCTCGATGGTATTTGTTGAGTTTTTGGTCAAAAATAAGTTTAAAATGATGGCCTTGTGTGAAGGCCCATTGTCGTGGTACAAAATCCAAAAATTTTCACTCCACAAATCTAGCCTGTTCTAAAATGGCCTCAGCGACTCCTAAGTGATTGAGTTTTTGGAGAAAATTGACATCTTTTGGGACTAGCCGAGCGGCAACATGTTTCATACCCAAGTGATTATTTAAAATGGTACGGACCGACTCGTGAGACACAGACAGTTCGGCGGCTATCTCTCTCAAACTCGAATGAGGATTTTCAGCCACTATTTCCTTTACTTTTGCGATATTGACTCAGTTTCAGACGTTGATGGCCTACCAGAGCGAGGCAAATCTTCCATCATATCTCGACCGCTTTTGAACGTTTTGTACCACTCCTAAGCACGTGTTTCTATAATATAAAGATAAGGATCGATAAGGTCGATTCACCGTAAGCCTTCTGTAACATTTTCAGTAACTCCGAATACAAAATTCCATTAGCGATGCAAAATTTAAGACAAACTCTTTGTTCGATGTTTTATTTTTGGCCATTATGAAATTCGCAATGCGCATTAGATATATCATATTATTACTAAAACAACATTGTAATTATTCTAATCAACAGATATTAATACGTGAAGCGAAAACTTTGGATCCCTTTTTAAGGGCGGACGGAGGAATATAAAATTTCGCACACTTATAGTTTATACAGAGAGGAAGTGACGAATGCTAATATTTTTTTTTAAATTATGCGTAAATAGTAGATTATTAACCAAGGGGATAAAGCAGTGTCTTCTGTCGGGGGTGACGATTTAAATCGCGAGCGTAACGAAGGACTCGAGGTTGACTCCCGAGCGTAGCGAGGGTGTTAAAAACTTAAATCACGAGCGAAGCGAGGGATTTAACACGAATCCTGAGTGTAGCGAGGGATTTAAGTTCACCCAAGACTAAGACAGCTTTATCACCGAGGAAAATACTCTACTTTTCGTACCATTTGCGAAAAAAATTAACACAAAATAATATGAGATAAGCATTTATTAAAATATTTTTACAACATTAACTTATTTATAAAAATAAATTAAAATAAACTTAACGTTTATGTATTTGAAGAAAACAAAAACGCGGCAAATTCGTAGACTAATATTTTTTTGTCGGAAAAGCAAAGGCATCAAGCTCATACGGCCTCGTCGGTTTTCGTAATTTTATTTAATAATCCTAACTGCATAATAAATGCGTATTCCTGTTTCAAGAAGATGTATAATGCTTTATATACAAACTCAATGGTGTAAACATAGATGTAGTTCAGTATAAATTTCGGTAAGTATTCCAAATTTAAATCACATTCTCCCCATAAAGGATGAATGAAATTCAGTACAATTTTCTTTCCCTGTTTTTAACAGATTAAAAATGACTATTGTCATGTTAGTTTTTTGTGGCATAGAATGTCACTTTTTTGAGCAAGTGGTACGACAAATACATTTTCGTACCACTTGCTCAAAAAAGTGACATTCAGTAACGCCTCAGGATAAATCTGTTCGGTTCCCAAAATGTATATGGAACTGGTTTATTAAATAGTGTTTTAGCTAAGCCTATGTCGGACGAGGCTAAAACTCTGTACAAAATATATTACAATCATTTAAAATAATGTAAAATTCAAAGTTTAGCTATGATGGAGCGACATAGTCAGTATTGTGACAAAGCTCCTTAATAAAGGATTAAAAAAAAGGAAATGTTAACAAACCCGACAACTTGTAGTTCGTACGATACGTTGTATAAGTTTTAGTTGATTCGACTTACTGGCTGAATCGCCTATTACGGCTATCTGTCACGACGGGCGTCCGTAAAACACTTTGTAGTCGATCAATTATGAAGATTAAGTTAAGATATATAATTTTGCATGCATACAGTGCTTTTTTATGGATTAACAAAATCCATAAAAAAGCACTGTATGCATGCAAAATTGGCCGGCTCTTCTCCATAGGAACCAACAAATTGGAGCCATGCACCTAGCTTCTTACGTTTCATAAGTGCCCATGTAGGTTTAGGTGAAATAAATATATTGTTTCATTATTGTTATAAAATTACGATACGGCCTTTCAAGATCGAGTAAGATCGATTCAATACAATGGGGAAGATTTTTGCCATTTTTCCCCGCTAGGTGTCGCGATTCCTATGATCCGCTATGCCTCGTGCATCGTTATATTTTAGATCTTTTCGACGTTTTTAAACTAAATCTATTAAAAATGACGAAGTGTGCAGTGCCGGGAGGCAAAGAAAATGGTTATCATTTGTTCCCAAAAGATAAAAATAGGAAAAGGTTGTGGGCTAAAGCAATAAAACGGCCAGAATTGGCGAAATCGCAATCTATATTTACGATTATGTGGACATCATTTTACAGAAAATGATTATAAAACTTTGAAATCGTCTACAGGTGAGTAGGTATATTCTTATATTTTGTCTTTGTTCAAATCTTTCACCAATGTCATATGTAAAATGATTGCGTAAATTGCAGGTTTCAATTTAGAGCGCCGAATTTTGAGGAAAAATGCGATACCATCTATTTTCCCTTGGTCAAAGGTTCTACCGCCTTACGCAGCTGCTAGGGAAGAGAGACTGTGGAATAGAAACCTAAAAAAACAACTATTCGTACCAAACTTCTTAGGTTTTAGCGATACCTGAACTCTGGATAGTGAAATTTCAAATATAAATGAACAGCAGTGTGCAAGTTACAGCGATACTAGAAAATTCAGAATATATCAACAATAAATCGACACAAACCTCTGTTCTGTTGAGATTATTTGCTACAGAAGAACTACTTTTTGATGACACATCAGTAAAATTTTATACTGGACTTGAAACATACAAAAAATTTAAATTTGTTTTGGATACTTATGCCCTATATGGCTTATAATCTGTGTTATAAATCAGGAAATGTGTTTATCTTTAAGCGTGGAAGACCAATTTCTATTAACATGAATGAAATTGAGACGTAACTATTGTAATTTCGAACTATCAAAAATATTTGGTGTCAGTCAAACTGTAATCCATACTAAGGCTCAACTCACACCAAAAGAGCGTCGAAGAGCAGCGTAGCGGAGCGCAGTTTCAGTGTCATATGAATTTCAACTTTATTTTCATTATTATTGTAGTATACTAGAATTTCCGAACGTAGAATATAAGATGTTTGTGGAACGTATCCGATTCTACCAGAGGAAGCGCGTTGCAAAGATGGAGACTTTTTCTGTACAAGCTATAATTTTGAAATACATTCTTGTTCATCATTAAACAATCTTTTATATTAGTCCTGGAAGGCCCAAGACACAACATTAAATTTGGCGACGAAGTGAAAAGGATTCACGCACACGCAGCAAAATGGCAAGTCTTTTACCATTTAAACCATTTCAAGAAGATGACGACATTTCTTGTTATTTAGAAAGGCTTGAGCAGTATTTTACGGCAAACGAAGTCAAAACGGAGAGACAAGTTTCTATTTTGTTAATATCTTTACATGAAAATGTGTACAAAACATTAAAAAACATTTTACATCCAACTTTGCCGAAAGACCAAACTTATGCGCAATTAACTGCAGCTTTACTTTTACGATTCAAACCAAGAGTATCATGTTTCCGCACCAGAATTACGTTCGATAAATTACAACAAGCAGAAAACGAGTCAGTATCAAGGTGGTACGCTCGAGTGAGAGAAAAGGCGGCAGAATGTCAGTTTGATACACAAATTACACAGGCCTGCAATGGTTTTGCTCTTTGAAAAATGAGTAACGTTTTCTATAGTTTCAGATGTGCTGATTACGAGAAAAATAATAAAAAAAATCCATTACGTCAGGTTTTTTTGATATTGAATATTTAAGATTTTGCTGAAAAATGGCGGAACGCCTACATTTTAAAATTTATAAAACGTCATTAAATTACTTCAGCTTAGTTTTTATTGCATTTAATTAGTTTAAGGGGACATAGAAATTAATCGAAACCAGTAATTTGTTAATTACTACATAATGAGTATAAGTAATTCGCATTAACCAAGTCGAAAACGGTTCATTTTGGCTTAATTTAGTAATAAGCTTATTAATACATAATGATTAGGTATTATTACCTAATAGTTATGAATATTTAGAAAAGGGTGTAATAAAGATAAACCAAAGGGTTTTTATATAAGTACCCGGACTGATTTAGCAAAATTAACAGTTGAAGTGCGCATCTTGCAACATAAACTTTAAAATGTCATCGCGAAGTTGTTTAAATTGTTTTTGCTATATTTGCGGGAAATTTATGGTTATAAAACAACGAAACAGCATTACAGACCTTGTGAAAAATATTTCCAAAAGTTATTTTGGACACGATTTAAGTAACCAAGACAAAACTTGGACACCTCATAAAATTTGTACGATTTGTTTATTAGAACTTCGCAAGTGGTCAAAAGGACAGAAAAATAGCTTCAAAATAGTTTCGCCTACGCTATGGAGAGAGCCTAAAGACCATGTTAAAGATTGCTACTTTTGTTGTTGTGACATAACTGCACTTTTATTACAAATTTTGGTGTAATGGGTTGTAATATGAGCATCAAACTTCATTTCTTAAATTCGCACTTTGATTACTTCCCAGAAAATCTAGGAGCCGTTAGCAAAGAACAAGGTGAAAGATTTCACCAAGATTTGAAAGAGCTTGAAGCACGGTATCAAGGAAGATGGAATACTAGCATGATGGCGAACTATTGTTGGTTATTGAAGCGCGACGATCCAAACCAGAAATTTAAGCGGAAATCGCACAACCGAAGCTTCCAGAAAAAAAGGACCAGGTTCCACAAATAAAATTTATATGTAATTTAGACTAGTAATAAGTTGTTTTTATATATTAGTCGTTTTTTAAGTTAAAAGTAATGTACTTTTTTTAATATATATTTTTTATGTGACAACTTGTGTTTTTTTCCTATTTTCTATCTGTACCTTTTTTGAAAAATCTTGAGGTGATGGAGAAAAACTAAGTACATATTCGTAATCAACGCACCAAAATACCCTAGAATCAGCTATCAAATTCCCGAGAGGAAGTTATGACCCTCATTTTGCAGGCCTGTGTTATTAGTGAACGAGTGAGAGACAAATTCGTAACAGGTATGCGGGCAGGACCGATTCAAGACAGATTGTGCGAGGAAGAATTAGAGAAAACGGCTGTACAATTACTAGACATCGCTTTAAACAAAGAATGTGCACTGCAGGAGCGTCCTATTGCTGTTGACAAGGTGTCAAGTTTCAAGAACACAAAGGGACAGAGAAAGCCTGATTACAAGAAGTCTACCCATACAGCAAACAAGACTGAAGAGCAATCCCAGGTTTTAAAGTGTGTTCATTGCGGCAAACCTAACCATTCATTTTCCAAGTGTAAATACAAGGCGTATACATGTAAAATTTGTAAGAAAGTTGGACATTTAGCTTCTGTTTGTAAAAACAATGCACATAATCATTTTTTAAATGTTTCTAATGAAAGTGAGAAGGGTAAGGATAAGATTGAAATATTTTCCACCCATATTGATAGAACAAACAATGTTAATTATGTGTCACCATTTTTAATTGAATGTTATATTAATTGTATACCAATTTCTATGGAATTAGACACAGGGGCAGCAGTTTCATGTATTCCAGAGACAATTTTTAAGTCTAAGTTCTCAGATGTTCTTTTATTAGATACAGATTTGCAATTGAAAACTTACAACGGTCAAATTATTAAGCCGTTAGGAAAAATAGTGGTTCCTATATCTTATCAGGACAGACAGGTTCAGGGTGAACTCATTATTGTTAAAGAAGGGTCCAAAAGTTTATTAGGTAGGGATCTCATAGAAAAGTTTAATATTAAAATTAACAATTCCATTTCTGTCAATTCAATAGAAAATCTACATTTGCAAAAATTATTAAATGATTATTCAGAAGTTTTCAAAAATGAGTTGGGAGTTATTAAAAATAAAGAGGTTAAATTAGAGCTTGTGGAAAATGTAAAGCCAATTTTTTGTAAACCTGTTCCCATTCCTCATGCTTACAAAGAAAAAGTGAATGATGAATTAACGCGTTTAGAGAAAGAAAATGTCATTAAAAAAGTTGAGAATGCTAAGTGGGGCACACCATTAGTACCAGTAATGAAAGAAAACGGAAAGTTACGGTTGTGTGCAAATTACAAAATTACCATAAATAAATATTTAAAAGATTTTAATTACCCCTTGCCCAAAATTGAGGATATTTTTACCGCTTTACAAGGTGGAAACAAATTTACAAAATTAGATTTGCGCAATGCATTTAACCAATTATTACTAGATTCTGAAACAGGTGAACTTTTAGCATGGTCTACACCTAAGGGTATTTTTAAACTAAATAGATTACCATATGGCACTAAGCCGGCCAGTCAAATATTTCAGGCAAAACTTGAAAAATTTTTATTAGGAGCCAAGGGAGCTGTAAATTTCATTGATGATGTTTTGGTAACAGGGTCTAATGATGCTGAACACTTACAGAATCTTAAAGAAGTTTTAAAGAGATTCAAAGAGGCAGGTATAAGATTAAATAAAACTAAATGCAATTTTTTTCAAAGTGAAATTAAATATTTGGGGCATATAATTTCCAAAGAAGGGTTAAAAAAGGACAATTCTAAATTAGAGGCCATAACAAGAGCACCTGCTCCCACTACAGTAACTGAAGTGAAATCATGGATTGGCATGGTCAATTATTATGCAAAGTTTATTCCACATTTGTCAGCAAAATTGAAACCAATGTATGATCTTTTACAAAAAAACAATAAGTTTTATTGGTCAAAGGAATGTCAGTGTAGTTTTGACAATGTAAAGAAAGATTTAATTTCTGACAAGGTTTTAGTACATTTTGATAGAAAATTGCCATTGAGATTAGCTTGTGATGCATCTCAAAATGGTATTGGTGGAGTTTTAAGTCATGTCATGCCTGATGGCTCTGAGAAACCAATAACTTTTATTTCAAGAGTTTACTTAAAGTCTGAAAAAAATTATTCTATGATTCACAAAGAAGCATTGGCTATATACTGGTCAGTAAAAAAATTATATCAATATTTAGTAGGGACAAAATTTGAATTACAGTCAGACCACAAACCGTTGCAAGCTCTGTTTGGGGAAAACAAAAGCCTTCCTCAGATGGCTGCTGGCAGACTACAAAGATGGTCTTTATTTTTGTCAGAATTTGATTATACTTTTAAGTATATAAAAGGTTCAGAAAACCTAAGAGCAGACTGCATGTCTAGATTACCTTTAAAACAAATAAATAAGGAGGACTTTGATTGTGAAAACAGTAACGATTACATTAATTTCATTGAGGACCAAAATGTAATAGATTTAAATTTAATTAGGTTTGAGACTAGAAAAGATCCTATTTTGAGCAAAATTTTTAATATGATTAGGCATGGTTTTCCGGAGAATTCTAAGGAAGTGAATTCAAATGAATCTTTAAAACCATTTTTGAACAGAAAGAGTGAGCTTTACATTGACAAAGGTGTAATTATGTGGGGATATAGGGTTGTAATTCCAACTAAATTAAAAAGCACTTTGTTACAAGAACTACATTCAACCCATCAAGGGATTATTAAAATGAAAAGTAATGCCAGGTCATATTTTTGGTGGCCTAATCTTGATAAAAATATTGAGGAATATGTAAAAAATTGTAATGTCTGCATGTCGAGTCGTCCAGAACCAAAAAAGGCAAAAATTATTTCATGGCCAAAAACAGATTTTTCTTATGAAAGAGTGCATGCTGATTTTTTAGGTCCAATAGATGGAAAAATAATTTTATTAATTGTAGACTCTTATTCTAAATGGCCAGAAGCTTTTATAATGAAAGGATTTGACTCTAAGAGCACTATAGAAAAATTTAGAGAATGCTTTAGTAGATTTGGATTACCAAAAATAGTAGTTACTGATAATGCCAAAACATTTGTATGCCAAGAATTTTCTACTTTTTTATCTAAGAATGGTATTAAACATATGACATCACCTCCATTTCATCCTGCATCCAATGGATTTGCAGAAAATGCTGTAAAAAGTTTTAAAGCTGGATTGTCTAAAGCTTTAAAGGATAGAACTAATGATGGAGTCTCTTTTGAAACATTAATGAATAGATATTTATTTTCCTACAGAAATTCTGTTCATGTTATAACTGGTGTTTCACCTGCAGAGTTAATGTTTCAAAGGAAGCTGAGAACTAGGTTAGATTTGTTAACTTCTAAAAATGTTATTAATTTCAAAGAAATAGAAAGAAATGTAAAAGGAAAAAGAGAAGAGATATTTAAGGAAGGTGATATTGTTTATTGTAGAGATTACAGAAATCCAAACAAAAAGAAATTTGTAAAATGTATAATTGACGAAGTAATAGGTCAAAGATTGTATTTGTGTAAAGTTGTTGATGAGAATTTGATTTGGAAGAGACACTTGGATCAAATAATTAATGCATCTTCGAAGCCTTTATTTAATGAAGAATTTAATCAAAACAATGCTATTTTAAGCCGATTAAATCAGCCTTCTGCAACATTAGAACATCAACAGCCTTACGTTATTGAACCAAACATTGCATTACCGCAGGCACAGGATATTCCTATTATCAATGACAATTTAAACGACATAATTTCTAATCAAAATATTCCTGTGGCTGAGGAAACATCTCCATTACCTATAAGACGTTCTGAGAGGACTGTTAAACCCCCACAACGTCTAAATTTATAGGGAGGAGTATATGTAGTATACTAGAATTTCCGAACGTAGAATATAAGATGTTTGTGGAACGTATCCGATTCTACCAGAGGAAGCGCGTTGCAAAGATGGAGACTTTTTCTGTACAAGCTATAATTTTGAAATACATTCTTGTTCATCATTAAACAATCTTTTATATTAGTCCTGGAAGGCCCAAGACACAACAATTATAATACTTATTATCGCATGAGAAACTCAAACGAGTCGTGCGGATGCCCGCGGTGCCGCGTGAATTCCGGCGAATTCCATAAACGGAGCCGTGCGACTGCGCGAGAAGTCGCGGGAAGTCCAGAGAATGCTCGAGCAGTCACGAGCGGCCGCTGGCAATATCCCGCCCCTCGCGCTCGCTCCCCGCACGCGTCTGTTGCGCGCGACCATTCGCATTCATGCAGTGCAACGAATACGAGAAGGCGCGCGACGTCCTGCGACTTCCTGAGCATTCCGGCGACTTCTCGAGCATTCCAGCGACTTCTCGAGCAGTCGCGGGAATCCGCGCGCCTTCCCTACCGAGCGGGTCGCTGCGCTTCGCTGCCCTTCGCCGCTCTTTCGGTGTGTGTTGACCCTAATAATAGGTCTTTACCTATGTAAATGCCGTTTTGTATGAAAAAAAATAAACGAATTTTTTTCATGTATTTTTTATTTGTATTAATTGAAATAATCACCCATGCAATCAATGCATCTTTGCCAACGCAGTGGCAGTTTATTGATGCCCTTCTTAAAAAAATCAGCTGGACGGGAGGCAACAAATTCTTCAAAGGCATTTTGTACTGCCTCTCGGGTATTGAATTTTTTTCCCGCCAAGAAGTTATCCAAATTCTGGAAAAAGTAGTAGTCTGTAGGCGCAAGGTCTGGTGAGTAGGGCGGATGACGGAGAGCTTCCAACCCCAGTTCTTGCAACTTGGAGACCGTCTGCTGTGCAGTATGAGGTCGCGCGTTGTCGTGCAGGAGCAGCGGAGACGAGCGATTGACCAATGCTGGTTGGAGATGTGCCAGCTTCTCCTTCATTGAGTTCAGTTCTTCACAGTACACATCTGCAGTAATGCTCACCCCGTTTGGTAAGAAGCTGTGATGAATCACACCGGCGCTAGACCACCAAACAGTGACCATCACTTTTCTAGGGGTAAGTTTTCGTTTAGGGCATTGTTTAGGTGCTGAACCAGGATCCAACCAACTTGCTGAGCGCTTGTGGTTATCAAACAGAATCCATTTTTCATCGCAGGTAACAATGCGGTTCAAAATTCCTGCATTTGTGTGTCTGTTGAGCAGTGCAAGGCACGTCTCGACGCGTACTTCGCGCTGGCGACCATTGAGTTCGTGGGGCACCCATTTGTCAAGCTTTTTACCTTGCCAATTTGACGCAAATGGACCAATATTGTTTTGACGCTAACGTCGAAAGCTGCTGCTAATTCAGCCGTAGATTGTGTATCATCAGCTTCCACAATCGCCTTTAATTCGTCATTGTCGCCTTTAATTGTTCATTTTTCAGGTCGAAATTTCCAGAACGGAAGCGAGCAAACCAATAACAGGTGGTGCGTTGGTTTGTAGTGTTAGTTCCGTAAACGTCGTTGATGTTGCGTGCCGCTTGTGCCGCGTTGCTGCCACGACGGTACTCATATTCCATAATTACTCGAATTTTTAACGTATCCATGATGACGAAAAAGATTGAAATGCGATGAAAATGTAACACTAATCAATAAACAAATGACTACTTTTGGAAAAAGAATTCCATGTTTTTAAAATAAAATCAATTTGAAATTAGAATTCTTAGACAAACAAAAATTATTTTGATTTGAAATGGCCAGTACTGCAGAACGGCAATTTCATAGGTAAAGACATAATATAATAAATGGGAATGTGTATGTCTGTTTGTCCGTCTTTCACGGCAAAACGGAGCGACGAATTGACGTGATTTTTTAAGTATAGATAGTTGAAGGGATGGAGGGTGAAATAGGCTACTTTTTATCTCTTTCTAACCCCCCATTTCCCTAAAATGGGGGGTGGAACGCCCTAATCTCAGGAACTACTGGGTCGAATGGAAAAATTCTTTTTGAGTCGGGTAGCCTATTTATTGAGGAAGGCTATAGGATATATAACATCACGCTACGGTCACAAGGAGCGGAGCAGCAACACAAAAATGGACGAAAACTGGCAGGCTGCGATGCGACGGGAAGGGTCAGGGGAGCAAATATTTGACGCGGACGAAGTCGCGGACAGAAGCATGTATCTAATATATTTGTAACCTGGGTAAATTTTAAATGTAAATACAATTTATTTAAACATATACCTAGGTAAAATTTTAAATTGTAAATAAAATATTTCGTATGAACCGCTCCGAACCATGGAATATAAATAGATCATACGCGTGGCGCCCTCTGATCATGAAATCTTCCCCATACGATTAAGATCGTCAATCGATTCACGAAGTTACGATCCGTTACAATCCAGAAGATCGATTCAAAGCAAAAATCGGGCATCCCTAGTCCAGATCAGTCAACACCACGTTAATAGGAAAATAAAAATTGTTATTTTAAAAATAAGACCTTATGGCTTATAGACCTTTGCTAACCTATATTGGCAATTAATAAAACAACAAACCAAAATTGTCACCCACAATGTCACTGTCAATGTCAAAAACATTACCACACTACGTTACAGAATTAAAAGCATTAAAACTCTTGCTGTCTCTTTTTCTCATACAATGAATGACTCTTTTTCTGGAATGCTCATGCTATAAAGACTCAATGTAAACACTGGACAATTTTTGCAAAACAACTTTGTGTTTTCTGTCTGATGAGAAAACAAACGCTAAACATATAAATTAAACCAATCATTCATACAATTGATACAAGTAAGTAGTAAGAATTAGAATAAGAGTGGCATGTCTCGACCGTGAGTATATAGTTGTCAATAATCAAGCTCAAAATCATACTACTAGCTAGCTCCATGTAAATAGAGCCAAAACTATTTTCCCATTACAAATTAAAATGCTTTTTATTTGAAAGTTTCCAGATGATTTTGTAGTAGTTTTATGATCATCATTAGAAAATTAATAATTTAAAAGTTACAAGATTGTTGATAATACATAATATAACCACATTTTTAGTATTTAAGTATGTTTGAAACAAGGTAGGTACTAACTAAGTAAGCGCTTGCCTACCTACACAAGTCTCGTAAGTAGCTTTAACAAAATCATTTAAGTCATCAGATCAACAATTATCAATCTTATTTGTACCATCATCTGCTTAGCCTTTTCCCGAAGGTCTTGTGGCTAAGTAATAATAGCCCCACAAGTTGATTGTTCAGGTTAAGCTATGCTTGGCACTCTTCGTCCGTGGATGGGTGACCATCTTTGCATACCATGACCCTTCCATGCCTTAGAAAGCCTATATCTTATATCAATCTTATTTCTTTAAATTTTGAAATTAGTTCGACTCCACAGCAGATTTTTTTTTTTAATAAAATGAAGATACAAACACATGTTTCCTCAATTTCAAGACCATTTACTAAGAAATATTATTGACCAAGCATATTCAGCCAAATAACATTCTCAGTAACTGGGTTGTGACCGTCAGATAGGCAGTTGCTCCAACTAAAGAACGGGTGTTGAGGAGCATGCGGTCAATATAGTTGGGAAAACACTAAGCAGACGATAATAACAATCCCGCATGTGGGGCCTGCCTGTATTATACTTATTATACATTGTAATTACTTATGGTGGTCTAAAAATGCGAAGATACCAGTTGTTTAGGGCCTTCTCTACACATACAACATTCTCTATAAGAATTCATTACAATAGAAAAATTATATGATGTTATTATTTTCGTTAAAATATATAGCTGTTGAGAGTCCGATTTGACTGCTATGCACAGATATTTTAATTTTGTTAGTAACTTGTGATTGAGTGATCATCACTTATGCAGACTATGGTACAATATTTTAATCAAAACCAAAATCAAAAGTCACATCACGGGTGGGTTTTAGTCAGTAAAAGTCTGACACGCCCTCCCGCTCCGCCCAGAGCGGGAGAAGTCATTTGATGATTTCCCACCCTGAAAAAAAAAAAAAAAAAAAGGGTTGCAGGGATATCAGGGTGGAAACTGTAACCATGAATTCATCATTTGTAATTGTAGACACCGTAGCTGAGTATTGTTAAGTTAAGAGTCAGTTATCAAAAACAAATCTGATGAATGGTCAAATTGTATGGAACAGCAATTTTTTAGGTTCAGAATCATAATATACTGAATCATCAATAGTAAGAGTTTGGGCGTTGATGTCTTGGCCTCCCTGTATTATCTATCTAGTTAGGGTGGTGTTTTTATTCCTTGGGTATGGAAAACTAACTACTAACTATGAAACAAATATTCATCATATTAACCTGCTTTGTTTCTCATTACCTCTCATTCTTTTATTATAGTTGTGTATGTTGCTGAAACAGTTCAATAAATTCAGACTGCTCAACTTGGGGATCATAGTAAGAAACTATGTTTTTTGCAGTTATTTGAACGTTGTGAATGCCACCAAACTGGAGGAACGGAAAAATAAAATAAAACATGTGACGGCACAAAGAGTCTATACAGATACAAATTTTCCTGAAATAGGAAATCATTATACTGAATTCAAACCACTACATCTTGATAAACCAATACCCAATTTGAGAACCATTCCCCTAGCAACAACACTAGTACCTAATGTGGTAAATGTTTTGTCGCCACCAACGGTAGTAAATTTATTTGACGGTGGTTCACCCCAAAGTCCTGGTATTACGAAGAATCCAAATATAGGTCCGAAAAATCCTACTGCCATAATAAACGCAATTACAGTGCAAAATATTTCTGGGAAAATGGTTAAGAAAAATAAGGGCCTGATACACGCGTCGAGACTCGCAAACCGTGCCAGGCAAGCTGCTGAGCGAGCTTCCGCTAAGGCTAGCAAGCCGGGTGCGGCTCAGCGTCCCAATCTGACTGCCGTTCAGCCTACCGTGGGGGGCGCCGCTCTGACTACCGTGCGGGACGCCGCTCTGACTACCGTGCGGGGTGCCGCCAAGGGTACCGCGGCAAAGCTGGTTTCTGGAAATGCATTTCTGATAATGAATTCTGATGAGGCCCCTCCAAAAACCACCGAACAAACCAGAGGAACTGGTATACTAAGAAACTCAACAACGTAAGCTATGACTAATTTGTAATTATATTTTTTTACTACGTAGGTAATAAGACCTGCCAGGCGGTGTTCCTTCAACTACGCTTGGCCAAGGGGCTGGAAGAGTCGCACATTTTTGTCACTGGCTGATATTAGCTTGTAGACCCCGTTACCCTCTGCGACCTTCACCCTACGGCCTTCTCAGGCCTGTGTCTGTTCAATTTATTGGTTAACCCACCACAAGTTACTCCTGGGCAGTCCTGGGCACCAATTGCCTCAAAAATCTACAGTACTGAAGAGGCGTGTACGTAATTTTGCCGATTTTGCTTATTTACTTGATTTTACAGACGTGCTTCGTCAAAATACTGCATTCCTATAAGTTTTAGTGCAAAGCATGAAATATCGTTTCAGTTATTAATTAATGAGGTCCATTTTCATTTGTGTACAGAATTGAAATGCGAGATTTAGGATAATTTGAAAGATTTGTTTTTGGCCGTTAAAATGAATTTGCCATCGTTTATAGAACTTACTTTAGTGGAGCTATATTAAAATTTCAGATATACCAGATTGACCAACAAACAAAAGAAGAAATGGCATAAAATAAACCACGCTATGAAAAAGAAAGGAATATCGGCAGAAGAGAGTTTGAAGACCCTAGAAGCATATTTTGGTAATAATCCACAGTTAATTAATTCAAATATATGAAGATGCCTATACTGCATGCAATTTTTTATAGTATAAAATTTAACGATAAAATTTTTGAGTTTCCATCTTTGAATGGTTCACTTTATATTTATAGACGGGTTTTTCATTTTTTAAATTTCTTTTTTTTATTTTACTTCTTTTTACGTTATTATAACCTGTTCTACGATTATATAACAATTTTATCACAGCTTTATTATAACATTTTATAAAAACTTTTTAACAAAAAATTAAACCGCCGAAAAAACTGAAAAGCATAAAATAATAAACCTTAAAATTATGAGTCGGCGCTTTAAGTGATCTTTGTTCATTGATTTTTCAGCGCCGACTCAAAATTTTAAGGTTTATTATTTTATGCTTTTCAGTTTTTTCGGCGGTTTAATTTTTTGTTAAAAAGTTTTTATTTAATATTTTTTTGTGGCTTGAATGTACTAATAATACTTGGCAAGGTTTACCCCATCCAATAAAAAAAGAATTATCAAAATCGGACTACTCTGTATAAAGTTATGCGTGGTTATACATTACAATCAGTGAGTGAACAATCAATCATCCCCTGTTTTCCGACCCTTAGGGTTCGATTTTGTTTTCCAAATTTATATGGGACCACCTTGGGAGTATACCCTTTCCATTATGCATAGGCGACAAAATACTAATAGTTTTCGAGCGTCGGGGCACTGTATTTTTTTTTTTTTTTTTTTGTCGGGCATCTCGTAGTTAATCCTGAAAAGATTGTTACTAGGTACTTAAACGGATTGTGGCACGGCGAGTTCTAAAAAGTTACCTTTTTAGGCTTCCAGCCGGGGCTTATTATACTTAAAAACTAAAGCGAAAGCTCTAAGGGTTACCCCGAGGGGGGTACGAACCTCGGCTTAGGCAATCGCTGGTAGGGGGGCAGCAAGGGACTGGCGGGTTAAGGGGGCACTGTATGCGCAGTCAAGTGGTTATATAGTCTTTGGGTTCGGTGGAACAATTTATCGTTATTGTAGTTCAGTGTCCGAACCGCACTTACGTTAAATATTTTTTTTTAGTGATGGGATGTATTATTTTTCCAAGGCAAACAAACAACACCTATCGATACAAATGGGCAGACACTAAGACTTGTACCGGATAATTCCACCTTGTTCATGTATCTTATGTAGATGTATCTATTTATGACAACTAAATATTATCCAAGTACTTTTTTATCCAGTCTAGGATATCTGATATCAGAAATTAAAATATATTTTTGTATCATCTTTTTCCACCACTGTCAACGCAGAAATAAAAAAATAAATGGTACAAAATCTAAAAAAAAATATTTTACGCCGCGCGTTGCATTTAGGGAATGAAGAACCGGTGCTCTTCTTGCGTCCCGGGACTTTCGGGATTACTTGTTGAAGGAACCGGGAGAACCGGGACTTTCGGGACTTTTGGGTATTTTTTTTACCTACTGCTGGTATTTTTATTTTAATAGGTCTTTAGTATTTATGTATGTACGTAGGTAATGATAACTACATTGTATTAATTAAAGATATATATTTTTAAAAATCAACGAAAACAGAACCATTTACTATTCTTTGAAAAAATTATCAACAGAAGAAAAAAACAAGTCAAATCAGCATTTAACGCTCGCAATAGCGAGCGTTAAATGCTGGTTTGTCTTGCAAGTCGCGGGCAAAAGCTAGTTTATAATAATAATTATAAACTAGCTTTAGCCCGTGACTTCGTCCGCGTTAAATTTCGGCCGGGAGGTGCCTCCCCCTCACCGCATCGCACGCGGCAAAACGCGGGCGAACGCTGGAGTCGAATCGCGCGCGCGTATTTAGATTTTAGAACTTTATTCTTTAATTTATTTATCTACATTTTTATTATAAAGAGGAAAGATTATTCGTATGTATGTAATCGACAAACTCCAAAACTACTGAAGCGAAAAAAATGTATCATCATTGATTAGAAAGCTACATTAACTCTTGAGTATGAGTGACATAGACTGCTTTACCGCGGAAAAACGCCTTATTCTGACGGGAAAACGGGCATCAGTAGCAAGCACCGGGTAAACCGATGAGCGAATCACTATCTAAGTACAGTGTACATTCTACACTATTAGGTTAGGTATTACAAAGAGGAAAGATTTGTTTTATTTTTGTAGGTATTCTAGGTATGTAACCAATAAACTCAAAAACTACTGATTATATTTTAAAAATTCTTTTACCACTAAAAGGCTACAAGATCCCTAAGTAACAAAGGCTACTTTTGACCTCATTCGCTCGGAAAAACGTGTAGCAGCGGGTGAAACCTTAGAAATCTTAGTAAAAAATCTTTCATTATGATATCTGAATGGGGAAAGTCAAATTCTTAATTTAAGTTTATAGTTTTCAACTAAGTCCCGAAAGTCCCGGGACGAGGTGTGATCGTACCGGTTCTTTAGTCTATACAATAATCCCGGGAATTCCCGGGATTTTCGGGACCGGGAATTCCCGGGACCTTTCCCTAGTTGCATTGTAATAATTGTCATAAGTTTTCGAATACATTTTACACAATCTAATCTCAAAATCACAATCAAAACCTACCAAACAGCAACATATGCATCAATCGTAGCCTGACATAGGGCTCATTTCCCTTATAGTCTATGACATTTTTGGTTTGTGCTGACGCGACAGACTGGTGACAAACGGTCAAAGGTTTCAGTTTGGAGATGGAACTATACACAAACTGAAACCGTCGACCTATTCACAGTTATTTTGTCTCTGATTTTGCATTACCGTCCAAATTCGGTCGTTTTACCATTCAGTTCTCAATAGGCAGTACCTTTCAAAATCTACATTTTTGACTGTGGTTTTATAGGTTTTTTACACAAGTTTGGTGTCTGATGACAGATCTCAAATAATTTTGACATCATTATTCTCCTGCCCTAATCCCAATTTATTTGAGGTCGGCGTAACATGTCTTTTTCTTCCACACTTCTCTATTAGTCGTCATCTCAGTAGTCACCCCCTTTCTATCCATATCATAATTCACACAGTCCATTCATCGTTTCTTTGGTCTCCCTCTACTCTTATGGCCATTGACATTCATACTCAATACTTTCCTCACGACATTTCCCCATTCCTTCATAACACGTGACCTTCATAAAAGTTGTGTGGAAATCGGTTGTCCTGGTATCATCATTGTGAGGATCGTCTGGAGGACACGGTGGAGCATACGGCGGAGGTGTGCCCTGCCTGGGCGGAGCATCGCCGTGTCCTCGTTGAGTCGATCGGCGGCGGCGACCTCTCGTGACCGCCATGGTACGTAGCGAGAGGGCATGCGAAGCCGTCACCTCCTTCTGCGAAGCAGTAATGCTCGCGAAGGAGGAGGCGGGACGCGTGAGGGAGTGGCAGTCTCTGCGCCCTCACGTCCCTAGCCACCGCAGGAGGAGACGCCCCGGGCGTCGGGAGTCGATAGCGGACTCCCGGCCACCGTAGGCGCGAGCTTGCGGGTGGCGAGCAATGGGTAGCTCGCCGCCCGGTAAGGACCAAGCTCGGGTCGACGGCGCGTAGTGTTCCACGCGCGCCTCAAAGAGATGTCAGCAGCAGTGAAGGGGTCTACTAGGACCGATGCCTGCCGGGGTCGCGAGATTGTTCAAGAGAGATACCGTGACCCCGGCACACGGGCAACTTTATGGAACACGGGTGGGTTTTAGTCAGTAAAAGTCTGACACGCCCTCCCGCTCCGCCCAGAGCGGGAGAAGTCATTTGATGATTTCCCATCATGAAAAAAAAAATGGTTTCATCACAACTTTTCAGTTATTGTTGCCACTTTCAGACTTCTCCTTATGTACTCATTTCTTATTATATCCAATCGAGTAACACCACACATCCCTCTTAACATTCTCATCTCAGCTGCATGCCTTTCTTTCATCCCTTTTGTGGCCCAACATTCTAACCAATACAAGACAGCAGGTCTGATCATGGTTTTATATATTTTTCCCTTACGTTTAAGGGGAATGTGGGAGTCGCAGATATGTAGTTCCTGTGACCTGCCGCTATTTCATTCATCCAGTGTTTATTCTGTACTGATCCGTCCGATCTACTTAGCCATCGCTTTGCACGAGTGGACCAAGATACCGAAAGTCGGAGCAGACGGGAGAAGGCCACCATCAAGCGCTATGGCTCCAGAGCTGGAGAGACAGCCGAAATCGCAAAACATTTATTCGGTTTTGGTTCTGCTGATTTTCAAGCCAACATTTTCCAGTTTCTGTTGCCACTTCTCCAATCTGCTCTGGATCTTAGTCACATCTTCATCGACAAGAATAATGTCATCGGCATACACTATCTACTAATCTCATAGTATTTTGGAAAATGATGGACTATATTTTCGGACTATTTACGAAGACAACAACGAGTAATTGTCACAAAAAAGAAAAAAACCATCTCACGCTAACTCCAAAAACAAGTTCGTACTAACTTGTTTTTGGAACTAGCTACGACAGGGCGATATCAACAGTTTTCTTCCCCATTTTTCCAGAGAACATTTAAGTGATTTGAATCCAATATTTAACAAATTGCATACGTTAATATTCAACCGCATTCAAAAACCTTCCACGCACAGTTGCCGAATCGATATCTTTGTAATATCCTGAACAAAGAATTAATTCGTCCCATCACTAATAATTATAACCAGGTGCGGTTCGGACACTAAATACAATAACGATAAATTGTTCCACCGAACAGCACGTTACAGAATCTTGTTTCAGTGCTGTTAGTGGAAGGTCTTTTTTTTTTTCAGGATGGGAAATCATCAAATGACTTCTCCCGCTCTGGGTGGAGCGGGAGGGCGTGTCAGACTTTTACTGACTAAAACCCACCCGTGTTCCATCAGTTGCCCATGTGCCAGGGTCACGGTATCTCTTTCGAACAATCACGCGACCCCGGCAGGCATCGGTCTTAGTAGACCCCTACACTGCTGCTGACATCTCTTTGAGGCGCGCGTGGAACACTGCGCGCCGTCGACCCGAGCTTGGTCCTTACCGGGCGGCGAGCGACCCATTGCTCGCCACCCGCAAGCTGGCGCCTACGGTGGCCGGGAGTCCGCAATTGACTCCCGACGCCCGGGGCGTCTCCTCCTGCGGCGGCTAGGGACGTGAGGGCGCAGTGACTGGCACTCCCTCACGTGCCCCGCCTCCTCCTTCGCGAGCATTACTGCTTCGCAGAAGGAGGTGACGGCTTCCCATTCCCTCTCGCTCCGTACCAGGGCTCGCACCAGGGCCGGACGCGAGAGGTCGCCGCCGCCGATCGCCTCCACGAGGACACGGCGGTGCTCCGCCCAGGCAGGGCACACCTCCACCGTATGCTCCACCGTGTCCTCCAGACGATCCTCACAATGGAAACACCCGGGCGTATCCTCCCGCTTTATCCTGAACAGGAACCCACCGAAGCTCCCATGCCCGGTGAGAACCTGCGTCAGGCGGAAGGTGAGGACGCCGTGGCGCCTCTCTATCCACTCCTCAAAGAGGGGACTTACCGCCGCAATTGTGGCGTGCCCTGCGCTGGGTTGCGACAATCGTACCCGCCATGTCGCCATGAGATCACACCGGAGCTCTGTCCGCCGTGCCGCGATTTGTCGCGGCAGCGGAGTTTCGCCCCGGCGTTTCGCCTCCTCGCGCCACTCCCACATGTGGGCGAGGACCTTTGCCTCCAGATCCCATGACGGCACTCCGGCAAGGAGGCTCGCCGCCTCGCACGAGATCGTGCGGTATCCTCGGATTAACCGGATAGCCATGACCCTCTGGGCCGCACTCAACCGGCGCGCTGGGCGCAGCCTCAATGAGGGCGCCCACACTGATGCCCCGTAGAGGGCCATGGACCGCACGACCCCCGTGTAGAGCCTTCGGCAGGAGGCGTTTGGACCCCCCAGATTGGGCAGGAGCCGCTTTAAAGCAGCCCCAGCCCGCTCCAGTCTGGGAGCCAAACGTCGGAAATGCTCGACGAAGTTCCACCGGCTGTCGAGGACAAGTCCCAAGTACTTCATCGTCGAGTCGACGCCGATGTGAACCCCTCCTACCGTGAGTTGGGAACCCGCAGGTGGCGCGTTCCGAGGACCATGAAAACCCATGGCCTCGGACTTGTGCAAGGCCACCTCGAGTCCCAATTGCCGGATCCTATCGACGATTGTCGCAACCCCGCGTGTCATAATGTCGGCCGCCGCCTCGTACGACCTCCCCTGCGCAAGGACCAGCGTGTCGTCAGCGTAGCAAACCATAGTGGAAGGTCTCAAGTGCGGTTCGGGCAAGTGCTGTTAGTGGAATATCTCTCAGTGTTGTCAGCAATTCTGAAGGTTTTAACCATATAAAAATGTTTGAATTGAGAAATTGAAAAACAAATGAAAACAATTTTTGCTCGATAGCGCAATATATTATGAGTCTAGTATATGATTATGATTCCTATGATTACAGTACGCACGGCCACATATTTCCAGTATAAGCTGACGTCCGATTGTACGAAACCCCTATGCAATGCGAGGTCAGCTAAAACTGGAAATTTACAGCTTGACCAGTAGCCGTGTGTACCTTATTGAAAACTTTTATTGTTTTGAATATGTTCCACCCATGACACATCTATGTAATTTTTATGTATTATAGTTGGATATATACGTAATTTATATAATTTATTTGGTCGGTGTACCTCGCAAAATGGCCACGAAAATCCACCCTTAATTTTTAAAACACATTTGGTTCTGCTCTATAGGTGGTTGAAAAATTATGAGAAAAATGTGAAATGTAAATCTATTAAGTAGCTATCATGTCGTGTTGGTTTCATTTTAAAATCTATTGGAGTTTCGTAGAAAAAATACATTCAAGTTTGAGGTTGCAACCCTTATTTTTCAAAAACTAAAGAAGCTTGGGGTTTGATAATTGGCCCATTTTTTTTTTAAACAACTAGCAGCATAATTAAGGCATTAATGTCAAAAAAGACGTCGGTGCAGATTTCATATGGAAACCCGGTGAGGCCCTTTATTTAAATTTCGAATTTTCTTTCATATATATATATCATGATTTTTTATCACTGTTGCATGGACTTCCTGGCATAATTTCATTCGTACGTGGCGTCCAGGGGTCCTCCAATACCATGTACGTCTAGTATTTGACCTCATGCCAACGCGATGCGAACAAAAGCCTCCCACGCCGCCTGTCTTCTACCGCCTAATTGATGTGTTCACTAGCCCATTATAAACAGTGGTACATATAGCGGCCTTCGGAAACGGAGATTGACTTCATGCAAGCGATTTCTTATGGTTTGATCGCTTATGAACATCCCTGGAGAGCTATAAAGCCTCGTAACCAACAAACATTATCGCAGTCATTGTATGATTTCTTTGAGCAATAACTTGCATGTAACGATTTAGTCTGTGTGTGGTGATGGGAGGTGTTCCTCCATGTCCTCTACCACGCTGCCAGTGATGCGGTAACGTGACCAAAGTCGTCAGAGCGATTGCCTCAGTACGTTGCCGAAAACCAGCTTTCAACATTCCCACGTCACTTATCATTTCTTTTCGCCTCAAATGATGTCTTTTCTCCATAATAACTTTGTTTTCTATTGATTTCGCTCAGAAGTATGGTAGATATTTTACTAATTTGGCCTCAAACCTATTGCAGGATTATACCGGGTGACTATTTTTACCGTCTTGAAAAAAATGGGTGTAATAGGTGAACGGAGTAGAAGCCTTTGGCATAGAAAATTTTATTTTTTTTATTTTTGAATAACATGTAATGAAATTGATCTAGCAATAAATACTACACATTTAAAGTAACATTTTCATACTAGAACAACAAAAACAGAAATTTGGAAAAATTAAAATAAAGAAATCAATTAAAATCTATCGAAACTCAAATCATACGCACCCTACTCAATGCGCGGCATGTATCAATGATTTTGTAGCGCCTATCGGCCGGCTTCAAAGGGTAGGATCCTTTGAAGCCGGCTGATAGGCGGCCAAGTTGATCTTTCGAAGGCGCACGAGCCGCACACGCATCCCGTGTGCGGCTCGTGTTGTTTAGTCACCTGCGATGAATCTAAAGGCCTTTCTGTCTTCTATTCTAGTTACACAACACACCGTATGAAGGTCGAGACGGTAAAAAATGTCATCCGGTATAGGATACGACTAGGCAAAAAGTGTTCATCTTTTGATCGAAATTCAAAAACTATTTCCCTTTTCAAATGACGAAATTGACTACAAATGTAGTCATAGGCATTAAAATAATTGAAAATTCAGTTTACTTTCACTAGCAAATACGTGTTTGGCTCCACTGCACTTTTACACCCGCGCTTGCGAAGCTTCATAATTTTTTAACGTATTCAAGTCTTTATGTAGAACACTCTCGCAATTATTATTTTTTTTTTGTTTAAGTTAACTGTTCGTTTCAGAAATTAGAGCGTTCAAACAAATATAATCTTCAGTTATATTGTATTACTAGCTTCTGCCCGCGACTTCGTCCGCGTCAAATTTTTGCTCCCCTGACCCTTCCCGTCGCATCGATTTGCCTGCTAGTTTTCGTCCATTTTTCGTTGCTGCTCGCACCTTTTGAGTTATAGTGAGTCAACCTTAAAAGATAGACATATGCTCTCGCGGACTTTTTTTTAGAACTTTTTAAAAGGAACAATTCCGTCATACATGATTTTTACGTTCCTTTAACCGTTTACGCAGCGCACGCAACGGAAACTCTCAAAAGGAATAAATTTTCCCCGTTTTTGCAACATTTTTCATTACTGCTCCGCTCCTCTTAGTTGTAGCGTAATGTTATATAGCCTATAGCCTCTCTCGATAAATAGGCTACCTAACACAAAAATAATTTTTCAA
Source organism: Aporophyla lueneburgensis (assembly GCA_932294355.1). Classification (NCBI taxonomy): domain Eukaryota; kingdom Metazoa; phylum Arthropoda; class Insecta; order Lepidoptera; family Noctuidae; genus Aporophyla; species Aporophyla lueneburgensis. Next base: position 23,802,566 of record OW028745.1, on the reverse strand, counting down.
TTCGGATCAGTGGTTCCTGAGATTAGCGCGTTCAAACAAACAAACAAACAAACAAACTCTTCAGCTTTATAATATTAGTATAGATAAAACAAGTATATGGATGTTTAGAGTCACTTTTGGTATCTTTCTGTGTGACCGCATTTTTCTTCTAAAGTGTGCAACGGAAAAGCCGTGCAAAGTAGGAGTGGGTCGCTAGTTTCGTTATAATCCCTATTGTTTTCTCATTGAACTCCCTGGATCTCTCGATACAGGGTATTTAAAAGTTTCTAAACAGAATATAGCAAAAGCTATTTGATTTATTTCCTTAATCAAGTGATTACTGACTTCTTCAGCTGAAGAAGTCAGTAATCACTTGATTAAGGAAATACCAAGAAAGAAAAAAAAAAAAAAAAAAGAAAAGAAAATTGTACAGTCTATTAGGCCTACAAGAATACACTACATAGCTATGTAGTGTATTCTTGTAGGCCTTGTAGACTGTACAATTTTCTATATTATTAAGTACCTGGTTGGTTGGTCGTTTTACTAGTACTTGTTGACAGTCCTACACTGTTCTCGCATACCTATTAACACAGTAATTTAAAACCATTGTAAAAGCCAATTATTTTTAAAAGAGTAACCGTGGAGTTTCTTGCCGGCTCTTCTCCATAGGAATCAACAATTTGGAACCGTGCACCTAGCTTCTGACGTTTCACAAGTGCCCTTGTAATTTATATAAGGTGTATCTATTCATAGCGTTTTTGAATTTTCGTAATTATTATAATTTGAGACGTTTTGCATAAAACCTTTACTCGAAACTCTATGAATGGCCCGCCTGACGCTGCGAGGGCGACAACCAGACTGCACGAGCATGGCCGCGGTGTCTCGGGCCGTAAAAGATAAGAAGGAGCCAATATTTCTTATGTGCGTCAAATAATTTATAAATATTAAATTTAAAAAAAGCCTTAAAATAATTATTTTTTCGTTGCTATAGCTTCTTTACCACCTACAGGTGTACCTCTTAAAATATTTCGTGTATGAATAGATACACCTTATATGAAATAAAAATAATTTGATTTGATTTATGAATAACGCAGCTGCACTCCCAGGAACAAATCAAGATGTGCCACCAAATGTTACCGCACAAGCCACTGAAGCTCCGACTGCTGTATCTACTGCTGTATCTACTGTCACTACGGATGTGGCCAATCCGGAACCCTCCAGTAAGTTCACTTTAAACGCTAAACGATTTTATTCCTGCAAGTATGTTAAATTATAAACTGATAACGGCCGGACGGGTCAGTCAATCTGGTTAAGCTACGCTTGCCGCGGTTGGACCGTGAGTGGGTGACCATCTTTACATACCAAGACTCCTCCGTGACTCGGAAAGCACGATAAACCGTTGTTCCTGGATGTTATTTATAGAGCTTTGTCAGTCGGTACGGGTCAAAATCGCTAAACACTTAAGTTTATGTCAAATATTGAGTACATGGTAACCAATAGTGAAAAGCAAGTAGTGTCTCAATTTATGAATAAATATCTGGTTGACCGAGTATATTTCGGTATTTTTTGGTAAATTGTGTTTTAAATAATAAGTTTATATTCAAGTTGATTATCGATAAAGTTGGTCATTGAAAACACGAATAAAACGACATTTTATAAAAATGACTCCTAGCTAGATCGATTTATCGCTCCCGAAACCCCCTGTATACTAAATTTCATGAAAATCGTTGGAGCCGTTTCCGAGATTCAGATTATATATATATATATATACAAGAATTGCTCGTTTAAAGGTATAAGATTACACTACATTTACAGAAGTACCAATCATACAAAAACCAAGCATTACTATAACAATGAAGCAAAAGGTTCAGCAAGACACGGTGAAACAGCCGGTCAATATTCTAAAACCTGACGGGAATGCAGCTGGGAATGTTACTGGTGAGAACTGACTATCTACTGCTATTTCTCTCGACTTCATTCGTAGTTAGGGAGGTGGCGAGCATTTCGGTATATGATTTGCACACGTTTGACGTCGAGGTGGATTGCAGTTTAAATCATTACGAATCGATTTGGTCTAATCAATTAAGGTTCTAAGTCGCTGCGTTTTCGTGTTACAGCGGATTGAAGTTGCTTAAAAAAAAACGGGGTATTAAATCATTTGCACATGTATGCCTCTGGAGTACATGGTCACAATCATCTTGGAAACGAAGAAAATCGAAGAGGTAGACATTCAGGATTCTGCATTATCATGCGACGGAGTTGTAAAAATGTAAAAAAAAAAGCTCTACTAAGTCATTTGCACGCGGTTCTCATTGCGCCCATTCGATTACTCTGTGTGTGTGTACTATGACTCTGTGGATTCGAAAAAACATGTGGCAGACACTTTGCTCACTGATTTTCAGCTGTATAACTGTTTGAAATTCACGGAATCAAGGGACGGCGAGTATTGCATGGGATTATTGTTATTGTTTATAGTTTTATTCTTATAATTTTGTTTAATATTATCCTCTAAACTCACGGTAACGATTAAACTTCTGGAGCTGAAATCTATGCTATCATATTTTTTCTCAATGCCAAGCACAAACGAAATGCGCTTGGAACTCTAATTAGAAAGTATTTTTTTTAAATTGCATGCTTTAATGTAATCTGAATAGGATTAGGATCTGGATAGGAACAGTCTTTAACTTTTTAAATCACGTTTTATTTGTGTAAAATACGTATATAGATATAGATATAAGCTGTATATAGATATACGCTCTATACATTTAGTTTAACAATACGGAAAAGGTCGGAACTGAGTTATACCGTTCTCACTCATATTCCCAAAGAAAAGAGAGACACCACGAAAGGATCTATGGGGATATTTTATACCTGCTTGGTTTGGAGCGAGCGTCGGGTTGAAAAAATTATGTCATCAAATTGCCTTTGGAATATCAGAGGCCTGAACGTCTGCCTCATCGGTTTTCTTGGTTTTCATAAGTAATTCAAACATCTGTCCAAGAGGCAGACGTGTGCGCATAATATAGCATACCTTCTTTTTTTTACATTTTTGGAGCACTGTCAATAGACAACGCAGAGGCAACATATTGGCAGACTATTTTTCCGTGGTTCTTCTCATTGTTTTTAATCGAACAATTCAAATCTGCCAAGTGTGCACTTTATATACAGTTTTTTAAATCATAAAAATAAATTAAAAAAATGAATAGGTACTACAAAAGTCAGAGCCCTGTATGTCTGCCTTTTCGATTCTTTGTGCTTCCAGGATGACTGTGATCATCAGCCCCAGCGGCAGACGTGTGCGCATAATATAGCACACCTTTTTTTTAAAACATTTTTTAAACGCTGTAAATTTACAACGCAGCGTCACTATGGTGGCAGACGAGGTCCTTGATGTTTCTTAGGGTATAATTATCACTATTAATAACGTCTGCCTTGTGTGCTGATCATATCGAAATTTTGCTCGCCACCTCCCTAACTATCGTATGTAAGCAAATACCGACTTTATGCAAGTGAAAACTAACTTGATTTCAGAACGGCTACAATTGCTGAAAATGTTTTAGTTCTATAGGAGCCAAACTTTATGTAGGAGATAAACGTTATTATTCCGATATCACTTAAATTGGAAATCAAATTGTGAATGCTGTTATTGACAATCAACTCATTTATTGTCTATGACCAAAAGGCGTCTCCCGAACTACGCCATAACAATTGCATTTTTTAACCTGAATATTTTCAGCTATTATTCGTTTCTGAAAATTAAATGTGATTTAGTATCACACGCTCCTAAATTCAAATTATTATTAATATTGTACTTTATATAAAAACTTTTTTTTTCATTCACAGTAGGTGTATTTTATCTAGGTATTACATAAAATAAAAAAAATAAATGTGTGTGTGTGTGAGGTGGTAAATACATAAAATAGAAAATTGAAGTATAAAGCCAATATTATAAGTGAAAGTTTGTATGTTATGAAAATATGTGAAACCGCGGGTAGTTGTAAGTTATGATATTTTAGTTAGTTCTTTGTTCAAAAACGAAATAAATTTTTAACAGCGACTACCGTGACACCGAAAGCTTCCCCAGGAATTGTTGAAGTTCCACCGTCGGCTGGGGTTACTCCGGGATTAAGTAAGTATTGTTACTCTAGCATATCATATACCAACTGCTACGGCCTATCCTGGTAATATCATAACCAACTTGGAAGCCAGGTGATCCGCTGCAGGCACAGTTTGTATCAGGTTGTGTACTACAATTATCCTTATTGCAACTTGGGAGCCACTTCACATACGTTGCCTCACTTCTTGTCGTGCGCCCTGTGCAGGAAAACTTGCACTATCGCTTAGGACAAAACTATCATTCATATATTTTTGATGGCATTTAAAGAGAAAACTGACTGCGAATATAAGTACCATGCCGGCTAGATTGGATACATGCCTTTATAACTGTCTGGCGGTTTTAGGTATTTTGTATATGGCCTACGCAAAGGTCCTGCAGATGTGGTAGCGTCTTGTGACGGATCCATGAGCTTCCTAAAATAAGGTTGAGCTACATGATGACTGATACATATATGCCGTATGTTGGGACATGTCAGCTCAAAGCTGCAATGGTTCTTTAACTAACACGTTACTTGTCAACTGATGTAACACTAGTGATGCCTCCAATTTGAAAAATATTATGACAAGAAACTATGTAATCTGCTACAAGAATATTTTGGCGCTTGAGTGACGCTGACACCGGTGGCGGTGCGTACCACTAATATTCTTCCAGTTATGTTACTAATTAATCATTGTTTTCAATATTTCCACAGCCATACCGATATTGGAGAACCGCACAGTGGAACCTACTTCGAGGGTTAAGGCTGGTAGCTTCTTTAAGAAAGCTGCACCACCTCAACCGCCCGTCCCACCGACACCAAAGCCACCTTTACTCGTTGATCCATACAGTAAGTAGGTTACAACATACATAAAGAGAAAGGAAGATAATGCAAGCCCGTTTCAAAATAATCCAAGTCAAATCATTTATTTGAAGTAGGCCTCAATGGCGGTAAGGACTTTTGAACGTCAGAATGTACAAAAAGAGCTGATTCTAGTCACCCCATAGTTCTCAATTTAAATGTTTTACAAATTGTTGTATAAAAGGAATATTGTAGAATGAACCATTTGCTTTAAAATCTCTAACCTGTAAGAATAATGACTTCTCCTGTGTCTTTACCATAGTTGCCAAAGGGCAAAATTTAATCGAATTGTTCACCTTATACAGAGGCGCCTTTACGACGGATGACGTCACGCATCGCGCCTTCTGAAAGGCCTACATGCGACAAAATTTTGTCGCCGTCATAGTCTATTTCATTTACACAAAACAGTTCTATGAAGGCAGAAAATGCACCTTAAAAATCTTGCGTTATGTATCTTTCAACATTATTAGCCATAGTTTGATGTGTATAGTCTTCTTTTTCTTGGCGTCTATAGTACTTTTAGAGTTATTACCCAATACAACACCAATTCCACGGCATCGTCAGCAGCAGCGCTGAGGTCATTGCATTAACGAATTTTTTAATTTTTACTAGAATTTTATAGATATTTTTCTATCAAAAAGGGAGGAGAGGTATAGGATCATGTGCTGAATTCATGGTAACAGATTTTCCTTGCCACCCTGTATTTTTAAAGTGTTGCCTGCATCCGATCTATTATTTAAAAATCTCACTATGAAAACTGCGTGAAGAGAACTGCCAATAGTGTCAAATGGAATGCTAGCTCGAACTCACTTCACCTAAGTTCTCATAGTGAGATTTGTCTAGAATAGAGGTTTCGGGGTACAGAGGGCAGGAAAGAAACATAATCGGCAATGCCGCATGTGTATGATAAAAAGAAGAAGAAGCCAAAAATGACAAATCTTATGAGCTTTACATATCATTTCATTTTATAACCTCAACCTCCTTTGGTTTCCCCTACTCTAATAGCCATCGAATGTAGACTGATAATGATACTTAAATTTAAAGTCTTGGATAATTCACATTCCATTTATCAACTCCTTACTTTAGTTTTATGTATCCAAAGTTGACTTTTGAGTGACTTTGTGGGCCTAAAAGATATTTGCAATGAAATATAAACTTTATCACATGTGACATTAATTTTTGATTTTATTTCAAAACTTGATAGTTACTGTATCTTTCTTTATTTCCCATTGAAATGTCACAAATATCAACGCAGCATGGGTGATTTTTTAACGCGCTTTGGATTTTTATTTCTCGATATTGAACAAAACATAAAAAATCCCACAAAGTTCTTACCAGCGCCTCAAAAACCGCACTCCCGGATATCAATTCTCGGCGATTTTCATTTCATTGAAAATCCAGAGCGCGTTAAAAAATGGGCCGTAGATACAAAGTCTAAAAGTTACGCCCGTCCAAATGTTGAATGAGTGTTAAGCTCAATTATGACTACTGTTGATTTATCTCATTTCCATACTCATTGCGAGCATTCTCTTCACGGTTTTCAAATATTCGTTGCGCAGGTTTTTGTTACGCAATGAACATTCGTTCGCGAGCACCGCTATTTCTTAGAATTGTTTTTTTTTGTGCATGGATTCATCTCAGTGTACGGCCCGAGTGAAAAAGCGTCGAGCGGGGCGTTCAGTGTTGCGTGCAAGCGGCGAAAGAGCGTTCTCTGAGTGGCCTCAGTGCACGCTAGTCCACGCTCAGCGTTCGTGTAAGCCGGTCACATTTTTCATCATGGCGTCGGGGTCGTACGATATTATTGATATTTATTTAGAAGAAAATGTGTGGTCAAAATACTTCATTTTGTAGTTTTACTGCTAATGCTCCACCCTTTATGTTTAATTGTTCTATTTTTATATAGGGCATGTGATGTTGACCATAATTCTGGTTTAAGTGGAATTTCGACAATAACGTCTTCGAACCACATGGCGCGTCACGCTCTCGTCACCGCTAAAAACACAAACTGGTTTGAACTTGCACGCGACGCCACGCTTGACGCTCCACTCACCGCAAACAAGAACGCTCCTCCGCCCGCGCCGCTCGGCCACACTCAGGACACTCGCGAGTGTTTGCATGTGTTTAACATGACCGCTGCACGCCCCGCCCCGCTGGACGCTCGAGTCGAGCGTGCACTCAGGCCGTACACTTACTTATTGTGACGCGAATGCTCTCGGTGAACATGTTTCTGAATTCTTATTTTTCGTTTTATACATGTTATCATTTTTGTTTCAGTTTATAGATATCCAAAAGGTATGTGATTTTGGTATTTACAATAATAATTGCTTTTATAATTAGGGTTGGATCGAGGTGGCGCTGGAAAAGGATGCTTGGAAGGATTTGGGGGAGGCCTTAGTAATACAGATTTTTTTTTCTGCTCAGGGTTGTGGTACCAAGAAGGGCCTTCCCTATTACTGCTCGTCTGTATGCTTGTTACTAGCCAGCGTGTTTAAAAAATTCAACTTATTTATAAAGGAGATACCTGCATTCGCAACCATTCGGCAGGCTATCATATCAAAAATGATTCCCTGTTCCACCGGCAGAAAACTGATGTCGGAAGAATAGCGGACGACTATTTGATTTAAACTGGCAACATTTTCGGGTTTTGGATTTGTGACCAGAGTTTATATAATAACAATGATTGATGGTCGATTCGGTATGGAGGTGTATCGAATGGCTGTGAAGTTATGCTGGTCATTGTGAGCTAAATTTTTCTTAAAGTATGTATTGTAACTATGGCCTGTATTAATGCAATTAATGACAAGGTAAACTGTTGGTTTTGGTGGTACAGAATACTAGTGCGCGTAACTTGCACATGGCGTGCTAATAACTTGTTCGGTTTAGCACAATCGATTCTGCAGTATTTGCATAATCTATTAAATATATGGGGGTCACTCTGAAAGTTTTTAGAATAGGCCAGTAAGAAAAGCAGCTGATGTTAAAAATATTTTTTCGGTTTTGGAACTCTTTGGGATCTGCAGTTGTGTAATAATAAATTCATATGTCATTTGTTGTTATAAATTGGCGGCAATTTGAAAAGTGACTGTCGTGCGTCGAAATTGGTTTGAATAATGGATCTCAATAAAAAATTAAAGATAGACTTCGATTACCATTTTTCATGCCGAAGCCCCATCCCGTGTCACTGTTTACAACTGGTTTAATAGGTTTGAACGTAGTCAAAAGATACTATATCAACAGACTTGGGCAGCTTTAGGCAATGGTATGAGTCAAGTACAGAAAGTCTTACATGAACATTTAGGCGTCAAAAAGGTTTGTACTATATGGATACTTCATATTGACGGAAGATAAAAACGCCAACGTTTAAATTGGTGCCTCTCATTGCTTGAAAAGTATGACGGGGGTAGAGGAGGAGTGGAAGTGAAGAGAAAGAAAGAAAAAATGTTTATTCTGTACAAACAAAACGCACAATATAAAATAGTAACAACAAAAATTTGTACAAAGTAGCCAAAAGCCCTGTATTCAAGTTCAAAAAGTCAAATACAATATTGCTGTAAACTATTGCTATTTTTGTATTGCTGTTAAGTGCTGTATATGACATCGTCACAGGTGACGAAAGCTAGATATATTGTAACGAACCCGAAATCAAATGGCAATCTGCGTAATGGATGTTTCCATTCGAAGATTTGCCGACAGAAGTCAAGGGAAAAAGATGTTTGCCTCATTCTTTGAATGAGCCCGCACACTTACTTAGTTTTTTTTCTGGATAGGAAATCATCAAATGACTTCTCCCGCTCTGGTCCAAGCAGGAGGGCGTGTCAGACTTTTACTGACTAAACCCCACTCGTGTTCCTTCAGTTGCCTAACTAAAGTTACTCTTTCGGACAAATCTGCGAGCCTGGACGGGCAACAATTGTCCTAGATGATTAAAAGGACTGTTACAGCAGACTGGTATGTCAGTCATTATTTACCAGTTGTCTTGGAAAATTTTAGACAGCAGCGCGCAAGAAGCGGGACCCTCCTCCCCCATGACAATGCTCCAGCTCACTCCGCCAGACGGACTATATGTCTATCGAACATCTTAAAGTCGACCTGGCATCTTGTGACGTTTATTTATTTCCAAAAATATAATATAAAGTTCGAGGAATTCGTTTTTTGAACCCTGAAGGTTCTGTAGCTGCGTTTGAAAAATTCGTGAAAGACATCCCGAAAGAAGAGTGGGCCCACTGCTTCAGTCAATGGTTCCACCGCATGCGACGGTGCTTAAAAAGGAACGCAGACTACTTCGAAAAGCAATAAAAATATTAACAGGCTTTTACATCATTGGGTTTTTAATTTTCTAAAAACTTTCAGTGTGACTCACGTATACGGCAAGGACTCCGATTTGGTAACCCAGGTATCCTACGTACGAAGGTCAATAATGTGACATCGGTCGATACGGATAATTGTATGGTGGTGGGTAGTTTGTGAATATATCAGTCTGTCGCTAACCCGCGTCTTTCATTAACGTTTCATTGGCGACGAGAACGGGATTTTGGAAATTTCTTTTGAATTTACGAGTTTCGCGTGTGTTAAGATGCCTATTGGTAAAATTGAACACTTTAATTTAAGGTCAAAGCAATGGCCTGCGTATATTCGTCGAATAAATCAGTACATTCGGCTTAACGAAATCGACGATAAACTGAAAGTGCCCCTGTTAATTACGGTCGTGGGGGAAGAAACGTATGCGCTTATGTGCGATCTGTGTTCACCAAGTTTTCCGGAAAACAAAACATACGACGAACTAGAGAAATTACGATTAGGAGAACTATTAATTGACGTGTCACTTAGAACCGCAACGATCAAAGATCGCCGAACGCCACGGGTTCAGGTTGCGCTGACAGCGTGCGGGCGAGTCCCTTACGGAATACCTGCAGGCATTGAAGCACCTGGCGTCTACGTGCAGTTTTCGAAAGTGCAAGTCATGTTCGACGTTGGAAGAGAATTTGCGTGATCAGTTCGTGTCAGGGCTGACAAGTGACGTAATGCGATCGAGAATCTTCGCAGAAAAGGAAATTCAATTCAAAGAAGCTGTGGAGCTAGCGTTGGCTCTAGAGGCTGCGGAGAAACATGCCGAGGTGAGCGGCACCACGACGACGGCGGCGGCCGCGGCGGCGGACTCAGCAAAGCCGGCGAGGCGGGCGAAGGCCTGCATTATGCGTGCGGCGGACGAATGCGCCCGTGTGGGCCGCGACGGGCGCTCGGCGGCGGCGCAGGCGACGGAGCAGCGGCGGCAGCGAGCGCGGCGGGCGCAGGCTGCGCACGCTCTGACGCGGAGGACGCGCGCGGGCGCTGCTGGCGCTGCGGTAAGGCGCACCCGGCCGAGCGGTGTCGGTTTAAAAACTACAGTTGTGATGAGTGCGATCAAAAAGGGCACCCAAGAGTGATGTGTAAACAAGTGCGCGGTAGGGGCGGTCGACAGAACTATGTGAGTGACGAATCGGATGATGGCATGTTCAACTTGTTTTTGGCAGCACGAGGTAACAAACCATATCTAGACACGCGGCAGCGTGTCAAGCCAAGTTCAAATAACAGAACTGGCGAGCAGCACCGTGTGTAATATTACACGAACCATTTGGAGCCACTTTTGACCCCCTCATAACTCAAAAACTATTTCACATAAACGTGTCAAATTTGGCTCATATAGTGGGACTTGCAAGATACACATGTGCTCCAAATTTCATAAACATATCTTAAACGGTTATTTAGATATTAACGTCCAAAAATCGTCATTTTTATCACTGACTGACCTATAGATCAAAACTCTAACCCAGTTCCAGATGACCTAGAAAGTTCAAATTTGGCATGCAGATAGGTAATTAGGTGAATACAAAGGAATAAATCAGAAACTGGCAAATTTTTATCATTTTATTATAATTTTTCACTTAATTGATTCTATTAGGAACACTTATAACAAAAACGATTTGGTATTAATTTTGTTATAAATTTGTTATAAATAAGTACCTACTAATAATTTATGTACAAAAAGTAATGATATCCCATCAAAAACATAAATGTGAAATGAGAGCCAAGTTCAATATTACGATATATGCCTTGGTTGTTGATTTCAACGACAAAAGAAGTGAGATCTAAATGGGTGCTAAGTTCAATGGTCAGTCCTGACTTGGCTAGTTTTCATATACGAATTATATTATAGCCTTCGCAAGTTTTAAACCTGTTACTTGTCGGTTCTTATTTTATTATTCCGTAAATTGGGCTTGCTGGTAGAAACTAGCCATCAAATATATTAATTCGTATATGAGAACTAGCCAAGTCAGGACTGACCATTGAACTTGGCACCCATTTAGATCTCACTTCTTTTGTCGTTGAAATCAACAACCAAGGCATATATCGTAATATTGAACTTGGCTCTCATTTCACATTTATGTTTTTGATGGTTTTATTAAGCTGTCCGTTGATAACATTGAGATTGAATGTGAGGTGGACACGGGTAGTCGTATATCAGCAATTAGTGAAGTTTTGTACCAAAATATGTTCGCGCATAAAAATATTGAACCGGATAACCTAGTTTTACGCTGTTACTCGGGATCTAGAATTGAATCACTTGGTTACATTGAGGTAGACGTTTGCTTGGGCCAATTAAAGGCTAAATCATTACGATTATATATTATTAAGGATGGGGCAAAGCCATTGTTAGGACAAGAGTGGATGCGCGCTCTGAATATAACTCAAATAAACCTCAATGAAATCAAAGACGATGATTTCGTAAACCAATTATGTAAAGAATTCCCAGAAGTATTTAGCGATAAGTTAGGTACATGCAAACAGCCGATACGACTACAGCTGTGCGATAAAGAACCGGTTTATGTGCGAGCGAGACCCATGCCGCTGGCACTGCGCGAGTGCGCGCACGTGTCGAGCGGGAGCTGCAGCGTCTCGAGGCTGACGGTTCCATCTACCGCGTTGATTACTCAGATTATGGAACTCCAATAGTACCCGTTGTAAAACAAAACGGAGACATACGCATTTGTGGAGATTATAAGATAACCATCAATCCAAAGTTAAAAAGAGATTATTACCCGTTACCGCGTATCGAGGAGTTATTTGCGAATCAGTGGGGGAGATAAATTCTCAAAAATTGACCTCAAACATGCTTACGAACAGTGTCTGTTGTCGGAGGACTCGTAACCTTACACGGCTATAACTACGCATATGGGTACTTTTGTGTATAGGCGTACTCCCTATGGGTTGTCGGTCACACCGGAGAAGTTTCAAAAATTAATGGAGGTGACGCTGCGCGGAGTGCCAGGGTGTGTAGTATTTTTAGACGATATTTGTGTGACGGGGTCCAACACGCTTGATCACATAAAGAATCTCAGAGCTGTATTCGAAAGGTTTCGTCACATGGGACTTACTGTTAAATTAAGTAAATGTAGATTTTTGCAAGACAGTGTGAAATATCTGGATTTCATTATTAATAAGGAAGGTTTGCGACCAGATACATATAAACTGGAGGCCATTTACAGCGCGCCTAGACCAGAGAATGTTACACATCTAAAAAGTTTCGTAGGGATGGTAAATTACTACTGGCGATTTATTTCTAGTTTAAGCACCTTATTACGACCATTACACAACTTGTTAAAAAACCGGCCAAGTGCGAGTCGGACTCGCGCACCGAGGGTTCCGTACAAACCTGTAGGTATTCACGATTTATGCATAAGGCTTATGTTTATGAAATTAAATGTTATCTTTTTAATTTTTATATCTGAGTTGATTGAATGAAAGGTAAATTGCGGTTTACGATTTATGACGTATTAAAAAAAACGGCAACGCGTACACGCAGACTTCGCGGACTGCGGCGGCTTGCGATATCTCATCATGGTGGACGCGCATTCCAAATGGATAGAGGCCCTACCGTTGCGTGGCACGAACGCAGCTTCCACTATTAAAGTTTCTAGAAGTACAATTGCACGTTTTGGTTTACCATCGCAGCTCGTGACTGACAACGGCCCGCCGTTCAATTCACATGAGTTTAAAGATTATTGTGAAAAGAACTGCATCAAACATACAACTTCGGCACCATATAGGCCCCAGGGGAATGGCGCGGCGGAGAACGCAGTAAAGACCGTAAAAAAGGCAATAAAGAGAGCGATGTACGAAGGCGAGGACGTGAACGTCGCTCTAAGCAGATTTCTTTTCCAGTACCGGAATTGTGAACACGCAACCACTGGGGTCTCGCCGGCAGTGGCGCTCCAGGGGCGGCGCTTGCGCAGCCGACTTGATGCGCTACGGCCGGATGTAGCCGCAGTGGTACGCGTGAAGCAAGAGCGTCAGGTCGCCCGCGCTTCGGGGGCCAATAGGGAATTCCGCGTTGGGGATGAGGTAATTGCTCGCGATTACACGGCGAGGGGAGACAAGTGGACCGAAGCCACAGTTATTAAAAAGACAGGCCCAGTTTCTTACAAAGTAAGTTTAGGTAACGGGGTTGAGTGGCGTAGACATGCCGACCAAATCATTACAGCAAGTAGCAAAAATAGGTACTCATTATCGCGCGTGAGCGACGTGGCCGTAGCCGAGGCTACGGGCTCCGGGGAAGCCAAACCGGCGGGGGTCAATAGCGGAGCCGAGGGTGAGATGTTTGAGGACGCATCAAGCGGTGATAGTGATACCAAGGACACGTCGTTGGAAGAGTCAAAGTCGACGCTGGTTCGACCCGAACGGCTTGCGTCGACGGTATCACCACCGCAGGGCGCGTCAGCTCGTGCACTGCGTGCATTCAACCGAGCTCAACAAGCTGCAAATGATTTGGCAGAATAGTTGTAAAGTTAGTTATATTAAATTGTAATTGTAAGATGTATCTTGGACTTGATGGGGAGAGATGTGACATCGGTCGATACGGATAATTGTATGGTGGTGGGTAGTTTGTTATAGTTTGTGAATATATCAGTCTGTCGCTAACCCGCGTCTTTCATTAACGTTCCAAATAACACCAAGGCGTTGCTGGCCTTCCATGAAAAGCTAGGGTGAATCGAATAACCGATTTTCCCACCCTCACGCAAACTAGCGCTTGGTGTAGTATATTTTGTTTCTGCATCGCCCTAAAGAAGACTGGTTATTTTCCCTGTGCATAACGTTTTAATAAAGGGCTCGTAGCCAGTAATTTTAAAAATTACAATAAGGTAAAATAATTCGTAATTAGAAAACTGCCGCCTGCTCTACTGGCCGACATAGGATTCTCTCTCATCAATAAAATTAAAACAAATAACTATCAGAGAGTAAGTGAATTGGAGGAAAGAGAGAGAGAGAGAGCCCTATGTCGTGGAGCAGGCGGCAGTTTTCAAAATACGAATAATTTTATCTTATTATAATTTTTAAACTTACTGACTTCTAGCTCTACCCGTGTCCATTAAAGTGGAACGCCCCTAGGGCGGAGAGAGGGATCTGTCAGTCTCTTAGTGACTAAAATCTACCCCGGTGTCCCCTTCCCACACTTGGACCGACGATCATGGGTACTTGTGCGCCTGCCTGCTAAGCCGACCGTACGAAACCGCTATAGTCGTCAATGAACAATCAATCGACTCAGCCTAACGCACTCCACTGCTGGACATAGACTTTCCCCAGGCTGCGCCACAATACCCTGTCAACTCTCCCAGCCACCATAAGGTCGTCGCTCCAACTAGCTGGGGGATGTCTTACATAACCCTTGCTGACACGCGGTGTCCACTGTATGACTCGTCTGGTCCACCGGCCATCAGTTCTAGCCCTCAATACTACATAAATCTTTATATATATAATTCTACTGTACGTGTGTATGTATGTCACTGAACTCCTCCTAAACGGCTGGATCGATTTGAATGTTTTTTTTTTTGTATGCGTTTGGTTGGCACCTTGGATGGTTTAGATTCACTATTAGTCCCGGTAGGTGGCGCTGCTATCGAGTTCTAGGAAACAGGACAACGTCTGTACGGTCAGCTAGTAATTAGTATACATATATATTTGATTTTGCCGCCCAGTTGTGCCGATTAAAGCCAACCCGAACAAGTCTATAGCACGCCATGGCCATTATAATTGTATTAATAAGGATTCTTGTAATTTACTCCATTTTTATTTCTGCAGGAATACCAAGAACATTTCTTTTAGAGCAAGTAAAGTCACTAAAACCGGGCGGTTTACCGAGTAAGTTTTAACATGGTTTTAATATTAACAGCGAAGGAGTTAAAAAGCGACGAGTTGCGTAAACGTTGGCTAGTTTAGTTCAGTGCCCAAAGGCTACTAGAATATTTAAAAACATACGTATTTCTTTCAGTTGCCACCGATGCGCCAATATGGCCGAGTAATCCTAATATGAATGCCTACCAGATGAATTCACCAATATTTGCCCAAGCATCGTCTGAGATCGTTGGTGATAATAACACGAATCCGCATATGTCGCCAATACTTGTTCAAACAGAGAACGCAGTCGATGTCGAACAACCGTATTCGCCTTCAGATGTTTATTCAGAACAGGGGACCAATCCTGGTAAGTGCTTAAAGTTAAGAGACGTAAAAAAGTCATAAAATGTATGGTTAAGCAGACATTAGTCTTTTTATTTTAATACTTAATAATAATAAAACAAACAATAATAATAAAACATTTATTGTCAGGTTACAATGACCCATAGACATATACCTTACAAACTAACATACATAAGTATTATACAAAACTTGTGTTAATAATAAAATCTTAAACTATGTTAGTAACACTTCACTTCACTAGCTTGTCCGTGAGCTGTCCTGTGGCACTTGTCCGCGGAAGCGACGGAACACCACGTCCTGTGGCCAAAAGTCTTCGTCCATGACGACGGGCAGATGGACTTAAAGCCACGTTTATAGTTTACTAGCTTTTGCCAGCGGCTTCGCCCGCGTGGAGGTCGGAAATTATCCCGCGGGAACATACTACCAGGATAAAAAGTAGCCTATGTCCTTTGTCAGGGTCTAAACTATCCGTGTAACAAATTTCATTAAAATCGGTTCAGTAGTTTTAGCAGGAAAGCGAGACAGACAGACAGACAGACAGACCGACAGACAGATAGAGTTACTTTTGCATTTATAATATTAGTGTGGATAGAGTATTTTGTCAAAAGTTTGTCTCTTTAATTTTAGGTGTCGTAAAAATAGAAAAGGAAGATAATTGTGGATTTAAATAATAATTATAATCACCACTTTTTTTTCTACTTGCGTCCTTGTCTCCTTGTCCCACTCTTTCGCGAGCACGTGCGTCCTTTTTCGAGTTTTGACGGAACCTATACAGCTCGGAAAATTAAATCCGGCTAAGTACGAGCGGGACTCACACTCGAAGGGTTCCGTACCGCAAGGCAAAAACGCCTTTAAATGTTTAATTTTGTTTTTATTATTTGTTGTTTTGGCGGCACTACACATTCTGTAAAAAATTCAAGTGTCTACCTATTACGAATCATGAGATACAAGCCCGCAGACAGACAGGAGGACAGCGGAGGCTTAGTAATAGGGTCCTGTTGATTATCCTTCGGCTACGGAACCCTATAATGAATAATTAAGACAAAAACAAAAACTATGTACCACCCAAACTCTTGTCTTGTCCTGCTTATTTGTATTTATTTTTCAGAGCCTCCCGAACTTAACTCGGAATCCTTGGAGCAGAACCCAGCGGGTCAGAAACGTCTGAGTGCCTTCCAAAGACTGGGCCCTTTATCTCAGCCGAAGAAACCTAAGCTCACTATAAACTTGAATTTGAAAAAGGAACAACCTACAAGGTATGATAGTGGGTGATTTAGATTTTGTGGTAGAGAAAATATACTCATGTATACTAGGTGACCGTAGAAACGTTGTCCTGTTTCCTAGAACTCGATAGCAGCGCCATCTGTCGGGCTGATTTGTGAATCTACACCATCCAGGGTGCCACCCAACGCATACAAAAAAATTCATTCAAATCGGTCCAGCCGTTTAGGAGGAGTTCAGTGACATACACACGTACAGTAGAATTATATATATTAAGATATACTTTAATGATCACCTGGATAAGTAATTAGTAAGTAATTACAGCTGCCGCGGATGAGTCGCCATCTTTACATACCGAGAGCCCTCAGTGCCTCAAGAAGCACATTAAGACTTTGACTCCGACCGTCATTCGTAGATGACAATCGTTACGGTTAGTCAAAATCCTGAATATCTGACAATCAGTCTTGCCAAGGGGTATCGTGTTACCCAATATTTGGGTTTTGTAGGTCAGATAAGCAGTCGCTGTATGTAAAATATTGGTGTTTATCTGCTTCCCTTTAGATTGTAAGCCGACTGCGGCTTCCAGACGCAGATAATAGTAGAGAAAAATTTAAGCCAGTCTGGGTAAAATTTGTTTGAATGAATCGTACTCATCACTTCGGTCCGATGACGTTATATGCTCGTTTGATTGGTCGCGGTATTTACAAGGCACTTGTGACTGGACACGCCGGAAAGGGACGCCCTAGGAGAACATTATAGTAAACTTATTGGTGATGTTCTTCAGAAAGGTCAGGTTAGGTTAGCATAGTACTGGTAACCAGCGTCTGTGTATAATCAGATGTATGAACATAAAGGTATAATCAGATGTATAAAATAAGGAAAACGCGTATGTAGGGATCGTAGCGGGTAACGTTCTATAGTTTATGTCTACCCCCATGGGAAAAAGGCATGAGTTTATTTATGTATGTATCGCGATATATGATCACGATGTATGTAAGCTGCTGTGTGTGATGTATGTATGATTAATGGCTAGTTTATCGCGATATGTGATCCTGATCACGATGTATGTAAGCTGCTGTGTGTGATTTATGTATGATTAATGGCTAGTTTATCGCGATATGTGATCCTGATCACGATGTATGTAAGCTGCTGTGTGTGATGTATGTATGATTAGTGGCTAGTTTATCGCGATATGTGATCCTGATCACGATGTATGTAAGCTGCTGTGTGTGATGTATGTATGATTAATGGCTAGTTTATCGCGATATGTGATCCTGATCACGATGTATGTAAGCTGCTGTGTGTGATGTATGTATGATTAGTGGCTAGTTTATCGCGATATGTGATCACGATGTATGTAAGCTGCTGTGTGTGATGTATGTATGATTAATGGCTAGTTTATTTATTTATAAGTATTAAATAATATATGTTGAAACTGTTTTGTACTCCTCGTCACTTTTCCCTATAGGTTCATTAGAAAACCAGCGTCAGACAGCATCTGTCTGGCATTAATGCTGAAATGAACCTTTTTGGCGCAGCCGTGAGGCACACACATGTTGTTTTTTTTATTATTTTTTCCTGTTATTTTATTTTGGTGTTTTACGAACTGTGACAAATAAACGGTATTCTTTCTTTCTTTCTTTCTTTCTGTGCGGTCATGAGAAAATATTGCCATTTCTTTCTAACGCCAAAGAAACTTGCAGGGAAGTGGTGAACGAAACGGACGATGACCCGGACAAATACACTCCGGTCCATTTGCGTCAGGATATTATGCTGAGTACAGACGAAACTGTTGTGAAATTCCTTCCGTTTTGGCCTTGGAGGAAGAATGTTACGATCCGGCGAAGTGCTACGGCAAGGGCTTCTATGGTAATGTACAAACAACATAAAATATCAAGGGAGACATACGAATTCACGGTGGAGCATACGGTGGAGGTGTGCCCTGCCTGGGCGGAGCACCGCCGTGTCCTCGTGGAGGCGATCGGCGGCGGCGACCTCTCGCGTCCGGCCCTGGTGCGAGCCATGGTACGGAGCGAGAGGGAATGGGAAGCCGTCACCTCCTTCTGCGAAGCAGTAATGCTCGCGAAGGAGGAGGTGGGGCGCGTGAGGGAGTGGCAGTCTCTGCGCCCTCACGTCCCTAGCCGCCGCAGGAGGAGACGCCCCGGGCGTCGGGAGTCCATAGCGGACTCCCAACCACCGTAGGCGCGAGCTTGCGGATGGTGAGCAATGGGTAGCTCGCCGCTCGGTAAGGACCAAGCTCGGGTCGACGGCGCGTAGTGTTCCACGCGCGCCTCAAAGAGATGTCAGCAGCAGTGTCTACTAGAACCGATGCCTGCCGGGGTCGCGTGATTGTTCGAAAGAGATACCGTGGCCCTGGCACATGGGCAACTGATGAAACACCGGTGGGTTTTAATCAGTGAAAGTCTGACACGCCCTTCCGCTCCGCCCAGAGCGGGAGAAGTTATTTGATGATTTCCCATACTGAAAAAAAAAAAAAGAATTTGTGTGGGGTATGTCCAGGCCGAGGCCTATGTCTAGCAGTGGACGTCTTTCGGCTGAAACGACAATGATGGCTCGCTGGTTTTTTTACACGGGACTAAAACATCATTGGCGATGTGTGCGTGACCCCTGCCTATCCCGTTGGTGACTGACGATGATGAATGTGGTCAAATTAAGAATTGTATGTAAACTCACGTTACTGTTAATTAAAATAACCACAGCATACCACGCTCCACAGAATACCTGCAGTATTGTCTCTTATTTTGCCTTTAATTTAATCCATCCAAAGATTTTACTATGTAAAAGATCCCTCTTAGCGATAATACCGCCCATTAGTGGGCGCGTGGGCCCCCCTGGACCCTCCAGGGGGGCCCACGCGCCCCATTATGTTTTTTTTTTTTGTAAAATTTATGCTTACATGCTTATTATGCTTGCTTGCTTATTTATGCTTGCATGCTTAGTGATTTTATGCTTGCTTGCTTTATGTTCATCATCATCATCATCATCATGTCAGCCGAAAGACATCCACTGCTGGACATAGGCCTCCCCCAATCCGGGGGGGTTTGCCCAATCACCACGCTTGGAAGGCGGGTTGGCAATCACAGAATGGTAGTAAAATACATAGAGAACGCTGCTGCCCATTCTCTTCTAAGTCACACGGAACCTATACATTTATACCCGTAATAATATGGTCAAAGTTTTCTATTCATACATATAAATTAACATCTTTGTTAATCTTTTTTCAGTCCGTAATGATCCTTGAACAAGAGAAAATGGAGGAATGGTATGAAAAAGATAACGTCTACGTTCAAGTTTCGGTGAGTTGTTCAATAAATACACAAGTGACTCTTAAGATATTGTAATAAAGAATAAATTGGAATGAGTGATGCACGTTCCTGAAATGCGACATGTGCATAATTAGCAATAAACAAACACGGCTCTTCAAATGTGACTTTTGGCTATGTCAGTAAAATTGTGCCTTTACTTTTTTATCTCTGCCGTACCCTTTGGGGATTGCAGGTGTAATAATAATGATAAGATGAACAAATTAAAGCATGAATATTGACTGTTCCAGGTGAAAGGATACCCATCTACTTGGACAAAGGAGCGTGTGTTGGATGCCATAATTGACAGCGTCAGGGGATACAGTTTCATACCTTGTTTTATTGAGGTAAGATTACACGGACAATTCTTGTCGAATTTGGAATAATACCACGGTTAGCAAAATTAATTTATTCAATAAACTAATGTTCGAAATTCTACTGTAGATAATTTAAAACTTAATGTATTTCTAATGCTTTATGCTGCGCCTCCTCTATGTGAGAGGACCCAGTGCGGGTTGGTGAATGTCACATGTCTTCGAATTTTTGGTTCTAAGACATGCCGGTTATCGTTACGATGTTTTCCCTCACCGTTTTAAGGGCAGTGGTGATGAAATGAAATACACAAAAGTGCCTGTCTGGGTTGGAACTCACGACCCACAACTTGTTTATCGTGGCCACACTACTGGTATAACCCGTGTGAAAAATTTGTGTGTTAAATTTGTTCCCCATTTTCAGTTTTCCCAACACGAATGCAAGTTCTTAGTCTTGCGCTCTCGTTCGGCGCTCGTAGTTCTACATAAAACTGGTTTCTACATCCACAAGGACGGCGTCGAGTTGGCCATCACAATATCTATACCAGCGTTTCCCGGCCTACTAAACTTTATACCTAGAATTATTATTAGGAGAAGAATCGTCATGGGTTACACGGATAGTAAGCTGGATTTGAGTGCCTTTACTTTGCAAAGTGGTGAGTAAAATAATAGTCATGTTAAAATTTGATTCATTTCCCATTTATGGTGACTGACTGACTATTTTTTGAGCCGACTCCAAAAGGAATGAGGCTACGTTTCCAACGTTTTTTTTAAATGTATGCTAGTTCGATGTTCGGAGGTTTAGGTTCCTCCTAGTTTGGCTCCAGATGCTAAAACTTTTTTTGTCCATAATATTGTTCAAAGCTATTATGTCAGTTTAGTACTTTTTGTGAAAGAAAAAAAAATATTAAAACAATAATTACACCCCAGATATAAGCCACTTCGTGTACTTCCCGCTGAATCGTGTGAGCAACCAGGGCGAGTGCCTTCTCATGCAGACCGCCGTCGAATGGGCTAAGCTTGTTGAGCTAAATCTGTCGCATAACAGACTTACGTAAGTAAATGAATGATTTTTTTTTTCTTTAGCCTATACTGTCCCACTGCTGGGCAAAGGCCTCCTCCGATTTCTTCTAGGAATGAATGATACATTATTTTATTTATGTGGGTTGTTTGGCCAAAGCAGTGGTGGCCCAGTGGCCAATAACCAACATTCGAAGAAATGTGACATCTACCAACCCGCACTGGGCCCGCGTGGTAGATTACAGCCCACTCCTATAACAGAGAGGCGGCCTATGTCCCAACAGTGATAATTAAAGGCTGATTATGATCATAAAGAGCTGTTTTGTACAAACACTTTTACACGTAAATCATATTTTTTTAAGTAGATGAGGTCGATGTTTCCTATCCAACTACTCTGAGAAAAAACACCGAAACAAACTACAGTACCTTTTAAAGTCCGAAGGAATCTTGGTGGGTCAGATTTCGGGATTCAACAAAGTATTCTTGTTTTTTTTTTTTCAATTTGGAATTTCTCAGCCCGGAGTCTAGATTTGTGCGAGGTTGATAGCAGTAGGCTCGTCTCCTATTTATTAATTGGGACTTTAAACATAAATGGTGAAATGTAGATGTTGTGGTACACCTCTGGCTGTCCCTTGGGGGAATGTCAAAGTCAAAGCATTTATTTTAAATAGGCACTTAAAAGGCAGTTTCGTATGTAGAAGAATGTGAAAGAAACTCCGCCGTTACTCTTTTAAAATGTTTTACAATACTTTGTATGCAATAATTATATGAAATTTGAACATAATGCACCTAAAAATTTGAATAAAATTACTAAACCACAAGTAAAAATATTAATAAAAATAAAGCCATGCCAGGTTAATTAATTATGTAATAAATACACGGTGCTCACATATTTACAAATATTGTAAAAGTAAATAACAACAATTTTCTAATCGGATGATAGACACTTCCGTTGATCCAAGGGCTAGTTTTTACTTAGGCCAGAGACTAAGCATCGCCATACAACTTGGTAATGCCGCCAGTCTCTTGGGTACATTACCAGTCGACAGCGATGCGGAGGATTTTTTTTACGCTATATTTTAATTTGTAAATCGTTTTGGTTAATTTAGGCTATAATTTTGTTTTTCATTCATTTTAATCTTAAGTCCTTGTAAAAGTAGATGATTTTCCAAAAATTTTAACAAATGATAATTTAGTCAGTGAGCTAAAGTGACCACAGAATATAAAATCAGGCAGGCGTGTTATGTTAATGTTATTCTTGTTTCAGACACATATCTGGCTTCGATTTAGCCAATGTGACACCAAAATTGAAGCATCTGGATCTGTCACACAATTATTTAGAGAAGATCACAATTATGCTGAACAATAGAGAACTGCCGTTACAGACTATACGGTTGGAAGGAAACCCATTGTGTCACGACTACACGGATCCTCAACACTATGTTAAAGTCATTAGGATGATGTTCCCTGGTGTTGTGGAAATTGTGAGTACCTTAACTCATCTGCCTAGTATTGTTCTCTATTTTATTTGAATATCCATGTTTATATGCGGCGACTGTGTATCTGACCTCCACAACCCACTTACTGGGCAACACGATAACCCTTGTTAAGACTGGTTGTCAGACTGACGGGTTTCTGACCGTGCTTTCTGAAGCACGGCGGAGTCTTGGTATGTAAAAATGTCACCCATCCACGGACAAACCCGGGCAAGGCTGCTATTACTTAGCCACAAGCCCTGGAAATTGGAGATTTTGAGTTACTTTCATATTTCTAAAAAATATATGTACTTCGGACATCACCTCTCCTCCGAAATACGAAGCCACGATGTGGGATTTGTAAGTAAAATGGGAATGTTTCGATGAAATGCATGCCCTTAAATTTTTTTACAGGATGGTATAAAAATCCATCGGAAGGGCGAGATGCCCGATCACAAAAAGAACTACTGCCCAGAAGAAGCACAAGAAGTAGCGGAGAAGTTTGTGGAAATATTCTTTCCATTATTCGACTCTGGGCCGACCAATAGGACTTTATTACAAGGGATGTACGAGGACAGCGCCACTCTGACTGTTACTTATTGTTATAAATTACGTGAGTATTCAAATACAGTCATTATGATTAGTCTATTGCAGTCCATTTCCGTGTGTCGAGAATACCATTCCATTTCTTCCCATTTTTTCAATACTCAATATCTTTATTGCTTTACCATAATGTGAACATAGGTGGTAACTATATAATTTTAGATCATTATGGACCCTGTAGGGCATAGCAAAAGGATAGGAGAGAGGAAGCTTTATTTTTGAAAATCCTTTGGTCTGGAGATTTCGTAAAATAAACCAACATATCGCTTATTTATCTATAAAATGTATTGGTGTCGTAGAAAGCGACTAAGGGACTTACTAGAGAATGGGTAGTAGCACTCTCTCTGCATCTCACCACCATACTGCGAACGCCAACTTTCCTGCCAAGCATGGCGACTTTGGCAAACCCCCCTTTGGGGGAGGCTTATGTCCAGCTTGATTATGACTCCATTTTCGAACGTGACTATTTTTTATCGTGCGCTGCATTTTCAACTTTCGGTATTGAGCCGAGCTTTGAGAGTCCAATAGAATGCATCCTAGGGAGTCACAAAATTATACACTGCTGGATTTTTACGTCTCAGCGCTAAATCTAGAACGCAATGAAAGCTCGTTCATGGATGCGAAAGCATACACAGGTTCCCAGTATCAACTTATTCTTATTTAATGCTCTAAACAGGCTAGGAAAAATAAAATTGGCTTTAATGATGTTGATGGTGGGCGCTGATACCTAAAGCCCGAAATGGGTAAACGTTCGCTGACACGTTTTTGTCTGAATTTCTCAATAGGCATATAAACGATCTGAGGATTAAATGTAAAAAAATTACGGATTTTGTATGGAACATAATCCTTTATTACGTACAAGTTATCTGAATAAGTATTGACTAGAGCGGGAGACGACATTTGATGATTTCCCAGCCAAAAAAAAAGCAAGCTGAAGTGGCAGTGGGCTGGCCATGTCTGTCGAAGGACCGATGGCCGATGAAGCAGACGAGTCCTGGAAACCACGTATAAGCGTAGTGTGGGACGCCCCAGTTTGGTGGGCCGACAGTTTGGTGGGCGATGAAGAATGAAATGACCTAAAGAAAGTGGCTGGGATAGACAGGATGCGGAAGGCAGGGGAGTGGAGTGTTGCGGCAAAGATGGGAGAGGTCTATGTTCAGCAGCGAGAGACTGGACTGCGATAAGCTGCGTTGATTGACATCCAGCTGTAGTTTGTGTGAATTTTACATGAAGTTGATCAAATGGCGAATTTTGTCTAATTTTCTTCAACTAATTTAGGGAATTGGTGCATAATAATGTCAAAACCAACCCGCGCTGGGCCCGCGTGGTAGTAGTAGTTACGGCCTACTCCTCACACCGAGAGAAGGCCTGTGTCCCAGCAGTGGGAACAATATAGGCTGATGATTATGTCATAATAAAATAATACATAAATCTGTATTTTTTGTTACAGGCAGCAGTAAAATATACAAGAATTTCAGAAATCTGTTCCTATACGCACGGTTTCTAGATGAAGGAGAGATCGACTCTGTTATTGGAGCGATGGCGATCACCAAGCTTATAAACAGGTGGCCGCATACCGAACATGATCCATTTACCTTTACCGTGGATGTTATGTATCATAGTGTAAGTAAACAAAGATTTTTAATATTTTTTTTAACCTCTGCTATTTTGTATGAACTGTGGAAATATTGTCTTATGTCGCAGGACAATTTAAAAAAAAAACGAACACGCAAGGTTCTAGTTATAATTTTAATGGTTATAATTCTGTAAAAACATACTTTTTACGATCGTGAATTATATTTTGTTCAACATACAGCCTAGCACTGGCCTCCAAATTTCACAAAACCTAAGATTATATGATTTTCACGGGATGCCTTGGCGCTTCTCCCTTAAAACATCATCTATCTCTGTCAACTTAAAACAGTTGAAAGAAATAGAATGATGATTAAGAGTTTTAGGTCAAGAAAACGGCCGGGCTATTCAGTAAGAACATTCCCCTTGACAATTTAGCTGAAGTGAGCCAGAACTGTCATTCCACCTGTGCCCTAGTTTCTTTTAAACATGTCGATCAAACGGCTCAAGCGCTCCGATTGGCCCCGGTTTGATGAAGGACCATCGGAGTGCGGAACGTGGCCGATGCATTAGATCGAGATGGTTAAATCAAAATCACACTGATTACTATTATATACATGAGCTAGAGATTACTATTATATACAACCCACTTAAAAATCACTTGCCCTAAATTCTCATGATTAGTTTTGTACAGATTAGATCGGCAGTTACCAAGATTTCTCTATTTAAAAAGATCACTGTCTAACTGGGAATTCAAACGCCACGATTTGTTGTAAAAAATAATATTTTTGTAACCAGGAAAAAACAACAATCCTTCGAATCGGCGGCGTACTTAAGCTGACAGCGGAAACTTTAGCAGAAGACGAACACCTCCTATCATTTACTAGAACAGTAGTACTGTATTCCGAAGACGAGACGGAGTACAAGATTCAAAACGAAATGGTGTACTGGCACGAACCGGGCGCTGCGGCCGCAAGCTCGGCTTTCAGAGTCAATACGGTAAGACATTACGTTCACAGATGTTGCGTGCTTCAGCGGCAGTAATCAAGCCCGAATTTGTGATCAAAGTAAACATATTCTAGGGGATTTTTTTATGAAATCAAATGCCAAGAGTAACTTAGCTTTGATTAAAATATTGATTTGTGTAAAAATTTATGCTAGAACGGTTTCTAAAGTTCTTATACCTACGTATAGAGGCATGAGAAACAGGTTCTAAAGTTAACCCGACCTCCATAGATAAGGGATCGTCCTCCGAATATTGCGGGCGGTTTTTTTTCTGGGTATGACATCTTGCAGGTCGACCAAGTTGTCGGCTGCTTCACCGGACTTGCCTGTGGCTACCTTAATAAATTAAGGCCTGCAGCCAGAGCTTTAAAATAAGAGCGACTACTCGCTCAGGGCACTCCTGTGGGGCATCATTAGGAGAGGGCAGCAAGGGACGGACTGGATCGCAATGAAATATTGTCGACTACTGCCAGACGATTTATGTCGGGACCTTGCATATACATATGCTACTTACGCAGTAAATTCTGCTTGCACGTCGTGTGGCGATATAGATTAGATTTTAAAAAAAAACTTAATTTTCATTCAATCAAATCAGCCTAGCGCAGTCCACTGCTGGACATAGGCCTCTCCCATGCTGCGCCACAACACCCTATCCTCCGCCTTCCGCATCCAGTCTGTCCCAGCCACCTTTTTAATTTTTTATTGGTAACGAACAAATGTAAATTAAGTTTTTATTTCACATAATAGCATTCAAGGTTATGTCCTTATTTATTGCCGCTGAATGTAGGTAAATAAAACATACGATTATTATAGGGTTGTGTTTTACCAAATCACACCAAAATTACTGAACTGATAGTTTTAAAATGTGACAGATAGGTCGTCTGGGGGAAATAAGTTACCTTTCATCGTGGACATTTGTATACAAACATATTGATGCCCCCAGAATACACGCATGAAATCGTGGACAATGGCTAGTATTTTAGAAACCCAGGAGTGTTAAAAAAGTAGCCTAGATATTCAATTCTTAATTTAGCTCAGAAAAAAATATATTTAAATCTTAATCTTGCCCTTTTTCTAATTTATTTTACGTCGGCGTAGCATGTCATTTTCTTATTTACTTCTGTATTAGTCATTGCAGTAATCACCCTCTTTCTAGCCATCATCATCAGCCCATAATGTTCCCACTGCTGGGACACAGGCCTCCTCTCGGTGAGAGGGAGTGGGCCATAATCCACCACGCGGGCCCAGTGCGGGTTGGTAGACGTCACATGTCTTCGAATTTTTGGTTCTAATACATGCCGGTTTCCTCACGATGTTTTCGTTCACCGTTTTGAGAGCAGTGGTGATGAAATAATTTACACAAAGTAATGCGCCTGCTTGGGTTTGAACGCTCGTAAGTCGCCATATCTACTATCAAGGATTCGTTACAATCCTTATATTTGCAGCATTTTAATTTCACAATATAAAGATAAATTAAACACGGATTGCACCCAATACTAACCTACATGTGAAGACAGCGGCGCCAGATGGAAATTATCCAAACATGAATTTGTTTTGATTTTTTGTCCATTCAATGAGGCGCTGTGTATTGATTTTATTTGCATGTTGAAGATACTGCCTCAAATATGAAACAATTGCCACTCTGTGTCTGTTTCTATGGACACATTCAGAAGTGAGACGTTACAAGAATGATTAAAATAGGAAAATATGAATTGGTACATACATACTAAACTCACGCCTTTTTCCCATGGGGGTAGGCAGATACTACGGAACGCCACCTGCTACGACCCTTACATACTCATTTCGCCTCGTTTAGGTTCATACATACAATTGGTCATACAAACACGCCGGTTGCGAGTACTACGCACCTGACCTTTCTGAAGAACATCACCAATAACCTTCCCTCCCGGTGTTTCCACTCACATCTGCCTTGTAAATACCTTTTGTAAGCCGTCCTCCATTCATCCTCTCAACAGGACCAAACCATCTAAGCAAACTTCTTTAAATTTTTGTCACCTTTGCTCTTTGTTTTATAAAGTAAAACTAAATAACTTAACCATATTTTGTGTTCATGACACCTCCTTATTATCAAAATAAAGTATGTTATACTTAAGTTGAATGCAGCTACTAGAGCATAGCATGTTAGATATGCATTGTTATGTGCAATGTCACTTGACCTTTACTATGATTGATTATAGAAATTCATTTTCGCATAAATGCAGTAACTAAGAAGGATAATAAAAACACAGTTGTATGAAAAATAATCATCTTTATTCATATCGTTGAATTTAAAATGTGCAGTTTACAAAGAGCTATATGAGATATCTACCTGTATCACTGATTATTCACAGAAAATTGTATTCCACATTGATTGTTAGCTTATTGACCATTTCATTTTTTTTTTTCTTAATAATAAAATGGACTTAAAAGTAGACCTAACAATTTGCTTAAAAGGAACATCTTGGCACTATTGGTACAAAATACGCTTAACATAAGGGCTGCGATAATCTAAAGAAAATGTTAAGTCTGTAATCAACTGAATGATTGTCACACTGTGTCCATAGATTCTTCAACTAGCGGCTCAGTTTCCATTTCCATGTCTCTATCATCGGCTCCCGATGCATACTTCAATCTGAGCTTCTCGTAATGTAACTGCTCTTTCGACGACACAGATGGTTTGCATTTCGCGAGCGCAGTTCTCAAGTCTTCGAAGGTAACAAAAATGTTACCGTCAAGGGTGCCATTTGCGATGTGATTCGTCAGTGCATTCGTTGCAGCAGCTCGCACCAAGCCAGCCAGATCAGCACCCGTATATCCATCCGAGAGTTCGGCAATAACTTGTAAATCTACATCAGGTCCCAGATGAGGCTTTGTGCCACCTTTGGTAAGCTTCTGCAGTATATCGAAACGGTCTTCCCTCGCCGGCATCCCGACATACATAACGCGGTCTAGACGACCCGGTCTCAACACCGCAGGGTCAATGATATCTGGTCTATTCGAAGCTGCCAATACGAAAACTCCTTCACGGGTCTCTATCCCGTCCATTTCAGTAAGCAACTGATTTACGACACGGGCAGCGCCATTGTGGTCTTGAGATGTACGCCGCGGACATAAGGCATCAAATTCGTCGAAGAATATAACGCAAGGAGCCGAGTTTCGCGCACGTCTAAAACACGTACGAACTGCTCTTTCGCTCTCACCAACATACATGTTCAACAACTCTGGACCCTTCACTGAAATAAAGTTCACTCCTGCTTCATTTGCGACAGCCTTTGCCAATAAAGTTTTACCACAACCAGGAGGTCCACAAAGTAATACTCCACTAGGAGCTGATAATCCAAGCTTTGCAAGTTGATCTGGATACTTCACTGGGGCTAACACAGCCAACTGCAACTCTTTACGAACTTGGTTCAAAGATCCAACGTCATCCCATGTTACATCAGGGACAGTGACAATACCTTCTCTTACAGCACACGGTTTAGTAGTTTTAAGCGCTTTAACAAAATCTTCATGTCTGATAGCAAGCCCATTCAGCTCTTCCCGAGTGTAAGGCATGTCCTCAAGAAGGCGTAATACCTCATCAACAGGATCTACTGGTGTCTTGATAGGTTCAGTTTTATGATTTTCTTCTGTATTTACAATTGTTTCACTCAATTCTTCTATGGGTTCTTCAACGATTACTGGTGGAATTTCAGGTTCTGGAACAATTTCAGGGGCATCACCTGCACTTGGTGAAGCTTCTTCGGTTTCTTTGTCCCCATTTGATATAATTGCTATTTCATCAGTAGGTGGCGTTACTTCAGCGGGTTTTGTTTCTTGTATAGCTTTTGATGCTTGTATTTGTGTAAAAATCCTCTTAACAGCATAAGTGCTAGCCTTATTAACAAGTGCTTGTAAATCAGCCCCAACAAATCCAGGAGTTATTTGAGCTAACACATTCATGTCCACATCTTCACATAAAGTAATATTTTTACAGAGAATAGAAATTATCTGTTTTCTAGCATGTAACGAAGGTATACCTAATGTGATTTCCTGTTCGAGGCGTCCAGCCCTTCTGAGGGCAGGATCTAAGGCATCGGGATTGTTTGTGGCAGCAAGCATGAGTACAGAAGTATTGTTATCACTCAATGAATCTAGAGATGCCAGTAACTGGGCAACCATTCTCTTCTCCATATCTTTTTGAGCATGAACTCGGTTGCCACAAACTGCATCAATCTCATCTATAAACAACACACTAGGAGCAACAGAAACAGCCCTCTCAAAGAGCTCTCTAATTCTCTCTTCAGATTCCCCTGACATTCCACCTACTAACTCTGTGCCTGTAATGGCAATCATAGGCAGTTGAAGTTTTCCAGCAATTGCATGTGCCAATAAAGTTTTTCCTGTCCCTGGTGGCCCATGTAACAATGCCCCTCTAGGAGCTTTTATTCCTAACTGACTGTATACCTCTGGATGTTTCATATGTAATATTAAATCACAGATCTGGGTGATGATTTCAGATATACCACCAATGTCATCAAAACTAACCTTAACACGTTTGACATTGCCAATATCAACCTTTTTCTTTGGTGGTGCAATTTTAATTGAATCAACTTTCTTCTTCTTCTCATTTGTGTGTTGATTCTGTTGCGGTTTGACGGGCGTAATCTCAGTCGCCGTACTATTTGCGTTTCGGATTGGTATGTGGGGGGTTATGGTAATTTGGTCATTGATTTTCGGTAGTTTCGGCGCCGCACCACCGTCTTCATCGCTGCTCAATATATCTATGGGCTCCCCCGTCTTGTCCGTGTTACGCCTGTTTGATGCCGGTCGTTTTTTGTCCTGCATCTTGTACATGGCGAGCAGGCGGTCGTTCAATGCACTACTATTCTCGTCTAATAGCTCTAAATCAGATTCTTCTTCCGATCCGTCGGATGTGGAAGCTCCGTCAAGCCCGTAGCTTTGTAATACGACTTTATAGGCACTCTCCACTACCTGACAGAAGGCGTTGTCGCTCCTGTTGTTGTACTCGCGGTAGCGCTCTTTCAATGAACGCGCCATTTGGCTAACATCGACGAATGTCTTGTCGACATTCTCGGCGAGGTAATTCTTCACACGCGACACAATAACCGGGTCGTTAATAGTCTTTTGTCTTGTTTGGTGTTTCTTCATTTTGTAGTAATAAAATTAATTTCGTTTGTAAAGTCAAATTTATAAACTACTTCTTCGTAAAACGCAATGTTTGACAGCGGCGTCGTTGAATCGATGAGATTATTGCCATAAGAAAAAAAAAAACAAGCCGCACATGGTTTTAAGGCTACCTATTCACATATCACTTTATGGATGATAACTAAAATGAACTCCTTTTTATTTTTTTACAGATTTCTCAGAAGAATTTTAATCTAAAAATAGAATCAACGACGGATGAGGATCTTCAGGACAAGTTTCTTAAAATTTTCATGAAACTTACAACAATGGACAAAAAAATTAGTGAGAGGTTGATAGATTTTGTAACTTAATTAGAATTGTATAAAAACATGAGTAAGACAGTCAGTAAATACTAAATGCATGCTTTATTTCAGGTGCTTGGAAACGAACAATTGGAACTTAAAACATGCTATAGAGCATTTTACCAAGCTGTTAAAGTCAAACAACTTGGAATCTTTATCTCAAGAAGTTCCAGTTGCTAGCTAAAAACACTTCTTTTTAATTCTGCGCTGGAGAAATGTGTAGAAATTTGATGTAAAATTATGGTCATGATTATATAACTATTATGAACTTTGACTTTTATTTATGGGGTCTACACGAGTGGCGCCACTGTCTCTAAAGTATAATATCAGGCTACATGTAAGAATGAGGAGTGTTTCCTTCAAGATAGCGACAGTACTTCTAATACACCTTTTAAATTGTGAATCGATGTGATCAGATGGCCGATGGGGTTCTGGAGTGGCAACTGCGTAACAGATGACGTGACGTGAACTGGACGGCCTCCTACAAGGTGGACCGATGATCTTGTGAAAGCAGCAGAAATCCGCTTGATGCGGGAAGCACAGGACCAGTCGAAGTGGCAGTGCTTAAGAGAGGACTGTGTAGCAGTGTACGTCTTTCAGCTGAAATGATGAGGATGAATCTCTAAGTACATCGTTATAAACGTATCGTTTTCCTGATTCCTAAATCCCACCGAACTATCTCTATCCTCTGTGGTCCTATTTGAAAAGTACCTAACTAACACGAAAAAAGAACCAATACTGCAAAAACAACATTTTACCTCGATTTTATTGTACAAATACTCAAAAGATGGTTATATGATTAAATTATGCATGACGTTATTGTAAGTTACAAGTATGACAGACAAGGAGGAAATAAATCATAAAATACTCTTCTCTACGAGTTTTTCCATTTGATTCTGTCTACAAAACGTTTATTATTAAATCATCGTAGCTTATAGTTTGAACACTATGCTAAATACACACACAGTGACATTAATCGCTAACGATGTCATAACATCTTTGGAAGTCACTAGAGTCCTCGCCAAAGAGTATAATAATAATGTGGAAGGTCCTCGCCCTTATTATTAAAGAAGAGTATTCTTCTGTCCTCGCTAGCAATTGCACATTTGTAATTCATGATTACTCAAAAGATAAACGCTAAGCTTTAACGAGGGAAAACGGCCAAGAAAAATAAAATATCACTATCCACCTAGTTTTTTTTTTCCAAATAATTTGAGGTCGACTTCCTGTTTAGTATTTTAATTGGAGCGACTGCCTGTCTGACCTTCACAACTCAGTTACTGAGTAATACGATAACCCTTAGTAAGACTGGCTGTCAGAATTTCGAGCTGTAAGGGTCGGTTCACATCTGACGGAAGATGCGTCGGGCGTAATTTGTACTTCCGTGATAAATCGTTCTGTATCAAACATTTTCAATGCAAAAAAACTTCGAACGGTCAGTACACAAACGATCTCCGCTGATGTTACGCCTAGTCTGACTGAATGCATCAGTCAATATAGGCGTGGCGCGACGGTGCCGCTCTTTACGTCGGCCGACAATGCGTTGACGGAAACGGAACAGACGCTGTACGCTCGACGCACTAACACATAATCGGTTAAGTGTGAAAGCTTTAATGTTTTCTCATATAATTGTCTGTTCTGACGTTACGCGACCGATGATACGCGACGCATCTTCCGTCAGATGTGAACCGACCCTTAGGAATGCTAGATCCTTGAATGACAGCTAGGACCAACGGCTTAGTTTGATGCACAGAGGGGTCTTGGTATATAAAGATGGTCACCCATCCACGAACCAACCGAGGCAAGAGTAGCGTAGTAAAAAAATCGCGTCTTTATTATTAGAAATCAAATTTAATTACGAATTTTACACAAAAAATTAAATTAACTACACTATCATTTCAAGATGGCCGGCATATTCAATGATCTGTCCTGCAAGTTCGGCAGAGGGCAGTGTTCCAGCGGCGGCTGCGCAGGTCTCCTCAGCCGCGTTGAAATGGTAGCAGTTGTCTGCACCAAGGACCCAATTACGCTGGAAAATTATAAAAAAATAATGATATCAAATCATGTTAAACAAAACCATATAACCCTTTTTTGTAACAGGGTATCAATGTCTGCTATGGGTGATGTTAGGTTGCAATGAGTGCCTGTTCTATTCTGGCCTTTCATATGGCACCATATCACAAAACGCAAGTGTTTGAGAGAGAACATTAATCTTACAAAATAACATTTGCTTGTTGTAAGATAAATGATGTCTGTCTTAATTTATTAACTCAAGCATCTGTAGTTAATAAATTAAAAGTCACTGCAGGTAATTTTCTGTGGTTTGAAAAGGTTAATCACACTATTTATACAATGCAATAAATATTTTCATACCTTTTTGCCATATTCATGAACAGCTTGTTGAGAAGGCAGATTCAGCCGTCTAGCGGCTTCAGCGCATGAAATGCACAGGTAAGCTTTTTCAATGCATGCAGCTATCTCTCCTCGCACCGTGTCTAGAAGGGTATCCATGAAGAGGGTGTAGCTTTCCGCTGGTACATTGTCCTGTATAGATTATAATAGTTAATATGGTAGAATATAGGTTGAAAAGGCTTTTGTTACAGAGAGCTTATTACAGCACTTACGAGTTTTTGACTGATAAACTAACATAACCCTGACTTTAAATGAAACATGGACTATTTTATTATTAGTTATTCAAGTAACAAACTTTGACTTTTAATTATTTTTGACTACAATATTAAATGCATATTTGACTTATTAGGATTATTTATGTAACAAATTAATTATGACATTATGCAGTTCAGAACTTTTTGACCTTTTTGTTAATTATTGTTGTAATTCATGTTTGAGTAAATAGTCTTGTGATTATTTTATTTTCTAACTCATTTATATTTTATACGCCATAAAGGCAAGACATGCCAGTGTTTCAATCGAACTTTTATGTAACATCTTGCATTTATGTGTATACTCATGTTTTAGCAAAATAAATAACTTGTATCTTGTATCTAGCAGCTGAGGCATGCGAGGATCAACTCGTTTTAAATTATGGTTAACTAAACATCATCCTTCGGGGAAACAAAGCATGATGTTAAATATGTTACTAGAGACATACCTTTGCCAAAAAGATCTTATTATAGCTGCCCTCCATTAAATACTGTTCCAAAGCCAATGGGTGCCTGATATAAGGGTCAGCCCTGATCACGTCTACTGAAAGACGTTCCAACTCCGTGTGGAACTCAGCTACACGGTTCTGAGAGAGCAGGAACAGTAAGTTGAGACCGAGAAGTTGGTACATGAATGCAGACTCTGGGAGATGGTCTCTGAAAGCAACAACATAGAATTAAAATTACAGTGACATTGCTAATATCTCTACACACTGAAAAAATTTAATACGTTATTCATATGTAGGATAAAATATCTAAACAAGCGCAACGCAATTCGTCAATTAAACTCAATTTCAATTAAGACTCAATAACAAAGAAAATAGTCACAAGTGGACTATAGAAATGCATTAGGCATGTAACAAAAACGTGAGTGTATGATAAATTACTAAAGCCAGCCTAGTCTAGTGATTGTTTGTGCTTACTTGTAGTCAAAGTAGTAGCACTTGAGCTGAGACATGAAACGCTCAAAAGCTTTGACATCCTTTGCAGCAACTGCCCATTGAGCTCCAATTTCCAGCACATCCCGGGCCAAAATCAATTCCTTCTGATTAGCCGCCGTATTATTACTCGGAAGGAAAGTTAACTGCGTTAGTCCAATCTGTAAATAACAAACAATTTAAAGAAATGTTTTGTTGAGACAAAAATTAGTGCCCAGTCATCGTACACAACTTACCTTTATTTTATTCAATATTTCACCACATTTATCGAGTTTACGTGGCTTCTTGGCCCACTCAGATTTTAAATTTTGATATAAATTCGCAACGTCTTTCACTAATGCCATTTTTGAATAATGTTTAGATAATTCTACAAGAAATTCCACCGACATTGAGGTTGTTTCGCCAACTTGCGTTCAGAAATCACAACTTTGACTTGGAACATTGCGATTGCGACAATATTGGATGTTTCAATGCCATCCCATCACATCAATCATTGAATTTTGAATGCCTTGATTAACTAGAGTATTCTTTTAAATCTTTAAGGAGAAAAGAGTCTTGAGTAATTTTAATGTCGCATTTCATTTAAAAAAAAATCCCCTAATCTTTAATGTTTTCAAAACGAATTATGTATTTGGAGATATTGAACGCACCATCGTGACATGTCAAACTCGAATTTAAATCATGAATGTTGCCATTCTAATCATTTCTAACCCAAGAAGTACTCGCTTATCAAAGCTTCCCATTCACTGATCATGCTTAGAATTTTCGAATGGCAATATTCATTCGTATCCAATCCAATAGAAAATGGTGATTGGCGGGAAAGATACAAAAAGTTTTCAATAATTTTATATTTATTAATATAATTCAAGATATGGATGAAAAACCAAATAATGTTGAAGAAATTGATGTTAACAGTTCAGATTTCTACGAAAATGTTAACATTGAAACAGCTGCTTTATTCCACGACGAGATCTATGATTTGCTACTAATTGAGAACGAATCACACGAAAACTTTGAAGATAAAGAATGTGAAGATGAAACGGAAGAGAATACAACAAAAACATAAATACATATTTTAAAGTAATTACTGAAGACATTGAAGCTAAGATTCATCAGTGAAAGCAAATGTACCTATTGTTCTTGTTGTATATGGCAACCATAACGTTGCATACTATAGACACCAAATAGTCAGTTGTCAGTTCACAATAAATGTTAAATGGAAGCCCGCCTCTTATTTGAACATTGGCGACGAAAAAAATTGGAAATCTCGTTTAATGCAGATAATTCTTGTTAAAAAATATGTCTATCGGTAAAATTGGTGAGTTTAATGTGCAAGCCGGCAACTGGTTGGCGTATGTTGAACGCATTGAAATGTATTTTGTAGCCAACAAAATCGGTGACGATGTGAAGCTACCCACGTTTATTTCACTAATGGGTGAAGAAACTTATGAGCTATTATCAAGCTTAGCAAGTCCGTCAAAACCGTCTTCTTTGAAGTTCGAAGAAGTTGTTAAAATGCTACAAGAACATTTACAACCCAGACCTGCAGAAATGGCGGAACGATTCAGATTTCGTCAACGGAGACAGTTGGCCAGTGAATCTATTGCCGATTACATAGCCGAGCTTAAAAAGCTTTCCAGATTCTGCAATTTTAATACAGTTTTAGAAGACAATTTAAGAGATCAATTTGTCTGCGGTTTAAAGAGCGAATTCATTAGGCAGCGGTTATTTGCAGAAGAGCATCTTAGTTATTCAAAAGCGGTGACTTTGGCCACAACTCTTGAGGCGGCGGAAAGAGATGCCTGCGCAGTAGAACATAACATCGGTAGCGAGGTGAAGAACGCGGCAGAATTAAGCGGAGGCATAAACAAATTGCTAGTGAACTCATGTACAGCTTGCGGAAGTACAAACCATGGGAAATTGGACTGCAAGTATAAAAATTTTGAATGTAGTTTGTGCCACAAAATTGGGCACTTGAGGCGAATGTGTTCAATACGGTCACAAACTGACGC
The DNA here is from genome assembly GCA_932294355.1 of Aporophyla lueneburgensis. Lineage (NCBI taxonomy): Eukaryota > Metazoa > Arthropoda > Insecta > Lepidoptera > Noctuidae > Aporophyla > Aporophyla lueneburgensis. Next base: position 23,765,488 of record OW028745.1, on the reverse strand, counting down.
GGAACGACCGAAAAAGTCAACAGACTCCTCAAAACCAGAAGACGATCGGAATGAGACGTCACGCAGAGGGCAGGGCCGTCGCGGTGGTCGAGGTGCACGCGGTGGTGCAACGCGCAGGCGCACGGATGGACAGCGATCCAATACTTATTGGGTACAAGAAACAGGTGGCAACTGTTCAATATTATCTTCTAGTGACGATGATGTCATCGAAGAAGACTTGAATGAACCTATGTATCAAATGTCTTTGTCTAAGTATACCCCGGTGCGTATTTCACTATTAGTTAATAATTGCTTTTTAGAAATGGAAGTAGATACTGGTTCGCCTTTATCTTGTATTAGTAAAAATACTTATAAAAAATATTTAAAAAATCTTGTTATAAAACCATGTCGTATAAATTTAAGTTTTTATGATGGGTCTAGAATTAAGCCAATTGGGTATGTAGAAACGGAAGTTCGTTACAAAGATATGATTAAAATTTTGGATCTGTACATTTTTGATAATGGAACTACAAATTTATTAGGTCGACAGTGGCTAGCTGAATTATGCATAGATATTCCAAAACTCAGTGTGCATTGTATTAAAAACAAAAGATGTAACAAAAATGAAATGATAGAAACAGTGGCGTAGCGTGCCTTGGCGGGGCCCCGTATAAAAATTTCTTTGGGGGCCCTTATGAAGTGTAACGATTTCTCACAAAAGGAAAAAAAAAATGTTTGCATAAAATTAAAAGAAATATTCATTCATCATAATTATCTATCTGTCACTTTTTCCAAAACTTTTATAAACAATTCAAATTAAATAACTCTCCTTGCCTTTCTTTCGGCAAACTGGAGATAATACATAGTTCTACTGTTATCCAATTTTAATAAGTTATTTTAGCAAGTGTGTATATTTTAAAAAACGAGAAAACAAAAAAAAAACTTAAGCGTTTGATAGGTGAAATGACCCGCCCAGTAATAGAGATTGACGCACCATAATCGATTAATCAGATCGGCTATTTTACGAGTGCGTCTGCTTCGAATGCTTTCCGTGTTTCTTATTGTGCAAGTTGTTTAAATCGAATGTTGTTAAATTGTCAAGTTTTGTTATCTGTGCAGGACGACTTTACTAGAGCGGAGATGAGTTTATTATTGATTTAGGTTATTCAGATGACTGTTCGTCTTTGCCATATGCCAATGCAATCTGACAACGAATTAGATTAAATGATTTTTATGAATTGTTTTGTTTTTCTTTTTACATCCATAATCTTTATCAGAAAATATTAATAATTAATCACATCTATTTAAAAAAAATCGATTAGTATTCAATTGCAAAACTTCTTGATTTTTGCTAATAATTAATCGAGTTCATTCCGCAAAGAGACCTCACTATTTAAGTCACGTGACTAAGTGCCACTGCCACTGTACCCATCCTATGTGAAAAAGACTATAAACGGGGAAATCCCGCAGCCCGCGAAAACTGATGTAGGGTGTTGCCAACTTTGGAACGCACGCTTTACGCGGGAAAAAAGAACTTGCTTTTTGGGACTTGACATTTCTGAAAAAAAAAAAAAAATTGGAATGTTTATTAATTTTTGGTTACGCACGTCGGGGGTCCCCGTGGCCCGGGGGCCCCGTATAATTGATACGGCAGATACGGCGGTAGCTACGCCCCTGGATAGAAACTATTATTTCCAGACATAAATCTCTTTTTGATGGCACGTTGGGTCGGTACACCGGTGGCTCAGTTAAGCTGAATGTACGTCCGGACACGCAGCCTATATTCTGTCGTGCTCGCCCATTACCGTATGCGCTGCGTGGCAAAGTTGATGCAGAGTTGGACGCTATGCTGCGCACGGATATCATCGAGCCTGTTGACCACTCTGACTGGGCCACTCCTCTAGTAATAGCCCGTAAGGCGGATGGTGGCATAAGAATTTGTGCCGATTTTAAGGTAACACTTAATCGCGCTTTGATGATCGACAGGTACCCGGTTCCAAAGATTGACGATTTATTTAGCGATATTTGTGGAAATGTTTGGTTTACTAAATTAGACTTATCACAGGCTTACAATCAATTAGAACTTTGTGAAGACTCTAGAAACTTTACAATAATTAATACTCATCGTGGATTATTTATATATAAACGTTTAGTGTTTGGGTTGGCTTCTAGTCCCGGTATTTTTCAAAGATTCATGATAAATCTTTTTAAAAATGTTCCAAATGTAGTCATATTTTACGACGACATTTTAATCAAAAATAAAGATTTAAAAACCCATTTACAAACAATAGACAAAGTGTTCGACATTTTGGAGTCTAACGGGTTAAAAATTAGGCGGGAAAAATGTAAATTTTTGACGCATGAAGTAAGATACTTAGGTTACATTGTAAGCAAAGACGGAGTGAAGGTAAATGCGGATAAAATTAAACCTATTATTTCTATGCCGCATCCAAATAATGTTACTGAACTAAAGTCTTTCTTAGGCATGGTAAATTTTTACGGAAAATTTATAAAAAATTTGAGCACATATTTAAGTGTACTTTACGAATTACTTAAAAAAGGCAAAGATTTCAAGTGGATTAGGAAACATACCTTAGCATTTAACCAAGTTAAAAAGTTGTTATGCAGTATGGATGTGTTGGCGCATTATGATATGTCATTAGAGACAACGTTGACATGTGATGCTAGCGCACACGGTCTAGGCGCCGTGCTCGCGCAGCGCACTCAACATGGAGGGGATGAACGAGTAGTAGCTTATGCGTCGCGAGCTCTCACCTCTGCTGAGAAGCATTACAGCCAGAGATGTAACATTTTAAAAATAACAGTATTTGAAATGCAAAATAGAAAATACAAAATACCTATTTTCATTTTGTATTTAAATACTTTTTTTAGAAAAGCATTTTATATTTTATTTGAAATACCTTTTAGGACATATTTTGTATTTGCAAAATGCAAAATACTTTTTGCTAAGTTTTGTAAACATCAAAGAATTAATCATTAATGTGATGAGAAATGGTACTTTTTTTTTCTCACTATGGCATCACTAAGCTACTAGCAAATTAAAGCCTTTAAATGCTAGTTATAAAGCCTATTTACTGTAGTATTTGAGAGACTAAAAAATATTATGGTGCATAAAGCGCTTAACAGTTTATTTTGTAATGAAAGTTAAAAAAAGTGCTTAAAACAACAAAACTTCAAAGAAGTTGTTATTTTAGTTGACAAGTTTGATAACTTTTTTATATGACTTGCTATTTTTTTTCTTACTATTTTATAATAGATGTAAAGGTCGATACCTAAACTTCACATGAACACAATAACATGACGTCAATAAATACTTTGAATTTTCATGAATATGATAGGAGAAAAATGTTCTAAACTTTGGTCAGTGGGTCGTCTTTTTACCCACCTCCTTTACCAGCCTGTTAGCTGACTGAAATAAATAAACTTTTTAACAAAATAAAGATACTTTAAAACTTAAAGTATTTTATTTTAATAAAGCATTTTGTAAATACGTATTTTACATTTAGTATTTTAAATATAAAATGAAAAACTGTTTTGTATTTTGTATTTGAAATAACAAAATACAAAAAGTATTTGCATTTTGTATTTGAATACATTTTATAACCTATTTTGCACATCTCTGATTACAGCCAAATTCATAAAAAGGCTCTGGCCATTATTTTTGCGGTTGATAAATTTCACCAATATTTATAGGTACGGGAGAAAATTTACACTTCGCACCGATCATAAACCGCTAGTGAGTATTTTTGGGCCTGACACTGGTATTCCAAGTACAGCAGCTAGTAGATTACAAAGATGGGCGATCAAGTTATCAGCTTACGACTTTGACATAGAGTACGTAAAAACAGACCAAAATGTGGCTGATGCACTCTCGCGCTTGATAAAGACAAATAAAGATACTAGTACGGCAGACAATGATTTACCAGAACAAACATACTTACATTTCGCTTCTGAAGCACTTCTTTTAGACTACAATATTCTAAAGAAGGAGACTTTTTCTGATTTTTTATTAAGTAGAGTTATGAGCTATATTAATGACGGTTGGCCACAGGAAGTTGAGATTAAGGAGCTTAAACTTATTGCTTAACTTATTGCAGGGAAGAAATTTACGCACTAGACTGGATGCTTTAAAGCCCGATCGGGAGGCGCGTATACAATCGCGACAAAAAACACCGGAAGGTGCACATCGTCAGGTCGCGGTGGGCGATAATGTGTGGTATAGGGACTATCGTGGTCCAGATAAATGGGTACCGGGACAAGTATTAGAGCAATTAGGTAGGACTGATTATAATGTTCGATCTGATTGTGGAACCGATACTCATCGACATATTGATCAGTTGCGGCGACGTTCTGTATTACCAGAGACGCCATGCCATCCAGCTTGTAATAAGATTACTAGGAAGTCACGTGGCTCGCTAATTTTTCCAGAAATTAAAGAGCAGAAGTCGAGTGGGGCAGCCAGTGGTAGTCCGATAATAAAAAAAACAGAGAAATGTAAATACGGCTACCACGTCAGTGGACGGCCCGCAGGCAACGACAGCTATTATTCCTTGCGACAATGATGTGCAAGTCACAACTGAGGTACCGGTGGTACATCAAAGATCAAAAAGAATTATTCAGCCTCCAAAATGATATTGTTTAGAATTTGATTAAGTTTCCGTATGAGTTTGTTTTTATATTGTTTTGAGTTTAATTGAAGTTAGTTATATTGGTTTGTTGAGTTAATGATTTAAATGTTGCTATTTACTAAGTTTTATTTTGTTTATTATTGATTAGGCTAAGTGTTTGTTTAATTCGTTTTGTTTATTTAGAGGTGAAGGTGTTGTATATGGCAACCATAACGTTGCATACTATAGACACCAAATAGTCAGTTGTCAGTTCACAATAAATGTTAAATGGAAGCCCGCCTCTTATTTGAACAGTTCTGAAGAAAATGCGGATATAAAACACGTTAGACTGTGAATCGTTCGCCATGCAAAGACTGTTACTTGTCAGTGAAATTAGTGATATAGCACAACAAAACTCTTTTATGTGTTCCCCGCCACGTTCAGGAATTACTTTCCAACACAGTTTATTTCAATTCATTATTTAGATATTTACTGAATACTGTAGAAAAAATTTAATTGTTTCGGGGTTCATTAGATTGTTTTTTTTATGTTTAACTAATATTTTGTTGTTATTAATTAGATAATTTCATCGCCTCTCAGATGTACCTAGCTCGTATGAGCGGTAAACACTTTTGATGAACTTGTTATTGTTTTATGTATTTTTATTGAGATATTTAACTAATATTTTGTTGTTATTAATGAGATAATTTCATCGCCTCTCAGATGTACTTAGCTGAGAATAAGAGTAGTATGTTTAATGATTACGACTGAAGGACATGTATCCATGGTCAGGAATAAATTAAAAAAAAAAATCCAATCCAATATGTAATTTTGCATTGGCAATAAAATATTGTAATTGAGTTTGTCAAAAAGAGATTATTTGACAGGATTTTCTGTGTGCGGTTTGTAGATGGTGAAAATTCTTGCCGAATCTAGATCGAATTTCAAGTATGAATTACATAAAAGGAAACGATTTGATGGTGTACTACGGCAGGCTGTGTGTATTTAGAATGAAATAATGATATGGTGGCACGATGTCTTCACCTGTGGTGTGCCGTGAAATATTCGATGAAAACAGTCAACCATCGGCCGAGGGTTTGTTCATTAAAATTTACTGTGTATTCAATTCAACGTAAATATTGTGGTTTTAGCTTTGATTTCCTGTGCTTATACAATTTCATAAAAAAGTTGTAAGCGAGAAATCAAGTTCTAAAATACCTTTTTATTTGTATCAAGATCAAATAGGTAAATTCAAGAGTTCCGCAATTTTATTCAGAACCAATTTTAGGTGAATGCGTTTCAAAATTATGAGGAAAATATGAAAGAAGTAAGGGTTTAAATCTGTACCATTCTTCACTTCATTATTTTCTGCCTGTATATGATTATTGATTTAATGTGTACCTCTTCAAAATGTACTTATCTCAAGCTCTAAGTTCAATTCGCCTTATAATTCTGCCTTGAGTGCATTTACACTTGTTTACAATTGAAACCAAAAACATTTAGCCAGACTTACAAGGTGATTGATGTCAAGAGCAGGTCCATTCAATAATTTAAAAAAATAAAACAACTGCTGACTAACATAGTCACATTTGTTTAGTTAAATTTTTGTTATATTTGTAGAAATCTCTGACTATGCTGCACAACTGGGCATTGATCCTGAAAGCGAGAGCCATCTCCTACCTTTGGCTAAAGATGGACTCATGCAAGCACTACCGGCACCATGGAAAGCTTAGTATGTTGCTATTTTTTTTTTAAATTTATAATCTATACAAATAAATGTCTGTTTGTAATTTCAAATTAACAGCTTTTCACTAAATACCTATGAATATATACAGTGCTTTCATCAAAAAATCTATTTTTGGCATTTTTGTAGACAGAACAAATAGATAGACTGTTTGTTCTGGCTAATCTCTGAAACAGCTGGACCGTTTTTGACGGGACTTTCACTCACAGATAGCTAATGTTATAAGGAGTAACAAAGTTTTTTTTGTCCCATTGTTTGAACAGCTAGTCTGCTTATAAACTACACAGTAAATAAAATAAAAATAAAACATTCAGATATCCCATCACTAAACCTAAGTACAAATTGCATCATATTGAAAACTCATATACAATACTATCAACGGTAATGTGCTGAATACACTGGAGGTATTGCCACATTGTAAGGCAATGCTTAACCTCTGGCCAAAGTACAACCCAGCTCAAGGAAGACCCGTATTACCGAACCACACTCAATACTCCAGCATTACTTAAAACTAATTCAGGGCCATTTGATTGGTTGACACTAGTTTTAAGTAATGCTTGAGCTGTGAGTGAGTTTCTGTAATATGGGACATATAGACTAACTTCTCTTTATCTAATCTACTTACTGTTTTGTAAGTTCACAGCTTTTTGTGCTAAAAAATTAGCCATAGATAGCAGAAATATGAAAGTGGTAGGATTGAAGGGAGTTCTCTGACCCTGTTGTGGAAAATAAAAGGAAATATTAAAACCAAGTAGGGATGCCTTTAGCCAGCTGTGCAACAGTAAAGCTAATAATAAAAAAAAAAATCAAAAGTTATATAAGTTTTGTTTATAAATATAAAATGAGTTGCTCCATTTTTAACCATCGAAAGAAGGACGAAGAAGGAAGGAAAAGGGGTTCTCAAGTCAATGCATAATTTTTGGATAAATATTCTGATTCTGAAAATATTTTTTTTATTGGAAAGGCCGTATTTCGATTTTGGGCCAATTTAAAATTCATAAACAAAAGCTCCTCCATAATAAAGGTCATCCATAAAAAAAAATATACGCGTCGAATTGAGAACCTCCTGCGTTGTTTTTTCGTCGGTTAAAAATCAAAAAGTAGATAAAAGTATACAAAAAAAAAACTTTTTAATAAACATACACAACAACAAAAGAAGTGTCTTAAATTAAAAAACATAAGATAAACCTTATAGTCTACCTAAGCTCCTAAATCTTATATCTTTAAACGAGCAATTCTTGTATATATGTATATATATAACCTGAATCACAGAAACGGCTCCAACGATTTTCATGAAATTTCGCATACAGGGGGTTTCGGGGGCGATAAATCGATCTGGCTAGGATTCATTTTTATAAAATGGCATTTTATTCGTGTTTTCAATGATCAACTTTATCGATAATCAACTTGAACATAAACCTATTATTTTAAACAAAATTTACCAAAAAATACCGAGCAAAGCTCGGTCATCCAGATATTTAAAATAATGTCAGCTAGTTTGATGAGGGTTGATTGTTTGTTTGTGTTTGGCGCTGTTTCTTTATTATTAATTAACATAAATTAAGCTCCCAGTTAGACTAAAACTTGACTTAGATGTCTCTACTGCATATCATTTGGGCTTATTTATTTTGTCCTACAGTTAATAGCATAGTTTAAGACCTTACCTAGATTTTTGTCTGTATTTCTTATTTTTGTTCCAAATTAAGTTCATGTGGGTAAATTATTATAGTTGTATTGCTTTACTTGTGGTCGAACAGAGTAGGTGTATGTCCAGTGCCGGATTAGCCATGTAGCAGGAGGCAGCAAATGCTACGGGCCCCGCGCCTTGGGGGGCCCCGCGCCTGTGCAAAAAAAAGAACTAGAAAATCAAAGAAATTGTCACCCACTAAGTCACACACATAGTAGCAATTCTTAGTGAGCGCTGGCCATACTGTAATTATTGTACAGGTACAATAGCTCAGTAGCTGGAGCCCTAAAACAAATATGTAACAAATTAGTATATTATTATGCCGCAAGTTGGCAACTCCAAAATACTTATAAAGGGAATCCCCTAATATTAATTGGATTCGATTCGAGCTATATGTATGTATGTATAACCCGACCACGAAAAATAGTTTTTAAATGATAACCAATAAGAAAATAGCAAAATGCATACTTCATTTGATAAGCCTAATTCAACAATTACACGAGTTTATTTTCTTTTAAGAGTGTTTTTATTACTGGACTGTTTACATCGTGTTAAAGTTTCTTAGTTTTTACGTGCTTGCTTTTGTGTTAGGTATTGTTTCTGTTTTGCCGATCCCCGTGGACTTATACAAACTCATTATAATATTACTGTTTCATAACAGTAAAATTGTGCTAGATATATATTACGTTCGTTGCATCTCTGTTCACGATAAAATATCCAAGATTTATGATCGTTTGGCATACAGTATTCAATTTGACAGAATTTAGAATTACGTCGTTATTCCCGCAAACCAGCGATATGTCATTTTGAAAAAGTTTTGGAGCAACCTAAGTAATCAAAAGTCACCTCGGAGGAGTGGATAGAGAGGCGCCACGGCGTCCTTACCTTCCGCCTAACGCAGGTCCTCACTGGGCATGGGTACTTTAGGGAGTTCCTGTTCAGGATAAAGCGGGAGGAAATGCCCGGGGTTTTCATTGCGAGGATCGTCTGGAAGACACGGTGGAGCATACGGTGGAGATGTGCCCTACTTTTTTTTGTTTGTGGGTGGGATATCATCATATGACGTCACCCGCTCATGGGCGGAGCGGGAGGGCGTGTCAGACTTTTACTGATAAAACCCACCGGTGTTCCTTCAGTTGCCCATGTGCCAGGGTCATGGTATCTCTTTCGAACAAATCTCGCGACCCCCGGCAGACATCGGTCCTAGCAGACTCCTTCAGTACTGCTAACATCTCTTTGAGGCGCGCGTGGAACACTACGCGCCGTCGACACGGGCCTGGTCCTTACCACAATGGGTAGCTCGCCGCCCGCAAGCCCATGCTTACGGTGGCCGGGAGTCCGCAATCGACTCCCAACGCCCGGGGCATCTCCTTCTGCGGCGGCTAGGGACGTGAGGGTGCAGTGACTGCCACGTCCTCACGCGCCCCGCCTTCTCCTTCACGAGCATTACTGCTTCGCAGAAGGAGGTGACGGCTACCCAAGCCCTCTCGCTCCGTACCATGGCTCGCACCATGCGCCCTCACGCCCCTAGCCGTCGCAGGAGGAGAAGCTCCGGGCGTCTGGAGTCAATTGCGGACTCCCGGCCACCGCAGGCGCGGCCTTGCGGAAAGCACCAGGCCCGTGTCGACGGCGCGTAGTGTCTCACGCGCGCCTCAAAGAGATGTCAGCAAACTGAAGGGGTCTGCTACGACCGATGCCTGCCAGGGTTGCGGGATTAGTTCGAAAGAGGTACCATAGCCCTGGCATATGGGCAACTGAAGGAACACGGATGGGTTTTAGTCAGTATAAGCGCATTTACTTGAGTTTGATGATCACAAACTGCAGCGGAGAACGTCCTTTTTTAACATTAAAACGAATTAAAAATGTGTTAAGCAACACAATGGGACAAGAACGTTTGAATGACCTCACTATAAAGACCATAGAAAATGATTTACTCAGAAATATTGATTTGGCGAGTGTTATTTCTAAAGTTGCTTACATTAAATCACAAAAAGCGCTTTTCTGAATATTTTGTTTTATTTATATCCTTTTTAATAGGTAATGCAACTCAAGGGGCCTCCATCCTGCCAGGGTTGGGAGATTTGTTTAAAAGAGTTACCGTGGCCCTGACATATGGGCAGCTGCAAAAACACGGGTGGGTTTTAGTCAGAAAAAGTCTAACACGCCCTTCCGCTCCACTCTAGAGCGGGAGACGCCATTTGATGATTTCTCATCCACAAAAAAAGGGCCCCCATCACAATTTTGCTACGAGCCCCGCGCTAGCTTAATCCGGCACTGTGTATGTCATGAGTATAGTACAAAATCTTTGTTGAGTCTAATCTGACTAATCTAATCTAACTAGCCTGTACTGTGTCACTGCAGGGCAAAGGTCTCCCATTTTCCATAGAATTCTGTCTTTTGCTAGTCACTTCGGCAGTAGTCAAGCTTGTTATTGTATCAGCAATTTAAAAAAAGCAAAAACCGGCCAAGTGCGAGTCGGACTCTCGCACCGAGGGTTCCGTACAAACCTGTAGATATTCACGGTTTATGCATAAGGTTTATGTTTATGAAATTAAATGTATTTTTTTTTTAATTTTTGTACTTGAGATGATTGAATGAAAGGTAAATTGCGGTTTACGATTTATGACGTATTAAAAAATAACTACTTACTAGATCTCATTCAAAGCAATTTTCGGTGGAAGTTTACATGGGAATGTACATAGTACATCATATTTTTTTTAGTTTTATCATTCTCTTATTTTACCACTTTGGAAGTGTCTCTCGCGCAAACTATCATTTTTGAAGACCTATCCATAGATACCCAACTCGTGTGTTTGATGAAAAAAAAAATTGAGTTTCAGTTCTGAGTATTACCCCCAAATTTACTGTTTTTTTTTTCTATTTTTGTGTGAAAATCTTAATGCGGTTCACAGAATACATCTACTTACTAAGTTTCAACAGCATAGCTCTTATAGTTTCGGAAAAAGTGGCTGTGACATACGGACGGACGGACGGACAGACAGACAGACAGACAGACATACAGACATGACGAAACTATAAGGGTTCCGTTTTTTGCCATTTGGCAACGGAACCCTGAAAATCTTCAACTAGGTCTCGGCTACATCAACAGTACAACAGTAGTTTGCAGTACACAAATAAGAAATTAAGGATTTAAGTAGCTCCATGCAGGACAAATAGTATATTAATATGTGAAGCAAAAACTTTGTGAGGAGTATGAATTTTGGCACAGGTACGAGCTTATATGGAGAAGGAGTGCAGCAAGCTAATATTACACGCTTTATATGAGCTTCACTTGTAAGTTTGTATGTAACCGACTCCTTATGGCGCGATTTTGACCCACTTTATACGACCAGATTTCATTCAAACTTTGCACACCTGTCAAAGACCGATGACACTACTATAATTTCATAAATTTGTGCCATTATCCTTGCCAAGGTTACCAGGACAGCAAAAAAAACTGTCTTCTAAAACTACGCTGATATACGTCAAAAAACTACGCTGACATGCGTCTCAAAATTCGAAACACCCTAAAAGATAGAAAATAAATAATAGTTTAAAAAAACTAAAAAACACGCTTCCATAGAAAACCAAACTAAAAAGTAGAAAATAATGGAAAAAAAGCGTAGGGTGCCTGATCAATAAAAAAATACCTGCTAAAGCATCCCACGCTTTATTTCCATTATTTTCTACTTTTTAGTTTGGTTTTCTATGGAAGCGTGTTTTTTAGATTTCTTTAAACGATTTTTTTTTTAATAATGCATTAGAAATACATTAAGTTTTAAATGAATCATGGTTGAATTTCGACTACAATATCAATTGGGCCATTTATAGTACTATCTTGGCAGATTAAGTTAATTAATGACACGACGAATGTCAAACGTTATAGCAGTTATGTCATAGTAAGCTAACAGCGACTGGGGTCGATCAAAGGGTGAGCTACACTTGCTGCTGTTGGTTCACGGATGGGTGATCAACAAACCATCCATCCATGACTAAGCTCAGTCTTACAACCAGTGTTACCAAGGGGTAGCAAGGGATGCAAATCCATTTAGACTAGAAGCCGACACCAACGTAGTTGGGAAAATACTAGGCATATTGATCAAACCCTAAATTCATTCATTCTCTACACAGTTACGACGACAAGATACAATCACATTACTACTACAACGAAGACACGAAGAGCACACAATGGGAGCACCCACTCGACCATGTGTACAGAGAACTGGTCAAAAAGGCGCGGGATGCGTCCATGCAAGATGATACCTGCGCTTCTGTCCAGGTGAGCTTTAATTTTGGAACTTCTTTTAGATTTAACTAGAGATACGCCCTGCTTCGCATGGTTTTTATGACTTAACAGAACATCTCTCATCACCATCACCATTTCAGCCGCAAAACGTCCACTGCTGGTCCATTTGGGGAGGCCTATCCTCCCCAAATTAGGGAGGGTTTGTCATGATCGCCACGTTTGGCCGGCGGATTAGCGATCGCAGTACGTTGATAAAATGCATAGAGAACGCTGCTGCGCATGCCTAATAAGTCCCTTAGTAACATTTTACGACACCCACGGGCAGAAATGCGGTGACAATATTCTTTACTTCCGGTACCACACAGACTGTTTGACTTCGTTATACAAGGTGTATCTATTCATACACGAAATATTTTAAGAGGTACACCTGTAGGTGGTAAAGAAGCTACAGCAACGAAAAAAAATTTTTTTCTAAATGTATTTATTTCAAAATTTAATGTTTATAAATTATTTGACGCACATAAGAAATACTGGCTCCTTCTTATTTTTTACGGCCCGAGACACCTCGGCCATACTCGTGCCGTCCGGTTGCCGCCGTCGCAGCGTCAGGCGGGCCATTCATAGAATTTGGAGTAAAGGTTTTATGCAAAACGTCTCAAGCAGTTATAAAATAATAATAATTACGAAAATTCAAAAACGCTTAGATAAAAAAAAATATTTTTGGTTCTATACCTCCTTAACACCTACAGGTGTACCTCTTAAAATATTTTGTGTATGAATAGATACACCTTATAATATATGTACAAGTTTAAAATGATTGACCATCAATTACATGTCAAGACCTCTTCGTACCTCGGAAAAATAGGTAAGCCGTTGGTCCCGGCTGTCTTTCGTAGATCTTTGTTAGTCATTACGGGTAGTCAGAAGCAAAAGTCAGACAAGCAGGCTTACCAAGGGGTATCGTGTTACCCCAAAACGGGGTTGTGGAGATAAGAGAGGCAGTCACTTTATGTGGAAAACTGATATTCCCCTGCATCAGTTTACTCTGGAAGCAGACCCCTATAAAAAAATCACCCGTTTTGAGCGTGATTGAGTAACAAACATTTATCTATACAAATAAATAAAACTAAAGTGTCTGTTTGTAATTTCAAATTAACAGCTTTTCACTATGAAAGTAAATACGGTACTTACACACCAACAAAACATTTTTTTTAACTTTTGTCTGTTTGTTCCGGCTAATCTCTGAAATGGCTGGACCGATTTTGACGGGACTTTTATTGGCAGGTAGCTGATGTAATAATGATAACTTAGGCTACTTTTATTTCAGAAAAAATCTTTAATTTTAGAAAAATATCTCCGTTAATTTCCGACATCCACGCGGGTGAAGCCGCGGGCAAAAGCTAATTAATAATAAAGCTGAACTATTACTGTTTTTTTTTTGCATTAATTTGATAGCCCAAAAGGCCTTATGGTCCAATATCTATAAAACTAGTAGTGTATAAAAGTTTATACTATTTAACATAGTGCTCATCGCCATGTGCTGAAGTCATGGCTACATTTTGCGCGTTACTGACCCTGCGTATTGGTTGAAAATATAACATACCTCTTGACCATTATTATAGGTACCTACATATCTTTGAAGATATGGAGTTAGGCACCGAGGAATTACCACATGATTTGTGTTGTAGAACATTGAAACAAAAAGGACTTAAAAAGTAAATTGGAGTACCTACCTACGAAAATGTTACAACGTCGTCTGTAGGTATCGCGTGAGGTCACGACCTGTAGTAGAACAAAAATCCAAGAACGAACGATATGTTACAATTTAATTAAGAAATAGTTAAAACTTTAATTCTAATTTGCGTTCATCTATGAGGTTGAGCCTAGTCAATAAAGCCGAAAATATTGGGCTCTCAGTTCATACTTTTTAGTAAAATTCGACTTTCATTTACTTCTTAACAATTAAGTTTTCTGTCCTTATTTCTTTTCAACTAATTCACATAGGTATGTAAGTAAAACATGTTTTTATGTATTTCTTCAGACATATTCATGTTTTGCAGATTCCTCAGTACAAACAATAATGAAGTGAGGGCCGTAGATATGCCGCCATAAATCGGTAATGTTATATTTTACAGATTTGGGAATTTCTTAAAATATGTAAGAAATTCTTAACTATATTCTTAAACAAAAATTATTAACCCAGAGATAGTACTTACTGAGATTTAGGCTTTGCCACTTTATGCACGCGTCTGGATTGAGGGCCCAAGTTATTTCATCATAACAGTTTTAATTTACGTTTAAGAAATTTATGACCCTTTGCATTAAGTTTTTACTATTTTTAACTAATTTCCCTATAAATCTTATTTCGGTACGCAAGGGTTCAAAAAATGGGCCCTCAATCCAGATGCACATCATTTAGCGTACTAATCAGGGCCGTTAAATTTTACTTCGTATAGAAGGAAAATTTAACGTCCTGCGGTATATTATTACCTACATAAACAAATATCGCTTTTCATGTCTGTTTGTGTAATCTCGTTGTTCTTCTAAACTAGGCAACCGATTCTGATACGGATTTCAAGAATTTATTCCAAGAGTATGAGTAGATACACACGGCTACATTTCAACCTATATATTTCCAGTTTTAGCTGACCTCAAATTGTATAAGCATTTCGTACAATGAGATGTCAGCTTAAACTGGAAATATATAGCTTGAATTATCGCCGTGCGTTCAATACATTTCTATTGAACGCATTCATAATATTAGGATATGTACGTAACTAATATAATAAATGCGAAAGTGATTTTGTTTGCAAGCCCACTTTCCCACGGACTTAATAAAATAGCGGCGGTATAAAATAAAGTCGTAAAAATAGTCAGAAGTAGGGGCTTGTCGCTAGTTTATTTATTATAAAGCCAGCCTAGCGTTACAAAGTGCGTGTGTACCCGTATGATCCAATATGCGTACGTCTGCGTAAATAACCGATTAGCGTGCCTATCTACTTTCTATCTCAGGTAGTATTAAAACTTCACCTCTATGTGTACACAATTATACAAGGTAAGTTTTTATCCAGTGCGCAAAGGAGACGGGCATTTTTGGGCCAAATTGTAATAAGTAGAAATATAGTTTAAAAAAAAGGTTATATTTTTCTATTGGATTAATCTGAAAAATCAAATCAATTTACAATCAGAAAATTAAGTTAAGGTTACGAAGTAAATGGAATACCGATTAAATTATAATCGATTAATGAGACAGGGTGTATACTATTTAAGAAAATGCCTTCACTAGATGATTAATTGAATTAAAATAATTAAATGTATTAGAATTAACGTACTGAACAGCTAAAACCGATTGAATATCTACATAATTAAAATAAATTGATCCACGTTTACCAATCGATTATTGTATTTTTAGTCTGTGCTAACTTTGACATGATATGCATGACATGACACTAGGCATGGGCCGTTTTTGGTTTTGAGCGCTAACTGATACTTATCCGATTTCAGATTTCAAAATCCGTTTTTAGAAATCTGATTTCCATAGCGCCAAGCCTCGCTCCAAGGAACCTTGAACCATAAACCAAAATACAGCAACGTATAATCTCAAAAATGAAATACAGTAAAGATGATATTGATCGCATTATAATGTCCGTTAGATTTCCGAAAGCCGAAATCTAAATCACAAAATTCACGCTATCTTTTTTACTCCGCTAAGTTACGTTTAGTTAGAAAGAGAGAAAGCGAATTTCTAACAAAATCCAGTTTGCGTTTGTGATGAGATCCAGTGATTTTATTGTCGATTCGTTTGGTGGTAGATCGTTAGCGTTTGATTCGGCTAGGTAGATTTTTGAAATCCAATCGTCAAGTTTGAGAAATCGATACGAATCGATTTTTGTATGAAATCGGATTTTGAATTCGTTTTTATATATTCCGATATATAATGCCATGCCTACATAAAACGTCAGTGTCATGTAGGCATGGTCAACTCACTTGTTTTGTATCGTTTGCGTTGCGTATACGTTTTGAGTGTGTTTCCTCTCATAGTTTTATTGGTATTTTCCTCGACCCCTGCTTTCATTCTTCGGACTTTTGATCTACCTCTTGTCAGGCCTGTCTCACTTCCATACAAGCGGTGCAAAATCCCCGAGATATTTACCTACTATTCTGGAAAACAACCTAATTTCAACCTTTTGCATTGCGTATAGCGTTCAAAGTACAATAACTGTCTGCCGTCTCGTTTCAATCTGCTAGGGCTCTCAGAGAGGTACTACTTTATATCTTTTTGTTTTTTCTGGCGCCTCCTTCACTCACGACACAGAAATGATTAGATTTCCAACAGATTAACAGCACAGAATATGCAATAGTAGGTACTTTACGGTATTAAAAGTTTACTTTTGATCCGCGGGTGCGTGCGCTGCGTGTGCGACAAGTCGAGCGAGTGCAAGCCTATTGAGACTAGTCCGGTGGCCGGACGCTTGCGTTTATCATACCTAAACTCGGGAGTGAAACTTCTGTACCGTAAGGTACTAATATATATTCTGTGCTCTTGTACAACCTTTGCCTTGTTACCATACCGGACACTGAGAACCCCGCTTAAACGTTTGACTTGGACTTGTTATTTTGGATTTCACGAACGGCCTACCGATTGAGAATTGAAACCATGGATCACGGCGTAAATTGTGGCATAGCGACTAATCGCTGTAATACAATAGGTCGTCGAGCTTTAGATGACGAAATGATTTTAGCAGTGATTCGTCAATGGCGTTCACCACAATCTGTAAGTACTTACTCAATTCCTATTTATTAGTTCACCAACGTTTACCACGCTGGCTTGCAGTCTTTACAGCGTTTTCTGACACCA
This sequence comes from Aporophyla lueneburgensis, assembly GCA_932294355.1. Taxonomy (NCBI): domain Eukaryota; kingdom Metazoa; phylum Arthropoda; class Insecta; order Lepidoptera; family Noctuidae; genus Aporophyla; species Aporophyla lueneburgensis. Next base: position 23,748,346 of record OW028745.1, on the reverse strand, counting down.
TTATACTTCCAAAATAATAAACTATACATAGGTAAACATTTAAGAGGCCTATGAAGATACATTACGTTGAACTAAGTTACTTACTACTGAACTGAGATTTTTTTAAAGTGATCATGTTATCTGTTACTAAACACTTTACATCTTTCAGGTAAACTTCAGTGACCATGTTTGCCAAGCTTGCTGGATCTTGGCTCAAAGACCACCTCTTGGTGAACCTAGACAGCTCGGCCACCGTATTGTTTGTCTGCGATGTGGATGTATGGATACCAATCACACTTCAAAAATCAGGTGTTAAGTGTAGATTGTTGCATAACCTCACTTTTCGTAAATCTATTTTTTACTCTGCTCTCAGATTGCCAAAATCTTCAAAATTTTAAGTGATTGTTTTATAATATAGTACCTATCTATTGACACCACTTTGATCTTTTTACATCCAGGCCCAAAATTGTATGGAAGCGTATCCGTCTCCTTTTAACAAATGAAGCTTAAACGAGTTATAATAATCATGCAATTTTTATTTTGATATATCTGTACAAAAAAAAAATATTATCGTTAACGAAAGATGTCTATTTTGAAACGGGTTTTATGGTAAATTGCGCGCGGCGCCGCACTATGGGACCAACCGCTATTTTCCATCTCAAAAATCTATAACTCTGTTGTTTTGTGATTTATCTCCTTGATTTTTTTTTCACGCATTTGTGAATATCTAGGCAATAAGAGATATTAAACATCATCATTCTAAAAAAAATACCTTTTCCGAAAAAAAATTACAAAGATAAAGTTATACGAAATTTCATACAAAAAATTATACAGTTATATTAAAATAGCAATAAAAGTTACACTTATGCTTAAAATAAGTTTAAAACTAAATTATTATTACTAAGCAAACAGTTACATGACAAAAAAAATTGCGCTAATCCTACTCATCATTTTCTATTTCCAACAATTCTTTAGCTTTGTCAAATAATTCTTTGGATATTAGAAAACTTGGTTTGTTTAAGCTAGATATATAAGGATCAGATGTATATAACAAAATATGCAGAACGTCCTAATGTAACCTATATTTCTAAGAGTATCACTCACACTTCCCAACACACACACACACACCCTCCACTCACACACACTCATATTCCCTCCCACACACATACACCACTTCCCTTACACTTTCACATTCAGACCTTAACACACTGCAACTAACATGTGCGAGCGCATACTGCCGGGCGGGCATAACACTTTCAGTAAAATATTTTTTCGTTTTTTTTTTTATCGCGTCGAACACAAACGAATTCACTCATTGTTAGATGAGTGAATTTGTTTGTGTTCGACGTATATGTTTTTAGTGCGTTAATTGCTATTGAAAAGAAGTATCTGAACACTTTGATGATCGTATGCTGAAACACGGGTAATTAAAGGACTAATATTTTAGTGCCTTGTGCAAAAACCATGGGACAATTGATTATAACAGTCCTCATCGAAATAGTGTAATCAGTACTGATTGTAATTAATTACCACAACAGATAAATAGAACTTCCGCAGCAATATAGTTTATCATAATTGTGGTTAAGGTGACCACCCCAAACAAAAGTGCCATGGGAAGATTCTTTCAAATTTAATAGCAGTTTATTAGTTTGTAAATGTATGTTATTATCATAGAAATAGAAAAAAAACAAGATAGACATCAAAGGATAATAACTAAATATATTTCTTAATAAAAAAGAAGAACCGTAATTTTCGAGGATTTTTCCCCGACTGACATTATTGTTTCAAAATCACCTCTGGCGCAAAAAACGCGCAAGTTTTTTTTTTATCCTCATATTACTGAATAGATAAGGTCTCTAATAGAGTAACTAACTTGACACCGGCTGCTTTCGGCAACAACGAAAACTCCAATTGAAATTAACAAAAACTAATTATTCTTTACTTCACTAAAAAAATATAAAAAATTAAAAAAAATATTTTTTTCACAAAAACTGAACGTGGTTGCAAAGTGTATATTCTCAGCTATCTAATGATGTATAACACTAATATATTTCCTTGGAAAAATTCCGAATAATTTTGTGTTGAACTTCCTTAACGGTAATTTAATTGGCATGAAAATATTTATGCCCAATGTTTGAGGTTCATTTTATAAACGTAAAACTTTTTATTTTTTTATATTTTGTAATTTATTCGTAAGTTCCATCTTTTGAGAGTATAAAACCATAAAACAATCTATGGATTTACGACTTTCGACAAAACCATTTTTGAGATGGAAAATACTGTTTGGTCCCATAGTGCGCCGGCGCGACAGCGAAGGTGAATGACCGACCACCTGTTCAATCGGTCAAAATTCTAAGAATTTCGAAGTACCTACGCCGGCGCGCGGTTACTGACCTATTAGTACCTACCAAATGTTCAATCGGTCAAAATTCTAAAAGTTCGAAGTACCCACCTACCGCGCGGTTACTGACCTATTCCTATTTTCGATATCATATTAGGTACTAAATATGTAGGGTGTCCACAGTTTACTGATTTAAGGTCAGATAAAAATTAAAAAAAGTATTGAAAAAATGGTTGAAATGTGTTCTATTACTGATACTGAACCACCAAAAACATTTGCGCACTGGTTATAAAACTATCCTGTATACATACATCAGGCTGCTCCTTCGGCGAAAACATCCATCATCATCAGTCCAGCCGAAAGACCTCCACTGCTGGACTAAGGCCTTCCCAAGAACCGATTCTGTGATTTCTCATGCAGCGGTTTTCTGCGGACGTAAAGAATAGCAGCATCCTATTTATTCCCTTGGGTGTCGTAATCGTAAGAGGCGACTAAGGGACTAACTAGAGAATGGGCAGCAACTTTCTCTGTGCATTTTACCAACATACTGCGATCGCCAACCCTCCTACAAAGCGTGGCGATTATAGCAAACCCCTCCCCCAAATAATCCCAAAACATCCGTACTTAACATTATTAATGCGAAAGTAACTCTGTTTGTCTGATTTTCACACCTTAACGGCTGAATAGATTTTGATGCACACAGGTAGACCTGGGTTAGGACTTAGGGCATAAGAAGTATCTTAGTTGCATCCCGCGGTAGTAGGTACGTTCCCGGTGGAATTATTTCCGAACTCTCTCCAAAGCTGAAAAAAACCTACTACATAATATGAAGTTTCCGTTTTACCTTATAAAGTCGTAACCCCAATAATGTTTAACAGTTTAAATATGAAAGTGTTTTAGTTTGTTTTGTGTGTAGTATTGAACTTTTGAACCCATTTCTACAAAATTTCGTTAAGAGTTAGTTTAGTAAGTTTTTACATAAAAATTGTTTTTTTTTTTAATATTATGACAAAACTTTCCCGCGAGGTAATCATCATTATTTTGCCCTGCCCTGATTTATTTGGAATCGGAATCGAAACCAGTTTTTTCTTATTACTTGTCTATTACCTACTTGTCATACCTCCTTTCTAGCCATTTCATCTTTCACGCAGTCTAACGATCGTTTCAACTAAAGGAAAACCCTAATGTCGTTGCTGTCTTTACATAGAAACTAAGTTTTGCCAGCAGCATTCCCCGTGTTGAGGCCGGAAATTATCCCATGCGAACGTACTACCGGAATAAATCTATACTTATATAATATTATAAAGCTGAAGAGTTTGTTTGTTTGATTGAACGCGCTAATCTCAAGAACTACTGGTCCGGATTGAAAAATTCTTTTTGTGTTGGGTAGCCTATTTATCGAGGGAGGCTATAGGCTATATAACATCACGCTACAACCAGAAGGAGCGGAGCAATAATGAAAAATGTTGCAAAAACGGGGAAAATTGTACGGGTAGGTGATTCGACGCGACGAGAAGGGTCGGGGAGACAAGAAATTTAACGCGGACGAAGTCGCGGGCAGAAGCTATTATCATATGTGTTAATCCAGGTTATATACTTTTTATACGAATTTTTTTTTCGGAATCCATTCGTCTGTTTTTGCGTGATTGAGTAACAAACATCCAAACATAAACATTCGCACTTCAAATATTAGTAGGAAGTAGGATGATCATTTCTACAGTACGTAGTTTTGCCTCGCAGTCGAACAGAAAGTTCCCATAACGTAAATAATAGAATTATCGATTTGTACATTAAGAATTGACGCAGCTATCGTTGCATGTCCAAGGCTGTCAGTTCACACCTACGAGTTGACGATGTCGAAGTCTTTATGGCGCGATAACTTCAATGTAACCCCTATTAACCTTTAATTTGAACTAATTGGACACGCCTGTTACTCTAATACTAGCTTTTGTGTTTGTTTTGTGTTGTGAAACTGTGCTGTTGATACTTCAGTGTTTTCTTGTGACGTTGTACTGGTTTTGTTGTGCTGAGAAAATTGAAATGTTATTCATGCTTATAAAAGGTGTAACAGAATAAACGCAAGCTAAGAGCTTGCGTATTAGTATTTTTTCCTAATTCATTAGTCACTGAATCAATTTCAGTAACTTATTGTATGGGTATTTTTTTATTATCTATTTTGTCATACCTACCGCCAAAGAAAAATATTTTTTATTTCAAGGCAATATAACACAATAAAATGCTTGAATTAATGCTAGGGCAACACATTTTTCTTAATAGTAAATTAGTACCTATTAGTTTGCTGCAAAAAAGTTTTGTTCATTGTATTATGCTTTTAATTTAATATTCTAATTGGGAGATATGAAGTCTTGTGTTAATTAGGTTACATATTGTATACATATAATATGATTGTTGAAAGTTGTTCCATCTTCGATGCTTGGTCAGATGTAATGAAATAAATATTTTGAAGATATTGAATATTTTAAAATAACCCTATTACCTATTCTTACAAATCAATATAATTAAAGCCGATAGGTGGATAGAGATCTATCAACATAAAGCCATTAAGTGGATACCGATCTATAATTAGTTTATCGACCCAACCCAGTGAATTGAATGGTGAAATGGATACTTCCATCCATATATCAGATGCTGAAGAAAATGATTATTGTTAATTTAATCAAAATTATGGCACCCTCACAGAGTTATCTAAGTAATTATTGTGTTTGTTTTAATCCTATTATGATTAAATATCTGGATGACCGAGCTTTGCTCGGTATTTTTTGATAAATTTTGTTTAAAATAATAAGTTTATGTTCAAGTTGATTATCGTTAAAGTTGGTCATTGAAAACACGAATAAAATGGCATTTTATAAAAATGAATCCTAGCTAGATCGATTTATCGCCCCCGGAACCCCTTGTATACAAAATTTCATAAAAATCGTTGGAGCCGTTTCCGAGATTCAGATTATATATATATATATACAAGAATTGCTCGTTTAAAGGTATAAGATTTACTTCTGAAGACTAAAAACATCTGTACTTAAAAAAAAAAAAAAGTGGTATATTGGCATGGCTAGCTGACATGAAATATGCTTTATTGAAATGTTCTGTGTCTTGTAATTTTAATTACTATGCCTACCATACCTATACCCTACCATTGAATATAATCCAGTTTATCTGACTAAACAGAAAGCTGTGCTGTTGGGGAGTTTGTTGCGTCACTTCTTCCCAGCTAAAGCACTAGGAAGTAGTGAAGGGCGGGTGTTTTTTGGGGACTGTCTTATGTAGTTTTGACGTTAGAAAACTGTTGATTCACAGCCTAATTTAAATAAATGACTTCTGATTGATTTTTTCTTCACACAGGAGCTCCTAACATCAGAAGAGAACACAAAGAACTTAGAACGAGTAGAAACAAAAGTCGAAAGCGATGAAGAACTCAGTACTGACAGCGAAAACCATGCATCGGACGTCAGAGAAAACGCAACACTTACCGGACCACGTCGACTTGCACCATTAGGAAGACCACCACCATCTCCCCTTAGCAGACTTGACAAGAAACTATCTGAAACACGAATATCACCCTTAAGACGTAGTGTGGATGGGTCATTAGCCGGTAAACCGAGTCTCATGAGAAATACATCAGATCGGGACTTGCTAAGTCGCCCAGGGTTTGGAGCCGAAAGACCGAAGTTACTGTTCAAACAGCAGTCGGAGATCATTGATTTGAAGATCAATGTGTTGAATAGTCCTGAGGAAGAGAATTTCAGTCCGTTGTTAACGTCCACCAAGACTGATCGGGGATTGCCATTGACAGGTAATTATAAAGGCAGCCAAACAGTTGTTTTGTGTTTCGAGATTTAAAAGCCGATCCAAAAATGGAAAGTCGTCAAGTTTTTTGTTTGTCTGTGGATTACCCATACATGGTCATGGTTTGCTACTGCTCTCAAAACGGCGGAGGAAAACAACCTGAAGAAACCGACATGTCCTAGAACCAAAATTTCGTAAATATGTATGTGACAACCGCCAATCGCTCATAATTGAGGAAGTCTGTGTCCCAGCCGTGGGAACATTATAGACTGATTATGAAAAAAAAAAAACATCTTGCCTTCGCACCGTTATAATATTTTATGATCTTTCTTTTTTTTCTGTTCTGAAGTTAAAAGCAAATAAGGTTCACTCCAATATATTTTTTTTTATGTACTTATCAAGGTAAATTAATGTAATGGCATTAATTATGTTCCAGGACAATATGCTTTAAAAATTAATGACGTTAATTGATTAATTTTGAAATTAAGGTGGAGTGGTAGCATTGTGGTTAAAAGTTTTATTTATCTCGAACATGGGGATGAGACATTGCAAAAAAAAATACCCTCAAAATTCGTGATTTATTTTTTTGCAGGTAAAGGCAGCATGTTTCTCAAGCTATCAAAATCGGATCTTCCCAGCCCCGACACAGACAAGTCTTTTCCTATAGACTCAGTAACGAAGAGCGATCCTCCTAAAGGAATATTGAGAGAGAAAATGACAGACACTTACCATAAGAAGGTCGATAATATGTTTATAGGTCGACAGAAACAGCCTGTTAGTTTTGAAGAGGACCGGAAAAGCGTTAGGTAAGCGACTATCATCTTTAACATGACTGTTGTAGGAAATTCAATGATATATGAATAAGATGACATATTTTAATGTAGAATTGGATATCATCACATAACAAGACATCGGAAAGTAGTCATTAAAGAAAAATCATTCATACACTTCATTTTAACTTCAAACCCTTAACATAGAATTTAAAACTGCCAAAATTTGAGTGTTCTTTTAATACACACTCCTGCCTGCTCCTACGAGGAAACCAGGTTGAAGGTTGTTTCACGTAAAAAAAAGTCTAGTCCTGGAGAAAATCGCTGCAAACAAGTTCAGTACTTCTACAGTCTTATTTGAATATAAGTCTAAAGCTTTTGCACTATAAATAACATTCTGCTCTTTTACAGGTTCAAACTTGAAAACCTACCCGAACCGACCGTCAGTCCTGGTTCGAACAGTTCTTCTGAACAAAACGATGGTCAAAGCTCAATCATATCGGCCGCTCCGCACCCTTCCATTCCTTCACCGGTCATTCCATCCTCACCACTCATTCACTCATCGCCACTCGTTCATTCCTCACCATTCGTGCCATCATCGCCAGTGATATCGCCGGCCATGGGGCCGCTGAACCAGATAGTGTTGACCCCTCTGGCTGCAAGACCGCCATTGCCGCCACGGCCTAATGACAGTCCAAGGGAGGTGAAGAGTTGGTCTAGTTCGGAAAGGGATTCTGTTGGTAAGTGTGGTTTTATTTACTTTGATATTAAGTTATGCTATCGTAAGTGGTAGTAGTACAAGTTATATTATAGTATTGATATTAGGTGTAATCGACGCGGAAATTAATACCATGAAATCAGCACATGATTCTAACCCCCCCAAGGTATTCGATATATTTCGAGACATCGCAGATATAATCAGCTTTGGTATGAAACTTTTTAAACAGCAAGTCGATAAATGGATAAGAAATGAGAGTGACATTTTAATCACGCGTCACTTTTAGCCACATCTATACTAATATTATAAAGCTGAAGAGTTTGTTTGTTTGTTTGATTGAACGCGTTAATCTCAGGAACTACTGGTCCGAATTGATTTTTTTTGTGTTGAGTAGCCTATTTATTGAGGAAGGCTATAGGCTATATAACATCACGCTACAACCAAGAGGAGCGGAGCAGTAATGAAAAATGTTACAAAAACGGGGAAAATCGCACGGGTAGGCGAATCGACGCGACGGGAAGGGTCAGGGAACAAGAAATTTAACACGGACGAAGTCGCGGGCAGAAGCTAGTTTCTTTATATGAGGGAGAAGAAAGATATAACGCTCTGTCTCTGTGTTGCTTCCACTTTTAAAATAATCGACAGAACACTTTCAACGATGAGGGGTCTAGAAAAAATGTAGGTACTTGAATTCAAGGTAACTGTTGTAGCGTCTTAAACCCCCTTATCTACAATGTCTCTTGCTTGCCCTATATACTTTAAAGGCTAGATCGAAATGTCAAAAACCCTCAAACATATTGCCTTAAGATTTGACAACAGATTAAACAGCGTGGTTCTATTATATTGAAAATTGAATGGGGTACCAAATTAATAAAATACCTATGTGTGAGTACTGAATTTAAAATGAAAGCAAACTACAATTTATCGGAAAGATTTTGTTCATGTCTTTAGATGTCCTTGACATTGCAAAGTTCGTGATTGAGTACTATTTAATCCGTGAATTGATGACATGCTACAGAATGCTTCGTGCATTTAACGATCCTGCCGTTACAGTTCACCATCTCTTTGGTTGAAAATCGATATTATCACCAATGGTATTATAACAGCATACACCCTTATATTCGCGAAAGAACCAGAGGTGTACTGTACATATATCCAATTCCCTCAGGTGTATTTATATCATACAGTAGAGTTTGAACCTAATATTGGCATTAAGACCACATTCGCAAAACACGCAAATGTAGTCTTTCAATGGGATTAAATGAACTTAGAGGGACGAATTGATGATTTTAATAATTATGATAAAAATCTCTACAGACATACGTGTTACGGTCGCGAATCATATTTAAATCAACATGCAACCCGAGACCAAACAAGGCAAGGTGTGATTTTATGTATCTTTTGCAACCCGAGACCGACCAGCAAATTGCAAGGTGTGATGTTATGTATGTTTTGCAACCCGAGACCGACCAGCAAATTGCAAGGTGTGATGTTATGTATGTTTTGCAACCCGACACCGACCAGCAAATTGCAAGGTGTCATATTATGTATGTTTTGCAACCCGAGACCGACCAGCAAATTGCAAAATAAGTTACAAAACTTGAATTTCATGGGGTACCTTAGTGCATCCTCATTAAGCCCAGTACATACCGGAGAGAATTATGAGAAGTAATCACGAAAAATCAATTAACACAAGCCTACATACAAGCCATAATATTTAGCGATGGATACAACATGCAAAAACTATATTCAATCAAAGAAAAGTTATCCATAATTTAATAAGCCTACAGTTGGGGTAATCGTAATGTGGGTAGTGGTAGTCTAACGGCTATTTTAACGGACTTACATTTACATTTATTTATAACCCTATATGCCCTCCGACAGATCCTGATTGGCCGCCGGCTCTCCCCTCCCCTCCTGACATCCCGTTATCACCCCCTTCACCCCCTACAGTACCAAAGAACCCAAGATTCTTAACCCCTTTGGTACCAAGACCTAATCCTCTACCTATATTTAATAGGGAGCAAAGTTTGTCAGTTCTTGGAGATTCTGATTCTGATGGTATGTTATTCAAGATGTAGTAATTATTTTATACAAACAGAGTATCAATATTTCATATTAGGCCTTAAAAAAGCAATCCCTTACCATTAGTACTTAAATGTAGTAGACTAAGATAGTCTAAAAGACTTGGAGGTACGAGGAACAGGGTGCAAAGTTCACTCTCCACTCGGAGGATACTCCCTTTTCTACTTCAAATAGAAAAGGGAGTATCCTCCGACCAGACGGGTGTCGTGTCTGGCGTGCAACGGCCCGACGATTAATGTCGGGACGTAGTATATTCGCTAGTTGCGCGGTAAACTCTGCTTGCGCGATACAGGATTTTGCGTGACGTCAGTGTGATGCGAAGTTCGCACCATCAGATGCGAAGTTCGCATGTGATGGTGTAGATATCGCTATAAGACTAAGTTAAGTAGTGTCATGAACGAAGCCGGAGCGGGTCGCTAGTATAAAATAGAAGTAAATATGTTTTGGGAAAAGTCACTTGGCTTAGCTTTGTTACGGTATGAGTCCATGCAGATACTTGAAAATAAATGCTTTATTATTGTTAGTCAGTGGAAATTTCAAATGTCGTAAGGGTCAGGGATTTAAACGTCCCTCACGACATTTAAAATTTCTTCCGTCGGACTATTATTATTAGCTGAAATAGTACCGAGTCTACCCAAACATGAGTAAGCCAGGGCAGATGCCGAACAAAGGTTACCGATTGTCAGTCGAAAATGTGTAGTAATTGCTTCAATTCGGCTTTTTTGTTAAACAAATAATGCTGAATAGAATGTGCCGACTCAAATATGTGTAGCACCCCCCTTTTTTGTGGGTGGGAAATCATCAAATGACATCCCGCTCTGGGCGGAACGGTAGGGTGTGTCAGACTTTTACTGACTAACCCACCCGTGTTCCTTCAGTTACCTATGCGACGGTAACTCTTTCGAACAAATCTCGCGACCCTTGCAGGACGTGTAGCACCCCAAATAGTTAAATTTTTAATGACTTAACTGTACTCAGCAGTTAAGCCATACAACACCAATTTTAGTTCCAAATCTAGTTATAACAATAATATACCAAATTCTAACATATGATTTCAGAAAGTGAAAGCCACGTCCGCGGTACTTCACCACGTCGACGTGTCTTAAGACCACCACCAGGAGACTATATCAAACCCGACCTATTTCAGAAGAACTTCCAGAAGATATCCGACTTAGTAAGACCGGGCGATATAGATACGTTACCTGTTAGTTTAGAGGAACCTGGGCTGTCTGAAAAAGAGACCAGGCCAAGGTATGTAAACTGCATTCACAATGAAGCTTAGAATTTTCTGGTATTATAAATGTCTATAGGCGCCAGAAAGGACCTACTTTTCACATATCGGTAAATACTAGTAAGTGGTGAAGGCCCACTCGTCACCACGTTTTGGGGGACTGTCTTAAGTAATTTAGGTGTTCAAAAAGTGCTGGTTCTAAGCCTAGTCTAAAATAAGTGACTCGTTTTATTTTAGAAACATAAGGACCTATACAAAATATTCCAAGAGCGAATACCGTCTTAGTGCATGTCAACGAATATAACGTTAGTATTTTTTACAGATCACCAATGATACCTCAAAAGAGCAAAATATCAATAAATCTAATGGAGAGTATAGAATCTGAAACATCAATAGATTCTCCAGACAGAGAGTTCGCTAATCTAGACCTAAATGACCTAGACGATTCTAACGAAAGGGATAAAAATATTAATGAAAAAGAAGTAGAGAAAGACAGTTCGAAATCTGAAGAAAATTCGGAGAAAAAGTCAGTAAGTTCAGATAAAATTCGTTCAAGTGAAAATATACAAATACCTCAAATAAAAGTTCCTATATTAGACTTTTCGAAGGCAGTTCCATCTGATTCTGAAGACTCGAAGAAAACTTCCACTCGAGATGATGAGTCGAAGTCGAAATCTCACGAACTTTCGAACATAAAGTCTTCACAAATCAAAGTATCGCCAACACCTAGTTTGGGTTCAGAAATGAGGTCACCGCGACTTGACTTCGCCTCTAAACCTTGGAGTCCTTTATCTAGTTTTAAATCGATAAACAAGTCATTATCACCTCAAATAAAATCTTCAGACTCCGCGTCAAGTCTAGGAAAAGGCCTAACGAGTCCTAGGTTAGACGGAGTAATACTATCTCAAGGTAAATCTAGCTCAGACAATGTAGTTGTAGTATACCAATTTGAGACCCAAGAAGAGTCTTTTCAAAAGCCTATAAAGTCTCCCATGATTCCTGATATGGGGACAAGAGATTTGATGGAGAGGAACAAAGCAGATGAGAGGAGAAGACTGGAGTTAGCTTTACAGAAAGAGTTGGAGAGTATTAGAGTAGAGTGGTCGGTTAGGGAGAGGAAGTTAAGGGCAGAGTTGCAAGAGGAGTTGAGAGAAGCCGAAGAGAGGTTTTTAGCGGATAAGAGAATGAGATTGAGTGAACAGGCTGAGAGACATCGGAGGGAGATGGAAGAGGTGAGGTTTTCATATATTTTTTGCTTGCAATTCTTGGATCAGTTCGTTGTCAGTGAATTTCATCAATGGAACTCGATTGCGTTCAGTTCCATTGTTGAAATTCGCCCTAAATACCAAAACGGATTTGGCGCGTATTGTTTTTTTTTTACAGTGAAAAATTTTTTGTTCTTATAGATTCTTTTTGTATCTTTTTAGGCTCTAGATTTAGCAGAAAAAACACACAGACAAACCCTAGAACAAACGAAATTAGAACTTGAGGAACGAAACCGACAAGACATCGAATTAGCAGAGAAGCAACATTTAGACAATATGAACAAAATACATCTACAGTACAGGGATAAGCTGATCGAACAACAAAGACAATTGGAAATAGGTAATCTATAACTATACAATAACAATCTCATCATCATCATTTCAGCCAAGAGACGTCCATTGCTGGTCATAGGCCGTTTTTATTTCCAATAACTATTTTAATATATCATATCGCACATCCTCTAAAAAACTATCAGAACACAAAAAAAGTAAGAACACAGATAAAAACACAGTCATATTATGACTGTGTTTTTATCTGTGTTCATGTGTCATAATATGACTGTGTTCTTACTTTTAGAGGATGTGCGATATATATTTTCAATATTTGAATATATCATTCCTCACGCAGTCCATACATATTTTCTTTGGCTTCCCTTCCTGTCTCTCCATCCATCAACTTTTATACTCATCACTCTCTTATCCACATACGTTTCTTCCCTCCTCAACACCTGCCCATACCAAGCCAAACGATTTCCTTTCAACTCGTTAATTTATTGTTTCAAAGTTACTCACCTAATGAGAGCAGTGGTTCTTAGGCCGCTTTACCTTGTGTAAATAATTTCATCACCAATACAACCGGTAAAGGAAAACATCGTGATGAAACTGGCATTTCCAAGAACCAAAAATACGAAGACATGTGACATCTAGCAACCCGCACTAGGCCCGCGTGGTGGATTGCGGTCCACTCTCTCTCAAAGAGACGAGGCTTGTGTCCCAGCAGTGGGAACATTATAGGCTGATTATATTACTCAAGCAAATAAACGTAATAAAACACTACAATGTTTCATGTTTCAGAAAACGAACGCGCCTTATCAGAACTACGGGACCAGCTGCAAGCGAACTTGAGTAAAGAACGGGGCCGGATGATAGAAGAGAACAGAGCTACATTAGAGTCGCTGAGAGAAGAACATACTACCAAAGTCACGGACCTAAGACACGATTATAGAGCGGAGGTTTGTTGGGAAATATAATTTCGATATTTAAATAACATAGGAGTGTTTCATGCTTGTAAACCCTGAAGGTTTCGTAGAAATGAATCTATAATAATGCCCATATTTAGCTAGTTCTGTTTAAGTTCCATGTAATAGGGGACGACCCTATACACCCGGGTTTATCTTAAATTTTTTTTGGGTCTTGATATTAAATTTTTATCTGATACCCTCGTGGGCTGTGCGGCTTAGTAATAATTTTAACCCCCAACGCAAAAAGAGGGGTGTTATAAGTTTGACCGCTATGTGTATCTGTCTGTGGCACCGCAGCTACCTCAATGGGTGAATGGGTTATCTAGCGTTGATTGTTAGACATGTGTTATAAAATCGGTTCAGCCGTTTCGACACGACGATCCTTCTTGGAGGCTTCAAGGGCCAATACATAAATATTTTTTTTTACTTTTATAGTTTTTGTTTAAGTCGGATATTTTTAAATCTATATATATAAAAATGAATCCCTATTTCCTTTGGTCACGCTATCACGCGTGAACGACTGGACCGATTTCATTTTTTTTTGTTGTGTTTGTTATTATCAGGAGGTTTTTATGAAAGAAAAAATTAAAAAAAAAATGCGCGGTAAATTAGAAAATTTAAGAACACTTATTTAATAATACAAAGTCACCTAACATGGGTGTTTGATAGCTAGAAAACGCTTTATATCTTCGAAGTACCAGGTTGGCATAACTTGGTAGGAGCTCAACTAACATGGGTGTGTGGTAGCTAGAAAACGCTTTATGTCTTCGAAGTACCAGGTTGGCATAACTTGGTAGGAGCTCACCTATCATGGGTGTGTGGTAGCTAGAAAACGCTTTATGTCTTCGAAGTACCAGGTTGGCATAACTTGGTAGGAGCTCACCTATCATGGGTGTGTGGTAGCTAGAAAACGCTTTATGCCTTCAAAGTACCAGCTTTGTGCTCTTTGCTTTGTGTTGGTGGGATCTGATAAGTTAACACAACATTTATTGATTCTGAGGCGGTACGAAGTTCGCTGGGTCAGCTAGTTTTAAATAAAACTTTTTACTGCCTAGGTTGAGAGACTCCGAACTCAGCACGCGTGCCACTTGGAAGAGGTTCGGTCCCGCCTGGCCAGCGAGCGCGCGGCCGGCACGCGGCTGCACGAAGTGCGCGCGCTGCAGGACAAGTACAAGTGTCTCAAGGAGAAGTACGTGCGGCTCAAGCACGACGTGAAGGTAAGCCTTGTCGCGTGATTGTTAGAGTTGCAAAGGACTCGAGTCTTCGAGTACTAATTTTATAGACTCGACTCAATTATGCAAGACTCAGTGTGCTCAAAAGGCTCGGAGTATACAGATAAACACTCGAACCTTATAAAGGACTCAAGTCTTAAAACGAACCCGAGTCTTAAAGAAAACTCGGAGCATGAAGATGAAACTTGTACCTCATCATTCGAAGACTCGAAAGAAGGCTATAAATTCAAATTAGTGGTTATGATGTAACTATGCATACAAAAAAAAATTGACGAGTTATTGGAGTTTTTTCGAATGATGCTACAAGACTCGAGTTCATTTTAAGACTCGAGTTGTTTTTAAGACTCGAGTCCCTTTTTTAGACTCGAAAATGACTCGGGCTCGGCTTGACTCTAGACTCCGAGCCTTTTGAGTACAATGAGTCTTGCATGATTGAGTCGAGTCTTTAAAATTACGACTCAAGGACTCGAGTCCTTTGCAACACTAGTGATTGTTCGAAAGACATAGCGTGACCCTGGCACATGGGCAACTGAAGCAACACGGGTGGGTTTTAGTCAGTAAAAGTCTGACACGTCCTCCCGCTTCGCCCAGCTCCGCCCAGACCGGGAGAAGTCATTTGATGATTTCCCATCCAGAAAAAAAAGGTAAGCCTACAAAGGCATTAACAGCTTTAATCTGGACTTAGGCCTCTGTAATCACCAGTGATCGGAATAGGTAGAGCTATAGTACCTAAAGTTCAAAGAACAGACACAAAAACTTGGAGACTTCCTTACAACATTTTTTTTTTGTTTGAGTTTTGGAACATCATGAAGACCATGTAGATTGATGATTGAAATGGTCTTTTGAGGCTTTCCTTTGTTTCTTTAACCATGCAGATTGAGTGGACCTGTCCAGTCTTTAACGTCTCTAACGATTCGACGAACAGTACCAAAGAAAGGAAAATAATTTAATATAGCAGGATCAGCTGCGATTGATCTCAAAAAATCAATATTCTCTGAAACACTCAAAACCTGCATCAGTAGCAACCCTGCTGCAACCATTCCACATTGGTTTTGAGCTTCTAGCAGGGAACCTCTAAGTCCCTGAGATACCACATTTGGTACAGACATAATGGTTTTTAATTGTGTCTGTAATTACGGTAATTGACTGGTTAAGCCCTTTGTGACTTGTATTTTAAATATTAAAAAAAAAAAATACGTAAACTTTGACAGTCTTTGCTTACTTTGGCCGATTCGCGGTTTCCATCCACTATGATTTCTGCATTTGTAGTGGTAAAAACAAAAGCTAAAATTTATATTATTTTTTATTGTTCCAGATGTCAATAGAACGCCGAAACAAAAGACGCGAGATGAGCATGACCACAGGATCGGAAACCGAGAAATCTAATTCACACAAAGCTAATCAGTCTCTAGAAAGGTATATAGAAGCGTCTTTTTCTAGTTGACATCAGTATTATTTACTCAGTACAAGAATCTAGAGTAAATAACACATTGTAGGACTTACTCCAAGAATTCAATATCTTTTTTCCGATACTCATACCATTCCAATGCATGTCCTTCCATATGTTTCTGGTATGTAATGAAAATACATCATTATCTGTTTATCATTTTCTTTAAAATATATTATGCACGAGAGCAATGGTGGCCCAGTAGTAACGGCCGTCACTTGAACGAATTGTAGGTTGTTGGTTTGAACCCAGACAGGCTTACCAGGCAGGTTACTTTGTTTACATTATTTCATCACCACTGCTCTCAAAACGATGAAAGAAAATATCGTGAGAAAAGATTTCATTTCATGTCGTATATTGCCTAAGAATCAAAAATTCCAAGACATGTCACATCTAACCAATTACACCAGGGCCGCGAGTTAGATAACGGCCCATTCTCTCTCATAAAGAGGCCGGTGTCTCAGCTGTGGGGCCATCCATTAATCACGTGATGTTTTTTTTTATTGGCATTTTTGAACCCTTGGTAATACATGGTGAGTTTTAAGACTACCCCCCCTATTTCACGTGTATTTTTAGTACCTACAAAGAATCTAATTTGTTTTTTGTATTTTTTTAAATACAGATATAAGTATCAACTAATTAAAAAAAGAAAAAAAATACACGTGATACATTACTACACCCACCTCCCCCTTTGTGATATTTCGTGATTTTTTATGGACCCCTCCCCCCCTTCGAGCCTCACGTGATTAATGGACAGCCCTGTCAGAAAATTATAAGCTGATTATAAATATTATATTACAGATGTAAAGAACTGAACGAGACATCAGTAAGCGCTGTCGTCGAGCCCGAACCGCCTCGACCTCGAGTCAATAACAATCCGAGCGCCAAATACAATGACAACGAAACTTCGTTCTCTGACAGCAACGCGCAAAAACCTTTAGACAATAATAATGAAGACTGGAAACTAAGAAGGGAGAATGTGAGTATAATAAAATTGCTTTACGGGTCTCATGTCACTCATATAGAATTTCTACATTCACCGGAATTCATATTTGCCCGAACTCTTCTTTGTGGCATATCCCATGCGCGCTTAATGGAATTCAAATCTGGCGATTGAGCAGGCCATAACAACGTCCGAAAGGTTCCTATATGGTGCAGGAAGCGTGTTTGCAATGACTGGCAGTGTGTGTGGACCTGTATTATCATGTAAAAGCAGAGATGAAGCACGAAATGGGACTCTCAGAAGGAATGACAACATCTGAGTCAATAGTATCAGCGTAATCTCAATTGCCTTGATTCAATCCTTGATTCTTTCTCTGATCCAAATAAAAATACGATTTTTCAACTACTGTATGCATGGGCTTCTTGGCAAAATCTGGCTTAACATACCAAAGCGAGATTTGTGCGAAAAACACAAACTACGCCACTTTTCTACCCAATTTCTGTGTTCGCATCGGGCTGTGCGATTGCGGGAATTTCGTAGGTGTATGACCAGAGAGGCATTTCTCGTTATTTCAAGAACTTTCTCAGTCAGATGTCAGCCTTAATCTGTCAGAAATACCTCAAGTTTCCATACATTTTTGACATTTTATTGTCGCCGAGATGAGACTGCGGCTCCATTTTGAGCGTTTTTAATTATTTAAATTGGCCTTCAGATGACATGTGTGAACGTAAAAAGTACAAGGAGTATGTTAGGAGCGCACCAGGTGGCGTTTTTAGTATCTACCTTCACCCTAAGCAAAAGAGACGTGAATTTATGTTTGTATGGATTTACTCATTGTGGAACCCAAAGCTAGATTTTCCATACATGTCGATTATCCGGCCACTTACGTAGCTGTCGTCCCATTGCCCAGCCGGCCGCCCCGCCGGAGCCGCCGGTGACGTCATCGCGGCCCCGTCCCGCGCGGCGGGCGGCCGTAGCGTTTCGCGAGCCGCCGCGCCGCCGCCGCGACAGAGATACAGGTGACAACATACTATAAGTACGAACGTTACTTTTACTTTTTATTATTTTTTATAATAGTTGATTTAAAAGAAGTATTATATACTTACTAATTTTTCCTAAAAGTACTCTTAGAGCTTCGACGCCTAAGTGTCTGTTTGTTTTTGTATTTATTTTTATAGTTAGTAATTCATTTTAGTATCTTGTTTGTAAAACTGTTCATAATACAATTTTATCTTGGCTTTACTCATAGAGCTGCTTTTGAAGAGTAAAAATAATATTATTAATGTCTTTAGTTAAATGTGACGCTGGAGTTAAGGCCCAGAGCTTCTTTATCGATTAATATTTAAAAAATAAAACTTTTATCATGCATTGTCACGAAAACCAAATGTGTGTGCCAGATTTCAACCCAATAGCTTCAGTGGAAGTGGGCGAAATATTGAATGCAAAATTCAGGACATACATTGTTAATAAAATCTTTTAATAAAAATAAAGCTTCAGTTAGCCGACAGAATGAAATTATAAAATTGACTTTGATTATTGTTTTATTTAAATTACTTATAATTACATCACATATCAACAAGATTATACTCTCCTCGTGACTGGAATGGGATGTTAATTCGTTGTTTTGTAGCATACACTTCAGTGCATAAATACAGCCTACCTGCCTTTTTAAGAGCAATATTATGATGAGACAGATATTCCATTTTCGAATTTCATGCATTATAATATAGGTATATATAATTATTCGCAGGTGCCACAACTGACTGCCAAGATTCATCTGATGCCACAACAGCCGACGAAAAACCTAAAGAAAATGTCAATGGTAAATATTTTACATAATTATCAATCAGGAAAAAGCTTGGTATCACCTACTAGATTACTTAATTACAAACATTTCTATGCTCTATGGTATAAAATGGCGTAGTCTTTTTTATCTTAATATACAACTAGCTTCTGTCCGCGACTTCGTCCGCTTGAAATTTCGTGTTCAACATGAAATATATCCCACTGGCTTCTGCCCGCGACTTCGTCCTTGTCAAATTTTCGCTCCCGTTCCCGTCGCATCGAATTACCTGCCAGTTTTCGTCAATTTTTGGTTTGCTGCTCCGCTCCTTTTGACTATAGCTGTGATGTTATATAGCCTTCCTCAATAAATAGGCTACCAAACACAAAAATTTTTTTTCAATTCCGACGTAGTTCCTGAGATTAGCGCGTTCAATCAAACAAACAAATAAACGATTAGTATAGATAAGATCGCATTACCCGCCTGCGATAAGACTTCGGTTTCTCTTAGCGTTCTTTCGTTTTTTTTTTCTTTTTACTCGTGTCCTTTGGGCTGTAGCGTGATGTTAGTAGCCCATAAACTTCCTCCAGAATTGGGCTTCCAAAGGAGAAGGATAGAGATAGAGGATACAGACGACAAAGAAACAAATTATTCCTCATTAAAATATTAGTATAGATTATAGCTTCTGCCCGCGACTTCGTCCGCGTCAAATTTCTGCTCCCCTGACCCTTCCCGTCGCATCAAATTGCCTGCCAGTTTTCGACCTTTTTTCATTGCTGCTCCGCTCCTTTTGACCGTAGCGTGATATTATATAACCTTATAGCCCCTATTATAATCCCCAATAAATAGGCTACCAACACAAAAAATATTTTTTATATTCGGAACAGTAGTTACTGAGATTAGCGCGTTCAACCAAACAAACAAACTCTTCAGCTTTATAATATTAGTATAGATTATTGTACCTATGTTCAATAAATTAATAAATTACTTATCATTCCATGAACTATGTTATGTATTGTCGAGCTCGTAGTTGCTTTAGCAACCTAAAGTTAAATGTAATGTGCATGTCATAAAATGAAGATTAAGTTAAGCTTTAATTAAAGTTGGTTTACCTTAGTGAAGTTTGAATTTACTGGGAATCATAACTGTAAAAAGTGTGAAAGCAATTTCGAGGTAGAGACTATACTAAAGTTCTTATAAAAATAAAATTCTTACGTTTAAACGTTTTATATTTCAGGACATGGCCGACGTAGGTGTTTTACAAGATTAAAATCGGCCTCCACGTCGCGTCTAAATTATTCACCAAAGTAAGAAGAATATACCTCTTTCACTAATATTATTTCTTTTCTGTGGAAGGGCCACAGTATCATTACTCACCACAACCACTACTCAGAACAGTAGAAAACATCGTGAGGAAATCCTTATATCCTAGAACGAAACAAAATCGAAAACGTGTGCCATCCAACCCGAACTGGGCTGACATGGTGGATACAGCTCGCTATTTCTCACAGAGAGGAAGTCTGTCCCAGTAGTGGGTAGATTGAATAAACTTATAAAATTATTTATTTCAGAAATTGAATACATATTTGCTATCTTACTAGTATTAGTAAGAACAGAAAATACACACAGACATTTTTTTTGTGCTCTAGACGTGGCGAGGGCTGGTCGAGTCCGTTGGAATCTCTTCGGCAGCAGTTGAGAAAATTAGATGATTTAGAAGATCAGTTCCCAGATTTAGCGTGCCAGCCGGCTTACAGTCTCCGGTATCCATTTGCTGAATTAGGTAAGATATGTTTTTATATGTTTAAGATGAAGAAGATATTATGAACAAGTACCTAAAAACAGAGATAAAAGGATCACAGGGCATCATAAAACTCGTCCGCATCGCTGTCAATGGGAAAAGTGCCCAAAAGGCTGGCAGCATTGCCACGTTGTATGGCAATGCTGATTCTTTGGTGATTAATATTATCTTGTCTATTACTTGTATTAATAATGGTTGCTATATTTTTTCACAAAAAAAAAAAAGAATAAATTAAGTATGGCTTCCTCAGGTCTCACCAAGATTGTATCTGGAATTTACAAAAAAGACATTTTACTTTAAAAAAATATTATGTAAGGTGTATCTATTCATACACGAAATATTTTAAGAGGTACACCTGTAGGTGGTAAAGAAGCTACAGCAACGAAAAAAAAATGTTTCTAAATGTAATTTTAAAAATTTAATATTTATAAATAATTTGAGGCACATAAGAAATACTAGGTCCTTCTTATTTTTTACGGTCCGAGACACCGCGGCCATGCTCGTGCCATCCAGTTACCGCCCTCGCTGCGTCAGGTGGGCCATTCATAGAATTTGGAGTAAAGGTTTTATGCAAAACGTCTTAAGCAGTTTTAAAATTATAATAATTACGAAAATTCAAAAAGGCTTAGATATTTTTTTTTTTTAATTTTTTACCACCTACAGGTGTACCTCTTAAAATATTTCGTGTATGAATAGATACACCTTATATTGGAATCAATTGTCGGTGAACCTAATCATCATCATCATTCTTCTGCCCTCATCCCAATTTATTCGGGGTCGGCGACGGCGTAACATGTCTTTTTCTACTACCCAAGTAGCACAAAAGTGCTGTATAACAGCATTTTAACAGTGCACAGTGAATGCATTAGTTGCTGAATAATAGCGTAGACAGCGCATCCTCAGAGGATATAACTCTAATTTGGGCATAAATTATTCAGCACATAGCTGTATAAGAAATCCAATTGACAAATAATTGCATTATAACAACATTATAGTAGCATTTATGTGTGTAACAGTCACCTAAAGAGCTGAATAATGAGGCACGTGTTATTTATTATACAGCAAGGAAGACGAATGTGTACATTGTGTATACTTTTATACAGTTGAAATTACACACTGAGCGAAATTGTGGAATGCAATAACTTAAATTATTTATTTTTCTTTGATATGAACTGTCAAATTGTAAAACATGAAGTGTATCGTTGTGTGCAAGATCTCAGGTGTCATTTGTGAGAATATACATACATAAAATTTAAGGTAAGTAAAACATCGATTTCCTGCTATTATATTTGAAATCTTATTGGGAAGGTAACTTTACTGTCAAATACCATACATATTTAGTTCAAAATTTTCACGCGCCCTCTGAATACCACTAAATACTAAAAGA
Source organism: Aporophyla lueneburgensis (assembly GCA_932294355.1). Lineage (NCBI taxonomy): Eukaryota > Metazoa > Arthropoda > Insecta > Lepidoptera > Noctuidae > Aporophyla > Aporophyla lueneburgensis. The sequence goes on along the minus strand of OW028745.1, from coordinate 23,726,316 downwards.
AAAGCAACAAAATTAGAATGAAAATAAAATTAATATTTTCGTTTTTGTACAAAGTAACCAAAAACAAAAACTGTTTTCATGTAATTATTTTTTAATCCATATTTACAATTGATATCCTCTAAAATAAACAAAAATTAAAAGATAAAATTTTATAATAATACAAAGTAACGCAGTGAATATGGCGGATGGCAAGTGAACAGTTTTAATGTCAATTTAATGCTAAGGTCTGTACGGGTGTTCACATGTGGCCTGTAATTCAGCCAAGAGTAAAATAGTTTAGCACTTGTGAAATACAAATCAGACATGGATCGATTAGGAGAGTAGTATTGGTTCACATTTGCGTCAGTTACCTAGATAAGTACCTTTATGGATCCAAGCTTTTAGGGTTCCACCGTGTTTATGTTAAAGCCAGTTTGTTCCCTTTTTTAGTTGTTATTCGACGATAAGTACTGAATTAAAATTGTAATTTAAGTAGCTGAGATTATAATTTAATTATATGTATAATACATAAGTTATTGATTTATTCAATATGCGACAAAATACCTATAAATTAGTCGGTACCTATCTAAAGATAATGTATTTTTCTGGCCTAATAATTTAATCACTTCCACATGAAATAGCATTATGTTACGTTAAGTTTAGGTATTTAATATGTTATTGTATCTTTTGTTTTTTTTCCTCAAAAACTGTATGGATAATGTTGTCATTAAGAAACTGATACTTCTATTATAATAAGTATATTTTTCTTGTTTTTACAGAACGAGACTTTCAAAATAGTTCAGACTATAGAGAGAGAGGTGTTGTCGATCTAACGTTCGTTCCTGCACAGTGGAAAACTAAGGAAATTCTATGGTGGCCACCGAGAAGTACTTTTGTACTCCTTGAAATTATAAAAAGATGAAAATTCAAGGCCTGGACCAGGGTGGTACACCCTAAATACTTTAAAAAGGGAACATTAAATAAACATAAAGAAAATTACGTTGTTTTTTTTAGATGCTAGCTGTACCGGTATTTCCTAACTGACTACCTCTGAGAAAAATTGTCGAAATCTGGAATCTTAAAAAGTATCGAAAGGTATTCATTTATTATTAAAAAATAATCTTGGATTTCTCTTAATAAATCTTCTTTATTTTTAGGTAAGTACCAGAAACATATAAAACAACAATATTAATTTTGTCGCAACCATATTAGTCCCGAAAATGGGTAGGTTATAAGAAGATTTTTGTAGAAGGGCATTTTTGTACCTACTCAGTCTAATGTCATCAAACACACTGACCTCTAAGGCTTTTTTGTATTGTTTTGTTAATATGTGCAATTATTATTTATTGTTACTTTGATTGAAATCCGACGTAAATTTGAAATTTTATTTTATTTCAACTATGTGACGTATATTTTTATTTTGTGAATGACATTTTATTCTTTTCTGCTGCAGCATTGTTACTTTTATCTTAATTTTTGTAATATGGGTTATGTCTGAAATAAATTAATTTCATTTTATTTATTTATTTATTAATAAATATAACATACGGAACCCGTCGCGTCCAATATTCCATTCGCGCATGCCGACACTTGGATACATGCTGTTATTCGAGTGTATGGTAAACACCTGACTAATAGGGGAAAAGTGAATCTGTATGCAGCATAAAGCATTAAATCTTTGTTAAATAACTTCACAAAGTAACTGATTATGTTATAGTGGGTGATATGTTCTCTCTTAAAATGCAACGGTTGTATAGTCCACGTGTGGGCTATTATTCAGAACACTTACAGCTAATAGGGTACTGCACTACTAAGCGCTCAATAACAGTGACTTTGTGGCGTGTTTGTGGTGCTTAATAGAATTACTGTACAGAAAAAAGCATTATAGTTGGCCACGTTTTTTTCGAAACAGCTGTTGCAACACAGGTGAATACTAATAAGTCTTTATAAATGCTTAGATTACCGCTGTGGGCCTTAAGTGACAATTTATAATGCAGTTCTGTGCTACTTGGGTACACTTCTCTATTAGTCGTCATGTCGGTGAAACTAATAAAGTAAATAATTAAACATCGGCTGTTCATTCTACTGCTGGTATTCTACATTAAAACTCTGTAATTTAGCATAACAACATAACATTACGTCTTGTTTCCCCGAAGAGTTATGCAGAGGTGTACCTATAGTACCCCCACATTTCGACAGATATGTTTAAGTCCCATGTAATAGGTGGCGAGCCTATTGCCATCAACCGGGCACAAATCCAGACTCCGGGCTATTACTGAGAAATTCCAGATGGAAAACCCAATAACACTGCCCGACCGGGGAAACGAACCCAGGACCTCATGCTCAGCAGTAGCGCTTGCTACCACTAGACCAACGAGACAGTCTTTGTAATTTATGAAATGAAAATTACCACTTTATTACAAAAACTATTTATATAAGCTTTTTTATTAATCCCTAAATCAGGTCCAGTAGCAACAGCGGACACACCCGAACTAGAGTTCGTGCGTCATCGTGCGCTCGTAGAGAGAGAAGGCATGCGGCGTGCGCGCGCCGCCTTGAAACGGAGGAAGGCGGCTCTTGTGGAGACTAGGGCGTCGTTGTCTCCGCATAGGGCTCCTTCGGTAAGTTAAATAAATAAAAAATTAAATATCTTTATGACAGCCAACACAACGTTATCTGATCCCAAACAAGGCAGAGCCTGTACTATGGCAACCAGACAACTGATAAACATACTTATATATTTCTAAATACATACATATTATAGATAAATTACACCCAGACACTGAACAAATGATTGTGCTCATCACACAAACATTTGTCCTGGGTGGGAATCGAACCCACGACTTCAGTCTTAGCAGTCAGGGTCACTAACCACTAGACTAACAGGCCAGTATGAGTATGAGGTTGTATGAGTAGAATACATTACAATTGTACACAGCGCATATCTTAAAATGGTGGGCAGAGAGGAATTGTAACATACCGCAGGTGTATAAAAAAAAATGGTAAAAACAAAATACGCGATATCGAGTATTCAAAGGACAATTGGCTTGATTTTACAGCGCTGCCATCTTTAATCGTAAGTTATCTTTCAAATGGATGCACATTTTTTATGATTGGACAAGAATTAGAAATATATGAGAGGGGCACACAGATTCTGTTTTTCAAGAAGTAAATATACTTAAGTGGGAAGCGCAAGGGTAGCAAAAAATTTAGGAGAATTTGAATTTCGTGGGCTACTTACTTTAACGCAGCCCGCTTAAGTTGTATTAAATTAATTATATTATTTTATTGCACATGGGCACTTATGAAAAGTCAGAGGCACGGTGAACGTGCACGATTCAATTGATCTCGAAATCGTTTTCGATAATTTTATTTTTTAGTATTTGGCTTTTACAATATTTTTATATTACAAAGTTAATATGTATGGAAAGACAATGTAGGTTTACCAGGTATTTAACTAAATAGAAAATGGTCAACTGTGTACTAGCTGCTGGTCGCGGCTTCGCCCGCGTGGATGTTGGAAATTATTCCACGGGAACATACTACGTTTTAAATAATTCCCACGGGAGACAAAAGTAGTCTATAACCTAAGCTATCTGTCAGTTAAAGACCCGTAAAAACCAATCTAGAAGACAGATAATTGTATTGATCAATTTATTTATTTATGAAGAGATTACAGAATTCTTGTACTTACTTTTATGCACTAAAATACCGTTTTGACGGTTTGTCTGTGTAAAGTGAATTAGTGCGGATAATTAATGCGGATATTATGTTATTTAGTAGTGCATCAGTGAGAATATAGGTCGTTGTTATTTATTGGGTTACTAGTTTTTGCCAGCGGCTTCGCCTGCGTGTATGACTTAAATTTGCTGCCGGAATAACAAGTATCCTATGTGTTCATCTCGGTTATAAAGTATCTGTTTTTCAAAATTCATTCAAATCCGTTCGGCCGTTTTTCCTTGATTCTGTAACCGATATCCCAACTTTCACTTCTTAACGTAGTATAAAACAAAGTCGCATTTCTTATACGTTTATATCTTTTAAACTATGCAACGGATTTTAATGCGTTTTCCATAATAGACAGATTGATTGAAGAGGAAGGTTTATTATGTACTAGCTTCTGCCCGCGACTTCGTCCGCGTTAAATTTCTTGTTCCTCCGACCCTTCTTTTCGCATCGAATCGCCTACCCGTGCGATTTTCCCCGTTTTTGCAACATTTTTCATTACTGCTCCGCTCCTCTTAGTTATAGCCTATAAGCCTTTGTCGATAAATAGGTTACCCAACACAAAAAGAATTTTTCAATTCGGACCAGTAGTTCCTGAGATTAGCGCGTTCAATCAAACAAACAAACAAACTCTTCAGCTTTATAATATTAATAGTATAGATAATACGCGGGCAAAGACGCTGGCAAAAGCTAGTTATTAATATTCGTAGGATCGATTTTAGGGTTGCTTATTCTATACCTGTATAAAAACAGGAGGAACGTGAAGTGACAGAACTTGAGGTGGCCCTCCACCGGGCGCGGGCGCTTCTAGGCGAGAAGGAGATCAGGTTGCGACACATCGAACGAGCACTGCGGCGACTGGCAGAATCACACCCGCCACCACTCATACAGGTTCTGCTGACGACCTAATTCCAATCTTATTTTGTGCTGTATAAAGTGCTTTTTCATTTTTTTTCGTTTTCGTTTCAAGCAATTTTCAACTTTATTTCGTTCGAAATTTATTTTGTTCGCCATAAAGTGCTTTTTCATTGGATTTTGTTTTAAGCAATGTTCGGCTTTATTTTGTTACCAATAGGCTTGTTTTGGTTATTTTCTTCGCTGCAGTATTTTATTTTCTGCTGGTCGTCTTTTGTTCATTTTTCAGGTTATAATTTTTCGTATTTCTGTGGTCGTTTTAATTATTGGTTTATCTACTGTCGCCTTTTTCTCAATTTCTTTTATGTTCGTCTTGCCTGTAGTTCAAATTAATTGTTTTGCAAAATTTTATTTTATTTTAACATTCCATTCGTATTTTTTCTGTAACAAAGCTTGTTTACATTTCCAATGTTATGTACGTTAAAGTAGAAACTATAATCGAAACTCGTCGGTGTTTCCAGTAAAAATCTTCCTGCGAGAACTTAAGACACGGACATTTGCAATAAAATCGCGACGGGAGCGCCAGAAGTTGAATATCGAACACTGTTTTTTTTTTCGAAGTGCTGAGACTCGTGCTGCGCTCTGTTGGATGCTCTCAACGTTCAGTTTAACAGAGAGAGTTGGAAACCATCCCGCCGCGATTTTATTTCGATATAAACATGGGAATAGTTGCAGTTAGTTTGAAGCGAGCTTTCATGTCACTTTTGATATTATTGTCAGCTTACTTCAAGCTTACTTGACCAGGGTGAGGTTTTTACAGAATAAATCAGCTGTTCAAACAGAAGAGTTTTCAATTAGAAGTGAAACAAAATATTATTTGGTTCTATTATAGTTGAATTTAGAATACCTATTTAAACTTCCTTCGAATGATTATCAGATAAAACAATAAAAAAAATGTGTATGTCAGCTTCGACGCACAACTGCAGTTATTAACTCCTTACGAACTATTATAAAATATATAGATAAGCAAACTTAACATAACGCATAACGTAACGAAGAAAGTTTGATTTTATTGCCTATAAATTGTCATACCCCTTTTTTTTGGTAGGAAATCATCAAATGACGTCTCCCGCTCTGGGTGGAGCTCAGACTTTTACTGACTAAAACCCACCCGTGTTCCTTCAGTTGCCTATATGCCAGGGCCACGGTAACTCTTTCCAATAGAGCTCGCGACCCTGGCAGAAACTGTCATACCCCAGGGTATAGGCTTAAAATCTTATTCCTTTAAACGAGCAATTATTGTATATATATAATCTGAATCTCGGAAACGGCTTCAACGATTTTGTAAACTGAATTTCAACGATCATGAAATTTAGTTTACAGGGGGTTTCGGGAGCGATAAATCGATCTAGCTAGGATTTATTTTTATAAAATGTCGCTTTATTCGTGTTTTCAATGACCAACTTTATCGATAATAATCAACTTGAACATAAACTTATTATTTTAAACACAATTTACCAAAAAATACCGAGCAAGGCTCGGTCATCCAGATATTGGATTCTAAAGGAATAAACTCCAAAAATCTTAATCTTCTATCTTCGAATACCAGGAGGCGACGACTAGCGAGGCGTCGTCGGGCAGCGAGGCGGCGCCGGCCGAGGCGGGCGGCGCCGTGCTTCGCTCTCTGCGCGCTCTGCACGCTGACGTCAGAGATATCTGGCGCGCGCTCGACGCAAGGCGACCTCATACTGGTGAATATTATAATATTTCAAAAGTATTTAAATTTTTCGTGTGGTGCCGGACGTAAAGAATAGCACCATCCCATTTCTTCCCGTGGGTGTCGTAAGAGGCGACTAAGGGACTTACTAAAGGATGGGCAGCAGCGTTCTCTACGCGTTTTTCGACAATACTGCGATCGCCAAACCGCCTGCCAAGCGTGGCGATTATGGCAAAGCCCCCCAAATTGGGGGAGGCCTATGTCCAGCAGTGGACGTCTTTTGGCTGAAATAATGATGATGATTTAAATTTACTAGATTCTACTATAAAATTTACTACGTCATGGGTACCAGGAGAGCAAGATCAATGAAGAGAAGTGCACAGAATTTACTGTTTACTTTTGTCGTTTGGTTTCAGTTACAATTTTTGTATTTATTGAAACCAAGTAACCTTAAATGTATTACAAAATGTATTTTTAAGGGTGTGATAGTTATAGATTACCTATTTCCAATTGTCTTTGTTGTTCGATCATCTTATCCCTGTACTGTAGATGTATTTTGTTCATATTGTCTAAATGTTGCTTCTCTGCTAATTCGATGTCTTGTCGGTTTCGTTCCTCAAATTCTAATTTCGTTTGTTCTAGGGTTTGTCTGTGTGTTTTTTCTGCTAAAGCTAGAGCCTAAAAACATACAAAAAGAATCTATAAGAACAAAAAATTTTTCGCTGTTAAAAAAAAAGAAAACGCGCCAAATCCGTTTAGGTATTTAGGGCAAATTTCAACAATGGAACTGAACGCAATCGAGTTCCATTGATGAAATTCACTGACAACGAACTGATCCAAGAATTGCAAGCAAAAGAATATATTAAAACCTTACCTCTTCCATCTCCCTCCGATGTGTCTCAACCTGTTCACTCAATCTCATTCTCTTATCCGCTAAAAACCTCTCTTCGGCTTTTCTTGCAACTCTGCCCTTAACTTCCTGTCCCTAACCGACCACTCTACTCTAATACTCTCCAACTCTTTCTGTAAAGCTAACTCCAGTCTTCTCCTCTCATCTGCTTTGTTCCTCTCCATCAAATCTCTTGTTCCCATATCAGGAATCATGGGAGACTTTATAGGCTTTTGAAAAGACTCTTCTTGGGTCTCAAATTGGTATACTACAACTACATTGTCTGAGCTAGATTTACCTTGAGATAGTATTACTCCGTCTAACCTAGGACTCGTTAGGCCTTTTCCTAGACTTGACGCGGAGTCTGAAGATTTTATTTGAGGTGATAATGACTTGTTTATCGATTTAAAACTAGATAAAGGACTCCAAGGTTTAGAGGCGAAGTCAAGTCGCGGTGACCTCATTTCTGAACCCAAACTAGGTGTTGGCGATACTTTGATTTGTGAAGACTTTATGTTCGAAAGTTCGTGAGATTTCGACTTCGACTCATCATCTCGAGTGGAAGTTTTCTTCGAGTCTTCAGAATCAGATGGAACTGCCTTCGAAAAGTCTAATATAGGAACTTTTATTTGAGGTATTTGTATATTTTCACTTGAACGAATTTTATCTGAACTTACTGACTTTTTCTCCGAATTTTCTTCAGATTTCGAACTGTCTTTCTCTACTTCTTTTTCATTAATATTTTTATCCCTTTCGTTAGAATCGTCTAGGTCATTTAGGTCTAGATTAGCGAACTCTCTGTCTGGAGAATCTATTGATGTTTCAGATTCTATACTCTCCATTAGATTTATTGATATTTTGCTCTTTTGAGGTATCATTGGTGATCTGTAAAAAATACTAACGTTATATTCGTTGACATGCACTAAGACGGTATTCGCTCTTGGAATATTTTGTATAGGTACTTAAGTTTCTAAAATAAAACGAGTCACTTATTTTAGACTAGGCTTAGAACCAGCACTTTTTGAACACCTAAATTACTTATGACAGTCCCCCAAAACGTGGTGACGAGTGGGCCTTCACCACTTACTAGTATTTACCGATATGTGAAAAGTAGGTCCTTTCTGGCGCCTATAGACATTTATAATACCAGAAAATTCTAAGCTTCATTGTGAATGCAGTTTACATACCTTGGCCTGGTCTCTTTTTCAGACAGCCCAGGTTCCTCTAAACTAACAGGTAACGTATCTATATCGCCCGGTCTTACTAAGTCGGATATCTTCTGGAAGTTCTTCTGAAATAGGTCGGGTTTGATATAGTCTCCTGGTGGTGGTCTTAAGACACGTCGTCGTGGTGAAGTACCGCGGACGTGGCTTTCACTTTCTGAAATCATATGTTAGAATTTGGTATATTATTGTTATAACTAGATTTGGAACTAAAATTGGTGTTGTATGGCTTAACTGCTGAGTACAGTTAAGTCATTAAAAATTTCACTATTTGGGGTGCTACACGTCCTGCAAGGGTCGCGAGATTTGTTCGAAAGAGTTACCGTCGCATAGGTAACTGAAGGAACACGGGTGGGTTAGTCAGTAAAAGTCTGACACACCCTGCCGTTCTGCCGGGGTCGCGTGATTGTTCGAAAGAGATACCGTGACCCTGGCACATGGGCAACTGATGGAACACGGGTGGGTTTTAGTCAGTAAAAGTCTGACACGCCCTCCCGCTCCGCCCAGAGCGGGAGAAGTCATTTGATGATTTCCCATACTGAAAAAAAAAAAAAAAGGGTGTGATCTGGGACATCAAATTCACCAACTTTTAAGCGAGAGCGACATTATCCCCTTTATTCATAAACGTTGATTAAAGTTAAGAGACGTTTAAACATCAAAAATGTATGGTTAAACAGCAGCTAATCATTACTTAACTTTAAACAACGTTTATGAATAAAGGGGCATATTCGCGAAACAAAGATCCGCCACTTCTTAAATTTGAGTCGAGTATTTATTGAAGTTTTGTATGAGATAGCTAATGAAATATGAAGAATGTATTTAGAATTAAAAACAAGGAGACATTTATGCTCATTGGGCATCAATTTTTTTTCGCATCGCTGTCAACAGGTTAATTGCCAAATGTACAAAGACGTAGAAAAGCAAAATAAATAACGATTATCCTTTGTTTCACAGCCTCACCAGAAACTAGTTCGTGCAACGCTGCCACAACATCACAAACACGAATGACATTATCAGCTGTAAGTACTGACAAATTCAACAAGTTCTAATAGATATTGTTTTCTATTTTGTGTTCGTATCCTGTCTTATTTTTTAAGCATTCTTACCTATGTTCTCCATCGACAGTGATGTTTTTCGAACTTTCGAGACGTGGATTGTGACACCGTGTTGAAAGATATTTATCTTTATATTAATACGTGAAGCACAAACTTTTAACGAAAATTGCTCAGACGGTGGAGTATGAAATTTGGCACAGTTCTAGTTTATATGGAGGAGTGCAGAAAGCTTATATTCTGTAACATAATGCATTAGTTCAAACTTAAATATAAATGATTTATAGTCGAATTTCCCCCTCTCGGCGACCGCTAGTTTCTGTAAATTGCTCTAAAAAACACTTTAATACTGCTAAAATAAATTATATTTAAAAGTAGATGAGGTCGATGTATCCTATCGGACTGCTCAGAGAAGAAATTTGAATAATTAAATGACTTTTGATTTGGGAGAAACACCGAAACAAACTCGGAGGTCACAGTCTCTTTTAAAGTCCGTACATTTTGGTCTGGTCTTATGAGGACCGTACATATGTGTTTAAAATGGTCTTTTGAACAAAGAATCACATAGATTTTAATGGACCTGTCCAGCTACTGCACGAATTTGTCAGTAATCGTGTAGCGTCAACTATTGCATCTTAACTTTCCACGAGCAACTACCCATGAGTACAGTACTGTATATATCTCAACATACATATATACTTACTACAGGGACGGACGTACGGACTTTAAACGAGACTGTATAGACTGACAGCCATAGTTCATTGTAGCTCAACTAACTAACTTCATTTCATTTACTAATCAGTCTACGATATCAAAACTATCTAGTGTTAGGTATTTTTTGCAGCCCTATATTGCCCTTTAAACAGATACGTATACTTTTCTAGCCGGAACCAGTAATGCAAGATAACTCAGACGGTGGGGTGGCTGAGAGGGCTCGGGGGCTCAGAGCTTGGCTGCAGACAGCACCTTAAGAAGAGGTACCATCTAACAAGGTTGTACTACGAGTATGTACCTACTGACGTTTATCTAGTAAAGTTCGTTATGAATCTTGAAATATTTGTATGGAGTATTCAGGAAGCTGTTTTCTTCTGATTTTACTTAGAAAGGTATTCCTCAACATGCGCTAGAATATTCGTCTTATATTCTATTCTAAAATAGGGCTTTTTATTAATAATAAACGGTTTTATTTACCAGAAATCTCAATCTTACTCCTTTGGTAATAAGGTTCAAAGGGGTGGGATTGCATGAAGTTGATTTTTGAACACAAAAGAATAAATGTGGCAAAACATCAAAAATATTTCAATAGCTTGTTTTGGTACTTATTTCAAGATCCATAATCGTGATTCTAATTCGAAATTCGAACAACTTAATTGACGTGTTCGCACAAAATTTTGCATTTAAATAAATCAACATTATAAGTTGTTTAATACATATTAAGATTAAGTATTTTTATTGTATGAGACATATAATATTAAAGAAAATGCATTCGTCTTATGGCCGGTACAGACTTGGTGTAGCAAGAGAGACACGCGCTAGAAAGCCCTCTTTTCATAGAAAACGCGCTTCGACAAGTCCGTGCCAGCCCTTATTATTATTACTTAAACAAATTGTTCTATTAATTATTAAAAACAATAAAATGTTTTTAAACGCTTTTAGTATATCGAATGGAAACACCTTCGGCCATAAAGAGGTATACAATAATAAAATAAGATTTTTTGTCGAAAAAAATAGACAAGTTCTATGAAAATTGAAGTTATGTGTGATCTGGATAGTAGAGTGACTTGATGAACAAATCTTATAATTAGCCAAATAATAAATTTTTAGATTTAAGTAGTTACTTCTAGTCAATATCACTCATAGATGTGTTGAAATGTGCTAGTTATGACTTAAACGTCTGTGTATTAATTATAGATAAATTTAATACCGGTCAAGTAATGTACCCTGGATAGTATTGGAATATATTATTGTCCCCAAGTAATTGGGACAAGAATGTAGTGATAAAAATGATTTGACGGAATATACCGTACTTATCAAGAACGTGTTATTCTGACGCAAAAGTAAAGAAACATTATCTTTGCCTGTGAAAGGAAGATTAGTTAACACGGTAGCTCCAAATCTAAAACAAATTTTATTTAAAAAATCTGGTGTAATTTAAAAATGGGTTTGTATTCGACCTGTGAATCATTTTTTCTATGTTTTTCCTTCTTTAAAACCTAAATTCATGTTTTCAAAATAAACCAGTTTTTCATTTCGAGCCAAATTCACTTTGTATTAAGAGATAACATTTAAAAATACAATCCTGAAAAAGAAGTAAATATTATAAAAACGCAAACGAAGAAAAATAAAACCAAGGAACTGAGATCTGACTTTATTTCAACATGATCGTATTTTTGCAGCGACCGTGTTAAAACATCGATACTTATTTAAAGATATATGAATAATTATTAATAGTGTACCGAAATAATTCTTTAAAAATAATGATCGATAATAATTCGACTTCTTTCGCACAAAACATTCCAGGCCAAGTGAGAGTAGTTTTATTATATTTACTAATTACTTATATTCGACTTAAGAATTTAATTGCATTTAATATTATATTCTGTGCCAGATTTACTACGCATTTATTGTAGAATATAACCCACCTATTGACATAATGTATACATTCCAGATATAGGGTTGCCAGGTCATAAAACCGAAAAGCCGGACAGACCTGCCAGTTTAGCCGGACATTTGGGTAAAAAGCCGGACATTTGGGTAAAAGGCCGGACATCTTTAATTTTTTAGTCTTAAAACATGGTTGGCAGACACCTGCCAACAAAAAATTTTGAAAATCTGATTTTCCTTTGAAATTTAGTAGTAATAACACGAGAAGGACAGTGCTAGTTTGCTCACTTGCCCTAGCAATACAAGGTGGGGTGAAAACAAAAATGATCATATTTTAAAAAGCCTACCAAAAAGCCGGATAGGCCGGACATCATCTAATTTAGCCGGACATGCAACTAAAAAGCCTGACTGTGTCCGGCTTTATCCGGACGCCTGGCAACCCTATCCAGATATCATTTTATGAGATATGGCTCTGTTTTATTAGTGCACAGTGTTTTGTTTATAATTTCGTAGTAGGTAGGTAACCGCAACGGCTTGTAAACTGAAAACACCAGTTTTTTTTTTTGGGTGGGACCTCATTAAATGACGTCTCCCGCTCTAGGGTGGAGCGGAAGGGCGTGTCAGACTTTTACTGACTGTGTTCCTTCAGTTGCCCATGTGCCAGGGCCACGGTATCTCTTTCGAACAAATCTCGCGACCCTGGCAGGAAAACTCTAGGTTAGCCCGAGATTTCACAGCATTATTAAGTAAGTACTAAAAGCTGCGTCACTGAACGGCATAACTAATGTGGAGCTGGAGATGTACATGAACATATTCATTTATGACGCCTTTAATTCCCTACCTAGTCACCTATATAAGGTTTATCTATTCATACACGAAATATTTTAAGAGGTACACCTGTAGGTGGTAAAGAAGCTATAGAAACAAAAGAAAATTTTTATCTAAGCGTTTTTGAATTTTCGTAATTATTATAATTTTAAAACTGCTTGAGAAGTTTTGCATAAAACCTTTACTCCAAATTCTATGAAAGGCCCTCCTGACACTGCGAGGGCGGTGACCGGACGGCACGAGCATGGTCGCGGTGTCTCGGGCCGTAAAAAATAAGAAGGAGCCAGTATTTCTCATGTGCGTCAAATTATTTATAAATATTAAATTTTGAAAAAAATACACTTAAAAAACTTTTTGTACGTTGCTATAGCTTCTTTACCACCTACAAGTGTACCTCTTAAAATATTTCGTGTATGAATAGATACACCTTATACATATATAAGGTGTATCTATTCATACACGAAATATTTTGCATGAGAAATACTGGCTCCTTCTTATTTTTTACGGCCCGAGACACCGCGACTATGCTCGTGCCGTCCGGTCGCCGCCCTCGCAGTGTCATGCGGGCCATTCATAGAAATTTGGAGTAAAGGTTTTATGCAAAACGTCTCAAGCAGTTTTAAAATTATAATAATTACGAAAATTCAAAAACGCTTAGATAAAAAAATTATTTTTGCTTCTATAGCTTCTTTGTCACCTACACGTGTACCTCTTGAAATATTTCGTGTATGAATAGATACACCTTATATAGTACACCGATATTTTGCTAGTTATCTTTAAGTCCCAAGCCACATGAGGCGAGCCTTCTGCCATCAACCGGGCACAAGCGAGAAATTTCTGATGAACCTTTCTCGGGACCTCATGCTCAGCAGTAGCGCTTGCGACTACTAGACCTACGAGGAGATGTACCTTCCTAAAAATATTCTTCAGTAAACATGGTGACCCCCCTCCCCCAAAATCTTAGGCTGCGACCGCGCCTGGACTTCCTTAGCCCACTATACTTTGAAAGTAGTGCAGTAAAAGCAAAGCTTTGCTTTACTTAGCTTAAAAATATACCAAAAAATTTGAAAAAATAATCTAGAAACTAGATTATTACCCTACAAAAAAGGAATTTACTTTATTGTGAACAGTGCATCTAATTTTAGAAGTCAGTACGAGCAAAAATTTTATAGCTTTGGGGCGGCAAATGTGTAAATCCAGCACTGATAGCCGGTATGCAAATTGGCTCTCCGAACTTTAACACATGGATTGTCACCAAAAGATATCACGAGGGTCGTCGGATATAGTTGAAGTTTAGTAAGAAACAGATGGATGTTTTAATAAAAAACCGGCCAAGTGCGAGTCGGACTCGCGCGCCGAGGGTTCCGTACAAACCTGTAGGTATTTTCGGTTTAAAAAAATATATATTTTTTTAATTTTTATATTTCAGTTGATTGAATGTAAGGTAAATTGCGGTTTACGATTTATGACGTTTTAAAAAAAAAACTACTCACTCGATCTCGTTCAAACCAATTTTCGTTGGTAGTTTACATGGTAATGTACATCATATATTTTTTTAGTTTTGTCATTCTCTTATTTTAGAAGTTACGGGGGGGGGGGGACACACATTTTACCACTTTGGAAGTGTCTCTCGCGCAAACTATTCAGTTTAGAAAAAAATGATAAAAGAAACCTCATTACCATTTTTGAAGACCTATTCATAGATACCCCACACGTATGGGTTTGATGAAAAAAAAAAACATTTTTGAGTTTCAGTTCTATGTATGGGGAACCCCAAAATTTATTGTTTTTTTTTCTATTTTAGTGTGAAAATCTTAATGCGGTTTACAGAATACATCTACTTACCAAGTTTCAACAGCATAGCTCTTATAGTTTCGGAATAAAATGGCTGTGACATAGGGACGGACAGACAGACAGACAGACATGACGAATCTATAAGGGTTCCGTTTTTTGCCATTTGGCAACGGAACCCTAAAAAATGAAAAATAAACAGTTCGTTTATCAAATTAATGTGTATATTTAATCATAATTTCCTTGAACTTACACAGTCGCCAATTACCTGTTAACCAGCAAATTTATAAATAGGTGATAACACATAATAATACAACTAAAGGCTCTAGAATTTAGGAATTATGGTAAACTACTTAATAAACTCCAAAATATATCCGACGACCATTGTTACCTCTTTTATCTCTTTTATTGACTACACTCAGTAATACTCACCACATGTTACCATTTGGTTCCAAAAAATGTTATTGAGAACCACAGTGTTTTTACTAGCCATGATTTATGTAAATACCGTATTGAATTAGTGGTAATTGGTTGATCTAGTTTTTTTTTTCGTCGAAATAATATCCAAAACATTGCGCGCTATCAGACTCAAATATCAGCGTTTTTCGCATATCGTTTGAGCAAATAATAAATAAATCGTATGTAGTGTCTTATCTTGGCCTCCATTGTAACTTCGTACGTAGGTAGGTACTATTGTATTCCCTCGCTAGGCGGGGCGACTGAGAAACACCATTGTGTTTGTGTGCCGTAGAAAGTTCACCATAGTCAATAAACTGGTCACCTATGGCCTGATTTATCAATAGTCAATAACTTTTACCTGAAGAATAAATACGGTGGTTTGACGTAATTTCCATTCGAAAGCCGTCAAACCACCATTTTTATTCTTTAGATAAAAGTTATCTGACGATTGAAAAATCGGTCATAAGAAAAGAAAATAAGATCGTTTTGTTCGGTTATTCTTTTACTCCTCTTGCCATTTATTTATATAATTTATTGACACGTAGGTGAAATTGTCCTTTGAAATTCGAATATGAGCCATACTTACGCGCTACAAGCTTATTGTGGCGTGTGGCCAACGTTGGAACCAACGATGCCATCTTGTTTTTGAATACATTTGAAGTGACATTTCACAAAACAATCGCACAAATTAATGTTTACCAACATCGTACCAACATCGCCCCCGTGTCAACGTCACAAGGTCGCCACAAGATCATTGTAGCAGTGTTATTCAATGGGGAATGTCGGGTAAATCTAATTATTGATGGCGTGATCAGAGCTAGCTCCCTGAGGCCTACAGTAAATTTGTAATTTTGTTCATTCATTCGTTTTAATGAGTTAGGTTCTATCTCAATATTTCGATGTTTTCAGTCATTTAAATCAAATATTTGACATGGAAAGTGCCGAAATTTAAAAATATTTCCAACATAACCTCGAACTCTGAATATTTTTTTTATCTGTAGGAATCACTTCCAAGTTACAATCTTCTAATTTAGGGGTCTTTCTGGAAATGGTGAACTCCATTTTCGGAGTATTTAGGAACACAACAACGCGTCATATTCGCAAAAATAAAACACCTCTCGTTTTATATTATTCGCTTGTACTGGGAACTAGCTACGACAGCGCATTTTGACAGTTGCCTTCCCCATTGAATCTCTCTCTCTCTTGGTCTGGAAGACCTAATTTTTCACATAAGTGTTGATAATAAATTGTTGGTAAAACTTTGACTGCAGTGAATTTTCCACGACAAAGTATGAAGGCACTGTGATAATAATCATTGTTAGGACATATGGTCGTGATTTCGTGATCAGTCATTCATAATTCCATTGTTGTATTAATTCGTCATTCGGTGAAAATTCAAGTTGTTGATCGTGAACCTATAGTAAAGAACTTCTAAATACCTGCACATTACCAAATCTGCTACCTCTGCTGACAAAACAATGTTTTTGAAGGTCATCGAAAAATGAAAAACACTTATGCTCGTAATTAAATCATTTATTCCACATAAAATGTATGTACAATAACTTCAGTAAACTCCGAAGATGTTTATGGGCCGTTTTGTGCCTACAGAGTTTTAAATCGTGAGGACCACGACTTAAATCTGTGAGGCATTGAGTACTTAGTCTAAAAACTCTCTGCACGCGCATTCAAGTAACCAAGGCGTGTTGTTATCGCTAATTAGAAAAAATATTATTGAATATAAAGTTATCGATGAGAGGACTGCGGCCATACGTGCAAGTGAAACGCACAATAGGCGTTGTCCTGCTCTCACATTTTATTTCCGCGTGCAGCAAGTTAAAGTTTTATCATTCATAAATCTAAAGGAATGTAGGAAATACGAATACAATAGTTATCTTCTTTGAAATTAAAATAGGTGGGCGGGTAACAACTGGCTTTTTCACTATAAGAATAAGTAAATGTAAGAACAAAAGAACACTTCTTAATCTATACTATGAAACTCAACCAACTTTAAAAACGTCTCGATAACTACAAATTATGTTCCTAACAAACCAAACAGATCTTCGCTTAAAATATATTTTCTGTATCTACACTTGCTTGCAAAATTCTCCACGCAGTGTTTATGCCAAAATGCCGTTTTGAAAGCTAGTTTAGAATAGTTTAATAATAAAATAAAAGATTTACGAAAAAGGTGCAGTTTTTTTGCAAGCAAGTTCATGTTTTGACCTAGTCACGGTATTTTTGACATGTTTATGTATTCTTCCGGTGCCTGTAAGGTGCTTGATTTTTATTTTTATTAATATTTTCTTCTATTTAAAAACGTTACGTCCAAAATTTATTTACAATTGTATAGTCACGAAATGTATTAATAAAATATTTTGAAGTGCACATTCATTATGGGAGACTTTTACCATTTTGTTTTCTTTGTCATATTCTAATTATAATATAATATAATGGCAAAGGTCTTCCTCTCATTTAATAAGTAGGTTTTTTAAGTGCATAATAACTATGAATTTCAATTATTATAATAGAAACATAATATAAATGGTAATCTACATTATAAAATGTAAAACAATTAAGAATCTCTAAAAAGAGCCAAAAATAATTGTAAAACATGAGTTGAAGTTACAATAATTTGGTATTTCAAAAATGAGACGGCGTTTGCTACAAAAAATATGAAAGTTAGAATATTGGCTTATGGTCCATAATAATTATGGCTGCGATAATTAGATTTTCTGAAGTCCTAACTGGTAATATGATCAGACGCGATGGAGAAGTCTTTGGGCTTTTTTTTGGAGGCAGCATTTACCAAGCGGCTCACACTGCAGAAAACCGCGAGGTGATGCGTCGAATGTTGCCACAGTCCTCAGCATTGAGGTAAAGACGAAGCAGAGATCCTATCATCAACGTTATTTTCAGTCCAATTTTAGTTAATAAAATAAGTAAACTAAATTATTTTAACTTCAACTTCAAGAATCAATCGTTCACAACGATATTCAGCCGAAATAAAATTGAACAAAACAAATTACTATTTGGTTTTATTTAAGTATTTGCCCTTGAGTCCTGTATTGATCATCTGAGTAATAACAGGGATATTACTGTTATAATCGTATTAAACAGGCCTCCTGAAAAGAAAACATTCGTTTAGTTATGATTTTCCAACCTTAGTGAGCATAAACACGAGCGGCAACTGCACAACATTTACTTCAACAAAGTTTAAACTTAAGGGGAAGATATCTCTCATCGATAAAACAATGGTCAGAACTGCTATCTTGAGCCACAAAAGGGATGAATGAAAGGCAATTACATACAGCTGAGATGAGAATGTTAAGAGGGATTTGTGGTGTTACACGAATGGATAGAATAACAAATGAGTACGTAAAAGGGAGGCGGAAAGTGGCACCGATAACTGAAAAGTTGTGTGGGAATCGGTTGTCATGTTATGGTCACGTGATACGGAGGAATGAGGAAAATGTCGTGAGGAAAGTATTGAGTATGAATGTCGATGGCTATAAGAGTAGAGGTTGACCAAAGAAACGATGAGTGGACTGTACGAATTATGATATGGATAGAAAGGGGGTGACTACTGAGATGACGATTAATAGAGAAGTGTGGAAGAGAAAGACACATAGCGCCGATCCCAAATAAATTGGGGTAAGGGAGAATGATGACATGAGCGACAACTGCAGCCATCGACTTTTTTTTTCGCAGCTTGTTTCGTAGGAGATTGTCGGCTGCTTAACCAGCACTGCATGTGACTTCCTCATAAAGCTAGGGCTTGAGAACTGAAAACTAAGCGACTATACGCTAGGGGCACACCCTGTAGGATACGGACCTCGACTTCGGAAAATGGCTCTTAAATACACGAGGGCATGTTGTCGCCGACTGTCCGCCCCTACCCTTGCTCGAGCCAGCCCGTGAAAAACGGAAAAACGGTTTTTCTCGATTTCCGGCAAAACTAAGTCCTATCGAAAAAAGTCAAATGGCAAAGTTGTAGGTAATAAAAAGATCTAAAACTTTTGTACTTACACTTTTTTCACATAACCTCAAAATTTATGTGAAAAAATCAAAAAACCAAGTTTTTGGATTTTTATTTTTATCTTATACAATTTTTTTTTTTTTAACGAAATTTGGTGAAAACATACCTTTTTATGGCCCAAATACGCTGTAATTTATTCGATTAAAAATATTTATTTTTTCACCTTATTTTGAATGAATACCGAAAAAGCACCCTAATTTTCAATCGAAAATTCACCCGTCAAAATATCAGCTTTTATCAAAAAGTTGGTATGTTTTCTGTTCGTGGAAATCTCTACTTTCCGATGGTGAAAAAAAAAAATATTTTACTATAGTAAATCTTCTCAGAAAATGCAAAAAATCGAAAAAAACTCGAATTCGAATTTTATTTTTAATTATTATAAATAATTTTGAGCTATTTATTAAAATTTACACTTTAATTACTCGAAAAAAGTTAGATTACATGCTACATTAATAAAAAAAATTGCAAATCAAAATATACTACTATAATTAACAAACAAATAAGTTAATAAAATTAATATTTAATAAGACATCTACAATATTTGGAGAAAGTTGTCGAATCTTTTTTAAATTTTATGCGTAGATGCCTATTTATAACTATTTTAAGATAAATTATATTATATACCTGATTGACCTACGAAAAATTGTAGCCCATCAAAAGGTATTTCATGGAGAGAAGTGGGGAAGGGGCTAGGCGGGTCTGGGTCTTACTACATACATACCTACTATTTCGTAGCAGCTGTTACAACCGTTAGCCTAGCCAGTATTCGAAATACAGTACAGTATACAACATCGTTTATAAAAATACACGTGCACGCTGAGTTTCTTGAAGATAATTGTGACAAGTTTACTTAAAAAAAAAAAAACTTTTCGACTGCATAGGAAGGTAAATACTATCTCTATTTTTATCTGTATCAATCAACTCAAACATTAAAATGGTAATATTTTCATTAAAAAATAGTATGCTTAACGTAACATAACCTAAATATTAAAATTAAATGATATTTTAGTACAAGATTAAAAAATAATAATCTCCTTAATTTTGCACAAACAAATTTAGTTAATCCCATGAAAAAAAAAAAAAATTCAAAATACATAAAAAATATATTAAAAATCTATAAAAAATATACAAAATATATATCGTAAATATATTTTTTTTATATTTTTAGCTATGTTTTTTATGTCTTTTAAGATATATTTTGAATGTATCTAAAATATATTTAAAATATATGAAATATACATGAAAATCGGCCAAAAGTTAGTTATTAAAAATATATTTGCTATACATATTTTTTATATATTTATACATTTATTATAGATTTTTAATATATTTATACTTAATATATTTTTTATACATTTTGACATTTATTTCTTTAATATTTCGTTTAGTGCTATCCAGCAAGAAAAGAATCGACAATAAATACAAAAAATTTGAGACTTTGACATCAGCTTTTATTCATCGAAGTTGTCAAAGTCAATATAATGATGAGACTGCAATAGCTACATTTTGTAGTTCAAGACAAAAAAAAGCAAAGGAAGGAAAAGAAGTAATTAAAGATGCTCTTGGATTTAATTTTGAATCTCATTGCTTTCTCTGCGGTGGATTTTTCGGTAATATTTCAAAAGAAAAAATTTCATGTGTTCAAAGCAACGATACAAGAGATAATATATTACAGTACATTCAAAAACAAAACACATTAAATGATTTCGATAAAAAGATTTCAGCTCGTTTGAAAAATGTGCCTGATTTAGTCGAGTTTTTTTCGATTTTTTGCATTTTCTGAGAAGATTTACTACAGTAACATATTTTTTTTTTTCACCATCGGAAAGTAGAGATTTCCACGAACAGAAAACATACCAACTTTTTGAAAAGCTGATATTTTGACGGGTGAATTTTCGATTGAAAATTAGGGTGCTTTTTCGGTATTCATTCAAAATAAGGTGAAAAAATAAATATTTTTAATCGAATAAATTACAGCGTATTTGGGCCATAAAAAGGTAAGTTTTCACCAAATTTCGTTAAAAAAAAAAATTGTAAAAGATAAAAATAAAAAACCAAAAACTTGGTTTTTTGAATTTTTCACATAAATTTTGAGGTTATGTGAAAAAAGTGTAAATAAGTACAAAAGTTTTAGATCTTTTTATTACCTACAACTTTGCCATTTGACTTTTTTCGATAGGGCTTAGTTTTGCCGGAAATCGAGAAAAACCGTTTTTTACCCTTAAAAACTCACCCCCATCCCCGACCTCAGATCGCCCGTAAATTATTTTTCCTTTCATTTTTATAATATTCCCCTCCTTTTCTAATGGGTTTCATCCTACTATTTTTTTTTTTGGTTTAAAAAATTATCGACCCTGGTCTAATTGTCAACGGCTGTAGTTGTCTCTGCCATTGAAATGTGTTGCTCGTGTGTATAAGCACTTAAGACTCATAGAATAGTAGGAATCACTAGTAGTGAGTTTAGAGTAGTTTACTGAAAGTGCTAAGCTCGTAGCCAAAGGACTAACTACAAAAGATTGCTATCGACGCGCTAAGAAGAGTAGGGTCAGTAACAATCAATCCTATGAACAACTAAAAATACACGTCCAGTTTCAGACCTTTACCCAGCTGTATTTAGGTCCCATGTTACAGGGGGCGATCCTATTGGCATTCACAGAGCATAAATTCAGACTCTGGGCTGCTTCTGAGAGATTCGTGACCGTGTGGCAAATATTATTTAGCTACAAGCCTCTCCAACCTCCATACTTACGCAATGAAATATTTATTTATGTAAGCAGATCTTATAAGACACTTTTACACGTACTAAATACATACCTACCCTTTAATTTCCTCGCCGCACTATACTGGGCAGCGTGCCCCGTCACTAGTTTGCCTGCCTTACTGATCTCTGGCGTACATACTGCGGCACTTCCGCTAGATGGCGTGTAAGAGAGAGCTGACCAAGCATGCCATAGCTTAGACGTTGCGTTCCAAGCTCCGCCTGAGAAGTCGCGAGGTATCTGGAAAAAAAATGGTTATTTATTCAATTCATTTAAATGTTAAGTTCCATTTAAATCAGCCTATAATGTTCTTACTGGTGGGACCCAGTCCTCTCTGAGACAGTGACTCGGCCTTAAACCACCACGCGGGCCCAGTACTGGTTGGCGGATGTCACGTCTCACAAGGAGAGTACCAAACTTGGGAATCACAAAATCTTTGATTCCCAAGTTTGGTACTCTCCTTGTCAAAATTTTTGGTTCCAGGACATGCCGGTTTCTGCATTATGTTTTCCTTCATCGTTGAGAGAGCAGTGGTGATGAGTGATAATTTTAACTATGTAAAGTGAGTCTAGGCTTCATTAATCGTCATTTTGCAGCCCATCAGGACTACTATGCAAGCTACTTTTGAATACATACCTGCTGATCACCGATAGTCCACGACAAGTTGGGAAGTGGTACACCACCGGCACTACAGTTAAGTGTTACCCGTCCAGACTCTTCGTTGACTGGCCCAACCGTCATTATAGCGTCGGTAGGTGGCACTGTAAGAAGCATAACAATTTTTTTAGTACCTACTGCCTCGTGCCCGCGGCTTCGTCTTTGAGGTCGAAACTGGTCACACGTGAAAGGTACTCTCAGAATAAAATCGTATCGTAAGTGTAACCCTAGCATGCGTAGCATGGTACCACCGTAGAAAGGGGTTTTGTCGACGGAAGAATAGACAAAATGACGTTTCGTGAAGACAGTACGACGGCAGCAAAGTAGAGAGTCAATTGCACTTTTTATGAAATTTACTCTTCGACATGATTCGACTCGGAATTATTTGTTTTTCCTATCATTATTTTTCTGTATAATTCTCAATTTATACTGTTACTAGCTTTTGCCAGCGGCTTCGCCCGCGTGGAGGTCGGAAATTATCCCGCGGGAACATACTACCGGGATAAAAAGTAGCCTATGTCCTTTCTCAGGCTCTAAATTATCTGTGTACCGAATTTCATTTAAATCGGTTCAGTAGTTTTAGCAGGAAAGCGAGACAGACAGAGTTACTTTTGTATTTATAATATTAGTGTGGAAGTGTGGATTAAGTCACACAAAGACAACTATATATTTTTTCTCAAAGTGTCGAAGTACTATATTTTGGAACAAAAAAATATTACGGTAGATAATATTGGCCTTGCTAATGCCATATTAACTAAATGATGTAAAATAGGAGAATATAGCTTTATTCTTCTATTATTATCACAGTTTTGCGTTCAAAACGCTCTTTTTTAAACGGTTTTATTTAGCTCACCCCGTTTGTTTTATTTATTATTCTTGGGTCAAATTTAGTAATTCAAATTTCACCCTCTTCCTGTCAACCGATTAATCTGAAATTTTGTATACACTTTGGATTTTGGTGACAATACAATTATGTTTATTCATTATCATTATAAATTCAAGATGGCCGCCGCTACAAAATGGCGGATAATTTATGTTTTATTAATCCCATCAATATGGGTATCAAATGAAAGGGCTTAACAAGCAGAATACAATATACTATAAAAAATTGAAATACAAGATGGCGGCCGCTACAAAATGGTGGATAACGTAGGTTTTATCAATCCCATCAATATGGGTATCAAATGAAAGGGCTCAACAAGCAGAATACAATATACTATAAAAAATTGAAATACAAGATGGCGGCCGCTACAAAATGGCGGATAACGTAGGTTTTATCGATCCCATCAATATGGGTATCAAATGAAAGTGCTCAACCAGTATAATACAATGTACTATATAAAATTAAAATCCAAGATGGCGGCCTCTACAAAATGGCGGATAACTTAGGTTTTATCAATCCCATCAACATGGGTATCAAATGAAAGGTCTCAACAAGTAGAATACAATTTACTATGCAAAATTGAAATCTAAGATGGCCGCCGCTACCAAATGGCTGATAACAATTTTTTATCAATCCTACCAATATGGGTATTAAAAAAAAGGGCTTGACAAGAAGAATACAGTGCACTATACAACCTCAATATTTAAGATGGGCGCAGCCACCAAATGGCGTATAATAATAAGATTTAAATTTAGAAATTGAATCTGTAATTTAGGTATCTGATTAATCCAGCCTGAATCCACCACTCAAGTCAAGATTTTGTATCGTGTTGAGGACTGTGTGGCGTTAGGGTGGCTAAAAATGATTCGTCGTTAGCGGTACACCACCCAAGTTAAGGTGAAAGGTTAAAACGCGCCGAGAACTGTATGGCATTAGGGTGGATAAAAATGATATGTCGTTAGCGTTTTCCCCTCAAGACTCAGGCGCATCTTGTTGTACATAGCCTTGCCCCTTTATTGGACCTCTGGGGGGGTCGACCGTTTAAATGTCCATTAGTCGTGGGAACAAAATGGTAAAAAAAAATATAAAAAATACAAACACAAATAAAACAGAAACTGCAACACAACGTAAACGAAGGCTTCAAAAAGCGAAAGAAAAGTATAAAGCAAAACGAGCTAAAGAAAGTGAAGGTGATAGAAATAGTCGATTACAGAAACGACGGGAAAAATTAGCATCAAAAACACCTGAGCAATATGAGGCCAGGTTAAAAAAGCAACGTCAGCAATATACACAAATGACGGCGTCAGAAACGCCTGAAGAATATGAAGCCAGGTTAACAAAGCAACGTGAGCGATACACACAGATGATAGCGTCAGAAACGCCTGAAGAATATGAAGCCAGGTTAACAAAACAACGGGAGCGATACACACAGATGATAGCGTCAGAAACGCCTGAAGAATATGCAGCCAGGTTAACAAAACAGCGGGAGCGATATACACAGATGGTAGCGTCAGAAACGCCTGAAGAATATGAAGTTATATTAATACAAAGCCGTGAAAGACAAAGACATCAGTTTGGTTCAGAAACGCCTGAACATCGCGATACGAGGTTAAATAAACAACGAGAGCGTACCCAGCAATGCAGAGCTAATAATCTGCAGGCATTCGCGAATGCTATTAACACAATTTGTATACATGTTTGTGATATTTGTGCCAAACGTTGTTATCCTAATCAAGTTCGTACAGTTCGGTACAACGCTGCTGCATTAACATACTTACCTGTGGAGTTAACTTCAAAAATATCATTGTTATTATGTTCCCGCTGTCAAACACATGTTACTAGTTATAAAACAACAGCACCACCAAAAGCTTACTGGAATAATCTGGATCCAGGTTCTATACCAGACGTTATTCAAACATTGACACAGGAGGAACAACGTTTGCTGTGCAGAATAATTCCCTTTGTTAAAATCGTGAAATTTAGTGGCCTCTATGGGCAGTAC
This sequence comes from Aporophyla lueneburgensis, assembly GCA_932294355.1. NCBI lineage: Eukaryota > Metazoa > Arthropoda > Insecta > Lepidoptera > Noctuidae > Aporophyla > Aporophyla lueneburgensis. The sequence goes on along the minus strand of OW028745.1, from coordinate 23,700,856 downwards.
GGTTTTCGCGGACAGGCAGTTTTATTTGCCCAAGATATCTTTGAAGTCAGTGAAAGACTGCCTAGTATGCTACCAAGATCTGCAAGCCAGGTAGGCATTATTGTAGTAACCGAACGATTAGAAAATTTGAACATCAGCAGGGAATTCACAATATGTCGCGAAAAAGTCTATAGTGCTTTAAGATGGTTAATCAGAAATAACCCGCTTTACAAAGATGTACGTATTGACGACAATGCCCAAATTAGTGACCAGGAGTTAGTACCACTTAGTGTGCCCGAATTGTCTGAAGATGAAGCGTCCGAAAGGAATGAAAATGAAATTCGAAATGCATTCATTCCAATTAATAATGTTACAAGAATTATTCGAGCTTCATGGCATCAAGGTGACTACAACGTCTTTACTTCGCGATATGCTGGTGTACAATGTAGTGCTATGTCGTTGGCGAACATTGTCCGAGCTGCAATCCTAAGCCCTAATCAATGGGACGTCAATATTCTGAATGCTAATATGTTAGCGGGTGACTCCTTATATTGCTGGATTCGTACCCAGCTTGATCCTACTGAACTGGATGAAACAGGATATTTAGAGATACGAAAATTTCATATCGTCAGGCAAAGTTTACAAATGTATGAATGCCGATTTTCTATAGAATATGATGAAGACACTCTTTTATTCGGGAGTCTCCAAGATTCTGTAAATACCAATAATATCGGCATTACATTACATACAGCTTTAAATAGATTATTTGATAGTCATTCTTCAGGAATATTGACAGCGTCAAATAAATCTGTTAGCGTATTTCGCGGTGAAGACAAATACTATTTTGCTGACTCCCATTCTTGTGGCCCAAAAGGAAAACCAACACCAGAAAATGGCAAAGCCTGTGTTATAGAATGCGACAACTTACAAGAACTGTGCCGCATCTGTAAAAGATGCCTCGGATCCCGTAATATCGCGTACACCCTTACCCGCGTAGACGTACATTTGAGGGAAAATATTATCACTCGTCAGGGTGTTCAAGTATAGCAACAGGAAGATGCCATCACTCATCAGGATGTACAAGTACAACAACCGCTTTCGAATCTGAGATCTGAAACTATACCTATACAAACATCTGTAATGTTGCCTATTGATAGCGTCCAACCTGATGTTGAAGATGAGCTAGAGGTATCTGAAAATGTAAACGAAATCAGAAGAAAGACGAATAATAATATTGTGAATGAAGCTTATGAGTTAAAAGCAGAAGAGTTCGCATGGTATCAGCTTTTCCCGTATGGTAAAAATGGTTTGAAAGAACAACGGCCCGTAAATATAAGTCCTTTGGATTACTATCAATTTCGTTTATTAGGTGCTGATGTTAGATTTCAGCGCAACGATTACCTATTCTATGTTCTATCAATGTTTGAGTACTATCGAGTTAAATCAACCATTGCAGCTTGTGCTAGAAAAGTTGAAGGTGAAAACGGCAATCGAGTGGAAGACCTGCACTTATATTTAAAAAATCTAAGAGGTTCCGCTGCTTATTGGCGTAGTGCTCTTAGTGATCTTATAGCACAAATCAGATGTTTAGGACCTCCCACTTATTTTGTTACATTGAGCTGCAATGATCTTCACTGGAAGGATATGAAAAGAGGTCTCCTTGTTAGTGATGGTAAACAGCACATTGACCCAGATGACATAGATATTCAGGAAACTCAGAGACTCATCGAGATGTATCCAGTTGTTGTGAGTAGACATTTTATGGTACGTGTTAATGCGCTAATGCAGTTTCTTAAAACTGATACTGAAATATTTGGCGGTAAAGTTAAAGATCATTGGTGGCGAATCGAGTTTCAGAACAGAGGAAGTCCTCATTTGCATATGGTTGTTTGGATCGAAGATCACCCGTCTGTTGCAACACCTGAAGGAATAGCTCGCATTGATTCAGTCTGTAGTACTGCCATTCCTCCAGAAACTTCAGAACTATATGAATTAGTTAAAAATTGTCAAATACATCGACACACTAGTACCTGCACGAAAAATAATTCTGTTTGTCGTTTCAACTTTCCACGCTCGGAATGCTTAGAGACACATGTTATTGATCCTTCATCTAACGAATTCGTCTACAACGGTGGTCGCATTTGCGTTCTGAAAAGAAAAAGTGAAGATGGTTGGGTAAATAATTACAGTCCTGCTTTGCTAAAAATGTGGAAAGCCAATATGGATATACAACCGTGTGGTACAAATGAGTCGATTGCGTATTACATCGCTAAATACGTGTCAAAATCAGAACCTACAAACCTAGATGGTGAAGTATCTCGAGCTATTCAACAAATTAGAAGAGAAGAAACTGACGTCTCGCGTAAGCTGTTTAAAATATACATGCGCATATTAAGAGAACGTCAAGTTTCAGCCTGCAAATGCGTATTCAGGCTATGCCATTTGAGTATGCGTGACAGCTTGAGAAAAACAATTTTTGTCAATACTCGTAAAGCGGAAAAAAGGTATAAAGTGTTGAAGTTTAATGAAGCTGGTCAAGCAGCAGGATATTGTGCCAATATTTTCGAACGATATGAAAAGCGACCAGCAGAGCACCCCAACTATGATTTTAACAATATGTGTCTCATAGAATTTGCGATGTTATTTGAGCCCACACTACACAAAACCGCCAGTTATAAATGAAGAGAGCATCGATACCGATGCTTATGCACCGCACGAGCAAACAACAAGAAGGCGTCTTATAACTTTAACAGACAACACCAAAATGACTATTAGAAACACGCCAGCTGTAGTACGGGTACCTAACTTCGTAGCAGCTTCTGATCCAGAGTCATATTATTACAGTTTACTAATCCAGTATATGCCGTATCGCAATGAGGCCGAACTTTTAGGAGAATTTAATAGTGCCAGAGATGCGTTTCTCGCCAACGAAGAAAGTTTAAGACAAACAAACGCCTACTTGGAAATATATCGTGAACGTGACAGGCAGCTTGAAAATGCATTCGCGCAAGTACACGCATTTCAGATACTGGAACACGCAGAGCCGATGGAACTAGACCATGAAGAAGAAGTTCCTTATTTGCCAACGAATGAAGACCAGTTCTTACAGGCTAAGCAGTCTATGAATGCAGGACAAAAGGAAATTTTTACATTAGTTACCCAGTCCATACAAAATCTAATGTCAGGTGCTGAAGAACGTTTAAAAATATTCTTTACAGGAGGAGCTGGTGTGGGCAAGACTTTTCTATTAAAGTTATTACGAGACCAAATTAATAGGTGCTACGCAAAGGATGCGGTTAAAGTCTGCTCACTAACAGGAGTTGCAGCTAGATTCATAAATGGAGCTACGATACACAGTACTTTAAAATTGCCTGTACAGAAAGACGGTCGCATAACAGGTATGTCACCACTGTCCGGAAACTATTTGCGAATAATGAGGCAACAATGGCATCAGACAGAATTTTTGATTGTCGACGAGATTTCCATGGTGTCTTATCAAATGTTATGCATGATGGACGCTCGTTTAAGGCAAATTAAGAACTGTGAAAATGAGTTTTTTGGAGGAGTAAACGTATTACTTTTCGGTGATCTTTTACAACTGCCTCCTATAAAACGATCAGGAACACCTGTTTTCAAACAGCCAGAACATCTCCAACCAGCTACACATCTCTGGCGTTTATTCACGCTATGTGAATTAACTGAAAATATGCGTCAGCAAGGTGACCAGACTTTTATTGATATTTTGAATGCTTTGAGAGTCGGTGAGCTAACAACCCAACATTTTAGTATTTTAATGGGAAGACTTCTTCAAGACACGAGTGATGAGTTTGCAATAGACAAAGCGTTAAGGGTATACCGCACAAATCAACAAGTTAACGACCAGAACTCTGCTGTATTGAATTTGTACAGAAATAATGGTGCTCGCATTTACAAAATAAAAGCGCAGGATCAGCTAGTACACGCCACACGAAATGCAGACAATGTGGATATAGCTACTATAATACCAGCTGATATCAACAAAACTGGGGGTTTACCAGCGGAACTGCAAATATTTGTGGGGGCAAAAGTCATGCTACGGTCCAATATTGACGTTTCAAAGGGATTAGTAAATGGCGCTATAGGCTACATCAACGAAATCGTTTGGCCTCAATTTCGTCGAACTCAGATGTATGCAACAGATGTACCTTCCGTCCGAATTGATTTCGCAAGAGACGGAGTACATCTTATACACCCGAAAGCCATACAGTTTCCAGCTAAGTACAATTACGGGACAGCTGAAAGAAGAATGTTGCCTTTAATACTATCATGGGCTTCTACAATACATAAAATGCAGGGCAGTACTGTGGATCACGCAGTCGTATACTTAGGTGCGAAACTGTTTGAAGAAGGTCAAGCCTACGTGGCTCTTAGTAGAGTAAGATCTTTGCAGGGACTACGTATAGAGGAGTTGGACTGCAATAAACTAACGGGCAAGAAACCTTGCAATAATGAAGCACTAAATGAATTAAACAGAATGCGAAATAAAAACTAAAAACTAGAAAATAAAAATAGGTAAAAAAACTTTTTAAGTTAAACGGTTTTATGTTAAACATACATTGCAATGTTTAAGATAAATGTACTAAAAACCAAAAAATAATAAAATAGATACAGTCGAGGGAATTATAAACATATGCATAGACTAGACTAAAATAAAACCGTGGGGCACGTCAATTGTCTACAAATTATCGACTTAATGTGCGATAGAAGAATCGTTCAATTCGTCGTTAAAATAGGCAGTTGGCCCGCAGACGGTGAGGAAATTACTTACTATTTTCTTGCTCATGGAAATTCCAATAGTTATACACTCCATGTAAATAAAAGAGATGTTTCAACTAGTTTATCGTTGGACATTCACACTGCTGGCTGGCGAGGAATCGTTTCACTGCTCGTAGTTTGTCTTTAATCGACAAAACATATGATAAAAGTACTACTCGCTCACCACTATGAAACCCTAAAACTCGCTTATAATCGAGCTTGCTAGCTTGTTTCCACATTCTAGCCCTACTTATCACACGTCCATCGTTGTCGGTTGAACAACTGCCTAACTATAGTGTAACATTACAAAACAAACATTTTAATCAACGATTGTAGACAATTGACGTGCCCCACGGTTTTATTTTAGTCTAGTCTATGCATATGTTTATAATTCCCTCGACTGTATCTATTTTATTATTTTTTGGTTTTTAGTACATTTATCTTAAACATTGCAATGTATGTTTAACATAAAACCGTTTAACTTAAAAAGTTTTTTTACCTATTTTTATTATAATCGTGATTTTGTAGATAACCATATATACTTGTGGCCGTCGAGTAAAAAGTTTACTATTGTCTTTAGCATGGCGATTCCAAAATTAAATTGTTTTCCCTACCTTAGGCGACTGACAGTTGTCAGTGTGATTAGGACAGTTGGGATAGAACACTTTCTTCTATAAAACTTTTTAACAAAAAATTAAACCGCCGAAAAACTGAAAAGCATAAAATAATAAACCTTAAAATTATGAGTCGGCGCTTTGAGTGATCCTTGTTCATTGATTTTTCAGCGCCGACTCAAAATTTTAAGGTTTATTATTTTATGCTTTTCAGTTTTTCGGCGGTTTAATTTTTTGTTAAAAAGTTTTATTTTATATTTTTTTGTGGTTTTAATGTACTAATAATACTTGGCAAGGTATACCCTATCCAACACAAAAAGAATTATCAAAATCGGACTACTCTGTATAAAGTTATGCGTGTTTATACATTACAATCAGTGAGTGAACAATCAATCATCCCCTGTTTTCCGACCCTTAGGGTTCGATTTTGTTTTCCAAATTTATATGGGACCACCTTGGAAGTATACCCTTTCCAATAGAAGAAGAATTGTCACAATCGGACCACTATGTAAAAAGTTATGCGTGATCATACATTAAAAAAAAAAAAAAATATACGCGTCGAATTGATAACCTCCTCCGTTTTTTTTCGTCGGTTGAAAATAGTCTACATCAAAAAGGACCTAGAGAAGGATCTTTAGAAAGAAAAGACAAAATGACAGATTGTAGAAAGATTTCTACGATGAGATGTCAAAAATGAAGATAATGTAAAAATGTCACTTTTTATGGAAATAGCTTTGTCTATTCTTCGTAGAAATAGAAAGCGTCATGCTACGCCTGCAGGTCATGCTCTATCAGTGTGCCAAATTCAAATTCGTTCCGTTCAGGCGTTAAGGCGTCAACATGTAACAGAGAGACAGGGTTACTTTCGCATTTATGATATGCGTATGTATTTATAAGTAAGGATGTAGTGATTGGGAAACCTACTGGATCGGTTTTCTTGAAGTCATTCATACGACTACAATTCTACTATTTCTTCTACGGCTTATTAATTAAGTCTTCTCTGTTTCGCGGTTACGCGATTGTTTACCTATAGGATAAATATAAGTAACTAGCAGTAGTAGCGGTATCTACTGCAACTTACCGAATTTCTCAATAACAAGATTCTTCCTTTCTATCCTGAAATATGGTCTTTCACCGGACACTTCGCACGACATCGTGATTTCATCTCTCTGAGGTTGATACAGTTCTAGGGTTATCAAACAGGTGCCCTTTTGTCGATCGTCCTTTTGAACAGCACAGTTTGTCGACATCATGTCTTCTACACGTCTGTAAACCGTGTCACTGGTACCGCCATGTGCCTGTAGAGAAAATCTGGAATAAGTTCTGTGAGGAAAATAATTATAAATAAATAAATAACTTAGGACAACCAACACACCGTTATCTGATCCCAAACTAAGCAGAGCCTGTACTATGGTAACCAGACAACTGATAAGTATACATATATATTTCTAAATACATACATATTATAGATAAATTACACCCAGACACAGAACAAATGATAGTGCTCATCACACAAAGATTTGTCCTGGATGGGAATCGAACCCACGATCTCAGTCTTAGCAGTCAGGGTCACTAACCACTAGACTAACAAGCCAGTCAAACCAGTCAATGATACGATTAGGAGAGGCTGAGATGACAGACAGAGCTCTATCGGTGTGATATTTTGAGATGGCGGTTCAAGAATAAATTCGGTCTTGAGGAAAAAAAGAACAAAAGTGGTGAAAGAGACTAGAGAAAAATGTAAGGAGGTTTATGAAATTAAATATTTATTTGTGTAAGTAGATCTTTTAAGACACTTTTTCACGTCTTTTTTTTTTTTTCTGGATGGGAAATCATCAAATGACTTCTCCCGCTCTGGGCGGAGCGGGAGGGCATGTCAGACTTTTACTGACTAAAACCCACCCGTGTTCCTTCAGTTGCCCATGTGCCAGGGTCACGGTATCTCTTTCGAACAATCACGCGACCCCGGCAGATCACGCGACCCCGGCAGAACTTTTTCACGTAGTTATTTCTGTTGGTCATATTTTAAAACAAGATGGTGCCGGCATTTCCTAGCTGACTGATCCCTGAGAATAAATGCCGCAACAAACTCAGAGGTCTGTTTTAAAGTTCACACACTATCGGATATTATTATTATTTAATGTGAGTCCAACAATGCAAGACCATGTCTAGAAAAGCGTTTTGAAGAAAGAGCTATTGCAACTATGAGCTGACCTGTCTCCGAACAGACGGCATGTACGTATGTATCATGACTGATGCATGTATGCCGTCTGTTGGTCAGCTCGTGTGCTCAACCCTATTTTAGGGACCTCAACAACCCGTCACAAGAAGCTTCCAGAACTATACGACGTTTGCGCAGTCTATATACAAAATACTCAAAATAGGATGATTAGTAATCGACGAAGGCTTATTTTTATAACCTAAAATCCATCTCAAAAACCCTCTAAATTGACATTAGTAACTAGATATTTACACCTTATCATCATCATCAGCTTATAATGTTCCTTCTTCCGATGAGAGAGAGTAGGCCGAAATACATTCCGCGAGCCCAGTGCGGGGTGGTACATGCCATGTTTCTTCCAATTTTTTGTTCTAGGGCTTGCCGGTTTCCTCACGATGTTTTTCTACTCTGTTTTGGGCGTAGTGGTGATATAATTATGTACCTGCACAAAGTAAAGTGCCTGTTTGGTTTCGAACCGACGATCAATAACTCGTAATTCGCGGCCGTTATCACTGGGTCATCACTGCTCTAGCACTGGGTCAACACTGTCGTCTCTTATATTCACGAAGATAATCCCCGAATACCACGAAACATTTTAATCCTCTGTAATTGAAAAACATCTAACAAAGGAGAGGACTGCCAAATTTAGAACACTCAGTAACAGGATGTTTGGTGGCTGACCTTTTGTAAACAAAAATTTAATCATTTTGATCCGTTTAGGGCCGGAAGGATGAGATAATGCGCTACCTGTACCTACGTAGGTATATTACGAAGTAAATTCGTTTTGTAGTCACATTTTTTTATGAATTTGGAACATCTAATTGGTTATGGCGTCATTTAACATTTGGTGGTTTCCTTTCTAGTTACGTTAGGAAATGGGTTACGGGTTTTTTTTTTTTTTTTTTCAGGATGGGAAATCATCAAATGACTTCTCCCGCTCTGGGCGGCGCGGGAGGGCGTGTCAGACTTTTACTGACTAAAACCCACCCGTGTTCCATCAGTTGCCCATGTGCCAGGGTCACGGTATCTCTTTCGAACAATCACGCGACCCCGGCAGGCATCGGTCCTAGTAGACCCCTACACTGCTGCTGACATCTCTTTGAGGCGCGCGTGGAACACTGCGCGCCGTCGACCCGAGCTTGGTCCTTACCGGGCGGCGAGGTACCCATTGCTCGCCACCCGCAAGCTCGCGCCTACGGTGGCCGGGAGTCCGCAATCGACTCCCGACGCCCGGGGCGTCTCCTCCTGCGGCGGCTAGGGACGTGAGGGCGCAGAGACTGCCACTCCCTCACGCGCCCCGCCTCCTCCTTCGCGAGCATTACTGCTTCGCAGAAGGAGGTGACGGCTTCCCATTCCCTCTCGCTCCGTACCATGGCTCGCACCAGGGCCGGACGCGAGAGGTCGCCGCCGCCGATCGCCTCCACGAGGACACGGCGGTGCTCCGCCCAGGCAGGGCACACCTCCACCGTATGCTCCACCGTGTCCTCCAGACGATCCTCTCAATGGAAACACCCGGACGTATCCTCCCGCTTTATCCTGAACAGGAACCCACCGAAGCACCCATGCCCGGTGAGAACCTGCGTCAGGCGGAAGGTGAGGACGCCGTGGCGCCTCTCTATCCACTCCTCAAAGAGGGGACTTACCGCCGCAATTGTGGCGTGCCCAGCACTGGGTTGCGACAATCGTACCCGCCATGTCGCCATGAGATCACACCGGAGCTCTGTCCGCCGTGCCGCGATTTGTCGCGGCAGCGGAGTTTCGCCCCGGCGTTTCGCCTCCTCGCGCCACTCCCACATGTGCGCGAGGACCTTTGCCTCCAGATCCCATGGTGGCACTCCGGCAAGGAGGCTCGCCGCCTCGCACGAGATCGTGCGGTATCCTCGGATTAGCCGGATGGCCATGACCCTCTGGGCTGCACTCAACCGGCGCGCTGGGCGCAACCTCAATGAGGGCGCCCAATGGGTTACGGGTTAGGTTTAGATAGAAGAACATAGTCAGTAAATTTTTGTGGGGATCCTCATAATCTTCCTCATTCTTCTCTTTTTGTCTTTTCTTTCCTTCCGTCAGGGTAAGACAGGGGGCTCCGAGACTGCTTGTGTGGAAGCTACCGGTGTCTCACCTTATGCTTGGCTGAAAAGGTTTTCGCAGGTGTACCTATACATTTTTTATCTACGGCAGCATTAACGAGAGTACTAATCTTATTTAGTTATCTAACTCAAACCCAACTTATAGCCGAGCTAAAATATTCTGGGAAGCCCTACGTCTGGTATTTCTTGTTGATTGACGTACTGTAATAAAAAATGCCAGGATATTCTCCTATCCTGTAAGTTGGGCTCCTGCCCAGCTTACAGGATAGGAGAAGCCGGGTGAAGCGTAGTGATAACATGTAAAGTAAGGCTGTGACCGAGTGACGTCCAACGACTGTCAGTCGTCCGGCGGCGAGATGACCGGAGGACATTGTTTTCATCGCGGATAGAACCTGGATCAGGCTATCACAGGGGCGTGGGTGAACAAAGAGAGGCCTATGCTTAACAGTGGGTAAAAGCGGGCCGTGAATAATAACTTTGTTCCTTACCTCAGGTCTAAAAATCATGAACTGTTGGTTATTTTTGTACAGTCGCACTGACTGCAAGGTATCATCAGGAGGTAACACCCAGGAACAACTAGTCTCCCACCCCAAGTCTGGCTTCCACACGTTACTTAAGTTCACCTCGATGGCTCGAACGGTAGCTGAAAAAAAAGAAGAGAACATTAAACAAGAAGACAAAGGTACCAAGTAGGGGATGGTGGGAAAAGTAGATATTGCGGTGAAGAAGTAGGTACAGGTGTTGAAACATAAGTGTGCCTAAAATATTAAACAATGGTTTATCACTACCAATAGGTAGGAGTGTTACACTGCAGTGACTTGCAGGCAGGTAGGTCTTCCTTCCTTTAATCTAAGGTTCTTGAGTATCCTGCCTATCACATGTAGACCTACCGAAAGATTCATCGTTTCCGCGTTGGTATGATTTGAAATTCAATAAGCAAGTATAAATAACTTTTTTTGTAACTTAATTTTAGTTTATAACACATTGAAATCGCTTATCTTTAGTATCACATTTGTCCACATCATAGGAGTGAATAATTGTATTATTTTTGCGTTAAATAATTCGTTGTCGTCGTTTAAAGTCATAGCTAAGTAGTTATTGCTTTTAAAATTGGACTGAAAGAGTTTACAAAAGAAAACTTATTTTCAGCTACTTGGTAAAACATAGCCTTTCTTAGCAGACTGTTGAAAGAGTTAAATTGAAAATGGTATTCACGTAGGAACATTTATTTCATTTTAATAACGTTCACCTTTTCAACCTTACTATGAAGTAGCAAAAGCGTACCTAAATTATTCCATATTCCCGAGTAAATTAAACAATTAATCAACTGAATGCATGGCCTACCATTTTAAAGTGTAAAGTCACGCAGAGTTGCCATTTAAATGCACGATCAAACACATGATAATAACGTTAGGCACTGTGACTAAATTCAGTTCGTGAACCAAATAAATATTTTACTTACTTTGTTAGGATTTCTACGAAAATTTCAATTGAGTTGAACTGTGAAGGGCGCATTTTAATATTGCATGTTACTTTGAAATTCGTTTGTGAAATAAAGAGATCCCTTGTCACTCAAAGCCTGGTCGATGCCTATCTATTCAATTTTATCGCGCAATTTTCTCACTTTAGAAACCTGATATTTTTAGCTTTGAAGTTGGTTGCAGTTTTAGAGGAATATTCAATTCCTGCTAGATCTCTTAGTTATGAGCATTTTATATGAAGGCAGTGAGGCGTTAAGTGCTTGTTTGATTTGGAACATGACAATCAATTGGAAGGTATTAATGGTATGAGCACAAATACTTATGTTTACACGAGCCTTTGAACCTGCGTGGTACGGCATAATTATGAGACCAACAACGTGCTTTTTAAGGCACGGAGCGTTCTTGGTATGTATAAATGGTCACACATACATGGACCGACCGTGGTGAGTATAGCTTTACCTAATCGATCCGTGCAGCTGATATTACTTTCCCACAAGCCCTTATATATACCTAAACTAGCTGACCCAGCGAACTTCGTACCGCCTCAGAATCAATAAAACCCATGTTAGGTGAGCTCCTACCAAGTTATGCCAACCTGGTACCTCGAAGACATAAAGCGTTTTCTAGCTATCACACACCCATGTTAGGTGAGCTCCTACCAAGTTATGACAACCTGGTACATCGAAGACATATTAATAAGGAACTTTTCTGGATGATTTTTTACACTTTGGGTCCGAAAAACCCAAATATCTTACGGACCCCTATTTAAAAAAAAAATATAGCCTATGTTACTCGCACATAATGTAGCTCTCTAACGGTGAAAGAATTTTTAAAATCGGTCCAGTGGTTATTGAGTTTATCCATTACAAACAAACAAACAAAAATACAAACTTTTCCTCTTTATAATATTAGTAGGTAGGTATAGATTATACCTGCATAATATGTATATTGACATAAGTAGTGATCGTGTCATATTTTACTTACTGCACGCGTAGCATGACCACCATAGATAGAACTTTGTCTATTCTTGGTAAAATAGAGATAGAATTGTCATGCTACGCCAGCATAAAACGGTACAAATCTTTCTACAATCTTTAATCTTTCTACAATCTGTAATTTTGTCTATTCTTCCGTCGAAAAAACCCATTTCTACGGTGGTCATGCTACGCATGCTGGTTTGTTCTTTGTACACCTACCACCTAATTGCTCAAGGGACGATGTAAATGTGCCACACCTAGAGGTTTTCAAGTGGCCTTTGACTCTTTATTGTTTTTTTTTACAGAATAACAGGAACCTATCCTAAATTCGGCACCCAACACCATCACATTCAGCCTATATTGTTCCCACTGCTAGGACACAGGCCTCTTCTCGGTGAGAGGGAGTGGGCCATAATCCACCACGCGGGCCCAGTGCGGGTCGGTAAATGTCATATGTCTCCGAATTTTTGGTTCTAAGACATGCCGGTTTCCTCACGATGTTTTCCTTCACCGTTTTGAGAGCAGTGGTAATGAAATTATTTACACAAAGTAAAGTGCCTGCTTGGGTTCGAACCCAAGTAAGTCACGGCCGTTACCACTGGGCCACCACTGCTCTCGCTCTGCACCCAACACCAATTCAATGTAATAAACTAACAGTTGAAATTAATGAGAGACATTCTCCCCTCTTCTTAGACAATTTGTTTAATTTAGAAAAAAAAAACACGAAAACATAACAAGGAATCAGTTGATGGACGGCGCTCATTGAATGGGGTGTTAAATTGTAGTTTTCGAGACTACAATGGGTACATAATCGTTATAGGGGCTAGATCGATTATGTTTATTATTATAATTGACAGCTACTCAACGTATCATAATAATACCTTAACTTAACGACTGAAATGAAATAAAATGTTTCTGATGTATGTAGATCTTATTAGGCACTTTTACACATCATTATATTGTTGGCCAATATTTTAAAAACTAGTTGGCGCCGGTATTTCCTAGCTGACTGTGCCCTAAGAAGAATTGCCGAAACAAACTCAGAGGTCATGGTCTCTATTATAGCCTGAGCATTGTATTATGAGAATTTATTTATTTTCTCCTCACAAAGAATAGCAAACTATGTGACACTATTTAGTGAGAGAGTGGTGTCTCTTGATTTTAATCCGATCGATTGACATTGGAATTTTGACGTTTCTTATTCTTGAGTTCGACGCTAGCGCCAAATTGGGTGTCCATTTTGGAGAACTAAGTGGAATAGAGATGGGGCGTACTTGTTGTTCTAATGTTGACACTATTGTTTTCAACGAATCACGTGTATGCAAAATTGACATTGGAATCGTATCAGCATTAGATTGGAATTAAAATTAGGTTGAAGAGTAAGCCCCCTGTACAGTAAATCACCAGGGTCACACCATTCGGTATATCAAGATAATCAGAAGGGTGATATGCTATCAGTACGAATCGCTTTCATTTTGGCATTTCCGCAAGATTTATGGCGTGTTACGCAATTAGGGCGCAGTTTGGCATTTAGTAAATATGAATAACATAACATAACTCTTTTTGTTTTTCGTCTGTGAGTGTTCACAGACGAAAAACAAAAAGAGAATGATAAATGATTTTTCATCCCCCCATCTCGGAAAGAGTATTTTTGCCCTTCGATACCTGAGTGCAAAAGCCGTTTTTATCCTCTAGAGGATAAAGTAAATTGAATTTAGAACATCGTGTGCACTAAGTTTGTGAAACCTATTTACTTCTATCTCCATGGTGCCGAGTTTATCATTCAACCTTTTTCTAATTTGTAAAACGCAGACTCGGAACCTTCTTGATATACTTTATTTTTAATTTGCTTTGCGCGCGCCGCTTTACTTTTCACGTCACCAACATTAATAGAATAGCACTGCAGTACCTAACAAAAATATTACACTCGGTAGCAACGTCATTTAAAATTTTTCTTAATTAAGTATACCTAAGTATCATTTGAAATAATTTAAAGATTATTCTGTAATACTTACCTATCATAATGTAGTACCTAATAAATGTTAATACTTAAACTGAAATAAAAGTATCTTGTGATTGTAAATGCTTTGTTCATCCCACCATCTCGGAAAGAGTATTTTTAATCTTCAATATCTGAGTGGAAAAGCCGTTTTTATCCTCTAGAGGATAAAGTAAATTGAATTTAGAACATCGTGTGCACTAAGTTTGTGAATTACAAAAACATTAAACCTATTTACTGCTACCTCTATGGTGCCGAATATATCATAACTCTTTTTTTTAATTTGTTAAAAACTCAGACTCCGAACCTTCTTGGTGTTCTTTTTTCAATTTGCTTTGTACGCGGTTCTTTACGCGGCATTTTTTCACGTCATTGTTAAACCTTATATTAAAAACAAGTGAAAAAACTAAAATGAGTGATTCTAGCGACGAGGAAGTTTGCTTGACGCCAACAGAATTGACTGAAACTGTTAATAATGCGCAAATGAGCTTTCTCCCTCAACAATCACGCGAGAAGTATTTAAAACAGTACGATATGTTCAACACGTGGCGACTAGCAAAAGGAGCCAAAACTTTCTCAGAAAACGTTTTGCTGGCATATTTTATAGAATTATCCGAGAACAAGAAAGCAAGCACTCTATGGAGTACGTATTCGATGCTAAAAGCAACAATAAAGATGAAAAAAGACAAACATATCGATACGTATCCTAAATTAGTGGCATTTTTAAAAAGAGCCTCATCTGGTCATCAACCAAAAAAATCGAAGGTTTCCACAATATCTGATATTGAAAAGTTTCTTAACGAAGCACCCGATTCCGTATATTTGGCGGCAAAAGTAAGTCAGTTGCACATTCAGTATCTACTTAAGTATATTAATCTCAATTAAATAGTACCTATACTTAGTAGATGTTGATAGGCATAATTATACGTTCATATCAATTTTATTCATTTATCTACTACAATACTCTTTACGTTACAGGTTGTTCTTATTATTGGAATAAACGGAGCATGTCGAACTAATGAACTAACACAACTTAATGTCAAAAACATTGAGAAACATTCAGATGACTTACTATTAATTAATTTACCTAATACAAAGACAAAAAGAGACCGCAACTTCGTCATTCGCAGGGAATACGTAACGATTGTTGAGAAATATGAAGCCTTACGCCCGCCTAACAATCCAATCAATCGATTTTTTCTACAGTATCGCAATGGAAAGTGTGTTAGACAGCCTATGGGTACTAATAAAATTGGCAGTATCCCACGAGAAATAGCAACATTTCTTGAACTTCCAGAACCCCTGTTGTACACGGGTCATTGTTTCCGACGAACTTCAGCCACACTTTTGACTGATTCCGGAGCTGATCTCCTGTCCCTTAAGCGCCACGGAGGCTGGAAGTCCAATGCAGTTGTAGAGGGATACATAGAGGATTCCATCCAAAATAAGTCTAAAATATGTGAAGGCATCGTAGGAATTACACTGAAAGAGCCTCAATCGGATCCTTGGACTGGCCCTTCTACATCAAAAATAAGCCGTTATGAAACACCTAACCATCTCCCTCTCTCTCCAACATTCACGCCAAGGGAATCCGATGAATCGGTACAACTATTAAGTATGACAGATAGTTAACGAAAAACAGTACACAAGTGACTAACACCAATATTACAGTACCAAACAAAAATATTACACTCAATTTAAATAACTGTAGCAACGTTACTTTAAAATTTTCTTAATTATACCTTAGTATTATTTTGTTATAATTTAAAGATTATTCTGTAATACTTACCTGTCATAATGTAGTAATTAATACCTAAACTGAAATAAAAGTACCTATCTTGTGATTGTAAAGGTTTTTTTTTTGCATTTAGTCATTTCCTCGCTGAGGTGGAATGAAAAGTTACGTGTTGCGCTCGAGTGCAAAGATTTTTCACCTCGTGCTCTTTTGATTCCCTCGCTAACGCTCAGGATTATAATTTAGAATCACTCGCTGCGCTCGTGATTCAATTTTAGAATCCTTCGCTTGTTCGGTCATCAAAATTGAACACGCGGTTAAAAAGCAACTTTGCACTCTTGTATAACAAATAACTGTTTTTTGCATTTAGTCATTTCCTCGCTGAGGTGGGATGAAAAGTTACGTGTTGCACTCGAGTACAAAGATTTTTCACCTAGTGCTCTTTTGATTCCCTCGCTAATGCTCAGGATTCTAATTTTTGAATCACTCGCTGCACTCGTGATTCAATTTTAGAATCCTTCGCTTGCTCGGTCATCAAAATTGAGCACGCGGTTAAAAAGCAACTTTGCGCTCTTGTATAACAAATAACTATTATTTCTGTAAGTAGGTTTGTACAAACACTTTTACAAGTCAATAATATTTTTTTGAGCTAGATGAGGTCGGCGTTTCCTATCTGACTACTCTGAGAAGAAAGGCCGAAACAAACTCAGAGGTCACAGTCTCGTTTAAAGTCCAGACGTAATATTGGTCACATTATTTTTATTTATTTATATATACTTTATTGTACACCATAAAAATACATCACAAAAAACATTATAATTATTACAAAATATACAATGGGCGGCCTTATCGCTTTATGCGATCTCTTCCAGGCAGCCATGGAATGGACAGTGAAAAGCGTGGACATAAAATGGGTATGTCAATGGTGTAAACACAACTAAACAGTTATTTATATCCTAAATAATATATACATAAATACATACATACTAAATATCCATATAAGACACAAAAATTAATGACGACAGTACATAGAAAATTACAGTTCGGTTAGGAGAACAAGATCACAACGACAAGTAGTGTTCCTTCACGAGTCTTTTAAAAACATGTAACGTCTGCGCGCGTTTTATTTCAACAGGCAATGCATTCCACAACCGAGCGGCTTGGACAGTAAAGGAATGGTCGAGGAAAGTTGTGGAATGCATAGGCATTTTAAGCTTTAAGTTATCTGATGACCTTAAGAATTTCGTGTGGGAGTCACAAAGAAACTGAAAACGCTTCTTGAGATAGAGAGGAGTGGAGGGAGAAAATAGCACATTATACAAAAGAGAAAGAATATGAGCATTCCGGCGAAGGCGAATTGGTAACCACTTGAGCTTCACTCGAAATTCGGAAACATGGTCATATTTGCGCAAACCAAATATGAACCTTATACAAAAGTTTTGAAGGCGCTCAAGTTTGTCCAGTTGGTCTTGGGTAAGGTCTAGATAGCTGGCATCGGCATAGTCAAGGATGGGTAGAAGAAGTGATTGTGCAAGCGCAATCTTGGTGGCAGTCGGGAGAAAGTTACGCAATCTCTTCAAAGACGCAGCGGATGCAAATAGCTTACGGCTAACTTCCTGTAGCTGGGCAGTCCAAGAAAAGTTCTTATCAATAAATATTCCCAAGTTTTTGACTGTATCGCTGAAAGGAACAACTGTATTGTCAAAAGAAACTTGGGGAAGAGTACTCCAGTCAATCATTGAGACCATTCTTGAACTGCCCACCACCACAACTTGCGTCTTTATAGGGTTAACCATAAGTCCATATCTCTTGCTCCAGTCGCATATACGGGCCAAATCACGATTTATTTTTAAAATAGCCTCGGACAGATTCCCAAGAGGAGCTCGCGAGTAAATTTGTAAATCATCTGCATAAAGATGGTAGGAAGAAATAAGTTCATCGGAGATTGAGTTTATAAAAACTGCGAAAAGTAAAGGGGATAAAACACCACCCTGAGGTACACCGGCAGAAGTATTACTCCAGGTAGACAAAGTCTCTCCAAGGCAAATACGTTGCCGACGACCGAACAGGTAACTGCGAAACCAATCAATTACCGATGGAGATATATTAAGAGAGCATAGCATCCCAAGCAGCACATCAAAATCAACAGTATTGAAAGCATTACTGAAATCTAATAAAGCTAAAACTGTAAGATTACCGCTTTCCATCGATGACCTTATATCATCCGTAATGTTTAGAAGCGCTGTGGTGGTGCTATGACCAGAACGGAAACCAGACTGGAAGGGGTTGAGGAGATTATTTTTAGTGAGGAAAGTACTAATTTGATTGTGAATCAACCGTTCAAGGACTTTAGATAGGAATGGTAAAACGGAAATTGGACGGTATTCAGAAAAGGATTTAGGATTTGACTTTTTAGGTAAAGGAATTATTTGAGCATCTTTCCATGAACATGGAAAGGCACCACTAGCCGCAGAAAAATTGAGGATGTGGCAAATGACAGGGAGTATAACATCCAGCACAGGGACCAACATATTACGGCTGATACAGTCACTTCCCACTGCATTGGAAGTAATTGATAGTATGCTCTTCTTAACATCACATGCGGAGAACTGATCAAAAACAAATGGAGGATAACTGGGAGTCGGAAGAGAAGAAAGATAATTCAGTGTTTTCAGTTTAATTGTCCCATCATAATTGGACGAAGCAGTAAAGTGATTATTCATTGCATCGAGGTTTATATCTTTTGGAATGGTCTCTTGTCGGGTTTTACCGACTCCCAATGATCTAAGAAATTTCCAAACTTTGGATGCGTCCCCATTTTGGACAGAAGTGTGAATGTGGCGGCGATTAGCATTCCTACACACCTTATTGCAGTGATTACGGATTGAGAGATATCTTTCCCTGTTAGCGTCATTAGCCCTTCGTTTAAATTTGGACTTTGCCATGACTTTCTTGTACATTATGTGAAGACTATGTCTGAAATGGTCTTTAGAGGAAAGAACCACACAGATTGAGTGGACCTGTCCAGTCAGTGCATGCATTTGTCACTAATCGTGCGGCGACTCAGAACTTGAGAAGCTCAACGATCCGACGAACAATACCAAAGAAAGGACATTTGGGTAGGCCGCAAAAATTACTCAATCTGCCAGATCATAATTACAACATACTTGACAAATAAAGAAAGATAGAAGAAAAAAAGAAACATACCCACACAGTCTTCACATTCACAATGATTAAAACAATATGATACTTTACAAAGTAAATATTCATGTCATTGTATAAAAGAAGAAAGTGGAAAAAATAATCTAAAATGTGTAGTTGTACTACCCAGAAAGTAGTTCACCTCAATAGTTTTGCTGCCAATGTTGAATAATCATTTGCAAAATAAAGCATCTAATATAAGGTATTCCTATTAAAATTCATAAGCTGTCTGGCAATTTGCCGGGAAGAAGCGAGTGACTAAGACAATTTTCGATAGGTATGAAGAAATATTATGTATAGATTGGTACGTTTTAGGTCCCTAAACCGGCACCTAATAAGCACGTTGCTTCTTTAGGCATGGCCTGTGGGACAAACATAATAGCGCATGTCCAATTTTTTTGTTTGATAAGCAGGAAGCCACATTCATCAAAGTAGGCAAAAAGAGTAATCACAGGAAGAGGTTTAAACAAACAAAATTGTTCATTCTTATCAGTTTTTGCATTGTAACATACCTATAGGTTATCGACCTCAAACTGCCTAAAGTTCTAGTGCAGATATGAGAGGCTCGTGCCTAAGTATCTAATAATAGCAGCATGGTTCGATATATTAGGTTAAGCTACATTTGCCGCGGTTGGTATGTGGATAGGTGACCATCTTCAAAAAGCACGATAAGCCGTTGGTCCCGGTTGGCATTTGTGGATCGTTTTTTCTTTGGGGTTGTTACAGATCGTCAGAAGTTCGAAAGTCTGACAACCAGTCTTACCAAGGGGTATCGTATTACCCAGTAACTGCGTGGTGCAGGTCAGATAGGTGGCCACTCCGTGTAAAATACTAATATTCAACTGCATCCAGTTAGGCCAACCCTACAATGTTGAGTAAAGGGTAGGTTATCCATACTAATATTATAAATGTGAAAGTGTGTGTGTCTGTTTGTCCGTCTTTCACGGTAAAACGGAACGACGAATTGTCGTGATTTTTTAAGTGAAGATAGTTGAAGGGATGGAGAGTGACATAAGCTACTTTTTGTCACTTTCTAACCCCCCACTTCCCTAAAATGGGGGGTGGAACGCGCTAATCTCAGGAAATACTGGTTTAAATTGAAACATTCTTTTTGAGTCGGGTAGCCTATTTATTCAGGAAGGCTATAGGCTATATAACATCACGCTACGATCAAAAGGAGCGGAGCCGCAATAAAAAAATGGACGAAAACTGGCAGGCTGCGATGCGACGAGAAGGGTCAGGGGAGCAAATATTTGATGCGGACGAAGTCGCGGGCAGAAGCTAGTATTATATAAAAAAGTTACAATAAGACCGCAACTTACCAGCATTACATTGTGAAAAACATTTTATCATCATTGCTCTCAAAACGATGAAGGAAGCATATCTTAGAACCAGAAATTCGAAGACATGTTGACCGAATCTACCAACAGAGCCAATTTCGCACTGAGCCCTCCAATAACCATTCTTTATTATTAGCTGTTACTGGTAAATGAAAATATTTGTGTGATAACCGAAACTAGTCGCAAATACCAGCTATAAGAAATTTAGGGATAAGGAAATAATTCAAGCAATAATTTGAGTAATTAAAATACTTAACTATACTTTAAACCCTTCAGAATCAGTTAGGGAGGAACCGAATCGTTTAAAAATACATAATATCTAATTGAAGCAGCTAGCGACACAAACAAAGGGACTCTATCCGTACGCTTAGTCTTAAGAGCGTCTTAATTCGCTCAATTGGCCGGTAGTGCGCTCCGTAATGCGTAATGTCCCATATTTGGGACGTGGAATATGATACGCGTCGTTACGGAGAAATTTTAGTTTTAGGTTAATGTAACTGACAGTTTTTTTTAAACTGTCGGTTACACTGATAACTGAAAAGTTGTGTGGGGATTGATTGTTATGGTATGGTCACGTGATACGGAGGAATGAGGAAAATGACATAAGGAAAGTATTGAGTATGAATGTCGATGGCTGTAAGAGTAGAGGGCTGCCCAAAGAAACGATGGATGGGCGGTGTGAATTATGGTATGGAAATAAAAGGGGTGACTACTGAGATGACGACTAATAGAGAAGTGTGGAAGAGAAAGACATGATGCGCCGAATCCAAACAAATTGGGATAAAGGTAGGAGAGTGATGTAATGGACAGTTTTTTGGTTAAGACGCGAATGAACCCGCGCTGAACGCGATCAGCACATCTAAACTGCGTTTAACAACTGTCAGTGTCAATATTCCCCAACAATTGTGACACTGACAGCTCTTGAACGTGGTTTTATTATGCTGATTGCGTGCTATGTAGTTTCTTTTAGATTAAAAAGGTCATTGTCCCGTTGTGGACGAAAATGCTTTGATGATCAACTTCTGTTAATTATATAAAGGTACCGGAGAGGGTAAAAGAGTCGTACCTACATTATTTTACCCTGAGGAGTGAAAACAAACAAATAATAAGTTAATAAATTATTGAATTATCATTGGTCCTTGATGTGTGTTAAAGTTCAATTGGATCTGACGTTTTAATATGGGTAAACATCACGCTTCAATATTCACAGAGCTAAAGCTTATAAAAGCGAGTTTAAAAGTATTTCCACTTCTCCTGATATCTAATAAGACCTAAATTCCTTCATCACTAGTGTGGTGAAGTGATGTAGGTATCAATAGAGAAATCGAGACTACAGACCTTTAATATTAGCCCTATTTTTCCAATGGCGGCAAAAGTCAGACAGGAAATTGTGCTTTGTAGGACGAAATTTTGTCTCGTTATGGATAAAGGAACTAGTCACTTAGAAAAAAGGAAGCGTCTAATGAGAGGAGGACCACTTTTCTCTTAACAGAACGGACCTCAACCTAAAAAAGGGAAACTTCTACGAAAAAAGTGTTGTATTTCTCGTCCTAATTTAGTTAACTACCCTCTATTTATCCTACCATCAGTATTTATTATGGTTCGCCATAAAACGGACATTACGTCCCTTCATTGTCTGGTATGATATTAAATAATTGATTTTAATTGGCGCCTATTAAACATGTGTGTGTGACGCCAAGCAATGGGAAAAAATGTGCAACTGACCATTAGCGATGTGGTCTTTTATGGGTGTTAATACGGGGAAAATGTTTCATGCTTTTAAAGCAGCAACTAATATTATAAAGGTGAAGAGTTTGTTTGTTTGTTTATTTGGTTTAACGCGGTATCTCAGGAACGTATTTAAAAATATTTTTGTGTTGGGCAGTCTATTTATTGAGGAAGGCTATACGCTATATAACATTACGCTACGGTAAAAAAAAACAGAATACTAACGAAAACTTGACGAAAACTGGCAGGCAATTCGATGCAACGGGAAGGGTCAGGGAAGCAAAAATTTGACGCGGACGAAGTCGCGGGTGGAAGCTAGTCGTATATATGGAAATTTTCAGGAAAGAACAATTTATATTTGACGCGGCTGAAAGGACTAGATTTTTACTCGAAATATGGCAGAGCAACCTGGCCAGTAAGTATACCCTAGAATTTTGATACCTACTTTCAAAATAAAAAGGTTTTCTTTTAGAAGATTTTCCTCATTCGGTAGTTCCTTACTTTAATTAAGTAGGTACCTACATCACTAAGTTTCATTTGTTTTTAACTGTATTCAAAAGAGAATAAGTACCTATATGTGGCAATTGGGGATTGATTTCGAAAATTCTTCTAGATTTATCTCATATAAATTTGATTAACTATGCTTTAGTAGTTTTTGCGTTCGTTTCCATACAACGCGACATAGCTTTTTAATCCAAATTGTATCTTGATGATGTTCTAATAGTTCATGTCACTGTTGTTTACATAGTAAGTTTTGATATACGAATTGGTGTAGGTTAGGTAGCAAAACTTAAAAAAACAACAGACTTCCATAAAAGAAAACACTACGAAGTGAAAATAAATTTTGATTTTGTAAGTTGATGGATAAGCACCAAACCAAAGACTCCGACTTTCAAAATTCAAGATATTTTTCATATTATTGTTTTTTTTTTGTACATTTTGTTTTCATATTTAAGTACATTAATTGCATTGTACCTACTTATTGCCTATATCATAACTAGTTACCTTATCAATGTATATCGAGATTAAATGTTAGTAGGTAGGTATAGGAATTCTGTGTGGTGCCGGACGTGAACAATAACACCACCCCATTTCTTCCCGTGTGTGTCGTAAGAGGCGACTAAGGGACTTACTAGAGAATGGGGAGCAGCCTTTTCTATGCATTTTACTATCGTATTGCTATTTATTTATTTATTTTATTTTAAAGAAGGCTTACAGACTAACAAACCAGTGATATAAAAAAAAATATATAAAAAAATTGCTAATAACATATTGCCAACTCCTTTCTAGATTTTACACTGACAGTTAACTTAGCTCTACTAGCTCAATTAAAGTCGCGGTCCAATCAGAATTGAGACATTATGAACCTCATCGACATCGTTAGACATGCAATGTTTTCGTGCAACACTTAAACAATCCGGTTCAAAGCGAATATAATATAATTAAGGCGCGGTTATAAAGCTGATGACGTACGTCTGTCTCTATCCTATCCTACTAATAATATAAACGCGAAAGTTTTTGAGGATAGATAGAAGTTTGTTACTCTTTCTCGCCAAAAAAAAACCAAACGGATTTGTTTGAAAAACAGCACATTATATACTTTGTAACCTGGATTAATACACTTTTATCTAGATATTATGTTCCAACTGGATAATGTTGACTTTCACGCGAGCGAATCCGCTAGCACAAGCTAGTAATATATATTTTGCCTTCATTTCATTAATGGCAGCGTCTTGCTTTATCATAATATATATTAACTAGCTGTGCCCGGGCCTTCGTCCACGTGGATGTCGTAATTCATCTCGAGGGAACGAACCCGCTACAAGGACAAAAATATCTTTATAACATCAGCAATCTGCCGTTGAACGTCTCGTCAAAATCGTTTCAGCCGTTTCGGAGCTTAATCCCAACAAACAGACAAACATAATAAAGATTTTAAAATTATTTTTTTGTTAAAATAATTTCCTTATATGCAAAGGTGTTGTGCACTTTTATATGCAAAGGTGTTTTTTTTTGCGTAACAAACAGACATTTAAATTTTGTAGATATTCAATAATAATATGCGGGTTTCCTACTTCAAGTTTAATTTTGTTTTACCAATTCCATTCGCTAATTATCGCAAATATTGAAAATTGAGGATAACTGTTTAAATTGAAATGCATATCTGTGCTCTTGGATATGAACAAATGCCATGCAAACGTGTTGCAAACAACATGCAGTGTGGCAGGGACAAAGACGCGAAAACTGTAACCATGATTTCAGCACATGATTCTGAACGTAGCGTACAAAATGTTCGTCGGTTATTTATAAAAAAATATCTCTCTCATACATTTTGACCTCCTCTTTGACAGTCTATACTAATATTATAAAGCTGAAGAGTTTGTTCGTTTGTCTGTTTGGTTGGTTGAACGCGCTAATCTTAGAAACTACTGGTCCGAATTGAAAAATTCTTTTTGTGTTGGGTAGCCTATTTATTGAAGAAGGCTATAGGCTATATATAACATCATGCTACGATAAAAAGGAGCAGAGTAGCAATGAAAAATTGTCGAAAACTGGCAGGCAATTCGATGCGACGAGAAGGGTCAGGGGAGCAAATGTATGACGCGGACGAAGTCCCGGGCAGAAGCTAGTCGTAGACAAATTTCTACGCTACGGGGTGTAGAATCACGTACTGAATGTATGGTTAGACTGCGCATCGATGTAGATAGAACATTATGAGTCATGTGTCATCATTATACAGCCTATATTCTTCCCACTCTGCCGGGAGACAGGCCCCTCTTGGTGAGAGGTAGTGGGCCGTAATCTACCACGCGGGCCCAGTGCGGGTTGGTAGATGACACATGTCTTCGAATTTTTGCCAACATACCGGTTTCTTACGATGTTTTCCTTCACCGTTTTGAGAGCAGTGATGGTGAAATTATTTACACAAAGTTAAGCGCCTGCCTGGCTTCGGAATGACCTGCAACTAGTCGGGCCCGACATCACAGGGCCATCACGGCACTTGCACCAAGAAAAGTGTACCAGTGTGCTAAGTTGGTGATTACACACGAGGCGGCATTAGAGACGATTGAGCAATGACCAGAGATCGAAATACATGGGTAGAGTTTATTTACCTAAACTTCGAGGAAGGAAATAACATGGACTGGATAATACCTCCACTAAAATCCCGGAAAAATTATACTGACCTTCTAATCCGGGAATTTATAAGCCACGAATTATTTATTGGAGTTTCTTTATGTTTGAAAATGACTGATTTGAAGAATCATAAATAATTGTTTGTTTTTTTGGATTAAACTACTTAACTATGTTTTTTTTTTGCGTAGTGTTAACAGGAAAGTTTTCAAATTGTATGTAAATAAAAATAATGATTTTAAAACTTAAACATAAAAAAATAAATTTAAATTACTGGGCTTTTTTTGCTGTTTTTCACTGTATGATGGTTTCGTAGGCTGCTAGGTACCTATTTATTTCTAGATTTTGATTGTAAAAAGCTATCTGTTCTATATGAACTAGACGTTTTTGATAATAATTAACCATATAACGCAAACGTTAACAAATGTTTATCGAAAATGGTGCACCGGTTTCGTTTTTTTCCGGCCGCCACATTAACGATGGATGCGTAGATGTAAGTAAGGCATTGGCAAAACTGCAAAAAATGCACCTAAACTAAAAAAAAAAATGTACAAATATAATAAGATAAGATGAATAACAAACCTAAATATGTTGCCATAACAGTCTCTTTACAAGCGAGTTGAAAAATACTATCAATTGAGCCTTGATGAAACAGTGGCAAAAGGTCATTACTACACCCTTTACTCATTGGAAATGCTTGTTCATCAAAAGTAATACGGCTGTGACTAGATAATATTGATAAGTATCAGTTGAGGCTTGTCTTCTCAAAAGGCCTCATTTTCATTTAGATCATATTTACAAAAATCGCCAATTTCTATGGTACGTAGGAACTAAAAATGCATTATTTTTCTCGAAATATTCTCTGTTGTAAAAGTAATTTAATATTTACAGTAGTAGGTAATAACAAAACATTGAAAACGTGATTTAGAAAATAAATAAAATTATTGGAACAATGTCTCTTTGTTTGAATTAATGTCAGTTTGCTTGAAATTAAAACCATTTTGTATAGACGTTCGTAGAAAATATGGCGTCGTGGATTTTTTAAATCATTTTTTCACATACGGAATTATTGCTGCTTTGATAAATTCCTATATCACTATCATTTTTTTAAAGGAAAGACGGCTTTTTGCTCATCTTATTAACGTGAAAAGAAGTTATATTTAGCCATGCCAACTGATTTTCGTCGAAATATGATCTTAAATAAAAAATGGGAATACAGCTTTTTGAAGAGCCACTCTTCAGTTCAAAACTCTTCTCCCAAAATCAATACTGTCTCAACAGGAAAATATATAGAAAAGATTTATATCAAACGAGTGACAGTTTTCTTAGGTGTTATTTATGAAAACCATTCCAGGTAACCCTTTTCTGTTTTTACAGATACTTAATCTTTCCATGTCAAGTTTTAATGATTCGCCAAACAGGTGGTGGAATAGTTTTTGTATGCCACGGACCGGTCTTTGGACAATGATATACTTAGCACCATGATGGTTTTGTTGTACAGTACTGGTTATCTTCATGTGGTGCCGGACGTAATGAATAGCACCATAACGATTCTTCTCGGGTGTGTCGTAAAAGGTGACTAAAGGAGTTACTTTAATAAGTAGAAACTGGGCAGCAGCGTTGTCTATGCATTTTACCACCTTACTGTGATCGTCAACTTGCCAGACAATCGTGGCGATTATGGCGAACTGCCCAAATCCGGTAATGGGTCCAGCAATAGACGTCTTTAGGCTGAAATGGTGATAATGATGATCAGACATGATGATTTTGTCGACATCTTCTGTAACTTCAATTTCATAATTTTCCTGTCTTGGTCCCATTTTATTTGGGGTCAGCGCAACATGTTTTTCCTTCTGTTCTCCCCTGTGGCCCTGTCTTGTCAGCCAACACTGTTTCATTCGCTTCAAGAAAAGAAGGCAGAAAAAAACGAATATGGAAAACCAAACACACCAATTTCCGAAATTTAAGTAATTTTTTACTTTATAATTTTAGTTTTTGTATCTATTGGTTTTAAAAAGATTTTGTTTCATATCATCCCTCACAAATCCATGCATATTATCTTTGGTCTCCGTCTAAGGTAGAGGGAGACAAAGAAAATATGGATAGATTTTCCTTCAATGATATACAAGCAATGTATAGGTAGCTCGAAAACTTGTCTATCTAAAGTGGCAGTGGGTATTGCTCGCAGAACAGATGGCCGATGGGGCCGAAAGGTTCTGGAGTGGCGACCGCGTACCGGAACACGTAGAGTTGAAAGGCTCATGTTTAGCAATGGGTATGATTGATTCGGCTGAAATGATTATGACGATAGCTAGCTGCTATTTAGATGCGTATGTTCTTCTGATGCATCATTAAGTTTTTAGTATTCGAATGACATTTAAAATGTCGAGTAAAAGAGCATTACTTTTCCTCATAATTGTGTGTATTTATATGTATATATATTATATATATTTATGTTTATTTGTATATTTTAGCTTTATGTATTAATTTAAGTATGTGTTACTTTCTTGCATTATATATGTACTAGTGATCGCCCATTGGTCGAAATTCGACCGTACTTCATTTGAATAGAAATACATTATTAAATGAAAAAAAATATAATAATAAATATAAAAAAGTAATATGGTTATATTTGACATTCAGCAACACTATAGACACATTGTTGACGCTGTACTACTGTGGAGAGGGTTCGCTGGCGGGATGGTGATGGCCAGGACCAGGACGTAGGTGTAATGAGTAAAGAATACTTCTTCAGGACTCTCTTCTTTATTTTCTTAATACTTCTTAACTGCTGAATATGGAATGAATTATCACAGAAAGCTCTGTTTTAAAGAATTTTCCCTATTATTTTTAATTAATTATGACAGTTCAAAATGTCATAATTATAACCAGCCTGTACAATCGTGAGGCATACAACCTCTACAGTTTGCACACGACACTAAGTTTTGTATGGAAAACTTACTAATGCCATACTTGACACTCCCCATACAACCACAGATTTCGACCATAAACGAAAGAATATCTATGCATGTGTGTAATAAATACACGGTAATGAAAAGTAGTGTGTGTAACGTGTTTTTTATCGAAAATAATGTATTTTTACGCATAATTAAAAAAAATATTAGCATTCGTCACTTCTTCTCTGTATAAACTATAAGTTTGCGAAATTTCACACACTATTGTCTACATTTATTTTTCATTTCTCCTTTCGCAGGTCTGCTGGAAGAAATTTCTTAAGAAATAAGCAGTACCTTTGTACTCAATTGTATTAATATGCCTTATCACTCTGTTTTTTCATTGTGTGTACATAAATAAAAAAATAAATGAAGTGATAATTTTTTACACGTCGAAGCGAACGTTTTCGGGATTCTTTCCTTCGCTGTCTCTTGTATTTGTTTATTTAACTTAAAACAGCAAAAGAAATATTACAGAGGATAAAAAATACAGTTAGGCAGATAATGAAAGAGTACATTTCAGTACATACAAATACCATTTCAGACAACAATCTACGTGGTTTTCACATGGTCTGACCAAGATTATGTCTGGAATTTAAAAGAGTCTGACCTCTGAGTTTGTTTCGGCCTTTCTTATCGAAGTAGTCAGATAAGAAACGCCGACGTCATCTAGTTTTAAAAATATGAGTGTCGTGTAAAAGTCGTTGTACTTAGAAACCTATTTACAGAAATGAAATGATTTATCTTTAACAGTAGCTTTATACTGATTTTAACACGCTTTTATTAGTTTGTTATGTATCTATATATCTTCTATACAAATAAACAAAATTGGAGTGTCTGTTTTTAATATTAAAATAACCGCTTTTTACTAAGTGTATATGGATGTATACACGGTACATATGGCAAAATAACACTTTTTTAAATTTTTGTCTGTCTGTCTGTTTGTTCCGGCTAATCTCTGAAATGGCTGGACCGATTTTGACGGGACTTTTATTGGCAGGTAGCTGATGTAATAAGGAGTAATTATATATGTATAATTTTAAATAAATAAAGAATTAAAC
Source organism: Aporophyla lueneburgensis (assembly GCA_932294355.1). Taxonomy (NCBI): domain Eukaryota; kingdom Metazoa; phylum Arthropoda; class Insecta; order Lepidoptera; family Noctuidae; genus Aporophyla; species Aporophyla lueneburgensis. The sequence continues at coordinate 23,671,553 of OW028745.1, read as the reverse complement.
AAACTGCTGTACGTGTGTGTCACTGAACTCCTCCTAACCGGCTGGACCGATTTGGATGATTTTTTTTTGTATGCGTTTGAGTGACACCCTGGATGGCTTAGATTCACTATTGGACCCGGTAGGTGGCGCTGCTATCGAGTTCTAGGAAACAGGACAACGTCTGTACGGTCAGCTAATATATACAATATATAAAGATAAAAAACAAAGTACTGTAAATACTTATAAAATAGTTGTACATAGTTACACAGGGACTATTTAAATAGCTCTGTAAGAAACGTGTTCATGTGGCGTTTTAAATGTTAAGGGTTCCGTACCCAAAGCGTGCCAAAGGAACCCTATAAATAAGCCTGCGCGGTTCGTCCGTCCGTCTATCTGTCAGCGGACTGTATCTCACTAACCAAAATAGGTAAATAGTTCAAATTTTCACAGAAAATATAATGGCAAATACTAATAAAAATATAGGTAAAAATTTAAGGGAATTTATAATGTTTGACTGAACGCTATAAGTATCTAGCAGATATCTACTACTAGCTTCTGCCCGCGACTTCGTCCGCGTCAAATTTTTGCTCCCGTGACCTTTTTTTTTTTTTTCAGGATGGGAAATCATCAAATGACTTCTCCCGCTCTGGGCGGAGTGGGAGGGCGTGTCAGACTTTTACTGACTAAAACCCACCCGTGTTCCATCAGTTGCCCATGTGCCAGGGTCACGGTATCTTTTTCGAACAATCACGCGACGCTCCCGTGACCCTTCCCGTCGTATCGAATTTCCTGTTTTCGTCCATTTTTCGTTGCTGCTCCGCTACTTTTGATTGTAGCGTGATCTTATAAAGCCTTCCTCAATAAATAAGCTACCCAACACTAAAATATTTTTTGTGTTGGGTAGCTTATCTAATTAATTTTAATTCGGACCAGTAGTTCCTGAGATTAGCGCGTTCAACCAAACAAACAAACTCTTCAGCTTTATAATATTAGTATAGATATAGATTCTTCATTAAAAAACGATAATACTTCCCGATCTGGTGAACAAACTCAAGACCCTTTAGGTATTAAATTATGGATCTCTAACGACTTATTCACTAAACACAAATACAGTATATATTAGTAGATTTTGGTATAAAGTAGATCAGCCACACACAGGAGTTTTCAGCACCGGTAAAAAATACGAAAAACGGTTTTAAAAAATTGTGCTCGTTGACGTCATTTTAGAAATATTAAAGCACCAAGTAAAAAATATTGTTGATAATCTGATTGTCAAATGATGAATCACGTTCTGATAAAAAAATGGCAAATTTAATTGATTGAACCGAAAATGACATAAAAATTGGTTAAATGATGAATCAATGATTACGTTCTGATAAAAAATAGATTTAAAAAAATGGCAAATTTTATTGATTGAACCGAATATTACATCAAAATAAAAAAAAGAAAACTTACCGAATATCATACAAAAACACAAAACAGTCACTTTATATCCCATTTTGTCCGTCCGCCCGTAAAACCACAGTCACACAAAATTCAAAAGCCACTAAAACCACTATTACAAAACAACTAAAAGCTACTATTGTTATAACACCACTAAAACATAATGGAACATAATTTGGGTGCGCGTGACACGATCGTATTGAGTGTACTGTGGAGATGCGTGCGCGCACTGTGACGCGAAGGCAACATTGTTAATTCGACGAGTACAGGAGCGGTCTTTGATTGGATAATGTGAAAAAACGTTTTATGTGCAATCTACAGCGTTTTCGATGAATTACTGTAAATGTTTCAGTTGTTCTGTAAAATGGAATCAATTAATGACGTAGTAATTTCCTTAAAGGAACTTTAAATACTGACCTATTAGCAACAAAATCTATAACACATTTTGAAAATGGATTATTTAACAGTATTAAAATAAAAAAGTGATTTAGTCAAGCGTTACTATGCCAGAAATAACTATAATCTACTAGTTGAAATCAACTAATAATAATAAATAAAGGAAAATAAATAATTAAATTACCTGGCAATAAATAATTTATTTTTATTCGTTTTTATCAATTTGGGACATCGGAACTCATCATTTATCTGCGGAAGCAAAGACAGCCTCACGGGTTGATCGACTAGTTTAAGCTACGCTTGCAGTGGTTTGTCCTGAGATGGGTCATCATATTTGCTCACTAAGACCTCTCCATGCCTTCGGAAAGCTGATACGGCTGTCATTCGTGGATCTTTAACAGTCATTACGGGTCGAAGTCTGAAAACCAGTCTTACCAAGGGGTATCGTGCTACCCAATAACTTAGCCGTGGAGTTCAAATGGGCAACCGGTCAATAAATAATACTAATAATCAGCTGTATCTAGCTAAACTAGAAGCCGATCCTAAAATAGTAAGGGAAAGGGAAGCCACATGATGATCTACGTCACCATACATATTGCATGACACACATAAGTCCTTTGCTGAATGTTGTGACAGAAAATAGGTTTAGGAATGAATGCAGGGGACTTTGTCTTCGCTATTAGTGGCGTTGTTCCGTGTGGTGCCGGGCCTAAAGAATAGCACCACCCCATTTCATCCCGTGGCTATCGTAAAACGCGACTAAGGGACTCACTAGAGAAAGGGCACCAGCGTTCTCTATGCATTTTACCACCATACTGCGATCGCCAAACCGCCTGCCAAGAGCGTAGAAATTGATTATGACAAAGCCCAAATTGGGGGAGGCCTATGTCCAGCAGTGGACGTCTTACGGCTGAAATGATTGTGATAAGTATTGGATATATAGTTTGTAAGTAGCACTTACTTTAAAATTACACCCTTGCACCCCTTTTGGGGCCTACACTCATGCTGACATTTCATTATGTAAAACATACTAAAACCTCACGTGAATGACGTGTTCATAAAGGGAAAAAAGCCATTTAATACCCGATTGTTTCTAGCTGTTACAGGCGATGCTTTTAAAATAATAGCAGTAATAATGGACGCCCACTAATTGAATGAACGTGCTGTAATCAACGGGCACTTGTACATGATTTTAGTTCTAATAGATTCCGTTCACGCCATTACAAAACGATTTCAACTCATTGATTTTAATTATGTAAGTTCATGCAGGATCGGTTGTTGGTACTTTCTCATTGGAAGGGTTCAAAGACTTTGAAAGAGCAACTTTCTTCTTTCACCAATACTTATTTCACTTTTTTTGTTAAGCAATTATGATGTTTCGGGTTAGGTAGGTGACTCTTTCCCGTGGGTTTCAGAAATAGCGACTAAGGGAGTTACTAGAGAATGAGCAGGAGCGTTCTCTATACATTTTACCACCATACCGCGATCGCCTACCGGCTTTCCGATTATGGCAAATCTCCCCTTGGGGTAGGCCTATGTCCAACAATGGAACTCTTTCGACTGAAATGATGATGATGAGGCAAGTATTCTAGACAAACAACATACTTTAAATAATCTTCCAAAGGATTATAAAGAAAATTGCTAATACATTACTTCATATGTTTGAAACATTCGTTTGCTCGATAACCCAAATAACGCAATGAATGTTATTGAACAGACAAAGTGAATAACATTGACGTTGTAAAGTGTGTTACACAATTACTCTGGAAATCGTCTCCTTTTTGTGAGTGATGTTACAGGCAAGTAAGGGTTCTCTATTGTGTGACCTAACTTTTTTATCCATAATCTAAAGAGCCATAATTTTTTTTCTCCTAATCATCATTTGTCCGAATGATAACTTGCCTGAACTAAATGTCACATAATATCACATGCTATAAAATTGAAATCCCTAAATACAATATGCCCTAAATCCGTTTGTCATAAATATTACTATCAATAATATACAAAAGACTTAAAACTGTTTTCCATAAAAGTTATAAGTTTTAAATTCAAATTATTTTATGTTTATTTATCCTAATTATATTTTTTAAACAAATTTGTATTACGGAGTTCATTAAGAATTTAATTATTTTATCAAATGCAACTGATACAATACATAAATTATAAAGATGCAAAAGCGTAATGGCATTTATCAAGGCTGTTATAGCACTGCATGTATTATCAGTATCACTCAGTAATTATATCACTCAATAAAACAGGTGATTGTAAACATGTGATTTTATTTCCCTCTAAGAAACATGCAAACAAGCATACACCATGCATGCAGCATACATGCAAGCAAGCAACATGCAATCGAGCATGCAAGCAAGCATGCAGCATGCAAGCGAGCATGCATGCAAGCAGGCAAGCAGCATGCAAGCAAGCATGGAGTATGCAAGCGAGCATGCATCATGCAGCAGGCATGGTTTCTGTCACGGCTCCGGCACTGCGGGGCTTAGGCGGTCCCACGCGAGCTTATCGTCGCAGACGGTTTAACGATCACCACCGCAGCTTCGTCTTGCTGGCCGGCGAAGCAGCGGCGGCGAGCGTTACAAGCACCTGCTCCTCAGCTCGCGGGCCGCCTCGCCCCTCCGCGCCTACGCGATTTTAAATTACACTCTAGGGGTAGGGCAGACAAGACTACGTGGAGTCGGATTTACAGCGATTCGTTTCTGTCACTAAAACCTAACTTTTAGCAATTTTTTACTACTAACGATTTTATTATAAATAAACATTCGGCATAATACACTTTATATAATACAATAATTAGGACATATGACTTTATGACATGCAAAATTAGGAGATTTAATGATTATAGTATTTGATATTATGACAGAATAGTTTTAGAAGCAAAGTTAATTATGTAAAACAAAATTTCGACTTTTTGAATATTATGGTTACTGCCGTTTATAGCTAACGTGTTATGGATAATGATTTTCGGACAAACAATTTTAGGAGAAGAAAGGGAGTACCGCAAGTAAGAGATTGAGTTTGATTCTGGGTGGGAATTCACAAAATGACGTCTGCCGCTCTAGGGTGGAGTGGAAGGGCGTATCACACTTTTACTGACTAAAACCCACCCGTGTTCCTTCAGTTGCCTATATGCCAGGGCCACGGTATCTCTTTCGAACAAATATCGCGACCCTGGCAGGTTGATTATCATCCTTTGATTTGTATCTTACATCTACTTCCATTTTAATTGCGGTTTGATTGCTGTGCTTTCTTAAAGTTGAGCTTCTTAAGTTTTGAGTTGAGCTGCACGATTAATGAAAACGTGCACTGACTGCTGAGGTTCATTCAATTTGTGTGGTTCTTACATCATAAGACCATTTTAGTCACCAATCTACATGGTCTTCACACGATATCACCAAGATTATGTCTGGACTTTAAAAGAAACTGTGATCTCTTAGTTTCTTTTGGCCTTTCTTCTCAGCGTTGTATGATAGGCACTGGTGCCGATTCTGTTGTTTACGAACTAAACTAACTAAACTATCTCTAAAATTCCTTACTTTTGGCTATGAGAATTGTAACGCTATTCTGCAAGGAAAAATCTCTAAATTAAAAAACTATTTTGACACGACTAAAATCGAATTTGACAATCGCGACTCAGCGTGGTATTTTTTTTTCTTTTGTTTTCGCAACGTTTACTTGTGTGTGCATTGCGTAGAATGAATTTTTTGAGAGACGAAGGCGCGTGCTAGTGTGCAGCCTGGACGTGTTTTATATGGAATTTTTCACTTTTGTTTGAAAAATATAAAAAAAATGTTACCCACGTGTTGATATTTAAATGTTCCGGGGTATACTAAGGGGGTCGAAAATTTCATTATTTTTGCGATAGGACACGCCATTTTCAAGATATAAGCAAAAAGAAAATAAAAAATACAGAACTGTTTTTGCACGTGAAGGCAAGGCGTTGTTGAGAATTTTAGTTCATGACCACTAGTTTTATTCCACACCTTTTTAATCGCGCTTAAAAAATAGTCAGATTTAGTTAAAATAAATTATTATAGTCAAAATTTTTGGTGAAAACCGGCAAACTCAGAATAGCAAAATTGACATTTTCACTAAACTAATAACTCAGTGCAATCTTAGTGCTGTCAAACTAAAATATAGTTAAGTTGTGTCACTTTAGTCTATTTCAGAATAGGAAATCGTCGTTTGACAGGAATAAACCAAATTTTAGTGATATTTAGTTTAGTTTAGAGAATTTTGTGACAACAGAATCGGCACCAATGCCGACCTCACCGAGTTTAAAAAAATATGATTGACGTGTAAAAGTTTTTGTACAAACGTACTTACAGAAATAAAATCATTTATCAAAGCGCTATCAATAAAGAAACTGGAAAAATATTTTGATTCAAAGTTTTTCTTAATTCTGACCTATACGTATTGTAGTCTTTGATTCTGACAAGAAACATTTTTGTGCTTCTACCTTAACATTTGCGAAAAAAAATACCATAAAACTCCACTAAGTTCAATTGGATTAAGAGCTTACACATCGCATTCGTAACTATAAAATATGCAAATTTCAGACTCAGACGCATATTTCGGTACGAACTCAATATTTCCGGACGGATTTGCCTCGTCCGGTATTAAAATTACGAGTGCAAAACAATTTTTTAAATCCGCCGTGTCTGCGAGCCAGTCCGGTTTGAACACGGGGATTAGTACAGATTTTCTGTTCATAAATAAAACTAAAATTGCGTCAAGTAATGTTGTATATCGTACAAAACTAAAATTAATTATTATAACGTTTTGAGTTATCTGCCTTCAAATTAATCCATAGATTTAAATTTAAAACAAATTTCTGTCAGCTGAAAAATATATGTGAGTGTGAAAATTGTGTATTCAGAATGAAGTGCATGACGTCATCATATTATAGTATAAATCAAAGTCGCGTTTTCGTTCGCGTCAAAAACCTTTTAAACTACGCAACGGATTTTAATGTAGTTTTCATCAGTAGACAGATCAAGACGAACGCGGGTGAAGCCTCTGACAAAAACTAGTTGTCCTATAATACATTGTTTAGACTACATATACAAGGATTTTTAGCCTCAGTTGTCATTGTCAAAATCTAATCAAATGTTAGAAAGAACAATTTGCATACCAATGAGATAGTCTAATGCATTATAATGATATCCACATATAGATGGTAATCCCACACACCGCAACGTCATTAGAACATCAATTACGATTTAAACTATAAACAGAACATCCCGCTTTTGGTCTCCGAAGGGGTAAGCAGGGAGACAAATTTGTGTCCACTTTTGGACAGTAATTTTTAAGTCTCAATATACTAGCCTCGCTTATCACTATTTTTCGGGGACAAATCTTTGCCAACGCAGTGGCAGTTTATTGATGCCCTTCTTAAAAAAATCAGCTAGACGGGAGGCAACAAATTCTTCAAAGGCATTTTGTACTGCCTCTCGGGTATTGATTTTTTTTTTCCCGCCAAGAAGTTATCCAAATTCTAGAAAAAGTAGTAGTCTGTAGGCGCAAGGTCTGGTGAGTAGGGCGGATGACGGAGAGCTTCCAACCCCAGTTCTTGCACCTTGGAGACCGTCTGCTGTGCAGTATGAGGTCGCGCGTTGTCGTCCATGAGCAGCGGAGACGAGCGATTGACCAATGCTGGTTGGAGATGTGCCAGCTTCTCCATCATTGAGTTCAGTTCTTCACAGTACACATCTGCAGTAATGCTCACCCCGTTTGGTAAGAAGCTGTGATGAATCACATCGGCGCGAGACCACCAAACAGTGACCATCACTTTTCTAGGGGTAAGTTTTCGTTTAGGGCATTGTTTAGGTGCTGAACCCGGATCCAACCAACTTGTTGAGAGCTTGCGGTTATGAAACAGAATCCATTTTTCATCGCAGGTAACAATGCAGTTCAAAATTCCTTCATTTGTGTGTCTGTTGAGCAGTGCAAGGCACGTCTCGACGCATACTTCACACTGGCGATCAATGAGTTCGTGGGGCACCCATTTGTCAAGCTTTTTTACCTTGCCAATTTGACGCAAATGGACCAATATTGTTTTGACGCTAACGTCGAAAGCTGCTGCTAATTCAGCCGTAGATTGTGTATCATCAGCTTCCACAATCGCCTTTAATTCGTCATTGTCGACCAAAGTCTTCGGACGACCGCGAGGTTCATTTTTCAGGTTTTCGAAATTTCTAGAACGGAAGCGAGCAAACCAATAACAGGTGGTGCGTTGGTTTGTAGTGTTAGCTCCGTAAACGTCGTTGATGTTGCGTGCCGCTTGTGCCGCGTTGCTGCCACAACGGTACTCATATTCCATAATTACTCGAATTTTTAACGTATCCATGATGACGAAAAAGATTAAAATGCGATGAAAATGTAACACTAACTTAACATGCACATAATGTAACACTTACTTACTAATCAATAAACAAATGACTACTTTTGGAAAAAGAATTCCATGTTTTTAAAATAAAACAAATTTGAAATTAGAATTCTTAGACAAACAAAAATTATTATGATTTGAAATGGCCAGTACGGCAGAACGGCAATTTCATAGGTAAAGACCTAATATAAAATTTTTGTAACTACTTTGAACATTCATTCAAGAGAATATAGCCAAAGCAATACTTTACTACAGCTATATTGAATTGGACTAAATTAGGTTTGCACACAGTTTGTAACCAACTCTTGGGATTATAACACAACTAGACCAACAAAGACCGTGAGATATACTATGAGTAGTGTAGATCGTACATTTGAACCCTGATAGGGCTATACTTTGTGTGGGTTAAATTGTTTCATAACCATTGCACTCAAATCACAAAAATGGACCGATTGCCGCCACGAGAACACGGCGGTGCTCCGCCCAGGCAGGGCACACCTCCACCGTATACTCTACCGTGTCCTCCAGGCGATTCATACAATGATAACACCCTGGCGTTTCCTCCCGCCTTATCGGAACAGGATCCTCCCGAAGCAGCCATGTTCGGTGAGGACCTACGTAAGGCGGAAGGTGAGAACGCCGTGGTGCCTCTCCTGCCTCTCTTCAACGAGGTGACTTACCGCCGCAAGAGTGGCGTGCCCAACAGAGTGGAGGCAAGAAGCCCAGAAGTGAAAATATTATAGGCTAATTATCATAACCTATGCTGTAGATCAAAAAAAGGAGCTACAAATGTTAATAACGTAAACCAGGTTGAAAATTACCTAAAACCAGGCAGAGCTGTGAGAAGTTCTTGTTAATCAATAAGTAATAAAAACTTTTAAAGTATCCCCATGGTATTTGAACAACATCACAAAGTTTTAATCGACCCTGTGATTAAGTTCCGACATTCTTAGGGAACTTTCTTTTTAAATAACTTGTAATTTGTCACTTTTTACGCTCCAAGTTTCAGGCCTTTGTGGCAGTTTGTTTTTGAATTATCTTGCATGTATTATTTTATAGGTAGGATATTTTGTCCGATGGGTTAAATAAATATGGGTTGGTGCTGCGTTTACAGGAAAAATTTACTTGGTATTTGCCTTGGTATTCATCCAGAATTTTTCATTAACTTCAAGAATTCTAACCGCTAAAAGTCCAAAATCATCATTAGCATTTCAGCCGAAAAACGACAACTGCTGGACATGGGCCTCCCCCAATTTGCGGGGGCTTCCCATAATCGCTACGCTTGGCAGGCCGGTTGGCGAACACAGTATGGTCGTATAATGCTAGAGAACGCTGCTGCCTATTCTCTAGTAAGTCCCTTATTCGCCTCTTACGTCACCGACAGTAAGAAATGGGGTGGTGCTATTTTTTATGTCCGGCACCACACAGTCACGGAGGAGTCCAAATACATACAAACAATCAATTTGAAGAAAATTTGCATATCGGTGTCAGATTATGTGTTCGTGTTGATTAAAATATGATTCGCCATCGTAGTATACATGACTTTCCAGAATTTTAATAATTAAAATCATCAATACGGGTTGTACCCTTGTTCAGTAATCCTATTGAATTACTTTTTCATAAAATAGTCATTCAATGAGATTAAATGACTTTTTTATGCAATACTGGCAGTCTCACAAAAAGTCTGGGACTGCCCTACAAATCGCAAAAAATTAAGAATTTAACATCGTGGGCTAGCCAGCCGTTTCCCCCTTCAACAGATTTTTTGTTCGGCAACCAATATAAGCTTGTGTTTTTTATCTTTCACTTCTTATTTACTTCACATATTCAAGTGTAGATGTAGTTTAAATTGGCGTAGAGCCTCTTCCCAAATACAACTCTGATAAAGTTAGAAAGAGTGTGAACCATAGCCTCTACTCATCGTCAAGTTAAGAAATCGTAATACAAATCGGTACCGGATGACGTAGAGTTAGAAGTCCTCCCAGAAGGTGGACCGATGACATTGTGAAGGCCGCAGGAATCAGATGAATGCGGGAAGCACTAAACTGGTCGAAGTGGCGGAGCTTGGAGGAGGCCCTTGTCCAGCAGTGGGCGTCTTTCAGCTGAAATGATGATGAATGCTAACCGAACGGCAGGAATTGAACTGTTTTAAAATGCACCGTGGTTACCTAATAAACTAAATAAAGTCCATTTCCTTCCTTGTTTGATAAGACAAAAAATACAAGGCTTAATTCCGCACATATTACAAAAGATTTATCGCCCGTGCAGTCACTTAAATCGAACGAAAATTTAAACGAGGACCTCAATGGGTCCGATAGTTAATCCAAGCTTAAGAAAGGCGGGAAAAAATTAAGGAAGCTATTAGTGGGGACACTCAAATATGCAATTTATCCTCATTAAAATAATGTCGGCGGTAACATTAATCACTGTGCTCCATTAGTACGGAATTGCTTTGAACATTTTAATTTTAGCAACTCCAGTCTTTTGTTTTGTAAGTGATGTTGGTGGATGGAATTATTTGACATTTTTTTAGGTCGTAGTTCTTTTTTTGATTGATGATCGGAACGTCTACTTTTGATTTTAATTATTAATCGACTTTATGAGACATCGAATCATAAACGAATTCTCAATTCAAATTTTAAATACTACAATGATTTTATCGTATTCTTTTAAACGATGTTAATAAGGGTTAATTACCTAGTCTCTCGTTGATCTTAAGAGAAAAAAAACACTATCAGCTGCCAGCAATTTGCAGGACCTAATGGAACGGAAATAAGTTGTTACGGTGTTTAAGACTTGAGGTCAATCTTCCTTTCCAACATACTTGATCATTCTCAATTAAGTTAAATATGGCACTTTTGAAAATTGACAGATGTCATTATCATAATCAGCCAATAATGTTCCACTGCTGGGACACAGGCCTCCTCTCGGTGAGAGAGAGTGGCCGTAATACACCGGTGGGCCCAGTGCGAGTGAGTAGATGTTACATGTCTTCGATTTTTGAATTTTCTAAGGTTTCCGTTTCCTCACGATGTTTTCCGTCACCGTTTTAAGAGTAGCGGTGATGGAATTATTTGCGCACATAAAGCGCCTGTCTAGGTTTGAACCTACAATTCATAAGTCGTGGCAATTACCATTGGGTAATCACTGCTCCCGCTACTGACGTACTCAAGAGGAAATAACAAAACAAAACTACAGTTCTATTAATCAATGTACCGTAACGTTGGTCTTTTGAGATAAAAATAAAAACAAATGAACACTAACACATTTCCAGTACTCAAACAGTTCGATTTTTGAAAACTCGAAATATGTTCTTGAGTCTTTGTTTTTTTTAAGAACAGCCGTTGGTGTAATGAATGGATCGGGTTCGCCCAATCCGTTCAATCACTAACGGCTATTCTTTCACAACATGTAGGTAGATATTTATGTAAAATTTTCAAAAAAAGAACTCAGTGCCAAAGGGATGAAGCTGTATATGAGTCCGCCGTAATCCCCCAACTGTTTCGTTCGTTAGGTTTAATGAACGTAGATTTACATAAATGTTTTTAAGCCCGACCTTTGGGTTGACCTTAAGCTTATACTGAAAAAGAAAACCGTCAAAACCATCTTTATAAATACAGTGATAATGATTAAAGATTATTTGGTAAGCAAATTTATATAAGAGATCAAAAAAATAAAATAAAAAACGAGAATTAAACCGATATCTATAAACTTTACTTAAATTAAGTGACGTATTTCGTGGTTTGACTAAGATATGTAACGGTGATCCCATCTCTGTCTTACATTTCTAGTTTGAAATACAAGAATGTCGCTTAGCAAAGTATTTATGTTAGAAACAACGTTTAAAGATCAATCAAAATCGAAAATATTTCAAATAAACCTACATGGGCATTTGTGAAACCCAGAAGCTAGGTGCACGGTTCTAGGTCGTGGGACTTTCGGAACCGGGACTGCGGTCCCAGATTCCACCTATTAAAATAATAAATATTTTTAGTAGTATTTTGGGACCACAAGTAATAAAACAAAGTTATGTCTTAGAAAAGTACGGCCAGCCAAAAAATTTGAAGTTACACAAATAAAAATTATTTTTATAAAACGTTATAATATAATATTTATTCTATTTCAACAATTACTTACCTAAAAAAGAATACAAAAACTATTTAGAAAAAAGTAATCTTGAGTGTTTAAATCACCTATCGACCCCCTAATCACCCACCGAAACGTAACAATAAACTTTTAAAAAACTTCATTATCGTAATTAGGCACGTCAGTAGCGGTCATAATCATAAGAATTTTTTAATACCAATACTATTTTTGTAAATTAAACATAAACAAATGACATAAAAAAAATGCTATCTAAATATACTAGCTGACCCAGCGAACTTTGTACTGCCTTACAGTCAATAAATACATGATGTGTTAAATTACGCTCCTACCAAGTTATGATAACCTGGTACTTCGAAGGTATAAAGCGTTTTTAGGGTTCCGATGCCAAATGGCAAAAAACGGAACTCTTATAGATTCGTCATGTCTGTCTGTCTGTCCGTCTGTCTGTCTGTCTGTCTGTCTGTCCGTCCGTATGACACAGCCACTTTTCTCCGAAACTATAAGAGCTACGCTGTCGAAACTTGGTAAATAGATGTATTCTGTGAACCGCATCAAGATTTTTACACTAAAATAGAAAAAAATAATAAATTTTGGGGTTCCCCAATTCCCCATACTTAGAACTGAAACTCAATTTTTTTTTTCATCGAACCCATACGTGTGTGGTATCTATGAATAGGTCTTTAAAAATGGTATTGAGGTTTCTAATATCATTTTTTCTAAACTGAATAGTTTGCGCGAGAGACGCTTCCAAAGTGGTAAAACGTGTGTCCCCCCCCCCGTAACTTCTAAAATAAGAGAATGATAAAACTCAAAATAATATATGATGTACATAACCATGTAAACTTCCACCGATAATTGGTTTGAACGAGATCCAGTAAGTAGTTTTCTTTAATACGTCATAAATCGTAAACCGCAATTTACCTTTCATTCAATCAACTGAAATATAAAACAAAAAAAAAAACATTTATTTTCATAAACATAAACCTTATGCATAAACCGACAATACCTACAGGTTTGTTCGGAACCCTCGGTGCGCGAGTCCGACTCGCACGGCCGGTTTTTTTTTAGTTAATACATACCCACGGTGAGCACCCATAGGTGAGCTCCCACTGAGTTACGATCAACTGGTACTTCAAAGGCAAAAAGCGATTTCTAGCTGACACTCCTATGTTTGGTAAGCTCTTACTAAGTTATGACAACTTCGTACTTCAAAAGCATAACGCGTTATGTAGCTGACACACAAAATGTATGAGAAAATGTTCTTTTATTTTTTCTCGTAATTTTTTTTTTGTTCACTGTCCTTTAAGTTCATTTTTCTTGTGGTCCCAAAATACTACTGCAAAATAATTATTATATTTTAGGTGGAATCTGGGACCGCGGTCCCGGTCCCTAAAGCCCCAGGACCCCAGGACCCTAGGTTCTACATCTACGCCTAAGTATATTTTGAGTCGAATAGTGATATCATCATACTGTCTCACATGGAAAGAGCAATATCTTAAATATATAATTCTACTGTACGTGTGTATGTTACTGAACTCCTCCTAAACGGCTGGACCGATTTGAATGTTTTTTTTTGTATGCGTTTGGGTGGCATCCTGGATGGTTTAGATTTACTGTTGGACCCAGTAGGTGGCGCTGCTGTCGAGTTCTAGGAAACAGGACAACGTCTGTACGGTCAGCTAGTTTTTCTATATATTTTTTTTTGTTTATCAAAATCTCGCAAGTCAACCTATGAGGTTGTCGGCTACTTAACCGGACATACCTGTGGCTACCTTAATAAATTATGGCCTCCAGCCAGGGCCTTAAAAACTCTAAACTAAAGCGACTCTACTCTCCAAGGGCACTCCTAGGGGTACGGAACTTCGCTTAGGTTATCGCTGCTAGAGAGCAGCAAGGGACGGGCTGGATTGGAATGGGGGAAGAGCACTGAGCATAATTATCTTATACAGAAGCGTCCTGTTGCAGATGTTGTTGTTGGTGTGTTGTTTGTTTTTCTTATTGTTCTAGTGTCATAATTTGCTAACTTAATAAAAAAGGGAGGGCAGAAGGCTTATCCATCTATCCTTCTTCAGCAAGGTCAAGTGCGTAGTACTCGCAACTGGCGTGTGTGTATGAACAGATGTATGAATGTAAACGAGACAAAAGAAATATCTAAAGATCGTAATAGATCGCGTTCTGTAGGTAGTTTCTGCTTACCCCATGGGAAGAAAGCGTGACTTTATATATTTATGTATGAATAAAAATCACCATATAAGTATCTAAGTAGTTTATTTTTAACCGACTTCAAAAAAAGGAGGAGGTTCTCAATTCGACTGTATTTTTTTTTATGTTTGTTACCTCAGAACCTTTGACTGGGTGAACCGATTTTGATAATTCTTTTTTTTATTTGAAAGCTGTTGCTTCTCGTGTGGTCCCGTTGGTTTAGTTCTGACAACGGCATCCATGAGAAAACCATATGAGTCTTATATTTGCATTAAGTATGTGCGCGAAAAATGGACGAATAACGTGATTAGATTAGTGTGGGTACTACATACCATAACTAAAAAGTTAAAAAAAAAAAAAAAAAACTAACAACCGACTTCCAACATAAAGTTAATTTCGGAAGTCGATGGCAAAAAACGAATAATTTTTTTCACGGAAAAAGACAAACAGGAATCAACTATCATATGCTATATCAATAACGCAGGGATAGGAGATTTCCTCTCAAACAAAAAACACAAAGGAATTCTAATACAGACCGAAGATGTTCAGTCAACCCTTTCATTTCATAGAAATCTCAATTTCCATCGAAAGCTAGGCAAAAGGTAAAATAGATTCCTCATGCTTCAGAGTCTAAGGAAATCCGACGACGACGATTGAAAAATCTTTGTGAAACGTATGTTGAAAAACATTGAACTAAAATGTTACTAGATAAGGACTTTATTTGACTGACTTATAGAAAAGAAGTGTTGTGGGTCATCCGCACCCTATTTATTCCCTTCCATTCCATTTTTGCAACACGTACATAAACAGACAAGAAGTAAAGAATAGAAAAATTGGTACCGAGGTAATGCTTATTTCTAAAGAGATGTAGACAGCGTGTAAGAGTAATATGGAAAATAAAATACAAAATTATAATTAAAAAAAAAACCACTTAATAAAAATAAACTAATAATGCACCCCAACAACCACCCCACCCACCCCTTAACCCCTCCACTTCACCATAATTACGTAACACACTATCAATAACAATCTCAATCATTTTGAAGGACATTGCTAATCCATTGCTTTGTAATTATGTTCGGTTTAACTGCCCCGTGGTCTCGCACTCGATTCCTGGGTCGGGCAAAGTGTTACTGGGTTTTTCCATTAAGAATTTCTTAGTAGCAGCCCGGAGTTGGCGATACCCCCGTGCCTCGGAAAGAACGTTAAGTCGTTGGTCCTACGCCTGATCTCTCTCCGATCGTGTTGGATTGCCGTCCCATCGGACTACGAGAGTGAGGGAAGAGTGAATGCTCCTGTGTCTGTGCACACACTTGAGCACTATAATATCTCCTGCGCCGATGGCTAGTCTCCGTTGAGATTGGCCGCCGTGGCCGAAATACGGTCTGGAGAACTATATAAAAAAATAGCTGTTTGATTAAGAAGGTGACAGAAATGGAAGTTAGGATTGCGCAATTAGAGCAAGATGCTAGACAAAACAATGTAGAAATACACTGTCTACCCGAAAATAAGCAAGAGAACCTGGTCAAAACTTTGGTACAACTGAGCAACGTTGTGTCTTATCCTCTAGCAGAAAATGACATACTGTCTTGCGCTAGGGTGCAAAAACTGAATGCGTCGTCGAATCAACCGAGGGCAGTTATCTGCAAGCTACCAAGCAAAATTAAGCGCGATAATCTGCTTGGGGCAATTTCCTTGTACAACAGATCGAACCCCAACAATAAATTAAACACCAAGTTACTGGGCTATGGAGACAAGCAATCCCCAGTTTATGTAAGCGAACACCTCACTTTAGCTAACAAATCATTGCATGCAGCTACCAGAATCGCAGCCAAGGAGAAGAAATACAAGTTTATCTGGGTTAGAAATGGAAAAATTCTTGTCAGGAAAGAGGAAGGTTCATTAACACGTGTGATAACAAGTTTAGAAAGCCTTAAAAAACTAGAATAATTAAGATAATTTCAATCATAATCTGCCTTTGTTAAAATCCTTCAACTTTAACATTCGATCAATTAATTATATATTACCAAAATTCCAGAAGTATCCGCGGAAAATTAGATACAGTGTTTTTGAATGTACTAACTATGAACTTTCATGTAATTGTGCTCACGGAAACCTGGCTGAATGAAAATGTGTTAGACTCAGAAATTCTGGATAATCGATATCAGATTTTTAGAAGAGATAGACAGTCGGGAACTTTTTCTGGGAGTAAAGAGGGAGGTGGTGTGCTAATCGCAGTTCACGAATCCATAAATGCGTATAGAAATTCATTATTCGAGTCTTGTTGTGAGGATTTATGGGTGAAGCTAGACTTGTCACATAATGGTGCTCTTACAACATCAAAAAAAATTCACTTATGCGGCACTTATTTGGCTCCACCGGTAAACATTAATCTTATAACTTACTTTACGAATAAAGTTACCAGTGTAATTGATGATGAACCCGTAATTATAATAGGTGACTTCAACATAAGTAACATAGAATGGACAAAATCATCACTACATCAACATGCAGTACCAAACATCGGCACCAATAATATCAGTAAAACTCTTATAGAATTCTTGTCCTCTAACGACCTCTACCAGTATAACTCAATCAAAAACAAACAGAATAAGATTTTAGACTTAGTCATATCCAACTTGATTTATCCGATTGAGGTAACTCGGTCCTGTGATTTCATATCAAACGTCGATGATTTTCACCCACCTTTACAGATCACCATTAGTCTCAACCTTCCTAAAACACTTACCAATAAAATGACTAGAACTTATAAATTCCATAAAGCTGACTATGGCGAAATTAGAAATCGTCTCGAGAAAATAGATTGGGATATTGTTTTAAAATCGGATACCGTTGATTTATCTGTTGCTGCATTTTATTCTGTATTACGGCAGATTATTGCTGAATTGGTACCACGGCAGAATGCTGGTAAAAACTCATACCCCGTCTGGTACAATAACAGCTTAATAAGGATGTTAAAGGAAAAAGAAAAATGCCGGCAGAGAAGGAAAAAATATAAAAATAAGCGAGATGAATTTGAATATATATTACTTAAGGACCGATCTAACCGAAAAATAAAAGAGTTGTATCAGAAGTATTTACAAAATGTACAAAGTAATGTGGTTAAGAATCCAAAATATTTCTGGTCATACATAAAAAATAAACGCAACAGCAAAAGTTCTATACCGAGATACATGCGGCTCAACGATAGTACTGCGACCGACGGCTTGGGCATCGCAAATTTATTTGCAGAGAACTTTGCATCGGTTTATAGCCCTGTTTCTTGTAGTGATCCAGACCCCGTACATATTTATGAAACCAGCAATAGTAATAGCTTACATCAGTTCACACTATCTGAACTTAGCATACAGAGAAAACTTAAGAACTTAGATGTCGCTAAAGGGCCGGGCTCTGACGGTATTCCTCCACTGTTTATTAAGGAGTGTGCTAATGTTTTATCTAAGCCACTGCGTATAATATACAACCGATCTTTATCCGAGGGGGTTTTTCCGGAGATCTGGAAGGAGGCCTTAGTAATACCAATTCCTAAATCGGGGGATAAGACAGATGTCTGCAATTATAGACCTATTAGTATATTGCCCACTTTGGCCAAGGTTCTTGAATCTCTTTTGTGTCCCCTCATGAATTGGCATATCAAAAGCTCTATTACGGAACACCAACATGGCTTCTTTAGAAACAGATCAACAGCCACAAACTTGACCAACTTTGTCGAACGAACTTTGGCTTATATGAGTGACGGTAAAGAAGTTGACGCCATCTATAGCGATTTCAGCAAAGCTTTTGATAAAGTTGACCATGGTATTTTGCTACGAAAGCTCGAAATCACGTTCGGTGTTCATGGATCACTTCTAAAGTGGTTCGAATCTTACTTGGTTGGCCGAAAAGCAAGAGTAGTAGTAAACGGATACTCATCCCACACTTTCACACCCACATCTGGTGTACCACAGGGGACACATCTGGGCCCAGTATTATTTACAATATTTGTTGATGACATTAAATACTCCATCCAAAACTCTCACTTTGAAATGTATGCAGACGACTTAAAATTTTATAGGGTTGTAATGACAAAGAACGACGAAACTTTTTTGCAAAAGGATATTGACAGGCTATCTGTGTGGTGTGAGAGGAACAACATGCAAGTTAATGTTAGTAAATGCTATCATATTAAATTTTCTCGTAAAAAACAGAAATTCAGTTCTACGTACGTAATGAGAAACCAAATATTAAGTAAAGTGTCTGAAGTTAAAGATCTGGGCATCATTATCGACTCTGAGATGAAATTTCAAACACAGATTGAAACCGTAATAAATAAAACCAATAGAATGCTAGCATTTTTAAACCGTAACACAAGACAATTCAGTAATTTGAAAGCATTGAAAATTCTGTTTTCGGCATTAGTTCGTAGTCATATTGAATACTGCTCCATCATCTGGTACCCAGTACATAACATTCACATCCAACGCATTGAAAGAGTTCAAATAAAATTTATAAAAAGACTCTCTTATGGAGCAGGTATAAGGAATACAGTTAAAAAGTATGAAGATAGACTGAATTACTTTAAAATGAAACCTTTACGCTGGCGTCGAGACTATGCAGGTCTAATTTTCTTATTCAAGATATTAAATAAAGGCATGGATTGCCCACAGCTTCTATCTTTAATAAATATTAATACGCCCCGGTCGTCAGCTAGACTTCATAATTATAAACCTTTTGCTCCTCGTGGCCGCAAAACCAAGTACGGGAATAATGCCCCGCTTTCCTATATTCTCAGAAGGTGTAACGATATTTTTCACGATTTTGACTTCGCCATATTTTCAGGCAGCATCGCTAAATTTAAAAGAGCTGTGCTCGATAATATGCAAATTTTGTAATTTTTGCTCATTATATTTGTAATTCTAATGTAATATAATCTTTGCTCATTTTTGTAATTTCTGCTCAGTAATGTTTATTTTCTATCTATTTTGTGTGTTTTTAGTTTGTTACTTAATTCAATCTTATTTAATTTAATTGATTTAATTTTATTCAATTTATTTAATTTCATCCAATTTATTTAATTTAATTCAATTTATTTAATTTTATTCAATTCAATCTTAATTAATTTAATTCAATCTTATCTTATTTGTTACAAATTAATTTTAAGTATAAAATATTGTTGGTCTTAGTTTGCTTTGTTATTTTGTTATCCATCTTTGTATTAATTATTGTATAGTGAGATTTTAATAAAATGCTGTGCTCACCTATAATTTAGATGCATGCAATGCTATTACATTTGAAAATGATATGTACTGTGAATGTCTTTGTGTGTATTTAGTTGGTTTGCCTAAATAAATAAATAATAAATAATATAATTATGTTCGTTAGCCCGCTGAACATCGTAAATAGCGCAATGAATGCTGTTGAAATGACAAAATGAACGCCATTCCTATTGTGAGTGTGTTACATAACTACCCACCGATTGAAACAAAGTGCCTTGCGCTGTATATTATGTATCACATAACAGGTTCAATTAGAGTAGCTAAAGATTAAGGAATTAAATACACACAAACAAATAAAAATACATAGACATACGCTTATAAATACACAAACACACATACTTTAGCAAAAGTGTCATAACGGTCAAAATGTTACATTCTTTTCGGTCTAACTCACTCTCGTTGCCAAGTTTGCGAGAGTAGAACTTGCGATAAAGAATTGAGTTCCAACAAAGTTGTGAGAACAAGTTTAGAAAAGTGAACAAGTAGTATTTTAAAAGACGTTTCATAATATGGAAACTGCTTTCGATTGACTTCGACGTTTGAAAGTCAGTTTAATAAATAAATATTCAGAATAATAGTGCCATCAATTTATTAATAGATATTGCTTACGGTTATGCTTGTGGTTTTCCACCGAAACATTGAGTTCCAAAGTAACTCTAGGAAGGCCAACGGGGTAAATTGTGTTAGACACAAATAATAGGCTTTTAGTTTGATAATTCAACAACATTAATTGCGTTATTTACGTTGAGCTGCGCAAACAAATTTTAATGAAACAGCATCAAATGCGATAAAGATCACATCAGCTGCATGCATGATGACCGCTGGGCAAAAGTCTCTACACAGTGGGTATCCGAAGATGGCTGGCGCCGCCGAGACCGGCTTAGAAAGAGGTGGTGTGATAACCTGGACGCGTACCGTGGGGGCTGGTTTGAGGTGGCGTGGAATAAGAGGGCTTGGAAAGAGAGCTTAAGACCCTAGACTTTTCCCAGCAGTGGAATAGTTAAAATGCTACATTGACGTTACCACATCTAGTGCATCAATGCTTGGATAGAAAATTCCTATAGGAGATTAGCTGCAGAGCCATAGGTCTCCCTGGGCTTTGATGTCCTAATAACATTCCATCTTCGATTCTCTTTCACGTTGAAAGCTAAAAGGTGCTTACTTCTGTAATAATGACCACTTTAGATGTAGGAAATGTGAAGTTCTGATAAAGTTTCTCTCCGTTTCCCATCTATGTGCGTTAATTGCATTTTTTTTTCAATGTTGGCGTTTGAATATTGGCTTGAGATATTGTTTTACGAGATTTTACATATATCGTTCGTGGCTAAAATAATAACAGTGGCACGTGTCGATCACTTGCCGTAGTAAGCAGTCGGTCCATTAGATAATATATACAAGATTATTTTTAGTATATGCGAAACCTGAATATAGTTTGTTCAGAATCAGTAACTGAATCGATTCCAATAATTTTTACACCATGTTATATTTTGTACCAAAAATATTTAATTACGCTTCCAAGTAGGACACCGAACGACAATACGTATATTTTAAAATTATCATATCTTTCTCGTACTTAAACGCCCATTACACGGAGATGGTACGTACACTAGCTGTTTGTGGTGATCTGCATAAGTTTTTGCGTGGACAACCAGGTAACTTATCAAGCTTATAACTTTGTGATTATTAATGATACAGTTTTGAATTTTTTTTCAAAGATTCTTTACATAAAAATACTAGACCCGTGTTTCGGGTTTCGCATAAACAAAAATTAATGTTGTATATTGATAGGCCGATGCAAACGGTTTGACTGGAAGCCGAGACTAACTCGCCAAACTTTAGCTTTCTAAAATTGATAAACTTTAGCTCTGAACTTGAGATTTGTGGAGGAATTTAGGGTAGTAGGACGTTCCACATTCTGTGGGCCATCGAGGGTATTTTTTTAGATTTTGTTTTACAGAAGATCTCTATGTAGCCCAATAGTTGACTGTTAGAGAATGCCTACATAGTAATAAGTCTGTCTTTTGAACCCCTTTTGCCTTTTTGTGCACATATATATATACATAAATGCCACCAATAAGTTCACTGTATGTACACTGAGTGTGCCTTGCCCGTGCCTACATCTGCCTTATAGATAGCTTGCATTAACCGCCCTTCATTCATCCTCTCAACATGGTCAAACCACCTAGCATACTCCTTCAATTTTTTGTAACTACATCTTCTTTTAAATCGTAACGTTGACTTATAATATCATTCCTCAGCCTATGATTCACAGTCACACTACAAATGCTTCACAAGGATCGTATTTCCACAGCATTTATTTATTGTGCAAAATAATCATAATAATAATATGTATTCGATACGGATAATTTTGTAACCATGTTTTACGTAGGTACTTTTCCCATAGTGTGTCAGCGCCATTTATAATATTAGTAAGTAGGTAAGGATTAATTAAGAACACATAAATAATGATTATTTTGTACGAATATATCACATAATAGCGCGTAATCCGCTGAGCCGAGTCAACGGATTTAGTGACACTCAATTACTCGTAAGTATCTCAGATTAGTCTGTGAGGATGAAAATACTTACGTAGTTATGTATTTTCGCCCTTAGAAACATCTCTTAAAATTATGTTGGAACATATATTATTTTTAATTTGTGTTTATATGTTTCGGAACACTAGCTTTGGAATAAATTTGCTTCTGTAGTAAAAACAAAAGTAATTTCAAATAAATAACTAATTATACAAATAAATACAAAAACAAAGGACACTTAGGCGTCATTTCAAATAGAGATAATATTAGATTTTTTGTATGTTTGCTTGTCACACTTTCACGCTAAAACAGCTTAACGGATTTGGATGAAATTTGGCACATGGATAGAACATGACCTAAATTGGGACAAAGGATACTTTTAAACCCGATGGGTCTGCGGGATCGAGACATATGCGCGTGGAACCGCAGTGAGCAGCTATTTAAATTATTTCTACCAATTTTGTGGTTTCGAGGAGGGGCGTCCTTTTTTCGTAACTAGGAAACAATAAAAAATATTGTTTTTCGCGAAAGAACAGAATCTCACCTACTACGATCCTTACATACGTACCTTTTCCTTTGGCTTCGGTTACGTTCAAACATCACGCAGCCTAGCCCGCAGGCCCGAAGTAACTCGAATGATTTTAAAATTGAAAATACTTACGGGTCCGGATTAATTTGTCTTTATTCAGCCCCCTAATTTCGTAACTTACTATTAATCGCAATTTCAATAAAGTATTTTGGAGGATATTGATAAAACATTCGAGAAATTCACCTGCTCAACAACGCAATAAATGTTGTTGAACTGTCAAAATGAAAGCCATTCCTACTGTGAGTGTGTTACGCAAATACCGCACATGTCTATGGGTGATACCGATTGTTTTTGTCACAACATTTTAAACCAAAATGTTGTGGAATAGTTGTATCCTTTAAAAAAAAAAATACGTTACATTAACGTCCGTTCCGTTAAAAATAATTATGTATGACACAAGCTATTTTTATTCGTGTCCAACGAAAGTGTCTCTACGAAGACGTTGCCCTTTCAGAAAAGGCAATATCTAGCCTTGCACAGCAATAGACTAAGAACAGACGCTATATGTACACATACATATTTACCAAAACAGCCTAGGTACTTCAGGATGAAGATATCCTACAACCTCGCGAGATCACCCACGCGACTAAATATAATTAAACAATAAAATATATACGTGGGTAGTACTTCTAAGCATAAAAAAGTAGATACTTCAGAAGGTCAGCTATTAAAACTAGAGACCGACCAAAGTTACGTTTTCGGCAACTTTCAGCCAAGAAATCATGATTTGGCCACATTTTCGTATAAACCGGCCAAAACTTCGGCCAAACGGAAAATCTGAAATTCATTATTGTCACTCGCCATTCAGCCTTCTTCGTAAAGCTTCCGGTTGTGGTTTCACTCAAGTGACTTAAAAAAACGCAATTTTGTTTTGGAGTTGTAAAGCGAGGTTATGATGTAATTTTTCTTCACACATATACAGCGCACATATATGTTTTGTTTAAATGTCTAAAACATTTTCATTTTCGACTGAAAATTAGACTAAATAATTTCAGCCGAAAGACACTGCTGCACATATCCCAAGTACCGCCACTTCGATCGGATTTGTTGTCCTTGAATCCAGCGGATTTCTGCAGCCTTTATTAGGTCGATTACCTAATAAAGGCTGCAGAAATCCGCTGGATTTCGCCATCTCATCCATTTGTGGGAGGGTTTCCAACGCTACGCCTTTCAGTACGCAGTTGCCACGCCTGAACCTTCCTTGAATGTGCCTTGCCCACGGCCACTTAAGTTTTACAATTTTCGGGATTTGTCGGTTACAGCGTTATGCCCCCTTCCCTGACTTTCTCTTTCTCTCTGCCTCATTTTATTATATGTGCGATTGTATATATGTGCGTGTGAGTATCGCACATATCGTTTTAAGTCCTTTGTTTTCTCCGCAGACATTGTCGGAAGATGCGTGTCGCATGAATGTCGTGACCACGGAGCCAAACTGTCTCAAAGAAACGCCAGTGCTTTTGCACTTACTGTAAGTGAAGCTTGTCTGTGTGTGCGTGCGTTTTCGCTCGCTGTATGGAGCCGACCTTCTGTATCTATTCTGGCCAAGAAGTGTATTCAGGAACAAATCTTATTCAAGATCGGATTATTTTCGTCTTTTTTGTGCTCATTGCTCACATATTGTGAATGGCAGGATACGGAATCCTATAATTCTTATAAGATACAGACTCTATTAGCAACGAGATCCATCTTGTAGGTATATCGTTCGTTCAGTTCCTTCAGTTAATTTTGCGTTGGTAGATACAAATACTGAGATTGTTAATACTTTTGTTAATAAGGACTGAAAGTGACTCTCGACCAAACGTAATTATTATTAGCACTACCTTCACCTTTTTCATCGTGAGGAAACCGGCATGTCTTAGAACCAAAGTTCGAAGACATGTGACATCAACCAACCCGCACTGGGCCCGCGTGGTGGATTTTCATATCCGTTACGTACAATTTTTGTGAATAACCTTGCTTGAAATGATCTTGCTTGGTGGGAAGCGTGACCTACCAAAATCTCCTGACACATGCTGAGCTGAACTGCTATTTCGAGCAACTTTGAGATGCACACCGCACTTTGTATGTTCATTATTGCAAATTGTGTCATAGCCCAAAGTGGCTTCTTTTTTTGTGCATTGGCAACTCGTACTTCATCATCATCATCATTGCAGCCAAAAGAAGTCCACTACTGGACATAGGCCTCTCCCAATTTGGGGCGGGGGTTGCCATAATCGTCATGCTCGGCAGGCGAGTTGGCGATCGCAGTATTGTGGTAAAATGCATAGAGAACGCTGCTGCTCATTCTCTAGTAAGTCCCTTAGTTACACCCATGGGAAGAAATAGAATGGTGCTATTCTTTATGTGCGGCATCACACGGAATGCTTTCTAATATACAAGAATATTTGTGTTGTGCTTTGGTGTGCACTAAATGAACGATCTATCTATCTATCAGAAACGATGGTCTGTACTCCCGTACTCAATTCAAAAACTTACTCCACGCGAAAAACTGAAAAAGTAACTGCCTGATAGCCGTTTCCCCTATAATTGGATTGCAAAGGTGAAGCTTCCCGCCGCGATTCGTTACGTTAGGTCAACCGTTTTCGGAAGCAATTGTTTTGAGAGTTTCTGTATTTGTCCTCGGCTGATAGCAATAGACACGCCCTCTATTACAAGTAACTTAAATTTAATTGGCGAAACGTGGCTGCTTAACCCTTCTGAGATTAAAAGCATGTTGTTATGTTTTAAGATACAGTGAGACATTTCAATTAAAAATAAAGGATTTTTAACTGATGTCAAAGGAATAAGAACTGTGAGTGACCCGGGGCTGTTACTGACCAATTTTAGATGTAAAACCCGCTCTACCCGAGCATCGAATCCAAGTCTTCATGCTCAGCAGCAGAGCTTACAACCACTAGACCAACGAAGCAATTAAATTCAAAACAGTGTTTGTAAAACAGTTTCGTGATTAGACCACAAAGCTTAAGTCGAAAATGGCTTAGAAATAGCCAAAATTTTACAAGACCATTAACTCGTAATATTTCACAGAGTAACGGGAAGTGCGTGCCCTGCGTCCCTTTGTCCGGGATTTAGGATTCAGAACATGCTTCCATTGTCATTGTACAAAGCGAACTTGTTGCTTTTGAAGTACCAACTAGATTCTAGGTACGAGACAATCAACATGGGTTTATTAGTGGGGATATGAACGAAGTGGCGTGTCTGTTTTTTTAGTGTCTTCTGGTGAATCATTGATATACTGGTTTCGTATTAAGGTTCCGTGTGTGTTTTAGGTAACGTGGTCGTAACTGTTTTTCTGAGTAAGGATAATTATGAAGTTTGATAATTAGAGCACTTAAATCTATACAAGGTCAATTAAATTAGCTGGCAATTTTTATACGTACTTTATCATATTTCCGAATGGCGCTGGACGTAAAGAATAGCACCATCCTATTTCTTACTGTGGGTGTCGTGAAAGGTGACTAAGGGACTTACTAGAGAATGGGCAGCAGCGTTCTCTATGCATTTACCACCATACTGCGATTGCCAACCCGGTTGCCAAGCGTGGCAATTATGGCAAACCCTCCCAAATTGGGGAGGCCTTGGTCCAGCAGTGGAAGTTTTTCGGCTGAAATTATCCACACTTATATTATATATTATATTATTATATAATATTATAAATGCGAAAGTAACTCTGTCTGTCGGTCTGTCTGTCTGTCTGTCTGTCTGTCTGTCTCGTTTTCCTGCTAAAACTACTGAACCGATTTAAATGAAATTTGGTACACAGATAGTTTAGAGCCTGAGAAAGGACATAGACTACTTTTTATCCCGGTAGTATGTTCCCGCGGGATAATTTCCAACCTCCACGCGGGCGAAGCCGCTGGCAAAAGCTAGTAATAAATATATCAATAAAAAAAAAATATACATATATATATTAATATTTTGTTTTTTTTTGTTTTTATTACTGTTTATTTTTTTTTATTAATGATGATGACTTCATCTATATGTTGGGTATCGGTATCGAAAACTAATGGAACATAATTTAAAAAAAAATGTTTGTCATCATGCGATGCGATGGGGCAACCGTAACCAATTAGCTACTTTTGTATTTTTTCGTGGAACATTTTTTACGAATTTTCAAAAACCATAACATAACAGCGACCTAATTGGTGATGTTCTTCAGAAAGGTCAGTTGCGTAGTACTCGCAACCGGCGTGTGTGTATGACCAATTATATGATCATAAAGGAGACAAAAGAAGTATGTAAGAATTGTAGCAAATGACGTTCTGTAGTTTCTACCTACCCTTATGAGCAAAGGCATGAGTTTATATATGTGTATTACTAATTGCTTCATATATTATGTATGTGTATTACTAATTGCTTCATATATTATGTTCGAAAAATGTGTTTGCGCAACAACATAAATAATGCAATAAATGTTGAAACAGCAAAAATAAAGCGGATGAGATCAACGCAAATGGGGGCTTTGCCAGAATTGTCACGCTTGGCAGGTAGTTTGGCGATCGCAGGATGGTGGTAAAATGGATAGACAATGCTGCTGCCCATTCTCTAGTAAGTCCCTTAGTCACGTTTTACGACACCCACGGGAAGAAATAGGGTGTTGCTATTCTTTACGTGCGGGATTATATAGAACGCTGATCTATAATGGCTGTAAATAATTGTCATTTTGTTTGTACTATTATATTTTTGTTTATAGAGTCTGTAACGACTGATTAAAGTAACATAAAACTAATATTAGTCTAAAGAAAACTACCTATAGTTTTCATTGTTTCCGTTAGCCACTTATTTCTTTTACGAAGTTCAATTCACTAAACATTACAAACAATTGATAATTTTACTTAAGCAGCTATACCGGTTCTGTGTTTTGTTTTCAGGGATTAAAGCCATTGAGTTCTAGTCCAGAACATTTCGGCCTAAACTACAGGGTGGTCTGTTCTTAGTAGTGCTATTCGGGCGATAGAGTAATGAAAATACAATTTCTAGGCAAATGTTACCGTCCTGGGCAAGTAGAAGTGGGCGAGTGTATTGACTTCTTAACACTTCAAATGCAAAATAGGCCTACTGCGCCATTTCTAGTCTATTTTAGGCCAGTTTTAAGCCTAAGCCCACTTAGCAAGAAAACGTTATTTTCTTCGCGAAGATATTCATTTCGAATTAAAACCCAATGGAAATTTTCCCAAGCGTAGTCGAATTGTTGGTGTCGTGCCGGGTATCTGGAGGCGAAAGTATAATGCATAGACTCATTAGTGTATTGTCACTCCATAGACTCTTTTATTGCAACCACAAAACTTCTTTCAATCTGAAGTGTTCCACTGTTTAGCAGAGGTCTTTTTTATAAGTTTCCACTGTCCCATATGCATTGCTACTTCAGGCCAATCTAAGTCATTACGCCAGCTGAATTCTTGTACAAACTCGGCGATGACACCCGTCTTCTAGTATCCACCACCAAAACTTAACGAGGGAGTTCGTTGCGCCATTTTTTCTTACCGCGAAAGCACGAGGAAGTGGTGAAGGGCGGGTGATTTGGGGGACTGTCTTATATAATTTTCACGTTCATAAAGTAATGACTCTCAACTTTTTATTTTAATTTGAATACACCAACATCATCACAACAAAAAGCCTACACAATAATATTGTCAATACAATTAGCCGACAACAACTGGCGAAGCAAGATCCAAAGGTGTCAGATTTACATAGCTTCATTTTAATTCGGCCACCTCTTACTTGGGTATTTTCGGCGAAAATTTAAATTTACTGCGACGCTCCACCGGGTGGGACCGAACCTCTGTCGCATTCGATTGTCAAAGACTTACCGTAAGCTGTAAGCTCCTTACTCGAATAAGGAGATTTTCGAACAGGATCCCCTTTGCGACAGAACTTTGTAGTATTAAAAAAAAATTAAAGCACCGGCGCTATCTTCTTTTTTTGTTTTCAGCGTGTGAGATTATGAGTTGGTATCGGGGTTCGAGATTGCTGTAATGAAATTTTGGAGGCATGTCGAGGATTTTCGTATTGATGATATGAAACCTACGTTATATGATTTTATTATGGATGTAATTCGATGAGATAGTATGTTAGGCATGGAGCTTATGACAGTAATTGCTAGGATATTGATAATGGAAATTTCATAATAAACATAACTCAGTGAGTTAAGTTTATTATGAAATTATACCATGCAGTTTATCAGTCCATCTACAGAGAAGATGGCAACGTTGCTTGAGCTTTTTGTTGGGATAGCTCCCGGGAGCGGTATTTTGAGAGTACGTTTCTTAAGATGTTGTCAGTTCTGTCGTGTAATAAGTGACTGCAAAATTCTTAATATTGATAATTTATCTAGGTGTAGACAACCGACTATAACATCTTTTGTTATAATCCGTTATTTGTGGTGTCATGAAGTAGCCCACTTCCCATTAAATAAATAGCCTTTTAAAATTAAAATCATCATCATAATTTCAGTCGAAAGACGTCCAATGCTAAACATAGGCCTCCCTCAATTTGAGGGGTTTGCTATAATCGCCACGCTTGGCAGGCGGGTCGGCGATCGCAGTATGGTGGTAAAATGTATAAGAATGCTGCTGCCTATTCTCTAGTGAGTCCCCAAGTCGACTCTTACCATACCCACGAGAAGAAATGGGGTGGTGCTATTCTTTATGTCCGGCACCACACGAAACCTTCCAAATAAACTTCTTGTTTAAGCATTTTTATGATCAGTTCAATAACTTACTTTTCATTGGTTTGTCTCGCTATCTTAATGACGAACTAAGGTTCTCCTGTTATAAGAAACGGTTAGTGCATTCATCCACATCCACATCCACACTTCCACACTATAATATTATAAATGCAAAAGTTACTCTGTCTGTCTGTCTCGCTTTCCTGCTAAAACTACTGAACTGATTTAAATGAAATTTGGTACACAGATAGTTTAGAGCCTGAGAAAGGACATAGGCTACTTTTATCCCGGTAGTATGTTCCCGCGGGATAATTTCCGACCTCCACGCGGGCGAAGCCGCTGACAAAAGCTAGTAAGTTCATAATGTTGATGGGGTACTACACCAATGGAATCGGTAAGGTAGGACGCCCTCAGGCTAGGCGGAACGACGATCTTAGCAGGGTGGCTGGTAGCAGCTGGATGAGAGTTACAGAGAACAGAGCTAAATGGCGTGCAATTGGAAAGGCCTACGTCCAGCGATGGACTGCTGTAGGCTGATGATGTTGATGGGGTAATACGGGGTAAGTATTCAAAGATCTGTCAAAATTGGGGGTATGGTACAGACCAACAAACTGACCAACTTTCTCCATGGGCCCCATATTGTAATCGCGAATATTTATCAAATATCCCATACAAAACTTCAATACCTACTCGTCATAAATGTACGGGATGGCTGATTATTTTTTTCGCAATTACATTCTTGGTCTCATGGAGATCATTGTTTAATCCGATGAACCATATCCTTTTTGGTAGGTCTTTGAAAACTAGCCCTTGTATAAGTGGGAGAAGATGTTACTTGATATTTTCGATTTGTTAAATGCGGTTTTTTGTTTCTTAATCCGATAGAGTGACTAAGGGACTTACCAAAGAATGGGCAGCTGCATTCTCTATGAATTTTAGCACTATACTGCGATCGCCAACCCACCTGCAGATCGTGGCGATTATGACAAACCCCCCTTTCAATGATTATATACAGCAGTGGACGTATTTTGGTTGAAATGATGATGATAATGATGTTAAGAGCCATTTTACATTTTTGCGCGAATATCTAAGATTTTAGTCGCCTAATTTACCTCTCATCTCATCTTTATAAATACTCAGGCATTGACGAATACATTTAAAAAATAGATCAATCTTTTGTTTTGTCACTTTTAGTAGCACATTTACGAAAACTTATTTGTTTACTTTGTAGTAATTAATCTCCCACAACTAGTTTTCTTAAAAATCAGCGCAGGGTCAATTTCAGATTCCTATTTCTATCATTAATATGTAGAAATTTGATTAAAAAAATACACAAAACATCAGAAATATAATCTAGTTTTTACATTTAGTACTAGAATATTGATTTTTAATAACATCAATTGGTAAAAAAAAAAATAAGTCTTATGGCAATTTTTACGATTTATTCGCAATTTTATCGCGTTTTTTTGGTTTGAATAAAGCATAATTACATTTAAAAAATCATGTCAATATAAAGTATGCTCTATAACAAATCGAATTCTCAAGTTTTATTTAAATCCGTTTATTTAATTAGATATAATATCGTTTTTGAAATCACTCTAAATTAGAATAAATTACGATGCACAAGTGGGCAGCGTTTAGTACGGCGCAAGCGTCTAACGAGGAAGGATCTGTGCCACTTTTTCCCGCGTCTCAGTTTTCGGGTACTCGTATCGTGAACTCAAAAATATACTACGACTACAGCATTTTGCTACTCTTCGCATTTTTTTTTTGTATAAGATAAGAGTTTCGTTTATTATCAAGTGAAGCATTATTTTAATAGATTGTAGAAAAATTTTGACTAAAATAATTTATTTTAACTAAATCTGACTATTTTTAATCGCGATTAAAAAGGTGTAAAATAAAACTAGTGGTCATGAACAAAAATTCACATCAACGCCTCGCCTTCACGTGCAAAAACAGTACCGTTTTTTTTCTTCTTTTGCTTATATCTCGAAAATGGCGTGTCTTATCGCAAAATAATGAAATTTTCAACCCTTTTTATAAAAACATACACAAATAAATCTCAACACGTGGGTAATACTTTTTTTTATATTTTACAAACAAAAAATTCCACATAAAACACGTCCAGGCTGCCCCCTTGCGCGCGCCTTCGTCTCTCAACAAGTTCATTGCGTAGCACACATAAGTACCAAGTTGCGAAGCCAAAAGAAAAAAAAAATACCACGTTGAGTCGCGATTGTCAAATTTGATTTTAGTCGTGTCAAAATAATTTTTAAATTTAGAGATTATTTCTTGCAGAATAGCGTAACAATTCTCATAGCTAAAAGTAAGGAATTTTAGAGATAGTTTAGTTAGTTTAGTTCGGTGTACAACATAATCGGCACCAATATGTAATTGTTTTATTTTTATTGTATACTTTACATAACATATAATTGTATTTTTTATTAGTCTAGAAATCTTTATTAGACTGGATAAATAAAAGTATTTTCATAAATCTCTAAGTACCGCATTATAATTCTAACGGCTTAAGATTGTTTAGACCGTCTCGACACTCGCGTTACACTGTTTGTATTGTGCATGTGTGGATAGCTACGCACACATACATAAGGTTGCCGTCTTTTACCTACACTCGACCGTTCAAATTTTGTGAGAGGGCTCTTAAACCCGATAGAGAACAGATTTCTACTTTGAGAAGTGAAAGGTGATCTGTTTAATTGATGTTAGTATGAATAATGTCTACGATATGATTGAGTAAATTATGTTATACAATATATATTCAAACGTGAAGATTAGAATCTTTGTAGCTCCGTATCACAACTCCTTTTCAGCTTTGGACTTCTTACCCTCTGTTATCTAAAGGTAAAAAGCAAATCGTTTTCAAAAGCCGAAACTAAAGCCAAGAAAGTTATTACACAACATTTTCGAAATAATCTTTTTGAAAAGCGCAATTGTAAATCTCAAAATTCTCATTCAAATATTACGAACAGCACCGAGCTCCATTCAGTGCGGCTGTTTATCTCTATTTTTCAAGATAAAATAATAAAGAGGAGCGTATAAATGAAACTCTAGGTGCCGATAAACGAACAAAAGTAAATGCTACGTTAATTTTCCGGTTTGAGGCCGGTTGGGCCCTTTCTGACGAAAGAATGAGGCTCCCTTCGCCTTTCACACTTTTACGTCTCATAGACTTCTTTGACCAGAACTACAGTGATTTATCCCCGAAGAGCCGGGAATAAATTCTTTCAGATTAAGCCGTGGACGCCTTTTATATGTTTTCGTTGGATTCACAAAGGAACTACTAAGAAATGTTTAGTATTTTTCGGTAATAGTCCACTTTGGGACGAGGTCCTTTTTAGGGATATTGATTGGATGGCGACCCTTTGCGTTTTAGACAGCCGTTTCTGAGACATGCATGCAAATATTTTATCTCCTTGCATGTTTAGTAGGTTAGTGTTTATGTTATAATGTAGCGACTGTGAGCGAAAATGGTTTACTGTGTGCTCTATGCTTTGCTTCTAAGTTCCATGGTAAGCTAACAGACGCGTTTGCGATTACTAATACTCGTTCAGTAATGAGAAATCTATATATTAATACGTGAAGGGAAAACTTTGGATCCCTTTTTACGAAAATTGGGCGGACGGAGGAGTATGAAATCTCGCACACTTATAGTTTATACAGAGAAGAAGTGACGAATGCTAATATTTTTTTAAATTATGCGTAAAAATACATTATTTTCAATAAATAACCCGTTACACACCCTACTATTCATTACCGTGTATTTCTGGGGGGGGGGGGGGGGGGTGGTCTGTATTTATGCTTTTGCGGTTGCACAACGACACGCTTTGCTTGGTAGTGTAGATGCAGGCCTACTCGGCCGCCTCCCTCAGAGGCGGTAGAGTGGCGGGGTCTTGAGGGAGAGCGCTGAAGTCGTGTAGATCCTCAAGGCAAGTCTGGCGGATATACCTTCACGAGGTTGCCACCCTGTTCTTGGTCTAATTCCTTATGAAATAGACGTAACTGAAACCGCCAGGCGACTTTACCTCACTTTTCTCCCCTCCCCACTCCCGCACAATCCCTCATTCCCTGTCCCAAACAGCCTTCCTGCCCCATATACCACAACCCCTCCTCACACTATCCCACCCAAATCCCCACTCTCCACCCAACTCCCACCTGCCCAACTTCCACTCCGGAACGTGACCACCCTGTGACTGGGTGGCGGCGGGCTCGACTGTCACTAAAAGCAGCTGATGGCGAGTTAGGAGGAACCAGTCACCTGCGCTAGGACCTGCGCAGTTGAGCGCCGTGAGCGGGGATGAAGGAGTCCTGGGGGGCTGAGCCGAACGGCGCTGGTTGTTATGTGTCCGTGAGGCAACACGCCCCCTTTGGTCTGGATTTCAAGCGAAACGGTGGCCCTACCCACTAGCCAGGGGTAGGGAAATGGCCATAGTGTCCCGTCAGAGGGCCACAGGCGAGGTGCGTGAGGTCCGCGGAGGTTGTCCTCGGATGACCGAAGCGGTAGGTAAAGGTCATGCTGATGGTGTAAGAGAGGGTTGTTCAGCTCGTTGGGGGCCAACCCGATCGAGCACCCGATGTCGCACTGTAAACCAGCCTTGCGCCCCTATATCTCTCTGGTAATCCTAACGTTCGAGCTTTTCATAGCAAGACGTTCCCAGGTGCGGGCTCCATGGAGGGTGGGAGCCAGAGAGACGAATCCTTTCACAACTTTTAACATGGAGAACTTAACCCCAGTTAAAACTAACAAACTCGGAGTGGAGGCGAAAGCCGATGAAACTCTCAAGAGTGGTGCTTGCACTTCTCTTGCCCCTGGACACCCTGCAGCTAACGCCACGGGTACCAGCGCGGGCGCCGGTCTGGCTGTGGCGAAAGCCACAGGTAAGACCAAACAAAAAAAGTCCCAAAATAAACAAAGGGCGTCGGCGCTGATTGGGACCAGTACCAGCCCTTCCAAAACTCAGGCGAGGACCACAGCGAAGTCTAACACCGCTGCCGGTCCGACCCTTCCTAAACTAACACCGGTGCCGGTTATTACTGGCACTGGGAAACACCATCCCACCTCTGCGGCTCCTCTAGCCTCCTCCCATAAGGAGGTCGCCGCCGATCAAACGGTGACAGACAGCCACGAGGACGCGATCTCTCGCGCCTGGAAGGTTGTTCAGAAGCGGGGCAAGGGCAAGGGTAAAAGCACTCAACAAGCCCGATGCCCTTGCACAAACCCCTCATGCGCTCCAGCTGCCACAGCACAGCGTATGACGCGGAAGGAGCGCCGTCAGGCTCGCAGAAGGCCAGGTAGGGGGGCTCCAAACAACCAGGCCACTGCCGCTAGTTCGGGCAAACCAACTAGCGGCCAGCTAAACTTCGCCGCTGGGAAGCGGTCGCAGTCGGAGGCCGGCTTAAGCCGTCCGACAACCAGTCGACCGTCATCCAGTGCGCCGGCAAAGACTCAGCAACCCGGTGGGAAGGGTCAGGCCGCGGCCAAGCGAGCTCTCAACGAGACTATCACAACTCGTGGAGAGCATAAGCGGCCGCGTCTTGATCAATCCAAACGGGTTGCTCAAAGAAGCTACGTCCAAGCTGCTAGTGCTACCCTCGATGTAGCGGTCACCTGTGACCGCACTGGGTTCATCAGCAAGGACGTATCAGACCAGGTACTCGCTGCTATTCAGAAGCAGATACTAGTCGAGGCCTGCTCTCCGAAACAAGACACCACGGCGCCGACTTTTATCGCAAAGCCGCTGTATGCCGGTGGTGTCCTCAAACTGTGGTGCGAGAATGACCACACCTTAGCCTGGCTAAGGAAAACAATCTCCGGAATGACTCTCCCTACTAACCTAACGCTAGTAGTCAAGAGTCAGTCGGAGATCCAAAGACGGGCACGATGTGGCATCGTGATCCCCGACGAGCAGGGGGTCCTCGGAGAGCCGACCAATATTGGCCGTGCTCTCAGTTACCAGAACCCCTGGGTCGACGTCAAGCACTGGTTGCTGCTGCACGCCGACAAGCAGGCCTCGGCATGGTTCGTGGTGGTCGGTGTCCCGGTGGACCAAATCCCGACCCTGATGGGCGCGGGTCACCGTCTATCTTTGGGGGCAGGGAAGGTGTACCTGCAGTTCCAGGGTAAGAACGGCAGGTTCACCGATATCCTCCAGGGATGGGACTCCGCCACGGGAACCATTTCGGAGGCTCTGTTGCAGCAGTCGGACGACATTACCTTGTCTCCGGCTTCGCGCCGGGAGGGGGATGACTTCGAAGAGGGCGGTCTGCTTGCCGGGCTCAATCTGGAGGAAGACGATGAGGAATCGACCAGCAATGGCGTCCTCCTCGTCGAAATGTAAAATCCTCCAAGCAAACCTCCACCACAGTCAGACCGCAACGGCTCAGCTCCGGAAGTGGTTGGAGGTGCAACAAACGGCCATCGCCCTGATCCAGGAGCCGTGGATTAGAGCGGGCCGCATACAAGGACTCTCTAATCTTGGCGGTAAGCTCCTGGTTACTACTGATCACGATCAACCAAGATCGTGTATCTATGTAACAGGAAACCTTAAAACACAGCTTCTAACTGAATTTTGTTGCAGAGATATCTCTGCAGTGAAGCTGATTATACAGCGTGACGCCGCCATGGAGATGGCAATCGTCTTCGCTTCGGCCTACATGCCCGAAGCGGAGGCGCCACCCCCGCATGACCTCGCCCGCCTCGTGAGCTATTGCGAGTGTTCCGGGCGTGAGGTCATCATCGGTGCCGACGCCAATGCTCACCACCAGCTGTGGGGTATGGAAACGCAAAACGAAAGAGGTAAGGCCTTGGTTGACTACTTATTCTCGACTAACCTATCCCTACTAAACACTGGCTCCGAACCGACATTCGTAACCAGACGAAGCCGCACAATCATAGATCTCACTCTGGCAACAGAGGCCGCGGCGGAAATTACCACTGGGTGGCAGGTCTCCAGGGAGGCTTCCTGCTCCGACCACAGATGGATCCGCTTTGACATCCAGGCCACTGTCCCGCCAGTAGCTCCGCGCCGTAAACTGCGCAACACAGATCGTGGTACCTACACACGCAGCCTAGTTTCCAAACTTGCGACACCAAGCGATCCGACGTCATTTGCGGACACTACACAGATTGAGGTACAAGTAGAACACCTCACTAAATCAATGATAGACAGCTACCAAACTGCGTGTCCAGAGACGACTCCTCGTAGTACACCGGGCAGACAGCCATGGTGGGGTGCGGATCTGGAGCGAAAGCGCGAGAAGGTAAGGAAAGCTTTGTATAGAGCAATGAATACATGTGCGGATGAGGACTGGGATGAGTACTACGCAGCCAAATCCTGCTACAAAAAATGCATCAGGTTCAGGAGCACCTCGGGATGGCGCAAATACACTGGTAGCATTGAGTCCTGTCAGGAAGCAAACAGGGTAAGGAAAGTACTAGCGCAACAAACTACACCAGGGCCAACTACCCTTCGCAAGCCAGACAACACTCTCACATCCTCGCCAGAAGAAACGAGACGCGTCCTTATCGAAACACACTTCCCGGGATGTATTTTCTCGCAAGCAATCGACTGGCAAGATGCAACTCAAACACCATCAGACAATGATTGGTTTTATGCTAGCAAGGTGATCACGCTGGAGAAACTTCAATGGGCCATCCGGAGTTTCCATCCATTTAAGGTCGCTGGCGCGGGAGGGTGTTCCCCGCCCTACTACAGTGGGGTGGAACCCTCATTGCAGAAAGACTGGTGCCTTTAATGAGAGCGTGCGCCAGGCACGCTTTAGATACGTTCCCAAAGGATGGAGGGAAGTGAAAGTAATATTCATCCCTAAACCAGGTAAGGGCGACTACACAAACGCCAAATCCCATAGACCAATCAGCCTGACCTCTTTTCTTCTAAAGACCCTGGAAAGGCTGTGCGACAGGGAGCTGAGGGACGGCGCTCTGAAAACCCTACCGTTGCACGGTAACCAACATGCATACAGCTCGGGTAAGTCCACCGAATCGGCGCTTCATCTGGTAGTTAGCCAGATAGAGGAAGCGATACATCAGAAAGGGACCTGCCTGGGCACTTTCATAGACATTGAAGGAGCCTTCGACAAAACAAACTTCTCCAGCATCAGCAGCGCCCTCTCCAGACATGGAGTTGAACAGGTACTCATAGACTGGGTCACAAACATGCTAAGCAAGCGCGTGGTTCGCCTAGAGGATGAGCAGCAGCTGGCCATGATTGCCAGAGGCTGCCCCCACGGAGGGGTGCTGTCACCCCTTCTATGGAATTTGGTGATTAACGAATTAATTGCCAGACTCAATGCCAATCACTACTACACAATAGGTTATGCGGACGACCTCGCCATCCTTGTCTCAGGGAAGGTGACGAGCACGATTTTTAACCTCACCCAACAAGCACTACGTATCGTAGAGAGATGGTGCAGTGAATATGACCTCTCAGTGAACCCCACTAAAACGGAGCTAGTCATGTTCACCCATAAACGAGCTTTAGGCCCCTTTCGCCTACCGAAATTGTTCAATACAGAACTTCAGCTGGCCAACGAAGTCAAGTACCTCGGGGTCATTCTTGACAGTAAGTTAAACTGGAGTAGCCATTTAGACAGTAAACTAAACAGGGCCTGCATCACATTCTGGCAATGCAGGAAAATGATAGGTAAGAAGTGGGGCCTATCCCCCAAAATCATACTTTGGCTGTACACCGCAGTGATCCGACCCATGATCACCAACGGGGCTGTGGTCTGGTGGCCCCGCACCAAGCTTATTACAGCCTGCAACAAACTGCAACGCATGCAAAGACTAGCCAGCATGGCGGTCACGGGCTGCATGAGGACTACTCCGACTGCAGCCATGGAAGCCATGCTGGGACTACCACCGCTCCACTTGTTCATACAGCAGGAAGCCACGATGGCGGCGGCGCGTCTGAACGCAACTAACCTCTGGAGGAAGAGAGACACACAACACACCGCGCTGCTTAAGGAACTCAACAATGAGTTCCCCATTACTAAAGCTATAATGGACCGGGTGCCTAAACAATTCATTTTTGATAAAAAATACAGAATCCAGCTTCACGAAGATCGCCGATGTGAGGGTTTGCGCCCCACTGAGCTGCGCATCTTCACGGACGGATCAAAAACAGACAGTGGCACAGGTGCTGGAGTCTTCTCGCAGGACTTCAACATACATATAGCCACACCATTAGGAGTTCACAACACAGTGTTCCAGGCGGAATGCATTGGGATCACTCTTGCCGCCTCAGCCATCATGGCCAGGGCAGTTAAAGACCACTCGATCCACATACTCTCAGACAGTATGGCTGTTCTGCAAGCGCTGGACAGTCACTCGATTGATTCTGGGTTAATATACGAGTGCCACCAGCGCCTCAACCAGGTGGGTAGCCTCAATAATATAACCATTCAGTGGATAAAAGGACACAGTGGTTTGCTTGGTAACGATGCCGCCGATGAACTTGCCAGAAGGGGGTCGAGCATGACACCGGTGGGACCAGAACCCATCGCGCCACTCCACTTTGGGTTTCTACGCTCTCTGGTAAGAAAACGTACCAGGGATCTACACTTTAAGCAATGGGTGGACCAAAGTGATTGCAGGCAGGCCAATGAGACTATACCTACCATCGATGCCCGCCTCACAAAACAGGTCCTTCGGCTAGACAAACGACAGCTGCGTATGGTTACAGCAGCAATAACTGGCCATGGGTCGTTTAATAAACATCTATTTGTCATAGGAGCTACAGACAGTCCGCTGTGCAGGGCCTGCATTGAGGACGACGAGACAGCAGCGCACGTGCTTCTAAACTGCCCGGCGATCGCCACATACAGGGCCAAGTACTTCGGTAACCCAGGTACCCTACGTGAGATAGTCAGCAAGATCAAGGCGTTGCTGGCCTTTCTCGAGGAGCTGGGGTGGATCGAATAACTGATTTCCCACCCGTACGCAAAATACGCGCTCAGACGTGGAGTTGCGGAAACCAGCCCGTTCTACCTATTACCTATTACCTATTACCGTGTATTTAATACACACATGCATAGATATTCTTTTGTTAATGGTCCAAATCTATGGTCCAATCGAGAACATCTGTCTTTAATATTTTGTGTCTATAGTCTTAGGGGGCCTCCATTAATTACGTAAGGAATTTTTGAGAATTTTTCGACACCCTCTCTCCCCTTGGTGAGATATCGTAAGATTTTCTTCAACTCCCTCCCCCCTCCCCTAATCTCACGCGAGATTCTTCAAAACTTCTATTTGGGCTGTAAACGTGTTGGATTATTGAGAATTTTCTTAGACCAAGAATAATTTCTTAACTCAAGAATTTATTCTCTTGACTCGAGAAAATCATTTTCTTCAAAATGGTATTCTTGGTTCAAGATTTAGGCTCTTGAGTCAAGTTATTTTTTTTTATCAGTGTACTATTGTCTCAGATGTGGCCATATTTTATTATAGAAATAATTTTTCACGCAATTTTACACCCTTTTCTGCGAGAAAAATAATTACGTGATATTTGCCAAGACCTCCTCTCCCCCCTAAGTGAGATTTGGAAAGATTTGGCTTGATCCCCTCCCCCCTTAAACACCTCACGTAATTAATGCACGCCCCCTTACTGAATGTCAAGTAAAACCATAGGTAATAAATTAATTTTATAGGTATATAACCTATTTCATTTTTAAAATCTATGATCATATCGAGAATATTTGTCTTTAATATTATTTGTAGTAGTGACGATAGGAATTTAGTTTAGATTTTTAGGAAATATTTTTTGTGGTTCTATGGGGAGTGTCAAGTATGGCATTAGTAAGTTTCCCAAACAAAACTTAGTGTCGTGTGCAAACTGTAGAGGTTGTATGCCTCACGATTGTACAGGCTGGTCATGGAGGCTGGTTATAATTATGACATTTTGAACTGTCTGAATTAATTAAAAATAATAGAGAAAATTCTATACAGAGCAAATTTCTGTGATAATTCATTCCATATCCAGCAGTTAAGAAGTATTTAGAAAATAACGAAGAGAGTCCTGAAAAAGTATTCTTTACTCATTACACCTACGTCCTGGTCCTGGCCATCACCATCCCGCCAGCGAACCCTCTCCACTGTAGTACAGCGTCAACAATTTGTCTATAGTGTTACTGAATGTCAAATATAACCATGTTATTTTTTTATATTTATTTATATATATTTTTTTTCATTTAATAATGTATTTCTATTCAAATGAAGTACGGTCGAATTTCGACCAATGGGCGATCACTAGTTAACATAAATATCTTTATAGTAGCTGTAAGTCACTTGTTTTCAGCTTTTTCTTATATTATTTGGTTGCAAAAGATAGCAATATATTTCATTTAAAATATGGTTGGGTCACTTGTAATTTGATTATTGCTTCTAGGACGTGATAGTGTGACCATTTTCAGCATAAATGATAAATGACTTTATTTTTGCAAGTAGGTTTGTACAAACACTTTTACACGTCAATCATATTTTTTTGTTTAAACTAGATGAGTTCGGCATTTCCTATCTGACTACTCTGAGAAGAAACGCCGAAACAAACTCAGAGGTCACAGTCTCTTTTAAAGTCCAGACATAATCTTGATCAGATCATGTGAAGACCATGTGGATTGGTGTCTGAAGTGGTCTTTTAAGGAAAGAACCACACAGATTGAGTGGACCTGTCCAATCAGTGCACGCATTTGTCAGTAATCATGCAGCTCCACTCAGAACTTAAGGAGGTCAATGATTCGAAGAACAATACTGTTACGTAGATCGTAAAGTCTAGAAGCATCATGCTAACTCCGTCTCAGAAAGGGGCAGTGTGACGTAAATCGAAAAGTCTAGAAACATCACGCTAATTCCATCTAAGGACGGGGCGGTGTTAGAAACTACTGGAAATGACACGCTAACGCCATCTGTTATTGAGTAGCAAGTACTACACGAAATTGTACGTAGACGCTACTGCCATCTATTGTCGAATAGTGGGATTAAACAGTTCAATGGAAGTTACTAGAAGCTTCTACGCTGTGGCGGTGTCGAATGTTCGAGAATGTTCTGCTCGGGATATAAATAGCGGATTGTCGGGCCGACAAGCAGTTCGATTTCGGAAGCGAGCGAATACGATTCGAGTGATAAAGTACACGCGAAACAAGTGATTCCAAGTGACGTTTCTTGTAGTTGCGATATTTGTGTTTATTTAATTAAACAGTTTGTGTGTTTTGGTAAATTGGTTTAAATTAATTTATCCCGAACCCCAGCTCGTAACAATACCAAAGAAAGGACATTTGTGTAGGTCGCACAAATTACTCAAACTGCCAGACAATGTTAAAAATTAAATTAGAAGAAAAGGAAACCAAAGAAAAAAGATCACCCTCGTCGTCTTCACATCTTTAAAAGTAAATATTCATGTCATTGTATAAGTAAAATTCATCAATGTCAATGTGTATATAAAAACAGGAAATAGTCCCGGTCTACAGTCACGAGCAATAATATATATACATTGTCACATTTTCTAAAATATCTTAACTTCTAACATTAAAACAATATATGTACGATATTTTTTTTCTAAATTACCTAACCATCAAACTGTCAAAACTTGGTATACATTGGTTTCACAGTAATATAAACGAAACGAAATCAGTAAAAAGTTTACACTTCCAATGTAATTTCTAACTATCCATGACAATTTCTATAACATATATACAATTGTATACGTGTTATAGGAATTGTCATGGATACATTAAAATGATATTGAAAGTGTATACCTATTTTTTCCTGTTTTTGTTAAGTTTATTACAGTAATAATTACAGTTTTATAAAAAATAGGGGTTGGTTACTGCAATAAAACAAAACTTACAAAACAACTTACAAAATTATACATTTTGATCGAGTAAGTATTGAACTTTTGAATGAAACAGCAGATTTTTTTTCGCCATTTCAGGTTTGGTCCCAT
Source organism: Aporophyla lueneburgensis (assembly GCA_932294355.1). Classification (NCBI taxonomy): domain Eukaryota; kingdom Metazoa; phylum Arthropoda; class Insecta; order Lepidoptera; family Noctuidae; genus Aporophyla; species Aporophyla lueneburgensis. Next base: position 23,628,983 of record OW028745.1, on the reverse strand, counting down.
AGTAAAAGTTGTTCATAATGATGAATTCAATGACCCCTTAAGACGGTGTGCGTTAATTACTGGAGACATGTTGTATAATAATTAATTTTAAATCACAATTTAATACGGGTTAAACCGCCGAAAAAACTGAAAAGCAAAAAATAATAAACCTTTCAGTTATTTTGAGTCGGCACTTTGAGTGATCTTTGTTTTCAGTTTTTTCGGTGATTTAATTTTTTTGTTAAAAAGCTTTTATTTTATAATTTTTTGTGGCTATAATCTACTAATCTGCCAGGGCCGCGAGATCTGTTCGGAAAGAGTTACCGTATTCCTGACATATGGGCAAGTGAAGAAACACGTTTTAGTCAGTAAAAGTCTGACACGCCCTTCCGCTCCAACCTAGAGCAGGAGACGTCATTAGATGATTTATCACCGAAAAAAATCTACTGATAATACTTGACAAGGTATACCCTATCCAATTAAAAAATAATTATCAAAATCGGACTACTCTGTAAAAAGTTATGCGTGGTCATACATTACAATCAGTGAGTGAACAATCTATCATCCCCTTTTTTCGTATCCTTAGGGTTCGATTTCATTTCCAAATTTATATGGGGCCACCTTTGAAGTATGCCCTTTCCAATAAAAAAAGAATTATCACAATCGGACTACTATGTAAAAAGTTAGGCGTGGTCATACATAAAAAAAAACCTATATATATACGCGTCGAATTCAGAACCTCCTTCGTTTATTTTTGTCGGTTAAATAGTAAGAATCTAATAGCACAATAGTTTTAGGACGGTACACGGAAATAAAAACAGTCGACGGACGAGTCGATGCCACTCGCTGATAGCTACATTTACCTTACTATGACACAATATCTACATATAACGCAAATTAATGATAAAAAAATCTAAAAATAAATAATACAATAAGGTCCTATAACTATTTATGTACTCTGATTTTGGCAATTAGGTTAGGTTATTTCCTCATGTTGATTGCGACTTATTTCCGAGCTCAAGCTGCTTGAAACTGCTGTTTTGTAATTGTTTACATAATTTCGAAACTGTACTGTAAACATGTTTTTGAAATTTCCTTGGATTCATAATTACGTAACTAAAAGTTAATATTATTTTTTGGTAATCTATTGTTAACGAAAATTTGATAAAAATGTGTAGTTAATTTTGACACGATATAATGTTTACATAATTTTTGGGCACAGTTAGCATGCTTATTTTTGCCATTTAATGTTGCTACATAAAGGTCAATGCCTATTCCTGGCCCAACCCGAACACGTTTCGAAGGATAATTAAAAAAAATATTTTTTTTAAACAGGAATTATCCGTTTAACTTCTATCTCTAACTAAGTCGCCGTCATTATAAGCAATAAATAAGTAATTTAACGTATTATTATCACTGAGAGTTTGACTGTCAGGCAAAGTTTAGGGTTGCTAGTATATTGTCAATTTAATTTCGAGTCGTATATTGAATACGTCTAATCGATTACGGATTAATTAATAATTATAAAAATCAATCCGTGTGCTCAAAGGCGTGCATTGTAAATACACGGCACGCCGTCATAATCATGACGGCCATTTTAGTTTCTGTGAACGTAACTAACTAACTCCAGTTTAAGACAAAACAATGATGTTCATAAACATCTCAAACCAGATATCTTATAGTCCAAACATACATAAACATGGAATGGTAATATCATTGTATTGTTTATGGCTTTGCCGTAATTAGATAAAATTAAATTGTTCAAGACCAATAATCGATTCACGTAATCGATTATATTTTTAAATATGGCAGCATTATTCTATGACAGATGATGAAGTTGACATTTGACACCCAGTAAATAAATAGTTATAGATATAAAATATAGTTTGTGTTCTTTTGTGAGATTTTTATGACAATGGACTCCGATCAATATCACCAGAATGACAATCCTTGCACGAACTTGGATCGTGGCTCCACTTTGAATGACGACCCTAGTGTGAATGTGAAAACTGCTGGCTGCATATGACGACTCTCGCATGCATTTGGACTGCGGGAGTCCCGCTTTTACTAATGATTAATTCGGCGCGAATTCGGACCTGAGTAACTATGCTGTCCCGAACACGTCGCGTGGATTAACCGGCGCAAGAAAGGTTCGCTGTGCGAATTGAATAATGGATATGAGGCACTTACGCTCTCATCAACTCACAAATATATATTGTATAGCAATGGGTTCTTCCACAACAGGTAAGTATTATATTACTCACCTACATTAAACAATACCTTTAGAAAACTATGATAATAACAATAGCCAGTCCTAATGCAAGCTTATAGTGATTTAACTTCACTACACAATATAAAACAAAGTCACTTCCCTCTGTCTGTCCTTATGTTTAGATCTTTAAAACTACGCAACGAATTTTAATGCAGTTTTTTTTAATAGACAGAGTGATTCAAGAGAAAGGTTTATACGTATAATAGGCAGGTGAAGCTGCTGGCAAAAGCTAGTATTAAATAAGTTAAAAAAGATATTTTTAAATACCTAAATACTTTTACTTTATTGAGAAAGTAACCAAATCTTACAGCTCATCATCATCTGCCTAGCCTTTTCCCAATTATGTTGGGGTCGGCTTCCAGTCTAACCGGGTGCAGCTGAATACCAGTATTTTACATGGAGTGACTGCCTATCTGACCTCCACAACCTAGTTACTAGGTAATACAATACCTCTTGATAAGACTGATCTGAATGAAAGTCTGACAGACTTTCGGGGTTCTGACGACCCGTAACGACTGTCTAAGATCTACAAAAGACAGCCGGGACCAACGGCTTAACATGCTTTCTGAGGCACGGAAGGGTCTTGGTTTGTAAAGATGGTCATATACACGTATATGTACTGACGTGACATCAGCATTACTTCATTACATAGCTTTTGTATTGTTGGGGGAGGGGCGGGATGTTGTTTGGGACAAATGATAAGTATTGATTGATTAATAAATAAAATATATGGTGCGGTGCAAAAGTAAATATTTGTAAAGGTAAACATTACAAAATGATATATATGTATATTTAATTTAATATTTAATAATGTAATAATATAATAATTTAATTAATTACTTAATAGCTACTTAATGCTTGTGTGTGCATCTATGAATGAACATTATGTGTGATGTATGTGTAGTGTGGGGTGTGGTGTATTTGTGTGTATGTGTATGTATGTGTTCGGGTGTATGAATGGGGTTGTGTGACTTTATTTTATTATTTTATACTTTCTAGAAGTTTTTCAGTATTTCCATAATTTTGAGAGAGAAGGAAGTCATTTATGGTAAGTTTTAGTTTACTTATTGGTAAGTGATGTAGCTGAGTATTTTTACTTATTTTGTTATATAGGTATGGACCCATATAGCACGGTTGTCTTCTAAAGAATTCTGTTTTACATGGTTTCAGGTCAAATACTAGGTCGTTTCTGCGTTTGTTTTTCAGTCTTACCGGGTCATACGTTGAGCCTTTGTGGCTTATAAGCAGAACTCTCCTGATATAAAGTTGTCGAACCGTTAATACCATACAATCCTTATATAGCTGCTCCGTTGGATACTGGAAGTTCCTTTTGTGCATTACTTTGAGAACTGCTCGCTGGGATCTTTCTAGGTTTAATATATGGGTTTTGTGTGTACTCCCCCAGACTGTTTAAACTTAGAAGGTGACTATTATTCAAAGGTTAAAATGAGTAAGTAACTTTGAAATGAACAATGACTGTGTTAATACCATTCAAAAGTCATTGTAAGTGTATAAAATAAGTCAGTGCTTGTGAAAAAACTAAAAATTATAAAAAATTAAAAACTGTTTTATTTCCAAATGGCGACTTATTTTCTCAACTGATAAGTACTAGAAGGTGCTCATAACACCTTATACTATCATTCCTTACACTATTTGTAAGTGTTCACTGTGGGCCACGGTTGTTCTAGTATGTGGGCATTGTCCTTTGAATTTTTAAGGGCGTTTCTATGTTATTGCTCGTGACTGTATATGGGGGTGTCTGAAATGGTCTTTTGAGGAAAAAACCATACAGATTGAGTGAACCTGACCAGTCAATGCACGCATTTGTCAGTAATCTTGCAGCTCAACTCAGAACATAAGGAGCACAAAGATTCGACGAACAATACCAAAAAAGGACATTTTGGTAGGCCGCATTAAGTACTCAAACTGCCAGATTATCATTAAAAATGAAATGAGTAAGAGAGATATAAAAAAACAAACATCATCTCCATAGTCCTCACATTCAAAATCATTAAAATAAAAATAATATTATACTCCTCAGAGTATATATTCATGTCATAGTTTAAACAATAACCGTAGTAGTAGCGTTTAATTAATATTTGCTATCTCGTTAGAAAGTTAATTAAATAAAGATTTATTACCCATTTTTTCTACTCTTATGCCTTATTAAAATATTGACATAACTGGTGTCAAAATGTATGTACGTAGATGATTTTTACTAAATATTAATAAACTTTTTCTTTTAACTTTTAACTGTTTGGGGTTTAGACAATTTTGCTTAATGACAGGTGTGCTAAAGTATTAGAAACCCTATGGAATAACAATGAAGAAAATTTGAGAGTTTAGAGAAGCGTAATATTTAGTGACGAACTTGGGGAAATTAAATAATAATACATGAAACTTGGGTATCGTCGAATTCCTTGTATTTTCGTTAACAAGCTTAAAGGTTGCTTAATTTTATCACTGTTCCGTCCTAGAACGAATACCTCAAGTTGCAAATGAACCTGAGTAAATAAAAAGTATTATATTTATGAACTGTAGTTATAATTGGCAAATAGAAACATATTACAAGACCAATATAACATAAGCCATAACATATTTATTGGGACAAAAATAAAAGAAATTTAATAGTTTTGCCCACCATATATAAAACATTGTATTTTGAATTTTATTGCCAACCGTGTTCAGCGGAAGCAACCCGCACCTACATTTTGGTTTTATTTATTTTATTTTATTTGACAATAACCCCTCCTATTCCGCGTCCATTTCTGTCCTAAATGCTGACGTCCGATCAGATTCTAAAAATAATTCACTATAACCCGGGTATAATCTATTTTTAGCGATTACTTACGTGATCTAATAAAATAGAATTCTCCAGATAAACGTTTCGTTGGCCGTACCAGGAAAGAAAATTAAGTCGCCAATTCTATCGATTTCCTGGAGTCCTTGGGATTTTAAACGAGACGACTTGAGAAGTTACGGAACCAAACTTAAGTAGGTAGGTAGAGAAATGCAGGAAATGCTTAAATCTAGTTTTCAAGATTCAGGCTAACATTTTTCAGGAAACCGAAAATACGTTCCTATTAATCTATGTCGGAATGAAAAATTTAACTTATTAAAAGAAAAGCCCGGTTAGCCCAATGAATACGATATTTTTTGTTAAATAATATAATATGTAGGAAAAAATGTCTGAGTCTGAAAATTGAGTATTCAAAATGAGGTGCATGACGTTATCTTTACATAGTTTGAAATAAAGTCACTTCCCACGTTTGTATCATCATCATCATCATCATCATTTCAGCCGTAAGACGTCCACTGCTGGACTTAGGCCTCTGTTATCACGTTTGTATGCTTAAATATTATAAACTACGCAATGGGTACGGTGGAGCTTGGGGGAGGCCTATGTCCAGCAGAGGACGTCTTGCGGCTGAAATGCTGATGATGACGAAAAGGATTCTAAAGCGTTTTTCATCAATAGACAGATTGATTCAAGACGATGGTAATTAATAAATATAGCACTAGCTATGCGTTCCTCGTTCGCACGGCTATTACAACTTGATGAAACATTGAAATTTATTTATTATAGCATATCATAAGCATACCACAATCAGCCTGTAATGTTGTGGCAGTCTCTGCGCCCTCACGTCCATAGCCGCCGCTGGAGGAAACTCCCCGGGCGTCGGGAGTCCATAGCGGACTCCCGGCCACCGTAGGCGCGAGCTTGCGGGTGGCGAGCAATGGGTAGCTCGCCGCCCGGTAAGGACCAAGCTTGGTTCGACGGCGCGTAGTGTTCCACGCGCGCCTCAAAGAGATGTCAGCAGCGCTGAAGGGGTCTGCTAGGACCGATGCCTGCCGGGGTCGCGTGATTGTTCGAAAGAGATACCGTGATCGCAACTGAAGGAACACGAGTGGGTTTTAGTCAGTAAAAGTCTGATATGCCCTCCCGCTCCGCCCAGAGCGGGAGAAGTCATTTGATGATTTCCCATCCTGAAAAAAAAAAGCCTGTAATGTTCCCTCTGCTTGGACACAGGTCTCCCATCTGTGAAAGGGAGTGGGCCGTATCCACCACGTGAGCCCAGTGTCCTTTAATATATGGAAATTTAATAATAAAGTATTATCGAACACCTTCCGGAGTGAATAAAAAAGAGACAGGAAGTAAATTTTCATTACATTTATCCATTTCTATTTAATTTATTATTTCTATTAAATTGATGGTAGGTATAGTTATGAATGAAGTGCATAACACCATTAATTATGCAGCATGTAGACACATATATGACGGGTTTTGTGGCTCCATAATAGCAGCTATACGGGTCGACCGAGCAGGTTAAGCTACGGTTGCCGTGATTTGTCTGTGGATTGGTAACCATCTTTACATATCAAGACCCCTCCATGCCTCGGAAAGCACGTAAAACCGTTGGTCCCGGCTGTCATTCATAGGATCTTTGACAGTCCCTAACATCAGGAAACGCCCGAAAGTCAGGCAAACCAGTCTTACACAAAGACAATCGTATTATCCAGTTACTGGATTCAAACATAGGGAACTCTTTATCCAGATAGTACGTTCCCGCGGGATAATATCCAAACGCCAGGCGGGCGAAGCTGCTGGCAAAAGCTAGTATAAAATACTGGTATCCTATTAGACAGGAAACCAACACAAACGATTGATGAAGATGCGTATATAATACGTGTAGACGTACCAAGTCCCTATCATTATTATTACTATATAGGTACTTTAGTATTCTCTGAGAAATTCCTTAATAACTTAATATTATAATTCTACTAGCTTCTGCCCGCGACTTCGTCCGCGTCAAATTTTTGCTCCCCTTACCCTTCCCGTCGCATCGATTTGCCTGCTAGTTTTCGTCCATTTTCGCTCCTTGAGTTATAGTGAGTCAACCTTAAAAGATAGACATATGCTCTTGGGACTTTTTTTTTGAACTTTTTAAAAATAACAATCCCGTCATACATGATTTTTGCGTTACTTTAACCGTTTACGCAGCGCACGCAACGGAAACTCTCAGAAGGAATAAATTTTCGCCGTTTTTGCAACATTTTTCATTACTGTTCCGCTCCTCTGAGGTGTAGCGTGATGTTATATAGCCTATAGCCTCCCTCGATAAATAGGCTACCTAACACAAAAAGAATTTTTCAATTCGGACCGGATTCGATTCGGAGATTAGCGCGTTCAATCAAACAAACAAACTCTTCAGCTTTATAATATTAGTATAGATAATTAGTTGACCCAGCGAACTTCGTATCGCCTCAGATTCAATAAATGTTGTTATAAACGTACCAAGTTTGACAACCTGGTACGCGGTGGTGATCTGGTAAGCGTTTTCTAGCTGACACTCATATGTTAGGTTAGCTCCTACCCAGTTATGATGACCTGGTACTTCGAAGGCATAAAGCGTTTTCTAGCTGACACTCCTTTGTTTGGTAAGCTCCTGTCAAGTTATGATAACCTGGTACTTCGAAGGCAACGTTTTTGTCATAGTACCACGTTTTATAGTGACTTGTATTCTCTTTGACGTTTTATGTGACGTCTCACGGGAACGCGGTCGTAAAAAGGGGAAAAAAAAAAAAAAAAAAAAAACGGGATAAAAAGTATCCTATGTCCTTCTCCTGGCTCTAAACTACCTCCCTGCCAATTTTCAGCTAAATCGGTTCAGCCGTTCTTGAGTTATAAGTGAAGTAACTAACACGACTTTCTTTTATATATATAGATAATGAGTGGAGCTTAAAGTGTCATCTCGACTCAACGAAAAGGTTATTCTAGTGCTTAAGGAGATTACTCAGACACCTACTCAAGACTTCGTCCCACGCAATTGACAAGTTCACTTTCTTCGTTGATAAGACTGATGCCTGTTTTCACATTCTAAATGGTTTATAATGGAGTTTGTCTAGTCTCGTTGGTCTAGCGTACGAAAGTGCTACTGATGAACAAGAGGTGAGATTTAAGTACCGGGTTGTGCAAAGTGTTATTGGGTTCTTTCATTTGGAATGTCTTATTTATTCCGTTCGAATACTAACTACTATAGGTATAGAAAAAAGTTGAAACAAATACCAGAGTTATCGGTATTGAAATGGAATAAATCGAATTTCTCAGTAGCAGCCCGGAGTCTTGTTTTGTGGCCGGCTGACGGCAATCGACTACAAGGGACCTGTCCTATTAAAATGTACTTAATCATAACTGGTGAAATGTGGGTTTACAGGAAGTTCACCTGTGCCGAATCTTTTGAGGAATGCAGGCGTGAGATTACGCTATGTAATTATGAAGTTTATTACCATACTGCTCGAAACACAATGCAGGAGGAAGGATTTCCCTAAAACTACCTCATTTTATACACGTAAGCAATCTTAAAGATTTCTGAATTCAACTAAAACTTTCACATTAAAACCAAACCAAACTGCAATAGGTATTAAGGTTCCTACAGACCCGCACAACGCGACTCTTTCCATAAAGTTTTCCTATAAATTGTTTTAGTAAAGTCGTGCACTGATGTCGCGTCGCGCCTCTAATTTTACCATAGAGCTTTTACACACGAGCGGCATATAGCTAATGGCAAAGGTAACTGCTGTCGTCGATACGTATGGGCGGCAGCCGACGACACGCCATCTTCAAAGATCAGCGTCATCTTAGCGTGTCGACGGCTGCAGTTACCTGCCGTTGGCAACATGCCGCTCGTGTGTAAGAAAGAGCTCTATGATAAAATTGTCAGATATCGACTTCAGAAAATAATTACACAAGGGGGTACCAGAGACCGTATCCGAAAACTCAAAATTCGAACGTCAGTTGAAAACATGGTTCATCTTTTAACAGGCCAAGTTTTCATTCCGGACCTACCCTAGGGGTGAAGCGTGATAAAGTTTAACGTGCAAAGATCTCATTACCGTGCTTGGTTCATTACCGCGTCTACACGTGATAGGACGAGTTAGCAAATTTACATGCCACGGTAACGTTACATGTCTTGTTGCAAACTTTTTGAGCGATAACTTTTTTGAGGCTATGAAGAATTTTACTGAGTGGTGTTGTTTTTGACAAACCTCTATTATGGAAATTTTCACCGACAAAACTTAACCGAAGTAAGCTTGAAGTGAGCTGTCACTTCAGCTGATGAATTGACTGAGTTGACGTCTTTTTTTTTTTTTTTTTTTTTTTTTCAGGATGGGAAATCATCAAATGACTTCTCCCGCTCTGGGCGGAGCGGGAGGGCGTGTCAGACTTTTACTGACTAAAACCCACCCGTGTTCCATCAGTTGCCCATGTGCCAGGGTCACGGTATCTCTTTCGAACAATCACGCGACCCCGGCAGTGAGTTGACGTCTCGCTTCACAAAAGTTTTCACGGTGATGAGTTTCGATGCTATGAATTGACTCAATTGAAATTTCACTTTACATAAGTTTTAGTGAAAACGTATGTGAAGTGAGATGTCAATCCATAATTCATTCATTGTCTAATGCAATTTGAGGTATCATTTTTATTTTATCATCATCAAACCTAGCCAGTCTTTTCCCAAATATGACGGTACTTGCTTCGGTCGGTATTAAGCCAGATGCGGTTAATTTAAAATTATATACATAAAAAAATACTTAAAAATATCGGGTTGTCTAAGCTACAATTTCAGATTCTTTCGCCCATCTGGAGATTCAAACTTAAAACTGTACGTTACGGTATGAGGAACAGAGGGTAATGTTCACTTCCTACCAGGGTCGCGAGATTTGTTCGAAAGAGATACCGTGGCCCTGGCATATGGGCAACTGAATGAACACGGGTGGGTTTTAGACAGTAAAAGTTAGACACGCACTTCCACTCCACCCAGAGCGGGAGACGTCATTTGATGAAGATCCTTCGGTCAGAAGGGAGTTGTGTGGTGGGCGAGACGTTGTTGTCATTGAGACTCCAACAGAATGCATCTCAGCGCGTCGAAAATCGAACAGTGTATTTTACTGTTGGATTCTCAACTGTAAACGTTAGCGCTTAGAGTTGAAGGTGAAATTTTTACGGGTTGGCAAGTAAGTAGCTCTGGTAACGAGGTGTTTAGGAAAATTCGACTGGAGATAATCTAGAGTTATGTTTGTTTTAAGTATATAGTATAAGTTTATTTCAATTATACTAATCTACGTCTTATAGGGATAGTTCAATACACAAGGTTCTAACACACACTTATTTTTTCCACAGACTATTATAAAGTTTATCTGGAATAAATAATGAACATAGAGCCTATTACCATTACTAGACGTAAACCTATCCCAAAAATAGAGGACAAGAGCCGTTCTATCTGTTTTCATTAAGGTGCAAAAGCCAATAAATATACCACCAGAGCAAGGATGTTAATGGGAAGTAAGTCTACGGCAGCGCTACTAACCTAGTTTCCTACAGTCCCGTACATTTAGCACCCGATAAGGAGCTCGGAGCTGTTTTTAGAATATTTTCAGGTTGGCAAGTAGGCTTTGGTAACGAGGTGTTTAGGAAAATTCGACTGAAGATAATCTAGAGTTATGTTTGAATCTATACTTATATATATATATTTATATATATATATATATATATTTATATAATATTATAAAGCTGAAGAGTTTGTTTGTTTGTTTGATTGAACGCTAATCTCAGAAACAACTGGTCTGCATTGAAAAATTCTTTTTGTATTGGATAGCCTATTTATCGAGGAAGGCTATAGGCTATATAACATCACGCTACAACCAAGAAGAGCGCAGCAGTAATGAAAAATGTTGCAAAAACGGAGGAAATCGCACGGGTAGGCTATTCGACGCGACGGCGACGGGAAGGGTCGGGGGAACAAGAAATTTAACGCAGACGAAGTCGCGGGCAGTAGCTAGTTAGGTATACAGGCATTATTTCAACTGTATTAATCTACGTCTTTTAGGGTTAATTCAGATAAGTTAGTAGGTAACAAATACTGATATTGTTGACGCTGTACTACTGTGGAGAGGGTTCGCTGGCGGGATGGTGATGGCCAGGACCAGGACGTAGGTGTAATGAGTAAAGAATACTTCTTCAGGACTCTCGTCTTTATTTTCTTAATACTTCTTAACTGCTGGATATCAATGCTGGATATGGAATGAATTATAACAGAAAGCTCTGTTTTTATAGAATTTTCCCTATTATTTTTAATTAATTATGACAGTTCAAAATGTCATAATTATAACCAGCCTGTACAATCTATGACCAGCCTGTACAATCGTGAGGCATACAACCTCTACAGTTTGCACATGACACTAAGTTTTGTATGGGAAACTTACTAATGCCATACTTGACACTCCCCATAAAACCACAAAAAATATTTCTTATAAATCTAAACTAAATTCCTATCGTCGCTAATAAACACCGAAACTGAAAAGGCTCAGGTACTAAACCACAAAAAATATTTCTTATAAATCTAAACTAAATTCCTATCGTCGCTAATAAACACCGACACTGAAAAGGCTCAGGTACTTTTTTTGGGCGGAAACTTTCACAAAGCGCTCGGGCTTTGGGGATTAGACCGGGGAGTGTGGGATTTTTACTTCAATAAAACCATAACGGTGGTCATTTATCCATGGAAGAGATACCAACGCCTATTAGGGCACATTTCTTGTAAAGGGGTCTACCCGATACTGACTCTCCAAGTGTGCGAGGCTGTGCGCCCTATTCCCTGAGGTCACTCAATTGGCGGACAGAGTCGTGTAAGTACCTACCAAAAGTTTCGTATCTTGTTAATTTTTTAACTGAAAAGCAATATGTATTTTTTTTTTACTAATTTTGTTGGTTGTAAATTTTAGGCTTTCTACGAATACGATGTAATAATATTAAGAATTTTATAAAACTACTAAGTAGAATCTCGTGTGAATTATTATAAAGTAGGTGCACAGATTTTTACGAACACCTCAAATATATACGAGCCACCGTAAAATATAGGCTGCATTTTATTTTATTCCACACGAAAAAGCTGCTTGTTACATATAGGTACTAATCGATCCCACGTTTTCTGGGCATGAATTAAATTATTTTCAAGTTCTTACAATAAGTGTACGCTGCCAGACTAGACCCCTACAATAGCATTTCGATAGCGCAGTGGAAGATATTATGGTGGGGTCCAGGAGACAAGAGTGGCGAGCGAAACTAGTCCGCCGTACGCGGAGCAGACAATATATAAGAGAACAACTCACCTACAATACAACAAAACAACTTACCTGTTGGTTGAAGGACACTGCTCTGGTGCCAACCTGGAGTTATGTATGTAAGTGAGTGTATATGTATTGTGTTGTGACGTTATGAGTAAGTATTCTCAGGAACAATCCGCAACAATCCGCCAGATGTCTTCATGGCACGCGGTCTTCAAATCACTCATTCCCAATAGCGTCACTAACACTTAACCATCGGGTCATGACAGATTGTCCACAAAACGACCGGTTCTCAGGGATTAAATCAAAAATCAAAATCAAAAGTCATTTATTCAAACTAGGCTGAGAGTCAGCACTTTTTGAACGTCAAAGTTACACAAGACAGTCCCCCCAAAACGCCCGCCCTTCGACACTTCCTAGTGCTTTAGCTGGGAAGAAGAAGTGGCGGAACAAACTCCCCAGCAGCACAGCTGTCTGTTAAGTTAGAAGAACTTGATTCTATACAATACTGTGTAAGTAATTAATATTATAAAACAAAACATACATTATTCACATATGTCAGCTAGCACACGCCAATATACCACCAACAAAACACTGAAAACTAAACTCAAGCTGAAATAAATAATAAAACAAAATAAAACAAAATCGTAAACAGAACTTAAAACGTAAATAAAGCCTCCAGGCATAAAGGGCGTGCCCGCTTACATATTCAACGATGCAAATTGATACATACAGCTAAGTTGAAGTTACAATAGTTAAACTAAGGACCTCCGGATCAAAATAAAATAACAGTTAATACAAGTAACAATAACAAAAACCATGGTCAGCAAGACGACCAGTCACCACAAGCAGCACCCGTTCACGAGCATAACGCAAAGGTCAGCCATTACCCCCCTCGCCATATTTGAGGGAAGGTGGTAACCCGACCCCCGACGCTACCGCAAGCAGTGACATCTAAGGGAGCATGACGAACTTGCTGCCGTTTGGGCAGGCAAGAATATTATTAACAGCTGACGAGGTCGCTAGCTAACTACATGTTGCAATATATATTAAGGGATTACTTTACAACAGGGTCGCACGCGCAATTTGGACCGCCATCCCTTTACAAGAACTTCAGTTTTAACAAACGTAACCCGTATTATTACGTCAAATTAGGGGTTATTAACAATCAAGCAACTGTGTTATATCTTTAGGGATATACTGGTGCCAATTAAAGTCCCAATAAAAGCAAATTACAATATATTTCTTAAATCGATGTTACACGTACAGAGGTTCTGAGGCAAGTGAAAATGACAGTTAGCTTAGTTGAATACATACGCAAACGCCTGTGCAAATTAGAATAGCTACGCATATGCTATGAGCTAAGAATTGCGTATTTAGATTAGGAAGGCCATAGGCCTGGACATATTCCCGGCCGTTGAAATATCAGTTTCAACAAGCTTTAAGTTCTTCGGTCGTGGGGAGCTTGCAGAGCCGAACTAAGGAACGTCGCACGTTGCCCTTGGTGGTGCGAATGTCTGCTACTCTGGCTATTCCGTCAGATCCAGTAATGAGACGAACGACACGGCCCAGCTTCCATGCAAGCGGTGGTGCATTGTCTTCTGCCAAGAGCACCATGTCTCCAACGTCCAGCCTTGACGTATTTTGTCGCCACTTCGTCCGTTGCTGCAACTCTGATAGGTATTCCTTCTGCCATCTTTTCCAAAATTGGCTCCGGATTCTCTCTATTCGTTCATAGCGGCGTATCTGACTCTCCTTGACGTCAGTCAGATTTGGTGTCGCCAGAGCGGTCAGCGGTCTCCCAATGATAAAGTGCCCTGGGGAGAGGGAAAGGAAGTCATCAGGGCTGGATGAGAGGGGGCACAAGGGACGGCTATTGAGAATGGCCTCCACTTGTGCAAACAAAGTTGAAATTTCTTCAAAGGTTAAGTGGCTGTCACCAATGACACGCCTTAGAAAATATTTCGCAGATTTGACCCCGGCTTCCCATATGCCACCAAAATGAGGAGTGTAAGCCGGAATAAAATTAAATTCTATAAATTGCTGACTTGCAAAATCAGACAAAGGTTCGTGATTGCCCTTTAAAAACGTTCCTATTTCTTTCGCGGCGGCAACAAAGTTAGTTCCGTTGTCGCTGAATATTTCCTTTGGTTTGCCTCGACGGGCGATAAAACGTCTGAGTGTCATTATGAATGCCTCCTTCGTTAAATCGCTCACGGCTTCGAGGTGAATACACTTGTAACGCAAACAAACAAACAGGCATAAATAACACTTAATTACACGGCAACCACGGCCTTTTCGATTTATAATGTAAAAGGGGCCAGCAAAGTCCAAACCAACGGACAAAAACGGATAGTCTGGAGTTATACGTTGGGCTGGTAAATTGCCCATCCTAGGTTGCAAAGTCACACCTCGCACTCGTCTGCATCGTACGCAATTGTTGACTACGCGCCTCGCAAGATGTCTGCCATTGATTGGCCAAACGGTTTCTCTGACGGACGCGAGTAGCAACTGCGGACCGGCGCGTAAGTTAGATAAGTGTTCACGTTCAAAATATAATTTAGTTAATTTATGTGATGTATGAAGCAAAATAGGATGCTTTTTTGCGAAGGAATGTGCGGACGCATCTATTCTGCCACCGACACGAATTAATTTATGTTCATCTAAAAACGGTGACAACGATAATATCTTACTTTTGTTACTTAATGATTTGCCTTCGAGTAAAAGATTGTATTCAATAGGGAACGTTTGACCTTGAGCGATAACGCATAGCGAGTAGAATGACTCACGGAGCTCATTAACGGACAATATCCCCGTACGTTTATTATGTTTATTTTTAAGGTTGAATATAAATCGGTGAACATAAGTGAATGATCTTTGTAATTTAGTGAAAGATGAGTATTTATCAAAGTCAATGATAGGTTTGTTGATGACCACCGAATGTACCTTTAACTCAGGTATAACTTCCAGATGTTTAATGTTTAACGTAGGCCATTCGTGTTCGTTTTTTAATAGAAAGTTAGGCCCCGTCCACCACAGAGTCATTGATATAAGACGTTTAGCTTCTACTCCTCGTGAAATGAGGTCAGCAGGGTTAGAATCCGTGGGGACATACCGCTTGATGACACAGGTAATAGCTGGGGCTTAATCCATTACTACAATTATCAGTTTTTAGCCTAGTTAGATGACCTAACTCTGCATATTCATTTATAAATTTTGTATATTCTGTCTTTAATGTACGATTTCGCTTTAATCGTTTTTCTGTGTTAATGAAGCGTCTCCTAGCTAATTTGTAACTATCGCCTAAGCAGTCGACAGTATTCTTTAGTGGTAATTTTACACAAAATCTACCTGTACTGGTTCTTGTTGTATGAGTGAGAAAGTGTGTTTCACAGTCATTGTCACTCATACTAGCCCTTTTAGGAATATCTTCCAGGTCCCAAAATTTAGTTAACATTTTTTCTATGTTATTATCACTGTTGGCGTCACTAGAAATAGTGCTATGATTGCAGTGTACGTCCTTCCGCTGCGCCACTGACTGAATGGGACCGGAGACTATCCAACCTAGTTTTGAGCTTCTTAGCTTAGGTTCATTGACGCCTAATGATATTTGGTCGTTACCTAATATGTCCCAGAATAGGTCAGCACCTATCAGAACGTCTATGTCGGCCGGTTGATAGAACATGGGATCAGCCAACTGAATATCTTTAGGTAACTTTAAGAAACCAATATCAATGGGGGTTTTCGGCAATCGACCCGTTAATTCCTTAAGCACAAGGCAGGAACATGTTATTTTAAATTCGTTGTGTACTGATTGTAATTTAATATTACAACGTTCAGTAACATTGTTTGTTGATGTGTTGCCTATGCCGACGACCTTTAGAGTGTCAACGGGATGAGACTTTAACTTTAATCTGGTCTTTAGGGACTCAGTAATAAAGGATGACTGACTGCCACAGTCTAATAGTGCACGAACTTTGACCTTTTGCTGGTCAAACGGATTCGATACCTCAATTATGGCAGTTGACAATAAAATTTGATTTGTATTTTTATTACAAAAGTTTGTTATTATATCGACTGGTTCTTGAACCGTCGCAAGTTGGTTTACCGATGTAGACGGATGGTGCAGCAAGCTATTGTGCCTCTCATTGCAGTCAGGCTCTTGGCATGACCTGAAGCGGCAGTC
Source organism: Aporophyla lueneburgensis (assembly GCA_932294355.1). Classification (NCBI taxonomy): domain Eukaryota; kingdom Metazoa; phylum Arthropoda; class Insecta; order Lepidoptera; family Noctuidae; genus Aporophyla; species Aporophyla lueneburgensis. The sequence continues at coordinate 23,612,421 of OW028745.1, read as the reverse complement.
CTTGACGGAATGACCCTGTCTTAGACAATTGAGGCAGAGCTTATATCTTGTCACGTCCGACATTCTTTCATCGATACTTTTAGACTTGAACGTTGGACAATCATAGATTCTATGACGCTCGTCGCAAACTATACAAGAAAACCCTTTCGGTGTTTTATGTTTATTATTATTACTAGTGCTAGGGAATGATTTAACTACGTTAATTTCACCCTTTCTTTGGCTATGATTATTTTTATTATTTTGCTGATTATTGTTTGAGCCAGAACGTTCGTGAGTCTTTGAAAACGTACTGTTATCAGCGCTGGTACTACTACGTTTTGTAGCCTCGAGTACGTTTGCGCGGTTTATGATAAATTTACAGAATTGCTCTAAGCTTGGCGACTCACCGGCTATACTATTGCGATGCTCCTCCCATTTTAACAAAGTTTGATCATCTAACTTAGCTGACAGCAGGAATATTATTAAAACATCCCAATTATCCGTTGGTTGTCCTAGGCTTGCCAATGCACGTAAATTCTTGGTAATATGGTCCACTAGGTACCTTAAGGATTTTTCTGAGTCGCGTGGGAGCTGCTTTATATTTAATAATGAGTTAAGATGGTGATTTATTAATATTCTGTTGTTATTGTAACGTTGACATAGCAGCTTCCATGCTTCAGCGTAATTTTTAGTGGAAACTTCGAGATTAGAAATGATTCTGGCCGCATTTCCTTCCAAATAAGAGTTAAGGTAATAAAATTTATTTATGTCGGAAATGCGGTCATTGTTGTGAATTAAACTTTCAAAGGTGTCTCTAAATTCTAACCAACGGAAATATTCACCGTTAAACTTAGCTATTTGAATCTGTGGGAGTCTTAATCCTACAGTGTGATGATCATCGGCACAACATGAACCGTTGTGAGCGGAGTTGCGTCTTTGTTCGGACTCATTTTTACGAGAAAACATTTCCAACAAAGTCTTAGCAGTAGCCATGTTAACAATTATATCTCTCTCAATATTGTCGCGCTCATCAATTTCAACCGCAATGTTGTCAGGGTTTAGAACCTCTATATCATTCTGCAACTCATCAACCCTGACAGATAATGCCTCAAACTTGGTAAGTCTCAAGTTTAATTCAGTTAATTGAATGTTACTCAACTCATCCTCTTTAGAAATATTGGTTAAATAATTTTTAAACTTAGTGATCTGTCCCTTAGCAGACACCCTTTTTGTTATTAGTTCCTTATAACGCTGCTTATTTGTTTCCATTATGACTAAACAGTTGTGTAACAGTTAACTTGCAATTAAAGATTTAGATGAGTTTAATAACAAAGGCAATAATAAAATGGATGGGCTCACGTTCCTCGTTTTGATGTCACCTGCCAGTTAGGAAGCCGGATCCGCACGATCAGCTGACCGCCAATCGCTCAGCCAGGAATTGGCTCAGTACTGGCAGGGGTAGGTATCGCTCCAACAGAGTAGTGTGCACGGCGATTATATTTGACCTGAAATAGTCGGCAATCCACACTAAATACCTGCTACAAGAATCGAACACTAGTCTGGTAAGTACCTGAGGGTACGACGAACGGAGGACTTTCTATGACACAATGAACGTATTAAACTATCAAATATGTATTTAATTACAAGTAGAATACGGAAAACTATTATTTATTTGCGATATGCACTACAATTAAAAGAAATATTGCAAAATTGTTCGAATAAAATTGTTAACGAATTTATGGAGGTAGATTGAGAAATATCTGATGCAATTCGCAATTTATGGGAAACTTCGGCAATAATATGCACGAATCACTTTAATTTACACAAATGGATTACCATTCTTAATAGTTAATAAGGTATATAAGGATATTTGGATATTGGATGGATTTTCAACGAAGGAACGGCACTTAACTTTGAGACGACCTTGACGCTCGGCTCGATGCGATGCTTTAGCTGCGCCGCTGCTCGAATCCTGACTCCCTTTGCTGTCCAGGCGACAGTCCACCATACGCTGGAACCCGTGGATGTAGTCCCTCCACTGCAAGGCTTCCAGTCCTGATGTTCTTTGTCTCCGCGCGCACGTTGTCGTACTCGTGGCGGCTCGGTCGAAGAAGTCCGTAGTTTTTTATTTATATTTTCGCGGATTACTTTTAGTTATTGTTGTTCCCCTCATGGGCCACCATGTCCCCTCATGGGCCACCATGTTATATCTTTAGGGATATACTGGTGCCAATTAAAGTCCCAATAAAAGCAAATTACAATATATTTCTTAAATCGATGTTACACGTACAGAGGTTCTGAGGCAAGTGAAAATGACAGTTAGCTTAGTTGAATACATACGCAAACGCCTGTGCAAATTAGAATAGCTACGCATATGCTATGAGCTAAGAATTGCGTATTTAGATTAGGAAGGCCATAGGCCTGGACAAACTGGATCACGACTAATTGTCACAAGCGGATCGATTTAAAAGGATTAATTTCAACAAAAGCGTCGCGGGGGTTCCAAAACGCGACGGACCCATTTTAGCGGCAAATCAACAAGGAAGTGTCAAGTGTCAAAATCAAACTGTCAAGTCAGATGTCATTCCGTTCGGGCGGCGCGTTCCGAAGGCGCATAGAGTAACAAAGTGTTCGGTCCGAAACATCTACCCCCCCCGGACGGGCCTTCCCGTCCGCTAATCACTTGGCAATCCCGACAAGGTTGCGTTTTATCAGTCCACCTGACGCGCTGCTGGAGGATGTGCAAATACTCCAAGCTCCAACGCTTCCAAAAACTCTGAGCGGGCTGCTGCACCAACTGAAACCGCGGTAGCCAATTTTGGCTCACATCGACAAAAGGGTGCTCCGGCAGGGCGACAAGTGGCTGTCAAATCAAAAAATGGCCCGGGGTTAGAGCCTCCAAGTCGTTCGGGTCCGAAGACAGCGGGCACAATGGACGCGAGTTCAATACAGCTTCAAAACGTCAAAATACCGTAGCTAACTCCTTAAAGGTGAGAACGTTGTCACCCAACAATCTGCGCCAGAGTCCCTGTGCCGCTTTCACCGCGGCCTCAAAAATACCCCCCCAATGGAGGCAGGCTGGTGGGTCAAAACAATAACAAACAACAAAACAACCAAACAACAATAACAACCAACCAAACAACAACAACAACAACAATTTAACCAAATGGCCCTCCTTAGGCAACAAAAGGGGGTGACGGACCCCATAAGGAAGGCTAGAGTGCCTCAACCGTCAACAACCAAACAACAAAAGACCCGTATGGTCCAAAAAGGGGTTCAACTTACTAACGGCTCCCGACAATATCCAAAACTCTCGCTGCAGAATGGCCAACAGCGCATTGCAACCGGCATGCGAGTTCTTAATGTGACGATCAGTCACCAACAATTCAACAACAATTGTTTGTTGTTGTTGAATTGTTGGTGACAATTCAAAAATTTGTCGAGGGAGCTAAATCGACTCAACAAAAATCAGGGTCCTTCGTTCCAACAGCGAGCACCTTGAGCCCGGGCAAAGGACCCGACATCAAGACTGGCGATCGAGGCCAATCATCCTCTAGATGAGTCAGCCAGTCTGGTCCCCACCATAGGGGGTAAGCAAACAAGCGGGGTGCCATGCACCCACGCCACGTGAGGCCACGGCGCTTGGGTTCAAATCTCCAGGCAAGTGCCTCCAAATCAAAGGCGTATCAAAATTTTGAATCTGGGACACTCGGTACGCAACAAAGACCTCCAAAGAGTGGACGGACGTCTTCAACCAACACAAAACAATTTGACTGTCCGTCCAGGCGTAAGAAGCCCAAATGTCCACAGTTCCACCCAAAGTGTGAGCAACGTGGTTCAATAGACGCACAAGACGCGCCGCCCCTGACAATTCAACTTAGGGGTGGTCAGTGCCGTCCGGAGGGGGGCCACCTTGCTCTTGGCCAAGACCAGTGACAAATTCACCTGGCCTGTTGCGCAGACGGTGCGCAGACAAACAACAGCTGCATAACCGTGCGAAGACGCATCACAAACAAGGGTAGCAGTGTAGCTCCCAGGGGGGAGGATAGCGCGGGGTAACACGACCTCGTTGACTGCAGGGAGTGCGGATACAAATTGGAGCCAATCTTCCAACAGGGTTTCCCGAATTGGCTCGTCCCAGCCAAGTCCCGCAGTCCAAAGGCGCTCAAGAAAACAATTTTGCCCAAAACAATACAAACAAACTACAAAACAATAGACAAAAGGCAACCGTGGGCTCCCATGTCCAAAATGGCATGGACCACAACAGAGTCCCCCGTGGGCCTCCAGACCTGACCGATGCCGTTGGCAACAAAACCGTGTCGATCTGAGGGGTACCTTAGCGGGGCAGGCGCCAATGTTCTAACAATGCCTGGGCGGCGACCGATCGCCACACCCAGACCCAAGTCTTTCCCGACGAGGATGCAATTCAAATTCCTCGTACGCGCGGTGTCCCGAGCCACGCGCCATCGCTGGAAGGGCATATCCCACCGGAGGCCTGAATGGCGGGGGGCGTGACTCCAACCGGGGACGTTCCGCCAAAGGAGGGGAGGGCAGGCGGTGCTGGTCTGGCCAGCGGTGCCTAGCAACAATTGCGTAATCGCCTTTACGCGGGGAGACCAAATGGCGGTCGCGCGGCTCCCGATCAACTTGCGCGGGGGGTGGAGTGCGGCGCTCAAAATTGCGGGCCTCTCCCCGGTTCTGAACCGGCGAGGCAGAAGCCCGGTGACCAACTCCATGATACCCCCCCGTACGCGAACCTTCATCAGAGGCTGGTCTGCCGGCGTGGTTCGCGTTAGCGCACAATATGTCCAAATGGGACCCCCTACAAATTCTACAAGGGCGGGGGTTGGGGCAGTCCCGATGGAAGTGAGCCCCCAAACAAGAGAAACACATGCGGCATGCATTGGCAATTCGGCGGCGGGCACTCACATGCAACTTCAAAAAGGCCGCGCAAGTTGCCATGCCATGCCCCGTGTCCCTACAAAACTCACAACCAGGACGACTCTGGGTGCCAGCAAAACGAGCGGCGGGGCGACCATCAACAGGCCCGCGAGCCCTAGTCCGTCCCTGGTCTCGTGGCCGGGAAGACGGCTGGCATGACTCAGTGGCAACGCCAGAGTTGTCCACAAACCGACACTCATCCTCCAAAAATTGGACGAGGTCACCAAATGGGGGGAGATGTGTAACACTATCCCCACCATACTTTTGCTCGAAACGAGCCCTCAAATCGGCAGGAAGCCGTTGCAGCACAACGTGCACCAAAAGGTAAGACCAATGGTCCACCGGCAAGTCCAATCGCTTTAAAGCGTTGGTCGCTGCCACCAACGGGTTCAACAGGTCAGTTCGCAATGCTGACAATCCAGTAACCCCAAAATTAATCCAATATGAACGTCAGCCAAACAACGTTTATTTTGGTACCGCCGGGTGAGTAGTTCCACAGCGGTAGGGTAGGCTGAGTCAGTCAAAGACAGATGCTGCACCAAGGCTCGGGCCTCACCTTCCAGGACAGACAACAAATAGGCCAACTTTTGGGCGGGTTTGAGGTCCGAGCGTGCATCAACCAAACTTTCAAACAGGTTTTGGAAACTTAACCAGTGGTCCAGGCGACCGTCAGTGTGACAGTTCCAAAGTAGGCAGTCTACTCAATAGTCCGGGACCTGAAACAACTGAGGTCTCCGGCTTGACCTGGACAGGTGTCCGGCACTGCAATATTTCCATTTGTATGCCATTGCACAAACAAAACCATTCAAATAAACAAAACAATTAAATTATCAAATAACAAAGTTCAATCAATAAATAACAAGGGAATCCAATCAAATAAAATAAACCAAGCAAAAGGTAATTAAGTAACAAAGTTCAAACAATCAATTACAAAATAACTACAAGCAAACAATCAAACTACCAAACTGACTAATCAGCAACTCAAGAAATAACAATATATTGGTTTCAATTCAATTCAACAATAAACTTTTATTTTAATTCAAACCCAATATCAACGTTCAAAATTCTATTTCATATTCAATTCAAATATTCAAATTCTAATCCAATTCAAATATAAAATGTTAAGTTCACAAACCACTGTGTGGTACAACAATAATGAACCTTTATTCCAACTCAAACAATGGTAATACTCAAAAATGCCAATTTCAAATATTAATTTTCACAAACAACCATATTGATGGTACAAACTCGTTATTTCAATGTCTTCCTGACATTCAATACAACAGGGATCAGACACAAAAAGGGGCTACAACAAGGGGCTGCAACACAGCCCAATCCAATCCACTTCATTAGCCCGGCTGACCTTGGCAACATCAGGTTACCCGTCTCAATAAATTTACAAATTATTTCAAATAAACTAGCAATCATAGTTAACAAATATTTACAGCGTATTACTACTTCCCTTATAGAGACTGCCAAGTAATTAGCCTACTGTAAATTACCAATTTGGTGGTTATGTCTTATAACCACGCTCTGCTACCAAACATTGTACGCTGCCAGACTAGACCCCTACAATAGCATTTCAATAGCACAGTGGAAGATATTATGGTGGGGTCCAGGAGACAAGAGCGGCGAGCGAAACTAGTCCGCCGTACGCGGAGCAGACAATATATAAGAGAACAACTCACCTACAATACAACAAAACAACTTACCTGTTGGTTGAAGGACACTGCTCTGGTGCCAACCTGGAGTTATGTATGTAAGTGAGTGTATATGTATTGTGTTGTGACGTTATGAGTAAGTATTCTCAGGAACAATCCGCAACAATCCGCCAGATGTGTTCATGGCATGCGGTCTTCAAATCACTCATTCCCAATAGCGTCACTAACACTTAACCATCGGGTCATGACAGATTGTCCACAAAACGACCGGTTCTCAGGGATTAAGGGATTACTTTACAACAGGGTCGCACGCGCAATTTGGACCGCCATCCCTTTACAAGAACTTCAGTTTTAACAAACGTAACCCGTATTATTACGTCAAATTAGGGGTTATTAACAATCAAGCAACTGGATCACGACTAATTGTCACAAGCGGATCGATTTAAAAGGATTAATTTCAACAAAAGCGTCGCGGGGGTTCCAAAACGCGACGGACCCATTTTAGCGGCAAATCAACAAGGAAGTGTCAAGTGTCAAAATCAAACTGTCAAGTCAGATGTCATTCCGTTCGGGCGGCGCGTTCCGAAGGCGCATAGAGTAACAAAGTGTTCGGTCCGAAACAATAAGTAAGTTTAAAGGTATAATTAGGGTTAGTTTTAGACTTACGAGTTCGAACCGAACAAAATAAAGCGCCTGTCGCTTTATTTTATGTAATTAATTACATCATCACTGCTCTCAAAACAGAAAAGGATAATCGTGAGGAAACCGGCATGTCTTAGAACCAAAGATTCGAAGATATGTGACATCTACCAACCCGGACTGGGTCCGCGTATTAGATTGTAGCCCACACCTTGTCGAAGTAAATAGATCTGTATTCCAGCAGACCTTTTAGGCTGATTATAAATGCAATAGACCTTACTAAACCTTTAAACTGGCTCTATAAGAAAAGAAGAAATAACAAGGGAAGGACAAGTTTCTCGAAAGAAAATTATCGCAAAATTAATGTGAAAATAATTATGCTGGAAGCAGACCAAAAGCTAAGCTCGGTTAGTTTAGCTTAGCTTGTGTGTAGAGCGCAACTTATGTACCAGTTCTGTCACGGCACTCGTGTGGATCGCTCGCACGCGCCTATCGATTACAGTGTGTATAGAATTTTTTAAGTAATTATATTGACGCCCTCATTAGTGATGCATGATTCTACATAATAATGGCCACAAATGATCGCGAACAAAAAATAACAACCTTGGATCAGACTGATATGAAAGAAGTGACTCAGTTCGACAGATGGATGTCACAAATAGAAGATGTAGGAAACAAAAGTGAATCGTTGGAAAATATTATTGAATCGAACTGCTGTGAGATAAAAATTATGGAAGAAGATATAGTAGTAGATAAACCGTCAAAACGAGAGAGAGAAGAGGATGAGCAGAGCTGGACTAAAGTTGAGAGTAATAGAGGAAAGAAACAGAAACAAGTCAAGAAACAGGTTTTTATCTGGAGTAAAGAGAAACTTCCTAAACAGTTTGCCATCGCCAAATTGTTCAACAGCGTGGGCTTGACCGATATTAACCATATTAAGTATATTAACCCTTATAAATTAAAAATTGAGGTTTCGACTGAGGAATGTGCGGGCAACTTGGTAGATTGTCAGGAGTTCCAAACAAAAGGGTGGAAAGTGTATAGTGCAATGGATGTGAACATTTCGTACGGCATTATTCGGGATGTGGACCTTGACCTGTCTGACGAGGAAGCATTAAAAGTTATTAAGTGTCCTAATGATATTGAAATCATTGCATTAAAAAGACTAGAAAGACGAGGTGAAGAAGGCGGCTGGCTGCCTAGTGAGGTAGCCAAGGTGGCGTTCAGGGGTTCATACCTGCCAGCATTTTTATATGTAGACTGTTTACGTGTCAAGGTTGAACCATATGTTTTCCCGGTAACGCAGTGTTCAAACTGTTGGAAATTTGGTCACGTAAAAGCAAGATGTACGTCCAAAAAAACTATTTGCCCCAAGTGTACCGAAGACCACAATAACTGTGAAGTAACAATATTTAAATGCGTGAACTGTCGGGGTGACCACATGGCGTTGAATAGAAGTTGCCCAGTATACGCTCGAGAGAAGCGCGTGAGGGAACTTATGGCAGAATATAACTGTACATATCACGTTGCCTGCAATATGTATGTTAAGCCTAAGGCACCAGTGTGTTTGGAAACAGCAAGAGATATTGAACAATCCAAGATCAATGCCAACAACAGCTTTAATGGTCTGCTATTGGAAGAATCGCAAAACATTAATAAATCTTCGAGTGAGTTCCCACCTTTGTTTACGCATAACCGACCGAAATCACCGCAAGCAAGTAATAAAAATAAGCAATCACATTCGCAAAAAATAGGTAAAACGGAGTGGTGGGGACAACGGGAGTCGTCGGACCGCATTCCTAAGCAAACAGCTGCTACTGATAACGATCTCGGTGACGACGTAAACAACAAGCGGCAGGTACATTTTGACGAGTTAATTACACGATTGAGGGACATTATTTGTATGCGAGATCTTAGTATAAAAGAAAAGTTGAATAATGTTATTAAGTGTTGTATTGAATGGTTAGTTATAGTTATGGTAGATCATATGTCTGAGTGGCCTATTTTGAATAAGTGTTTAGAGTATTTTTTCGGACTTAATAAGTGATGGAAATTAAAAACAAAATTGTTAAATTAAAGTTGTTGCAGTGGAACGCACAAAGTTTAAGACCTAAAATTAAAGTCTTGGAGAATCTTTTATTGATAGATAAAATTCACGTATGTATTATATCTGAGACCTGGCTGGAACCAGACAGTCATTTGAAAATTGGTAATTATGATATCTTTAGACAAGATCGAGATGATTCATACGGCGGGATTGCAATTGTAGTCCATAAATCCATCAAAGCACAGGTAACCAATTTTAGCTTATGTAATCGAAACATTCAAGTTCTTCATATTAAAATATTTAACTGTGACTTCTTAGAAAATATTGTTGCGGTGTACTGTCCTCCTAGTATTCACACTAGAGATGAAGATTGGAAAATGTTGTTTTCTAAATGGTCAAATAAAACATTAATAGGGGGAGATTTCAACGGGCATCATACAAATTGGTCATACAAAAGTGATCGTAGGGGTTTACAAATCCACGATGCAGCTGATGATTGGCAGTATGTTTCCCTCAATACTGGAGACCCTACCAGACTTAAGTTAGTATTAAATCAGCTACAAAAAAGTTCACCTGACGTTACGTTTGCGTCAGCAGATATCGCACTTAAGTTCAAGTGGAGTGTTTTACATGAAAATTTAGGTAGTGATCACTTAATGGTACTTATTACCACAGAAATAACTTGTAATCATTTAATAAAATCGAAAAGAAATTTAAAAAAGGCAGATTGGCTAAAGTACAAGGAAATAATTTCAAGCAACATTAGTAGTATTAGTTTAACAGGCGACACCCAACAAATATATGATGATATTATAGATTTGATTAATATAGCATCTCAAACATCCATTCCGGTCATTAAAGTTTGTGACGACCCTACCAGGAAGTTTATTCCAAGATCGTATTGGTCTCCCGAGTTGTCTAGGGCAGTTGCGGAGCGTAGATTAGCATTAGCGCAGGTGAGAAAAAACCCCACCCCTACGAATTTTATCATTCTTAAAAAGAAGATTGCTACAGCACAGAGACTGATGCGTAAGGCTAGTGCAGGATCTTTTCAGCAGTTCTGTGATAGCATGAGTGAGATCGTGTCTAGCAGCGAGTTGTGGAATAAAATGCGTAGGCTCAAAGGATATCGTACTAATAGAATTTATTTGGATGCCGATAGGGCTGGTGAGTTCTTACGACAATTAACACCAGATTACTTTGTGCCACTATGTCCTGCCTTTAGTTCAACTAATTTACAATTGGAGGCACCAATTTCGGTACAGGAACTATGTAACGTACTGAAACTGAAGGATACCGCTCCAGGGGAGGATGATATTTCTTATTCTATGATTTATAATTTTCCAAGCAAACAGTCGATAGTCGAGTTATTTAACAAATGTTTGTCTAGCGGTGAAATTCCAAGACAGTGGCGGAATGTTAAAGTAGTGCCTGTACCAAAACCTGGCCGCGATCTAAGTAACATAACATCTTTGAGACCTATATCACTCATATCTTGTCTTTGTAAAACCTTACACAACATTATAACGCGACGTCTTGAATGGTTTATTGAAAAACATTGTCTTTTTTCCAAGAATACAGTGGGATTTAGGAGATCTCAATCATGTCTGGACAATCTCGTACGCCTAGTATCACAAATTCAAATAGGTTTCACTAATAATCAAAAAACTTTGGGATGTTTTGTGGACATAGACAACGCTTATAATAATGTCAATATAATGAAAGTGGTGTCTAAGCTGGATGAGATGGGGGTGGGGGCTTCTATATGTAGATATTTATGGGAATACTTAAGGGAACGACATTTAACTGTGTCACAAGTAGGGAATAATGTTTGGATTACAAGATGGACATGTAAGGGATTGGCCCAAGGAGACCCTATGTCTCCGATTTTATTTAATATAGTTACTAGTGATATTTGCAAACAGATTATTAGTGTGTATGTATCCCAATACGCCGATGATTTCGTCCTCTATATTTCTGGACAAGATATTCGTTTTATGACCACAACTCTCCAGGAAGCCATAGATAATTTAACAAATTTGTTGGGAATACTGGGTCTGGACTTATCTCCCACAAAAAGTAAAATATGTTTATTTTCTAGAGGAAAGTCTTTACAGCAAGCAAATGTTAATATCAACAATATATGTTTGGAAAATGTTCCGGTAGTTAAATATTTAGGTCTTTGGCTAGATTCATCTTTGAAATGGCGCAAACAGATCAACGAAACCTGTGAAAGAAGTATGAGATTTTTAAATGTTTTTAAGGTGCTAGCAGGTTCGTCATGGGGAGTCCATCCATTGTATTTAAGACGACTATATATTCGCAGTCGGCTAGATTACGCAAGTTTTTTGTTCGATAATAGTGCAAACACCAATATTTCTAAATTGGATAAAATCCAAAACCAAGCCATGAGAATAGTTGGCGGTTTTTTAAAAAGTTGCCCGATCCACGCGATGGAATCAGAGTTGTGTCTGCCACCAATGTTTGTTCGACGGAAATATTTAGCTATTAAATTTTACTTAAAAGCTAAATCTATTGTTGACGGTGACACCATTTCAATGATATCAAAATTAACATCAATATGCGAACGGAAATCATACTGGCGCAATAAGAAAAAACCGTTGCTAACTATCGTGCACAGTGAGATGAAAAATCAAACTTTACATCGTTGTAAAGTTCTAGAGATGTTCTCACTGTCGACATGGATGGCAAATATTGATATAAAGTCACACATTAACCTGAGTATGAATAATATGACAAGACCGAAAAGATCTCATACTTCTGTAGCACTTTTAAGGAAATCTGTAGAAACAATTGCACGAAATTATGACGGATTCTATCAGATTTACAGTGATGGATCCAAGGACGATAATGGGACAGGAGCAGCCTTTTTTGATCCTCAATCTAACACGGGAGCCAGTTTCACATTGAATTGCAAAGTGTCCATAATGACCGCGGAATTGTATGCTATTTTGGAATGTCTGTCATACTTGATGTCATGCAGTTATGCTAAATTTGTAATACTTTGTGATTCAAAAAGCGCTTTGCAGCATATAGCCCGGTGCACCTCGGGCATACGAGGTCTGCCCGTTGCCTATTCCATACTAGAGTTGTATTTAATTTTGAAGGAAAAAGGCAAAACAATTAAATTCCAATGGATTCCATCACATGTGAATCTGATGGGAAACGAAAAAGTAGATAAGCTGGCAAAAACAGGAACCTATGAAGGTATATCGGTCAGTCATCCACCCTTCTTCACAGATTTATTAAGAGAAGTTAAAACAAGTTGTTATAAGATGTGGAAAGAATACTTTGACAAAAGATCTGAGGAGAAGGGTATATGGTACAGAACAATTCAGTCTGAACCACCAAAGATTCCTTGGTTCTCTGAAGTACGGATGAATAGACAATTGTTGGTTACAAGCATGCGTCTGCGATCCGGGCACATTCCGTTGAATGCGTTTGGGCATCTTATGAAGGTTGTTGACACGCCAAACTGTCTGATTTGTAATATGAGAGAGGATACCTACCACGCTTTGGTGGAGTGTGCTCGGGTTGGGACAGAACGGAGAACTTTGGAATTAGAAGAGGGAATTAGGTTAAGGGATGTTGGCATGTGTAATTTGATACTGTCCAAACCTACATCCAAAATAGCCATTAAGTTATATTATGTTATTGTTAAATTAATTAAGTTAAGATCCTAGTTAAAAATCTATTTCATACATATTTTGTAAATCTACGAGGCTGGCATAATCGCTCAGCGATTAAAGCCTTTTTTTCCCAATAAAGATATTAAAAAAAAAAAAAAAAAACTTATGTACAAAATATGGACAAAAAATCTTTTTACAAAAAAATTAACCGATGAAATAAGAACACGAAAAGCAAAAAATAAACCTTTTAGTCTAAGTTAGCTTCTAAGTTAATGTAATTTACTCATTTTGAGCCGGCGCCAAAGAAAATACATTTTACGTCCTCTTAATTTTGCTGATAAAAAATATGTTTGTTATATTTTTTTTATACGGGGGTGGATTTTGCATTTCAATTTTAAATAAAACTATATTCGAAATATTCTCTACCCAATAAAAAAAAAAACATTATTAAAATCCGACACGTCGGTAAAAAGTTACGCTACACGAAAATTTTCGTTAGAGAAAATCACCGTAAGTTTCATATATTGAAAAAAAAAGTAGGTAGACAAAATATGTATCTATCAATTTGCCTAGCCTTTCCCAACTTGGATGGGGTCACCATTCACGAACCGACCGCGGTAAGCGTTACTTAACCTTCTATCTATGAATAAATACGTAAATAGTCGTCGAATACTCGTAATGTAAAAGATACACAAATCCTTATGAAACGAATGATTTCACCAATACCTAGTACCACTTATTAATATAATAAAAGCCGCTCACGCGTTCAAGAAAGTCAAATTCAACCCCCAAAAGTCATTACATCAGACAAAAGGGTTTATTCGGCATCTACAAACTTTTTGAATAAAAATAAGCCACTTAGCAAAATAAAAAAAGGAAATTCATTATTTTAACACCTATAAGTTATTCTGAACGTCTCTGTAAATTTATCTATTGTATTAGAAAGACAGCGAGGCGGGATCGTGGCAGACTGAGAGAACTGAAAGTAGGCCGCGCGGGCTCGTGAAAGATGGAAGGAGTGGAGGGAGACCTTTGCCCAGAAGTGGGATAGTGCAGGCTAACAAAAAAAAAAAAATGAAAGAACAAAGAAGAGAAACAAACAAATTACGTTTATTTGCGGTTAACGTGACGCAAAGAACAACCTAACACACAAAACAAAGAAAAAGCTGGGAGAAAACATGCGTCATATCCAAACGAAACGGCCATCGCTCAGCATAATGCATAATCTAACCCTATGCGAGACAGAGCTCCAGCGCTGGTTTTCAGTGATAGCCGCCGCTGACGGGACGACATCGACCGGTGCAGGAACATTCCGTCCCAACTGTAACGTGGCGCACGAGTCCCCGCCCATTAAAAAAAAATCTGCTTTCCTACAACATAGAAAAAATGTAAACCGGCAAGTAACTGAAATCTGACCAATAAAACTGCGCCAAATATGAGTGTACTAAACAAACACCTCCGCTTACCCATCTGATAAATACAGCCGTAATATTACATTATTCTGAACAGTAGTCAAACCCTATTGAAGACAAAGAGGTTCCTTAATAAACCAACAAAAAAAGCCTTCGCTTCACTACAGTTCTCGTGTCAATGGCACATTAAGGGTTAACACGTATAACCAGCGTTATTTTACCCGACAAAAACATAAAATGAAAATGTAACTGCGGGCTGAGGGCGGGGGCTATAAATCCGTGCGACCGTACAGTCGCAGCGACAAATCGTTGATGGCGTTTTCATATGAGCGATTATTAGATTGATATTCGTTTGTTATGGTTTCCTTGTGTTTATGTTATGGCTTATGCTTCTTTATTTTTTGTTTAGGTTTTCGTGTGGTCCTGAAGAGATGTTTTTGTGTTCCTTTGTTTTTATTGTGATTTGTTTTGTGTAGCTCAATAAGAAATATGATATGCATGGTAATGTAATGGCAATTTAAATGAGAAACACTAATGTAAAACCTTTTTCATTTACATTTTTACCCTTGAGACATTGCCAAGTAGTTGGTCGACTTTTCACATGACCAGGGCTGGTCTACTTTTACTAATGCTGTTAGTATTATGGGCACCTATCCTCTTGACAACTCCTTTTTATGCTTAGGTACTGTCTTTTTAGCTATGTTAATATTTTGAGAAAATTAGAACCATTAAATCATTTAATAAAAATAATATTTTAATTTTAAGAAAATATAAAAAAAATAACCAATTATTCCGACTACTAAAATATCAACAAAATAAATCGTCATTTTTAGTGTTAGAGTTACACTTTACCAAAACTTCACAGCACGCCCCTTGACACGTAACCCTTCAACTTCCCACTTACGAAAAACAATTGACATAAGACCCCATCAGGCGCCGCTGAAAGGGTCACCTCACTGGCATTATTACGTCATCAAGGTAGACAATCCAGCGTCCTAACCACATCATAATAAACCTCGTCAAGTGTTCTCTTGGGGTAAACCATTTCCCCCTTCACCCATTATTTACCAATGCAATAATTATCAATTACCCCGGGAGTCTGAGCTGCCTCTGTTAATATTTAAGTGAAGTTTCTAATTTTGGGTGCTTTGTGCTAGCTTTGGCTGTGTTATGGGTAATGTCGATCGTAAATACCGGGGTCGGTAAATGTTTTGCTTAAATTGAGGCTTTCCATGGGGCACGTGTTTCTTGACGTATTACTGTCGTTATTAGGGTTTTGTTGCCAAATGGCAAACGGAACTCTTATAGATTCGTCATGTCTGTCTGTCTGTCTGTCCGTCCGTATGTCAGTGCCACTTTTTTCTGAAACTATAAGAGTTATGCTGTTGAAACTTGGTAAATAGATGTATTCTGTGAACCGCATTAAGATTTTTACACAAAAATAGAAAAAAAAAAACAATAAATTTTGGGGTTCCCCATACTCGGAACTGAAACTGAAAATTTTTTTTTCATCAAACCCACGTGTGGGGTATCTATGGATAGGTCTTCAAAAATAGTATTGAGGTTTCTCACATCATTTTTTCTAAACTTAATAGTTTGCGCGAGAGATACTTCCAAAGTGGTAAAATGTGTCCCCCCGCCATAACTTCTAAAATAAGAAAATGATAAAACTAAAAAAAATATATGAGGTACAAAATATGTAAGCTTCCACCAAAAATTAGTTAGAATGAGATCTAGTAAGTAGTTTTTTTTTTAATACGTCATAATTCATTCAATCGATTCAAATATAAAAATTAAAAAAAAAAACATTTAATTTCATAAACATAAACCTCGGTGCGCAAGTACGACTCGCACTTGGCCGGTTTTTTTGATGGGTAAAGGTACGGATTCCTAGATACCACATCCGTGTGATATCGGACGTAAAGAATATTACCATCACATTTCTTCCCGTGGGCCTCGTAAAAGGCGACTTAAGGACTCACTAGAGAATGGACAGTAGTGTTCTCTATATATTTTACCGCCACACTGCGATCGGCAACCCGCCTGCCTAGCATGGTGATTATGGCGATCCCCCCAAATTGGGGGAGGCCTATGTCCAGCAATGGATGTATTTCGGCTGAAATGATGATGATGATGATGGTTTCCTATGACAATGGAGGCTGCTAGATGATGGCCGCAGTGACGGGTATCATGGAAATGATGGCGCCAGAGTTTGACGTTATGTTGTAAATAAATGCCTAAACCTGGATAGTGGCTACTTATTTGCCAGTGACTTTAGTTCGCCACTGTCTTATGGTGTTCATCATATCAGTAGATATTTAGTATTACGATACGAGAAAAGAAGACTCAATAAATGTTATGAAAGCAGTTGGATCAGTTTATCCAGTTTGAACAATCCGGATCCCGGCAAAAACAGAACAGATCATAATATCTTGGTCCCGATGTGGCTTCAGAGGTAATTATATTTTATAAAGATATCTAATAATATTTTAATTCTATGGGAAAAAAATGTGTGGTTCGGACTTTTGTTCGCGACTGCACATATTAACATCTCACAGCTACTTACTTTGAATTTACGAGTCGGAGGCGTCAATCTTCTCTTTCACTGCGAAATTTATTAAGTAGACCTAAATAGGCTTAATTTGTTGAACCTAAACAAAGAGCTTTTACTTCCAAAATAAATGTGTTCAACGTCTGCTCATAATGGAAGGAAGAAATAAGAATTAAATCTGTCTAGTTTCTATGCTATTTTTAGAATAGGACCGGTCGATCTTGCAATAATTGTAGGAGGCCTGTGTCTAGTAGTCGAATTAAACTTCAAAAATGTATCATTATGTCTAACTAAACCATCACGAAACAGGCACTTCCGAAAAGTCATGGATTCGGGCACACAGAAATATGAAAGAAGCTCTTTGGAAACTCATTATATTGTTACAAAATATGTATTCGTTCTATAATATTAACGTTGAATTCATAATTAGATTTACGTGAAAACGAGAGTTGACGTCTTTCGGTGCAAATGATGCGTAAAATTACGTTTATTGCGTAAACTATCAATCAGAAACTGAATCATTTTGAAGGATTTGCTGATCTATTGCTGCATATGTTCCAAAATGTTGTCGACGTAATGAATGTTGTTGAACTGTCGAAATGAAAGCCATTCTTACTGTTAGTGTGTAACGTAATTACGCCGTGGAGTTCAAAAGATATAACTTTATTCCACTATCTTCACTTTTGATTATAAAAATGAGTACCTACTTTTCCAGGAGATAAGAAAGATCAATCCTTATGAACCGATAAACCACTTGGGTATTTATTTATAAACGTTGTTCAAAGTTAAGTAATGATTAGTGAGTATTTAGCCAAACATTGTTGACACTTAATCGTAAAGACGTCAACAATTGTGGCAAAATCAATGTGTGGTATAAATGTTGCATAAAGTTTAGGATAACTAGAAGTAACATTTAGAAGGCCAAATTTAAATTAAAATATTTTATTCCAAATAGGCACATACAGTGCACTTTCGAATGTCAATATTTGTAAAAAAACTAGAAAAGATTCTAGTTGCGTACTCCAAAAGGTAGTTTCGCTTGCAGAAGAAGGAGGGTAAGAAACTACACCGTTTCTCTTCAAAAATGTTTTGTAATATTCTGTTTACGATAATTATATTATTATACGTGAAGACGATGCAACTAAAATATAATTACCATACCACATAGGTCAAAAGTATTAAAAATAAAGCAATGACCTTTCTACATACATTTGGCTCATAAATTTACAAATATTATAAAAGAAGATGGTTTTCCAAATTGTACAACAAAGGTATGGGCAACTGAAGGAACATGGGTGGGTTTTAGTCAGTAAAACTCTGACACGCCCTCCCGCTCCGCCGAGAACGGGAGAAGTCAATTGATGACTTACCATTCAAAAAAAAAAAAAAAAAAACAAAAAAAAATGAAGTGTACCGTAGTGTCATATTTCATGTCAGAGAACCAGTGAACGCGACGTTCTCAAGTCTGCCATGCTTAAAAAGCAAACCAGTCAATGAAAACCTCTTACCTACACTACACGCCATAACGAAGCAGCGTAAAATTAAGTCAGTACAATATACATACAAGTACCCACATACTCACATGCGTACATATATGATGGCGTATATTTTACGGCCATAAGGCGTAAGGTCCTTATTTGAATAACATAGCGCAATTTGTATTCGCACGCAACAAACATGTAATTGTTTGCGATAATGTGTTATTTATTTGCAGAAGGTTTTTATGTATGTTTTTGTTTATATCGTTTTGGGTCAGTAATTAAGATTGTGTTCCGTGACTTAAATAACGAAGAAAAGGTTAAAGAATTGGGCCTATTAGTTTTAAAGTATGAAGGTAGCACTATTTTGTGTTTTCATCATAATCATCTCAGCTGAAAGTCGTTCACTGATGGACATAATAACAATAATATAAGCCTTTTTTCAGTCACAGAAAATTTTACTTTATTTGAAACTCAATCTAACAACTCTGGCGATTCGGTGAAACCGACAATCCGGTCTGTTTGCCAAACTTTAGCAAAGGCCCCCTCCATCTCTTCTCACTCTGATCTATTTAGCGCTCTCCTAGTCCATGTTTTCCCTGCTATGTTCTTTATTTCGTCTTCCCATCTTCAAAACTTTCTACCTCGATTTCTTTTCGTATTTATTTGATACCAAAATACTGCGCTTTTGTTCCACTTTTCAATGCCTCTTATTATATGGCCAGTCCATTTCCACTTCAGCTTCTTTATTATTCTGTTTATTACGTCTTCAATTTTTGTGCGTGTTCTTATAGTTTTGTTTTTTATTCTGTCAGACTTCATTATGTTCAGCATGCTTCTTTCCATTGCTGTCTGGCACGTTTCCAGTATTTTACACTGTTTCTTTTGACATTATATCAGTCGTTGAGATTTGTTGGCTTAGGTAGGTGTACTCTTTCACAAACTTAACTGGCTCGTCGTTAATAGCTGCTGATGACGGTGTCTTCTAATGTGTTTGTCATGGCATTAGTTTTGGAAGAGTTCATCGTTAGACCTACCTTGCGACTTTCTTTGTCCAGGTCTATGAGCATGCTTTGTTCTTTTAGTAGATGGTCTTTTGTCCCGGCGCATAATATGATGTCATCAGCGAATCGTAGGTGTGAAAGTGCTTGAGACACAATAAAGCGGTTTCAGTGGACAGCCCCGGCCTAAAGTCAAACTGAGAACTGAGTTATGTAGCGGCTAACTAACTGGACATAGGCTTCCCCCAATTTTGGGGTGTTTGCAATAATCGCCTCGCTTGGCAGGCGGGTTGGCGATCGCAGTGTGGTGGTAAAATGCTGAAAAGATTTTGCCCATACTCTAGTAAGTCCCTAAGTCGCCTCTTACGACACCCACGGGAACAAATTGAATGGTGCTATTCTTGACGTCCGGCACAACTTAGACAGCAAACTTATATACAGTGTTTTGACTATAAAAAGCCTTAGCTAACATAGTCCAACACAACTTATTATTACACCATAATGCCGGATGTCTGATGACAAATGGGCTTATAAAACTACCAATTGGATCCCATTAAACGCACGACGACATCGCGGCAGGCCGAGACGAAGATGGCGGGACGAGCTTGACTCCTACCGAAAGGACTGGCCAACAATAGCAAAAGACAGGAATGTGTGGAAAAGGGACAGTGGGACAATAAAGGCTAGTTAGATAGATTAGATTAGAATGGTCCGAGAGGAGGCCTGTGTCCCAGCGCTGGGAATATTAGAGGCTGCTGATGATGAATGTTCTCAATGCTTGAACCCAGGGTAAGAGGAACTGGGCCACTGGGGATTTGGTCGAGATACCTTTTTTTTGAAATGGTAGCTCTTACCAGCGGCTTCGACCGCGTGAATGTCGGAAATTATCCCAGAGGTACATAAAACCGGAATAAATAGTATACTATATGTCAATCCAGGTTATAAACTATCTATGTGCCAAATTTAATTCAGTTTTTGCGTCATTGCATAACAAATATCCGAACAGATAAACATACAAACATACATAGTAGAGAAGTGGTGGCCGAGTGGTAACGGCTGCGACTTACGAGTAGTAGGTCGTGAGTTTGAACCCAAGCAGGTGCTTCATCATCATCATCATTTCAGTCGTAAGACGTCCACTGCTGGAATTAGGCCTCCCCCAATTTGGGGGGCTTTGCGATAATCGCCACGCTTGGCAGGCGGGTTGGCGATCGCAGTATGGTGGTAAAATGCATAGAGAACGCTTCTGCCCCTTCTCTAGTAAGTCCCTTAGTCGCCTTTTACGACACCCACGGGAAGAAATGGGGTGGTGCTATTCTTTATGTAGGGCATCACACGGTACAATATCCTCTACGATATTCTATATACTATATCCTCCATCATAGTCTAACTAAAACGAATTAAATTCAACTCTCACGTATAAACAAACCACAACAATATTTTTCTTAACCCAACACAAACCAACCCAACCACAGCTCATAAAATTCGCGTTAATTTCAAACGCATTATCTTAACCCTTGCTACATTGTAATTATGTACAATAATCTTTTAATGTATGCGTGAAAGTCTCGTAGGTCATCGTTATACGAACAGATTGTACTTTTATTCTTATCATGTTACATTTTAAGGCCCTGAGATTTTCTCATCAAATAAATCTTATTTTCGTAGAAAGGTAACTCTGCTGTTGAGTATAGCAAACGGTGAATATAAATGCCTAGTTCTCCCTAAAAATCACCCAATTTTTAAACGACTTTCAAAATGTTAACACATCAGAATCTTTTCTCAAAATGTTCGTTCAGCTGTAATTCTTTCTTATAATGTTTGGCAGCGGCTTTACTCATATGTCGGATATTATCTCACGAGACCGGATTACCTGTATAAAAAGTATCGTATGCATTAATCCAGATTATACCGGATGACATTTTTTACCGTCTCGATTTTCATACGGTGTGTTGTGTAACTAGAATAGAAGGCAGGAAGGCCTTCAGATTCATCGCAGGTGACTAAAGGAGCGCGGGAGGCGGGCGGACAGGGATTCGTGTACGGCTCGTGCGCCTGCGAAAAATCAATTTGGCCGCTTATCGACCGGCTTCAAAGGGTAGGACCGGGCTACAAAATCATTGATACATGCCGCGCATTGAGTAGGGTGCGTATGATTTGAGTTTCGATAGATTTTAATTGATTTTTTTATTTTATTTTTTCCAAATTTCTGTTTTTGTTGTTCTACTATGAACATGTTACTTTAAATGTGTAGTATTTATTGCTAGATCAATTTCATTACATGTTATTCAAAAATAAAAATAATAAAAATTCCTATGCCAAAGGCTTCTACTCCGTTCACCTACTACACCCATTTTTTTTCAAGACGTTAAAAAAAGTCACCCGGTATAATTATCTGTGTCCCAAATTTCGTCAAAATCTGTTTAGCAGTTTTTGCGTGATTGAGTAACAAACATACAAACTCTCACATAAATAGTATTAGTAAAATTTTATTTGAACAATTACGGCTTACAGGATTAAACTTTCGTTTTGTATTTCTTTTATTCAAAAATTACAAAAATATTCTGCCCTAGGAATAGACATAAGTCCATCGGTAGGAAATAGGGTCAACGAAATGATACGCTGGGTAGGCGGAAAGACCTTTAAAATGCTCTTAAATTCTTATTATTCATGCGAAGGAACTCTCTCTCTCTTTGTCTGTGATCTTTTCACGCTTTAGCAAATGAACAGATTTCGATGTTTGGCACACGGATACACCATGACCCGATACTTTTAACTCGACAGTTTATTTGAGTGGGTTTTCGACCTCGGCACGCAGAAGAAACTGCGGGAAAATAATTAAAGTAAGGTGTCAGCTCGTGACTCAAAAAAATATATTTAATGATGAGACAGTGTCCGAGTTGGCAGCTGATTAACTATAGTTTGTGCCAGATGTGAAAAAAATAAAATTCGTTGACAAGCGCCTATCAATGTATTCAAATTACCGTTTTGACCGTGTTAGAGACACTTTATTAACATTTTTTTCGTATCGGTTTGTAATATTTGAATACATTGGAAGGCGGGTGTCAACGACTTTTATTGTTTTCACATCTGCAACATACTATACAAGATAATTATTTTATCGTACTAGACAAAATAGCCGCGACTTACGAGTTATGAGGTCGTAGATTCAAACTCAGACAAGGGCTTGACTTTGTGCAATATGATTTCATCACCACTGGTCTCTTAACGGTGTCGACGACGTTTCGCATCATGAGATAACTGACATGTCCAACCAAAACTTCGAAGACTAAACATTAATTTGAGGACGGATACATCTACCAAACTAGCTAGCTAGCTACTACCCCAGCAGTGGGAACATTATAGGCTGATCCTGTACAAGAAAAATCTGTACAACACTTTTTCGACACTAAACAAGAGTTTCACTTAGACTATAAATTCATTATTCTTATAGCCCCAACCTTTTTTTATATGCAATTAAGTATTTCACATCCAATGGTTTGAGTGCCGTGCGTACGGATTCATTAAGAGCTACCTATTTATAAATGTCACTTTAAGCGTTATGGCTTTAAGCGTTATGGTTTTAATGTTTGTTTGCATTTAAGTCATTGCAATAATTCATAAGTGAAACTACGGTGTTCAGTTTCTTCGATGGCTTGAACGTCGCAATGTAAACATAAACCTATTTTTAATTTAATTAAGTTTCTCTGTAAGTGAACTGTAATGTTCTTTGAGAAATAAATGTCTTTAAACCGAAGTGCTTGTTTAGGAGATCAAATAAATCTGAAAGGGTCATGTTAAGCTTTTTTGTATGCTTCTAAAGTTTGAGTGTGTAAATATTTTGAATTTTGTTGAATTTATCTGTAGCGTTTGATTACGAATTGCATAAAAACTATATCTGACTGACTAACGTTTGTCTCATAAGTTGACAGTCCTGTTGGTCTAGTGGTTAGTGACCCTGACTGCTATGCCGGAGGTCGTAGGTTCGATTCTCATCCAGGACAAATCTTTGTGTGATGAGCACGATCATTTGTTCTGTGTCTGGGTGTAATTTATGTATAATATATATATATTTAGAAATATATAAGTATTATTATCAGTTGTCTAGTACCCATAACACAAGCTCTGCTTAGCTTGGGACTAGATGGCGTTGTGTGATAGTTGTGGAATATTATTATATTATTATTTCCTTTATTTCAGTATATAAACATATAAATTATATTTTTAAATATTAGAATATAAAATAAAAACATTTAAAAATATAAAAAATAGTAGCCCACCGGTATCGGGAACAGGGTCCAAGCTACCGGCGGTCAGGGCTCCAGAGAGAGGAACCTCCTGACGATGCGAGCCGTGTCCAGAAGTACCGCTTTCTGAATCAAGCCCTTGACCCAGCTGCCTAACGAGAGCCTCCTTAGATGTTGGTCGAGGCTCTTGGCTATCAACCCATTGGCTGTGACGACTATCGGCACAATGATCGCTGAATCCACATCCCACATGTCGACAACCTCGCGAGCCAAGTCAAGATACTTGATCTGTTTATCTTTCTCAGCTTTCACGAGGTTCTCGTCATGTGGGACCGTTATGTCAACAATCATTGTGCGCCGCTCTACTCGATCCACCACCACTATATCAGGCTTATTTGCGGTAATAGTCCTGTCAGTGATGATGGATCGATCCCAGTACAATGTGATATTTCCATTTTCGAGAACTGGGTCGGGCACATACCTGTAGTACGGCACTTCCGATTCCACAAGGCTGTATTTAAGAGCAAGTTGCTGATGGATAATCCTGGCTACTAGGTTGTGTCTATGCAAGTATTCTTCGTTTGCTAGACGAGAACACCCGGAGATTATGTGTCTAATTGATTCTCCTGGACGGTGGCATGCCCGACAGATGTCAACCGTGCCGTCTTTCACAATAAATCTCCGGTAATTGTTCGTCATCATAACTTCGTCCATAATTGCACAGACAAAACCTTCGGTTTCCCCAAAGAGGTCACCGAAACGCAGCCAGGCTACGGACGCTAGTGTATCTACATCGGGTCCATGTAGGGCCCGGAAAAAGCGTCCGTGGAGCTCCTTACTCTGCCATACTTCCATGCGTTCATTAGTGTCAAGTATATATATATATATTATTATTATTATTATAAGTCTTAATTTTGATTTTGTTATTCTTCGACGGTTGTGTGAAATAACTATAACACGGAAAATTAACGTTAGGTGCCAAGTTGCCGAACAATTAAATTTAATCCATAACGAGTAAACTCTATTTCAGATTCTCCCTGTCCTATAAATGATGCAGGTCTTTTTTTACATCTATCAGCCTTTTCACTTTTACTGAACATAAGATTCTGAAGAACTAATTATCTCTTCTCTATCGCCTATACTTTCAAATCACCATTTTCTTGCCCGTATTCCAATTTCTTTGTCGGCACAACCTCTCGTTTTCTTCCACACGTTCTTCATCATCGTCTCGGCAGTCATTCCCTTTTTAGCTATATTATCTTTCACACAGTCCATTCATAGTTTCTTTGTTCTTCTCCTACTCTTATAGCTATCGAGATTCAAAACATTCTGCACGACATTTTCCTCATTTCTCAGCTTCACATGCCCATACCATGATATCCGATTTTTGCACCACTTTCCTGTTACCGGTGCTACTTTAAGACTTCCTCGTATGAACTTATTTCTTATTCTTTCCTTTCGCGTAAAACCACACATTTCTCTTGGCATTCTCATGTCAGCTGTATGCATTTGTTCATTGCCTTTCAATCATCCGTTATGTGGCTCAACATTCTGATTCATACAAGACACAGACACAGCAGGTCTAACCATTGTATTTACTATCTCTCTCCTTTTTTTCTGTGTGGGAAATAATAAAATGACTTCTCCCGCTCTGGGCGAAGCGGGAGGGCATGTCAGACTTTTACTGAGTAACACCCACCCGTGTTGCTTCAGTTGCCTGTGCCGGGGCTACGGTAACTTTTTCGGACTAGTCCGCGACCCTGACAGTTCTATCTCTCCCTTAGACTGCCAAAATAAGAATAAAATACAATATAATATTCCCTTTATACACCATAAAAATGACAGATAATTATACACGTAGAAAGCTTTGCTAGAAGAAACTGCGGTAAAAGTAAACGCTCCAAATCTTACCTCTTTTCCACAAAAATACGCCCACATATCATCAACAATTCACGAGGCACTAACAGCGCATTAGATAACACGTGTACGTATATGTAGATACATTATATATTGAACATACATATCTATGTGTGTATGAACAAGAACTGAGCTGTAAGCAAGCATCTGAGCTGTTTTCCGAAGGTGGTTAAGTACTTTAACACCTTCGGAATCTACCACTACCTAAATGTGTTTGTTACGCAAAAAGAGTGAAGTATATTTTGAACACAAGTAAGCATGTATTTGGAAAAATTTAGACTCTGACAAAAAAAATCTGGTTAATGATAGTGTTAGGTGTTTTTTCCATACATTTTATCGAAGAGATTTAAAATACTATATTTTAATGTATTTGGTTTGGATAGACATTGTCGAAAAAGGAACAAATGAACAATAGAATAAAGTCTAGTCACCAGCAACTACCACCAGCACCAGCGGAGGTTTTAATACTTATTTATGTCCAGTGTCATTCAGAGTACATAAAGTATTATGTACTCTCATACATTGAAATTGTACCTAGTAAATAAAATATCAAAGTTAAAAAGATAGGGAATAGTTTTATAATACCATAAAAATGTATAATATACCAAGCATAATATACGTTCCATTAAAAAAAGCATTGATGATTTAAATTCCTTTCCATCATCATCATCATTTCAGTCGAAGACGTCCACTGCTGGACATAGGCCTCCCCAATGGGGTTTCGCCACCATCGCAACGCTTGGCGGGAGGGTTGATGATCGCAGTATGGTGGTATAATGCATAAAGAATGGTGCTGCCCATTCTCTAGTAATTCCCTTAGTCGAGATTTCCGACACCCACGGGCAGAAATGGGACGGGCTAATCTTTACGTCCGACACCACACGGAAAAAATCGTTTCAGAAGTTTATAATTCGACTGTAGCGTTAAGAAAGTAGATACAATATTATAAACTATACTGGAGAATAGCTCAGGAAGTTAAAGTTATGCACAAGAACGTAGATAAATATCGTACTTTTAATTATATTATTGATGTGTCCTCTATAACGTAACATCTAGGGTATCGGGATGTCTATGAATAAATAACGAAGACTAACATAAGGAATATTTAACACGGACCTGTTAAACGCCTCACTCCATATATACCCTCCCAATTCTCTCTCCTTAATATTTAATTCAACTGCAATAATGCAAGTCGATACGATTACCGTATACCGCAAGGAATAACCGAGGTAAAAGTGCGTAAAATATACAAGAATACAGGTAAACATTTCTTGCGATGGCAGGGAGCCAATATTTACGGAGCTAACACGATCCTGAGGGAAATAGTGTCGAATATGAGCCGTATTCCACCATCTTATTTGCACGCGATATAAAAACTAGATGGTGCGGTTTCTTTTACTTATTTTTTTGTGTGTTTTTCTAATATTTGAAGGGAAATCTTACAGTGTGAGTATGTCTAGATATTAGATTTTGTGTTTGCAGTAACAATTTAACATACCACCATGCCTGATTTCCCCAAAGGGTTACGCAAAGGTGACCCACATTACGCCAGTTAAGTTTAAGTCCCATATTATTGGGGTACGGTCTTATTGCCGACCACTGAGCACAAATCCAGACTCCGGGCTGCTACTGTGAAATTCCTGATGTGAATACCCTATGACACTTTTTCCGATATGGAAATCGACGCCACGACCTCATGAGTAGCGCTTGTGACCACTAGACCACCGAGGTAGTTGACAGTAAGAGTGGACGATAACAATAGTTTTTAATAATTTCGACTCTTTTAAAAATAGTTTGCGTTTAATCTTGCCGTATTTGCAAAAGCTTGAGGCGTGGGTAGGTGATATTGAAACTCACAGAATGGCTTAATATCCAGACACAATAATACAATTAAAAAATCGGATTTTTTTTTTACTTCAAGTCACAAATTAAAAACTAAAAACTTCTTTACTTTTATTCTAGCTGCGGTTGTCGCCCCAAAAACAAAACCAAGTAATTTTGGTTTTTTTTTCATTATATGTAGTCAACGAAATGCATAATCTGTGGAGTTTCTTTCGTTAATTTAACTTGACCTTGTAGATGTACAGTCACGAGCAATAATATATATACATTGTCACATTTTCTAAAATATCTAAACTTCAACCATTCAAAAAATATGTGTACGATATTTTTTTCTAAATTACCTAACCATCAAACTGTGTCAAAATTGGGTTAACATTGGTTTCACAGTAATGTAAATGAAATATAATCAGTAAAAAGTTTACACTTCCAATGTCATTTTAACTATCCATGACAATTTCTATAACATATATACACGTAATACGAATTGTATACGTGTTTCAGGAATTGTCATGGATACATTAAAATGATATTGAAAGTGTATACCTACTTTTCCTGTTTTTGGTAAGTTTATTACAGTAATAGTAATAAATAAATAGGGGTTGGTTAATGCAGTAAAACAAGGGTTTACAAAATCAACCTCGAGGTAAAATCATTGCGTAAAATCTTATTTCCGAGCTCAAGCTGCTCGAAACTGCTGCTTTGTAATTGTTTACATAATTTCGAAACTGCACTGTAAACATGTTTTTGAAATTTCCTTGGGTCCATAATTACGTAACTAAAAGTTAATATTATTTTTTGGTATTCTCTTGTTAACGAAAATTTTATAAAAATGTATTGTTCATTTTGACACAATTTAACGTTTACATAATTTTTTGACACAGTTAGCATACTTATTTTTGCGATTTAATGTTGCTACATGAATTTGAATTTTAACGGCGTTTCTATGTTATTGCTCGTGACTGTACGGTGAAATTTATAATTTTTGGACAAACGTCCAAACTGATTACATCAAATAAAATGCAGTAATGACATATTAAATTTAAAAAAAAACCACTTGATGGAACATACAACTCATCTACATCAATTAAGGACCTCACCACATGGTTCTATTAGCCACAATACTTAGCCATTTCATGTGAAATAGCTCCTAATGCTTCATTTCCTATTCCGTTCCTTATAATGGTTCTTTAAGCAATTAAAAGAGAAAATGGCGGCCAATTACTGACATGATTCTGCATTAGTGAATCAGCATTTGTATGTGACTTCATTGTGGAAAAGAATTTGGGGTTCGCATATATGAATGTGGATTGTAGAGTTAAAGTTTTACTGGATACGCTTTGGAGAAAGTGTAGGAACAAGAAAAATGTACAGACGTTTCATAAGTTTTAGTCATTTGGTACTATGTAATATTATGAAGTAACTGGTTCCGAAAATCTGGACATAATCAATATGATATTTAAACTGCCTTTTGTTTTGCTCCGTCTAATTAATAGTTAATAATATCTTCCATCAATAAAAGTACGCACGGTGACCAGTATAAACTGACATCTCCTTGTTCTAAAAGCCTATACAATGTGAGGTATGCTAAAACTGGAAATGTAAAGCTTGATATATAGCCGTGTGTTCAGCTGGAAGTTGTAATAGATACTGCTCGATTTCGTGGTAATTCTAGTAGTTGTTTAATTTTCAACAATCAACAGATTAACTCTTCGTATGCCGTGAACATGGATCCACGCGAGACACAATAGTTTTTAATTGTGTCTGTAATTACGGCATTCAATGGGTTAAGAGTCAGTCACCGCACATGTCGATTTCGGATCATCTTCACCCAAAAACAAATAATTGCTGCATGCAAGTGTAATACGTCATTCGCGTAACTAAACTAATAAAATAATTTTCGCGATGGCACATCACAGCTGAATTCAAAACTGTAGGTAGCAGGCTTAAATGGTCAAAGAAGGGATGACCTAAATTCTGAATTGTGAAATTTGACGGTGAATTTAGTTTGGCCCTAATATTTTTGATTTTTGCCATTATGCTGTCTAGAGAGCGTAATCCATCCATACTATCCATACTAAGATTATAAATGTAAAAGTAACTCTGTCTGTCTGTCTGTCTGTCTCGCTTTCCCGCTAAAACTACTGAACCGATTTAAATGAAATTTGGTACACAGATAGTTTAGAGCCTGAGAAAGGACATATGCTACTTTTTATCCCGGTAGTATGTTCCCGCGGGATAATTTCCGACCTCCACGCGGGCGAAGCCGCTGGCAAAAGCTAGTAATTATATATTTTAACGTGATGTCACAAAGCTTATAACCAGCGGACGATCGCGATGCTTCCGATAACTCGTTTTTAAAACGATGGGAAGTATGTAAGATCCAAGTTATGAGGGATCATAATGAACAATGTCATCTATCCAAGTAAACAACATACATACAGGACAAAATCATAACTCTCCCTTTAGCTTTGCCGTAGTCAGGTAAAAAAAGATGAGGTAGGCGAATAGTTCATTGACTTTGTGTGGAACATGATTTATCTAATTTCTTTCATTCTTCAATTTTTTTAGGCCACCATGAAAACTAAATAAATGACAGTGTGCTAAAAAAAGAAAACTTCAGACCGTTACGAAAAGACTTTTTCAAAAGCCACTTCCATAAACATTGGATGAGTAATCGCTACGCTATTCCGTATTGAATATAGTTAGCGTGTAAAACGTTGGAAACAGGCTGTTTTGCTTTAATGTACGGTTCTCACGACACAGCCGGCTTTCCCGTGAGTCGTGACTCACTACTATGGAAGCCGGTAGCCCTTGAGCTTCGCCAAAGTTTTTAACATCTACTTAATTAGATGGTAGTATAGTAAATTGTTTTTTTTTGTAAGGTCAATAAGGTATACTTATGTTGTTATGTGTTTTTTATGTTGGCTTGGCTAGAGAGTTTTATGGCATTATTTTGTTGTTTATTTCCTTGGATTGGGGAATGGTTTTGTACAATGTGAGTAGTAGGAAGCACTTTTACACAATAGGAATAACGGACAGTCCCTTATGCAGGGCTTGAATGGAGGCTGAAGAAACCGTTGCCCATGTACTTTTGGAATGCACAGACGCCGCCCAGATTAGGACAGAAACCCTTGAAGCACCCAGATCTTACACAGACGTTCTCAACAGACCAGGAGATATAATCAACTTCTAGAGGAAGGTGGGCTGCTTGAAATATCTACCGACGGCCGCCATGGTCCACGTACTATGGCCCATTTGAAGGACTAAGCGTGGAAACCAATCCCATTAACATGGAACATAGTAGTAGAAAGGAAAAGATGAACTTTTATAGCCTCTACATTTTTTTTGGGACTGTAGCAACAGCAAATAGCAAATCAATCAGCTGATTAAAGAGTATGGTGTTAAATGCCAAGCTGTTGACAATCGTATTTCTGAATTGTTTAATGAAGAACTAAACAAAAACGTTAATTTCGAAATCAACAACGTTAATCAAAGATGTGTGGACCTAAGCACGAATATGGTGAAGATGGCTCGCTGGAGTCACGCTCCCCTCGTAAAAATTTACCTCCAACTCATCCGCTAATGGTACACAACTAATCGCGGATTGCCACGACTAAAAACAAAACAACAGAGATTATTTGTAATAGCAACCACAGAATTTTGTTCGGAAGGACAATGCCTTCATATTCATACCTTGCCAACAAGTTATCATAATTTTAAAGTGCATATCATAAAATCAGCGTAAGATGACAGATAAACCTGATTGGGTAGGTAACTACGCTTAAAAATGCACAGGAACCTTGATATTTTTAACCAAAATATTAAAACAATTTTTTTTCGCAATATATCACGTTTTATGTATTCCAAACTATTCTGAACGGCTATATCAGTCTTGCTACTCCAGTAATTGGCTAGCAAACAAAAATAATATCCTCAATAAATCTCTTAGACCAATCATTCCAACTTGACCTCTATTACCGAAGCACTATAAAACAGTCCATCACATTTTCTTTGGCAAAAAATAAATGTAGTAGCCACATGCATACATTATGATGTATATCTACATCAACGTTGACAAATGTATGGAATAAATCAAAGGAGTGCGGGGCGAGAGTTCATGCGACATGAGGCATAGGGCGTGAAACAAGGCGGGCAGAAGGTTCATTCCATACCATTTCACATCACACATCAGCAGCCTATAACGTTCCCACTGCTGGGATCTAGGCCTCCTCTCGGTGAGAGGGAGCGGTCCATAATCCACCACGCAGGCCCAGTGCGGGTTGGTAGATGTCACATGTCTTCGAATTTTTGCTTCTAAGACATGTCAGTTTCCTCACGATGTTTTCCTTCACCGTACCATACGCATACCATGTGCCTGAGCCTAAACATAAAGGCAAGCTCCAGTCAAATTTTTGCGTGATAAGATTTTTTCTCATGCAGAAAAGGAAAAGCGTAGGCAAATGGCAATTGCACAGCGATATGGCCTATTTTTTGTCATAGTGCTTTTTTCTTCAATCAAATTTTATGAGATTTTTGATTGAAAAATATGATTTTAATGCATGACTTTTTCATGAAATAGTCGTTCAGTGGGATTATTTGAACACAGAGGGTTGTATTGATGATTTTAATTATTATTAATCTGTAAAGCCTTTATTACGTTCGAGAATCATATTTAAATCAACGGGTAATAATTGACACTGACCTGCAAATTTAAAAACACGTAATTTAATTTGAATTATGTCGGCGACCTAAGCGCATCTTTTTTTACATAGTTCAATAGACACGTGACTATAATTGGCTATCGGCCGTTTATTCAGCAGCCACTTTAAGTGTAAAAAATCGATTTTTGTTATAGAAGTTAATATCTTCAGCATCATCATCGTCTTTCTGCCCTTGTGTCGTGTTCAGTACTGAATACTTTATTTGCAAGCCATAATGTGAACTTATGTGGTAACTTAAAATTAAATGTTATCATTTTTGACCCTGTCGGGCACAGCAACATACTAGGAAAGAAGAAGCTTTGAGAACTTAGCTTTCTTCTTCTGAGCTAAATCTAAAAATGTTATATTATTTCTAGTCCTGTTTTAATATATTATTATGTAGGTATATACATCGTTAAATGCATTAATACTTTCCAAGATATATTAAAATTTAGATTTAGTCATTTAAACTATTAGTTTATACTGCGATAGCATTTTCTTATTAAAAATCCTTTCAACTTTTATGAAATACCTATATTAATTTTGTCTTCATTTTTTATTACTTCGCATGTTTGTTGATTTTTTTTATGGACATAGGATAGTGACTTCTAGAGTATATTTATAGCCGAGAAATTGGAATCTAGATTTATTTTGGACTGTATAACGTGACGTGTTACTTAGCACAACACGTTCTCTGTCAACTATATCCCCCCTCATAATATCTATCCATCTTCTTTTTGGCCAACATAAAATCGATATTCATCAAATAAAAAGTTGGCTGAATTTTTTATAGCTTCATGTGGTAAGCCTTCTGTGCCTTTTAATACTATAACTTCTTTCATATTTTTATCGGCTAATGTTTTAATAGTATGTTTTAGTTGTGAAGGTCTTTATGAAGCGTGTGTGATGTATTCTGGTGATGTGATATATTGATAAGGCGTGTCCTAGATACATAATTACGTGTGTCGTCGCCCTAATAGCCATCACTTGTTTTGTTGAAGAAAAAAGGTTTTTATTTTTTATGTATGGTACTTACCTGTTATTAATTATTAATATGGGTTTTTTTTTCTATGCTGACAGTGTAGTTTTTACTGTTGTGGTTATTTATATTTTAAATAAATATCTTAGGAAATTATAAATAATTAACCACATATATATATAATTTTGTTAAAAAGGTTGGTATGAATATTTTTGTCTTCTAGAATTGTTATTTATTTTAACTTAGTATTTCGTGGGCATTTTTCATTCTGTTAGGTTCTAGTACTTACACAATTTAAGAATATCACACACAATCCCATTTTTAGGGTTCCGTTGCCAAATGGCAAAAAACGGAACCCTTATAGATTCGTCATGTCTGTCTGTCTGTCTGTCGGTCTGTCTGTCTGTCTGTCTGTCTGTCTGTCTGTCTGTCAGTGTATGTCACAGCCACTTTTCTCCGAAACTATAAGAGATATGTTGTTGAAACTTGGTAAGTAGATGTATTCTGTATACCGCATTAAGATTTTTACACAACAATAGAAAAAAAACAATAAATTTTGGGGTTCCCCATACATAGAACTGAAACTCAAATTTTTTTTTTTCATCAAACCCATACGTGTAGGGTATCTATGAATAGGTCTTCAAAAATGGTATTGAGGTTTCTAACATCATTTCTTTCTAAACTGAATAGTTTGCGCGAGAGACACTTCCAAAGTGGTAAAATGTGTCCCCCCCCCGTAACTTCTAAAGTAAGAGAATGATAAAACTAAAAAAAATATATGATGTACATAACCATGTAAACTTCCAACGAAAATTGGTTTGAACGAAATCCAGTAAGTAGTTTTTTTTTTAATACGTCATAAATCGTAAATCGCAATTTACCTTCCATTCAATCAACTCAAATATAAAAATAAAAAAAAAACATTTAATTTCATAAACATAAACCTTACGCATAAACCGAGGATACCTACAGGTTTGTACGGAACCCTCGGTGCGCGAGTCCGACTCGCACTTGGCCGGTTTTTTCCGTGAGTGTCGTAAGAGGCGACTATGGGATTTACGAGAGAATGGGCAGCAGCATTTTCTATGCATTTTACCACCATACTGCGATTGCAAACCTGCCATCCCAGCGTGGCTATTATGGCCTATGTCCAGCAGTGGACGTCTTTCGGCTGAAATGCTGATGATGATAACTTATACAATAGATTTCATCTATTTATCCTGTATTATTTTATCTATTGCAAACACAACTTTTTAGACTGCATTCTAAAATGTTTCTTTGCTTTAGCAATCTGTAGACCGTAGTTAGCACAAAAGCCTCTAAAATACTATTTTTGTCATAAAATTGTAACTAAGAATCAACACGAAATTAATCCTCCATTCTCCACCTACTAATTAAATAACGTGATGTTACGTCGAAACTGAAATTGATATTCTGTTATACGTATAAAAGCGTAGTCGTTCAGACTTGCATTGAGTGTGTCAGTCCGGCTGTCTACTGCCGTAACTCGAACGCTACTGGTCAGTCTAGAATATAAATAGAATTGCAGCTCAATATTTTGGTCTCAGTTTCACGGATCGTATACCACGTCTGCAGTTTTTTATAAGTTAAAAATTAGATATGCTTCGTATTGGAATGTTTGTCTATTTCTGTGAAATGTAAAGTTTTTAAATCGTTTATAATTTCATTTTCTCTCTTTCTTATCTTTTCTTTATATAACGAAACTTCTGTGTTTCATTGTGACTGTCCGTAAGTGCGGTTATATCTCGTAAATAACTTATTCAATTCCCATGTTATATTTTTTAATTTACATAATTCTCCTCTTGGCTAGTATAAGTATCACCTTTTCTTTTCCGTGGTGGAGAATCTTGATGGAGGTCCCCGACCTTCCTTTATGTTAGACTCTTACTCGTAAAAACCTTACCGGTGTTCCCTTCCTACACTTAGGCCAAGGAACACGGGAACTTATGCACCATCCACGATCCCACGTTGGAGTATAATCCAAGGAAGCAGTGCCGAGGACATAGTATTTTGTTTTTGTTATGTGCAACAGTAGGTACACTGTACAGTAACTTTTTTAATGCTGCTGTGATTCATTCGGGATACCATTCTCTATAACATGTTTTCTTTTTGGGATAAGATAACATATAGTGACCTTATTGGTGATCTTCTTCAAAAAAACTCAGGTGCGTACGTACTGGTAACCGTGCGTGTAAGTGACCAGATGTATGAACATAAACGAAGCAAAATATATGTAGAGATCGTAGCAGGTGGCGTTCTATAGTTTCTGCCTACCCCCATGGGAAAATGGCGTGAGTTTACGTATGTACGTAACTACGTATGTATGAACAGTACCTAATTTAGATACATTTCGATTCCAATTACTACGAAATCAGTTTATCGATTCGAAACGAACAGAGATAGTATCCAAAAGCACTCACTGCACCCGTTTTTAGTTAATTTTAGCTGACACCTCTACGATAGGTGCTAGGTAGATTGTATTTTCATGCCGCCAGATTAAATTAGATTCGGGTCAGTTTTGTGGATAAGGTTTCAGGGAATGTCTGTTCTACCTATCGTTATTGTAATTCGTGGGAATTGGTCTCTTCACTGAGCTTGGTTAGAAGATTATAAATACACGTATTTTGCCGTGTCTCCACGTAGTAAATTTTGATACAATTTTAAAGTTTATTATTGAATCGATTTATTATTGGCTTAGAGCGATGAGAGGAGCTCATTATCTAATGAGTGTTTCTCTGAAGTAACTATAATTGCTCCTTTATTAAAATTTGTTATAAGCAAAAGTTTTGAATGTAAATTGGACTGATTTTGATGGACATTTGCTATATTGGATTTGTTAAACGCAATTAAATGAATTAATGCGAGATTGTGGGTTGGTTCATATTATGCTTTATGTGCCAAATTAAAAGAGTCTAAAAAAACAAAATTAGCAGCTATATTGAACGAACTCAGCCAAAACAAGGAAAAATGTGAGATGGTACATGATGTACTATTCGCTAAAAAGACTGACAAACCGTGTTTACCAGATGATAAAACGTTAGCGCTTTACACCTCAAGAAATTTGTCAAAATGGCAATATCGAAATTTAAGAACTATTCTTGCTTCAGAGAAAATATATGGTCTTCCATCCTATCAAAAGCTCCTGGAAGCTAAAAAAACTTGTTATCCTCCAGAGTCAGACATAACTGTAACTGAATCTGATGCTAAGATAAGACTTCAATCGCTTCTAGATTTGACAACTAATAGGATATTAAAAACAATTCAGCACAACTCTGCCGACAAAAAATCGCTAAAACTAATAAGCAAATGGGGTTTTGACGGGTCATCTTCTCAAAGTAATTATAAACAAAAGTCACACTCCGACACTAAAATTGACGATTCTTCAGTTTTCATGATTAGTTTGGTTCAGCTTCGTTTGGAAGAAGAGAGTGGTACTATCTTGTGGCAAAATCCTGCTCCCTCTTCAACAAACTATTGTCGTCCAATTGGCTTTATATTTGCAAAAGAAACAAATGAATTGATAAAGAAGGAAAGTGCATCCTTAGAGGAAGAAATTCGTAATCATGTTCCCACAATTGTAGATAATTTTGATATTAAACATGATTTGTACATGACTATGATTGATGGGAAAATTTCTACTGTGATTTCCAATACTTCTTCTGCAGCTGTTTGTAATATTTGCAATAGGGGCCCCACCTAGCAAAATGAATGACTTGGACTTTGTATCCAAAAGACTCATCAGAGAAGATATGTATAAATATGGTCTGTCTTCGCTTCATATGTGGATAAGATGTATGGAATGTATTTTACACATTTCGTAGAACTTAGACTTCAAAAAGTGGGCTGCACGAAAAGAAGATAAATTGTTAAAAGAAATTAAAAAGAATTTGACACAAGAAGAATTCCGGGAAAGAACTGGTTTGTTAATTGACATAGTAAAACAGGGATTTGGTACAACCAATGACGGTAACACGGCAAGAAGGTTTTTTGAAAATTATGAAGTATCTGCTGAAATAACGGGTATCCACCCTGATTTAATCAAGAGATTTGCAGTCATTTTACAAACAATTTCATCTGGTCAACTTATTAATACCAACTTGTTTAGGGAATATTGTAAAGTAACAGCAATGCTATATGTAAACTTATATCCATGGTATTACATGCCTTCAAGTGTCCATAAATTGTTGATACACGGTGCTGATATTTGTGAAAATTTCTCCTTTATTCCGATAGGCATGCTTTCCGAAGAAGCTTCCGAAGCGAGGAATAAAGATTTCCGGAATGTTAGAATGGCACATACAAGAAAAATCGGTAGAGTTCAGACTAATTTAGACATTATCCACAGCTTTCTAATTAGCTCAGATCCTTACATCAGCCATATCAAACCAAAGTTTGCTCGTTTACATAAACAGTTGTTTCCAGAGGCTAGTGCTTTGATCTTGAACAATGAATTGCTTTCGTTGGAAAACGAGGAAATAGAGATTTCTCAAGAGAATATAGACCCAAATATTAATCTTTCACCATAATATTTTTTCAGAATCGTTTGTGAACATATTCAACTTTATGTTTGCAGCTTAATATGTCTTCATTTTGATTGTTTTTTAGAACTGATGAAAGTACTCCTTCAGAAAGGTCATAGCTTTTCAGTCATTAGTGAGCCCCCATAACCTCTTTTACAGAGAAGTCTCTTTTTACTTATTTGACATTACGCATACATTATAATTATGTGCTAAAGTAAGGCTATGATTAAAAAAAAGCAAAAAATTAACATAAAAAAAAAATGTTATTTTCTGTCACTATTATCTCGAAAGTACGCAGAGATAAGCAATAAGTTTCTTCGAGCCAAATACTCAGAATTATTAGTTTTCTAACATATGTGATTGCCATCTCGACATCGCTTAAAGTTTTTGAGAAATTGAGTAAAATGTAATCGCTCCCATACAAAAAAAAAGAAATATTTTTTTTACAGAAAAGTATTTGAAGTAGGACAATAATATTTTTTTGCCTTATCTGTTATCATTGTATCAACAATAAAAAAAAATATCAGCGGTCTACTATCAATGTCCACTTTTTTTTAATTTGGGACCAGTGTGCGTCGGTCGAATCGCCTACCCGTGCGATTTGCCCCGTTTTTGCGTGATGTTACATAGCCTATAGCCTCCCTCGATAAATAGGCTACCCAACACAAAAATAATTTTTCAATTCGGACCAGTAGTTCTTGAGATTAGCGCGTTCAATTAAACAAACAAACAAACAAACAAACTCTTCAGCTTTATAATATTATTATATAGTATAGATACAGAGGAGAAGTGACGAATGCTAATATTTTTTTAAATTATTGTTAAAAATACATTATTTTCAATAAATAACACGTTACACACACTACTATTCATTACCGTGTATTTAATACACACATGCATAGGTATTCTTTTGTTTATGGTCCAAATCTGTATCCAATCGAGAACATCTGTCTTTAATATTTTGTATCTATAGCCTCGACTGAATACGGTCTATAGTCTTACTGAATGTCAAGCATAACCATAGGTAATAAATTAATTTTATAGGTATATAACCTATTTCATTTTAAAAATCTATGATCATATCGAGAATATTTGTCTTTAATATTATTTGTATTAGCAACGATAGGAATTTGGTTTAGATCTTTATGAAATATTTTTTGTGGTTTTAAGGGGAGTGTCAAGTATGGCATTAGTAATTTTCCCATACAAAACTTAGTATCGTGTGCAAACTGTAGAGGTTGTATGCCTCACGATTGTACAGGCTGGTTATAATTATGACATTTTGAACTGTCATAATTATATAAAAATAGTAGGGAAATTCTCAGCTGTCACCATCGCGCAGTAGAAAGAGAGGGGGAATCTTTCTCTCCTACTCTCTGTCCGTCTTACGAATTTTCGATCAGGGTCACGTGTCCAGAGGCGAGTTTAACATTTTTTACCCATTACAATAAAAAGTGCACAAAGCCGCTAAAGAAGTTTTCACTTCAAAAAAAATACCACGCGGAGTCGCGATTTTCAAATTCAATTTTAGTGGTGTCAAAATAATTTTTAAATTTAGATATTTTTCTTGCAGAATAGCGTTGCAATTCTCATAGCCAAAAGTAAGGAATTTTAGAGATGGTTTAGTTAGTTTAGTTCGGTGTACAACAGAATCGGCACCAATGTCGAATATTTTAGTGCGTGTAACAAATTCTACATTTAAATAATTGAATGAGAAATAATTCCCATCCAACTCTCACAAAAAATAGATCTTATTCCCCTATACATATATTCAGTTAGTGTCTCTTAGTATCAGTGACGTAAATTGGGGGCTGCATCCCAGTCTGATTGATTTTCCATGTTGCATTGTGGATACATGTTTGAACATGAATGTAGGATCGAAGTGGCTTGAGTGTGTGCGTGGCGACTTGGATTAGTCTTGGTATATAATTAAATTATTTAAGGTGTTTTTGTATACATATAATTAAATTATATTTAATATGAGGTGTTAAACTCAAGGATTTTTATTAATAAAGGTTCGCTGTGGTGCCGAACATAAAGAAAGAAAGAAAAGAAAGAAAGAAAGAAAGAAAGAAAGAAAGAAAGAAAGAAAGAAAGAAAATACATTTATTTAGCACAAACTCAAAAGGCACACCACCAGCACCACCACTCCATTTCTTCTCTTGGGTGTCGTAGAAGGCCACTAAGGGACTTACTAGAGCATGGGCAGTAGCGTTCTCTATATATTTTACCAACATACTGCGATCGCCAACCCAAGCGAAGCGCAATGCCAAGCGTGGCGATTATGGCAAACCCTACAATTATTGGGGGAGGCTTTTATTCAGCAGTGGACGTTTTTCAACTGAAATAATGATGATAATGATAGATAAGGAAGGTTATAAATCTGTCAAACAGACACACTGCACCGAGCGCATAATAAACCTAATTCTGTTCCTATTGCTGGGACGCATGATTCCTCTCTATAAGACAGAGTGGGCCTTAATCTACCACGCAGGCCTAGCGCGGATTGTTAGATATTGTCTCATGTATTTGAATTTTTCATTCTAGGACATGCCAGTTTCCTCACGATATCTGCCTACACCTGCCAGGGTCGCGAGATTGTTCGAAAGAGATACCGTGACCCTGGCACATGGGCAACTGAAGGAACACGGGTGGGTTTTAGTCAGTAAAAGTGTGACACGCCCTCCCGCTCCGCGCAGAGCGGGAGAAGTCATTTGATGATATACCATCCAAAAAAACAATATCTGCTTACACCATTTAGAGAGCAGTTGGCGATGAAATAATTAACACAAAGTAAAGCCTGAACGCGATTTGTAAAAATCACGTACGTTCGAACGCTTTTTTTAAATCGTAAATACACATCCTATTTTTGTTTTAAGTTTTCACGAGCACCACAATTTGTATCACCGATAAATAACATAGAAGTAATTTCAACGTTAATATCGTTAGAATTACTTTACGTTTACTCTTGCGTTGGTGCTAAGCCCA
Source organism: Aporophyla lueneburgensis (assembly GCA_932294355.1). Taxonomy (NCBI): domain Eukaryota; kingdom Metazoa; phylum Arthropoda; class Insecta; order Lepidoptera; family Noctuidae; genus Aporophyla; species Aporophyla lueneburgensis. The sequence goes on along the minus strand of OW028745.1, from coordinate 23,571,848 downwards.
AATACGTATTTGTCATGTGTATTTATATGGAATTGAAGGAACTGCACAGCCTCTACTTAACTAGTGGGTAGTACCAAACGAGCCGAAATTATGTAAAATACATAGGTATATTCTTCTTTTTAAGTCTTTTATTTTAATAGAACATAATATATAAAAAGATAGATAGGCTTTGATAATTTATGTATAACATACAACACTATAAATAAAATTCCTTCTATAATTTCTGAAAGCAGACGCTATTTTAGAAACTACTAAACTAGTGTCAGATTGTATGCATGTAGACATAACTCAGTGCTCGTTACGTTGATGCTGGTAACACAGTTTGAGCGCTCAGGTAACCTTATTACTCGGCCCTCGTTTTACTACTTTTACCCCTGTTTTTTACCGAATTTTACTCCCAAACTTGAAGTTTTCAGGCACCTGATTGTGGGTATAACCAGTCAATTACCGTGATTACAGACACAATTAAAAAACCATTATGTCTGTACCAAATGTGGTATCTCAGGGACTTTGAGGTTAAGGCGCAGTGAGTTTTCCGCAGTTTTTTCTAGTTGGTATTGTTTCTTTTCCTGAAAACGGATCGAGTGAAAGTTTTTTGCATTCTCATTGTGCAGAAGTTCCGACTGTGTGTTCTGTAGAGTACAGAGCATCGGTAGGTTCTTATTTTTCCTATGCTTTTATAATTTGTAATTAAAGTCGAGTAAATAATTTTGTAAGCTACCTTTGTATTAGAAAAAATAGGAAAATCGGTAGCCACGATTAGACACAATAACTTATACTGTGGCTATCATACAAAGATTAACCAGTCAGCAAGATTGATGTCGGATATGACTATTCAGGGTGCGCAGCACGTACTTTATAGGTGCTAAAGTATTCACCAACAATTATTGTAATTAAATGAATGTCCAGCATGGAGGTTTAAAATGCGACCCGTGTCTATTAGCAGACAGCTTTGTACTCCTCTGTATGCACGACCAGAAAACCTGTCAAACTTTATGTTCACAGAAATAATTTATGAAAATATGTAAAACGCGTACATTACCCCCTTTCCCTATACTAAATAAAACCTTATCATGATTTATCTCATAGTATGTTTTATTTTATTTCATTTGGTTTAAACTGCCAATGTTATCAGGGAGATATCAGCGGGACTAGAATATTCATTGGAGAAGTAAATCCAGTGTGCAGTGAGCGAGATAAATCTTCATTAAATAACGCTTATCTTGGCTACGTGGGGGGTCTCCATGCGAGCGGTGCCGGGAGTACATTTTGGATGCGAGCGCAGCTTTTGTAACATACATGCATATTCTGATTGTGATCTAGAATGAACGTCACAGTTAATGCAGTTGCGACTTATGTGTATTTAAAACTGTTTTTATTATATTGCTTTTAGCTGCCCTGCCAATGACTGAAAAACCAATACACGAAAAAGGGTTATAAAAGGTTCAAATCTGACCAAAAAGCAATAGTGAAACAATATTTTTAAAACTACTTTTATGAAATGAAGAATCAAGAAAAATATACCGATTTGTCCCCTTGATGTTACCCTTTAGTGACATTTAACAACCCTTGGGACAATGACAGCAAAGTGGTTTCTATTTTTTTTTGAACTAATACAAAAATACTCTGTAGTTTGTCTGTGTATTAAGTGTGTTCTTCCTGTGTGAATTCCAAGACATACTTCATCTTTCTCAGAAAATAAAAAGTAGTTAAGTAATAGTTAAAGAAATTAAACATTCCATACATTCTAGTATTTTGTCTACTTATACATTTTATCCCCACATTTTATCTCTTTCACACTTTCATTAAAGTTTTAAAGGGCGAACAGTAAAATAATATTGCAGTTAGTGGCGTGGTCGATGTAATGACACCCATTTAACATGGCCACCCTAACCAGGGCAACCCATACTGTAGCTTCACCGAGCTACCCTAACTGCTAATAGATTCTTTCTTAAAGCAATTCCACCCATTTTATCGTTTTTAAATTCATACATTTTACGAATAAAGTGGCTCATTTAAAACCTGTTTTTCGATATTTTTGCACTGACCAAAATCTTGAGACATCTCATATCTGGCGCTGTTCATTTGCAGGCTGTCAAATTCAGTACATTCTTTTGTATAGTTAAAAATTTCACCGTATGTCAAGTTGTACTGGATACTTCGTATGTCATTTACTTAAAGTTGGATGCATCAGGAAACATGATGCTCGTTAGGGAACAGGGGTTAGTATCTAGACACGCGGCAGCGTGTCAAGCCAAGTTCAAGTAACAGAACTGGCGAGCAGCACCGTGTGTAATATTACACGAACCATTTGGAGCCACTTTTGACCCCCTCATAACTCAAAAACTATTTCACATAAACGTGTAAAATTTGGCTCATATAGTGAAACTTGCAAGATACATATGTGCTCCAAATTTCATAAACATATCTCCAACGGTTATTTATATATTAACGTCCAAAATCGTCATTTTTATCACTGACTGACCTATAGATCAAAACTCTAACCCAGTTCCAGATGACCTAGAAAGTTCAAATTTGGCATGCAGATAGGTAATTAGGTGAATACAAAGGAATAAATCAGAAACTGGCAAATTTTTATCATTTTATTATAATTTTTCACTTAATTGATTCTATTAGGAACACTTATAACAAAAACGAAAATAAGTACCTACTAATAATTTATGTACAAAAAGTAATGATATCCCATCAAAAACATAAATGTGAAATGAGAGCCAAGTTCAATATTATGATATATGCCTTGGTTGTTGACTTCAACGACAAAAGAAGTGAGATCTAAATGGGTGCCAAGTTCAATGGTCAGTCTTGACTTGGCTAGTTTTTATATAGGAATTATATTATAGCCTTCGCAAGTTTTAAACCTGTTACTTGTCGGTTCTTATTTTATTATTCCGAAAATTTGGCTTGCTGGTAGAAACTAGCCATCGAACATAATAATTCGTATATGAGAACTAGCCAAGTCAGGACTGACCATTGAACTTGGCAACCATTTAGGTCTCACTTCTTTTGTCGTTGAAGTCAACAACCAAGGCATATATCATAATATTGAACTTGGCTCTCATTTCACATTTATGTTTTTGATGGGATAATATATTCTCAAATAGACGCGCAACATAGCAATACTGATTTTTTATGGTAGATGCTCAGATATGATAAAAGGAGAAATATGCTTTTATTATTTTACATTTAGGATTTCGTACATTCTAAAAGGATAAGAAAATACCTTTCAAACTCTGTCAACTTTTATTTTGAGACTTTATACCTCCCACAGTATTTTTATCTGCCGAAGCGACGCGTCGCGCGTCGTTGCAAATTCGCCGCGATTCCAAACAAAATGTACCACAAGCTGTCGTACTGCTCGTCGCGGCTGCTACGAGGTGGAGCGCGACGAGTGGTCGCGTCAGTGTGAAATGTGTTACGTCACTATACATCGCAGAATCGCCACCGCGACACGTCGTGCGACAAGTACCGCCTACCTGCACGAGCCTTAACATTTAGCATAATAAAAACAACAAAATACACAGGTTGTTGAATTTCTGAACTCTTTCAAAAACATAAAAAAACAAACAGCACCAGAAATAATATTCTCTGTAGGTACATTTGAAAAACAATGTTTACGCATTTTAGGGACATAAAGATGCCTTGACCCTTATTGAGTAGGGCAAACGTTTAGGGTTCTCAGTGAAGCCAAAAAGGCTCCTTGTTGTCAATTTGTGGTTACCTTTAGGGCCGGGTCACACCGGAATGGCAGCGGCCGGCAGCGACGCGGCGAGCACTTTCAGTATGAAATAATTTTAAACTTTAACTACATACTTAAAATACCAGTATCGCTTGAAAAACCAACAGGTGTTTCCGCCCGCGGCTGCCAGCGGCGACGTGAGGCCGCTCGCGCCACCGCGGGCGGCCGCGCGACCTTTTCAAGTTTTTCAAGCGATACTGGTCTTTTAAGTATGTAGTTAAAGTTTAAAATTATTTCACACTGAAAGTGCTCGCCGCGTCGCTGCCGGCCGCTGCCATTCCGGTGTGACCCGGCCCTTAAGATTCAATTCTTTGGCTTTGCTTTCGTTTTCTTATTTCAGGCTTTTTAAGGGTGGATTAGATGGTCTAGACATGGAATCTGCTTCGGTATCTGTTTTCAATGTTTATGGATGGTGGTTTTTAAAGGCTGATTTACGCGGTGCGATGTCATAGTCAGCGTTAAAAATATCGGGATGAACAGTTTGGTCAAAATGATCTGCACAACTAACAAAATTAAACTTTATTCCAATTGATAAAGTTCTTGTCAGTATAACCCGTTTCGTTCCGTGCGTGTTGTAATAGGCAACTAAGGGACTTACCGGAGAATGGGCAGTAGAATTCTCTATTCATTTTACCACCATACTGCGACCGCCAACCCGCTTGCCAAGCGTGGGTATTATGGCTAACCACCTCCCTTTTGGGGAAGCTTATGTCCAGCAGTGGATGTTTTTTTTAGGGTGAAATGTCAGCACCAGATGCCAGCACTTTCAGCTACTACAATCTGTCGAATTTCTTTAACAGATTTTCAACTTTATCGCTAAAGCATTAGGTTCAAGGTTGATTGGGAAAATTTGACAGTTTCGGGTACCTTGATGTTCTGGCGTCTGTACCTACCTAATTGCCTGTAGTATATCATAGGATTTAGCAACTCAATAACGCTCTACCCGATCCATGGATCTAATACAGGACTATATACAAGTTCTTCTAACTTAACAGACAGCTGTGCTGCTGGGGAGTTTGTTCCACCACTTCTTATTCCCAGTGAAAGCACTAGGAAGTGTCGAAGGGCGGGCGTTTTGGGGGGACTGTCTTTTGTAACTTTGACGTTCAAAAAGTGCTGACTCTCAGCCTAGTTTGAATAAATGACTTTTGATTTTGATTTTATAGACAACCTGTAACGTCCTCATTGCTGAGACAACGGACTCCTCTCCTTGCTAGAGAGTGGGTCGTAATCCTCCACGCGGGCCCAGTGTGGGCTGGCAGATGTCATATGTCTTCGAATTTTTGATTCTAAGATGTTCGATGTTTTCTCTTCGCCGTTTAGAGTTGGTCGTGAAATAATTTACCCACAGTAAAGCGCCTACCAGGGCTCAACCCTATGATCTACAATTTGTAAGTCGCGGCTGTTGCCCAGTGGCAACAGCAGTGGTAACCAAGGGCAAAAATGCTTACCCCAGTATACAAGGTGTAACAGAACAAACGCAATGCCTGAAAGTAGTTTTCCTAATTGACTGCTGAATCTATTTCGAGTACCTTATCAATCTTATTTCAAGGTTATAAGATTCATTTTTAAATGCATAAAGTAAGGATAGTTTTCTTTTTTGATAGGAAATCATCAAATGACGTCTCCCGCTCTTGGGTGGAGCGGGATGGCGTGTCAGACTTTTACTGACTAAAACTCACCCGTGTTTCTTCAGTTGCTCATATGCCAGGGCCAAGGTACCTCTTTCGAACTAAGCAAACTGAAGGGGTCTGCTAGGACCGATACTGGCAAGTATCGGTCCTAGCAGACCCCTTCAGTTTGCTGACATCTCTTTGAGGCGCGCGTGGAACACTACGCGCCATCGACACGGGCCTGGTTCTTACCGGGCGGCGAGCTACCCATTGCTCGCCGCCCGCAAGCCCGCACCTGCAAGGCTATGGTCACACACGTATTTCTTAAAAATATCACCTATAAAAAAATTGTTTTGTTCATTGTATTATGCTTTTGACTCAATACTCTAATTGCGGTTGAGGTCTAGCGTTAATTATTTTATACGTTGTATAAATATACGAAATTCTCAACATTTCCAAGTTATTCTACTCCAAAACGAAAGAACCAATGCCACTCCGTATAATTGATGGTGCTATACACATATTTGTATAACAAGGCACAATGGCCTCCTATTTCGAGCATTTCAGGCTTGACAAGACAAGAGACTGACGGCTACACGTCTGAGCCGTTAATTTATCGCCAAATAAGCTTTACAGTTATTTTAACAATACACTTGATTAACGAATGTTTCTCTCTTGAATTTGTGGAAAGGAATTCGAATTTTCACGTCGACTGTAACCAGAATGTGGTTGGTGTGAGTGAAAGGGCAAATGGCAAAATGTTCGTGTTGGCGTTTGATTTGCTTGTGGCGAAGAATAGTTACTAAATAAGTCATGTGTAGAGTGTAACATGAACGCGTACGTAACCGTAACGTAATCTGGACTAATTTTTGATCTGCAAATACGGCAAATCCATAATGTTTTATTTACAGATTTTTCGACAAGCACAATAAGTATGACCCAAAGATATTATTTAAATCTAAAAACTAAATAAATATTATGTCTGAAATGAATATTTTCAAAGTGAGTGCTAACCCCACTGATGACTACACATGGTGCTAAAGATGATTTGGTGATGCAAGAGTACCTAAGAATAGGCCACGCAGAGACCCCTGCATTTAAGATATGATAGGGTAAATCGAGACTAAAAATAAGTGAAGTTTACCACCGCGATCGCCAACCTAGCTGCCAAGCGTGGAGATTATGCCAAACCCCCCCAAATTAGGAGAGACCTGTGGGCACCTTTCGGCTGAAATGGTAACATAAATAATTATATGACGAACATACGTATTTAAAACATCATCCTGTTTCTGTCAATCGTATGAAGACAATAGAGACAGAATGTTTTAAACACTTTTAGCGTTAACACATTCAGTGATTTGTATTTTGAACAAAATTAGCGCAGCCTAGCCAGCCAGTTGCGGATATTTTCAGCAACAAATAAATGTTTGTTAGGCAACATGGTTCGGATTTCACACGTCACTTCATTGACACCGCTAATTAAAAATGGCAGGAATGTTCGGTGTCAATCTCAATTTTATATTTTGCTCCCCAATTGGGGTATATAGGACAGTATTGATAAGGGTACTGTTGAAAATATAGGTAGCAATATTTTCAGAAGAAAATAAAAATAAGCTGTTTCGTTTTTAGAATTAAAATTTTGATTTATATTTGGTCTTTTATTTTTACTGGATTATTTGCCAAGGTTCGGAAAAGTCTTGTTTTGTTGGGCAGTAAACAAGTAGTAAATCTTAATGTGTGTCAAACTAACACAGACGAAGTTGTGTAAGATACTGTCAGTAGGAATCACTTTAATGTTGAAAGTTCCACAACATTCATGGTGTTGTTTCCATAGAGTTATAATGGATAGAGAAGCTATCGTAAGCAAAATTCTTGCTCCATTTTAGAAAGAATTAAAACTAAAGTTCGCTGCAGCGTTAAAACATTAGTTATGTCGTCTAACCAAACTATTAAAACATGCAGCGCTAGATCGCTTACAGAGTACAGTTTTCTCGCGACCAAAACGTCGTAAGCGCCGAGTATTTCATGGCGCTTACGCGTTTTGTCCAACGTAGTATGACAACATGATGCCTGTATAGATTATACACCGCAGAAGAGATACAGCTACGATACCGCTTTTGTACCTACAAAACTTCATTAGAGTAAATTCACACTCTATTTCAAAATTTATAACTGTTAAATAAATAAAAATAGTAAAGTACAAAACTAAAAGACAATGATTTGATAAACGTTTATTTATAGTCAATTACGTCTAAAAAAGTCTAAAATAAAATAAATTAAACTGTCCGAGTTTAATTGAGTGAGGCTTCCATACTTAAATGACAAACTTTGCGGTTGAAAAAAAAAGGTAGTAATTAATGAATATCTCAGTTTCCTTCAAATAGGATAAGTTTTGTCAGTTTCTGTATTTTTAAACATTGTAAATAAAACGATAAAATTACCGATGAAAACTGACACCTGATGATTCGCTGACATTTCTTGATGTATTTTTGCAGTATCGAAATACGCACGTCGTCATATTTTCTGAAATTTGTCAAACATTCGTTGATATTATAATTATACTAAAAAGAAAGAAAGTAAAATAATTAATAAAAAATATCGAACTGGTTATAAAACAATTAAATCACTTTTTAAAACACCACGTGAAGTCTAGGTTCAGACGTATAATTTTACCTACAACCGGTTTTGTAATGGGACATCTGCATGTTTTAGTCTATGATTATATATGGCGTTGCATTTAAATGAAGATTTATCTTTTATCTTGTGGTATTTATTCACTTGAGCAACAAATTATTTTACTTACTTGCTTTCTCAATAGTTATTTACGTCCAGGTTCCCACTTTAATTCGAATTATCGTAATTTAATCTATTATGAGCGCTGCTCCGTACACGCCCACGCTCCATGAATGTCAAAGTCGCACTAAAGTAAGGTGTACGGATTGCAGTACAGTTCATTTGAACAAAGCGAGTGTTCGGATCGCGAAATCTAGTGCGTAGTACATATATATCGATGGTTGTTTCCGTTGCTAAGCAGACTATTTTTTCGAACATACTCGTATGAAAGAAATAGCTTTTGCCAGCGGCTTTGCCTGCATGGAGGTCGGAAATTATCCCGCGGGTACGTACTACCGGAATAAGAAAATTCCCTATGTGTTAATTCAGGTTATAAACTATCTCTGTGCCAAATTTAATTTAAATCCGAGCAGTCGGTTTCGCGTGAAAGAGTAACGAACATACATCTATACTCACAAACTTTCACATTAATTATATTATAAGTAGGATGGATTAGCGTGTTTCGCAATTAGGGTGTTGGACTAGCTATTACTACACCTCCAGTCTGTCACCGCCTATGGCCATCTTTATTACCATACGAACCACAGCTAGGTGCGTAGCCATACCAGAGACAAAGCTGAAACGAAATACATTATTATTTTTATTGTTTATAATAACTAATAGCAAAAGATTTAAATGACTTAAAAAGGCAGTGACTTAAAAATACAGCAGTGGTAGCCCAGTGGTAATAACCGCGACTTATCGAGTTGTTGATCGTAAGTTCGAACCCAAACAAGCGCTTTACTTTGTGTAAATTGTTTGATACCACTGCTGTCAAACGGTGAAGGATAACATTGTGAAGAAACCGGCATTTCTTAGAACCAATAATTCGAAGGCATGTGATATCTACGAACCCGCATTGACATCGTGTGGTGGATAATGGTCCTCTCCCCTCCCTATTACCATCAACTGAATTACGCGCTATCGCAATAATTCTACACACAAATTTAGATAAGTCACAAAAAATCCAATTCACCTGAACATCGTAACTAGAATAAAAACTCCTTTCATATTTCGACCATGTTGACACGATAACTATATCGAGGTGAACCCGTTTGAGCAACGACCTACATCATAGTAAATTGTAAATGGAATCCAACAGAATCCATGGCATAATTGGTGTGGAAAGGTCTTTCCGATATGTGCTTGTCTTTTCACGCCTTCGACGGAGGGTGCACGATAAATAAGCGAACGGCGATGGTAGAACGCTATCACATGCACCTGTCGATTTTTCAACGAGAGCTTTGTTAAGTTAGTGTGGAATGGGCTTTTGTGAACAATACACTCTTAAATCTAAAGGAAATAATTTATTAGTTTGCAAATAAGTGTATTTAGTAGGTACGTTAAGATGTTTGTTTGAAAAGACCTCTCCATGTTTTACCGTCACATGGGCATGCAAATCATATTATTATTGAATGGTAAATCGAATTCTAGCCAATGAGACCACGAAAGTATAATAATGTCCACTAAACACATTTAATATTAAATTAATAAAACACATTAACGCTAATTACACGCTTTATATTAGCTTCACTTGTATGTTTGTTTGTAACCAACTCCTTATAGCGCGATTTTGAGCCACTTTAAACGACCAGATTTTATTTAAACTTTGCACACCTGTCAAAGACCGATGACAATACTATAATTTCATAAATTTGTGCCATCGTCCCTGCCAGGGTTACCAGGACAGCAAAAAAACTGTCTTCAAAAACTACGCTGACATACGTCACAAACTACGCTGACATACGTCTCAAAATTCAAAACACCCTAACAATTAGAAAATCCACACTATTATAATATTATAAATGCAAAAGTAACTCTGTCTGTCTGTCTGTCTCACTTTCCTGCTAAAACTACTGAACCGATTTAAATGAAATTTGGTACAGACGCCAACACATCAAGCTACTACAATCTGTCAGATTTCTTTGATAGATTTTCAACTTTATTTCTAGAGCATTAGGTTCAAAGTCCATTGGGAAAAATTGACAGTTTCGGGTAGCTTGACCTGGTGGCGTCTTTACACAGATAGTTTAGAGCCTGAGAAAGGACATAGGCTACTTTTTATCCCGGTAGTATGTTCCCGCGAGATAATTTCCGACCTCCACGCGGGCGAAGCCGCTGGCAAAAACTAGTAAATAATAGTTAAAAAAAACTAAAAAAAACACGCTTCCATAGAAAACACGCTTTTTTCCATTATTTTCTACTTTTTAGTTTGGTTTTGTATGGGAGCGTGTTTTTTAGTTTTTTTAATTATACATTAAACTTCACAAATGTCCTATAAATAAGTAACCATAATTTAAATAACATCAACTCCAAAATATCCTCAATTTAAAAATAACAATAAGCTATTTCGATGTCTGCAAAAAAAAAACGTTGAAAAATAAAAACACAATTTTTGTATATGTAGTACGCCAGGACATGTAGTAGGCTAAATAAATCATGTCGGGGACCGGACAATAGTTTGCTTCGTTCCATTATACACACAAAGAGTTCTCGCTAACAACGTTGCTTGTTTGTTAATTAAATAGCTTTTACTTTTCGTTTGTGCACGCTAGCTCTCTTGATATACTGTGTTTTGTGGTGTTTTAGTACTTGCTAATGTTTTTTGGTAATTAAATAAGTACTAGGTGAGATATAAACTTGTTCGAGTCGGCATGATTCGGGACAGTCGGGTGCTGTGCCAAATCATGCCGGGCAATATAAATATCCGATTTTGCCGCCGAGCTGTGCTAAATTAAGCCGCACCCCTTACAGTCTACCAAGAAGTTCTTTTGAGCAGCTCGTAGTCAGAAAGTGGGACGTGTACATTAAAGAGATTTCAAGTGGCTGATTTCTCTCCGGTCACGTCAAATTCAGGATTGTCGTATTATCGGACTATGAGATTAAAGGCTGAGTCATTGTCACCTCAAATCAAAATCAAAAGTTATTTATTCAAACTAAGGTGACAGTAAGTAAGCACTTTTTGAACATCAAAATTGCATAAGACAGTCCCTCAAAACGCTTGTTATTCACCATTTCATAATGCCATAACTGAGAAAGAGAAGTGGCGCAAGAAAGTCCCCAGCAGCACAGCTATCTGTTAAGTTAGAACAACTTTATGTATAATATGTAGTAAGTTATTAACATTACAAAACGCTTAATTAAATTATTGCCATATATCAACTAGCATACGCCGATATACCAACGAAACATTGAAAACTATACTCTAGCAAAAATAAACAATGGAAACAAATAAACGTAAACATAACTTGAAACCTAAATTAAAGCATCCAAGGATGATCAGTGTGGCTATTTGTATACAACTCTGCATTATGTTCACGAAGCTTTAACTTAAAAAAAAATACGAATAACAATAACAAACCTTGGCCCTTGGCCCTCAATGTTTACCAAATAAGAACTAATAATGTATGTTTGCTGCCAGGCCAAGCCTCACCATCGGATTTCAATAGCGCAGTGGAAGTTATGATGGCGGGGCTCTGGAGACAAGAGTGGCAAGTGAAACTGTCCGCCGTGTGCGGAGCCGAACAATGATATAAGTACAATTACAATACAACAAACAAAAGACTCACCTCATGGTTGAAGGAAACTGCTTCTGGGTGGTACCTGGATTTATGTATGTAAGTGAGTGTGTATTGTATTGTGTTGTGACGTTATGAGTATCTCCAGGTTATAATCCGCTCCAAGAGGTCTGCCATCCAGACATGCGGTCTTCAAATCACGCGTTTTCCAATAGCGTCACTTAACCTCCAAAATACTTCAATTTCAACAAACTTAACCCGTATTATTTCACCAAAAGGGGTTATTAAACACAAAACAATTGGGTCATGACTTATTGTCCACCAAAACGACCGATTCTCAAGGATTAATTTACAAAAGGTCGCGAAACTCAACACGGCGACATTTCCCTTGTTCAAGCACAAAATCAAAGAAAAGTGTCAAAGTCAAACTTGACAAGTCAGATGTCACTCCGTTCGGACGCGTTCCGAAGGCGCATAGAGTAACCAATCGAACGGGACGCAACACTGTACATACCTATGTTTTACAATAAATAAATGAATTGAATTGAAGACGACATTCATGCTATAAGCAGCATCCGTTCACGAGCATAACGCAAAGATCAACAAATACGAGAATATTTGCTGATCGCCATATACGATGGTAGGAGGCTAACCGACCCCGATGTTACCGCAAGCAGTGACATCCAAGGGGACATGACCAAGTTGCTGCCGGTCGCTCAGGCAACAATAATATGATCAATTTTCAAGGTCGGTTTAGCAAACCTGGAATTTGAAGCTCAGGAACAAATTAGCTACACTGCATTGGTGTCCTAGACTTCTAAAAAGTAAAGGTTCTTAAACATGGATCATGTTGTTCATTCAAAATCCCAGTAAAAACAGCACGAGTTTTAATTTTAGTCACAATACAAACACCTTTCGTTACAACAATATTGATGGTTCATTTGGTACGGCTGAAATGACCAAAAGCAAAGATGGTGGATAATGATAACAAATTATCGGGTCGATAATGAGTGATGAATGAATGGAACATAGAAGTGTTAAAAAGTTAATGTTCTGTCAATGATAGATGGTAATTTGTCAGAAATAATTTTTGTATTGTGTTATGAATTCCATTATTTTATCTAAGTGTATTATTTGAATCAGGAGTTTTTAATATATTTTTTTAAACTTACCATTACCTCAGATGTAAAATTTCGTGAGGAAAATAAGCATGTTGCTCCCTGATGTTATGTGTGACTACTTATGTAGTCACTACCAAAGTTCATCTGCAATAAAAGTATAATATTTGTTTGTAATCATCAAACAAAGCTCAGCAGCTGGAGCAGCTGAGTCCTAGAGTGGAGACCGCGTATAAAGTGGCTGGGATAGACTGGATGTGGAAGGCGGAGCATAGGGTGTTGTGGCGCTCCATAGCGAACTCCAATGCAGTGCAGAGCAGTGGGTAGATCAACAGCAGCAACAAGCAACTGAAGATACAGGGTGGGTTTTAGTCAGTAAAAGTCTGACTCGCGCTCCACCGGGAGAAGACGTAATTTCCAACCCAGAAAAAAGGGTGTTGTGGCGCGACCTGAGCACCTATGTCCGCTTTTGTTTCATCTACCATAACACACTGGACTGCTGAGTCGGTCGCAGTGGCGAAACGATCGCCGTCACTGGACCTCACGTTCGGTTTGAAAATAATCTCGTTATTTAGTGACGGCTGCGATGGAAAAACGCGCTTGCGAGTTTTGTAGAAAGGAATATTATGATATGTTTTGACTGCACAAGCTCTCATATTTTCCAAAATAAAAACAAAGCAACGCTGCTTGGTGTCAGAAACAAGTATGGCGGTGGTACTTCCCTGACTGATATACTCTACAAATAATAATGGCGATCATTCACGTGGCGCTGTCCTGAACGATATTTACGGTAAAAATGAGGACCACACCTAAACATTGCTTTTCACTTTTTACTGCTCATACGGTCTTCGTTTCAGCGAGTCGAAGTGAGCCATTGACTGAGAAGAGACGCCGTATACGGACCGGAGATCTGAGTCGTCCATAAACCCATCTGTGTAGTTGGTCCTTGCTGCGGCCTCTTTGAGTACGAAATCTATTTAAGGTTTTCAAAGTAGGTCACGGCAGCACGTACCCGGATGAGAGGCTTTCTGATGGTTCAATAAAGAAATCAGGACGGTTAAACAGTTCTTTGCCAAATATCATATCTTAGCTAAAAATAAATACAGTACGAAACTGCCATATGATCTATCATTAAACAGTAAAATGATCGTATTGAAACATGCCCTGTGAACGTGGGCGTACTAAATGTGACAATGTTATTAAAACAGTTGACTGAACACCGAAGTAACTAATTCCGAAGCATGATAAACATTGTATTGCAAATATCTGATTTCCCTAAGGGTACCAGAACTTAGATGATAGTCGTTCCACGGGTTGATTTTGTAATAGATACAACTGTTATTTGTATTCAGTAATTTCTTGACTGAAATCTTGATGAAATTAAAAATTCTAATACTTAATCGCGGTTTACTATAGGTTGTTTTTGATTCGACATCAAGTTATCTATTCAAGCAAAATTCACCCTTGAGAGTTCAGGAGCCTCATAGTGCCGATCGATATAAAATCCTCAGAAACCGTGCTGACCTACGAACATTCATATGTTACTATATATTTACATGTAATTATTATTTTATCGTTAGAACTTCTATTTGTTCTATTCTTAGTATTCTTCATAGCGTTAATGTCGAGGGCTCTGTCATAATTATTCATCATAATGTCAAGTACTTTATTTAGTATTATATCTACTCGTCTGGAAATGGGATGTCTTTTATAAAGGTCTTGAAAGGTTACTTAATAATCTCTTCTCAGCGTGTTAATGGCAATCTATAAACAGTTAGCCCAGATTTGTCTACAAGCTTAGGACTTTCAGTAGCTTTAATATAATCAAATATCAAGAGGAGCAAGAGAAACGAGTCTTAGAGTGGAGTCTGCGTGAGACATTCTGGATGCGGACGGTTCCTGATCGGGTGATATGGAGCAGCTTGGTGCCTATGTCCAACAGTGGATTATGATAGGCTAAGTTGACGATCAAGAGGATGGATGGCATTATTGTCGTAATACACGTTTATATTATCCGAGGAGAAAGTTTTTCATCATGGCATTCGACAGACATTGGTGTGTCCCAAGCGTCGCCAGATTCTATGAATCCAGTGCTATCGACTGGTCTGTGTGGTGCCAGACGTACAGAACACTTTTACCGTGTTTTTGCCCGTGGGTGTTGTAAAAGGCGACTAAGGGACTCACTAGAGAATGGGCAATAGCGTTTTCTGTGCATTGTGCCTTGTGCATTGGACCATACTGCCATCGAAAGCGTGTTGATCATGGCAAGCCTTCCAATTTTTGGGAGATGCCTATGTTCAGCAGTGGACGTCTTTCAGCGAAAATGTTGAGTGCTATTGTAAGCGCATGCAACGGATTTCCACGACTTTCACCATTCATCGGTCAACCTTGATGAGCGTCAAAAGAAATGCTAAAGATTTAGCAATATTCTGAAGATAAAGAATGGAAAACCATTTTTTCTCTTTTCAGGCAGTCTATCTTTGGAATGCGCTCCCTTTGAACATCAGCACAGCAACCACTCAGATATATTTTAAAGTGCAGGCACGTGAACATATTTGTCAGAAGTTAGCAGAAATTTCACAGCGCTGATTCGTTTTCTCCTCGACCGACCGTAATTTCTCTTGACTTAGTTTAATTTCTTCATTATGTTTTTAAGTTTCTATGTATTAGTATTTCTATTCTTGTATGTTATAGTAATTTTCCACACTATCCTATATGTTGCACCTGCTATGTTTTGTCTCTGCATCATCGTAACGTTGACTAGTAAATGCCTGAGGCATTAAATCCGGCTTTGTACAATATTTCTTTTACTTTTGCATAAAGTTTGGGTAAATCAAAAATAAATATACCGACTTTGTGACGGCGTGGAGAAAATTACTAGTATAAGTGCCAAATACAAAATACAACAAAAAAATACCAAAATCGTCTGAAAGGATCTGAACATAAACCGCTTATTACAAAACTCAAATACTCAGCTTTCACGCAGTGTTTATAACTTAGCAATAAGATACCTTTTCGGGGATTATGTCTTAAGAGTATTTCTAAAGGACCATTAAGGTATTTTCAAATGAGCAAAAGGATTTGTTTTCCAACTTAAGATCGGTATTAATTTGTAAAGTAATGAAAACGTTAGTACTAGAAGTTACATAAAAGGAGTTTCGAGAAGGTAAATGCTGAATAGTTAATTTTGATTTTACTTTATGTAATTATGTAAAACTTTAACAATTTTCTATAATTAACAATTCTTGGTTGACATTATTTTGTTTAAATTTGTCCGTTTTTTTAGGTCTGAATCTGTGACTTCAATAAGGTTTAAAAAGTCGTTTTATTTTTATTTGTGAAATTAATAATACTAATGAGTTCTTCGGGCAAACACTTTACATTCTAACTTTACATAAACCTCTCATTATCAGAAAATCTTCTGGAAAAACATTCACTTCATTCATTCGTTCATTAACTGACAGCAATTCAAAATTTAAACCGCTGTGTCTATAAGCATAAAATTTCGCACAATAGGTCATTTTATAAAGAAGAATATTACTAAGAAAGGATTTAAACGAAAAACGTTATTCCTTAAAGAGGTCAAATAAAGGATGATAGTTTGTATGGAAGTTCATAATTTTTTCTTTTGGGAAATCCCATCGGGCCTCTGATTTATACTACAACTAGCTTTTGCCAGCGGCTTCGCCCGCGTGGATGTCGGAAAATATCCTGCGAGGACGTACTACCGGGATTAAAAGCCTATTTCCTTTCTCAGGCTCTAAACTATCTGTGTACCAAATTTCATTTAAATCGGTTCAGTAGTTTTAGCAGGAAAGCGAGACAGACAGACGGACAGAGTTACTTTTGCATTTATAATATTAGTGTGGATTAGTGTGGATAATAAAACGACTTTTAAAATTTCCTC
The DNA here is from genome assembly GCA_932294355.1 of Aporophyla lueneburgensis. Classification (NCBI taxonomy): domain Eukaryota; kingdom Metazoa; phylum Arthropoda; class Insecta; order Lepidoptera; family Noctuidae; genus Aporophyla; species Aporophyla lueneburgensis. The sequence goes on along the minus strand of OW028745.1, from coordinate 23,555,103 downwards.
AAAAGTGTTCTTCATACTTCTTAGCCTTAAAAGTAGAAAGGGTGTAATGTGACGATGTAGGGTGAGTGTCAAATCTGGTTCCGGACATTTCGTTCCCAATCTACTGCCCCCCTGAAAAAGGAAATCTGGCTTTTATACCTTGCCATTATAAATTGACCTCCGTCGAAGTAAGCGACGCCCCATTTTCGTCGACCATTTTAAGTAAGGAGGGGAGAATGGGAGGTCTAAATAAAATTGTATTGTTATAATAGGTATTGATCAAAGATTTGTATCGTCGTCGCATTATTTTGTGGTAAAAGGGTTCCGCAATGGGATATTGTGTATTTTTTAGTAGTAGCACCCGTACGTGAGTTTGCAAGAATATATTTTCGGCCGTTGCCTCTTCCAGAGGTAGTTTGAATATATTTACAAGATATACTAATAAAGTATAAGTTTATTGGAAGTGAATTGGTAATAGATAAGATATTATCGTAGATACATATAGGTATACATACATATTGAGCTCAGTTATTAACTTTACTAAGTAGACAATACGTGAAAAGAGAAATTATTGTGAAAATTATAAAAACTCAGGTTGAACAAGATAGAGGACGGCCGCGGCCTCGATGTAGTCTATATGTTATGGACCAAGTGAGAAATTGGGCATTATACATAATGCCTGGTCATTGTGAAAAATGCCCAATATGAGAATGCAATTTGATAAGAATGATTCAAATAATCAAATTGACCGGGCATTATACATATTGTCCATCACGTTTTGGGCAGAGTAATACAAATATATTTAATGGCATTGAATTAAAGCGGCAGTTCAATATTTGAGTTATGGTAGGTAAAAAAATAAAAACGCATGTTTGCAAACTAGTTAAGCAGTAAAAACTGAGCAGTAAACTAAATAAAAATGAGTCATAAAATAATTTAAACGGGCAGTTCAATAAATACTGAGCCGTAGAATAGTTGAACTGGGCAGTTAGGCGCGTACAGTTAACAAATCGTAATTGGTTAGTAATAAATTTTATTTTAAGCAGTTCTATAAACGATGAGGCATGCAAGCAAGCAGGCATGGTTTCTGTGACGGCTCCGGCGCTACGGGGCTCCGGCGGTCCCACGCGAGCATATCGTCGCAGATGTGTTTTACGCTCGCCACCGCGGCTGAGGCTGGGTGGCGAAGCCGGCCAGCGAGCCGAAGCTGATTCAAAACCACCTGCTCCTTAGCTCGCGGGCCGCCTCGCCCTCCCCGCCCTCACACCGCGTCATATTTAGCTTTATTATCAAATTGCCCAATTATCATGTAGCAATATAATAATGACCGTGCAATGTGATAAATAATGAAGTTAAGATAGTATTAATCACTTTGCCCGATAGAGCTAGACATTATTCATAATGCTCGTACATTATGTATAATGCCAGCATTAATCACCTGGAAGCCAATTCTCGCACAATTCGGATTCGTTATTGTTGCTCGATTCGTACTTTTCACTCGTTAAAATCGAGTCGAGCTATTCTTGCCACGTCGATTCGAGCATAAGTCGCAGGAAAGCCACGCGATATGCCCTTGTTTACATGCGACATGCATAGAGTGGTGGAGATCAGTCGAAACGGCTATGACGTCATTTCGAACGGCGTTCGAACGTCAAACAGTCAGTCATGATTGTGTCAATTGCGAAAGAAAATTATAAATATTATTAACAAAATGCGTAACGTGTTCATAAACACCACAGAAGACGCTGCGATCGCCACGACAAGGAAAACACATACAAAGAAAACTTCAGGCCTCGTAGAAAGGTCTATCGCGTGGCAATCATTACATACCCGGTACCACTCCAAGTGAGGATTCTAGACCTGCAGTGCTCACCACTTCTGCATATTTCCCGATTTAACCCACACATAGATAGAGAAGGAAAGATAAAGCCAAATCAGTACTAATGGAAGGACGTTGCTGAACCTGTCTAGGATGGAGTCGAGCACTATTACACAGTTTAAGTACTTCATAATTGAGGTTCCTGCGCTGCAAAAGGCCGTCGTCCTTAGCCCAGAATTGTTCTTGGCTTGCGTTGCGACTGTTACAGTGAAGCATGACTAAACCCAAGTGTGGTGTGATAATAATTCTGATTTTGTGGTTTTTTCTGAATTTATGTAAACTAGTCTGTGGTGTATTTTTGTAAAGGGTCTTTTGTCACCTATTATTACTGTCTTACAACAGGGTTATCAATACTGTGGAGAATATTAAAAGCATTTCAAACACTAATGATTTCAACTTTATTTGATTTTTTCAATATGAAACTATGAAACTTATAAATAGGAACAATACTGTGCATAAAAAATACATTATAAGAAACACTAGTTTACATGATTAGTCGGCATCATGTGTGGTATGCTGTTCAGTAGCCCGCTAAAGAATCGCTGAATCTTTATACGTCTTGCGCAAAGTCTACGTGAATGTGGACACATGGTCATCCAGCAGTTTCACCACAATCAAATTGAAATTCGTGTTCGACAAGACTCCTACCGCTTGTCCTTCAGGCAGGATATTTGGTTACACAAAGATTAACAATATTTTCGGACATCGTAGAGTAATGTAGCTGGAACACATATGTAACTATATAGATACAACTGTGTCGTTGGAACGGTTGGACGCAAAAGCAATAGGTACTGAGAGCCAGTGATTCGGTCCAGTTTTTACGACAATCACGCTACGTCTTCTCCATCGTGTAAAGCTGTAATGTTATTTAGTAGTCAACATTTATTGGCAGACATTCTGTATAAATTCCATTATTCTATTACATGTATAGGTAGGTAACCAATGTAAACAATGTAACAACAATAAAATATGACTTTAATTTGACGTAATAAAACTCGTGACATTTACAAATCAGCATCTTTTTATAGGCGGCCATGCATTCTGTTGTAACAAATACAAAGGAGAATTTATTTGAATACTTGTAAATAAATTAAATTGATTAACGCAATCAAGCATGTATTATAAGATGTAATATATATTACTTTTGTACCTAGACTTGTACATGTTATTATTTAAAGAAAGTTAGCTTTTAAATTTCATCATCAGCAGCCTATAATGTTCCCACTGCTGGGACACAGGCCTCCTCTCGGTAAGAGGGAGTGGGCCGTAATCCACTACGCGGGCCCAGTGCGGGTTGGTAGATGTCACATGTCTTCGAATTTTTAGTTCTAAGACATACCGGTTTCCTCACGATGTTTTTTCCTTCACCGTTTTGAGAGCAGTGGTGATAAAATAATTTACACAAAGTAAAGCGCCTACTTGGGTTTGAACTCACGACCTACTACTCGTAAGTCGCGGCCGTTGCCACTGGGCCACCACTGCTCTTTTTAAATTTGGTATTTATAAATAAATAAACTAAGAATTATAAATTAAAAATACAGCTAGTATATATGCAAAACTTATATTACTAACAACAATACTTTACGTAAACAATACATTATAATAATCACTAGTTAATACGAATAGTCGGAGTCATAATCGCGGGCTATCCTCGAGCTTAGAAATCGCCGGTTCATTTCACCTCTCGGCCAAATTCTTTATGAATGTCGAAAAATTATCGTGTGGCACTCGTGTTTGATGAGACTCCTAACGCGACTCGCAGGGCGAAATTTGTTTTCGAAAGAATTTTCCAACGTTCGTTTGGGCCTTTGTAAAGTAATTTCATGATCACATAGGTATACAGCTGCGTCATTGGAATAGCAGGACAGTCCGGTTGGAGCACAACGCACGCATTACGACAATTATACCTCTTCCTCTTCTTCTTCATCTTGAGAAGCTTTGATGTTATTGACCACAATAAACCGTTTACTACCTATAATCTGTTTACTTAAAATATCATTGGCAGTCATTCTGTTTTATTTAATTATTAATTTGAGCAAATTTGACCGATGTAAACAATCAAAAATGATGGCTTTAATTTGACGTGACGAATATCGGTTGACATTGACAAAACGGCAGCAGTGATGCATTCCGTTGCAGCAAATACTAAGGAGAACTTATTTTAATGTTAATATTGAAAATAAAAAATAGAGTTACGAAATTAAGAATGATGATATTGATAAATGTTTATAAAATACGTATCAAATGCTGCTCAAAACATTTTTTGACTTGAAAATCATTTTTAAAGATGGTCGAAAGTAAAATAACGACTTCGTTATAAAAATAGCATCGTTATGAAAATGGATTATTTGGTGTGACGCATAATGGCAACATTTTTGTCCCGAGACTCGTAATTTACGATCGATTTGTACTGAGAATAGATGATTTCAGAAAATCTCATCATTTTATAAGCGACTTAGAACACGAGCGAAAACAACGAATGTGACATTTACGAGCGAAAACGCGAGAATTGCCTTCCTGGTCCATAACATATACATAATATAATAATAAACACATATATACTCGAGTACATTCAGCAAAAGAGTTAGGTATACAGGTCAAAATATGCATCTATTCACATCAATACAATAAGCTTGGCAAGCAAGATACATACGACGCTAATAAGCGCATGTAATGCTCTATATTTGTTCAAATGTACTCTGAGACTTTGTGAATTCCGAGTATTTATTTATTTAACACTTTAAGCACATAAATGTACAGTGGCGGACTTAATGCCATAGGCATTTTCTACCAGTCAACCTTTGGGTGATGCAGAGACAAACAGTGGTAGGTGCAATGAATTTGAAGATAATCAAATACATATAAACGTATAACCTATTTAAATCATAAACATATATATACCTGACTATATATAAATATAAAAACACATACATACATATACATAAATAATCGAATAGTATTCTTGTTAGCACAGCCAACTAAGCCGAATGTGCTAGTGCTTGTAGTAGGTTCATGATATTAGAGAGTTTGGACTTACGAGACGTGTGTCGTCTACTCAGGATTTTTTTTTCTCGGCAATGACGAAGTAGTGCGCTCTAGGATGTGAGTATATGAATATACTCACTGAGTACTAACTACACGTGGAACCTTCGTTCGATTTAAGGACCCCCACACTCTTGCCGTCTCCTTGATAGTTGGGAAAACGCAAGGCGAATTAGTCAATATATTAAGCAAAATCAAATACCCATTTGGTCAACAAAACTTATATAATTTAGTTGCTTTTCAGCTGGAATGATACCTCGAGTTACTAAGAAAACGTAATCTAATAATATTGTCCTAATACATTTATTTTCTGTGATTGATTGCTTAAACTACTCTAGCAAAAATATACTCAGCAAAGATCGGATGTCGGAATCTAATTTGTTTTGAAATAAATCGTTTTACTGGAGACCTACAGGAGAAATCTCAATTTAAAGGACATCATTCAGGTGTCAAACATTAATTCTGGACCTAAAAATTAGAGTGCCAGAAAAATACGGATGTCTTAAAGAAAATAACACCGTCAACGTTTTTAACCATTACAACGAGAATATACAATTAACAAGTATTCCGTGCTATGCCGGACGTAAAGAAAAGCGTCACCTCATATCTTTCCGCGGGTGTCGTAAAAGGCGACTAAGGGACTTACTAGAAAATGGGCAGCAGCGATCTTCATGCATTTCATCAGAATACTGCGATCGTCAACCTTCCTGCCAAGAGTGGTGATTATGACAAACCTTCCCAAATTGGGGAAGGCCGAAGTCCAGCAGTGGACATCTTTCGGCTGAAATGATAATGATGATACATTTAAACCCATCATCAGATAAGAACTAAGAACTTGAACTTGTAAGAATTTAATAATAATAATGAAATCTCGTGCAAATATATATAATTAACAACTGATATGCTATACCTATCTACACGAACATAATAATAATATGTATACAATATAATTATATACCAAATGAAAGCCAGTAAATGAGAATATTGATTTAATTAAATTGTAACTCAGCCCTCTTCCTCGCTCCTAATTTTTGCGTGCCCGACAGGGTCCATATTTGATCTTGTACCATTTTTATTTTTTACCATCTATGTAACATATGGAATGCAATAAAGAATTGAGTATTGAGTATTGAGTTAATTAAGTGTGAAAATATTAAAACATTTATTTTGACTATACACCGTGATATTTAGTCATCTTAGAAAGGTTGTCCACTCAATGTCAATATATCTCGGATATATTATCCGACATAATATATCCTCTAGGCGTGATTAAAAAAATGTTACCACTAATTTGATAATAGGTACTAAGAAAAATAAATAATGCATTAAAATTATGAAACATACTTTTAATAATGTTTACGTATCAGATGTTTCAGAACATACATACCTACCCAATGCACGAGTCGAATAGATCATTCCATTTCCATTTTCCATGAGACAAAACATCGATTTCAAACTACGTCATGCGTCATTATAATGAAGATTATTTTTATTTTTAGTTGCTCAAATGTTCATTATTTTTTCTCTTATGAATGAGTAGTAGTCATTGGATACATGAAGTCGGCTGCCGTTGTAAGTCGATTAAAATTTCACGGTGTATTTTGACGATATTATCATGCCCATTTATATTTTTATTATATTTAATATCTTTCATTTACTTTGAGGTTTTTTTTTTGACAATGGCTTCTCGTAGTTTACCCTAAGGTTTTTACTACTTAACCGGACTTTCCCTGCGAATAACCTTAAACATTAATCTAAGGCCTCCAGCCAGGGCTTATAAACTAAAGAAAAACCACAAACTAAGCGACTAAGACCTAAGGGCACCCCCTGTGGGATTTGGACCTCGGCTTAGGGAGTCACTGGTGGGGGGGATCAGCAAGGGACAGGCTGGATCTGAGTGGTCATTAATTAGGGGCAGGTTTAAAACTAAAGGCTCAGCGACGCGGGCTGGCGCATGCAAGGGTCGGGGGGGACTATTCGCTAGTCGGGAGTGTCGCGACGACGGACCTCGGAGGTGAGGTCGGTATGACGGACGTTTCGGTATAAGTAAAGTACTGGTGGCCCTATTGCTCTCCTGGAGGAGGGTAATGGGGTCATCAGGATCAGTTAGAATATGCCGCGGACGGCGGGTCTTACTAATGCGGGAGGGGATGTAATCGGCTGCCACGACAACCAGGGGGTTGCGGTGGGTTGCGGCCCTATCGAAGAAACGCTTGGAGATGCGTTTCATGAATTAGTGGATAGTCGGGAGTTTAAGATCGAGGTGGAGATTAGCATTCCGAACGAACCTGTGGCGTTACGGAGAAAACGGTTCTGGAGGGTCTGCATCCTAGGGACGTGATGGGGTTTCGCGTGTGCAAAGACTGCACGTGCATAGGTCATAATTGGCCTTATGCACGCGATATAGATAAGCTTTTTGCACCGAAGTGACATTTTGCTTTTCGGATTGAGAATGGGGTGTGGCCTACTGAGAGCGAAAGCGGCCCGCGAACGGACCTTCTTTATGTGCTCAGAGAAGGAGAGATGCTGATCTAAGATCACGCCTAGATATTTGGCTCGCTTCCCCCAAGGGATCTGCTTGCCGAACATGGATAGGGGGACTTTGAGATTTAATGTGCGAATTACTATAAATACTTTTTTTTTCTTTTACCATGGAGAAAAACTGTTACGTTTTTAAAAGATTGACCAAAATATTGTTGGCAAAAATATAATGTCTGGTACTTTCAAAGTAGAATAATAGCCAGAGAGTTAATTATAGACTTTCATTGGCATAATTAAGAAAATGTTCAAAATGTAATTTCCCATAAGCAAACAGTCTTTTTTTCTGGCTGTCATTTTAATTCTTAGGCACGAAAGGAATGATGTCCTTTTCTCATAAAACAGGACTACTATTACTATTTAATAACCGTGCTTACTTCCGTAAAACGTGCTTAATTTCCGTTTCATAATGTAAAGAGTTAAAAGGCTTTGTGATTATTATGAAAATGGATAATGGTTTACCACAGTGACAACAGCAATGTCTCCATCTTCTTCAGAATCTTTTGTTCAACTATTTCTTAACGACAGTTCTCATCATAAAAAATAAACACCAACCCCTTTCAAGTCTTCAATTATAATTTTCAACAGTCCTTTCCTCCTCATTTTCCGAGTGTCTATCTAGTTTCAGCCCCAAGTTTTCATTTCATAAGTATCTTAGGACAACGGCTATGAGGGTAGTTGAAAAAAATTGTATTTTTCCACAACAATGTCTGTGTCAGTGTTTATAAGAAACCGTTTTGTATGGAGCGCCTTCATTATTCCGAGACGGAACTACGATGGTCTAAAGCTGCCTGCTCGTGGCAAGACAAGGCGATTTTGTTCTGCAGATATTATTGTATACGCGTTACGCGTCCATGTTGAGTGTTTGCAGGAACTGTTAATGAACGTGAATAATTGAAGAATGAAGATGGTTTTCTTGGTAATGCAGATTGAGTGCAGCGGTTGCATTAAATGGACTGTTTTATTTATGTTGTGAATAGAAAATGTTTTAATTACAGGCAGCGAGAAGCTTAACATTGTTTTTAATTATTACCTGAATATGTATTCCTATTGTAAGAGTACAGGGAAACAAAAGAAATGATGGATGGACTGTGTGAATTATGGTATGGATAGAAAGGGGGCGACTACTGAAATGACGACTCATTACTTCTCCATTGAGAAGTGTGGAAGAAAAAGACATGTTGCGCCGACCCCACCAACGATGATGATGATATTTATGTAACCCAATTAACGCAAGACCTCATACATCCTAATTAGAATATTGAGTTAAAAGCATAATACTATGACAAAAACATTTATTTTTAAACCTAACTGTTATTATTTAGAAAATCGTGTTGACTCAAGCATTACTTTATGTATTTCAAACTGAGTCTGATTGCCTTGAATTAAGATTATTATTTTGGTTCAATCGGCGGTAGGTATGGCAAAATATATACTACATAATTTTTGAAAAAAAAAAATAGTACCTGTATAAAATGACTGAAATCGATTCAGTAGTCAATCATGAAAAAACTACTTTTAGGACTTACGTCTATTCTGTTATACCTTGTATAATTGTCATAAACCGCCTTCCCTCCTTTTTTTTGTGTGCGGGAAATCAAAACCCACCCGTGTTCCTTCAGTTGTCCATGTGCCAGGGTCACGGTGTCTCTTTCGAACAATCTCGCGACCCTGGCAAGCATCGGTCCTAGCAGACCCCTTCAGTTCTGCTGACATCTCTTAGAGGTGCGCGTAGAGCCTTGCCTCCTTTTACATGGGAATTAAATATAAGTGTCGAATTGTGGATAGTAAATACACATCTTTTCGCCCCTCCGGCGAAAACATGTGTGATGTTATACTTACTTAAAAAAATCACGACTTCGTAGCCGGGGAGCCTAGTCTCTAAATCCGTCAACGAAGGTATAAAAAGAAAATAGTTGGGTACTTTGGAATGTATTCCTGATTAATTAACTTCTCCAGGTCTATACAAAATGGGTGCTTGAAGATGGATCAAGCCACCGCGGTCGGCCCAGAAAGCGGTGACGGAATGACCTGGATGCGTACCGCGATAGCTGGTTCGAGCTGGCGCGTGAATAGGGTTCCTGAAAGAACTTGGAGGAGCCCTTTGCCCAGCAGTGAGACAGTATAGACTAAACAAAGAAACAAATAGAAAAAAAAAAACGGCCAAGCATAAACACTTCGGCAGTACGGACTGTCAAATCGAGTCGTGATTCATTCTTACTTTAGGCCCTACACTAGAAAGAAGAAGGAAAATACGTTTATTTGCGTTAAACGTGACGCAAAGAAATGCATCACATTCATGCAAAACGGCCGTCGCTCAGCATAGTGCTGCGAGACAAAGCCCTAGCGCTGGTATCTACTAATCTTATGTATCTTAAGGATCCGTCACATATTTCTGTATCAACAGAAAGAATTCTCCCCAGAGACGGCGTTGCACAAAGGGGTTTCCGGATTGGTCTTTTGAGGGGTAGCGACGCTCCTTTCCATGTGTTGATCACTGGGATGGATAGAAATTCCACAGTCCTGGTCTTATCCTCAAACCCCGGGAGGCTTTTCAAGGTTTCTCTCCAAAAAAAAAAGATGATACGGAGTATGTAGAAACCGCCCGTAACTTTGGCCAAAACTATTTCGTGCTTGGAAAGTAGAACCTCAGGTTGATGAGGAGGTCTCACAATTCACAATTCATCATGCTACCCACTGCATCTGTCCAATAAGCAAAGCTAGACTTTAATACAAGAATGTCGCATCAAGAATGCAGGCGCAGTAAAACAGTCGCACGATGAATGCCAATCTTTCAAAAAGATTGTTGCACGAATACAGAGCAGTACTGTTGAAATTCAAAAACTAAACGTTTTCGTCTCACAAAGTAAGCGAAAAATTGAGGAGCAGAAGTTTTAACACCGCGATACAATGGAAAGGTTTCATATGGGGGTAGGAGGGTCTTTTTTTTTTGGATGGGAAATTATCAAATGACTTCTCCTGCTCTGGGCGGAGCGGGAGGGCGTGTCAGACTTTTACTGACTAAAACCCACCCGTGTTCCTTCAGTTGCCCATGTGCCAGGGTCCCGGTGTCTCTTTCGAACAATCTCGTGACCCTGGCAGGGGTAGGAGGGGCTCGTGGTTTATTATTAACAGCTTCATCTTACTTTCAAATCGAAATATTATTATCTCACATAATCCTACATGGGCACAGAAACGTCAGAAGTTAGGTGCACGGATCCAGTTAGTTGATTCCTATGGAGAAGAGCCGGAAAGAAACTCCACGGTATCACTTTAAAAAATAATTGGCTTTTACAATGGTTTCGAACAACATTTCTAATGGGTCTGGGAGGACAGTGTAGGTCTATCAACAAGTACCAGGCGCTTAATAAAATAGAAAATTGTCTACAGTCATTGTGTTGTGTTGTATTGTCGTCAGTTAAGCTATGTTCGCCAAGGTCGACTCTTGGTTGGCTCTGAATTACGCTAGTAGGAGGGGCTCGTGGTTAAATGATAACAGACACTCAGGCCCATCCAAAGTTCAACTACGTTACCAAGGTATGGATAACTGTGAATGTTCATCTACCACTTGCCCTTTCTTTGATCTCGAGGTGGAAATCCTCACGGAAGTCTGTTAGACTCTTACTGACTAAAACCACCCCGGTGCTCCATCTCACACCTACATCAGGGACCACGGGAACTAATGCGTCTTCCGCGATCCCCAACTGGTGCTGGCCCTCTGCGGGTCTCCTCACGTTAGCGGGGGAGTGAGATCTTAGCTGCCACCTGCCCTACTACAACACTCTCTATGCCTCGGAGAGCACGTTCAGCCGTTGGTCCCGGCTGTGTTTCGTAGACCTTTGACAGTGGATTGAAATAAATGATTTTGAATTTGAATTTGTTACGAATAGTCAGAAGTCCAAAAATTTGGAAACCAGACGTACTAAGAGATATCGTGTTACCCAGTCACTTTGTGTAGAGATCAGGTAGGCAGTAACTCCATGTAAAATACTGGTATTCAACAGCATACAACTGGAAGCTGATTCCAACATACTTGAGAAAACTCAAGGCCCAAACCAACCCAAAATAAAAACCCAAAATAACCCATAACGTAGCAGTCACAATGATCATCAGATCATTGTGACTGCTACGATAAGGGTTATTTTTGCAAGACAGGATTTTAGTGGTTATAATTATACGCATGAATATTTTTTTATCATGGACAGTACAGAATGATACTTCTAAAATCCATTTTCTACAATAACAGACATCAGATATGAAATGTTAAGATATTGCCAGCTTGAACACATTGAGTGGAGGAAAACACCGTGATAGCATTGTAATCATTCATTCTTTCTTTCTTTATTTAATGTATTTTTAGCAACAACTGGTGGACAGAGCACTATGAAAGATTGCCCGTCTCTCATACGGGTGTTTCACTTTGAACAGATCGGTGATTCTTGTAATTTTAAGAGCGTTCTTACTCCGTGGAGCGTGCACAGTCTGGTCTCAGTCTCAAACTGTCAAAGATACTTCGAGTCTCCATATATTTTTTGACAAGTTTTTGACATTTGGGTGTCGATGTCGCCGAGATAGGACTGAGGCTAGATTTTGAACAATTTTAGTTACGAGAATTATCCCTATGTTGCTTGATTTATTTATTTGGTAACAAAAAATGAAGGCAGAGAGAGTACCAGTAACAAAATACTTACTGGTTTATTAATGATGCTGTTTTGGGGCACAGAGGGATGGAGGAAGATAGGAGATAGAGCATAATTTGTGAAACAGGTTCACATCTACACCCAGTTGCCATTCCGTCGAGGTAGCCTCGCTTTAAAGGGCTCAACTTACAGCTCTGACTTGGTTTTGGAGACGGTTGACCTAGTGGGTCCAATTCATTGAACATAACATAACACAGTTATTAGACATCAGCAAATCGGTTTAATAGAAATGATGCCCTGTAATGGTGACAAAAAGAAAGTTAAAATCGAATGATGATGTTCACACGAAGTCTTTATGATAATAGTAACGGGCGGTCAGAAGATAGAAAACGACAAATTTGCTCGGCGAAATTTGAATCTTTATTTCTTCAATAATCGAGATTTACTTTTTGTTTAGTTAGTGTAAATAGTAATTATTATTTAATATTGTATATCCTTATCACTACGTAGTATAAAACAAAGTCACTTCCCTCTGTCTGTCCCTTTGTATGCTTAGGTCTTTAAAAGTACGCAACGGATTTTGATGCGTTTTTTTAATAGATAGAGTGATTCAAGAGGAAGGTTTATAAGTATAATACGCAGGCGAAGCCGCTGGCAAAAGATAGTATATAATGGTACCGATTCCCTTGTTCACAAACTAAACTAAATTTAAGTTCAGTGCATCTTTTTCTTTCTATTTCATTATGGAAAGGACAGAAGATAAATTTTAGTTTAGTCCTGTCAAATTAATCAGCGCCTGTCACTACTCCATACAAGTTTAGACAAGATTAAAAAATTGCCTACTAAAATTACGTCAATTTTCGTCAAGCGCTGACTAATTTGACAGGACTAATCTAAAATTTATCTTTTGTCCTCTTCTTAATGATATACAAAGAAAGAGATGCACTGAACTTAAATTTAGTTTAGTTTGTGAACAAGGGAATCGGCACCAATATATACCTAACCTTATTGCAAAAGAGTATAGAATGCCCAAAATATACCTATACATCATCTACATACATTTACACGTCATCTATCAATTGTTAAGTCCATGCGGACAACTTCGTGGGCAAAACCTCATATTCAAATTCGGAATTAACTCTTTCTGTTACATTTTCACGCCTTAACGGTTGACCGGATTTGGACAGTGAATCATTTTTATTCCGGTCGTACGTCCCCGTAGATAGACGCTTTAGAAATGTGGTGCTGGAGAAGCAATGCTAAGCATCGCATAACCTGGAGACAGTTTCGAACCATCTGTTGCTCAATCTTCTCTAATCGTCTTTTTATAAATTTAATGTAAGTTATATGCAGATTTTTTATTAATAAAAAACAACTCACTTTTACACATACATATGTAAGTCACATTATCTTATATTATTTTTGACTTCCTTCAATTATTATTACGGACACACTATGTATTTATATATTACTAGCTTCTGCCCGCAACTTCGTCCGGTTCAAATTTTTGCTCCCCTGACCCTTCCCGTCGCATCGCAGTCTGCCAGTTATCGTCCATTTTTTTGTTGCTGCTCCGCTCCTTTTGATCGTAGCATGATGCTATATAGCCTTCCTCAATAAATAGGCAACCCGACTTAAAAATAATTTTTCAATTCGAACCAGTAGTTCCTGAGATTAGCGCGTTCCACCCCAAGGAAACCATCGCGTTCCTCCATTTCAGGGAAGTGGAGGGTTAAAAAGAGACAAAAAGTAGCCTATGTCATTATTGATCGAAGCCTATGTCACTCTCCATCCCTTCAACTATCTCCACTTAAAAAATCACGTCAAGTCGTTGCTCCGTTTTGCCGTGAAAGATGGACAAACAGACACACACACTTTCCCATTTATAATATTAGTATGGATTCTGGCGTATGGCACCCGTGGATGGCAGCTGAAAATCAGCGTTAGGTGGCGCAACTTGTAGACATTATGCTGAGCTGACCCTTTGGCATTATAATCATCGTTTTGTTTTCTGCTTTTATTATACAATAGTTTTGAAGTTTTATTTTAATGAAATAATGACAATAAACACATTTTTCTTTCTATCTTTCTTCCATCGTCCAAAATCGTATTTTCGCTTTCTTTGGATACATCACACGTCGAGACGACACATTTGTGGAACGACTTATCATATAAAGAAAAGTTGAAGGCACAAGAGCTCGCGGCAGGTAGCCCATGCGTTGGCCCGATCAGGTCAAAACTGCACTTAATGGTCCACTTATCGAATGTACGAGCAGGGCTACAATACGAGAGGTGATGTATTGTGAAGCTTGCAACCACACCAGATGTGATGACCACGACCACTCTTTCAAAAGTTTAACGGCGAAGATTTCGGATAATTTCTCAAGTACGTACTTCTCCCCTTGAGAAATTTTCCGACATTTACGCGGATGAAGCTGCGGGCAAATGCTAAATAGCTATAGTATATACAAATAAATAAAAATGAAATGTTGTCATTTGATAAGCGCACTAATTGAAAACGGCAAGACCGATTTGGCTATTCTTACTTTTAAAATGTTCGTGATAATCTGTATAAAGATTCCAGGGAATTTAAAACTGGAAATGTTTCCGGAAAAATTGGAAATACTGATAGTCTTGTATATTATGGATAACGCCAATTCCATGTAGTTATACCGAAAATACATTTCTGTTGCCACTTCCATGTAAAAATATAGGTATAAGGGTGAATCATAAAGTTTTTAGAAGAGCATATAAAAAAAAAATGGAGATAGTGATTTTATTCCAATTATTACTTCATTTCATCAGTTCGTTTGCACGCAATAAATTATTAACCGACTTCAAAAAAAGGAGGAGGTTTCTCAATTCGACCGTATATATATATATATATTTTTTTATGTGTGTTCACCGATAACTTCGTCGTATATGGACCGATTTTGATGATTCTTTTTTTTTTGGAAAGGAGATATCCCAAGGGTGGTCCCATGATAAGGAAACCAGGATCTGATGATGGCATCCCAGAGAAGTCGAAGGGAACCTTCGAAAATCATAGTGGCGACTAGTGCGTTTTTTATTTCTTTCATTAATTATCTTAAAGCACTACTATTTAATGAAGTTCTGAAGTTGATCTGATGATGAAGCCGAAAGACAGTCGAGGGAACTCTTCAACGACTTACAGCAATTACGCGGTGTTTGGACTTAATTCATTTCTATTGATGAGAACTTTGCACCCATATGGGCTATAAGTGCCATTACAGGTCTGATGATGGAGACCATAGACAGTTGAGGGAATTCCTCAACGATTTACAGCAGTTCCCTATTGTTGGGGTTACTTTATACGGTTCAAAGTGCCAATTTTATCACTACTATTTAATTAAGGTCCGGAGTTGATCTGATGATGGAGCCGAAAGACAATCGAGGGAACTCCTCAACGATTTACAGCAATTACCTGGGTTTGAACTTAATTCATTTCTATTGATGAGAAAGCTCCCATAAGGCTTATAAGTACCATAACAGGTCTGATGATGGAGACCATAGACAGACAGTCAAGGGAATTCCTCAACGATTTACAGCAGTAGTAAAGTATTAAATTTCACCTGGCGATTAGTGGTATAGGAATTAGTGCGGGTAGATACCATAACTAAAAAGTAAAAAATAAAAACTTTTTGACAAAAAAAAACCGACTTCCTCAAAAACACTAGAAAGTGAAAAATAACTTTAATTTCGGAAGTCGGTGGCAAAAACCTCAAATACAGATCCTAAGACACCGACTTCCGAAATTAAAGTTATTTTTCACTTTCTAGTGTTTTTGAGGAAGTCGGTTTTTTTTTGTCAAAAAGTTTTTTTTTTGTACGAATTTCTGAAAACGTAAATATGTCTACGAAAAGTGATCCAACATAAGAAACATTAACATAATAAGCTTTTAATTTTCCCACTGCTGGAACACCGGCTTCCTCTCGGCGAGACGGACTGGGCTGTAATCTACCACGTGGACCCAGTGCAGGTTGGTAGATGTCACATATCTTCGAATGTTTGGTTCTAGTACATGCCGGTATCCTCACGATGGATTCTTTCACCGTTATGAGAGCAGTGGTGATTAAATTATTTACACAAACGAAAGTGCCTGTCTCGAACCCACAACTTGTACGTCTCGACCGTTACTGGGCCACTACTTCTCTCTCGAATAAGATACTAACACATAAAAACCAAAATAACGTAGCGAAACAATCCGTCATCCACTAATTCACGAAGTTCTCAGCCCGTTTCTCTGTGATACTTACTAAGTTGTTACAAACGAGTAATCGTTAGCTATGATTAATGTTAATTTTGACTGGATGTAACATGTAGTAACCACGTAGCGAGGAACTCCTTTGTTTGTCTGTTCACTGTGTGAGTGATTCTGACTACTTTACTGTGGTAATGTGTTGTACGGACTAAATTGTCCCGTTGTAAATCAAAGCCCGATTTACTCGGAACTTACTAATAACTAAAAGAATAACCGTTTAAAATATGCATAAACCATAACGTGAAAATAATCTTAATTCAAATAATCGTTGCCTATGGTATTGTATTATTGTTTTTGCCCCTAACTGCCGAAATTAAAGTTATTTAGCAATATCCTTCAAAATCTTATTCAGATTTTGATTGATAGTATGTCTCGCAGTTAGGGTAGTGATATATAGTTATCAATCACTTTGCTGACTGGCTTACACGCTGGCTGGGGGAATCACGACATACGTCTTAAACTATTATTTTTATTAATACGCTACAGATCGAAACCCGATTGAAGACGTCAATCAGTTCAATATAATAGTCACTTTGGCATAACTGAGATACAGATATCTCCATATCTTAGAACAAAAGGGGCAGTGTAGATATGGGCAAAGGGAAGCCATTCGATTTCCGAATAGCTCGAAAGCACACGAAGACGTGCATAATACGGAACTCAATAGAATTAGTTCGGTCTAATGCACGTCAGAAGTACGAAAAGCATTACAGCTATGACATAATGGTACTGGCAAACTGGCAAAATTGAATTGTTATTATGGTCGTGTGGTGACGGCGCGGTAAGAAGCAAATCTTTAGGACAATATAGCATATATAACAAATAAGGATCAAAATAGCGATGCGTTTCATATTAGTTGAATCGAATGATCACCATAATAAAACTCATTTTACAGTTTAAATTAAATTAAATAAAAAATAAATTCTCAGCTTAGTGGAATCATGTTTTGGTATTTTTTCAATCAAACAAACAAACTCTTCAGCTTTATAATATTAGTATAGACTAGTATAGATAAAATACGATAGTTTACGCTCCAAATTTTGGGAATTATACTTAGGAGAAATAAAACATATTTGACCTGTTATACGATTGTTTTATCATGATACTATTTTATTTTTATGAAATATTTTTGAATAAGTCTTCATCACTTAATTTTAGATGGCTGTGGCGTTTCTAAATACTTCTTAAGATCCCCAGAATAGTGCAGTGCAATAATCGTGCAGTTCGGCCACCCGGTAACAGATGGCGGCAGCGCTGCGTTTTATGCCTTATCGATCTAGTGTTACGTTGACCGTAGTTTTGTTACTGTATAATAGATGGCGTTTTCTGTCCTATATGACAATATCAAACTTAATAAGAAAACAGGCGGCGCAGTGATGAGAGGAGGAGAAAATCTGTGACAGAGTGGTCTCCAAGGAGTGGCAGACGAGATGTCAGTCATTCGGCGGCAAGATGGGCGACGACATTGTAGGTAACCATCGCGGGAAAAACCTGGATGAGGCTGGCAGTGGAGCATGGTGATTAGCACAAGAAAAGAGAGACCTATGCACAGCAGTGGGCGAAGTCGGGTATAGATGATAATAATAATTATTAAAAAAAAAACATTTATTTGACTCTTAAAAAAAAACATGCTACAAGCCAGTCATAATGAAATAGCACATAAATGTATTGTCACAAAATAGATCCTAACCTCCAAACTAGGCCTGGGCCTGTATTTTAGCGGTCAGCGTTCAGCCATGGGTTCAAGATCATGATATAACATTATAACATGAATAATGATGATAACATGAAAAATTAAATTCAGATGATGTGCTAACTAGTCATGATCATATTCAATTCCTCATATTCAACAGCTGAACTTACTAACACCGCCAATAAGTTCTATGTTAGTATATATAAGAGACGGATAATCGTTAGCTATGATTAATGTTCGGCTTGACTGGCGGTTTGTAACTTCACTCTGAACACCGCCTTCCATACCTAAGTTTAGTGTGGAATGATTCCATGTTTTGATTGAGAGAAACCATTATTCTTGTTGTGGGGAATGAAGGTCAAATTGCCATTGATTTTAAATAACTTATTTCATGTGCTTGATGATTTAATGTCAGTGCTAATCGGAGGGGTAATTCTGTAACTCACTATTACAATAGTACACTAGTAAAAAAGAAAGAAGAAAGAAAATGTGTTTATTCTGCACAAACAAAACTTACAGTACAAGATAAAAATTATAAAAGATACATATAATGTAATGTAGCCAAAAGCATAAGTCAATAAAAAAAGAAACAGTTTAGCAATAATGACATAGCTGGAATTACTTTCATTTGGACAGTTCAACAACTTTCATTGTCTTTATGACATTGTCGAAAATGATGAAGCAATGGAGTAGTATCATCTTTGAAAATGATTCAGGTTCTGATTGATGGTCTGTACGCAATTAAGGTGTAGTACTAAAGCAGATTTTTCTCAAGTACATATTCAAGTATCACAAATGATAGAATAGCCAAAATGGTTAAAAAGGTCGGAATGCGATGCCATAGTAACTTCCAAAGTGTCATCATCATATGAACACAGGCCTCCCGCAATTAGGTTTTTGATCAATTCTTTTTTTGTGATAAATGGAAAGATACTGTATAATTTATAACAAAACTATTTTTAATTTTTTTATATTCGCAATAGTTCAAAAGTTATTACAAAATAAAAATTTACTTATGAATCCAGTACCGAAAACACCCGAATAAACACGAGCGCGTGTGACATTATGATGTTTAGCTGCCCGATGAAGTAACTAAACATTATGACGTCACAACTACACTGAGAAAACTGACAATCATAAAAGAGGTGAATTCAGCTTAAAGTATGATGAATTCACTCAAAGGACGGAGCATAGTGATTCACCAAAAAGAACGATGATAATACTGATGTTGATGATAACAGTATTTAAGATGATGTGTCACCATGGATTTAGTTTTAGTTACCTACTATTTTTCGATGCCTGCCTCATATATCCAGTTATATCCTATTAGTTTTCCTACAATTTTTCGGTGACTTCCTCACATATTCAGTTATGTCATACAATTTTTCCAACTATTTTTCGGTGCCTTCCTTATATATCCAGTTATATCCTATTATTTTTCCTACTATTTTTCGGTGACTTCCTCACATATTCAGTTATATCATACAATTTTTCCTACTATTTTTCGGTGCCTTCCTCATATATCCAGTTATATCCTATTATTTTTCCTACTATTTTTCGGTGACTTCCTCACATATTCAGTTATGTCATACAATTTTTCCTACTATTTTTCGGTGCCTTCCTCATATATCCAGTTATATCCTATTATTTTTCCTACTATTTTTCGGTAACCTCCTCGTATTTTAGGTTAGGTCCTCTTACTTTTCCTACTATTTCCTCATATCTCTGGTTATAGCCTATTATCTTACGGAGGTCGCCCTCAATAGGAGGATTGTGTTTTTTAATAAACCAATTAATATCTCTATAATACACCAGTGATTAGTTGTAGTTCTACTCATTCTCCATCAGTAGGACTACAACTAAATACTGGTGGATTACACAGAAATTGTTTGGATTATTAGAAATCACAATCCTCCTATAATTGAGGGCGCCACTGGACTTACATGATCCCCTTATTTTTAAGTATCCAATATTGGTTCTTTCCTTTTAAATATTATTAGGTGTGAGCTCAACATTAAAAAAAACTGAAGAACCCTAAACTTGAACCTTAAAAAAATGGAGAGTAAGTAAAAAAAATAGAAAAAAGTACCTTGGCAAGAATGGTAAGAAGGTGAAAAGGGATGTATGTATAAATTAAACAGAAAATTGAATGGTATTTTTATTTCCATAGTATGAATGAATAATTATTATATACTCTAAACATTTATAATCAGTATAAAAGAAGACTGTTTTGTTTAGAAACATCCTCGCCTTAATGATTACAGTATCTATTTGTCGGTCATTATAAAGAATCATTATATACATTATGTTCAATAATTCTAGTTTTTACAAATTAAAATAAAGGTTGAGACGAGTAGAAATTTAATTTACAAAAAATAACAAACTTTACATTAATGTACCTATAACTAAAACATTTTTGCCCTTAAGGTGATTGCTTCAGGGTAGCCGTTTTTTGCAATTTGCAGGCCAGTGCTAGGTTGTATGTTAATTAAATGTTGCACGCGGGTGTAAGTACATAAGTTGTACTACATACGTCTTACACCCGCGTCTAACGTTTCAATCAAAACCTAGCACTGGCCTGCAAATTGCAAAAAACGTAAGAAAATTTGAATTTCGCGGGCTACCCTGACGCTTTCACCTTAAAGCTGCATACAATAAATTGGTTATATTATTATAGTAAATATCTATTTTCAAGTAAAGTGCTACTATAAACACTCCGATGAGACTAATCTATCCCTCATACAAATACTTTACTTTAAAATCTATTACTAAAGGTGAACGCACACTTTTCAGAGCCGAAGGAGGCGAAAGAATCGAATTTTAGAATTACTTGTATGAAATCCTATGGAACCTCGCACACTTACCGAATCGGACGAATAAGGTCGTACGATTCGGTGCGGATAAGTGTGCGAAGTTACATTGGACTTCATTTAAGTAATTCTAAAATTTGATTCCTTCGCCTCCTTCGGCTCTGATAAGTGTGCGTTCACCTTAAACCAGCTATTGGTGCTGGCTCATACCATTACTTTATGCGGACACCGTTATCGGGCCGTCTTTATAGGATATCCTAAAGGGATATCCGATAAATACCGTAACTAAGGGTAGATTACTAGTTGAGCGCACTCTGCTATAAAAAAATAACTGCCCTTGGACTCTGCAGTGCCTCAAACTAGCAACGCCGCGTACGGTATAAGTACATAATTAATAATTATGTAAACGTTTCCAAAAAAAATTGATATTACTGGATTCAAAATAAAAACACCTTAAAAATGAGCAAACGAGTTAACTCGTTTGCGCATTTTCAAGGTATTATAGCAGCGACCGTAAGCCGTTAGAATACCTACAGAATTTTGAAATTTTTACTCTAGGTACCATCTACTTGTAATTATATATGACGTGTTACCTCGCATTAGAGTGAGCGTGTTAGGACACGGAGAAACGGCATTTTGGCAAGGAAAGCACAGATAATCATTACCACGTTTAACTTCATAAGAATTGTAATGAGAATTAAATTCAATAGTTTCAAACATACAGCAACGGAAAAAAACCTCTTCAGTATCTGTCACCAAAATTGCATCAATTTGGCCAAAAGTGGGTAAGAATTGTTCATCATCTATATCTACAGTAACAATAGAGTTCCGCTGCCATATAACACCAGCTATTGTAGCGGAAGTAACCGAATATTTGAGGACAACGCCAGTGCCGAGAGAAAACTTGACAGTGTCTCCTGAATTTAATGCAGATTTTTTTCCTAGTATTTTTGTTGTAGGTATTGTATTTTTCACAAACAAGTCATTGAGCGTAAGTTGACATTTTATTGCTAGAGTCTTGCAAACATTGACTCGATTAAAAGATGATCTAGCCACTAACTTAGATACCCTGTGCTTGGCTTCAAAACGCATAGCCCACATGTTACGTACGGGGCCGAACTTCATTAGCATGGTAGGATAATGAGTCAGAAAATGAAACTTTGGCTGCAGGGGTGATTTTGTTAGCTCCGTGTACAATTGATTAAATTCTGCTATTATAACCCGGAGTTGAATATTGGTGTCACTGAAGACCCTATGACTTAATAACCTGTCGGTGATTTGCCGCAACATAATGTATAATTTCCATACTTTATTTTCTAAAGGAATGTAAAACCCGGCTATTAGGCTGAAGTATCTAATAAGGGTAAGCATTTCTGATGCTGAAGTTTTCAATTTTACTTTCGAACCTTGGACAACTAAACAATTACTTGGTTTTGAATTCCTATCTGGTCCATAATCAAATGAAATTATTCTTTGTTGCAATACTGAGATCTTTAAAAGACCTTCGGCAAGGAAGTGGTTTATGACAAAGGTCATTACATAACGAGCTACACCTTCTAATATATCATGCATTGGGTCTACTGCTACATTTTGAAATAAATCAAATCCTGTCACCTTAAGCCAACAGCATGATTCTTTAATGCCCGTGTTAGGTGTATCGTTTTCTTGCAATTGAGCGTGGTATGAAGTCATATTTCTAAGCAAGTTACTGTTTTCATATAGAGCAGTTTGCAAACCTTTCTTGTCAATGTTACAGATTCTGCAACACTTGTTAGCTGAAAAACTTTCAGTAAACCCGAGAATTGAATTCAGGCCTAAATTATCGCCAGTTATAGCAACAACCTTCAATTTTACGGTTCCTTTAAAAAACTTATTTTCTATAAAAATTCCTTTGTTTTGCAAGTAATTCAATTCCTCAATAACAGGGTCAAAAATAGCTTTGTTTCCATATTTAGTTTTGTCAGCAGAATGGCAAATAGCTAACAGCAAAATGTTATTCAACAATGAAAATAAATGTGGTGGGAGTGCTGGCAAGGAAACGTATACACCACCAAGCTTATGCACCCCAGCGTGGCTCCCCAAAGGATTTCCAATTTCAAAATCATCATAGTATACTACTAAAGGAAGAATAATGTCCGACGCCTGCGGTGTACACATTGCCAGCCATACAGATCCCTGCATTACATTTTCTAGACACATTGGCCTCATCGGATTTTCTTCATGGATTATTAAATTACCCCTTAGGTGGTTCAAATAATCCGTTACATCTTTCCAAATAGTGTCAATGGAAAAAAAATTCTTCAAAACCTGGCGAAGTTGAATTACTTGCATTGTACGTGGCTTGGTGTGTAATGTTAAAGTGTTACTCCTTTGTGAAATGTCAGGACAATAACCAACGATTACTTCATGTGGTGGTATAAAAGAACCTAATAAATTCAATTCTCGGACATATTCTGAACGAAACGGAAAAAAGATGCCCTTCAAAGCTGTGTTGAACTTATGAAGTCGTTTATTAATTTCGCTTCCAGACATGCTTTCCTCATCAGCTAGCACAGGGCCGAATACGGACATTAAAGACGGTGCGATATTGTCAAGAAGGGTTTGCAAATGACTAACCATAGCTTGTACAGACGATCGAGATACAGAGGGATTTACATAGAGCGTTGAAATAAATTTCAAAACTTCTTTATGAATAATACTATCAGCATTATCAAGGACTTCCGGTTCACTATCAGCTTCAATGTATATGTGCTCAGTTGCTACTTTGGTAGTCTCTGTTTCACACATAGGAACTACGCAAGCCTCGTTTGAGGTGGATGGCAAATAACGAGTGTTTACTTTATTCAAATGTTTTAAGTTAACATGTTTTCTAAATTGTCTAACGTCCGTGAAATACCGGTAGCATGCGTCTTCACCACATTTATAAACTCCAGTAATATCAATTTTTTCACATTCTTTCCTTATGTGGGTAATAAGTGAAGAAAACGTGGGAAAAGTCCTTTTACAACTGTGACACTTCATCTTAATTTAAATTGTGACTCCGAGAGTAACTAATATCTCCTTCACAGATTGTGACATACGATCGTACGATGTTTTGACTTTGTAAAAACCAATTTGGATAATAAGCCAAATGTTATAGCTTTCAGTAGGATATTTAGCCGCAGTAGCATGAAATATTTTAAAAGTCACATCAACAGCCTCAGTTAGTGTTGTGAACTTGTAAAACGTATTGTCACATACTGTGAAGGAGACACCTGACTGGCGGCACCAAATTATAAATGGTTGGAGGCTAATACCTAGGTTTTGAAGCTTTTGGCGACGCTCCTCAATTACCACTTGCACGTCTGCGTCATCATCCACGATGGTCACAAATCCATCCAATATCTCCGCTCGTGAAGCTTGCCAGTCTTTTCTAGATCGACGGGCAGGAGGAATATTAAAGAGACAGCCGAGTAGCAATATCGCTGCTATTAATTTTGTCTCCGGTTGTTCATCTGGAAAGAAAATAATAATAGTATATTTGACACAACACATCATCATTAACTGAGCAAATAGGGAAAAGTATCAGAACAAAATAAAATCTATCTATATAAGTAAAAATGAATTGCCGAAATGTGTGTCCGCCCGCCCGTTACTTCTGAACGACTGCACCATGTTAGATAATTTTTAAATTCTTTTTTGTCTATATATTTTATAACGGGTTCACCGACCCAGGGAGGTCGAGCACCTAGAACTATATAACAGAATCATTTCCTTACCGTCACAAATTGCCAATGTATCAGCTATTTTTCGACGAAGAAACGAGTCCTTTGTGGTGTTAAGCTTCTGCTGAGCAGCTTTTAGTATGTTTTCCGATGAAGCATCCAAGGCGTCGAGGCCCCCGGATTTATCAGGGAACAGTGCTTCGTAGTCATGAGTCAGGAGTCGCCATCCATCACTTGACTTCAGGATAGGATACTTATTGAAGTACTCCTGTAATGTCCCTTCCTCGTAGTACAAGTACCGGAGGCGAGCTCGCACCGTCTCCCGCCACAGGGCACTGACCTCCTGCCACGGACCAGCTGAAGGACTTGACAGCTGCTCTAATGCTGACGCTACGTCCTCCACTTCACCTGTACACAAAAATTAAAACGATTAATAATTAGTACAATGACAATAACGGTTCTTAGATTCAGATATTTTGTAATTTGTAACGAAAATTTATACTAATTCAGATATTTTTCTCAATAATTTTGTTCTTGATAATTTAATTCAATCTGAAAACATAAAATTTCTTGAAAAGGAGTTACCTTCTTTAAGTCCGGTCAGGTCGATTCCAGCGAGTGGAGGGGTGTCTAGCCTAGGACTGGACTTGGAGCGAGGACGTGACTTGGGCTTTTCAATAAGGCCCAACGAAACTAAATGCTGCCGTCGAGCCCTTCTGGCGGTGACTAACCAGCCAGAGATATTGCGCTTAGCCTGGTAAGCATCAGCCGGCAGGTACGGCGCGTAGTATAGGGGTGGTGACTCCTCTTTAAATAATCTGCCAATGTCGTAGGATAGAGCAAGCAGCTGCGAATCTGTCAGAAGTACCGGGTTTTCGGCCGTAATGAGCTTCTCCATAAGCAGCTTGCATAAACGCCCACGCACGTTTGAGGGTAAGGTGCCCGTTTTCTGCCCAATTGCTATTATTTGTTTTCCCTCGACTGATGAATTCAGTATGGTATTCACCTGAAACACAAATAGTATAAGTATGGCATTACAAACTAAATATGCAAGGTAAAAGTTAAAAAAAAATGTCACTAAAATGTTGAAAATACAGGTTCAATACCTACCTTCCATTCAGTATAATGATCAGTTGGAGTCGGTGCCAGTCTAGGCATCATGCATTTAGTTGTTAGTTATAGCTGTCACCAACTCCAAATATATTACTGATCTTTGTGACATATAGTATAGCTCCTAAACGGCCGTCCGTACACACATACAGGACAGGACAGGTACAGACGTTAAACTTATCTGTTTACGCCGGGGGTTAACAATATTGAATGTCAATTTAAATTCCTTATCAAAAGTACAGGATAATAGGCAATAACTTACTAAATTGCTCCCGGTGGACTCTTGTCTAACTGCTTCACCCACTGACGACGACGAGTCCAGTGGTATCACCAGTATGTCACCATCCTAAAATAATATTTACTTTGAGACAATGTTATAATAGTACATGTAACAAAAAGGTGTGATAATATGAGTATGTACGGTCAATTAACCTCAATAATCGTTGAAATAATCATTAAATGTGTCCGAGTGCGACCGTTAACTAACAGGCTATAGCTAGCCCTAGCCGGAGATAACTCAAGGGAAGTGTTATATTTTTTTACTAGTAATCGGTTCAGCATTGCAGGTGTGAACGGTCCTGCCCTCGTCCCTTGATCCGGCCCTGATAAAAACTAATCGATCAAGATCAGGACTGATCCTGGTCTCAAAGAATGTCTATACCAAATTTTGCATCGGTTCAGTGTCTTAGGTATGAAAATGTGAAAAGGTCCTGCCCCAGCCGACAGATAGACAGACAAACTTACTTTCGCATTTATAATATTAGTATGGATGTAATTACAAATTAATACATATTGCTCTTGAACCAAAAAACAGTAAGTACGAGTACTTTTCTACAATTTTGCAGAACTTACCAAATTTTCCTGGTTAAGTCCTGCTTCGCAGTCTTGGTTGAGGATTGAGCTTTGCAGTCCTTCACACGGTGGCAGAGGCTCTAAGTTACAAGGTAGACTAGTTAACAAGTCATTCCTCAGGACCTCTTCAAAGAGTGATGAATTGTAGGAGTTATCCTGAAATTTAACAAGAAATTTAAAAAGGTAATAATAATGTACTTAGTTGGTAAACTAACAAGACTGATGAAAAGTTATGATTTTATTCCACTTTTTAAATAAATACTGCACCGGTTAAATTGTTAGGTATCTTAAGAAGACTTTAAAATAATAAAAGTTAATAAGTAGGTACCTACCTACCTACATGCAAGTAGGAGAATGTGCATTTAAGCGACGCAGGGCATGTGTAAGCAAAAAGTTTAAAACAAAATTTACTTTTTTGAAATACAATTTAACATGAAAACAAACCATATCTTTTGGTTGGTCGCTTTTTAACATGGCCAGAGCTGCTTCAAACCGGAGTCTGTCCCCTATTTGAGGGAACATACTATGTATGTCTTGTTTACTAAGCATCTGCATTGTTGCGATATCAATTCTTTCAGCTGAAAAAAAAAGGTAAATTTAAGCTGTGAAATGCACTACGTCGCATCGACTTTATAAAATGTAGGTTGGTAGAGCTCGTCTAAGCTGAAATGACGCGCCCCACTACTTAAATTTGTATACGTACACTACGGTAAATGCGGTAGTGGGGCGCGTCATTTTAGTTTAGACGCACTCTACCTATTTGTTTTTTTTTGGGTTGCAGTTGCACATCGAATCTAGTGTATAATATAAATATGAACGTATATCTAGGTAGGTGGGTAGGTACCATACGACAAGACTATTCTTGGTTGGAGTGTACAGCGGCCAAAAAAGTGTTATTTTCGCAAATCGTTTATTTTCTCGATTCTATAGTATGTAACACCTAGAAAGGCTAAAAGTGTCTGGGTGTTTTTTGTCTCCGACCAACCGTTTGTCGTAAAAACGATGTCGAAGGGATCCATAGGTAAGGTTATGTTAGAACTGTGACCTTGAAATTGGTCGCGAAATTTTTTTAAGTATATTTTCATAGTGCCTCTAAGACGACACTCTGACCCTATTCTTGCTAGGAATTAGAATGTGTGAATGTAATGTGTGAGCTCATGCTAGCAACTTACTAGGTAGGTTTGTCAACTTACTTTCAAAACGATCGATGTAGCGTTCCAAATTCCACTTCTTCAAAAGATCACGCGTAGCCATATCCATTTTTGCACTGATCAAACACGTTCACTGGCACTAATGGAATTGTTATTGCTATTAATTAAACGAGTCGTGAGTCGTGACTTGCCGGCTGTAGCGGTGAAATACAAATGGCCGACCGAAATGGCGCGGCGGCGGAATGAAGTGAGAGAGGGAGACCTCATTATATAATGCCGTCACCTTAAATTTGTAGGACATCATTCAAATGCTACTCATAAATGGGTCTCTGTAATAATAATTTAGTAGGATACACATAAAATAATATGACTATATTATTGAACTTTGATGCTTACTCTAAAAATATGAGATTATTTAATCGTATTATCATAGGATTCACATAAAATAATATGACTGTAATATTAAAAAATGATGCTTACTTTAAAAATATAAGTTTAAAGCATTATAATTTAATATAGTACATTAGGGGGAGGTCATCGTATTTTTAGAGATACTTCTTCATATTAAACTATGAAATCTATTTATATTACGGTGACTGTCATTGTGTTTTTTAATTAGAATCTTATTTATAATTATCATACTAATTTATGGGACAGTGGACCATTTTCTATTACATTGTGTTATTATTTGAAGAAGACAATGTTATTTCATAATTACAAATTTTTACGATGACAAGTATCATAATATTGCATTATTTACCCAAAAAATTCGATTCCATCTTAACACATTTCAGTTCTAGCGTAATATTTACTTATTATCAACATATTATAAGACAACGCATCTATTTTAAACCAACGTCACGATATTTTAAGATTATGCCAAAATGACATTTTTCTCAGTGTATGGTGCGCCGTCATTGCGCACCATAGTTGTATGTAGCGTGTTTATAGTCACGTGATATTTGTTGAAATTTTAACAATTTTTAATTGTTTATACATAAGTACATATAATTTAATTGTATTTTTTGCATTAAATATCAATATTATTAATAAAGTTCTTAAATACATAAAAAAACTTTTATTTTTCAAATTCCCAATTTGGAGGGCTTTGCCATAATCGCCATGCTTGACAGGTGGGTTGGCAATCGCAGTATGGTGGTCAAATACAAAGAGAACGCTGCTGTCCATTCTCTAGTTAGCCTCTTAGTCGCCTTCTACGACACCCAAGGGAAGAAATGGAGTGATTCTATTTTTTACGTACCGCACTACACGGAGTAAAGTATGAATTACCTTCTAACGTGTGCATCTTGGTTTTTTCATTTTTGTTAGCATAACAGGTTTCAAGTTTTTCTTTATATTAGGCCCATTATCAACGAAACTGTTCAAGAGTAACAATTTGGCGGTCCGTAGACGACTCGACTTACTAACGCGTTAATTAATAGTTTAATTGGTCCCGCTGCGGTCGGAAAACCATTGAAATAATAGAGCTGTGACATTCTGGGTACTCATTGGTGATTTGAGGATTAAGTCGAATCCAGTCCAGTCACCTAAAGACATTGGTACTCTATACCAGTCCCTCGTCGTTTTTAGGTGATCACTCAATATTAGCGCTGAGTGGAAATTTTATTTATTGTCTCAGTTGCGGCGTGCAGCTGCCGACTATATACATAGGCTGCACTAAAAGTATCGGGAATGGAATATTTCCACTGTTCCTGTCATATTAAAATCTTTTTAATTGGTTTTAAAAATCGAATACCATTTATTTATTTAAAAAAAGATTCTCGGTCTTGTCACAAGGTTTTGTCAAACTTGTTTATTCGTTGAGAAAATGGAATTGACTCGAGAAAACTCAAGAGCGATGATTTATTATGACTTTCGAAGTGGTTTAACACAAAAACAGTGTGTTGACCGGATGATTTCTGCATTTGGTGATGAAGCCCCATCCAAAACCACAATTTATCGCTGGTTTGCTGAATTTCAACGTGGATGTGTTAAGCTCAGTGATGATCCCCGTCAAGGTCGTCCAAAAACTGCAGTCACCCAAGAAAACGTTAATGCTGTGCGTAAGCTGATTAAGGAAGATCGACATGTAACATACCGCGAAATTCAGGCAACTTTAGACATTGCCATGAGTCAAATAATCTTGCATGAACAATTAGGTGTAAAAAAGTTGTTTTCCCGATGGATACCGCATTCGCTCTGTGAAAAGCAAAAAGCGGCTCGCGTAACTTGGTGCGACAGAACTCTCGAAAGATTCCACGCAGGGTCCTCAAATGCTGTATACAACATCGTATCAAGTGACGAATCCTGGATATATGCGTACGAACCCGAAACAAAAAACCAGTCACGAGTTTGGGTGTTCGAAAATGAGTTAAAGCCAACAAAAATTGTTCGTTCACGGAGTGTTGCAAAAAAAAATGGTGGCCACGTTTGTCTCCAAAACCGGCCATGTTGCGACTATTCCTCTTAATGGACAAAGAACAGTTAATGTAGAATGGTATGCTATCATTTGTTTGCCACAGGTCGTTTCTGAACTCCGTAAAGAGAACCGCATCATCCTCCATCACGACAATGCGAGTTCTCACACCGCGCACAGAACAAGAGTTTTTAGAGCCAGAAAACATAGAATTATTAGACCATCCACCGTACAGCCCAGACCTAAGCCCTAATGATTTCTATACTTTCCCTAAAATAAAGAATAAATTGCGTGGTCAGAGATTTTCATCACCTGAAGAAGCTGTGGACGCCTAAAAAACGGCCATTTTGGAGACCCCAACTTCCGAATGGAATGGTTGCTTCAATGATTGGTTCCATCGTACGGAAAAATATTTCAAATTGCGCGGAGAATACTTCGAAAAGCAATGAATACATTTTTGAATAGTAATGTTGTGTCGCTTCCTTGATTTCCGAAATGTTCAGTGCCTCCCTCGTATATTCTGTGTTCGTTAGTATAAATGATTTTTTAATGTGATCTCATATTTTTGTACGCACGTGGTTCTATGACAAATTAATCTGTTTTATTTTATTTTCTTTCTTCTATATCTATATATATAAAATTCAAAGTCCTGAGTGACTGACTGACTAATATATCAACGCACAGCATAAACCAGTGATCTTAGAGACATGAAATTTGGTGGGTGTATTCTTTGTGAAGATAAAGTATCCACTAAGAAAGGGTTTTTTTTAAAATTCCATGCCTAAGAGGGTGAAATGGGAGGTTGAATTTTCTATGAAACTTTTTATTATCTGGATCGGATAAAACAAAGCAAACAGTGCGATAAGATATTGTTTACCCGGATTAACACATAGGGTACTTTTAAGTACCCTCCTGTGGTATATTTTTCGACATACACGTGGGCGAAGCCGCGGGAAGAAGCTAGTTATTTAGCTAGTATATTTATACATAGATGTTTTACTATTTTTCAATAGTCATCTTTCTAAAAACAACCTGTTTCCCAACCGCAAAAACTATTCTTCCAATAAATAAATGTAAACGGATTGATTGATGAATGTATGCCAAATACGGCCCGTACATTGAACGAGCGATCAGCCGTAACTCACAAAGTAACGCGTACTAAAAACGTTTTAAATCGGCGCTCTCAACAGACAAACGTACCTAAATCCATCAAGTGGGCCAAAAAGGAACTCGGTCAAGCCAGCGACATACGTGAGCCAATATCTATAGTGTTATGGATCGTGGAATTAATGGAGATATGCCAAATGGGATTGAATACGGATTTCCAGTTTTGTTGAAGCCAACACTAAAACGTTGGAACAGAGGCCTTAGTATGATCGGTGGGAGTAAATGTAACATGAATTTGAACGATTTTGTAATTGCATAATTAGGTAATCGACGCACGTTTTCCACACAATTAGGTACTAGTTCTAAAACTTGATTCATATATGTGTGATGCTAAGTTTTCTTGTCGCAAAAGATAAAATTATAATGCTATGTTCAAAGGCCAGTCTAACTAGATCATGGTCACTATCATCGTGGTCTTCCTGCCCTTGTCTCATATTAATTGGGGTCTCATCACTCCCTTCTATTGTATATCATTCCTCACATTGTCCATTCATCTTTTAATTCTCTTCCTCTCCCTCCTTCTATCTACATTTCTACTCTTTTATTGACATGCGCGTAAACCTCTTCACATTAGTCAGTCTAACGACAGCCTATTTATTAGCCTTCTAACGGGAGTGGGGAAAGACGATATTCTAAAGTAAGGCAGTTTTTAGATTTAACACTTTCAGTGCCCAGTTGAAAAAAGAATTGTTCAAAAGTACACACTATTCACAGCTAGCTTATTTTTGTGATTTGCACCCGGTAGGCGGGTGCTCGGCACGGTCGCAAGACACATAACTACTTTATTTTATATTATTTATTTGGCTTACCAATAATTTATTAAAATGATACAATGATAACAAATACATTCAATTTATGGTCTAGTGTACCAATTTCTTACAGGTAAGCACAACATGCATCACTTATTTGTTGAATAAAATTGGGTGCCTACTTAAAAATTAGATGAGTTCCTAAAATCAGATCAAAAACAAAACCAAAATAACAATCCAAATACAATACTTATAGGTAGGACTCGGAGGCGAGTTGTGGGCATGCGAACGAATTATCCTTCGACCCATGAGCCGGGTGCTGGACAATAAAAGTTTAAAGAATATTAATTTGAAAGCCATACTAAAATTACTGATTAACCCCCCATTTACACCCATTTAAGTTAAATAAGTAACAACTTATTTATTCTAACTTTATGCACAAGAAAAAAAATACTGTGACTTAACGCCGTCTAATAAACGACTTATGCCTTATGATTCGGGGGTCCATAGCGGACTCCCGGCCACCGTAGGTGCGAGCTTGCGGGTGGCGAGCAATGGGTAGCTCGCCGCCCGGTGGAACACTACGCGCCGTCGGTCGACCCGAGCTTGGTCCTTAAGCTCGGGTCGACGGCGCGTAGTGTTCCACGCGCGCCTCAAAGAGATGTCAGCAGCGCTGAAGGGGTCTGCTAGGACCGATGCCTGCCGGGGTCGCGTGATTGTTCGAAAGAGATACCGTGACCCTGGCACATGGGCAACTGAAGGAACACGGGTGGGTTTTAGTCAGTAAAAGTCTGACATGCCCTCCCGCTCCGCCCAGAGCGGGAGAAGCCGCTTTGCCGCTATTTCGGACATGTATTTTTATTTTGAGCACCTTTTTAACATTTTTGTACAAATAGGTATAACAACCATTTCAGCCGTAAGACGTCCATTGCTGGACATAGGCCTCCCCCAAGTTGAGAGGGCATTGCCATAATATCTACGATTGGCGATCGTAGTATGGTGGTGGAATGCATAGAGAACGCTGCTGCCCCTTCTCTAGTAAGTCCCTTAGTTACCTTTTACACGAGACCCACGGGAGGAAATGTTCGGCACCACACAGATCTAATTAATAAACCTATATATTAGAAAAAAGAAACATTCATACATTAAGATTTGCTATAAACGCAGCGTTAGAGGTGCTTGTTGAAGCAATGTGACGCTGTCAGATTGAAATGTTTTGAAGGTAATGTTTCAGTAATAAACTGACTTACTGTAGACGGATAAGTTGTTGGGTAGATCGGTGATGACTTAGAGCGATATGTGAAACAGAGTGAAAAGTTTACTCATTCTCCATAGAAAAGGGAGGATTATCTCACTAGACTGCAACCCACTAGATGGCATTTGGTATTCGGACACATACACATGCTTGTTAGTTATGCATACCTATATCACATTAGCATATATTATAATAGTCGCGCGGTAAACTTTGTTTGCCTGACATTTTTTTGCCTGACGTCAGTGTGCATAGTTTGCATATATATAGATGCGCCAAAACCTGAAAGGGTCCTATCCATTGTTAACTTGCAATAGTAACCATTAACGTGTTTACTTTATTTCTACGATCAGAGGTTAAGGTCTTTCGTTATTGTACACACGAGACCTTTTAGAAAATGTTCTAAGAATTTTGCTTTAAGAGGTTTTGAGGTTCTTAGTGCTTGTTGACTCCATTATTGGCACATGTTGGGTGTTTATTTTATTTTCATTGTTTTTGCTCAACGTCTGTATAGACGTGTTTTTATGCTGTTTAATGAGAGAATATTTGATGAAAAGGATAAACACGTGGGATCAATCACACTATTTACAAAGACTCTGGGCTGCAACTGAAAATTTTCGAATGAAAATAGTCAATTGTTTTCGTTTGCCTACACTCACAGCCCACTCGGTAGTCGTACTTCTTATTGTGAGTACTATATTATGTCAGAGCCGTTAAACCAATACAATTCTAATACAGACACCAATACAATTCTAATTCAGAAACCAATACAATTCGAATACATGGTGATAGTGTACATTGACGCGAAAACTGTAACCATGAATTCTGCACATAATTCTAGAACCTGAACGTAAAAAAATTGTCGGTTAACAATTAAAAAGAAATCTGCTATATCTTTGAAAATTTCGTTACTTAAGCGCTCAAAATATAAGAAACAGCCATTTCATTTTTTTTAAATAACTGACGAAAAATGTCACTATCATAGGGTTTCAGAATGGTGTACTAAATTTATAGAAATATTAGTAGGTTGTACGTCGATGACGTGGTCACCTTGTATACACAATGAAATCTTGCGTGAACCTAATTACCCAATTACCAACCCATTTCAGTGATAATCGCGTCTACAATAAATAATGCAAAAGCAAGTTTACTATCACATTTGACGAGTCCAATGATAGATGGGTTCGTAAATCTATTGTTTTAATTATGCACGAGTCATTAAAGGTTGTCAACCTCAAACGCGCTGTCAATCTACCCAAAAACTATGTATGGGTGGCCTATGAAATGACGTCGGTATTAATGTATTTATATTATAACTGAACTGCTATAATATAAATACATTAACACATTTAATTTCATCACGGATTTAGTATAATATTCGTTTAATATAAGCACATACAGACAGTAGAGCATCGGTGGTAGCGTCGGCACTCGATAGCGGACTCCCGGCCACCGCAGGCGTGAGCTTGCGGGAGGTGAGCAATGGGTAGCTCACCGCCCGGTAAGGACCAGCAGTGCTATTCTGTAACCATCTCACCGGGTGAAGTGAGCGTGGAGTGAGCTATCAATGTCATTCCACCTGATGCTAGGGATGACCAACTATCATATTTACAATCATAATCGAGATTTAGATACCTAATATTCTTATGCTAATTCTATTGATTATTTATATAAGGATTTCAAGCTAGCATAGTGTCTGAACAATACTACTCTTTCGGGAAGTTTTTCAAATGAAATAGCAAAACCGAAAATCAGACATTGTTGTTTTTTTTCTATTTTTTCCTCGACTAGCCCTTTATGCTTGACGTACAAGTGCAACACGCACGAACAATTAATGAATATAGTAAGACATATGTACATGTATAGGTAAGACAGCTACAACAGAAAATGCGAATCGACATTGTCAGTTATTATAAACCCACTATAAACTGATTAAAATTAAATACGTAAATGCAATGACATGACCTAATCACGATGTGTCTTGGAGAAGCGATTGTAGATCGACTCTACTAGGTATATCAAAATTCAACGCTTCAAATGACTATCGCGTAGCGCGTCTCTGCGCGTGTTCACTTCACCGAGAATACATGCGATGATGCGACGAGAATCGCGTGGAGTGCTCACACCGCGCAAGCGCACTAGGCCACTAGTTCATCAGTCATACATTTTTTTTTTCTTTTATTTTTGTTTTGATGACCATGTGCCTGAACATATTTAGAGTTCAGACAAAATGATTAGATACTCATTTATTTCAATGTTTGAAGGTAACCTATTTGGTTGCAAACAATAAAAAAGAATATTAATCGAATCGTCATCATCTTGATAATAATGTCAAAATTCAATAGTTCAAAACGGTCACACGCGTGCTCGTGAGGTGATGTTACCATGACAACGAAATTGCGAGCATCGCGTGATCAAGCCGCGCATGCGCGCTAGACGCTGTCATCGATAAGTATCAACTTTTTTTTATCACCTTGTGCAGAAGCCATTTCGTAATCGGATTGAGAATAATTAGTGCGCAAGTATTCGAAACATTCATATAAATGCATGTATACCTACTTAATAATCGTATTATTAATAAAAGAATATTCATCAAATCATGATCATCTTGATACCTACCTACCTACTAAGGTATGTCAAAAATCAACATTTCAAATGAAACTCGCGTAGCGCGCCCGCGTGAGTTCACTCCACCTTGACTAAATGTGACGAGAATCGCGTGAAGTGTTCACGTCGAGCAAGCAGTACTCATATGGTGTGGTTGCTATGGCAACAACACCGTGTGAGTAACGGTTTCGGGTGAAGTGAGGTGACCGACGCTGTCATTGTCAAGACAGTTTTTTTTTAATTTCAGCCTTTCAAGTCATTGCTAAAGGCAATGATGTATTCGCAGTTAGCCAATGAAGTATATTTTTACTTAATGTCAATTCCAACCATTGTTGAACATTTCAAAATTATAAATTATGTTTTCAACAAAATATGAATATTAGGTAGGTACCTACTTACTTGAGAGGTGTGAGATCGAGCATTCGCTGAATCGAGAGAGGCTTATAGCTAAATAAAAACAGCCGCACAGTCCGATCGATCCGGCTAAGCTACGCTTGCCTCGGTCGGTCCGTCTATGGGGACCATCTTTACATACCAAGATCACGAAGGTCGAAAATCTGACAACCAGTCTTACCAAGGGGGGTAACATATTACCAAATAACTGGGTTGTCGGAGTCGGATTGGCAGTCATTGCATGTGAAATACCCGTGCATTCAGCTGCAACCAGTTAAGACTGGAAGCCGACCCCAACACAGTTGGACAAAGGCAGGCAGATGAGGTGAGATCGAGCAACTTCATTAAATTGTGCAAAGCAAGTATTCAGTGATTGGTGATGTGTTCGTTAACATTATTTACATAATATATGTAAATAGCATAAGTACCTAAAGGTTTTTTTAAACAGCTATCATCTAGATTCTGGATAAACAATAGTTCATGATACAAACCTTATAACAACAATACACAAAATATTTAGGAACATCAATAATCTAGTTATGGGTGCTGTTGAGACACAAATTGCTCATCTCCCTTGCTAACAAGATTTCAACATTATTCATGTATTGATTTTCGTTTATTTTTGTACTATAAGGTACACCTCTGCCCAACCCTTCGAGGAAACAAGGCGTGATGATATGTTTGTTTTTTTTATTTTATTTCATAAATGTGTAAATAAACATTGTATGTAAATACAATTATTATTTTAAGCCGATAGAACTATGTATGTTTTGGATGCTATAGCCTAATTAAATCTGTTTAATGTATAGCGTTTTACACAAAGCGTCTATGTTTCTCATCCCAATTGCAGATGTGCTGCAAGAAATTTCTTATGTTTTAAGCAGATCCTTTGTGCTTTCCTATCTTTGTATATTTTATTTTATTAAGTGTTAAGTTTGTTCATAAATAAATAAGATTTGTAACACATCAAACAAATTTGCTAATACATTTTTTCTACTGAGCTTGCTGTTTCCCGAGCTTCAACTTCTTGATGCTACGAACGGAGGGTCGTTGGATGTGTGTGGACTGCACGCCGCCATCGTGACTAGCTAAAAATAATGGTAAGCGTTTATTACTAAGCATTTGTTTTAACTCATTCCTAAACTCATCCATATTTTTTTTGTCTATTTCATTTACATTTTATATGGTTCAGTGTCATGAACATGTAATTGAAATTATCATCAGAATCCTGCAGCCAATTTAATACTTTCAAAACTGTAGCAGTATGACTTATTTATAATACATTTAACAATCAGTGTCTAATTCCAGTCCAAATAAATCAAATCGGTAAACATTATTCCTACATTTTGAGTACAATGAGATGCAACATTTCTTAACTCCATGCTTATCCTTGTCCCAATTTTTTGGCTCTATTATGTTTATCAAAAATAGTCTGAAATTATCAACACTAACCTCAGACTGCCAAGATCAACATACAGCTAGGAATGATGTAATCAAGTAGATGCGGTGTTCTTTTATTGTCTTCAGTTCCTTTATCCTCAGCAACTGCATGGTCCAATAGGCTCATCTACCGAGATGTAAAGTATTCAGATTTTTATAATTAATATGCATTTTTTTTATCCATGCATTCTCCCACAGCTGGGCAAAGGTCTCCTCCATACTACCATACTTTTCAAAAGTATTTTTTGACTAAAGCATACGGTCAAAAGTACTTTTGACTGATTTTGCTAGTCAATAATACTTTTGACTGGTTAAGAGTTTTGACTGCAACATTATTTCTGTGTATAAGTACCGTATCAGCCTGTAATGCTCATAAACCGATCGACCTCAATTATATAGCGAAAACAATGCCTCCTAAGATACAGGATCTTCCTAGTTTAGGAGACAGGGCTCAATTTTTTGTATTTAACAAATATGTATATGCAAACTTGTGTCAAATATTCTTTGCTAATAAATATTATACTTTTCCAGTTTTTCTTATGTTATGCCGTCTTTGGACAGTATGTATGACCTTGATGTTACTATAGCTTCTTGCTAAAACCGTCGTTATGGTGAACCTAATCTTCAGAGGGTAGTAACAATAGTTAAAAAAATATAGTATTTTTCTCCAGAGTAGGCCAACTTCATTCCCACCGTTAGATATGTTGAGCTGGAACAAATGACAGTTGAATTAAACTTGCTATAAAAAGGTAAGATAATTGAAAAACAAATGAGTTTAAGTTGGAATTTCAGAAAATATATCAGAATTATTGAAATCACGATGAAGATATTAGTTAATATAAGGTTTCCTTAAATAAATAAAAGCAAATATTGCTAGATTTATTATAATTATTATGACAGTTTAATGCTAGTAAATGACAACATTGTCATTTATATTTTATGTGAACAGTAAATTGCAGACGTAATAATAAACATATTACTAATATCACAAATATTTAAATAATACAAGCTGATGTCTGCAACTTCACATCAAAGCGTATATTTTGCATGTGGATCACAAAAACTTATTTTAATTTAATTTTATTAGTTTAGTTTGAATTTAGTTCGCTTTGTTAGTAAACATTTTACACATGTTAATGTATTTCAAATCATCATTAAAAACTTACTAAACTCTTGATCATCTATTTTGGAAATCGATGTCTATGGCATATTCCTCAACAAAAAAAAAATGTGTTATCTTGGAGTTAGATATTATTGAGTTTGATCAAAAAATATTCGTCAGTCTGTATTTAATGTCCTTTAAGGGCCGATTTTTCAATCCTCAGATAAAAGTACCAATAGCTACCTAAAGAATAAAGTTATTAGACTCTTTATTCGTCTGATAAGTGATCGTCAGTTTTTCAATCGTTATTTTATTTAGGAATAACTATCTGACCGAATATCACATCTGTGAATACGCTAACTTCAGGGAGGTGAAACAAATATACAGAATAAACCAATGTTAGAACGGGACGGACTATTTCATTGTTTACTGTCAATGTTATAAAAAAATCTGCGGCAGCCAGATGTCCCTCTTTTACGTTGAGAGGTTGTTTTTTTTTGGTTGTGTGGTATTTTTATTTGCAATTCCGTGACTTCTTATTGTATTCAAATAATCATGGAAAGCAAAACTGGATCCCACACTTTAAAGTGTTCGACACTCGGTCTTACAATTCTTTCTTTTCGTTCATATTCTTTCTTTACTTTCATTCATATACTTATATTTATTAATTATGACTTCATCCATACTTGCCATTTCGCCAATACTATCGCAAATATCCATTTTCACTAAGTACACTTTTTAAAAACGAAAACTAACCTCAAGTTTGGTAACGCCAACGTCGTTTATCAATGGAACAAGCGGTTATCTGGCCGTCCAAGGGCCAAATAGATTTATTCCTCCGTTAAGGGAATTATTCGACCAATAAAGCCTATTTGACGATTGAACAACACAGTTTTTAACTATCTATTGAATAAACCCTATCCGTCTGTTTATCTGAGGATTGAAAAATCGGCCCTTAGTAAAACTTAAAAAAAAAAATATGTACGCTACGTTGTCTGGTAATAGTATCACAAAAAATTAAACCCTGTGGTCTCTCTGTTTAGTGAAACCATAGATTTTTTTTTTTTTGGTTCTTTTCGTCCCTCTTTGGGACGAAACCATAGATAATTTAGAATGTTACTGTCAAGTGTCAAATTTTGGCGGTATTTTACTTGTCTTTCATAAATAGTCTTTCCCAAAGAGTAAAATAATAAACAGGGGTTTTTCCATAATCTAGTTTTGTTTAGTAGTTTCGAGTTTGTTTGCTCATGCTGACCTAATAAAGTTCTCGGTGTATTTATAGTGTATTCATTTACATCGGTAGTGCAATGTATACAACAAGATCAACAAGGGTAGCACAAACTATGTGTGTGGCAGAAACACTTTGTAAAAGATATATCAATGATTAGCATTGGCTCAAAGTGATCTTACCCCTCGTGGTTTTAGGCCGACGAAGTTACCACAGGAATAATCACGAAAAGTTTACGAAGGTTTGTACGTTATCATTAACGAATGGTGTGAAACTAGTAAATTTCAATACAAGACACTCAAGTTTTCCTTGCCAACTTTGTGTTTACCTGAGCAGGCCGACCAACTTCGCTATTTATTTATACAAGCCTGTCAATAAAGTTTAAATGGTAGGTACTAATGTACATTGTTTTTTTCAGATGACTCTCAGAAATGTGATCGTATTGATGGAAAATGAAACAAAAACCATACTTATATGCCTGCCTGCCTGGTATGACTGATATTTCAATTAACTATCTTTAAGCTTAAAATATTAATGTGAATATTAAAATACAAACTTGTGTTTTAGATACCTGAATGCCGTGCCTTTGAATTAGAAAATTGGGCCTGAGTTGACAGAAAAAAGAAATAGGTTGCGGCCACTTTTGATTTACATATTCAGATATGTTAGTTTTTGTGATCCACATGCAAAATATACGCTTTGATGTGAAGTTTCAGCCTGTATTACCTAAGTATTTGTGATATTAGTAATATGTTTATTATTATGTCTGCAATTTACTGTTCACATAAAATATACATGATAATATGTTGTCATTTACTAGCATTAAACTGTCATAATAATTAGAAAAAATTCAGCAATATTTGATTTTATTTATTTAAGGAAACCTTATATTAACTAATATCTTCATCGTGATTTCAATAATTCTGATATATTTTCTGAAATTCCAACTTAAACTCATTTGTTTTTCAATTATCTTACCTTTTTATAGCAAGTTTAATTCAACTGTCATTTGTTCCAGCTCAACATACTGGTGGAAAATATAGTATTTTTGTCCTACTCTGGACAAAAATACTATATTTTTTTAACTATTGGTACTACCCTCTGAACATCAGGTTCACCATAACAACGGTTTTAGCAAGAAGCTATAGTAACATCAAGATCATACATACTGTCCAAAGATGGCATAACATAAGAAAAACTGGAAAAGTATCGGGGAGACCTTTGCCCAGCTGTGGGAGAAGGTATGGATAAAAAAATGCAATTATAAAAATCTGAATACTTTACATCTCGGTAGATGAGCCTATTGGACCATGCAGTTGCTGAGGATAAAGGAACTGAAGACAGTAAAAGAACACCGCATCTACTTGATTACATCAGTC
This sequence comes from Aporophyla lueneburgensis, assembly GCA_932294355.1. NCBI lineage: Eukaryota > Metazoa > Arthropoda > Insecta > Lepidoptera > Noctuidae > Aporophyla > Aporophyla lueneburgensis. The sequence continues at coordinate 23,513,690 of OW028745.1, read as the reverse complement.
CGGGCTGTCTGTTGATCTTGGCAGTCTGAGGTTAGTGTTCATAATTTCAGACCATATTTGATAAACATAATAGAGCCAAAAAATTGGGACAAGGATACATGGAGTTAAGAAATGTTGCAACTCATTGTACTCAAAATGTAGGAATAATATTGACCGCTTTGATTTATTTGGGCTGGAATTGGACACTGATTGTTAAATGTATTATAAATAAGTCATACTGCTACAGTTTTTGAAAGTATTAAATTGGCTGCAGGATTCTGTTGATAATTTCAATTACATGCTCGTGACATTGAACCACATAAAATGTAATTGAAATACACAAAAAAAAAAAAGATTTGTATGTGTAGGAATGAGTTTAAAAAATGCTTAGTAATAAACGCTTACCATTATTTTCAGCTAGTCGCGATGGCGACGTGCAGTCCTCACACATCCAACGACCCTCCGTTCGTAGCATCAAGAAGTTAAAGCTCGGGAAACAGCAAGCTCAGTAGAAAAATGTATTAGCAAATTTGTTTGATGTGTTACAAATCTTATTTATTTAAGAACACACACAATAAAATGAAACACACAAAGATAGGAAAGCACAAAGGATCTGCTTGAAACATAAGAAATTTCTTGCAGCACATCTGCAATTTGAATGAGAAACTTAGACGCATTGTGTAAAACGGTATACATTATACAGATTTAATTAGGCTATAGCAACCAAACCATACATAGTTCTATCGGCTTAAAATAATAATTGTACTTTACATATAACGTTTATTTACACATATTATGAAAAAAAAAACCATAACATCACGCCTTGTTTCCTCGAAGGGTTGGGCAGAGGTGTACCTTATAGTACAAAAATAAACGAAAATCAATACATGAATAATGTTGAAATCTTGTTAGCAAGGGAGATAAGCAATTTGTGTCTCAACAGCACCCATAACTAGATTATTGATGTTCCTAAATATTTTGTGTATTGTTGTTATAAGGTTTGTATCATGAACTATTGTTTATCCAGAATCTAGATGATAGCTGTTTAAAAAAAAACCTTTAGGTATGCTATTTACATATACCTATTATGTAAATAATGTTAACGAACACATCACCAGTCACTGAATACTTGCTTTGCACAATTTAATGAAGTTGCTCGATCTCACCTCATCATCTGCCTGCCCTTGTCCAACTGTGTTGGGGTCGGCTTCCAGTCTTAACCGGTTGCAGCTGAATGCACGGGTATTTCACATGCAATGACTGCCAATCCGACTCCGACAACCCAGTTATTTGGTAATATGTTACCCCCTCGGTAAGACTGGTTGTCAGAGTTTCGACCTTCGTGATCTTGGTATGTAAAGATGGTCCCCATAGACGGACCGACCGAGGCAAGCGTAGCTTAGCCGGATCGGTCGGACTGTGCGGCTGTTTTTATTTAGCTACAAGCTGCTCGATCTCACACCTCTCAAGTAAGTAGGTACCTAATATTCATTTGTTGAAAACATAATTTATAATTTTGAAATGTTCAACAATGGTTGGAATTGACATTAACATATACTTCATTGGCTAACTGCGAATACGTCATTGCCTTTAGCAATGACTTGAAAGGCTGAAATTAAAAAAAAAAAACTGTCTTGGGTCACCTCACTTCACCCGAAACCGTTACTCACACGGTGTTGTTGCCATAGCAACCACACCGAATGCTTCCTCGACGTGAACACTTCACGCGATTCTCGTCACGTTTTGTCAAGGTGGAGTGAACTCACGCGGGCGCGCTACGCGAGTTTCATTTGGAATGTTGATTTTTGACATACCTAGTAGGTAGATATCAAGATGATGATGATTTGATGAATATTCTTTTATCTATACTTATATACTTATAATATTATAAAGCTGAAGAATTTGTTTGATTGAACGCGCTAATCTCAGGAACATCTGGTCCGAATTGAAAAATTATTTTTGTGTTGGGTAGCCTATTTATCGAGGGAGGCTATAGGTTATATAACATCACGCTACAATTAAAAGGAGCGGAGCAGTAATTAAAAATGTTGCAAAAACGGGGAAAATTTATTCGTTTTGAGAGTTTCCATTGCGTACGCTGCGTAAACGGTTAAATTAACGCAAAAATCATGTGCGACGGAATTGTTCCTTTTTAAAAGTTCTAAAAAAAAGTCCGCGAGGGCATATGTCTATCTTTTAAGGTTGACTCACTATAACTCAAAAGAAGCGAGCAGCAACGAAAACTAGCAGGCAAATTGATGCGACGGGAAGGGTCAGGGGAGCAAAAATTTGACGCGGGCAGAAGCTAGTTAATAATACGATTATAAAGTAGGTGTACATGCATTTAAATGAATGTTTCGAATACTTGCGCACTAATTATTCTCAATTCGATTACGTAATGGCTTCTGCACAAGGTGATAAAAAAAAAGTTGATACCTATTGATGACAGCGTCTAGCGCGCATGCGCGGCTTGATCACGCGATGCTCGCAATTCCGTTGTCATGATAACATACTTCACCTCACGAGCACGCGGGTGACCGTTTTGAACTACTTATTGAATTTTGACATTATTATCAAGATGATGACGATTCGATTAATATTCTTTTTTATTGTTTGCAACCAAATAGGTTAGCTTCAAACATTGAAATAAATGAGTAGGTATCTAATCATTTTGTCTGAACTCTAAATATGTTCAGGCACATGGTCATCAAAAAAAAATAAAAGAAAAAAATATGTATGACATTGATGAACTAGTGGCATAGTGCGCTTGCGCGACGTGAGCACTCCACGCGATTCTCGTCGCATCATCGCATGTATTCTCGGTGAAGTGAACACGCGCAGAGACGCGCTACGCGATAGTCATTTGAAGCGTTGAATTTTGATATACCTAGTAGGTATCAAGATGACGATTTGATGAATATTCTATTATTATAGACAATGAGTTTGATGAGAATGATGGCTGATGATGATGAGTGTTTAAGTGCACATGCACATCATATTTTATCTCTCATCATCGTTACCTTACCAATCAATGCTCAGACTACGAGAAGATTACGACGAAGTACGTCATGGTATTGCATATTCTTAGCGTGCTGGTGTCACCACGCGATAAAGGTTAAATGAGCAGTAAGTAGGTACATAGTTTAAAAAAAGCGGATTAATTGTTGACATCAAAGTGTAGGTACTAAACTGACATTATGCTTGTATGAAAACTGTTGTATTTAGGTAGGTACATATCTACAAGCACTGAAATAAATCCCTGCGTACCTACTAATTATTCTCTAAACCGAATACGAAATGGTGTCTGCACAAGGCGAACAAAAAAAAAAAAGTTGATTCCTATTGATGACAGCGTCTAGCGCGCATGCGCGGCGTGATCACGCGATCCTCGCAATGCCGTTGTCATGGTAACATCACTTCACCTCGCGAGCACGCGGGTGACCGTTTTGAACTGTTGAATTGTAACATAATATTTTCAAGATTGTGACCATTTGATGAATATTCTTTTTATTGATAATAACGACATAAGTAAGTAACTAGGTATATTTTTATCTACAATAAAATGTTACTCGGCACATTTTTGGACGCTGGTTTTGCATTTTCCTAATGTTCTTAGTGCGCTTATGTGACACGTTATAAGTTAAATAAATACCTACCTAGTAAACAAATGTCAATGTGAATATGAGAGCGCCTAGATGTGGGTTCCCACATAGTATGTGTGAGATTGAATTCTGTGCTCCGTCAGTCAGGCACGGCCAGGTTCTTTCATCTTTTTTTAATAGATTTGGGTTAGTAAGAACGTTGCACAATCTTTACTCGAGTCGATCTACAATCGCTTCTCCAAGACACATCGTGATTAGGCCATGTGATTGCATTTACGTACCTATTTAATTTTAATCAGTTTACAGTGGGTTCATAATAACTGACAATGTCGATTCGCATTTTCTGTTGTAGCTATCATACCCTATACCATATGTACAACATATGTCTTACTATATTCATTAATTGTTCGTGCGTGTCGCACTTGTGCGTCAGGCATAAAGGGCTAGTCGAGGAAAAAATAGAAAAAAACAACAATGTCTGAATTTCGGTTTTGCTATTTCATTTGAAAAACTTCCCAAAACAGTAGTAATGTCAAGATAGTTTACTAGCTTTGAAATACGCATAAAATGATCATTAGAATAAGCATAAAAAATATTATCAAAATCTCGATTATGATTGTAAATGTTATGTTTGGTCAATCCCTAGCAGCACTGGGATGACACTGACAGCTCACTCCACGCACCTTTTCACGGTGAGATTTTTACAGAATCGACATGCAGGCTCGGGTCGACGGCGCGTAGTGTTCCACGCGCGCCTCAAAGGGATGTCCGCAATACTGAAGGGGTCTGCTAGCACCGATGCCTGCCAGGGTCGCGAGATTCGTCCGAAAGAGTTACCGTGGCCCTGGCATATGGGCAACTGAAGGAACACGGGTGGGTTTTAGTCAGTAAAAGTCTGACACGCCCAGAAGTCATTTGATGATTTTCCATCCAAAAAAAAAAGCATTGCTGGTAGAGCAGTGGTGGCCAAGAGGTATCGGCCCCGATTTAAGAATTGTAGGTCGTGAATTCGAACCCAGAGATACACTTTACTTTGTGTGTTTAATTTCTTCACCACTGCTCTCAAAATGGTGAAGGAAAACATCGTGAGGAAACCGACATGTCTTAGAACCAAAAATTCGCAGACGCGTGACTCCTCCAACCCGCACTGGGCCTACGTGGTGCATTCCAGCCCCTTCCTTCATTATAGATTGATTATGTATAAGCACATGTTACCAAATATACGAAGTATCACGTTTCAAATAATATTCAGCATATTTAATCATTTTCCTTGAATTTACATACTTAGCTATCATAGTCATGGATGGACAAGGCGAAACTATCTATAAAAATTCTTTGTTGACTACGGAACCCTAATATCTGTTAAAAATACACGTTATATCACGTATACGTTTTAAAGGACACGTGGTTGCGGCTTAATTATATACGCAGGAAACTTTTTCTCAGTCTAAAGCCTAAAAACGACTTTTCATCAGTCTAACCAACCAACCGACTTTATCTAGATTCTAAAATATTATTGACGTGTAAAAGTGTTTGTAAAAACTTACACATAATATGTACCTATCTATAATTCAACCTTTGTAATGAAATGTATCTACCTACGTAAATAATATGGAAGAGAATACTTCCCACAGTTTTATTATTGTACACTAGAGGTATTAGAGTACCAATTTATTTAACAGAGGAGATTTGTAAATTGTTTTGAAGAAAAACGATTAGTCATTTATAGTTGTAACGGGTTTTCGTTGAATTTTAATGTTTTTGCAACTAAAAAGGGATGCTATTATATATGTTTTGTGTTTATCTTGAGAAAGTATGCTACTATTTGTGCGAAAAAACGGACTAACGTGAGGGAAAAACATAAACTGTTATGAGAATTGTACGTTTACAGGGTCGATTTTCATCTTCCTAGCCTTTTCCCAAAATTATAGGGGTCGGCTTCTAGTCTAACCGGATGCAGCTGATTAAGAGTATTTTACTGGGTCATACAATACCCAAGGGTAAGACTAGTTGTCAGACTTTTGGGTTCTATGTTATGGGGGTTTGGTTTCCGCACTTAGTCCTTAGAGTGGACCATTGTGCGTGAGCCATGGCGGCCGTCGGTGTTTACTCCAACCAGCCCACCTCCCTCCAGAAGCTGGTTATGTCTCCTGGTCTGCTGAGAACATCTGTGTAAGATTTGGGTGTCCTGAGGGTATCTGTTCTAATCTGGGTGATGCCTGTACATTCGAAGAGTACATGCGCAACGGTGTCCTCAGCTTCCATGCAGGCCCTGCACAGGGGGCTGTCCGTTATGCCTATTGTGTAAAAGTGTTTGTTTAGCGGGCAGTGTCCTGTGATGGTGCCCGTCATCAGACGCAGATCATCCCTGTCCAGGCGTAGCAGACATCTGGTTAGCCTGCCATCCGGGGATGGCATAGCTTCCCTGAACTGCCTGCAGCCTGGTGCCGAGGTCCACCAGCTCTCTGCTTGTGTGTGGGTAAATTTCTGCAGCCACCTGCGTAGCTGGTTGAAGGGGATGGGCACGATGGGCTCGGGGCCGCAGACTGACGCGCTGGATGCCTTTCTGGCCAGTTCGTCAGCAGCGTCATTGCCTAGTGATCCACTGTGTCCTTTTATCCATTGCAGTGTCACTTTGTTGCGATTAGAAACTGTTACCCGTTCTAATAGGTTATGTATCGTTTGGCTAGGGATTGGAGGACTGAGGCGCTGTTGGAGAGTATGCGAATATGGGTGTCCGTAACTCTTCTGGCTTCTATGGCATACGCCGCCTGTATAATGCCCACGCACTCCACCTGGTAGATGGTGTCGACGATGTGACGGTGGTGACTTTTATAACGGCCCGTAACGACTGTCAAAGACCCACAAATGACAGCCGGGGGCCAACGGCTGAACGTGCTCTTCGAGGCACGGAGAGGTCTTGGTATGTAAGGATGGTCTCCACGTACAAAAATGGTAAGCGTCGCTTAATCTGATCGACCGACCTGTGCGGCTCTTATTATTTAACCATAAACCCCCTTAGAGTAGAACATAGCCAACGATCAAATGAATGTGTTAATGTTGAATTGGGTAGTTTTATTATTCAATATGCATAATTAATTTGATCGGTCCATTATTAAATTAAAAAGTTCACAATCAACCAAAAACAAACTTATCAAATATCACACACACATAGGTACAAGTAGTGAGGTGTGCAGTAACCATTAACCAATCAGCGCTCACCGCTGTGGCTTTTTATCTTCGCGTTAACCCAACACCTCCCATTGATTTCCAATAAATTTAGTCTATTTTAATTAAAATCATTACATCGAAATGAGTTCGCACGTAATTGCTTTTAGTTTGCAGCCAGCATAAATTCAATATGGAGCTTCACGGCCCAATGAAATATGGAAACGAACTAGTTGTTGAACAAAAGCGAATTCAGCTTTATTTTAAAACAAAATCCTATAATGTACGTTTCGTTGATTGTGGCTTTGTTGTACGTGATGCATATTACACGAGAGTTGTGTATCAATTAAGAGATTGTTAAACGATTTCAATGGAGCAGGCGTTTAGTATGGATTTTGTGAGTTAATATGCTCTTTATTTATTTGGGTGGAAATATTACTCGGATTAATTGCCTTGATGTTTGGTCTATGAATCATTACTTTTGGGATATGTCCATAGTCATCATCATTATTTTCCTGCACACGTTGCTTGGTGTCAGCTCAACACGTTTTTTTCTTCCATTCTTCACACTACACTGTTCCACTGGTGAGCAAAGGCTTCCCCCAAATCCCTCCAGACATCGTCTCGTCTCCTCTTGTAGGGCTAGCTTTCACGGCGCCGTCCATGCTCAGGCACCCACTGTGTGCGCCTATTGTGTGTGGGTTGATGTGAAATAAAAAAAATCGGCCAAGTGCGAGTCGGACTCACGCACCGAGGGTTCCGTACACACTTGTAGGTATCCTCGGTTTATGTTTATGAAATTAAATGTTTTTTTTTTAATTTTTATATTTGAGTTGATTGAATGAAAGGTAAATAGCGGTTTACGATTTATGACGTAATAAAAAAAAAAACTACTTACTGGATCTCGTTCAAACTAATTTTCGGTGTAAGTTTATCATAATTTTTTTTTTAGTTTTATCATTCTCTTATTTTAGAAGTTACGGGGGGGGGGGGGGGGACACATTTTACCACTTTAGAAGTGTCTCTCGCGCAAACTATTCAGTTTAGAAAAAAATGATATTAGAAACCTCAATACCATTTTTAAAGACCTATTCAAAAATACCCCACAGGTATGGGTTTGATGAAAAAAAAAAAAAAAAATTGAGTTTCAGTTCTAATTATGGGGAACAGCAAAATTTAATGTTTTTTTTCTATTTTAGTGTGACAATCTTAATGCGGTTTACAGAATACATCTACTTACCAAGTTTCAACAGCATAGCTCTTATAGTTTCGGAGAAAAGTGGCTGTGACAGACGGACGGACGGACAGACAGACAGACAGACATGACGAATCTATAAGGGTTCCGTTTTTTGCCATTTGGCAACGGAACCCTAAAAAGCATAATGAGGTTGCTTTCAGCAACTTTCTGTAACCTTAAAAAAGATAATAATATAGTTGTCACTGTGTACAACGGTTCGGTAGTCTTAGCGAAGTTTCGCGAGTCATAAACCGTTGCTTGTAACAACATTTCGAGCGGTTAACTGTTATAAAAGATAATCGAGTTACGAGCAACTCGACTATGTGGAAGGCTTTTGGGATTAAAGTACTTCATGAAGTGTCTTTCTTGGTATTTGTTCGTGAGGATTATGTAGGATTCTAACAACAGGGTGTAGTAAAAACTAAAACAAACAAAAAACGACTCTCAAAAAGACCAAACAAAGTGATAATAATTTTTTTATTTCGGGTGTCGGTGTCTTTGGATCTGTATTTTTGTTTTTTGCCACCGACTACCTACCCCCCAACGATTCGTTTACCCCTATTGTTATGTAAACAACAGTGACAAGAAGCAATAAAATATCATCTAATACACACAGTAGATTGAATACGTATTATTAAAACTAACATAAAAACTACGGAAGCAAAGTTAATAAAATCTATATGGAACCACCCTTCAGACGTAACCTATTCATTAAAAAACATTTTTTGTAATAACAGAAATTATATCCAAAAAAAAAATTACAGCTTCAGAAAGAAAGAAAGAAAATACGTTTATTTGCGGTAAACATGACGCACAATAAGACCAGAAACATACAGAAATAAAAAATAAGGTGTGGGAAAATATGCGTCACATCCACGCAAAACGGCCATCACTCAGCATAATGCTGTGACCCTATGTGAGACAGAGCCCATGCGCTGGTTTTCAGTGACAGCTGACCGGAACCTTTTTTGAAGTCAGTTAAGAATACTCATGATTACTCATCACGAGGCTATCATCTAAGCATTCTGTTCTGAATTTGATAACTAAGTGACTTTGCTACTTGACGACGTGCTAGAGTAATTGCTAGGAAATTACTTTTGTCGATACGATACGGATCGTGGGAGTATTTTAAGTTGCAGCAATTGTAATTAAAATTTCAGATAAAAACCTTCGATATTTTCATAACCGTAAGGTACAAAAATAATAGTTTAAACCAAACTAAAAAGTAGGAAATAATGAGAAAAACTTGAGATGCCTTTTGTGGTATTTTTTAATTGATATCAAACACTCTACGCTTTTTCCATACATTCCATTCTACTTTTTAGTTTGGTTTATGGTTTTCTTTTAGTGTGCAGTCCTGAAGATCCTGGCCAGGATAATGGCAAAATTTTATGAAATTGGTACTTGGTTAGTGAGCAAAGTTTCAAAATAATCCGACGTTTGAAAGGGGGTAAAAATCAGGTTCAAAGATTCCATTACATGCATAGATAAATACATATGTACATACAAAGCTAATAAAAGCGTGTTAGTAAAGTATATCATGCCATTCCGAGAAGCAGAATTTCCTCATTCATGTCCAGGGTTGTTTCGTGTAGAAACACTTTTGGTATGGACTTTGCTGATAGATACTACTAAGTTCGGGGCGGTGGGTGGTTGGAATAGGCGGTCAAATGTTTATACCTATTGTAATGTGCAAGAGAAAAACGGACCCACTTTATATTTGTGTTTCATTTAATTGTGTTTTTAAATTTTGATTAAATTATTCGTTTAAATTGTGTTTTTATGTCCGTAGAATAATTTCTATCTATGTAATGGAGATTTTTATTTATTTATGAACCAGAAGAACAAGTGAATCTTTGCTTCGTTTCAAGTTAAATTAACTGGCGAAATTTAAGAGACGTGATGACATAATCTTAGTCACATCATGTGCAGACCGCATACAATGTGACCAAGATTTTATCTGAACTAAAAAAACGACAATAAAAAAAAAAGAGACTGTGACCACTGAGTTTGTTTCGGCCTTTCTTCTCAGACTAGTCAGATATGAAACGCCAAGCTCATCTAATAATAAAAATATGACTGCGTATTAAAATGTTTGTAAAACCCTATTTACAGAAATAAAATCATTTATCATTTAATATCCAAAGTTACCCACGTACTTACTTAAAGCGAATTACCCCTTTTGTTGTGGGTGGTAAATCATCAAATTACGTCTCCCGCTCTGGGTGGAGCGAAAGGGCGTGTCAGACTTTTACTGACTAAAACCCACCCGTGTTCCTTCATTTGCCTATGCCAGAGCCACGGTAACTCTAACTCGAACTCGAACATTTCTCTCCCCCTGGCAGGTGGTCCTAGCGGACCCCTTCAATTGTTGCTGACATCTCTTTGAGGCACGGGTGGAAGCGAATTATCCCTAAGGTAATGAAAAGGTATTATTTTGTATTTATAAAAACCGGAAACTAATACGTGGAAGCTTTTCGTTTTGTAATTAGTATAAACAGGAGCTATGAGGCGATGAAAAATATGCCTACGGGTTTCATATAATAGGCAATAAAAAATAATAACCAAATTGCCCCGTTTGATTACGAAATAAAAGACGAAAAAACAAAACCGTTGAAACGTAGAAAAACAATGATGAAATTAAATTACTTACTAGGTAAGTAGGTACGTGAAACGTTATGAATACCCAAAGGCATTTGACCAAACTCATTTAGTCAGCGGATATGAGAACCAAACTAAACATTCATTATTTTTCTTCCATATAAAGTTAAAGGCAACTCATTAATTGGGTTCCACCGTATAAGTAGGAATGAATGAACGGAATATCGAGCATAATGAATGCTTCAGGTATCACTTCAACTGGACACTGTAACCGTATCGAACGGCTTATTCGTTGACTCGCATTAGTTAACTCGCCCGAATAGGGCGAATCGTCAATCTATACTAATATTTTAGAGCTAAAGAGTTTGTTTGTTTGGTTGAACGCAGTAATCTCAGAAACTACTGGTCCGAATAGAAAAATTATTTTTGTGTTGGGTAGCCTATTTATTGAGGAAGGCTATAAACTATATAACATTACGCTACGATTAAAAGGAGCAAAGCCGCAACGAAAAATGAACGAAAACTGGCAGGCAATTTGATGCGACAGGAAGAATCAGGGGAGAAAAATTTGACGCGAACGAAGTCGCGGGCAGAAGCTAGTGTTGTTATATAAGACAATATTTTCTCAAAAAATACGAAACAGTTTTTCTCCAGACCACCTCATGTAGTAAAACCCAAACGAAATTATATCCATCGAGCGAATAGTTCATTAAATTTCGAAATCGATGAACTTATTAGTCGACTCGCCCGAATCGGGCAAATCGTCACTTTGTAGAAAAACTTTATTTTCTGTAGGCGTCACGCACCACATTAATCCGTTTGTGGGCAAATCGATAATTCTAGAAACAATTATTTGCCTATTGGTATTTTATGTTATAAAATTAGTGTATTTTTTTCTTCAGTTTTCGATTCAATTGCCTTATTAGTATTTTGGAATTTTTGATTCGCCTACAAATAAATTAACGTCATGAGTGTCACATATCTTTACATAGTATAAAACAAAGTCGCTTCCCGCGTCTGTATGCTTAGATCTTTTAAACTACGCAATGGATTTGTACCCTGTGTTGCCGGACGTAAACAATAGCACCATCCCATTCATTCCTGTGGGCCGTAGAAAGCGACTAAGGGACTTACTAAACAATGGGCAGCAGCGTTCTCTATGCATCCTACCACCATACTGCGATCGCCAACCCGCCTGCCAAGCGTGACGATTATAGAAAACCCTCTTTTGGGGAGGCTTATGTCCAGCAGTGGACGTCTTTCGGCTGAAATGAAGATGATGAAGGGATTTTAATGCGGGTTTTATCAATAGACAGAGTGATTCAACAGGAAGGTTTTTCTGTATAACCCACGGATAAAGCCGCTGCCAAAAGCTAGTCAAATATAAATTACTAGCTTCTGCCCGCGATTTCGTCCACGTCAAATTTTTGCTCCCCTGACCCTTTCCATCGCATCGAATTGCCTGCCAGTTTTCATCCATTTTTCGTTGCTACTCCGCTCCTCTTGGTTGTAGCGTGATGTTATATAGTCTATAGCCTTCCTCAATAAATAGGCTACTCAACGCAAAAAAAAAAATCAATTCGGACCAGTAATTTCTGAGATTACTGCGTTCAAACAAACAAACTCTTCAGCTTTATAATATTATACTAGCTTCTGCCCGCGACTTCGTCCGCGTCAAATGTTTGCCCCCGTGACCCTTCCCGTCGTTGAATCGAAATGCCTGCCAGTTTTCGTCCATTTTTCGTTGCTGCTCCGCTCCTTTTGACTGTAGCGTGATATTATATAGCCTTCCTCAATAAATAGGCTACCCAACACAAAAATATTTTTTCAATTCGGACCATTACTTCCTGAGATTAGCGCGTTCAACCAAACAAACAAACTCTTCAGCTTTATAATATTATAGTATAGGTTATTTAAAAGTGACGATACGTCCGATTCGGGCGAGTGAATTCGTGCGAGTCAACCAATACCATCGAACGATTGAATTAACTATTCGCTCGATGAATATAATTTCGTTTGGATTTTACTTCGAGATAATTTAATGCATGAGGTGGTCTGGGGAAATACTTTTCCTATTTTTATGGTTGCCAAATGTATTTCTGTGACAAGACTGTAATTTTTAGCAAATCTAGTTCATCTGTAATGCAATTATGATCAGTATTGCACTGACTGACTGCTGAAACGTTAAGCTACGCGATTACCGACAAATGTTTGCACAGATTTGAGTGAATCGGTCCAGTCAGGACTCCTCTACCCAAAATTGTTTTGTCCTTTCCTGTGAAGATCATTAAGGCACTAATCTACATTGTCTTTTCATGATCTCACCTAGATTATATTTAGACTTTAAAATAGGTTTTGTCTCTTGAGTTGGTTTCATTTCATTTTTATCCATAATAGATAAAAAGGCATATTTCCGAGAAAATCAAATTAACAATGTATAACGATCCTCTACCAAATATTGGAAATATGTTATTATTTAATTTACTTTCAACGAGTAGTAACTTTTCTCTCTGCCTAGCAAACTCAAAAACATAGCATTTATTTCAAATAAACCAATAACAGGCACTTTTAAAATGGCAAGGGGTTGAATAGTCAGAAAGATGAAGCTAGTTGACAATTCCAATGACACTCTTTTAAATCAAAATAATGTTACAAAAAATTGGTTACATCATTTTCTCTTGAAATAATAAAGGTGACAACAGTGTAAAAGAAAGAAGAAAGAAAGAAAATAAGTTTATTAAAGACGTGCACGTTAAAAGCGTCCGTAATAAAAATAAAAACAATTCAAAAATTAAAATAAGTCGTGGCAGCTAAGATATTACCAGTCTCTACTGACGGCGTCCGTACACAAAAATGACGTACAGATCAGCAATATTCACCTCAACCATTTTGAAGGGAACTTAGTGATCCAAAACACGCGTCAACTCCAGCGAAACATTTGAGTGAGCATGACAAACTCGGGAAACCGTCGCCTCCTTCTGCGAAGCAGTAATGCTCGCGAACGAGGAGGCGGGGTGCGTGAGGGAGTTGCAGTCTCTGCACTCTCACGTCCCTAGCCACCGCAGGAGGAGACGCCCCGGGCGTCGGGAGTCAATAGCGGACTCTCGGCCACCGTAAGCGCGAGCTTGCGGGCGGCGAGCAATGGTAGCTCGCCGTCCGGTAAGGACCAGGCTCGGGTCGACGAGCGCCTCAAAGAGATGTCAGCATCACTGAAGGGATGCTAGGACCGATGCCTGCCAGGGTCCCCAGATTCGTTCGAAAGAGTTACCGTGGCCCTGGCATATGGGCAACTGAAGGAACACGGGTGGATTAAAATCTACCCGTCAGTAAAAGTCTGACATGCCCTCCCGCTCCGCCCAGAGTGGGAGAAATCATTTCATGATTTCCCATCCAAAAACAAAAAAAAAAAAACATGAAATCTCACAGCTGCACATTCAAGTCAATGAAAGACGTACCCAGTAAATGGTAGCTTTATAGTAGCAACATAGTGATCCCACAATCATGTGCTTTGCAATTATACAATACTAAAAGATTGAATATTCGTAACATGCAAAGACAAGCTTATAATCTTCAGCAGCTGTAACAATATTTTCGAATACTAAACAAAATTGGTTTATGCGACCTTTTGGAGCAGGACAAGCAGTGTTTAGCTTAGCATTTGTGTCAGCGATGTAATCCCCAAACTAAAAATATGCTTAGCTGCGTAGTGTGCAGTTAATAAAACAATTAAATTTCATTTAATTCAGTTGGAGCACGTGGGGAGGTATTTTATTAAAACATTTTAAACATTAAGGACTTTGGCCAGTCTGAAACCTGGTCGCACTAAAAGGTACCTACTTTTATTCCCAAAGATGTCAATCACCTCTTTTACTGATTTTTCCTTACGTACATGTTGTTCTCATAAATATAATGACAAGGTACCGACATGATATTAATATCCTTCAAAACTTCCCTTAGAGAATCATGCCTCATCATCAGCCTATAATGTTTTCACTGCTGGGACACAGGCTTTCTCTCGGTGAGAGGGAGTGGGCCATAATCTACCACGCGGGCCCAGTGCGGGCTGGTAGATGTCACATGTCTTCGAATTTTTGGTTCTAAGACATGCCGGCTTTCTCACAATGTTTTCCTTCACCGTTTTGAGAGCAGTGGCGATGAAATAATTTACACAAAGTAATGCGCCTGCTTGGGTTTGAACTCACGACCTACTACTCGTAAGTCGCGGCCGTTACCACTTGGCCACCACTGCTCTCACAATATACTGCTCTGATGGCTCTTCACTGTAGAATAAAAGATTAAGTTTAAAATTGAATAACCTCCGACCAACATAAAAATCTCAAAAGTAATAAAATATACAAATTGAACCTTTGAGTTTATATAAGAAATTGTATGTAATATTTTGATCAAAGGATCGTAGTGTTGAAACGGCTGAATCGATTTTGATAAAACATATCTAAGAACTAAAACTAAAGGCTTTCTAGCTTCTTTAAATAAAAAAAACCGCACGCAAATCGGTTCATCCGTTTAATAGCTACGGTGCCACAGACAGACACACATAACAGTCAAACTTATAATGCCCTTCTTTTTCTGTCGGGGGTTAAAAAAGAGAGTCGATATCTACCCGTCTCTATAGTATAACTCCAGAAGACATGATACTATGAAAATAACTGAAATAGACTAGCCCCGCGGCATCTACATAAGTGTATTGATGTAATTTTCTAACAGCATATGCTGCTAAACTTACCCGTTCTGCAAGAGCTGTTAAATAACCTTTTACCAATATGATGGGGTCAGCTTCCAGTCCAATCGGATGCAGCAGGATACCAGTATTATACATGGAGCGAGTTTCAATTTGACCTCCGCAATTCAGAATCTGGGTAGTACGAAACCCCTTTGGGGTTTACTAAAGTACTAAGTCTGGTGCCAGATTTTCGGGCTTCTAACAACCCGTAACGATTGTCACAGATCCTCGATGACAACCGGGACCACGGGTTAACATAAATGCTTCAAAAATCCTTAATTCATAAATGCTTCGGAAAGTACATACTTTCCGAAGCATTTATGAATGAACCAGATGTTCACAATAAATGTACGTTAACTTTGTATTACATAATAATGTTCACTAAAACGATTAATGGCCAAACCATTGCGCTTTCTTAAGAACATTCTGTTAGCCAAACAATAAGTGATAAAATCAAAATCCGGAATTTGATTTTATCCGGAAATCCGGGATTGGAGTTGCCACTGAGAAGTCCTAGAGAAAAACCCATTAACACTTTATCTGAACTGGGAATCAAACCCATGACCTCGTGCTCAGCAGTACATAGTAGTAGCTAGTAGTACTATTATTATTGTGGTTTCTTAAAAAGAGCCTGTTTGCCAAACAATAACCCTTTTATTTATAAATGTTGCTTGTTGGGCATGATTATTTTGTCATTTAAACGCCTCTTAACTAAACTCAACGTTTATAAATAAACCCTGCGTGGTCAAAATAAATAATTTATAAGCACTTATAAACTACGAGTAAACCAGATAATCCACAATTACCTAGGCAAATAAAGTCTTACACTCCAATACGACTTCGATTAGCCAAGAAAATGGAGTAAGAAATTCCACGAAGAAAATATAAAAGGTTTAGTAAAGAAGTTTCACGGCGTGGCTATAATGAATGAAGCCGATATGGCCGTAATGAGAACTCAGGTAATACGCGAAGTAGCCGCCCGGTAACCGCAATACGATACATTCATAACGTTGTTATTTTACCCAGATGTAGAATTATGTTTTGCAAGAAGAGGTAGATACTATATTTAGAAGGTCCTTTTTAATTGAAAAATGTGTCAGTCAACTATGTGTCGTAAGCAAACGAAGCTCAAAATTACTTAAATTGTGGAAACAAACAATTTTCATTAAAAATTCTGCCCGAAATTGGATTTTTAATCTGATAAAGGTAGATAAGCAACCTTCCGAGCGAGTGGTGTTCCTTATAGTGCCGGACGTAAAGAATAGTACCATCTTATTTCTTCCCATGGGTGTCATAAGAGGCGACTACGGGACTTACTAAAGAATGGGCAGCAGCTTTCTCTATGCATTTTAGCACCATACTGCGATCGCCAACCCGCCTGCGAAGCGTGGCGATTATGGCAAACCCTCCCAAATTACAGGAGGGCTATGTCTAGCCGTGGAAGTCTTTCGGATGATGATGATGAAGCGACCATCCTATCCCTCGATGCCAATGTTGCTCTAAAAACTGCTAAAAAGACCCTTTTCTCTGATAAACATAGAGGCTGCATCGCCTTTGTTATCTTCAAAGAAAATAAATAGGGCAGTTGATAAAGCACCTCCACCACGCTCATACCACATCCATTAATAAGCCATCCTTATCGGTGCGTCGTCAACTTTCTTCCGTGCACACAAAAGCTCAGTCCGTATCAAACCGCGGCGGACGACGGTCGCGTTTACCGATACCCGTGTGTTACGTGTCGTGTTCCATCACTAGTTACGATATCGGTATAGTATTTTTTTTAAATAAATATTCTTTTTTTAAATTTCATGTCCCCCGATTTCACCTTCAGTGATTTTTGAGAAAGTGATTATCTTTTATTTTTCATTCTATTTATGAAAGTCATAAAATAAGTTTGTGGTTTTAAACGCTTTGTTAATGAATTCGTGGGCTCGTTCGAAGGTGAAGTCGGGTAATTTGGACAAGTACGTGTAGAATTAAGTTTTTGAACTTAGATATTAAGTGCCCTTTAAGTGTTGTTAAGATTCGAGTTCGGGTAATGTGTTATTAATTTCGTAACGAGCTTTTGACTCTTAAGCGAAAATTGAGGTGCAAAATAAATTGCGTTTTAAATGAAGTTAACGTTCTTACTATTTACAATTTGGTTATAAACGTGGCCGCCTTTGATAAAGACGTTGTTACTGGATGTTGTATCTTTAATGTTATCAATATTAAACATTTATTATTATACATATTATTAAGTGCGAGACGACGAGATCTTTGCCCTGCGGTGAGACATAACTGAACAGTTGTAGACTGATTAATAAATACGTATACATTTTTATCATTCAGACATGAACATATTTTTTTTGTTTCGAAATTTGTCTAAGAAAAAACATACATTAATAAAGGTTCCAGACAACATCTATAAGGAAGAATACGGTACGCAAAAGAATTTTATGAAAATTCTCCAACAGTCGTATGTACTAGTGGGTTCTAATCCATTTAGTCCTTCTATGCATTTTATAGTGGATTCATCTAAATAATAACCAGTCTTGAATATTTTACGGGAAAGACTTTGACTATAAAAATACCTTGTATTTTATATAAGGATGTCGGCGGACAAAATTTTTATTTTAAAATAAAAATCAGATTAGCATGCTTTTGTAAAAGCCCATGCAGCAGACAGTTTTGTTACAACTTAAACTGGTTTTAAACAATAGTTGACAATGGACACTTCTAAATTTATTATTATTAAAATTGTTTGAATTTCCCTTTTCGCGTATGTACCTGAGTAACCGCGTTCTTTTAAACTACGCAATGAGTTTTAATGTGATTTTGAGCATTCTTTAGAAAATAGAATTCCAAAAGGTTCGTATTTACAATACATTAATGAGGAAGTGCCAGGACAGACCTCGAAATTAACATTTTTCTTACGTTTTTGTAATTTACATGTCAGGTCAAGCTGTATTTTGTATAATATATATTTCGCGACCGTAACAAGTACAAAGTTACAGATTTAAATCAACAAGACCACCTTCTAAGTTTATATTACCATACCGAATGCATATTTCATAAAGTGATCGCGGGCTACCTTACACACCTAAATATAATTAACAAATTCCGATGCTTTGTCCCGTGTGGTGTCGAACGTAAATAACAGTAGGTACTATAGAACGGGCAGCAGCGTCCTCTATGCATTTTACCACCATACTGCGATCGCCAACCCGTCTGCCAAGCGTGGTGATTATGGCAAATCCCCCCAAATGGAGAAGACCTATATTCAGCAGTGGAAGTCTTACGGCTGAAATGATTAATGATGTTTTGTCAAGTCGATAAACTGCGCAAAGCCGGATGTCTCTAGTCTACTTACTATTATACTTCCTATTAAGTAGCTAGGTATAGACTACTACGTTTTATAACACTCCAGGTAGACATAAAGGGGACACCAACTGCAATAAAAGGGCCGTACAAAGGGATGTCTCGTAGTAATCAGCGATTTCTTAACATCACGCCTCTACCTCCCGAGGGGGCGACAGACCTGTCGACTATACTCACATTTCGACGGCTTGTTTTGATTTCCCCTGTACTAGAGGGCGGGAAAATTGCCATTTAGAACAGCATTCAAATCTATGCTTGAAATCAAGTTTCACACAGTGTATTATGTAAGTATATCACTTTGTATACAAATGTCAAATTGTAATAATTGAATGTTTTGTGGATTATATCAAAATATAAAATTACCATCATGCCCGTATTCCCGAAGGGAAAACACGAGGTGTTGCCTTTACTCACATTTCGACGTAATGCTTTGATTTTCCCTCTACTAGAGCTCTTCATCTTCAACTGTTTCAGCAACAATAAGAAATCTATGCTTGAAGTAAAGTATCAATAAATAAAGGTATAATGCTGTACACATACACGTATATCAAATTATAACATTACATTGCATAGAGGATTATAACATTTATGTTGCTTCAATAATCAAGCTTGTATTTCCTGAATAGTATACAGTTCCTCAATATTTCAACAGCACCTACATATTATGTTTTAAATCCACCTGTAATAGAGGGCGAAAAAATTGCAATTTTGTATAGAAATGTCAAATTGTAACATTAAATTGTATAGTGGATTACTACATTGTTTCAAAAGGCATTGTTGTGTTCGTTGTTAGGGTAATGTTCCGCTCTTAACTCTATTTTAATGACATACTGCTGTACAATTTGATAGACAATTTAAGTTTCTAGTTTTAACACATCAGTTAACATCAAATGTAAATAATAAATTTAGTTTCAAAAGGTGAGTAAGAATTCTTGATGAGAAAATAATCGGGGGTATTTGGCAGGTTTTTGAGTTTTAAATAGCCTTCGTAACTTACATTAAAACTATCGATTTGTGTGGGGTGTTATAAAAAGCTCTGAAAAAACTATCTGGGAAAAATATGGCCGATGTAATCTAGTTTTAAAAATATGATTGACGTGTAAAAGTGTTTGTTCAAACTTACTTGCAGTTATAAAATCATTTATCACTAGCTTTTGCCCGCGGCTTTGCACGCGTGGATGTCGGAAATTAACGCAGGTATTTTTAAATATATTAATTAGGTATATTAATATAATATAATAAAAGTAGCCTAAGTAACTCCTTATTACATCACCTACCTGCCAATAAAAGTCCCGTCAAAATCAGTCCAGCCATTTCAGAGATTAGTCGGAACAAACAGATAGACAGACAAAACTTTAAAAAAATATTTTTTGGTGTAAGTCCCATATTTTCTTTTATATACATTTAGTGAAAAGCTGTTAATTTGAAATTACAAACAGACACTTCAGTTTTATTTATTTGTATAGATTCGTGAATTAAAATACGTACCTTTGTATAGATTTTTCCACTTTAAATAATGATGACCATAAAACCAAAACAAACATTGAGCTATTGTAGTTTCCAATTATTATTCACTTTAATTGCACAATGTTGAGCAAATCATAGACTAGACAATACCATCTGCTATATTCCCGCGCTTTAGATTTGATTAAAGAATCCAGTGTCTTTGTTTAGTTCGTAATTGATTATTATGAACGATTGCAAATTATGTAGAAAGTAAATTCTATTTTTATATTTTTACAGTGCGTTCACCCTGACAATTTTTCAATAAAATTATGTACGAAGTTTATAATAGAATTGTTTGTCAACTAGATGATGGATAGGTTGTTTTTAGGGTTCCGTTGCCAAATGGCAAAAAACGGAACCCTTATAGATTCGTCATGTCTGCCTGTCTGTCTGTCTGTCTGTCCGTCCGTATGTCACAGCCACTTTTTTCCGAAACTATAAGAGCTATGCTGTTGAAACTTGGTAAGTAGATGTATTCTGTAAACCGCATTAAGATTTTCACACTAAATAGAAAAAAAAAACAATAAATTTTGGGGTTCCCCATACATAGAACTGAAACTCAAAAACTTTTTTTTCATCAAACCCATACGTGTGGGATATATATGAATAGGTCTTCAAAAATGGTAATGAGGTTTCTAATATCATTTTTTTCTAAACTAAAATAGTTTGCGCGAGAGACACTTCCAAATTGGTAAAATGTGTCCCCCCCCCCCCGTAACTTCTAAAATAAGAGAATCATAAAACTAAAAAAAATATATGATGTACATTACCATGTAAACTACCACCGAAAATTGGTTTGAACGAGATCGAGTGAGTAGTTTTTTTTTAAACGTCATAAATCGTAAACCGCAATTTACCTTACATTCAATCAACTGAAATATAAAATTTAAAAAAAAAAACATTTATTTTTAAACCGGGAATACCTATAAGTTTGTACGGAACCCTCGATGCGCGAGTCCGACTCGCACTTGGCCGGTTTTTTTTTTAATTCTATTTGTTTTTGCTTGTACTTAGAGAGGAAAAGTAGATAAGGACAGTATATTTTTTTGTGTATTTCTATTTCTATTTCTATTGCGCTGAAAAGGAATGCCCTAGGAGAACATATAGTGATCTTATTGGTGAAGTTCTTCAGAAGGGTCAGGTGCGTAGTACTGGTAACCGGCGTGCGTGTATGACCAGATGTATGAACTTAAACGAGGAAAAACTAGTATATAAGGTTCGTAGCCGAGGTTATTTAGTTTCTGCCTACCCACCACCAAGGAACAAAAAGGCGCGAGTGTAGGTATGTACCTATGTATTACTTTAATATTTGAATCAATAGTAAGGAGCATGTTCTGTGTATTGTCCTGTAAATGACAATTTTAGTTCAATCTAGTCATAAATTAATGCAAATGTTCAAAGCCTGAATGAAGGTTTCATTAACTTCAAGTAATTCCCCACCATTTTAATTTCCATCTCAAAGTAGATACGTACTTACAAGTACGACAGTTCCAAGGTATCAACATAACAAGTAAATTAAGGTAAATAGGATTATCATGCACTAGCTTCTGCCCGCGACTTCGTCCGCGTAAAATTTCTTGTTCCCCCGACCCTTCCTATCGCGTCGAATCGCCTACCCGTGTGATTTTCCCCGTTTTTGCAACATTTTTCATTACTGCTCCGCTCCCCTTAGTTTTAGCGTGATGTTATATATTCTATAGCCTTTCTCGATAAATAGGCTACCAAACACAAAAATAATTTTTAAATTCAGACCAGTAGTTCCTGAGATTAGCGCGTTCAATCAAACAAACAAACAAACTCTTCAGCTTTATAATATTATTAAGTATATTAAGTATAGATAGGTTTTGTAGGCCCACTCTCTCCCTCTCAAAGAGAGGAGGCCTGTGTTCCAGCAGTGGGAACAATAATGCTGATTATGTGAGGTTTATCAGAGGCCCATAGAGTACAGAGGTAGAGGTCAGTGCTTAACACTGCGTACATATTTTACAATAAATGTGAAATTAATATTATGCATCCTTTACAAATGGCCTATCGCCAAAAATTGCAGCAGCTGGTTCAAATTATTTTTCATCTACACAAATATTATGAAGAGGTAAAATATGTTTGCACAAACAGACGAAATTTAGTAGGGTATCATTTCTGGGACTACACGTCTGTTTCAAAAATTCTTTTTTTTGCATTTGATAGCCCAATTATTGAGGCAGGTTATGTATAACATCATGCTACGACCCTAAGAGCTAAGTAAAAACGCTAAGAGAAAACAAAATAATATCGCGGGCGACCGATGCGATTATATTATTATTTATTAATTTTCAAGTAACAATAGACTCATTATTTGGCAAACAATAACACAATAATTGCGATGCTATCCTACTAGTTCATATTATAAATGTGAAAGTGTGTGAGGATGTTTGTTACTCTTTCACGCAAAAACTACTGATCGGATTTGGATTAAAATTGGCACACAGATCGGTTATAACCTTGATTAACAGATAGGTTACTTGTGTCCTGGTAGTACGTGCTCGCGGGATAATTTCCGACCTCCACGCGGTCCAAGCCGCTGGCAAAGCTACGAGTAGTTTATGTTAAAACAAGAAATTTTATTTGGACGTCGCCGCGGCCAGAACTTCATTAATATAATTAAGGTAACTAACTACCCATACTTTGTATTTGGCACGATACAGCGATTTGATTGTACCAGGAGTTTAGTAATGAAAGGAAGTGTGATTTTAAACTTTATTCCTTTGAGTGGTAGTGCAGCTCTATGAAAGAGATCGTACGGGAAAGTTTTCGCTTATTTACTCCTTTTGCACTGCTGTGTTCTGGGTTTAACGGTGTTAGTGAATTACAGGTATCTGCTTATTTATTTTAACTTCTCGCTGACGATAAGGTACAAAGGCGGATTTAATGCCTTCGACATTCTCTTTCAGTCAACCAAGGGTAGTGAACAGATAACATTGCAGGTGCTCCGTTTAAGAGAAGTTAATAATAATAAAACATATTAAGTGACGGCCAATGGTATAAAAGCCAAGACCCTCAACCAACACCTTTATTTTTGTGGGTTGGAAATCATCAAATGACTTCTCCCGCTCTTGGGCGGAGCGAGAGGGCGTGTCAGAGTTTTACGGACTAAAACCTACCCGTGTTCCTTCAGTTGTCCATGTGCCAGGGTCACGGTATCTCCTTCGAACAAATCTCACGACCCTGGCAGTCGACAAACACCTCACCTCGCTTTCAGGCTTCTGATTACCCTCATAACCACTTTCCAAGATGTACAAATGACAGCCGGGCGTAACTGCTTAATGTTCTTTCCGAGGCACGAAGAGGACTTGGTGTATATAGATGTTCACCCATCCACGGGCTGATTGCGACAAGTGTACCTTAATCTGGCCGATCGAACAGTACATCTGTTATTACTTAGACAAAAGCCCATCCACCATTTGTTAATGAATGAAGATTAAATATATCTGTAGGTTATTTGAAATGTTCTGATTTTTTCAACAATTAAAAGGCAAAAGGAGTGTGTAGAGATCGTAGCGGGTGGCGTTCCGTGGTTTCTGCCTACCCCCATGGGAAAAAGGCGTGAGTTTATGTATGTATGTATGTTAAACAATTTCAAAATTAACTACATGATATAAAGAAAGAAAGAAAAAAAATTGTTTATTCTGCACAAACTAAACGCACATTACGAAAAATAAAATCAGATAAATATGGAAAATGCACACGTATAAAGTGGCCAAAAGCCCCGTATTCAAGTAAAGAAAGACATGTGAAGACTCTAAACTTTTCTTAAAGGGCGATAATGACAGACTGATTTATTGATTTATAAATAGGCAGATATGGACTGAATATGGCCAACCTCAAAATATAATACAGATTCGTCACCTGTCACAGACATAGTATAATTAATATTGCAGTAGAATTTTATCATAGAATTATCATGTAATTAAGGTGTCAGTTCTGTTTAATTAGGTTTTATAATTACAAACGGCCGCCGTAATTAATTAATTATTCAAACTGAAATGTGACACAACGGTTTTTTATAATAGTCTACTTTAAGGGATCATTATGAACTCAATACCTATCAGGAAAATTGTAGTATGGAATTTAGTTATTTTTTTATTTTAGATTAGCTTTCGCCAGCGGCATTGCTTGCGTATATGACGGGAACTATCCCACGGGAAATGACTACCGGGATAAAAAGTGTCAAATGTTTTTAATCCAGGTTATGAACTAAATGAGTGCCAAATTTTATCTAAACCTGTTTAGTAGTTTTCGCGTGATTGACTAACAAATATTCAAACATCTAAACGTATAAACTTTCACATTTATAATATACCATAATAAGCCTGTAATGTTGCCACAGCTAGAGCCCAGGCCTCCTCATTGTAAACAGGAGTGGGCAGTAATCCATAATGCGGGCCCAGTGCCGGTTGATACACGACACGACGTCTTCAAATTTATTACAGTAGAATTCGTTTGAATTTTGCTTCGATTTAAGCGCAATATTATTAGCTAATAATATTCCCACTGCTGAGACACAGGCCTCTTGTTTTTGGGAAACCGAAAGGTGAGTAGTACTTCCTCATATTTTATAAGCTATTGTCCGCGGCATCGCTCCCGTAACTGTCGATAAATATCCCATGGGAACGTAATAACGGTATTTGTTAACTGTTTGCGTGACAAGTTTCATTCAGATCCATTCAGCCTTTTTAGTGCCATTCCAGAACATATCTTGTCCAACGGACAAAAATCTAAAAACTTTATAATCGGTATCAGAATCGTTCACCTCATAGTTATTACATATTTCAAAATTATTCAATTTACAGATTTAACTTCCTTACTTGTATTTTAATATTATGTACACATGAATTTTAACATCCATTTTTACAATTTTACTTTCATACTTTTATCAGCTAAATACATAACGAAGCTTTCAACTTTGTATAGGTACGTGTAAATATTAAATATGAATATTTTTAATAAAAGTGTTTTAAAATTGGAACTGCTCCAATTTGACTGATGCTCTCACGTTTATTCGGCCAGTAATTTTTTGATCGTGTCTTTAATACTCAGTATTTTTATATTGGTATATTTCGTATATTCCCATAATTACAATGATGATTTCAGTTCTGTCGAGTGAATCTCACATGGAATGTTTTGAACATGATTTTTTTTGGAGTAGAAATTAAATGTGGGTATTCTGCCTCTTCGGACGAATGAGGAAAATATCGCGAGGATAGTATTGAGTATGAATATCGATGGCTATAAGTGTAGAGAGAGACCAAAGAAACGATGGATGGACTGTGGGAATTATGATACGGATACTAAGGGGGTGACTACTGAAATTAGGACTAATAGAGAAGTGTGGAAGAAAAAGATATGATTCGCAGACTACAAATAAATTGGGATAAGGGTGGGAGAGTGTAGATTTTGCTCCTTATCTGGATCAGAATCTGAGTCATTTTATAGGATATTGATAGATAGATAGATAAATCGCTTAACACTAATCGACTCGATCGAAAATAGACTTTTGGGCTTCTGACGACCTGTAACGACTATCAAAGATCCACCAATGACAGCCGGGACCAACGGTTTGACGTGCTTTCCGAGGCACGGAGGGGTCTTGGTATGTAAAGATGGTTACCCATACAGTAACCAACCGCGAGAAGCGTAGCTTAACCTGATCGATCGATACGTGTAACATTAGTACCGTTATATGTACAAGTATTAATTATATACTAGTGATCGCCCATTGGTCGAAATTTGACCGTACTTCATTTGAATAGAAATACATTATTAAATGAAAAAAATATATATAACATTCAGTAAAACTATAGGCAAATAATATTAAAGACAAATATTCTCGAAAGATCATAGATTTTAAAAATGAAATAGGTTATATATTTATAAAATTAATTTATTACCTATGGTTATACTTGACATTCAGTAAGACTATAGACACAAAATATTAAAGACAGATGTTCTCGATTGGACCACAGATTTGGACCATAAACAAAAGAATATCTATGCATGTGTGTATTAAATACACGGTAATGAATAGTAGTGTGTGTAACGTGTTATTTATTGAAAATAATGTATTTTTACGCATAATTTAAAAAAATATTAGCATTTGTCACCTCTTCTGTGTATAAACTATAAGTGTGCGAAATTACATATGACGATATCTCCAATGCGATTGAGGAGCTAAATCGGGATTTAGATCGCATAAAAAACTGGTCAGATCGATTTGGGGTAGCAGTTAACCCTACCAAGTGTCAGGCTATCATAGTAGGGAGCCCTTACAATATGAGGAAGCTGACTGGTGTAACTGTGGCCTGTAATCTTCGACACTTCCATCATCCCGTTTAGCTCCGATGTCAAGAATCTTGGTCTGCATGTCGACACTTGTCTTGACTGGCGAAAGCAGGTAACGAGTGTCAGTCAAGAAGTCACCGGAACGTTGCAGTCGCTGTATCGGTTGAAAAACCTACTCTCATCATACATAAAAGCAATGCTTGTACAGTCCCTGATATTTCCCATAATTGACTATGGCGATGTGTGTTACTACGACCTGAATGCAGATCTCCTCAATAAACTTGACCACTTTCTCAATAATTGCATTCGATTCGTTTTCGTTTTCGTAAGTATGGCCACGTATCCGCACACCGTTTGCTTTTAAAGTGGTTACCCATTTGTCAGCGCAGAGAGTTGAAATCTCTGACAACGCTGTTCTCTATTCTCGACAAACCCACTTCCCCTTCTTATTTGACCTCTCAAATTCAATATTTATGCTGTGCCCATTCTAAAAGTCTTCGTTCTACCAATAATCGTCTTCTACAGTGTCCTTCTCACCGTTCTGGCTTCATTAATTCTTCTTTCTTTGTCCAAGGGGTTTTTCTCTGGAATGCACTCCCTCTCAACATCAGGACGGCAACCAGTCGCTTATCTTTTAAAATGAACGCTCGTGAACATATCCGTCAGAAGGTGGCAGAAACATACCAACGCTGATTTGCTGGGCCTGCAGTCTCGACATAGAAAGCGACACTATCGCAAACTACCGATCGTTAAATAAAACCGAAAAAATTCGCTTGCCGTAACGATGCCAGCGACAAAATGGAAGTCTCGACATCTGAGATACGGACCAAAGTCATACATTATACTTGAAAAAAACGATGACAGTTAGCGCAAAACGCATTCATAGTTCGGTTTAGTAGCAATGGTACGATATTCGGTAGTCTCGACACTCAAAGTTATTGATTGACATCGACATTTCGATGAACTTTACCGTATTTTGTTAATGTTTACGAGTATGTGTTGCGTCCATTTTTGAAAGCCCGCAAAGTGATTCGTTAGCAACGCAAACTATATGTTTTGGTGTTTGCAAGTGTTTATTAACAAAAATGGCGTACTCGAAGGTGTGACTGTACTAATGAGGCTTTAAGGCCATCTATTTATGGGTTCCGGCAAAACTAGTTACGAACGAGCGTCGCCAACAACCATCGTATTAGAGGGAGCCAAATACATTTAGTATCTTTTTGAAGGGAGCCGATCGTCGTTTTTATATTTAATAAATAACACACAACCGCAAATCATGTTTCCAACTTTATTAAATCTCCATTAAGTATCACCACAGACAATCATCTCCTAATTAGACACGTTCGTTTAAGCTAGAATTTCTACGAGACGTTGCATTCTTATCCACAGGACATTTCCACCGCATTCTGCAGTTTAATAAAATAGCTCGACGTTATTAATCTACACATATAATATTTAATGATTGATGATTATAATAATGATGATATAAATAATACACAACGGAAAATAATGTTTTCAACTTTATTAAATCTCTATTAAGTTTCAACAGTTCATCACACACAATCATCTAACTACACACATTATTTTAATCTAAACACTTTACATGGCACATATTGCATTCCTATCAGCATAACATTACCACACTTTAATAAAGTAGCTTGACAAAAATAATTTAAATATACATAAATATCCAAAAAACTGATATCATGCACTATTACTAAAGGATAGCCGTGAGAGACATGACATAAATTACAGTAGTCAAACCGCAGGAAAACTGAATTAATAAACAGTATTTATCACTTTGTATACAAAAAACATACAACAGCAAATATGTTTCCAATTTTATTAAATCTCCACTAATTATCAACAGTTATGCTCTCTCTATTCAATTAAGTTTCAACAATTCGTCACACACATTAAGTTTCCTGTTGAAACTTAATAGAGTTGTTCGACTTCATCAAACACAATAATATAATAACACACATTCTTTTATACACTTTACATGGCACATGTTGCATTCATAACTGCATAACATTTCCACACTTTAATAAAGTAGCTTGACAATAATAATTTAACTAAAAACATCCAAAAAACTGAAATTATTTTATTAATACACTGTTATTTTATAATTTAAGCATTGCAATCTTAAGTCTAAGCTCCTTACTACTTACAAAAGAGCAACAAATGCACTACATTATGCGCAGACTATAGTAGTTAATACATAAAAATAAAAATCTGGCGACAATATGGGTGGCTTTTCATGTTTTGGTACTTCTTCGTCTCCCTAGAAGTAGCCATACTTGTAGCTAACCAACAATATTTTCTACCTCAAATGTAACCCATGTAGTTAACGTTGGATCTCAAACTAATTGTGAATAAACATTGGTGCCCAAGAAACATTTTCTTTGTTTGTTTTGCACCTGATGTTCTAAACTTCTAAATAATATACCTAAGAAAATTTACCATTAAAAACAACAGCTAAAATAATTAAACAGAACTTGTTAGTATTTTGCACAAGATTTCTTAACCGACAAGAATTATTAAAATTTTGTTTTTGTAATTTAAATGTACTAAATTTGCTTACTTAAATAGGTAGAAAGTACATAGATTCCTCACAACTGTTACAACTGATTGCAAGTTGTACATTCTTTGCAATAAAATATATCTATTCTATAAATGTACTAAATTTGCTTACTTAAATAGGTAGAAAGTACATAGATTCCTCACAACTGTTACAACTGATTGCAAGTTGTACATTCTTTGCAATAAAATATATCTATTCTATTGAAAGATACATAAATAACACATAACCGCATATCATGTTTTCAACTTTATTAAATGTCCATTAGCAGAATCATCTAAGTTTACACTTTCTTATAATTTAGATACTGTGTACATGAGGCATGGTGCACACCTATTGAAAAATCTTTATCAATTGTTTACAGACTTTACAGCAGACAATGACTTAGGTACTACAAATGATGCATCTCCAAGCATAATTCAAGCTGTGGACCCGTAGTTTCACGCTGCCTTAGCCCTCCGACAGCCTTGATATGGCTATGAGACGGCAAATCTCACGCAAATGAAAATCCTTTGGATTTGTTCATATCTGTACATTTACAGAATTACAGTAGAGGTGTTAACCGAGCTCTTAAGTAAACATTAACCATTTCTTCGAATACACAACCTCACGAATCTCTGCAGTGTCCCAAGTGTCTGTACGCAGCTATAATATGATTTAATAAGAAACTACATGAAGTGGAGTCGGCGCATGACTCAAAATGAGTTAGCTGAGTAATAATATGCTGTAACCTTGGCTATTAATGAAAAATTATCATGTTAGATACCACATAATTTGCTATATCAACAAAAAAGACATTTTCCATAATGATCTGACACTTGACAACTTTGGCATTATTTATGTTGTTTAACTGTAATTTTTTTATTGACATAAATACGGGGCTTTTGGCTACGTTGCTTTTGTTACATTTTTATCTTGTAATGTGCGTTTTGTTTGTGCAGAATAAACAATTTTTCTTTCTTTCTTTTTTACAATGTTGTAAGGAGGCAGATTATATTTTTAATAAATTGCTAGCTGACCCGGTAGTAATAATAGATTCTACAAATTTTTCACTCATTCTTTTGATACAATCAAATTCATTGACTTAAAATCATTTCATGGAAAACAAAAACCGCAAAAATTCAAAGTGATAAGTAGGTAAAGTATCGGAATGTTGAAATTAAGCACACACAGACATACTCTTTTTGAATTAACATTTTATTTATCTCATCTTAGTTTATAATCAAATCAAAATATTTTTAATTTACATAAACCTACATGGGCACTTATGAAACGTCAGAAGCTAGGTGCATGTTTCCAAATTGTTGATTTCTATGAAGAAGAACCGGCATGAAACTCCACGGTTACTCTTTTAAAAATAATTGGTGTTTACAATGGTTTCAAATTACAGTTCTAGGGCAGCACTGCGCCCCACAGTGCGTCGCTTGACTCCTGATATTGGCGCTAAGTTTGGTCGCCCGAAACGGTGGCGCCAACACAGTGTTAATATCGAAGGATATCATTACCTTGATTAAGTCTAATCATGTTTTTAAACTATTCACCATCATCATTTCTGCCGAAAGTCGTCCAGTGCTAGGTTCTGTGCATGTACAGGAGGTGTTGTCATTATCACCATGCTTGGCAGGCGGGTTGGCTATCGCAGTATGGTGGTAAGATTCATAGAGAACGCTGTGGTCACTTTCTAGCAAGTCCCATAGTCGCCTTTTACGACACCCACGGAAAGAAATAGGATGATGATATTCTTTACGTCCGGCCGGTTTAGTTCATCTAGCTACAAAAGTTCTTTTTATCTATCCTGTTGATCCTGGCACAAATTTATGAAATTAATAAAAAAAAAACACGAATTATTGAAATAGTACGGTTATGTCGTGAAAATTACTTACACCACCATCTTTTAGGAATTCCTAGAACTAAAAAATAAATACAAACTATTTTCGTATAATAAAGATGTTTTTTCCAAATATAAAGAACAGTAATAATTGAGATAAAAACTATCCTATCTTTTAAGTTGGACCAAATTATAAATAATTAGAAGTTTGTTATGAATCTGTTCAGTAGTTTCGGATTTTACCCGTAACAAACATGATGGCCCGAGATTTATTAAATGTTTATCAGTCCTTCTAAATTTCTTTAATAAACAGTTTCCAAGATAGGGTTTAAAAAGTCACTATACAATTTGTAGTAAAAAAAAATATTTTTTACCAATCAGTGGTCTCCATTTTTTTCCAGAATTCAAGGATTTGTACTTAACGGCTAATAATTGAAGTCGAACTATAAATAGTAGTCTTCGGTAGTGTCTCGGCATCGTTTTGTACGATGTTGCGCGGTATCTCCGATGTAGAGACTTGCTTTTGTCGTATGCATCGGTACGGCAAGCGAGTGTTTTCGGTATTATCTAGTGATCCGAATTTTCGATGACATAGTGGCGGCCGTAAGAATTTCTCCTTGAATTCAGGGAAAATTGAAGAACATTTATTAATAAAGAATAATATTTTTCTAGAAAATTGTGCAGTGAAATTGGAAATTATATCTTGCAAATACTCGTTTTTTTTATGGAATCTACTAAGTAGCAATAACTGTTTTACAGGATTAAAATAACTTGTTATAAATCTAAGGTCATTACAATCTGCATCCTTGCAACACTATAAAACGAATGCCAAACTACGACTGAAGGACATGTATCCATGGTCAGGAATAAATTAAAAAAAAAAAAAATGCCAAACTTGTGAAGTCATGTCTATTTGTTTTCATTGATTTTTTTCTCAAGTGTAGTTTACACATATTTTCATAGATAGCCAAGGTTACAGCATATTATCACATATTATTACTCGGCTAACCCATTTTGAGTCAAGCGGCGACTTCACTTCATATAGTTTCTTATTTAATCATATTATAGCTGTGTACAGACACTTGGGACACAGCAGAGATTCGTGTGGTTGTTGTATTCGAAGAAATGGTTAATGTTTACTTAAGAGCTCGGATAACACCTCTACTGTTAATTTGTAAATGTACAGATATGAACAAGTCCAAAGG
The DNA here is from genome assembly GCA_932294355.1 of Aporophyla lueneburgensis. Taxonomy (NCBI): domain Eukaryota; kingdom Metazoa; phylum Arthropoda; class Insecta; order Lepidoptera; family Noctuidae; genus Aporophyla; species Aporophyla lueneburgensis. The sequence goes on along the minus strand of OW028745.1, from coordinate 23,481,564 downwards.
ATTTTCATTTGCGTGAGATTTGCCGTCTCATAGCCATATCAAGGCTGTCGGAGGGCTAAGGCAGCGTGAAACTACGGGTCCACAGCTTGAATTATGTTTGGAGATGCATCATTTGTGGTACCTGAGTCATTGTCTGCTGTAAGGAGGGCACAACATGGAAGAAAACAGTTTAAACTAAGTGAATAGTGAAAGTGTAAACAATTGATAAAGATTTTTCAATAGGTGTGCACCATGCCTCATGTAAACAGTATCTAAATAGAGTGTGTAAACTTAGATGATTCTGCTAATGGACATTTAATAAAGTTGAAAACATGATTTGCGGTTATGTGTTATTTATGTATCTTTCAATAGAATAGATATATTTTATTGCAAAGAATGTACAAATTGCAATCAGTTGTTACAGTTGTGAGGAATCTATGTACTTTCTACCTATTTAAGTAAGCAAATTTAGAACATTTAAATTACAAAAACAAAATTTTAATAATTCTTGTCGGTTAAGAAATCTTGTACAAAATACTAACAAGTTCTGTCTAATTATTTTAGCTGTTGTTTTTAATAGTGTCTTTCAATTTTCTTAGGTATTTTATTTAGAAGTTTAGAACAACAGGTGCAAAACAAACAAAGAAAATGTTTCTTAGGCACCGATGTTTATTCACAATTAGTTTGAGATCCAACGTTAACTACATGGGTTACATTTGAGGTAGATTATATTGTTGGTTAGCTACAAGTATGGCTACTTCTAGGGAGACAAAGAAGTACCAAAACATGAAAAGCCACCCATATTGTCGCCAGATTTTTATTGTTATGTATTAACTACTTTATAGTCTGCGCATAATGTAGTGCATATGTTGCTCTTTTGTAAGTAGTAAGGAGCTTAGACTTAAGATTGCAATGCTTAAATTATAAAATAACAGTGTATTAATAAAATAATTTCAGTTTTTTGGATATTTTTAGTTAAATTATTATTGTCAAGCTACTTTATTAAAGTGTGGAAATGTTATGTGGTTATGAATGCAACATGTGCCATGTAAAGTGTTTAGATTAAAATAATGTGTGTAATCAGATGATTGTGTGATGAACTGTTGATAATTAATGAAGATTTAATAAAGTTGAAAACATGATTTGCCGTTGTATGTTATTTATATACAAAGTGATGGATACTTTTTATTTATTTAGTTTTCGTACAGTTTGACTGTTGTAATGAACTACAGAATGCATTAGTAATGTCAAATGAATAGGAATGAAACATATGTAAGCAGCATCTAGATTATAAGAATGTGTGTAATTAGGAGATCATTGTGTGAGATGATGATGATACATGGAGATTTAATAAATTTGATATGAAACATGATTCGTGGTTGTTTTTTATTTATTTATAAACAGCGATCGTACGATTCGATCCCTTCAAAAGATATAAGGCTCCTTCTAATGCGGTGTTTGTTGGCAAAGCTCGTTTGCACGTAGATTGTCCGGAACCCATAAATAGGTAGACTTAAAAGCCTCATCAGTACAGACACTCAGACACACTTTTGAGAACCCCCATTCCTCATAATTTTTGTTTATAATTAATTACTTTCAAACACCTAAAAAACTAGTTTATGAAAACAAAAATGGCTGCAAAAACGACTCGTAAACATCAACAGAGCTCAGTTGCGACAGACCAACGACAGTTGATAACTTTGAGTGTCGAGACTACCAAATATCGTTCCATTCCGATCTTCGGAACTTTGTAACGTTTTCGTTTGTTAAAATGGTCGCTATCTATGTCGAGACTGCAGGCCCTGGTTTCGTTTTCTCTTCTACCGATCGTTAGTTCTCTTGACACAGTTTTTTTTATTTATATGTATGTATGTATTTATGTATTAGTATTTATAGTTGTATTTTATACTTGTTTCCGATATATCTATCTCTTTTTTTGTACCTGCCATGTTTTATCTCTGCATCACCCTAAGGTTGACTGCGAAGCAGTAATGCTCGCGAAGGAGGAGGCGGGGCGCGTGAGGTAGTGGCAGTCTCTGCGCCCTCACGTCCCTAGCCGCCGCAGGAGGAGACGCCCCGGGCGTCGGGAGTCGATAGCGGACTCCCGGCCACCGTAGGCGCGAGCTTGCGGGTGGCGAGCAATGGGTAGCTCGCCGCCCGGTAAGGACCAAGCTCGGGTCGACGGCGCGTAGTGTTCCACGCGCGCCTCAAAGAGATGTCAGCAGCAGTGTAGGGGTCTACTAGGACCGATGCCTGCCGGGGTCGCGTGATTGTTCGAAAGAGATACCGTGACCCTGGCACATGGGTAACTGATGGAACACGGGTGGGTTTTAGTCAGTAAAAGTCTGACACGCCCTCCCGCTCCGCCCAGAGCGGGAGAAGTCATTTGATGAATTCCCATCCTGAAAAAAAAAAAAAAAGACCCTAAGGTTGACTGGTAGAAAATGCCTCAGGCATTAAGTCTGCCTTTGTACAGTATTTTTTACTTTTGCATAAAGTTTAAATAAATAATAAATAAATACTCCTCCGTCCGCCCGATTTCCGTAAAAAGGGATCCAAAGTTTTCACTTCACGTATTAATATATAGATACCAGTACAACCATAACAACTTTCACAGAACAAAGAAAACCCGAAAAATCGACCAACACGCATCACATTTGTACTAGTACCTGAATAAAAATTAAAAATTCCTCATTTCACGTGTAGGGTACACAGAATATGCGTGCGTTATAGTTATTTGGGTAAAATAGGTCATTAAAACAAATGGGCCCGGTGCCGAATAATGTTCGCTGTAATAAATAATCAAGCCGCAGCACTGCGGGGCGCTAGTTATGTTGCTATACTAACTTTTATACGGTAAAAATTATCCTTACTATATTAAAAATGTGAATGTTTAGATATATTTTGTTCCTCAGTCACTCAAAAACTTTTAATTTTAATAAAATATCCATAAAATTAGACATATTTGCAAAGTCTACTTGTATGTTTCGTAATTATCTTATTAAAACTATGACAAACCTAAAAGAATTTGAATGAATTAAAGTAGTTGTCGTTAGTTTTTTTTTTTAACTCATTCTGCTCTTTAACAAATAAACTTTTTTTTTGTATGCTATGGATAACGGTGTGAGTTGGACATTTGTATTTTGTACTTATTCTATATGATAGTTCATAAGATTTACTGTGTAACTCTTTGTTATTCGTAATAAATAAATAAAACTTAAAATTTAACACACATATAGTTTATAGGTCAAGTGAGTAGTACTCGCGACCGCCTTGCGTGTATGAACAGATGTATGAACCTAAACGAGTCCAAAAGAATATGTAAGGATTGTAGCAGGTGGAATTCCGTAGTTTCTGTCTACCCCCATGGGAAAAGGCGTGATTTTATCTATAATAATAATAATATCTTAGGACAACCAACACAGCGTTGTCTGATCCCAAACTAGGCAGAGCTTGTACTATGGTAACCAGACAACTGATAAACATACTTATATATTTCTAAAAACATACATATTATCCTCGTCCTGCCCAAGCAAATTAGAACCTGTTTGGTAATTCTGCCCACTGTTCTCTTCAAAGAACAAAGTCTTACAAGTGCTTAGGAGCCCAGAATAATTAGAACAAAAAAAAGGTCATGCATAATATATATATATATTTCTTTTTATGGCAGTAAATAGATCATAGATATATAACCTAACCAATCACAGGAAACTTCAAAAACGACAGCTGGAAGAAAATACAAATTCTAGGCGCGAAAGAATATGTGATTTTTGAAGGACAGTGGGCAGAATTTAGAATTTTACAATATTTTAGATGGGCAGGAACCGTGAAGTATGTTTTGTGGTTTTGAAATCACAATGGGCAGGACGAGGTTATAGATAAATTACACCCAGACACAGAACAAATTATTGTGCTCATCACACAAAGATTTGTCGTGGGTGGGAATCGAACCCACGACCTCAGTCTTAGCAGTCAGGGTCACTAACCACTAGACTAACAGGCCAGTCAGGCCGGTATGTATGTAGATAGTTTATAACCTGGACTAATACATAGGATGGCCTTCACCACTTTTATAGCCATCCACATTCATACTCAAAATGATACTGGGTGTTAGTGTAAACACCGTTATCCTTGAAACCAGTGATTTGGTTTCGTTAATAGAACGTAAAATCAATGAAAAAAAAAACAACTTTTTTTTTTAAAGAAAATCTGCATTTTTCCATAAGAGTATTTTCGCAGTGGCTTATCAATAACCTCGATAACAACAGAATGTTGGACGGACCCCATTTTGAACACGTGTTGAGGTTAATGTAGGTCGGTAAGTGTTGATATTTTATTCAGTCAGTGTAAATTTAATTTAATTTTTAATTAAACTGTACATAAAATTGTGATTAACTTTTTAAATACGCTAAAAGTACCTACCCAATGGTTTGGTTTATTAAAAACAAAATGTTTTCAAATCATTTAGAATCCAAAGCCATTTCGAATTAAATTTACATTTAGACTCGTCACGCAATACCAAAGGTAGGTATTTGTGGCTGTCCTAAGCCAAGATAAATATGATGGGAAAGTTACATCACAGGTAATGTGTAATTATGTGTTGTGTGGACGGGACGGCTGGCGATCGTTGTAGTGATTACGTCACTGATGCGCATATCCATGAATTTGCGGGTGGTCTGGGATAAAATCCGTTCTAAACCTTTTTAGGAAAATATATTTTTTTTTTAACTCACTCTGTTATTTTATATTTAAGTCAAATTACCCATGGGTTAAGTGACAACGGTGTTTACCCTTACAGTCTGTACATCTCGATATTAACAACGACTATACCAATCTTTTCTTGTCGCTGGTACCTGCGAATCTTACACAGCATCACTGCTGCCAACAGCCTTGTTTGCCCCAAGAGTTGGGTACAAGTGTATCTTTCGCACCTAAATCCACATTGCGCCTATTATGTTTTTGTCCCATGTAATAGGGGGCGAGCCTATAGCCATCAACTGGACACAAATTCAGACTCCGGTCTCATCATCAACAGCCTATAATGTTCCCACTGGTGGCACACAGGCCTCCTTTCGGTGAGAGGAAGTGGGCCATAATTCACCACGCGTGCCCAGTGCGGGTTGGCAGATGTCACATGTCTTCGAATTTTGGTTCTCAGACATGCCGGTTTCCTCACGATGTTTTCCTTCACCGTTTTGAAAGCAGTGGCGATGGAAATAATTTACACAAAGTAATGCGCCTGCTTGGGTTTGAACTCACGACCTACTACTCGTAAGTCGCGACCGTTACCACTGGGCTACCACTGTTCTCCGACTCCGATCACTCACTGACTCCGGTCTGTTATTGAGAAATTCCAGATAGAAAATGCCGTAAGCACTTTTTCCGACTCAGGAATCGAACCCAGGACCTCATGCTCAGTAGTAGCACTTACAATAACTAGACCATTGAGGCAGACGAACGAATGTTATTAGCCTAAAATTCGTCACTCCAACGCTGTCAACGGTAATAGCGCAGAGGATCCCTTGACTATATGTTTTGGGACACTAAGGCCTATGATATAAGGTTCATTATCGTTTGCGACACCGTTCCACGTTCAAATTCTGCTGCTCTTAATAATAGCTGTAGCTAATAGTTCATTATAAGTTAAAAACAAATAAAGAACTAAATCCAGATGGACTATGAAAGCTGACACAGAAAACTCACTAAAAGGTCCGCAAGCTTTCTTCAATAATTATTTATTTCACATTTTTATTGGCTGGACTTGTTTATTAAAAGAACTTTTAAATTAAAAGTAGTGAGTTTAACCTAGTTCCATTTATATTATGAATTTATTTCTACAGCTTTGCTAGTGCTCCGAAATAAATGAAATGAAAGTGTGAATGAGAAATTAACTATTTACCGTTTGGAAAAATTACCTTTGTTAATATACTGTTGGATTGTGAAAGGATAATAAATTTTAGTATTGTTAATCTACTATGGCAAATCTCCAAGATCGTAGCTCATAGCATGCCTACGCTCGGCCTACGAACTCGAAGTCTTCGTAGCTGCGTAGCGCTACGCCGTATCTTTGCATATCTATAAATCCAAACATATTCTAAATTGAAGTCACTTTTCGTCTCTCTGTGTAGCCTCGTTTTTCTTCTAGACTCCGCAACGGATTTTTATGCCGTTGTCGGTACTATTTAGATGATGAATTCTGGAAAGTTGATGTGTGTTACATTTATTCATTTTATTTGTAATATTTATTTATTTAGCTCTATCTCACATCTATCATTACACGTTCACTCAATGAGATAAATGCCGCTATAAAAATAATTGTTAGTTAATTACACGTATCACTTATAATAAACAATTCATTTCTTGTGAATTCACTCAGAGTACAAAATAATAAATCCATCCCACTAGCAATGGGGTTGAACATGCGAACTGCGCGTGTCAGCCGCAGCGCCTTCTTTAAAAGATTGGTCCGACCGCTCAGCACCCCCAGTAGAGGCAGCTGCCGACTTCGAAAATCGTACCTGTCTGGGACACACATACTCACCTGTCCTAAAATAACTGATACATCCCACTGCCCTGTCGATGTCAAACTGTAGCTTGCCACAGTCATCACCGTTTCTTACTGTGAGGGAAAGTTTGAGGTCGTCAGCAAACAACAAATATATTTGTATTAAACTTGCATACTATTCAAAAAATATCGGTGCTGTGTCAAGTCATGATTAATAAAATATTTATTTTTATCTTTTTTGGTGCTTCATGGAGGAGTAATAAAATGTCCTTATTGTCTGTTTACTGTCAAATTATCTTATAAGAAAACTTAATAAAAGTTTTCCTAGTAATTGAGTGAGGTCGATAGTCTTGACAGCGATTCCCGTAAGTCACAACTTTTTTTATTTACCCCTAAGTTCTGCGGAACAATTTCTTGGGAATAGTTTGCTTTTTTCCTTTTGACAGACGCCAAGAAGAGTAATAAAACTAAATTATGTACATATTTATACGAAAAAATGAGGAAATTCGTAATATTACTGTGCTCTATATAATTATCTTATATATGAAAGTGTCCTAATCTTTTCCGGGAATTATTCGTTTAATGAAATTGCCCCATCTTATGGTGAACACGATTTCAGTAAATATTTTGCATCCATTAGTGTGTAGGATACTTTTAAACTCTTATTTTAAATTGAACCATATTCTAGATAGAAGCGCACAGAAGAGCACAGCTAATAATAAAATAACAACACAAAAGGACATTTAAACCACTTTCCAAAAACAAACATTTTCAGTAAAAAAAAAAACGTTACGTACTTACTTACGTACCTACTCATTTAAAAACGTTCTACAACCATTAATTTAACGTAAACCTAGAAAGGTTAATTAAATCCTAGTGTGTAGGAGGGCTGTCAATAAAGTGTTGCTAATTAGGGTGCCTGAACTTTTACTCGTGTAAGAGAGCTTGCAGATGAGCGACACTATACGTTGAAAGAAAGAAAAAAACGTTTATTTGCGGTAAATATGACGCAAAGAAAGACTGAACACAAAAAATATGAAAAAGAAAAGATATAGAGATATAGTTGGTGACTGCATTTGTTGATAGTAGACGCTTGTTTTCAGTCATTTGTATTACTACCAACAGTCTCCTGCTGTCGTCGACAAACTGACGACAGTTTTCACCTTATGACTATGAGCACAGCAGACGTATTTATGTTTTTTTTTTTTACTGAATTTCTTACATGATTTATGAGACAGCGCCCATTATGAATGTACAAATTGCTTTTCAAAAAAGCGTAGAATTAAGCAACGAATGTCTGATATGTCATAATAACCTTAGCAACAATCACTGGCAACATACGACGACTGTTGACGACAGTTACCAATGACGTTTGCCAGCCGGTGCTGACCACAGTCGGCCACTACTGGCGACGGCCGTCAACCATCAAAATATTGCTCGTCTGCAATTCCGTAACGTAACAGCTAGTTTAAATCTAACTAGTTTTCCTGTTAATTTGAAGGGGGCAATTAGTTTCTTATCTTCAAGTAGGGGAACGAGAGGGGAAGGGAAATATAGGTTAATTAAAGGGGAATGTGGTAGATTTAATGTGGATAGTGAGTGTAACGGGAAATTGGATAAACATTATGTATTCTGTCTCTTTGATATCATAGATGTCGTAAGTCGTAGGACCAAGTTCTTTGGTTTAATATTAGGTTGGAATTTATCACAATATACAATCTTACACTGAAATATATATATTGTGTACAAGTATATAATATAAGAGGGAAGAGCTCATTGGGCATTAAAAATGGCCCGCATCGTTGTCAAGAGGATGTGTACCCAAAAAGCTGGCAGCATTGCCACGTTGTATGGCAATGCTTATTCTTTAGGGTAAAAATAAGCCAGACCCTTAGGTCACGTGAGAAGTCAACCAACTGCTTAGCTATGGCCCGAAATACTTAACCCTAAGACCCTAGTGTTTCAACCCCAAACAGCTCGAAAATAGATACTATGTTTACCTCCCAATAAGGTTGTTATATTTGTGCCGTTTGAGGTTTTTATGCTCCTAGAGCAAACTTGGTTGAACAGTTTGTACTATTTACACTACAAAATTGGTATGCCAATAAACAGTAATTTATTGTATTTAGAGTACAATCAAAGTTGTTCCGTCCCGTTTGACTTGTTTACTCTGTGAACGCATCATGACGTGAAACGGAGTGACATCTGTCACTTGTCAGTTTGATTTTTTTTTGGTTTGGTCTTTGAAAAATGTCGGTCGAATTTTGCTTGTGCGACCCGTTTGTTGAATTAATCCCTTTGAACCGGTCGTTTTGTGGACAATTTGTCGTGAACCAATTGTTTTGTGTGTAACCAACCCCTTTTGACGAAATAATACGGGTTTAGTTTGGATATATCTTTTGTTTGAAATAGTTTGAGGTTATAGTGACCATTGGGACCGCATGCCTTGGTAGCAGGGCGTATTGGAGCGGCCTGGTATCCTGAATACTGACAGCGTCACTACACAATACAATATACACTCATTTACATACATAAATCCAGGTAGGCTCCAGAGCCAGTGTTCTTCAACCAGGTGAGTCTTTTGAATATCGAATTAATCAGCTCCGCGCACGGCGGACAGTTCGCAGCCACTCTTGCTGCAGGGCCCCACCATCACGTTTCCACTGCGCTAATAAAATCCTATGGCCGGGGCCTTGGCCTGGCGTCGAACAAAACTTTAGCATTTTTTTTTGTCGTATAAACGTATTTTAGCTTTAGACAATGTTTGTAAATTAAGGGGTTTATTAGGGAATATAGACTAAGGCGAAAACCAATTGAGCTGATTTTTGCCCAAAGAATCTGCATTACCGTACAACGTGGTAATGCTGTCAGCCTTTTGGACACCACTTTTTGTGGTAACGATGTAGACGAATTTTATGATGTTCTTGATTCTTTACTTTTCTTATAATATACTGTACATATTTTTTTCTTTGGAATTAGCGTTTGAATTATGTAAATATTTTAAATAATTTATTAATATTCCTGTCAAAATGTAAAACAAAAGAATTGAGGAATAACATTTTAAACAAAACGCAAACTGTTGTGAGGATAATTGTAAATCTAAAGGATGGATAATACCTACGTGGACAAAACGCCTAGGGCTCTGCACAACAGCCCCTAAAAGGGTCGACCTTCAACACCTTCAACAATATAGAAAGTTGTTTATTTGTCTTTAGACTTTAGTCTGCGTTAAAAACTTTGACCACATTTAAATTCAACACCTTCAACAATATAGAAAGTTGTTTATTTGTATTTAGACTTTAGTCTGCGTTAAAAACTTTGACCACATTTAAACTATTGACCATTGAAAATTTAAATAGAATTTTTATACAAGTTTGAATTGATTTCGGTGTCACTTTACAAAAGTAGTTGGATATATGTGTTACGTATGAAATCTACTGAAATCATTGTATTAAAAAAATTCTTTAGAGAGGGTGAAATGGTGTTAACCTTAGTAAATCAATATATTTAGATGCACTTGCACCTCAAATTATATATCAAATGTGTTGAGCGCGTTCTAAGACATGTCGTTTTCTTCACGTTTCTTTCCATCACCGTTTTTAGAGAAGTGATGATGATATAATATACTCTAGTCAAGTACCTGTTAGGGTTCGAATCTATAACCTTATAACTCTTAAGTCACGGTGGTTACCACTGGGCCACAACTGCTCCTGACATTCATTTTATTTGTTTTCTGGGTGGGAAATCATCAAATGATGTCTCCCGCTCTGGGTAGAGCGGAAGGGCGTTAGAGTTTTACTGACAAATTCCACCCATGTTCCTTCAGTTGCCCATATGCCAGGGCCACGGTATTTCTTTCGAACAAATCTCGCGACCCTGGCAGTCCTGACATCCATTAATATACAGTAGCGGTGAGCTAAAAAAGATTTTTGCATACCATCTTTATTTAACAGGTACGGCAGTCTCAGATTGTTGCATAAAAAAAAAATTGAGTGTCCTCACAAAAAATAAATTATCCATCCCTACCTATATACCAGGAGAGGATAACGGACATGAAAGTGGTTCAAGCCACAAGTTTGTTTGAACGTTTCAAACACCTAATGGATTTGGTTTAAATTTTACGTATTTCAACTGAGGAAAACACTTATGATGCCCATGGGGCTAGGAAATTAAGTTTCAAGCAAAAAGGAAAATGTTTTGGAAATTGGTCTTTGGGGGACACCCGAATATAGTCATTAAATATTTATATGGAACGAATTTCGAAACCCAAGTGGGTTTTATTAGCTCTAGCGGGGTAATTGTATAACACTAACAGTACAAATGGCTTTATTTTCACAGTTCTACAACATTAATTGCGTCATTTATACATTATTAAGCTGACAATTTTTTGTCGTAAATTGGTTTTCGATTCAATAGTGTGACACGCAATTAGGGTACGCGTTGTTCTCTCGAATGTGTTATTTATTTATTTATTTTCTAACATATTAAATATATTTTTTTAATATTTTTACAAAAATCTAAAAAAAACATTTAAAAACATAAAAAGTGGTGACCCATCAGCATCGGGAGCAGGGTCCAAGCTGCCGGTGATCAGGGCTCTAGAACGAGGATAAATGATTTTATTTTTGTAAGTACGTTTGTACAAACATTTTTACACGTCGATTAAAAGGAACCTCCTGAATATGCGTGCCGTTTAGGAGTACTGCCTTCTGAATCAAACCCTTGACCCAGACCCAGCCGCGTAATATCTACACAAGCCTCCTGAGGTGCTGTTAGAGGCTCTTCGCTATTAGGCCATTTACAAATAGTGGACATTTTATTACGATTATTGTTTATTTTTTTTAAATCTAATCTATAATTTCTGCCGACGAATTCTTTTATGCCAAGCGAGCTCTTCCCTTTTTCCTATTTATATGTACTTGTACATACTATTTATTTTTGTGTTTGTTTGTATATTGTATAAAGGTTTATAAAAGTTCGTAGCTCGAAAAAAAAAAGTTTTTTTTCCTATCTGCTTTGACAGTTTAAATCAAATCAGGCAAAGCCGATAGGGGAGAAACCATGGATAGGAACACCTTTTTTACGTTTACAATGGTGTGGCACCAAAAATCGAGATGGTTTCTGATTTACTTATCGCCTTAATTCTGTTCTAAGATTATATTAAAATACAACTACATACAATAAAAAGTATTTAATCTTATATTTATCTACACAAGCATGTTAACAAGAAACTACTGTACCCTACTTTTCTCCAATAACTATCTATCCAAAAATCACTGTAACAACATTTCCAAGGCCATAAAATTCCTCGAGACTTATAACCCAAACCATTCACGTGCAAGAAAATTGTTAAAGAACGAAAGTGACCGAAGAATCCTGTACGTTTTTATTAAAGTTCCAATGTGTAATATCTGGAAAACGTCGACAGGTGTAACCACCTGTTAGGTTGGACATCAAATAGACGCGACCTGAATGTAGCCGACCGGTAGTGGAGTTGGACAAAGATATTGTAATACAGCTGGGTAGGGGGACAATATAAAGAAAATATTGGATCGCCGGCACGGCTGGCGTTGACGGGACGTGGTGTTTCTTTGGCAGTTTCTGAACTAAGGATGATGGAAAATGGTTTATTGAAAGCTGTTATTATGTGATGAATGAATGTGGAGGTTGGGATACGATCGCTTCAGAAAGGGAATTAATCTTTCTGCCAGGATTTAGTAACTGTCATTACTATTAAAACGAACTACATATATAAAATGTACCAAATACAGTGTTTATCTATACTTTAATAATATTATAAAGCTGAAGAGTTTGTTTGTTTGTATGTTTGATTGAACGCGCTAATCTCAGGAACTACTGGTTCGAATTGAAAAAATCTCTTTGAAAAACCTTATACATTTTATTCCATATAACACATTCATTGCTTATTTCAATTCATTAATAAATACAACTTATTTACTTAAGTAAGTACTTATTACAATAACAACGATCGTACATACAAAACTTATATGGTTTATTAACAATTATTATTAACTTGGAAGAAATGATTGTCCATTTATTTCAACTTGGTAACTTAACATTTGCTATAGACAACTGCAACTGTTGCTATTTGCTTTTATCTATAGGTACTATATATATTATATATTAATATTATAAAGTATGTTTGTTTGTTTGATTGAACGCGCTAATCTCAGGAACTACTGGTCCAAATTGAAAAGTTATTTTTGTGTTGAGTAGCCTATTTATCGAGAAAGGTTGTAAGCTATATAACATCACACTGCAATTAAAAGGAGCGGAGCAGTAATGAAAATTGTTGCAAAAACGGGGAAAATCGCACGGGTAGGCGATCCGAAGCGACGGGAAGGGTCGGGGGAACAAGAAATTTAACGCGGACGAAGTCACGGGTAGAAGCTAGTAGGTGATAAAGTAGCGCTTTCCTAAATTATTGCATCACTATTTATTTATTTCTCACCACAATTAACATTACAGATGTTATTACACTTGCGTTACGATATGGTTTCGTTTACTGTAGGAGACTGGTGCCTAAGGGCCTGTGTTTCAGGTCACCAGGTCCACCCTCAAGCAGTTAAATACATGTCTTATAAAAAGTTCATTAGAAGGTAGTATGTAGCTCAACATAAATCAAAAATGAGATAGAGAAAAAATACAGCAAAACGGTAAAAGAAACTAAAATCCTATGCACCAAATTTAGGTTGCTTGAAAATAAACGGTAAGTAATATACAGTGGCTGCTACCACTTAACGTCAAGGAAGCCACCTGTCATTTATATCAGAAATAAACAAAATGGAAATACTTCGTATAAACTAATTAGGTGTTCTATTTTATTTTTGATGTCCAGTAATGTGATTTAATTTTATTCATTTTTCCATATAATATATTTGTCTGTATATTGTAACTGAGTATAGACTTGTCTGAAATAAATACTATTTAAAATTGAAATTACATATGTGCCCAATAGTGAGTCTATTGTTACTTGATGATGAATAAAAATGTATACAAGCTTTTGCCAGCAGCTTAAATTCGTAATGTAGTAGTGCAAAATTGTACCAGGGAGTCCCCCTGGTACAATTTTGCACTACTACAAAATTGTACCAGGGGGACTATTGGGATACAAAGTATCCTATGTGGTCTTCCAGGTTAAAAACTCGCCCAATCCTTTCAGCTGTTTTTGAATGATTAAGTAACAAACATCCAAACATCTAATAATACAAAATTTCTCATCTATAATATTAGTAGATTAACTTTCATGACAATTCACAAACCGTTTCCTACGATGCCCACACTTAGCTGCCTAAAATAATTTAAGTTTACTAGTATCAAACAAAAATACAGTCCTTACAAAAGTGACACTAAGCTCTTTGCCGCCACACGTAGGGATGACTGGGATGTAAATATTTCACTAGGACACGTAAGGGTATCTACAGCCTCGCCTTAGGAATACATATTTACGTATCTCACATTTTTTACCTTTGTCAAATGTGTTTCCATATAGAAACATCATACAAATATAGGGGTGAGATAGACTTTGTGGATTCACAGCTATGTACACATATTTTGTGAAGAAACTTTAATACTTACAAGTGTTTTGATTTAGACATCATTATGAATTCCTTAGAACTAGAGTAATAACGTTTAATATTCAATTTACATAGACATACAAAGAATATTTGTAGGCTGTAAATATCTACAAAAACACATTTCAGTCGTAATGGGACCTTAACTTCAGCGTAAAACCAGGTGGATCCGACAAGGTGGTCCGTGAAATTAATTTTTTCATATATTTTTTTGCAATTTCCAGGGCAGTGTGTATTAATAAATAAAAGATTCGACTTAAAGAGGCAAAAGGAGTGTGTAGAGATCGTAGCAGGTGGCGTTCCGTGGTTTCTGCCTACCCCCATGGGAAAAAGGCGTGATTGTATGTATGTATGTAGATTTGCGTCCGCAAAAAATATATGGATTTAAAGAATGATATTATTGGAACTGAGTATTCTGTGAAAAGATCAGTCAACGGGATGAAATAAACTTTTAGGGTTGTATTAATGATTTTCAACCGACGAAAAAAAAACGGAGGAGGTTATCAATTCGACGCGTATATTTTTTTTTTTTTTATGTATGACCACGCATAACTTTTTACATAGTGGTCCGATTGTGACAATTCTTCTTCTATTGGAAAGGGTATACTCCCAAGGTGGTCCCATATAAATTTGGAAAACAAAATCGAACCCTAAGGGTCGGAAAACAGGGGATGATTGATTGTTCACTCACTGATTGTAATGTATAAACACGCATAACTTTATACAAAGTAGTCCGATTTTGATAATTGTTTTTGCCTTGCCAAGTATTATTAGTAAATTAAAGCCACGAAAAAAATATAAAATAAAAACTTTTTAACAAAAAAATTAAACCGCCGAAAAATCATCGCCGACAATCATTGATTTTTCAGCGCCGACTCAAAATTTTAAGGTTTATTATTTTATGCTTTTCAGTTTTTCGGCGGTTTAATTTTTTTGTTAAAAAGTTTTTATAATGATAATAATTCTGGAACTACATATCTGTAACGGTTGAAATCCTTGGAACAATAAGGTCACACCGCGAAGCCTGTGAAACTCCCAGGAAGCTTCTGTGCTTTCGGGTGCAGCTAGGCTGAGTTTGTTAGCCAGCCCACGCACAACGGACCGAATAAGAATCTTATTGAGGAATAGGGACTCCCCCATCATCATACGTGTAACGGTTGTGAATCATAATTTGTTCAGCTACACGTGATATGTGCTGTGGGAAAAGGAATTAGGTGGTGCCATGTAAAGGAGAAGGGGACTTCTGGGCCCAGCAGTTAACTAGTTGAAATGTGTATTAAAAAAACTGTTATATTTTTCTAAAGGAAATCACAGAATATGGTACCTTGTTTCTACCTAGAAAGCGAGAAAACTTAAATTAAGTTAATTAAACTAAATAATCGATTAAATAATGCCTGAATTACTACTAATCGATTATGAATAAATCGGTAAAATCTAAGAATATGTATGCAAGTCGAGTGACAAGTGCATGTGGAATCGATTGAATCGATTTATAGTGAATTTTTTTGTTCAGGCAACACTTGTGCCTGACATCCGTCAGTCACTGACTGACAGATGCAGATTGTTTGTTTTCTTTCGTTCTGAGTGCGCCCGTATTTTCCTTGTTTTATGGTTTAACCCTACGACACCTCGGCTTTGCATATTATAACGTGCTATTTGACGGATCTTGCTACTCTAAATTACCTGGATCTCTATTTTGGACAACTGTTTACGCTTATCGATTGGATATTGACGACATGGATTGCTGTGTAAAGTGTAAACCTCACTTTTACTATAATTCATATAACTTGGTTCCTGGATAGCCAAATTTCACCAAATTTTCAGTGAGTCCTTGTTATTATACCCTTCTTACAAATAAGGCTAGTTTGATTCAGTTAACACCTGGGCCCAGGAATGTATGGAGTCATTCCCTTCTCCTTTAGTCAAGTTCTGATGAGTGTTTTTTTGTTAGCTGCAACAATACGTATTTTTTTCCACTACAAGGAGACGGCAATAGTGTGAGGTCCTTAAATCGAACTGAGGTTCCACGTGTAGTTGTTTTTCAGTGAGTGTATTCACGTACTCAAATCCAAGGGCGCACTACTTCTTCATTGCCGAGAAAAAAATTCCAGAAGTTTGAAATAAGAAATGTTTTTTTAATTAAAATTTATTAACTCACATCTTATTAACATCTTTAGCATCAATCTGGATGATAATTATCATAAAAAAACCGGCCAAGTGCGAGTCGGACTCGCGCACCGAGGGTTCCGTACAAACCTGTAGGTATCCTCGGTTTACGCATAAGGTTTATGTTTATGAAATTAAATGTTATTTTTTTTTTACTTTTTATATTTGAGTTGATTGAATTAAAGGTAAATTGCGGTTTACGATTAATGACGTATTAAAAAAAAACTACTTACTGGATGTCGTTCAAACTAATTTTCGGTGGAAGTTTATATGGTTATGTACATCATATATTTGTTTTAGATTTATCATTCTCTTATTTTAGAAGTTACGGGGGGGGGGGGACACACATTTTACCACTTTGGAAGTGTTTCTCGCGCAAACTATTCAGTTTAGAAAAAAATGATATTAGAAACCTCAATACCATTTTTGAAGACCTATTCATAGATATCCCACACGTATGGGTTTGATGAATTTTTTTTTTGAGTTTCAGTTCCAAGTTTGGGGAACCCCAAAATTTATTGTTTTTTCTATGATATTTTAGTGTGAAAATCTTAATGCGGAGTTTCAACAGCATAGATCTTATAGTTTCGGAGAAAAGTGGCTGTGACATACGGACGGACAGACAGACAGACAGACAGACATGACGAATCTATAAGGGTTCCGTTTTTTGCCATTTGGCAACGGAACCCTAAAAACAAGAAAAACACAAATTTTGTCGACAACTTGCACATCCAATAACAACTTTTTCTAACTACAGGGTTTTTTTTTAACTACATGCGTAACCTCCGTTCGATTTAAGAACCCCACTCCCTTGCCGTCTCTTCGTTAGTGTATGTTGACGATATTATAAAAACAATAATAACTGCATGTCACTGTTAAAATTTACTTTGCAAGTAGAAGTAGAAGGTATACATACGGATTGGTGTACGGTAGGTTGGTAGGTACCACAGCTAAAAAGTGAAAATAAAAATCTTAGTACAAAAAAAACCGACTTCAAAAAAAAAAAAAAACAATTAAAAGTGAAAAGTAACTTTAATTTCGGAAGTCGATGGCAAAAAAACTAAATATATTTATTTATACTGATTTCAGTTCTGATAAATTTAGTTGTAGTAGAAATAGCTGGATAAGTATTGCAAGATAACGTTGGTGAACCAATATATTATATCAATACCTACATTATTCGTAGAACTACTTGAAAATCAGAATATTTCCTTAATATTACAAGGAATAAACCTCCAGTTTAATCTTAGTGTTATCTGCGTCGATAGCTAAATTACAAAGACGTTTGTTCCTGACAGGTAGGCTTATATCACGAATCAGGCTGGTCTTTAGTCCTTCAGATCGGATGGCCTATCAAGCCTCTTTGTCAGTCCCTTCTTTGGCTGTTCGTTCTTAATAGTTCCTTTTATTTTTAGAACGACTATACTTAAGAGCAAACGCGGTCACGTGGTTGTTGGCGCTCATTCTATACAAACGTATTCCTTTTTCATTTTATTTAATTTCGATTTTTTTTATTTATGTGAAATTTTTTTTTAGTTATGTGAAATTAAATAAATAAAATTAGTTGTGTAACTTTAAAACAATGTAAAGTAGGTAATTAGTTGGAAATAAAAGGCTTTTTTATTTTTATTTTATTTATTATATAGGAACCAAAAAACCTAACATGACTGTGGTACAATCTATTGTATCCACGGTAAGAAAATATTTTCTCTAGTGTTATTACCCGGGTAGATAACAGAGGAGTGTCGTACTATGGAAAGAACTTCAATACTCGTGTTTTCTCTTAACGACAGCCAAGTTGCTAAGATACCGACTCTTTAGAAGTCGCTGTCTGCCTCTCGATAAAATGATTATTTGCCAAAGCCTAATCGAAGTAGTGTACTCTAGGTTTAAGAGCCCGTAAACTATTATTGGGAGCAGTCCATTGTTATCGGCCCCGACCTACGTGGGTTTGACCCCAGACATACGCTTGACTTTGGGTAAATTATTTCTTCACCACTGGGTTCTCAAAAGGGTGAAGGCAAACATCGGAAGGAAACCGGCATGTCCGAGAACCAAAAATTCGAAGAAATGTGACATCTACCAACCCACACTGGACCCGCGTGGTGGGTTACGGCCCATTCCCACTCATCGAGAGGAGGCCTGTGTCCCAGCAGTGGGACCATTATAGACTGATTATGTAAACTATTAGCATTTAGATCGGAACAACATTTCGGATCGGCGTGAATTACGAAGTTCCAATTAAATTTTCCTCTTTAACCATTTTAAGGGGACAAGTCCATGTAAAATTTCCAAAAAAACTATTTTTTCGATAATCTGAAAATATAGTATCTTGTGCGTGTACTGACGAGAGGAAAAAGAACAATGTCGAATATTGACGAAGTTATAGCTAATATAATGGAGCGAGCCGGAGTGCGTATTGTAAAGTAGCGAGCCAGGTAATCGGAGCGCTTCAGGTAAAAGGTTCCCGTCCATCAAAATAATTTAAAATGATTAAGTTTTAAAACTGTCGTCACGTGTCCATGTGGTGATAAAATAAGAAATTCAGGACCTTTTATCAACAACTGATTTTAAATAAATCGGTAAGTAACTAAAACTGGTCATTTTCCTGTGCTAAAACTTTAAACGCGATTATCTCGAAACTGTATTTTTTAAAACTGCTCGTGTTGTAACTCAAAAAGTTATCGACCGATTTGTCTGAAATTTGGTGAGGCCTTTTTCTGAATTATTATCGGAAGGATAAACCTAAAATTTCAAATATTTTGCTTTGATAAAATACTTTTTTGGGGTCAGAAATGTCAAAAAATAGCCCCAAATTCTGACTTTTTTTTTCAAAAGCTCATTTTGTATTGAATTTTATCCTTTTTTTCTAATTTTAGAGGTTTATCCTTTCCGTTTATATGTCGTAAACATAAAACACTTTATTTTTTTTATTCAGATCAATGGTTGATGAGTGATAAATAGAGCAGTTTGGAACCTCGCGTCGGAGGGTGGGTTTTAGTCAGTAAAAGTCTGACACGCCCTCCCGCTCCGCTCACAGCGGGGGAAGTCATATGATGATTTCCCATCCTGAAAAAAAAGCAATGTACAGCAGTTATAGGTGCTACTTAAACATTACAAGCAAATGAGGCTCTACGACACTGACTTTAGACTTGGGAGAATAAGTCTCATAAAAAATCTACCTAGTCTTTTCGCAACGATGTTAGGGTCGGCTTTTAGCCTAACCGGATTAAGCTGTACCAGTACTGCCTATCTGAGAGGCATTTTTTCTGCCAGGGTCACGAGATTTGTTCGAAAGAGATACCGTGGCCCTGGAATATGGGCAACTGAAGAAACACGGGTGGGTTTTAGTCAGTAAAAGTCTGACACGCCCTTTCGCTCCAGCCTAGAGCGGGAGAAGTCATTAAATGATTTCCCAACCACAAAAAAAGGGGCAATTCTTATAATTTTAAGAACGTTCACCGATTCATCTCAGTTTCAAGCTGTCAAAAATATTTCAAGTTTCCATGCATTTTTGCCAAGTTATTGTCTATTTACTATCACCGAGCTGAGGCTGCGACTGGATTTTGAACGATTTTAATTACGAGAATTGGCCTTCTGCCCCCCTAGCCAAGTTACAACCGTTTCGTGCCGAATTCCGTTCTCCAATCGGTAACGCCTAGGTATCAGCAATTGTAGAAAACGATAAGTTGGTAGCCATGTTGACGCGCCTGAGTCGGCCGCTTGTTCTACAAAAAGTAACAAAGGGTGTAGCGTTGAACATTGTCGAAAAGATAACAATTCATTCTATCATTTTGAACGATGTGAACTTGGCTCTGAATTTTCTATTCGTTTGTTCTAATCACGTTACTTAACGTTGTGATGATTTCATTCCCATACATTTGATTAGTTTTCGACTAGTGTTAACGGTTGCAGATTATCAACTTGGCTAGGGGTGCAGATCTCCACAACCTAGTGACTGGGTAATACGATACCCCTTGGTAAGACTGGTTGTCAGACTTTCGGGTTATTGACAGCCCGTAACTATACTGTCAGTCTGTCTTCAAATGACAGCCGTGTCCATAATTTTAACGTGCTTTCAGAAGCACGGAGGGATCTCAATGTAATGGGTGATCCACAGTCAATCGTCGGTCAACTTTAGATCGACCCATGCTGCTGTTATAATTTAGCCATGAGCTCCAAGCAAGCAAAATTTTCTGTCTTTTGAGCCAGGCAGCAACAATGTTGTTAACCTTGTATTTAGATCTTAAATCACCTTATTATAACAAGCTCGTAAACCGAGTCTATGTTTATATAAATACTATGGTAAACAAGTAAACAAGCAATTCGAAGTATTGGCGTAAGCAAATAAAAAATTATAGTTAAAAAAACCAAAAAAACACGCTTCCACAGAAAAACTAACAAAAAAGTAGAAAATAATTGAATAAAAAAAAAAGCGTGGAGCGCTCTTTGGGGTTTTTAATTGGTATCGTAAATTAAATAACACATAGTTTAAAAAAAGCGTCGGTTGCTTACCGACGCTTTTTTAAACTATGTGTTATTTAATTTTTTAGTCGGGCTACCTTCACAAGAGTGTTTGTTAGTTTTTTTTTTGCTATTCTGGTAACCCTGTAACGTTACAATAGAATTAGACATGAACAAAGCTAGGTACTCGTAAATCTTCATTCTATGTCTATCAAAAGATTGACATTTTAATTAAGTTAACGGCAATCCTATTTACTTCTCGTGCAAACGGCCTTTAGATCTCCAACCACGATAAATTTTCCATATTCCATACCAACAATTATTTTTAAACACACCTGGCTGATAAAAGCTACAATTCTGATTTGAAAATTAAATAAAAATGGCCTAATAACAGTTATAATATGGGTCGGCGCGGTACTAATTCAATGTAAATCGCTGTGTAGCAATCACGTGGTATCAAAAATTAAAATATTCATGTCGACAGCATGACAATCATGAATATTCACTTAATTACCGGCTGTCACGAATAATTCGCAATGTGAACAACAGTTTTTGGGGAATAGGAGTGTTGGAATGAATAACAAAACTTTCAAAGAAGTTGTACAAACCACCTGGAAAAATTGCTGTTTGAGGGAACGATCATGAATCAACTTTAGAGAGTGTCAATCGAATATTACAACACTATAACGTCCCGTGTGTAGCCAGACGTAAAGAATAGCAATCCTTCCCGTGAGTGTCGTAAAAGGCGACTAAGGGACTTACTAGAGGTTGGGCAGCAGCGTTATCTATGCATTTTACCACCATACTCCGATCGCCAACCCGCCTCCCAAGCGTGGCGATTATGGCAAAGCCCCCAAAATTAGGGGAGCCCTATATCCAGCAGTGGAAGTTTATAGGCAGAAATGATAATGATCACTATAACGTAACAATATCTCGTCTTTATTTAATAAATTTAAGTGGGCAGCACCATGGGTCGTTCGAGGTCGGTTTGAGGATGGGTACGATCCATTACATTGAGACCACTTCGTGCCTCGGAAACACGATGGTCCCGGATTTCATTCGTAGCTGTTTGACAGTCGTAACGAAGGTAGTCAGAAGCCGAATGTCTGTCAACCAGTTTTACCGAGGGGTATCGTATTACCCACCCTACCCAGTTACTGGGTTGCATGGTTGTACAGGTTGGATAGGCAGTCGCTCCACATAATATACTGGTTTCAGCTGCGTTCCGTTTAACTGAAAGCCGACCCTAACATAGATGGGAATAGGCTAGGCAGATTGAGAAGCACTATTCCTCAAAATAATTATTCAAAGTCAAAGTCAAAGTCAAAATTCTTTATTGTGAGACAGTGGTTACAGAGTTGTTATTGATATTTTTTTGTGTGCGCTTGCACTGCTCTACCATGTTTGGCATACAATACAATTACAATACACTAGTTACAGTAGTTTAAAATAAATTGTGAGATGTGCTTTTTGTAACCGGAAGACGTAAAGGTGGAAGGCCTCCCACAGAGTGCTGCTGAGAGTGCTGCTGCGGCTGCTGTGGTGTGTTAGTGCGTCAGGGATATTTGCAGATAATAATGTTGATGGTTTTGCCGTCATTATTAGAAATAGATGTGCATTCCTGATGACTCGTGTTGACGGCAGCACGAACAGTATTCTCAGTGTATTAAAATGTACTATTCTATTCTACAAGGTAGACTGATGACCTTGTGAAGGCATCAGGAATCCGCTGGATGCAGGAAGCACTAAATCGGTCGAAGTGGAAGAGCTTGAGGGAGCCCGAGCGTGAATGGCGTGACGTAAATGTGAGTGGGTTTGTGTGTGGGTGTGTGTGAGGGTGTGCTTATCTGTGTGTGTGTGTGTGCGCGCGTGTGTGTGTGCGAGGTTGGTGGGGTGTCAGTATAATGTGTGCTTTATGATATTACGAAACGTGTGCAAGTAAATTTTCTGTCTTTTGAGCCAAGCAGCAACAATGTTGTTAACCTTGTATTTAGATCTTAAATCACCTTATTGCGACAAGCTCTAAAACCGAGTAAATTTATATAAGTATAAAGGTAAAGAAGCAAATAATCGGTTGGAAGTGTAAGCAAATAAAGCAAATAAAAAGAGAAACATCGAATTGTTTAGTATGCAGACATGTTGAAAAATTGTAGAATTCGTGGAAAAATGGCGCTTACATACGGCGAGCCCTTTTTGTTGACCGCCACATCATTAAGAGTGATTTGTTTGGCTTGACAGCAAGCATGTATTCAGAGTAAACATGGGTTCGCTTTCAGTGTATTTTCTTTGGTTATCAATGTAACCTATTGGCATATAATATATAATCTTCTTCTGGCTAGACTTTTTCAATTATTTTTGGGTCGGTTTCCAAAATAACTAGGTGCAGCCAGGTGTTACGTGAAGCAACTGCCTATCTGATCTCCATATTCCAGTTTCTAGGTTGTATTATACCGCTTCTTATGATTGGTTGGCTTATAATATGATATGTCATACTCAAAATTATGACATTGCATTCACAGCGTTAGTTAATTCGAGCAAACTTTGTGTCAGACATGTAAAAGATACCTTATACTTGTAGAACTTAATTCTTTAGTTGTACAGCGTTTCATTGTCATAGTTGCCAACATTGGTCCGAAATACCATTCCTGTACTGCTCAGATACCATATAAACTTCAATAAAGAAAGAGCATGCGCCATGCAGCGTGCATTCTTTTTAACATAAACTTAAAGTTCGAAGCATTTACTAAAACTTTCAATAGTCGAGGTCAGTACCCGTAATCAATCCGCTGTTTTTGAAATTTTTCGTGATGCAGATAATTGTTACAAATTTTCAGAAACCACAAAATAATATTCGTTTGTTTGCCTTACTGTACAGTGTACATGTCATTAAAAGAATTGAAAAAAGTCGAAACGAAGAAAATTTTATTGCCAACTTTTTATTTTATTTAATTTGATCCTGCAGATTCAATCTACGTACAAAATAATTTGTGTCCGACTGTACGCAGAATTGTTGAGTAAATATTTAAAGGTAATAATATAAAGGTAGGTTACTGTGAGATATAATTGACCTAGTGCACCAAATACCTACATCAACGCAATATAGCCTAGAGTAACCACTTAACATCTAAAAGCTTCTGAAACACGAACAATAATAATATTGAAAGCATTCAAGAACATTGTAACCTAAGTTCAGATAATCTTGTTACTATACCGACCCAGAGTCTGACAGATATTGTATTAAAGTGGAGTTTCTATATGATACTCATATGGAATAATAGCTGAGGCCCGTGGTTTCAGTCGTATAAGTCTCTATACGGATGGAATATAAGATGAGAATAAGAAGTATGTCTTATTGCAGGTCATCTATGTACCAACAATCATTTAAATCCGTTTAACCGATTAAGCGTGAAAGCGTTAGAAATAAACATTAAAAAATCAAATTTTATGTCTTCATACAATTTATTTATTTATACCAATAAGTACAACATCTTACAGTAAGTATTCCAATACGTTGTTGTACATAATAATTAAACCATCTATATATTATAAAAAAGAATCATCAAAATCAGTCCACCCAGTCAAAAGTTATGAGGTAACAAACATAAAAAAATACAGTCGAATTGATAACCTCCTCCTTTTTTTGAAGTCGGTTTAAAATATACTTAAACATAAAATTTAACAATAAACACAAAACCAAAAAAATATTATTTCAAATTTGAATGCCTTCTTCAATGCATCTTTGTGCTCCCGATACAACAATTAGTTTAGATTAGTGAACAACCCCTGATTGCATAGTTTTTATCACTCAACAAAACACCGAAATTTGTATTATATGTAAGTTAGGTAGAGTAGTAGTAGCTCAGTGGTATCGGCCCCGACTTACGAATTGTAGGGTTCAAACCCAAGCAAGCGCTTTACTTTGTGTAAACAATTTAATCATCAAAACATGTTCTTAAAACAGTGAAGGAAAACATCGAGAGGAAGCTGGCGATCCTCGAAATAAAAAAAACTTACACATGTGTCATCTACCAACCCGAACTGGACCCGCGTGACAGATTACGGCCCACTCCTTCTCACTTTGGGATTAATGAATCATACACATATTTCAGAAATAATTTCTCTAAATGATGTTGCATACGCATCAAAATCCATTGTGTACTTTAGAAGACAGACATACATAAAAGGTATTATTTTATAACTAGCTTTTGTCTGCGGCTTCGCTCACGTTAAATTCGGGGTAACACGGTTTCCCTTTCTTGATTTAGAACACAGAAGAAAACTCGGAACAGAATGTTATTTTAATACGCTACTGTCGACGATATTATGTCTTTCCATTTGGGGATAGAATGTAAAGATTCTGGACATTGGACACACGCGATACATACAATTGTCCATGGGAAAAGCACGGCTTTTCTAAGTTCACCCCAGACACATCAAAAAGAAAAAAAAAGTAGCCTATGTCACTCTCCATCCCTTCAACTATCTCCACTTAAAAATCACGTCAATTCGTCGCTCCATTTTGCCGTGAAAGAAACAAACAGACATACACACTTTCCCATTAATAATATTAGTATGGATATCTACACATTGTATAGAAATGTATTTAAACCGTAGGTAGGCTGGTGAAATGTAAATTTGCTGATAATTCGTAGAATGGTTACCACAGTCCTAGAATGGAATAGAAAGTTTTGAACAGAATTCTAATTTAGTTGGTCCCATAAATGGTAGACCACGTGTGGGAAAACTATCTGCAACATAACAAGTTATAAGCTACTGTTTGTACTGATACAGCGATACTATTACTTAGCTCGTCCGCTTGAATACCTCTTTGGAAGGGACTTAATTCACAAATATTGTTAATCTGTGTATTCTTGCTCACTGTGAAAGATTAAAAAATATTCTTAAAACAGTCTTACTGTGAATAAAATGACATTAACAACACTAGGTTTTTACCTAGTGTTGTTAATCACATCATCATCTGTAACAGTGCTAGGTATAAAAAATATTCTAACAAAGATACGAATAATGTTTTCATTATTCGTAAGTATCTTTGTTAGAAAATTTTTATACCTAGCACTGTTGTGCCGTGTGGTGCCGGACGTAAAAAATAGCACCCATTTTTTTTCGTGGCTGTCGTAAAGGGCGACTGACAGACTTACTAGAGAATGGGAACTAGCGTTCTCCATGCATTTTACTACCGTACTGCGATCACCAATTCGCCCACCAAACCAGGCGATTACGGCAAATCCACCAAAATTGGGGAAGACCTATGTCCAATAGTGGGCGTCTTTCGGCTGAAATCATGAGGTTTGAGACCATTTATTCTCATAAGAATTACATTCACTTAAATTATGCTAATAAAAGATGACTGTTGCACTGTCGTGAACTAAGCGTTTGACATTTTAATGATAAATATCTGGACGACGGAGCTTTGCTCGGTATTTTTGGTAAATTGTGTTTAAAATAATAAGTTTATGTTCAAGTTGATTATCGATAAAGTTGATCATTGAAAACACGAATAAAACGACATTTCATAAAAATTAATCCTAGCTAGATCGATTTATCGCCCCCCGAAACCGATATACTAAATTTCATGAAAATCGTTGGAGCCGTTTGCGAGATTCAGATTATATATATATAAATATATAAGTATATACAAGAATTGCTCGTTTAAAAATATAAGATATAACTTAACATCACGCTTCTATTCCCGGGAGAAAGACGACAAAAGGTTAAGCAGAGGTGTACCTATACCTTATATCATTCCCACATTTCGACAGTTATTTTAAAGTTCCATATAACAGGGACCAGCCGATTGCCATCAACCGGACAGACATTCAGGATGTTACCGGAAAATTCCCTATGAAAAAACCCAATAATGACCCGGGAATTATACCCAGGACTTAGCAAGAAGTTAAGCAGTTGCGCTAGCCACCACTACAACAACGACACAGTAATATTTAGACAAAGTTACAAATTCTATCAGCGAATACGATAGTGAAAAGTCAAAAATATATTGGACTAACGTAAGTTACCGAAAACTTCAAATGAATTTTGATAAAAGTAGTTGTAGACGAATGAAATGCCTTAAAATCGATTGCCACTTATCTAGCCCCGACCTTCCCCCGTTCTAGTTCTCAGATAAAATATATGTTCTCTCATACCTATTAACACTGTTTTTTGTAAACATTTTAAAACCCAATTACATTTATAAGAGCAACCGCGGAGTTACTTGTCGACTCTTCTCCATAGAAAACGAACAACTGGAACCGTGGACTTAGCTTATAACGTTTCATAAGTGGCCATGTAAGTTTTCTATACTATATATTATACTAGCTTTTGCCAGCGGCTTCACCCGCGTGGAGGTCCGATATTATCCCGCGGGAACATACTACCGGGATAAAAAGTATCCTATGTCCTTTCTCAGGCTCTAAACTATCTGTGTGCCAAATTTCATTTAAATCGGTTTAGTAGTTTTAGCAGGAAAGCGAGACAGACAGACAGACAGACAGACAGACAGACAGACCGACAGACAGACAGACCGACAGACAGACAGAGTTACTTTTGCATTTATAATATTAGTTTAGATTTATATTTTTATATCGCACATCCTCTAAAAAACTGTCATAACACAAAAAAAGTAAGAACACACATAAAAATACAGTCATATTACGTTTTTCATTTTCTATCAATCGCAAAGACCTCCGTAATTGTAGTATGAAAAAAGCTACTAGATGGAGTGAGTGTCCGTATCGGCTTCGGCTTTTAAAAAAATCGGTTTTTTCTCAAAACTTGTTTTCAGCGTGTTACGACAGTTTTTTAGAGGATGTGCGATATATTATATATTAATAGTATAAAGCTGAAGAGTTTGTTTGATTGAACGCGCTACTCTCACGAACTACAGATTGAAATTGAAATAATATTTTTGTGATGGGTAGCCCATTTATTGACAAAGGCTATAGGCTATATAACATCACGCTATGGTCAAAAGGAGCGAAGCAGCAAATGAAAAATGGACGAAAACTGGCAGGCAATTCGATGCGACGCGACGGGAAGGGGAGCGAAAATTTGACGCGGACGAAGTGGCGGGCAGAAGTTAGTGTGAAATAAAGTATTTTGATTTTGAAATGGGAACGTAAAGAACAAAACCGTTTCAAAACAGTAACTGAATCATCCATTCATTGTTTAACCTGTGTTTTACGCGTTTGGTTTCGCTTCTTCAATCGCTCACACAATAATTTCGTACTTGATATTATTTGCTTTTAATATAACCATACCGTTCTGTATAAAGGCTTCGCAAATGACGCCGTTTGTATTAAAGGTGAGAAGTCAAACAGCAGGTCTATTCTGTAGAAATCTCACCTTGAAAACTTAAGTGAAGTAAGCTCGAAGTGATTTGTCATACCGTGGGATCAGCCGACCTATTCTGTTAAAATCTCACCGTGAGAACTTAGGTGAAGTGACATAAAAGTGAGCTGTCATGCCGTCTGATGCTGGGGATTGACACTAATGACAACTCACTCTAAGCTCACTTCACCCTAGATATCACGGTGTGATTTTACAGAATAGCACTACAGGATACTAGGGATTGTCACTAGTGACAGCTCACTTTAAACTCAGTTCATCTATTGTAATCAAGGAAAGTTTTTGCAGAATAGATCAACTGTAGTTTGATTTTGTATGTTGTGGGAAAATAACATTTTGGGGATCATTATTTAAGAAAATTATTAGTGTGTTCGTGGGAGTTTCCTATGATATGGGGTATAGTGTTATCCAATAACTGAGTCGTAGAGGTCAGATGGCGACCCAAACATAGTTCGGAAAAGGCTAAGCAGATTGATATTTGACCTTCTCTATGGTTTGATTTTATGAATAGATCAAAATAAATTAAGGACTCAAACGTATCAAACACAAAACTAAACATAAATTCATTTAATATAATTTATTTTAAATTTTATGTTTTTTTATTGTCTTGTAGGTTCATATCTGCAAGTGTAATCTTACCAGAACGTCTGCCAGGCCAATTCCGGTATTTTAAGACACGCAATCTCATCTCAGCGATAATCAATGTCAAAAAGTTGTCAAAAAACTAAGAGTAGATAAAAAATCGCAATTATTTAAATATTGTGACACTCTTACACTTCGCTATTATTATGATAAACTAAGAACTTCGTAACGATCCTTTAGTCATTCAATGTAAGGTTCATTTTCAGCCAAAAATAGATCTTTCCTTTGACGAGGGATACAAAACTGTCACCAAACTGTGGGTGTACAAAACTACCTCACAGTATTTCGAGTACATATTACACAGAAAATCTTGTACATATGTATAAAGGAGTTTACCCACTTCATCGTCTCATATCATGACCGTGCTAGGAACTTATCAGCCACGGGAAAAAAACATGACCTAGACTACTATGCCCACTAGAACATATCAACAGCTTATCATACCTGTGCGTAACGGTTTTAGTGACCGTAGAATCCACGTGTCACCCGCGTATCATACCTGCGGGGCGAGCACGCGCGTACCAAAGACGTGATAAATTATGTCATCCTTTTTCTTCTTTTTTCTTTTTCTGGGTGCGAAATCATTAAATTACGTCTCCCGCTCTGGGTGCAGCGGGAGGGCGTGTCAGACTTTTACTGACTAAAACCCACCCGTGTTCCTTAAGTTGGCTGTGCCAGGGCCATGGTTAATTTTTCTAACAAATCCGTGACCCTGGCAGGCATTGGGACTGGCAGACCCCTTCAATGAAATTATGTTATCCTTACGTAGTATAGAACAAAATCGCTTCCCGCGTTTTTACGCTTAGATCTTTTAAACTAGGCGGATTTTAATACGGTTTTCATCAATAGACAGAGTGATTCAAGAGCAAGGCTGATTCAAGATGTATAATACGCGGGCGAAGTCGCTGGTAAAAGCTAGTGACACGTTCCTAACACGGTCATGGTATGATACGGTGCAGTGGGCATGCTCTTTTATTCCATAACTTTTAATAAAATAGTCGGTGAATGCATGACGCCAAAACAAAAATTGTTGAGTGCTTCCACTAACACGTGTCAGAAGCAATACAGTATCGATACCGTTCTGCCTTTGTTTTTAAATCGATTCACTAGCGTAACATATTCGATACAAAATGCAGCGGGATCGCAAAAATGTGTCAGGGGAAATCGACAACGAAACGCGAAAATATAGATGTAACTTTTAGCTGTATGGATTATAATATACATTGTGGGACATGTTAACGGGTAAAAAAGGTGCGGGATGCATCCAAGATGATACCTGAGCTTCTATTCAGGTAACCTTTAATTTTGGAACTTTTTTATATTAATGTAGGGCACGGTTTATGTCGATAAAACATCGAGAATCATTTATTAACGTAAGTAAATTTAGTATTAATGAATCATCCTACTTCCTATCCTACTTCCTACTAATATTATAAACGCGAAAGTTTGTGTGTATGGATGTATAGATGTATGGATGTTTGTTCCTCTTTCACGCAAAAAATACTGATCCGATTTAGATGAAATTTGGCACACAGATAGCTTATAGCCTGGAGTAACACATAAGGTACTTTTTTATCCCGGTGTTGGTCTACAATAATTATAGAGAGGTAAAGTTTGTGAGTTTGTTTATAGAAAGTAATCTCTGGAAGTACCAGTCTGATTTGAATAAATCTTTTTACATTTGATAGCCCAGGTCTTGAGGAAGATTATAAGTTATTTAACATCACGCTGCGACTCTTAGGAACCGCGCAAACTGAAAAAATTCGGAAAGAGCGCTAAGTGTAATCGAAGTGAAACCGCGGGCGGGCGATGGGATACGACACGACGGGTCGGGAACCAAAATTTCACATTAAATAACACACGCCTTTGCCATCAACTGAGTATAAATACAGACTCCGATAACTACTGAGAAATGACTAAGAAAAAGTCCAATAACACCTTGGCCGACCTCGGAATTTAACTCGAGACCTTATACTTAGAGGCCAGGGATAGGCAACTGAAGGAGCACGGGTGGGTTTTAGTCATTTAATGATTTACCATCCAAAAATAAATTAATAACCATACACTGATGAGTCATCTTACCAGAAAATAAATTAAACAATTATATGCATGGTTAACAATACAAAAATAAACAAAAAAGAACACAGGAATCGATTTTATCGACACGTGCTAACAAATTCGAGCAGATTGATTGCTTCTCCAAATTGTTGGAAGAGCTCATACGGAGCAGGGGGCGGGCATTACAACCTGGTTTATGTGATAATACACATTGGAAGCATCGTAAATTCACATTATGTTCGCTGTCAAGTTATGACACACAGTTTATTCATGAGTTTCGCCATATAAAATACGTCTTTGTCTTAGCGTTGGCTTAAAATGAAGACTGGCATACATAAGCGTGAATCTTATTATATTTTAATACAAAATTATTGATTTATTATTCACCATAACAAGTGCAGCAATGTAGACATATATGGACGTTTAATGTCATAAAACTTTTTGGATGAAACTCCTCTGTTCACGCTATTTGTACTTAAAACATTCTAAAAATTAGTGGTAACTGGTTAATGAGGTTACTGGGGAATAAACGGAGTATGTCAAGAAGTTATAATTAGGGTGTTCGCTGATTGAAACTTGCGAGCATTTGTAAGTACCCTAGGGGTGATTAAAACTCTCGGCTCCCATTAAATGAGGTTCACTGATTTGGTTTTAATCACGTGTGTATTGTATAGCCGATCTTTTTATTTATTTATCCCATTTTACAACAATTTTCAGTGAATTAGCTAGTGTTTCGACCCAGAGTTCGATGAATTATAATCTGTTTCCAACTTAATATGCATTTAATATAATTTTCCTTTACAATAATGGTTGCACAAGATGTGTGTTTTAGGAATGGTGATCGTGTGAATGTATGAAAGAACGTGTAGACGAATGAATGGTCGCGGTGCAAATTCGCTTGCTTGTGACGCGCTAAGACATTTCATACCAGTGCGGTGCACGGACAGCTAGTTTAACCCATTCCTTGTCGCATGAAACACATATGGTTCAGGTTGATTATTTAACTATTGTGTCTACTTTATGGACAGTGAGAGTGTTAACTAAGATTGCTAACTGCAGTGATGAGCAGTGGAAGCCCAGTGGTAACGGCTGTGACTTATGAGTTGTAAAACATTGTTTTGAACCTCGGCGCTTTCCTTTGTGTAAATAAATTATTTCATCACTACTGCTCTCAAAACGGACGAGGAAATCATAGTGACGAGACCTGCATGTCCTAGAACCATTTGGAAACAATTTGAAATGTTCGGATACTGAAATTGTTCATACAAAAATTCAATAAGATTTATGCTATGAGAAGGCATTTTATTGTATCAGGTTGACTGGATTGACTGAGGTAGTCACTGCTGCATCCTAAGTGACGCATAAAATAAATCTACTTAGCTGTTTCCCAACTGCATTGCAGTCGGTTTCTAGTCTAAGTATTTTACACTAGCTTTTGCCAGCGGCTTCGCCCGCGTGGAGGTGAGAAAATATCCCGCGGGAACGTACTACCGGGATAAAAAGTAGCCTATGTGTTAATCCAGGTTATAAACTGTGTTCCAAATTTCATCCAAATCCGTTCAGGAGTTTTTGCGTGAAAGAGTAACAAACATCCACACATCAATACATCCATACATACAATCTTTCGCATTTATGATATTAGTAGGAAGTAGAATTGAGTGACTGCTTATCTGACCTCCAAAACTCAGTTACTTGATATTACGATACCCCTTGGAAAAACTGGTTACCAGAGTTTCGGGCTTCTCCCGTAGGTAACGATTGTCAAAAGTCCAATAATGAGAGCCGAGATCAACAACTTAACGTGCTTTCCGAGGCACGAAGGGGTTATGGTCACCCATCCATGGACTGACCACGGCAAGCGTAGCTTAACCTGATTCATCGACCGGTGTGGCTATTATGACTTAGACCCAAGCCTCTCCTACCACCCAAATGAAAGGTAATAATCATAATAAAACTAATATATAAACTATTAGATATCGTTAACAATGGAAAATGGCCTGAAAGAGCCCTTTTAGTTCATTTTCCACTGTGTTGTTTATAACTACAATTGCAAAGCAAATGTTTGCTGCTAAAAGTAACAGGATTGAAAGCGTTAACACACTTAACGTATCACGGCAATCAACGTCCCGTGTCGAGTTTGTATTACGCTGGCTCCGATTCCTAACCAACCGTCGCTAAGGTTCAACTCTCTGAGAATGAAATCCGAGTTTCGACCGAAATTACGTTCACTTCCTTATCAGTATCACCTTCGGTCATAAGATCAGTTCGGTGCCTTAACTAAGAATGGATGATATGATCTGGCAATCGCACTTACTCCCGATGTTTTTTCTTGCCCGTCCATCGGGCTCCTGATGACCCGTAAAGACTGTCAAAGATCCACGTATAGGTAACATTTGGGATCAACGACTGAACATACTTTCCGAAGCAGGAAGGGGTTTCGGTATAGAAAGAAAGAAAGAAAGAAAATACATTTATTTAGCACAAACTCAAAGGCACACAAAATAATACAGCAAAAAAAACCATAAATTAACAAAAAAGAAAATCCATAATTAGTGTAAAGCGCGATGTTAAAAACTAGCTGCGCAAAAAAGGTTCAGTTCAGCAAAAATGCCAGACAACTAGTGCCTGACGCTGATTTTCAACTGGACCTGAAGTGTGAGCGGACGGATGTATATCAGTTTTATACAAATATTGCAACGTAGCGAATGTATGCATACTTAAATAAAATAGATGAGTAGTGAAATATTGATATATATACTACGTGTAGTAAGTATCTAGTGTAAGTACTTACTATATTAAAAAAAAAAGAATAAAACATAACAAACTAAAATAATTTAACTTTCAATATTAGAGTGTGATATTTAATACAATTGCAAAACAAAAAATTGGTAGGTAAATACATAAATGAGACAAACGCATGATAGACCTTAGATAATTATGTAAGTTCTTAAAGAAAGAAACGCATAAAAGATTCAGTGCAAAAAAGAAAACAAAAACCTGTTTTATAGAATGCGAATCTTCCACAACACAACACTATTACAATTCATTTATTCATCACTTTATCGGACAATACGCTGCAAGCAGCGAAACACGACGGACTATTCGCGGACAGTTTGCAACTTTTAGTGTTTAGTGGTCCACCCATCTGCGTATCACGGACCAAGCGTCGCTTAACCTGAGCCGCACGGCTCTTAATACTTAGCCACAAGTTCCTACTCAAACCATATAGTATAGTACTGTGTTTAAAAGAAAACGCTTTGCCATTACGGATGCTTTTGTGCTTTTTGTACATTTCATGGTTCCTTTGCGGATGTAGGAACCATACATTAGAAAATTTCACTAGCGTAAACCGAAAATGCAGAAAATTAGGTCGCGCCTCATTTTCGTCCACTTTTCACAAGTTAAATGTTTAAGTGGGCGGCTACAGTTTCTTGCCAGCTTGCTTGGCGTTTATTAGAGAATTTATTTTTTTAAGTTCTTTAATTTTTGGTGATTAAGTAAATGGAGAGGTTGTGTTCCTAATTTGAAGAAATATTTTATGCTAAAATGGTCTTGAATGTGACGGGTCCAAGTTTAATATTGTTGGTTTTAAAAGAAGCTTGTACCTGTACTTCTGTGCATACTGTATTAGCAATGAAGCTTAGAGATTCCTTCCTGACAGCAAGATAACAAGTTTAAAAACAAGATTATAGCAATATCACAATTCAAAAGATGAACTTTCTATGTTCATCTTAGACGCCACTGGCAGCATAGGTAAATGATAAGCATTAAGTAAGCGTGGATAAATTTTCACTGCTCCTCAATTAAAAAAAAGAGGACGTAACAATTCATTCAATCTGCCTGGATTGATTGAACTGTATTTTTTTTCAACTATGTATTTTGGAGACAGCTTCTAGTGTAAGGAGAGGTTACTATCAGTATTTTACATGGAGCGACTGTCTAAGTGATCTTCACAACTAACTTGCTGGATAACACGATGCTCTTTGGTAAGACTAGTTGACAGACTTTTGGGCTTCTGGCTACTAGTGCCGACCGTGAAATACCTACGAAACATAGCCGAGACCAACGGCTTGACGTAGTTTCAGAGGCTTTGGTAGGATAACCATCGATAGGCTGTTATTATGTAGTCAGGAGCCCCTCCAGAATTAGCAGCGGCATCTACACCGCCACATGCGAACTACGCATCACACTGACGTCATACAAATCCTGCACCGCGCAACCACGCGCAACATCAATCATTGCGCAGCTGCCCACCAGACACGACACCCATCTGGTCGGACGATCTTCCCTTTTCTATGGAGGTTGAGTGAATTTTATAACCGGCCCCTCATACCTCCAAATTAAAAAAAAAATATCTTACGACAACCAACACACCGTTATCTGATCCCAAACTAGGCAGAGCCTGTACTATGGTAACCAGACTACTGATAAATATACTTCTGTAGCGGGTATGATAAAAACGTAGGCTCAGTATAAACAATTAGTTTATTCCACGAACAATGTTGTTTACAAATAGTGGCTTATCTAGGTACGATGATTATAAAACTACACGATACGTTCCCGGCCAGTTCGTGACGCGAGGTGCGTCACGAAACAAGAAGGATACGTCACCGTGGGGGCGCGAGGGGAGAGGAGCGTCTAGGCTAGGCGAGCTCTTCCAATGCGTGGAAACAGCGGCGCGCTAACGTAGACTGAGGGCTCGAGTTTTTTTTTTTTTTTTTTTTTTTTTTTTTTTTTTTTTTTGTGGGGCATCTCGTAGTTAATCCTGAAAGATTGTGACTACTTAAACGGATTGGGGCCCGGCGAGTTCTAAAAAGTTACCTTTTTAGGCCTCCAGCCGGGGCTTATTATACTTAAAAACTAAAGCGAAAGCTCTAAGGGTTACCCCGAGGGGGGTACGAACCTCGGCTTAGGCAATCGCTGATAGGGGGGGCAGCAAGGGACTGGCTGGATCTGAGTTAAATTATTTATGGACTAATTTAAAGCTAACGGCGCAGCATCGCGGGCTGGCTCTTGCAAGGGTCGGGAGGGACTGTTAAGTCGGGGTCGCGACGACGGACCTCGGCGGCGAGGTCGGTACGGTTTGTGTCTGTGTGCTGGTCTAGCTGTACTGGTCTCTTTTCGACTCTCCTGGAGGAGAGTAGTGGGATCATCAGGATCGGTAAGAATGTGCCGCGAGCGGCGGACTTTGCTGATACGGGAGGGGGTGTAAGTAGCTGCCGCCACAACCAGAGGGTTGCGGTGGGCTACGGCCCTATCGAAGAAGCGCTTCGAAGCGCGTTTTATGTATTGATGGATAGTCGGGAGTTTCATATCTAAATGAAGATTGATATTCCGAACAAACCAAGGCGAGCCTGTGGCTTGACGGAGAAAACGGTTCTGGAGAGTCTGCATCCTATGGATGAATCGGGGCTTGGCATGTGCCCAGACTGGGCTTGCGTATGTCATAATCGGCCTGATACAAGCGGTGTAAAGCCGCTTCTTACACAGAAGAGACAATTTACTCCGCTTGTTCAGGACGCAATGGAGCCTACCGAGAGCGAAAGCGGCCCGCGAGCGAGCCTGCTTTATGTGCTCAGAAAAGGTGAGGTGTTCGTCGAGGATGACACCTAGATATTTGGCTTGCTTCGCCCAAGGGATCTGCTTGCCGAACATTGAGATGGGTCGGGGAGGGGGGTGATTACGTCGAGGTCGGGTGTAAAAGACCGCCTGACTTTTATCGGGATTTACTTCGATTCGCCACTTCCTGAACCATTCGCCGAGCTCGTCGACTGCGGTTTGGAGGTAGCGAACCAGCGCTGTGTCACTAAATCCCGAGAAGAAGATGGCAGTGTCGTCTGCGAACAGAGCTAACCTTGCCTTCTTGCTTCTGGGGATATCGCTAGTGAACAGCGTGAAAATGAGGGGGGCTAGTACAGAGCCTTGAGGGACTCCTGCACGAATCGGGTGAGGGGAAGAAAGTGCCCCTTCGATGCGGTAGCGAAAGGTACGGTTCGCAAGAAAGTCTCGTAAGATGAGCACGAGACGGTCTGGCACTCCGAGTTGGTACAGCTTATATAATAAGCCATTGTGCCAGACTTTGTCGAACGCTTTCGCTATATCGAAGTATACAGCGCCCGTGAACATACCACGCTGAAAACCAGCATTGATATGTTCGACGATGAGGGCTCGAGGCCGCGTTGTCCGTTTATATAGGCGAGGCGGCGGCCTAACGTTGTGTGCGTGACTCACGTCCCGACACAGTAGTGTTGTGTGGCTCGCAGCTGTAGGCGTTCCGCGGTCGGTGGTGCTACAGGCTCCCCCTCTGGATGCGAAGTCGCCCCGACGAGTAGCCAGTCAAGATGAATGTTCCACCAACGAAGCTGGGCGAGACCCGCGTCGCCGTGGTCGTCCTCGTCCACGAGAGGGCGGAGTGGTGCCCTCAGGGTGAGGCCTAGGTTTAGGCGGACGCCCGCGTTTCTTCAGTGGGCGCACTGGCGGAGGAAGTGGGCTTGCCGCATGGCCTTGGAACGGGGTCAAGGCAGATGTATGATACACTCCAAGAGGTTTATCTGGAGCGGTGGGATCTGAAATCAGATAAGATGAAGCACCATGGCGTGCTAGGATTAGATAGGGACCATCCCTGCGAGGACAGAATTTAGCACTTATTCCTCGAGCAGCATTACTGATTGGATGAGCAGTTGCTAATACCAGGTCACCGGGAGTGTAACCGGGATCTTCTCTACGTCCTTGGTCTGCCATCTTTTTCCTGCGTTCTTCTAGATTCTCTCTGACATCTCTAGCCTTGGCCAGCGTATTGGCGAGTAGTAGTAACTTCGGCGTAATTTCAGGCACAAAGTTCTCAGACAGTAAAATCTGACGAAAGTCGTGAGCATTGTCATCCGGAGTACGCAGTTCTCGTGCAAATGTCAAATACGCTGGTGTTTGTCCTGTAGTGAGGCAGGTTGCGGTATTCATCGCAAACCGTATGCTGGGTAACATATCACTCCAACTTCCATGTTCATCTCCCACTAAAATGGCCAGTTGTGTCTTCAAATCTCTGTTTTTCCTTTCCACCGGGTTTGCTGCCGGGTGATACACTGGTGTGAATGTGTGCTTTATTCGCAGACAAAAGGTTAATTGTTGCATTACAGCACTCACAAATTGGGGTCCATTGTCGCTTATCAGGCGTCTGGGCACACCGTATCGAAGGAAAACCTCGTTCATCAAAACTGTCGCACAATTTTCAGCGCTGGCAGTTTCCAAAGCAAATAATTCTATCCATCCAGAAGCAATATCTTCAGCGATCAGTATCCATGTCTTGCCGCTAGCCGTTGACGGCAAAGGTCCAAACAAGTCAAAGGCGAGGGTTTCGAATCGTTGGTTGACGGGCGTGGTTTGGAGCAAACCAGCTGGTTTCAGGTTGGACGGCTTAAATCTCTGGCATGCAACACAGTTCTTAACATATGCTTCGATATATTTTCTCATACCCTTCCAATGATATCGCTTCGAGATGCGTTGATATGTCTTATCAGCGCCGTAATGCCCCGCCAAAGGGTCATCGTGATATACTGAAAGAACGTTTGCCCATTCATGTTGAGGAACTACGAGTTGAGCCTCATCTGAGTCATCCGACGGGTGATATCGGTACAACAACCCGTTGTTCATGACGTACCCTTTGTTGCTCCAGTACACGGCATTATCTTTACGATCTGCATCCTCTAAGGCAGTTACGATGCTAGTGATGTGTTCATCCTTTAGCTGTTCTGCCCTAATTTCAGATGTTGGTCTCTGCGGCATATCCACGGCTATACTACACACTCCACAGGTGTTTTCAGTGCTTTCATCGCAAATAGGCCTGGACAGCGTGTCTGCAACTACATTCGTCCTACCGGGTGTATACTTGATAGTAATATCATACGCCTGTATCTGCAAAGCCCATCTAGCTAATCGACCAGTCGGAGACCGCAACGACATCAACCACCTCAAGGCTTGATGGTCCGTAACCACTGTTACTGGGAGACCTTCGATGTATCCACGAAATTTTTTGATCGCCCAAACTACTGCGAGAGCCTCCCTCTCGGTTGTCGAATAATTGCGTTCCGCAGGGATCATCAGCCTACTGGCGTATTCGACGGGATGCTCGTCCTGTCCCTCCCCCTGCACTAGAACTGCTCCAAGTGCATAGTTGCTTGCATCACTTTTGATAATGTAGCCTCTCGTCTCGTCGGCTTGACGTAGCACAGGAGTGGAGGTAAGACGTATTTTGAGCTCTTGATAAGACTGCTCCTGTTCCGCTGACCAAGTCCATAACACGTTTTTCTTAGTTAAACGGGAGAGTGGTTCACTGATTCCGGCAAAGTTTGGTATGAATCGCCTGTACCAGGAACAGGTCTGCAGGAACGTCATCAGATGCTTCAAATTCTTGGGTGCTGGATAGGCTAGTATTGCTGCTACCTTCTCAGGATCAGCCTTCAGACCCTCTGGAGTAATAAGGTGCCCTAAATACTTAATTGTTGAGCAACAAAATCGGCACTTACTAAAATTTACATGAAGGTTGCTTTCTTTCAGCTTGCTTAGCACCTTACCTAAATCCGTTAGGTGTGCTTGATAAGTAGACGAAAAAATTATCAGATCGTCTAGGTACGCCAGCATCTTTATATTCTCCAAACTTACTCGAATCCTGTCTATTAGACGCTGGAATGTAGAGGGTGCGTTGCGAAGTTTTGGACTTCGCTTCGCTTCGCATCCTCTTAAAACGGTACATACCGAATGGAGTTATAAATGACGTCTTATCCTGATCCTCGAGCTTTACTTTCACTTGCCAGTAGCCAGCGCGTAAATCCAGGGTCGACATGAAAGGCGTTGGCTTAGCAGCATGAAGCAGATCATCAATACGAGGGATAGGATATTTGTCGGGGACTGTTATGGCATTAAGTCTACGGTAATCAACGCAAACTCGTACTGAACCGTCCTTTTTTGGTACCATGACAACGGGTGCAGACCAGGGTGATGAGCATGCTTCAATTACTCCACTGTCCAACATTTTCTTCACCTCATTCTTCAACACAGCCATGCGTGGCGGTGAGAGGCGGTATGGAGGTACAGAGACGGGGTTATGCTCACCTGTGTCGATGCAATGTTCAGCGAGGGTAGTCGGTTCTCCACCTTCACTGAAAACTTCTTGAGAATCCCATAGCACTTCCATCAGCTGTGACTT
Organism: Aporophyla lueneburgensis; assembly: GCA_932294355.1. Classification (NCBI taxonomy): domain Eukaryota; kingdom Metazoa; phylum Arthropoda; class Insecta; order Lepidoptera; family Noctuidae; genus Aporophyla; species Aporophyla lueneburgensis. Next base: position 23,441,591 of record OW028745.1, on the reverse strand, counting down.
TTGATTTGCGTCTAGCGTATCCGGTGAGACCTCTTCAACTTCCAATGATCCAATTTCAACATCATTGCTGCTATTACTTTGGTCACTAGGGAAGAGCGCCTTGGAGTGTGGAGATAGTTCACACGTAGCATCGTGAAGCTGCATTTGGGCATCACGGACCATAAAGTCGACGAACCTTGGAGAATACCCATCGAATAATGGTCGGGATCGCTTCCTTGGAATAGGGGACAACTCAATTGGCACTACGCGATATGGCATCGTGGTTGTAGTGCAGGCACTCGTTGTCGGGAGTGCTGGTTCTCCGCTGGATAACAGACTGCCAGTTGCTGGGTTACATGCACTGGACTGTGGCAGCGCCGGTACCAGTACGCCTTCGTCTCGTGGAGTTATCGACAGAGGAGAAATAAATTCAGGCAGCTCGACATCTTTTAACATAGACCGTAACTGAGGATCAGAATAAACGGGCGTAGTCTCCACTTTGGCCATTGATATTTCCTCATCATCTTCGTCTTGGAGGTCAAAGATGTCATCAGGGTAATCCTCGAAATACCATGTCTTCTGCGGAACATTAAGTACCATCTTGGCATCTTCTATAAAGCCGACACCCAACAGTGTGCGAGACTCTCGAGCTTCCGGAAACACGATAAAATTCGTTTGCACAACACGGTAACAGATACTGACAGGTGCATTTACAGTCAAAACGTCTCTCGTCGTCCTCGTGCCGTCAGCCAGTTTCACCACAAACTGTTGTGTGTGAAATGCAAAACCGAGTCTTCGTAGGCATTTGTACAGCGTGTATGATGCAACGCTGGCCTTTGCGCAAGTATCCACATAGGCGCTGCCGGTTATTTTGCCTATGGCAATACCAATAACCGGCCTAGGGCGTACATCTGCTTGAGGATTAAAAGAACAAAAACTTACTTCAGTCTTTACCTCCTTTGGCACAGCCTTGGCGCAGGTTGTGCACTTTGACCGGACCACTCCCGGTGTACCACATCCGTAACACGAAAACTTTGGTGTAGAAGGTGATGGCGCTTGGGTGCCTATAGCGGCATTTGCAGGCGCAGGTTTCGTGGTGGAAGTGCCACTACCAGAAGCGAGATCCTTCTTCTCCTTTTTCCGACATGTCTCAATTGAGTGCCCAGGCAATCGACAATAAGTGCAACGCTTCTTTTTGAATGACACCTTTTCTGTCTCTTTTCCCTTGTCCGTCTCTTTTTCTGGCATCTCCTTTTCAACCAGGAGCTCTTCCACTCCTCTGGCTGCCTTCACTAGGGCATCAAAGGTATCGACAGTCTCGCGTGGCAATTTTACCCTTATTTTGTACCTCAATTGCCCGTAGATCATGTCAATTTGTTGGGTCTCTGTGTGTGGCTCTGGCATTTGTGCAATAAGAGCCCTCTTCTTAGCTACAAACACTTCCGTAAGCTCATCCTCACCTTGTTTGATGTTGACAACGTTCTGGTACAGCTGGTAGGCAGGTCTTTTAGGAGCAAAGGCGTGGCGAACTCTTGACACAAACTCGTCCCATGTTTTCACCTGTTCCTTGATCCCATTCCACCAGGTGGCTGCCTCTTCCCTCAAGATTAAGGGGATGCTCATGATCGCATCTTCGTCAGAGATCTGTTCTACGGACTTGAACACTGAAGCCGCAGCAAGAAAAGATTCCACTGATTCGGTGTCTCTGGCACCATTAAAACTAACCTTGCAAGTGGTGAAAGAGCCTCGTCGCTGTTGGTTACCAATCACTGACAGTAACTTCTCGAATTGCTCAGTTGTCAAATTCATGTTCGTTTGCGGTTCCTCCTTCATTCTTCTTCGTAATCTTGATATAGGGCTAGCCTGCTTCCGGGCCTTTACGTTGAGCGCCAGATTGTAGCGGGTATGATAAAAACGTAGGCTCAGTATAAACAATTAGTTTATTCCACGAACAATGTTGTTTACAAATAGTGGCTTATCTAGGTACGATGATTATAAAACTACACGATACGTTCCCGGCCAGTTCGTGACGCGAGGTGCGTCACGAAACAAGAAGGATACGTCACCGTGGGGGCGCGAGGGGAGAGGAGCGTCTAGGCTAGGCGAGCTCTTCCAATGCGTGGAAACAGCGGCGCGCTAACGTAGACTGAGGGCTCGAGGCCGCGTTGTCCGTTTATATAGGCGAGGCGGCGGCCTAACGTTGTGTGCGTGACTCACGTCCCGACACAGTAGTGTTGTGTGGCTCGCAGCTGTAGGCGTTCCGCGGTCGGTGGTGCTACACTTCTATATTTCTAAATACATACATATTATAGATAAATTACACCCAGACACAGAACAAATGATTGTGCTCATCACACAAAGATTTGTCCTTGGTGGGAATCGAACCCACGACCTCAGTCTTAGCACTCAGGGTCACTAACCACTAGACCAACAGGCCAGTCACAAAACAATTATAACATTTACAATCAAATTTTATACTGACACCTAGTTCTTCAATTCTAAACTGCTCGTTTAAAACCACAAACGACAACTATCGATTCCAAAACTCAGCACATATCCTTAAAAGCGTTACAATTTCTAAACTCAAACTGCAAGCCCGATAGCACCGTTTAATAGGATCTAACGAGTAACAATAAAACTTTACGGTTATACCTAACTTCGAACAGTTAGGCCAAATTGAAACGTATGTAGCGTTCACTTCCCGGTTGGGTAATTAAGTTTTTGATAATTGGAAAAGGTATTCTGTCGGCCGTCCCAAATATATATAGATTTTAGTTCGGTATTTTCGGGACGGTCTCTAGGTATTTGGGGCGGGAGTGTCATTGAATAATAGTATTAAAATTGAATCGAAATTCGTAATGTTCATAGAATAAATAAAATTGAAGGCTTTAATACAAAGTAGTTCAGAAAGTAGTACCTTGGCGCCTAAGAGTGCTTTTGTTTTTGTATTATATGTTTTGTGGTTAGTCCTTTAGTTTACTGTATTGTTAAAATACAAATGTACGTAGAAGGACATTCACAATATTTTCGAGGCTCTAGCCATCAAAAAGGTTATGATATTTTCAAAAAAATTGCGCGTGGATTTTGAGATTTATATAAGTGGATGTATGAAAAGAAGCATAGAACAGACGGCACCAAAAAGATGGGATCTGCGACACTTTCGCAAAACATATCCCCGCCCCCCCATGCAACTCCCGAATACCAAGAAAACGACACCCATGACGGAAAAATCGTAGATTTTCCAGACCAGTGTGTCTTGGATTTTCATTTTGACCCCACCATTGGTTTTAGCACCCCCTAAAAGCCAGTAAACGACTACATTTCTAAAACTTTTTAACGCAACTGTCCTTTTGCGAAAGTGTTTTTCACGCAAGTGTCTATTTGCGCAAATGTCAACTCGCGCAAACGTCCAGATACCGATAAGATGACACCGACCAAAATTGTGGCTGTACATTGATACAATAGTAGGTAAAAAAGATTATAGACAATCAAATGAATTCATTTCGTAGCTCGAGCGAGGTAAATGGGGAAAAATCAATAGTATAACTTTTTGTTTATATTAATAGCAGACAGAGAAGCTGCTGCTATTTCTTGTGAAAAATACCACATTTGACGATGCTTTACGGCTAACTTAACTTTTCCATCCAAACATCCAAACAATGATTGAAAAGGGAACTTATGAAATTACGTTATCACGTCATAAATTGCTTTTTAGGGTTCCGTTGCCAAATGGCAAAAACGGAACCCTTATAGATTCGTCATGTCTGTCTGTCTGTCTGTCTGTCTGTCAGTCCGTATGTCACAGCCACTTTTCTCCGAAACTATAAGAGCTACGCTGTTGAAACTTGGTAAGTAGATGTATTCTGTGAACCACATCAAGATTTTTACACTAAAATAGAAAAAATATAATAAATTTTGGGGTTCCCCATACTTAAAACTGAAACTCAAAAATTTTTTTTTCATCAAACCCATACGTGTGGGGTATTTATGAATAGGTCTTCAAAAATGGTATTGAGGTTTTTAATATAATTTTTTTCTAAACTGAATAGTTTGCGCGAGAGACGCTTCCAAAGTGGTAAAATGTGTGTCCCCCCCCGTAACTTCTAAAATAAGAGAATGATAAAACTCAAAAAAATATATGATGTACATAACCATGTAAACTTCCACCGAAAATTGGTTTGAACGAGATCCAGTAAGTAGTTTTTTTTAATACGTCATAAATCGTAAACCGCAATTTACCTTTCATTTAATCAACTCAAATATAAAAATTAAAAAAAAAAACATTTAATTTCATAAGCATAAACCTTATACATAAACCGAGGATACCTACAGGCTTGTACGGAACCCTCGGTGCGCGAGTCCGACTCGCACTTGGCCGGTTTTTTCCCTATTATGCCTGCGACTAGAGAGCACAAAACGCACTCAAACTGAACTTTCAAAACGAAACTCATTGCAATTGCTAGGCTGTGTCGCCTGTGACGTCATTACGACAGGTCACGGTCGATCTCTCTGGTGATTGATTACACAAAATCGGTTTTAATTACACACATCGTGTCACGTGTCAAATGTTAGAGGATCACGCCCAATATATTAGGTGGGTGAAATTACATCTCAGAATTTTTGACGACGCATTTTTTTTCTTGGGAATTTTTATGCGTATCATAAGATGATTGGGAATTTAATAAAAGACAGATTACTGGTTTGGTTTATCAAGGTGAAACCCACGTAGGTATTGAGGTCTGTAAGTCATCATCACTGCCCGCCTAGCTTTTTCCAATCTTTGTTAGGGTTGGTTTCCAGTCTGACCGGGTGCAGCTGAAACCCAATATCTTACATGAATTGACTGCCTATCTGACCTCCACAACTCAGATACTAGTGTAATATGATACGGTGGGTAAAACTGGTTGTCAGTCTTTCGGGCTTCGACAAATTGCTTAACATGCTTTCTGAGACACGGAGGGGTTTGATTGTAAAGATGGCCACCCATTCACGGACTATCCATGGCAAGCAAAGCTTAACCTGATCGATTGACCCACGCAGCTGTTAGTACACACTTTTATTATGGGAAATCATCAAACGACTTCTCCCACGGGCGTGTCAGACTTTTAATGACAAAAAACCCACCCGTGTTCCTTCATTTGCCCATGTGCCAGGGTCACAGTGTCTCTTTCGAACAATCTTCCGACCCTGGCAGGCATTGGTCCTTGCAGACCCCTTCAGTTCTGCTGTTAGTACCTACATACTTAACCACATACACATTAGAGGCATAAAAGCATACGCTTTTTTAGTGTATGATTTTATACCCTCTAGAGGGCGGTAAGCGGACGATCAAGACGCTTACAACGATACCTTTTGAATCAAAATACATAGTTTAAAAGTAATGAGGGAACAGATGAAGATACATAAATACCGGTCAAAATCATAATCTTTCCTTTTGCTTCGCCTTAGTCGGGTGAAAATGGACCTTTTACAGATAGAAAAGTCGGGTTGATGCAGGCGCTTTACAAATTTAGTTTTTGTCCTATTTATGGTAAAATAATAAAAACGCAAGAATGATTATTCGTAACATAATCACGTTTAGCGGTCTTGACTTAGAGTAAGAATTCCTGCAACTGCGGGTTTGTTCAATAAAAGTGACGGATGACAGAAGATGGACGACAATCCGTCATTTCTGTATATTTTTCATAATTTTGCAGCACCTGTGAATGTTTGACACGTATGTAATTTTTTGACAAAAAATTCACATTGCCCGTTTAAACATCTCATTTGTCGATATTTCGTTCATTGTTAAGTTGCATCGTTGTTATTTTTCTTTATTTGACACATAACATAATGCCTGTATTGCCTGAAGGGTTAGGCATAGGTGAATGTTTAGAACACCCACATTTTGCCAATTCGCCGTTTCTATTAATTTATTTATTATACATAATAGGGTGCGCATTGAGGGTTCCGTAGACCTAGTTATAAATGCACACAAAACTGTGGCATACGTGCGTCAGTTGTCGAGACAATTAACCGTGTACGTTATAATAAACCAGGACAAAGGGGCTGTCACGCACCGTACAACACGTGCCACATATTTCACGATTTAAAAATCAAATTTCAAATTTTTGAGCTCATTTTTACCAGTTGTGGTATGACGAAGTATTAGTTACGGGATTTTTGACACGCTTGATATTAATTACTCTCATAATAATTTAAAGCTGAATATCATAATTCCAATACATAACCTGTAGTATGCTCACATTCGCCAGTTATGTTTAAGTCCCATGTAATAGACGGCGAGCCCATTGCCATCAACCACGCACAAATCCAGACTCCAGGCTGCTACTGAGCTGCCAGGGTCAAAGAGCAAAGAGTTAGCGTAGCCTTAGCATATAGGCAACTGAAAGAAAAAGGGTGGGTTTTAGTCAGTAAAAGCAGTGTAAAGTTACTGTCTGTCAGAACACGCCCTCCCGCTCCGCCCAGAGCGGGAGACATCATTTGATGATTTCCCACCCATTGCACCCATTTGCATAAGGCTGCGATGCTATACGAGACAGAGCTAGCAGTACTTGTACCAGTGGTGGAGCACTGGTACAACTACTAATTAGGCAGCTTCAAAGGTCGCAGTATCAAGATGTAGGAACATATAAACGGATAGTAATTGAAACTCATTCATGAGAATTAAATCCTTAGTTCTACTCTAAAACACGTAAGCGACGAAATTTTTTCGTCTATATTTAGCCGGAGCTAAAAAATGAAACCCTTTCAAAGGTAGAAAGAATTTTAATTATTCAAATTAACATATTAAAAAATCTACGAATGCAAAAAATGTTCTATTTGTTTAACTGAGGTACTAGGAGTACATAACGCCCGAAGCGTTCCTAAAGGTAATAAAGCAGAACAAGGGGCGTCACGCACACAACGCCACGTGTGCCCATATTTTACACGATATTACGTCATTCCACACAAATGTTCCAAACGAATATTTTTTGTCCGTAATTTAAAGTTCTGACGCCTGTTTTGACAATTTTTACGGTTTTTTCTCTGTTTGTGCGGAGTTTTACATCAACAAAATGTTGTTTTTTGTCGGTTCGTGACGGTAATCTCGTTTTTTTTTTGTTCATATTTATGTAATCACTCATGTTGAATTGAATGAAAATGTTTTGGAATTTGATACTTGTAACGTGTGTCAACCGTCCCACGGAAAATAAAGTTATCAATCAAAAAGCGAGGGTTTGTGTGTGATCGATTGCCAATAAATCGTCTAAAGTATTCACTAGATATTTGTGCGATGCGATATTTTCTCGTACTATATGATTAAACGTTAAGCTATGGTATCCGCGGTTGGTTTGTGGATGGGTTCCTTCATGCCTCCGAAAGCACGTTTACCGTTGGTCACGGTTATCATTCGTAGACCTTTGAAAGTTGCTACAGGTACTAAGAAGTTCAAGGCTAATAATAAGTCTCACGACGCGGTATCGTGTTACCCAGTAACCGAGTTGTGGTGGTCAGATAGGCAGTCATCATTTCAGCCGTAAGACGTCCACTGCTGGACTTAGGCCTCCCCGAATTTGGGGGGCTTTGCCATAATCACCACGCTTAGCAGGCGGGTTGGCGATCGCAGTATGGTGGTAAAATGCATAGAGAACGCTGCTGCCCATGCTCTAGTAAGTCCCTTAGTCGCCTTTTACGACACCCACGGGAAGAAACGGGGTGGTGTTATTCTTTACGTCCGGCACTACACGGTACCCAGCGATAGGCCGTCGCTGCAAGTGAAATATTGGTATTCAGCTGCATCCGGTTAGATTAGAAGCCAACTCCAACACAGTGGGAAAAAGTCTAGGCAAATTGATCCACAAAAGGCAATACTTTACGTGTAGGTAGGTACGTATCTAAAACACGGCAGTCCCAACTTTCTAACTAACTAGTATTTTAAACAGAAAGCGGCAGATATTTTCAAATTACATGAATAAATTATATAACATAAACGTTGATTTCTCAATTTAAATTTCATTCGAAAACATTAATCGGTTTCTTACTATACTTCAACAAGGTCGACGACCCTGGTTACTTACATCGATTTCAAAGGCGTCTTCAGATAGACGCGACGTGATATTTGTAAAATAATTTCAATGAAGTTTTTATAGAAGTTCTTCTACGAGAGTCGCGTCCCGTTGTCGCGTCGCACCTGTTAGTGGAAGCCATATTTTGTATGCGGTTTTCATCAATAGACGGACTGATTCAACAGGAAGGTTTATATGTATAATAAGTGGATGAAACTGCTGGCAAAAGCTAGTACTTATACAGGATTTTTTTTTTTTAACCAGAGCGCAAATTTTTTTTGGTGTTTCAGTATCAGTAATAGAACACATTTCAACCATATTTTTTAATACTTTATTGAAATTTTTATCCGACCTTAAATCAGTAAACTGTGGACACTCTACATATTTCGAACTTAATATGATATCGACAATAGGAATAGGTCAATAACTGCAAGTCAGCGTAGCTACTCCGAACTTCTTAGAATTTTGACCAACCGAACAGCTGATACCTACCAGCCGAGTACTTACTTATAGCTAGAGTTGCAAAGGACTCGAGTCTTCGAGTCCTAATTTTAAAGACTCGACTCAATTATGCAAGACTCAGTGTGCTCAAAAGGCTCAGAGTCTACAGATAAGAACTCGAGTCTTAAAAAGAACTCAAGTCTTAAAAAGGACTGGAGTCTTAAAAAGGGCTTGAGTCTTATAAAGGACTCGAGTCTTAAAATTAACGCGAGTTTTAAAGAAAAACTCGGAGCATGAAGATAAAACTTGTAGTTCATCATTCGAAGAGACTCGAAAGAAGGCAATAAATTCAAATTAGTGGTTATGATGTAACTTTGCGTACAAAAAAATCTGATGAGTTATTCGAGTTTTTTCGAATGATGAGCTACAAGACTCGAGTTCATTTTAAGACTCGAGATCTTTTTAAAACTTGAGTCCCTTTTTTAGACTCGAGAATGACTCGGGCTCGGCTTGACTCTAGACTCCGAGCCTTTTGAGCATACTGAGTCTTGCATAATTGAGTCGAGTCTTTAAACTTACGACTCGAGGATTCGAGTCCTTTGCAACACTACTTGTAGCTACGCTCGGTCGTTCACCTTCGTCGCCGCGCCAGCGTAGGTACTTTAAACTTCTTAGAATTTTGACCGATCGAACAGCTGGTAAATACCTACTTGTAGCTACTCGTTCACCATCGCCGCCGCCGCGCGCAAGTTACCATAAAAACCAGTTCCGAAATAAACATCTTTCGTTAACGATAACTTAATTTTTTTGTACTAAGATATATCAAAATAAAAATTGCATGGTTATTATGACTCGTTTAAGTTTAATTTGTTAAAATTTGCGCACTGCTTAAAAACTTGTCCTGTATAAAATAAATTTGTATATTATCTCATTTGTTATTGAGTACCACTTGTATTGCTCTAATTATAATTAGAGCGTATTCCCTCGGTACATCGCCGCCAATTTATTTTTAACTAAGTATACATGAAACAGCCTCATTACAAAAACATTTCTTCATAAATGTGTGTATCTCTATTTTTAAGACGGACTTTATTTCTTTGTTTGCTAGAAGGAGGTACCTACGTTGTCTTACGTTTTTCTTCAGAAAATTAAGTCGAAATTCTCTTTAGGAATGTAATAATAAGGTACATTATTTTTGCAGAGTTATAAAAATGTATTAGTCTATGACAGCTTATTACGTTTGTGTTTTAATATAGACTTTAATTTGATATTTATGGGTACTTTTTATTTATTATTTCTAGAGTTAGTTGGTACACTTTTTTTTCATATAAATATAAATACAGTAGGCAACACATCACAAAACCAGCGGGGCGAGCGGTTTTATTTATTTATTTATTTATTCACAAAACAACTACAACAGGTAAAATTCACAATATTTCACGGGGTTCACATTATAGGTTTAGACCTGATTATTACCCAAAGCGTAATCGCACAACATAACCAGCAACAACAGAATTAATTATGATTAAAACTTCAGTAAAAAGCTTAGTAAGCGGAGTACCGTGTGGTTCCGGACGTAAAGAATAGCACCACCCCATTTCTTCCCGTGGGTGTCGTAAGAGGCGACTAAGGGACTTATTAGAGAATGGGCAGCAGCGTTCTCTATGCATTTTACCACCATACTGCGATCGCCAACCCGCCTGCCAAGCGTGGCGATTATGGCAAATCCCCCCAAAAATTGTACCAGTCAAATTGGCGGTGCTTGGGTGAGGCCCATGTCCAGCAGTGGACGTCTTGCGGCTGAAATGATGATGATGATCAAAAAGCTTAGTACACAAAATTACAGCTGCAAGGGCAGATGCACCGTCATCTGCCCTCCAATACACTTCTTACTTAGGCAGGGAATGTGTAGGAGACCAAACGCGCCAGGGAAAGTCCATAACTGACAGTTACAATGTTTAAATAAAACCAGTATTTAACCCTTAAATGCATAATTTTTACTTTTTAACCAAATTAAATTTATTTGGATGTAAGATTTTCTATATAGTAAGGAAAAAATATTTAAAAAAATATATTCATAAAAATCCTTTTTTTTTAAAGGGTTGGTGGAAATTTACCTCTATATGTAATCAGAACTAACTACTGAGAACAAAATGTGTAGTGAGATAATAAACCACTTTTTTCCAATTACAAAAACAAAAAATGACGAACGAAAACGATGAAATTACATTGAGATGGTTGATGGAAATTTCCATCATAATGCATTTAAGGGTTATAAGATCGCAAATGAAGATTTATTTGCTCCCAAACTGTGATAAAAATTTGTGACTTAACTTAACATGCTGTGACAACCATATCACAGCAGCCCGTACTTGCCCCGCTGCTGCGGAGTAATTGAATATTACACTGACAGTAGGAAATGCTTTCGTTTTTACTGTTCAATAACACATCTCTTCAAATTTTTGGTTTTAGGACTTGCCTGTTTTCCGCCACGACGTTTTCCTTGACCGCTTTGAGAGCAGTGATGATTAAATAATTTACATAAAGTAAAACGCCTGCCCTGGATTGAACCTACGACAGTACAAGTTGAGCTGACTTGTTTTAACATAATAATAGGCTTTACCTATGAAAATGCCGTTTTGTATGAAAAAAATTAAACGAATTTTTTTCATGTATTTTTATTTGTATTACTCGAAATAATCACCCATGCAATCAATGCATCTTTGCCAACGCAGTGGCAGTTTATTGATGCCCTTCTTAAAAAAATCAGCTGGACGGGAGGCAACAAATTCTTCAAAGGCATTTTGTACTGCCTCTCGGGTATTGAATTTTTTTCCCGCCAAGAAGTTATCAAAATTCTGGAAAAAGTAGTAGTCTGTAGGCGCATGGTCTGGTGAGTAGGGCGGATGAAGGAGAGCTTCCAACCCAGTTCTTGCAACTTGAAGATAGTCTGCTGTGCAGTATGAGGTCGCGCGTTGTCGTGCAGGAGCAGCGGAGACGAGCGATTGACCAATGCTGGTTGGAGATGTGCCAGCTTTTCCATCATTGAGTTCAGTTCTTCACAGTACACATCTGCAGTAATGCTCACCCCGTTTGGTAAGAAGCTGTGATGAACCACACCGGCGCTAGACCACCAAACAGTGACCATCACTTTTCTAGGGGTAAGTTTTCGTTTAGGGCATTGTTTAGGTGCTGAACCAGGATTCAACCAACTTGCTGAGTGCTTGCGGTTATCAAACAGAATCCATTTTTCATCGCAGGTAACAATGCGGTTCAAAATTTCTTCATTTGTGTGTCTGTTGAGCAGTGCAAGGCACGTCTCGACGCGTACTTCGCGCTGGCGTTCATTGAGTTCGTGGGGCACCCATTTATCAAGCTTTTTTACCTTGCCAGTTTGACGCAAATGGACCAATATTGTTTTGACGCTAACGTCGAAAGCTGCTGCTAATTCAGCCGTAGATTGTGTATCATCAGCTTCCACAATCGCTTTTAATTCGTCATTGTCGACCAAAGTCTTCGGACGACCGCGAGGTTCATTTTTCAGGTCGAAATTTCTAGAACGGCTGCGAGCAAACCAATAACAGGTGGTGCGTTGGTTTGTAGTGTTAGCTCCGTAAACGTCGTTGACGTTGCGTGCCGCTTGTGCCGCGTTGCTGCCACGACGGTACTCATATTCCATAATTACTCGAATTTTTAACGTATCCATGATGACGAAAAAGATTGAAATGCGATGAAAATGTAACACTAATCAATAAACAAATGACTACTTTTGGAAAAAGAATTCCCATGTTTTTACAATAAAATTAATTTGAAATTAGAATTCTTAGACAAACAAAAATTATTTTGATTTGAAATGGCCAGTACTGCAGAACGGCAATTTCATAGGTAATATACCTAATATATGTAACATATTATTACAACAAACACACATATTTTGTAACATATTATTTGTACGAAGAAGTACCTACGGATATCTGTTTGGGATCGGTACCCAGGTACCAAAATGTCAAGAACCGCTCAGTACCCGCATAGAAGCTGCTCTTTTGGTACCACTACCGAACCTGTACTTCTGGTACCTACCACTTTAGAACCTATACTTCTGGTACCGATACCGAAGCTGTACTTTTGGTACCACTACCGAACCTGTACTTCTGGTACCTACCACTTTAGAACCTATACTTCTGGTACCGATACCGAAGCTGTACTTTTGGTACCACTACCGAACCTGTACTTCTGGTACCACTACCGCACCTGTAATTCTGGTACCACTACAGAACCTGTACTTCTGGTACCACTATAGAACCTGTGCTTCTGGTACCACTATAGAACCTGTACTTCTGGTACCTACCACTACAGAACCTGTACTTCTGGTACCGCTTCCAAGCCTTTCTTCTAACAAGACACTAGTAACAACACAAGAATAAAAACACATTTATGAGCAATAGTCAAAAACAGCCTACCTATTAAAATCACATTTGTACGATTTAAGAACCACTATAAGAGTATATTTGATGTTCACATTAAAATACATAACCCACCTTTTCCAAGTAAACTAAATCTTCCAAGGCAGAAAGGATCCTTCATGAAAGATTATATCTTATATTCATTTTATTCAGAAAATTCACCTACGCATCAATATGTAAGAAAAACGTTGGTGACATTTTCAATAGGCACTATTTGTTTCTTTTAGAGATACGCAGTGATCTCAGAAAAACCTATCTTTATTTCATGAGCTTTGTACGAATACTTTCTTACATTTAAGCAAAGCAAAAGTGTGGGCGTATATTGTCCCTGCTGTTGAATCACAGGCCTACTCTCTGAAATAAGGAGTGTGCCGTGGGCCATAATCCACAACTGGGTTTTGTTGCGGGCTGGTAGATGTGACGTAAATGTTTTCAAATTTTTGGTTCAACGACATGCCGGTTTTTTCACGTTGTTATCGTTTTCAGTTTTGACAGCGGTGGAGATGAAAGGAAACATTAATTGTCACAGGCGGTATCTATTATCGATTAAAGCTTTTACGGGCCAAAATACCAAGTTAAACTAAAGTTACCTACATAATCTTGCAGAACAAAACAATATCACCCATATTCTGTATTCAAGCCAAGCTACCGCTAAGCCAATGAAGCCTCTAATTTATATTTATGTACTGAACCCGGTTCCCCGCACGCAATTTTTCACAAAAGATTTGATACAGTGCAGGGCTGACCTCGACACAGCTCATATATTATTACGACGCACCTGTCTGGGATGTCAACAGTAGCTGTAAGAGTCAGTAGGTTAACTTGTTACTTATAAATTTTGTTTTGTTATTTCTGCTGGTGTGAAGTGAATTGGCTCACGCTGACGATTTAAGTCATAATATAATAATAAAAGTTTATTATTTTTTAGCTAAAAAAATTACTTTAATTTCGGAAAGTCGGTGTCTTAGGATTTGTATTAATGGATTTTTTGTCACCAACTTCCGAAATTAAATTTATTTTTCACTTTGTAGTGTTTTTTGTAAGGAAGTCGGTTGTTATTTTTTTCAAAAAGTTTTTATTTTTAGCTTTTTGGTTATGGTATGTACCCCGTACTAATCTAATCGCGTTATTCGTTCATTTTTCGCGCAAATACCTAATTCAAATTTAAGATTTTATGGTTTTCTCATGGATCGCATTATCAGAATGGAACCAAATTAAAATGGGACCACATGGGAAGCACCAGCTTCATACAAATCATCAAAATCGGTTCGCCTAGTCAACAGTTATGAGCTAACAAACTTAAAAAAATACAGTCGAATTGAGAACCGCCTCTTTTCTTTGAAGTCGGTTAAAAATATTGCAGTGATTTTACATTGGCCCCAAACTTGAGACAATTGGGCACCAATATGGATGGGTTAACATATTTTCAAATAAATGTTTAAATGCTTTTTTTTGTGAGTGGGAAATCATCAAATTCTCCCACTCTAGGTAGAGCGGAAGGGTGTGTCAGTCTTTTATTGACTAAAACCCACCCGAGTTTCTTCAGTTGCCTATATGCCAGGGCCACGGTAACTCTTTCGAATAAATCTCACGACCCTGGCAGATTACGAACCGCTCCCGTCACAATCCACTCGTGCACTAAGAGTGCAATTTCTTGAATGATTTATGCCCGGTTTCTGAAGTTTCAAGATAAACTCTCAACAACTATTCATTCAATAAAGTTATGCATAAGATAAACGTCGGCTAACTGACACTGCGTTTCTGAATACAAAACAAACCATTCAATAATTATGAAACTGTCAACTAGTTTTTTAGATGCCGCTAGATGGGTCTGTTTATGAGATTGCATCTAAAATTGATTTTTATTATTGAAATGGTCTTTAAAACTAGTCTATTAAACAATGTATTTTTTTTCAAGGGTAAATAACTGGCTTAATATTATTTTAGTTAAAATATGTAAATTCGTTATTTTATATTTATGGGTAAAACCTTTTTTTCTATTGTCAGTACTCAGTTCATTGTTTATGATTCCTGATATTAATATTTTACTTCGCTGTCGGTTACATGTCTTTCGAATCGTTTGCGCTTAATCCATTCTTTTATATAATAATAACAGAATTGAATCTGGAAAACGTAGTAAACATTTTACTGATGCTTCTTATCGAAGTGCATATTTAACTTGAAATATAAATGTAGAGCCAAGTTCATATGTTTATTTTTATTTGTGTCCCCATTATACGTACATAATTGTACAATATGACAATTTTCCAGTTTGAAATATTTATAAAAACGAAAGTTAGCAACCTAAAATATTGCTCCAACAATAACCGACGGGCATGGTTTCCTTGAGAGGAAAGGGGTTGATCAACAGAGTCTATTACGATTTCTTCTTCAGAAGCAGAATCAAGTGTTAGTTATCAGTGAACCATTTTGCTTTAGAGTTATACCTATAATGTAACACAACTGTTGCAACAATTACAACTAATTCGTGATCTAATTTTTACCGTAATTTTAGAGAGGCATTGAAATCTTCTTTTCCACACACCAAATGTTCTTTCAACTGTGTTTCTGATCTTTATTTGTGCTTCATTATAACGTTTTACCGCATTTGTAGCTGGATATAAGAATAGTGTCATCATGAACTTTCTACAAGGATAAGCACTGTCTCCCATGAGGTGACCATCTATCTCATTATTATCGAGTCGCGCTCGTAGGAATGAGTTATGATACACCGGTACTGTCATGCAACGAGCATCTATAACACGAATGTATAACTTTGCATCACATACAACTTGTACATTAATAGAAAAGAAACTGTTGGGGTTTATATCCTGAATTATTTTCAATAAAAAGCTTCCGATGATTTAATAGTTGTATTCCGTGCAAAGAGAAGATGAAGAAGAAAAAAATAACATGAAGTGTAAAACGTGGTAGGTACTTATAAAATAAATTCTTAAAAACTAAATGTTTATGCAATGAGCCGTATTTGTGCATTATTGCTCAACAAACTTGATTAGGCGTTTGATTAAAAGCGAGTTGATATAGTTTGAAATGAAACGTCAAATAAAGTTATGGAACCGATAAACGCCACACATTGGTCAGATAAAATAACGGAGTTTAAACGGAGTTTATCTTACATTGCGGTGTTCGGAAACGCAAACTGTCAAGTTATCGAACCAATAGCGCTAATGAAAAGATAAACTACCGATAAGAGTACCTCAGAAACCGGGCATTAAAAGCCGTGTGAGAAACAAAATAATGACGCGCCTATTGACGTTAGTCGTCTGACATTGTCAACTGGGCTATGCACCCGAAACTTTTATCTTATAATTTATGAGCCTTGTATTTTCTCCCTAAACCATTCTCGTTTTATATATTTTTAAGTTACTATAAATAAAGTATTTGCTAAACATGTGTATATGTTGAACTTGCTATTATTTTGTTTTGTGGTATTTTGGCTAGTATTGCTGTGTTTTTTTTTTTGTATCTTGTGATACTTTGTGTTCCTTTTCATAAAGTTTTGCACAGAACAGCATGCTAGTTAAAGACGCATTTTTTGTCATATATGTTGTTTAGTTTCTTTGAATGTGTGTGTTGTTAGATAGAGACAGATAATCTTTATTTTTTTTCACGTAGATTTTCATCTGGAATTTGTTACTCATTTACTTGGTTACGAACGTGTTGTGTACTAGATTCACCTCGACCAACTTTTCGCATCGACCAAAGAGTATCGTCTAATCATTCGGAAACACAACGCAAGAACAAGCAGTAATATTTTATCGCGAGTTGAATGGAGTATACCTTCTATTCCTACCCTTATATGTGAAGACCTACCTGTCTGGCATATGACCTCACTTGCCTTTTACTCATTCGACGCGTGACAAAATGGTGTTTATAATATTCTCGAGTACCTTCACTTGCATGTTTGTTGATAATTAAATTACTACTAACACTTATATAATTAAGGGCTGTTTGATTTAGGCGTAACTTCTGGTTTCCAAAGGCTTTATTTAGTAACAAATTCTATCACCTTTTTTATCGTACTTTAAATGGCCAGTCACTGCGGCTTGCGAGAGTTTTGAGGTATTCCATTTTTTTATTTCTTGTTTCCAATTGCTGTTATTTTCACAAAACAAAATGTTAACTTTATGGCAATGACGATTAAGTTGATTTTGGAATGGTGAAAGAGTCATAAAACTGTTGAAGTTGTAGTATAAACTGAACTTTATGACTAAGCATTAACATTGTTTATTCAAAAAGTTTGTTTACATGTTTGAAAACTAAATTACAAATGTAACTAAGTTACTAATTAAAGACTTGATCGGGTTTTTAAAAGTTAAGCACGACACATTAGAAATAAGGATATTGATGAGAATATTCCAATTCTGCCAATCAGAATCACTGATTTATTCTTTCAAGCATTACGAGTCAGAGAACTGAATGACCGTGACCCTGGCACATGGGCAACTGAAGGAACACGGGTGGGTTTTAGTCAGTAAAAGTCTGACACGCCCTCCCGCTCCGCCCAGAGCGGGAGAAGTCATTTGATGATTTCCCATCCTGAAAAAAAAAAGCATTACGAGTCAACAATTGTCTAGCCTTTTTCCAAAAATGTTGGGGACGGTTTCCAGTTTAACCAGATGCAGCTGTTTGACACGTCCTTCCGCTCCACCCAGAGCGGGAGGCGTCAATTGATTATTTCCACCCATAAAAAAACCACATGTAGCTGCATACCAGTATTAAACATAGAGTGACTGCCTATCTGATCTCCACAACCCAGTTACTGGGTACTATGATGGCGACTGGGTACCCCTTGGTGAGACTGGTTGTCAGTCAGTTTTCTGACCACCCGTAACCAGCATAATGCTACGGCTACATTGTCACTACAAGAAGCGCTTTTTTTGTTGTACATCGCGTTGAGTGCACAAAGTGAATTTGTTATCCCGACAGTATAGCCATAACATTACAAGTATTCAATGAAAACGACGCTCCATTGATAGTGTAATCTCCAGCTACAAATCTGCTTTCTGCTTGTTTTTGTCACTTCACTTTTTCTGTTTTCGAGCTTCGCGCTTCTAAAGTGGTTCATGGTCTGTTATTAGTCTGAATAACGAATAAGATTAAAGGGTCCCACAAACAGGCATAATGCATCAGTGCAAGACGACTCACATAGAACAATTTCTATGTAAACTTCATGGAAATTGTTCTAAAACAGTCGCGTCGTATCTGTCTGAAGACGCCTTACATCGTTTGGCCATTGATTGTTGGGTTTTAAAAGGATAAACTAAATCTTTGATACATTAAAGCAGTAAGTAAATGTTAAAATAAACACCAATTAATCTATTCTACTTTTTACGTCAACTTCTTTGCAATGTCTTCCCCCTATTTAATCACAAAGGCCTATGTATTTAGGGGATTCTGAAAAAATTCAACGCAGAGGGAGTTGAAATTTTTGGTAGGTTAAAAATAATTGTCTCATATATATTACCGTGTAAGGATCTATCGTAGTTTTCTATGTATCAGCAGTTTTTTTTATAACCGAAGAAAATTAGTATCCATGGGGGTCCAGAATCTTGTGCAGAATTCTCATCTGGACAACTAATAAAACTGAATGTTGTAGCAAAATAATAAAACAAAACCAATCACTCTTGTCAGTTTCATCATTAGATTCAATACTAAATGAAATATCAAAGATGATACTCTAAAGATTATTATTCAAACGAATAGGATTCCAAACGAACTCGTTATTTCGTTTCGCTCACCGATCAAATATCGAATAGTTTTTAAATGGAATCTTCAATATTCTACGTCATAAAGTTTGGTTGCTACCGAGAGCGACCAAATCGTAAACCAATTCACGCCTTATTAGTCGATTTGCACGAATTTACTGGCCTGAATCGAGCGAATCGTAATTTTTTAATAATATTTAAAGTAAATATAACAATCTTCATCATCATTTCAACTGAAAGACGTCCACTGCTGGACATAGGCCTCCCACAAGCTCCGCCACTTCAACTGGTTTTGTGCTTCCCACATCCAGCGGATTCCTGCGGCCTTCACAAGGTCATCGGTCCACCTTGTTGGAGGCCTTCCAACTCTACGTCTTCCGGTACGAGGTCGCCACTCTAGAACCTTTCAGCACCATCGGCTATCTGATCTGCGAGCAATGTGCCTTGCCCACTGCCACTTCAGTTTAGCAATTCTTCGGGCTATGTCTGTTACCTTGGTCCTCTTACGGATCTCTTCATTTCTGATTCGATAGCGTAGGGTAAATTTTATTATCTGTACAACGATTATTGATTTCGGTCTTCTTGCACGCTTAACAACAATAGTAATGTTAATTTTATACGATACATAAGTAGTACGCTAGTCTGCGAAGCTGTCTCGAGCAAAAGTGAGCATCGAACGATTATTATATTGTATCAGCCAGTTCATTTTGATAGTTTGGCTAACTTCACATTGTTGATGTTTCCTTATCTGGGTGTAAGGGACAGCCCTACACAAACTGATGGGGTGGATTCAGTATATCATACTAAGATGACCAGTACAAGAAATTATTTCAGGACCGTTATGGGAATCCAATAAACCTGAGTTGTTTTATTTCCACACACGCAATGCAACTAGGATTTATTCGGAAAGCCGCTTTTGTGCAATCGCCGACGACGAGTTCGATGAACTCTGTAGTTAGACAGGAAGTGACTAGCTGATTTTACGCGGCGTTCGTTAGAGTATTTCAACATTCATTGCTGCTTTTTAGGGTTCCGTTGCCAAATGGCAAAAAACGGAACCCTTATAGATTCGTCATGTCTGTCTGTCTGTCTGTCGGTCTGTCTGTCTGTCTGTCTGTCTGTCTGTCTGTCCGTGTATGTCACAGCCACTTTTCTCCGAAACTATAAGAGATATGTTGTTGAAACTTGGTAAGTAGATGTATTCTGTATACCGCATTAAGATTTTTACACAACAATAGAAAAAAAACAATAAATTTTGGGGTTCCCCATACATAGAACTGAAACTCAAAAAAATTTTTTTCATCAAACCCATACGTGTAGGGTATCTATGAATAGGTCTTAAAAAATGGTATTGAGGTTTCTAACATCATTTCTTTCTAAACTGAATAGTTTGCGCGAGAGACACTTCCAAAGTGGTAAAATGTGTGTCCCCCCCCCCGTAACTTCTAAAGTAAGAGAATGATAAAACTAAAAAAAATATATGATGTACATAACCATGTAAACTTCCAACGAAAATTGGTTTGAACGAAATCCAGTAAGTAGTTTTTTTTTAATACGTCATAAATCGTAAATTGCAATTTACCTTCCATTCAATCAACTCAAATATATAAAAAAAAAATATATTTCAAAAAACATAAACCTTACGCATAAACCGAGGATACCTACAGGTTTGTACGGAACCCTCGGTGCGCGAGTCCGACTCGCACTTGGCCGGTTTTTTTGATTTTAGCCGTAATGTTTACATAAATGGAGTGCTGCTTTCAGATAATGTAATTTACATTGAAATTAAATTGAAAAAGCTGAAAAAACGTAAAAAATCCGGTGGCATATGATTCAAAATAAGGAGCTGAATGCACTCTTTCAGTTTGTGGAGGGCTGTCCCATACACCCTGTATTATTTTCTATAGGCGAGTTGCACGAGTGTTAATTTATTGGTGAAAGTTTCAAAAATACATGTTAAGCAACTGGCATGGTGTGAATTTTATGCACTTTATGTCATGAAGTACATGAAATTGCTTAAAATGAATGAAAATGCCTTACATTCAAATTAGCAGTAACCTTTTTCATAAATCTCAAACATTATTGCAAAAAACAACAAAATGAGCCAGTTGCCTAATACGTTTTAGGAAATATCGATTTCCTCAAAAATAAATTACCTGCAAATCGACCAATAAGACAAATAAAATCGTTAGTAGAGATCGTCTTATTTAAAACTGCATGCTACACATTGAAATTTCCCCACAAATAATTTAACTTCATGCGAATCGACTCGAGCCAAATCAATTCGTTAGTAGAGATTGTCTTATTTAAAACTGCATGCTTCTCCACTAAAATTTTTAACATTTGAAATGTGTTTGTAACAAGCAGTGATGGCGTGAAATATTAAACTAAATGCTCTCTACTCTGGAAATTATTGATATAAGTTTATAGCATAGGTACACATTTTAACGCATTATACGCATTTTTGTTTATTGCATAGCATGAGCTGCGGTAACGTAAACAGCACAATAAACATTCAAATGACTTTATAATTACCTTTTGCCATGAACTTTCGGAGTACGCATTACATGCACCTCAAATAAACGAAACTTAAAATTTGGTCTTCATTAATATTATTTTTTGCTTGAAAAAGATAGGGGTTTGTAACTAAGTAATAACATTCACGCGAGTCGATCGAACAGCTTAAATTACGCTTGCTGCGGTTGGTCTGTGAATTGGTAACCATCTTAACATACAAAATATTAAAGAAACACATCTTCGACAGTCATAAATAAATGAAATGTAAAAATTATTAGTAAAATAATATCCTTCACCTTATTACTGTGTAGTGTACACGGTCCCCTAGAATGTTACTGATAAGAACATTGGCGCACTTGACGCGCAAAGCTATGCGAGTGATGATACTTTTTTTACATCTACCCACTCTTTTTCTACTTTTGTTTAATTATAAATTTACTAAATTTTTACGCCTACGCAACTCACATTAGTTAATTTTTAAAAATGTTTGTTACATTTTGCGCTAAGGACGTTTATTTTTGTATACCTTACTATTATTAAACTTTGTTTCTCGTTACGTGATTGATGTAAAATCTTTTGAGAAATAAATGATATATTTACCGTACATACCAAGATATAACAACACAAGATACAACTACTCGTATGTGTTCATATTTTAGGCGAGGACGCTGGCACCCTAAACACAAGTTAAATCTTACATTTGGTGCCAGAGTTCATCGAAAACATTCATTCCCTTAGTTGTAATGCTGCATAGTATTTATGTAAGTGTTTTTATACAACCGAAGGTAATCAATTTTTTTATTTTTTATTTTAATACGAAATTGTTCGGCGAATTTGTTGTGTAAGTTCCTTGAAAAGCACGTTAAGCCGTTGGTGCAGGCTGTAATGCGTGAACCTTTGGCAGCCTTTGCGGGACGTCAGAAACCCGAGACTCTGACAACCAGTCTTTTTTTTTCCCTGGATGGGAAATCATCAAATGACTTCTCCCGCTCTGGGCGGAGTGGGAGGGCATGTCAGACTTTTACTGACTAGAACCCACCCGTGTTCCTTCAGTTGCCCATGTGCCAGGGTCACGGTATCTCTTTCAAACAATCACGCGACCCCGGCAGTGACAACCAGTCTTAACTTACCTACCCAGTAACTGATGTTTGGATATCAGGTGAGTAGTCGCTCCGTGTAAAATACTGGTACATAGCTGCCTCTGGTTAGACTGGAATAAGACCCCACGATAGTCGAGAAAAGGATAGGCCAATATTTTTTATTATGAATTTAAGTATTGCCCTCTAATCCAAGTGGGCTAGTTTTGAATTGCCGTAAATCGCTTCCCGCTATCTGTATGACCAATCTCGAGAAAAGAACGAACTGTGCAAAATTGAATTTTAAATAAAACGTACCGGTCAAATGGTAAATCACTACGTTTTACGTTCCTCGAAAGCTACATTCAAGTAGGTTACAGTTACATCGAAGATTAAGAGATATATCGAGAATTTGTTGTTAGAAAATACCATTTCAATAAAATATCTATTGACTGAAAGGTAGGTGTTATCCCGTGTGCTGCCGGACGTAAAGAACAGCATCATCTCATTTCTTCCCGTGGGTGTCGTAAAAGGCGACTAAGGGATTTACTAGAGAATGGGCAGCACCGTTCTCTATGCATTTTACCACCATACTGCGATCGCCAACCCGCTTGCCAAGTGTGGCGATTACGGCAATGCCCCCTAAATAGGGGGAGGACTATGTCCAGCAGTGAACGTCTTGAGGCTGAGATGATGAAAGGTAGGCAAATGTGTCTCCCTCCTAATGAACATCCCATTTCGCCAGTTATAATTAAGTCCCATGTGATAGGGGTGAACCCATTGCCATCAATGGGACACAAATCTAGACGCAGAGTTGCTACTGAGAAATTCCTGAAAGAAAACCAGGACCACATTCTCAGTAGTAGCGCTTCCGATGACTAGATCAACGAGCCATCCCGTTCTCTTCCATATTATTCTTCATACAATCCAGCCATCTTTTCTTTGGCCTTCCTCACCCTCTCTCATACATCACCACTATCAGGCATTTTTGGAATAGATGCTAGCGGTCTATATTGCTGGTGGAGTCAAATGCCCAGATTTGTTTTCAGTCAAGTCACAATAATTACAAAGTGCATCCTGTTTAGGTATTATGCTATACAGCAACCATTCCCCAATCTAATCCACCTGCAAACTGCGTTATGGAGGTCAGACAGGCTGAAGCTCCAGGCAAAATACCGGTCAGTTGGAACTGGTTAGACTGGAAGCCGATTCCAACTTAGTTGGGAAAAGGTTACGCCGATTGAATAATTTTCCTTGTTAAATGCGGTTGAATACGGTGCCAAAAAATCTGACTAACTATCGTGAAATGAAACCACTTAAATATAAGTTAAAAATGGATTAACAAAAATATAAAAAATGAAAAATAAAGTATGTAAGAAATTACAACTAATTTAACAAAAACAATTTTAGTAATGATGTAACCCATGAAGTTGTCCACAGGTAGACATAGTCGTTTAGAAAAAAAGGAAAGTATACTCGCCAGGCGCTTTAGTAGAAGTACATGCAGTAGTAAGTTTTGTAATGAGCATCACTAAAATTAAAAAGACAAAGATTACATAATACAAAATATGGCCTGTGGCCTCAGTGAATTCGATAGTTATGCTTATCAACGTTCTTTAGTGTAATAATATTTGAACTGTTTACTGAAAGTAATTTTCAGTACTGTGTAAATTTCAATAACGATCGCAAACCAAATGCTGGCATGTTGAAGTCGTGTTCGTGCCAAATGAAGTCACAATACACTTTTGGTCTTAATTGGTATTACTTTGATTCCATTGTTTTGATTCTTGTTGTTATGCAAAGCAAATTTTATAACCTTTTGAAAGTAAGTGATTTTTTTCTCAATTATCAGTGAGTCAATTGTAAATTGGCAGTTAAGAAGATAAAGTACAAAAAAATAAATGCTGTAAAAATATTATAACAGGTAATCGGTATCTATATATTAATACGTGAAGCGAAAACTTTGGATCCCTTTTTACGAAAATTGGGCGGACGGAGGAGTATGAAATTTCGCACACTTATAGTTTATACAGAGAAGAAGTGACGAATGCTAATATTTTTTTTTAAATTATGCGTTAAAATACATTATTTTCAATAAATAAAACGTTACACACACTACTGTTCATTACCGTGTATCTAATACACACATGCATAAATGTTCTTTTGTTTATGGTCCAAATCTGTCTTTATTATTTTGTGCAGTGTTACCAACACCCAGAAATATTTACCCCTATAGCTTAAGTTAAAAACCCCTAAAATTGCCACAATTACTAAAAAAAAAATCCGAAAAAAAATTATAATGAAAATAACCAACGAATGTTCAGTAATCATAGTAATAATATTTCTCTATATTTATTACACGACATTTGTTAATCATTCACTCTGCATTCTTAGTATCGAGGAACCGTACTAGAAGTCGCTAATACTTTTGTTGTAATCAAAAACACAATGAGAAATGTAAGATGGCAAAAAATCCCTAAGAATAACCCTAAAAATGGATCGCCCCTAAAAAATCTCAATCCTCTTATTTACCCCCTAAATTTGGGAAAACCCCTAAGTTGGTAAGCCTGATTTTGTAGTCTTACTGAATGTCAAGTATAACCATAGGTAATAAATTAATTTTATAGATATAAAACCTATTTCATTTTTAAAATCTATGATCATATCGAGAATATGTCTTTAATATTATTTGTATTAGCGACGATAGGAATTTAGTTTAGATTTAGAAGAAATATATTTTGTGGTTTTATGGGGAGTGTCAAGTATGGCATTAGTAAGTTTCCCATACAAAACTTAGTGTCGTGTGCAAACTGTAGAGGTTGTATGCCTCACGATTGTACAGGCTGGTTATAATTATGACATTTGGAACCGTCATAATTAATTAAAAATAATAGGGAAAATTCTATAAAAACAGAACAAATTTCTGTGATTCATTCCATATTGTTCCATATCCAGCAGTTAAGAAGTATTAAGAAAATAAAAAAGAGAGTCCTGAAAGTACATTATTACTCAATGGTCCTGAAGAAGTATTCTTTACTCATTACACCTACGTCCTGGTCCTGGCCATCACCATCCCGCCAGCGAACCCTCTCCACAGTAGTACAGCGTCAACAATTTGTCTATAGTGTTACTGAATGTCAAATTTAACCATATTATTTTTTTATATTTATTATTATCTATATTTTTTCATTTACGTATTAATGTATTTCTATTCAAATGAAGTACGGTTGAATTTCGACCAATGGGCGATCACTAGTAAAAATAAATCTCAATACAACACTTTTTACCTATTATTGAGAATTATTATTATTGTATACAGGATAGTATATACTTTGATATATCAAAATTAAAAACCCTAGCATCAGTTTGCAGCCCAATTATAAAGATTTCATGATATTTTATTATGACCATAAACAGGAAAATTCCCAGCATCGAATGTAAAATAAATCAAGTTTTTGTGTAAATAAATGGTGTTTTCATAAAAAGCATGCATAAATTATTACACTGGATAAAATAAAGTCCTTGTGACTTTTTGTGTTTGTATGTGTAACTGCTAGGTACATCTAAACTACACCATGCATTTCGATACTCAATTTATAGATACTAAATACTGAATTTATTCTAGAGGGTATATGTTTATAATACACTAGTTTCTACCCGCGACTTCGTCCTCGTCAAATTTTTACTTGCCTGACCATGCCTGACCTTTCCCGTCGCATCGAATTGCCTGCCAGTTTTCATCCATATTTCGTTGCTGCTCCACTCCTTTAGATCTGGTATTATATAGCCTATAGCCTTTCGCAATAAATAGGCTACCCAACAATAAACAAAAAAATTTCAATTCGGACCAGTAGTTCTTGAGATAGATAGATAGACATAGACAGATAGATAAGAGACTTGCCCCTGCTTCGCAAAGGTTTTACTTTTTGGCAAAACATCAAGATTTCTTTATTATATCCAAGTTTAATATTATTTTATTACATGCATAAAACTTCCGGAATAAATTGCCTAAATTGTGGTAGAAACCGATTCAAATATATGGCAAAGTTTAGGAGAACAACTCGGTCTCAAGGGCACACAAGAAAACTTACATTAATTTATAAAAATATTGTCTAGGTTCAATACGTATTATAAAAAAGATGACAGAAAAATTGTTTGTCGTGCAAAAAAGAAGACGCACATTACAAACAATAGACAAATTGCTCACACTAATATAAAATATCCATTACGATAAGATTTTCATTTAAATATAATCAATAAATCTTGTGCTACTGCTGAATATAAATTTCACATCTGCATGTTTTCAATAGCAGCCCGGAGTCTGGATTTTTGCCCGGTTGAAGATAATAGGTGGGTGGGTGAACCAAAGGTACACTTCTGCCCAACCCTTGGAAGAAACAAGGCGTTTTGTCAAGATACGTATAAATCTTGACGATTGTCAAGCAGTAAAAACTGTGTGAAGCTGCGGGGTAACGCTAGTTATAATATAAAACTTTGTTCCGACCTCTATGGACATAAATCTCTTCACGTACAAAGGGGATAAAAGGCTATTTAAATAAAATTAACTGTTTGATGCAATTGTCACTGGCCCTACTACAGAACTTACAGAACTTTTGCTGTTAGTCGCAGCATATTTTCCCCGTACTTACAAACAACTTACATATCGAGTCACAGTCCTTAACTACCGCTCCCACTCAACATTCCGTTTCACATGAACTTGCTGATCACTGCAATGTATGAAAAACTGTGAAATTCATTTTAATCGGGTACGCCGAAATCGTAATTTCTTTTTGGAACAAAATTCCTTATGGCGCGTTGCGAAAGGGGGCGAGACGAGACGAGACGGAATTAAGAGAAGAAGTTGTAACGATACTTTTTAACTGACTTAAAAAAAAGGAGGAGGTTTCTTAATTCGACTGTATATATTTTGTTTTCGAACGTAGTTTTTGGAACGAAGAGAGAGAGAGAGAAGGGGGAGAGAGAGAGAGAGAGGGGGGGGGAGAGTGAGAGAGAGATAATCAAAATCAAATCAAATCAAAAGTCATGTATTCAAACAAGGCTGAGAGTCAGCACTTTTTGAACGTCAAAGTTACAAAAGACAGTCCCCCCAAAACGCCCACCCTTCGACACTTCCTAGTGCTGTAGCTGGGAAGAAGAAGTGGCGGAACAAACTCCCCAGCAGCACAGCTGTCTGTTAAGTTAGAAGAACTTGATTCTATACAATATTGTGTAAGTAAATAAATAAATAAATTAACAAAATCTGTTAAATAAAAAAATAAATAAAAAACAATTATATGAACTACCCATATAAACTGTCAGTAGGAAAGCTAATTCTGGATTGAAAGAACATAAACATTGTCTTGAGTTTGTCTTGAGTTAATCACAGCGACCAACTATTCTTATCGTTTAAGTAGTCGTTGATAGAATAATCCCATCAAAAACATAAATGTGAAATGAGAGCCAAGTTCAATATAATGATATATGCCTTGGTTGTTGACTTCAACGACAAAAGAAGTGAGATCTAAATGGGTGCCAAGTTCAATGGTCAGTCCTGACTTGGCTAGTTCTCATATACGAATTATTATGTTCGGTGGCTAGTTTCTACCAGCAAGCCAAATTTTCGGAATAATAAAATAAGAACCGACAAGTAGTTAAAACTTGCGAAGGCTATAATATAATTCCTATATGAAAACTAGCCAAGTCAAGACTGAACATTGAACTTGGCACCCATTTAGATCTCACTTCTTTTGTCGTTGAAGTCAACAACCAAGGCATATATCATTATATTGAACTTGGCTCTCATTTCACATTTATGTTTTTGATGGGATATCATTACTTTTTGTACATAAATTATTAGTAGGTACTTATTTATAACAAATTTATAACAAAATTAATACCAAATCGTTTTTGTTATAAGTGTTCCTAATAGAATCAATTAAGTGAAAAATTATAATAAAATGATAAAAATTTGCCAGTTTCTGATTTATTCCTATGTATTCACCTAATTACCTATCTGCATGCCAAATTTGAACTTTCTAGGTCATCTGGAACTGGGTTAGAGTTTTGATCTATAGGTCAGTCAGTGATAAAAATGACGATTTTTGGACATCAATATCTAAATAACCGTTTGAGATATGTTTATGAAATTTGGAGCACATATGTATCTTGCAAGTTTCACTATATGAGCCAAATTTGACACGTTTATTTGAAATAGTTTTTGAGTTATGAGGGGGTCAAAAGTGGCTCCAAATGGTTCGTGTAATATTACACACGGTGCTGCTCGCCAGTTCTGTTACTTGAACTTGGCTTGACACGCTGCCGCGTGTCTAGATATGCCTTTGAACAAAGGTTGGATTTTACTTTAGCTTTAAACTCATTAAACTGCAAATCTAGTAAAGCAGAGGGAAGCTTGTTATAAAAGGTAATACCAAGACCAACAAAAGAATTATGAACCTTATGAAGCCGGTGAAAGGGAGCACGTAATTTGTCCTTATTTCTAGTATTAATATTATGAATATGACTGTTTTTAGTGTACAGGTGTATATTTTGCCTAATATATAAGATGTTGGCGAAGATGAATTGTGATGCCACCGTAAAAATACCAATATCTTTAAACAAATCTCTCAGAGAAACTCTAGCACCTAGTTGGTAAATCGCTCGAACAGCTCGTTTTTGAAGAACAAAAATATTTTGAATGTCCGCGGCTTTGCCCCACAGCAGAATGCCGTAGGACATTATGCTATGAAAATAACTAAAATAGACTAATCGAGCTGTATCAACGTCCGTGTACTGTCTAACTTTCCTTACTGCGTAGGCGGCCGAACTGAGCCTTCCCGCTAGGCTTGATATATGTGATCCCCACTGAAGTTTGGCGTCTACTGTTATGCCCAGAAAAACCGCCGAGTGTACAGTTTCAAGCACCTCGTTATCTAAAACGACATTGGGTCCCAGATTCCTAACATTCGGTAAGGCGAACTTTATGCATTTCATTTTTTTAGCATTGAGAACTAGGTTATTTGTGGTAATAATTTTCTTGAGTGTATACAGGTATTTTGAACATAAGAAATAAAAATAAAAAAAAACAATAATTAGTCCTGGAAAGGAACTTCGCTCCATCCGGGTGTCTTGTTTTGTATGTATATAGTCTTGACCTTACTGACTGTATTTCGGCCATGACGGCCAATCTCAATGAAGACTAGCCATCGGCGTGGGAGATATTATAGTGCACAAGTGCTTGCGCAGACCCAGGTGCACGCGCTCTCCCCTCACTCTCATAGCCCGATGGGATGGCAATCCGACACGACCAGAGAGAGATGAGGCGTAGGACCAACGGCTTAACGTACACTTGTTACGTATTTTGTACACTAGGTCTACAAAATAGCAGATTATGTAACCACATAACTGTTAACACTTTTTCCAACATAACGTCTTGTCCCATTAATTTTATTTCATAGTGTACTTTTGTAGTAAACTACTTTCGAAAGTCTGGTTGTCAGACTTTCAAGCTTCTGACGATCCGTAACGACTGTTAAAGATCCACAAAAGATAGCCGGGACCAACAGCTTAACGCGCATCTGGTTTGTAAAAACTACTGTGGTCACCCATCCACAGACTACAGTTACAAGCGTAGCTAAATCTGATCAATCGACGCGTCGGATAGATTATTTAGCCACAAGACCCACGACCCACTAGTCCTGTCTACTTTATATTTCAAACATACATAGTAAATTTCGTGATTCATTCATAAATACATTGCAACAATTTTTCTTATATAAAAGAACTAGTGAGTGGATTTTGGAAAAACTGTATTATATTTACCAAAATACACTCACTAGTTCTTTTATAATGATTTTTTTATTCGAAAAATAAAACTTTGAATCACTCTCCTATAACTTTCAGCAAATGTCGCTTAGATCAAATAGCCTTCGAACCGTCGATATGTACTATTGATGAATACCTAAATGACAAATTATAAATTAATTGGCTAAATGGTTCTTTCTTTTTCTGTCTTTTGTAAATATTATTGTATACAAACTAATTAGTCAAATTAAAACCCTCTCCCAGTTTCCAATTTTTCTGTGCTCTTACAGAATCCATATTTAAGTCCCTAGCTTTAAGCGCATTGTTACATCTTCTTTTAAAATATGGAATGCAAAATAAATGAATATGAATAATTTTTCGCGTGTACCCGAAGCAACCATTTTGCCACCATCTTTATAGTTTAAAGTCCAATATTCATAAATTCAAACAAAATATCCACTTCAACGCCTTCTCTATCGGTCTCTTCAGAAAACTCGAGCCAGATTAAAATTCACTTCGTTAAAATACTTTTCTCATAGTAGTCCCTATCCGTTTCGAGTAGGTACCCGTTATAAAAACGCTAATTTATATTAATTAAGCATTCGGCTATCGAGTTAATTAAAACTGATAGTTGAGGGTACCCGCCGCATGCGTTATTAAAATTGGGTAATAAGTAATAATCGTACTGACTATTCATTATTTTTTAATTAATTATATTCGAACGCATGCGGTCAGAATAATTAATTGGTATTAAAATGGGCCGATTTTGGAGATTAATTAGAAGTAAGTGGCTGTCTTATTTACAATCGAGGCAGGTATTGAGTGGCCTCCTTTTCTATATATATTTTAGGATACAATTTTAAGCAGTATGCAAATTGTAACCATGAATTCAGCGAATGATTCTAGATAGCATAAAAAAATTCTACGGTAAAAAAAACTTCTTTATATTTCGTATTTTCTGTCTTTATTTTTTATACAGTGGTGATGAAATTATTTATACAAATTGAACTGCCTGGCTGCCTGGTTTCGAACTCGTATGTTGAGCCCGATACAAAGTTGGGCCACCACTGCTCAACCTAAAACTGGCCGACCAACTCGAATCTTTAAAAAAAATATCGTTGAAATTCTCCGCATCGCTGTCGATTTGTTATGTTCCCAACATACTGACGCCATCACCACGTTATATGGTACAGCCTTTGACCACGTTCACGTCCAGGTGTGATACCCCCGTGCCTTGGAAAGAACGTTAAGCCGTTGGGCCTACGCATGATTTCTCTCCGGTCGTGACGGATTGCCGTCCCATAGGACTATGACTATGCCTTGCTATCTAGATAGTCATCCGACCGTGTAACCAACCGAAGCAAGCGTAGCTTAACCTGATCGATTGAGCTGTGCGTCTTTTATTACTTAGCCTTAAGTTCCTCGTCACTAGACACTTAAAATAACAATTAAAAAAAAAAAAAACTGTTTTATTTTGTAAATAGACGTAATAGGAATAGATATCTTAACACAACATTAAACAGATTTTCTTAACATATTCACATTTCTGTAAATAAGTTTGTCCAAACACTTTTTAACGTCAATAACAAACACACTTACACGTCAATAACAAACACTTTCACACGTCTGTTTTAGACTTCTCTTCAATGAATAACGCTATCAGCGGTCGGTGTCCCATAAACTCATCCATACTTTTTTATTCTTTTTTTACCATGTATGAATAGATTACATTGAGTAAAAGTTATGCTACCTACTTCAATTTCACTTTTAAGATCGCTGGCCAAGCCTCGGTCATATTTTTTCTCATTACATAATGGATTAACCTGAGCTCAAAGGTTTAAATTTATAATATACACTAATATTATAAAGAGGAAAAATTTGTATTTTTGTTTGTTTGTTTGTCATAAATATTTGGTAACTACGTACGTACCTGCATATCATCTTAAAATGTACTAATGACATGGAAGTACCTACCCTTACCCTTAGTACCTTTATAATTCAGCGTGGGTGGGTACCCACGCTGAATTATAAATAAAGAAAAAAAAATTTTTCCCCCTAGTATCTCATTAAATATATGTTATGTAGGCAACAAGTAAGTACATATTTGTTGTTAACTTCGTCATTAGGCTGCGAAACTCGTCAAATAAATTTGATATAAATACTACTTATTAGATCTATTCATAGAAATCTACCCACGAACAAAATAAAACCCAGTAAACAATTTACTTTTGTATTGACTGTTTATTAACTAAATTGACTACTTATCAAAGTCATTAATCAAATCACAAAAGCCTAAAATATGAACAACTACCTACTTACTGATTCCGATATGAATCTTGTAACTTGTTGTGTTTGGTTTTTTCGAAAAAGGTTCAAAACAAGAAGAAGATTTTAATTAATTTTTCTTGAAAGAATAACCATATCTTTTTTTGACTGCGGTATTCTTCCTATAACTGCGGTGTTCCTGTTAGCTTAAATATAAAGCGTTGACAGCTAACTGTGGTGTTACTGATGCGCGATCATATTCTGTTAATCCACCCTCGACTGGGTTATTTTTTTGTAGTATTGTATTTTGATTCTCATTAGCCTTTCAACCTTAAAGACAGCAAAATAGTAATTAAAATCGCTTATCAACAAGATTTATCGAAACGATCGAAGGAGTATTCCAATTGGCGAAAAGGTTTAAATTCGCTATTATTCCAGGGGTCAGACAATGTTGGGCAAAAATTTCCGCTTTCCGAAACGTGGGCTCACTCACACATACTCCACACGCTTACGAGACATTTATCTACCCATGTACTCATTTTTAATTGATTGTTCGTATTAACTTTTCCAGAAACAAAACAATTGAATAGCTTAACAAGTGAAAAGGTCATTTCGAATTCATGTTATATATTATTTTATGCTAATGACTACTGCTTTATTCATTAAAAATAGAAACACCCACTAGTTGACATTAATATTCTATGCTGTTGCATTCTGAGAACTGAAAACGTATAGTTCTACTACTTTAATTAAGTTACTAAGTCAAGTTAAAAGTATTATAGACTAGCTTCTGCCCGCGACTTCGTCCTCGTCAAACTTTGCTCCCATGAGACCCTTCCCGTCGCAGCAAATTGCCTACCAGTTTTTGTAAATTTTTCGTTGCTGCTCCGCTCCTTTTGTGGCGTAATGTTATATAGCCTACTATCTTTTGCCCGCGGCTTCGCCCGCGTAGATGTCGGAAAATATCGCAAGAGGACGTATTACCGCGGTAAGAATGTATTAATCCATGTTATACATACATAAAATTACGCCTTTTTCCCATGGGGGTAGGCAGAAACTACGGAACACCACCTGCTACGGTCCTTACATATCATGTGTGTTTGATGTACTTAAAATAAAACTAATAGTATTCAGAGTAAGAAGACTGCGACATAGGGCTGGATTGAATTGAATATAAGTCTTCCTGGTTTTTCTTAACGCTCCTATTCTACCTATACAGACACTCAATTATTTACCAGACACCAAATTAAACATAGTTATAAGAATAGTACTTTGGCCAGTGGCATCACCCGTATAGCTGTCGGAAAATATCACCCGGGAACGTACTACCGGGATAAAGTATCCTATATCGTAAGTATCCAGAATAACCAAAAACCGAAATCCATCCAAAAATCTAAACATCTAAGCCATATTTCACGGTATTTTACTTGGAATAATACAATTAGGTTTATTTTGAGTACTTCGAACACACATGATATTCGCATTTACTATGAAGCCAAAGTAATATGAATTACAATCCTACTAATCCTGCAATACCCGACCGCTACCAAGCGAGATGGCCGGACGTGGAACGGCCCGCTAGCCGCTCTGCGGCTATTTTATTATAATCTCTGATATCTTCTAAAATATTAATTTTAATGATATGCTGTACAGGGCAATTTTGATCTACATGAAATGCACAATTTATTTAAGGTACTTAATTGGATAAGGATTAATGCTGTATTGCTTAAAATCGCATTCATAAATAAACCATTATTTCTCGTAAAAAGTAAAGGATAAAAATGGTTATTATGGGTTATCCCTAAGAGTTAGACATATACCATTGCGGATTTTTTGTAGAACTTTTTAAGGTGTACAATACTGTAGTACATTATTTTGAGCTATTTCGAAGGGTTCAGCCAGCGTTCGCAATGTAAGCGCAAAAAATGTGTTTATTTATGA
The DNA here is from genome assembly GCA_932294355.1 of Aporophyla lueneburgensis. Lineage (NCBI taxonomy): Eukaryota > Metazoa > Arthropoda > Insecta > Lepidoptera > Noctuidae > Aporophyla > Aporophyla lueneburgensis. The sequence goes on along the minus strand of OW028745.1, from coordinate 23,407,332 downwards.
CATCACATTAGAAACGTCTAAAATTATCAGTGTTTCTTTACTATATTATGGATGTTATATACATATAAACCTTCCTGTTGAATCACTCTATCTATTAAAAAACCAGCATCAAAATCCGTTGCGGAGTTTTAAAGATATAAGTATACATAGGGACAGACAGACAGCGAAGTGACTTTATTTTATAATATGTAAAGATAGCGTTCCTCATTAAATTGGCTATCCAAAAAAAAAATATTTTTTCAATTCCGACCAGTAGTTCCTGAGATTAGCGCGTTCAACCAAACAAACAAACTCTTCAGCTTTACAATATTAGTGTAGTTTATATACTTAATTCTGGGAAATGACGAGCATACTTGCAAAGTAAGTTAAATATTTTTATTTTTCTTGACTGTAAGCACAATTTGAGCTGGATACTATTAAAAGTATTTATTTGGATTTCAAAAGGTTTCTTTTACAGTATAACTCTGACATCAAAGTGAAAAACATTGTTTGTATGACTACCGTATTTTGTGATCTACGAATTTTTTTAACAGTTCTGTGTAAATCCTTCTTTTGAAGTTGGTTAAAATTAAGCTATACATTTAAATTATGTAAATATGACGAGATTAAAACGGTAAGTACAATCAACAAAAGAGTTCGGTACCCAAGGATTAAATGCGATGAACTTTGCGATGGCCGTTTTGCGTGGATGTAACGCATGTTTTCCCCCAGTTTTTTTTTTAACACGCTAACTGTCATTGCCCAAATCAGAAAAAGTCTAAAAATGTACTTAGTGTTATTTCAGTCAAATACATTATTTATTCCAAAAAAATTGGCTGCTAGGCAGCAACGACATGTTCAGATTTTGTGTTGTCGGTCATATAGTCCGACAAGGCCTGAATGGAACAAAAAGTGTCGGACACATAGTCCGACATGGCAGTTAACGTGTTAAATATAATAGTCATATTTTGAATTTTTCTGCGTCATATTTACCGCAAATAACGTATTTTCTTTTTTATTCTTATATCTCTTTGAATAACGCCGTCATTTGCCAGTGTCGAAACATTTACGCAATGAATATTGTCTTTGTTCCTGGCCCTGACATGAAGCACTCGACAAAATTGTCGAACTTTTAGTTGCTAATTGGGGCTTTCGGCAATTTTGTATGTGTGCTTCTTTTATATTGTGCGTTTTGTTGTGCCGAATATTTTTATTTTATTTTTGAACTAGTTTGAGATTGAATACGTTGCATTCTGGACATTGATTTGAGTTCATAACATGTTACTTTTGAATAGCGTCTAGAGGAATAGCAATCTATTGTAATCATAATAATAATAACATACCTAATTGTTTTTGCGTTACTTGTTACTGAAGTATACAGAGTCAAATAAAATCAGCTAGCAAAATCCTGCAAACGTGATAGGAACCGAACCCTAAGGACAAACAAAAAAAAAAAATTGATGTTCATTTTGGAGTCAAGGACCGCTAGCATTGTTTAAAGCAAAATTTAGACGAGAAAATCTGTTGTTTTTTCCTTCACCCGTTACGTCGGTGAAAATTATTTAATAATATTGATATTTCAAGTGACTGCACTAGCAGTTAGTGACCCAAAAAAATTTTTTTTGTTACCTATAAGATATGAATGCCCACGACGTCTGAGGAGCTTTGCTAGTTCATTTAATGTGACTTTGTTTATATAAATATTCAGTAAAATATCAAGTGAAATGCCTCCTTTCAAACAACCCACACCATAATCCCAGCCACCAATACAGAACATTATCTCATCAGTACCTTTAATCAACAGCAAATGATCTCATTTAAAACGATATTCTCATTATGACTCCTAAATCTGTGGCAATCCAGCAGCTTATTCGATTAAAATCTCCATAGGTAAGTAGCGAACGATTTAACAAATTTTACGAGGAGAAACTTTGTAGTAAATTAGGCAGAGTTTTAGCTCGCGCTAGTCTAGGGATTCGTAATTAAACACTAACTTTTATGCGAGTACCTTATTTATCAGAATCTGGAACTTTTGCGCTGATTACGAATTTGGTTTGTATGAATTTATGAGTTTTCAGCAAAGGGTGAGGTTTGAAAATGGTGAATAAAAGTTTAAAGTACGATTTTATGATTGCGTAGGTAGTTCGGTACAGTCGACTAAAGAGATACGTGTGTAGGCAGAAAGTAGATAAGGGGAGTAGTCTGTGCCTGATCAGAAAAAAATAAAAGTCGTTGACAGCCGCTTTCAGACGTATTTAAATATTTCAAAAGTATACGAAAAGAAATATGTAAAAAGTGTCGCTGGCACGGTCAAAACGGTAATTTGAATACACTGCTATGCAGGTGTCAACGACTTTTATTTTTTTCACATGTGGCACAGACTATAGTGGGTTCTCTAGGTATGACTAATATTTGTGGCATCTGTGTATACATAAACTCACGCCTGTTTCCATGGGGGTAGGCAAAAACTACAGAACGCTACCTGCTACGATCCTTCGTCGTTTCGTCGTTTCAGCCGTAAGACGTCTACTGCTGGACTTAGGCCTGCCCCAATTTGGGGGGCTTTGCCATAATCGCCACGCTTGGCAGGCGGGTTGGCGACCGCAGTATGGTGGTAAAATGCATAGAGAACGCTGCTGCCCATTCTCTAGTAAGTCCCTTAGTCGCCTTTTACGACACCCACGGGAAGAAATGGGGTGGTGTTATTCTTTACGTCCGGCACCACACGGTCGATCCTACGTACTACTTTTGGATCTTTTAGGTTCAAACATCTGGTAATAGACGCCGGTTGTAAGTACCACGTACTTGACCTTTCTGAAGAACATTACCATTAAGGCTACACTATATGTCCTCCTAGGGTGTCCCGTCCCGGCGTTACCACACACATTTGCCTTTGCCACCTTTTGTAAGCCAACCTTCATTCATCCTCTCAACATGAGCAAACCATCTAAGTATACTCTTTTTAATTTTTATCACTACATCTTCTTTTAAAACGCACCATAGTCTTATCAAATCATTCCTCAGTCTATCATTAATCGTTAGCATACTGGTATCGGTAATCCACACTATCCACGCTAATATTATAAATACAAAAGTAACTCTGTCTGTCTGTCTCGCTTTCCTGCTAAAACTACTGAACCGATTTAAATGAAATTTGGTACACAGATAGTTTAGAGCCTGAGAAAGGACATAGGCTTTTTATCCCGGTACTATGTTCCCGCGGGATAATTTCCGACCTCCACGCGGGCGAAGCCGCTGGCAATAGCTAGTTATTTATAATTTAAAATCACTGAGACGCCGCGGTGGCATATAGTTACACCTCTGCTTAACCCTTTGGGCAATACAAGCGTTATATTGTTGTAACTATAATAAAACTTAATTATATGAAAATTTCTTAATTAAATTCTAAAAAAACTTAATTATATGAACATATCTTCTTTACATAGTATAAAACAAAATCGCTTCCGGCGTATGTACGATTAGATTTTTTAAACTACGCAACGGATTTTAATGCGGTTTCCATCAATAGATAGAGTTATTCAGAAGAATGGTTAACGTGTACCTATAATACGCGGGTGAAATTGCTGGCAAAAGCTAGTACTATATAAAACTAAATAGTTCATTTAAAAACATTTTCATTTTTGACTACACGAATTCATATTTCACTTTTACGATCTCTTTGATCCATTGATGATGCAATTAAAAACCTTTAAAGATTTATTAAGTAATTAAAAGATCCAGTGCACTATAAAAAAGTACTTCAGTCTGTTTTATTACTATAATTGATAGATATTCTGATGCAGTGTTACTCTTGATATAAGATCGTATATGGGAATGGAAAAGAGGTTATGTCGGACTTGTAAACCAGGTAAATCTTCAACAGTTGCTCATTGGCTCTATGAGGTTTACAATGGAATACGCAAAATTTATATATATTTTTCATTGAAAGTGTTCACTGCTGGACATAAAGCTTCCTCAAAGGGGAGTTTTGCCATAATCGCCACACTTGACAGGCGGATTGGCGATCGCAGTATATTGGTAAAATGCATAGAGAACGCTGCTGCCGATTCTCTAGTAAGTTTCTAGCTCGCTTTTTACGACATCCACGAGATAAAAATGGGATGGTGCTATTTTTTACATCTGGCACCACGCGGTAATCAGATGTATTCAATATGTAAACAAACCAAAGAAGTAGCAGACGGTATTTAAGGATCATAGTAGGTGGTGTTTTATAGTTTCTGCCAACACCTAAATGTAAAATGACCTTGATAAAAGACATTATAACCTTATTCACATTTCACCTCACATATTCCACTCAAGATTTATTATGTCAATGGCCACAATTCTCAGAAAACATACTTATACTTAGTCAAAAGGCCTTCATATCATTATTTAGATACAAAATGTAGGTGTAGTCTACCAGATAATTTTTTGTAGCTCTTCACTCTCACATATCTCACTCATATTATCATTATTGTGACGATTGTGACTCGTTTTTTTTAACCTAGATTTAAAAGGTCTATTTTATTTTAATACATCACTAGCTTTTGCCTACGACTTCGTCCACATGAAATTTTTTGTTCTTTGTCCCATGCTATTACTTTATTTTCGCGCAGCGTTCTTTCTGATTTTTTATGTTTTTACTCGACAGCAACGGTGTGATGTTTAGAGATCAGTTCAACCTATAGTCGTCCTCATGATTGGGCTATTAAATACAGAAACAATTTTTCAAATCCAATTTATAGTCCCAGAGTTTACCGGATTCAAAGAAACAAACAAATTTTCAGCTATTCTTAATAGTATTTAGAAATACATAAATGATCATAGAATTATGTCGGTATTCTTCGAAAACGGTAGGTACAGGGGTTTAACATTTCAAGATGTTTAGTACCATGAATAGGGGTGAGCTTATTTCCATTTAGCGAGCAGAAATCCAGACTCTTGAGCGTATACTGAGAATTATATGTAATGCTTGTTACTCACTCACTCGGAACATGGGAGGTATTATTCTGGGAAAAGCTGATTTCTAGTTTTCGAACTTAAGTGCCTCTAACAGAAACACACAACTGCGTCCCTTAAGATTTATTATGTTATCTGCGAATTGAATAGGTTTTATTTGCTGTCGGCAAAAAGGTAAAGTTTGTATGGCATAATGTTTTGAAAAACCAGTCGAATTCGAAAAATATGACAGTGGTTTATATTGCTATTGCCAAGATACTATTTCCATCTAAAATCAAATCACATTTTTTTTAAAATTATATTCGTCGTTTTAGTTTTTGTTTTATTTCGGCCATAGCGGCCAATCTCAACTGAGACTGGCCTTTGGAGCTGGAGATATTATAGTGCTCAAGTGTGTTCGCAGACACAGGGACACTCACTCTTCCCTCACTCTCATAGTCCGACCGCATTCCGACACGACCTGAGAGAGATCAGGCGCAAGACCAACAGCTTAACGTGCATTCCGAGACACGGGGGTTTAACACCGCTACCTTCCAAACTCAGGGCAGTGTGACACCAAGAAATTACTAATGGAAAAACCCCATAGCAGTTTGCCCGACCGGGGAATTAAACCCTGCTCAGTACTCGTGCTTGAGACCACGAGACCAACGGGACAGTTATAATAATGTAAAATTGTCACGATGGCACAATAGCTGCTTATGTTCAATGTTGTGAGTTTAAATCCGGGCAAGACCGAATAGGCCTTTTTAATCGACTTCAAAAAAAGGAGCAGGTTATCAATTCGATTGTATTTTTTAAAATGTTTGTTACCTCATAACTTTTGACTGGGTGAACCGATTTTGATGATTTTTTTTTGAAAGCTGGTGCTTTCCGAATGGTCCCATTTTAATTTGGTTCCATTCGGACGATAGGGTTCATGTGAAAACCATATAAGTCTTAAATTTGCATTAAGTATTTGCGCGACAAATGAACGAATAACGCGATTAGATTAGTGCGGGGTGTCAACCATAACTAGAAAAATAAAAATAAAAACTTTTTACGAGTCTTAGGATCTGCAATTAAGATTTTTTTTACCCCTGACTTCCGAAATTAAAGTTATTTTTCACTTTGTAGTATTTTTTTTAGGAAGTCGGTTGTTATTTTTTTTTGTAAAAAGTATTTATTTTTAACTATCTAGTTTAATTTCCAAGCCCTTTCGAAGTTTATCAGGACATTAGGTTGGTGAACGCTAGTTTAACGGTAGTTAATTTAAGTCTGGAATTGCAACCCGTCTAGAGTAAACGCGTTGATCAATGTTCGTACCTTCAACGTATTAGAAGAGGTATTTCCCTTCCACTGGGTGGTAGGGCAGTAATAAGCTGGGGCTTGTAGCTAAGTAATAGCAGCCGCACGGGTCGATCGATCAGCTTAATCTAAGCTTGACGCGGATTTTTCGAAGATCGGTGACCGTCTTTACATACCAAGACCACTTCGTGCCTCGGAAAGCACGTTTAAGCGTTAAGGTCGCGGCTGTCATTTGTGGGTTTTTGACCGTCGTTACGGGTCATCGGAAGCCCAAAATTATGACCACCAGTCTTTCCAAGGTATATCGTGTTACCCAATAACTGGCTTGTGAAGGACAGATAAGGCATGTTTTCCCACCCCACCTTATTTTTGTATACTTTTGGTCTTTCTGTGCGTCATGTTTGCCGCAAATAAACGTATTTTCTTTCATCTATTATAAGCAGTCACTTTATGTCAAATACTGGTCTCCAGCTACATCTGGCTAGACTGGAAACCAACTCCAACATAATTGGGAAAAGTATAGGCAAATGCTGGGACAATAATAGGCTAGTATTTTATTAATATTCCGTGTGTTGCTGGATGTAAAGAATTGACCCATACCATTTCTTCCCGTGGGTGTGGTAGAAGGCGACTAAGGGACTTACTAAAGAATGGGCAGCAGGGTTCTCTACGTATCTTACCACCATACAGCGATCCAACCCGCTTGCTAAGCGTGACGATTATGGCAAATCCCCCCTTTGGGGGAGGCTTATTCGCAAACCGGGTCTTTAGGGAAGGCTTATGTCCAGGACGTCTCTCGGCTGAAATAATGATTATTTTAATGGGACTTTTCTCCTAATTAAAATTCCAGCCAAAAAAGATATTAAAGCAGAAAGCAAAGAACGAACAAAAAGGTGTTACTTCGTCCTTCGGGATTATAAAGGTAAAATGAAGAGCAAATACAATGTATAACAGTTGATAATAGCATACGAAAGTTTGTCTGTTATCCCCGTGAGAAACACTTTCTCGATGAAATGTTGACCATTGACCTGAATGTGGAGTAAATTTATATAGTGTATTTTGTTTTTGCACGTGTCGTCGTGTTCGTGGTATTAAAGAAAAAGTATATAGAGAGTTTGTTAATGGTTCCTACTGTTAGTTTTGTTGTACGGTTAACAGTTTTTGCTACTGGTGTATTTCACACGGGTCACCAATCCGTCAGACGTGTGTGGAAATGTACCACGAATCTGCAATTGTATAGTGGTCCGACAACAGTCGTATGAATGAACGGGTTCAGCTGCTGATGTTTGCGAGGAGACCAAATGATAATTCTTTCGTAATGATAACCAATTTATTGGACAGGCTAATACTGGTATTTTTTTAGGAGTTCTATCAGCAGAAAATATGTGACAACCATAGTAATACTGACGATTTTAATATAAGAAATTGAAAATTTTCCGTAGTCAAATCCATTACGACGCAGGATAGACACTATTTAAATTGCCGCTAATTTGGATAAACAAATGACACATGTATTCATTAAACATGTGATCTACAGATTCCCAAAGAGTTTCTAATTTCCTAACTCAAATAAATTGACCATCGACTGTTTTTCTTACTGGCCTATTCTAGAAACTTTCATTGTGACCCCCGTACTAATTAATTTCAAATCTACAATCACACTCCACACTCAGTAGATTGTTTCTTTAACAAAAAAAAGAAATGATAGATTGTGTATTTTTCAAATATTCACTAAGCCCTGAATGCTTAGTTTCGTCGAACGTCCCGAACCAGTGTAATTGAAAGAACCATTGTTTCGCCGCCAATCGAGGTACAAAAAGAGAAAAAGTATTTAACTGTTACATGCTCCGCAAGTTAGTCAGTAGAAAATTAATTAACCCATCTATTGCTAATCCTTTAGAAAAAAAAAGTTAAGTTGAATTGTTTCATTGTGTAATAAAGATTGATTGAAGATAGTATAAAGCCACTATACACTATTATATTTTGTAAACATAAATTATTATTTTAGGCTTCAGAATTCAAAGCGCTCCGTTTGTAAATGGCACTATAAATTTGCATCTGCAGGTCCGTTTTCTAATCCATCTGTTTATATTTTTATCACCTATTTTTTTGGAACAGTCTTTACTTCATGTTTTTAAAATCATTGCAAATCACGAGCGATGCTGCGTATACGATACAGAATGCAAAACTTTTTGCATTATTAGAATAAAAAATGATGGAGTAACATAATGAGTTCAGTGTCTACTGTTAGACTACGTAGCTAATATTAATATATATCCGTACACATATTAATATCAGCTACATAGTATCTGTTATAGTGAGCATGCATTAAAATGTACAAATCTGAATTTCGGCACACAATTCCACATTCTAGAAGCCATACTAATATTTGCTCTCAAATGCAACATTCGAAACTGGATTCCGGAGAACAAAAGGATTACGTTCCGCTGCCGTACTTGGTTCATCAAGTATTTGAAATACTCGCTAGTTAATTATTTACTACCGAATTGTTGGCAGTCTATAAATGTGAACATTCAATGCTACGAGTTGGTGCTACGAACTTTCGTAGCAGAATGCTACACTGCTACGAATTTGTAGCATATTGTTGTCTCGTGATCAATCAATAAGTCTAGCCTTTTCCCAACATGTTGAGGTCAGCTGGCAGTCTAAAAAAATGCAGCTGAATATAAGTATATAACATGGAGCGACTATTTCTTTGCTCACCTCCAAAACCCAACATTATACAGTGATTAATGACTATAAAATACTTAAAACAAATGACGGTCGGCTGATGGGGTTAACATGGGTTAGCATGGGTTAACATGGGATGGTTGGGATGATAATCCATTTAATTTTTATTTACTTAAGTATTTTGTATTTAGTTTAGTTTCTGTGTGGGTATAAATATTTACTATTAAACTTATTCTTTGTTTTCTTTCAATAAGTAGGACTTACATTAGTATCTACGTCCTTGACAAAAAGATTGCTATATTGCTAGAAATAAAGTTTCCTTCAATTATCTTTTGAACTGCCTCTAGTTTATCCAATACCACACAGTTTCAACTTCAATTTGGTCACTTATCCCAGCGAAATTTCCAGTAGCGCGCGGCAGCAATTCAAGTGTGGTTTACAAAAGAATCATCAAAAAATTAAATCGTCCTCTGATAACCCCATATTTGTCAATTATGACTCTCCGATTTTAGCGTGCCGGACAAATTGAAATCCGGTTCGGCGTCCACTAATGAAGCCATTGTAGTTCTACCGTACCGGTTTTTACCGTGCAATTAACTCGACAATCCGGGGCGGTGCGGTCGGCTTAATCAGGACTGAACGCTGACACTTGAACGGTAGAGGGTTACCTATGATTTTGGGCCACGAATTGTATTTGTACGGAAAATTGTTAGTTCGATAGCAAGCGAATAGTTTTTTGTTTCGGTGGCCTTTTGTTTCGGAATGAAAAATGTGTGGTTTGAATTTTAATGTGAACGGGTGAATGGGTGTCGATTTTTGGATTTTTGGAATGTATTTTTTGAAAAAGGATTTAATCCTAAACGACAATGTTGCCGTGGTTGTTATGATGGATAAGACATATTAAGTTAGAAATAAACTCCTAATAGCTCGTTTAAAGACTACAACTAGAGCCTAATAGAAGAGGTCCACAGCTGGGCTTAGGCCTCTGCTCCGACTCTCAACGGACTACCACTCTTGAAATAAGAAATAATAAAAATCACAAAGCAACAGAAATCAACCCGCATCTCTATAAATACCGTAATAATTACCTTTACTAAAACAAAATGATCCTAAAAGGGATGAAAATAATGACTTCTCATTTCACATAAGGATTAACGTTTCAACCGAACTAGAATTCCAAACTTAAAATGTTGAAATCAAACATTTAACTAACGCTGGCCTACTCATGAATTGACGTCAGGATTTTGCGATTTGCGGTCAGTTCCAACTCCACGGTTTTGCGTGTGTAGCCTCTGTTAATTAGGGACGACCTTTACCCCACAATCAATGTGATCTACTATTTATTTACATAATAAATTGGTGTAAGATGAGAATATGTTTGCTTTAACTAGATTTTGCAAGCGTTTTTTTATAAAAATTATCAAATGTATTAATACGGGTTATACTCCCTGTTTTCTCGGCTGTTTTTGAGTGGATGATTAATAAACCGTACGTTCCGTTCCGTCCGTTCAACCGTCGTTGAGTTTCGTGTGGTGCCGGACGTAAAGAATAGCGGTATCCCATTTCTTCCCATGGGTGTCGGTAAAGGCGACTAAGAGACGTACTAGAGAATGGGCAGCAGCGTTCTCTATACTTTTACCAACATACTGCGATCGCCAACCCGCCTGCCAAGCGTGGTTATTATGGCAAAGCCTCCCAAATTGGGGGAGCCATTTGTCCAGTAGTGGACGTCTTCCAGCTGAAATGATGATCATGGTGATGATGAGAAACACACAACCAAATATCAAAACATCTAAAAATTCAAATATTCAGACATGTTCATCAGAATTATTACACAATAATATATATTTTTGTAAAAATGTGTCAATCTACCTAAAGCACACTGTCCTTCACGATACAGGACAATCCTAGTTTGAAGGGCAGGGGTCTTACTCATATATAATATACTTATCTATAACTAAGACAATACTGATGTTACCTAGGCTATGGGTTTTGTTAAATAAATGATTACTTACTTACTTACTTACTAATACAAATTTTCGCATTTATAATATTAGTAGGAAGTAGGATTAGCCTAAAGTACGTTCAAGGTGAAGCTGTAATTTTGTGTTGGAAATAAATCTTCCGAAATAAACAAAGAATGTTGAGTAAATGACGTTGAAAAAGTAAGGTAAATAAAGTACTGAACTTTGTACTGAAGTTTTCTTTAGGTTTCTTCAATGATAAAATTGTTAAAGTTTTGTTGTTATTCCAAAGCAAGCAATAGAAATTGCTGAAAAATATATTTCAACTAGCTAGCTCCCGCGACTTCGTCCGCGTCAAATTTCCTGCTTTCCAACCCATCTCGTCGCATCGAACTGCCTGTCCGTGCGGGTACTTCGTATTTGTGAATGTTTCTCTTTGAATGCCTCCTAAGCGTGGTGACATCTGCTACGGTCGCGAGATTTGTTCGAAAGAGATACCGTGGCCCTGGCATATGCCACAGTCGCGCACGCGCACCTATCCGTGTCGGTTGCGTACGGCAGTGCTGATTCACTGAGTAAAAATGGCGAATATTTTAAAGTGCGATAAATGTAACATCGTTATCGACGAGATGTTATCGTATATCCAAAACAAAGTGTCGGTTATAGATGAAGAAACTTTGGTGCGAATTTGTGTCTCATCGTTTACTAGCGAAGAAATTAAAAAATCGAAATCTCTTCTTTTTGATTCCGTTCCATCCAATTTGCGTAAGATAATACGGAAAAACAAAGGGAAGGAAGAGCGAGATCTAGCGGATATCATAAACCTATTCAAATCTGCCGATCCAGATGACATTCCAGTGTTTGTGGCCCGACAGTTAGAAAAATTGCCACCTATTACTTTTGATCACTTGGATTGTACAAAACTTCTGAAGGATCTCTTACGAATGCAAGCTACAATTGATGAGGTAAAGTCAACTTACGCTACATTAGATCATTTGAAAGAAATACGAACTGAATTCTTGCAGATCAGAAATGATTCTTTGGCACCTACATCGGCATTTAAAGTGAACATGAAAAGAGGTGCTTGGTTACAAGATAGTGGTCCTATGGGAATTTCACATATGCATAATTCTTCACGGGACGAGGTTTTCAACAATAGCGAAAATGATCTATGTAACAAATCCCCACAATACAGAGAAATTGTGCGGGTAGAAGAGAAACAAAATGAAAACGAACTATGTACGGAGCAACGGCTATCGACAGCGAGTAGCTCAGGTGCCGCGGTGAGTCACGTTCACGCGTCAAGTGTATGTAAAACCGGTATGATGAGTGCGGCGCGAACGATGACGACGCCGACCGTGCGCTCGAGACAGACAGAGAGGGGAGCGCGTCAGCTGATTGCAAGTGATGCGGTGGCCTGCGACAATAATTATGTCTTGGAACAGCGAGACTCTCAGTTCGAGAACGAAGCGTGTCCTAATGTAAATAATAACAATGAAGGGTGGCAGAGGGTATCGTATCGTAAGAAGCGACCGAAATACCGGTATGTAGGCAGGTCAGGAAAAGCGCGAGATATGGAGTGCCAATTCAAAGCGGCTGATAGGAAAGTTCCCATATTGATTACGAATATTCACAGCGACACGACAGCAGATGACATAATTACTTACATTCGCAGCAAGACAGAGGAAACAGTTTATCTTGAGAAAATAATTATGAAGAAAGAAAGGAACCATAATGCCTACAAATTTTTAGTATCCGAGTCCAAATTACCATTGTACCTAGACGAAAATTTGTGGCCACAAGGTATTATATTTCGACGTTTCGTGAATTTTAAACGTCGAAAGTCGAACAGATTTTTATCTGATAACGGCTTGAATAACAGTAATTATGGATAAATGCCCTTTTCGTTTTGCCAGCTTCAACTGCAAGAGCGTAAAACGTTCTGTAGACGGTGTTAGGGATATATGTCGCACCTGTGATTTAGTGGCGCTGCAGGAAACATGGCTACTTCCGGAGGAAATACCATACTTAAGCACGATCGACTGTGGCTTTGGCTACACTGGAACCTCAGCAGTGGACACGTCCGCCGGCATACTACGCGGTAGACCTTATGGTGGGGTCGCTCTGTTGTGGAGAAACAGTGTGTTTCAGCAAGTTTCTGTTGTGGAGTGTGATAATCCTCGTATTTGTGCCATTAAAATAATGAGTAATCGCCCAGTGATAGTGATGAGTATATACATGCCAACGAATTCTGTGGAAAACCTGCCTGACTTTACGGATTGTTTAAGTACGGTGAGTGCTATTGTAGACGAGTACGGGATTGAATCTGTTTTTATGTTAGGTGATTTTAATGCCAATATTTATGAATTGTTTTTTAACGAGCTTGTAAGTTTTTGCAATGAACAGTGTTGGTCATGTATCGATGTTGACTTTCTGGGCTCAGACTCGGGTACTTATACTTTTATTAGTGATGTGCACGGGTCTTGTAGCTGGTTAGATCACTGCATAGTGAGTCAAGCGGCAAAACAAGCGGTTGTAAACCTTTATGTGAAACATGACACTCTGTGGTCTGACCATTTTCCCCTTATCGTTGAATGTAACTTAGATCTTTTAACACCAAAGTTGCCTCAAAAGCTGAACTGTAACAACAAGGATGTAGTGTGGGGAGTAAGAAAACAGCAACAAGTAGTTAAATATACCAGCGAGTGTCATAAGCGATTGGGGAGAATTGATTTTCCTACGGAGTGTACAAACTGTGCTGACTTCTATTGTAATAACCCTGCCCACACGCGTACGCTTGATAGACTGTATTCTGACATTGTGGCCGCCCTGCGCGGCGCGTCTATGGCGGGTCGAGGGTGCTCGAGGGCTGGTGGGAGTGGGCCACGCTTAGTAGGTTGGAATATGCACGTCAAAGAGGCTCACCGGGCGGCCAGGAAGAAGTTTATCGAATGGGTATCCTGTGGTAGGCCTAGGTTCGGTTTCATGTTTAGTGAAATGTGTGAGAGCCGGAGACTGTTTAAGTCTAGACTCAAAGGGTGCCAAGATCATCAAGGCCAATTGAAAATGGACGCACTAGCTCGTTTGCATTCGAAGGGTGATTTTCGCGGATTCTGGAAGAATACAAATAAAGTTAACGTAAAACCTGGTCTTCCGGTGAGCGTCGACGGGGTGAGTGACCATAGGGACATTGCAAATACCTTCAGAAATCATTTTTCTGTACAGTCGCCACTGGGTCCGGCGTGTGGGGCTTTCGGTGCTGAGATACCAAATAAGACAATGGGAGTCCGTTTCACTGCAAAGGAGGTCTCAAAAATTATTAAACACATGACTAAAGGCAAATCTCCAGGCCATGATGGTCTCAGCATCGAGCACCTGCAGCACGCTGGGCCGCATATATCTAGGGTACTGGCAATGTTCTACTCGTTATGCGTGAGCCACTCTTACCTGCCATCCGATTTAATGAGGACTGTGGTAGTGCCTATAGTGAAAAATAAAACAGGCGACCTTGCAGATAAAAGTAACTATAGGCCTATTTCGCTAGCCACAATTGTAGCTAAGGTGTTTGACGGTCTGCTGAATACACAGTTAAATAAGTTCGTGGCGCTGCATGACAATCAGTTTGGATTTAGACCACAGCTGTCTACAGAGAGTGCGATACTGTGTCTTAAGCATACCGTCAGATACTACGTGGATCGTAAAACGCCCGTATACGCGTGTTTCCTCGACCTGTCCAGGGCGTTCGACCTGGTAGCGTACGATGTTCTATGGAAGAAACTCGAGGACATTAACTTACCGCATGAGCTTGTTGGGATCTTCAAGTATTGGTATACGCACCAGGTCAACAGCGTAAGATGGGCGGGGGCTATGTCGGAGCCATATAAGTTAGAGTGTGGCGTGAGGCAGGGCGGATTGACTTCCCCAACCTTGTTCAACCTCTATATGGATGCACTGATCGTCGCGCTCAGCAGTGCCCGTGTCGGCTGCCATGTTGATGATGTTTGCGTCAATAACCTTAGTTATGCTGACGACATGGTGCTGCTGAGCGCTTCGGTCTGTGGCTTGAGGAAGCTAATGCAAGTCTGTGAGGAGTACGCGAGTGGACACGGCCTCAAGTATAATGTGACCAAAAGTCAATGCATGGTCTTTGAGACGAGTAGTGCGAAATGCCCACAAAGTATACCACCAGTTTATCTAGATGGTGTTCCCCTAGACTGGGTGAAACAATTTAAATACTTGGGGCATTTAGTCACGGCTGACCTCAGAGATCATGCTGACATCGAACGGGAGCGGAGGGCATTGTCAAAGAGGGCGAATATGTTGGCACGCAGGTTTGCACGCTGTTCTGATCAAGTTAAGATCACACTTTTTAAAGCATACTGCACATCTTTGTACACGTGCAGCCTGTGGGCTAACTATACACAGGCCAGTTACAGTGCCCTCCGCGTACAGTACAACAACGCGTTCAGGGCGGTATTGGGGCTGCCCCGCTTCTGCAGCGCCTCGGGCATGTTTGCGGAAGCGCGCACCGACTGTTTTCACACCACAATGCGCAAGCGGTGCGCGTCCTTGGTGCGCAGGGTGCGGGCCAGCTCTAATGCTGTCCTGGTGATGATCGCTGGACGTTTGGACTGCCCTTATATTAGGAAGTGCTGCAGTAGGCATATAGCCAGGGCATGTTAGCGATGAACGATTTGCATTATTGCTGAGCCTTTATTAATTATATAGTTATTATATTTTGAAGATTAAATTTAAATTTGCCACTCTCATAATTATATTTGTATTGTATATTAATTAATTCCAGACTCTTTCTTTCTTTTTTTTATGTGACATTGACTCTGATTGTGTTTAATTCTGATTTGTTGACATTTAATTTATTATTTTGTTTTAATTATTATTTTTAAATTCTATGTTATATTGTGATATTTTGTATTATCTCGTGTTTCGTGTAGTGGTCATATGGGAGAACCTGAAATAAATGGATTTTATTTTTTTTTTATTTTTTTTATATGGGCAACTGAAGAAACACGGGTGGGTTTTAGTCATTAAAAGTCTGACACGCCCTTCCGCTCCACCGTAGAGTGGGAGACATCAATTGATGATTTTGCATCCACAAAAAAAAACGTGGTGACATATCTAACACTTAAATATTTTTTCAATTCTAACCAAAGCTTAGCGCGTGCAACCAAACAAACTCTGCAGCTTTATAATATTAATGTAGAAGATGGCTAATGGCTAATAACAGGGCTTTGGTCCTGGTTATATAACAACAGCCACGTGGGTAGATCTTTGAGGTTCAGCAACGCTTGCCAAGGTTGATCCGTGGATGGGTGACCATTCGTTACTACATAGTTAGAAAAAGTCTAAGGAGATAATTATGAATGGCATGTATGTATGTATAAATGTAGGTAGGTAGAAACGGCCGGGCCCCCGATACATGGTTTTAGAAGCAACAGTGGCGTTTTAATTGGTAGGAGTCTAACATAACCCTCTGTACAGCCCAGACGGAGGGTATCCATAAGTAGTTCCCCACGAAAAAGAAAGCAAAATTAGATTTGCGTAATTATTACTTTACCTGCTGAATCCATTTTACATTATTCAGAAATAACAACTGACTGGGAAAGACGTCATCTGTGATTTCACAAGCCCAACTAGCAGAATAAAAATAAAACTGCAGAACCCACATTTCATGCAGCCCAACTTTTTTGCCGGCCTGATACGTTCCGTGTTCAACGAAGTTTGTACTACGAACGAGTTACTAAAAACAGTATTTTATAGCCAGCATTTAAACTGGGGCGTAGCTCAATGCGTATAAACATTATTCTGTTGGGTAGTTTAGAAAATTGTGATGTTGTTGTATGAACTAGAATGTGTAAATTAAAGGCAGGAGGGAATGAATTGCGAATGCCATAAATATAGTTATAGTGACATTATAAATCAGTAACAGGTGATGGAAATTGGATTTAAGAACGATAGGTATGCTGGCGAATGCTACAAGTACTTGCAATATCGATAAATAGAATGTCGATGTCAAGTCCACAGCCTACATTCATCGACATTATTAACATTTGGGTTCTGCAGGCCCCAGTGGCTAAAGTGGGGATGGTTTGGAATTATTGGAGGACCGGATTGATATTTATTGTGTCCTGATACCTGTAATATTAGGTAGATGACGAAAGGGGGATCAATACTTAGTAACCTACCACTACAAACCATGCCGCGATGGCCCTGCGAGGTGAATTGCGGCCCAATTCACTGAGAGGAGGGCAACAGGAACGCTATAGGCTGATTCTGTAACATGCCGCTCAAAAAATATAAGGTAGGTAGTGGCCATTAACTCGTGGTGCAAAAAATATATATTTATAAACGTATGTACAAATCCTCTCCATGTTAACAGTGTGCCTATAAAACATTTTTCATTTTCCCCGGTAAGAGAAGATTTAGTTTCGAAGCAGCGAAATATATTTCAGAAAAACAAACGAATATCGCATGAGTACTTCGCATTACTGGCCAAAAAGAAACTCCACTCAGTTTAAGCCGCAAAGCAGTTAGCACTGCAATGTTAAATTGCAGCGAAGTTTTAAAAACGACGAATTTTCGGCTGATTCCGGACGGCTTCGGGTTTCGCTCGTTTCGGGAATCATATTGTGGAGCATTTGTGTAGAAAGTGTCTGGGTGGCTCAGGAATATTTGCATGGACATACATTGGCTGCTATAAAAAACCGGTCAAGTGTGAGATGGACTTTCGCCCTAAGGCACTTTACACACACAATTTTCTTGTCCAGAAAAACTTGGTGACGTCAAAAAATACTCTTTTGCGAGCGGCTTTGCTCGGGAGGATGTTGGAAATTATCCTACGTGAACATGCTATCGAGATAAAATATTCTATACGTTAATTCAGTTTATAAAGGATTTTTTTTCCAAACATCCAAATCCGTTAAACTGTGTTTGCATGATTGAGTAACATTAATATCCAAACATACAAATTTTCGCATTTATATTTTAAGGGGAATAGTAGGATTTGTCTGTAAAGTAAACAGAATAATCAGGAATTAGGTGTGACATTGCTTTGTGTGTTTTTAAGATCGAGCAAGAACATACACTAAAATATTATGATTTATTTTAATTTACTACCGTAATCACTGCTGTTTAGTCAAAGAAACGGTGGATGGAATGTGTGAATGATGATATGGTTAAAGGAAGTGACTGCCGAGATTATGCCTAATTCAGAAGTATGGAAGAAAAAGACCCAAAACCCGAATAAATTGGGAAACAAGCAGAAGAGTTATGAATTATTAGCTTCTGCCCGCGACTTCGTCCGCGTTAAATTTCTTCTTCCCCCGACCCTTCCCGTCGCGTCGAATCGCCTACCATACCCGTGCGATTTTCCCCGTTTTTGCAACATTTTTCATTACTGCTCCGCTCCTCTTAGTTGTAGTGTAATGTTATATAATATGTTATCTATATATATAAAATTCAAAGTCCTGAGTGACTGACTGACTGACTGACTGACTGATATATCAACGCACAGCCTAAACCGCTGGACCTAGAGGCATGAAATTTGGAGGGTGTTTTCTTTGTAAGGAGTAGGTATCCACTAAGAAAGGATTTTTCGAAATTCCACCCCTAAGAGGGTGAAATGGGGGGTTGAAATTTCTATGAAACTTTTTATTCTCTGGGTCGATTGACACAAAAATTAGTATACATACTCTTCAAGTATAATTATGCGACACATGTATCACAATTTTTCCAAAATCATCCCTTTACTGCGTCAGATACGGCTTCGAAAATCTTACGTGGAATGGTAGACGTGCACATGGCGTGCGGAGCAGCCCGGGAAGCGCATTGTCGTCACCGGTGTTCAGTCTCAACCAAGGTATCAAGAAGTATCAAATATGTAACTGATATTAATATGAATTAACTAACTTTTGTCCGCGACTTCTTCCGCGTAAATGTCGGTTATCGTGGGCGGAGACGATATCTCGGAATAAAAATAGGCCTATGTCCTTTCTTGGGGTTCAAACTTACTCCGCACCGAATTTTATCTTTCGCAATTTTTTTTTCATAAAAATATCTTATGTTACTTCTAATACTTCTAAGAATGTGTGTACAAAGTTTCATGATCATCGGTTAAGTAGTTTTTGCGTGAATGCGTAACAAACAAAATGAATATGTATTAGTAGGGATATTTGCAAATTATAACAGCCGCACGGGTCGATCGTTCAGGTTAAGCTACGCTTGCCGCGGTTAGTCCGTAGATGGGTGACCATCTTTACATAATAAGACCATTCTGTCCCTCGGAAAGCATGTTAAGCCGTTGATTCCGGCTGTCTTTCGTAGATCTTAGACCGTCGTTACGGGTCGCCGGAAGCCCGAAATTCTGACAACCAGTCTTACCAAGGGGTATCGTATTACCCAGTTACTGGGTTGTGGAAGTCAGGTAGGAAGTCGCTCCATGTAAAATACTGGTACTCAGCTGCATCCGGTAAGACGGGAAACCGAACCCCAACATAGTTGGGAAAAGGCTAGGCAGATGATGATGAAGTACGTACGTGTAAAAAACGCGTTTGTTTCTGTATTAGATAAAATTGAATAAACTACACTAACTATTCTTTAATAGATAGGTACCTAGACGTTCAAAAGTGCCTTTTAGGGCCTATTTGAAATAAATGCTTTGACTTTGACTTTGACCTATGCTGCTTTATAAGTAAAAACGGATTGGGCACATATTTACTATAATATTTTACGCACTAACATATAAATCTGTACGTTCAGTGAGCAATAGTGCGATTTGGTTTATGCATTAAAGTAAAACATAATGACCAAGCCACAATCATCAATTAAATTATTTTGAGATCGTTCGAAGGAGTTGAAAATAATTATAAATCAGTGGACTCGAGTGATAAACAATGATGACGCCATACATTACCCGGTTTAGTTTCTTAACACATTGAAGCCTCTCGGTGTCTCAACTCACAAATGTAGGTATAAAAATTTTGAATTGGCACCCAGTTATGTTGCTGCGTAATTTAAACCCGCCAAAATTATGCAATGACACCAGGTTGTGAGTGAAAATATTGCAAGGAAATGTTATCGAGGCAACTACACTGACACGTTGTTTCTGAGAGGAGTCTTTGTAGGATTCCTCTAACGCCGTCGAACTACTCCTTCGACTTCAAAAGAGTACATTTTCCCCTCAAAATCTACTTTGACAAGACCATAAATAAATCTTAAGTCAAAACACTTCATTTAACAGGGGTAGACTTAAGGGAGAACTGATTTTCACACGGTCAGTTTACGTGGCCTGCTCAAGAGTAAGCTCACGGGGCAGCTTGGTGATTCTAGAACCTGAAGTAAAAACAAAAAATATTGTTTATAAAGAAATTCTGCGGTAGGCACAGTATTTCATAGTAAACAATATTAATTGTTAATTATCCACTTCTGATTGTCTCTTAAATAAATCTTTTCACATACGCTTTGAGTTTTATTAAAACTATACTTCTCTCATCCCAGAGATTAGTTTAGTTTTACGGAGAACTTCGTCCTATTTGCTTTGTTTGGGATATTGTCAGTTCGTATACTAAATTGAGAGGCAGTGAGAGCGCGTATGTTTGTTTCTAAAAAAAAAGAGTCATTTGTTTCTTGTAGGCCAAGCGGGTAAAGCCACAGGCAGAAGCTATTCAAAATAAACTAATGAAATAATCACAGGCAAAAAAACATCTGTCCTAATTATATTACATGCATACGTGTTGAATTCATAAGGATGATACTATATTATATCCTAAGGAGCTCTTAAATTTATTCAAGCCATCTGGTCTTTGTCTCACACACTTATCCTCAAAGTGGGTGCTCCAGTAATGCTACTACAAACTCTTAATCCGGCCAAGTTGAGCAATGGGATCAGGTTGTGTGTGAAAACCTCACATCAAAACGTGGTAGAGGCCACGCCATTGTATTTACTGACTGTGCTCAAGGTGAATCGGTGTACTATTGTATATACCGCAGATACCACTAATACCGTCGGAGTACCCATTCGAGTTTAAAAGGCCACAGTCTCATTATGGTATGTTTAGCAATGACGATTAATAAGTCTCGGGGACAGTCACTGTAAACAGCGGGATACGATCTTAGAGGGGACTGCTTCTCGCACGGCCAGTTTTACGTGGCCTGCTCGAGAGTGAGCTCTTCTAGCAGCCTGGTTGTATTAGCACCTGAGGGCAGAACCTCTAAAGTAGTATTTAAAGAGATACTTTTCTTTTTAGACATTTATCAATCCGAGCGCTGCTCCGTGGATAACACAAAGCAAGCAATGGAATAACACATTGTTTACCGGGATTAACACATAGGATACTTTCAATCCCGGTAGTACGTTCCTGTGAGATATTTCGACATCCACGCGGGCGAAGCCGCGGGCAGAAGCTAGTGTTATATATAATGTTATAATAGGCTACCCAAAACAAAAAGAATTTTTCAATTAAGATCAGCAGTTCCTGAGATTAGCGCGTTCAATCAAACAAACTCTTCAGCTTTATAATATTAGTATAGATTATTATTAAGTAAGAAGTTCTGCGTTTCAATTGATTCTCTACTATTACGGTTAAAATACAATACAAATTTCAAAGACAAACAGACGGCGTATGTCAGCCTTACTAACATCCTTTGTCATCCTTTGGCTACGGAACCCTAAAAGCTAGTTAGTTAGGTCCCTACCCAGGCAACTTGTTTTTGTTTATTGTGTGCGTAACAACGGTTTGCGCAACATGAACTCAGACGGTTAACGCTCATTGTCTAGAATGTGGCTAGACATGTAGCCATGCAGCCACTTAGCAAACACGCACGAGCTCTCATCAATTCTAAAGTTAATTTGACGGCTTTAGTTGTTTATGTCTATGTTGTTGGCTATTATTGTGATTGTGAAATAATTAAACTGTAGGTTGCTTCAATGTGCATGTTACCTAAACAAAATGCCATTATATTAGCAGGAACGATGATGGAAAGGCACAAATATGTTGTAATGACCTAAGTTACTGAATAACTTATGTCAATAACTTGAAAGCTCTTGTATAAAAATTACATTGAGTCATTTATCTAGGCTCTAAAGTTGGCTTTACAGAGCCAGATTTATAAAAATACATATTATTGATCGTTTGTTATTTTCAACCGATGAAAAAAAAAACGGAGGAGTTTCTCAATTCGAATTGATAATTCTTATTTTGTTGGATAGGGTATACCTTGCCAAGTATTATCAGTACATTAAAGTCACAAAAAATTATAAAATAAAAACTTTTTGACAAAAAAAATTAAACCGCCGAAAAAACTGAAAAGCATAAAATAATAAACCTTAAAAATTATGAGTCGGCGCTTTGAGTGATCTTTGTTCATTGATTTTTCAGCGCCGACTCAAAAATTAATAATATTATTTTATGCTTTTCAGTTTTTTCGGCGGTTTAATTTTTTTTGTCAAAAAGTTTTTGTGTGACTGGTTTGTTGGTCTAATGGTCGTCAGCGTGGTTTGTCTTCGAAGTTGGGCAAAGTGTTATTGGGTTTTTCTATTTGCAATTTCTCAGCAGCACTCTTTTTTTTGTAGGTGGGAAATCATCAAATGACGTCTCCCGCTCTAGGCGAAGCGGGAGGGCGTGTCAGACTGTTATTGACTAAAACCCACCCGTGCTCTTTCAGTTGCCAGGGCTACATTATCTTTTTCGAAAATCTCGCGACCGTGGCAGTCTCGCGACCCTGGCAGCGTCAGTAGCACCCTGGAGTCTAGAATTGTGCCCGGATGATGGCAATAAGCTCGCCCCCTAAATGTAGATCTACTACGTAGATAGGTACACCTGTGCTATAGCTGTACTATAGGTACACTTTTGGGATTCAAGGTCGTGGTGATATATGATATGTATTTTTAATAAATTTTGTCAGTTAGTATTTTTGTAGCTAGATAAAAGTTAAAAGAGTTGGGCGGAAAGAAAATCGTAAAAGATATCACATGTCGTTGTTTATCCCATAACTAAGTTTATCTTTCCTTAAAATCTGTACATTTATAACGTGGTTTATTACAGAAGACGTAATTTCAACCCTTGACAGCTTCACATCAAGTGGTTTAAAGTTTAATATACTGCTTATACTGCTTGGAGGACCGCTCGCAAGTCATAAAATTAACCAATTTAATACTATACTGAGTCGTAATTCTATCCCACCGTGCAACGAACTCCTAATACCCTGCAAACCGTATTATCTTCACAATTTTTCCAGCGTTACGAAAAATCCGTCTCTAAATAATAAACAAGGTCATACACACACTAATCCAACTACTACATCACCGTACCTGCAACTCATAAAATATTACAACAACACACATTGCAAAAGAAACTCTACATTTTTCCCTCTAAGGTTTATAGTAGCCTGTTTGTTTGTGATAAGTAGCGCTATAAATTTATTAGATGATGGTCCTAGGGGCCGGAGTCCCCAGTTACACAGTCTGTTAGTCAAAAGGCTGTTTACATCCGTAGGTGGTCGTATGCACAATGCACTAGCTTAATTATCTTGTAACAAGAAGTTAGCGATCTGGAAGAAATTTGCGACAAAATTTGGTACGTGGAACTATTGGTGAGGATTTTGGACGAATTACCGGGTATGATGAACTTATTTAACTTTAGAAGTATAACAGACTTTGTATACAGGGTGGCAGGGGACAACAATTCAAAAACTCAAACCATAAATTCAGTATAATTGATTCTAGACCACGAGGTTTAGAATCATATGCTGAATGATGGGTTGGAAACATCAAATGCACATATCCCGCTCTGAGCGAAGCGGTAGGGCATGTTATTTACTAAAACCCACCCGTGTTCCTTCAGTTGCCTATATGCCAAGGCCACGGTAACTCTTTCGAACAAATCTCGCGACCCTGGCGGGATCCTAGACCCCTTAGCGTAGAAAATTCTAGTCATTGACAAATAAAAAAAAAAGCAGTTAAATATAAAAAAATGGAATACCTGAGCGGTCAAAATCTATGACAGAGCTCTTTTTTTAAAATAATCTACCGAAAAATTCAACGCAGGGTGGTTCAGAGTCAATCTCACTGAATCCATGGTAGTGGGTCATCTGTGCCGCCCTGTCAAGACTTTAGGTTTAGTTTGGAGTTCAATCCTACTTTTGAAACCTCCATGGCTGTCCACGCCGATGACTTTGATGGCTGACCAGAAAGAAGCACTATCTCATTGGTCTTCTGGTATAAGAATAAGGATAGAAACTTTTATTTGTGAACACAGGTAGTTACGCGGTGTGTGAGATGTTACAATATACTTGGTTAGATTCTCTGTTTCTTGGTTTTTTGCCAAGAAGCGTATAAATATGAACAAATAAATGTCCTAGTTAAAAAAAAAAACTTGAGAGGTTTCAAGGGATACCCGGATGGAACGAAGTTCCTTTCGATTATTTGCATTTATTATTGTCTCTGTAAAATCTCTACTTACCTAACTCCATCAGCAAAATATCCGGAACTTGTGCAGAAATAGTGTCAGGATTCATTTTGTTATTATTGTGTACTAGCTTTTGCCAGCGGCTTCACCCGCGTGGAAGTCGGAAATTATCCCGCGGGAACATACTACCGGGACAAAAAGTAGCCTATGTCCTTTCTCAGAGTCTAAACTATCTGTGTACCAAATTTCATTTAAATCGGTTTAGTAGTTTTAGCAAGAAAGCGAGACAGACAGACAGACAGAGTTACTTTTGCATTTATAATATTATTATATATTATATAATTATAAATATAAAATATTAGTGTGCATAGTGTGGATAAAAAACCAGTATACACTCAACAAAAATTATCGTCGCGACACCACACTGTTCAATGCGAAATAGAAAGACGAAACGAAAATAACTGGCTTGCTTTCTATGAGAGAGAGAGAGAGAGAGAGAGAGAGACAGCGGAGAAACACGCGCACGCCGCATAGCTTACAACTATAGCAAAAAGTGTCGTTACAACTTTTGGTCTTAATTTTTTCCGCCTAGCCCCCTTTCGCAACGCGCGATAAGGAACTTCGTGAGAAAAACAATTTATCAGTGAGTGTACACAGTGGTGGCACGGGCAATATACTGTTGAACGTAGGGTCTGTTTGATGTTCGATTTCAAAGCCTGGCAAATTATTTTTGAGGCCTATAGTATCAAATAAAACTTATTATTGGTGAAATTGTAAGTGTGTACACCTCTTATTCCTAGAGAAATCGATCAGTAATGTTACGTGGTCCTAAACTGCGTTCGTTCGTAACGCATCCAAGTCGCATCTAGCATCTTCCGCCATTGTTCCACATGTTAATTATAAACATAAATACGTCCCTCGGTTTTGTGTCGACACTTAGTTATAAACCAGTCCCGTATGCTTTATAATAGAGGTCGTTAGCACACTAAATGAAATTTAATGGTCAACATTTAGAACGTAAACTTTGCTCGCGTTA
Organism: Aporophyla lueneburgensis; assembly: GCA_932294355.1. Taxonomy (NCBI): domain Eukaryota; kingdom Metazoa; phylum Arthropoda; class Insecta; order Lepidoptera; family Noctuidae; genus Aporophyla; species Aporophyla lueneburgensis. The sequence goes on along the minus strand of OW028745.1, from coordinate 23,381,998 downwards.
CACTTAATTGACGTTTAGCAGGAGTTCTGTTAGAGAGAGTACTGCAATTGGGAGCTTAAGTTTTTAGTTGATGGGTTCTATTCTTTAGTAACTATTGTAATATAATATAACATCACGCTTGAAGACTGAGGTGTATCTATAGTACACCCACATTTTGCCATGTAATAGGGGACGAACCTATTGCCATCAACTGAGACTGCTGACAACTGATTTTTATTTTGGTTTTGTTTTTGATTGGATTTTATGAACTCATCTAATTTTTAAGTAGGCACCCAATTTCATTCAACGAATAAGTGATGCATGTTGTGCTTACCTGTAAGAAATTGGTACACTAGACCATAAGTTTACTGAATGTATTTGTTATCATTGTATCAGTGTATTCAATTGTTGGTAAGTCAAATAAAAAAATAAAAAAACATAATCTTAGAAAAAAACTACTCTGTATAGGGTACACACAAACACATGTTTGTGTGTCCAATTTTATCAAAATCTAATCTCTACTATATGCTTTATGAAGTGACTAACATACAATTATATCGACAAACTTTCACATTTATGATATTTAGTAGATATGGTGGTGTTATTGTTCTAGCCACTGTTTATACTGTGCTTATCTTATTAGCCAGTCTATTTATCTGTCTTGAGATTAGATTCCTCAATTTTTATCTGTAATTCGTATGGTGTACATTATAAAGACCTTCGATCAAAAATGTACTAGATTCCCGATGCGCGCCTCAAAAACGGCCCGAAAAATAAGAGCACAAATATTTTTGTGGTCTTATTTCAAATTAGTTTGGTCCAATGATAGCCAACGATAAGACGTCCTAAATGCCGCAGTACGCGTTCAAAAATTGTGTAAATAATAAACAATCAAATAGTAAATATAAATCATTTAGCAAATAAATATTATGATTGTTTGACCAATGTTTGCGACAACGCGCCAACTATTGTAACAAACATTGTCTGTTCTGGAACAGAGAATGCATGAAGTAGTACTGTAATTTTATATTTTATTTTTGTTTGTAGATTTCTTAGCGAGCCATTTTGCTGTGCAGAATGGGTATCTATTAGGGAAAGAAAGAGGAGAAGAAATATACAAACCTTATAAAAAATCATATTTGATAAAGTCCAAATAAGAATTTTTATGAAATTAATTTAAATGAAAAATTACTTTGATTTAATACAACTTCTAAATACTGTACATAAAACAAGACGCACCCATTTTTTATACGAGTGGATCACATTGAGTCAACCCGCACTTAATAAATAAAATAACTATTATACTATTTTAGTCCTACTACTTTTTTAAATCGATTAAAAATGTTTGCCATCATCAAAACGTACCTTCACCTAAAAAATTATATTCTGCAACTCTACGTCTTTCAATTCGTACTGTGTGTTCTGAGCATTGAAATGTAATACCAAGAACTACGTCTAGTTCCAAAATAGAGTAAGCACAAAATGTCAACACATTGTTTTTGACCTTATTGCTTAGACTTTAAGTTCCAGTTTAGAATAACTAATTTTGTACTTATATAAAAATGACTTTTGATTTTTAAGGGACATTGCTCTTTACCTTTCTCCGATGACAAAAGGACTTAAATGTGAATATTTTGCAATCGTAATTATGCTTTATGTTTGAGTGTTAAGGATTATAATAAACTGAAGTTATTATTATTATGAAACGTTTTTCTATATTTCGTAGTAAGAAATATAAATGTGCAAGTGTGTGCAAACGTGGCCACTTGAGCGCCTTATTTTTGTTCCTGATCCTTTATCTAGTGCTATTTTATTGATCGAAGATAAAGACTATTATAGTCTATGGATGACTTCCTCAGACAGATAATAATTGTTCAAACATGAATGAGTATAGCAGTCATATTTCTCAGATTTGTTCAGTAACAAATGACGATCTGATGCAGTACTGATTTGCACCACTACGCAAACCCCAATTTCATGAGATTTCATTCATGGCGCATTAGCGGGTTAATATTTAGAACGCCAGTATGTCAAACATTTATTCATTAATTATCACTTTTAGCGGAACATCCGGGTATTCAAATATTTGATGAGCGGCGCACTATTTTCCCATCAGACTATAATATATTCTACCAATACTATTATGAGAATTAAGTTTCTGTGTTTGGATGTTTGTTACTCAATAACTAAACAACGGTCGAATTGATTTGGTTGAAAAGCACACCGGTCAAATTAAATCAAAATATTTTTATTGCACATAAACCTACAAGGGTAATTATAATACGTCATTAGCTAGGTGCATGGTTCCAAATAGTTGATTCATAAGGAGAAGAGCCGACAAGAAACTTTATGGTTACTCTTTTAAAAATAATTGGCTTTTACAATAGTTTCAAATTACAGTGTTAATATATAAGGCTGCTTATAACTGAGATTAACACATATAATGATGATACTTTTTATCCCGGGGTGATACGTTTCTGTGGGCTAATTTTCGCGGGTGAAGCCGCTAATAAAAGCTACGATTCTGCTTTTCGTACAAACAAACGTAAAATGCAATGTGACAAAACCGTTACTACGTACGTACACAACGTTTTGAATGTATGCGCAAGAAAATGTATGTGTGAGTGACTCAGTGTGAATGTATGTGTGTGAAGATAAAACTGACATGGAGTGACTCTAGCAATCTGAAAGTTTTAAATAATACGGTACGGTGACGTAGCTTGATGGAATTGTTATTAAGCCATCGCTGTGGCTTGGATAGTTAAAAAGGTAGTGAAAAAAAGAGATCTTCTTTTTGTTGATGTGTTAATTGTATTTGAAAAGTATTGTAAAGGCACATTACGTTTCGTTGTGAGTTTGTTCATCCATCTTCATTTCCTTTCTAGTATTACGAAAACAATTTGTACGAAAACAAACGTATTGTATCTATTATTTTAGAAATGTATCATATATTATCTCAGTATCAGAGTATTTTAGTATATTGTAAACTTATTATTTGCAACAAGGACAGCCCCATTTTATATCTAAACAAATCATTGTCCATTCCAAGGTTACATGGAGAGATCGCAGAAAGTGATAAGCCCGTCAATTATACGTGTATGTTATAGTGTTTTATTTATTTATGGTTATATTTTTGTGTAGTGGACAATAACGTTTATATCGGGTGTAAAAAGACACTTAATGAATCCAAGAGTCACTTGTACACCCCGTCAATTTTTTTTTTGTACCATACCATACCTGGAAAAGTTGGAGTTTTAACCTACAATATCTCCATAACTAATGGAGATATTGAAGGTTAAAACTCCAACTTTTACTGTTTTTTTTGTACGAAAACAATTTTTTAATGGTAAGACATAATTTTAAATACATACATCCTTGAACTTTGTACCGTTACATGCACTCATAAGCAAAATGTTTTGCGTGCGTTATACACACCGCAAACTGCAAATTTTGACACCGAAAATAAAAGTCATTTTCAAGCAATTATTTTTGTGCAAACCTACTTAATTTTTGTTGGCTATGTAGTGGGTCTTTTTATACAATTAGGGTTGGTCAAATTTAACATACAATAACCTTGCTCCGTTCAAATTGTAATGAATATATAACTCTATTGTATTGAATTATGGTGCAAAAGGGCTTGACTGTTGAAACTTTCACTAACTGTATAATTAACCGCCCTGAAATCACCAGATCTGATTAAGTTGAATCTATATTATATCGATGAAGGAGATGTCCACATTGAATTTGATTTGCATTTCACGAAACTCAATTTCGAACAGATGTTACATTCAACGTAAAGGCCAGAGGTCACCAACCTTTTTACATAATAACCTCATTTCAAGCTTCCTTTGTTTCTAATACAACACCATATTTTTAATTGGCGGTTGTTTGTTACCTGCCTATTTGGGAGGTATTTATTATTTGTCTACGGTCATCTATCATTACGGACCAGTAAATTTTGACGAACTAATAGTTATGACAATTCAGATTTACAAAAATACAGACGGCACGTTGAGGGCAAATAGGTACCTGAAATATTATTAATATAATATTATTATAAAGCTGAAGAGTTTGTTTGTTTGTTTGTTTGTATGTTTGTTTGATTGAACGCGCTAATCTCAAGAACTACTAGTCCGAATTGAAAAAATATTTTTTTGTTGGGTAGCCTATTTATCGTGGAAAGCTATAGGCTATATAAATGATAAATGATTTTATTTCTGTAAGTAGATTTATAACTAACGCTACAACTAATAGAGCGGAGCAGTAATGAAATATGTTGCAAAAACGGGGAAAATCGCACAGGTAGACGATGCGACGCGACGGGAAGGGTCGGGGAAACAAGAAATTTAACGCGGACGAAGTCGCGGGCAGAAGCTAGTATAAGATAAAATGTTTCTGAATAATATTAATTTGAAATCCGTTGATTATACAGGGACCTAAATGACACAGCCTTATGTAGTCATACCAGTGCAATGTTCAGTTTTGTTTATTTGAATTAATTAGATGAGAATTTTCCATAGCGATTATATAATTGTAACTACCTAAATATATTTCGACTTAATTTATTTTATTACATTCGGAAACTTACAGCTAACTTATACAGTGTTGTTAAACAATATGAAATTGAATACCATTTAAAAAAATCCGCTGATAAACACAAAAAAGCTACTATACAAATGTTGCTAATATTTTCTGAAAGTATTTTTCCATATTTCGTGATTTTCTCAGCTCTAACAGTCCTATGTCGTCGATGATTAACACTTATTCGGCTCGGCACATTATATTCTAGGCATTGGCATCACAATATTTGGGTTTCATTCGGCTTGTGCCGATCGACAAATTTCGTTTGGTTTGGTCCTAGGTAAAGAATGTTCGGGTCGGCTTGGCACAATTCGGCTGTTTCTCGAATTTAATTAAATCGATTATTTGACTGTCCCGAATCAAGGTCGACCCGAACACCTCTTATCACAGTGTCGTTTAAAATTCAAAATTAAAATTCAGAAATCATTTATTTCAATCTTCACTTCGAGATCATAATTGTTAAAATATAAACAAATAAATAAATATAAAACAATTAATTACATAATAAAAATAAAATCCAAATGAAAAATATAAAATTATAATATTAGAATTATTAATAATAACATAGAATCACCACAGTGACCCGTCACGAAATATACCCCATAGAACACTATCACACGATATGGCCGCCAATTAATTCTTATTATAATATTCTGAAGGTAACACGTCGAAATATTGATTTATTACACTTTCCGATTGTTTCGGTGGAAATATAATGTGTGGAAGTCACGCTCCTTTTCAATAATATTTGATAGAAACATATTAAGCTTGGACGGACGGACGGTACAAAGAGGTTTTAGTTTCCAAATAGATAAATGTATCTGTAAATGAAAACATTTGAATATGCAAATGAAAAAAGATTGTACGGTGATTTTCTACCATTGTTAGCATACTTTGCTGTTTGAAGAAGGTTATACTTTTTATATTAATTTAAAAAAAAATATCATTCCACAAACCGTGCGTAGATTTCTTTTAAACAGAGTTAAATGCTTCACTTTGAAGGAAATAATCATAATCTTAACCATGAAATCTTAAATTATCTCAGTATATTATTTTCTAGCCCACTGCCCGCGTCTTCGCCCACGTGATATTTTGGCCCTCAACTCGCGGTTTCGCGTCCCATTGCCCGTCTGCGCCATACTTTGTTTTCACTTAGCGTTTTATTTTTCCACATTTTAACTATTGTTCGGCTTTTAAGGGTCGTATCGTGATGCTAAATACTTTCCTCAAGAATTGCGCCATCAAATACAAAAATATTTTTTCAAATTCATCTGGTAATTGAAAGGATTACTCCTACATTCACACTTACAACAACAAAAATTACCTTTTTATAGTATTAATATATATTTCACAACTATCACACAACGCCATCTAGTCCCAAGCTAAGCAGAGCTTGTGTTATGGGTACTAGACAACTGATAAACATACTTATATATTCATAAATACATACATATTATAGATAAATTACACCCAGACACAGAACAAATGATCGTGCTCATCACACAAACATTTGTCCTGGGTGGGAATCGAACCCACGACCTCCGGCATAGCAGGCAGGGTCACTAACCACGAGACCAACAGGCCTGCCAATATAGATCAAATCCGACTCGTCCCAGATATTAACTCCACGCATATACAAACAACCATAAATATAAACAAGTTTTACTTCTATATTATTGGAATACATTTGCACTTATGCACATCACGTATTTTAGAAAAGATCAGTGTCGATATTTGTCATGGCACTACGAAGCACAACTTTAATTTGTTGTTAACAATACAAATAAAAAAAAGGCAAAATACATGAATATTTCTAGATGTTGTTAATTTCTCCATTAGCAGTAGTTAACAATAACACGCATATCACGTGGGCGAAGACGCAATCATATTGAAATCAAATGCATTAATAGGCAGGTAGCCAACAGTTAATTGTACAATGGCTATCGAGTACGACAATAGGTTGAGCCTTTCCATGCCCTTTTACTCGGAAGAACACACTCAATCATCTGTAACTAATTCAATAAACTAATACGGAAGATACCAAACAATACGCCAGCCACATCAGCATAGTTTCAATCGCCATTATGCCTGTTACTTCAAAGGGAAACAATATGCGAACACTTCATATGACCGTTACAGATTGGGGCCTAAAGGGTTTGTATTGAGAATACCCTGCTTAGGGGAGAACTGGCTCAAGAGCTCAAAGGGAAGGCTTTGAGTGATCACAGGATATGTTACATGTTTCCCCTTGCTTGCTCTGCATCTCATACTTGGCTTATAAATGTGTAAGAGGGATGGCGATTGTTTGCTGTTTGTGAGCTACTTTCACTGAATAGTGCATCTTTTTAGATGGAAATACTTTGTAATATCATCAGCTTTGTATTATGTTAGCGTGTTATCTACTGTTGAATACTGATACGGCTTCAATCATTGGTTGAAAAGAGTGTTTCCATGTCCGCTATACTTCGCAGATTTTAATCATGTTCCTTGTTTGTTACTATCAGGCATAAGAGCTACGATGGCCCAGTGGTTTGGGCCCCGACCTAAGAGTTGTGGGTCGTGAGTTCCAACCTAGGCAGGCACTTTACTTACTGTATTTAATTTCTTCACCACTGAAAAAATCGAAAACATGACAGTGGATGTCATGTTTTCGATTTTTTTGGTTCTTGGTACATGCCGGTTTCCTCAAGATATTTTTCTTTACCATTTTTAGAACACAAGCCGCACTGTGTCCATATGGTGGACCATGGCCATTTCCCTCTCAAAAAGTGGAGGCCTGTGTCCCAACTGTGGGAAAATATTGACTAATTATGATGGTTATGCGGCAGAAAAAAAAACTGCTTCCTTATTGAAATCATTAATTAATCACAATAGACTGTATACGATTTGGTTTTAATTCTATTTTTGTCAGTGAATATAATATTTTTTTTTTAATAAAATAAAGTCTATCCATTCATTTAAATATTTAAAACAACATTAAAAAAACTCTTACTTATCATTTTTAAACAAAACATAGATCGAAATAAAGCAAAATGCAACAGCAAAAAACAAAACTGACAACTGTTATTAAAACGAAATGTCTTAATAATTGACTAATTAAACTTGATGAGCTCCGTGCCAGCATGCAGGCGGGACGAAAGGATTATTAAAAGGAATTGACAATTAACAGTGATACTTAATAACATCTTCAATTTGATGACATGTGGGTCTTTAAAAGTGTTTAACTTTGAAAAGTTCGTTGACTTTAGGAGATTATGCCAGTTTATTTCAATACATTCATAGTATCTCGAGTTATTTCGAAGTGTCAAGCCACGTTCAAAGGAAAGGGAATTGGCATCGCATAGGCCGTGTCTTATATTATGTGATCCATTTGGAGCCACTTTTGATCTCTTAATAACTCAAAAGCTATTTAACCAGTCAATTACCGTAATTACAGACACAATTAAAAAACCATTATGTCTATACCAAATGTGGTATCTCAGGGACTTAGAGGTTAAAATAGACACATGAAATTTGGTTTGTTTTTAAAACCTATTAGATTAACTATAATCCCACATTTGATAATTTATATAGTTCAAACGGTTGTCGAGATATTAACGTTTAAAAATCCGTAATTTTATCACTGGCTGACGAAGACGTTTAGATCAAAAATCAAATGCACTTATCTGACCGAAAATTGAAATTTCAGCGATTTTTACGATTAGAAATATTTTTTATACAATTTTTTTTACATCTAGCGTCTTTCAGAATTTTATTACCAACAAACACCTTTTCTTTCGCAGCATTATAGGCATAATTATGAAAATTAGCCGACTCATATCTTGAGTTTCAAATAATCAAATATATCTGCTTTGTGTAAATAATTCGACTATTCAAGTCTGAAAAGTTACATTTATAAATAGCAAACATTGTTGTGTCTGTAAACGGCAAGATGTTGTGTTTTAAATTTATTTTAGAATGTTATGTTCTCATATATAAATTTCAGGATTACCTATATAACTAAGCTCCAATTTTCAGATTTATATTTTTGATAGGTTGATCTATTTATCGCCTATTTTGCACACAAAGAGTATTTTTCTTTAATTTATCAAAGCCTGTTACGAATATAATAATATTTCTTTTATACATCTCTATAAAGTGTTTGTTGGATGAAAAATACTCAGCAAAGTAGCAATATAATAATGGCTAGACACTGATGAAAATAAGTATATGGCAATAATAAACATTTATGAAAGTACTCAATTTCATTGCTATTAAATTAAGATTACCCACGCAATAGGAATAATAATAAAAATAGTATTATTCTCATTACTAGAGCTTAAGTTATTTTTGAAATAAAATGAGCTTCTGAGTGCCAATTAGAGTCGTCGTAATAACACCTTATCCGGCTTCCAACAATCGAATCATTGACTTCACTAATGTACAAAATACGATTGAAGATAAAAGAAAACAAAAGAAACTCACTAAACGCCATTCTTTTGTTACAGATAAAAATCGCTCTGATGTGAAGACGCACAAAAATGGACCTTAAATATCTGATCCTAATGATTGCCTTCGCGACAGTTGAAATAAACGTAACTGAGAGTCGACAGAATGACAAAAGGCGATGGAAGAACGACAAGATTTACTCACACTACGTTAATATTTGTGATATACAGGACCGAGGGTCCAAAGTTCATTGTTACTGCGAAAGCATAAAGATAAAAACCGCCACAAAGGCCGATTGTTGGGTATTCAACGGCGGTATAGCTGAAGACGATCCGTTCTGGTCCAATTTTTATTCACAACCAAAAATAGAAAAGTTAACATTCAACGTCAGAGCCGACGGCGGGCTGACGTATATACCCGCAAAAGTGATAGTTAGACTGGAACGATTACAATACCTCAATATACAGTACGCCAACATTTATAGTATAGCTTCGTTCGCATTCACCAACTCAACTACGCTCCGGGATATAACTCTGCCCAAGAACAAAATAGCGAAACTGGAAAAGATGTCATTCGCCCATCTAATAATGCTGTCAAACGTCAGCTTAGTAGAAAATCAGATATCGGAATTGAAGCGAGACGTGTTCTACGTCCTCCCCAACTTGCAGAGGCTGTTACTTTCGAAGAACATAATTAGCGTCCTTCACGACGGATGTTTCAAACATCTAAACAATCTCATAAAATTGGACCTCGACAACAATCAGTTGACAGTTGTCATTAGGGAGAACTTCCAAGGTCTGTCTAATCTGATCACGTTGGATATGAGAAACAATAAATTAACGATGATAGGGGACCTTGCGTTCGCGGAACTTTGGAGCCTTCAAGAACTTTACCTGGATAGCAACGAAATAGAATTTATATCCGAGAGGGGTTTTGGTGGATTGACTCAGCTGCGAAAACTTTCGTTAGCCGATAATAAGTTGGGGACATTAGACGACGGCGTGCTCGATGATATTCAAAAGTTGAATGTTTTGGATTTGAGGAACAATAACTTAGAAACGTTGAAACAAGAAGCAGTTCAAAATGTTTTGGAAAACATGAAGTCCAATTATGCGTTAATCTCCCTAGACGGTGAGTTGAATTTTGACAACTTTGTTCGTCATTTATCTTTGTTCTTACAGTTTGTGTAATCCCTAACAAATGTCAATATTACTTCGTAACTGCTGACATTTGTTAAGATAAATACGAATTTGTTCTTTGTTTCCGCCAACGCTTTTGAAATGTAGGAAACGGGAAGAACAAATGAGGATATCGTAATAACTCGACCTGTTTTCACATCCTTGCACATAAGTTAGCGAGACCCGGAAACAATTCAGTCTAATTTGTAATGAGACTATAGACATTTTTTAAAATTATATAAGTTTAGCACCACATAGTAATGTAAACATAATAATTTATTTTAACAGTACTATGTGACCAGGGATTCAATTAAAAATGCAAACTACCATTATATGGGCCCATAAAGCGGTAAAAAAACTATCATTAATAACATCTGTGTGCCCGGTTAATTACCGGACCGCAGTGATGTATGCTCCTTCAGTAACCCGTTAGGTAATATATCCGTGTTGAAAATTAACCGGAATGGTTCAATTAACCGCACGATTAGCTTCCGTGGCTATTATGTCACGGTTCTTTGGTTATCGTGATGTATTATTAGTGTTTTGTAGGTGTTAGGTATTTTGTAGACTAGGACCAGACTTTTGTTGTGTTGGTGTTTGCTTTTTTCTTATCTGTGTGTAGGTTAGAAATATATAGTTTTTTTTTTGTGGGTGGGAAATCATCAAATGACCTCGCTCGCTCTGGGCGGAGCGAGAGGGCGTGTCAGACTCTTACTGACTAAAACCCACCCGTGTTCCTTCAGTGACCCACGTGCCAGGGTCACGGTATCTCTTTCGAACAAACTCGCGACCCTGGCAGATCTGTGTGTAGGTTAGAATTGCATACTTTAGAAATTTAGTTAGAATTATATTCGGGATAACTGATATTTTCTCAATGATAGTGAAAAGTAGACTCTCTCTTCTGTTTTTTTTGACAGGAATAAAAATTTATTCAATTTCAATCGAGCTTATGAACATTCTCACCAGTGCATTATTTCGTTCAGAACCCCAACTCACATAAATCTTGCAAAATCTACTTACTATTAACTAACCGCCCAAAAAACACAGGCCACAGTCCACCGCACACTTAAACCATCCGGGGACACAACTACCCCCAACTACAATGAATCAGGCCTTGAAATACTGTGTTTAAGTGCTCTGTGACAATTTAATAGCGTCTATATTTTGCTGCGAGCTAGATGTTATATTTTCCGCACTGGCCGAGTATTGCTGTTGGCTATGATTTAATACTCTTTGTCCACTGTTAATTTGGTTTTGTGGCTTGTTTATTGTGGAGATGATCCTATTTCCGCATGTCGGGATTTTTGTTAAGGTTGTGATACTGCTGCATTTATGCAATGACTGGTGCACTTTATGTTTGTAAGGTAATTAGCTAGGTCATAATTTGTTTATTGGCTTTTACGGTCAGCTAAATTAATGATATGGTCTTAGCAGGAAATTTAATTTTTAGTCAGATTCATTTAATAATAGGATAGGTAATCTGTATAGATATAGTTTTGGTATTACAGACTTTATCACCGAATTATATAATATGAAATAACTCTATCCTTTTTCCACAGGTAACAGGCTAACCTGCGACTGCCGCCTATCCTGGCTACACAAACTGCGAAACGAAACAAAAAGCAAACGCGTTAAAGCCTCACTGTCTCGCCTCAACTGCATCATGGATACGAAAACCACTAACATAGGTACCGTCAAAATAGAAAAACCACAAAAAACTATTCAAGGTTCATACAAAAAAGACATTGACTACGAAGAAGAAGAATTCGAAGAGAAGCATTATGATGACGCAATGCAAGACCAGGAAACAGACAATGATGAAACTAAAACTGAATATAAGAGGAAGCTTCTCGAAATACCGTCGGAGATGCTCCCGTGTCCAAACCGTTTAATTTACGAGGCGTCGTACTCTCCACCGACCCAAGACGAAGTCAAATATTACAAGACTTCATCTAGTCAGATGCTGGTAGCAACATCGGCGTATTTATTGCTAGTGCTTGTAGCAATATTGTAGCGTATGAATTGAATTGTAAATAATTATGTGATTTCATTATGCATTTATCGTTCAGCTCTAGTTTATTTTGTCTCCATTAGATTTGTATTTTGCGTGGTAGTATTGATATTTTTAGTGTTCTTGCCTGTTGATTTAGTTCGGTTAGGAATAAATTCATTTTAGAATTTATATATTCATGATCAAAATTATTTTAATTTACATTACATTTACAAACAAACACTATATAACGTGACCTGATTTGAAGGGTAGTAGGTAATAATTAATTATGCTTAATTTCTTAAATATAAGAATACTTTTTTACTAAATTATTATAATCATCCTTTTCACTGCTTTCATTAATTCTTAGACGTTAGGTTATTTTATAGGAATTGATAGTTTTAGGTGAATTTGGACCCAAAGCTAATGCTGTAAATAATCTTCACTCATGTAAGTCACCATTACTTCTTTGTAAATAACATTTACGTAAGTTTGACATATACTAAAAAGATAGATTATATTTCAATTTATTGAGAAATGGGATTTGTTAGTGTAACCTTTAAAGACGATGAGACCCAGTGATTCATATTGAACAATACTTAGAAATGGATTGTATCTTAGATAAGTATTGCTAAAGAATACATTCTTTGCAATATCTATCAATTTGGAGAACAGTCTGTTAGTACTTTTCTTATGCAACGTTTAGATTCTCGAGGAGCACATACGAATTGCCAGGAGTATGATCATGAAACCAACAGATGAGATGTATTCAAGGTTCATTTGTTTCTTGTAAGTACTAAATGTTTGCATTCATATTCGTATATTTTCAGCGAGTATCATAACATTGCGATACAGGTTCTTTCTAATAAATATCTCTAACATCACTAATATCATTGTTGAAAATGATTAATTGTGGAGCGAGCTTGAGGTTGTGATGGGTTTTCTATAATGTTCATTCATTAGTTGTTTTAATACCAGCGAAGTGTGGTTCTGATTGTTATTATATTGTTGGCTTCAAAATTTCACTTGGGTGTTACTACAGCAACTTCGACTTATCATAAGTACCAGACAATCCTGCTTTTATTGCTGCAATTAAGTGATACTAATGCCTGTTCTGTATTGATATTAATATAAAGGTGTTTTAATTCACACCTGTCAATAGAATTTATGTATTTGAAAGTGTTGTGTTTCGATAGATTGAACTTATCAATTCCACCTTTGAGGAATTATTAAAATAGGGATTAAAAGATAATGTGTGTATTTTTCTATAGCTTAAATATTATTTAATGTCGATAATTGTGTTATGATATTCCTATTTTATTTTCCACTAATATATTAGAAGTAAGACTTGGGTTTCTTAAGTGCTTTAGGGCCGATTTTTCAATCCTCAGATAAAAGAACCAATAGCTACCTAAAGAATAAAGTTATTAGACTCTTTGTTCCTCGGATAAGTGGTTGTCAGTTTTTCAATCGTTATTTTATTTAGGAATAACTACCTGACCGAATATCACATCTGTGAATACGCTAACTTCAGGGAGGTGAAACAAATATACAAAATAAACGAATGTTAGAACGGGACGGGCTATTTCATTGTTTACTGTCAATGTTGTAAAAACAATGTGCGGCAGCCAGATGTCCCTTTTTTACGTTGAGACGTTGTTTTTTTGTTTGTGTGGTATTTTTATTTGTATTTCCGTGATATTTAATTGTATTAAAATAATCATGGAAAGCAAAGATGAATCTCACACTTTAAAGTGTTCGACACTCGGTCTTGAAATTCTTTCTTTTCTCTCATATTCTTTCTTTATTTTCATTCATATACTTATATTAATTAATTATGGCTTCATCCTCAATTGCTATTTCGTCAATACTATCGCAAACATCCATTTTCATTAAGTACACTTTTTAAAAACGAAAACTAACCTCAAGTTTGGTAACGCCAACGTCGTTTATCAATAGAACAAGCGGTTATCTGGCCGTCAAAGAGCCAAATAGATTTATTCCTCCGTTAAGGGAATTATTCGACCAATAAAGCCTATTTGACGATTGAACAACACAGTTTTTTACTATCTATTGAATAAACCCTATCCGTTTGTTTATCTGAGGATTGAAAAATCGGCCCTTAATAACATAGTCGTATATTTATTTATAAGATAGTACACTAAATAAAGATAGCAAAAGTTCCACTCAATGTCTGTAAAAAAATGTCAACTACCTAAATAATATTGGTCCTATGATCGTACCTTGTGAAACGTCTATTTGCATTTTTTGAGTCAGATGATGAATTATTCGTATGCATTGCATTTGTAACAAAATTGAGGGCTTGGTAAAAAATCATTAAAGTCAAAGTCATTTCGTTCCGTTATTCTGTTCTAAAGTTAATATTCATTCTCATTCATCCCGTTCGATGCCTGTTTTACGCTGTTTCTTGCCAATATCAAATGCCCTTTGGTTTCACCATAACCAATATCTCACACATTCATGAGGTGGATCTTTTGCAAATAATCTAATTTCTGGTAATATAGTGATTTAAATACCAAAGATTTTTCTTAACACGAGTTTATTATTTAGCTTTGGTCTCAGTCTTCATCCACACAATGTACATAAACACATCAAAGTTAACAATTATCTATCTATTCTATTCAGAGTGTGGAAACAATAAATTGATACTTTTCCAATTTGGCTGTTTTATTTACTAGATCAGAATTCCTAGACGATATCGATATCGATATTGATATGATAGTAAACATACCTTTGTATCAAACCAAATAAATAATAAATCACACACTGTTTATGTAGGCCTTGTGTATATCGACTGGGCTAAACATTTAATTCCTCAAAGGCCTTGTGACTAGCGACCAAGTGCTCCAATATCAGTAGGTAAGTACATATTTAATACTGATAGAATCACTATCATGCCAAGCTGTCGCGACAGACATGAATTTCTGTTGTTATGTGTGTTTACGTGTAATATTTGTCTATTACGGGCACTTTATTCCAGTTTCTATATGCTTAGATGTTTTGGTCATATTAAGAGGATGAATAGAGGTGACCAAAAAAATCAATTCTCAAGTCTGATGTGACTGGAAACATTGACCATATTGATAATGTTCTTCAGGAAGATCTGGTGAGTAGTGCTCGCAATCGGCATGCGTGTATGATTAGCTGTACGAACTTAAACGAATCAAAAGGGGTATGTATTGATCGTAGTAGGTGGTGTTGGTGTTTTGTAGTTTCGGCCTTCCATCATGGGAAAAAAGGAATAGTTTTATATACATATGTATATTTATAAGTATTCCAATTTTGTCGAAGTATCCAAAGAATGTAGATAACACATTACAAGTCTTTAAAACCTCTGTTTTGTCTCCCTTGATGTATAGCCAATTCACCAAAAAATCGAAACTTGATCGCAACTGCAGTCCTCAAATCGTAAGTAGAAAACAATATACCTTTGTTCGTTGCAGCCGTTAGTACATTGCTATCGTTAAAGTGTACTCACAATACCTGTAAAGAACTTTCATGAGAAAATCTTGCTCTACTTTTACACAAAGCAAATAGTGGACTTGGGTAAACATCCTATGACAAGGTAATTAACTTTTTAGAACTAAATGAATCATTGCAAACCTTAAGCAGAACGATATAAAATGGAAGATTTATATAAAAATTAAAACGAAAAAGAACATTAATTTTGATCTTATTTATAATTTTGATACGAAAATACAGGTAGCCACACTAAAAGAAACGGGTACAATCTTTTTTCATATAATTGTCTACAGAATAAACCGAAAAGGTAAAAAACGTACGAAATGAATTGTGGACGGAATACATAATTAATGTCTGCGGCCATCAAAGAAAAAAAATGGAGAAAAAAACACTGAACATGAAATCAGGTCTTACCTTTGTGTGTTGCTTTTGACAGATTCTAAAGTAGGTCTGGGCAGATTGCTTTGATAAGATATGACTGGCTTGGTAAGACGTGCTCGTAGACTGCATAAGTAGCCTGAGATTTACTGGTATTGGACGTCCTATTATAGCGTGTTTACAGTTTACTCTGAAATTAAATGTTAAGTAAGATAAAATGTAATATTGGGTGGATTGTGAAAAATGAGTTAGAATTTATTGACATGAACAGGAGGTAGCTGATGTTTATGATAAAGATGTTACAATTTGGAATTGAACTACAGAGAGACACTGGTCATCATAAAAACGTTAATGACGAAATTTTTTCATGTTATTGGAAATATTAAAGAAATTAAACAGAATTCTTGTTCAGTCGCGAGTTAAACACCACCGAGCTACTTTTTTTAAATTAAGAATCCAATAGGAACCCAATATGTATAGGTATGCAGTTCTTTTTACAAAACTGACTACTCAGTGTTCTCCTAAGTCAGCTTTTTTGTATTAAAAACTTTACCCAAATGGAAACGTGACAACTTTCTGGTATTCTACGTACACTTAGTGGAACTGCATGAGTGCTGTCGGCCTATTCTGTGAATAAAACACCGTGAAAATTTTGATGAAGAGAGCTTGATGTGACCTGTCTTTCCACCAGATGTTAGAGATAGACACTTTTCACGACTTACTTCAACAAAGTTTTTACGGTGAGTTAAACACCACCGAGCTACTTTTTTTAAATTAAGAATCCAATAGGAACCCAATATGTATAGGTATGCAGTTCTTTTTACAAAACTGACTACTCAGTGTTCTCCTAAGTCAGCTTTTTTGTATTAAAAACTTTACCCAAATGGAAACGTGACAACTTTCTGGTATTCTACGTACACTTAGTGGAACTGCATGAGTGCTGTCGGCCTATTCTGTGAATAAAACACCGTGAAAATTTTGATGAAGAGAGCTTGATGTGACCTGTCTTTCCACCAGATGTTAGAGATAGACACTTTTCACGACTTACTTCAACAAAGTTTTTACGGTGAGTTAAACACCACCGAGCTACTTTTTTTAAATTAAGAATCCAATGTGAACCCAATATGTATAGGTATGCAGTTCTTTTTACAAAACTGACTACTCAGTGTTCTCCTAAGTCGGCTTTTTTGTATTAAAAACTTTACCCAAATGGAAACGTGACAACTTTCTGGTATTCTACGTACACTTAGTGGAACTGCATGAGTGCTGTCGGCCTATTCTGTGAATAAAACACCGTGAAAATTTTGATGAAGAGAGCTTGATGTGACCTGTCTTTCCAC
Source organism: Aporophyla lueneburgensis (assembly GCA_932294355.1). Taxonomy (NCBI): domain Eukaryota; kingdom Metazoa; phylum Arthropoda; class Insecta; order Lepidoptera; family Noctuidae; genus Aporophyla; species Aporophyla lueneburgensis. The sequence goes on along the minus strand of OW028745.1, from coordinate 23,364,641 downwards.
CAGATGTTAGAGATAGACACTTTTCACGACTTACTTCAACAAAGTTTTTACGGTGAGTTGGTTACAAAATAAATCGGCTTTTGTCATTGCATGAGTAACTAGGGATTGAGAACATGTTACACAAATTAGAATTATTTATTTTTACGTGATTAATTGATTTCCGTGATTACGTGATTTCCAAAGACTAGTCTTTGGAAATCACGTCTAGACTTGTCAAGTCTAGACTTGTTTTAATAAGGGAGAAGGTAGGCCATTATCCACCAGTGGGACAATGTGCAAGGTAGGTTAATACCACAGATGATAGTCAGTACCAATTGCATTTTCAACAGATTACGACGCCAACGTCGCTAGAAATACTCTGGACATCTGAACATAATATTTGTACCTATAATTTGCTACGTAAGATGTAAGTATTTATGATATAAATGACGTGAACATGACAGAAATTATCTTCCTTTTGGTGTTCTGTGACTTTATTCCGCAGCCGAGGTTGATTTTGGCTTGCCATGACAGGCCATAATCGCCTCGCTGGGCATGCGGTTCGCTGATCACAGCTTCTTGCACTAGTATCGCTGGTGCCCACCACTTGACCTTGCACCATTTATCTGCGACAATTTATTTAGAAATGGTTATACTGCCATTTGTCGGCTGTTATAGCCTCGTATGTTATTCAGCGAGGTAAACCTCATCCAGGTGAGTTGACTTGAAACATGCAAATAATAAGTGTGCCCACGAAAATCCTATTAATTGACCTAATAAAGGAATATCGTGAAAGCTCGGATAGATATTTTATTTTGACACAACACCATACTAAAAGTAAATTATATTTACGTAAAGATTGTACATACAGAATTTCGTCGATCTCTTATTATTATGCCTTTCATGTTGCCGAGCAAACTTTTCCGATTTTAAATATAATTAATTATTCGTTTCAACAATTTGTTAATTACCTTGAATAATTCATGTGATTCGTAAATATTATTACATTCAGTAAAATTTGGTCACTGTGTATTACTTACCATGCACAAATTATTATCTAAGAACTCAGTAACTCTTAAAGCATTTATGAATAAGTATTGGTTTTAAATTATGCATTCATTTTGAAAATGGAAGATTTTTATATGTACTCGAAATATGATTATACAAAACACCGTAATGTTATAAAATACATACACACACATAGAAATACAATCTAGGTACATATGTCTTTTCAAAATTGGAACACAGATAAATTCAAATCCGCCATATAGGGAACACAAAACTTTCGATGAAAATGTAACTTTGTTAAGTTACTTAGCCAACAATTTCGTTCACTCGAGTGCACTCGGCTCTAATAAATGGGCGAAACAGGGCCAAACCACGAGAAAACCACAATAATAACACTTTGTTTATTGACTTTGTTCAATTGTTGTTAATATAAATATTGCTAAAATAGATGAACTGTTGATAACAATAATAGAAAGTTAGTAAGGTGCTGTGTTACCGGAAATGGTTTTCAAATTATGTTATTTACAAGAGAAAGTTTGTTTGTAATTGTGTTCGATAGAGTATGTACGTCAATCAAACCAGCTGATAAATTTCCCACTGCTGAGACACAAACCGCCTTTCAGTGTGAGGTAGTGGACTGTAATCTACCACGTGGGCCCTATGCGGGTTGGTAGTTGTAACATGTTTTCGAATTTTTATTTCTAGGACATGGCTGTTTCCTCACGATGTTTCCTTCACCGTTTTGAGAACAATGGTGATGAAATTATTTTCACAAAGTGAAAGCCTGGGTTTAAAATCGTAAGTAGGTGGCTATTACCCCTAGGCTACCATTGTTATACATCCTAGGTTATATTTTATCTGCGTTAAAATCTAGAAATGTTAAAGGTAGTTAGAAACGCCCACAGCTAGTGGGCCTGATGAGACGGCTTGGGTAAATTGAAAGTAGAAATCGGATCGCGTTCGGTCACGCATAGTGGCAGACATGAACCTTTTTTTCTGCTTGGGTACAAATGACGCTCTGGGTACAGCGGGAGGGTATGCCAGACTTTTATTGACTTAAACCCACCCATGATCGTTCAGTTGTCTGTGCCAAGGTCACAGTAACTCTTTCGAACAAATCCACGACCCAGACAGGCATCAGCCCTAGCGGACCCCTTCAGTTCGTGCGGTGACGGCTTCCCATGCCCTCTCGCTCTATACCATGGCCTGGACAAGGGTCGGACCCGAGTGATCGCCGCCGTTGATAGCTTACACGAAGACGTGGTAGTGCTCCGCTCAGGCAGGGCAGACCTCCACCGTATATTCCATCGTGTCCTCAAGACGATTCTCGCAATGGAAATACCCGGGTGTTTCTTTCCGTCCTATTCGGAACAGGTACCTCCCGAAGCAGCCGTGTCCGTGGAAGAACTTCAAAAGGCGGAAGGTGAGGACGCCATGGCACCTCCCTAGCCACTCCTCAAAAACGGGACATACCACCGTAACTGTGGCGTGCCCTGCACTGGGTTGCGACAATTGCACTTGTAAGATCCCGCCAAAGCTCTGTCCGTCGTACCGTGATTACTCGCGGGAGCGGAGTTTCGCTTCGGCGTTTTGCCTCCTCGCTCCAATCCCACATAAGCGCGAGGAGTTTTGTCTTCTGACCACCTCTTGGCAATCCGGCTTGCGACTCGCCGCCTAACAGGAGATCGTGCTGTACCCCCGGACTAGCCGGATGGCCATGTCGCTTTAGGACGCGCTCATCCCACGGGCTGGTGGCCGCCAAAAGAAGCGCGCCCACACCGGTGCCCCGTAAAGGGCCATGGACCACACGACCCCCGCGTAGAGCCTCCGGCCGGAGGTATTTGGACCCTCTAGATTGGGCGGGAGCCGCTTTAAGGCAATTCCCAGCTCGATGCAGTGTGGGATCCAAACGTCGGAAATGCTCCACGAAGTGTCACCAGCTGTTGAGGACAAATCTCAGATACTTTACGTCGACTCGACGCTGATGTGAACCTCTCATATCGTTATTTGGGTATCCGACTGTGGCGCGTTCCGATGACCGTGAAAATACGTGGCCACAGACTTGTACAGGGCCAGCTCGAGTCCTAATTGCCGGATACTTTCGACGATTATCGCAACCCCGCATGTCATTAGTTCTGCCGCCGCCTGGAGGGACCTGGCTGCGCCAGCACCAGCGTGTCGTCAGTGTAGCAAACCACGCTGATGCCACTAGAGAGGTCAGCGCGCAGCACCCTGTCGTACCCGATGTCTCACAGATGCGGCCCCAGAACCGATCCCTGTGGGATACCGCACTACATCTTTCGCTAGTTCCAGTCTCCCTGGTGACTAGGGTAGATGACGGCTCTGTGCATCAGAGGCAGCATGAAACTAGACACAAAGTTGCAAAAACATTAATAAAAAAATACATGAGGAGAAGTTTAGATAGTAAACAAGTAGATACGGGGTGGCAGGGACTTCCACGCTCAATCGTTCATTTGAAACATGATTCTAGACTTCATAGCGTAGAAATTTGTCGTCGAGGTTTAATAAATAGACTGATTGTTTTTTAGTAATTCAATTACATTTTATTCGAAAATATCCATCAGTTTCTTACTAAACTTCAACTATATGAGCCTGGTAGCTTATCTCTTTTGATGATTGTACCTATACTATTATAGGCCTCTGTGGGAGGCCGATGAACTTGTGAAGGCCACAGGAATCCGCTGGATGCGGGAAGCACAAAACCGGTCGAAGTGGCGGTGTTTGGGGAGGCCTTTTTCCAGCAATGGACATCTTTTAGCAAAAATTATGTTAATGACCTATGCTATCGCCTATTCACAGGATACTGTATACAGTTTCATATAAAAATATCAAGTCAGTTGTCTATTCTATGTATTTTTCACGATTGATAAGGCTTTATTTATTTACTCTCAGCTATTATTCTTTTTCCTCTCTCAGCTTTCTGTATAACCTCCACCAACCACCTACTCATATAGATTGGAACGTAGGAGGTAGCTAACTTAGTCTTGTTCATTCAAACTTATAACAACCCTTATAATAATATTGTGAATTGTGCTATTATAACTAACTTATGATGAGTTTGTTATTTACCTGTTATTATGATATAAAGATAATCCATACTTCCATATCCATACTATCCATACCTACTATCCATACTATCCATACTTCCATACTTCCATACTATCCATACTAATCCATACTTCCATACTAGTCCATACTTCCATACTTAATATTATAAATGCAAAAGTAACGCGGGCGAAGCCGCTGGCAAAAGCTAGTAATATATATATATACTAGCTTTTGCCAGCGGCTTCGCCCGCGTGGAGGTCGGAAATTATTAATTTATTATAATAGCCTAATAATTAGCCTATGTCCTTTCTCAGGCTCTGAACTATCTGTATACCAAATTTCATTTAAATCGGTTCAGTAGTTTTAGCAGGAAAGCGAGACAGACAGACCGACAGACAGACAGACAGACAGAGTTACTTTTGCATTTATAATATTAGTTTAGATTTAGATAGATAGTTTACATTTAGATTTAGATTAGATAACTTATGATACAAAAGAGCGTAAATGTATAGAATTTTCTTTTCTACTTAAAATCATGCCTTCTCTCCCTGGAGGGTTGGGTTTAAGTCCCATGTAATAGGGGGCGAGCCTATTACCATAAACTGGACAGAAATTCAGACTTGCTCCAGAGAAATTCGGGAAAACCGAAAATAACAATGAACAACCAATGTGAACCTAGCTTATGTTCGTTTTATTTTTTGTAACTTATGTATACAATTAATGTAATAGTTTCATACGAGTTCTTAAAAAAAATATTTCTCTGCTAGTGCTGTGCACTTCTGTAAGTGACGTACTCACAATATATAAGACTGTAAATGATTTTTGTTTGTGTATGTCCTAGTGAGTAAGTCGTTGAAGTGCCATATCAAAGAATAAATAAATAACACGGAAGTTGGACATCATCTTTAGCAGTATTATTTACGACCACTAGACCAACGACGCATTTTCTGAAAGGGTTAATCTATACTTAATATTATAAAGCTGAAGAGTTTCTTTGTTTGTTTGATTGAACGCGCTGATCTCAGGAACTACTAGTCCGAATTGAAAAAATCTTTTTGGGTTGAGTAGCCTATTTATTAAAGAAGGCTATAGGTTATGTAACATCACGCTACAACTAAGAAGACCGGAGCAGTAACGTAAAATGTTGCAAAAAGGGGGAAATCGTACGGGTAGGCGATTCGACGCAACGGGAAGGGTCGGGGGAACAAGAAATTTAACGCGGACGAAGTCGCAGGCAGAAGCTAGTTTTGTAAATATTACTCGTACTCACTTAATCAATTTATATGCCCTTGAACTAAATGAATCATCTATCATTTAAGTTCAAGTTAAAATTAAATTTGCTTACGAAACTGTGCAGATGTGATGTGATGATGTGCTGAGGTTATAAACACGATAAAATAAGCACTAAAAATATCTGAAGTTTCTTGGGGGTCAACGACAGCTGATGGTTTTGTTACTTTAACCTCTAAGTCCCTGAGATACCACATTTGGTATGTAAACAATCGTTTTTTAATTGTGTCTTTAATTACGGTAATTGACCGGTTAAGTGTAGGTTAAAAAATATATTTTGAAATTAATATTTCAAATGACGACTGTGGTCAATGAACCCACAGAAAAATCAAAAAAATAATTTCTTGTATTTTGTTTTATCACGTTTAGATATTGATACGATACCCACCATGTCTGCGAAGATTTGTTATGTACTTCATTTGGTCTGTGGTGCACGCTTAACTATTTTAGAATTTATTTATAAACGTTTCTTAATTTCAAGAGCACATTTAACGTCAAAAACTTAATGGTTATAAAGATTATATTTATCAGGACTAAACTGGCGGCAACATTAAAAATAAATACTTTGATTTCAGGCCTAAGATTAATCACAAATAAAACAATAAAAATAAGAGTTTTCGTTTCCAGGCTTTGTAAGAACACCACTAAATTCCTTGCTCGCGCTCGACTAAACACACTATATCCCAAAATAAAAAAACAGTTAACAGCAAAAACTTTACGAAAATCTACTGTTAAGACCCTCCCATAACTCCGGATAACTACCTCCATTTCAATTTCAAGTAGCACCACATAATATATACAGGTGGAGGGACCATTAGCACTAACGGATTGACTTGGCACACATCCAGTTTGTCATGATCCAGTGTTGCCGTGTCGATGGGATCACCTCTCGGAACTACTGGTGCAGATATATTGGTAGGTTCATATGGGTTGGTAGAAATTTCTGAAAAGTAAGTAAGTAAGTAAAAATTTATTTGTATAGATTGCAGGTAAATATGGATGATCCTTGTACAATCTACAATAAAATTACAAATTATTAATACACAACTACAATTATCATTATTATTTTGTAAGAGAATTAATATATATTTCTTTTCAAGGTACACCTTTCCGTTGATAGTCGGCAAGGCATATTAATACAATTATTCATTAATTTAAATAGCTGCAACACAATTGGTATACATACATACATACAATCACGCCTTTTTCCCATGGGGGTAGGCAGAAACCACGGAACGCCACCTGCTACGATTTCTACACACTCCTTTTCTGCCGTCCTTACGAAAAGTGCAATAACTAGGTTAAACCTGATTTCGAGAAAAACGCATGTAAAGATTTTATTTTTGTTATGTTTGTATCTAAAATACTAATTAGGCTTAGTATTAAAACCGGCTACGTCATAGATACGTAAAAAGTGTCTAAAAAGAATATATAGATCTTGTTCTGCAAATTCCGAATATGTACTTATCTCAATTCGCGCCAAAACTCGAGTTATTGCACTTTTCGTAAGGACGGCAGTTTTGCCTCGTTAAGGTTCATACAATTGGTCATACACGCACGCCGGTTGCGAGTACTACGCACTTGACCTTTATGAAGAACATCACAAATAAGGATGTAATGGATGAAGCATTTAAGAAGGAGGGGATGAATATAAATGTGAATAAGACGAAGGTCATGGTGTTTGAAAGTGAAGAGAACGTATCGGTGTGTGATGTGAATTGGCATAATAATAATAAATTACAATGTCATTGCGATTTTTCTAAGTCATCATTATCTGCCTAGCCCTTTCCCAACTATGTTGGGATCGGCTTCCAGTCTAACCGGATGCGGCTGAATTTTTTTACATGGAGTGACTGCCTATCTGACCTCCACAACCCAGTTACTGGGTAATACGATACCCCTTGCTAAGACCGGTTGTCAGACTTTTGGACTTCTGACCAGTAATGACTGTCAAAGAACCACAAATGACCGCCGGGACAAACGGCTTAGTAATTGTAAGTACTATCAGACTGTAATTGTTTTACTTAGAAATAAAAGAAGTGCCAAGATGCGTTTCAAAGTCCACTCCAGTGCCAATGTGTCAATCTATGCTGTAGCTCAGCTACATATTTAAAAAAATTAAACATTCAGTTGACCCTGCAACCTTATCGTTAGTCTACCAAAGTCTGTCTGCATCAGTAATAACCTACTGTATACATAATAACATAAAAATAATATGAAGAATATACTTACATGGATACAAACATTATATCCTTTCTTAAAAAATATAAATACTATTACTGTTAATGTAATGGAACGCAACCAAAATAGTTTACTTTCTTAGCACCGATGGCGGTGCACTAGCATTATCTGTCAAAAACCTGTATCTATTATTTTACCACGTTCTCAGTTTCCAATAAACTATTTGATAATTAAATAATGATTAATTACCACACAATCCACGCAATATTCAATATTCCTTCAGTGACATATATGTAAATAAAATAAAATATATATACGCAACTATGACGACTTGGAAAGACAGAGTTACTTTACTCTTCTTTTAAAAACTGCAACAGTTTGGTAATCCCTAATGTGAGGCAAAAGTGAATTGCGCAACTGCACCGCAAGATGGATTATAGAAAAACCAAAAGCGTAAGAAGCTTTTCAGTATCTACGAGTATATCTTAATACGTGAAGCAAAAACTTTGTACCCCTTTTTACGACAGTTACGCGGATGGAGGAGTGTGAAATTTTGTACAGTTAAAGTTTATATGGAGTAAGAGTGCAGTAAATTTTTTATATTATATTCATTGGAAATTCATTAAGTTTTAAATGAATTATGGTTGAATTTCGATCACTGTGCGAGCACGAGTTATAATAATAATGAAAAACCAATATTGATATACCTAATATTTATGCTACAGTGTGTTGCTGAACGTAAATAATAGCACCATCTCATTTCTTCCCATGGATGTCAGTGAAGGCGGCTAAGGGACTTACTAGAGGATGGGCACCAGCTTTCTCTATGCATCTCACCACCATACTGCGATCGTCAACTCGCCTCCCAAGCGTGGCAATTATGGCATACCGGGGGGAGGGGGGGCTTTCTATTTAGGGGAGATGATGTTATGCTATCGTAAAACACTAACGTCAAAGAAACACTAATGACAGTCGGGACCAACAGCTTAACGTGCTTTCCGAGGCACGCATCGATCCGTGGACCAACCGCGGCAAGCATATCTGGCTGTTTTTACTTAGCCACAAGCCCCTTATATAAACTGTTACCCATTATATGAAATTCTAAATTACAATGTTTCAATTTGTGCCTTAATTTAGATGATGTCAACTTTTTGACTGGCTTGTTAGTCTAGTGGTTACCCATGTAACACATCTCAGCATTATAACGGCTGACTTACAGCATTTCTGTATCGTTTTCGCATTTTGAGTTAGTTCCATAGTAGCATTACAAACGTTTATACGGCTACTGTAATGCTTATTTGGGCACAAATTATACGGCTTTAGATCCCCAATAGGTTCACAATAGTTATTTAATCGTATTACAGGCGCATTATTTTAGCATTATTGTGGTCAAAGAAAGTATCAGTCGCATTAAAGAAGCATTATTTCGGTCAATGAAGTTGTCAATCGCATTACAGAAGTATTACACTAGCAATAACATTGATAATGAAGATGTTAATTGCATTACAAAAGCATACCCTACATCATTGTAAAAACATATCTAATGCCACGGTACTAATGTTATAATACAGTGAACGTCGTTGCAATTTAACTATTTTGTCTCACAACATAATATGAATGAAGATGGTCAAAACTGAGTGAGTGACACCATATTTGTTTGCATCAAAACAAAATTTATTATACTGGGTTTTGACTCTTTTTTTATTTCATACCTTCAAATATTACTGCGCAATGTAGTTTACTGTAAGTGTCTATAGGTATAAGTTTCATTGAAAATTTTCACGCACCTTCGATATTTTGTGGTTTTGATATAAAATGTGATTGTGTGAAATAACCAAAACAATTGTGTATTCCTAGTATAGAACGAATTTTGCATAATTAACATAATAGTATTATTTGGGCAGTATTGTTATATCATTATTATATAGGACTATTACTTTTATAAATAGGTTCAAATGATAATATTTTTTGGTTATAAAATATTTACAAAATGATGTCGGCCTATAGCAGCCCGGTGAGCGTTTAAAAAGGCTACTTAATACCGCCAGCAGTATAAATACTCACACGTGTATAATTATTAAGCCAGAGGCCAGAGAGAAGACTTTTGATGAACCACTGTAGTGCCAATGTCTATAAAGTAGTTCTATATGAGTTCACCGGTATAACGGTAGACTTGATGTAGACTGAATTAATGCCATTACTTGAACGGAATTTTCGGGATCTTTGAACAAAACAAACCCATTTCAGAATTTTTGTACAACTTAAATCCGTATGGATATTTAAAAAAATAAATAATTTTTCAATATCCATAGTTTAAAACAGACAAATAAAATAGACAAATGGTTTTACGAACACAGTAAATTGAATGTATAAACAGCTTTACATATTAAAATGACTGACTTGTATTTGAATAAAGAGCTGTTAGCAGTACAACAGAACTCAGTTGATTCACGTTTATGCTGTTCAGCAGTACTAGGCTTTTACTTACGACTTAAAAGTGCTAATACACAACAAAGGGCACTAAATACAGCTACACACAGCATTATAATTATACAAGTTTATGCTATTAACCAGCATTAGGCATTATCTTAATACTTAAAAATCCTATTGTAGACCCTAAGGCACTAAAACCAGCTGGAAGTTGTATAGAAGATTTACGTGGCATTATAATGGTTCATATTTATGCTATTAAACAACATTAAGCATTTATTTACTACTTAAAAATGCTATTATAGATCCAAATGCACTAAAAACAGCTGAAATCTGTACAACACCGTTGTGATTTGCTACACTGAAACTAAAGGCTTCACAAAAGCATTTTGATATACCATTATCCAACTGTTATACAGTGTAAAGCATATAAATGGTTTTGAAATGCCAATATAAAGCGTTAAGATGCTCGGTGAACTTATATAAGAGTTTATACGGGCCTTAAGTTTTACATAAGTTTAATATTCGTTTGTTAAAATGCTTTCTGTGTTACTTGGGTAGTGACCCTGACTGCTAAGACTGAGGTCGTGGGTTCGATTCCAACCCAGGACAAATGTTTGTGTGATGAGCACAATCATTTGTTCTGTGTTCTTCATCTATAATATGTATGTATTTAAAAATATTTAAGTATGTTTATCAGTTGTCTGGTTACCATAGTATAGGCTCTGCCTAGTTTGGGATCAGACAACGATGTGTTGGTTGTCCAAAGATATTTATATTTAAAACCTTTGACCTTTCAGAAAACATCCTGCTCTCTGTGTCAATATTATCACCATCCATATAGGCTCTCTTTTACATTCAAATTGCCGCTCCTAATCCAACCGAAGATTGCCGAGTCAAAACTCAAAACCGGCAACAAATTCCGTTTTCCAATTTAGAACGCGTATAATTCACATCCACAACGCTGACCAATTCCGAATCCAACGGATTGATAAAAAAGGTGGAATTTGTTGAGTAACTTTCGTACAGTTTGATTTAATCCGTGGCACGTTTCCCCTGGTAAATTGGTTCAGGATAACGATGATATACACCGGTTATATTTTGTAAAGCCACTTTCGACATCCTTAGCAAGGCACTGTGTTAGGGTACCGCAAGTGTAATATACTGGTTTTGCTCAAAACTTCGCTATGAACGTGCACAATGCAAGCAATTTATGAATATAAAGACTTGAAAACTTTATGAAATGGAAGACTCGCTGCAACTGCGGTTTTAGTAAGGATGCAACGCAGCTCTTTTCTAAAAAAGTAAAAGGTCAATTCGATCTGTAGATATTTTTTTTTGTCATGCAGTAAAGGTGGTTAATTTGGTCAGAATGGATGTAAGAAACGACGCAGCTTGACTTTAAAAGTAAGTAAGTTTTGTAATTCAAAGAAAGAGAAATATTGCGCTTGTTTTTTTTCATACCTAACCAAAATAGGTACGTATAAAGTTGTCTGCTGATTTCATTTACAAAATTAATATTGATACGGAACCTTTTCAATCGCACCTATATCTCACTTGTCATTAATTTAATTAAATAATCCACGATAATTGATGAAAATCATAATCCGAAACCACTGAAGCGCGTATTCTTATTTTGTTCCGTGATGTTTTGAATTTTATCTGTAGCAGGTAAACGTTTAATATTCTACGAAGTGGCAGCGCATAAATTACAAACATAATTGTATATTCTAGACAGTTTAATATTTGTTTTGCTTTTGTTTACAAATCCCTCTTCATCATCATCTTTTCAGCCGAAAGACGTCCACTGTTGGACATAGGCCGTCCCCAAAGGGCGTTAGCCATTATCGCCACGCTTGGCAGGCGAGAGAGAACAATGCTGCCCATTCTTTGGTAAGTCCCGTAGTCGCCTTTTACGACACCCACAGGAAGTAATGGGATGGTGCCATTCTTTACGTCTGACACCACACGTACAAATCCCACACGCATCATAATATATATTTACGTACATCTAATGAAAGAAACAGCTATGTCAGATGTCAAGGACACCTATGAGAACGAATTAATCCACACTGGAGCAACTCAACACATCTAAAATTTGTCAAGAGCGTGCCCTCAGCTTTTTTGGCTATATTGTGCATTCACTTAAGCATGGTCTGGCGAGCTCTTCATAGAGGGTTGTGTCGAAGGAAATACGCAATGAAAAAACACGCTCAAGGCAGAGCACCGTCAAGATGGTCAGACGCGATCAAGAAAGCCGTTGGAGGCAAGCTGGAGGAATGCTGAAATATTAATAATTAATTTTATTGGTATTTCAAACTAGCAATATTGTTTTGAGCAAAAATCGACTATATGACAAGCTGTCCAACAAATATTAATATCAAACCTATTCATTTAATTTAATTAAAATTCGTCAATATCACAGATTTATAATTAGAACTTTGACACGAACAAAGAGACGATCGTAAAATTAATTATTATTTTCGAGTTAAATTATTGATATTATTAAAATTCCTAGTATTTTCTGAGTACTAATCAATTTCAGACTCGTTCATAATATTGAAGGTGTTTCGAATGCCCTTTGAATTTATTTTGACGGCATCATCATCCTCATCATCATCATATCAGCCGAAAGCCGTCCACTGCTGGACATAGGCCTCCCCCAAGCTCTGCCACTTTGACTGGTTTTTTGCTTCCTATATCCAGTGGATTCCTACGGCCTTTAAAAGTTTATCCACTTTAACCACTCACCTTATGGGACGCCTTCCGACTCAAGTCTTCCGGTACGCGATCGCCACTCCAGGACCTTTCGGCCCCATCGGCCATCTGTTTTGCGAGCAATGTGCCCTGCCCACTTACGTTTGGTTATTCTTCTTTGATAGCATAACACAATATAATCGTATACAGAAGTAGTGTGTGATTTTATTGAAATCTTCGACCAGCCCAATAGATGTACGATAATTTCAAAGTAATGAGTAAACATTGTGCATGTGACTACTTGGAAACTGGCAGACGACGGAAAAATAAGAACAAGGTGTCAAAGATTCTAGAGATGAAGTCTAATAATCCCTGGTAGAACGGTAAGGATACCTTTAAAGAAACGACAAGCATTTCCCAAAGAAAACAAGTAAAAGGTGAATCCAAGCTTATAGGATAGATTAGTCCGAAACCGGGTATGGAGGTAAAATCGGGACATTGCAGTTTAGCCTCTTACATGTTTCAAAATTAAGCGTGCATTTTCCCAATGCAGCTGGTCATTCTGATAAATATTTCAACAAATATTCAGTGGCGCTGGTGCACAGTAAATAAAGATAAGAGTTTTATAGTAAATTGATAGTACATGGCTGTGGGTTAAAAAGTTTTTCACTTTAATCATAATTATATCAAGGTAAGTAAAAAAACATTTCTATGGAAGAATAATCATGCATTTAGTTATCAACATCCTCTGGCCCTTATCCCAAATTATTTGGGGTCTTCTATATTAGTCGTTATCTCGATAGTAACTCCCTTTCTATCCATATCATCATTCACATAGTCCATTCATCGTTTATTCGGTCTCCTTCTACTCTTAAACCCATCGGAATTCATATTCAAAACTTTCCTCACGACATTTTCCTCATTCCTCCGTATCACGTACCATAACAACCGATTTCCACACAACTTTTCAGCTATCAGTGCCACTTCCAAATTTCCTGTTATGTACTCATTTCTTATTTTATCCATTCGTGTAATATCACCCATCTCTGATAAAAACTCTATTAACATTCTCATTTCAGCTGCATGCAGTTGCCTTTCATTCATCCCTTTTAAGGCCTAACATTCTGACCCATACAAGACAGCAGGTCTGACCATGGTTTTATATTCCTCTTAAGTTTAAGAGGAATGTGGGCGTCGCAGATTGTTCCCGTGATCTGCCGCTATTTCATCCATCTCGGTTAATATTGTGCTTGACCGCCCGATCTACATCGCCATCGCTTTGCACGACTGAACCAAGGTACCGAATCTTGGACTGGCAGAAGCGCGGCATCAAGCGCTATGGCTCCAAAACTGAAGACACCGTCGAAATCGCAGAATAAGCATGCATTAAAGTGTCAGTAAATAAAACTCGTAGGCAAAATCGTATTGGTAATTTCGGGTAATAAGTAGATTGTTTTTAATTTTTTTCATTTGAAATTACGCTATGCATGGATGCAATATCTTAATGATAAGAATTGCAACCACGAAGTATGTATGGGTTGGGAACCCGAAGAATTTGATTGTTACCGCTGCTGTTAAGGGGCAAAGGGTACAACCGGTTTTGGTCAACACACGAGACAAAACCATAAAATTATAATTTTTATATAATTATATATTTTGTTGTACTCGAAATCGAGTTCAAATCAATACAAAAACTAAATATAGCTTTAATTTTTTTTAATATTCTTGCGAACTCAAGTTTTATGAAAATTTTACTTTAGCGTCCCGATTATACCTTACTTTGCTATATATTTCTAATGTTCAGTAAAATAGACAACTTCCACGTAGGTACATCGGTATAAATACCTCATTAAACCTTTTTTATACTCGCTAGAATTAATATTAACATATAAGAAAAATACGAACTCAAAAACCACCAAAGCAAAGTCTTCGACCAAATGAAAAAAATCATGTGAATTGGTCCATTACTCACATGACAATCAGTGTAGGTCCATGAAAACCGGCCAAGTGCGAGTCGGACTCGCGCACTGAGGGTTCCGTACAAACCTGTAGGTATTTTCGGTTTAAAAATATATATATTTTTTAATTTTTATATTTCAGTTGATTGAATGTAAGGTAAATTACGGTTTACGATTTATGACGTTTTAAAAAAAACTACTCACTCGATCTCGTTCAAACCAATTTTCGTTGGTAGTTTACATGGTAATGTACATCATATATATTTTTTAGTTTTGTCATTCTCTTATTTTAGAAGTTACGGGGGGGGGGGGGGGGACACACATTTTACCACTTTGGAAGTGTCTCTCGCGCAAACTATTCAGTTTAGAAAAAAATGATAATAGAAACCTCATTACCATTTTTGAAGACCTATTCATAGATACCCACACGTATGGGTTTGATGAAAAAAAACATTTTTGAGTTTCAGTTCTATGTATGGGGAACCCCAAAATTTATTGTTTTTTTTTCTATTTTAGTGTGAAAATCTTAATGCGGTTCACAGAATACACCTACTTACCCAGTTTAAACAGCATAGCTCTTATAGTTTCGGAATAAAATGGCTGTGACATACGGACGGACAGACAGACAGACAGACAGACAGACAGACAGACAGACAGACAGACAGACAGACATGACGAATCTATAAGGGTTCCGTTTTTGCCATTTGGCAACGGAACCCTAATAAAAAATACCCCCGAAGACATAATCTCGTTTTTGTAAGTCGTTTAAAAAGTCGTAGATCGTACGTATAAAGAGGCCTATTTAAAACATCAAATCAATTATGAATCTGATATACTGTTCACAGTTCAACAGTCTCTTAGAAAACACCATATACCACACCATATTCAATGTTAGACTAAAATAGAGAACTCCCACGTACACTGGTATAAATTCCTCATTAAGTCTTAAAGTATTTTAGCGCAGCTTGCAGAACACCTGGGCTTGCATTAATATCAGAATCTGAATAAGATGCATGGCTATGCACCGCTACGGTGGTATAGTTTGTGTCGGGAGTAGGGTACTTTTTCATTGAAAATGAGAATGTCCTATAATGGGATCCTATAATGAAAGGCTTATCAAGTTATTTCAATCGTATCAATCTATATATTAACACGCTTTTATTAGGTCGACCTGTATGTAACTATGTAATGGAATCTAAGGTAACTAATTTAACCATCTTCCAAGGATCGTAGTGTCATGAAATTTGGCAGTTTTATGTAGTTCTGATGACAATACAATAATATGGTACTGTCAAACTGATCTGATGATGGAGCCGGAAGATATGAACTGGAACTTCATGATGGAACATCGTATCATAGCTGTGTTTGAACTTGTTAGAACGGTTTTGTAATGAACTTTGACCACGATTAGGTTTCAAGGTCTGATGATGAAGCCGGAAGATAGGCACTGGCATTCCATGATAGAATATCGTATCCTAGCCGTGTTTGGACTTGTTAGAAAGGTCTTGTAATAAACTTTGACCACGATAAGGTTTTTGGTTTTTACGTGCATTTATAAAAGCGTGTTTTTCTAGTGATTTTTAAACTATAAATTTATTATTTTTACATGACGACACGCAATGTCATCTTTATAAGCTGAGTCACTACTCGTATTTTGTTTTCTAATCTTCTAAATTCGAAATAGTGCTTATCACATAATCTTACCTCATGTTGTAAAATACTCGTGAAGGTCATTATAACTCCACTCGAAACGTTAGCGTTTCTACAATACCAAGAATGAAGAATTTAGCATATCATCTAACTCTGTGAGTAAATGACTCGTCTTGACTTCCGCGACTAAATTAAATATAAACTTAATTTCTAAAGAACTTTACAGGTTGCCCGTTCTTAAGTCCCCCTCTAAGTTTTGCAAGTAAATTGTATATTACAATAGTGTGTTGTTTGGTAGGGATTACTTTTCCGAATGTTTTTTGTTCGAATTTCATTCCACCGAAAACTATTGACCGACGTCTTTTTTGCTATATGCATTATTTGACATATTTTTAGATCATCGAAGTATCATGTGTCATAAGTATTATTTTACCGGGGTTCCCTCTATCTAGCAGAAACTTTTTGCTCCGAATTTTATTTGGCATAACACACTTGGCATAATTTTATTTAAACGAATATTTGTAAGGCATAAAAAATGTTTAGCATAATCATTTTTTGGCCGAATGTTTATATGTTCGACTTTACGCTGGCATACTTTTAAGATGGCAGAATTTTATTTCGCATAATTACCTTTTTCAGACTTAAAATTCCGCATAATTTCGTTTAGCATAACATTTATTTAGAGCAATGATTATTTGGCATAATTTCACTTGGCATACTATGAAGATGGCAGAATTTTATTTAGAATAATTTTGTTAGGCATATTTTCATTTCTATTAAATTGCATTTTAACCTTAAATAAAATGAAATAGTGTCTGAAAAAGTCAGTGTTGTGCTACAAAAATTATTAACAGAAACGAATCGCTGCAGAACCGACTCCATGTAGTCTTGTCTGCCCTACCCCTAGAGTGTAATTTAAGCCCGCGTAGGCGCGGAGGGGCGAGGCGGCCCGCGAGCTGAGGCGCAGATGGTTTTGACGGACGCCGCCACGGCTGAGGCTGGCCGGCGAAGCCGGCCAGCAAGTCGAAGCCGCGGTGGTGAGCGTAAAACCATCTGCGACGATGAGCTCGCGTGGGACCGCCGGAGCCCCGCAGCGCCGGAGCTGTGACAGAAACCATGCATGCTGCATGTTGCATGCTCGCCTGCATGCTGTAAACTTGCTTGCATGCTGCATGCTTGCTTGCATGCTGCTTGCTTGCTTGCTGCATGCTTGCTTGCATGCTGCATGCTTGCATGCTACATGCTTGTATGCTTGCTTGTATGGATGTCTGCATGTAGGGTTTTAACTGTATGCATAGTGTATGTTTGTTTCCATATTCGCATGCTTCAGATGAGGAAATAAAAACCACATATGTTGAAAATCAAATGTTTTATTGAATATTCCTACATGCAGAATGTTTGAATGTGTGTTTCAATTATTACGGATATGAAATGTATGCCAAAAGATGATTCTAAGTTTAAAGTTTCTGAGATATGATAGTTCTGCCTTTTAATAACTATCGATATGAAATTATGCCAAGAGACGATTCTGACTGCGAACTTTCTGCGATATGATGGTTCTACTTTTTAATTATTATGGAATAAAATTTATGCCTAAAGATGATTCTGACTTATAAAATTATGCGTTGTGAATGTATGATAAATGAGTGCCAAACAATTTTCTGCGAAATGAATTTTATGCCATCCGCTGTTATGCAAAATAATATTATGATGAAAAAAATTCTGCCATAAAGGGTGGACCCATTTTACCGAGCTATGTTTCGCCGATTTACAAAATAACATTTTGCTATTGGCCGAAGTCTCTTTTGAACGTTTTTCATTTGCCAAATGATTTATTTGCCATATTTTCACCGCAATGAAACAACATTTTAGGGAATATTATTTGGTCCGAAATATATTACGATTACTTGGTAGCGTTTTCAATATGAAATTAAAATATACGTAGTGTCATAAAAAATCAATATATTCTACTACAAAATTTAGTGAGATATACATCGCTGTAAAACCGACTTTACGTAGTCTTGTCTGCCCTACCCCTAGAGTGTAATTTAAACCCGCGTAGGCGCGAAGGGGTAGGGCGGCGATAGGCTCGCGTGGGGCCGCCTAAACCCCGCAGCGTCGGAGGTGTGACAGAAACAATGCTTGCTGCATGTTGCATGCCTGATTGCATGTTGCATGCTTGTTCGCACGCTCCATGCTTGTTCGCAGGCTGCATGCTTGCTCGCATGCTGCATGCCTGCTTGCATACTGCATGCCTGCTTGCACGCTGCATGCCTGCTTGCATGCTGCATGCTTGAAGCAAGCATCCTTGTTTGCATGTTTCTTACTGGGACCCTTTAAAAAAACTTTTGTTCATAATCAACAGTTTTATTTAGTGTCATTACATTTAAATAATTAATAAATTAAACAAAAGAATAAGTTAATCTGATTAGTAGTATAGTGAATATTTGGAAACATAATACTTCGAACAAATGTTATTTCGGCTAAGTGTAACTTCGGCAAAAACTTATTTGACCAAATAAAACGTCGGAGAAACGAAAAAAGTTGAATTGATAATAGGTCAACCGATACAGTGGCAGACGTGAATTCGATGAAGTAAAAAAAAACGAAACGATACTAGTTAAAAAGTTTTAGGTGAAATTAAATTCGGTCAAATATTTATCGAACTTATGATAGGTAACCTGTTTGCTACGTTAAATGTGTGAAAGATTCGAAATAATGACATTTAATTGTGAATTATTCCTAACTTTCATAGTAATTTATTTCAAATAGGCACATATAAGTTACTTTTGAAAGTAAACATTTACATTAAAAAATGTATTTGATTCTAGGTATTTTGGTATGGAGAAAAATGGACAAAAACTCCACCGTTACTCTTTTAAAATACTTTATATACAAGGTGCAGTTTTGGATCTGCAAAACATTTCAGGAGGTAATAATGTTAGTGATTCTCGACCCAAATCAACAATAAAATGGGCAGATAATTTTTTTTTTCATTTTATTCTTATTTACGGAAATCGGTAAGTGTATAATGTATAATAAGTACATTAATCATAGAATTAAAATTAAGATGATTCACATAGAATAAAATTACCACACCACAATAGGTATAAAAAAATAAAAATTGAAGCAACAATCAATCAATCAAACAAACAATCAGTTGATCAATTAGTTACATGATAGATTCATGGCGCTTACATATTTACATCGTGAAGTTAACTATACGATTTTCCTAAAATTTTACAAGTTGGTGATAAGTGTGTGAAGTATTCATGAATCACAAAATGTAAATCAATGTCATAGAAAATAATAAATTATCTATATATTAATACGTGAATGAAAAACGCTGTACCATTTTTACGAAAATATTTGCGGACGTAGGCGTATGCAACACTTCGTTGAACATTTCAGACGTTTGGCTCCCAGACTGGAGCGGGTTGGGGCTACATTAAAGCGGCTCCTGCCCAATCTGGGGGGTCCAAACGCCTCTTGCCGGAGGTTCTACACGGGGGTCGTGCGGTCCATGGCCCTCTACGGGGCACCGGTGTGGGCGCCCTCACTGAGGCTGCACCCAGCGCGCCGGTTGAGTGCGGCCCAGAGGGTCATGGCCATCCGGTTAATCCGGGGATACCGCACGGTCTCCTGCGAGGCGGCGAGCCTCCTTGCCGGAGTGCCGCCATGGGATCTGGAGGCAAAGGTCCTCGCGCACATGTGGGAGTGGCGCGAGGAGGCGAAACGCCGGGGCGAAACTCCGCTGCCGCGACAAATCGCGGCACGGCGGACAGAGCTCCGGTGTGATCTCATGGTGACATGGCGGGTACGATTGTCGCAACCCAGTGCTGGGCACGCCACAATTGCGGCGGTAAGTCCCCTCTTTGAGGAGTGGATAGAGAGGCGTCACGGCGTCCTCACCTTCCACCTGACGCAGGTTCTCACCGGGAATGGGTGCTTCGGTGGGTTCCTGTTCAGGATAAAGCGGGAGGATACGTCCGGGTGTTTCCATTGCGATGATCGTCTGGAGGACACGGTGGAGCATACGGTGGAGGTGTGCCCTGCCTGGGTGGAGCACCGCCGTGTCCTCGTGGAGGCGATCGGCGCCGGCGACCTCTCGCGTCCGGCCCTGGTGCGAGCCATGATACGGAGCGAGAGGGAATGGGAAGCCGTCACCTCCTTCTGCGAAGCAGTAATGCTCGCGAAGGAGGAGGCGGGGCGCGTGAGGGAGTGGCAGTCTCTGCGCCCTCACGTCCCTAGCCGCCGCAGGAGGAGACGCCCCGGGCGTCGGGAGTCGATTGCGGACTCCCGGCCACCGTAGGCGCGAGCTTGCGGGTGGCGAGCAATGGGTAGCTCGCCGCCCGGTAAGGACCAAGCTCGGGTCGACGGCGCGCAGTGTTCCACGCGCGCCTCAAAGAGATGTCAGCAGCAGTGTAGGGGTCTACTAGGACCGATGCCTGCCGGGGTCGCGTGATTGTTCGAAAGAGATACTGTGACCCTGGCACATGGGCAACTGATGGAACACGGGTGGGTTTTAGTCAGTAAAAGTCTGACACGAAGAGCGGGAGAAGTCATTTGATGATTTCCCATCCTGAAAAAAAAAATGCGTATGAAACAACGACAAAGTTTAAGTTTAAGTATATAAAGAAGGAGGAAAGAAGAAGGGCGTATATTTTTCGTATATGTATGTAAATAAAGTGCGTGCCACTTGATTTATAATTTATCTGTGAAGATCTTTTATTCTATGGAGCGAGCTGTCATATTGAAAGACTGATACAACATGGAAAATGTAGAGCTTATAGAAGTGATAATTTTAATGTAATTAGAATATTAATAGTGATTAATAAGAACTGGTGAAACAATAGCTTGAAATGTTGTTTCTCTTATCCGTTAAAACTAGTGAATATTAATGTTAAAGAATGGTTCGTAAAAGTCTTAAAACTAGTTTAAATAATAAAATAAAATTTTCTCTTTTCTGAGCAACTCATTTTTGTTTTACTGTTCCTCATAATATTCAAGGATAATTATAAATAATCCCATTATTTATAGTTATCCTTGAATAATAACCCCACTGTAATACAGTATCAACTAGTACGGGGGTATTGTGACTGTTACTGACGGCTTTATATGTATATTGTAATGTGAACAGTATCTTAAGCTAATAAATTGTGCACAAATAAATAAATAAATAAATTATATGTATAACATATTTTTTTAGGTTCAGAGCATTTTGGTTTTGGACGTAGGTTTTTTAAATTTAACTTTTATATCATTTAACCTTACTGCCACGTGAAAGTACTATTGGGTTCTAACATTAGGATTTTTTTAGTAACAGCCCGGGGTTTGGAAATTGGTGTGATACCCCCGTGCCTTGGAAAGCACGTTAAGCCATTGGTCCTGTACCTGATTTCTCTCCGGTCGTGTTGGATTGCCATCCCACAGGATCATGAGGGTGAGGGAAGACTTGTGCACTTGTGTGAAAAACGGTCTGGAGGACTATATTTCAACCAAAATGTAACACTAATTGTTATAATGTAGTATAAGAATTAGTTGAATGAACAGCCAGCTATTAAAACTCATGTCACATAAGACGTTTTGCACACCCCTTCTTAGAAAATGTAATATCAAAATACCATTTAATTTATAGAGTCACTTTGAGAGTGAAATTGGACGTTTAGAATACTTCCCCTATAATAGCGACACTTGCAAAATATTATATTTGTAGGTGTGACGCAGTATTGCTCGAGGCAGGCGGGCTGCAAACGACGTGCAGCGAATATTGTTACTACAAATGTATAGTTTAAGGAGAAGCTCTATTGTGCTAGCGGAAATATTTTGACTTTCATTTCGAAGAAAGAAGGCGAGTTGAAATAAAGGATTGTAAATGGTAAATTGAATGGTTTTTATTTTTAATAGAAAGTGAGTTTGCAACATGAAATGTTTGATGGATATATAGATTTAGTAGTAAATGAAGTTATAGTCTTCATATTATGTTTGACGCGCCTTTGAGAAAGAGATATTAATATTTATTTATTTAATAAAAAAAAACAACCGATAAACTCATGTCTTTCTCTTTCTTCTTCTTGGGTGCCTCATTGGACTAATGGTTGCAAGCGCTACTGCTGATTATGAGACATTGGGTTCGATTCTCAGGTCGGGCAAAGTGTTATTGGGTTTTTCTAGGATTTCTCAGTAAGAGCCCAGATTGTGGATTTGTGTCCGGTTGATGGCAATAGGCTCGCCCCTCTTACATGGGACTTAACTGACGAAATGTTGGTGAACTATTGGTACAACTCTGCTCAACTCAACTCTATACAACTCTGTATTATGATATATTTATCCTCGTGGGGTCCTTACATATTCCTAAGTATTTTTGTGTATTTAAAAAAAGTGTTTGAGTTATAAAATTAATTGTTTTTGACTCAGTACCATTGCTGAAAGTGAACATTTTATTTACTACAAACAATAACAATAAAACATCGTTATTTTCATAAATAAACTACGAAATTTTTTGATACGGTATACAAATGCAATTATCAGTGAATATTGTTTTTGTTCAATTGATGAAAATAATTTAACGGTGTCGAATTCAATCGCCACAATTATTTTGATTCAGTTATTGTTTAGTAAAAGCTGATTTATTTAATTTTACTTTGGAAAGTTTCAATTATTCTGACATTTTCCAGCTAAATTAGGCTGTTGTTTGCTATTGTAATATGGCCAGCAGGTCGGATTAACGGCCATGATAGCAGTTATTTTCGTCGTTCTACAAATTATTTGAGTGAAGCGACGTTTATTAAAAAAAAAGATATCATAGGTTTACATATAACAGGTAAATCATTCGCAGAAACATGTTATGCAAAAAGAGTTAAAAAAAAAACTTAACTTTACAAAGACAAAAATTATTTGTTTTAATTCATGAAATGATGACTTACAATTTTTTTACTGATTTTTCCGTTAAAAAAACCTCCAACTGGTAAGCTTTCTAAAGAATAAATAAAAAAAAAAAACTCATTTTCTTTACTTTACGACCATTCATTAAGAAGATACGAATGTTTTTGTTCAATTAATAATGTAATAAATAATGACATAATATATCATTCCGCTTGTATTTTGTAAAAGCTTTAAACGTATGTTTTAGTTTTTAAGATGTTAGCTATTAGTGTAATAATTTGTTAGTCACTAAATAAATGAAATAAATCAGCTCCCCCTTAACAAGACACATTATTTAAAGGGCAAAGAATAGCCCGCGTTAGTTTCGCCCGATTATCATCATGCCAGCGACGGATGAGGGGCGCCAGATGTGCAACACATTAACACTGATATTGGCTCCAACTTAAGCAGTAGTGTTAAGAGATTTGTAACTTAACGACAGTATTTTGTGAACGTAATTAGAGGAAGAAAGGGGAAGTTGATAAATGTGAGAATGAGACGGGAATATTAATTTGTTTATTAAGAAGTTTTGTATGTTAAGACCGTTAATCCTATAAATAAACCCACACACATACACAATCAGCCTATACCGTTTTCCCACTGCTGGACACACGCTTCCTCTCGGTGAGACGAAGTGGGCCCTAATCTACTACGTGGTCCCAGTGCGAGTTGGTAGATAAATAAATCCGATTGTACGTAATTAAAAAGTGATTTTGTGATGTCATAACTTTTACTTGCTGGGCTTCTGATGACTAGCCGAAGACTGATCCGGATGCAGTTATAATAAAACACCTAAGACAAAATACCTATACCTACAATAAGTTTGTCAAATAATTCACTTAAAAAAATAATTATCCATAAAACTTTTTTTGTTATTTGATAAACAATTCATTTTATTTTTCATTGAAATAAAAGTCATTCGGTCATTAGGTTATTTAGCCTCCTGGATTCCGGAAAAAAAAGTTTTTGGAAAATAAAATAAAATAAGTTTATTACATATCATTTTAGCTTACATTGCATATCGAGGAGTCTCCATTTAGGCATAGAAATACCTGTAGTTGAAGGCTCCGCTCTTCCCTTGCATTATAAATATGTATACAAATAACAAAAGAGAGAGAAAAAAAAGTAAGAAAGAAAATACGATCTTTTGTACATCAAATCAAATCAAATATTTATTTGCGTAAAACATGGTATACAATGGTGTTAAAACAAAGATATGGCACAAACATGTTTAGCTAAGATAAAAACATAGCATGCAAATTATAAAGTTAAGTGAAGAAGGTATCAACCATCAACACTTTTTATCGAAAAACTCTTTTAAACTATAAAAACTACATTCAAATAACCACTTATACAACTTAATTTTAAATAATCTTGTATTAAGTGACTTGAAATGCCTTGGTATTTTGTTATAAATGCGCACACACATGGCTAGGCAGCTCTTATTTTATATTTAGCTAATCTAGGTAAATCATTTAAGACCAGTTTGTGAGGATCTCGTCTGTTTCTAGGATTAACATCATGAGCAGTTTTGAACAATTGTTTATTTTTGATAACAAACACACATATTTCGTAAATAGAAAGTGACGGTAACGGTAACAAACCAAGTTTCTTAAATATGGGTCGACATGAGTTGTCAGGTTTAAGACCACAACACACACATATGCGTGAGTATGATTGTATGTGATGTGAGTGTGATGGTTTGTCTAAGTATGTGTGTGTGTGTGTGTGTGTGTGTGTGTGTGTGTGTGTGTGTGTGTGTGTGTGTGTGTGTGTGTGTGTGTGTGTGTGTGTGTGTGTGTGTGTGAGAGAGAAGGAGATTTTGAGTGTACATGGTGTGACTAAATAAGCTAATAGCATCACTACATATATAATTTATAATTAAGTTACCCGTTGCAAAAGTAACTCTGTATCATCATAATTTAAATTGTGTAACCATATTGTTAAATCTTTTTTGCATTGAATTTTCTTTTTATCATAAATGTATATAAGTTTATTAACTTTGTTGTATAAAAAGGCTGAACGTTTTTGATACTGTCTGCTGGCAAATTCTGTTTTAGTTGAGGGAACATTTACTATGCAGTGCTTTTTTCTCTTTTCTAGTATTTTAGGATCATATGGCGTCTCTTTGTGCGTTTTAAGGATGATAAGAAGGATGTACAATTTTCTCACTGACAGCAGATTACATAATTTGTAGAGCTTTTCAGTGGAGAATATTCTTTTTTTGAAGTACATCACTTTAAGTATCGCTCTTTGAGCGCGTTCCAACTCTAGAAAACTAGATTTTGTTGCTCCACCCCATACAGTTATGCAATAAACTAAAACAGACTGGACCAAAGATACATAAACTGATCACTGCCAGGCCAGAGCCCTAGCCATAGGATTTTAATTGAGTAGGTGGAAGCGTGATGCTGGGGCCCTGGAGCAAGAAGTGGCTAGCGAAACTAGTCCGCCTTACGCGGAGCAGACAATACAAGTACAATTCAAAGCAATAGGTACAATATACGAACAAAAGAACTTACCTGTGGTAGAAGAACACCTGGAGTTATGTATGTAAGTGAGTGTATATGTATCGTGTTGTGACGTTATGAGTAAGTATTCTCAGGAACAATCCGCAACAATCCGCCAGATGTTTTCATGGCACGCGGCTTCAAGGTCACTTTCACTTAACCTTCAAACTAACACAGGTATTTCCAACAAACAAAACCCGTATTATTACGTCAAAGGGGGCTTATTTACAATCAATACAATTGGGTCATGACCTTTTGTCCACCAAAACGACCGGTTCTAAGGGATTATTTTACAAAAGATCGCGAGATTCAACACGGCGACGTGTTCCCTTTTTCAAGCGCCAAATCAAGAGAGGTGTCAAAGTCAAACTGTCAAGTCAGATGTCATTCCGTTCGGGCGCGTTCCGAAGGCGCATAGAGTAACTAATCGAACGGTCCGAAAGATAAACATTTAATAGATTTCTTTGATTGTCTTTATTTTTATTTACATTTATTGTCCTTGGTACAACATATCTCAGCTGCTCATGCTCTTTAAATATCCAGATCAGTTTTCGTACTCTACTCATGACTTTTCCAGTTGAGGATACCAGGAAAGACGCTGGTCAAAAATCACTCCCAGATATTTTGCTTGGGTAACTTGTTGAATAGTGGGGCAATTGCAGCAAGTCCAATGGTAGTAATGTCGCACGTGTGGATTCTTAAATTAAATTCTTTATCTGGTTGAAGCTGATTGTAAATATTAAAGCAAATGAAGTTGGTTTTACTTGTATTCAGGGTAAGCAGATTCTTTTTTAACCACGTTGCAACAAGAGCTAGTCCTTCTTCTGCACTGTTCTTAACATCATTCTATGATTTCCCTGAGAAGACGACAGCTGTATCATCCGCGTACGAGAATACTTTAGCATTATTAATCATCATGCTGCAGAGGTCATTTATGTAAATTAGGAAGAGCACACACACAGTACACTTCCTTGTGGTACGTCGTATGATACATCTGGATATTATTTAAAACTTAGATTTTATGGTATATCAGGGGCAAACTCAAAAAGACGTTTGGTGCAGTGTTGCTAGTTTACTAAGGTTACACAACTACCATAAAACGATTAGTTCCAAAAACAATTCACAGATGACTTTAGAACGAATTTTTAATTATTTATGTAATATAGGTATGACGCTGGCATCCAGGAGGTTAGGTTGTGGTTTTTTAAGCCTTGAAATACCTTTCGGGGCAGATCCGACATAGTTTGGGAAGGTTAAGTTAGGTTAGGTTGAAACCATGACCTTCTACGCACGAGCCGAGCGAGCGAAGCGAGCCGTGCCGCGGCAGCGGCCGGCGAGTGCCAGAAACGATTTTATCTCATAAAACAACGTTTGGAATAAAAATCATTCGGTCAATAGGCTATTTAGGTTGTGCTTTTGGGGCAGATCCGACATAGTTTGAGGAGGTTAGGTTAAAACTGTGACCTCCTACGACTAGATTTTAGTGAGGTAGTTTCATAAAAATATGCAAAACAAGACCGTAATGATCCTTTGTGACTGTTTTAGAAAATGTATTGTAAAATGATATTTAGTATAAACGTAATTTTTCCAAAAGAATCTAAATATTACAGGAAAAATGCATAAATTATTAAATATTATCCGACACATTTGTCAAATAAATGTTTGTAAAGCGAGTGTTTATAAAATTAAACATTTACGGAATAAGTTGTTTGTGAAATAAATAGTATACGAAACGTTGGTTGTAAACTAAAAATTTGTTTGTGATGTTTTGGTGAAACATTAGTGAACCCTATCGCTGAGAAGGAATGGGTCGTAATCCACCATACGAGCCCAATGTGGATTCGTGGATATAACATATCTTCGAATGTTTGGTTCTAGGACATGCCGGTTTCCTCACGATGTTTTCCGTCACCGTTTTGAGAGCAGCGCTGATGTAATAATTTACACAAAGTGAAGCGCCTGTCTGGGTTCTAAGTCTACGATCAAAAACTCTAAAGTTGCGGTCGT
Organism: Aporophyla lueneburgensis; assembly: GCA_932294355.1. NCBI lineage: Eukaryota > Metazoa > Arthropoda > Insecta > Lepidoptera > Noctuidae > Aporophyla > Aporophyla lueneburgensis. The sequence goes on along the minus strand of OW028745.1, from coordinate 23,336,938 downwards.
TACCACTGGAATACCAAAACAAATTCAATCTCGCCTAAGATGTCCATATGCAGCCCTGGACAGAGTGACGTGTAAAGAAAGTAGAGAGACCTTCCCCAAGCAGAGAAATATTAAAGCATTGTAAATACACAACACAACAACAATAAAAGACAACACACAATACACACAATTCTAATGCAACAACAACAATTCAACAAAATCACAAAGTACAATTCTAATTTGAACTCTTTATTATTGGTTGTCATGGCAACAATGACATTTGGCAATGAGGTTTAAATAGGTTATTATGTTTTATTTATGAAATACTATCATCTACGTAGATTATTACACGCTTTATATTAGCTTCACTTGTATGTTTGTTTGTTTGTTGTTTGTTTGTAACCGACTACTTAAAGCGCGATTTTGACCCACTTTAAACGACCAGATTTCATTCAAACTTTGCACACCTGTCAAAGACCTATGACAATGCAATAATTTCATAAATTTGTGCCATTATCCTTGCCAGGGTTACCAGGACAGCAAAAAACTGTCGTTACGCCACAAACTTCGCTGTTATTACGTCTCAAAATTCGAATCACCCTAAAAAATAGAAAATAAATAATAGTTTAAAAAAACGAAAAAACACACTTCCATAAAAAAAAAGCGTGGGGTGCCTGATCAATAAAAAATACCTTAAAAAGCACCCCACGCTTTTTTTCCATTATTTTCTACTTTTTAGTTTGGTTTTCTATGGAAGCGTGTTTTTTAGTTTTTTTAAACTATTATTTTTTATATTTTGTGAATGTGAGAACATTGAAAATATTGTAGACTGTAGACAATTTTCTATTTTATTAAGTACCTGGAATTTGTTGACAGTCATACATTGTTCTCCCATAACTATTAACACTGTAATTTGAAACCATAGTAAAAGCCAATTATTTTTAAAAGAGTAACCGTGGAGTTTCTTGCCGGCTCTTTTCCATAGGAATCAACAATTTGGAACCGTGCACCTAGCTTCTAACGTTTCATAAGTGCCCTTGTAGGTTTATGTGAAATAAACATATTTTGATTTGATTTGATTTGAAAATTTGCATCGTTTAAGCAATGTCTTTAATGCAAGTGATTTGTCGTTTAAATGTTTTTGTGTACCAGAGACAAAAACTTTTATCGTATAAATATGCTTTAGAAAATATTAATGTTTCTCAGAAATTCGCCTAGTAGACTAAACGAATCAGCGTTAAAGGTTAAGTGGATTTTATTGATACAAATAAAATTACTCTCAAATTTTTTATAACGCGCTTTTTTTCTGTTTTTTGTCGCAATCTTAAAATTGAAGTCCAAGAAATTTAGGACGAAGGCTACTTTATGCACATAAATTTGGCCAGGGTGGTTGTTACCAGAGATTCAGTATAGTAAACGTCAATAATATTACAAACAGACTAAACAAATATGAAAATTAAATATTAGCTCAATGGCACAAGAAATTTTTCAGAAAAAAGACAGTACACGATAACTGTCATTCTAACGAGAACTTTATCCTATTGAGATAATTAATAATTTTCTTAATTGTTGAGATAATTTTGAACACTATTCGTTCCGACATTTTTGATGCTGTATGTACAGACGCCGGCACATCGAGCTACTACAATCTGTCAAAGAGCATGGCGGGCAGCAAAAAAAATAAAAAAAAATGCAAAAAAATATATATAAATATTTGTGTCTCTCATAGTTACAAATATATATATATATATTTGTAAATTTAAATCTTTTGATTTTCTCGAAAACGAATGCATATTTTAAAGTAATATTTTACAGGTAAGTTGTACTCCATAAGACCATTATACACAAAATTGGCAGTTGAAATTACCGCTGGGGCCGCTACCCCATACTTATCCCGCCATGCTCTTTCTTTAATAGATTTTCAACTTTGTCACCAAAGCATTAGGTTCAAGATTGATTGGAAAAATTTGACAGTTTCTCAGTGTCTGTACATGATCCTGAATCTCCCTGTGATGAAATTTTTCACAAGAATTTCATTGGAATATATACTAAACGCATAACTGTTTGTGCGTTAACGCACATAAATTGTTTAAATCTGGATGTTATGTATGAGATTCATTACAGTGCAACACCGTTTGTTGACTATGAAAACTTTGTGTACCTTTATTTTTTTGTGGAGAAGTTTTTGTAAAAAAAAATGTTTTTATCATGCGAGTGCACAGACATTAAACTAAATGCATCAAAAATTAAGTAAAATTAAAATATTAAATTAAAAAGTCGTGTACGAGGCCAAAAGGAACCTATCTTAGCATGATACTGCGACATTTAAAAATAAATGTCACACCGCTGATATTCTGATAGGGCCCACTGTGATGTCATGTGTTTTCCTTTGGTATCTAATCGGAAGCAGGGAGCAAGAGCTAGAAATATCCTATAGCTATAGCCAGTTGGCAAGTTAAGAGTATCTATACTAATATTATAAAGCTGAAGAGTTTCTTTGTTTGTTTGTTTGATTGAACGCGCTAATCTCAGGAACTGCTGGTCCGAATTGAAAAAAATATTTATGTGTTGGGTAGACTATTCATTGCGAAAGGCTATAGGCTATATAAAATCACGCTACGATCAAAATGAGTGGAGCAGCAACGAAAAATGTATGAAAACAATTCGATGGGTCAGGGGAGCAAAAATTTGATGCGGACGAAGTTGCGGGCAGAAGCTAGTGTAATGATAACAAATCAAGCTGCGGCACAAATTAGCTTCGGTACCGCTAGCCTCATTAGACACTACTTGGTTAATACACCCAAATTACTTACCGAACAGTGCTTAAACTTAGTGGGGCACTTAAAATGGCGCTAGCTAATGCATACGTAAATAATATAATATTCTAAAGGTAAGTGATATGTTTGTTTATGTATTTTAAAACACTATTATTCTGATTAGCTGCATCTGGTTAGACATAGATAGATAGAAAAATAATGATGGACAAAAATATCTGCAAACTGTGTGGCGCACACAACTTCCACTGTTTTACATTAATTTTTTTATTTTAGTAAAAACAAGTCATACGTTGTTGTGATTTTACAAATCATCGGTTGAGGATTAAAATTCTATAAGTGCGTTTAAAATAATCAATGCATGAATTAAAATGACATTGATTATATAGAGTTTTAATTATTATCTTTACATAGTATAACACAAGTCGCTTCCTGCTTCTATACGTTGAGATCTTTGAAACTATGCAATAGATTTTAATGCGAGAAGAGGAAGGTTTATATGTATAACAAGCGGGCAAACCCGCTGGGAGAAGGTAGTTCTCTACTAAAATGTTTTCGTTATTGATGTGATTTCGGAGAATATCATAAGAAATACCTAAGTTCTTTTAATAAACTAGTGCTTAGATTTTGGTCATAAATACAACAGTTTCTGAGAAAATATAGAAAAAGTATTTAGTGATTTTTCCTGAGGATTGACGTAATATTCTTACGATTAACCTCATGAGTCGTCATGAGTCACGAAAATTCTTTGTCACAAATAGTATGATATTTTCTTCCATGTTTTTCTACATTTAAAACAAAGAATACAACATTATAACTTACCTTTCCTCTGTTAACTTGTTATTTTGTCTATTTTTGAAAAAAAAAAGGACAGACAAGATCTCTCCTACTTTTGTAAAAAAAAGGTTTTAAAAATAAAATAGTAAACATTTAGTCAGAGTCTGAATATTTGTTAACTTAGTGAAAGAAACGAGATTAAGCGCGTGGGCGACGACTACGTCTTTCAGTTGTGTACAGTTGGACTGAAAAAGATTATAAAGATAAGTATATCTGATATTAAATTCAAAATAAATATATAAATATCTTCTCGAACTAATGGGCAAAATAATTGGAGACGAAGATGAGATGATATTAAATATTTTTGAGAAATATTATCAATTTAACCAGAGTGTCTCTACGGCAAGGGCAGCGGACTGGCCAGCGAGAGTTCAAAAGGTCTTTGCACTATTGATTTATTAGATTATAAGTTTTCTTATCAAAAAAATATTTTTCTACTGTTTTTTCTGCAATATCGCTTGTTCGGTGTAAGCAATATAGAAAGGTGGCCTATTCCCAGCAGTGGGTGATGATGAGTTTAAACAACGCCGCCACCAACAACGGGTCGTTTTTAATTTGCGTGCTTCTATACTGTAACTTCCTAGATAGTATAATCACCATTTACTGTTCCCTATGTTGGGCCACAGGCCTCCTCTCTCAGAGGGAGTTGGCCGTAATCTACAACGCGGGCCCCGCTCGGGTTGGTAGATGTCACATGTCTTCGCATTTTTGGTTTTCGGACATTTCTCACGATGTTTTTACGAATGTTTTCCCCACGATAAATATAGCCTTATCTTTCCGAACACTGGTATTTTCCCACGGTATATTTAACCGGTAAATAAAACAATATTTCCCCCTCTCCCGATTAGAAGTTTCGACCTGTCGGCTAGGACTGACAGGTTACCAGCCAATCACTTTTGTGTCGGCTTATCTTCCCCCCAACCCTGACTGAGGACTCTCAACTCCTCACTAACAACCTCTCTAAACTTCTTCGCCTGAGTGACTCCGTTATCATAGCGGGCGATCTCAACGCCAAACATCCAGCCTGGAATAGCACCAGGACCTCGTCTAGAGGTAGGCACCTTTTCAACCTCTGTTCTACCACGAACTTTGACGTCATCGCCCCGATGACTCCCAGTAATTTTCCCTTAGATCCCGATCACGTAGCCGATGTACTCGATATAGCACTTCTAAAGAATGGTAATGAATGGAACCTACGGTTGGATTCTATAGAAACTATACCTGAACTCGACTCTCATCAACGAACCAGTCGTCATGCAACTGGCCCCCCGAATAAATAACCGCGATCCCTCTCATCCCCCCGTCACTAAAGTGATAACAGACTGGAAGAAAGTAAGCGAACGCTTACAATCTACCACGTCTCCTCACTTAGACGCAATCCCCGATCAGTTCGACTCTGTTGCCGACACAACGGCAATCGACTCACTCACGGAGCACGTACAATCGATAGTGAACGACTGTTCACGGAAGGTTCCAGATACGGATGACCGTAACTGGAAGCTGCCGGACGATGTGCGTGCTCCGTTGACTGAGAAAAACGCGGCCATTCGTGCCTACGACAACTTTCCCTGTGACGCGAACAAAGTTCACATGCGCTACTTACAGCGTGCTGTAAGGACACGTGTGTCTGAGCTGCGTAACGCTAACTGGGACAAGATGTTGGGTGGCTTAGAGCCAACTCATCAAGCATTCTGGGAACTTCAGAGGAAATTCACATCCTCTGAGGTTTCCACAATGCCCCCCCCCCCCCCCCCCCCGACCCGCTCCGACGCGACCATTGCATTCGAGGATATCGACAGGGCTAAACGCCTAGCCGATAGCCTCGAAGCCCAATGCACACCCAGTTCGCAGCCAGTAGACCAAGCGTTTGTCAATAAGGTAAACGCGGAAGTCGAACGCAAAGCCTCATTCCCACCCGTTGAAGACCCTGATGATCCCCTGTCCCTCGCCACTCCTGACAAGGTGCATGAGATCATCAAGGTTCTGAAACCTCGTAGAGCCCCCGGATCAGACGGCATCACCAACAGAGTGATCAAGCTGTTCCCCGCTCACCTGATTATGCTCATGACTACCATCTTCATCATCATTGGGAGAAGCGAGCCAAATATCTAGGCGTGATCCTCGATCAGCACCTAACCTTTTCTGAGCACATAAAGCAGGTCCACTCGCGGGCCGCTTTCGCTCTCGGTAGGCTCTATTGCGTCCTAAACAAGCGGAGTAAAATGTTGCTTCAGTGTAAGAAGCGCATTTACACCGCTTGTATCAGGACCATCATGACGTATGCAAGCGCAGTCTTCGCACACGCTAAACCCCTATTCATCCATAGGTTGCAGACCCTTCAGAACCGTTTTCTCCGTCAAGCCACAGGCGCACCTTGGTTTGTTCAGAATATTAACCTCCACTTAGATCTCAAGCTCCCAACTATCCATCAGTTCATGAAACGCGCTTCGAAGCGTTTCTTCGATAGGACCGCATCCCACCGCAACCGTCTGGTTGTCGCGGCAGCTAGTTATACCCCCTCCCGTATTAGCAAAGTCCGCCGTCCGCAGCACGTTCTCTCTGATCCCGATGATCCCACTAGGAGAGTCGAAAGAAAACCAGTACAGTTCTAAAGACACACAGACACAAACCGTACCGACCTCGCCGCCGAGGTCCGTCGTCGCGACCCCGAATTAATAAACCTCCCGACCCTTGCAAGAGCCACCCCGCGATGCTGCGCCTGTAGCTTTAAATTAGTCCCTAAATAATTTTAACCCAGATCCAGCCTGTCCCTTGCTGCCCCTCCACCAGTGATTACCTAAACCGAGGTTCGTACCCCCCTTGGGGTAGCCCTTAGTGCTTTCGCTTTAGCTTTTAATTTTAATGAGTCCCGGCTGGAGGCCTAAAAAGCTAACTTTTTAGGAATAGCCGGGCAAAAATCCTTTTAAGTAGTCAGAACTTTTTACAGGTTGACTACGAGATGACCTACAAAAAAAAAAACAATATTTCCAGTCAGCTCCGAACATTATTAATGTAGTGCTTGACTAGGCATTCGACTTCTAATCGACTCAAACAATGTGTTAGCAGCTATTAATCAAATGTAAAGCTCAAATTCAGTTCGTAAATCTTGTGAAACTACCTAAAATGGCCGACCAAATGGGTCAGTACCTGTTTGTGTAGAAAATAACAAGGTTATTGAGTGTTGAAACATTGTGAAGTGTAAACAAACACATTTTGTTAATTTAACATAGAAATACAAAAACAACAATACAATACATATAAGTACTTCATATTCATCTGCCTAGCCATGTTCAAGTTGATTCGAGTTGAGTCGATTGTCGCAACCCAGTGCTGGGCACGCCACAATTGCGGCGGTAAGTCCCCTCTTTGAGGAGTGGATAGAGAGGCGTCACGGCGTCCTCACCTTCCGCCTGACGCAGGTTCTCACCGGGCATGGGTGCTTCGGTGGGTTCCTGTTCAGGATAAAGCGGGAGGATACGTCCGGGTGTTTCCATTACGAGGATCGTCTGGAGGACACGGTGGAGCATACGGTGGAGGTGTGCCCAGCTTGGGCGGAGCACCGCCGTGTCCTCGTGGAGGCGATCGGCGGCGGCGACCTCTCGCGTCCGGCCCTGGTGCGAGCCATGGTACGGAGCGAGAGGGAATGGGAAGCCGTCACCTCCTTCTGCGAAGCAGTAATGCTCGCGAAGGAGGAGGCGGGGCGCGTGAGGGAGTGGCAGTCTCTGCGCCCTACTTCACGTCCCTAGCCGCCGCAGGAGGAGACGCCCCGGGCGTCGGGAGTCGATTGCGGACTCCCGGCCACCGTAGGCGCGAGCTTGCGGGTGGCGAGCAATGGGTAGCTCGCCGCCCGGTAAGGACCAAGCTCGGGTCGACGGCGCGCAGTGTTCCACGCGCGCCTCAAAGAGATGTCAGCAGCAGTGTAGGGGTCTACTAGGACCGATGCCTGCCGGGGTCGCGTGATTGTTCGAAAGAGATACCGTGACCCTGGCACATGGGCAACTGATGGAACACGGGTGGGTTTTAGTCAGTAAAAGTCTGACAGCCCTCCCGCTCCGCCCAGAGCGGGAGAAGTCATTTGATGATTTCCCATCCTGAAAAAAAAAAAAAAAAAGCCATGTTCAAGTTGTGTTGGGATCGGCTTCGAGTCTAACCAAATGCAGCTGAGAACCAGTATTTTACATGGAGGGACTGCCTATCTAACCTCTACAACCCAGTAACAGGGTTGTGGAAAGTAGATGTTGTCTCACTTGGAGTGGGGATTAATAGTGTTCGCAAACTGCGCAACCAGAAGGTGGCTATCGGTTGTGCCTCAGAAAGGGACAAAGCGATGCTTGGTGATGCCATTAAGGGTGCAGGTGAGGGGTTTGCAGTCATAAGTCCCCCTCGGAGAAATCCCTTGCTTCGCTTAGGAGGGGTCATAAGCGATATGGAATACAAAAGTATAGAACTAGCAATTATAAAACAAAATGCCAACCTTCTTGAAGGCGTCCCACTCGATCAGTTGATTGCCAAAGTTATCAGGAGAACGAAAGGAAGAACGCCAACCACCACAAACGTCATCCTTGAAGTGGATGCGGGCCTTTGGCGGCGTTTGAATGGGCAGCGCATTAAGCTGGGATACCAGGTAGTGCCGGCGTCGGACCAATCACCGATTGTCCAGTGCTACAAATGCCTCGGTTTTGGACACCTGGCGCGGAACTGCCAATCAAATTTGAGCTGCGGTTACTGTGCGGGAGAACATGACACTCGAGAGTGTCCAAACCGCTCCCATCCCCCCTGTTGCGTCAACTGTAGCAACAACAAAAAGTCTCACAGTCCCCTACATCCTGCCTATTCGAGCGAGTGCCCGGAGTGGTCTAAGTGGGACCGCATAGCTAGAGCTGCCATAAGCTATTGTTAAGGGCACCCTGAAGAGCGTCAAGTTTGGACAGGTTAGCCTTGGTCGTGGTCTTGCCGCAACGAAGGAAACCCTTAGAGCTGCTTCCAAGAATGAGACAGACATTTTGTTTCTGCAAGAACCATACGTGGGCGCTACAGGCGTTTTTTCGAGCCCGTACGCCAATATCCAAGATATTCGTGGCACACGGGAATGTCCCGTGAAATCGGCGATTGTTGTCACTAATCCTAATATTAATTGTATAAATAACCAAACACTTATTTTTAAGAATATTAGTTCCGTTGTCTTACGCATTGGGCGTCTTAAAATAGCTTTAATCAATGTATACCTTGAGGGTGACCAAGACATAGAGCCTTATTTAAGGAAAATCCAGCAGATCATCCATGACATCGGAACTCAGGACATCATCCTCGCTGGTGACGTTAATGCCAGTAGTCCTTGGTGGGGATGCAATGCTGAAGACAGTCGGGGAAAGGCCGTTATGGACCTGTTGGCACAAAATAACATGAATGTCCTTAATCAGGGGATTGAGCCCACATTCCACACTTTCAGAGGCGGAAAACTATATTCGAGTATCGTGGATATCACCGCATGCAGTGACTCGCTGCTGGCTAAAATTAGCAACTGGAAAGTCGATACTGAGTCTGCCATTCTGACAGATCACCGTACAATAAGCTTCGAATTATCGGTGGGCAACCAGGAGCTAACCGTACAACATCCCACCACAAGAGTTTATAATGTTAGGAAGGCAAAATGGAGCCGTTTTTCGGAGCTCTTATGTACGGCAATGGTTGATTCAGGACTCACCACCGAGAAATTAGAAGATGGCAGTGAGCCGGAGCTGTTGGAGAACCTCATCAACAGTTATAATAAGGCGATAACCAGGGCCTGCGATGAGGCAATCCCAAAAATAAATCCGCGTAAACCTACCATTATGCCACAATGGTGGACGGAAGAGTTAGAATCCGAAAGAAGCTCAGTAAAAACATTACGTAGGAGGATACACTCTGCAAATCCTACGAGGAAGCCCTTCTGTGTGGCGGAATATCTCACAGCTAAAGAATTATTCAAGAAACACATTGAACACACCCTTACGTCAAGCTGGAAGGATTTCTGCACCAGACAGAAGGAGGAAGATGTCTGGACCTGTGCCCAGCGTATAATAACCCGATGTTCGAACACCAACCGAATCGAGAACAGTCTTTTGCGAGACCCTCAGTCCGACCAAATACTTTCAGCTGAGGCGTCGGCAGAACATCTTGCCGAAACATTTTTTCCTGCCGATGATCCTGGCACAGACTCCATTATCCAGAAAACCATCAGGGACAATGTTAGGCACACGATGGAAAAACTTATTAGCCCCCCGAACCTCTCACTACAAGAAACACTTCCCTTCACCCACACAGAACTCCGGGAGGTTTATGCAAGGATCCATCCCAAAAAAGCACCGGGTGCTGACGGCTTTACGGCAGACATTTGCTACGAAGCATACAAAGCTGACTCAGACTTCCAGCTGGCTCTCTTCAATAAGTGCCTAGAAATTGGTTATTTCCCCACTGTCTGGAAGGAAGCCCGGATCAGAGTGATCCCGAAGCCCGGAAAGCCAAATTACACTACGGCTAAATCGTACCGTCCGATTGGCTTACTTCCAGTTTTGGGTAAGGTGCTGGAGAAGTTGGTGGCTACCAGACTCACCTGGGCGTTAAAGAAAGGAAATCTCCTCAGCAAACGGCAGTACGGCTTTCGACCAAAATGTGGGACGGAGGACGCGCTATACGACACCATGTGCTATATACGCGGAGGTATTCGTGCCAAGAAGATCGTGGCAGTGGTGTCGTTGGACATAGAAGGCGCATTCGACAATGCTTGGTGGCCAGCCGTACTGCAGCAGCTACACAGCAAGGGGATAGATGCGCAGACTCTGTGCCTTCTATATAGTTATCTGTCAGATCGCAGCATTACGCTTGAGTATCTAACACATACGATCTCCAAGCCCACCACTAAAGGCTGCATCCAGGGTTCCATCTGTGGTCCAATCTTCTGGAACATCCAACTGGATCCCCCCATGATTGAGGCAAATGGTCTGAGAGCCCACGTCCAGGCTTACGCTGACGATCTGGTGGTCTTGGCGCAAGCGGACACGGCGGCGGAACTCGAGAGTGTGGTCAACGAAGCTCTTACAGCCATTGCAAATTGGGGAGACACCAACAAGATGAGGTTTGCGGCACACAAGACGCAGGCAATGATTGTGACCAGGAAGTTGAAGTATGACGAGCCACAGTTTTCTTTCTTAGGAACTCCGCTAAACAACATGAGCCGACTTAAACTTCTTGGTCTCACAATAGACGCAGGCTTAACATTCCTCCCCCATCTTGAGGAAGTATCCAAGAAGACCGCCAACATTTTTAAAATGGTGGCTAGGGCCACCCGAGCACAATGGGGACTAAACGCAAATATCCTTAGGACAATCTACACTGGAGTAGTGGAGCCGGTGATAACATATGCTGCGAGCTCTTGGGCGGAGGTTGCCAGCAAAGCTTACATCAGGAAGAAGCTAAATACCATCACCAGGATGTTTGCAATAAAAATCTCTAAATCTCATAGGACCACCTCGCTCATCGCTGCTGCTGTCCTTGCGAAAATTATACCATTGGACAGGAGAGCAATTGAATATCTGAAATTATATGAGGTGAAGAGAGGCAAACCCCTGGAAGAGCTCCCTGGCAGAAAGCTGGAGGGTCGCGCGCACCCCTCGCAACTTCCACATCCTGCTATGCGCGTTAGCTTGGGTATTCAGCTGATAACAAGCTCGCAAGATCTGGACCGCATCGCAAATCAATGGCACTCGCTATACACAGATGGTAGCAAAATCGAGGGAAAGGTTGGTGCCGCGGTGTCATGCTGGGACCGAAATGGTGAGGTAGCTAAGCTGGAACTCAAGTTGGCAAATTACTGCTCGGTGTTCCAGGCAGAAATGATTGCCATCCTAAGGGCACTCACATACGCAGCTGAGAGAAGGCCTCCCATGTCAGCTAACATAATTTCCGACTCAAGATCTGCTCTGGAATCAATCGCTGACCCCAAAACCAAAAACCCCATTGCCATTGAAGTACAACAGGCTATCTCCGAAGCAAAACACCAAGGTAGAGGGATTCAATTATTCTGGGTAAAGGCGCACGCTGGTATACCCGGGAATGAGAGAGCCGATGAGCTGGCTAAGCACGCAGCACTGCATAGGAAAACTGCGCCAGTCTATGACAGATTCCCACTGTCCTATGCAAAGCGATCCATCAGGGAGACAACGTTGGATAGCTGGCAATCCCAGTACTTGGCCGAGACGAACGACTGCAGAGGCATCCGACTGTTTTTTAATGACATCAGAAAGGCGTATGCCTTTCTGATAAGGTCTTGGGGAAGTTAGGTACACCCACCAATCTAAGAGCCCAATTACTTACAGGGCACGGGGGCGTCCGCGAATACCTATATAGATTTAAGTTGTTGGACACCCCAGCTTGTGTTTGCGACGGTACATCTGTGGAAACGGTCAAACATATCCTCCTCGAATGTCCTAGATATTCCAGGGAAAGATACAACTGCGAGCAGAGGCTGGGGCGCACCTTGGATGTCTTTGAGGATTTGATTGGTGATGACAATTGCTGGATCCATTTCGTGGCTTACGCAGAAAGTATCTTGGCTAATGCTGCGAAAGCCAATGGATCAATACTACCATAGCTAAGAATGTAGTATAAGTAAATAATGTAAATAAGTAACGTGTAAAATTGTAGATTAAAATGTAGAATTTAAATTATGTGTAAAATTATAGATTAAAATGTTAAAGTTAAATTGTGTGTACATTTATAGATTATTTATAGATATTATAGATTTAAGATGTAAAACATAGAAAACTAGACAAAAAAAAAACCAAGATATTATTGTCAAGTTACGTAACATGAATAAAAAAAAAAAGTATCTGTTAGTAACTGTTAACGCCATAACTTACTTTGTTTTATATTTCATGCCTAATTAATGGCAACTCTAATAAGTATCTGTGCGACACAAGATTCCTTCCGCTTCCTTTCTCCCTTCCGCGTTCTCTCTCCCTTCCGCAACCCTATAATGCCTGAGCGAGAGCGAAAAGGAAGATTGGCGATGGCGCGTACGCCGCCACCATGAAGAGACCGCCAGTTTTTTGATCGACATCGCCGCTTGTGGGTCAAAAATAAACCCATAGTCGAAAAAGGACTCATATTTCACCGCAAAGAACAAAGATTGTTATTAAACTGTGCAAGTGTGTGCCTGTGTGTTGTGTAATGTGCAGATTCTCGTCCGTACGTGATATCCTGGACGCGCCGCCACGTGGCTAAGGAAACTTCTCACCGTGTCTCCGCCATAGCTCACCAAGCAGGTACCATTTTTCTACTTCCCACACCACCAAGCCACCTACTTGTGTCACAGACCGCCCCTGATACAGTCCACTAAGAAAATTTCGATTTTCACCCTAAGGCTTAGGCCGCCGCAACATTTGTTGGTCCTACGATCACGGATACCTATTTCTTTATCCTCGATAACGAGATCCGTATATCCCGCAACTACGTTTCATTCATTTCAATCTTCGTTCCCGAAACTCTTAAAATAAACCGCATTCATTTACTGCAGTGCCTACGTTGTCATCGCGTACATTCACAGGTATTTTGCAACCCGCTCAAAATCATATTTAATTTATGTAGGTAGGTAGAAAAATATATTTCACCTACCGCTCCCTCGCTTCGTCATCGTTCGGTACAATATTCGTAGGTACCTACCAATTCCGCACCGCGCACAGCTCGTTGAAGTTCGCGATTTATTTTAGACTTACCAACAATATAAACCAACAAAATATTAAAAATGTCTAAGAAAGCAACCATTGATATAGATGATCCTATAGAAACCGCCATTCAAATAGCACTGTCATGTCGTAATATGATCTTTGCCCGCATGCAAATCATTTACGATTTAATGGAAAAGGTGAAGTCTGGCATGGAACCGCTAGAGAAGTTCATGTGTGCGTGTGTCAATGTTGAGGCGATGCGCACCGAGTACCTCGAGGCATTTAATAAATATAACTCGCTTCTTCTGAAACAAAACCCTAAAAATACGGTTGATGAACAGTCGTGGATTAGTTTTGAGGAATTATATTGCCGAATTAAATATAATCATTCGAATTACTTAAAATCAGGAGCCACATCGTCACCTACTTTTAGTGGTAGTGGTGTCAATAAGCAATCAGTTCGCTTGCCTCCCATTGAAATTATGTCATTTGATGGCGACATTCGTAACTGGCCCCTGTTCTATGCTAATTTTAAAAGCACGGTACACGAAAATAATACATTGACTGATTCGGAAAAATTATATTACTTGATGGGGAAATTGACAGATAAGGCTCAAACCGCGTTCTCAGGAGTTTGCCCTAATGGCGATAATTACCAATTAATTTTTAATTCGCTCATAAACAAGTACGAAGACAAACGTATGTTGGCTTCTAGTTACCTTAATCGGATGTTTGAACATAAATCTTTTAATACCGCATCTATTCAAAATTTCGAATCCTTTTCTGATAATTTTGTTTCCGCCGCAAACGCATTAAAAAACCTTAAAATAAATGATTTATCAGATTTGATATTTTTTCATGTCGCTATAAAAAAGGTCGATTCTGAAACCGCTCGACTTTTCGAAATGAACTCAAACGACGAAATCCCTAAATTCGACAGTTTAGTTCAGTTCATTAAAAATCAATCTCGCATTTTACAAAATATTAAAGCTTTAAATAACTCGAGTTCCACTCAGTCTAATAACAATCCTATAAATAAAAAGACATCTAAAACTCCGCAACCGCAATCTTACACTATAATTGATAAATCCGCAAAATGTTTGTGTGATAGCTTTGTCCATGAACATTTATATAAATGTCCTGCCTTTTCTAAAATGACACCAAGTGATCGTTTCAAATCGGCGAAGCAAAAGGATGCATGCATTAACTGCTTAAGTATTAAACACAAGGCTAAAGTCTGTCAATCTGAATCTAGATGTAAAGCGTGTAACAATAAACATCACACGCTTTTACATTTTAATCGCGAATCGCACGCGACTACAGTATCGAACACTGTTGATAATACCGCACATAAACAATCGGATTCAAATGCCACGGCTCGCGCGTGTGATAGCACTGCTGCCACCGCGCAGCTGTCCTTGTCGCAAGCACAGGCTCCGAGCGAGCAGCATATTCACGCCACCACCGTTCAGAGCGCCCCGCAATGTAACGCATCCATTGCTGCGTCGATCTATTATGACTCGAACTCCCGCGCATCAAAGCCGCAATGTAACACGAATACCACTATTTTGTTGTCAACCGCTACTGTAATAGTTCGAGATGCATTTGATAAGGAACATTTTATTCGTTGTCTATTAGATAGTGGCTCACAAATTAATTTTATTACCGCAGAATGCTGCAAACGATTAAGTTTGACTAAATACTCATCTGATACGCCTTCAGTTAAGGGTATCGGTGGTATGGAAAAATCCGTTAAGGGTTCCGTACAATTCGCTTTCTCTTCCCGCTTTAATCCAAACGTTTCTTTTAATGTTAATTCGCTAGTTGTCGATGCAATCACCGACAATCTACCTACCGCTCTCGTAGATACCTCCGCCTTGCCTTACTTAAAAGGTTTGCCGCTCGCCGACGAATCGTTCGGCACACCCGGTCGCATCGATGTGCTGATCGGGGCTTCACTTTATCCGCACCTTATGCTGCCCCGCGTAGTAAGCAGCAACTCCTCCGCGCCGCCCGCCATGCAGACGGTACTCGGTTACGTCATCATGGGCACTGTGCCCGCGTTGCCTGTATCTCGTAATAAGACTTCACTGTCTTGTTGCTCATATGTTTCGCACCCATCTGACAAAGACTCGTTAGAATCGGCGTTGAAAAAATTCTGGCAGGTCGATGAAGCGCCCGTCGCTCTTTCGACGAGAAAATCGCTCGACGAACTTGAGTGCGAGTACTTTTATAGTTCGACCACGGAACGCGATGTTGACACAGGTAGATACTCTGTAGCCCTACCATTTCGCAGTGATGTGTTTTCATTGGGGAACTCGCTCGATGTCGCGAAAAAACGTTTTTTCTGCCTAGAAAAGAAACTAGAATCCGCACCCGAGTTACGTACTGCGTATGATGACGTCATCCGCGAATATATTGATAAAGGATATTTATCGCCTGCTCCTCTCGATAATTCAGACAGTAGTTGTCCTGTCTATGTAATTCCACATCACGCAGTTGTACGTTTAGATAAGACAACAACAAAATTACGCTCCGTGTTAGACGCTAGTGCTAAAACGAGTACTGGAATATCTCTCAACGATATTTTACACAGTGGCCCAAACTTACAGGGCGACTTATTTACTATAATTTTGAATTTCCGCTTGTTCGAATTCGCACTCTCGGCTGATTGTCGACAAATGTTCTTACAGATTGAAGTAAGAGAAAGCGATCGTCGCTTTCAACGCATCTTATATCGTTTCAGTACAAACGATCCTCTGGTTCTATATCAGTTTAACCGCGTCTGTTTTGATCTCAAGTCAAGTCCCTACCATGCGATCCGCACAGTACAACAGTTGGTTCAAGACGATGGTCATCATTTCCCGCGCGCTAGCGCTATCATCGCAGACTCGCTGTATATGGATGACATAGTCTGTAGCGTAAGCTCCGAATCGCGTGCAGTCCAGGTTTCGAACGAACTGATTAAACTCTTTAGAGGAGGTCAGTTCGAGTTGGTCAAGTGGACCAGTAACTCTCAAACTGTTCTAAACAGTATTCCTGCGTCCCATAGGTTGACCGAACAACTAGAATTCGACAAGTTGGTGGAGCAAAAGGTCCTTGGCTTGCGCTGGTGTAAGTCAAATGATTGCTTTGAATTTCTTATTTCCGCACCGCCAGATACGTGTACTAAACGCGCTATACTGTCGGCCGTAGCTAGACTGTGGGACATCATGGGTCTTGTCGCGCCTGTTGTTCTCTATGCTAAACTACTTATCAAAGAGCTGTGGCTACTGAAGCTCGACTGGGATGACACTCCCCCGCGTCACATCATAAATATTTGGCAAGCTTTTCGCTCTGCCCTGCCGCTTTTAAATGATTTTAAAATTCCGCGCCATTTAGGTATTTTTGAAAATGGTATTCTTCGCCTACTTGGATTTTCCGACGCCAGCGAAGGCGCCTACGGCGCTGTCATCTATGCGCATATCACTCGCAACGACGACGTGGTCGTCCAGCTGGTTTGTGCCAAGTCGAAGGTATCGCCGGTTAAACCATTGACTATCGCTCGACTGGAGCTCTGCGGTGCCGAGCTCCTCGCTAAGCTTCTTCGACGTGTTCACGACACTTATAATCCACGTTATAATGTTACCAATATTTACGCATTCACCGATTCAAAGGTGACTCTTTGCTGGATAAATTCTTCTCCGCATCGTTGGCACACGTTTGTGGCCAATCGTGTCGTTCGCATCGTTGACAACGTCCCCGCAGAGCATTTCTACCACGTAGCTGGTACTGAAAACCCGGCGGACTGTTTGTCACGTGGTTTAACACCTGACAAATTCATTGAGCACCCATTATGGTTGCACGGACCCGCTTGGGCTAAGCGTGACCCTTCCGAATGGCCCATTCATAAGGTTACTGACTTGAATTCGGAACCCATTCAGGAAGAAAAGGTCCACGCGCACCCGATTGTCGCGGATTCAAGTTCGGACAATTCGCTTCTACTCGCACTCGCAGAACGTACGTCGTCGTGGAGCAAGTTGCGGCGTATTATTGTTTTCATATTCCGCTTTATGAAAAAACTCCCGCGTCGAACTGACGCCGTTACCGCTAGCGACCTCGAGTTCGCTGAAACCATTTTGTTGCGTCATGTTCAAAGAAAACACTTCATGAAGGATTATTCCGGGTTACAAAATAATAAAATTTGTTCTCCCGGTCTTATTAAACTCAAGCCATTTGTGGATGGTAATGATTTAATCCGCGTTGGGGGTCGATTAACCCACTCGGCTGAGGCCTATAGTAGTAAACACCCTGTAATGTTGCCCCGGCATGACCGCATAGTTGATATCCTCGTCGACTATTATCATAAAAAATATTTACATGCAGGTCCAGAATTCACTATGTCGTTACTGCGCCATAGGTATTGGATTTTGTCCGCTAGACGAATTATTCGTCATAGAATCCACAAGTGCAACGCATGCCACAGGTGGAAACCACGACCTCATAATCCGCCGATGATGGGAGATCTCCCTAAATCAAGAGTAAATGTTGCTACCAAGGCTTTTTTTCATACAGGGTGTGATTACGCTGGCCCTATACAGTACGTGCCCATACGCACTCGAGGTACTAAGAGTCGCAAGGGTTACTTATGTATCTTCACCTGTATGACCACTCGCGCTATTCACATCGAATTAGCTACAGATCTTACAACTGTTTCGTTCATAGCCGCGTTGAAACGGTTTTTGTCCCGCCGCGGACCAGTACAATGTCTATATTCGGATAACGCGACCAATTTTAGAGGAGCTAATTCATTTTTACGCGACTTGTATACGTTCATAAATAAAGAATACCGCCCGCGCTTTGAAGAGGAGCTCGCTGAGCATCGCATTGATTGGCAATTTATTCCGCCCGCGTCACCGCACTTGGGTGGATGTTGGGAGTCCATGGTGAAGGCGGTGAAGACTCACCTTTTCACGACAATAGGTCAACAACTCCTCTCTTATGAAGAATTAGTTACAATTCTTTCTCAAATAGAGTGCCTGTTGAACTCCAGACCTCTTACTGTTCTCAGCGCTGATCCGGGAGAGCCTAAAGCTCTTACCCCTTCGCATTTTTTACATACTGTGCCGCTTAACTCATTGCCCGCCGCGGAAGTAGGTTTATTGAATGACAATCTGCTTCAAAGACACTCTCTTATGGATAAATTAGTCCAGTCGTACTGGAAAAGATGGCGAAGCGAGTATCTTCATAGTTTACAATCCCGCTTAAAATGGAATAAACCTAATGGAGACATGATAAAGGAAGGCACTGTAGTAGTGATTGTTAATAATAATGCGCCTCCTCTATCCTGGCCTCTAGGAGTTATTGAGAAATTGCATACGTCTAAAGACGGTGCCACGCGAGTCGTTTCTGTACGCACTTCTAATGGGATTCTTGTGCGACCTGTGGTCCGCTTGTGCCCAATTCCTACTCAGTAATATCTTATTCGGTCCATTCCCTCTTTAGTTAGATTTAGTGTAATCTCACTGTATATATTATTATAATTATTATACTCTTTAAAGGTGACCCTTTAAGGCCGCGAGGAATGTTAACGCCATAACTTACTTTGTTTTATATTTCATGCCTAATTAATGGCAACTCTAATAAGTATCTGTGCGACACAAGATTCCTTCCGCTTCCTTTCTCCCTTCCGCGTTCTCTCTCCCTTCCGCAACCCTATAATGCCTGAGCGAGAGCGAAAAGGAAGATTGGCGATGGCGCGTACGCCGCCACCATGAAGAGACCGCCAGTTTTTTGATCGACATCGCCGCTTGTGGGTCAAAAATAAACCCATAGTCGAAAAAGGACTCATATTTCACCGCAAAGAACAAAGATTGTTATTAAACTGTGCAAGTGTGTGCCTGTGTGTTGTGTAAAGTGCAGATTCTCGTCCGTACGTGATATCCTGGACGCGCCGCCACGTGGCTAAGGAAACTTCTCACCGTGTCTCCGCCATAGCTCACCAAGCAGGTACCATTTTTCTACTTCCCACACCACCAAGCCACCTACTTGTGTCACAGACCGCCCCTGATACAGTCCACTAAGAAAATTTCGATTTTCACCCTAAGGCTTAGGCCGCCGCAACAGTAACGTTATATACAAAAGTCTAGTATTAAGTGCCAAATTAATATTGGCAATAAAATAATGAGAGGCAGGAGTTTGGTTTTAGCCGGTAAGAGTCCGGCTAAAACCAAAGGTAAGAGTCCACTACCCAGACTGTGTCACAAGTGAGACAGTCTGGGTGTCCATGAGGATTTCCCACTCCTGCCAAACAAAAAAAAAAAAAAAAAAAACACCTCTTGGTAAGACTGGTTGTCAGACTTTCGGGCTTCTAACAACCCGTAACGACTGTTAAAGATCAGATGGCCATGACCAACGGTTTAACGTGATTTCCGAGGTGGGATCTTGGTACGTATAGTCACCCATCCACGGACCAACCGCGGCAATCAGAGCTTAGTATGCTAAGCTATAGAATAAAATAGAATAGAATAGGTCTTTATTTGCTTAGAATGTAGGTACATATCCACACTAATATCCACACTATCCACACTATATAATATATATAATATATTTAATGTTTTAATATATTTTAATATTTAATATTTAATATATTTAATATTAATATTATAAATACAAAAGTAACTCTGTCTGTCGGTCTGTCTGTCTGTCTGTCTCGCTTTCCTGCTAAAACTAAACAACCGATTTAAATGAAATTTGGTACACAGATATTTTAGAGCCTGAGAAAGGACATAGGTTACTTTTTATCCCGGTAGTATGTTCCCGCGGGATACTTTCCGACCTCCACGCGGGCAAAGCCGCTGGCAAAAGCTAGTTATATATCAGTTGTTAAATTAAATAATGGTATCTATGTACATTCTGCCTTAATCTAGCATGCAAATGTCATACAAAATAGAGAATCATAAAAATATTACACAAAATGATCATTTAAGAAGTCCTGCACAGAATAATAACATTTGTCTACAAGTAATTCTCTGAAATGTTTTTTAAATTTTTCTAACGGTAAATTTTTAATTTGGTCAGGTATTTTATTAAAGATTACAGGAGCCATACAAATCACATTTCTTTTAAGTAAACTAGTTTTATATGCGCCCGTGCTTAATAGGTTCTGGTATTGAGATCCCATAGCTGTACTTCGTTTTCTAGTTTCTATTAAAGTTGCAAATAGGCATCGGTTTGTTATTACAAATATTGCTATCTCAAGAATATAGAGGCATGGGAAGGTAAGTAATTTATGAGACTTAAATATAAGTACTGTCTGTCACTCTTAAACCAAATATAAGAACTCTGAAAATGCTTTCTCGTTCACTACAATGACCCCAAAATATTATACCAAATCTTAAGATGGAGATTACTAGACCATGGTAAGCGACTAATATTGTCGGTAAATATACTTTTTTTGAAAGATTATGCAACATAAACGCGCTATGCTTGCCGCTCAATCAACACGTGCAGCTGTTATAAATTAGCCACAAGCTCCATGGAAAATAAATACCTGTGCAGTTAAAAGTTGTTGTTTGATATGACTGACGGAGAAGTCTAGTGAGTATTCCTGCCCCCTAACCAAATTACAATCGTTTTGTGCCGAATTATTCCGTTCTCCAATCGTTAACGCTTCGGTGTCAGCAATTGTAGAAAACGATAAGTTGGTAGCCATGTTGACACGCCTGAGTCGGCCGCTCGTTCTACAATATCTTTAGAAAAACGACACATTATAGCAAAGGATGTAGCGTTGAACATTGTAGAAATGATAACAATTCAATCTATCATTTGGAACGACGTAAACTTGGCTACTAATTTTCTATTCGTTTGTTCTAACCACGTGACTTAACGTTGAGATGATTTCATTCCCATACATTTGGTTAGTTTTCGACTAGCGTTAACGATTGCAGATTGTCAACTTGGCTAGGGGTGGGTATCTTCTACGTCTGAGCAAAGTTAATGCTTGTTATAAAAGTGAGACGACGATTGTTGTTTGTAGAGTTTGAATGGACGACTAAGTTTAATTGAAAGCCTGTACCTACTCCGTGAAGTAGAAGTAGAAGAAATCTAAGAAGCTTTTAAATAACGCTCGTTTCAACCAGGACACGAGGGGAAGCCAGTAGTCGCAAACCTGCGAAATAAAGGCGTTTCATTTTGATAGTTCATCAATCCATACTTATATTATAAATGGGAAAGTGTGTGTGTCTGTTTGTCCGTCTTTCACGGCAAAACGGAGCGATGAATTGACGTGATTTTTTAAGTAGAGATAGTTGAAGGGATGGAAAGTGACATAAGCTACTTTTTTTTTGTTGGCTGGGGCGAACTTGGAAAAGCCGTGCTTTTCCCATGAAAAATTGTATGTACCAAATTCTATCCCCAAATGGAAAGACATATAATATCGTCTACAGTAGCGTATTAAACTAACATTTGTTCCGGGTTCTCTTCTGTGTTATAAATCAGGAAAGGGAACCGTGTTACCCCGAATTTTACGCGAGCGAAGCAGCGGGCAAAAGCTAGTATTATATACAGCGCGTTTTTTACGTTGTTGAGCAGATCAATTATTCGACGATACGAAGTAATCTATACTTATAATAAAACTGTAGAGAAGTCAATTCTGTACACTGAAAATATATTCAAAATTTCTATACTTATAATAAAACTGTAGAGAGGTCAATTCTGTACATTGAAAATATATTCAAAATTAATATTGGAGGATGAGTGGTGATCGATACTGATGCCAAAAATGCAATCAGTGAATTTTTTGTCTGTCTGTCTGTATGTGCACGCATGAGTCAAAAACTACTGAAGGGATTTTAACCAAACTTGGTACGATTGTAGTTCATACTCCTGAGCAGGTTATAGGCTATATAACATAACGCTAAGACACATAGGAGCCGAGCAGTGACGATAAATTTGAAGCAAGTCGGATGAAAATGCGCTTTCGAGCTAAAAACATAACCTGGATTAACACATAGGCTACTTTTTATCCCGGTAGTACGTTCACGTGGGATATTTTCCGACCTAAACGCGGGCGAAGCCACTGGCAAAAGCTAGTCATACATATAATCGGAATATAATGTTCTGTCAGAGGGAGTGGGCCGTAGTCCATTTCGTGGGTCCAGTGGGTTGGTAGATGTTACATGTCTTTAATTTTTTTTTGTTCTTGAAACACGTTTCCTCACGATATCTTTCCTTCACTGTTTTCATTATCTATACATACAAATAAATAAAATTGGAGTGTCTGTTTGTAATATTAAGATAACGACTTTTTACTAAGTGTATATGGATGCATACACGGTACATATACCAAAACAACATTTTTTACAATTTTTGTCTGTCTGTCTGTTTGTTCCGGCTAATCTCCGAAATGGCTGGACCGATTTTGACGGGACTTTTACTGGCAGATAGCTAATGTAACAAGGAGTAACTTAGACTTCTTCTTTTATTTTAGAAAAAATCTTCTATTTTAGAAAAATACCTGCGTTAATTTCCGACATCCACGCGGGCGAAGCCGCGGGCATAAGCTAGTATCACAATATTTTGAATCAACAAATTAGAATCGTGTACCTAGCTTCTAACGTTTCATAACTGCTCATGTAGGTTTATGTGAAACTAGCTTTTGCCCGCGGCTTCGCCCTCGTGGATGTCGGAAATTTACGCAGGTATTTTTCCAAAATAAAAGTATTTTTCTAAAATAAAAGTAGCTTAAGGCGAGGTTGCAGTACTTTTTAACTTTTTCAAACCTCTGTAAATCGTGCAAAATGACAATATTCCGTAAAAACAAAAATAGTTTAGGAAAATTGAACATATTGTCCAGGGTTGTGTGAAGATAGAAACGTGAATTAAAACAATTGACTCGATAAAAAAAAATCATAAAGATAACACTAAATCACTATTTTAAACGTGTGCCTTGAAGAGATTCCATCATCAAACCATGTAAAATTTATACCAAAAGATAGGGCTTATTGTTTTTAAGGGTTTGGTGAGAACACATTTTATAATTTCCTTATATTTTTTTTCTACGAAACAAATTTACACGAAATCTAGCAGTGCAAGCGCTCGTAACGACCGGCCAGTGCACGCCGAGACGTCTTCGAGGTTGGACGCACGCCGTTTGTTCCACAGACTTCCCCCCCGCTTGCGCTTTGTAATAGATAAACAATTTAATAAAAACTTGTGTTGGTTTGTAACAAAAATGGGTAATAAAAGGATATTCAGAAAGTTGAAAACTAAGGTATATCGAAAATTCGTACTTGAGTCGTACCTACGTAATTTCTAATAATTTACTGTAAATAAATAATTAAGTAGATAATCTACTTATTTACGGTAAATAATTTCGTTTGATAACGTTCAGTTCCAAACATTATTTACCTACAATCATTGCTTAAACGCGCCACAATATAAAAAAGTACAGTAGGTAAAGATTTACTGAACAGATTGAATTTGTTCAAAATATTTTTATGGTTGCTCAATAACTTTAAATATCGTATAGTCAAATAATTGATATTAAAAAATCTAGGTAATTATACCGAGATTTTTCAAAATCAATTATTATACTATACGATATAATATAAATAAACGTCGTTTCACGTCATTAAAATTATTTAACGACGTAAAATGTATCAGATTACATGAAGTTTATTTTGCAGCGCTTCAATGGGAACAAAAAAGCCATGGGTAGTTGTCACTCCTTAGATAAATTTGAATGCAATATGCGAAAGTCCCACATAAGTACTTTAACTTTATTACTTGTGGTTCGCCTAGAACTGAGACCTCACAATGCATGTTCCGATTTTTCCATCTTTGCATAGTTACTAAAAGAGTATGATGTCAAAAAACAAAACATAATTTACACATGTACAAAAACATTACAACAGTTACAGTTTTTTTTAATCTTCGTTTTGTTTGAGGAGTGGTTGAGTCAAATACAATTTTTAAGTTTGAATCTGAGCATAATCGGTCGCAGGGGTAACGAACTAAGAGGGGATCGAAAAAATGAATATAAGAAAGTATAATGTTCGAGTGAGTCAAAAGAAAGACCTTCTTTTGTAATAAGTTAACGAAGTAATCAACGAAATACATTTGCAACTTCCAGCGCCATCTAGTCACATGGTCTCTGTTCAGAACGAACTACTAGTCACAGTGAGTTCACCATAATTTAATAGATACATTCTCTCGTACTATGTTATGTATTATAAGGTAAAAACGTATTTTGATATATTTTAAATGAACAAGGAAATATTCAACATACGATATTGCATAATATAGTCCCAGACATTAAAGTTTCCCATACACTTTCTGTGACTATGTGTTGTGATAATGCGTTTCTTTATTAGGTTGTTTTCTAATAAAGTTATCGTTATTATAATAGACCAGCCGACCTACCCCAATTCGCAAGGGTTATTCTCGGTAATATATCCCAAATAATCATAAATATTTCTCTAAACATTCCTCTTGGAATAATCGATTGAATGGTAAAAATTCGAATAAAATTTGTTTGAGATTTACATTATTATGTATTTTGTGTATAATTATCGATTTATTATAGAAGCCACTAAATGTAAGCAAATAAAATTATTATATTACTGCCATTTTTTCAGCGATCTGAGTTTTTTAATATTTTTGATATATTAAATTCGCTTGTTTTAGGACCAATGGAGACGATTCTTTGTTTGTTGAGGTAAAGAATAACAACGCAGATGAAAAAAGTGTTGCTTGTAGGCGAACTATAGACGCGAATTATTTCTTACGTCAATTGCAAGAGAAAGTATAGCACAACGCGTTGTTTGAATGTAAAAAAGGCTATTTTAAAATAATGGGCGAAAGAAAATTTGGGCTCATGGCAAAGTTCTAGCTTCAATCCAACATGTGCCAAGAAATTGTGTCAGTCAGTTCAGAAAATGTTGCTGATACTGAAGAAAAAAAGTCTTTGGACTCAAACATAGAGGCTACGACTGGCACCATAGCTACAGGCATCGGGCATTCCTAGTTCGAAAAACTGTTTTTTGCAATCGACATTCCCATTTTCTCCACCCATGCTCTACAAACAAAGTTTAAGAAATTAATAAAAGAAGAATCACAAAAAAATCTCTAACGTCAATTTAAAGGAACCCAGTATACTTTACCTTCTGCATTTACGCTGCATTGTGGCATGTTCAAACGCTTGCATCGGCTAGCTGCCGGGCGCTCGCTCGCTGCGTCTATACGCTCGATACATACCTATTATGCGGGGGGTGAGGAAGCGTTTTCATGCCTACACACCGCACTACAAGCCGGCCTTAAGTTACTCCTTGTTACATCAGCTATTTGCCAGTGAAAGTCCCGTCAAAATCGGTCCAGCCATTTCAGAGATTAGCTGGAACAAACAGACAGACAGACAAAAATTAAAAAAAAAATAAAAATGTTGTTTTGGTATATGTACCGTGTATACATCCATATACACTTAGTAAAAAGCGGCTATCTTAATATTACAAACAGACACTCCAATTTTACTTATTTGTATATATGAAGAGTATAGATAAAAATATTTTGATTGATTGATACACAAATAAAGCGCCTGTTTTGGTTCGAACTTACGACCTACAACTCTAAAGTGACAGTTGCCACTGGGCCACCACTACTCGCCACTTGGCCATCACTTTTCTAAATGCATCCTACTTCCTACAAATATTATAAACACGAAAGTTTGGATGTATAGATGTATGGATGTTTGTACCTCTTTCACTCAAAAACTACTGACCCGATTTAGATGAAAATTTGGCACACTGATAGTTTATAACCTGGAGTAACACATACGGTACTTTTATCCCGGTAGTATGTTCCCGCGGGATAATTTCCGACTAGTGTTGCCCAAATGCAAGAACAAGACGAGACTTAGCCAGTCTTGGTCTTGGTCTTGCGCCAATACACCTGGTCTTGGTCTTGGTCTTGGTCTTGCGCTCCCAGTCTTGGTCTTGGTCTTGCAGCAAGAGTCTTGCAAGTCTTGCAATTACCTATTAGTCTATTACTATTTATTAAAGTTTACTTTAAATCTTAGAAAAACTTATTAGAATTGGAACATTGTGAGCTTGAATTAACATAGCCATAGTAAAGATCAAGCAGATTAATAAATAACTGAAGATTTGATAAGAAATTCGAAAAATCAACTGACCTATATGTCGTTTTCCATGGAAGTAACTGTTTCTTAATAAACATTTATGATTTATAAGCTTACATTTGCTAAAACATGTAAAAAAACAAATTAATTACAATAACTTGACTGTATTTTAAAGAACAATACTTATCTGTCTAGAAAGAGATTGAACCCTCAACTTATAAGAAATTTAATAAAAGAGTTTTACGATTTATCATTTATTTGAATAAAAAATAAAATACAACACAAATCAACAGCTTTATCATTAGGTTATGATACTTTATATCAATTTTTTTGACCAAGAATTAATACAAAGTAACCATCTGGCTGACTCATCACTTAACCTATTTCTATGTTTTCTAATTACTAATGATGCTTTAGAAAATAACCTCTCAGCAGGTACTGAAGTTGCAGGTATTGAGAGAAAATCACGGGCCATTTTCGATAAAATCGGATACTCTGTCTCATGCGTCCTCCACCAATCTAAAATGTCTTCCGAGCTGGCAGTTCTTGGTTTTCTCAGGTACTCCTCCAACTCGTCTATCACTAAGCCTTGAAGACAAGATCCAGATGACGTCGAGGGACATTCATAGAGTTTATCAAAGTCTATTACGTCTTCATCTTCATCACATACTTTATTTTCTTTTTCTGGTAATTCCAGAGATTTGTTCAGTGAGTGTAGACTTTTATATTCTTCATAAAGTTCATTGAACTTGCGCAGACTTTCTGTTTTAAGTTGCTTCCCCCACATTGTCAGGTCAAAATTCTGAGCCTTATGCCTTGGGTCTAAAATTAAAGAAGTACAATAAATCCAGTTGCTCTTCTTGTAATGTTTAAGCATTTTGTCTCGAGCTGCTTGGAAAGCTAGAATGAGCCTTTCATCCACTTCAGATCGATTAGGTTTCTCATCTAACTGTTTTACCATGGATTCAATTTTATCTAGCAAGAGATTGAATGATACAATGACTAGCGGTAATGTAACATATTTGTCTCCACCAAGTTTTGTACTTAAAAGTTTAAAGTTTATTAGAAATTTATGTAATTTTTCGAGTACCTGCCATTCATTAGCTGTGATTTGAAAATCATTTAATTCGGTGACAGAACTGCACAATATGTCAATGCCCGCTCTCACTTTTAAACCAAATCCAATCATATCATGTGTGGAATTCCATCTCGTTGGACAGTCAAGAATGGCATTTAGATTTGATGGCACGCCAGCTGCTTCACAAGCAGACTGAAACTTCTTCTTCACTATCTCACTTCTTTTTATTTTACTGGAAATACTGCGTAACTTTGTTACAGATGTACGCGAGTCAGCAATATTTGGTGCAGATTCTTCATCTTCCTCATCCTCAGTTTCGTCTGCATAGTCTTCGTACTGCTGATCTTGCGCGTTAGTGTCAGACTCACAGTGTAATGCTAAGGTCTTTAATAAATCTTGTACACCAAGGTTTAAAATGTGAGCAAAGCACCGGAAATGTTGATTGTCTGAATCAAAGTGTGGCGGCAGCTGTTTGCCCAGTTCATACATAAATTTGGTATTTGCAGTTGCGTTGTCGACCGTGATACCTTGTATTTTATCAATTATGCCATATTCCAATAAACATTCATGGAAAATCGTTGCAATATCTTCCCCAGTATGTCGACCGCGTGATGGTATAAAATCAAGAACTACAGATTGATACTTCCATTCGTTGTCTATATAATGAATAGTAACCCCGTAGTAACTCCTACCAGCAATTGACGTCCACCCATCAATGGTAAAAGACATTTTAGATGATAATTGTTGAAGTCGTTCCTTGAGATTCAATTGGAGCTCTTCAAATCGCTCTTTGACTTTCCTTCTAAGTGTAGACCTTTTAGGAAACACCATATTAGGGTAAATACGTCGAAAATATACTTGTGTAGCTTCGTCATCGAAAAATGAGAAGGGAAGATATTTTTTCACCACCCAATCAACTGTAGCTGTCGTGATGTTGTCACTGCTGTTTTCCGACTGAAACAAAACAATAAATCTTGTGTTATTATTTAAAACATACTAGGTTTGAGCGTATAAGAGGAGGAGGTTTGTTGTTGTTAAATCGAGAAAATCGTTAAATTGATATTTGTTATATTAAGGTTGCACTGTACTGTAATTTACCAAAATAAAGTACTTAGTTGTTACTGGCCGATTAAATGAAAATATGGGTGTTTATAAAAAATATTTAAGACGATAATTACATACTTAATATGTCGCACCCCTAGATGAAAACACCACTAACTCAAAAATACTTACGTAAGTTAATGGCGTTTTTGAAAGTATCGCATGAATAGCTACGCGGAGTTAAAATTCTTTTAACTGTTAAAAAAATATTCTTACCTGTCCACTTCTTCCAGCGGTTACTAAAAAGCTTGTGATATCTCCACTTAATTTTGGTTTAACAGGAAGAAATATTTCTGATTCCTTTTTGTGGAAAGATATTAGATGTTTCCTTAAGCCTGAAGTGTTTCTGTTTTTCATTTTTATTTCAATCTTTTTATGTTGGCACAATTTACAGAAGGCAGTTTGGGATGCATGAATTATTTCGAAAAACTCCTCAAATTTGCTTTTGGGTCTTTTAGATCTGTGACTCAAACTCTCGTTACTCGGACTAGAATAATTTGAATCTTCGTCACTCATATTAAATTGTACACGTGATACGTTTTTAGAAAACAACGAGAATTAGTAAAAACAATTATTAAGTTAGACTCGAAGCACAGCTCAATTGGAAATAACTGGAATTAAAATAATTCCTTTATTTATAGTACGTTTCCTTGCTTTCTACCGCGCCGCCTCGCCACGTGCCGGCTCTATGAAAAGGATGCCGCCGCAAATCAAACAATGCCGCGTGCGGCGTACAAACACACACTAAATATTACCTACTTGTACAGACGCGACGCGTGAATAAAATAGAATTAGTGCCAATCACTATTCTTTACATATAAGTGAATGTTTTGGCGTACATCTATACTAATATTATAAAGCTGAAGAGTTCGTTTGTATGTTTGATGACAGAAGTTTTAAAATAAATAAATAAGTCCTGAACGTCACTATACCTCCAAAGTTACTATTCCTCGTGGACGAAGTCGCGGGCACAGCTAGTAAATACTTACTCTTGTTTTGGCGTACATCTATACTAATATTATAAAGCTGAAGAGTTCGTTTGTATGTTTGATGACAGAAGTTTTAAAATAAATAAATAAGTCCTGAACGTCACTATACCTCCAAAGTTACTATTCCTCGTGGACGAAGTCGCGGGCACAGCTAGTAAATACTTACTCTCATCATCTCTCTCAGAGATATTCGGGCTGGTAAGTAATACAAAACTCTTATCGCAGGCTTTTTATTTTATTAGTAGGTAAGTACCTACGCTTTTTATATTATTTTATTAGTTTTGTAGAATTTTTTTACACGTTTCAAGTATATTTAAAAGTGGCTACAATATTTATTAAACG
Organism: Aporophyla lueneburgensis; assembly: GCA_932294355.1. Taxonomy (NCBI): domain Eukaryota; kingdom Metazoa; phylum Arthropoda; class Insecta; order Lepidoptera; family Noctuidae; genus Aporophyla; species Aporophyla lueneburgensis. The sequence continues at coordinate 23,307,020 of OW028745.1, read as the reverse complement.
GGTGATATTTGAACACTTTTTTGCTATTTTTTCTTGTAAAAACTTAAGAAATATAATGACTAAATGTACAATAATAGTACCTAAGTAATTAGTTTAAAACCATATAAGTAATCAATATTATAATATATACTTACTAGAATGAATTAATATGACATCTACTACCTATCCTTACCATTTTATCCTAATCATAATACTACTTGCGTGATCAGTATAATGTATTCATTTTCATTCTAAGCACTCTGAAACTTATTTATTCTTTGGAACACCTGTAGGTACTCTTAAAAAAATTCGAAATTATTTTGCATGAGTATACCTACGCCCTATGGCGGCAATCAAATAGTGTCACAAATGTTATGATTTCGGCGTGGCGGCAACGATTGTTTTAGATTTCAAAAGAAGCCGTCGGCGCGTGTATCATAACCATGTACTTCCGAAAAGCGGCAAATTTCTTTGAGAAGTAAGTACAAAACCTTTGATGCCGCATTATCAAAGTGCCGATGGTTAAAACATAACTATGCATGCACTCAGTTTGATTTTAATAGATATTTTTTTATTCGTTATGTTTATGGTATTAGTCGTAATGCGCATAGGTCCAGTTTTTCATATTCTTTGATACAGTTTTTTGCGTCTCATAGAATTCCTAAGCGTACCTACCTATACACCGAACTGTTACACCTAACTACTCAGTGAAATAGCGCTAAGTCCTAGCTGCAAGACGCAAGAGTCTTGCAGGCTATGTCTTGTTCTTGCTCAAGTCTTGCACGGTCAGTCTTGGTCTTGGTCTTGCTAAAAATACGCGGTCTTGTTCTTGGTCTTGGTCTTGCAAAAACGCAAGAACAAGACCAAGACTGCAAGACCAAGACTGAATTTGGGCAACACTATTTCCGACCTCCACGCGGGCAAAGCCGCTGGAAAAAGCTAGTCAAGTAATAAATTAACAATATCCATTTCGTTCGGATTGTGATTGAATGAGTTTTACGTAAAGCAAGAGATACACCTGTCAGGGTCGCGAGATTCGTTCGAAAGAGATACCGTGGCTCTGGAATATGGGCAACTGAAGGAACACGGGTGGGTTTTAGTCAGTAAAAGTCCTAGAGAGTGGGAGTCCCTTCCACTCCACCCAGAGTGGAAGACGTCATTTGATGATTTCCGATCCAAAAAAAAAGCAAGGCGTTAAGGCGTGAGTTTATGTTTTTACGAGTACGTATGAAACAATAGATTAACAACTTTAAAATTGTTTGGATTGTGATTGAAAGTGTTTTACGTAAGTAGGGTGCTGGTCAAGATTGTTGAACCTAATAATTCTGAAAGGATGTGAAATGTGGCAGCAAAAATACATAGTTAACTCTTCTTCAAAGTCTAAATAGATAACTCTTCTTCAAAATGGTGCTGGAGCTTCCAAAACCTTTACTTTGACTAGCAAAACAGCAATTTATAGCATAGTTTTCATAGCATTTTCTGGTGATAAACTAACTTTCTAGATTCCACAACCTATTCAACCAGTAATAATTCCTTGATCTACAATATCTGGGCAGTTAGACATAAATTCAAGAGCAGCTTTTCCCCGCAAACTGCCAAAGTGGGGACCATATTTCTCCGTGTCGCCTTACTGGTAGTTACATGCATTTTGCTTGCCAATGCACTTTAGAAACTGAATTCGTCAGACGCGCAGTTTGGTGAGGTGCTTACTGTGCTATTTAGATGGAAATTGTTACATTTTGAATGTAAAATATGGCGGGGAAAGTCTTTTTATTTGAAAAACAGATTTTGCACTGATATATTATACTATAGGATGAATGAATAGTGGCTAACAAAAGATATTTACAAGGCAGATGTGATTGGAAACGCCGAAAGGCGACGCCCTAGGAGAACATATTTTTATAGTGACTTTATTGGTGATATTCTTCAGAATGGGTAGGAGCGTGGTATCAATATAAACGAAGCAAGAAGAACATGCAAGGATCGTAGCAGGTGGCTCTGTACTTTCTGTCTACCCTCCTGGGTAAAAGATGTGAGTTTACGTATGTGTGGTATTCACTACATAGTATAAAGAAAGAAGAAAGAAAAGAAAGAAAATTATTTAGCACAAACTCAAAAGGCACACAAAATAATACACCAAAAAATACATAAATAAAACAAAGTCGCTTCCCTTTGTCAGGCCCTATGTATGCTTTGTTCTTTAGAACTATGCGACGGATTTTGATGCGGTTTTTTTTAATAGATAGAGGGATTCAAGATAAATGATAAATGACTTTATTTTTGCAAGTAGGTTTGTACAAACACTTTTACACGTCAATCAATTTTTTTTTTAAACTAGATGAGTTCGGCATTTCCTATCTGACTACTCTGAGAAGAAACGCCGAAACAAACTCAGAGGTCACAGTCTCTTTTAAAGTCCAGACATAATCTTGATCAGATCATGTGAAGACCATGTGGATTGGTGTCTGAAGTGGTCTTTTAAGGAAAGAACACACAGCTTGAGTGGACCTGTCCAATCAGTGCACGCATTTGTCAGTAATCATGCAGCCCCACTCAGAACATAAGGAGGTCAATGATTCGACGAACAATACCAAAGAAAGGACATTTGTGAAGGTCGCACAAATTACTCAAACTGCCAGACAATGTAAAAAAATTAAATTAGAAGAAAAGGAAATCAAAAAAAAAAAGAACACCCACTTCGTCTTCACATTTACAATAGGTAATTAAAACAATATAATACTTAAAAGTAAATATTCATGTCATTGTATAAGTAAGATAAAGGCTTATATGTATAATACGCGAATGAAGCCGCTGGCAAAAGCTAATAGTATGCTATAATATGATTTATTTATGAAAGTGTTTTTGGTGCAGTGGCTTATTGATATAAGCTTACAAACGGCGGATTCAAAAACAGTGTTGTACAAAGTACATTTAAAAGGTATTAAACAAGCTTTAAATATAATTCTATTTAACGTTCAACTAAACACACAAAGTAGTAACGTTTTCAAATATAACAAAAGGGCACTTTAAAAGGCTCTCTATTTAAATGAATAACATTTTCAGCGGAGCCGGCTGCTCCTAGGTACCAGAATAAACTTTTTTAGAATATAATGTAATCGAAGCTGAAATTACATTTACGTAAAATGGGATTTACATTATTGGATTCCCAGTAGGGATATGACTTTAAAAAGTTTTTGGTGCGAACGGTACCTAAAACACTGTTTCTTTAGTTTTCGTTTTATAAAAGACTAGCCGCGCCACGCGGTTTTGTACGGTTGTTTACCATGCTAAGTTTCATACAAATCCGTTCAGCCGTTTTAGCGTTAAAGCGTAGCAACACATTTTTTTTCTTTTTATATCTTCTAGCCGTTGCCCGTGACTTCTTCTGCCATCCAGGATAAAAAGCAGCTTATCTGTGTGCCAAAATACATTCAAATCTGTTCATCCGTTTTAGCGTTAAAACGTATAAACAAAACAATGCACATAAAATATTAAATAGAATTATTTTATTATTAGCTGTCAATTATCAATAGCAATTTCACTTGCTATTCAGGATGAAAAGTATTCTATGTCTTTTTCCAAGTCACGATGATAAATTTCATCTAAATCCGTTCAAACCAAATTCTTTTCCCTCATAGTTTAATACGCAGTTTCAGGAACAGATATCATCGACGTATCAAAATTAAAACGAAGTCCAGTAATCCAATTGGCTGTTAATAATTCAGTTAACCGAGTTACCAAGTTTTTGTGTTAATTTTCATTCAATAAACCTAGTAGGCATCTTTCTATTGTATCCGTCTTTTTCTTACCTATTTTGTAGAACGTTTAAATGAGCATGAATCCTTGTATATTTCTACATACCTCGATCATCGACCTTTTAAACAAACATAATAATACCAAAAGGTTTTTATAAGATTCACTGTCTTTTAGAAGCCAAAGAGAATAATAGATAAAAGATTTTCTGGGCCGATGAAGAAGAGGCGCTTGTCTTTCTCCCATTGACAATACATATTCAAGTTATCCTCAAATATTAAAATAAAATAGTAAAATTTTCTTTAATAATCAAGATTAGTTCTCATACAGCGCCATTTTATGTGCCCAAATTGCTAGCACCCGATAATGTATGTGCAGTCTAAAATACCAGAATTAGTTTAACTAATAGAAGTAAGTATATACAGTCGTAGGTGTTAGGCTTAAAACTAAACTTTTATCCAAATAACTTGAAGAATTACTTACTTTGTTTTGCCTAATCAGATATACAAGATTATTTTTAGTATATGCGAAACCTGAATATAGTTTGTTCAGAATCAGTAACTGAATCGATTCCAATAATTTTTACACCATGTTATATTTTGTACCAAAAATATTTAATTACGCTTCCAAGTCGCGGGCCTTAGTGTTTTGTTTCGATTTTAAAATTATCATGTCTTTCTCGTATTCAAACGTCCATTACACGGAGATGGTACGTACACTAGCTTTTTGTGGTGATCTGCATATGTTTTTGCGTGGACAACCAGGTAACTTATCAAGCTTATAACTTTGTGATTATTAATGATACAGTTTTGAAATTTTTTTCATAGATTCTTTACATAAAAATACTAGACCCGTGTTTCGGGTTTCGCATAAACAAAAATTAATGTTGTATACGATAGTGATTATAATAATAATCAGCTTATATTGTCCCATAGCGGGGCTAAAGCCTCCCTTTCTTTTTTTCAGTCAACTCCTTCACCAATATAAACGAATCATATAAACGTCAAGGTCATCCCGCCATCTACGGTCTGGGTGTTTCGCGGTGCCATTGCACGTTTTCATAAGCTCATGGTCTTAGCCCACTATGCAACCGACATGTGGCAAACGTGTCCTTTTGAGCTGGGCTGCTTTTTGGGTGACGTGTGCGATTTTTGTTTTAGAACGCAATTTCGTGTTCCGACGCGCGTTCAGCGCTCGCCAGCAAACTTGGAGCCTGCTACTCTGCTGACCTATCAAAGACTAGGCTTGAGCGCCGTATGTAAGGATAGGGAACATGCCCATGTCCATTAATTTAAGTTTTTGGCGAACTGGTAGATTTCCTTTCATAATGGTTCTTATCGACCAATAAATAGCTCTTTCAAGCGTTTTCGGTGAAATGAGCCAATTTTTTTTCTTGTCTTGTCTGGAAGAAGACTATTTGAAATTTTACGACAAAACAAAAAAAAAGTTTCAAATTTAAGTCAGTAAGTCTTTCGAAATTCAAAAGTGACTTTTCTTGTGCGAGAGTTCGTATTACTGAAACACCTTCTTCAATACAGCAATTAACGAGTACAGCAATAGAAAGTCGAAACAATAGGGTACGAAAACTCACATCACACGGAAGTTGTATCTGCTTTTAATTAGATTAATTACTCAGAATTTTGTTCATGTAGAGGTTCTCGGAAGAAGCTAATTAATCGTATCTGTATCGAATGTATCATACCTTTTTTTGGAGTAAATTTAATTACGTGCCGAACCGTTTATACAGTATCTCATAATATGTGTAATACTGATATTTATTGATTAAAATATGACATGTTGCTTAAACGTATTTTCGTTAAAAATTCGATGAAAAGAAACGGGTAATTTATATTAGGATTAAATCTACTTCCAATTAATAAGTTAACGTGTTATGAGGCTATGGTTTGAAAAAAAATCTTTAAGCTTAGCGAAAATGGTTCTTTGGCTTTCAATGGTTTTGCTTACCTACGACTAATAAATAATAATAAAAAAAACTTTAATTCAGATAAGTTAATTCAAATAAGGGATAGTAAACAAAATAAAATATAACTTATACCTATGTTAGTAAACTTATAATCTATTAAGAAACAAGGTTGTTGTTCTTAACACATCTTCGAACAACTTATGAGTAACGAATTTGAAGATGAGATCGAGATTGACTGCCCCGTCTCCCAAATTTTTTTTACGGTAGCTCCTATTTTAGCTACTTCCACAGCATAATGTCTTATGCCACTTTACTGTGGGGTAGGGCTGCTGACATTGAATCCATTTTCATTTTGCAAAAGAGAGCTGTCAGAGCCATTTATAATCTAACTCGCCGTGAATCTCTCAGGGAACTATTTAAAAGCATTAATATTGTGACGGTACCGTCACAATATTAATGCTTTTTTTACGCGTTTATCAAACTGGTTGCTAACTTAATTGTATTAGATTTATTATTTCCCCTATGGTACTGATTTACATTCTATGATTACTATGACTCATACACTGATTTGTAACTTGTAAAATATTAGGAAATTTGTGTTCTTGCCTTTGCAATGTTTGTAAGTATGTGGGCACCATGTATCTATCATATAATTAACTAGCTTCTGCCCGCAACTTCATCCGCGTTTTTCGTTTTCCCGCGACCCTTCCCGTCGCGTCGAATCGCCTACCTGTGCGATTATCCCCGTTTTTGCAACATTTTTCATTACTGCTCCGCTCCTCTTAGTTGTAGCGTGATGTTATATAACCTATAGCCTTTCTCGATAAATAAACTACCCAATTCAAAAATAATTTTTCAATTCGGACTAGTAGTTCCTGAGATTAGCGCGTTCAATCAAACAAACAAACAAACAAACTCTTCAGCTTTATAATATTATAAGTATATAAGTATAGATTTATCTCTCATTGCTTCGTTTTCAATTCTTTTACCTGTTGTGGTATGGTAATTATATTTTAGGTGCATCGTCTTCACATATAATTATGTAAATATTGTATACAAATACTGAATAATATTTTAAAAGAGTAATGGTAGAGTTTCTTGCCAATTCTTCTCCATACGAATCTACCTTTTGGAAGGGGCAGCTAGAATCAATTCTATTTTCATGTAACCGTTGAAGTTCAAAAGTGCCTTTTTGGGCCTATTTATAATAAATGCTTTGACTTTGACATAATTATGTTAGTGGTGACTGGTAACAAAAACAGTTTAATCTAGCTCAAATCTCTCCTTTTCTATTGAAGTTCAGCACAACATTAGGCCAATACAAGATTCCACACTTCTGCCCATCGGTACAACAACGTAAACTCTACAGTACTTAATCAAACGACTGAGCTATTGGTACTGTGTGTAACTCGTTATATACTTGGTCAGACAAAATATGAAACAACGAAAGAAGAAGATAAAGTCCATAACAGAGCGAGACACTGGAAGTGAAAATATCGACACAACAAAATACACTAAAAGCAAAACAAAACAGAAATTCATTAACCCATATCGTGTACCATATTTAAAACGAAACCCAAGCGATACGTTACTAGTGACAAGAGCAAAAAAGCAAAGCAACTTGTACGAAGGCGCACTTAACTAAGGACTTCGCACGCCAACCGACAATTAGTCTAACTTGTTACTGGTATTAGCTGCAAACTTATTGTTTAACTAGTCTCGTCCTTTGGTGTTGGCTACGTTTATCTGCACGACTTTTTGATTTTCAGAGAATTGTAATTGACTGCAATTTTACGGTTTAAAATACCAAACCGTGGAACCAATTAGATCACATAGTTTGGTTTGGTTTATTGCTTAAATTTTTTATTTTTATTAGGTTCTTAGCTAGAGCTGCAGCTATGGGTATCGCAAGTTGAATAAACATAACTAAAAAGAAATAAGAAAAATAAACTAAAAAGTCAACGCCGCAGAAACGATTAAACGACCAAATTACATTGCACAATATCACGCATTACGCAATGTTTTTGTCTGTTTAACCCAATTTTGACGTTTCCACAATGTTTGAAGAAAAGTTTGAGCGATCTTAATTTTTACTTCACCATATTTTAAATTCGGGAAGACTTGGAAGTGTTCAAGCTGTCAATGGGTAAAATAATGGATCAATGGGGGCTGATCACTCAATTCAATTATATTGCGTGATATAAATTTTGCGCAAACTTACTGTAGATACATATAAGGGCCACCTAGGAAAAATAATTTCATAATATTTTTCAAAAATAACGAACACGTAATGCAAGCTTTTAGATGATATTTATTTGGAGCACATCTTAATAATATTAGATTTTCTTCCAAATAGAACAAGGCACATATTTTCTCCTAGAAGATTGCATCTATATCAAACTAAAATGTAACAGTAGATGAATTTATTATCCAGTCATTTTCAATGGATAAAATAGGTCGAGGCAGAAAAATATTTAAAATCCGGTGAAAGATATTAGTAGCTGAGACCGTGGAGGGAAAAACATTGTAATTACATGATATTCTTCATGTTCAGGATGTTTGTAGGCTAATGTGAAAGATAAGGAAACTTTAATATTATGAAAAGCATTTATCTATGTCTGTTTCCGTATACAGCATTCGTAATAGTGCTACGTTGCTACAGATGTGTAGCGTCGTAGCGTTCGTAGCAGGGCTCTACGAAAAGCGTAGCACGTGAACTAATATGTCTTATTTAAAGAAAAACTAGATTAGTTCTAACAATTTGGCTATTATGATATAATCCACTTCATCTTAACGTTACCACCCACCAAAAATACCTTAGCATATACCTAAAACTTACTACGCCCACGTCCAAAACGAGGGACATAGTTATTTCACGTACATTATTTCAAAACCACAAGGGAATGTAAAGGTAAAAACACTTTTAAGAGCATAAATATTATCCTTAGTCCGCAGTTTTGTTCCGGAATGATAGAATAAAGATATTCTGTCATCCCATAGGAACTTCGCGCAGTAGTGGATCTCAAAGAATCGAAATATGAAATTCAAGTCAACATCTTTGAGACGTTTCTGGTAAAACATTTTTCCATTTTTCATATGTTTATCTTTGCTGATTGTCAGGCAGGGAATGGTTAGGTTTTATTTTAGGGAATCAGAAATCTATATATTAATACGTGAAGTGAAAACTTTGGATCCCTTTTTACGAAAATTGGGAGGACGGAGAAGTATGAAATTTCACACACTTATAGTTTATACAGAGAAGAAGTGACGAAAGCTAATATTTTTTTTAAATTATGCGTTAAAATACATTATTTTCAATAAATAACACGTTACACACACTACTGTTCATTACCGTGTGTCTAATACACACATGCATAGATATTATTTTGTTTATGGTCCAAATCTGTCTTTATTATTTTGTGCAGTGTTACCAACACCAAGAAATATTTACCCCTAAAACTTAAGTTAAAAACCCCTAAACTTGCCACAATTACTAAAAAAATCCGCTAAAAAATTATAATGAAAATAACCAACGAATGTTCAGCAATCATAGACCGGCACACAGTAGTAATATTTGTCTATATTTATTACGCGACATTTGTTAATCATTCACTCTGCATTCTTAGTATCGAGGAACCGTACTAGAAGTCGCTAATACTTTTATTGTAATCAAAAACACAATGAGAAATGTAAGATGGCAACAAATCCCTAAGAATACCCCTAAAAATGGAACGCCCCTAAAAAATCTCAATCCTCTTATTTACCCCCTAAATTTGGGAAAACCCCTAAGTTGGTAAGCCTGATTTTGTGTCTATAGTCTTACTGAATGTCAAGTATAACCATAGGTAATAAATTAATTTTATAGATATTATAAACCTATTTCATTTTTAAAATCTATGATTATACTGAAAATATTTTTGTCTTTAATATTATTTGTATTAGCGACGATTGGAATTTAGTTTAGATTTATAAGAAATATTTTTTGTGGTTTTATGGGGAGTGTCAAGTATGGCATTAGTAAGTTTCCCATACAAAACTTAGTGTCGTGTGCAAACTGTACAGGTTATATGCCTCACGATTGTACAGGCTGGTCATAGATTGTACAGGCTGGTTATAATTATGACATTTTGAACTGTCATAATTAATTAAAAATAATAGGGAAAATTCTATAAAAACAGAACAAATTTCTGTGATAATTCATTCCATATTGTTCCATATCCAGCAGTTAAGAAGTATTAAGAAAATAAAAAAGAGAATCCTGAAGAAGTATTCTTTACTCATTACACCTATGTCCTGGTCCTGGCCATCATCATCCCGCCAGCGAACCCTCTCCACAGTAGTACAGCGTCAACAATTTGTCTATAGTGTTACTGAATGTCAAATATAACCATATTATTTTTTTATATATTTATTATTATCTATATTTTTTCATTTAATAATGTATTTCTATTCAAATGTAGTACGGTCGAATTTCGACCAATGGGCGATCACTAGTATATATTAAGTAGTGGTTTTATAATTTTTTTATATATACTTCGGTTCAGTTTGTTAAGTCCTCAATTATCCACGACTTGTTAGGCTATACAACCTGACACTGAAATATATAATACTAGGCCTGCCTTGTGGGTTCACCCGCATAACTCTCGGTCTCGTGGTAATATTGGTATCACAAGTCCTAATACAGGCAGGTCATAGTCTACCCTCATGCTAAATTTCATCCCAATCCGTTTAGCCATTTTATTGTGAAACTGTAACAAACAAATATCGAAAAAATGAAATTGTTAAATTCTTTATATAATGCAAGTATAAAAAAGGGGAAGAGCACATTCGCAGCTAAAAATTCTTCTACGCTTTTAAGGGAAAAATTATTCATAGGCTGACAGCCATGTTGGATGGCAATGCTGATTCTTTCGTCCAAAGAAGATTATTTTGCCTGATAACCTACTTTCGAAATTATTGTAATTTTTCTGTAGTCGCATATCCTATCCTCTAAAACAAGAATTTTTGATATCCGTCCATAACTGTTCAAATCAAATCAAAAATATTTATTTGTAAGAATATGGTATAGAAGGTATTACATTCATTTTGTTTCAGCACATCCTGCCATAACCTGGCGTGCAAATGTCAATTAAATCAGCGAGCTGAATATATCGCTGAAAATACATTAAAAAAACTACATACAGATTAACCTCCTCCTCTATGGTGTTGGTTAAAATAGGCACACGGCCTTGAAATTCTAATTACACAATTCATTTTCCTAATTAAAAGAAAACTTACAATCTCATTATAATGAACATTTTTGTATTTTCAAAGTTTTCTTTCATTTTTTGCCAGAGCCTATTTTATTTTAAACAATTCTTATAATTAGTCAAAATTGAAGGTTTCCATTTATTTCATTCACTTTAAATTGAAACGACGAATTTAATGTTTTCATAGAGCTTTATTCGAATTATCGGCAATAAATCCACTTCGTACAAACAGAAAGAAAAATGTATTTAAACGTAATGCACTGGATAATTTATGGGTCATTTAAAAAACAAGTGTAGCCACATAAGTTTAAAAAAGCAGCCAAAAACGAGTCGGATTCGCACAGAAAAGGTTCCATACCATCATACAATAACTGTATATATAGTTATTGTATATTGTATGTAGTTATTGTATACAATGCACTGCCACAACAATGGTTAGATAGGCAGCTGTACAATGGTCAGAAAGGTAGTGTCGACACCAGGTTTTTTTTTTGATAATATTATGTGTAAATATGATTACGATATCCTATTTACGGAATAATGTATTTCATTAACACAATACATTTTTATAATAGAGAACTTATATTGTTAAATAATATTGTAAAAAAAACAATCGGTTCAGTCGTTTTGGAGCTATGGTGAAACAGACATACAAAAGTTTAACTTGTAACACCTCTCCTTTCCTTCGGGGGTTAAAAACATAGTTCTTGAACTTAAGGTTGTACTTTATTAAATTATTATTATTTGTTGTTGCAACACCATAGTAGTTATACACTCTGTGAAAATTTCAAGTATCTGTGTATATTACCGTACATAACACAGCCTTGTGACGGGCGAAATGACAGCAGAGGCTTAGAAATAGGGTCGGGACCCTATTACTTAGCCTTAGACCCGTGAACCTGCCTTAGAGTACGGAACCCTAAAAAGTGAAATTAAATAAATGAAATAGTATTTTTCGGTTTCGATAACACGACAGAATGTCATGCAAACACTGTTATTTATTATTATGATAAAGTGCAAATTTATACTGAAAAAAATCTTTTAGCAAAGTCGGGTGAAAGTCAGTGAGGAATTCACTGCTGAAAGTCGTACGTGTTAAATATCTTAAATATTACTTGTAAAGCCTATTATAGGGTATTACACGTAAGTAGCAAAGGGCAAGTGAATGTGACGGATATCATACCTAAATAGGCTTACGATAAATACTTAACATAGGTACTTTTAGTGTTATGAACCAGAAGATTTCCTCAAATATATCAATATATCAGATAGCAACATAAACTTATTACATATAAACATACGAAGTGTTAATAAAAACTTCAACCATCTTCAAATTCTCTTGAATCTGACAAAAATAAATTTCGACATTGTTATTTTGACGGAATGCTGGCTCAGTAAAGTCACGAACCTACCTGTTTTAGATGGATTTGAGCCTCATTCTACAGCTATCAACAATAATCAAAACGATGGAGTCATCATTTACATGAAACAAGGTTTACAAGGATCTGTGTGGGAGCCGATTTTTGAAGGTGGGAATTGCCTTGTTTGTCAAGTTGAAAAAAAGTTAGCTGTTATTGCCGTCTATCGGTCTCCATCGCTTAATTCTAAGGAAAAATTCGATAATTTTACGGCAAGCCTTATTAAAACCTATGATAAAATATCTTACTGTCCTAGTATTGTTCTCGTAGGAGATCTCAATATTGACATAAGTCCAAATAACAGAAACGACCGGAGCTTTGAATATCTCACAATAAATGCTACTTATAAGCCCATAAGTAGCATGCCAGCACACCTATTTCCTACTCGATTAGACCACTGCATTGACCACTTACTCCTTAAATCAAATCTACGTGCCACTACGCTGATTCTGGAATCACATCTTACAGATCATAAACCTATCCTCTTATCTATAGCTAACGTTGCTCCACCGCGGAAAACTTGTCAGGTCGCTAACCGTCTTGATTACGAAGCCTTCATGCTTGAGCTACAAGATACAGACTTCACTGTAATTTACGAAATTGAAGATGTGAACGTATGTATGAACAAATTTATAAGTATTATTAAAGCAGTAATGTTAAAACATACAAAACTGGTTAAAATCCCCAGACAAAAAAGAACATTAAAACCATGGATGACTCCGGGGCTATTAAAATGTATTAAAAATCGGGATAAAATGCACATGAAAACAAAAAAGGCACCAAATAATCTAATATTAAAAACCTCATATACACGCTATCGGAATTTTTGCAATAACTTGCTTCGCAAATTAAAAATAGCTTACGAAAAAAGTGAGTTAGAAAGAGCTAAGAACGATCCCAAAGCCATGTGGAAAACAATAAAAGAAATCACGAACACAAAAAAGACAAACGTTACTCCTTCTGAGCTACTCAAGTTACGAGATGACCCTAAATCATCAATTGACTATGTAAATCACTTTTTTAGTAACGTGGGAAAAAATTTGGCGGCAAAAATCATGTCACAAGCTCATACACAAACCACTTGTCCTCCTACTGTAGTCCAAGACAGCTCTCAAAACCCCCCCGTCGACTCACTTACCATATTGGAGACTGATGAAGAGGAAGTCGAGTCTGTCATACTTCAGCTACGAGATGATTGTGCCGTGGGATGGGACGGAATATCATCTTTCCTACTAAAAAAAAATTGTCAAGTACTGGTCCCTCCATTGACTTACCTCTGTAACCGTTGCTTTCAAACAGATATATTCCCGGATGCTCTTAAAAAGGCAATTATACACCCTATTCATAAGGGAGGGGACAGAAGCTGTGTTAACAATTATAGGCCAATATCAGTATTGCCAGCCATTTCCAAAATTTTTGAAAGGATTTTAAATAAACGTCTAGGGAGCTTTTTAGCGAAACATAAAATAATTGCAGAGAATCAGTACGGCTTCCGACACGGAATGTCGACCGAGGATGCCGTTTTGGATCTCACGCAACAGATAGCTAGAAATCTAGATAGTAAAACTAAATGTATGGCCATCTTCTTGGATCTTGCTAAAGCATTTGACACAGTTTCTATTCCCAAACTTATTGATAAATTAGAACTCGTCGGCGTACGTGGCTTACCACTTGAGTTGTTTAAAGATTACCTCAAAAACCGAACGCAACTGGTCAAAATCGGCTCGTACTATAGTGACGAGGAAACAGTAACTTATAGCGTCCCTCAAGGCAGCATACTTGGGCCTACACTCTTCCTAATTTACGTGAACGACCTGTGTAGGATGTCCCTGACTAACTGTAACATTTTCGCGTATGCTGATGATACCGCGATTCTTGTTTACGGACCTACTTGGGATATGGTCAAATCTACTGCAGAAGAAGTCTTGCACAAAATAATGACGTGGCTCAGTTCAAACCTCTTGACACTTAACTTGATTAAAACATCTTACATACCATTCGCAATCCGACATAACACTGCACCTTCTCATACTTTCTCTGTAATTGCTCACTCGTGTTCAAATTTGCTCGGACCCTGTGTCTGTTCAGCGCTCACCAGAGCGGACAGTATAAGGTATCTTGGAGTGCAGATTGATAGCCGACTAAGATGGGCCAAGCAGATTGAAGTCGTTACCACAAGAACATTGCGACTTATACACATCTTTAAGTCCCTTAGAGACTCTGCTAGTCCTGATACACTGAGGATGGTGTATCATGCTCTTTGTCAGTCAGTTCTTGGGTATTGCATAAACGCATGGGGCGGTGCAACTAAAACCAGTGTTCTGAGAGTGGAAAGAGCGCAAAGGGCCGTACTCAAAGTACTATCTAAAAAACCGTACAGGTATCCAACCACGCAACTGTACTCTGACTGCAAAGTTCTTACAGTACGGCAACTCTTTGTGCTAAGAACGATTCTTAGAACACATGTTGGTCTTCCTCCGCCAAACCCAAACAAGCAAGTAAATCTCCTCCCGAGAACCCAACACAAAACCACCTTTGCACAACGCCAATTTTACATATTAGGTACACACATATACCAAAAAATTAATTCGCTGTTAAATATTTTAAACTTTAACACTTATAAAGTTAAATCCGTAGTAACTGAGTGGCTATTACAAAAGGACTACGCTTACACGGAGTCTTTACTCACATACATCACCTAGTAATCCAGCACAGAGGACAGTAGTAGTCTTACAGCTTTTACATAAAAAAACGCACACAATTAGGCACTTACACTCTCCAATCATAAACACAAACGTGTATGTAACACGACATTAAATTTAATCTCATTTAATTTTCATTTCACTATACATAACAAAATCACAGACACTTCATAACATCTACACCGTTCACTTGTTGTAATAAATCATTTTTAAACAATCAATTGGCCGAACACTGTCTCCTAAAATACAGGCTATCCTAGTTTAGGTGACAGGGTTATATATATTTTGTACAGATTTTGCAACTTGTAACGAATTGTATTGTTCATTATGTGTTCTGTATTTTTTTTTTTGTGAATAAAGTTATTATTATTATTTCCTTTATTAATTTGTAAACTCTTATAAATTATATTTTTAAATATTAGTACAGAAACATATAAAAACATTTAAAAATATAAAAAATAGTAGCCCACCGGTATCGGGAACAGGGTCCAAGCTACCGGCGGTCAGGGCTCCAGAGAGAGGAACCTCCTGACAATGCGAGCCGTGTCCAGAAGTACCGCTTTCTGAATCAAGCCCTTGACCCAGCTGCCTAACGAGAGCCTCTTTAGATGTTGATCGAGGCTCTTGGCTATCAAGCCATTGGCAGTGACGACTATCGGCACAATGATTGCTGAGTCCACATCCCACATGTCGACAACCTCACGAGCCAAGTCAAGATACTTGATCTGCTTATCTTTCTCAGCTTTCACGAGGTTCTCGTCATGTGGGACCGTTATGTCAACAATCATTGTGCGCCGCTCTACTCGATCCACCACCACTATATCAGGCTTATTTGCGGTAATAGTCCTGTCAGTGATGATGGATCGATCCCAGTACAATGTGATATTTCCATTTTCGAGAACTGGGTCGGGCACATACCTGTAGTACGGCACTTCCGATTCCACAAGGCTGTATTTAAGAGCAAGTTGCTGATGGATAATCCTGGCTACTAGGTTGTGTCTATGCAAGTATTCTTCGTTAGCTAGACGAGAACACCCGGAGATTATGTGCCTAATTGATTCCCCTGGACGGTGGCATGCCCGACAGATGTCAACCGTGCCGTCTTTCACAATAAATCTCCGGTAATTGTTCGTCATCATAACTTCGTCCATAATTGCACAGACAAAACCTTCGGTTTCCCCAAAGAGGTCACCGAAACGCAGCCAGGCTACGGACGCTAGTATATCTACATCGGGTCCATGTAGGGCCCGGAAAAAGCGTCCGTGGAGCTCCTTACTCTGCCATACTTCCATGCGTTCATTGGTGTCAAGTATTACAGGTTTGCGCCAGTTCTCGTTAGCCAAGGAGAGCGGGGTGAGGCCCTTGTCAACCGCCACCACATCTCGATGCATCCCCACGTCGGTTTCTAGGAAATATTCCCTGAGACTGCATATCTCGCGATTGTGGAGAGTCTTAGCGTTTAAAAAGCCTCGACCTCCACACTTTCGCGGGATATACAGCCTCATTACCGATGACCGTGGGTGATGCATTCGATATGCAGTCAGCAGCGTACGGACCCTCCTATCCAGGGCGTCTAGTTCGGTTTGAGTCCATTTGAGTATGCCGAAAGAGTACATCAAAACCGGCATGACCCAACCGTTGAAGGCGCGCACCTTGTTTCCGCCTGATAGAAGACTATTAAATACTTTCTTCAGGCGGCCAAAGAAGCGCTCCTTCAACGATTGCTTCATGTCAGTAACATTGATGCCCAACGCTTCCGACATACCCAAATACTTATAGGTTTCGGATGCGGAGAGGGCTCGGAGGTTTATGGAATCCGAGAGTTGGGTTCCCGCGGATTCCACAATCTTCCCTCGCTTTACATGCATGACCGCACATTTGTCCACACCAAATTCCATCCTGATGGCGCTACTGAAGGTTTCAGTTACCTTCAGTAGCTCCATTAGTTGAAAATTGTTGGGAGCAAAGAGTTTAAGGTCATCCATGTAAAGGAGGTGAGATATAACCTGACCACCTCTCCTCAACCGATAGCCTATACCTGAATCCTCAAGCAGTGTGCTCAGAGGATTCAGGGCTAAGCAGAACCAAAGCGGACTCAAACTATCACCCTGAAATATGCCTCGCTCGATCCTTATCGGTTCGCTGTTCCTTTGGATATTTCGACATCCTGGATAGCGAAGGACCGTCCTCCACTGCCCCATACATGAAATCAGGAAGGTGCGCAGAGTTGCATCAACTTTATACAACTCCAACACCCTCTTGAGCCATGTATGTGGCACCGAGTCATAGGCCTTCTTATAATCTATCCAACATGTCGACAGATCCTTTCGGGAACGGCGAACCTGTTGGCTAATGGCCATATCAATGAGGAGCAGCTCCTTAGTACCGCGAGACCCGTTCCTACATCCATTTTGAGAGACAGACATGATGGAGTTGGTGTCAATATGATTGTACATTTTAGCTCTCAAAATGGATGTAAGAACTTTATAGACCGTCGGCAAACACGTGATCGGTCTATAATTTTTGGGTTCCGCGGTACTACCTGATTTGTGGAGCAGGTGGGTAATTCCTGTTGTTAGGAACTGGGGTAGCGAACCAGACTCCAATGCAGTCTGGTACTGAGCCGCCAAGCGAGCATGCGATCCAATGAACCATGTGATCCAGAAATTGTGCAGCCCGTCCGGCCCTGGAGACTTCCAATTGGGCAATGGACGGACTGCACGAGCTACGTCTTGGGGGCAGATGGTAACAGCCCCCATTTCTGGTATTGGATCGCAGGCTCGGTCGACTTCTCGAGCCCAATCCCCTTCGGTGTGACTGACAGGCACCGACCAGATAATGCGCCAAAAAGAACACATGGCATCATTATCCGGCAGGTGCGCGTCCGCCACACCTTGGACCGGTCGCTCCCAAGCCCTATAAACCCACCTTTCATCACTCTGGAAGGTGCGGTTCTGAGTATATCGGTCCACTCGCCGCTTATACCTACGAATACGGTTTGCTCATGCATATACTTTCTGCTTCAGGAAGTCTATGCGCTCTGTGACACGGGACATATAGTCCCGAGGGCTGATATCAGTCCCCGAGAACGCCCGCCTCACAAAGCGCATCACTCTAGGGCGAGTGTTGCCCTCCCTGAAGCAGATTAGTTTGCCGATGAGGGCTCTGGCCCCAGCAATACGACGCTCAATTCTGCACTGCCAAGCTGGTACGGCTGGTTTCGGTCGTGTAGCTCTAGAGTCATTAGGGAATTTGACGTGAGCTACACGACATGCAGCTACAGCCGCGCAGTACAGAATCGAATGAGTATCGGTGAGGTCTTCGCAGTCATCAAAGTAGTTTGACAACTGCGAATCCAAAGCCGCCACCAGTGCCCTATTTTTGTTATGCATGGGCAAACGAGGTAAGCGTGGTCTAAGTTCGGGAGTCATGAACCGATATTCCTGAATCGCACACTCCAAAGCGCTCCTCAATTCATCATTGCAATGGGTACTTACGTTTGTAGCCCTGTCATCCCATCCCTCGTCAGCATAAGTTGTGGTAGGCTGCGCTGGTACTGCAGCAGTCTGCGGCGTGGGGGCGATAACATGGCTACTCCGCATTTCATTACGCAAGCGATCAAGTACAGTGTCATCCAACATACGATGACTTTGGATGACCCGCACCTGATCCGACAGTCGTTGTGCCGAAACGTTGACAGCTGGCTCAAGTACCTGAAACAGAGAGAGCTTAGCTTTCCCCCCTCTGTAGCCCCATAGTATGAGCGCATGACATTTTCATTGATGGATTGTGTCCATCTCATGCGCTGCACACTTCCGCCGGGAGCTGGGACCCTATCAGAGGCCGGTGGGCCTCGAGGTCCTAAGCCGTCCGGCGCGGCGGCCGGCGTCCTCCCCGTCGACGAGCAGGTGGTGGCGTCGTGGGCGGAGAGAAATACTCGTCACTCGAGCTCGACGCAACTGCCACGGCCGGTGTCTTCACAACGCCCGCAGTGGGGCTAGGTACCGGCGGCGGCGAGGCGGAGCTGAGCGACGAGTCCGGAGGTGGTGGGCGTGCGCGACGAGCCGCTGATCTTGTTAACATTTCGTCATGGTTTTTTCATTTTCTAATTATTGTAGTTCGGGGATGACATCTGTCATGTCACCCCCGATCCTGTAGTTTTTGGTTGGATTTATTGCATTTTGCTGCGATATAGTCTCTTTTTAATAATGATATTGTAATATTTTTTATTATTATTTCCTTTATTATATTTAAATACGTATTAATTACATTTTTAAATATTAAAATATATAAAAAATATAAGAAAACATTTAAAAATATAAAAAATAGTAGCCCACCGGTATCGGGAACAGGGTCCAAGCTACCGGTGGTCAGGGCTGCTGAGAAAGGAACCTCCTAACAATACGCGCCGTGTCCAGGATGACTGCTTTCTGGATCAGGCCCTTGATCCAGCTGCCTAACGAGAGCCTCCTGAGATGTTGATTGAGGCTCTTGCCGATTATGCCATTGGCCGTAACGACTATCGGCACTATGACTGCTGTATCCACATCCCACATCTCGACAACCTCGCGAGCCAAGTCAAGATACTTCATCTGCTTATCTTGTTCAGCTTTCACGAGGTTCTCGTCATGCGGGACTGCTATATCAACAATCATTGTGCGACGCTCTAATCGATCTATCACCACTATATCCGGCTTATTGGCAACAATAGTCCTATCAGTGACGATAGATCGATCCCGCAGCTGGCATTGGTGGCGAGTGATTGGCAGCGATTATACTGGCACAACAGTATTTGTTCAGCATTTTGTGTTTGTTCCTATGTGGTTTCTTGTCGTTTGTCATTTGTAAAAACCGTAATTTTGTTAAGTCTTATAACGTTCGTTGATCTTTAATTTCTCTTATTTGCCGCAAAAGGACTGTATTTTAAAACGGTCATAACACTTTTTCACTCACTATCTATCATTCAAATCACAGAGTACTATTTTTAAAGATTCAAATAACTTTTGTTTTGCCCTTGTTTTACTTACAGCAGCGTCGTCGGCGCCTGCGTCTCTTTACTTGTCATAACGATGCCATAGAGTGTCAAATATCTTGACACGCTAGGGTATAGACAAGTAACTTGATGCTACGTCGGGTACTGGCACGCTGAATACATTATTGATGACATATTTTTTATTTTACTTTACACACTATACGTTATCCTATTTTTATTTATTACTGTATTTGTCCGTGACATCACAACACACTGGGCCCTATCAGAATACCAGCGCTGCGACACTTATTTTTAAATGTCGCAGCATCATGCTGAGATAGGGGCCCTTTGGCCTCGCACAGGACTTTCTGTTTCTTTTTTTCTCTTTCTGTTAAATTTTGTTTTTATATTGTATCTTTTGTTTAGAACTGATTCATTGTTTTTTAAGTATTGTTTTTGTATTGTTTCTGTGCGTGTCCCAATAAATACTTTTCTTTCTTTCTTTCTTTCTTTTCTTTCATCCCAATACAACGTGATATTGCCATATTCGAGAACTGGGTCGGGCACATACCTATAGTATGGTACTTCTGATACCACAAGGCCGTATTTCAGAGCAAGTTGCTGGTGGATAATCCTGGCTACAAGGTTGTGTCTATGCAAGTAGTCTCCGTTAGCCAGACGAGAACAGCCAGAAATAATGTGTCGGAATGATTCACCCGGACGGTGGCATGCCCGACAGATGTCAACCGTGCCATCCTTCACAATATATTTCCGGTAGTTGTTCGTCATCATAACTTCGTCCATAATCGCAAAGACAAAACCTTCGGTTTCTCCAAATAGGTTTCCGAATCGTAACCAGGATACGGACGCTAAGAAGTCTACATCGGATCCATGTAGGACCCGGTAAAAGCGTCCGTGAAGCTCCTTGCTTTGCCATACCTCCCTGCGGTCATCAGTATCTAATACTTTAGGTTTGCGCCAGTTCTCGGTAGCCAAGGAGAGCGGGGTGAGGCCCTTGTCCACTGAGACCACATCTCGGTGCATCCCCACGTCGGCTTCTAGGAAGTATTCCCTGAGACTGCATACCTCGCGGTTGTGCAGGGTCTTAGCATTTAAAAAACCTCGACCTCCGCACTTCCGCGGGATATACAGTCTCATCACCGATGACCGTGGGTGATGCATTCGATATGCAGTCAGCAGCGTACGGACCCTCCTATCCAGGGCGTCAAGTTCCGTTTGAGTCCATTTGAGTATGCCGAAAGAGTACATCAAAACCGGCATGACCCAACCGTTGAAGGCGCGCACCTTGTTTGCGCCTGATAAAAGACTTTTTAATACTTTATTCAAGCGGCCAAAGAAGCGCTCCCTCAACGATTGTTTCATGTCAGCAGTGTTGATGCCTAACGCTTCCGACATACCCAAATACTTGTATGTGTCGATTGAGGAAAGGGATCTTAGATGTATGGAATCCGAGAGTTGGGTTCCCACGGATTCCACAATCTCCCCTCGCTTTACATGCATGACCGCACATTTGTCCACACCAAATTCCATCCTGATGGCGCTACTGAAGGTTTCAGTTACTTTCAGTAGCTCCATCAGTTGCAAATTGCTGGGGGCAAAGAGTTTTAGGTCATCCATGTAGAGGAGGTGAGATATAACTTGACCACCTCTCCTCAATCGATAGCCTATACCTGAATCCTCCAGCAGTGTGCTAAGAGGATTCATGGCTAGGCAGAACCAAAGTGGACTCAAACTATCGCCCTGGAATATACCTCGCTCGATCTTTATCGGTTCGCTGTTCCTCTGGATATTTCGACATCCTGGATAGCGAAGGACTGTCCTCCACTGCCCCATACATGATATCAAGAAGGTGCGCAGCGTTGTATCTACTTTGTACAATTCCAGCACCCTCTTGAGCCAGGTATGTGGCACCGAGTCATAGGCCTTCTTATAGTCTATCCAGCATGTCGACAGATCCCTTCGGGAACGACGAACCTGTTGGCTAATGGTCATATCGATTAGGAGCAGCTCCTTAGTACCGCGGGACCCGTTCCTACATCCATTTTGAGAGACAGACAAGATCGAGTTTGTGTCAATATGATTGTAAATTTTAGCTCTCAAAATGGATGTAAGTACTTTATAGACCGTCGGTAGACAAGTGATCGGTCTATAATTTTTGGGTTCCGCGGTGCTACCTGATTTATGGAGTAGGTGGGTTATCCCTGTTGTTAAGAACTGGGGCAACGACCCTGACTCTAAGGCTGACTGGAACTGAGATGCCAAGCGAGCGTGCGACTTTTGGATCCACTTGATCCAAAAGTTGTGCAGTCCGTCCGGCCCTGGAGATTTCCAGTTAGGCAACGGACGGACTGCACAAGCGACATCTTGGGGGCTGATGGTAATTGCCCCCATTTCTGTTATTTGACCGCACGCTCGCTCGATCTCCCTAGTCCAATCACCTTCGGTGTGATTGACAGGCACCGACCAGATGTTTCGCCAGAACGAAGACATGGCGACATCATCCGGAAGGGGCGTGTCAGCCACACCTTGGTCCGGTCGCTCCCAAGCTCGGTAAACCCACCTTTCATCACTTTGGAATGTGTGATTCTGGGTGTACCGCTCCACCCTCCGCCGGTACCGACGAATACGGTTTGCCCATGCACAGATCTTCTGCTTCAGGAAGTCGATGCGCTCTGTGACGCGGGGCAAATCTCGAGGACTAACATCCGTCCCGGAGAACGCCCGCTTCACAAAGCGCATCACTCGAGGGCGAGTATTGCCCTCCCTGAAGCAGATTAGCTTACCGATGAGTGCTCTAGCCTCACCGATACGACGCTCAATCCTGCACTGCCAAGCTGGTACGGCTGGTTTTGGTTGTGTAGCTCTGTCACTATTAGGAAACTTAACACGAGCTACACGACAAGCCGCTACAGCTGCACAGTACAAGATCGAGTGGGTATCGGCCAGATCTTTGCTGCCGTCAAAATATGTTGACAGTTGTGAGTCTAGAGCACACACCAGCGCCTTGTTTTTCTTATGCATGGGCAAACGAGGTAAACGTGGTCTAAGTTCAGGAGGAGAAGAGCGATACTCCCGGAAAGCATCATCCAAAGCGCTCCTCAATCGTGCATTGCATTGGGTACTCACGGATATAGCCCCGTCATCATCCTCTTCACCAGCGCAGTTGGGTCGCGGTGAAACACTGGGTAAATTTTGCAGTTGTACCGCGACCAGTGGCGAAGCAGGCGTAACATGGCTATTCCGTGATTCGAGACAAAGTCGATCAAGCACGGTGGCATCCAGCATATGGTTACGCTGGATGACCCGTACCTGATCCGACAGTCGTTGCGATGATACGTTGACAGCGGGCTCAAGCACCTGGAACAGAGAGAGCATCCGACCACGGTACGCAGTCAAGTTAGTTCCCCCCTCTGTAGCCCTATAGTATGCGCGCATGACATTTTCATTCAAAGCTTGTGTCCACTTCATGCGCCGCACACTTCCACCGGGAGCGGGGACCCTGTCAGAGGCCGGTGGGCCTCGGAGTCCCAAGCTGGCCGGTGGTCGGCCTCTTCCACGCCGACGTACTGGTGGTGGTGTCGTCGGCGGCGAGAAGTATTCGTCGCTCGAGCTCGACGCAACTGCAGCAGCCGGTGTCACTGGACTCACGTCTGGAGCAGGATCCGGCAACTGCGAGGCGGAGCTGAGCGACGAACCCGAAGATGTTGGTTGTGTGGTTTTAGTAAGTCGGGCCCGACTTCGCGTCAGCATCGTACTTTCAGTCGGTTTCTAGTCATAATATTCGCATGATTCTTTAGCATATTGTTGTTATATGTTGCCATTTTTGTTTTTCAATGATATTATGGTGGTATATTTATCAAAACATTGTTAAATCATTTACGTTTAAAAATTCTAGAAAATAAAAGCACGGACAAAAAATTTTTTGACCGTCAGCTTGACAGTCGGGCCACAGATATTAAAATTATTATTATTATTATTATTAAAATTACCTAGCAAAACACATCGTTTCCCCGAATTGTTTGGCAGAGGTGTACACACGGCTACACATCAAGCTATGCTTTTCCAGTTTTAGCTGATCTCGCATTGTATAGGCTTTTCGTACAGTGAGAAGTCAGCTTATACTGGAAATCTATAGCCTGACCTGTGGCTGTGCATACCTATAGTTTACCCAAATTTTGCCAGTTATGCTTTAGTTCTATGTTAAAAGGGGTGAGTCTATTGTCATTAACTGGACACAAATCTAGGGTATGGGTAGCTACTGAGAAATTCCAGGTAGAAAAACCTTAGCACATTTAAAATCAAAGAATGTCTTTGTAAAGTTATTCTTATCATATTTGATTAAAGTAGGTAGGTATATCTTAAAATGTTTGTGGTGAGTTTAATAAAACTCTCGGAAATCATTCTAATTTATACCTTACCTAACTGAGACAAGAGTGACATTGCAATTACTAAACTATAATAGTACTGTGTTGATCGTGACTGCCCTGTGAATATGCGCATGCGTCTGTTTTTGCTTGTTGTATGAAGATGACCTTCTGTGTATGTATTGTTTGACATTTAAAGGGCAATGACCAACCGCTTCGTCATGAAATGGATAGCTGCCATAATATTGTTGAATTAAATTCATATAATTATATTACGCTAGGTCAGATTATAGATTAAGATAGCCTTCGCACATGAAAGAAAGTGTCGACAAAACTTTTATAACGTGTTTTTACGGGTATTACCTAAACCAATTTAAAGAACTAACTTAAGCGGTCTATGGATTGGAGTATAAAAGTATAAAAATTGTTGTGTATATTGCCAAACTATCCGTACTCGCCAGGTTTCCGCGAGGTTACGCCCTAGAAGTACATAGGGATCTTATTGGTGATGTTCTTCATGAAGATCAGATGCATAACACTCGCAATCAATGCGTGTTTATGACCAGGAGAGCTTCTCTCTCAGTCCGTCAATGAAGATATAGGGCCGTCTGAAAGTAGTTCGATGCTTCAAAATTCACCCTACTCCCAATTCATAATTTTTTTTATGGGTATCAACACGTCGGTAGTAAGGACAAACTGTCAAATTATATGGTAATTAATTCTGTGTTCGAGTTTCGAACTAATATTATGTCGCTAGGGTATGAAGCGCTACGGGCATTTCGGCCGAAACTAAGAATTTCGTGCTTAGAGGGTAGCATCTAGATGTTTGAACATAAACAAAAGAAAAGCAGTGTGTACGGAAGGATCGTACCAGGTGGCGTTTTGTAGTTTCTGCCTACTCCTATGAATGCGAAGACAAGAAAAAGTGAGTTTATGTATGTGTATTGTCAAGTTAAACTTCAATATCCCTTGAATGTCAAAGATCTCGCATATTCACAAGAAACAAACCTGTCGCATATTTGTCCCACTGCCGTCGTCAAATATTTTCAAAATTCCTTAGTGATTGAAATATTATTGTGAATTCATGCAAGCCTAGTACTTTTTGTAGGGTTACTGGAGCGTAAAGTGTCGGGAACAGAATACCGTCTTGTATGCATGTGACGTACTACCAAGATAAAAGTATCTTATGTCGTAGTAACCCATATAATGGTTCCTATGTGCAAAAGGCATTGACAAACTTCTATGAGACTTTGGCCAGTTATAATCAAACAGTTCAGCTAATAAAATATGATTGATTTAATAGTTCATATCAGTAAGAATGCCAATATAAACCTAATTTTGTATTAAGATTTATATTTAGAAAATTTATAACATTTTATTGAAATTGGTTATGCATGAAATAAAACTTGCTTTAAATGTGCCAGGTTCATCATAAATACAAGGTTCAGGGTCCATGGCAGTGCCGAGTTCGTCAAGAAGGGGAGAATCGGAATCAATTTGGAAACAGCCAAAGTAATCGCAATAAAACTTATTAAAACAACACTCACGATGCAAAAAAAAATAAAGTTAATCATAACTGTCATTTTGACAATTAACACAACATTAAAAAAAATGATAATTGTATCGATACATATGGAATTGATTATTGTTTTATAAGTTCTTCAGGTATAATACACTCTTCAATTTATCATTTTTAAGTCTTTAATCATTTATATCGTATTTTAGTATTTTTTAAATAATATAATTAAATGAAAACTGCGTTAAATACAGTGGAGAGATTACTCTACACTCTACTAAACTACTACACCCTACACTCTACTACATTAAATCGATTTGAATTTATTGTTTATGCAGTTTTTGTTTGGCAACACTGAAGTCAAATTCAAAGCCAAAGACTTGGTCACATGATAACAAATACAAAAAAAAAAAGATTTTTTACAGTGCTTATTCATACAAAGTTATTAGCATCAGATATTTACTAAAACTAGTGATCGCCCATTGGTTGAAATTCGACCGTACTTCATTTGAATAGAAATACATTATTAAATGAAAAATATAGATAATAATAAATATAAAAATATTTTTATATTTTTAAATGTTTTTTGTATTTTTTTTTGTTGTAAAAATTTTTAAAAATGTAATGAAATATGTAGAAAAATAAATAAATAATATAAAAAAATAATATGGTTATATTTCACATTCAGTAACACTTTAGACAAATTGTTGACGCTGTACTACTGTGGAGAGGGTTCGCTGGCGTAAAGTTCTTCAGGACTCTCTTTTTTATTTTCTTAATACTTCTTAACTGCTGGATATGGAACAATATGGAATGAATTATCACAGAAAGCTCTGTTTTTATAGAATTTTCCCTATTATTTTTAATAGCTTCTGCCCGCGACTTCGTCCGCGTCAAATTTTCGCTCCCCTTCCCGTCGCGTCGAATTGCCTGCCAGTTTTCGTCCATTTTTCATTTGCTGCTCAACTCCTTTTAACCGTAGCGTGATGTTATATAGCTTATAGCCTTCCTCAGTAAATGGGCTACTCAACACAAAAAGAATTTTTGAATTCCGATCAGTAGTTTCTGAGATTAGCGCGTTCAATCAAACAAACATACAAACAAACAAACTCTTCAGCTTTATAATATTAGTACAGATTAATTATGACGGTTCCAAATGTCATAATTATAACCAGCCTGTACAATCTATGACCAGCCTGTACAATCGTGAGGCATACAACCTCTACAGTTTGCACACGACACTAAGTTTTGTATGGGAAACACTCTCCATAAAACCACAAAAAATACTTCTTATAAATCTAAACTAAATTCCTATCGTCGCTAATACAAATAATATTAAAGACAAATATTCTCGATATGATCATAGATTTTAAAAATGGTAATCTTCTTTATCTTTATCTTTACATATTATAAAATAAAGTCACTTCGCTGTCTGTCTGTCCCTATGTATGCTTATATCTTTAAAACTACGCAACGGATTTTGATGCGGGTTTTTTTAATAGATAGAGTGATTCAAGAGGAAGGTTTATATGTATATAACATGCATAATATAATAAAGAAACGCTGATAATTTTAGAGGTTTATAATGTGATGTCATAAATAAACACATTTTTTTGCGCTTACATTGCGAACGCTGGCTGAACCCTACGAAATAGCTCAAAATAATGTACTA
The DNA here is from genome assembly GCA_932294355.1 of Aporophyla lueneburgensis. Taxonomy (NCBI): domain Eukaryota; kingdom Metazoa; phylum Arthropoda; class Insecta; order Lepidoptera; family Noctuidae; genus Aporophyla; species Aporophyla lueneburgensis. The sequence continues at coordinate 23,279,450 of OW028745.1, read as the reverse complement.
CAGTATTGTACACCTTAAAAAGTTCTACAAAAAAGTCCGCGGTGGCATATGTCTAACTCTTAGGGATAACCCATAATAACCATTTTTATCCTTTACTTTTTACGAGAAATAATGGCTTATTTATGAATGCGATTTTAAGCAATACAGCATTAATCCTTATGCAATTAAGTACCTTAAATAAATTGTGCATTTCATGTAGATCAAAATTGCTCTTTACAGCATATCATTAAAATTAATATTTTAGAAGATATCACAGATTATAATAAAATCGCCGCAGAGCGGCTAGCGGGCCTTCCCGCGTCCGGCCGTCCCGGTTGGTAGCGGTCGGGTAATTCATATTACTTTGGCTTCATAGTAAATGCGAATATCATGTGTGTACGAAGTACTCAAAATAAACCTAATTGTATTATTCCAAGTAAGAGACCGCGAAATATTGCTTAGATGTTTAGATTTTTGGATGGATTTGGATTTTTGGTTATCCTGGATACTTACCATATACATAGGATACTTTATCCCGGTAGTAGGTTTCCGAGTGATATTTTCCGAAAGCTATACAGGCGAAGCCACTGGCAAAAGTATCTACTATTCTTATAACTATGTTTAATTTGGTGTCTGGTAAATAATTGAGTGTCTGTATAGGTAGAATAGGAGCGTTAATAAAAACCAGTAAGACTTATATTCAATTTAATTCAGCCCTATGTCGCAGTCTTCTTACTCTGAATACTATTAGTTTTATTTTAAGTACATCAAACACACATGATATGTAAGGATCGTAGCAGGTGGCGTTCCGTAGTTTCTGCCTACCCCCATGGGAAAAAGGCGTAATTTTATGTACCTATGTATAACATGGATTAATACATTCTTACCGCGGTAGTACGTCCTCTTGCGATAATTTCCGACATACACGCGGGCGAAGCCGCGGGCAAAAGCTAGTAGGTTATATATCCATAAAATTAATTTATTACCTATGGTTATACTTGACATTCAGTAAGATTATAGACACAAAATCAGGCTTACCAACTTAGGGGTTTTTCCAAATTTACGGGATAAATAAGAGGATTGAGATTTTTAGGGGCGTTCCATTTTTAGGGGTATTCTTACGGATTTTTTGCCATCTTACATTTCTCATTGTGTTTTTGATTACAATAAAAGTATTAACGACTTCTCGTACGGTTCCTCGATACTAAGAATGCAGAGTGAATGATTAAGAAATGTCGCGTAATAAATATAGACAAATATTACTACTGTGTGCCGGGTCTATGATTACTGAATATTCGTTGGTTATTTTCATTATAATTTTTTAGCGGATTTTTTCTAGTAATTGTGGCATGTTTAGAGGTTTTTAACTTAAGCTTTAGGGGTAAATATTTCTGGGTGTTAGTAACACTGCACAAAATAATAAAGACAGATTTGGACCATAAACAAAAGAATTTCTATGCATGTGTGTATTAGATACACGGTAATGAACAGTAGTGGGTGTAACGTGTTATTTATTGAAAATAATGTATTTTAACGCATAATTTTAAAAAAATATTAGCATTCGTCACTTCTTCTCTGTATAAAGTATAAGTGTGCGAAATTTCATACTCCTCCGTCCGCCCAATTTTCGTAAAAAGGGATCCAAAGTTTTCGCTTCACGTATTAATATATAGATAGAATAAAAATGATTGGTAAATTACATTTTTGTATAGCAGCATGTTTAAAAATGGCCAACTCTGGACAATTACCTTTGTTTTGAATCGTTTTCATGATTTAAGCGTGAAAGTGTAACAAATTAACAAACGAATTCACTGTCACATTTGTAATATTTTTTATTTCTTTAGAATTCTTTAGAATAAAAAATAGAATTTTTTCACAATTGGAAAACAGACAGACATAAATTATTAAGTGGCACAAATGGGAATGGAAAATAAAACAATAAACTATTCCCGTTTGTCTCACAAACAATAACAGTTGGACGAACGGGTATTCAGGAAACGTGTCAACCGTCCTATTGCTCAATGTACGTTAATGTACAATCACCAAAAGCGATAACTCGTTCGTCTTATATAGTTAATGTTTAGCAAGAAACCGATAGATGTTTTTTTAATGAAATTTAATTAGGAAAAATGAACTGCTTGTTTTCTATGAATAAATTAAATATTATCAAAAAAACACCGTAGTTACTATCTATTTTGGAGACCATACATATGTACATCCGACGCACAATGGGAATCAAGCTCCGCTATCTTGCTGATTGGCTAAATTTAATTGATCCCCTAGTAATTCCCATTTTATTGCCCTAAAAATACTATTTAAATAGGCAACTAATTGTGACCAACTGGTACTGCGACTACCCACGCGGGGGCCGTGCTAATTACTACTGATACTGTTAACTGCATCTTCTCATTAATGGGCAAAGGCCTCATGACTTCCAGCTCTTTCGATCCAAGGCTGACCAATGATTGTTTGTTTTCTCCAGCGCATTCCGCCATCTTCTAAGGGGTATGCCGCGATGTCTTCTGGCTGCGTCAAGTCTCCATGAAGTGGTTATTTTTGCTCGAAGCTCATTGGGATAATGTGAAAATAGTGTATATCATTAGAAAGACAATGGTGGTGTAACCTGGTGCTAAAAGGGCCAAAGTACGTTTTTGAATGAAACGAGATCTTCATAGAAATTGCCAGTTATTGTAATGCCAGTTTATTGAAAAACTAGGATATTTTTTTGTGCTAAAAGGGCGTTAGTTTACCAAAAATCTTTCAAAAGTTACTATATAAAAAGGGCAATGTAGTGTGCTGCTTCATACAGATACGTAAAAATAATAATAATAATAAAAGGGCTGCAGTTTGGCCCTTTTAGCACCAGGTTACAGAAATATTTCCCATATTTTAACCACAACATGAAAATAAGCAGCAATAAGAGAGAAGGCAGATTCTGTAATGTTTGTAATATTAAACCAAGTTTCATTCTTCGGTAGCTTTTTAAACTGCTCAATAAACACAGAGCAGTGGTGGTCATATGATAATGCCTGAAACTTAAATGTTGTCGCAGATTCGTATCCAGACAGGCGCTTTACATTCTATATTCATATTTATCACCACTGTTCTCAAAACGATGAAGGAAAACATCGTGAGGAAACCGGCATGTTCTAGAACCAAAAATTCGAAGACATGTGACATCTACCAACCCGCGTTGGGTCCGCGTGGTACTTAAAGGCCCACTCCCTCTCACCAAGATGAGGTCTTTGTCCTAGCAGTGGGAAAAACATAAGCAGGTTATTTATATAGAAACAAAGTATAATTAAATGAGCTAGCTAGCTGTTAGTAATAAAACAATTAATCTGATAACTGTTAAACTTTATTGTGGGTGGCCTTTTAATTCACAGAAAAAAACCTTTAAAACATAATAATCTTTATTAAAATTCACAACTGTAAAACTGGTTACAAATGCAAGGCACTTCGTGCACATGCAAGCGGATGCTTTCCATCAATTACAACAATAACTAGAAAAAGCTACTAATGCCAGCGAATGTTTTTAAATATATGTGTATCGCTAATGTAGGCAATTATACTGTGAATGGGAACACGAGAAGTTTATGGTTTTATCGCGGTGGCTATAATTATGTAATTAGATTTACAATTTATGCGCGTCAGTCGATTTCAGGAGCTAATTTATTGTATGCTCGAATTGTGGTACGTGGCATAAAGTTTTGGTTTTATGTGGTGTATTTATAGGTAGGAATTGTTAGCGGTGAAATGTATGGTCGATTGTGCATTATGAAATACAATAATTATTGTGCAATGAGGTTTTTTATTGTACAAAAGGAATAAGTAAGTTAAATTTTCATTGTTACATGGTTATCAAACATTCGTCGAACCGACTAAGCCAAATAGAATGCATTTTTTTTGGTAAAGTATTTATTAATCGCAGGAACTTCTGATATTGGTACATTCTTTGGATCATTATTAAACAAAAAATAACCAAAACAGTAATTAAGAACTATTCCACATAGCCACAGCATACATTGATGTTCACCTATAAGTACATGAACACGAGAATCGAGGTAGGTGGGTCGTTGAACGGACGAATGTTTAGTTATTAAGGGTCAAAAATTTTGGTGTTAGAATTAAATTGTAAAATTAATGTCATTTGCGTTTAAATGTTTAAAAACGTGTTCGATTTCGATAGATATAGTGATAAATAATAAGGATTAATGTTTGTGAGATATTTCGTTGCAAAATCAATGAAATAACAATAAATCAGTACCAGCTGTCATCCAACGGACGGATTTGAAATCACCACCTAACCCGGGGAGTATTTCTTTTAATTTAAGCATATTCAACTATAATCTTATTCGATCCCATTGCACCTTTTGCCCTTTAACGTTCATACTACTTGTAACAGTGATCTATGTCGTAAATAACCCTTTATTTCTACAAAATCTATTTGACATTAAGTTCATGCACTATTAGGACAAAATCACATAAACAACGGTAAAGTTCCCATACAAATCACTGTTCCATATTATTAGACATCCTTTTTTATGTTCAATTGCTGAATTAGGACCACCATAAGAAATTCATGTTAGGAACTGAATTGAACAATATAATAGTAGTATGTACCCCCAACCATTTAGTTATATTTGCACATATAATTAAAAAAATCATTTTTTAGTATTTTCACTTTTTACTGTTGTTAATAATTATTATCTCTTTTTCATTCATAATTGAGATTTCACCCTTTTATTAGTATTATTCTTGTATTTTATCTCTTTAAAATTTGAACTCCCGTCATTTACTATCTACTTCTCACTCCTCTCTCTTACTCCTTTCACACACTTAGCTTTCTCTTCTCTCATTCCAGGGTGCCTCTAGGGTTGATCTGTCAATATGTTGACCCATAGAGCTGCATCCTTAGAGGAAAAACTGAGGGCTACGTTAAAGGAATTGGATTCTAGTAAAAAGCAGTGCAATCAGCTGATACAGGAAAGGGAAGACAGCGAGGTCGAAATAGAGTTAATTAATAAAAAGAACACTGACCTTAAGAATCAGTTGGCTGAACTACATGTACAGCATATGGACATACTAGACCAGCATCAACACCTTCGTCAACTAGTGTCAAATTACCAGCATTGCAGTGACACCTACGAACTGGCTTTGAGACGGATATCAGAACTGGAACTGGAACTAAGCAGGGCCCACAACACAATGACCCATTTGGAAACTCTCAAAGCCGGTGAAGAGTCTGCGATCACCAGCAGTCTTTATGATGAGTTGGTTGGTAGCAGGTCCAAACCTACATGTGTTGAGCCAATTGTAACAATAGATTTAACTGATGATACCATTTCTAAAAACAAATTGTTTACTAGCCACAATAAGTTAAAAAAATATATTAAAATTAATAGGTTAATTAGAAAGTATCAGAAAAGATTGAAATGCCAAAAAGTTAATAAATTAAACACAAAACTTAGGCAAAAAAAAATTAAATTTAATACAAGAATTGAAGAAGTGTTATAGTGATTTGAAACTATGTAATACTTTGTATGATACTGACACTCAACACCTTCGGGATGAATTGTTTGTTAGGGAAATTGCACTAAAGGATATCTTTAGTAAATATGAGGCTACTCAACAAGACCTGAGTAAGCGCATGCAGGAAGCCTGTGAGTTGGCAGACCTGGTCAAGTGCAATGCAGAGAGGTATGAGTCTCTGACAAATAACCTCTCTTTTAGCTGCACTTGCTCCACGGCACCTCAGCCTCAACTTGAAACACCCACACCCTTAGCAACTCAGCCAGTAAATAGCCGTATTACTGATGATAATAGCCATATTAACACAACCTATATTTTTTCTGACAAATTTGGTCAAGGTTATGGTAGCATATTTAATCAAGTTTCACAACAGTATGTAATTAATAATTGTTCACCCGGTGCCAGTATTAGCCAATTATTAAGTAAAATTAAATTATCAAAAATAAACCCTGGTTCTACTGTAATATTATTATATGGGGATAGTTTAAATGCTAGAAAAAAAGAAATAATTCAATGTGTCCATTTGATGTTACACCTCAATGAGACCAATCACTGTAAGTTTATTTTCTGTGCCTTGCCTTATTCACAATACTTATCTGAGGAGCAAAACAGGCACATTTATAATTTAATATGTTAATTTATAATAGGACTAGTTGTCAGAGTGACGCTATTTTATATTTTGATTGTAATCAATTTATTGCTGATTACAGATTGACAAATTATACTATGTATTTGCCACCTAGTTGGAGGCGACAAATTGCTAATCTTTTAGCATACAATTTACACCGTACTGTTAGTAGTGGGACTAGCACCACTTTTGTATCCACTGTTGATACACCTAGTAGTTTAAACTATTAGGTGCGACAACGGGTAAGCTGCATATGTTGAATGTTGTTCATCAAAATATGCAGGGTTTGCCCGGCAAAGAACTAGAGTTAAGTTTATTTATCGAAAACCATGATGTTCAGGTATTATGTTTGACTGAACACTGGTTGAAAGAACATGAAATAGTGTTTATGAATGATGATTTTTTTACTGTGCAAAGTGCATTTGTGAGAAAAAGTGCTATACGCGGTGGATCACTAGTTCTTGTTTCAAACAAGTTGAAATGTAAACAACGTTTAGATTTAGTTAATCTTTCCATCGAGCGCACTATTGAGTTGTCTTGTGTTGAACTAGAGCGTTACGTCATAATATAGCGGAACCATGGTCGGATGCTTGGGCACGCCACAATTGCGGCGGTAAGTCCCCTCTTTGAGGAGTGGATAGAGAGGCGTCACGGCGTCCTCACCTTCCGCCTGACGCAGGTTCTCACCGGGCATGGGTGCTTCGGTGGGTTCCTGTTCAGGATAAAGCGGGAGGATACGTCCGGGTGTTTCCATTGCGAGGATCGTCTGGAGGACACGGTGGAACATACGGTGGAGGTGTGCCCTGCCTGGGCGGAGCACCGCCGTGTCCTCGTGGAGGCGATCGGCGGCGGCGACCTCTCGCGTCCGGCCCTGGTGCGAGCCATGGTACGGAGCGAGAGGGAATGGGAAGCCGTCACCTCCTTCTGCGAAGCAGTAATGCTCGCGAAGGAGGAGGCGGGGCGCGTGAGGGAGTGGCAGTCTCTGCGCCCTCACGTCCCTAGCCGCCGCAGGAGGAGACGCCCCGGGCGTCGGGAGTCAATAGCGGACTCCCGGCCACCGTAGGCGCGAGCTTGCGGGTGGCGAGCAGTGGGTAGCTCGCCGCCCGGTAAGGACCAAGCTCGGGTCGACGGCGCGCAGTGTTCCACGCGCGCCTCAAAGAGATGTCAGCAGCAGTGTAGGGGTCTACTAGGACCGATGCCTGCCGGGGTCGCGTGATTGTTCGAAAGAGATACTGTGACCCTGGCACATGGGCAACTGATGGAACACGGGTGGGTTTTAGTCAGTAAAAGTCTGACACGCCCTCCCGCTCCGCCCAGAGCGGGAGAAGTCATTTGATGATTTCCCATCCTGAAAAAAAAAAAAAAAAAAAAATGGTCGGATGCTCAATAGACGGAAATATGATCAATAATATTAGTTATGCGGACGACATGGTTCTGTTGAGCCCGTCAGTGAGTGCGCTTAGGAGACTTCTTGGCATTTGTGAATCATATGCCCTGTCACATGGACTCAAATATAATGCTAGTAAGAGTGTTCTCATGCTATGCAAAGCAGGGAACAAGGCTCCGTCGAACGTGCCGCCAATCAAGATCGGTGGAGCGGCACTAGTGAGAGTAGCTAAAGTTAAATATTTGGGTCACATGCTGACAGATCGGCTACAGGACGATGAAGACTTAGAGAGGGAAAGGAGGGCGTTGGCAGTCCGCTGCAATATGTTGGCCCGCAGATTTGCACGATGTACCACAGATGTAAAACTGTTACTGTTTAGAGCCTTCTGTCAGTCTTTCTACACGTGCAGTCTGTGGATCAACTTTACGCGGCGGGCTTACAACGCCCTACGTGTTCAGTACAATGACGCTCTGAGGGCAGTGTTGAGAAAACCTCGGTACTGCAGTGCGTCCGCAATGTTTGCGGATGCTTCCATCGATGATTTCTTCTCCATAATTAGGAAAAGAACTGCATCGATGATGGGCAGGGTCCGTGGTAGCACCAACACTGTCCTCAGAACGTTAGCGTGCAAAATTAACAGTCCATTTACTGTGTACTGGGCAAGTGTACACCTGCACAGAAATAGGAAATAGTCTTAGTTATTATTGTGCACCTTGTTTTGTTTACTAACAAATTACTAACACCTTTTTACTTTTTTTTTGTGTACTACTAACAACCCTACTAACGCTTTTCTTTTCTTTGTAAAAATGTATGGACGTATGTCTGAAATAAAGGTATATTATTATTATTATAATATGCGTTTATCGTCCACCCTCTGGGGATTTTATTCGTTTCGAGTCGGTCATGGAGGACTCACTCAATAAATTAAAATCAATTAATAAATGTATAATTTTATGTGGAGATTTTAATATTAATATTTTAGATGTTACTCCATTAAGTATTAGACTGCTCAATTTGTTTAAGTCATTTAATTTAATAAACTTGTTTTTCGAACCTACTAGGATCACGGCATCGTCTTCGACTTGTCTTGATAATATATTTGGTGATTGTGATGCCAATAATAAGTTGGTGTTAAGTGACTTAACGTCTGACCACTGTGGATTATTAGCCAGCTTCCCTTTGCCATTACTAAAAAAGCCGCATAAAATAGAATGTAGGCCCTATACAGTTAGTCGTTGCAAAAAATTTAAAAATAATGTTGCTCATAGAATTACACCATCTATAGTAGAACACGAGAATCCTAATGAAATCTATGGAGCCTTTTTTGATATTGTGCAAAAAGAATACCAATCTACTTTCAAGACCAAAACTATTGACATTAATAGCACCTCTGTTAGCTTCAACCAATGGGCTACTCCAGGTATTTATAAAGGTAGAGCGAGACTATACGAGTTATATGGTTTAAAAAAATATATATTTGATACTCCTTTTCTAGAGTATGTCAGAAATTATTCAAAGTTATTTAAAAAAATCTGTGCTTTCGCTAAATCTAATTTTTTAAGCGATCAAATTAAAAATTCAAACAATAAAATAAAAACCACTTGGAAAATCATTAACAATGAAACGGGTAAATCGGTTAAACAGGAAAAACAACTAGAGATTATGATTAACAACAAATTGGTTAATAAAGCTGCCGATGTAGCTGAGGCATTTAATGAGTTTTTTGCCAACATACCTATAACTACAACTTGCTCCTTAAATTCGTCCCCGTCTAAAGCTGAAAACCTTTTGCATAGTAGTGTGCCCAGATGTAGTCGCTTATTTAGTTTCGAACATGTAACGCCTCGTGACGTGGTTAATATTTTTAAGACACTTAAGTCAAAAAACACTGGAGATTACTGGGGCATCTCCATTAAACTGTTAAGTAATATAATAGACATCGTAGCCCCCTGTCTAGCTGTAACTTTTAATAAATGTGTTGATTCGGTATCTTTTCCTGACCTCATGAAGAGTAGTAAAGTCATACCATTATTTAAAACAGGTAATAAAAATAACGTTGGCAATTTTAGGCCCATTTCTATCTTACCTGCATTTAGTAAAATATTTGAAAAGTTAATACTCAAGCAGTTGCTAAGACATTTTAATTTAAATAGCCTCCTTCATAATGAGCAATATGGCTTTACAAAAGGTCGTTCGACAACAGATGCGGGTGTTGCTCTGCTGAAACATATTTTCAACGCATGGGAGAACTCGCAAAATGCTATTGGAGTTTTCTGCGATCTCTCCAAAGCTTTTGATTGCGTTCACCATGACACACTTTTGCGTAAACTACGTCATTACGGTGTTCAAAACGAAGCTCTCAATGTCATAAGTTCTTATTTACAAAATAGGCACCAATGTGTAGATGTCAATGGTGTAAAATCTTCCGGGCTACTAGTTCAGTTAGGTGTACCTCAAGGCTCAATACTGGGTCCATTCTTATTCTTAGTGTATATTAATGACTTACCATTCTATTTAAAGAATATCTGTGACATTGTACTATTTGCTGATGATACCTCACTTATCTTTAAAGTAGACAGAAATAGAAAAGATTTTGACGACGTGAACAGTGCGCTTTCAATGGCTACGGATTGGTTTACCACAAATAACCTAGTTCTTAATGCTAAGAAAATGAAATGTATAAAGTTCGCCTTACCGAATGTTAGGAATCTAGGACCCAATGTCGTTTTAAATAATCAGGTGCTTGATACTGTACACTTGGCAGTTTTTCTGGGCATAACAGTAGACGCCAAACTTCAGTGGGGATCACATATATCAAGCCTAGCGGGAAGGCTCAGTTCGGCCGCCTACGCCGTAAGGAAAGTTAGACAGTACACGGACGTTGATACAGCTCGATTAGTCTATTTTAGTTATTTTCATAGCATAATGTCCTACGGCATTCTGCTGTGGGGCAAAGCCGCGGACATTCAAAATATTTTTGTTCTTCAAAAACGAGCTGTTCGAGCGATTTACCAACTAGGTGTTTCTCTGAGAGATTTGTTTAAAGATATTGGTATTCTTACAGTGGCATCACAATTCTTCTTCGCCAACATCTTATATATTAGGCAAAATATACACTTGTACACTAAAAACAGTGATTTTCATAACATTAATACTAGAAATAAGGACAAACTACGTGCTCCCTTTCACCGGCTTCATCAGGTTCATAATTCTTTTGTTGGTCTTGGTATTACCTTTTATAACAAGCTGCCCTCTGCTTTGCTAGATTTGCAGTTTAATGAGTTTAAAGCTAAAGTAAAATCCAACCTTTGTTCAAAGGCATACTATTCTATCAACGACTACTTAAACGATAAGAATAGTTGGTCACTGTGATTAACTCAAGACAATGTTTATGTTCTTTCAATCCAGAAATAGCTTTCCTACTGACAGTTTATATGGGTAGTTCATATAATTTTTTTTTTTAATTTTATTTTTTAAATTTTATATTTTTTATTTTTTTATTTAACTGATTTTGTTAATTAATTTTTATTTTCTTTTAATTTCACTTATTGTGGACATAATCTACTCATTACAATGATTTTAAATGAGTTGTATTGCAACATGTAGTTAGCTAGCGACCTCGTCAGCTGTTCATAATATTCTTGCCTGACCAACCGGCAGCAAGTTCGTCATGCTCCCTTAGATGTCACTGCTTGCGGTAGCGTCGGGGGTCGGGTTACCACCTTCCCTCAAATATGGCGAGGGGGGTAATGGCTGACCTTTGCGTTATGCTCGTGAACGGGTGCTGCTTGTGGTGACTGGTCGACTTGCTGACCATGGTTTTTGTTATTGTTATTTGTATTAACTGTTATTTTATTTTACTCTGGAGGTCCTAGTTTAACTATTGTAACTTCAACTTAGCTATATGCATCAATGTATGTATATGTATCATTTTGCATCGTTGAATATGTAAGCGAGCACGCCCTTTATGCCTGGAAGCTTTATTTAAGTTTTACGTTCTGTTTACGATTTTGTTTTATTATTTATTTCAGCTTGAGTTTAGTTTTCAATGTTTTGTTCGTATATTGGCGTGTGCTAGCTGACATATGGCGTATAATGTATGTTTTATTTTGTTTTATAATATTAATTACTCACACGATATTGTATAGAATCAAGTTCTTCTAACTTAACAGACAGCTGTGCTGCTGGGGAGTTTGTTCCGCCACTTCTTCTTCCCAGCTAAAGCACTAGGAAGTGTCGAAGGGCGGGCGTTTTGGGGGGACTGTCTTTTGTAACTTTGACGTTCAAAAAGTGCTGACTCTCAGCCTAGTTTGAATAAATGACTTTTGATTTTGATTTTGATTTTGGTTAATAACATACTGTTTATGTGTATCTCTGTTGGTTGCATAAATAAAATAAAATCAGTGATGATATTTTACAGAAATTATCTGCAATAAAATTACATACTGGTTGTTCAGGTTTTTAAGTAAAGATGACATAGGAATACGCCAGGAATACTAAAATCTATATATAAGGTGTATCTATTCATACACGAAATATTTTAAGAGGTACACCTGTAGGTGGTAAAGAAGCTATAGAAGCAAAAAGATAAATTTTATGTAAGCTTTTTTGAATTTTCGTAATTATTATAATTTTAAAACTGATTGAGACGTTTTGCATAAACCTTTACTCCAAATTCTATGAATGGTCCGCCTGACACTGCGAGGGTGGCGACCGGACGGCACGAGCATGGCCGCGGTGTCTCGGACCGTAAAAAATAAGAAGGAGCCAGTATTTCTGAGTATTTATAAATATTAAATTTAGAAAAAAATACACTTAAAAAAATTTTTGTTCGTTGCTATAGCTTCTTTACCACCTACAAGTGTACCTCTTAAAATATTTCGTGTATGAATAGATACACCTTATATACACCGTGACATTTTAGTCGTTTCACAACGGCATCCCACTTCATGTAAACAATGACTACTACATCCATAAGAAAAAATATAACATTTGAAATACTAAAAAATAAAAATATTATTCATTATGACGACGCATTCTAATGTATTATTTATTTTAGTTAGTACCTATTATCTTAATTAATGGTAACAATTTTTAATCACTCCTAGAGATACATTATGTCGGATACATTGAGTGGACAACCTTTGTAAGACGAATAAAATGTCACGGTGTATACAACGGTTCGATACGACGACGACGACGATCTCGATATCGATTCTAAACATGTGGGTTAAGATGCCAGCTAATTTAAACTGACCCTGTTTAATAAAACTGAAACGTTTGTTGAACGCCTTAATCTCTGATACAGTCGGATGTTAAAAAACAATTTTGGATTTGAAAGTCCGAATCTTAATATTTTTAGGATTTGTGTACAGATGCTAGCACATCAAGCTACCCGAAACTGTTAACAAGTTCTCCCAATCAATCTTGAACCTTATACGTAAGCGATAAAGTTGAAAACCTATTAAAGAATTTTTGACATATTGAAGTAGCTTTATATGCTGGAGTCTGTACCTATTAGTAATAAGCTATTAAACGTCACACTACTCTTAAGATGCAAGCAAAAAGGAATGAAGTCGGTAAGCACACTAAGTTCACCGGCAACGTATAATTAAAAAAAAAAAAAAAAAAATTGTCGTGTAAAAATGTCTAATAAGATCTACTTACAGAAATAAACATTTCATTACAATTGAAAATGAACTAGTAACGCGGGCGGACGATGCGATGCGACGCCACCGTCGTTCGTTACGACTCACCAGTCGAGGTCTGAAACTTCATGCGTATGAAGCTTCGGGCAGAAATTACTCTATTTATACAGGAGGCGACCGTACCATGTAAGAGCTACACAAGATATGCATCAAATCAAGGTTCTAATCAATAAACATACAACTGAATAATTAATATTGAAACCCCAACTTATTTACTTTACCTATGCGGAGTAAACATGTTATATATTCACTTACAGGGGCCATTGTTTATTCGCTCACAACTATGCGGAGTGGGGTCAATTCCGGAATACTGTTAGTGTGAAGTTTATTGAAATTTTGACAACTATGTACTACCACTTGAAGAATAATTAAGGTACTTTTCATGTGAACGGCATATTAATTATTCTTGTAGGGTTGTAATGAACATATCTTGACTATTTAGCTTAAGTATAGCATAATAAGACTATGATATTCTCACTACTGGCACACAGGCGTCGTAAGAGCTAGAGAGCCACGCGAACACAGTGCAAGTTGGCAGATTAACCAGTCTTCAAATTTCTGGTTTTAGGACATATCTGTTTCCGCACGATGTTTTCTTTAACTGTTTTGATGATGCAATGATTCACACAAAATAAATTGCCTGTCTGAGTTCGAACCTATCATATATCGGTTCGTAAATGAGTTCTACTGAATATGGTTAATGGATTATATTGGATCTAATTTATCTAATAAGACTTTTTTTTGTTTTCTTGTATTGACCAATAGCTAGTATGTGTGCTATAACTGCAAACATATGTACAAATTGTTTATTAATAAATGAAAATAAAGTTGCTATAGGGAATATGGAGTGTTTGTCACAATCAGTAGTGATTCTTGTACTTAAGCGCGTAGAAAAATACAGCGGCTTAACTTTGCGCATTAATCATGATCATCCAAAGCCCAACTTTATGTACTGCTGGCCCTAGGCTTCTCTTTTCATGTGCCAATCCCCACGCTCCTGTGCCAGTCACATCCAGGTTTTGCCTACGATGGCAACAACGTCGTCCTCCCATCTCGTCTCCATACAACCTACATCTCATCTTTTAGTCCTATGACGCCACTGACATAGCCCTATTCTACCTATCTCACAGCACCAAGTGACCGCTGGCCAACTGAATTATTCTTCTCAGGCTCGAGTTTTGTTTTAGCGATTCTAAGTTCAATTATTTATTAAATATTTTCCCTTACAAATACAGGGTAATAATATCGCTTGCCCGTGTATCATGTATGACACCGAATATTACATCAGCTGCACTACTCAATACACTTTCTAAGTCTACCACTTCTATGTAATTATCACATCGGAAACCTCAAACAATAGACACTTCCAAGTAACCGAACATAATTGTCTACTGGAATTATAAACAGTGACGTTGGCAACTTTCGGTTTAGGCGGACTATTATATTCCGGCGTCATGTCAGTTGTCAACACAACAAAACACGTTACGTTACGTTATACGTTTTATTGGGCCGTCATATTGTTGAACTAGATTACCTAGCTTCATTTCAAAGGCAATATTGAATGGGTTATTTAATATGCAAATATATGCATTTATGAATGGCAGGTCGAACGGGAACTGCTATAATATAATTACTCATCTATATAGATTGACGTTGATGAGTACTGCACAACTAATCCAGTGAGTACGTTCATTGCTAATTGCAGGACATATAGAGTAGGATTGTCAGAACCTGATGAGCTTCATGGTCTAAGGGCCAGCGCAAAACTGTGCACCTAGATTCTGCAACAATACGCAGTGCTATCATTTGCGTTTGTCATTAGTCGTTACGAGAGACGTCGTACAGAAACCGATAATTTTCTGTGAGTTTTTGAGAGAGACGTTCATGCTTACCTGTCGCATGCGACTGACTTTGGGTATGCACGTGCATCGTACGACTCCCTATATTGTGACGTCATATGAGGAATACTTTGAACTGAATATAGGAATTGTCAGCAGCCGCCTGTTGTTGCGTCTAGTCGCAGAACTATTGCAGACGCACGTCGCATAGCGTGCATTATGTCTAAGTGCATGCACAAAACCAAGGACAGTTGCATGCATCAAGTAACAAGATGCACAATTCGACAGGTCACTCTCGAATACTAAAATAATATAATCACTTCCTGCACGACGTCTATCATAACTACTAGTTGCAGACGCACATGCCAGTTCTGCATTTAGTCGCATTGACAAGACGCACAGTTTGCGCTAGTACTGAGCGTGTTTTGTTGTTGGAGCATACTACAATTTCCGGCTTACAGAAGTTAAAGTTACGAGTTTGAAAGTGTAATGACGTGACGGCTATGACCTAAAAACACAGGACATTGAGTTTACGTATCAAAGAGCCTTGATCTGTAAAATTACAAAGTTGCACGTTAGCCCTTTCACAAAATAAACTCTTTTATCTGCAATATAAAAATATTGAAATTGTTCACACATTCACTAACAAGTGAACCCAAGAACAGGTCAGAAATGGCTATTAAACAAGGAATTAGCAACGGCTTTCATGAAAACACTCACATATTCAACGGTAAAGGACACTACTGTACTCTAAGCCTACAAAATACCGCGCGGATTCTAAACTAATTGGTTAATTCATTTAAACTGTACCCTACTGACTTTTGAATTATTAATGCTTACAATTTTCGTTAACATTAGATTTGGATAAATTGGTACTGTTTGCGTAGTTACTCTTTATTGTTATTCCGTTGCTAGCTCAGTTTTAGGCATCAAAAGCTTTGCAAATTACTTTTCATATAGGTACATTTATATTTTTAAGTTTTTTGCAAGCTCAAAAAAGAAAAATTATCGCTTATGTTAATACCAAGCAACTTCTACTCAAAAAATAAGAAAGATAAAGTAGAAATGGGCTAATTAAATTAGCCGCAGAATTGATGACCGTTGAAGTAGTCGTGTTCTTGGGTGAGACCGGGAATCAGTGTAAGGTTAGACGCTCTCAAACTGGGAGGACGATTGAGGACGAAGTGGAGCAACTATCTTCACAGGGTGGCTGGTAGCAATTGCATGAGAGTTACCAAGAATCGAGCTGAATGGCGTAATGCAGAAGCATATGTCCAGTAGCATACTATTACAGGCAGAACGCAGTTCATTTTGTGCACTGATTTCTCTTTTTCAGACATACATTGTGATTCGGAATTCGCTGGACGTCTCAATCCATGTCCGCCCCGAATCCGCGCCGCTGAGCCTAAATTCGCCCCCTAATTATTATAATTCCGATCGAGCCCGTCTCTTGCTGCCCTCTTCCAGCAACGCTCTAAGCCGAGTTTCGTACTCCACGGGGGGTTCATTTATTGAGGCAGCCACAGGCAAGTCTGGCTAAGTAGCCGACAACCTCCTAGGTTGTCCTGCTCGATATCATTGTCAAAAACTTAATCCTTGGGTGGTTGCAAACCAGACACAACATCTATCTGGACGGAGGATCCTCCATTTTCTATTGAAGATGCGTGATCAGTACTCTCTGTTCTTTATGTTTCTACAAATGCAAATATTGACGTGTTCGAACCAATGGAAGTCAATAATGCGCTTGTATTCGGTGTGCGTGAGCTGTGTGTATATGTGTGAGCTGTGTGTATTTGTGTGAGCTTTGTATATTTGGCTCGTTTTATGAAGTCTTCTGTGCTTATATGTATATTCTGTGCCTTATAATAAATGACTCAACTCTACCAATTGTAGCTCCTGAGTCATAAATGGCACTACCAATTGCATTTACAAACAAGAACTTCTCCAAACTCAAAGTTGGAATGTTAGAATTAACTTCACTAATTGTATTTCTAATGGAATTAACTTTTATTAAATAGTGTTTTAAAAGTTTTGTTAATTATCTTTTGTTTGATTGAAAGGCTGCTGTGTTAAAGTTTGATTACGAAGTTTTTGGTATTTTCTGTTGTTCTTATGATTGTGGTTTTAGTTCTACTTCTATTCTTTTCTAAGGTTGGCTAGCCAAGCGAAAAGAATAAACACTTAATGAAAATATCGATTAGGTATCTCAACCACACAAAAAAAAATGTTTTACACTGTGGAACATTTATAATTTAAACTCAAAAAGCTTTTAATTACATATTTATTACTTTGCAGGACACCGAAATGCCCCCAGAAGTAATAACAATTAACTGTCTTATTCAGTGTCCTACAAAATAACAACTTTTCCTCCAAATAGTTAACGTGATGGCTCTACCTAATAGGATAAATAAAAGAAATACTTACTATACACTCGCTCATGCACAGCGCTTAAACTTTTAAATACTAACAAAAATATGTCTAAAAATAAGTCTGAAATCCTCGTCTGTGTTCCTCCTTAACGTAGATTTTCATAACCTAGCTAGGAGAGCAGTGCTCACCCACACGTCTGTAGAAATAGTACTTATTTTGTATAACTGTATTTTTAATGTGTACCATAATCCTATGTCTTGAGTGAATTTCACTCCGAACAAAAGTTTTATACTGTAAGGCTTTTTTTCGATGAACTCACCACAAACTATACAAAATAAAAAAATCCGACTAAGTAAAACTGAACTTTTAAAGAGAAGGAACCAAAAACATTTTATTTAAAGAGGCTAACTATTGAACATAATAATATAAAATTAAATAATCTCATGAAGTCTTTGGCAATATACTGCTTATAATGATGTCCGAACTATTCGGTTCACGGTTAAGAAGATTTATTCAATGACAGCCCACTAGACATAATTTATTTTCGACGTATGTATTTTTTTTTTTCACAAAATGTGTCTGTAGCATGTAATGTGTGTGTAGTACCCTGGCAGGGTAGGTCACCCCGACCTACCCTGCCAGGGTCGCGAGATTCGTTCGAAAGAGATACCGTGGCCCTGGCACATGGGCAACTGAAGGAACACGGGTGGGTTTTAGTCAGTAAAAGTCTGACACGGCCTTCCGCTCTACCCAGAGCGGAAGACGTCATTTGATGATTTCCCAACCAATATAAAGGGGCGACCTACAGACACATTTTGTGGATTTTTTTTTATTGAATTTTGATTAGTGTCATGTCACAAATCGACTGATGAAAGAATCTATAAAACCGGCCTAAACGTTTGGTCTCTAGAGCGGCAGAATGGCACAAACATACATACGCAGACTGATAAATACATGATCCTACTTTGTGTCGCACAATCGTGTAAAAACTTTTTAGCAAAAAATTAAACCGCCGAAAAAACTGAAAAGCAAAAAATAATAAACCTTAAAATTATGAGTCGGCGCTTTGAGTGATCTTTGTTCATTGATTTTTCAGCGCCGACTCAAATTTTAAGTTTTATTATTTTTTGCTTTTCAGTTTTTTCGGCGGTTTAATTTTTTGCTAAAAAGTTTTTATTTTATAATTTTTTGTGGCTTTAATGTACTTATAATACTTGGCAAGGTATACCCTATCCAATAAAAAAAGAATTATCAAAATCGGAGTACTCTGTATTCAGTTATGCGTGGTTATACATTACAATCAGTGAGTGAACAATCAATCATCCCCTGTTTTCCGACCCTTAGGGTTCGATTTTGTTTTTCAAATTTATATGGGACCACCTTGGGAGTATACCCTTTCCAATAGAAGAAGAATTATCACAATCGGACCACTATATAAAAAGTTATCCGTGGTCATACATAAAAAAAAAAAAAAAAAAAAATATACCTACGCGTCGAATTGATAACCTCCTCCGTTTTTTTTCGTCGGTTGAAAAATCATCAAACGTTTTCAACGGCCATACATCAAATGAAATTAGATGCCAATGATTTTAAGTATGCCACTATTACAGTACCACAGGGAACGGCATCGCGTAATATCGGTGGAGCCAAATGTGCACAATGACTACGATATTAAACCGTTGTGATTCTGCCTGGGATTTGGGCATGCATTTTATCGGCACACTATTTTATAGGCACTTATATCTATTTATATGGCTGGATTGAAATATGAGAACAGTCGGTTTGGGAATCTCTTTGTTGTGGTGTTTGGTTGTGTGCGAATGAGGGGGTGTGTCCGTGTGTGGGGCTTTGGCAAAGGCTTGAGCTCAATGGGGTATTCAAACGATTTATGGTACATAACTATAGACGGAGTTTAATTTAGGAAAGTGATATTAAAACTAGGCTGCCTTGTTGGTTTAGTGTTTACAAGCACTATTATTGCTGAGCATGAGGTTCTGATATTGATTCCTGGATCAGGCAAAGTGTTATTAGGTTTTTGTTTCATCTGGAATTTCTCAATAGCAGCGTGGAGTGTAAATTTGTGCCCGATTGATGGGAATAGGCTGGCTTCTTATTAAAAGGGAGTTAAACGTAGCTAACGAAATGTGAATGAACTATAGGTACACTTCTGCGTAAGCCTTTGGGGATACGAGTAGTGATGTTATATCTTACTATAATTTGTACCTACTACGATGTCCTTGAAAAGGAATTGAGCCTAGTTAATTAAATAACCACAAAATAAACTCATGAATTTTTATGAACCTAATGTGAAATCATAAATAGCACGGAACACAATAATTCTGTGTTTGACAGTTGCGAAGAGATAGATGACAAAATGAAAATATCCTGGCCTATTTGTAATACCATTTACAAATTGAGTGTTTGGATTGTATTACTCGAATATCGATAAACCCGAAAATCTAATTTAAAATCACCCTAAATAGGTTTTTCATATGACAACTAAAGGTATTTAAACACTTTAGTTTTTGTCGTTGATTTTGCAATTACTATTTAATTCAGCTTGCAACATTTGCCAATACATACTTACTGGCAAATTATTAACAAGGCACTTAATTTTAATTTTATAAAAATATTTATATAATTTAAAAGCTAAGTGCTAATATAAAAATATGACAAGTATATAAAAAAGAAAAGAATGGACATAGAAAAATTCGTCCGCGCGTTGTCAACAAGAGAAGACCCCAAAAAAGACTGATAAATCCACGTTGCATGGCAATGAAAATAGGCCAGCCCTCTTGTAACGTAAAGAGTCGACCAGCCGCTTAGCATTGGCTTAATAAGGAACTGCACTATAAAATCCCATGAACTCAGAGGTTATTCCAACAATTATTGTTGAAATAGCACATCATCATCATCATCATCATCATCATTTCAGCCGAAAGACTTCCACTGCTGGACATAGGCCTCCCCCAAGCACCGCCACTTCGACCTGTTCTGTGCTTCTCGCATCCAACGTATTCCTGCGGCCTTCACCAGGTCATCGGTCCATCTTGTGGGAGGCCTTCCAACGCTACGTCTTGCAGTACTCGGTCGCCACTCCAGAACCTTCCAACCCCATCGGCCATCTGTTCTGCGAGCAATGTGCCCTGCCCACTGCCACTTAAGTTTGGCAATTCTTCGGGCTATGTCGGTAACCTTGGTTTTCTTACGGATCTCATAATTTCTGATTCGATCACGAAGAGAAACTCCAAGCATAGCCCTCTCCCATTATTTATCCCATTGTGAGCGATCACGTCTCAGTTCCATATGTCATCACTGGCAACACACACTGGTCAAAGACTTTTGTCTTGAGACACTGCGGTAAGTGAGACAAGAAGATACTGCGTAGCTTCCCGAACGCTGCCCAGCCGAGTCGGATTTGACGATTGTCCTCTTTCTCGAAGTTGGACCTACCTAACTGGACAGTTTGTCCTAAGTACACATATTCATCCACAACTTAGAGTGTAGCGCCTCCGATCTTCATGAAATAGTACAAATTGGTACAATTAAAGTTGAAATCTCCTAAATGTAGATGAATCTGTTCTTTCTTTTTCCTTTTAGTGAGTGATTGTGGAATAATTTAACTTTATTGTTGTTTACACTTTCCTCAGATAGTTTAAGAAGAGACTATAAGTTCAATTTCGTTTCAACCTAGTATTTAAAACTACATTCACTTTTATGGTAAGTACAAAACACCTTTCACACTAAAATTTAAAAGCTTTTACCACCACCCCATAGACTGAATTAATGACACACTCATTACCATAAGCCCTGCATCACTGCGACATAAAATACCCCATGGCGAAACACCATGGCAATAAATCATGATACCATTTTTATCGTGGAGCTAAAATTTTTAAACACTTATGAATAAAACATTTAATTTTCAATGGTGTTAGATCTTTAGTAGAAAGTTTAAACGATTTACGAAATTGAATGACTTTGTAATTTCTTATTGGAGATAATTAGATTTTAGGCTCAAAGGTTCAGCCTGTTATAATGGGGTCAATGAAACAATATGGCGGGGTGAAGATGTTTTGAAGAATGTTTTGAGACGGTGATAGGAGTTCTGTTTTCATTTGGCGTGAAATGATTAACTTTATTAGGTTAAGTCCCCAAAATTCTTACAGCCAAGTAATTAGGGAATTACCCAGTCAGTTAGGCAATTGCTCTATATAGAATGCTAGTATTCAGTTGCATCAGGTTAGATTAGAAGCCGACCCCAACATAGTTTGAAAGATTAGGCAGATGATGAGGTAGGACGTTCTCAGGCTAGTTGGAGCGACGGTCTTCGAAGAATAGCTCCCGTATTTTAGTTGCCGAAAATGTAGGTTGAATGGTTTGCTCAAGAAAATAGGTGGCTCATTCAGATGTCAATGTATACGCTTTTATAATAAACTTCCAAGCCATGTTCAAGATCTAAGTCTCAATAAATTTAAATCATTCATTAAACGTAAGTTGTGCCAGAAAGCCTTTTACACTGTTAAAGATTATATTGAGGACAAAAAAGCTTGGGATTAAGCTGCTCCAATTTTTAATTTTAATTTTTAAATTATTATTGTACTGAATGATATTTTTTTATTTTTATTATTAATTACTTTCCTTTTTTTTATTAATTTTTTATTGGGAATATATACTTTGACATTTTGATTATTGCTTATACACTTTGACATTTTGATTATTGCTTATACACTTTGACATTTTGATTATTGCTTATACACTTTGACATTTGATTATTGTTTACACTATGACATGAATATATACTTTCAGAAGTATAATATTATTATTATTATTTAAGTGATTTTGAATGTGAGGACTATGTAGGTGATGTTAGTTTTTTTTTTTTATATCTCTCATACTCATTCCATTTTAATGATAATCTGGTAGTTTGAGTACTTAATGCGGCCTACCAAAATGTCCATTCTTTGGTATTGTTCGTCGAATCTTTGTACTCCTTATGTTCTGAGTTGAGCTGCAAGATTACTGACAAATGCGTGCATTGAGTGGACAGGTCCACTCAATCTGTATGGTTCTTTCCTCAAAAGACCATTTCAGACACCCCCATGTACATGGTCCTCAAATGATCAGACCGGGACTATTTCCTGATTTTATATACACATTGACATTGATTAATTTTACTTATACAATGACATGAATATTTACTTTTAAGTATTATATTGTTTTAATTACCTATTGTAAATGTGAAGACGAAGTGGGTGTTCTTTTTTTTTTGGTTTCCTTTTCTTCTAATTTAATTTTTTACATTGTCTGGCAGTTTGAGTAATTTGTGCGACCTTCACAAATGTCCTTTCTTTGGTATTGTTCGTCGAATCATTGACCTCCTTAAGTTCTGAGTGGGGCTGCATGATTACTGACAAATGCGTGCACTGATTGGACAGGTCCACTCAATCCACATGGTTTTCACATGATCTGATCAAGATTATGTCTGGACTTTAAAAGAGACTGTGACCTCTGAGTTTGTTTCGGCGTTTCTTCTCAGAGTAGTCAGATAGGAAATGCCGAACTCATCTAGTTAAAAAAAAAAAAAAAAAATTATTGACGTGTAAAAGTGTTTGTACAAACCTACTTGCAAAAATAAAGTCATTTATCATTTATCATTTTCATTTGCAATAGGAGAGTTCTATGTCCAGTAGTGGACTGCTGTAAGCTGATGTTGATTTCTAACTTTAGACAACGTTTCTACGTAATTTAATTTCATGATTTTACACTAGAAAGAACCGAACGGTTTTTTCGCAAATATGAAAGCAAAGAAGACATAGCATTCTTGCAGTTCTCGCTAAATTATGTTGAAAACTTTCACAAAGGGCCTGAATGCAATGTTTGGTAAGTAAAACAATGACGTCGGCAAATTAAATTTTGAACTTTTTGTTCTAGTTTCTTCTTTTGAAATAAGATGAAGAATAAAAACATACTGACGTAACAAACTGGTGTTCTAGTAGCTTTCTATAGAACTCACTAGACACTTTTTGAAGTCACAGTGCAAAAGTTTGTTTGTTAAAACGAGTATAATAGTCACTCCAAAAGTTTTTCTAGGAACTGAAATTCACAGTGTACTTACATGACCGGACCTGGATCTCATAACTTCGTTTTCGGAACTTCTTTAACAATTGTAATATAATACTTTTTGTAAAATACTTCTTAAAAAAAGGAGGAAGTTCTCTGTTCCACTGTATATTTTTTATTTTTATAATGTATGTTCTCGGATTTCTCCGCTAATTATGGACCGATTTCAAAAATTCTTCTTTTGATGGATAGGTCAGGAGTTCAAAAATAATTGATATGACACCACCATACCGTTAGCTGTCACTGCTATTGGCCTGGCCAGTAGTGGTATACGTATAAAACTCTTTGCAAAAAAAAAAAGAAAACAATCGACTTCCAAAAATACATTACAAACTGAAAAAATAATTTAATTTTGGCAGTCAAGTGTCTTTGGAACTGTATTTTAATTTTTTGCTTGTAACGTTACTTGCCTGTTAGTTTTCAACCAGCTTCTGCCCGCGGCTTCGCCCGCGGGGATTTCGAAATATGGGATTCACAGGGACGGGTTTAAAGTACTATGTGTTAATCCAAGTAAACAATGTCTTATCGCAGTGCTTGCTTTGTCTTATCCGATTCAGAGACAAAAAAAAAATACGACAGGCACTCCGGGAGTGCCGGCAGAAGTGAAAACTTGAATATTAATGTTGTGCATTTTTGATATTTTGGAATGGTTAAGGAATAATGTTGCACGAATTGCTTTAATTATCAGTATAAACGTAGTATAATTTATGTGGTAGAATACAATATTTATTTATTGCGCTATCGTACACAAACATGACAATTTATATTACATTGAAAAGTTTATCTCTCAGAAAAATCATACGAATTTTCGATCAGGGTCACGTGATCTGACGCGAGTTTAACTTTTTTACCAATTACAAAAAAAGTGCACAACGCCGCTAAAGAAGTTTTTACTTCAAAAGTTTCACAGAAAATTCAACTCCCCATTTCACCATTTTATGGATGGAATTTCAAAAAACCCTTTCTTAGTGGATACCTATTCTTCATAAAGAACACACCCTCCAAATTTCATGTCTCTAAGACCAGCAGCTTTGGCTGTGCGTTGATATATGAGTCACTCACTCACTCAGGACTTTGAATTTATATATATAGATCTACGTGTAAACAGGCAACCTTCATATTTTTTTCCAAGTTTGATACAGCGTGTAATTTGTAAGTAAAACCCAGTAAAACCATACATACTATCGCGTTAAACACACCATCATTATTGGAAAATTGCTATTATAGTATTGACGAATTCCTTAATGATAAATTGTAACCTATTTGACATAATGGTAAACTGTAACCTATTTGACATGATATTTATTTAATTTTAACATTGTATTATTATCTTTATTTTCATTAATTATTTGTATGATTACTCAACTGTTAATTTTTTGGTTGTTATTTTTTCTTTATTCAGTTATGTTTTATTTTGTTTTCAAATACGTTAATTATTCTTTTTTATACAAATTATTAATTGCTTCAAAGAGTGTACACCTTTAAGGTAGATTTTTAAGGAACGAATTATTTATTGTTAAGATCACATGTAAAATGTACCAAAAATCACACTAATAAATGAATTTGAATTTGAATTAGCTTCGTAGTAATCGATTAAAATATGCACGAGTTGACATCATAAAACTACTTACATGATCTCAACTTCTGCATGTTTTAACCACTCACGAATCTACATCCGTGAGTAGTATGCTTAGCCGACACCTGGTTCAACTTTACTATGTAAACTTGGTAAGCCAAGAATAAGATCGCTCCATAACTTTGCTAGAAGATGTTTCAATCCCATTTACACAAGCATACAAGTTGATCTATACTTGTTTTAAAAAAGTCTTATAAAGGATTTGTCAAAAACATGTAGGGTATATAACATTAGGGGCTTGTGGCTAAGTAGTAACAGGTGCTCGGATCGATTGTTCAGGTTAAGGTACGGTTACTTGCTGCGGTTGGTTCGTTGGTGGAGAGGCCATGTTTACATACCAAGACCCCTCCGTGCCTCGGAAAGCTGCTCCCTACTGGGCCGCCACCACCGCTCTCTACTGGGCCAGCACTGCTCCCTACTGGGCCTCCACTGTTCCCTACTGGGTCACCATTGCACCCTAATGGGCAACAGCTGCCCTACGCCCTACTATGCCACCACCACCACTCCTTACTGGACCACCACTGTTCCCTACTGAACCAACACTGCTCCCTACTGGGTCCCTATTGGGTACCACTGCTCCCTATTGAGCGACCACTGCTCTCTACCGGCAGCCACTGCTTCCTACTAAGTAGGCCACCACTGCTATTTCAATACAGGGGTATATACATTTTATTCTCAAGATGGTGTTGAATAGCCGATAGCAGATACAAAGAAAATTGACGTGTAAAAGAGATTCTTACTTGCAAATTATTAATTTTATTTTGTTTCGTTTAATAAATGTTACCGCCATGGTTTTCATATGCTAAATACCAATGGCATATTTGTGTCCAAGGAAGGCCCGGTCACATAACCGGCTCATCATGAAAGCTATCATAGATCAGTTCATATAGTTTTACCAAGTTTGCCAAATGTAGTGACACCCGAATTGAATATATTTCAGTGTAAAACCTCTTTGTGTGTTAAGTTATATCTAAGAGTTAAGAAAAGGCTTGAAGCTAAAAAATTTATTATTTGTTTTGGTTATGAATTCTTTGAATTATTTGGGTTCTGCTTTCATTGAATTTCATACGTCAATGTCAGCATATAAAATCAGATCTCTTCCAAAACTAGAGCCAATTTCAGAACACATAGAAACATGCCTCTGAGGGTAGGTGCTATGTGTTAAATCTTAGCCAGTGACAGGCTTTAAGCCTTGCCTTCCAGCTCGGTAACCTACAATGTATTGGAGCTTATGGGCTGTACTCTTCAACACTATCAGGACTTCAACACATGGAGGAATTTGAACTGTGTTTATTTTCTATATCTTCTCAGAATAATGGGATAGCAAATACCGAACTCGTCTGGTTTAAAAACTTAATTTATCATTGACGAGTCAAAGTTTAGTAAGAAGATTTAGTGACAAAAATTAAAAAAAAAAAAAATGATGATTTGGTCATGTTGCGAGGATGAATGAAGAGTGGCTAATAACGGGTATTTACAAAGACTAGGGTAACTGGAAACACTGGAAGGGGACGCCCTAGGAGAACATATAGTGACATTATTGGTGATAATCTTCAGAAAGGTTAGGTGTGTAGTACTGATAAACGGCGTGCGTGTATGACAAGATGTATGAACATAAACGAAGCAAGAAGCGTATGTAAGTATCGTAGTAGGTGGCGTTGTGGAGTTTCTGCCTATACCCATGAAAAAAGGCTTGATTTTACGTTTGTTTTATGTATTAGTCAAAGTGTTTATTTAACCAATTTACAGAAATAATAGTTATTTGTTATACAAGAGTGCAAAGTTGCTTTTTAACCGCGTGCTCAATTTTGATGACCGAGCAAGCGAAGGATTCTAAAATTGAATCACGAGTGCAGCGAGTGATTCAAAAATTAGAATCCTGAGCGTTAGCGAGGGAATCAAAAGAGCACGAGGTGAAAAATCTTTGCACTCGAGTGCAACACGTAACTTTTCATCCCACCTCAGCGAGGAAATGACTAAATGCAAAAAAAGCATTTACAATCACAAGATACTTTTATTTCAGTTTAGGTATTAATATTTATTAGGTACTACATTATGATAGGTAAGTATTACAGAATTATCTTTAAATTATTTCAAATAATACTTAGGTATAATTAAGAAAAATTGAAAGTAAAGTTGCTACAGCTGCCTAAGTAGAGTGTAATATTTTTGTTAGTGACGTGAAAAGAAAATGGGGCGCGCAAAGTAAATTAAAAAAAGTACACCAATAAGGTTCCGAGTCTGAGTTTTTAACAAATTACAAAAAGGTTGTATGATAAATTCGGCACCATGGAGGTAGAAGTAAATAGGTTTAATGATGTTTTGAATTTACAAACTTAGTGCACACGATGTTCTAAATTCAATTTACTTTATCCCCTAGCGGATAAAAACGGCTTTTGCACTCAGATATCGAAGGGCAAAAATACTCTTTCCGAGATGGGGGGATGAAAATATAATTTATCATTAACAGATGAACAGTTATGATAGTTAACTTGATACCCATTTAGTAATTGAACTGGCTTCAAGTAACTTGATTCCTAAGATTCACTGTAGTTGATCCAGCTTGAACCGATCCACACAAACTTAGTAACGGAGCCATATTGCTTCAGAACGAGTTATTCAACGGAGACTGTAAACCGGAAAGCGTTCCTTGTAATGCTTCTGAGACGAAAATACTATGTTTTTCCATTTTCAAATGGTTTAGAATACGGTTTATTCTTTTTCGTTACATTTCTTTCATATTTAGAGGTTTGGTTGTTAAGAATAAAAAGGCGAATCATGATCTGTGTAATTTATTGGGATCCACTCCTTAAATAGCAATATTCTTTACAATAATTCATAATTAAAGGGTACATTAATAAAACTTATGACTAAGATAATCAAGTAACGACGGTAGACTGTTCCGTGCTCCCTTCGGCGAGCGAGCGCGATGATATAGTCGGCCAGTCCTTTTACCTTGGCTAGTTTCGTTGACTAGTATGCGCGGGCGCGCGGTGGCGGACGGCCGTATATGCGCTCCTCTTGTGTATGTTATTGCTGAGGTAAGTATGAGCTGCTACACATACATTTCAATAATCTTGCTCTTAACATAATTAGCCTGTGATGTTCCTAGTGCTTGGACACAAGCCTCCCGTCAGTGAGAGGGATACAGCCATAATCCACTACGCGGGCCCAGTGTGAGTTGGTAGATGTCTTCGATTTTTGGTTCTAGGACATGCCGTTTCACTCACAATGATTTCCTTCACAGTTTCAGGAGCAGTGGTTATGATTTACTCAAAGTAAAGCAAAGCGATGAACCCAGTCAGGTCTCGATTCGAATCTACGACCAACAACTTGTAATTCGCGACCGTTAGCACTAGGCCACCACTGCTCCCACTCCACTGATCTTGTTCGACTATTATAATTCCCATTCAGTTCTTTCGTTTTTGAACAAAATGAGATTAGCTCACTCCGAAGTAAAAATATTTTCTAGACAGTCAGGTCGGGTCTGACTGCCCCGAGTCCATCGATTGTAAGATCAGGGAAATTAATTATGAAGCAAAATGTACTAAGCTACCAACTTCAACTGTCATTCTTCGAAAGTCGCATAAAATGGCTGTAGCACGGCAAATTGACGTACATACACTACGACTAGCCAGGCCACTTTTGACTGGCCTGTTAGTCTAGTGGTTAGTGACCCTGACTGCTAAGACTGAGGTCGTGGGTTCGCTTCCCACCCAGCACAAATCTTTGTGTGATGAGCACAATCATTTGTTCTGTATCTGGGTGTAATTTAGAAATATATAAGTATATTTATCAGTTGTCTGGTTGCCATAGTACAGACTCTGCCAAGTTTGGGATCAGATAACGGTGTGTTGATTGTCCTAAAATATTATTATTATTAAGTATACATATATAATCAGCTCAATTATGTTGCTACTGCTGGGACATACGCCTCCTTTCGATGAGAGGGAGTGGACTTTAAGATGGTCACCCATCCGATTTAAAAATACATCTATTTATCTCACAACAAATTATTGCTAACGTTAAGTACCAAGTATCTGTAACGCGAAGTGTATCGCTTGTAAAGGCTTTCGCGTCGCCAATGATACGTAAAATGGGATGGAACGAACTGTACAAATCTGAGAAGGGTTCTGTATACTACATTGACATTTTGTATATATATATTTTGCGAAACTTACTCTATTTGAAATAGATAAGCCTTAATGTTAGCGCTGCGGCATTTAATTTTTAAATATTGCAACATTGAATGGAAGCATTATTTGTGGGTTGTCTCGTGCAACCTAGCAAGCCCTACATTGTGTGCACTGGATTTTTGTTCACCTAAGCGGGAACAAAATATGACGAAATAATTTATATATAAGGTGTATCTATTCATACACGAAATATTTTAAGAGGTACGCCTGTAGGTGGTAAAGAAGCTATAGCAACGAAAAAAAAAATTGTCTAAGAGTTTTTTTAAATTTAATATTTATACATTATTTGACGCACATAAGAAATATTGGCTCCTTCTTATTTTTTACGGCCCAAGGCCATGCTCGTACCATGCGGTCGCCGCCCTCGCAGCGTCAGGCGGGCCATTCATAGAATTTGGAGTAAAGGTTTTATGCAAAACATCACAAGTAGTTTTAAAATTATAATAATTACGAAAATTCAAAAAACGCTTAGAAAAAAATATTCTTTTTGCTTCTATAGCTTCTTTACCACCTACAGGTGTACCCTTTAAAATATTTCGTGTATGAATAGATACACCTTATATTTGTGAAGACTATGGGTACTTATAATACCTCGCCGTGTTCTTTTTTACCGTAAATTTTTGTATATGGGTATTGTAGTATATTCATATTATAGATTGAGGGTACCTAAATATAAATGTTTGTACGCACACCTTACATAGCAAATAAAGCAGTCATTATCTAGCAAGATCGTGTTTCACTTCATGGTGGCAGCGGTGGGATACGCGCAAATTGAAAAGGAAATGCTGGCGATCGTATTTGCATTGGAAAAGTACCATCAATATGTGTATGGGAAGAAAGATGTAATTGTGGAAACAGATCACAAGCCTCTGGAGGCTTTATTTAAAAAAGGTTTGGATGCGGTGCCGGTTCGCTTGCAAAGAATGATGCTGCGCGTGCAATGCTATGAGTTCACGGTGGTATACAAACCAGGAAAATTTATGTACGTAGCCGACACATTATCAAGAGCAGCCTTACCAGAACTTATGCATGATAAAGTGACATCAGAGGTGGAGGATCAAGCATGTTTCCTCATAACAAACGTACCGTTTAGCGACGGTAAATTCAGCATGGTCAAAGAGGTCACACAAAGGGATCAAGAATGCAAATTACTAAAGTTTTATATTCAAAATGGTTGGCCAAGATATAAAAAGGATTTAAATGAATCGATAAAAATACATTGGGCATATAAAGAGGAATTTCAGCTAGTCGATGGAGTGATCTTTAAAAACCACTTAGTCTTCATACCACATGAGCTGAGAGGTGAAATGATATCCCGCGTTCACGAAGGGTATCTAGGAATTGACCGATGCAAGCGTCGTGCGCGTGACGTTATGTTTTGGAGCGGAATGTCACGTGACGTGGAGCAGGCAGTGCGTGCTTGCGCCACCTGTGCTGAGCACGCAGCGCGCAACGCGAAGGAGCCTATGATACTGCATTCAATTCCAGATTTACCATGGCGAAAGGTTGGCGCAGATTTATTCATGTGTGACCGGAAGAACTTCTTAATTATAGTTGACTATTTTTCTAATTTTATCGAGATAAGTGCTATAACTAATATTGGATCCAGAGCTGTAATTGCTGCGATGAAAGATCAGTTTGCGAGACATGGGACTCCTACGGAACTAATTACGGACAATGGTCCGGCATTTAGTTCCAGTGAATTCAGGAAATTCACGGAAGACTGGTGTTTCAGACATACAATATCATCGTCCAATTACGCACAGTCTAACGGACTGAGTGAGAGAGCTGTAAGGACAGTAAAAAGTATCATAAAAAAATCACTAAGTACTGGTACAGATTTTTATTTAGGGTTGTTAAATTTTAGAACAACACCGAGGGATGGAATTAGTGCTCCGTCTCAATTATTGATGGGCCGCCGACTAAACACTCGCTTACCAGTGCACACAGAAAGATTGCGACCAGAACGTAACAATCGTGACGATATAAAAAACATAATCGCAAAACGAGAGCTATCAAAAAAGTATTATGATATGCATGCACGAGATTTGCCGGTATTACGACCAGGGGAGAGTGTAATTGTAACAGATGGTGACATGTTTCGACGACATTTGCAAGTGCAGGCACCAGCACCGCAGCCGCGATCGTACTTCCTCACTGATAACAATGGTCGGAGATACCGCCGCAACAGACGGCACATCTTAAAGAGTACAAGCACGGGTGACACCACGGCACACTCTGCTTCCTTGCAGGGGAAGCAGGATAGTGACAGTGAAGAAAATGAGCACGTGAGTACGTACAGCGACGTGGAAGAAAGTATTGATGAAACGCTGAGCGACACTGGCAGAGCAGTGACTAGGTCTACTAGTTCTTCTCCTGATTCTGTTGCAGTGCAGCACACCCGAGCTGCTTCTAGACGAGCACGTGAAAAACTTGCAATGTTTTTTAAAAAGTAACAAAGATCAGATATACTTCTAGCATCTAAAAATGTATGCGTTAGTCGATACAGATAGATAGAAATTATATATAATAGATAATTAGTAAATAATTTGTCATTTAAAAGGAAGATATTGTGCCTGTATGGATTGGATATTGTGTCATTATATTTACAGAATACTTTGTAACTGGTGGTGGGAACATTATTCAGTTTATCTTTTTTTTTTTTTTTTCATAAAAGGGGAAGATGTAGTATATTCATATTATAGATTGAGGGTACCTAAATATAAATGTTTGTACGCACACCTTACATAGAAATAAAGCAGTCATTATCTAGCAAGATCGTGTTTCACTTCAGGTATTTTGCCTGCAAAAAACTTTTTCAAAAAATATTAACCGGCTTCCTTAATAACACTACAAAATGAAAAATAACTTTGATTTCGGAAATCGGTGTCTTAAGATCTGCATTTAAGTTTATTGCCACCGACTTCCGAAATTAAAGTTATTTTTCACTTTTTAGTGTTTTTAAGGAAGTCGGTTGTTATTTTTTTGAAAAAAGTTTTTATTTTTAACTTTTTAGTTATGATATGTACTCCCCACACTAATCTAATCGCGTTACTCGTCCATTTGTCGCATTTAAGACTTATGTGGAAGACTTATGTGGTTTTCTCATGGATGCCATTGTCAAAACTGAACCAAATTGAAATAGGACCACGCGGGAAGCACCAGCGTTCGAATAAAAAAGAATCTCCAAAAGCGGTTCACCCAGTCAAAAGTTCTGAGGTAACAAACATTAAAAAATACAGTCGAATTGAGAACCAACTCCTTTATTTGAAGTCGGTTAAAAAATACGGTCGAATTGAGTACCTCCTCCTTTTTTTGAAGTCGGTTAAAATACATTACCTTTTTATGCTGATATAGGAGCCTATTTTGCCTCGCATACGTATATTTTCCATTATGTGGATAGTTTTAAATGATCTTTCTTTTATTGTTTGTATTTCCCGTGCATGTCCCATCTCAATAGTTCTGCTTTCTTCTTTGGTTTGCCATAATCGTCACCCTTGATAGGCGGGTTTGCAATGGCAATTGGTGGTATAATGCATAGAGAATGCTGCTGCTGACTCTCTTTGAAGTTATTTAGTTTACAACAACCACGGAAAGAAATGGCCAAAGAAAAACAATGTACTCTAATGAAAATATAAACATGCAGAAATTGAGACCTATTTACCACAAAATAATTATTAGCAATGTACAGATGTTCGCATTAGTTTTTTTATCAAAAATCAAGTAAACTATCACAGCTCTAAGAAATTAAATAAAATCCAGCAGTTTTCATTTTATAAAAATATTTTACGAACATAATCTATTTGTTCCGCGGGAACGCTACCTGCGTTTTCATCGTTACTTATTCCTTTCTCCGTCCGACTTTCTACAGAAATTCATTAATCAGCCATCTTTAGAAGTGTCTGTTTGAATAATTTGTATGATATTCATTAATATTTACCCTTCTCACGTTCCGAATGTGTACGTCAAATGTTAATTAAGGTGCGTGTGTAATATTCAGGCAGATTGTTTGGCCTGCTACTCTGCTGTTTACCTATGAAGGCACTATTTCGGGGAAGCTTCTAAATATTTGATTATGTATCGGGTCTTGATTTATTTATGGTTGTCTTGTCATGTTTGCGGTTAATGGTGTGGTAGTTTCTAGATTTCATTGTAAAATGGATTTAGTTATTACGTTCATACCAGGGATGTTTTGGAGCTCCGTAACCGTAACCGAAATTATCGGATATCCGATATAAAAAAATATCCGTAACCGTAACCGAATCCGAAATAAAAGTTTCGGATAATATCGGATTTGTTATTACATTTTTATTTTAGGTAGATTAGATAACACTCATTATAAATATTTATAAGCATTTTTATTTTAAATAGCTGCAATAATTACTCACAGACTGATTGAAATCCCTACCAAATGGTGATATATAAATAAAACCATTTTATTAGCTATTTGTATTTTACTTTTGAAATTCCTTAAAAACTTAATATTTGTAACCGAAATTATCCGAAACTAACGGATAATCCGAAATAATTTCATATCCATATCCGTATCCGTATCCGATATAATAATCATTCCTATATCCGTAACCAATCCGTATCCGAAATTTCATATCCATAACATTCCTAGTTCATACCTATAGAGTGCTTATAATAATAGATTTGAAACTTGTAAAGTATTCATGTACCGTGCTCAGGGTCGAATGGCCTTTTTTCGAGGGTGACTTAGACGGGGCACTTTTCTTCGACTTCACATCATCAATTTAGTGGAGAGAGTGTCCGTGTGTTGCCGGACGTAAAAAAAAGCATAATCTGAAATTAATTAGAAACTAACTAAATTGTCTTATCTTAAAGAAACCCGCGTTTGTCTGCCTGGACCAGATCAGGTGGGCTAGTGCCTACCTATACAGAAAAGTAATGCATGCCACTGGCACTTTACCCGACCTTGGAATCGAACTCAGAGCCACATGCTCAGCAGTATCGCTTACGACCATTAGACCAAAGTGTACAAAATTTTCTATCTACATAGTTTTATTGATATTTAAGAAGTAACAAGCTACGTCTCAAGCGTAGAAAAAGAAATACAGAGACAGGACTTACTTGTGTTGCATTTATGAGTCCTCGAAAGTTTTAGAGTTTTACTTCGTGATGCAAAAGTATGCGACGCCGGGCTGCCACCGTTCCAGAACTATAGCATTGTCTGTAGCGATGTCACTGTAAAAATAAATCAAGAATTTATCTCATATTTGAATAATAGTGTTAAAGAAACAGTTACTCTTAGGTATAACTTTGACATCAATTAATTAAATTGATTCTTAGAAATCTTCATGCATGTATTGTTAATTGGTGTTGCTGTTTTTTTTTTCATTCAATTAAATTTAAAAAATATATTTGTTATGCTGGAATATACCTATACCTATTCTGGTAAATCACCGCTCATACCGCAATGTTTTCTAGACCAAGGTCTTCAATCAGTGCGTCCTACCCGTCATGACATACGCTGTCTAAACGTGGACACTGTCGGTTGGGTTGGTCCACAAATATAATGCGCTCAGCGCGCTATGGAGCGGGCTATGCTCGGAGTTTCTTTGATGGATAAGATCAGAAACGAAGTTACCCGGAAAAGAACTGGAGTTACCGACATAGCTTGCAGGGTAAACGGCTCTGAAATGGCAGTAGGCTGGCCATGTTTGTCGAAGGACCGATGCGATGGAGTAGACGAGTCCTGGAGTGGAGACCGCGTATAGGCAAGCGTAGTGTTGGACGGCCCTCAGCTAGAGGGACCGACGACCTCAAAAAGGTGGCTGGAACAGACTGGATGCGGAAGGCGGAGGATAGGGTGTTGTGGCGTAGCATGGGAGAGGCTTATGTCTAGCAGTGGACTGTGATAGGCTGACTTGATGACTCTGGTAAATAAATGAAAATTATTTTGAAAGAGAGAACAATAAATACATTTATTAATACGCCACTAAGCAAGGCGCACACTGATACAAAAACCTCACATATCACCACGCCCGTATACCCCGAGAAAGGATAATCTGAGGTGTACCTAAAATAACACCCACATTTTTCCAGTTAAGTCCTATGTACTAAGGAGTGAATCAACAACCAGGCACAAACCCAGACTACGAGATGGTACTGAATAATTCCGGATGAAAAAACTTAATATAATTTAGACCAACTTTGAATCGAACCAAGAACCTCATACACAACAATAGCGTTTGCAACCGTTAGACAAACGGGGCAGTCAAAAAGCAAGATGGAGGAAAATATGTTTCAAATTTTTTCGGCTTCACGCCACACTTTTGTTTCACAATAACACCGATTACGTCTTAAATTACAGGAAACACGTTAACCCCCAAGATTTCGCAACAAAAAGGGGCGCCAAGGAAAAATACCGTTTGTTCTGCGGTCTACTTGAAAAACTCTTAATTTGAATGTCTTCCTGTTTCATACTTTCTTAAGTAGTTCCAAGGGTTTCCCTTGTGTTTCGTAACGGTACCCTAAAAATAAAGTCTCCTTCGATACTAATACAATTTTCCGCTCGACTGCTCACAGTTAACGAGAAGTTCTTAATTTGACGTGCTCGATATTTTTTTATTGTTAGCTGTTTACCGGTAGTTCAACAAGTTCCTGATGTTATTAAGTACTTTTTTATTACAAAATCTACTGATATATTGTGCTAAAGTTATATGTTGCGATCAAAAATCTTTTTGGAAAGTATAAATTAATAGGAGGAGTAATTGCTTTAGTAATATCTATTTTAATTTTAATTATCCTTACATTTACTTAAATTTTAAAAAAATCAAGGTATTCAATTTTACCCTATTAACCAAATATTATTTTGATCAACCGTAACAATTCATATTTTTAACCGACTTCAAAAACAGGAGGAGGTTATCATTTCATCTGTATTTTTTTAACCGACTTCAAAAAAAGGAGGTTATCCTTTCGACTGCATATTTTTTTTGTTTGTTACCTCATAACTTTTAACTGTGTGAACCGATTTTGATGATTCTTTTTTTATTTGAAAGCTGGTGCTTCCCGAATGGTCCCATTTTAATGGTTCCATTCGGACAAATATAAAGGACTTACTAGATAATGGGCAGCAGCGTTCTCTATGCATTTTACCACCATACTGCGATCGTCAACCCGCCTGCCAAGCGTGGCGATTATGGCAAAGCCCCCCAAATTGGGGGAGGCCTAAGTCCAGCAGTGGACGTCTTATGGCTGAAATGATGATGATGATGATGATTCGGACAATGGGGTCCATGTGAAAACCATATAAGTGTTAAATTTGCATTAAGTTTTTCGCGACAAATGAATGAATAACGCGATTAGATTAGTGCGGGGTATTTCCCATAACTAAAAAGTTAAAAATAAAAACTTATAACAAAAAAACAACCGACTTCCTTAAAAAAAACACTACAAAGTCAAAAATAACTTTAATTTCGGAAGTCGGTGGCAAAAAACTTAAATACAGATCCCAAGACACCGACTTCCGAAATTAAAGTTATTTTTGACTATGTAGTGCTTTTTTTAGGGTTCCGTTGCCAAATGGCAAAAAACGGAACCCTTATAGATTCGTCATGTCTGTCTGTCTGTCTGTCGGTCTGTCTGTCTGTCTGTCTGTCTGTCTGTCTGTCTGTCCGTGTATGTCACAGCCACTTTTCTCCGAAACTATAAGAGATATGTTGTTGAAACTTGGTAAGTAGATGTATTCTGTATACCGCATTAAGATTTTTACACAACAATAGAAAAAAAACAATAAATTTTGGGGTTCCCCATACATAGAACTGAAACTCAAATTTTTTTTTTTCATCAAACCCATACGTGTAGGGTATCTATGAATAGGTCTTCAAAAATGGTATTGAGGTTTCTAACATCATTTCTTTCTAAACTGAATAGTTTGCGCGAGAGACACTTCCAAAGTGGTAAAATGTGTGTCCCCCCCCCTGTAACTTCTAAAGTAAGAGAATGATAAAACTAAAAAAAATATATGATGTACATAACCATGTAAACTTCCAACGAAAATTGGTTTGAACGAAATCCAGTAAGTAGTTTTTTTTTAATACGTCATAAATCGTAAATCGCAATTTACCTTCCATTCAATCAACTCAAATATAAAAAAAAAAACATTTAATTTCATAAACATAAACCTTACGCATAAACCGAGGATACCTACAGGTTTGTACGGAACCCTCGGTGCGCGAGTCCGACTCGCACTTGGCCGGTTTTTTAAGGAAGTCGGTTGTTATTTTTGTAAAAAGTATTTTTTTTATGTTTGTTACCTCATTACTTTTGACTGGGTGAACCGATTTTGATGATTCTTTTTTATTTGAAAGCTGGTGCTTTCCGAATGGTCCCATTTTAATTTGGTTCCATTCAGACAATGGAGTCCATGTGAAAACTATATAAGTATTAAATTTGCATTAAGTATTTGCGCGACAAATGAACGAAAACGTGATGAGATTAGTGCGGCTACCATAACTAAAAAGATTAAAATAAAAACTTTTTACAAAAGAAAAACAACCGACTTTCTTAAAAAAAACACTACAAAGTCAGGAAATCGGTTGCTTTTTTTTGTAAAAAGTTTTTCACTTTGTAGTGTTTTATTAACTTTAATTGGAGTCGACCAGTTGAAGATCCTTAGGTATATAATTACTGGACAATTACGACAAATAATTTTATTTTATTTACTAACGTAATAACCCGTGACTTCGTATCGCAGGAGCCAGGATGAAAATTAACATATGTCCTTACTCTAAGTCATAGTCTATCTGTGTGCCAAATTTCATCTCAATCCTCTCGGCTGTTTTAGCGTACCAATACGCCAAACGGCCTGGTCACGACCTTTCCACTATCAGCGAAATATTAGAGCGGGGCGGCGAGCGGTAAAAAGAAATGTATGAAAAACGCCATGAGGCACCGCATGCAGCGGCAACGCGAGCGATATTTGCTGATCGGTTCGCAGCAGCAACGCGTGTTGCTAGGCGCGGCTTGAACAAATGTACCGGTGAATGATCGAGATGCCACTACTCATAGCGGTGTCCCAGTGGCTGTGGAGCGATGGACTGAGCGGCAGCTTGACGATTAAAATTAAATTCATTTTGATAGTCATTAAAATGCAGAACCATCATATCACAGAAAAGTTTACACTTATAATCATCTTTTGGCAGACATTTCATATCCATGATAATTGGAAGACAAACCTATCACAATAAAAGAGTTGATTGTGAACATAA
The DNA here is from genome assembly GCA_932294355.1 of Aporophyla lueneburgensis. NCBI lineage: Eukaryota > Metazoa > Arthropoda > Insecta > Lepidoptera > Noctuidae > Aporophyla > Aporophyla lueneburgensis. The sequence goes on along the minus strand of OW028745.1, from coordinate 23,240,814 downwards.
TGTATGTTTTTTTTACTGAAAGTATGCAAACAAAAGTACACAATGCATGCATCATGCATGCACCATGCATTCTGAAAGCAAGTAGCATGTACTCAAGCATGCAGCATGCAAGCGAACATGCAACATGAAGCAGGCATGGTTTTTGTCACGGCTCCGGCGCCGCGGAGCTCCGGCGCGGCGGTCCAACAATAATTATACTGACTAATTTGTATGCGTTACAAATATTCGATTAAGGAAGATAATGTCAAGTGTGATATATCAAATAAATTTCTGACTATCAAGATTCTGCCAGATAGAGGGAACCTGTTGTCCTCAATATGAATGTCATTTTCTTCCACACTTCTCTAATAGTCGTCATTTCGTAAACACCCCGTTTTTATCCACATCATCATTCACACAGTCCATCAATCCTTTCTTTGGTCTTCTCCTATAGACATTGACTTTCATACTCAAAACTTGCATCACGATAACTTCCTATTCCTTCGTATTACATGCCCATGTTATGACAAATGATTTCCACACAACTTTTCAGTCAACGGTGCCACTTTTAGGCTTCCTCTAATGTACTCATAGGGCGAATAAGATGTTTATTATACGAGTAAACCGATAGAAAATCTGTCAATGGAGTACTATGTAATAGATAGAATTGTTCACAATTTCTGTACCGACTGTGTCGTTGGTCTAGTGGTAGCAACAGCTACTGCTAAGCACGAGGTCCTGGGTTCGATTCCCAGGTCGGGCAAAGTGTTATTGGGTTTTTCCATCTGGAATTTCTCAATAGCAGCCCGGAGTCTGGATTTGTGCCCGATGGATGGCATTAGGCTCGCCCCCTATTACATGGGACTTAAACATAACAGGCGAAATGTGGGTATACTATAGGTACATTGCTGCCCAACCTGTTATGTTATATGGAATTTCCGTACTGATCGTGTATCACCGCTAACGTTACTGAACTGTACGTGACATCGACAATGCTCCGTCTGCAGAAATTGCGCTGCAACCCGCCTAGCCAAAAAACGTGACCTGGCCGTAACTGTGTTGAAAAAAACTGAGCGATTAACGATTTCTTCCGTTTGGGCAGCTAATATAACATTTTGCAACAAAATTTTATGAAAAACAGACATATGAATACGTTTTGTATGTCGGTTTTTCATTAATTTATATTTCTAGCATAAAGAATTATTGTGTGAATATGAGTGGCTCAAATCGATGTTAAAAAAAATTGTAAAGAGGAAAATGTATCTACATACGTCAAATATGTGATATTGTAATATCCGGATTCAATATCCAATGACGGGTATTGATGAATATATGTATTCATTGCATATTTATTTTTTGTAGGTATTTAGCCAGTCAATGATACAAGTGCACATTGTGTGTTAAGGCATGTATTCATCGAACCTCTTTGCACTCCTTAAAATATTATTGAACAATCTAATCTATAATATTGACTGTGCCTCCTTTCCGGAACTTTAATTTATTCTCATTTTGGGGTCCCAAAAATGACTGACCTGAATTTCCCTGAATTAACTGGCCTGTTAGTCTAGTGGTTAGTGACCCTGACTGCTAAGACTGAGGTCGTGGGTTCGATTCCCACCCAGGACAAATCTTTGTGTGATGAGCACGATCGTTTGTTCTGTGTCTGCGTGTAATATATCTATAATATGGATGTATTTAATAATATATAAGTAAGTTTATTAGTTGTCTGGTTGCCATAGTACAGGCTCTGCCTAGTTTGGGATCAGATAACGGTGTGTTGGTTGTCCTAAGATATTTATTTATTATTATTACTAGCTTCTGCCCGCGACTTCGTACGTGGATCCTGTTGCTTATGCCAGCGACAACGGAGTCGTCAAAATCGAAGATCTGAAACGTCTGATGTAGAATTCTAAGGCCCGGGGACGGGAAAACAACGGGATGAGCGAGACGATTGGAGTCGTTCCAGATCTTTCATTTTTGTATGTCAATAGGAAATGCCCATCAGACTAAACAACTTCTGCTAAGACGTCATTCCTTAATATGTTATTAAGAGTTTTACTTAAGAGTTCCACAACAGGTGTTCCAGATCTTCAAATTTATTCTCACAGCAGAAAATGCTCTTCACGTGGAATATTTTTTGCTATGGTACCATTTTTATCTCTTATACTTACTTTAGCTGGTCTGTTGCGGTCTGCATCAGGTGTTTTCCAAAATAAATTATGTATAGCCTATATGTTGAATATTTTGTTGTGTGCTTGTTCGGGACAATGTATGATAATCTCGATCAGCAGTTAGTCGCGCATCACGTTCATCACTCGTTTCGAAAGACCTGTTAGTAGATGTGCGAATTCGCTGAGAACTCAAGCGTGATTCTGTATCGGTAAACGTCTCCGACTCGCGAGACAATGCGTGACGTTCACGATCAGCGGACAGTCGCGCAGTGAAATTAGTGATAGTTTTGATTTCCACATCAGGTGTTCCAGATCTACAATCTTTATACGTCAACAGAGAGTGCTCATCAGGCTGAACAACTCTTGCTAAGACGTCATTCCTATATATGTTATAGTGTAGCTGGGCTCTTGGAGTTCCACATCAGCTATTCCAGATCTTCAAATTTTATACGACAACAGAGAGTGCTCATCAGGTTGAACAACTCTTGCTAAGACGTCATTCCTATATATGTTATAGTGTAGCTGAGCTGTTGGAGTTCCACATCAGGTGTTCCAGATCGTCAAATTTATTCTCTTAGCAGAAAATGCTCATCACGTGAAACAATTTTTGCTATAGTACCATTTTTGTATCTCTTATAGTTTAGCTGGTCTGTTGCAGTTCTGCATCAGATGTTCCAGTTTCCAAGATAAATTATAGCCTATATGTTGCCCAGACTTAATAACTATACGAAAAAAAAAAAACATTCAAATCCGTCCAGTAGTTCCAAAGATTAGCGTGTACAAACAAACAGACAAACAGACAGATTTTTTTTTTGGTTTCGTGCTCTATTACTGTTCCTAAACTCCCCTCTATTATATTTTTTAATATATTCAATGTACAGACACAGTTTTTTTTACTGTTTTATTATATGTATAGATTACTTAATAGCCAAGTACTCACAGTTTAAACCTTACCTAGCACGTTTGGCCGGGGTGCCCTAAGTGAGTTACTGGGATCAATTGTCAGAAAAGGCCAAAAATTTTAAAACAGGCTCAATAGCTTTTTAAAAACGTGTGCATCATAAGAAGTAAAAAACATGTTTAGAAGTTATTTTATTCAAAAAGCATCCATTTGTAGAAGTTCAAAAAATTTTAAGAGGATCCGTTAAATATTTCCGTTTATTAAATACTTTTTTCGCGATACGTGAAACGCAAATATGTGCAACACTTTAGCTTTAGTGTTCGTTTTGAACCGTGTTTGAACGGCGTGTTGACTTTTAGTGCAAATACGTGCTTTTATTTGAGCAATGCATATGAACCTTTTTTGGATACATCACATTAATCATATAGGTATGCAGTCTAGGTAGGCGTCTAAATATTGACAAGTCAATCTATCTTTTTTTGTCGCGTACTGTAAAGGTTGTTCTCAAAAGTCGACCATGTAGTGCTGGCTGGCAATATAAGAACTCTATGTGCTTTCGAACAATCAGCTTTCATATTGTTTGTATAGAAAATGTTGTGAAAAATAAAGGCGCGTTGATGTTTAAACGAACGCTTGAAATAAACGTAATCATTTTAATGTTGTATAATTTCACTACGGAATATTGTATTACGGAAAATTGAAACCTGTAATTATCTTTGTAAATTTTATTTGTTCAATCTATAGATTTATTTTGCTACATTTTATCGCAATTTACTGCTGGAAATTGTATCTTTTAATTTGTAATAGAACCTCTTTTATTTACCTTCTGCATTCATTGTTCTTTAAAAGGTGTCTCTTTACGTAAGATATTATTATTCTGCGACTTTATCTTCGTCCGCAATAACCTATATTTACGCGGACGAAGTAGCTGGCAGAACCTAGTCCTCTATAAAAATAACGTAAATTCATACTTAACCTTCACAATACATTCTTACAGGAAATATATAAACATTCACCCACTTAAGCCCACATGGTATCAATAAACATGCAATTTCTGTGTCAGAGAGTGACATCCGACATTGCGTGCGGCGCTTACTTGCCAGATTGATTATTAGAATCAATATTATTCGTTTGTGGCCTTATTTACGTAAATAGAAAGTACCTGTAAGTCCATTAATTCTTTTGAGGTATTGACTGGGCTTTGTTTACCTACGGATTATTCGGCCTCCCTTTGAACATAAATTAATAGTAGACATGCTACCTGCAGAGCACTGGTGGCCTAGTGGTAACGATCGCAACTTACGAGTAGTTCAAACCCAAGCAGGCTCTTTACTATGAGTAAATTATTTCATCACCACTGCTCTCAAATGGTGAAGGAAAAAATTGTAAGGAAACCGGCATGTCTTAGAACCAAAAATTCGAAGACATGTGACATCTACCGATCCGCACTGTGCCCGCGTATTGGATTATGGCCCGGTCCCTCTCACGGAGAGGAGGCCTGTATCTCAGCAGTGGGAACATAATAGGCTGCTTATGATATTGATGCTACCTAGTCATGGATATACCACTGGTGTGCTCTAGATTAAACTAAGTATTTATATGGCTCTATTCTAGTAACATGATATCGCTTGCAAGCTCTGCGGGCTGTGCTCACCGTATGAAATCCGCATTGCAAAACAGCACAATATTCTCCTCCAAATCGGAGAATCAAAGTACGTGTTTTCATTTTACTTCCATACATTGGTATCTAAGCTCTCGCTTTCTTCCCATGTGGATAGGCAGAAACTCAAGAACGCCTTCTTTTACAATCCTTAAATAATTTTAACTGGCCTGTTGGTCTCGTATTCGCCACTACTGAGGGTTCGATCCCTGTTCGGCCAAGTGTTACCGGGTTTTCCCATTAGGAATTTCTTAGAAGATTGGAAGATTGCCCGGAGATTGGAAGTTGGGGGTGTGATACCCCCGTACCTCGGAAATAACGTTAAGCTGTTGGTCCTACGCCTGATCTCTCTCCGGTCGTGTCGGATTGCCGTCCCATCGGACTATGAGAGTGAGGGAAGAGTGAGTGCTCCTGTGTCTGCGCACACACTTGAGCACTATAATATCTCCCGCGCCGATGGCTAGAGTCCGTTGAGATTGGCCGCCGTGGCCGAAACACGGTGTGAAGGACTATATTTATATACTTTGTGTGCTTTCATTCCGTTCATACGTCTGATCAAACACGAATTTTCATTCATTTTCTTTCAATCCACCTACTAAGCTTTTTCTTAACTATATTTGGGTCGGTTTCCAGTCTAACTGAATTCAGCTGAATACCAGTATTTTACATGGAGGGACTGCCTATCTGACATCCACAATCCAGATACTAATACGATACCCATTGCTAAGAATAAGAAGCGGTGAAGTCAATTTTGGTGCTTGTCTTTTGGTACCGTGGCACCCACTTAAGTCCACTTTGAGTAAATGAATTTTGAAGCGTCCTGATCAGTAATTGGCCGTCGCGTCGTTCACCGACCCAATTAATAGGCAGATCTGTGGTCAGAATTACGGGAAAAATTCACAACAACAACAATTAAGTTTTGTGAAGTTTAATAAAATGGATACAAATGAAAAATTGGTATTACAATGATCATCAACAGAACCTTCAATTAAAAGTTGAACCTTTTATATGTAAAAGGTTAAACTTTTTGTTTTTGCACTTTAAGAACCCTTCAAGTAAATTTACAAATAAGGATGTTTTTTTTTGTGCGAAATATACAAAACTAAAATCACGCCTATATTTTTCGCGTTAAAACAAAAGAAGAAATGATAAATGTAGGTGAAAAATATAAGGTTTTTTGTTTATTTATTACAATGATTGAATGCCATTGATGCAGTGTGTGCCATGTGGTGCGGAAAGTAAAGAATAGCACCATCCCATTTCTTTCTTTGAGTATCGTAAAAAGCGACTTAACGCAAGAGCGATCTCTATGCATTTTACCACCATACTGCGATCGCCAACCCACCTGCCAGGCGTGGCGATTATGGCCAACCCTCACATTATTTTTACATGAAGCGACTCTCTATCTGAACTCCACAACCCAGTTATTAGGTAACACGATACCTCTCGGTAAAGCCTGTCAAACACACAATTTATAAGTGAATAGTTTCTTCAACACCTACAAATTTCCGAAACGAGACAAAAACATAAAACATCATATACTTACCTCCAATAAAGGATCGCTATCAATATGTGGTGTGCGTTGCCTCACGTTCGGTCTACCGAACCTCTGAGGGAGGACATTTTTGTCCCCGTACGTGCGTAAAGATGGTCCCAACGACGCAGCGTCTTTGATTTTGTTCTGCATTTACACCGGAATTTTGATCGAATTGCTTTAGAGCTGTATGGAACGGAATTTACTGTTGCTCAAGATTTTCTTCTCCTTATTTTTATTTAGGTTGTTTAAGATTATTATTATTTCTATGTGTAGCTGCTCTATTAGATACACGCACAGATAACACAAACACACTGAAAAACACAGATCTATTGCTAAAATAAATTATGGAAATTATACTAAACATTTTTTCGAACTTCTGAAGGTTTACGAATTTTAACTTAAAATTGTTGTTTATTGTTGTTGTAAATTGTTATTTTCTTTTCAGTCCATATTCTTAAGTTAAATAAAAAAATTCATACCAGTCAGAATTACGTTTTTCAAAAATGAGAGTTATGATTTTGATCGGTGTGTTTGTTTGTACCCAAACAAATGAGTACCCATCCTTAGAAGGGTGTTGATTGTCCGCTGTTTATAGTCTATGTGACGTTCATGATCATCATCAGCCTATAATGTTCCCACTGCTGGGACAAAGGCCTCCTCTCGGTGAGAGGGAGTGGGCCATAATCAACCACGCGGGCCCAGTGCGAGTTGGTAGATGTCACATGTCATCGAATTTTCGGTTCTAAGACATGCCGGTTTCCTCACGATATTTTCCTTCATCGTTTTGAGAGCAGTGGCGATGAAATAATTTACACAAAGTAATGCGCCTGCTTGGGTTTGAACTCACGACCTACTACTCGTAAGTCGCGGCCGTTACAACTGGGCCACCACTGCACTACTGCTGCTGTATGTGACGTTACATTAAATTTATTATAGCGCCGTCTAGAGGAGATAAAATGATAAATTGTCTTTTAAATGATACCGTGTTGTGTATCGAATGAAAGGACTTAATTAACGTGTTTAAAAAATATGTATAGTGTGAACTAACCCGAAAATAATTCAAACAAAAAGTAAGTTAAAATACTAAAACCTACTGTAAAATCATTTATCATTTTAGAACTAATTTTTTGCATCATCTAGTAGGTAATAAAAAAACTGATTCGACGAAACTGCCTATCAAAACAAAACCCACACGCCTCGCGTCGTAACAAGCGTACTCCTCAAAACTTTGAACATATTAAACTTAAGTATATAATAATAAAAACAGGGAGTCTAAAACACGGCTTCTATACTCAGAATAACTTTAAACATTTTCTATGAACTTTATAAGGAATTCTGCTAAGAAGCGTTGGCAACGGCTGAGAAAATAAGCAAGTAATCTATGCTAGTGCTATAAATTCCACAGCGTTGAGCAATAGAGATAACTTTTGAGAAGGTGCAGGTAAACGTTACTTACTTATGACTTCCAACTAGTTTTCGATGGGAAAACGGGAGAGGGAGATTTTTTTATCGGATAAGGGTAAAGAGTGACGCATAACTTAGAAAAGCCTTGTGGTAACTTACTGGTTTGTTAGTTTCTAACGATTTAAATTGTTTACTTGAATGTCAGTAATAACTAGCTTACCGATGAGTATGATGAGCATAGCATACCTTTTTGTAAATATGTGGAAAATTTTGTGGTACATTGATTTTGTTTTACATAACTTACTCATGAGTGTTATATGTAACGTAATATCGTTTTTTTTTCGAAATAAAATCAAGTGACTTTAAGTCAGGGTTTTGTTTTACCCCTGAGTGTTTTTTTTTCGATTTCATTTTCATCACCTTGACTTCATCCACTGCTCGGCAGGGGCCTCCCTTTTCTTGTACTAATCTCACGCTCTTGAGCTATCCTCTTCCAGGTTATGCCCGCGATGACTACAATGTCGTCCGCCCATCTCAACTGACTTCTGACTTAAGTTTGAAATGGCTGTAATAATAATTCTAGTATTTTATTGTCCCAGTACAAAACAAAAGCCTCTTTTCAGACAGACAACACACGACCATTGATGATTCGCTTGCTCAAGACGAGTTGATGATTTCGGACTTATATTTTCTATAAGTCCAGATTCCTTTGAGATGTTTTTTTATTAACGAGAGTCAGTAATATCTCAGATAAACTCAGAAAGTACATGTGCATTGAGCAAGTCACAACCTCATGCAACTATGAAATGCATTTAACGCTTCAAATGCTTGTAGTGTGTATACAATAAACAATAAACTGTCCTGACTGTGCATACGATTGTTATTCAGTTCTCGAGATAATCTGGTCTATTCTGAAAATTCTCACAGTTAAATGGTATGTGAAATGAGCTGTCATTCTACCTAACACGATACCTCTACGATTGACAGCTGACTTCAAACTCACTGCACTTGATTTGTCATGGTGATGTTTTTTACAGAATAGATTGACAGGTCTTTATGAATACTAAAATTGGTTAGATCAATTACATCTCATTAAGTTCAAATTTAAAGATGGGATCTTGTGTAGTATTTAATTTACAACAAATGGTTTCACATAAGTTTTGCTATAACGCCGAAGTCTCTGCATAAGATTGTATTTAATTGAGTATAAAAATATAATTAACAAGCGTATTTTTTTTTTAAGTTTGTTAGTAATGTAAAACCGAATTCCCAAACCAATATTCTTTTGTTTGGTAGTGCTTCAAACTTCAACCAAGCACGGTTTTTCACATAATCTTAACCCAAATCCGAACTACACCTCGCATGTCTAACTGAAATAAACATAGTACATTACGGCACGGTGTAAACGATGATATTTAAGGAGCGCTTCACACTTGACACGCATTGTAACGCACGAAGCGCCCGATCTAAAACAATCACACTATAAGACAGGGATGGCGAACCTTTGGACAGAATACGCTACGCTACTACTAACGCCACTAAGGTAATTTTAGTACGTGGTCAAAATTGGAACTAACACCGCCATGTTGTTTTTTCAATATACAATGACAGTGATAATTTCACAACTGATTACAAACAACACCCTCTGTCAATGTCATTTAGGTGCCAATAAATCCTTGTAACATTTTTTTTATTACATTTATTCACTTTTTAGGTCTATGACGTGCCACGTGCGTCAATACGTGCCTTACCAACGTGCTTGAGAACAAAAAGGCGTGCCTAGTGCAAGTTTTAATGCCTATTCGATCGCGTTAATAGTAACAGGCACTGACGTCAATTTAACAAAATGTATTATCCATTCCATTGAGTGACTATATCACTACGGCCATATTTTAGTACAAATTGAAGGATACGTTAACGTTTTGAAGATATGAGGAACAGGGTGCAAAGTTCACTCAATCTCCATACAAAAGTGAGAATCCTCCGACAATACGGGTATCGCGTCTGGTGGGCAATTGCAGAACGATTGATATCGGAACGTTGTATAGTTGCGCGGTAAAGTCTGCTTGCGCGATGCAGGATTTTGCGTGACGTCAGTGTGATGTGTAGTTCGCATGTGATGGTGTAGATGCCGCTACAATGCGATCAATTAGGTATAAAAACTCGAACAAGGCATGCTGAAGACCATAATCCACATGTACGTTGCCAGACTAGGCCCACATAAGGTTTTAAATGCGCAGTGGAAGTGTGATAACCTTGGGGCTCTAGAGACAAGAGTGGCTAGCGTACTGTCCGCCGTACGCGGAGCAGACAATCAAATCAAACACTTACCATACAACAAAAGAAACTCACCTGATGGGCGACACCACCTGCTTCTTGGGATTACCTGGATCCGTGTATGTAAGTGAGTGTATGTGTATCGTGTCGTGACGTTACGAGTATTCTTCAGGTTAGAATCCGCTCCGCTCCAAGAGATCTGCCTTCCAGACATGCGGTCTTCAAATCACTCATTCACAATAGCGTCACACTCAACCATCGGGTCATGACAGATTGTCCACAAAACGACCGGTTAATTAATACAATTGGATCACGACTAATTGTCACAAACGGATCGATTTAAAGGGATTAATTTCAACAAACGCGTCGCGGAACTCAACAGGCGAACGGGGCTATTTTAGCGGCAAAATCGACAAGAGAAACTGTCAAGTGTCAACGTCAAATGTCACTCCGTTTCACGTCATGGCGCGTTCACAGAGTAACCAATTCAATCGGAACGGAACACCACATCTACACTATAATATCATAAATGCAATAGTAACTCTGTCTGTCTGTCTGTCTCGCTTTCCTGCTGAAACTTCTGAATCGATTTAAATGAAATTTGGTACACAGATAGTTTAGAGCCTGAGAAAGGACATAGGCTACTTTTTATTCCGTGACTTTGTCTGCGTCCGCGATAACCGACATTTACGCAGACAAAGTCGCGGGCAGAAGCTAGTTACTCATATTTAAATCATTTTTAAAGTATCTTCATACAAATAAGAAGAATCGAGATCAGAATAATTTAAAAGACAATGATAAAAATTGATAAATAGTACCTCATCGTCCAGCATTTTTTGTCACATGGCGTAGGTTCACTATCCCTGATATATGTATGTAGAACTCCAATTCTTTAGCTATTCGGTTATTATTTGCTCAAATTTTCTATGTTTGCTTTTGACGATCGAAAAATTCCTTTTATAAATTTTTGTCTCCATATCTGTAGATGTTGTTGTAACGTCGGTTTATTGACTTTGTCAAGTGATTTTTGAAAGAAGTTTCTTTCAATTTGTGTTTAAAAAGAATTCGATTTAACTTTGGAGAAATGATAATAGAACAAAGTTCAAGTTTGTTCTTTTACTGATGCGTATCACTTTGACGTCATAAAAGAAATAAAAATGTTTTAATAGTCATTAAAAGAACATGTAAAAATAGAAGTAACGGTAATGTAAATACACATTTATATTTTAAAGATAATTCGACGTTAATTAAGTTCCAAAAGGTTAAGCAAATACTTAAGACGTACTCTTAAAAAAAAAATAAGACTCAATATTATTATTTTTTCAATAAAAATGCATGGATTACGTACCTAAGTGCGCGCAGTGGTGGCCCAGTGGTAACGGATGCAACTTACGAGTTGTAGTTCGTGAGTTCGAACCCAAGCAGGCACACTTTTTGTAATTTATTTCATCACCACTGCACTCAAAACGGTGAAGGAAAACATCGTGAAAAATAAATTTATTGTTTAGAAAACAATAGAAAAACACGCTTTTATAAATGTACGTAAAATCCAAAAACTTAATCGTGGTCAAAGTTCATTACACGACCTTTCTAACAAGTCCAAACACGGCTATGATACGATATTCCATCATGGAATGCCAGTGCCTATCTTCCGGCTTCATCATCAGACCTTGAAACCTAATCGTGGTCAAAGTTCATTACAAGGGTTTTCTAACAAGTCCACACACAGCTATGATACGATGTTCCATCTTGAAGTTCCAGTTCATATCTTCCGACTCCATCATCAGATCAGTTCGACAGTACCATATTATTGTATTGTCATCAGAATTACATACAGCTGCCAATTTTAATGACGCTGCGATCCGTGGAAGATGGTTAAATTAGTTACCTTAGATTCCATTACATAGTTAGTTACATACAGGTCGACCTAATAAAAGCGTGTTAAAAACCAGCATGTCTTAGAACCAAAAATTCGAAGACATGTGACTTCTACCAACCTGCACTGGGCCCGCGTGGTGGATTATGGCCCACTATCTCTCACCTAGAGGAGGCCTGTGTCCCAGCAGTGGGAACATTATAGGATGATGATTTGATTTAATCGAAGGATTACAAAAATGTCTGGGCTAGAAATACCTACAGGCAAAACAGACAGCCAAGCCGGGGCGATTCCATAAATATTTCGTATCAATTTAGGTACGGAACCCCAAACGAACCCTTTATATTGAATTCGTCACGCACTGGACATATTTGTCATACCGAAAATTTTGGGGCGACTGAACCCTTTTGACCGGTTCCTGTCATTCCCGTGCCACTTTACCGTATAAATAATTAATTATGTACGTGTGTATTGCTCTTAACTTCAGCCGGATCAATATTTATGCATAGTGACGCTCATGGTTTAATATTGATAGGGAAATACTGCGGCATATTTAGCTTCTAAGTTGTATCGCTACTTTGTTTTCCTTTTATTTTCTATACATACGAAAAACATAATTGGGGAGTATTTTATAAAGGTGGGACGAGCTGGATAAGTTCCGTCAAAACTGGCAGGAGGACGTGCAGCTTTGCGGTAGTTGGAAGAAGTGGAGGGAGGCCTTTGCCCAGGAGTGGAACAGAGAAGGCTAGCAAAAAAAAAAATTGAAGGCGCCACGGCGTTATTTACTAAAATTAGTAAATATATTAGTTGTCTTTAGTAAAAATCATCATCATCATCATCATTTCAGCCATAAGACGTCCACTGTTGGACATAGGCCTCCCTCCATTAGGGGGGGTTTGCCATAATCGCCACGCTTGGCAGGCGGGTTGGCGATCGCAGTGTGGTGGTAAAATACATAGCGAACGCTGCTGCCCATTCTCTAGTAAGTCCCTTAGTCGCCTCTTACGACACCCACGGGCAGAAATGGGGTGGTGCTATTCTTTACGTCCGGCACCACACGGTACAAAAAGATTATGTTGATTAGTAAAAATGATTATCTAATATTCAACCGGCGGGGGAGCCAGAAATTTAACGCGAACAAAGTCGCGGCCAGAAGCTAGTCGATTTATAAAAGACGGACTTCTGAAATAACGAACAAATAAAAAACGAAACAGTCATAGACAGTCTGTACCTTCCTTTATTTTTGAAATCGATAAAAAATACTGCATCGTTATTAGTTCAAAGATGTTTTCCCTTGTCACCCTGTATTTATAAGTTACGACATTTCTGCAAAAGTTTACGCAGATAGGTAAGTCTTTTTTTTCATGTGGTTTAATCGTTCCACCGCAGTGCCGTCGCATGGTGCTACAACTCCGCTGGGTGCCGTAAATTTTAAGTCATGATACCAAAGAAAAGTCTGGTGAATTATTTGTAAAATAAAAGCGCTACACTGAGATGAGCACCATATTAGTGTTACACTAAAGAAATCTGTAAAGGTTACTTATATTTCACGTTTTTTGCGTTGTTTAAACATAAGTAATGATTGAGGTAAATTTTTTGACGTTTAAGCTTGTTATAAACTTTCTTTCTTTTCTTTGTCTTTGCAAATAATGGCTGGAAGTAAAAGTAAAACAAAAATCTGTACGGATCTATTTAGTGTAGTACTGCTATAGTGCTTCTCTCAGTATAACGCTCGTCTTTTACAAATAATACACCAGAATTTTCTTTGGTATCGTGACCTAAAATTACAAATAATTAGTCCTATACTTACTTCTTTCAAGGTAGAACAGCTATCACGTACACACTCTCCGATACAATGAAGTGGACTTATCAAAAATTTGGAAGTCCGGATTTTTGATGTTAGCATCTGCATTTTTTTTTTATTGGGCCCCACAATATGGTCTTGCAGTTTACCAATGAAGTTTCGTGTGACTGTAAAGAAGGTATATACTAGTGAGCAATACCTTGTTACTATGTCATAGTAGAATGGCCCTTCATACATACAGGGATATTAAAGAGCATACTATAACTATGAATTCTCGCCACATTACTTGACCCTAGACCCCCTTCTCTACAAATTATACGTCGATAATAAAAAAACCTTGTTTCATAGAACAGTGTAATACGCGGTCTAAATGTATAGAACATTTTTTTTTCTTATGAATCTTTTCGAAGCGGGGTTCAATATCAAGTACTGGATCCATAATAACAGTACGTAATCAGTAGATACTCACGTCAATCTTTCATAATTATACTCTAATTATGTGAGCATGACATTTTAAAAATCACGAACACCGCCTCAATATTTCAAAACTGTCTATCCAACGATTTTGTTTAATTATTTCTCCCGGGAGATTTATGTGCTGTTAAGTGTCAACGTCAATATGGCTGGCGACGGAGTGGAAAATAACTTGCAATTTATTCCCGGCCGAACTAGTGTCCCTATTCTGTTGAGCGAGCGCCCGTCAAAGGCGCTGATGTGGTAAAAATGTATGGATCTGAATGTCGACGCGATGCGAACAACAGTTAATCTTTATGAATGATTGCTTGTTGTGTGCTGTATTTGTTGTTTTATCTAGTATTCTAGTGGATTACAAAAATCTTTTTTAAATAAAAAAAGTAATTCGATTGTCACTCTCGACATTTATGTGTACTAAGTATATAACTTTTATAGCCTCGATCTGAAGGATCCTAAAAGACATCCTTAGTTGATTCTCAAAATAGTTTTGTTGCTTTGGTGAATAAATTTAAAAATAATGTAGCGTTGGCTAAATTTAAAATTGGATACATTGCCATAAATACACAAGTCACCTCTACAAAAGCTTACTTTGACTAACATGATCATCCTTATCTTCCAGAATATGGGCACAGGTAGATCGGAGGCAACAACCCATATTGTGAAGTGTCGGGACTAACTTTTGTATTGGTGTCAACTTTTTTCACTTTTGAAAACTTCACTACGCTTCCACGGTTTCGCACTTTTTTGTACTTATAACTTTACAAGCATTATTTTTCCATAAAATTATGACAAACGCTTAGTGAGTTCCGTTTATCGACTTTATTCAAAACGACTAAATTGGACTTGGTTGTTTGATTCAAGAATACAAAATTGTTTTTAATTGAATCTTCTATAACGTAAAATAAAGTCATCTTCACTCAAGATAATAAAGGGATTATGAACATAAATGAAGTATAAAATTCCATGACGATGTAAGTAATAGCAACTCGTAGAAAGAAGACGTAATATGTAAATCAAGTCTCTATGCAGAACAATTTAATCCGAATACTTCTTACTATTTTAGCATCTCATTTTGAAAATGAGTACTGCATTCAGTATTCTCATTTTTATTACGACACACACGATGCAAACATTTAAAATTTTACACTAAAACTTGATACAACCCCGAGTGGCTATAAACCAGACTTTCATATTCAGACCCGGAGCCAACGAGAAAAGAATAAAATTGCCAGAGGGAAGTACATAATTTTAATACTTTTAACGTCATAAAAAACGTCATTGGAACTAAAATCCTTCTCTACAGTAGAGTGGATCAAACTTTGTGTAATTTGAAACTATAGTTTAAGCCGGGCTTAAACGGTTGATTAACGAGGTGATTTAGTAGAAAGTTGGCAAGTTTTACCGACTAACTATCACTACTCAAATCGGCGAGGACTTTTAAAACCGGTTTTCAAACGGGTTTACAATTTTCTTCCATCAAGTTTTGAGTTAAGAGTTTTTAATTAGGACGCGTGATTAAAACGCTTTATTAATTTTTAATAAGGACTTTGTCCTGATTTTCGAATAAAGGTGGAGTTGAAGTGTTTGGGCGTCAGCTGTTCGTAATCTCGCGAAACTAAGAGTAGCGAAGAAATTATTTTATTAAGGGATTGCGTGTTGCTTGATTAACTGAGATTTTAAACATCATTCACCCAGCCAGTTTTATTTAGATGGTTTGTAAACTACCGGCATTGTCACATTTACATCCGATCGAACATCCAATTGTGCCATTCATTCTCGCTATCAATAGATCTGAGGAGCTATGTTCGTAATTTTAAGAACGTTTACATTCAGATTTTAGCTAAATTTTTGACAAGTTTTTGACATTTGACTGTCGCCGTGATGAGACTGCGAATAGACGTTGAACATTTTTAATTACGAGAATAAATTGTTGCTTGCCTTATGGCTTGTTAATTGCCTCCTGTACGCCTCTTAATTCAGTCGAAATCAAAATATATCTTTTTTATATCTTTTACTCTTATTGAGAAAACCTGACACATAAAACAGAGTGGCATGGACATCACCGCGGTAACTGAAACTATGAATTCCGAACATGCCAGGGTTACCAGGATGGCAAAAAAACTGTGTTCTAAAACTACGCTAACATATGTCACAAAATTCGAAACACTCTAAAAATTATAAAATAAATAACAGTTTAAAAAGAAAACAAAAAACACGCTACTCTCGCTTTTTTAAACTATTATTTTTTTACTAAAAAAAGCACTTGGTAAAAATACATTTGTATGGACACCCGTCTTTCCCCTTTCTACACATACTTATCCGAAAATTAATTCCACAACATTTTGCAGTATGTTAAGTGACAATAACCCGGTTAGCTGTATACCGTGATTAATTAAAGTCTTTATTGTTAACACGTCGACTTCCCACAACAAAGCAGTATCGTTCATACCGATTTGTTACCTGTCAGTGAAAACGGATTTTTTGTACAGTTTAATGTACCTACCTTGGTTCGGTGATTGGATGGAAAATGGTAGGTTTTCGGAGTTCCTTGGTGTGTGGGAAAAATGTTTCAGTATTTTTCAGTAGTGAGTTGGTGCGAATCATATTTTAAAGTGCAACTTGACACTGATTTGGAAATTGAAAAAGATGGGAAGTTTGATTTACGCAAGTTTAAAAAAAAAAACATTTTCCAAGAAAAATAATTGCATTTGGTAGTTCGCGGATCCTCCTTAATGCCAATTAACAACAACAAAAATCGATCATAAATACCGACTTTATCGGGTGGTATTCGAAAATAATTGTCATGTTATCAGTAGAGAAAAAATCCTCCATTTAAAAGCTTCTACCACGAATGATGCAAGGACGAATAATTCAATTCAATCGCATTTACATACCTACAAAACGTGACGAAATATTGTATCCTGTCATTCATTACCAGCCAGTAATTTTTCAATTGAATGGCAAGGGCCTCTTCTTGAGCAAAAAAGGAAAAAGCGTTGATACAATTTTAATGATCACCATGCTTCATGGCAATCGAAGACTTATTAGCACGCGATGTTTTCCCTTACTGAAACTGATGACTAGTCAGAGGCGCCAAGTAAAAAACAGGACTCTGGTAAATTGGTACCAACCTAGGTATAGCCTAGTACAGAAAAATCTATACTTATATTATAAAGCTGAAGAGTTTGTTTGTTTGTATGTTTGTTTGTTTGGTTGAACGCGGTAATCTCAGGAACTACTGGTCCAAATTAAAAATATATTTTTGTGTTGGGTAGCCTATTTATTTAGAAAGGCTATAGGCTATATAACATCACGCTAAGATCAAAATAAGTGGAGGAGCAACGAAAAATGTACGAAAACTGACAGGCAATTCGATGCGAGGGGAAGGGATAGGGAAGCAAAAATTTGACGCGGACGAAGTCGCGGGCAGAAGCTAGTAATTAATAATCCACACTATAATATAATATAATATAATATAATATAATATATAATATAATCTAAATAATATATAATATAATATTATAAATGCAAAAGTAACTCTGTCTGTCTGTCTGTCTGTATGTATGTCTGTCTCGCTTTCCTGCTAAAACGACTAAACCGATTTAAATGAAATTTGGTACACAGATTAGTTTTAGTTTAGAGCCTGAGAAAGGACATAAGCTACTTTTTATCCCGGTAGTATGTTCCCGCGGGATAATTTCCGACCTCCACGCGGGCGATGCCGCTGGCAAAAGCTAGTTAATTATAATTTTGTGTCAGATAAGATATTTACAGTTCACTAAAACAATGTTCCTAGTAAGAATGAGAAAGAAAAACAAGTGTATCGTTGGTGTCTGTATTTATTGAAAAAAAATATTGAATCACAAACTCCACCGCCTTCCATTTTAGGTGACATTAAGAGACAATAAATCGAACGTGATACATAGTGAAATTGTAAAAAATGTACACACGAACACCAGTCTGTAATAACTAAATAACGTATCTCAATAAAAGTATTCTATAAATTACCTACTGGTGGACTTCATATTTCACACACATGACTTCCCCACGTTACACTTCTTATAGTCAGGCTAAGTAGGCGTCATTTGTTTTTTAATGATAATCAATGTTTATCTATTTAAAACTAAGAGAAGCAAAAATTGTATACCCCTTTTACAAAAATTATGCGCAACTTAAAGTTTATAATAGAGCAGGAGCTCAAAAAGCTCCAGTACTTATGATCGTATTTCGATTTTTTTATATGGTAAAATTTTGACCACTGAGCAACCACTAGTATAAATGAATATCTTATACTTTTAAACGAGCAATTCTTGTATATATTTATATATATCATCTGAATCTCGGAGCTGCTCCAACGATTTTCATGAAATTTAGTATACAAGGGGTTTCGGGGGCGTTAAATCGATCTGGCTAGGATTCATTTTTATAAAATGTCGTTTTATTCGTGTTTTCAATGACCAACTTTATCGATAATCAACTTGAACATAAACTTATTATTTTAAACGCAATTTACCAAAAAATGCCGAGCCAAGCTCGGTAAACCAGATATTGAGAATATAATTTGAGTTGCAAGTGTATATAGTATGAACTTTATTGAGGCACTGTCTCCCAATTTTGTTTCATAAAAAAGTACAATACCTACGCGGTCGAAATATCGAACAGCTGATTACTTTTTTAAACCAATCTGAAATCATAAAATACTAAACTCATGGGAACAGTCTACACACTAGTTAAAATTTTATCCTGTATTGTCTGACTCATCATTTTCATCTCAGATAGTCTCCGTCTCATGTACACAGTCAGAAACAATTCTAATTAACATTAAGTCACTTTGAAAGTTTACTTAGTTCACTTAGTCAATCTCCTCTTCTAAACTTGAAAGCCTACAACTTAGTTTTCGGATACACTCTCGAAGTCTGAGTAAGCACATACAACATTTGTCAATTATTATGTTACTAGCTTCTGTCTGCGACTTCGTCCGCGTCAAATTTTTGCTCCCGTAACCCTTCCCGTCGAATCGAATTGCATGCCAGTTTTCGTCCATTTTTCGTTGCTGCTCCGCTCCTTTTGACTGTAGCGTGATGTTATATAACCTTTAGCCTTTCTCAATAAATAGGCTACCCAACCCAAAAAGTATTTTTCTATTCGGACCAGTAGTTTCAGAGCCTATTCAATACAAACAAACAATCAAATCTTTCCTCTTTATAGTCGAACGGGATAAAAAAAAATAGTAGTAGAGTAAGTATAGTAAATAATCTAATGTGCGTCTCCTGGTTATAAGCTACCTCCTCACCAATTTTCAGCCAAATCGGTTCAGCCGTTCTTGAGTTATAAATAGCGTAACTAACACAACTTTATTTTATATATATAGAATAATCTAGAGTGATAAAACCTGTTTCATATTCATAGGATTGCATTTAACTACCAGATGCACTAAAATTGTAATTTGGGCTCATGGCTCAAAATTCTGGGAACGTACTCTCGCAAGTCAACCTATAAAATTGTCGACTGTTTGACCGGAATTGTCTGTGGCTACCGAAATAAATTAGGGTCTCCAGCCAGGCCTTAGAAACTTTGAACTAGAGCGACTACTCACTAACCTGTGGGGTACGGGCCTCGGTTTAAGACATCGTTGGTAGAAGGCAGTAAGGGATGGGCTCTATCGGATTAAGAGACATCCAAAAATCTGACAACCATTCTTATAATATGTACTTAGTAGGGCTATCGTATTACCCAGTAATTGGGTTGTAGAGTTTGGATGGGCAGTTCTTCATGGATAGTACTGGTAATTAGATGCATCCAGTTTAACTGAAAGCCAACCACAGTAAAGTTGAGAAAAGGCGAGGCAGATTGATCGCCTGAAATTGTCTACCATATAAATACACTGAAAATGATTGTAGAAGTGCTAAAATAAGCCATAAGTCTCATCACCATGTACTGTAGCAATATAAAATACCCTCATATTCACTTAAACATCCCTATTAAAGACACAAAAAAGGATACTCACAAAATGGGATAAATCGACTGCTTCGTTGGTCTAGTGGTAGCAATCGCCACTACTGAGCATGAGGTCCTGGGTTCGATTTCCAAGTCGGGCAAAATGTTATTGGGTTTTTCCATCTGGAATGTTTCAGTAGCAGCCCGCAGTCTGGATTTGGGCAATAGGCTCGCCCCCTATTACATGAGACTTAAACATAACAGGCGAAATGTTTTCTATAGGTAAACCTCTGCCCAACCAAGGCATTGAAACAAGGCGTGATGCTATGTTATGCTATGTAGGGGATAAATCGAATGAAACCGACTATATTGGTTATGGAATATTTCTATAAAAATACGAGGCTTTACAAGTACAAATTCGAAAAAAGAAAATAGTCGAAACATAATCTTTATTTTATGATAATAGCGCAAAGAAGTAACGTTTTCAAATAAATAGAAAGATGAATTGGGGCCAATATATCCCCAAACCAACCTAGATAAATACCTCAGATGAGAATTGACGCTTTTACCTTTAATAAATGAATAACGATCAAAGATTGAACAGACTTAACAACTTATTGGGTGTAGAATTAAATCAAATGGGTACATATGATTTCTATTGAAAAAATAATAGATCTCTATGGGCAAACACATAATTCGATCAATCGTAGATATTGTATCATTAGCCTTAGAAGCAATCGTAGATATTGTATTAATATTATGAAATATTTCCATTATATTTAACAAGCTTTTGCCAGCGGCTTCGCCCGCGTGGAGGTCGGAAATTATCCCGCGGGAACATACTACCGGGATAAAAAGTAGCCTATGTCCTTTCTCAGGCTGTAAACTACATGGGTACCAAATTTCATTTAAATCGGTTCAGTTTTAGCAGGAAAGCGAGACAGACAGACAGAGTTACTTTTGCATTTATAATATTAGTGTGGAAGTGTGGATTAATGATCATCTTTGTAGTGAACAAAGATCCCAATTAAATTTAGTTCCACAAGGCCCAAATTAATTGAATGTAAATTAGATATAATGACACTGGTGCCGATTCTCTTATTCACAAACTAAACTAAATTTAAGTTCAGTGCATCTTTTTCTTTCTATTTCATTATGGAAAGGACAGAAGATATCTAAATGTTAGTTTAGTCCTGTCAAATTAATCAGCGCTTGACGTAATTTTAGTAGGCAAGTTTTTAATCACGTCTAAACTTGTATGGAGTAGTGGCAGGCACTGATTAATTTGACAGGACTAAACTAAATTTTTTCTTTTGTCCTCTTCTTAATGCAATACCAAGAAAAAGATGCACTGAACTTAAATTTAGTTTAGTTTGTGAACAAGGGAATCGGTACCACTGTCTATCTTGTGGCTATAAATAAGACAGTGTGCCTTGTATTCTATTCACTGCATGAGCAACATTATAATATTTTATTTTTCTACTGAATCCTCACTACCCGTCTCGCAGTGACAGTTTCAATGAAAAGAACCGTTTTCCTGGATGTCATTGAAAACTTTTATGACATAAATCTATTGTTAAGTTAACAACGGAACAAAGACGTGCTTCCTGGGTGACGTAACACCGCAAATATCGAACTAAAGGTTAACATTATTAAGAGACCGTTTACGAAATTTTCTTGATTTCGCCGATTTATTTGATTTTACAGGCGTAATTTCATCTATACTATTTATAATATTATAAAGATGAAGAGTTTGTTTGTTTGTTTGTTTGATTGAACGCGCTTATCTACAGGTCCGAATTGAAAAATTATTTTTGTGTTGGGTAGCCTATTTATCGAGGATGTAACATCACGCTATAACCAAGAGGAGCGGAGCAGTAATGAAAAATGTTGCAAAAACGGGGAAAATCGCACGGGTAGGCGATTCGACGCGACGGGAAGGGTCGGGGGAACAAGAAATTTAACGCGGACTAAGTCGCGGGCAGAAGCTAGTAGATAAATAAAAACTGTATTTCCATACGTTTTGTTGTTATTTAGGTTGAAATATTATTTATTTCCAATTCTTTTTTTTTTATCGGGAAATGGATTGATTCATCATCATCAGCCTATAACATTCCCACTGCTGGGACACAGGCTTTTCTCGATGAGAGGGAGTGGGCCATAATCCACCACGTAGTCCCAGTGCGGATTGGGCATGTCTTAGAACCAAAAAATCTTCGAATTTTTGGTTCTAAGACATGCCGGTTTCCTCACGATGTTTTCCTTCACCGTTTTGAGAGCAGTGGCGATGAAATAATTGACACAAAGTAATGCGCCTACTTGGGTTTGAAATGGATTGATTGTAAAAGTCTATTCCTGTGTGTGTACGTTTATTTCTGTTGTTTGAATTTTATGAACGTGAGTTATTAGTAGCCGTAAGCATAACTAGTTCATTGCCCATTTTCCCTAAAATTTGACTAAATTCAATAGTTCTTTACTCTAGTGATTCATAAATTGTATAGATAACTATCACGACAATACATTGTACTTTTTTCATACCGTGTAAACGTTAAAACGATTCGTAAAGATGAAATTCTAAACGTCTTACAGCAAAATTCACAAAACAGTCGTCGGTATGAGTTCGATTAATCAAATTCAAATAATAAAAATAAAAAGTAGCTCATTTATCAGATCATACGTGATCCTTCATGTGATTAATTAAATCTTATAGGAAAAAATCACGTGAATCAGTGAAATCGTAGTATACGGCCTCTTAATAAAGGCATTGTCGAGCACAAAGCTACTAACTAAGCTTAACTAGATTATTTATTAAAGAAAATCATACTGGGGATGAGATGTGGGGCTAGGGGCTAAGTAATATTGGGTGTAGTTTATCTATATTATGTAGGTATGTATTTAGAAATATATAAGTATGTTTACCAGTTGTTTGGTTACCATAGTACAGGCTCTGCCTGGTTTGGGATCAGATAACGTTGTGTTGGTTGTCCTAAGATTTTATTATTATAATATTAGCCTCACGGGTCGATCGATCAGGTTAAGCTTTGCGTCCCGCGGTGGATGTCCTTCTATACATACTGAAATCCCTCCATGACTCGGAAAGCACACTAAACCGCATTCATTTGTTCATATTTAGCAGATGTTGCGGTCAGACGCCAGAAAGTTTAACAACCAGTCCTACCAAGAGGTATCATATAACCCAGTAAAGTTCCACCAAACATCCACAACCCTGTGATTGGTTGTGAAAGTCCGACCCTAATTTAGTTGAGAACACGATAGGCAAACTGACCAAAATGAGGATTAGTGCAAAACTGGCAAATATCAATGTTTTTGGCGTATGATTGTCAAAAACGTGAGGATAACAGAATTTAATATAAAAAACTCTGTGTCCATCAATGGAAGGTTTTAACGTTTTTCGTCTATCTTCTATATATAAAAAATCCAAAGTTCTGAGTGACTGACTAACTGATATATCGACGCACAGCCTAAACCGCTGATCCTAGAGACGTGAAATTTAGAGGGTGTGTTCTTTGTGAAGAGTAGGTCCCCACCAAGAAAGGATTTTTTGAAATTCCATCCCTAAGAGGGTGAAATGGGGGGATGAATTTTCTGTGAAACTTTTTATTCTCTGGGTCGGATAAGACAAAGCAAGCAGTGCAATAAGACATTGTTTACCTGGATTAACACATAGGGTACTTTTAATCCCGGTAGTACGCTCCTGTGGGGTAATTTTCGACATCCACGCGGGCGAAGCCGTGGTCAGACGCTAGTTAAAAACATTTTTTTTAATACTACGTAAGACATAAGATCACGCCCGTATTTTTCAGTGGGCAAGGCAGAGGTGTACGTATAGTATCCCCACATATCGCCTATTTTTTAGTTTTCGGTATCTTCAAAAATAATGTTAGTTTATTTACAAATACAATGTAATCTATATATTAATACGTGAAGCGAAAACTTTGGATCCCTTTTAACGAAAATTGGGCAGACGGAGGAGTATGAAATTTCGCACACTTATAGTTTATACAGAGAAGAAGTGACGAATGCTAATATTTTTTTAAAATTATGCGTTAAAATACATTATTTTCAATAAATAACACGTTACACACACTACTGTTCATTACCATGTATCTAATACACACATGCATAGATATTCTTTTGCTTATGGTCCAAAAAAGCTTAAGTTAAAAACCCCTAAAATTGTCACAATTACTAAAAAAATGACCTAAAAAATTATAATGAAAATAACCAACGAATGTTCAGTAATCATAGACCGGCACACAGTAGTAATATTTGTCTATTTATTACGCGACATTTGTTAATCATTCACTCTGCATTCTTAGTATCGAGGAACCGTACTAGAAGTCGCTAGTACTTTTATTGTAATCAAAAACACAATGAGAAATGTAAGATGGCAAAAAATCCCTAAGAATACCCCTAAAAATGGAACGCACCTAAAAAATCTCAATCCTCTTATTTATCCCCTAAATTTGGGAAACCCCTAAGTTGGTAAGCCTGATTTTGTGTCTATAGTCTTACTGAATGTCAAGTATAACCATAGGTAATAAATTAATTTTATAGATATATAACCTATTTCATTTTTAAAATCCATGATCATATCGAGAATATTTGTCTTTAATATTATTTGTGTTAGCGACGATAGGAATTTAGTTTAGATTTATAAGAAATATTTTTAGTGGTTTTATGGGGAGTGTCAAGTATGGCATTAGTAAATTTCCCATACAAAACTTAGTGTCGTGTGCAAACTGTAGAGGTTGTATGCCTCACGATTGTACAGGTGGTTTTTTAATTATGTCTGTTTCAAATGTCATAATTATAACCATAATTATGACATTTGGAACCGTCATAATTAATTAAAAATAATAGGGAAAATTCTATAAAAACAGAACAAATTTCTGTGATAATTCATTCCATATTGTTCCATATCCAACAGTTAAGAAGTATTAACTGACGTCGAACGCTGGGACTCGCCTATGTGGCAGCACTGGATGCGACTACACACTGTGGGTGGTCGCATCCAGGGCTTGCCATAAACTGGCACTCCTATGCGATTCCACTTTTTGATTTTGTTTTTGTATGTACTAACAATAGTTTTATAAGGTTTTTTGTGTTACTAACAACAATATGGACAATGTCTGAAATAAACATCTTAAATTAAATTAAATTAAATTAAGAAAATAAAGAAGAGAGTCCTGAATAAGTATGCTTTACTCATTACACCTACGTCCTGGTCCTGGCCATCACATGAAGTACGGTCGAATTTCGACCAAAGGGCGATCACTAGTATACTAAGATTATCGTTTATATATTGCCAGTCTATTGCAAAAACCTTAAAGAATTCTATAAATAAATATTACATTTATTAATGAGAAAATCTGTTAAAATTACACACTTTTCCTCATTTTGATAATTTGGGAATGGAATCAAAATCCTTCTATTTTTATATCGCCTGGAATTCATCAGCAAATATTGTCGAAAATATATTTTTTGTCAATTTCTATGTAATGAATTTTAACTTTAACTTGGATTTCTCTTTTAACATTACCGGTCTGTTAAATAACTTTAAATGATATATTTCTTTCTTTTTGTGTATTTAAATAATACTATCTTTTGCCAGCGGCTTCGCCCGGGTGGAGTTCAGAAATTATCCCGTGGGAACTTACCACCGGGATAAAAGTACACTATGTTTTAATCCAGTTATAAACTATACGTGTGTCAAATTTCATCCAAATACGTTCAGTAGTTTTTGCGTCCCATACATCCTTGATAAACTTTCGCATTTATAATATTAGTAGGATTTTGCATGCCGATTACGGCAATACCAATTATGGTAGAACATAATGAACTGCGCATCTACTCAACATTTTGAAACGTAGGTACTTATATCTATTTTCAGCAATAAATAATTGAATTGAACATTAATTATAAAATGAATCGTTCAAACAAAGGTTCAACCGCGACCATTTCTACCATCTATTTTTATAAACGTATAATTTATTTTGCCGTCTGTCCACTGAGTCACAAATCCTTCAGAGCTTAATATACAAAATATAGGTGCAGAAGGCCAGCTCCAATATAATAAGGGAAACCCACGCATACATAGACACGGTTCACGTACCGCTAGCTTGGCACTCGCTACTGACATTTGTTTGTTTGTAAACCGTACAGCAACAAGTTTCACCAAAATCGGGTCTAACGCCATGTTGTATTTAATCTCCTTTATAAAAAACGAGGAAGGTTCTCATTCCGGTAGTATTCTTTTTTAACCCCCGACGCAAAAAGAGGGGTGTCTGTCTGTCTGTCTGTGGCATCATAGCTCCCGAACGGATGATGCGATTTCAATAAAAAAAAATATATATTAAAGGTGACTTATCTGCGAGTGTTCTTAGACATGTTTGATGAAAATCGGTTGAGCCGTTTAAAAGTTATGGGGGGGAAAGTGGGGAAGAGTAACCGAATGTCAGCAAATATACTCGAGTGGGGTCTCAAATGAAAGCGCACTGAAAGAGAATATTGATGACTTAATCAAGAGTGTTCTTATCTTCGTTTGGTGAGAAAATTGATGGTGGGAAAATAGGGACATGGAAATTTGATTTTCATGTGAGAGTATCAATTTCGACATCTCAGTCTTTGCAATTCTGCTAATGATGATTTATCATGTGGGTTATTAAATAGTTTTCTGTGGTCGAGCTCACAAATTGCTACACCATCTAAGATTTTTACTCTACTTAAGGCTACATAGGCTTGGCCTTTTGCGAAAGTACTTTTGCCTAAGTAAACCACAGCTTTTTCAACTGTCGTCCCTTGCAGCTTATGTGCTGTTACCGCCCAACATAAAATGATAGGAAACATTGTTCTTTCAATATTTCCATATCCTCTAAGACCTTGAAAGGTTACATTATGTGGCCTTATCAGAATCCACCCATTCTCGTCAACACAACTCCGGCCGATAGTGGCATCATCAAGTTGAATAAATATTGTTTTTGGAAGCTCCCCATCTTCCAGTTGGTCACGGCGAAGTCCATTCCATTCAATTTTTTTAATAATGCCCATACTGACATTGACTAGCCCTTCAGAAACGTTTAAATTTACTCTCAACATGACCCTTGCCCCGATTGCAATTTTCATTGTACTTAGCAACCCTCCTGTACAGTTAGGATCTTGCGGTACAAAATTTTGATTCGGTTTTTGCCCATAAGTTGCAGGTTCTTTCGATTCATCGAGAGCATTAACGGTATAAATTTTTACCGATTTAGCCATCATGTCTACCATTTTGTCATTATAATTATTGACTAATTTTACCGTAGGAAAAATCCTTATAGCTTCGCCGTCAGCAAATTCTTTATCCAAAGTCACACGGCTTCTCTCAAGTAAAATTTCATATTGCTCCATACTTAGCTCACCTACTCGTAAATTATTCAGGATGTCTATAAACTGACTATCGTTTTGTTGTCTGACATTAGTTTGCAGCTCACAAAACCCAAAATAACGCCATAAATGGGGCTCTCCTTCGAATATAGTCGGTTGCTTGAAGCACCAGCTGCCCTTTACAGGTGGCAATTGCATAATATCTCCAAAAAGTAAAATATTAAGTCCACCAAAAACTTCTTGAGAATGTTTTAATTCTAGTAAACGTAGATGAATACTTTGTAAAACTTCATACGACACCATCGATATTTCGTCCATCACAAGCCATCGAATATGGCGCCATTTTCTCCGTATATCCTCCAGACGCTGTCCTGTCAATTGTCTGTATACTGTGGCTCGACCTTTCTCGATTCCTAAAGAAAACGCACTATGGAGGGTTTTTCCGTTGACAAGCCGTGCTGCCACTCCAGTAGGTGCAGTAATTTCGACAAAACTTGCATGCAACAACTGATCTACTGTGGGAGCATAACAACGGCGGATATGTTGAACTAAAGTTTTAAGTACAAATGATTTGCCAATGCCAGCTCCTCCCGTCACAAATAATTTTAAGGGAGCATTTGTGATTGATTGATTAGTTACTTCCATGCGAATACGTTTTGTAACTTCGTCGAAATTTTTTTTTTGTTCTGTGTTCATGCTGGCTACCATGGAGTGAAACTCTTCATCTGTTATGTTGACATGCATTGAATCTTCAACTTCTTCCACTTCGATATCAACATCAGCCATTCTTGGATCATATCCATCGACAATCGCTCCTACGTCGTGATTTACTGGACCGAATTCTTGGTCATTGGAATGATTAAATACTGGAGGTTCGGCTAATGCTAATACTTGGCCAACAACTTGCTGGAGCTCACGTTCAATGTGTTGAAATTGCTCAATAGTATCTCCGTGAAACGGACGTAACCTATGTCGTTGGGCCATAAAAGCTTCTTCACATGTTTCGTAACCTGTTAACAAATCAGATTCATCTCTAAAAGGCACATGGGCAACAAGATTTTTAACCAATGGGCTACTCCAGGTATTTATAAAAGTAGAGCGAGGCTATACGAGTTATATGGTTTAAAAAAATACAGGTTTGATACTCCTTTCCTAGAGTATGTAAAAAAATATTCAAAATTATTTAAACAGGTTAGTGCTTTTGCTAAATCTAAATTTTTAAGCGATCAAATTAAAAATTCAAATAATAAAATAAAAACCACTTGGAAAATCATTAACAATGAAACGGGTAAATCGGTTAAACAAGAAAAACAACTTGAAATTATGGTCGACAACAAATTAGTAAATACGGCAGCTGACGTAGCACTGGCATTTAATCAGTTTTTTGCCAACATACCTATAACTACGACTCGCTCCTTAAATTCCTCCCCGTCTAAAGCTGAAAACCTTTTGCATAGTAGTGTGCCTAAAAGTAGTTGCCTATTCAATTTTGAACATGTAACGCCTCGTGATGTAGTTAATGTTTTTAACACACTTAAGTCTAAAAACACTGGTGATTTCTGGGGCATTTCTATCAAACTATTAAGTAATATAATAGACATCGTAGCCCCCTCTTTAGCTGTTACTTTTAATAAATGTGTTGATGTCGGAACTTTTCCTGACCTCATGAAGAGTAGCAAAGTCATACCATTATTTAAATCAGGTAATAAAAAAGACGTTTCTAATTTTAGGCCTATTTCTATCTTACCTGCATTTAGCAAAATATTCGAAAAGTTAATACTCAAGCAGTTGTTAAGACATTTTAATTTAAACAGCCTCCTTCATAATGAGCAATATGGCTTTACGAAAGGTCGTTCAACTACAGATGCGGGTGTTACTCTCTTGAAACACATTTTTAACGCATGGGAGAACTCGCAAAATGCTATCGGAGTATTCTGTGATCTCTCCAAAGCCTTTGATTGCGTGCACCATGACACGCTTTTGCGTAAACTACGTCATTACGGTGTCCATAACGAAGCTTTAAACGTAATAAATTCTTATTTACATAATAGGTTCCAATGTGTAGATATTAATGGTGTAAAATCTACCGGGCTACCGGTTCAGTTAGGTGTGCCTCAAGGCTCTATACTCGGCCCATTCTTGTTCTTAGTGTATATCAATGACTTACCATTCTTTTTAAAGGGTATTTGTGACGTTGTACTGTTTGCAGATGATACTTCTCTTATTTTTAAAGTAGATAGGAACAGACAAGATTTTGAAGACGTAAACAGTGCACTCTCAATGGTTACGGATTGGTTTACGGCAAATAACTTAGTTCTCAATGCCAAGAAAACGAAATGTGTAAAGTTCGCCTTACCGAATGTTAGAAATCTAGGTCCCGAAATCGTCTTAAATAAAGAGGTTCTTAAAACTGTAGACTCGACAGTTTTCCTGGGCATAGCAGTGGATGGCAAACTACAGTGGGGCCCACATATTTCAAGTCTAGCGGGAAGGCTCAGTTCAGCCGCCTACGCCGTCAGAAAAGTAAGACAATATACTGACGTTGATACAGCTCGGTTAGTCTATTTTAGTTATTTTCACAGCATTATGTCTTACGGTATTCTACTGTGGGGCAAAGCCGCTGATATTCAAAATATTTTTGTCCTTCAGAAACGAGCTGTTCGAGCAATTTACCAGCTAGGTGCCAGAGTTTCTCTAAGGGACTTTTTTAAAGATATTGGTATTCTCACGGTAGCATCACAATTCATCTTCGCCAACATCTTATATATTAGGCAAAATTTACACTTACACGCTAAAAACAGTGATTTTCACACTGTTAACACTAGAAATAAGGACAAACTACGTGTTCCCTTTCACCGGCTTCATAAGGTGCATAACTCATTTGTTGGGCTTGGTATAACATTTTACAACAAGCTACCACCTTATTTACTAGAATTACCTTTTAATGCGTTTAAAGCTCAAGTAAAATCCAACCTTTGTCTAAAGGCATATTATTCCATCAACGACTATTTAAATGACAAAACTAGTTGGTCCCTGTGATTAACTCAAGACAATGTTTGTGTTCTTTCTCCAGTACTAGCGTACCTAGTGATAGGTTATATAGCTGTAATATAATTTTTATTATATATTTTTTTTACTGTGTTAGTCATTTTTTTTTGTGTATTTATTGGTTTTGACATGTTCTATGCTTTGACATATTATAATGATTAGTATTGCATAAAATGATTAGCTAGCGACCTCGACAAGTTGTCATTCAATTCTTGCCTGAGCAACCGGCAGCAAGTTCGTCATGCTCCCTTAGATGTCAATGCTTGCGGTAGCGTCAGGGGTCGGGTTACCCCCTTCCCTCAAATAAGGCGAGGGGGGTAATGGCTGATCTTTGCGTTATGCTCGTGAACGGGTGCTGCTTGTGGTGACTGGTCGTCTTGCTGACCTTGATGTTGGTATTGTTGTTAATTACCTACCTGTTTATTTGTTTTTACGCCGATGGTCCTAGTTTATCATTTTGAGGCCTCGAGTTGTAACTCGGGTCGTAACAGCTATGTGAACGTGATTCAGCATTGCATATGTAAGCTGTCACGCCCTTATGCCAGGAGGCTTTTATTTTGGTACCTTTATTTACATGATAAAAATATTTTTTGCTTTTGCTTGAGTATAGATTTCATTTTATTTCCTGGATTATTGGGTTGGCTAGCTGACAGATGGCAAATCATTTAATTTAATGTTTTGTGTCTCATAATGTTACCTCCTTACAATTGTATAGAATCAAGTTCTTCTAACTTAACAGACAGCTGTGCTGCTGGGGAGTTTGTTCCGCCACTTCTTCTTCCCAGCTAAAGCACTAGGAAGTGTCGAAGGGCGGGCGTTTTGGGGGGACTGTCTTTTGTAACTTTGACGTTCAAAAAGTGCTGACTCTCAGCTTAGTTTGAATAAATGACTTTTGATTTTGATTTTGATTTTGAGATAGTTATAGAAATAGCCTTCTCTGTCTCCCATTTGCGTGTAATATCGAGTCCTCAGAATAGCAGGCTTTCTTCGTTTTTTCATGATATTTCCATTTAAAAGTCGGATAGTCGTTCGTGAGATTTCGCCGTCTTCTATTTCTGCATACGCTTCCAAATCACCGTCTTCTTCGTCGTTAACAGCTCGACTTGTGTGTTCATAATTTATGGCAAATTCCGCCAAACTAAGATTCTCCAGATTAGTCGGCCTTTGAATATACCTGTCAAATATATTTTGATAGGTTTGACCTTCATTACTGTCATATCTTAAAATTCGGTAACGCTCGTGAGGTCGGCATGTGTTGACAAAAACAACTTTTCGAGAACTATCCCTCAGTTTCAAATGGCATAATCTATATGCACATTCACATGCCGACACTCTGCGATGATTTAATAATGCCATAGAAACAGCAAACAATTGTCGACCGATATCTCCATGACAGGCTCTGACTTTACTAACGGCATCTTTTACAGCTTGACCTACATCCTGGGGCTCGTGCTTTGATGTGTATTTGGCTATATAGTAAGATATAGCTGTTACATTTCCACAGGGTTGGATGTCCATATTACCTTTCCATAGTTTTAATATCTGCGTATTATAATTATTTATATACTGTTCATCAGAATGTCGTCGCAAAATGCAGAATCGTCCATTATTTTGCAAAGTCTCATCAGGTCCTAACAAAACTAACAGGTTGATGAATGCGAGTGTATTTGTACCCGTTTAACAATTTCATTTAACTCATCATCTTCATTATGTAAAGAACATGATACGATCTCATTGATCAGAGATCTGCCTTCACGAGTATCAAAATTTGGTGCATTTTCTATCCAACAGAGCATATGCAAATGAGGACTTCCACGGTTTTGGAATTCAATCCTCCACCAGAAATCTGTTAGCTTTCCTCCTAAAATTTTTTTTCTTAATCGTCGTTCTTTAACAATCTCATAAAAGCATTCACACGAATCATAAATTGACGACTTAAAGTCACGGGATGTTCATCTACCAACTTTTGTCTGTCATTGAAACTTAAATCTTTAGGATTTTCATCGCGTCTTCCCGCAGCAATTAGTAGTGATCTCAGTATATCGTCCCAATTAAGGTCGTTGCAACTCAGTGTAAGAAACCATGTAGGAGCGCCCAAATTCTTTACCATCGCAATAAGATTTGAACATGCACTTTGCCAATAAGCATTTGAACCCCGCATATTCCGCATATTCAGATGAATGTTTTCTACTAAATTGTCTGGTCGATTTTCTCCCTGGCGCATTCTTAAAACTACACCAACGTTTTGCTTAGCTCTATAGAACTCCATTACCGATAGTGCATAAAAAAGATAGTCATTTCTTTGAAATCGTGTATCAGCTGCCATTATTCTAGCTTGACAGTAGTCTAATGGTGTAATCGGATGAGGTCGATTTTCCTTTAATCCATTTCTGCCATAAGGAAATAAGTGGAACCAAGATAGTTCTTCTGCTCGTCTTTCTCTTGTTATTTGTAAGGGCGGCTAAGTTTTTTCTTCGTAGCTGATGCACTGGTAATTGTCTACAATTATCTTTAGCAATTACAGTAGATAATTCAGGAATAGGTTCATCTATGACACGTAAAACTGACGAGGTAATAACAATATTGTCATTGTTCAAGTCATTGGATGATTGTGATGAAAGGTGAGAATTTCTTATAGCGTTAATATCGTTGTCAGGTTCATTTGCATTTTGAATCAATGTATGTACATCAGGGGTAATTTTTGTAATACTATATTGGTCATTGTCCGGTATATTTTCCTGTGATTTAGGTATATTTGATTTTAAAACCGTCCACAAGACCGTAATATCGGTGAAAGATATCAAGCAAGCTGCTCCATTCTGAGCTACACGACCTTTCGGCCCTCTTGAATGGGAGACAAACAAGTAATATAAATTACCATTTTTCCAAATTGCGACTGATATGCCATTACAAGTAATAATAGCTCCCTGACCATCACAACATTCCGTGAAAAATTCAATTAAGCCGTTCTTTAGATTTGGAAAACCGTCAATATTTATACTCAAATGACCGCAAATCGAAGAAGTTTCATCGTGAATTTGTAATAAACATGAATGATTTAATACCTCAAAATTGACCTGTAACTCATGTACACGTAAATATTCTATATTAGCTTCGGCCAAATTTGGTGCCCTCCGGGATTGTATACTATTTGTGTATAAACGATCACCAGAAATCAGGATTGAATCAATCATATTTGAAGACCAAGTCTCAGATCGTTTAATTTTTGAAACGGCAATAGCTACAGCTGCGTTTGCGGTACACTGCTTTCCTCTAGAATGATCGTTAAATTTACTATGACTTTGATGAAATGAACCTCGTAATATACGCCGTTCATTGCCTATATCTTGGAAACAATCATTGTTAGTTTCTTGTGCGTTTTCTTCTAGTGCTATGTCGTTATGATGAACTTGACAAATTTCATTAATATTGTAATTATCATTATTAAAGTTTATCGTGACATTTCCGTATAAAGGATTATTTGAAATAAGCCAATTTAGTGCAGCTCGCAAGTTCTGAATATTCACAGAAAAGCGACGTAATCTTTGAACTGACTCTAATTGCTCACAAACAATTACTAGGCCAGCACTACTCATTCGAAGTGGAAGTTGCTCAGCAATTTCTTCAACATCCTGGCCGAAAAGTACGGCTTGCCCATGGAAACCATGCTGTCCAAAACGACCACTAAGTCTCACAATTTTTACAAATGGGATTATCCTATTTAATAAACGTATTTCCACATCGGATAAAATCTTTATTTCAGGGGGAATTTCGTCTAATGACATGCCATTCCAATAAGCTTGCGTAGGTGTTCTTCCCCTACGAAGCGTTGTGGCACATCGGTGACAGCTAACGACAACGTCGTTATTAGTTAATAACTCATTTGGTAGTATGTTTTCCGGTAAATTACTTAACGTAACTGATTGGACTTGCTTAGGATAACATTTTTTTTTACACATAAAACAAATTTTATCAGCAAATGTCTGAATTGAATTATTAAAATCAATTCTAAGTTTGGCCCTAGATTGAGCTGTAGCTGCTGCATCTTTAGAAAGCCTGGAAGTACGTTGCTCTGGAGTCTCATTTGAACGTGACTCAGCAGTAGACTGCGCATCCCTGGCCAACCTGGAAGTACGTTGCTCTGGAGTCTCATGTAAATGACACTCAGCAGTAGACTGCGCATCCCTGACCATCCTGGAAGTACGTTGCTCTGGAGTCTCATTTGAACGTGACTCAGCAGTAGACTGCGCATCTCTGACCAACCTGGAGGTACGTTGCTCTGGAGTCTCATTTGAACGTGACTCAGCAGTAGACTGCGCATCCATGACCAACCTGGAAGTGCATTGCTCTGGAGTCTCATTTAAACGACACTCAGCAGTAGACTGCGCATCCCTGACCAACCTGGAAGTACGTTTCTCTGGAGTCTCATTTAAACGACACTCAGCAGTAGACTGCGCATCCCTGATCAACCTGGAGGTACGTTCCTCTGGAGTCTCATTTGAACGTGACTCAGCAGTAGACTGCGCATCCCTGACCAACCTGTAGGTACGTTGCTCTGGAGTCTCATTTGAACGTGAAGTACTGCTATAACTGATATCCTTTGTTTGACGGATACTACGTGCAGTCTTAGTTTCTTTTGATCTATGCAAAGCCTTAGTCTCTGCATCTCTATCAAATCGTCGCTGTCTCTGTGTTGGACTTTCCTGACGGCGTAATTCTGCCTTTCGCGCAGCTTGTGATAACAAAAAATCACTCTTTTCAGGAGTATTCTCCTCAGGCTTAGTTAATTTGCGCCTTTTGCTTTCGTTTTGAGCTTTTTTAGTTTTTCTTCCAAGACCCATTTTGCAGCGTTAACAATATTTTAAATAATATTATTATTAGGACAGTTAGGTTTAAAAAATAATTATTTAACCTTTTAAAAATGAAGGAAATTCGCAATCAATACCTACTTGTAATTATTTCAATAAAAAATCATCTACGTATACTATTACGTATGTCCAGGTAATTATGAAAGTAAGTTGAGTAAGAATAAACGAAAAACCTACACCAATGTAATCTTTAGACCGTATGTTATTTTGTTACGACTAAATTTATTCATAAAAAAAATATATAAACATTAAGTAACAATTACTACTTATAGAAACAAAAACTAGTAATTAATAAGTAAAATAAAAGCGAACAAACTTGACCTTAAATGTAATCTTTACCTTAAATATAAATTTGAAAATTTTCGACAAGAACCTATGTATTTACAACTTAAATCGACATATCACTATCATTATAATAAGTACCTATAAAAAGTATAAAATAAAACTTAAATTAAAAATTTAAAAAACCCCCGACACAAAAACCAAAGTTCCCTTTAAAAAGTAAAAAAAATAATTAAAAAAAATCTCAATCTTATAATACCTAAGTATGAATTAATAATTTAAAAAAAATACGTCGCGTTGGGGGACCGCTCCAAACCTAACAATTTAATTATTAACAAATAGTCTATTACCTAACTAAGCAACATAGATGAATTTAAAAACAAAATTAAGAAAAGAAAACTTTCATAAAATTACTTCAAAATTTTGCATTCAGGATACGACCGCCAACGACGACTGCCCTCGCGTGACTCCCGCTCGGGTAACGAAACTTGAAAACCTACTTAACGCTCCATCGGCTTTACTCCCCACCCGCACGTCGCGCCGCACACTGCCTGTGCATAAATACGTACTGCACTCCGACGGACTCCGGTGTATTTTCTTTTCGAGTTGTAGTTATGTACTTTAACATCAATTTACTTTAACTTTAACATAAAAAAATGTAAATAAGTCTTGGGTAAAAAACTAAATAGGTAGGCATGTGATACTTAAGAAAAAAATCGTAGATAATAAATAATTTAGAGCGGTCCCCCAACGCGACGTATTTTTTTTAAATCATTAAGACATACTTAGGTATTATAAGATTGAGTTTTTTTTAAATTATTTTTTTACTTTTTAAAGCGAACTTTGGTTTTTGTGTCGGGGGTTTTTTAAATTTAAAATT
This sequence comes from Aporophyla lueneburgensis, assembly GCA_932294355.1. Classification (NCBI taxonomy): domain Eukaryota; kingdom Metazoa; phylum Arthropoda; class Insecta; order Lepidoptera; family Noctuidae; genus Aporophyla; species Aporophyla lueneburgensis. The sequence goes on along the minus strand of OW028745.1, from coordinate 23,204,330 downwards.
TTTGCATGTTTGTTACCTCAGAACTCCGTAATTTCTGAATCGATTTGAATAAATCTACTTTTGTTTGATGGAGTATGAAAGAATCATTTTGAGTGGTCTCATTAAAGGATATCGCCAGAAAATGTATCATATGGAAGCTGGTACCCGGTCTAATAAGTTATCTGTATAAATGATATAGCATTAGAAAGGTGTTAAAATGTAGTCTCCTGTTATGATTGCTTGTCTGATCTGAGTAATATACGGTGGAGGTTGAAACGAGACAGAAAGAGAACCTACCTCAACCAATGTAGCTACAGAAAAACGTTCTAAAGAGACTAGCCTTAACTTCTGGAGTAATTGCAAACTGCATTCACAGATATATGAAAATTCGTGCAGACAGCAAAAACAACATTTAATAATTCATTGATTTTATTTTCATGTTTTCAATAGATGCAATTTTGTGGGTTTGTGACATCAAAATTGAGTGGTACTAGAAAAGTCAAATTTTGCATACAACTTTTCCCATACCTACGTCAATCCATGATCTTTTGTGACATTTGCTATTAATTATCACCTGCCTAGATTTTTCCCAACTACCTAGAAAAACCTTATTGTTGTGCTGCTTTTATTTTTTTTGGATGGGAAATTATCAAATGACTTCTTTCGCTCTGGGCGGAGCGGGAGGGCGTGTCAGACTTTTAATGACTAAAACCCACCCGTGTTCCTTCAGTTGCCCCTGTGCCAGGGTCACGGTGTCTCTTTCGAACAATCTCGCGACCCTGGCAGGGTTGTTGTGTTGCTTAACCTGAGTTATGTGGTACAGTGTTTGGAATTAGGCACCATAGTGACTTCTTTTCGGTTTAAAAGCTATTCAAAAGTGTATTATATATATAAATAATATACAAATAGCTATTGGATGGGGGTACCAAAAAAAACACCATCCTTTGGTCAGGTTCCGATATGTGGTTTTTGAGTCATACACGCGTCAAAAAGGTCTTTAAAGCCTTTTTTCACTTGTTGAATGTAGCCAACCTTCTGTCCCTTTCTTCTTTGTGTTCATTACCTAGATAGACTGAGTCGCAGGTGGGAATTCTAGGCGCAGCATTCAAGATAATAAGGCCAAGTAAAAATAGACAGACTGAAATGAATTCGTGGCTTCATCAAGCTTAAAGGTAATGTGATTCCAGGTTTTAAAATGGTTTTTTTTTTCATGTAAAAACTTGGACACGATCTGCTATTGGAGACTTTTTCACTTATCTGTCACTGAAATATTTATTCATACTAGTGATCGCCCATTGGTCGAAATTCGACCGTACTTCATTTGAATAGAAATACATTATTAAATGAAAAAATATAGATAATAATAAATATATAAAAATAATATGCTTAGATTTGACATTCAGTAACACTATAGACAAATTGTTGACGCTGTACTACTGTGGAGAGGGTTCGCTGGCGGGATGGTGATGGCCAGGACCAGGACGTAGGTGTAATGAGTAAAGAATTCTTTTTCAGGACTCTCTTCTTTATTTTCTTAATACTTCTTAACTGCTGGATATGGAACAATATGGAATGAATTATCCCAGTTTGTTCTGTTTTTATAGAATTTTCCCTATTATTTTTAATTAATTATGACGGTTCCAAATGTCATAATTATAACCAGCCTGTACAATCTATGACCAGCCTGTACAATCGTGAGGCATACAACCTCTACAGTTTGCACACGACACTAAGTTTTGTATGGGAAATTTACTAATGCCAAACTTGACACTCCCCATAAAACCACAAAAAATATTTCTTATAAATCTAAACTAAATTCCTATCGTCACTAATACAAATAATATTAAAGACAAATATTCTCGATATGATCATAGATTTTAAAAATGAAATAGGTTATATATCTATAAAATTAATTTATTACCTATGGTTATACCTACTTGACATTCAGTAAGACTATAAACACAAAATCAGGCTTACCAACTTCTCATGGCGACATGGCGGGTACGGTTGTCGCAACCCAGTGCTGGGCACGCCACAATTGCGGCGGTAAGTCCCCTCTTTGAGGAGTGGATAGAGAGGCGCCACGGCGTCCTCACCTTCCGCCTGACGCAGGTTCTCACCGGGCATGGGTGCTTCGGTGGGTTCCTGTTCAGGGTAAAGCGGGAGGATACGTCCGGGTGTTTCCATTGCGAGGATCGTCTGGAGGACACGGTGGAGCATACGGTGGAGGTGTGCCCTGCCTGGGCGGGGCACCACCGTGTCCTCGTGGAGGCGATCGGCGGCGGCGACCTCTCGCGTCCGGCCCTGGTGCGAGCCATGGTACGGAGCGAGAGGGAATGGGAAGCCGTCACCTCCTTCTGCGAAGCAGTAATGCTCGCGAAGGAGGAGGCGGGGCGCGTGAGGGAGTGGCAGTCTCTGCGCCCTCACGTCCCTAGCCGCCGCAGGAGGAGACGCCCCGGGCGTCGGGAGTCAATAGCGGACTCCCGGCCACCGTAGGCGCGAGCTTGCGGGTGGCGAGCAATAGGTAGCTCGCCGCCCGGTAAGGACCAGGCTCGGGTCGACGGCGCGCAGTGTTCCACGCGCGCCTCAAAGAGATGTCAGCAGCAGTGTAGGGGTCGACTAGGACCGATGCCTGCCGGGGTCGCGTGATTGTTCGAAAGAGATACCGTGATCCTGGCACATGGGCAACTGATGGAACACGGGTGGGTTTTAGTCAGTAAAAGTCTGACACGCCCTCCCGCTCCGCCCAGAGCGGGAGAAGTCATTTGATGATTTCCCATCCTGAAAAAAAAAAAAAAAAAAGGCGCTTACCAACTTAGGGGTTTTCCCAAATTTAGGGGATAAATAAGAGGATTGAGATTTTTTAGGGGCGTTCCATTTTTAGGGGTATTCTTAGGGATTTTTTGCCACCTTACATTTCTCATTGTGTTTTTGATTATAATAAAAGTATTAGCGACTTCTAGTACGGTTCCTCGATACTAAGAATGCAGATGGAATGATTAACAAATGTCGCGTAATAAATATAGACAAATATTACTACTGTGTGCCAGTCTATGATTACTGAACATTCGTTGGTTATTTTCATTATAATTTTTTAGGGGATTTTTTTAATAATTGTGGCAATATTAGGGGTTTTTAACTTAAGCTTAAGGGGTAAATATTTCTGGGTGTTGTTAACACTGCACAAAATAATAAAGACAGATTTGGACCATAAACAAAAGAATATCTATGCATGTGTGTATTAGATACACGGTAATGAGCAGTAGTGTGTGTAACGTGTTATTTATTGAAAATAATGTATTTTAACGCATAATTAAAAAAAAATATTAGCATTTGTCACTTCTTCTCTGTATAAACTATAAGTGTGCCAAATTTCATACTCCTCCGTCCGCCCAATTTTCGTAAAAAGGGATCCAAAGTTTTCGCTTCACGTATTAATATATTTATACAATATATTCATATACAGTTACATTGTAAGTCGCGGTTAAAGATTCAAACAGTCTTTTCAAGTTTGTTATAAACACATTTTATCAACTATTCATCATCAGGGTTTACTAATGACGAGCATAAAATATATTGTCATAATTTACACTAGCATTTCGAAATCAACATATTATGATCACTACGCATAATTTTATTAGACAGTTTATTGCCACAAATACTTTTGGCATCATAATAATTTGCGGGCGGCGAGCAATGGCTCACCGCCATGAGGTAATTAATGTTCTTAAAATTTTAATTCAAATTTGTAGTTCTGCATTTGCATTGTACTCTCTAGTTGCAGTTGTGAATGAAGATACCTTGGTTGCGGCCTACCAGGGTATAGTTGCGACTCATCTAAGATACGGCATCATTTATCTTATATCTTTAAACGAGCAATTCTTGTATATATATACCTATATATTCTGAACCTCGGAAACGGCTCCAACGATTTCAAGAAATTTAGTATACAGGGGGTTTCGGGGGCGATAAATCGATCTAGCTAAGATTCATTTTTATAAAATGTAGTTTTATTCGTGTTTTCAATTACCAACTTTATTGATAATCAACTTGAACATAAACTTATTATTTTAAACACAATTTACCAAAAAATACCGAGCAAAGCTCGGGCATCCAGATATTTTGATTTATACGGAAATTCTACCGACACTGACTTGGCAATGAAGGCCCGAAAGAGATGCATTAGATCTATGTTTGGGCTAAGAACGGTTGATACATGTAAACCATATTTTAAAAGGTACAAGATATTAACTCTTCCTTGTGTCTATATCCTCAAAACTGCAATGTTTATTAAAAGAAACATCAATTTGTTTCCACGCGCGTCTCCACAAAATTGTACCGCGTAACAGACGGGAGGGATGTGACCATTCTTCGAGTCTATCCAGCAAAACGGCACTCCTGCGCAAACGTATCATCTGCATGGCGTCTACTATTTTTAACATATTGCTAAAACGTTGGACAGAGCTAAAGCATTCAAACGTCAATTGAAAATGTTACTTTTGGAATAAGCATATTTTTTTGTTTCCGATTTTTTTGCTGAATAAGTTTTTAAGCATTGAATAATTTTATCACTCTCCTGTCACTCTTAATGAATGTATTTGAATGTGGTAAGTACATACATAAAATAAGTCTTCAAAAGCTTTTATCATCATGTGCCTAGCCTTTTCCCAACTATGTTGGGGTCGACTTCCAGTCTATCCGGATGCAGCTGAGTACCAGTATTTTACATGGAGCGACTGCCTATCTAACCTCCACAACCCAATTACTGGGTATTACGAGACCCCTTGGTAAGACTGGTTGTCAGACTTTCGGGCTGCTGACGACTCGAAACGACTATCTAAGATCTACGAAAGACGGCCGAACCAACGGCTTAACGTGCTTTCCGAGGCACGGAAGGGTCTTGGTATGTAAAGATGGTCACCCATTTACGGACCAACCGCGGCAAACGTAGCTTAACCTGAACGATCAACCCGTGCGGCTGTTATTACTTAGCCACAAGCCTTTCCTTAGCCACAAGCCGTTCTTCAAAAGCTTTTTCATCCCACCATCTCGGAAAGAGTATTTTTAATCTTCAATATCTGAGTGGAAAAGCCGTTTTTATTCTCTAGAGGATAAAGTAAATTGAATTTAGAACATCGTGTGCACTAAGTTTGTGAATTAAAAAAACATTAAACCTATTTACTGCTACCTCTATGGTGCCGAATATATCATACAACTTTTTTTTAATTTGTTAAAAACTCAGACTCGGAACCTTCTTGGTGTTCTTTTTTCAATTTGCTTTGTACGCGGTTCTTTACGCGGCATTTTTTCACGTCATTGTTAAACCTTATATTAAAAACAAGAAATTTGAAAACAAGTGAAAAAACTAAATTGAGTGATTCTAGCGACGAGGAAGTTTGCTGGACGCCAACAGAATTGACTGAAACTGTTAATAATGCGCAAATGAGCTTTCTCCCTCAACAATCACGCGAGAAGTATTTAAAACAGTACGATATGTTCAACACGTGGCGACTAGCAAAAGGAGCCAAAACTTTCTCAAAAAAGGTTTTGCTGGCATATTTTATAGAATTATCCGAGAACAAGAAAGCAAGCACTCTATGGAGTACGTATTCGATGCTAAAAGCAACAATAAAGATGAAAAAAGACAAACATATCGATACCTATCCTAAATTAGTGGCATTTTTAAAAAGAGCCTCATCGGGTCATCACCCAAAAAAATCGAAGGTTTTCACAATATCTGATATTGAAAAGTTTCTTAACGAAGCACCCGATTCCGTATATTTGGCGGCAAAAGTAAGTCAGTTGCACATTCAGTATCTACTTAAGTATATTAATCTCAATTAAATAGTATACTTAGTACATGTTGATAGGCATAATTATGCGTTCATATCAATTTTATTCATTTATCTACTACAATACTCTTTACGTTACAGGTTGTTCTTATTATTGGAGTAAACGGAGAATGTCGAACTAATGAACTAACACAACTTAATGTCAAAAACATTGAGAAACATTCAGATGACTTACTATTAATTAATTTACCTAATACAAAGACAAAAAGAGACCGCAACTTCGTCATTCGCAAGGAATACGTAACGATTGTTGAAAAATATCAAGCCTTACGCCCGCCTAACACTCCAATCAATCGATTTTTTCTACAGTATCCGAATGGAAAGTGTGTTAGACAGCCTATGGGTACTAATAAAATTGGCAGTATCCCACGAGAAATAGCAACATTTCTTGAACTTCCAGAACCCCTGTTGTACACGGGTCATTGTTTCCGACGAACTTCAGCCACACTTTTGGCTGATTCCGGAGCTGATCTCCTGTCCCTTAAGCGCCACGGAGGCTGGAAGTCCAATGCAGTTGTAGAGGGATACATAGAGGATTCCATCCAACATAAGTCTAAAATATGTGAAGGCATCGCAGGAGCCATTACACTGAAAGAGCCTCAATCGGATCCTTGGACTGGCCCTTCTACATCAAAAATAAGCCGTTATGAAACACCTAACCATCTCCCTCTCTCTCCAACATTCACGCCAAGGGAATCCGATGAATCGGTACAACTATTAAGTATGACAGATAGTTTACCGAAAAACAGTACACAAGTGACTAACACCAATATTACAGTACCAAACAAAAATATTACACTCAATTTAAATAACTGTAGCAACGTTACTTTAAAATTTTCTTAATTATACCTTAGTATTATTTTGTTATAATTTAAAGATTATTCTGTAATACTTACCTGTCATAATGTAGTAATTAATACCTAAACTGAAATAAAAGTGTACCTATCTTGTGATTGTAAAGGTTTTTTTTTTGCATTTAGTCATTTCCTCGCTGAGGTGGAATGAAAAGTTACGTGTTGCACTCGAGTGCAAAGATTTTTCACCTCGTGCTCTTTTGATTCAATTTTAGAATCCTTCGCTTGCTCGGTCATCAAAATTGATCACGCGGTTAAAAAGCAACTTTGCACTCTTGTATAACAAATAACTATTATCTGTATAAAAAAGATACTTATTCAGATATTTCACTTAATTCTATCAGAGTGGTGCCGGACGTAAGGAATAGGACCATCCCATTGCATGTCAGCATCGGGGCCCAAAAAAGTGACTCGTCAGTCGTTTCGGGTCGTCAGCAGCCCGAAAGTCTGACAACCAGTCTTACCAAGGGGTCTCGTAATACCCAGCAACTAGGTTGTATGGAGCGACTGCCTATGTAACCAGATAGGCAGTCCATGTAAAATACTGGTACTAAGCTGCATTCGGTAAGACTGGAAGCCGACCCCAACATAGTTGGAAAAAGGCTAGGCAAATGATGAATTCTGTAAATAAATACCCGTTATGGGGGGGAACCATATTTTGTTCAACAAACAGCCACCTGACACTGACCAACAAAATACAAAAATCGTCACGATAGCTTCAACTTTAAGAACTCCTCTCAATGTTCAGTTTCTATGATATTATTCTTGATTATTATGAAAAGCTTTAGAATTTTTAAAATCCCAAAATATAAGCTAATTAAAAATAAATTGCGCATAAATTAACCCAATAGCTTTTATTACTTCGGTAAAAAGAACCAAGATTAGAAGAAAAAAACAATATTTTCAAATTACAGCAGTACTTAAGCTGAAAACAATTATTATAAGTAATGAAATTATGGCAGAAAAAATTCTTGAAACTAAATGTAAGATGGCATCCATTAAGTGCTTCTATTATTTTTTATTCAACCTTAAAAAATGTAATTTGAGTGGTACGCTCTTTCATATTTAAGTGAAAGTAATCAAGAGAAGCGACAATGATTAAATAAGCTTTCGCAGTATTCGAGGTAGCAGGGACATCAACGACCGTTTGCTAAAAAAAGAAAGAAAGAAAAACGATTATTTGCGGTAAATATGACGCAAAGAAAACCTGAACCCAAAAAAATATAAAAAAGGTGGAGAAAATATGCGTCACATCCACGCAAAACGGCCATCGCTCAGCATAATACCGCGACTCTATGCGAGACGGAGCGTACACACACAGCTCACTTTTTCTATTTTAATACAGTCCACTATTTTATTGTTATGGAGTTTCCCTGCTCTCTATCCTAGCCACCACCTGTAGGATATAACCCATTCCTTTCTACGTATTCTGTAACCATAAATTCGGCACAGTCCTTAGCGTAGAAAATTTTCAATGTTTTTTAAAGAAAAAAGTTTGCGCGTCGATGTCCCTGCAACCGTGTATTTTTCGTTCGTGTATTAAAATAATAATGAACTTTTTACTACAGGCGGACCAATGCCAACTGATTTTGGACCCTATTACTTAGCATTAGGTGTCCATTCATCTGACATACGGCTGTGTCTTTTGAACCGTACTAGGTATACACTTGAAATTTTTACATTGTGTCACCATCATACTAACATATAATAAAAATAAAATCAAATTGTAAGGAGTCGATACAAAACACGTGCATATTCGGCGTTTTTTTTTTCTAACTGTATTAAAAACATAATAAAATCGAATCCATACTAATATACTAATCTATACTAATATTATAAAGCTGAAGAGTTTGTTTGATTGAACGCGCTAATCTCAGGAACTACTGGTCCGAATTGAAAAATTCTTTTTGTGTTAAGTAGCCTATTTATCGAGAAAGGCTATAGGCTATATAACATTACGCTACAACTAAGAAGAGCGGAGCAGTAATGAAAAATGTTGCAAAAACGGGGAAAATTTATTTCTTTTGAGAGTGTCCGTTGCGTGCGCTGCGTGAACGGTTAAAGTAACGCAAAAATCATGTATGACGGAATTGTTCCTTTTAAAAAGTTCTAAAAAAACATCCACGAGAGCATATGTCTATCTTTTAAGGTTGACTCACTATAACTTAAAAGGAACGAGCAGCAACGAAAAGTGGACGAAAACTAGCAGGCAAATCGATATGACGGGAAGGGTCAAGGGAGCAAAAATTTGACGCGGACGAAGTCGCGGGCAGAAGCTAGTAATATTATAAAGCTGAAGAGTTTTTTTTTGAACGCGGTAATCTCAGGAACTACTGGTCCTAATTGAAAAATTATTTTTGTGTTGAGTAGCCTATTTATTGAGGAAGGCTATAATATATATAACATCACGCTATGACTAAATGGATCGGAGCAGTAACGTAAAATGAACGAAAACTGGCAGGCAATTCGATGCGACGGGAAGGTTCAGGGGAGCAAAAATTTTACGCGGACGAAGTCGCGGGCAGAAGCTAGTTTTAAATATTATATGATAGTTCTTTTGCGAGTCTGACTTGCACTGGGCACTTTTATAATTTTAGACGTCTAGTAGAAGGCCTTAAGACGATGACCCTGTGAAGGCCGCAGAAATCCGCTGGATGTGGATGCGAATGCGCAACACCGGCCGAAGTGGTGGAGCTTGGGGAAGGCCTATGTCCAGCAACGGACGTCCTTCGGCTGAATTAATGATGATGACTATGGTAAAAAAGTGGTTAAATTACAATTCTTCACACATAGTCGCACGTTTAAGGATCTTGAGTTTCTTAAGTTCCTAGTTGAGCTGTACGATTATTGACAAATGCGTGCACTGACTGGATAGGTCCGCTCAATCTGTGTGGTTCTTTCCTCAACAGACCATTTCAGTCACCAATTTACATGGTCTTCACGTAACGTGACGAAAATTATGTTTGGACTTTAAAAGAGACTGTGACTTCTGCGTTTGTTTCGGCCTATCTTCTCAGAGTTGTCAGTTAGGAAACGCCGCCCTTATGTACTTTAAAAAAATATGATTGACGGGTAAAAGTGTTAGTACAAACATACTTACATAAATAAAATCTACTTTGCCCGTTTTAGTTGGTTTTGACTGTGTAGCGGATGTTTGACTAGTTCTAATTATTTTAGGGATAATAAGTTACCAATATTAAAATGACTGACTGAAACGGGGTACTTTCATAGTGTTCATTCGTTCAGTTACACATTGGATGTTCGCACATGAACTGTTAAATGGATAAAAACTTCTTGCAAAAAAATCTCAGAAAACATAGCCACACTATTCAGAATTCCTAGACACAGATACCTATACAAAAGAACACTACCTATTCACTCTAGCAGTAATAAACTCTAAGCGCGTATATTGTTGAGAACCTGCACTCATTGCGAGTGATACGAAACAGCCAGACCACAAAGAACCCGACCTGGAAACATCAAGTGAGGGCTTTCTTTTACAATATCTTGAAACTAGTTCAAACATATTTCTTTGAAACTGTTTGAACGAAAGGAAAAATGTAAAGTATACTTTTGCATTTTATTTTACAACTTCGCGACTTGGTTGGAATCAATTAAGGGTAGTGTAATAAAAGCGGGGAGAAATTAAACTTTTAAATATTTTTCAGTGACGGTGATCACATTTTGTCTTTATTAAGTTTCTCTTTTGATATTGAGGGTTGTGGGTAGACAGCCAATATGTTGATGTTAGTGGAAGGGATGAATACTCAAGGCTTCTTTAAAACTCTTACATATTATGAAAAGTATATTGGTATTCAGCTATATTCGGACCCTGCCAGGTCGCGAGATTTGTTCGAAAGAGTTACCGTGGCCCCGGGCATATAGGAAACTGAAGGAACACGGTGGGTTTTAGTCAGTATAAGTTTGACACGCCCTCCCGCTCCACCCAGAGCAGGAGAAGTCATTTGATGATTTTCCACCCACAAAAATAATGAAAAATAGCTATATTTGGTTGAACTGGAAGCCAGTTGGCAAAAGGCAAGGAAGATGTTGGAAAATGATTACATATAAACCAAGAGTTTAATTTTATGAACTTTATCCTTCATTTGAAGCGTTTTTAATGACGCTGTCTATTGTTAGAATTGTTAGTTACATCAAAACGTCAGTTCAAGTGACGGGAAATTGAGGGGTTTTATATGTATAACGTTTGTCTGTGTGTCTGTATGCGTTATTGTAGCATTGGCAGGACAAATTTGCCGCATGTCGGATGACTTATAGGGCTAGATCACCATGGCATGTTCTCTTGATTAAGTTCAACAGCATCGTGAATCATCCAGGTGTCTGGCGGGTTGAACTTGGTTATTAAAGGATGCATTTTTGCATTGTTAATAAATAAATTGAATTGAATTGGATCAAGTTGAGTATAAAAAGGGAGGCCTCCCTTTCCTTTTTATACTCAACTTCATCCAATTCAATTCAATTTGCTTTGCAGTGGGACAATACCGGGTATTATTATTATTTTGCATCATAGGCATGGGGCTTACAATATGTAACCATGGAAAAACGACATTAAAAACCTTTAAAATTACCACAATCGTTTAAATTAAATGCTTGAAAAAAAAGAACGGTATTTCTTCGCTTTTCAACTAACTAATCTTCACACATTCCAAGTCGCTACCTTGTAATGGTCGTCTCGAAACATTATACTAACATCTTAAGACCTGTTTCTTTATAGACTATCATAAGGACATTATCAGGCAGTCTTATTGCGAACGACGAGTGTTAAAGTGGAAATTTTCAAATATGCACACTGCTTATAGGTTGGTACGTATTGTGTGCAATAAAGTCTGAAAAGTAGCGTATTTTGTGCGCTACGTAAACTGAAGTTCATTTAGATATGGCATTATTCATTTTGAACCCAACCCGCACTGGGCCCGCTTGGTGGATTATGGCCCACTCCCTCTCACCGAGAGGAGGCCTGTGTCCCAGCAGTGGGAACATTATAGGCTGATGATCATTATTCATTTTTAGTTTTTTTAGTTCGTTTGTTGTTCTTTTGGTACCTATACGATTTTTTTTTCCGATTTACAAGAATTTACACACGTATTTTTACAGTTAAAATACTATATTTTCATAAGTTTTAATGGTTACCATGAAAATACATTTCAATGAAATTAAAAATATAATCTTCTTTACATATTATAAAATAAAGTCACTTCGCTGTCTGTCTATCCCTATGTATGCTTATATCTTTAAAACTACGCAACGGATTTTGATGCAGGTTTTTTTAATAGGTAGAGTGATTCAAGAGGAAGGTTTATATGTATATAACATGCATAATATAGTAAAGAAACGCTGATAATTTTAGAGGTTTCTAATGTGATGTCATAAATAAACACATTTTTTTGCGCTTACATTGCGAACGCTGGCTGAACCCTACGAAATAGCTCAAAATAATGTAGTACAATATTGTACTCCTTAAAAAGTTCTACAAAAAAGTCCGCGATGGTATATGTCTAACTCTTAGGGATAACCCATAATAACCATTTTTATCCTTTACTTTTTTACGAGAAATAATGGCTTATTTATGAATGCGATTTTAAGCAATACAGCATTAATCCTTATGCAATTAAGTACCTTAAATAAATTGTACATTTCATGTAGATCAAAATTGTCCTTTACAGTATATCATTAAAATTAATATTTTAGAAGATATCAGAGATTATAATAAAATCGCCGCAGAGCGGCTAGCGGGCCTTCCCGCGTCCGGCTGCCCGCGTTGGTAGCGGTCGGGTAGTGTAGTGCAGGATTAATATGATTGTAATATTGTAATTCATATTACTTTGGCTTCGTAGTAAATGCGAATATCATGTGTGTTCGAAGTACTCAAAATAAACCTAATTGTATTATTCCAAGTAAGAGACCGCGAAATATTGCTTAGATGTTTAGATTTTTGGATGGATTTGGATTTTTGGTTATCCTGGATACTTTATCCCGGTAGTAGGTTTCCGAGTGATATTTTCCGAAAGCTATACGGGCGAAGCCACTGGCAAAAGTACTATTCTTATAACTATGTTTAATTTGGTGTCTGGTAAATAATAGAGTGTCTGTATAGGTAGAATAGGAGCGTTAAGAAAAACCAGTAAGACTTATATTCAAGTCGCAGTCTTCTTACTCTGAATACTATTAGTTTTATTTTAAGTACATCAAACACACATGATATGTAAGGATCGTAGCAGGTGGCGTTCCGTAGTTTCTGCCTACCCCCATGGGAAAAAGGCGTAATTTTATGTATGTATAACATGGATTAATACATTCTTACCGCGGTAGTACGTCCTCTTGCGATAATTTCCGACATACACGCGGGCGAAGCCGCGGGCAAAAGCTAGTATAAGATAATGCATTACTTTTTACTATTCTTGTATTTAAAATAAATGACAAACAATTTAAAGAGTATTCTTTGTAGTTGGTCTGATCATGTAAGAGCATGAATGACAAACAAAATGTCCTCTTAGGACATCCACAAGATTGAATGCCTTAGGTGGACGGTATGATGGCTGACTGGTGATGTTCAGAAAGTTCAAGTACCTACGTAGTTTATACTCGCAGGCGAAACATCTTCGTAAATGAGTCTAAAGGAGTATTTAGGGATCGTAGAAGGTGAAGTTCTGTAATTTCGGCCCACCCTATGGAAAGAAGCGTGCGTTTATGTTTGTATTTTTGAATTTAGCTATAAATATCTTATACTATTACAAAAATAATATACGTCTTAATTTGACTATTCTTAAATTATGCTTCATTTATCACTAGGCAGACATATTCAATTAATGTATCTCAATTTTCACACTCATAAAACGCAAAAATCCTCAAGAATCGCTACACAAAACAGTCCGAAATTCAGTCACGAACTTCACTTTTGCATTTTTAATAACGACATGCATACAATATGTTTTTAATGCAGCCAACCCCAAAACTGCTCTTTGTAATGCTTTTTAACCCGTTTTGTGACTAAAATAGACGGTAAAAACTCTCTCGACCACACATTATTTTCATTATTTCGGAATATGACAAAGCGATGCAAATGTGAGTCATTTATGTTGCAAATTGACTAGCTCGAAGAGTGAGTGTGTTTCTCGTACAAAAAACTTACAAGGTTAGGAAAATGATTATGTTTTTTTCGTCAAATAACGCCGAAGGACACATGACGCTTTTGAAGTAGATTTGTCATTTATAAAATGAAAAGATCAATCAATCTACCCCGCCTATCATAATCGAATGTTGAAAAACGTAGTCTTGCCTGAAAATGTATAGTTATAGGATGTTTTTATTAGAAATTTCTCAGTAGCAACCCAGTGCAGTGGTGGCCTTTTTTATTGGTTGGGAAATCATCAAATGACTGACAGACTTTTACTGATTAAAACCCACCCGTGTTTCTTCAGTTGCCCATTTGCCAGGGTCACGGTATCTTTTTCGAACAGTCTCGCGACCCTGGCAGGCATCGGTCCTAGCAGACTCCTTCAGTGCTGCTGACATCTCTTTGAGGCAGCAGGGGTGGCCTCGGTCGTGCCTTACGAGTTGTAGGTCGTGGGTTTAAACCCAAGTAGGCACTCTACTTTGTGTAAATTATTTTATCACCTCCTCTCAAAACGGTGAAAGAAAACGTCGTGAGGAAACCGGCATGTATTGGAACCAAAACTTCTAAGATATGTGATATCTATCAACTAAGCTGAGCCCATGTGGTAGATTTATGGCCCACTCCCTCTCATCTAGAGGACGCTTGTGTCCAAGCAATAGGAATATTATAGGCTGCTGATGATGATTACGGAGTTTGAATTTTTGCGCGATTTTTCAATAACAATAGGCTGAACCACTGTCACACAAAAACTCCTAACCCAAGTGGCAAAATTTGGGAGTAAGAACCACCACTGCCTACTCTTTGCCTGGTACAGATTTGTTAATTAATCATCATCATCATCATTTCAGCCGCAAGACGTCCACTGCTGGACATAGGCCTCCCCCAAGAACCACCACTTCAACCTGTTCTGTGCTTCTCGCATCCAACGTATTCCTGCGTCCTTCACCAGGTCATCGGTCTTGCGGGAGGCCTTTCAACGCTACGTCTAGGTAACCGATATAGCCCAAAGAATTGCCAAACTTAAGTGGTAGTAGGCAGGGCACATTGCTCGCAGAACAGCGAGTCTAAAAAGGCCACTTTGGCAGAATCATAATAGGATAATAAGAATCATATTATAAATCGTAAAATGGCATATGGTCACAAATTGACAACCCAGAATGACAGTTCATTCTGAACTGAATTGAGTACGATTGTGCTAATATGTGTCATCATTTGACGTAAATTACAGGAATTGCTAATGAATTGCTGGGAATTCAGAATATGAATTGCTTAATGTGGCCTTTTTAGGCCCTCTGATGGCCGATGGGGTCGTAAGGTTCTGGAGTGACGACCGCGTACTGGAAGATTTGTTAATTGCTACATTAAAATAATTTACCACTATGTGCCTTATGCGCCTTATGAATTTTTACACTATGTCAGTTTGCTAGGATTACAATTATTGTATAATATATTTATTTATTAAAACTTTATGAACAAGTAAAAAACATACTGTTTGAAGACGGACGACAATGTCCACCAACCCTGAAGGTGTCAAGTTCATCCCGCTTCCTTCTTCCGGGCCTTCCTCTATGTTGCAGACGTTTTATAGAGCCTACTATAGTATGGGGGTAATTTATCATTTAATATGTATCACGCCATTTGCACTCCTGTGTACCATATACATACATTTTTGTGTATTATTTATTCAAATATTACTTTTGTACGGAATACCGTATCTACCCTTCCTGGTTCTACACCAGTAGCATCTTTATACCACATTGATGTAACGTCTGTTGCTGTGGACCCATTATTCCCGGATCAAATGGCCCATTTTCCTCGGGGCCCAGAAACATCGTTAAACAAAATGTTATTCCCACAATACTAAAAACTTGTTACCGGGTATTACTTATTAAAATGCACTCGTAACCAGTTTGATGATTACGTTCTAGTGATATAAACGTGAAAACTGCAAAAAATTTGTCTGTGATTTGGAATTGTCTAAGGAATACAAGAATCTGAAGTGAATTGTTAACTAAGATTTTACGCAAATATGCCTTTCTTTAGGTGGTTGTTCTAGTATACAAAGTGATTGGAATATTTTTACGAAAAATATAAGTTTCTATTGTGACAAGACTTGATTGAAAAAATTAGTGGCTAAAATAATAAATGGTACTTGCTTGGAAGATAGAGAAAAATGAAAAAAAAAGACCACATCATCATTTTTTCGATCACTATTACCTATTTGGTGTTGATTTCATCACTTCATGAGCATCTAAGTTGTAAAGATGAATGATACGGTTGCGTTTGGAACCAAAAAAGTAAGTACTATATTATGATTTTACTTTGGGAAATAGATAGAAAATGAAAGACCTTTATCATTATCTGTATCTTTATAATATATAGCGTCGGTGGGGAGCAAATTAAGACTCACTTATTACTATAACAGTTTATTGTTCAGGAAAACAGCTTAAGCACAAAGAATAGTCTTGACAAACTCACTTATTAGCTAGCTTTTATTTTGAGCGCGAGCCGTTACCGTTCGAACGTGTCACAGCCATTCGTCAACTACCTTAGCGCGCTCTAGTGGACGGCATACAAAAGACGCTCTCGGGTTGCCATGCTATAACTAGCTTCCGTGCGTGAAATTTTGAGCCCCGATTCGTCATTTCGCATCTCATGGCCTATTACGTCTCGTTTTACACTTAGCTTTCCGGATTTTTTTCATTTTGCTCTTTTCCTAAGCATATCATATCATATCTTCATATCATCCTACAAACAAATTCACGAACTTTTTAATATTACTCTGGATAGAGAAATATATCTGTGATGAAACCATTAAAATCTTCATAACTGAGTTTGATGTACCATTCTGAGTTATCATACTTTTTACGAATATTAATGTGGAGTATGTGGTTTAGTGCGACGTTACTTGTTTATGTGTAGTCAAATTGTGTGATGAAATGCGTTTTTTTAAGGCCCAGTAATAATCGTTAACATTTTCATTATTTGCAGGCTTTTGTTTTAATGCCGAGTGCATAAAACCGTGTGCACACTAGCGACTAATTAGTTTTGTCTGACTTTTTTTTATGGGAAATCATCAAATGACGTCTCCCGCTCTAGTGTGGAGCGGAAGGGCGTGTCAGACTTTTACTGACTAAAACCCACCCGTGTTCCTTCAGTTGCTAGGGCCATGGTATTTTTTTTGAACAAATCTCGCGACCCTGGCAAGTTTTGTCTACATTAGATAAAAGCTTTTGTTTTGTGCCAGAATAATTTTTAAAGTGACCTGGATCTGGGACAGATTGTCATTCTAAATAATATTATAAAAGTGAAAGTTAGTTTTTTAAGCTGTTACGTTGAAGCTACTGAACGGATGTATATGAAATACAGATAGACCCTGATGTGGATAAGAATGTAGGCTGCTTTTCATCCTGGATCTTAGACATAGTGTTCCCACTGCTGGTACCCACCCCCTCCTCTCTGTGGGAGGAAGTGGGCCATAATCCACCACGTGGGCGCAGGGCGGGTTAGTAAATGTCACTGGTCTTCGATTTTTTGGTTCTAGGTTATGCCGGTTTTCTCACGACGTTTCCCTGCACCGTTTTGAGAGCAGTGGTGGTGAAATGATTTACACAAAGTAAAGCGCCTGGATGCGGAAGGCGGAGGATACGGTGTTGTGGCGCAGCATGGGGAGGCCTATGTCCAGCAGTGAACTGCGATAGGCTGGTGTGATTGAAAGCACCTGTCAGGATTCGAACCTACGACCTAAAACTCGTAAGTCGCGGTCGATACCACTGGGCCACCACTGCTCTTCAGGGCAACAGCTAGTTGTTTCATAATTATTTTTGTTGTTAATTCTTAATACTTGTTTGGGTCGGTTGTCACAGACGGGTGGCAAAAAATACAGAGTTGCAGGGAAATCAATGCGCAACTTGTTACCAAAACTTCAGTACATGATTTTACACTTTTTTTTTAATGAAACAACAGTTTTTTTTGCTTATCATTTCTTTTTGTTAATCTTCTAAATTCCGAATCTGCCTTATAAGAAATATTTAGCGGGAGGTGTTAAAAACTGAAACTAGTTAGCGATAATGTTTCGATATTTTAAGAAAGCGTAACTTACTCTTAATGTATCTCATTTTTGAAGTGAAAACTTCTTTAGCGGCGTTGTGCACTTTTTTTGTAATGGGTAAAAAATGTTAAACTGGCGTCAGGTCACGTGACCCTGATCTAAAATTCGTAAGACGGACGGAGAGTGATTTTTCTGAGAGATAAACTTTTTAATGTAATATGAATTGTCATGTTTCTGTACGATAGCGCAACAAATAAATATTGTATTGTACCACATAAATGATACTACTTTTATACTGATAATTAAAGCAATTCGTGCAAAATTATTCCCTAACCATTCCAAAATATCAAAAATGCACAACGTTAATATTCAAGTTTTCACTTCTGCCGGCACTTCCGGAGTGCAACCCGTCGTTTTTTTTATACCTGCTTCCAAGAAAAAAAACTTTAGGAACCTATTTATAATT
The DNA here is from genome assembly GCA_932294355.1 of Aporophyla lueneburgensis. Taxonomy (NCBI): domain Eukaryota; kingdom Metazoa; phylum Arthropoda; class Insecta; order Lepidoptera; family Noctuidae; genus Aporophyla; species Aporophyla lueneburgensis. The sequence goes on along the minus strand of OW028745.1, from coordinate 23,185,993 downwards.
TTTATCACGTTTTAATTATAAATACGAACAGCTATTCAAAACTAAGGATGCCTTGAAAATGACGCTTAAGTATCTTAAGACATTATCGTTATAGACCCCTTCTTCCCCCCTGAATTGTTATGAGTTTGAAGTGCATTTACACCACATAATGGCTCACACAAAATAGAAAAGCATGAAATGAAATTACGTCTTGATTAAAAATTCTATGAAGTGATGAAACACTGCCTGCAAGTATGTGTGTGTATGTGTATGTGTGTGTGTGTGTGTGTAAACTAGTAAGTTTATTCACATTTGGTAAGTAATAAGTACAATAGTTTAAAGAATGCCATAGATGCCACAATTAACGTGACCACCAAAGACTATCATCTAAACGAAAAGAAGAAGAAGAAATTAGGAGGAATCGTTTGTCAAAGCATAATGCCGTCACTGCGGCTACCATTCCTGTACATTTGCTATTTATATTTTCTTCTATCACACTTATAATCAGAATAATGACATATGAGACAGGGTTCACCTGACCATAATAGTAAATTCGACTGCATTGCTCACTGCGTGACTCATCAACCCTTATCAATTAATCTACTCATACGTACTTCGGACAAACAAACATATTTTTATAAACCCACCAAAAACACGTTAGATTGACTGTATCAAACGCGAGGTCACTACACTACCCACTACTTGTATACCTCGGGACGGTACGGTAAAACCGTCCCGCGGGACACCGGACACGCATTGCGACAGAACCGCGTTCGGACTGGTACACTGAGAGCGATATATTTTATTGCTATCTGCTCTAACTTTGATGGATTGAGTTTTTGTGTTGATGATAGTCGTATATTTATTGCAATTCTAGTCTCTTATACATACATTTTCCATTTGTCCCTAACCCCTTGGTTAGGGACAAATGGAAAATGTATGAAATATAAATGCAGTATAAGAAAAAGCAAAAAAAAAAAACGTGGTCGCTAACGCAGGAGGCTACGTACAGGCTGAGAGCTGCACAGAGAGTCAAGGAGCGTTCCATGCTAATAGATCAAGATCTAAACGTCAAAATATGAACACGAAGGAAAGTCTTAGATATTGGAAAGTGTATTATGGAACTCAAATGCAGAATACCTGGCAAATCGCAGTGATGACAAGTGGAGTAAAGCTCTAACAATGGCGTCTAAGGACTGGAAGACAAATTTGGCACAAGCAGAGAGAGGACTATGCCCAGCAGTGGGTGAAATCGGGCTGTGGATGATGATAAAAAAAAAACCGGCCAAGTGCGAGTCGGACTCGCGCACCGAGGGTTCCGTACAAACCTGTAGGTATCCTCGGTTTATGCATAAGGTTTATTTTTATGAAATTAATTTTTTTTTTTTTAATTTTTGTATGTGAGTTGATTGAATGAAAGGTAAATTGCGGTTTACCATTTATGACGTATTAAAAAAAACTACTTGCTGGATCTCGTACAAACCAATTTTCGGTGGAAGTTTACATGGTTATGTACATCATATATTTTTTTTAGTTTTATCATTCTCTTATTTTAGAAGTTACGGGGGGGGGGGGGGGGGGGACAAACATTTTACCACTTTGGAAGTGTCTCTCGCGCAAACTATTCAGTTTAGAAAAAAATGATATTAGAAACCTCAATACCATTTTGAAGACCTATTCATAGATACCCCACACGTATGGGTTTGATGAAAAAAAAAAAAATTATGGGTTTCAGTTCTAAGCATGGGGAGGGGAACCCCAAAATTTATTGTTTTTTTTTTCTATTTTAGTGTGAAAATCTTAATGCGGTTCACAGAATACATCCGCTTATCAAGTTTCAAAAGCATAGCTCTTATAGTTTCGGAGAAAAGTGGCTGTGACATACGGACGGACAGACAGACAGACCGACAGACAGACAGACGGACAGACAGACAGACATGACGAATCTATAAGGGTTCCGTTTTTGCCATTTGGCAACGGAACCCTAAAAAACAGATATTGTAGTTTTAATACCGTGATGAAACGCTTATTCACGCCCAATAAATTCTAAACTGACCGCAAAGCTAGTCAACACAAGAAACTTTCTCAAAGTTTCACTACCGCAATATTTTCAAAGTATCCTTTCAACTTCAACTGTATTCATAGTCGCTCTGTCGCCAAGTCCGCACATACCGTTCAGAGAATTCTTGAATATTTCAAAGCATTACACTTCCCACTCAAAGTGTTCTTATTATTTATTCAAAAAATTAAGCAACGCAGTCTCATGTTCATATTTGAGTATTTCGTTCATTTTTTTTTTCTTTCGTTTCGTCTTTGCTAATCAAGAGCGGTAGTGGTGGAGACGTAATATGCGTGATATAAATAATTCAGGTATATTTCTAGGTGAAGAGCGGGCCATCATTGAATTTGGCAAATGTACTCTGAATTTCGATGCGATAGTGCCTAAGGTAACTTTTTTATGAGTTTACATTCCCAAAGTAGCTGGCATACAAAAACATCTTCGTGATATTTTTTATAAGAATTACTTTCATGTAATTTTCTAAAAATCAATAATATTTTTCCAGACAACAATTTTCAGCTCAATCATATAATTAAGTTTAAAACCAATACACTTATCTAGTAACTTTCCTATGACTATTACTAACTTAAATCAATAAATTTCATCTGTGGCGAAAACAGTAGCCTCTATACACTTTTAATAATTAGCTGAAGATTTAATAACATTAACTGTGAAGACGCTCAAGACATTATCTGGAATTGATAAACAAGAAACATTTTCAGCTCTGTTTTGTTATTATCCAAGTTTTCTCTTGCAAACATTCCGAAGCCATTACCCGATTAGTAATATTTGATGGTAGGCACGTCACAACATTTCTGTCTTTTACCAAGAAAGTTATCAAACAATATCTCCTTTCATCATCTGAATTCCTGGTATGCATTCAAGCAAGAGTTTATTCGGTTCACCGAAATTGAGATTTACCTTGAAATTGAAAGATTTGATTTTGCTTTTAGAAGCGGCTTTGTCTCTTGCGCTTAATTTTAGGTTTTCCAACTGAATTTTGCTCCCAACTTTCTATATTAATTCTTTTTTATTTTTCCTGTGTTGTCTTATCTGTACCACTTTTTAAAACTAGTTTTGTACTCTCAGTGAGTACATAAGCCGATTTACAATATAAAAAACCGGGCAAGTTCGTGTCGGACTCGCACCGAAAGGGTCCCTTACCACTGTACAATATTTTAACACTCCACATTAAAAAAATACGTTTCTTGTACTGAGGGGTAAACTTAAGTACTTAAGTAAGTAGTTTAGTTACTTTAGTTAATAGCAAAAACGAATTATTTTGTGATGTAACTAATTACACACTTTCGTTTACATAAGCTACATGGCATTGCTCCTTGCCAAATTTCATGATTCTAGGTTAAAGGGAATTCAAAAAATGTGCACCATAAACGGAGCAAAAACAGCCTTTTCTTTAGTTTGCGTTGACTTAGAGTTTTGTTCATTTTCACTACTCCAAGTGGTAGCAGACCTGAGTACTTGATATTCTTTTCAGCTTTATACCTTCATGCGAAAAGAGAACAGATGGAAAACAGAGTGATCCTATATCGGTTCCGTTTTTGTCGACTGAGGTATGGAAACTTTTTTTTTGTGCGTGGAAAATAATCAAATGACGTCTTCCGCTCTGGGCGAAGCGGGTGTCAGACTTTTACTGACTTAAACCCACCCGTGTTCCTTCAGTTGCCTATATGCCAGGGCCACAGTATCTCTTTCGAACAAATCTCGCAACCCTAGCAGATGGAACCACACCTTAATTTAGTTTTAATATCAGTGGTACGCTAATCATGGTACTAATAAAGGTTGTCAGGGACATTGATGACATCGACACATTGAAACTATGGAATCAGTACCTACATGATTCTTAACCCTACGCAGGGAGTACAAAAATGTTATATATATATATATTTTTTAAATGAGCCGTTCCATACATTTTGGCCGCGTAGGTATTGTACTTTTATGGTTTAAGAACTTTATTTCTCAAAAATAATTACATTCACTTAAATGAGAAAAAAAACATATTTCTGATTAGAATACATAAGCGACGCGACACGACGTTACAAAATAGAAAAAAAAAATAGATTAGCACAGTACCCGAACATGGCCTAAAATTTTAAATCCGCTAACATATGTTTCGTTAGAGAGTTTTTGAAAGTTACCATGAATTTTGATCTGTTTCATTCCGAGGCGATTTATTGTAAATCTGTCCTCCTTCATACAGAATAGTTCACCTACCGTAGTTTGTTCTAGGCGTCGGCTATGCAATGTCATTTGTCTTTGAAAAAGCTGATAACAAGTACTGAATAAATGGTTATTGCTTAAGCGTCGATATTCCTGCCAGACTGTAGGTGTTGTGTTCAACTGCAAACGTCAACATTAAACAAAAGATATTTAATTTTATTTTTAATTAACCGTGCTATTTCACTGACCTTAGAGCATTGAAATGTCTCTTCGGTCAATCATCTTTGTCGAATACAAAGTTTCGATATTAAGCTAATATTCTTAAAATTTTAGCTTAAAAAAGAATAAAAAGTTCACTAGTCTGATGTGAATGCTTTTAATTTCGAGATCATAATAATTATCCTGTCTCCTATTGTTTTAATTTATATTCTTTTCGCGTTGTTTTTGATCAAGCCATCGCTAATTGACCTCCCGGAAGGAATTCGTTAATTATTGAAAAGGCCATTTTTGTATAAAGATGTCTAATTACTCCGTGACAGTTTACTGGTAGAAATGGACGTAAAAATGTTCTTTTTATAATAAAATGTCTTTTATAATTATAGGATAAGTAAGTGTTTACTTATTTTATTTAAGAAATGTAAGGATAATCGTATTTTATTAAAAAGAAAACATCGTTTGAGTAGACACAAAATAATACCTTTACAGGGGGAAGGGCAGAAGTGATCCTATAGTATAATTTCGCTATTTCTGTTTAAGTAAGATAAAATAGGCGGCGAGCTTATAGTGGTTTATTATTATTTACTAATTATTTCACTATCATTTTCACCATGTCTTTAGGCCAGGAGCTAATATTATACTAACATCAATACTCGTTGACTGAGTTTAACAGTTTTGCTTAGGTATGTTTTTGGGACCAAAACGGTAAAACTTTTTTCTTGAAAAATAATCTGATACAGTAACGGTAATTTAATTTTTAGCTCTAAACTTTTAAACTTAAGCTTCAACGGTCTATATCTAAACAAATATTATAAAGAAAAAAAAAATTTGCTTCTTACGCTTTCACGCTAAAATTGCTTAAATGAGTTGAAAAAAAATGGAACATGGGTAGACCATAGCAAGAAAATGACATTGGCTATTTTTCAACACAGACAAAGTCGAGGGTAACAGCTAGTTTTATATAAGACTATGAAATCATAGCCGTATTCGTTTGCACGATTGGAAAAATTATAATTAAGCTGTCACTAGCAGACTCCATATTGATAAAATATTATAATGGTTTTCTTCGATATACAATTTTGTTATAAAATAAAGAGAGAAAAGAACAAAACTATCCCTAGTCTAGTGATTGTAAGCGCTGCGGCTAAGTATAAGGTCCTGGATTCAATTCAGGTCGGGAAAAGTGTTGTTGGATTTATCTGTCCGTTATTTTTCAGTAGTAGCCCAGAATCTGGGTATTTGAACGGCTGATAGCGACAGGCTCGCCTCCTATTACGTGGGACTTCAACAACTAGTGTGTTGGCTTACATGCTATGATACACCACTGTCTAAGCCATCGAAGAAATACAGGCTTTATGTTTTGATGTATGAGAATATTTATAGGGATGTGTGGTGTTACACGAATGAGTAGAAAAGAAAATACATAAGAGGAAGTCTGAGAGTTTTACCGGTAACTGAAAAGTTGTGTGGAAATCTGTCATTGTTTGTCAAATTCAAAGTCAGAAGTCAAAGCATTTATTTTCAATAGGCCCAAAAAAGGCAATTTTGAAAGTCAACAGTTCCATGAAAGTAGAATTGATTCTAGTCGTCCTTCCAAAAGGTAAGATGGCCCCGACCTGAAATAATGTGTGATGATGATGCATGATGTTATGATGTAATATAATAAAGCTTTAAAACATTCTAAGCTAAATTCTAAAGCTTTAAATTCTAACAAGAATAAAGAACAAAATCCATAGACGAAATACGTTCTCTCTAAATTTTAGAGCATGCATTTTCTCCGCAAAAGAATCTATTATAACAAATAGCCTCTTAGGGTTTGCCTCGGAATATTGTTACGTGTATACTTTGCCGTATAATGGTGCTTGGAACCGCCAGACGACGCTTTAGGCTTCAGACACACAATTGATTTTCAGTTAAAAATTTAAGGGTGATTGTTTTGGCTAGTGCCTTTTTTTGCTACAGATTATGTACTTGGCTTCAATTGGGTAAATGTTTCGTAACATTTTCGGAGATAGTTCAAGAAAAATTGGTTTTACTGTCAATGCACGCAAAAAGATAATTTACAAGAATAGTAAGGTAACAACAATATATCTAGGTCTATAATCACAAACACAAAACAGAAATAACCCATACCTACACGTTGTAACTGTGACAAGAAGACTTCCACTCAGCATGATGTTGTGTTTTATATATTTCTAAACTAAGCTATGGATTTTGAAACAGTTTTCTCAAACAGTTAGAAAATATAATAAATTACGAGTTTGTGTGTAATATATAACCCAACTATGTTGGGGTTAGCATCTAGAGTAACCGGAGGAAATTGAATACCAGTATTTTACATGCAGTCACTGCTTATCTGTCCTCCACAACCTAGTTATTGGATAATATTATACCTTGGTAAGATTAGGCTGTGAGAGTTTGGAGCTTCTGACAACCCGTAACGAATGTCAAAGTTCTACGAATGTTAGTCGGGACCAATGGCTTATCGTTCATTCCAAGGCACGGAATGGTCTTGGTATAAAGATGGTCTCCCATCCACGGATCATCCGCGTCAAGTGTAACTTAACCTGATCGATCGAACTGTGTAACTATTATTATTTAGCCACAAATCACTATTAAATTTATTTTAAATATTATCCCTACGTATGACAAAGAAATGTCAATTTGTTTGTGTAATGAAATATCAATGTAAACTTGTGGAGTTGGGGCGGGTCGCTAGCACCCAATAAATAGCAGTAATACATTATTGCATCCGAACACACATACGTGCATTTGTAATTTAGTTAAGGATTGATTTGATTACTCTGAACTTTATAATCAAATCGATAAGGATTTCGGACTAAAAGTAAAATATTTTTACAGATAAACGTAAAATGAAGTTAGTTATTAAAAAGTTGTAATTCAAATTTTTTTATCATTCCATTATAATCTTATTTATTTTATTTATTTATTTAAGGATCGCCAACAAATGTTACATTCAACAATTACACAGATTAGATAACAGCAACATAACATACACTAAATGCACGTTCAATTATAGGCAACCACAGCTTGCACATTGTAATTAAAATCTTACAGATAAAAAAAGTCATTTTAATCAAAACAAGAGAAAACAATAAGCACTAAACAAATCAGTAATTCTTAGAAATGGTATTAAAGAAATGAGTTGGATCAACTTCAAGTGTCTAATTAACTTTTAAGTGCTATAGTATCTCATTTTGTTAAAAAACGTTATTTTTTAATGAAATTTTTGAATCGCCTTCTATTCGCATTATGTGTCAGGAGTTTAGAAGGAATGTTTTCTTCGCGTGTATTTCTAATAATTATATTAAAAGCAATTAAGGAAACATCATCATCATTTCAGCCGAAAGACGTCCACTGCTGAGCATAGGCCAAGGGGAGGTTTGCCATAACCGCTACCCTTGGCAGGCGGGTTGGCGATCGCAGTATGGTGGTAAAATGCATAGATAACACTGCTGCCTATTATCTAGAAAGTCCCTTATTGCCTCTTACGACACCTACGGGAAGAACATGGATGGTGCTATTCTTGATGTTCGGCACTACATGGAACAATAGAACATGGGTAGGTGCATCTACGAACAAAATCACAGGAATCGGACATCTATGTTGTTATCGATTATCGAATAAGCTCACCAACAGGCAGACAAATTTGATTTTAGAAATCTCACCGTTCATTCTAATTATGCGTCACAATGCTAACCAAAATCTCGCTCCGCTCAGCTCCACACGTTCCTCGCTCACACTCTCCATTCAAACAATTCCTCCAACATTCTCCCTTTTATCCTCGCTCATCTCAATCGAGCTGTTATAAAACAGTCTGCCGTTCTCAGACAACATCCTGTGAATTATTGGAAGCCGGTGAAACCCGCCCGCCAATATTCAATGGTACGCCCATTTCAATTTTCTGCCAGTTTTCATAACCGTTACCGTGTAGGAACGTTATTTTCCAGTTAAAATTTAGTTTGCGAAGTGAAAGCCTTTTGGATACTGATTGGAATGAATTAATGTAGACGAGACTTTTATATTTTTCTTTTTGAGAATTTTTTGGTTGAGTTCTATTACGGATTTTGATATTTAAATCACAATTATGACCGCAAATATAGCATTGATGATTGGGGCTCGCAGTATGAATTTTTTATCGTCTGCATGAAAATTGTAACATTTGGGATCATATGCTCATCAAATTATTCCAAAAACAGTATAATAATCTAAATGCTATTTATTATGTCCATTTCTTTTTGTTGGTATCGTAAAAGGCACTTGCTATAGAACTTATTAGAGAATGAGCAACAGCGGTCTCTGTGCATTTTACCACCATACTGCGCTTGCCAACCTGCTTATCAAGCGAGTCAATTATAGCGAACCACTCTTGGGGCGACCTATACCTATGATATATAAAGAATATATGGAAACTGTGACAAGTATATGATACAAAATACACCTTTGTCTCTGATGTTATTCACTAGGATTTCGATACACTTATGCTGACCCTAGTCGTATCCAATTCATACGATCAAAGGTTACATAAAACATTACCAGAATTGCCTAGCTTTAGTACCAATAAATATTGTTAGCAAAATAAAATATATAAAGCCGTGTTCATATAGATATAAATGAATCTAGGTTGCGGTGGGCCACAAATCAAAAATTCATCGTATTGCTATTGTATTTATCAACAGCGCGCGCTTGCGTCAGACGTCTGAACTAACATTTTATTGTATAGTTCTATAGGTTTAACTTCAGATGTTAAAATCTCCGCTGTTTTGTTACGTCATTAGATAATAACTGTTTTGTTTTTCTAAGGTACGATTTCACCAAACTGTATTATTTTATTTTGAGAATAAAATCTCACCGGTCAACTTATGAGGTTGTCGGCTGCTTAGCCGGACTTGCCTGTAGATTAAAAATTAAGGCATCCAGTCACCTGCCAGGATCGCGAAATTTGTTTGAAGGAGATACCTTGGCCCTGGCGTATTGCTAACTGAAGGAACACAGGTGGGTTTTAGTTAGTAAAAGTCTGACTGCCTCCCGCTCCGCCCAGAGCGGGAGACGTCATTTGACGATTACCCAAACGCACAAAAAAGGCATCCAGTCAGGGCGTAAAAACTTAAAACTAGAGTAATACTCGCTAAGGGCACCACCTATAGTGTACGGACCTCAGCTTAGGCTTTAAGCTGAGGTCCGAAGCCCTAAGCTGAGGTTCCAAGCCTTAAGGCATCACTGGACAGCAAGGGACGGGCTGGATCTTAATGATCACCAAGCTGATTTTAGTTTGTTGTTATGGAGATCTAGTGCGTTTGATAGTGTTTCGGTCATACAGTGTAATAACGTAAGATTGGTCGCGATTAAGGCTACTATTGAGAATCGAGAAATACTTATATTTTCGGTGTACATGCCCGTATGTAACATTAATAATTTAAGTGATTTCACCAACTGTTTGGCTGAAATAAATGCAATTGTGGAATGTAATAATGTGGAAAATGTGTTTGTGTTGGGAGATTTCAACGCGCACCCGGGTGAGTTATTTTGTAATGAACTATTAAAGTTTTGTTGTGATTGCAATTTAACCTGTGCTGATATTGACATACTCGGTAGCAGTTCAGACACCTATACGTACATGAGTGACTCACACGGGTGCGTTAGATGGTTAGATCACTACTTGGTAACAAGTGTTACTAAATGTTCAATTTTAAATGTAAATGATAAGAATGATGTTTCTTGGTCTGTCCATTTTCCCCTGGAAATAACGTGTAATTTTAATGTTTTAGTGCCTAAATATAGCAATAATAGAATAGTGCCAAATAAAGTAATTTGGGGAACTAGAAGTTCTGAACAAATACGTCACTACTCTGATCTTTGTCATGAGGCCCTCCGTGATATTGATTTTCCTAGTCAGTTTATGAAATGTAGTGATAAGTTATGTAATAATGAACAACACAGATTACTAATTAACAGTATGTACAAACAAATTGTATCTGTGTTACAGACGGCTGCTATTTCGACCCATAATACATTTGTTAAGTGTAAGAATAAATATGTAGTGGGGTGGAATAAACATGTGAAAGAGGTTCATGCGTGGGCGCGGCTGGGGCTTCAAAGATGGATCTTACATGGTAAACCTGCGTCTGGGGTTGTTTATCAGGAAATGAAAATGTCGAGAAATAGATTCAAATCTAAGTTGAAGTGGTGTCAGAATAATGAAAGCCAGATAAAAATGGATATCATTGCAACCCTTCACGAAGAAAAGAAATTTAGTTCTTTTTGGAAGCAAACTAACTCTTTGAATCCTAAGCCGAGCTTGCCCTCGAACGTGGATGGCTTGTCACTTAATAGTGATATAGCCAACATGTTTGTGAACCATTTTAAAGTCTCTCCGCCTATAACAAATACATCTAAGCAAGGCATTCGGACCCCGTGTGAGGGTGAACCTCATGTAAGATTGAACGTGAAAGATGTAAAAGATGCGTTAAATAGTATGAAACGAGGCAGGTCACCTGGGCACGATGGTTTGAGTGTTGAGCATTTAAGGTCCGCTGGTGTACACCTACCTAGGTTACTCACCTTATTATTTAATTTTTGTGTGGGTCACTCTTACCTGCCTGACGACCTCGTAAAAACTGTCGTAGTTCCCATCGTTAAAAATAAGACAGGTGACTCATCCGACAAAAACAATTATAGGCCTATTTCACTGGGTACAATCATTGGCAAAGTGCTGGACAGCCTGCTTGAGAGACAGTTGAAGATGCATATAAAACTAAGCGACGCGCAGTTTGGTTTTAGAACCGGTTTGTCGACAGAAAGTGCAATCCTGTGTCTCAAGCAGACTGTGCAGTACTACACGGACAGGAAGACACCTGTATATGGTTGTTTTCTGAACCTATCCAGGGCTTTTGACCTAGTGAATTATGACATTCTGTGGCAAAAAATGTCGGATGAAACAGACCTTCCACCTGAGGTGATAAATATATTTAAATGTTGGTACGATAGTCAGATTAACTGTGTTAGGTGGTCAGATGCACATTCGGAGCAGTATGGGCTAGACTGTGGAGTGAGGCAGGGGGGGTTGACTTCACCCACTCTGTTCAACCTGTACATAGACGGGCTGGTCGGTGAGCTGAGTAGCACTATGGTTGGTTGTTCTGTGGATGGTAGAATGATCAACAACATTAGCTATGCTGATGACATGGTGCTGCTCAGCCCATCAATCTGTGGACTGAGGAAGTTGTTGGCCATGTGTGAGAGGTATGCGGAGGCTCATGGCTTGAGGTATAATGCTACTAAGAGTGAGGTGGTAGTTTTCAAAGTACCTAATAATACACCCACGAATATACCACCCGTGACGTTACAAGGAACACCGTTAAAAATCGTCACCCAATTTAAATACCTCGGTCATGTTGTCACGGATTCTCTCACAGATGATCAGGATATAGATAGGGAGCGCAGGGCGTTGGCAGCCCGATGCAATATGCTTGCCCGCAGGTTTGCGCGGTGCTCTGACGACGTAAAATTGACGCTCTTCAGAGCCTACTGCCAGTCATTTTACTCGTGCAACTTGTGGGTTAGGTATACGCAGAAGGCTTACAACGCTCTGCGCGTGCAGTATAATAATGCATTGCGGATATTGCTGGGGCTGCCTCGGTTTTGCAGTGCATCGGGCATGTTTGCGGATGCGCGGATAGATGACTTTCATGCCATTATGCGCAAACGGTGTGCATCGATGTTGCGGCGATTCAGGGGCAGCCCTAACAGTATATTAGCTACACTGGCGGACAAGGTTGATGGTCCGTTTATCAGGCTTTGGGCTGGCAGGCACGTGCGTGCACATATTCACGTACCTAATTAAGGTGTTATTATTTTATTTTATTAAATTTGTGTTTACTAACATAGACTAAGTTCTTACTAACACTATGGATCCCTGGTCTGAAATAAAATGTTGAATTTGAATTTGAATTTAGTTTAACCCTTTATTTATAAATTTCGCTTTAAGATAAAGAGGTTTAAACGTCAAAAAGTGTCGTTAAACAGTCACTAAATATCATTTAACTTTAAGCAACATTCATTAACGTTATTGTCTAATACGACCCTGTTTTACCCAAATTCCGTTAATGTCATGTTAAGCACTTTGATGTCCCATTTGGTATTTTAACAGAATATTGCGTAATTGGCTCCGAGTACAAATTAAACCCGGGTAACTTTTCTGGCACATAAATAATTTAATACCTTTACTGTTACACTAATTATTTTTTATCTGTCTTTAGGATAGGTTGATCCAGCAACTGAGAATTAGGCCCGAATAGTTAGCCTAGAGTTTTTCCAAAGTATGTACGAGCATCTTTTACTCCAACGGTATTCACCTAAATACCAGTATTTATCATGGAGTGACTACCTACCTGACCTCTACAATCATGTACTAACAATTACTTCTGATATATTGTGGCCTAGTAGAGTCAGGGAAAATATTTTCACCATCCATTATGATTTACCAAAAATACTTTCAATACTCAATATCTTTATTACTTTACCATAATGGTGTACTTAGGTGGTAACTATATAATTTAGATCATTATGGACCCTGTAGGGTACATCAAAAAGGTAGGAGAGAGAAGCCGAAGAACGCATCTTAACTTTCATATAACCAAAATCAGGAGATCGCGAATTAAATAGTAACATTTCGCTTAATCTGTTATTTATCTGCAAAATATACATATGTGCATATTTTAGATTATTTTTACTGCTGAATACACAGAAGTAGAAGTGATGCGTGTCTATGTGAGTATGACATATGCATGGCCAATAAATCTAAATGACTTGTCTAATTTATGGACTCATTAAAGGGTGGCGTATTATCGTAATTAACTCTTCGACCTATTTATGATTCAACGATAATGACATGGTTTGGTAGCCATGTCGATTGATAATCATCATGAGATATCCTATTCGACCTATAGGAAGGATTGGAATAATTTAAAATAACCTCAGATAGATTATAGATTCCTCTCGCCGAGAGGAGGACTGTGTCCCAAAAGTGGGAACGGTATAGGCTGATAATGTATGTTTTGTCGGTTACTGAACTTAGCTATGGAAAGTTCAAATCACACATCAAACTAATTGTCCGTATCAAAAAAGCATATTATAAGATAAAAGACTACGTTCAAGACAAGGAAGATTAGCAATAATTCCTTCTGCACATGTGGCTTCCCTGGTAGCTCAGTAACGGTATAACCATGTAAATGTCTAATAACTGTTCCTAAATGACGATGTACAATATTTATTTAATTTTTGTTTTTTACATTCTTCTTTGACATACTCCACTCATTATCTTATAATAATAATAATAATAGTCCACAACTATCACACAACGCCATCTAGTCCCAAGCTAAGCAGAGCTTGTGTTATGGGTACTAGACAACTGATAAACATACTTATATATTTCTAAATACATACATATTATAGATAAATTACACCCAGACACAGAACAAATGATCGTGCTCATCACACAAACAATTGTCCTGGGTGGGAATCGAACCCACGACCTCCGGCATAGCAGTCAGGGTCACTAACCACTAGACCAACAGGCCTGTAAACCCTGTTATACCTTTAAACGAGCAATTCTTGTATATATATATAATCTGAATCTCGGAAACGGCTCCAACGATTTTCATAAAATTTAGTATACAGGGGGTTTCGGGGGCGATAAATCGATCTAGCTAGGATTAATTTTTAGAAAATGTCGTTTATGTGATGTTTTATACGTGTTTTCAATAATCAACATTATCGATAGTAAAGTTAAACATAAATGTATGTTTTTTTGTTTTATTGGAAGAAAAATAACAAAATGTAATTTGTATTTAAATATAATTTCGAAAATACACAATTTACCAAAAAAAAAAAATAATACCGAGCAAAGCTCGGTCATCCAGATATTTTGACATAATATACATACAATTCTAATTTAAACCCTTTATTATTGGTTGTCATGACAATAATGAAGATTTGGTTTAAATATTTTATTTATGAAATAATATAATATTACTGTCGATTCTTATATACTTTGTGAATGTGAGAACGTTTCAGGCCTTGTAGACTGTAGGCAATTTTCCATTTTATTAAGTTCTTGGTACTTGTTGACAGTCCTTCACTGTACTCCCATACCTATTAATACTGTAACTTAAAACTATTGTAAAATTGTTTTTAAATATGTAACCATGCAGTTTCTTGCCGTCTCTTCTTCATAGGAATCTACAATTTGGAATCGTGAACCTAGCTTCTGGTGTTTCATAAGTGCCCAGGTTTATGTGTTTTTCCCGCTTTATATTAGCTTCACTTGTATGTTTGTACGTACCGTGTGGTGCCGGACGTAAAGAATAGCATCACCCCATTTCTTCCCGTGGGTGTCGTAAGAGGCGACTACGGGACTTACTAGAGAATGGGCAGCAGCGTTCTCTATGCATTTTACCACCATACTGCGATCGCCAATCCGCCTGCCAAGCGTGGCGATTATGGCAATGTCCCCCAAATTGGGGGAGGCCTATGTCCAGCAGTGGACGTATTACGGCTGAAATGATGATGATGATGTATGTTTGTATGTTAGTATGTTTATTTGTAACCGACTGCTTATAGCGCGATTTTGACCCACTTTAAACGACCAGATTTCACTCAAACTTTGCACACCTGTCAACGACCAATGACAATGCAATAATTTCATAAATTTGTGCCATTATCCTCACCAGGGTTACCAGGACAGCAAAAAAACTGTCTTCGAAAACTATGCTGACATACGTCACAAACTACGCTGACATACGTCACAAACTGCGCTGACATACGCCTCAAAATTTGAAACACCCTAAAAAATAGAAAATAAATAATAGTTTAAAAAACTAAAAAACACGCTTCCGTCGAAAACCAAACTAAAAAGTAAAAAATAATGGAAAAAAGCGTGGTTTTTAGTTTTTTTAACTATTATTTTTTGACGTATCTAAATTACAGCTGGAAGAAACTCAATAACACTTTGCCCGAGATTGAACTCAGAGCCTCTTGATTAGCAGTAGCACTTGCGACCAATATACCAACAAGACAGTTACATTTTGTTAATATTTTAATTTCCTCTAATTCCCCCAAGCTGTACCTGCAAATTGCATTCACCATTTTGCTTATTTTCGTCAAAAGGTAAGCCCTCATTTCATCCCTAATTAGTTCAAGATGAAGAAGAAAGGTTTTCCTCAAAACCCTGAATATGAAATAGCAAACATTGTAATCCTGTACACCAATTCTATTTACACTGTATTACTTTACCACCCACCTAAGTACTTTAAGGCCTTTTGTACACGGCACGGTCTTTCTGATGCAGCGTGTAAAAAAAGAGTAAGAGAGTGTGTGTTGTGTGTGAGTTAGAGTAAGTAAAGTATTAAACGAATAATCAACGCCGTAGAAAAACTTTTCTACCTACAAGCCTCTATAGTAACCGTGGCCCTGGCATATGTGCAACTGAAGGAACACGGATGGGTTTAAGTCAGTAAAAGTCAGAGACGTCATTTAATGATTTCCTACCCACAAAAAAGCGGATCTATAATGAACCATACAACACTGACGACGGTTGCTATGTACACGGTGTAGAAATCGAGCCGTAGAAAAAACGTTTAAGTC
This sequence comes from Aporophyla lueneburgensis, assembly GCA_932294355.1. Taxonomy (NCBI): domain Eukaryota; kingdom Metazoa; phylum Arthropoda; class Insecta; order Lepidoptera; family Noctuidae; genus Aporophyla; species Aporophyla lueneburgensis. The sequence goes on along the minus strand of OW028745.1, from coordinate 23,169,897 downwards.
AACAAGTTTCTATATTGAACCATACAATACTGACAACCGCACAAAAAACGTATGTGTACAAAGGGCCTACTAGCACCAAAATCCTGAGTAGGTCTGCCTAAAGACCGGGAGTCGGCCTTGTGCAAATATCCTACTATTTTTCCGTGAAAATCCGACCCATTTGGTTTTCCGCCATAGCGTGTATTATAAAATAACCTTCCTGGTGTTGTTGAGATTCCGTAGATTAAAAATTAAAACAACATTAAGCTATGCACAGATCAAGAAGAGACTGTTTAACTGTTTTGTTTGCCATAGTACCCCAGTATGGAAATAATGATGGTGCGCATTATACCGCACTTCTTTTTCTTCTCGTGATGGAAAGAAATATATGAAAGTACGAAGAAAATGTAATTCAGCTAATATTTGACCAAGAATACTCTCGGCCGACATTTGTGATCACCTTATACTAATATCTATAATTAATATTATACAGCTGAAGTGTTTGTTTGATCATCATCATCATCAGCCTATAATTTTCCCACTGCTGGGACACAGGCCTCCTCTCGGTGAGAGGGAGTGGGCCATAATCCACCACGCGGGCCCAGTGCGGCTTGGTAGATGTCACATGTGTTCGAATTTTTGGTTCTAAGACATGCCGGTTTCCTCACGATGTTTTCCTTCACCGTTTTGGGAGCAGTGGCGATGAATTAATTTACACAAAGTAATGCACCTGCTTGGGTTTGAACTCACGACCTACTGTTCGTAAGTCGCGGCCGTTACCACTGGGCCACCGCTGCTCCTTTTGATTGGTGTTTGTTTGGTAGAAAGTGCTAATCTCAGGCACTTCTGATTCAAATTTAAAAGTTAATTTAGTTTTATCTAGACAATTTATCGAGGGAAATATTCACACTTGGAAAAATGTCACGAATACGAGGTACTCGCATAGACAAGTGATTTGATCCGACGGGGTGGATCAATTGAGCAAGAAATTTCACGCGGATGAAATCGCGGGAAGAGGCTTGTTATTCTTGTATAATTTAAAAGAACAACGAGGTCACATAGTCAGACACGAAAAACGACTTTAATTTATTACATGTAACTATTTAGAAGCTAAAAGTTATGATTCAAAGTAAAACATTTCTTACTATAGCTGAGTACTCTAAATACTCCTCTCACACTTTACCGGTTTCTGTACTCGTGTAAATATTAGAGGGGATTTCAAATATTTTATCGCGGCCACGCTCAAACAGGGTTGAAAGCATTACGCTGTAAGATACACGCTGTCGGAACGTGATGTCTTCATAACAAGCTTATTGTTTTTGGAGGGGGGAAGGAGTGAAAATATTTGATATGTACGCGTGGCTTGCAATTTAGCTTAGGCTCGTGTTAAAGATTCTTGTATTATTCATATTTGTGAAACTGGGACTATGCGTTAGAGGTCGTGACGGAAGGCTTTGCAGAATCAAGGCTGTTCAGGGATTTTATCTGGGTCAATTTCTTAAGGATAAAAAGTGGAAGAAATTGTAAATGGTATCATGTTACATCAGGACAAAAAACAGTCGGTTATATTTTAAAATTAAGGCACGTGTATGTATATTCGTCAAAAGTGTGTTAAAAATCCCGTCACTGATTTGCTGGATTCTTTTTCTTCTCTTTCGATCGTTATTTCTCCTAACAAAGTGTATTATATTTACATGTATGTATCTATGTAATCATCTACTTACCTCGTCTTTTCCCAACTGTTTTTGGGGTAGATTTCCAGTTTTATGGGATGCAGCTGAATATCTTGTATGTGTATATTTATGTTTTAGTACTTATTCTGGTATTTTATAGTTATTTCCAATCTATCTATTTCAGTCCCCTATGTTATACCTGCCATGTATTGTCTCTGCATTACCCTAAGGTTGACTGGTAGAAAATACCTCAGGTATTAAGTTCGCCTATGTGCACTATTTTTTACTTATGCACAAAGTTTAAATAAATAAGGTGGCTGTAAACATGACTACACATAACTTCTAAGATAATGTATGTTTTGTAAACTGTTAAGTATTTACAAGACTAAATGCTACTTATTCTCTTAGTCTTATCTCAATTTATTTGGGGTCGGAGTAACATGTCTTCTTCATACTTCTGTATTAATCTTTGATTACACTAGTCCACAAAAATGGGTCAAAACTACCGGCCTATGTCGGTTCTTTCGATAATGTCTAAAATTGTAGAAAAAGCCGAATTCTAAGCTAATTAGCTTTTTAGAACGCAAAAAGGTATTTTCGGATGCCCAGTTTGGATTTTGGTCAGGAAAAAGCACTGAAGACGCTGTCGGACAACTTGTGGATCACGTTACATCCCAATTGGATGGCCAAAAAAAGTGCATCGGCATTTTCTTTGACCTAGCCAAGGCTTTCGACACAGATCAATGATGTTCTATTACATTATAATTCGTACATAAGTCGAAGCCGACAGAACTAGGCCACCGCTGGTCCAGCCTACAGGAATTTGCCTTATTGCCTAATGATACTGGACATTAACATCAATATTTAGCAAAAAATATCCAATGCTAGAGATATGCCTAACAATACTTATCTACGTATCAAGTGATACATATTTTAGTACGAAGATAAAACGAAATCTATTATTTTTCTCTAAAAATATCCGCCCAAACATCTGTACTTATAAAGTGGTACAAAACCGTTCACTATTAGAAATTGGCTTAGGCCTAATTATCTTAGGCCTTACAGGACTAACCTACTGATACACATTTTAGTACCAACATAAAACGAAATCTACCATTTTTCTAAAAAATACCGATCAAACATCTGCACTTAAAAAGTAGTACAGTGAGGTGAAATTAAGCGGACAAGCAAGGGTCGAATTTTGTCGAGCACACATATACAAGGGTTGGGTCGAAACCCAATTAATTCCTTGGGCACCTCGGGCCCGAACAAGTTTTTACTTGCCCCGGAGCTCTGAACGAAACTCAATCTCCACGATATATCGGTCTAATGACTCAAGTATTTTTGGGCTAAAGGACCGGCGAAAAGGAGGCTGTTTTAAAATTGCGTCGTAAGATGTTTTTTTTTGTGGGTAAAAGGGATTACTTTAAGAAGTTGGGCGGTAATATCTTCGTTTGTGAATCATACCTACTGGATTTCGGTAATCCGATTGCGGGATGTTGTTAAGGCAACGACTCGTTTTTATAGCGGTTTTTTTTGGTGAATCTAGGTGAACTGTGTAAATTTTAATCGCTTGAATACTTTCATTTAAAAAAAGATCTTCACTGACAGACTGACGGACAACAAAGTGATTCTACAAATGTTCTATTATATATATAATAACAACTTAGTTTCTGTCTGAAATTCTCATAGATAATTTAAATTTGAGGCCCTTAGTCTAGAATGATAGTAGAAATTAGTAATTCATCTGCCAGTTGTATATCTAGATTAAAAAACAACAAAAAATTAAATAAAATGAATCTATTTTTTTCCTTCATAATCTTAATCCGTCGACCGCGAAGTATAAAACAGAAATGACCCAAAAATGTACGTAATTTCTGTGCATACATTCCAGCAAAAATTTTGGTGTCAACATACTTTTTTCTGACGTCACCTTACGTTTCTTTTGTTCTCAAAAACATACGGCATAATTAAAATTTTAACCCGTCAACTACGCTTAGAAAAAACCTCTCTCGGCGAGATGGGTCGGTGCCCAACGGAGTGTCGTGATATTTTAATTCTGACCCCAAATTGCTCGGCCGTTTCGACCTAATTGCCCCGTGTAATTTCACAGCTTTATAAGGGTTAATTTAATTTATCCGACAATACACTGTGTTGGCATGATTGCCATGAAAATTTTAAATATTAAACTTGCTTAGAACCGGTGATATATGATTAGGTTTATTTAAGATAACATTTTTTTGTAGTGTTAATTTCTAAGAAGAAATCAATTAATATGCTAGAAATCAAATTAATTTTCATTGCAAAGATGACCGATGACCTTGTGAAGGCCGCAGGAATCCACTGGATGCGGAAAGCACAAAACAGGTCGAAGTGGCGGAGCTTGGGGGAAGCTTATGTCCAGCAGTGGACGTCTTTCGGCTGAAATGATGATGATGATATGGACAAACGACCTATGCTAGCAAAACTATAATTAAATTAACAGTATAATCATTATCTGCCTAGCCTTTCCAATTGCAGTCGGCTTCCAGTCTAAGGCCTAAAACATACACAAGCGACGTAAGGCACCAGGCGTGGAACAGGCGTGGCGCTGGCGTACGCTGCTTCAAAACGATTTCATACAAAATGTATGCAGACGACGTTTTTGAATTATACTGAAGCGACGCGGCGCAGACACGCCGTTTCGTTGCCTACGCCGCGTACCACTATTTTACATGGAGTGACTTTTGACGTTCAAAAAGTGCTGACTCTCAGCCTAAATAAATGACTTTTGATTTTGATTTTGATTTTTGCCTTTCTGACCTCCTCAACTCAGTTACTGGGTAATACGATACCGATAAGAATCGTTGTTAGACTTTCGGGCTTCTGACGACCCGTAACGACTGTCTAAGATCTACGAAAGACAGCCTTGACCAACGGCTTAACGTGTTTTCCGAGGCACGGAAAGTAGGTCTTGGTATTTAAAGATGGTCACCCATCCACAGACCAACCGCAGCAAGTGTAGCTTAACCTGAACGATCAACCCGTGCGGCTGTTATTACTTAGCCACAAGCCCTTTAAGTAATAGTATAATATAGACTGGAATAAATGAGCAACAGAGATAGCAAACAATGATAAGATTAATACCACTAACACTAGATATACCAAGGAACTTCAGTCGTATTTAGTTTGAATAACAATTAGTCGCCGTCCTAAGTGACTGAATGGGACATCTCCTGACTTAATGCCAGTTTCTCAAACACATTCAAGGAACTAATCTTATACCCATTAGAGTAAACCGATAGTGTAAGTGATAGTTACTACAAAATTGTTTACAGTTCCTAGCGTCCGCTCAGCTTCCGTAGCTCTTCGTAGCACTTCCCCGAGCTACGCCGTAGCGTGGTGCTACGATCGAGTTCGTTTAAAACTTAGTGTGCTTTGCTAATTATTTATTAAGTTAGGTTATTTATTGTACAAGTTCATACATTCAATTTCTAAAATTAGTTTCAAATGGAGCGAAATGAACTCTGGGACGTAGTTACATAACACAGTGTAACTAAATTTATGTTGAATTTGCTAACAAATATTAACTCATACTAATTGTAGAACATTTTCGTTGAATCAACTACGCTTTTAATCGGAATCAGTTAATCTACGAACAGTTTATCCAATTCAAAAGCTATTAATATTTTTATTGACGGTTACTATTAAATTAATCTTTGTTGATTGATGAATCAGTATCACACGGTCTATTTTCGTGATCATTTTATATTGTGTTTATATTTGAATGGCCTGTTAGTCTAGTGGTTAGTGACCCTGACTACTAAGACTGAGGTCGTGGGTTCGATTACCACGCAGGAAAAATCTTTGTGTGATGAGCACAATCATTTGTTCTGTGTCTGGGTGTAATTTATCTATAATATGTTTGTATTTAGAAATATATAAATATGTTTATCAGTTGTCTGGCTGCCATAGTACAGGCTCTGCCTAGTTTGGGATCAGATAACGGTGTGTTGTCCTAAGATATTATTATGATTATTCACCTTTCCACAGATATTAAAGTAAATGTATTATAACAGAAGAGAAAAAAGAATTTACTGGTGAATTGCTGACCTCCATTAAAACTTTCAATCATAGAGTCTAGAAATACTGATATTCCTTAGTTCTCCACTTTGGTTCCTTTGCCAAAGATCCCTTTTAAAAACGTTATGTGGCTTATAAATATTGAATGTAGAATCTCTGGAAAATAACCTTTTATTTTCCAGAAGATATTAATTTCAATTTCTGGTTAATCAACTTAGAGAGTTTCAATATTAATTTCTGGTTAATCAACTTAGAGATTATAACATAACAGCACATAAAATGACGCCTGTTAAGTCCAGGGCTGTTTTTTTTTTCTGTGTGGGAAATTATCAAATGACGTCACCCGCTCTGGGTGGAGCGGAAGGGCGTGTCAGACTTTTAGTGACTAAAACCCACCCGTGTTCCTTCAGTTGCCTATATGCCAGGGCCACGGTATCTCATTCAAACAAATCTCGCGACCCTGGCAGGAAGTTAAGGGTTAGGTTTGGATAGTTATTACATCAGTAGATTTTGCCAGTTATGTTTAAATCCCATGTAATAGAGGGTGAGCCATCCACCGGGCACAAATCTAGTTTTTGGGTTGATACTCGAGAATTCTTAAAGAATATACACAATAACTACACAAACTGACAGCACTCCTATTCTCACTCCGAAAAACTCACACACATACACGGACACACACACACACCTCACCACACTTCTCACAAACGCACACACTAAAATTATGTATGAAGAGTTATTATTGCCAATATTTTATACATTTTTTTATTGTTTTTACTCATTGTTTTGTTATATATTTTCGTGTCCTACTGATTGATGTTTGATTTGTTAATAATTACCGTGTACGGTCTTTTTGGATATAACGAAATGTACAACTCTGATCCCCAAGATACAGACTAACGTCTAGTTTGGGGATTACCGTTCATGTTGCAATGTATGATGTACTTGAATATTATTAATAAACATTAATAAACATCTGTCGCTTACCATTAAATAACTAGAATTATTAAAAAAAAAAAAACTTACACTTTACTCTACCTGGGAATTGAACTCAATACGTCATGCTCAGTATTTTATTTTCATTGTTCAACTAGCTTCCTCTTGAATCACTCTATCTATCAAAAACACCGCTTCTAAATCTGTTGCGTAGTTTTAAAGAGCTAAGCATACATAGGGACAGATAGAGGAAAGCGACTTTGTCTTATACTATGTAGTGATAATACTTCAAATGAATAATGTCTGAATCGCCTATTTCTTCAAATTGAAACAATTATCTCTTATTTGCCCACTCAAGCTTGCGTTCGTCGAGACATAAACATAGGGACTCATGGCTCTAGAAAACCGAGCTGAATTAACTCCAATTCCTTTCAATTACTCTTGGCTTGAGATCACGGTTTAACATGAGAATTCTTGAGAATTCCCCGTTTTTATATCACGTAAATAAAATCCAGTAAATTATGTTGAATCGGTAATAAATTGAAGATAGTCTTTGAATAGAGGTTTATTTACTTATTTCTGATTAATTTATGACCTATCGATGATAGAGTTAAACTGAAGTCATTCTGAATGTGTACTTAAACTACAAAGCTTAACTATATAAAAAAATGGATGAAAATGTTTTTTGTTATGTATTTTTTTGGTGTACAATATAGAATATATAAATAAATAACAATGATGAATGTGATGTGAGCGATAACGTTTCAGTGCCATAGATCATCGGCGCTAATGTACCTAAACTTCACTTTTATTCCCACGAAAAAATAATACAGACATGCCTTTTAGAATCCCGGATCCTGGAATCGTTTGAAATTCCTGAGATTGCTAAAATGTTACGTGCATACAAAATATAGTAAGAACTCGTGAAAATGAAAAATTATCGTTGAAAAATGCTTACATACTTATTCGAACTTTTAAGATGGCTGTTCTTTATTAAACACTCATTGTATTTATTATTTTATTTAAAAAACCGATTCTAATGGAACTTCTAATTTACAATGAATGTTTTCATGAGAACCGGTTTATTTTTATTGATATTCCATTTGTTTTGAACAAAATAAAGATACTAAATCAAAATAACCACTGCTATAGTTTCATTAAGTTTTTTCAATAGTTATTTTTACAAAATTGTTTATCCCAGGAACCCAGGATTATTTATTTATTCAGAAAGGAATGTCCACATTATTATTTCGAGGGAAGAAGTTTAGGTAGCCACTTGACAGTCCTTGGCAACTTTAGTTGCCAGTGTCAAATTACGCGGCACGGTCCCGATTTTTCGGATTTGTTGATACCATGAGAACAAATTGAACAAAGCGTCTATTTCTATGTCACTCTAACAAACCAAGGAATGCCTGTGTGCGAACAGTACCATACTTTTAGTGAAAGTTATAGCGAAAAAAATGCCGGAACGTCAGACTTGGTACACAGCTGTCGTGTTGTTGTGAGTGCGAAGTGTTTGTGTCGTTTTTTGGATATTTATCGTGTCATAAGTACTTAAATTATGTACTAAAATGATCTTTAAGATTTGGGCTTTGTGTTAATGTTGTAAGATTATAACAATAAATAATATACTATCGTTATAAGTTGATTGAAAAATTATAAACAAACTGATGTTTCCAGTGGGCGACATTCGTGTGTAATATTACTTCACAATTCACAAAATAAGATTATTTGAAGTGTTATTTATTTACTACAATACAGTTAAATAAATATTTTACATTCATAGCAGATTGCATCATTTTTGAACGAGTATGTTAGATTTTAAGCACGATCGATTTACGATCCCCGATAAAAATTAGGGTCGATGGTGTCTTTTGTTTGGATAGATTTGACTTTATATTATTACCGAAACTAATGATTTTGATACCACCAGATTGAAGAATTAGTCTAGTTTTTAATAAAATAGTTTAATTACAGACATGATATATTTGTGGTATTATCAACATAAATATAATATTTGTCTATAAAAAATAGTCAGAATGGTTCTTTCAAGTTAAAAATACCATCTATTTTATAGATTTTGGCTGTTATTCTTAACATTCCCAATTTTTTTATTAAATGAGCTTTCCAATCGTAGCTTTTATTTTGACAAAGTTTATGTAGTTTGTGAGATATAAAAATTTCTTGTCGCGACGGCGTCCGGCGATATGCGACTGAATCGTGTCCCGCGGCCGCGGACTGTCAAGTGGGTAGGTAAGCACGCAATTATCTGATCACTGGTCATCATTTACAACAGCCACTAGTCAAAAAATTTCATGTTGACACGCTGCATTATTTCAGACGAGAATATATTGCGTAACTTCCCGAAATTCCTCATTAATATTGGCAATTTAAAACAAAGTCTGTTTCAACATTACTTTAGTTCTTTTGGTAAACAAAATAGTATAAGTTGTTCAGCAATTATTTATTCTGTTCATCGTTTTTTTCTATTTTAATAATGGTTGTAAACACGCACGTGTATTAGCTGACTTATTATAGAGAAAATTACAATGATAATGACATACACGCTTTTTGTATTAATTGTTAATGTTTCTTTGTTTTTATGAATTTAGATACTATCCTGATTTGTATATTCCCTGATAGATTACGAACGGCCTAAATCGGTGGGCATGGAAGCATGAAATGTTTAAAGGAAGCGTCATGGTCTAAAGGGATTAGTAAGGGATGAAATTGTGTATACAACTTTTGCCAATGAGAAATCCCATCGGGTATCATTTGGCTTACACATTATTTTTTTGTTGTTGTTCTTTTTATCAACACACTTCGTTCGCAACACATAATTTTTTGTATAATCTCTGTTCTACTTTAATTAAATATTGGTGTATTTTCTTTTTCCATGTGGTGCTGGACGTAAGGAATAGCACCTCTCTATTTTTTCCCGTGGCTGTCGTAAGAAGCAACTAAGGGACTTACTACAGAATGAGCAGCGTTCTCTATTCGTTTGACCACCATACTGCAATAGCCAATCCGACTGCTAAGCGTGGCGATTATGGCAAACTCCCCTAAATTTGAGGCCTACGCCCAGCGGTGGACGCCTTTTGGCTGAAATGATGACGATGATGAATGGTGCGTTTGGAGGAGGCCTTTGCTTCGCAGTGTTGGCTAATAAAAAATAAATGACGCGTGACAAATATCTAAATTATTCTATAGACAATTACGTTGAAAATGACATATGTACACGCTGTCCGAATAAATTCCCAAAGCTTTTGTTATTTTTCCTGATTTTTCTAATGAATATTTAATGCACATCTGATAGAAGCTATTCTGTACGTATTAGAATTTATTTTTTATTTATATACCGACAACCTCAAAAAGGTGGCTGGGACAGACTAGATGCGGAAGGCGGAGGATAGGGTGTTATGGGAGAGGCACTGGGCTATCGACCAATAAAAAGGTATGATTCATACTGCCGGATTTACACGGTGCATTTTTTTACAACCTATGGCATATCATAAATTGCAACAGTGAAAGTTGCACTGTCTAAACAGTGTTCAGACGATGCAAGTCATGTGTGGCTTTAGTTATTTTGTATGCCGTAGGCAAAAAACTATCATCTTGTAAATAGAGCTACACTGCCGTTGTAACGCTGCGGTAACGCGACGTTATCGCCGCGTCTATGCTTTGATTTTATTTTGCTCATTATCATCTCCTACGAACAAGAACAATACCTTTTTAAGCTTCAATGTTCTTATTCCAAACGCTTGTTCATATTTTCTTATGCGGATGTCAAGATTTTTTGCATATGATTAAAGTTCATATTCGTATAAATTACGTTCTTAAGCCACTGTTTGATAAAAAGACGCATCTTTGGAGACACCACGGCATTATCAGAACCAAACATGAAAGCACCGTACAACGAGCAAAATTACATAAAGTTCGAATTCCAAACCTAAAATTATTTGCTTGTTTTTGCTTATTTGACATAGCTGAGCAAAAGCCGCCTCTTTTTCTCATACCGAATTTCTCTGTCTTGTGCACTCTCTGCCCATGTTGGCCCCGCAAACCTTAACAGATCATCATACCACCTTCGACACATTACATTACGCAAGAAAAAACAAACTGAAAAGTATTTAACTTATGTTCATTAAAGTCTATTTTGCGGGGGCTAAGCAATTTCCAAAAATATTAATAGAAAGATCTTTCACATAAAAAATACGTAACAGAGTTTTTCCAATATAAAATAGAAACATATTTCTCAGCTAAACGCCTAGCTAATTTAAATTAATCACAAAAGATTACGATAAAGCACAACAATGACTTTAAGTGGTCCGGTAATGGCTTAACAAATCGTTATTACTATCAGGAATAATAACTTCCAGCTAAACAGCGCTGAATTATGAAGTAATGAATATTATTCATAATTTGATAGCGTACTACATTTATGCGGTAATCGCTTACCAGATTTCTTGGCAATCTAGAGGACTTTAATTTCTCTGGATTCCTAAAGTGGCCGCATTTGTATGTTCCGATTTGCTAGATTAAATCAACTTATGTACTTACAGGGTAGCATGAAATCAGCTGAATGAAGTTGCCAAGTAACGAGCTGAATGGCATGCAATTGGAGAGGCCTATGTTCAGCAGTGGACTGCAGAAGGCTGGAGATGATGATGATGATGGAATCACACATAATTTTGTGTCCGTGCACCGCACTGATATGAAATGTCTTTGCGCGTCATAAGCAAGCAAATCTCCACCGCGTCCATTCATTCGTCGATAGTACGTTCTTTCATACATTCATACGTTCTTCATTCCTAAAGCAGACATCGTGTCGTTAGCTTGTGAAACCATCATTTTAAAGGAAAATAATATTAAACGCATTAAAAGTTGGAGTCAGATTATATTCATCGAACCCTGGGTCGAATCATTCTGTTCACGTTCCCCTGCGTTTAAATTTTTCGTCGGTTAAAATGTATACAGTAGGATCCCTTACTGTATACATTTTAACCGACGAAAAATTTAGCTCTAGCATCATGAATTCATGGTTTCAGTATGCGTAGGAAGTTAAAGACTTAAAACGAATGTACACACAATAATGGTAGTTAACGGCAAATTTCCCGGCTACCACGTTTGTGTAGCCATACAAGATCTTCTGGCTGACGGTTCTTTAGGAAGGGGAAACTAGAATCAATTGTATTTTCATGTAACAGTTGACGTTCAAAAGTGCCTTTTTTGGGCTTAATTGAAATAAATGCATTGACTTTGACTTTGATGGTTTGCATTAGCTTTCATTTCTAAATATGGGATGCCGCTGCTTATCCACTGACCTAGTGGTTTTGACTTGGCCCCAGCAACAAAATTTTTTTTCATCATCATCTGCTTAGATGTTGAGGTCGTATTCCTTTTTTTTTTCGTGGAGAAATGCTCATGCATACTGCACTACCACGAGGAAATAGCGCAGTTATGTGGAACTCCAACCCACTAAAACTCCACGGTGTCCTCCTACACCGCTTATAGCGGGAACACGGGCATGAAATAACTCTTCCGTGAACCTGCCGCGGCTGCCCGTCGCCGGACCCACCTTTGGGGATACCTCATTCACGGCGCGCATGAACATATAACACTCGGAAACCACCCCGGGGACCAATAAGCACGTGGGCGCCAGACGACCCCGTGAATGGCACCCTTGGCGAGGTCGTATTCTAGTCCAACTAAATGTAGCTGGAGCAACTGCCTATCTGACCTCCAAAACCCATTTAATCGACAATACGATACCTCTTGATACTTTTGGGCATATGACAACCCATAACAATTGTCAAAAACCAGGGAATGACAGCCCGTTCCAACGGCTTAGAGTGCTTTCCGGGGCAAAAAGCGGCCTTGGTATGTAATGATGAACGTCTATCCATGGACAAACCGCGGCAAGCGTAGCTTAACCTAATCGATTGTCTCCTGGCTGGTATTACTTAGCCATATGCACCTCGTCAATTCAAGCGTATTTTTTTTAAATAGTATCTTTAAACGCTTTTATTTAAGGGCATTCATTTACGAACTATAATTGACGCTAATCAAAACAAACAAAGAACAGCTTAACCAACTAGTGCTCTGACTATGTAACACCAGTATCCGCTTGCAGAAAGACGCGGTCTTGATCCCGTATGGAGCAAAGATCTGCATGTCCTACTTTTGTTCTGTCTCAATGTATGTGCATTCGATTTGTGTGTGTAATGCGACTGTCCCATCGCCGACGATAAGCGACAAGCGAGTAGAGCTAGTAACTAGAAATGAGTAGGCGAGTGACAAGAAACCTGTGTGTAATTTGGCTTATTTTGTCGCTGGGTTATCTAATAGCGGGTGCCCGAGTGCAATGGGCAATTACGCACACCATACTCGGTCAGAGTAAATGTACTAAGAAAAGGTCTCTCAGTGAGTGTTCAGCCACTCCGGCTAGTCCAGGGATAGCACAGCCGTGTCCTCGTGGAGGCGATCGGCGGTGGCGATTTCTCGCGTCCGGCCTTGGTCCAGGCTATGGTACGGAGCGAGGGAGCCATCACATTCTTCTGCGATGCGGTAAGACTCGCGAAAGAGGGATACACCATTTGATGATTTACCAACAAAAAAAAAAAAAAATTACTACCCGTGTTTAGGCAGTCTAAATAGTCAGTGATCTACTATTAATATATTATGTATCTATATTACTTAACGTGACCTACATCACATTACCCGTCATCCCCACCGTCATCTATATCTGTGTTGAGCTACACGATTACTGATCATTTCACTCTTTCTCACGTGATCTGACCTAGATCATTTCTGCACTTTATAAAAGAGACTTGGACCATTTTCGAAGTTATTTTCTTTGGTTCTTTGACCTTTCACGTATTTTTTTTTCTTTCCTTTCCTTTTTTTAAGAGTTTTTTTCGGGGATACTCAGATAAGAAATGTTGACTGCCCTCTAGCTTGTTATTTTTTTTTTTAGAATAAGATATATACATTACAGCCATTTTACAGACTAAATAATTTCTTATGGTACGTTTCTTAAGCAACAATATTTATTTTCTCTCTATCATTACAGGTTCACTTAACGCAATAAATGCATCTACCTAAAATAATTGTTCAATAATTACACCATGCTGGGGCGGCTGCTGCTGGTGCAGAAAATCTCAAACGGCGCAAATATAACAACCTTATTGGGAGTTATATTTGAGCCATTTGGGGTTGAAACACTAGGGCCGTGGGGTCCGCGTGCTCATCGAGTATTCCGGGACATCGCCAAGCAGTTGGTTGACTCTTCATGTGACCAGAGGGCTTGCTTATTTTTAGGTCAAAGAATCAGCATTGCCATCCAACGTGGCAACGCTGCCAGCCTTCTGGGCACTTTTCCCACTGACAGTGATGCGGACGAATTCTTTGATGCCCAGTGAGCTCTTCCCATTTTTTTTTTACCTTTATTTAATTGTATACATATAATATATTTATTTTAGTGTTACTTTGTAGATTATATTTAAGCTATGGATATTGAATAAATAATTATGTGATCTAATAATATTACACCTATAACTTATTAATACAATATCGTTGATGCTAGTCGCTTCTTCGTGGTAGTGGGACTATGCCTTATGTGCCGCGTTCCGGGTGCTATGATTCGGTGCTTGAAATGCGACTGATTAAGTCGTGATTATGGATGTGACTTTGCAATGGGAATGAATTAGAGAACGTTTGTGGTGCTGAGGTTCTGAATTTGAATGTGAGATATTTTTTAACTGCGGGCGATGCTATGTGTACTGTATGGATTATCTCATGACATAATATAGGCAGCGTCATAAATATCAGGACGAACAGACTGTTCAAAATGATCTCCAAAACGAAGAAAATTAAACTTTATCACGTTTGGAGAAAGATTACACACAGAGATTGACAGTTGTCGTGTACTGTCTTAATTCTGAAACATTATTTGTGTCGTTTACTCAATATTAAATCTTCATAGTTGTTGGGACCATTTTGAACATTCTGTTCGTCCCGATATTGAAGGGCTTGTGGCTAAGTTACAACAGCCGCACGGGTCGATTGTTCAGGTTAAGCTACGTTTGCCGCGGTTGCTCCGTGGATCGGTGACCATCTTTACGTACCAAGACCCTTCCGTGCCTCGGAAAGCACGTTAAATCGTTGGTTCCGGCTGTCTTTCATAGATCTTAGACAGTCGTTACGGGTCGTCAGAAGCCCGAAAGTCTTACAACCAGTCTTACCAAGGGGTATCGTATTACCCAGTAATTGGATTGTGAAGGTCAAGTAGGCAGTAGTTCCATGTAAAATACTGGTACTCAGCTACATCCGTTCAGACTGGAAGCCACCCCAACATAATTGGGAAAAAGGCTAGACAGATGATAATGATGTTCGTACCGATATTATTGACGCTGATTGTAGCTTTGATGGAATTTCTAATAAATGATTTTATTTCTCAATCTCTCTCACACAAGCACACACACCCATCCCAACTTTTACCCACACACACTCACTGTCGTACAAGTGCTTCAATGCTCGCATGATTTCAAGATTGTTTAAATTTTATTGCATATTTGTCAATGTTACAAAAATGGGAGAAGACACAGATTCCTGGAATATAGGTTACAATGTAGCGCAGGAGTCAGGGCTTTAATTTATAAATACTAGTGATCGCCCATTGGTCGAAATTCGACCGTACTTCATTTGAATAGAAATAAATTATTAAATTAAAAAATATAGATAATAATAAATATAAAAAAATTATATGGTTATATTTGACTTTCAATAACACTATAGACAAATTGTTGACGCTGTACTACTATGGAGAGGGTTCGCTGGTGGGATGGTGATGGCCAGGACCAGGACGTAGGTGTAATGAGTAAATAATACTTCTTCAGGACTCTCTTTTTTATTTTCTTAATACTTCTTAACTGCTGGATATGGAACAATATAGAATGAATTATCACAGAAATTTGTTCTGTTTTTATAGATTTTTCCCTATTATTTTTAATTAATTAAGACGGTTCCATATGTCATAATTATAACCAGCCTGTACAATCTATGACCAGCCTGTACAATCGTGAGGCATAAAATCTCTACAGTTTGCACACGACACTAAGTTTTGTATGGGAAACATACTAATGCCATACTTGACACTCCCCATAAAACCCCAAAAAATATTTCTTATAAATCTAAACTAAATTCCTATAGTCGCTAATACAAATAATATTAAAGACAAATTCTCGATATGATCATAGATTTTAAAAATGAAATAGATTATATGTCTATAAAATTAATTTATTACCTATGGTTATACTTGACATTCAGTAAGACTATAGACACAAAATCAGGCTTACCAACTTAGGGGTTTTCCCAAATTTAGGGGGTAAATAAGAGGATTGAGATTTTTTAGGGGCGTTCCATTTTTAGGGGTATTCTTAGGGATTTTTTGCCATCTTACATTTCTCATTTTGTTTTTGATTACAATAAAAGTATTAGCGACTTCTAGTACGGTTCATCGATACTAAGAATGCAGAGTGAATGATTAACAAATGTCGCGTAATAAATATAGACAAATATTACTACTGTGTGCCGGTCTATGATTACTGAACATTCGTTGGTTATTTCCATTACAATTTTTTAACGGATTTTTTTAGTAATTGTAGCAATTTTAGGGGTTTTTAACTTAAACTTTAGGGGTAAATTTTTCTGGGTGTTGGTAACACTGCACAAAATAATAAAGACAGATTTGGACCATAAACAAAAGAATATCTATGCATGTGTGTATTAGATACACGATAGTGAACAGTAGTGTGTGTAACGTGTTATTTATTGAAAATAATGTATTTTAACGCATAATTTAAAAAATATTAGCATTCGTCACTTCTTCTCTGTATAAACTATAAGTGTGCGAAATTTCATACTCCTCCGTCCGCCCAATTTTCGTAAAAAGGGATCCGAAGTTTTCGCTTCACGTATTAATATATAGATAAGACTGTTTTTATGTCTATAAAATTTAATTTAATTTCATTATTTATTATTTCTGTATGTAGGTTTGAACAAAAACTTTAACATATTAATGTTCATAAATAGAAAGATATACAACTGTGTCTTAACATTATCAAATATTTGTACAAATTGATGTATATGTTGAAGGTCACTAAATTAGGATCATCGTCTTCCAGTTTACCGAGCCGGGCTAAATATCGGTATTTTATTCGAATCAACTGCCATCTGACCTCATTCCGAATTTCCGATATCTTTAGCATAAATTGATTATCTTAATTTCTAATTTTTTTACTACCATCTGGATACAGTTTTCAAGTATCGTGCTTTGAGTGGAAAATAAAAGTAAACGACATGTCAAAAATAGTCACTTAACACCCATTTAAAAACAAATCGTGAAAACTGCTAATAAACCTCATGAATTCATTGATTTGCGTGATTATTTAGCCTTTACCATTATAAGTAGACTATAAATTAACTAAAAACACAATCTTAAAATAAACATCAGAACTGCTGGTCGAATAAAAACAAACCTAACGTTAAGATTTTCAAGGACATTTCGTGCGCACTTAAACACAAGTACCCTTGAGATTCCTTAAGAAAAACTTCCGTATAAGGTCTAGCGATAAGAAAGCTATTTTAATATACTTTGTTTCTGTCAGTGTTTTTAAACTTCTCGCCCCACTGTGACAGTTTTAAATTGCATTTTTATACGACAGTTTAAATGGGGACACACTTCGCTGTAGGCTGTGGGGTTTGCTCGACAAATTGAAATAATATTTAGGTACGACAGAGTAATCATAATACAGGGGTGGTGTCTATGCAGTAACAGCCGCACGTATCGATCGAGCAGGTTAAGCTAGGCTTACCGCGGTTGATTCGTGGATGGGTGATCTTTACATACCAGTACCCTTCCGTGCGTCGGCAAGCACGTTATGCTATTGGTTCTGGTTGTCATTTACGGATACTTAACAGTTGTTATGGGTCATCAGAAGTCGGAAGTCATCGAAAGTCTGACAACGGGTCTTACCACCTGCCGGGGTCGCGTGATTGTTCGAAAGAGATACCGTGACCCTGGCACATGAGCAACTGATGGAGCACGGGTGGGTTTTAGTCAGTAAAAGTCTGACACGCCCTCCCGCTCCGCCCAGAGCGGGAGAAGTCATTTGATGATATCCCATCCTGAAAAAAAAAAAAACCGGGTCTTACCAATGAGTATTTTACTAACCAGTTAATAAGGATGTGGAGGTCAGACAGGCAATAGCTCCATGTAAAATATTGGTATTCAGCTGCATCCGGTTAGACTGGAAGCCGACCCCAACATGTAGTTGGATAAAAGCCAAGCAGATGATGATGATGATGAAAAAAGTAATCATAATAGTTTTTCACTAGAGGAGTTTAAATTCTACTTGTCTTATAATTCTTCTTCTAGTAATATAATATAATATAATATTCCACAACTATCACACAACGCCATCTAGGCCCAAGCTAAGCAGAGCTTGTGTTGTGGGTACTAGACAACTGATAAACATACTTATATATTTCTAAATACATACATATTATAGATAAATTACACCCAGATACAGAACAAATGATCGTGCTCATCACACAAACATTTGTCCTGGGTGGGAATCGAACCCACGACTTCAGTCTTAGCAGTCAGGGTCACTAATCACTAGACTAACAGGCCAGTCGTATAAAAGCGAAAGTAAGTTTTTATGTTATTTTTTTATGCTTAAACGCGTGAACGGATTTATATGAAACGTGGCACACAGACTATGATCTGGGTAAGGACAGGCTTTTTTAGCCTAGATCGCAGACGATGTCGCGTGCAACAGCTAGTAATTTGCCTTAAATTACTTATATGTATAAGAAATTACAATACATTCTTATTCCTAAATTAACTTAACGCCTGAAGTTTTTTAAAGTGAAACTTTTTTCTGCATTAGCGTGAGCTCCTCATTTAATTGAAGGTGAAGACTTCATCTACAGATTTTTAATCCACCGTGTCATTACAAAGTCAAAACCAAAGTCAAAGCATATAACTATATGAAATAGGCACAAAATATGCACTTTTGTACGTCAACATTTACATTAAAATAGAATTGATTCTAGTCACCTTTTCCAAAAGACAGATTCATATGGAGAACAATGGGTCAGAAAATCCACCGTTACTCTTTTATTTTATTTTTTTAAATTATTATCGCTATTTTTTATATAATAAGTGGGGACGATGCACCTAGTATCAAATTACCATACCACAACAGGTAAAAGAATTGAAAATGAAGCAATGATAGATAAATTAATTATTTGATAGACTAGCTTCTGTCCGCGACTTCGTCCGCGTCAAATTTTTGTCCCCCTGACCCATTCCGTCGCATCGAATTGCTTGCTAGTTTTCGTGTATTTTTCGTCGCTACTCCACTCCTTTTAATTGTAGCGTAATGATGTATAGCCTATAGCCTTTATCAATAAATAGGCTACCCAACACAAAAATATTTTTTCAATTCAGACCACTAGTTCCTGAGTTTACCGCGTTCAACCAAACAAACAAACTGTTCAGCTATATAATATTAGTATAGATTAGTATAGATAGATACACGGTGCTCACAAATTTACAAACATTGTAAATGCAAGTACATGACTTTCCTAATATTTAAACAAGTTACAAGTCAGTGTATGCGTTATAGTAAGCACAGAATGATAATCAGGGTCATGAAAAGGCGGGTTGGCGATCGCAATAATATGGTGGTAAAATCCATAGAGAACGCTGCTTCCAATTCTCTAATAAGTCCTTTAGTCGCCTTTTACGACACCCACGGGAAAAAATGGGATGGTGTATAGTTTTAACTAATCCATACTAAGCCTGCAACAATTCACTGTCCATAAGTCATACAAATATTTTACTGTTGAAGTCAATCACTCAGTTATTATCAATCCAGACGTATTTGTTACAAATACACGAGCCGTAGGAGAAACCAACAAGGAATAAACGAACGTCGGTATGATATGTGATATAATGTTGATATAATATGAAGACCAAGGGAAAAAGTAAAAAATTAAAATGCACGTGCACTCTCTCGATCAATCTGCCCACACTCAAAGTTGTCATGAATGTCGTAACAGAAAACTGTTCTCTTTCTTTGACAAACAGAACTGATGATTACTTATAATTCATAACCAATTTAGTAGACCATGTGCACACCTTACAAAAGAAATTTATATTTCGTGGGAGCCTTAAGCAACGCATTAGATTTTGTCAATTTCTCAATTTCAAACTCTCCGTTTGGAAAGTTACAGTGTCCATCCTATACTTACACTTTAATTCATGATTCTTTATCATCCTCTTTATTTGTTTCTATGTTTACACTTCATGCTTTACTTATTTTATTTTATTTATATGTCTACACTCAACAAATCGATCTAAATACGATTTATTAACTTAAAAATAGCTGAAATAAAATATTAACTCAAATTTTCATGTTGTGACAAGCCAAATTGTAAACTGTCAGTTACTGTTCTGCTTAGTCTATGAATGACTACTTTTTGGTTTATATAATTTTAAATTATTTTTATCAATATGTCTAGCTATTTGATTTTATTAATTATTACGATTGTTTACTAAATAACTTAACTTAAAATTATATTTATAAAATTCTTTACGCACTCATGTGGCCAGCTACACGCACTCATGTGGCCAGCTACACACACTCATGGATGTGTCCTGGACGACTACACTTGTCAGATGAGATGATGGCTAAACTAATATCTTGAAAATGTTTGGAAAGGGAAGACGGCTTTGGTATAAAAAGGAGCGTTCGAACCGCTGAGGACACACTCTAGAGGCCGTACACTCTGGAAAACACTCTGGAAGACTGTAGACTCTCGGAAACTACTCTGAAGCGCCCGCACTCTGGGAAACTACTCTGAAGCGCCCACACTCTGGGAAACTACTCTGAAGCACCCGCACTCTGGGAAACTACTCTGAAGCACCCGCACTCTGGGGAAACTACTCTGAAGCCCGTCTACTCTGAAGCGCTCACACTCTGAAGCCCGTCTGCTCTGAACTCTGAAGCCGGTCAACTCTGAATCCCTCTTGAAGCGTTCTACTCTGGAAGCCAGTTTACTCTTTTTCATTTAATAAATTGTATCAGATCTGCCTTATCCATTTCATTCATTAAGCAGATACGTAACAAAGTAGAGGGTGCATTTAGTATTCTGTTAAAGTAAATTAAACATAAATATTAAAAACTTGCAACATTGTAAAATAAGCTAAACATTTTTAATGTCTAGCAACACTCTCGGCATTCTAACTGACAACAGGGCAAGTCCATCTTTTTCACCGTTGTAATTTTATTAAATTAGTAAAAGTAATAAATTCAACATTAACTTCAACGCATGACTTTTATTATTATACATGCGTGTGTGGTCCTTCGATTGGCTACTAGAAGGCTTCGTATATTCTGCGTGGGTTTTGGGATTTTGTTCGTGAAGCTATAGTTCACGTGCACGACATACCGGCCCGGGCAAGTCTACGTGCAGAGTCTATATTATTTTGCACTTGGGCTCATAAAGAAGCACGAAGAAACCATCGGCCATATTCTCAAGATACAGTCCAAGAAATTCCATCCAAGCCATCGTGTCGGTTCGTATTTCTATAAGTACGAAACTTGAGGGTGGCTCGGTTCATCCTATGTGAAGATTCGAGAAGAAATTTCATCATAGTCATCGTGTTGGTTCGTATTTCTATAATTAATGCGAACAAGAAAGTGTTCTCCTAAAGATAAATTACAGAAAGTGTTCCTGTGAAAGTGGAAAAATTCGCACATTACATTTTATGTACCTACCTACAAAATCATTTTTTCTTCAAACGTCAAACTAAAGAATTAGCGGGAACGCGCAGTCGACATTGACACTAGCATCTGACACTGACAGGCATTTGTCACTTTGAAGTTGCAAGTGGTGCTCTGCGGATTGTCTGACATACCTACATAAACAACAACAACAAGAAATTCTACTGTTGGATTTGAATTGTTTAATGAGTGTTTACTAGGGCTGTTCCATAGCTGCTGTTATTTAACAAGATGGAAGAGGATCTTAAGACGTTGCGTCTAAAGCGCGGTCAACTCAAAGGTACCGTAACTCGCATTGAAAACTTTATAAATGATCCAGTGAATATTGCTAGTGTTACTGCTGAAGCTCTTCAAGCTCGCAAAGAAAAGTTAATTTCAACTTTAAAGGACTATGAAAAGGTCCAACTAGATATTTTGTCATTAGATGGTAAAGATAATGAAGATGTCGCTATTTTAGAAGAAAAATACTTCTCAATTATTTCCAAAATAAACTATTGTTTAAAAAACTTGAATACATCAGAGGTGTCCCAGTGTACAAGTGTATCTTCCTCTAAATTGCCAAACATTGACTTACCAGTGTTTAGTGGAAAGGATTTCACAAAATACACACCATTTATAGATTTATTTACTGCTGTAATACACAACAACAAGGCACTTTCTGATGTACAAAAGTTATTTTACTTAAGAAAATATTTAAGTGATGATGCTCTTAGTGAAATAGTTAATTTACCTCTTGTAAATCAGTCATATCAAGAAGCCTTGATATTATTAAAGAAACGCTTTGATAACAAAGCTAGATTGATCATAAATCACATAAATATAATTTTGGACTTGCCTACAATGCAGAAGAGCACTGCGGCCTCTATAAGGTCATTAATTTCAGAGATAAAGCAGCAGCTATATGCTTTGAAAAATTTAGAGCAACCCACAAAGGAGTGGGATATGCTGCTTATCACAATATTAACTAGGAAACTAGATACTTTTACTAATAGAGCCTATCAACTTGACAGGAACTCTGAAGTCTTACCAACGATGGTAGAATTTATGGCTTTCCTTGAAAAGCGTGCTATGGCACTTGAGGACTGTGGAGTCCATGAAGCCACTTCTAAGAAGTCAAATCAGGTAACCAATGTTGCTACCTCAAACAATGTAAAATTATGTACATTTTGCAAAGGTAATAATTACCACAAACTTTACAATTGCCCTTCCTTCAAAACGGCTTCTATAAAAGACCGCCAGAATTTTGTTTCTATAAACAAACTATGTTCTACATGCCTAAATGCACATAGTGGTAAATGTAAATTTCACTTTACCTGTCAATTATGTAAGGAGAGGCACAATACTCTTCTGCATGTAGACAAGGAAATTGAGGGAAAGGAGGCTGTTACCTTACACTCCAGTATAGTGCTAAGTAACAATGTTATATTGCCAACTGTGAAGGTAAAATTATTTAATATTGCAGGCCATGAAGTCTATGTCAGGGCACTGCTAGATTCAGGTAGTCAAGTGTCACTCATCAAAAACTCTCTTGTGAAGTCTTTGGGTTTGACATGCATACAAAAAGAAACACATATTATTGGTGTTACAAATAAAAACAGCAAAATAAATCATTTTGTTAATGTAAATTTGCATTCCCCAGTGTCAAAAACTCAATTAAATGCAAAATGCCATGTTGTGGATTCTATAACCACAAAATTGCCCCAACAACTTATTGATATTTCACAATTTAATTTACCCAAAGATATTATTTTGTCTGATGATAAGTTTAATGTGCCTGCAGAAATCTCTTTGCTTTTAGGTGCCGATATCTACTTCAGTATTTTGTTGGATGGTAATAAGAAAATTCCAAAAGGCCCTGTTTTGCAAAGAACCTTGTTTGGATATGTTCTTGGAGGTACCATAAATATAAATGCCTGCAATGTTGACAACAATTATGTTTCAAATATGGCTATATGTGAATCTAACAAACTAGAAAATGTAATGGAGCAATTTTGGCTCACTGAAAAGGTTCCTGAACCAACTGATAAGTTGTGTAGTGAGTATAAAAACACTGAAGTTAGCTTTCAAAACTCAGTTAAAATTGAAAATAAAGTATTTCAAGTTGATA
Organism: Aporophyla lueneburgensis; assembly: GCA_932294355.1. Lineage (NCBI taxonomy): Eukaryota > Metazoa > Arthropoda > Insecta > Lepidoptera > Noctuidae > Aporophyla > Aporophyla lueneburgensis. Next base: position 23,146,282 of record OW028745.1, on the reverse strand, counting down.
TGCCCCTTGTCTGTGACTTAGAACAACTACAGCTTGGAGATTCCTTTTCAGTGGCTCATCAAAGATTTTTGACACTGGAAAATAAATTTAAAAAAAAATCCATTGTACCTGGAAAAGTATAAACAATTTATTGAAGAATATATTGCCTTGGGACATGCGAAAAAGGTCGACATTAGTGAATATGAAGTTACTAATGGACGTGTTTATTTTTTAGCTCATCATGCTGTGATTAATGAGGACAGCAGAACAACCAAACTGCGTGTGGTATTCGATGGTAGTATGAAGTCAAAAGGTAGAGTCTCCCTGAATGATGTCATGTTGAATGGACCAGTTGTACAAAGAGAGCTATTTGATATCCTGCTCCTATTCCGTACGTACCTTTTTACTTTAATTTGTGACATTGCCAAGATGTTTCGCTGTGTGAAGATAAATCCAAAGCAAGCCTGCCTCCAGAATATACTTTGGAGGGATCATCCTCACAAGCCCATCAGTTGTTTGCAGCTGCAGACTATTACATACGGCTTAAAAGCATCTACATTTTTGGCCACCCGATGTCTAATAGAGCTGGCTCATAGGTATGGTAAGAGGTATCCGCTTGCAGCAGAGGCTTTGATATCGAATACTTACGTAGATGATGTACTATGTGGCTCTGACAGTATAGAGTCCCTGCATGATCTCAAGGTCCAATTAATAGAACTTTTGAAATTAGGAAATTTTAATTTGCACAAATGGTGTTCAAATGTATCTCAGGTGCTGGAAAGTGTTCCTGTTGAACTTAAATATTTTAATGATGACATTGAATTCAATAAGAATAACATTGTAAAAACATTGGGATTAAAATACAACAGTACTGTAGATCAGTTTAGTTTTACAAGTCCACCGTATAAGGATGGAATGTATACTAAAAGGCAGGTACTTAGCTTTATTGGAAAAATGTTTGATCCGCTTGGGTTGATAGGGCCAGTAATTGTAGTTGCTAAGCTTTTTATGCAGCAATTATGGTCTGTCAATTTAGGATGGGATGCTATATTGCCTCAAAGCTTGTTGGACATTTGGCATAATTTTTTAATCAACTTGAACGCAATGGGTACTATCACTGTTCCGCGTTGTGTAAGTTCTTGTGACACAGTTTCTATAGAACTGGTAGGCTATGCAGATGCATCACAAAAGGCATTTGGCTGCTGTCTATATCTAAGAATTTTGAATAAAGATGGGTCAGTCATTGTAAATTTATTGTGTTCAAAGTCTCGTCTTGCTCCGTTAAATAAAGCAATAACTATCCCCAAGCTTGAACTTAATGGTGCTCTATTGTTGGCTCAACTAACTCATCGAGTGAACAAGGTATTGCTGTCGAGATTTCCATTGAAGGTATACCTGTATAGTGACTCACAGATTGTGTTGGCATGGATTAAGTCAAGTAATATTAATTCCAATACATATATTTCAAATAGAGTCACACAAATACATGATTTGACAAGTGAAGCTGAGTGGTCATATGTGCAAACTTCAGATAATCCTGCTGATCTTCTTTCTAGAGGAGCTGACCCACAAAAATTGCAATTTATCAAGCTATGGTGGCATGGCCCAACAAAGCTAGCTAATAAGGACTATTTACACCCATATTATGCTAATTGCAAATTGCCTATTCCATCTGCATCTCTGTCTGCATCTACTGTAGCAAACCCATCTATAATTGTTGCCCAGTCAGATTTGCTTGATCTCATCAAAAACTTCTCTGATCTAAATAAATTACAAAGAGTTATAGCATACATACTTAGATTTAAAAATAACTCTTTGATTTCAAATGATAGACTTATAGGTGTACTAACTCCCAAGGAGCTACAAAAGGCCTTATTAGTAATTATAAAATGTACCCAGAAAAAATATTTTTCTATGGAAATAGCTTCAATTTTAAATAAGAAAGATTTGAAGTCTGGTATATCAAATCTTCATCCATTTTTGGACAAAGAAAGCATACTACGGGTTGGTGGCCGCTTACAGAATGCAAACAATATTTCATATAACAAAATGCACCCAATTATTATGCCAAAATCATGTCATGTTACAACATTGCTAATTGAAAGGGAACATTTGCGTCTCTTGCATGCGGGACCCAAGCTGATATTGAGTTCTCTATCTCAGAACTATTGGCTTATCAGTGGTCATCGGGAGGTTAAGAAGGTAGTACACAAGTGTATTAAGTGCGCACGTTTAAAGGCTGCAACGGCTAAACAACTGATGGGCTCTCTGCCTAAAGAAAGGCTTACATCAAAAAGACCATTTGAGGTCGTAGGTGTAGATTTCTGTGGTCCATTCAATATGAAATCTGCGAGGATAAGAAGACCTCTGCAAACTAAATGCTATGTCGTGCTGTTTGTTTGTTTTGCTGTCAAGGCAGTTCACATGGAACTTGTTAGTGACCTCACTACTGAGACCTTTTTGGGATGTCTCAAAAGGTTTATTGCAAGGCGCGGTATGCCTACTAAGATTTTTTGTGACAATGCAAAAACATTTAAAGGAGCCTCTAACCAATTGAAGGGTCTGTATGATTTGTTTTCGTCAAAGGCTCACAGGGATTCTGTAGAACAGTTTTGTAGTACAAATCTGATAAAATTTAACTTTATTCCAAGTTATTCTCCTGAATTCGGAGGGCTGTGGGAGGCAGGCGTCAAGAGCTTTAAGTATCACTTTAAAAGGATAATAGGTAGTTTATGGTTAACGTTTGAAGGACTATATACCATCATAACAGAGATTGAAGCTGTGCTGAACTCCCGGCCCCTGCTGCCTATAAGCTCGGATATTTCAGATGTTAGTTTTTTAACACCTGGACATTTTTTAATAGGTAGCTCCTTGACCTCCTTTCCGGAATTAGATCTTACAGGAGTACCCATCAACAGACTCAAGTTCTGGAACATGTGTTCAAAAATTAAACAAGACTTTTGGAAGGCTTGGTCAAGGGACTATCTAACACAGTTACAGAACAGGCCTAAGTGGCATCAAACACATCCCAATTTAAATGTAGGGGATTTAGTAATTTTAAGACAAGATAATGTGCCTCCATTATCATGGCCTATGGCCAGAATTGTAAAAATTTACACCGGCCCTGATGATAAGGTGAGGGTAGCTGACTGTAAAATTGGTAATAAAACCTACACTCGTTCTTTAAGAAAGATTTGTCCATTACCTTTATAAATATAAGATAAATACTTTGTTTATATATTAAGTTCGCATTTCATTGCTTAGTTGTACAAGTAACTTTCCGGCCCCAACTATGTTAAAGTAAATTAAACATAAATATTAAAAACTTGCAACATTGTAAAATAAGCTAAACATTTTTAATGTCTAGCAACACTCTCGGCATTCTAACTGACAACAGGGCAAGTCCATCTTTTTCACCGTTGTAATTTTATTAAATTAGTAAAAGTAATAAATTCAACATTAACTTCAACGCATGACTTTTATTATTATACATATTCTTAAGATCGGTTTCTGTCATTTTTGACATTGATTTTCGTTGTGATGATAGTGCAACTGGACTTTCAACGTTTTTAAATACGGGAGTTAGCCTTCTGGCATAAGAAGACTTCAAGCAAATCTCAACACTCAAGACCCAGTGTGTGACTCACAAATTATTCGCGTTTGAGATACTAATTTTCTTTGTAGTCTCTGTTAATTAAAGCGTTTAGCTTATTATTTCTTAGCATTAAACTTTTCAATTGTTTATTATGGTGCGAAATCCGAGAAATTATAGTTCTTGAAATGACTGTGTTTGAAGTACGCTTATTCTAAACTTTTGTTTGAAATGGAAGTTGTTTTGAATTAGATTGGGCAAATATAAAAGCAATAACTTTTAGTGTTAGAAGTTCAATAATAATTATACTAAAGGGATAATATTAGTCACAGATTTTGATATTTAGACTATTTTACGTAAAGTTTTAGTCCGTTATACTAATTCCTAATCTGAGGAGAGTTTAGAAGACCGAATCTGCCATGGCACTCGTGTACCAAAAGACGTAGCGTTGGAAGACCCCTCACGAGGTGTACTGTTGACCTTATAAAGGCAGCAGGCGTCTGTTGGATGGGAGACGCACAAAACCTATCGAAGTGGCGATGCCTATATATAAATAAAAATAAAGTCAAACTCATTCATTCAAACTAGGCTGACAGTTAGCACTTTTTGAACGTCAAAGTTACATAAGACAGCCCCCAAAACGCCCGCCCTTCATCACTTCCTAGTGCTTTTGCTGGGAAGAAGAAGTGGCGCAACAATCTCCCCAGCAGGTATTGGTGCATTTGGCACGGGCTGATGCCCGTGGTTATTGATTTATGTAACTCGCGCAATTTTACGGTATATTAATTGGTTAATGATACGTGAAATAGTAAGAATTAATTAATTATTTATTATTAATTATTATTTATTTATTAATTATTTATTATTAATTAATTATTTTCCAATTTAAGTAGTAAAAATAATTTTGAACCCATTTTATTATAAGTTTACAGTTTCACAGTGAACTTAAACCTACAAAATATCAGAAAATCATCAAAAAGAGACTACATAACAGCAACATGAAAAAATTATATCAAAAATTACAGAAGAGGAGATGACATGACAGATGTCATCTCCGAAAAACAATAACTACAAAATGAAAAATCCGAAAAATCGATGACGAAATGTTGACCAGAGCCGCAGCACGGAATGCACGCCTACCACCACTGGACTCCTCGCTCAGCTCCGCCTCGCCGCCGCCGGTACCCAGCCCTACTGCGGGCACTGTGACGACACCGGCCGCGGCAGTTGCGTCGAGCTCGAGCGACGAGTACTTCTCTCCGCCCACGACGCCACCACCTGCTCGTCGACGGAGAGGACGCCGGCCTCCGGACGGCTTAGGACTTCGAGGCCCACCGGCCTCTGATAGGGTCCCAGCTCCCGGCGGAAGTGTGCAGCGCATGAGATGGACAAGATCCATCAATGAGAATGTCATGCGCTCATACTATGGGGCTACAGCGGGGGGAAACAATCTGACCGCGTACCGTGTTCGGATGCTCTCTCTTTTTCAGGTGCTTGAGCCAACTGTCAACGTTTCAACCCAACGACTATCGGATCAGGTGCGGGTCATCCAGCGTAATCATATGTTGGATGACACTGTACTTGATCGCCTTCGAAATGAAATGCTGATTAGCCATGTCATCGCACCTCCGTTGCAGACTGTTGTGGTCCCACCACAGTACGTCACAAGTCACGCTGACGAGGGGAGTGATGACAGGGCTACAAACGTAAGTACCCAGTGCAATGAGGAATTGAGGATTGCTTTGGAGAGTGCGATTCGAGAATATCGATCCATGCCACCAGAACTTAGACCACGGTTACCTCGTTTGCCCATGCATAACAAAAATAGGGCGCTGGTGGCGGCTCTGGATTCGCAGTTGTCAAACTATTTTGATGACTGCGAAGACCTCACTGATACTCATGCAATTCTGTACTGCGCGGCTGTAGCGGCATGTCGTGTAGCTCACGTCAAATTTGCTAGTGACTCTGGAGCTACACGACCAAAACCAGCCGTACCAGCTTGGCAGTGCAGAATTGAGCGTCGTATTAGTGGGGCCAGAGCGCTCATCGGCAAACTAATCTGTTTCAGGGAGGGCAACACTCGCCCTAGGGTGATGCGCTTTGTGAGACGGGCGTTCTCAGGGACTGATACCAGCCCTCAGGATTTTATGTCCCGTGTCACAGAGCGCATAGACTTCCTGAAGCAGAAAGTTTATGCATGGGCAAGCCGTATTCGTAGGTATAAGCGGCGAGTGAACCGATACACTCAGAATCGCGCCTTCCAGAGTGATGAAAGGTGGGTTTATAGGGCTTGGGAGCGACCGATCCAAGGTGTGGCTGATACGCATCTGCCGGATAATGACGCCATGTGTTCTTTTTGGCGCAGTATCTGGTCGGTGCCTGTCAGTCACACCGAAGGGGATTGGGCTAGAGAGGTCGAGCGGGCCTGCGATCCTATACCAGAAATGGGGGCTATTACTATCTGCCCCCAAGATGTAGCTCGTGCAGTCCGTCCGTTGCCCAACTGGAAGTCTCCAGGGCCGGACGGGCTGCACAACTTCTGGATAAAATGGTTTGTAGGATCGCACGCTCGCTTGGCCGCTCAGTACCAGACTGCTTTGGAGTCTGGTTCGCTACCCCAGTTTCTTACAACAGGAGTTACCCACCTGCTCCATAAATCAGGTAGTACCGCGGAACCCAAAAATTATAGACCGATCACGTGTTTACCGACGGTCTATAAAGTTCTTACATCCATTTTGAGAGCTAAAATTTACAATCATATAGACACTAACACCATCATGTCTGTCTCTCAAAATGGATGTAGGAACGGGTCCCGCGGTACTAAGGAGCTGCTCCTCATTGATATGGCCATTAGCCAACAGGTTCGTCATTCCCGTAAGGATCTGTCGACATGTTGGATAGATTACAAGAAGGCCTATGACTCGGTGCCACATACATGGCTCATGAGGGTGCTGGAGTTGTATAAAGTAGATGCAACTCTGCGCGCCTTCCTGATGTCATGTATGGGGCAATGGAGAACGGTCCTTCGCTATCCAGGACGTCGAAATATCCAGAGGAATAGCGAGCCGATAAGGATTGAGCGAGGCATATTTCAGGGCGATAGTTTGAGTCCGCTTTGGTTCTGCTTAGCCCTGAATCCTCTGAGCACACTGCTTGAGGATTCAGGTATAGGCTATCGGTTGAGGAGAGGTGGTCAGGTTATATCTCACCTCCTTTACATGGATGACCTTAAACTCTTTGCCCACAACAATTTGCAACTGATGGAACTACTGAAGGTAACTAAAACCTTCAGTAGCGCCATCAGGATGGAATTTGGTGTGGACAAATGTGCAGTCATGCATGTAAAGCGAGGGGAGATTGTGGAATCCGTGGGAACCCAACTCTCGGATTCCATAAACTTTCGAGCCCTCTCCACATCCGAAACCTATAAGTATTTGGGTATGTCGGAAGCTTTGGGAATCAATGTTACTGACATGAAGCAATCGTTGAAGGAGCGCTTCGTTGGCCGCCTGAAGAAAGTATTTAATAGTCTTCTATCAGGCGGAAACAAGGTGCGCGCCTTCAACGGTTGGGTCATGCCGGTTTTGATGTACTCTTTCGGCATACTCAAATGGACTCAAACCGAACTTGACGCCCTGGATAGGAAGGTCCGGACGTTGCTGACTGCATATCGAATGCATCACCCACGGTCATCGGTAATGAGGCTGTATATCCCGCGAAAGTGTGGAGGTCGAGGCTTTTTAAACGCTAAGACTCTCCACAATCGCGAGATATGCAGTCTCAGGGAATATTTCCTGGAAGCCAACGTGGGGATGCATCGAGATGTGGTCGCGGTGGACAAGGGCCTCACCCCGCTCTCCTTAGCTAACGAGAACTGGCGCAAGCCTGTAGTACTTGACACTAATGACCGCATGGAAGTATGGCAAAGTAAGGAGCTCCACGGACGCTTTTTCCGGGCCCTACACGGACCCGACGTAGATTTTCTAGCGTCCGTAGCCTGGCTGCGTTTCGGTGATCTCTTTGGGGAAACCGAAGGTTTTGTTTGTGCAATTATGGACGAAGTTATGATGACGAAGAATTACCGGAGGTATATTGTTAAAGACGGCACGGTGGACATCTGTCGGGCATGCCACCGTCCCGGGGAATCAATTAGACACATTATCTCTGGGTGTTCTCGTCTAGCTAACGAAGAGTACTTGCACAGACACAATCTTGTAGCCAGGATTATCCACCAGCAACTTGCTCTGAAATACCGCCTTGTGGAATCAGAAGTGCCGTACTACAGGTATGTGCCCGACCCAGTTCTTGAAAATGGCCATATCACACTGTACTGGGATCGATCCATCATCACTGACAGGACTGTTGTTGCAAACAAGCCTGATATCGTGGTGGTGGATCGACTAGAAAGGCGCACAATGATTGTTGACATAACGGTTCCGCATGACGAGAACCTCGTGAAAGCCGAGAAAGATAAACAAATCAAGTATCTTGACTTGGCTCGCGAGGTTGTCGACATGTGGGATGTGGACTCAGCGATCATTGTGCCGATAGTCGTCACAGCCAATGGGTTGATAGCCAAGAGCCTCGACCACCACCTGAAGAGGCTCTCGTTAAGCAGTTGGGTCAAGGGCTTGATTCAGAAAGCGGTACTTCTGGACACGGCTCGCATTGTCAGGAGGTTCCTCTCTCTGGAGCCCTGACCGCCGGTAGCTTGGACCCTGTTCCCGATACCGGTGGGCTACTATTTTTTATATTTTTAAATGTTTTTATTTTATATTCTAATATTTAAAAATATAATTTATAAGTCTGTAAAAATGAATAAAGTGAAATAGTAGTACTACAGTCACTTTTTTTCTGTGGATGGGAATTCATCAAGTGACGTCTCCCGCTCTGGGTGGAGCGGAAGGGCGTGTTAGACTTTTACTGACTAAAACCCATCTGTGATCCTTCAGTCGCCAATATGCCAGGGTACGGTATACGGTAACTCTTTCAAACAAATAGCTACGGCCACTTCAAACATCTTGTATTTTACAAATATAATTGTTTTACAGCTTTTTTTATCTCACGTTCAAACACACTGTGAATATGTGTGGAAGTGTAAAAGTTCTCGGTACCGTACGAGACTATGGCAAAGTCGGAAGTGTGTGAGTGTGTGTAACGTGCTGACGCTACTTTTTTCACGCACCCATTCACAGGATGCACTCTTGATGATGTACTCTTTGTTATTACATGTCAATAACAGTATTTATGCATTACTAGTATATTATCTGTTATATGGTGATTCGTATTTCTGTATCAACTAAACGATTTTTCTTTTTCCTATTTTTGAGTGATCAGTGAGGTCAGGTCTAAGCTACTAACATCCATCTAAAACTTTTGCGCTTCCGTAAATCGGTACTTCACTTATCCTGACTGCATCCTACTCTACACTTCAAACTATTCCCTACATTACATCACACCTGTCTTCGTCAGGCAGAGGTATACCATAAGAGCCTTAATACAGAGATCGAATAATCAAAGGCACTGGTACAACAACTTGAACGAAACAAAATAGATATAAAATCACGAGACATTAAATCATGTGACATTAAATCACGAAACGTTAAATCAGGAGACGTAAAATCACGAGATTTAATATCACGAGATATAAAATCACGAGCACAATAGTAGCTACACGCTGCGTCTATGACAAGAAGGCTTCTACTCAGCATGATGCAATGCTATAAGGGACCTACACCACAGCACTGATTTTCAGTGGTTATTCGAAAATTAGCAAGTCAGATTGCATGTGCCATATAATAGGGGGGCGAGCCTGTTCCATCAAACAAGAACAAAGTCCAATGTCCACACTGCACTTCACATTATTCAACTCTAATTTCCTTTCCATAATAAAAAGGTAGTTTTTCATAACAATTACAATGCCGTATATGAACTTGGACATAAAAAATAGCTTGGAAATTTTAAGGACGCACTCAAACTACCAGCACCTTAACGCGGTCTTAAAATAAAGAAACAAAACTTTATTTACATTTGATATATTTATTACAATTGGTTATTTCCTTCTAACTCTTTATTTTTATTTTACAAACTACCCTGCGTTGTACGATTCGTTTTATGTGAGGTGTCACGCGATACTACATAACTTTTTTGTTTGAGAACTTTTATATGGTCTTTTATGGGACTTTTGACTTCGAAGGGGTTTTCCACTCTATATTTTTATTCTGTGTGGCGGTTTTTAAGAGTGTTAAGCTATGTCATTTGATTTTGTGACATCGCTTTCCACTGTATATTTTTATTCTGTGTGGTGATTTTTAAGAGTATTACGCTATGTATTTGATTTTGTGACTTAACATTTTAAGACTTAGTAAACAACTTGCGTTCTTAAATTCTCGCAAAGCATATAGGTATAAGGTGGAGACCATAATCCAATAATAAATTAAACTTCATATATTTAATGTAGATTTGATTCTGCATTTAAAAATTCAACCAAATAGGTATATCCAATAGTTTAGTCAATATAGCTAGTTCAAGATTTGCAAAGCCCATATTCGGTCAATTTACATCCTACTAATATTATACATATAAAAGTTTGTGAGGATATATGGATGGATCGATGTTTGTTAAAAAACTATTGAGACGGCATACAGATAGTTTATAATCTAGATTAACATATAGGGTAATTTTTATCCCGGTAGCAGGTTTCCGCGGGATAATTTCCGCAATCCACGCGGGCGAAGCCGCTGGCAAAAGGTAGTATTTAATATGATTGAAAAAAGTCATTTTCATTTTTAGTAAGATAGATTGTAGATAGTTTCAAATATAATCCCATGCATTAATTAGTATTTGCAGTGTTTTCATTTAGTGCCACACCAGTGGCGCAGGTTACTAATAAGCCCATTCCTGTCGGCTTCCCTTACGAAATTATGACAGTCAGGAGTTCTCAGCAGTGTTTAATAATCACACTGAATGTATTTAATCCTACACCATAAAATTAAATTATTCCAAACCCCAACCTACATAAAAAAATATTTGTCTTTATATTCCAACGAAAACAAAACATTTAAAGTGCGCGCGGCACCGCGCGTCAAGATTTTTCTGCAGTGAACTCGCTTACAACGCCGGCTTATGAAGTAAATCAATTTCTATACAAGATCATCTCGTCATGACGTCACTTCAGGTCACGTGCCACACATTTTTTAGAGGCCTTGGCAAGCCACTAGACGTCGGGTTATCCGAACGAACTGGAGTAGCAATATCGTCCTTTCGTTGAATTTCGTAAGTGTTCGGGCCCTTCCCCCGACCCCTTGAGCCCCGCCCGCTCGACGCGACAGTACTTTGTCATTTTAAATGTTTGTTTGACCATTGACGTCAATAGAATTATAACCTTATAACAAACCTTTTATTTTGTTGATATTTGTGGTTAATTAGCATTTATTTCGTTGTATTCATATAAGTTATTAGTGTAGTAACGCACGATAAGAGTTTGATAATTGTGAGTTTGTTGTGAAATTGTGCGTTCGCAATTAGTAATTTGTGGTAAGTCCTAAGTTTTGAAAATAAGAAACACGTAATTAGGTTAGGTCATAATTCATTATTGTGTGATACTTTTCCACAAATTACAACATTATCTATACTAATATTATAAAGCTGAAGACTTTGTTTGTTTGATTGAACGCGCTAATCTCAGGAACTACTGGTCCGAATTGAAAAAATATTTTTGTGTTGGGTAGCTTATTCATCGAGGAAGGCTATATGCTATATAACACCACGCTGCAACTAAGAGGAGCGGAGCAGTAATGAAAAATTTTGCAAAACGGGGAAAATCGCACGGGTAGGCGATTCGACGCAACAGGAAGGGTCGGGGGAACAAGAAATTTAACGCGGACGAAGTCGCGGGCAGAAGCTAGTGTAGTATATGTTTGACACTTCCCGTTACAGTTGCATCCGCGGAGAGGTCGTTTTCGGCTTTGAAGCGAATTCATACGTACAGACGCCAGCAGGTCAAGCCACTCCAATCTGTCAAATTTTACCAATCGAAAATTACCCTTCCACCATTGTGATATAAGGTTGAAAATCTATTAAAGAAATTTGACAGATTGAGGTAAGTTGATGTGCTGGCGTCTGTACATGCGTAATTCTCAAAAACAAGAACGATTATCTGATCTAGCCATTTTTTCTATAGAAAAACATTTATTGTTACAAATTAAGAATCATCTAGGCTTTTATGATAATGTCTTAGCGCACTTTGTACTAAAGAATAGACGAATAGCTTTAGAGTATAAGTAGTATTATAAGTAGAATAAGTCAGTAGTCTTGTAGTTAAGTAGTTTTTTCTAGTAGACATCATACGTCAACATCATCACACTGATCACACCACAAACGGCTTTTTTCAAAGCCGCTTTTATTATACTTGCAAGACACTGTTTCAATCACCAGTGCTTACACGTATAGTAAAGGTGGATTGAAGACATCTGCTTGTAGAAGACTGAAGCCAGGAAGTCAGTCACAGATTTTAAGTAACTGGACTACGTGCGCCACGTCCGGCCTAGGTAAGCATTTTTTTTTGCTCCGGCTTACCTCTCTAATAAAATCACCCTTCGCTACTGTGCCACACTGTTGTCTCCAAATTTTACAATATTTGTATCAAAAGAAATATAAACACCATCTACAGAGTCAAATTTAAGCTAGCGAAACTACGCAGACAAGATGGGTGTGGATAGATAAACACGATCAAAGAAAAAATAGGTTTTTGTTTGGGCCTTCACCACAGTAACTGGTATTGTTTTTAGCTAAACTGTTACGTTTGTAGTTTATGTTGTTTAGATACCGAAACAAGGTGGAGGTATCGATATCCAACACGTCTGTGAAGATTACCCAAAAAAATATTCAACTGATTATTCTAGTGAAAAAAATGCCCGAAACAAAATACTCCTCAAATTAATTTATTTTACCTTTTTTAGCTAAGATGTCGATACACACTCACCAGAGTTTCGCATGCTAGATTTAAATTGGCCACCAAAATTTAATTACATCGTACTTCAAATGAAAAATAAACACGTTTACCAACATCAGGTTACTGGTTTAATCTACACAAAATTGTAGCAGGATTTTCTGTTAAAGAAATTTCTCTATAACAATCCGCATTTGGAATTGTGCCCACTGAATGTTAATATTCTTTGTCACAGAGTCCACATGAAGTGTGAAAACAACATTACGAACCTACGTCTGAATTCGAGAGGCCTCCAAACTACACGGAAATTTGGAAATTTGGCAGGTCAGTTGCATGTGCTCAAAGCTAGAGGCTGAAGTTGCCTGAACTATATTATCTTTTCTAAATTTTGTTAAGGTAGCCTTTCTGATGCCAAATAGAGGTAGCTGGTATCAGCTGCTAGGGTAAATTATTATATTAACTTATTTTTAAGATACGAAGACTTTATTTATCTCAAAAGTCTAGAACATTTATTTCAAATGAACTAATAACAGGCACTTTTGAATTGTCAACGAATGAAGCTAGTTGCTCATTCCAAATATTAGTAGGTACCAATGGAGAAAAATGATCAAGAAATTCCATGGACACTCTTATAAATCAAAATTTTCATACAAAAAATTGGTTATATAATATTATTCATTTTGAAATTATACATGTGAGAACGAAGTAAAAAGACATGCTCATTAAAAGCGATCGTAAATACAAAAAAAAAACTTATCAGAAAATAAAAAGCCGTAGCAGCTAGGAGATGACCAGTCTCTACTGACGGCGCCCGTTCACAAACATGACGTACCTATGGACGGAACCAACTCCCACGTATAATTAACCAGAGTTTCGTCGAAATATTTTTCGGAATAGTTGTAATATTCTAGTCCGATTTTGTTCAATGTGGTGACGGACGTAAAGAATAGCACAATCCCATTTTTTCCTGTGGGCGTAAGAGGCGAATAAGGGACTTACTATAGAATTGCCAGCAGCGTTCTCTATGCATTTCGTCACCATACTGTGATCGCCAACCCACTTGCCAGGAGTGGCGATTATGGCAGCCCCCCCCAAAAGTGGGAAGGCCTATGCCCAGCAGTGGATGTCATTGGAAAGAATAATGATGATGATGAGTCCAATTTTAGGTAACAGAACAAAATGATCGTGTGGAATTGGTTTACTCGCTGTACCTATACAATAAACAATATTGTAAAGATGCTTCGTAATAATTTAAGTATACAATAAAGTATTTAACCAGTGTAATGCATAGCTTTTCACAGTCAAATTACCTGCATATCCTTATCTAGATATTCTACCTCCAAACCAAATTAGATTGAAGTCCATTCAGGCGTTACCAATCGATTGCCTGCCTTACATCTAGCTTACATAATTATCTGGTTGACCGGTATTTTTTGCGTTGAAAATAATAAGTTTTTGTTCAACTTGAATATCGATAAAGTTGGTCATTGAAAACACGAATAAAACGACATTTTCTAAAAATGAATCCTAGCTAGATCGATTTATCACCCCCGAAACCCCCTGTATACTAAATTTCATGAAAATCGTTGGAGCCGTTTCCGAGATTCAGATTATATATATACTAGGGTGGAGTGAAATTTTTATTTTTTGATTTTCAAAGAAAAGAAAGAAAGAAAAGAAAGAAAAATTGTTTATTCTGCACAAACAAAACGCACATTACAAAATAAAAATTAAAAAAGATACATAAAATGCAACAAAGCCAAAAGCCCCGTATTTAGGTCAATAAAAAATAACAGTTTAGCAATATTGACGTGACCAAAGACAAAACAGATTATGTTACGACATTGGCAATTACATCACATATAAACAAAACAAAAACAGAATGCCGATTGTAGATTACATTAATTATCTACTTTTGTAACGAATAAACCACAATATTAAATAACAATTAACCTGTGCGTCGCATCTGTGCAAGAACAGGTCGTTGCTCAGCAATATGCTGTGACTTCAGACGAACCTAGCGTCAACAGCGCTGATTTTCAGCAACTACCTTTCGAAAATGACGTAATGACGTCTGTGTGAGCTAATAAACTGGTAAGTACTTATACTTTTTCACGAAAATATCTTAGTTGAAAATAGTATGTGTTAATATAATTGTGTTTATGCGTGATAATATTATAATTAAAAAATAAATATGTACATAAATTAAGACCCTATTATAGTAAGTACAACGATATTAAACATGTTAAGTAATAACTTAAGACAAGCTATACCATGGGAATTGCGATGGTATGGCGGCCATTTGCATTATGGCATTTTTTCAGTATGGCATACCCGCAAAAAGTTGCGTGATAGGCACAATAAGCAAAAGCGAAAATATTTTTTGTGTTGGTTTATATTTAAAGGTGCCCCCGATAGGACTAAGTTTTGAAAAAAAATCCGAATCTTGTCAGTTTTCGATAGTGCAAAGCCAAATGCTAAACTTAATAACAAAACGTAGAAATTGTTTTTCTTTTGTTTGTGAACGCAACCAATCATTAATGAATAAGTCAGCCTGTATTGAATTACCCTTTCAGTTACAAGTAAGCATTCTTGGGAGAAACTACATTTCATTGTATTAATCGTATCAAGAACAAAAACAGAATGTTGTTGAGCCATCATCTAAACAGATGCGAATAAATCTCCCATCTTTAGCTCTTGCCTGCGATCGTACTGGAGTTTCTGACAGGTCTGCCGCTATTATAGCTTCTGCTGTCCTGAAAGATGCATGGCATTATTACATCAAGTGACCAGTGTGATAGATCGTTCGAAGGTTTGACGGGAAAGAGCAAAGAAAAGAGCTGTTTTGAAAATATTGAGCCGCAATCAACCTATACCTGGTCTTTACTTTGACGGTAGAAAAGACAAAACTTTGATAAAAGTCAAAAAAGGAGATAAATGGTATAGAAAACGGCAAATAGAAAATCATTACGTTATTGTATCGGAACCAGGGAGCGTTTTCTTTGGTCATATCACGGTGCAGACAGGATCGGCTAGGACAATCAAAGAAAGTATTATAAAATATTTAAATGATAACTCGGATGACTTGAGTGCTTTGTCAGTAGTGGACTGTGATGGGACAGTTGTAAATACTGGATCTAAAGGCGGCGTCATTAGCCTGCTCTAGCAGGCTCTAGGTAGAGATAAAAAAACCTTTACAATGGTTCATCTGTGCACTACATTTGAATGAATTGCCACTACGACACCTTTTGATACATTTGGGCGGTCAAACTACGGGACCTCGATGTTTTATTCAGGGCCAATTGGATCTGAACTGCAACAATGTGAAAAAAAGCCAGTAGTGAAAGCCGTTATACCCACGCCACTTCCTGTTACTACGCTAAATATTTCATTGATTTAAGCTCCGATCAAACATATCTATTTGAGATAATGACTGCTATTAGCAATGGTATTTTCTCTTCTGACCTGACAAATAGAGAACCCGGTCTACTCAACCAATCCAGGTGGCTAACGACTGCGAACAGGATCTTACGATTATATGTCACAAAGACTGATCCGGAAGAGAATCTACTTATATTAGCCAATTTCATGATGAAAGTTTATGCGCGAATGTGGTTTCAATTCAAATGCAATCCTTCGTGTTTAAATGGAGCACAGCACTTGTGGTTGACGATGAATTATAGTCGCTATTTAAACAACAATTTGAAAAAAGTGAGTGATCCAGTCATACAAAGAAATAGATATTTTGGCCATCCAGAAAATCTTCTTTTATCTATGCTTGCAGATGACAGCCAAGTGATACGGGAACTGGCATGCCGACGTATTCTGAAAGCAAGGTCAGAGAAAGTCATAGGAATCCGAAAATTTAAAGTTCCATAATTTAATTTCGATGCTCCCCATTATACTGACATTATTACTTGACACGATAGTCAGATGACTGTTACTGAGTGGTCTTTAACTAAGAGTTTATTTGCTGAAGCCTTGAAAGAAATTGTAGAAAATGGCCTTGGAACGAAAGAGAATAAAGCACTCTTTCCCTGTCATACTCAAGCCGTGGAGCGTTGCATCACACTCGTAACTGAAGCTTCAGGTGCTGTATGTGGAGAAGAAAAACGTAATGGTTATATCAGGGTTAGACTGTCATCACGTCAGATGATGCATTTTTATAACACTTAACGTGATTTTTCTACTTGATGGGCTATTTTTTTTTTTTTTCATAAATATTTAATTAATATTAATCGCATTTTTATTATAAAATTCTTGTATTATTTTGGTTTTAAGAGGTTTTGGGGCACCATAAACTCCAAAATTTTATATATTTTATTATTATTACATAAAAATGTAGGTTTCAAGCAACACAGCAAATACTATTCCAAAAAAATTCTCCATACATTTTCACTCCACCCTAATATATACATATATCCCTCCTGTGGGTGTCGTAAGAGGCGACTAAGGGACTTACTAGAGAATGGGCAGCAGCGTTTTTTATGCACTTTACCACCATACTGCGATCGCCAACCCGCCTGCCAAGCGTGGCGATTATGGCAAACCCCCTAGATTGGGGGAGGCTTATGTCCAGCAGTGGACGTCATACGGCTGAAATGATGATGATGATGATGATATACATATATTGCTCGTTTAAAGATTTAAAGATATAAGATTACTTATAGTTAGGTATATATCTATATAAGGTGTATCTATTCATATACGAAATATTTTAAGGGGTACACCTGTAGGTGGTAAAGAAGTTATAGAAGCAAAAAGAAATTTTTTATTTAAGCGTTTTTGAATTTTCGTAATTATTATAATTTTGAAACTACTTGAGACGTTTTGCATAAAACCTTTACTCCAAATTCTATGAATGGCCCGCCTGATGCTGCGAGGGCAACGACCGGACGGCACGAGCATGGCCGCGGTGTCTCGGGCCGTAAAAAATAAGAAGGAGTCAGTATTTCTTATGTGCGTCAAATAATTTATAAATATTAAATTTTAAAAAGAACCCTTAGAAAGTTTTTTTTTTCGTTGTTATAGCTTCTTTACCACCTACAGGTGTACCTCTTAAAATATTTCGTGTATGAATAGATACACCTTATATATATATACCTAACGTGTTATATATTTAACATAAGTTCCTTGAAATGTCAGCGGTATCATTATTCTCCTGCTTTTATCCCAATTTATTTCAGGTCGGCGCAACGTGTCTTTTTCTTCCACACTTCTCTGTTAGTCGTCATCCTAGTACTCATACTCTTTCTGTCCATATCATAATTCACACAGTCCACCCGTCGTTTATTTGGTCTCCCTCAACTCTTATAGCTATCGAGATTCATACTCAAAACTTTCCTCACGACATTTTCGATAGGCAACGCTATACTTCCAGTAAATAGATTTTCTCTTAAAATGTTCATGTTATTGTTTATAATCCGCGTGATACACTTGGCGCGGTTAGTCCGTGCATGAGTGGCCATTTTTAAAGGACGAAAAAAGATCTCAAGTCGACGCGTATAATAAATAAATAAATAAAGTATACACCGGATGACATTTTTTACCGTCTCGACCTTCATATGGTGTGTTGTGTAACTAGAATAGAGGCAGGAAGGCCTTCAGATTCATCGCAGGTGACTAAAGAAGCGCGGGACGCGGGCGGACGAGGATGCGTGTGCGGCTCGTGCGCCTGCGAAAGATCAATGAGGCCACCTATCGGCCGGCTTCAAATTGTAGAACCGCGCTACGAAATCATTGAAACATGCCGCGCATTGAGTAGGGTGCATATGATTTGAGTTTCGATAGGTTTTTAGGGATTTTTTTATTTTTTATTTCCAAAATTCTGTTTTTGTTGTTCTAGTATGAAAATGTTACTTAAAATGTGTAGTATTTATTGCTAGATCAATTTCATTACATGTTATTCAAAAATAAAAATAATAAAAATTTCTAAGCCAAAGGTTTCTACCCCGTTCATATATTCCTTCCATTTTTTATCAAGACGTTAAAAAATGTCACCCAGTATAATATATATTTTTATGGATGACGACGCATAACTTTTTACCGAGTAGTCCGATTGTTACACATCAAGACCCCTCCGTGCCTTAAAAAGTACGTTAAATCGAGGATCCCGGCTGTCATTTATAGATCTTTGAATCATTACGGGTCGTCGAAGCCCGAAACCTGACAACCAGCCTTAGCAAATTAACCAAAAACTGGGTTGTGGAGGGTAGATAGGAAGTATTTGACATGTAAAATATACTGCATCTGGTAAGACTGGCAGCAGATTCCAACATAGCTGGGAACAGGCTAGACAGAAGAGGATGATTCAGAACCCTCAAAAAACACTACAAAGTGAAAAATAACTTTTCATCCCCCCATCTCGGAAAGAGTATTTTTGCCCTTCAATATCTGAGTGCAAAAGCCGTTTTTATCCGCTAGGGGATAAAGTAAATTGAATTTAGAACATCGTGTGCACTAAGTTTGTAAATTCAAAACATCATTAAACCTATTTACTTCTACCTCCATGGTGCCGAATTTATCATACAACCTTTTTGTAATTTGTTAAAAACTCAGACTCGGAACCTTATTCGTGTACTTTTTTTAATTTACTTTGCGCGCCCCATTTTCTTTTCACGTCACTAACAAAAATATTACACTCTACTTAGGCAGCTGTAGCAACTTTACTTTAAATTTTTCTTAATTATACCTAAGTATTATTTGAAATAATTTAAAGATAATTCTGTAATACTTACCTATCATAATGTAGTACCTAATAAATATTAATACCTAAACTGAAATAAAAGTATCTTGTGATTGTAAATTCTTTTTTTGCATTTAGTCATTTCCTCGCTGAGGTGGGATGAAAAGTTACGTGTTGCACTCGAGTGCAAAGATTTTTCACCTCGTGCACTTTTGATTCCCTCGCTAATGCTCAGGATTCTAATTTTTGAATCACTCGCTGCGCTCGTGATTCAATTTTAGAATCCTTCGCTTGCTCGGTCATCAAAATTGAGCACGCGGTTAAAAAGCAACTTTGCACTCTTGTATAACAAATAACTATTAATTTCGGAAGTCAGTGTCTTAGGATTTTTATTTAAGGTTTTTGCCACCGACTTCCGAAATTAAAGTTATTTTTCACTTTGTAGTGTTTTTAAGGAAGTCGGTTGTTTTTTTTTTGTAAAAAAGTTTTTAGTTTTAAATTTTTAGTTATAGTATCTATACCGCACTAATTTCAAACAAACAATGGATATTTATGCGATAGCAGAAATCGCGGTTGATTTGCTGTCATTTTTTAAAGAGTTCTGATGTCTGTCTCCGGAAGTCATCATCAGATTTATATGAAACTTATATGGGACCATTTCGGAATAAATCCCTTTCGAACAAAAAAAGAATTTTGCAAATCCGTTTATATATGACGTAGTTATGGCCGAACATACATAAAAAAAAAAATATAAACATCCGAATTGATAACCTCCTCCTTTTTGAAGTCGGTTAAAAAGACACCAATGATGAAAATTATCGCAGTCTTGGATTTTCATTTTGACCTCACTAATAGCTTTAGCACCCTTTTTTTTTCTTTTTTTTTGGGTTGGAAATCATCAAATGAATTCTCCCGCCCTGGGTGGAGCGGGTCAGACTTTATTGACTAAAACTCACCCGTGTTTCTTCAGTTACCCATATGCCAGGGCCACGGTATCTCGTTTGAACAATTTCGCGACCCTGGCAGAACGACTTCGGCACCCTTGAAAAGCATATATCTTTCTGTGTCTTTTTGAATAAAAATCGCATGCATAAACTTTTTCATTACATGACGATTTCTACTATTATCATTAAGTGATGATTTTACAAAATTCGACATGTTTATTCCTATCACAAGCCGTGTTATAGAACTTCGTTCCAAAAATAACTACCACGAACTTATTTTCAACAGAAAAGTAAACAACCAAGCAACTAAATAACTTTATAGATACTCTACCAATATTAATTCAAGCTCTAAAAATTGAACATATACGAAGTTCTAATAAAACGGTTACATGCAACATTATTACCATAGCAACAATGTAAGTTCTGTAATTTCCTGCCTATTGCCCAAGTGCAGTAAAACTTGCCCGATAAATTCATTGTTCTGATGCTAAGTGTGTATAAACCCATCCAGTTATATGGAATGCTCTCGTAAAACCGATCGAAATGGAAAATGTATGTGGAAGTTTGTTAATGTGTTTGTTTAGATTGTAAGATTTAATCGCAGTAGAAAACCTCGCAGTTTATTACTTTTTTTTGTTATGGTTTAATCCTAAACCAATTTGTATTACACTACTTGATGCGTGAACACAGTGATATAAAGTATTGGAACATCATCAAGATCCACAAAGTCGATTAAATACGTAGATAAAATATGTTTTCGAATTTAATACAAAAACGACCTCAGTAAAGTTGGTAAAATTTATATGTGCCACCCCCTTTTTCTTCTTTTTTGGTTGGTATATCATCAAATGACTTCTCCCGCTCTGGGCGAGGTGGGCATGTCAAACTTTTACTGAGTAAAACCCATCCTTGTTCCTTCAGTTGCCTTTGCCAGGGCCACGAACAAATCCACGACCATCCCTAAGACATACCCTTTTATTAAATCTCTAAGACTTACCCTATCTATTAAAACAATATTTTTCTAAATCGATCTACAACAGATAGATATCGTGAAAAATC
This sequence comes from Aporophyla lueneburgensis, assembly GCA_932294355.1. Lineage (NCBI taxonomy): Eukaryota > Metazoa > Arthropoda > Insecta > Lepidoptera > Noctuidae > Aporophyla > Aporophyla lueneburgensis. The sequence continues at coordinate 23,125,073 of OW028745.1, read as the reverse complement.
CGTACAAATAAAAAAACTAATCGCGACGCATAACCGCACCAAGTTTAAAAAGGGTATCATTCAAAAGGGTCAGACATTCACCAACATCTGCAAGATAAATACTAATACCGTACCTAACTAAAGGGCTAGACAGGACTACAAAGAACTAGGAAGGTGACGGACTACGACATCAATTCCCTAGTAAGGACTAGAGAATGCAATCTTTATCACGAATTTTGCGAGTTTTCAAGCCCTTTATTCGAGACTAGCTTCTGCCCGCGACTTCGTCCGCGTCATATTTTTGCTCCCCTGACCCTTCCCGTCGCATCGATTTGCCTGCTAGTTTTCGTCCATTTCTCGTTGCTGCTCGCTCCTTTTGAGTGAGTCAACCTTAAAAGATAGACATATGCTCTCGCGGACTTTTTTTTTAGAACTTTTTAAAAGGAACAATTCCGTCATACATAATGTTTGCGTTACTTTAACCGTTTACGCAGCGCACGCAACGGAAACTCTCAAAAGGAATAAATTTTCCCCGTTTTTGCAACATTTTTCATTACTGCTCCGCTCCTCTTTGTTGTAGCGTGATGTTATATAGCCTATAGCCTCCTTCATTTCTCCTATTTTTTCAATTCGGACCAATAGTTCCTGAGATTAGCGCGTTCAATCAAACAGAGCTGAAGAGTTTGTTTGTTTGTTTGTTTGTTTGTTACAAACAAACAAACAAACAAACTCTTCAGCTTTATAATATTATATATAATATATAGTATAGATTCAGTCTCATGCGAGGCCAATCTCGAATATGATTTCGGTACATTTTGCGGGCATTTTAGCATATTTGGCTTCTAGAGAAGCCATTATCAATATAGTAATCAATGGATTTATAATAAGCAAGATGTCGATATGCTTTTTTTTGTGGGTGGGAAGTCATCAAATGACGTCTCTCGCCCTGGGCGGAGCGAAAGGGCGTGTTAGACTTTCTACTGAATAAAAAATTAAATTAAAAAAAACCCCCACACAAAAACCTAAGTTCCCTTTAAAAAGTAAGAAAATAATAAAAAAAAAAAACTCAATATTAAAGTACCTAAGTATGTATTAATAATTCTAAAAAAAATTACGTTGCTTTGGGGGACCGCTCCAAACCTAACAATGTAATTACAAACAAAATTAAGAAAAGAAAACTTTTATAAAATTACTTCAAAATATTGCATTTAGGATACGACGGTCAACGACGTCTGCCCTCGCGGAGCGGTTACTATTATTTTCTTACTTTTTAAAGGGAACTTAGGTTTTTGTGTCACCCCTCTTTTTGCGTCGGGGGTTAAAAACCCATCCGTGTTCCATCAGTTGCCTATATGCCAGGGCCGCGGTAACTCTTTCGAACAAATCTCGCGACCCTGGAGATGTGATACAATGAAATTGTAAAACTATTCATGTTCGATGGTTATGCAGCTGTCATTCTGCTGACATACAATAATAAAATTATCTGAAACTGGAATGTTTCATGTGAATTTAAAAAAAAAAAAAATCAGCGTTATAATTGTTGCGTGGACGATTTATTGAAAATTAAATGGACAGGTATTTAAAACCACTATGTTTTCAAGTAATGTATCGCAGTTCACTCATTTAAAGTTATGGTTTTGTGCCGTTCTATTTAAAATAATCCTTTAGTTATTTATACAGCCGGGAGACTGGTGTTCCTAAAATGTGTAGATACTTAAACGTTTTTTTTCAGCATTTCTAGGCAATTTTTAAATATCGATATTAGAGACCCTCCTTTTAGGAGGCTGTAAGAAATAGAAATAAGACTGTTTTACCATTTCTTTTTTTGTTTTTGGTGTAAAGCAAGAAGCATCGTGCAATTAAAGAAATATTTTTATTATGAGCAATAAGTAGGTAATCGCTCACAAAATAAAATAATTATGACTATCTATGTACTACCAAAACATCAACCGACCTCTTTCAAAGTAAAGCAAGATGAAAAAGCTAGTTAATGCTGAAAGTACTAAATAGAACCATAAAAAATCCATCAGATACCGCTCCGGGTCTCATTTACGACGTCGAGTTTTGACACTAAAATTTTTCTTCCGTTTTTATACCCGGATTTGCCATCGCGGGCCTTTCATGGAAGATTTGACAATGCAAATGATCCGTTTAACTTGATAACATCTCTTTGTCAGCATTATCTGGACAAATGATAGTTTGAATAATGAATCATGTTAACGGAGGGTTTTTGATATAAATTATAAAAGCAATAATTGTTTTTTTTATGGCTATGATATCTTTTATCCCCGAAAATTTTATCAATGACATGAAATTATTATGATGTTTGTGTAGTTTGCGTTAATTTATGTTCATATTTATTCATATATTTAACAATACTTTTATTTGCTACAAACAAGTTCAGATAAAATTTAAGTTTTAGCATCGAATACAGTAAGTGATCTACGTATTTTTTTAGTTCACACACATCTAAAAATGGAAGAATTGTCGACATCGGCGCCATTGCTATAGTACAAAGTGAAATACTTGTTTTATTGGAAATTATCACATATTTTCCTTTCCTTTGAATTTATTATACCTCAATTTAAGTGAATTATATAGCCCCGTACTAATAGGAATTGACTTCCGATAAAAGCCAAAAATATACTTATTTTTTGGATAGCTAAACAGTAGTATTTGGAATTAGCAATAAATTTAATATCCATAAATGCCACATCCGATTTATTCCACTGCTAACTGATGAATTTTTACCCAGTAAAACCCTTTACCACTATATCCAATACTTCGTCAAAATAAAAACCGATTCAAATGAACAAAGCCGGTAGAACGGCAAAGTTTCAATGAAATACCAATAACCAGCAACCGTCACGTATGTCCATTTAATCCTTCATATATAGTTACATATACATATGTAGGAACGTCAGGATTTACTCCGTTAGATTCGGATATCACGTGGGCAGAAGATGGGTTTCGTGCTATGAAAACACACTGAGTGCGGTATACTGATTTTATTAAAATCACAAATCACACGTAATAACTGAAAACAACGAATAAAGTTCCGTTACGTCGTAACTCCGCTGCGATCAGACAATGAATGATCTCCTCGCCGTATGCTAAAAAAACGTATGTAGGTGTGGGTAAAACACGTGACGTCACCAGTGGCTCGATTGCGATTCGTTTCGTGTCTGTACTAATGACCGAATGCGACATAATAAGAATGCTTTATAACTAGTAAAATATTTACTTTCAGATTCTTCAAAAACTAAATGCTAATTTGATTATAAGCTGGGTTGAGATCAGCCACAAAGAGATGTATGTGTCATTTTGTACTTTTTAAAGTACCTTTTTATCTACATAGAATAGGGATTCAACTTTTTGGTGTAGTAGTTACTTCATGGCCTCTTTCAAAAGGAATACACGATTCAAAGCTTTCTTAAATAATTGGCTAACAAAAAGTTCGACGTGTAAAAGTGTCTTAAAAGATCTACTTACATAAATAAACTTTCATTTCCTTTCAATTAAAGTTTTCCGTAGACAAAATAAAAAGGTCTTATTTTTATTATTATCTTAATTCCCTAATTACTAATTAATTACCATATTACGTTACGTAAAGTTTAATTTTAAGTAGTTTATAGTATTTTCTTTTTACAAATTAATTAACACATCCATCTAAACTAGGTACTTAATTAAATTTTCTAACTAACTATACAAATAAAAAAAGGATTCGTTCGCATCGCTGTCATCCAATGTCGCTGTCAATGTACCGAACAGAAACATTGCCACGTTAAATGAAAAAGCTAATTCTTTGGCTAAAGAACGACCCAATCCTCTGGTCACGTGGGGTGACGACAAGTCAGCAAGATTTTTTTGTTTTTAGAACGAAGTTCCTTATCGCGCATTGCGAAAGGGGACTAGACGGAAAAAATTAAGACCAAAAGTTGTAACGACACTTTTTGCTATAGTTGTAAGCCGTGCGGCGTGCGCGCGTTTCTCTATCTGTCTCTCTCTCTCTCTCTCATAGAAAGCAAGCCAGTTATTTTCGTTTCGTCTTTCTATTTTGCACAGTGAACAGTGTGGTGTCTCGACGATTATTTTTGTTGAGTGTATACAGGTTTTTTGTACATAATAAATAATAATAAAAAATATATATAACTATTCCTTTACTAATTAATTGAAAAGAACTTCGTTCCATCCGGGTGTCCCTTGACAACTCTCAAGTTTTTTTTTTTAAGGCGTAACGCTTATCACTTCGTAGTTATTCAATGGTTTACTACAAGACTAGAGAGTTAGCATATCGTATCGTTCAGTGCATTTTCACTGATACACGGCGCCTGGTATTTGGCAACGGACGTGTGTGAAAAGGCACTGCAAAGCCAGGTGTTGTATTACGCTTTTACCAAGTTCTTTCGAGTAAGTTGGCAACGGCTTTGGTGCACGATTATGTGTGAATTTTCGTATTTGTTCACATGAAATTAAACTTAAGTTTTTTCATGAAGCTCTAAAGATGACCTCTAATTTCTTGTGTCATGACTTGCGAATCTACAGTTACTTTAATTTTATGATGCGTGGTATAATTCTATGTATGTTAAAATCGGCCAAGTGCGCTTCGGGTGATCCACAATGACAGATTCCGTAGTGGGGTAAAATACTCATAATCGTGTTTGAAATACAAGTTCTACCCACTCAACTGTCCATGGTTACAAAAGTAACCAAATAAAATCTTGTCGAAACGTCCATGGTTACTTTTGTAACCAAGGACGTCAATGTACCGAACAGAAACATTGCCACGTTGAATGAAAAAGCTAATTCTTTGGCTAAAGAACGATCCAATCCTCTGGTCACGTGGGGTGACGACAAAACAGCGAGATTTTTTTGTTTTTGGAACGAAGTTCCTTATCGCGCGTTGCGAAAGGGGACTAGACGGAAAAAATTAAGACCAAAAGTTGTAACGACACTTTTTGCTATAGTTGTAAGCCGTGCGGCGTGCGCGTGTTTCTCTATCTGTCTCTCTCTCTCTCTCTCTCTCTCATAGAAAGCAAGCCAGTTATTTTCGTTTCGTCTTTTGCATTGAACAGTGTGGGTGTCGCGACGATTATTTTTGTTGAGTGTATACAGGTTTTTTGTACATAACAAATAATAATAAATAAAATATATTACTATTCCTTCACTAATTAATTGAAAAGAACTTCGTTCCATCCGGGTGTCCCTTGACAACTCTCAAGTTTTTTTTAAGGCGTAACGCTTATCACTTCGTAGTTATTCAATGGTTTACTACAAGACTAGAGAGTTACCATATCGTATCGTTCAGTGCATTTTCACTGATACACGGCGGCTGGTATTTGGCAACGGACGTGTGTGAAAAGGCACTGCTAAGCCAGGTGTTGTATTACGCTTTTACCAAGTTCTTTCGAGTAAGTTGGCAACGGCTTTGGTGCACGATTAGGTGTGAATTTTCGTATTTGTTCACATGAAATTAAACTTAAGTTTTTTCATGAAGCTCTAAAGATGACCTCTAATTTCTTGTGTCATGACTTGCGAATCTACAGTTACTTTAATTTTATGATGCGTGGTATAATTCTATGTATGTTAAAATCGGCCAAGTGCGCTTCGGGTGATCCACAATGACAGATTCCGTAGTGGGGTAAAATACTCATAATCGTGTTTGAAATACAAGTTCTACCCACTCAACTGTCCATGGTTACAAAAGTAACCAAATAAAATCTTGTCGAAACGTCCATGGTTACTTTTGTAACCAAGGACGTTTTATGCGTCATTCGTCACTTGAAACGTGTTTATCGCTACAGTCCTTTGATAGTCGTACATTAGAGAAATACTAGATGTCGCTATATGAGATTTGTCATCCAGGAGAGTGAATTTCGTCTGTGGACCGGCAACATAAAATTTAGAAAAAAAAAAGAAAATAACAGTTCATCCTTATTGTCTAGCGAACTATGTTTGTGTGTGGATCTCCAACTAAAATGTGGTAAGTTTTCTGTTTTTATACCACATTTATATTGTTATTGTACATCAAATTAAACGTGAAGATATTTCCTTTGCGAAATATGCATTACTACGCCAATTTCGAAACGTTTACATGGAATAATATAGCTGGAAAAGTTTTATGATGACCGCGCGGACATTGTTCGTTGGTTGTAGTTGATCGATTTTGCGAATTGGTTGTTTTTGTTAAATAAATGCTTAAATATAAGAGAATACTTTACTATTAGTACTATAACAGCTATTTACAAACGAAATATATTGAGATGGGGTCTACAAATTGTTCAAACGCAACTCGTAATTCATGATTTTAGTGTTGGATCGGGGACCTTCTGAGAAGTACTTGTTTTTTCTTGATAGAAAACTAAATACTTATATTTAGATACTAGCTTCTGCCCGCGACTTCGTCCGCGTCAAATTTTTGCTCCCCTGACCCTTCCCGTCGCATCGATTTGCCTGCTAGTTTTCGTCCATTTTTCGTTGCTGCTCGCTCCTTTTGAGTTATAGTGAGTCAATCTTAAAAGATAGACATATGCTCTCGCGGACTTTTTTTTAGAACTTTTTAAAAGAAACAATTCTTTCATACATGATTTTTGCGTTACTTTAACCGTTTACGCAGCGCACGCAACGGAAACTCTCAAAAGGAATAAATTTTCCCCGTTTTTGCAACATTTTTCATTACTGCTCCGTTCCTCTTAGTTGTAGCGTGATGTTATATAGCTTATAGCCTCCCTCGATAAATAGGCTACTCAACACAAAAAGAATTTTTCAATTCGGATCAGTAGTTCCTGAGATCAGCGCGTTCAATCAAAAAAAAAAAAAAAAAAATCTTTATTTCTATAACTTATGTAAACAACAATATCATTATAGGAAGTACCTTCAAACAAACAAACAAACAAACAAACAAACAAACTCTTCAGCTTTATAATATTAGTATAGATTGGTGTCATTTTGAAGGGTATATTATGTACTATTATAATAAAAATAATTTTGCCTAGTAACTGTTACACTTTTCTTGTAAAACACGAAATAAAAAATAAATACGATATTTTTTTGAAATCCCCGATTTTATTTTCTAATTAGAATTCAATATCTTATTAGCTTTTGTTTGATTAATTTAGTTTATTCCAATTAGAATTCAATATCTTATTAGCTTTCCGTGAGTATTTATTATTAGAATATAGCTATAGTAGTTTTTCAGTCGTAATCGTTTTTGTGCAAAAAATTTCGCAATGTCGTAAAAAAGAAAGTGAAATTTGATGCCCGGACAGTTGGGGAGATAATCGCCGCGCGGGTTGGACAGTTGAATGGCTACCATACATGCCAACTGCAACTAAGCTGACCGACTAGTAGTCGTTAACTTGTAATAAACAACAAGACTGACTGGTTGGCTGGCTAACTACCTTTTTTTTTGTGGTGGCTCTAGGGTGGAGCGGAAGGGCGTGTCAGACTTTTACTGACTAAAACCCACCCGTGTTCCTTCAGTTGCCTATATGCCAGGGCCACTGTATCTCTTGCCGATCGCCTCCACGAATATGTTTGGCTTACATCAGAAGCACTATTTTAGAAATGATTCCCAGTCATCGGGTGTATGCAAGCAAAACCGCGAGCAACAGCTAACTATATATTTGAAATTTGCTAATTAAGCCCTTTCATTTGATACCTAATACGGCATCGAGAAAAAAAAAAGTGACTTTGCGAGTATGTACTCTAGAGGACAGTATATTTATTACACCATATTAAATTCGTATGTGACGTCACATGGCTCGTATATATATTTAGCAGACGATCAAAATACTTCGAACGATACCATTTTTAACACGCTTTTATTAGCTTCAACTGTATGTTTGTAACCGAGTCAGTTTGGACTCGACTTTGACCCATTTCAAACGGTCAGATTTTATTTAAAACTAGCTTTTGCCCGCGGCTTCGCCCGCGTGGATGTCGGAAATGAACGCAGGTATTTTTCTAAAATAAAAGTAGCTTAAGTTACTCCTTGTTACATCAGCTATCTGCCAGTGTAAGTCCCGTCAAAATCGATCCAGCCATTTCAGAGGTTAGCCGGAACAAACAAACAGACAGACAGACATACAAAAATTGTAAAAAAAATTGTTTTGGTATATGTACCGTGTATACATCCATATACCTACACTTAGTAAAAAGTAGTTATCTTAATATTAAAACAGACATTCCTATTTTATTTATTTGTATAGATGTATTTATTTGTAGACTTATCGAGGACCTATGGCAATATAATAATTCCATAAATTTGTGCCATTATCCTTGCCAGGGTCACCAGGATGGCAAAAAAAAACTGTCTTCGAAAACTACGCTAACATACGACACAAAATTCGAAACACCCTAAAAAATTGAAAATAAATAAATTGTTATAAAAGGTTCTCTCATCACTTCTAGAGCGCAGATGAACATACATACACAGTATACACACATACCGGTAAAATCATAACCTTCCTTTTTGGTAGTTTCTAGTTTTCGTAGAGGGGCAAAAAGTAATGAAAAACTGAATAAACAAAATCATGTTGCAGCTTCAACATTTCGGTCTAACATCGCATTATCTATATATTAATACGTGAAGCGAAAACTTTGGATCCCTTTTTAAGAAAATTGGGCGTACGGAGGAGTATGAAATTTCGCACACTTATAGTTTATACAGAGAGGAAGTGACGAACGCAAATATTTTTTTTAATTATGCGTAAAAATACATTATTTACAATAAATAACACGTTACACACACTACTATTCACTACCGTGTATTTAATACACACATGCACAAATCGAGTATATATTTGTTTTTGGTATTATTTGTCTATAGCCATAGTGAATGGCAAATATAACTATGGATTACGAAATTACGAAATTTTATTGTCGAAATCTGTGGTCCAATCGAGAATATCTGTCTTTAATATTTTGTGTCTATAGTCTTGCTGAATATGTTAAGTATAACCATAAATAATAAATATGACAACATGAAGTAAATGCTGTGCTGTCACCTATCAAAACTGTAATCTTATGTAATACTTTGAAATAATCTATGTATATAATGTATTAATAAGCGAAGCAAAAACTTTGCACATCGTTGTACGAATATTGTGCGAACGGCGGTGTTTGAAATTTGGCACATTTAAAGTTTATTTGGAGAAATAGTGCTAAAAACTAATATTTGTATATATTAACGAATAATGGTCGAGTTTCGACCTCTGGGCGACCACTAGTTTAAATAAATAAGTGAACGCTCAGTTCCACAGATAGGAGCATCTGATTCGCTATTCTCTTACATCACAACCAGGTCAGCACTATAATAAATTCCCCCTACATTATTAGAGCCAATCTTCCAAGAAATGAGGTAGTAGATGAATCTAGGAATTCTTGTACTCTATTCTTCAGTAAATAATGCAAAGTATAATTCCAACTGCGCAGCTTTGTTGGAATTTCAAATGTAGATCGTAGCGAAAGATCTACAATCATCTACATATAGAAACGTTTGTGGCTCAGTTTGTTTGTTTAGGATTTGTCTCTGAAAACTTAACATTAAGGTGCGCTGCATATGAGTTTCGTGAAGTAAAACTTTAAGGCTATCAGCAGTGTTGTAAATTGTGCCAAAATTGATGATTTTATATACATTTTAGAGTAGAAGGATTCATGGTTACCCTTCATCTAGACAAGGAGAGGTATAATTAAGTTCGTATCTGTTTTCTATCGTTTAAACGGTGACTGTATAAAATCTCGAGTCCTTGGATTCTCCTTTGAAGTAAACTTACTAAACTAACCTTATCATCTTAATTGATGAAATCATCTTTTTGCCTAGCATTTCACAATTATGTTGTGGTCAGCTTCCAGTCATACTGGATGCAGCTGAATAGCAGTATTTTACACAGAGCAACTGCATATCTAACCACCACAACTCACTTATTGGCTAACACGATACTTACCCATTGATTAGACTGGCTGTCAAACTTACGGGCTTCTGACGACCCGCAACAACTCTCAAACAGACAACCGGAACCAACGACTAAACGTGCTTTCCGAGAACCTTCCGTGGGTTTTTGATATGTGAACACAACAACCATGCCTACCACGGTCGCGAGATTTGTTCGAAAGAGACACCGTGGTCCTGGCACATGAGCAACTGAAGGAACACGGGTGAGTTTTAGTGAGTAAAAGTCTGACACGCCCTCCCGCTCCGCCCAAGAGTGGGAGACGTTATTTGATGATTTCCAACCCACAAAAAAAAAGAACAACATCCATCCACAGACTAACCATGTCAAACATCGCTGAACCTGATCGACTGACCCGTCCGGCTGTTATTATTTCGCTACATGACATACTTACAGTAATACCTCAACCACAAAGTACGTTACTGCATGTCATTTAGACGAGACTTAGTGAGTCAGAGACTTACAGTCAGAGACATACAGTCAGAGACTTACTGTCAGAGACTTACAGTCAGAGACTTACAGTCAGAGACTTACAGTCAGAGACTTAGAGTCTTAAACGGATAGATCGAATGTATGAATAATAATCGATACCTGAATAAGATCTACGTAATCATCATCATTTTTGAGGAGTGGATAAAGAGGCGCCACGGCGTCTTCATCTTCCGCCTGACGCAGGTTCTCACCGGGCATGGTTGCTTTGGTGGGTTCCTGTTCTGGATAAAGCGGGAGGAAACGCCCGGGTGTTTTCATTGCAAGGATCGTCTGGAGGACACGGTGGAGCATACGGTGGAGGTGTGCTCTGCCTGGGCGGAGCACCGCCGTGTCCTCGTGGAGGCGATCGGCGGCAGCGACCTGTCGCGTCCGGCCCTGGTGCGAGCCATGGTACGGAACGAGAGGGCATGGGAAGCCGTCACCTCCTTCTGCGAAGCAGTAATGCTCGCGAAGGAGGAGGCGGGGCGCGTGAGGGAGTGGCAGTCTCGGCGCCCTCACGTCCCTAGCCGCCGCAGGAGGAGACGCCCCGGGTGTCGGGAGTCAATAGCGGTCTCCCGGATACCGCAGGCGCGAGCTTGCGGGCGGTGAGCAGTGGGCAGCTCGCCGCCCGGTAAGGACCAGGCTCGGGTCGACGGCGCGTAGTGTTCCACGCGCGCCTCAAAGAGATGTCAGCAGCAGTGAAGGAGTCTGCTAGGACCGATGCCTGCCAGGATCCTGGCAGGCATCGGCCCTGGCACATGGGCAACTGAAGGAAACGGGTGGGTTTTAGTCACTAAAAATCTGACACGCCCTCCCGCTCCACCCAGAGCGGGAGAAGTCATTTGATGATATCCCATCCAAAAAAAAAAAAAACAACCATCCGAAAGATGTCCACTGCTGGACATTCAAGGAGCCCAACGGTTTGCCATAATTGCCACGCTTTTCATGTGGATTGGCGGTCGCAGTACGGTGGTAAAATGCATAAAGAACGCTGCTAACCCATTCTATTATAAGTTCCTTAGTCGCCTTTTTCGACACCCACAGAAAGAAATGGGATGGTTCTATTTTTAACATCCAGCACCACTCGGAACAGTATCAACAAGATCTACGAAGTAGTAAGAAATACATGAAAAATTAATAACAGAAAATTAAAAAAAAGTTATGTCGATATTATTATGTACTAGCTTTTGCCAGCGGCTTCGCCCGCGTGGAGGTCGGAAAATATCCCACGGGTATCGCCACTGCTCAGCTCCTATGTGTCTAAGCGTTATGTTATATAGCCTATAACTTTCCCAGGAGTATGGACTACAATCGTACCAAGTTTGGTTAAAATCCCTTCAGTAGTTTTTGACCCATGCGTGCACATACAGACAGACAGACAGACAGACAGACAGACAGACAAAAAATTTACTGATTGCATTTTTGGCATCAGTATCGATCACCAACCATCCTCCAATATTAATTTTGAATGTATATTTAATGTACAGAATTGACCTCTCTACAGTTTTATTATAAGTATAGAAGAAGATGTACAGACGCGCACATCAAGCTAACCGAAACTGTCAAATTTTCCCAATCAATCTTGAACCCAACACTTTATCAATAAAGTTGAAAATCTATTACCTATAGAAATTTGACAGATTGTAGTAGCTTTACGTGCTGGCGTCTGTGCGTTTTAATAAAACAGTGATTGGTAACTGGTTACTGGGGAACAAACGTCAAGAAGTTATAATTAGGTTGTTCGCTGATTGAAACTTGCGGGCATGTGTAAGTACCCTAGGGGTGATTAAAATTCCCGGCACCACTAAATGAGGTTCGCTGATTTGGTTCTTATCACGTGTGCATTGTAGAGCCGACCTAGTTATTTCTTTACCCCTTTTAATAACGGTTTTCAGTAAATTGTAACTTTTCGCTAAAGTTGACATCTGCAGTGACGAGCAGTAGAGGCCCAGAGGGATAATTCTAATTTATTACTACTATTCGTAATTTTAAGAACGAGAGTCTGACCTAAGTCTCATTCTGTCCAAAATACCTTTGTTTCCACATATTTTTGACAAGTTTTTACATTTGGTTATCACCGACATGAGATTTCGACTTCACTTTAAAAGTTTTTAACTACAAGAACTGGCCTTCAATAATAACGGCTGTAACTTACGAGTTCTAAGTCATTGTTTTGAACCTGGGCGCTTTACTTTCTGTAAATTGTTCTATCACCACTGCTCTCAAAACGGTGAAAGAAAACAACGTGAGTAAACTGGCATGTCCAAGAACTAAAAAATCAAAGACGTGGGACATCACCCGGACTGGGCCCGCGTGGTGGATAATGCTCGACTACATCTCACAGAGAGGAGGCCTATGTCGCAGCAGTGGGAATATTCTAGGCTGGATGTGATATGGTTGAAACCATCAAACTCTCACCTAGAAAAATAAACCTTTTTGTTATATGACGTATCTGACACATTGAATTTTAGGTGAAATACTTAACAAATCGAACATAATTATAGTAAGTGGTTTTAATATGACACATTTAGTTTAAGAAATAGAATCAAATAATATGAATATATTAAGCTAGTTTACTGTTATTACCGAAACGCAAAATAAAAAACACACAATGTGCCATTTATCATTAAAAAGAATTATTTTTGAAAAAATTTCAAGTATCTCCTAACAAAGTTGTATTTTCCAAGTGTTGTTTTAATTGCATTTTTATTACAGTTACTTTCTTTTCGTTTCTTACTTCACAAATGTGAAATGTTTTCTAGCGAGAACTGTAATTACAACAAAAACTACATCATAAGAGAATGTTCCATCATTTTTAGTTTTTTCATTTTGTTTGCGCTGAATGGTATCTTTTTTACAATCTTTGTGCACTTTCAGCACATCTATCATCAATTAATTTACGTTTTGTTTTCTGGATCGATATTCTTTGAATTAAAACTAAAACCAATTAAATCAAACTATTGTTTACTTTTTCAAAGTTCTATGAACGTAATATAGTCAAAACCATATAGAAAATGAGGATTCAAGTAAACATTTTACCATAAAAAAAAAAAAATTTTCGATGTTAAACAAAAACAATCGTTTAAGAAAAAAAAAACACTACAAAGTGAAAAATTACTTTAATTTCGAAAGTTTTTTGTAACACCGTTAAATGCCTTCTCTAAGCAGATGATCAAGTTTTACTTGCATCGTCAGCAGAACAATTGCAAAACATAGTGACTGTGAAGGATGAAGCATTTAAGATGAAGGGGATGAATATAAATGTGAAAGAGAAGACAATGTATCGGTGTGTGATGTGAAAATAAACGATAAGAGTGTGGAGCAAGTAAGTGAGTTCGTATATTTGGGGAGTTTGTTTACAAGGGATGGAACGATTGATAAAGATGTGGAAAGTGGAGTAAATACGGGAAATAAAGTAAATTGTGCTCTACATGCGGTTGTGAACAACCAGTTAATGTCCGATAGGGTTTGATGGCTGTACACAATAGTGTGGTGCCTACGCTTATGCCTAAAAGTAAATTTTGGGTGTAGCAGAAGAAGCATGAAAGTAGAATAAATGCTGTGGAAATGTATTCGTTGCAAAGTATGTGTGCACTTAATGATTCAGTTCAAAAATTCTGGCAACTGGAAGAAATACCTAAGGCTGCTATCCCACTAGGCGTTTTACGAGCGTCAGCATCTCTCGAACGTCCACGCAGCGTCAACGTTGCGCAGACGCGACGTTGACTTCGTGTCGTTGCGTGACAAGCATTAAAGTCCGCTAAACGCGACGTCAACGTCGCGTCAACGTGCAAATGACCGCCGGCCGTAGCCCCCACCCGAACCCGCACGGATAGAGCAGGACGGAGTGATTGTACCTGTTGCCAATAAACGCGACGTTAACGTTGCGCAGACGTGACGTTGACGTCGCGTTTAGCGGACTTTAATGCTTGTCACGCAACGACACGACGTCAACGTCGCATCTGCGCAACGTTGACGCTGCGCGGACGTTCGAGAGACGCCGACGCTCGTAAAACGCCTAGTGGGATAGCGGCCTAATATGCGGTTTCTAAGTCCAGAAGATACTGAATGTGAGAACTTGTTTGCATCGTCAATCACTCGCGCTGACGATGGGCAGTATTCTGTCGCGTTACCTTTTTCTAAAGACCCGAGTGCACTGGGTAGTTCTCGCACTGCTGCTCAACGTCGGCTGTTGACCTTGAAACGTAAGTTCAAACAGTCGCCTGACTTCCAAAAAAAACGATAATAACGTAATAATCTAATATTACTGACGAGGGATACTACATCCCGCATCACGCTGTTACCCGTCGGGATAAGCTGATGCCTCGGATCGTACTTGATGCTAGTGCCACAACTCACAATGGATTGTCATTAAATGACGTGTTACATACCGGTCCTAACTTGCAAGCGGATTTATTCTTGCTATTGCTTGATTTTCGGCTTTTCCCTGTCGCTATGACTACGCATATAAAGCAAATGTATTTGCGGATTGAAGTCCCTGATAAACATCGTAAATATTTGAGAATCTTATATAGATTCAGTCCTGATGTTCTAATACGTACTTTTCAATTTAATCGGGTCCCTTTTGGACTCAAGTCAAGCCCGTATTTGGCAATGCGGACCGTTCGCCTATTAGCCCTCGATATGAGGCCACATTTCCCGGATGCTGCCACTGTGGCGGAGTCTAAATTTTATATGGACGATTTGGTTCATTCTTTTCCGGAGTGGTGGAACGGCCCATCGTGGATTCGGAATCCACCTTCGAAATGGCCCGTAAACCCTTTCACTCCTTCCAATGCAGGTCAATTGCCTGAACACAGGGCAAATATACTTACTGCGACAGTTCAGTGTGAACCATTGATCCTAAATGAATTAGCTCAGCGTATATCCTCTTGGGATAAGCTTCGTAGGATTGTCGTTTATATCCTTCGCTTTATAAAGAAGGTTTCTTCCTCTCCTGGTATGGTCAAGAATCTTATGACTGCAGAAAAGGCTGTGATTCGTTCTGTTCAAAGAGTTCACTTTGCAGAAGATATCAAAGCTCTTACTAAAGATAAATTGCCTTCAAAAAAGCTGCAAAGCTTATTCGTGTTTCTTAACGAAGATGGCCTGTTGCGCATAGTAGGTAGGCTTTCTAATTCGGACTTGCCATTTGAGGCTAAGCATCCTCTTTTGTTCCCTAACCATGACCCTGTGGTGGATCTATTAATTGATCATTTCCATGTTATGAACTGTCATACACGCCCGCACACCAACGTGTCTGGTTATTGGACGCCAGAACCGTTGTAAGGGTTAGGGTGCGGAAATGCAACTACTGCTTCCGAGTAAATCCATTACATCCAAAGCCCATGATGGTAGATTTGCCGTCATACCGTGTGCTAGGAGATCAGCTTCTCACTTACGAGGAGTTACAGTCAGTATTGGTTCAGATAGAGTGCATTATGAATTCTCGTCCACTTACTGCTGTGTCTTCTGATCCTTCACCAGAAGTGATAACCCCTGCGCATTTCTTAATGTCAACCCCATTACAGTACTTGCCTGCCGTGGACTTGAAAGACGTACATTAATCTTAGTCAACGCAAGCAATTACTAGATAGCATGGTTCGGTCTTACTTGAAAAAGTGGCGTTTGAAATATCTGCACACGCTGCAAGTCAGACAGAAGTGGACTTCTCGTGACCGTCTCACAGAAATCGGAACTGTCGTACTTGTTGGACAGGATGATTGCCCTCCTTTAAGATGGCCATTAGGTGTAATTACGGAAATTCATCCGGGTTCTGATACGGTTGTTCGTGTTGCGACGGTCAAAATGAAATTTGGAATTTTATTTATTTATTTATTTAAACTTTATGCACAAGTAAAAAATACTGTACAAAGGCGGACTTAATGCCTGAGGCATTTTCTACCAGTCAACCTTAGGGTGGTGCAGAGATAAAACAAGGCAGGTGCAACAAATGGGATAGATATATCGGAAACAACTATAAATACTAATACATAAATACATATATATACATACATATAAACAAAAAAAAACTGTGTCAAGAGAACTAACGATCGGTAGAAGAGAAAACGAAACCAGCAAATCAGAGCTGGTATGTTTCTGCCACCTTCTGACGGATATGTTCACGAGCTTTCATTTTAAAAGATAAGCGACTGGTTGCCGTCCTGATATTCAGAGGGAGCGCATTCCAAAGAAAAACTGCTTGGACAAAGAAAGAAGAATTAATGAAGCCAGAACGGTGAGAAGGACACCGTAGAAGACGATTATTGGTGGAACGAAGACTTTTAGAATGGGCAGAGCATAAATATTGAATTTGAGAGGTCAAATAAGATGGAGAAGTGGGTTTGTTGAGAATAGAAAACAGCGTTGTTAGAGCCCTCAACTCTCTGCGCTGGCGAATGGGTAACCACTTTAAAAGCAGACGGTGCGCGGATACGTGGTCATACTTACGAAGATTGAAAACGAATCGAATGCAATTATTGAGACGGTGGTCAAGTTTATTGAGGAGATCTGCATTCAGGTCGTAGTAACACACATCGCCATAGTCAATTATGGGAAATATCAGGGACTGTACAAGCATTGCTTTTATGTATGATGGGAGTAGGTTTTTCAACCGATAGAGCGACCGCAACGTTCCGGTGACTTTTTGACTGACAGTCGCGACCTGCTTTCGCCAGTCAAGACAAGTGTCGACATGCAGACCAAGATTCTTGACATCGGAGCTAAACGGGATGATGGAAGTGTCGAAGATTACAGGTGGCACAGTTACGCCAGTCAGCTTCCTCATATTGTACGGGCTCCCTACTATGATAGCCTGACACTTGGTAGGGTTAACCGCTACCCCAAATCGATCTGACCAGTTTTTTATGCGATCTAAATCCCGATTTAGCTCCTCAATCGCATTGGAGATGTCGTCAACACTTGTCCGGCAGTAAAGCTGCAAGTCGTCAGCATAAAGATGATACGCAACTCGAAGCTCGGTGGTAATGAGGTTAATAAAAATAGAGAATAAAAGAGGAGATAATATACCGCCTTGAGGAACGCCAGCTGCAAGATCACACCAATTCGACGAAGAGTCTCCAGCAGAAACAGACTGCTGACGTCCCTGAAGATAAGAGGAAAACCATTCCAGTACCTCAGCGAATCAGGAATTTTCAAGCGTCCGGTTGTAAAACTGTATCCTATACCAACGCAATAATAACATCTTCTCTTTTCTCATATTATTTAGTATAATGCCATTAATTTAATATACATAATTCTTACAATCATAATTCATTTATCTTTATTAATTTGTCTCTTGTTGTCAGTTCTGCGAACTTCCAAAGCCGGCAGCATGGTTGGGCACCTTAAGTGACCCAAATAGATTTTTTTATACTTATTTTCGTTTTACCTAAGTGTTAGGTCATTTCTCTAGTAATAATTAATTCATTTCAAATGGTTTCGATATGTTAGTATCTGTGGCTATGGTTCGCGCGCCTGTTGATCCGCTGAACCTGGCAACATTGGTGACCATAGTTGTGTGGCCGCCCCGCGCCGAGCGCGGACTAACGAAAAACCACCCGTCTGTTCCTTTGAGTCTCACAAGCGGTGCCTGCTCCTATAATTTTAAGGAAAAGGGTTGGTTTTTTGCCAGCTGAAGTTTTGAAGAGACTCGTTATAAATACCCAAAAGTGATTTGACTATCTGTTTCGTGAAAGTGCTTCACGGTGTGAGCTGCTGACAGTTGCTGTCGAAGCGTTCCTGAGCTGGTCTATGTAAAGGTTAGTGGGCCTATAGTTTCAGTGCTGACGTCGGAACCATTTATCATTCTTCAGCTCACAGGGGAATACATAGGAATTAATATAATTACTATCAAACCATAATTAAGTTCCCCGCATGGAGCCTGCTATCTACACCGATTGCGGCTCCACAAATTCTTCAGAAGTTTCAGGTGCGTAGTAACATGCGTGCGTGTATGACCAGATGTATGAACTTAAAGGAGGCAAAAGGAGTATGTAAGTATCGGAGCAGGTGGTGTTATGCAGTTTCTGCCTATTTATTTATAAAGGCGTAACACGTTTTTTTACCGTAGTACAGTACTCCACACGCATTCATATACCATCACTTGCTAAGTAAACCGTGACAGGAAGATATAAATATTTTGTCTGAAGAACGTGTTCGAATTGTTATCATCTTTATAAATTCAACCATTTTAATCAATCTAAACTTCATTGCTAAGTAGAGTGATTGATTTGGAGGGACTTATATGTCGGGGTCAACTTCCAGTGTATCCGTATGCAACTAAATACCAGTATTTAATATGCAGTGGTTGTTTATCTGCGAAGATCGTAGCTCCACCTAGCCTGAGGGAGGGTGGCCGGTAGCAGCTGGATGAGAGTTGCTGAAAATCGAGCACAGTTGCGTGAAATTGCAGAGGCCTATGTCCAGCGGTGGACTGCTATAGGCTGATGATGATGATGATGGCTTTCTATCTGACCTCCACAACCCAATAACTGAGTAACACATTACAGAGGTATTAATAAGATCGGTTGGTGAATTAGGCAAAATGGTTCACTTAAATGAACAAAACTCTACAAGTATTTTCAAAACACTCGCTCCATTAAGACGGAAACAGTGCAAACATTAGCTCTTGAGTTTAAACAATGTAAATAAAAAATGCAATTTCTCAACTGAAAAATGAAACGGCTTTGAGTTGCGCTGTTTTTAGGAACAGCAATTCGTTTCACTACTGAATTGAGTCGCGATTTAGCTGCGCTACGAGTTTCTGTTCCACTACTACTGGAACAAAAATTTGTTTAGGGACTCATTGTTCAAACAATACATGGCTTAATCGCACCTGTATTCAGCGAACGGTTAGGCAGAGATGTACTTATAGTGCACAATCATTGCACCAGGTTTGTTTAAATCCCATGTAATAGGGGGTTGAACCTACTGCCTTCGACTGACCACAAATTTAGACTCCTAAAGAAAAAGAAGACCAAAATCCTAGAAGGCTAAAATTCCAGGTTGAAAAATATAATTCCATTTTGTCCGACCCGAGGATCGAATCCAGGAGCTCATGCTTAGGATTAGCGCGTATAACCATGACACCACGAGGCAGTTCTAAATAAGCGAGTATTCGTCCAAAAAAATATTTAGCATTGTGCAAAATTTTTAGAAGATTTTGTTTACTATTAAAAATAACACTGCATTTTCAAATACAAGGTTTAGCTATCTTTGCTGTAATAAACATACTCTATCTTTCTTATTTCTTAAATGATAAATGGTGGCAATGGCAAAAACTTTTAAAATAATACAACAATTTAGTATAGTTAACTATCACTGTGACTATTTAAAAAAAAGCTACAGCAGTAGTCATTCTAAAATCCATTATATGAGCAAATAGTAGGGTCCATATTTCTACTCTCAAGAACTGGGCCCGAGCGGTACAGTCCACACATCACGCGACACGAACACTGTGTGAGCTCAACGAGCAAGCAAGCTTGCTTTCGACGCTTTTTGTTGCAAGTATTTATAAAGTGAGCACTTTATGCGGTAATAATGCATATTATGTTGCATCTGGTAGAGTAAAAATGACATTTACGAAAACGGGAAAAGGTATGGCTAGATACTACAATAATAATTATGAATATCACCATGCAGGGCAAATATCTCTTCTGAAGATATCTTCTTCTGAGATGTGGAGAAGGCACGAACAATGATCACTAAAATTGTTCAAGAGAGGTTGTTGCTCATTTTAAATATACTTAAGTTGAGGTTTCATCAAGATCTTTTCCTTTAGCGATGTCAAGAATGCCGAAAATTTAATAATTTATTTGATTTATTTTGAACTATAAAATCTCAGACGAGCTTGTCAGTTTACAAAATTGTTCATCAGTCAGCACTAGGACACGATCGAGAGGATTGGAAAAAGGAAAGGAAACCTTTGTCTTCGAAGTCTCTCATCAAACCACGAACTGAACTTATTTCAAGATAGATTATTCTGCTATTACGAATATTGCAATAGTTTTGCCCTATAGGTCTGTTAAAATAAGTGTCTAAGCCTTGTTGGAGATTTGATTAATTAAAACATCATCTTATAAGAGGTTTTTGTTGATAAGGAATGGTTTTACTATTTACGACCATAATTGATTGAAAACGCTTGGTAAAAATGCTATTAATCTAGAATGCATGACACAAACTCACTACCACTTTTATAAACATCTCCAACCCCTAATCTATTGCAATAAAAAGGCAATTTCTCCAACAAAACCCCTATTAACATAAAAAGGGTTATATCCTGTGGTGATATTTATTTAAACCATTATATCGGACATCGGCATAGATGCACTGCGCACTGACCAAAGCCTGCATTAGGCATCGTAAATATAAATTTATGGCCAGCAATAACTGGTGACCAAAAGGTTGGTAAAACCGTGTGTATTAGAAGGGTTCCGTAACGACAATATATGGTTGGAAAAGTGTATAAATTATATTTAGCTTTACGCCTTTTTTTCTTGAATAGGCAAATAAAATTTCGTGTGCCGTCGATAATGTAATCGTCTGATGTTGCTGCTGGGATACTCTAAGTCAAAGACATTTATTTATTAATAAAGCTCTTGCGATAAATACAGGGTGCAAGGAAAGATGAGAAACTGGGCCCAAATAAAAATGACGTATGAATTTACGTTTTTTCAAAGTACTATAAATAAGTATGAGGCAATTCTCGTCTTTTTAAGAACGTTCACATTCTCACCTCAGTCACACTCAATCTTTTAATAAAACCTCTAAAAGACATATTTCTTCGACAAGTTTTTAATATTGACTGTCGCTGAGATGAAATTGTGACTTGTTTTTATTTGTACGTTTTTTGAAGTACAAGATCTGTCGTTCTGTGTATTGCTAATCAATTTCTATAATTATTTCCAGCATAATAAGGGCAAACCTATTAAATGGGACTTAAATATAACTGGCAAAACGTGGGGTTCTGCCTAACCTTCAGGAAATTTAGACGCAAAGTTATGTTGTCATGATGATGAAACTGATGAAAACATATGTAATCAGTTTTTATTTTTACTCTACAGCTGATTATGAAAAATATCAACAGTTACAAGATAAAAAAAACAGAAACTAAAACCTGGCTATCTACTGAAAAATCGGGCTCTAAATAGTATGAAACAAGCTAATATTCACATTTTTATATTTATCTCAAAATTCTTATCGTTAACCCTGTTTTTATTAGTTTAAATAGCAACTTACCTGCCTTACCTGTATTCTGGCGAGCGTTCCGCGAGCTGGAGTCTTGTTCGATGGAGTTATTAGAGGTTTTTTCAAAATTTTCCGTGAAAAATCACGTTTTTACACCATACTTTTCGGTTTTCCGTCTGAGAAAACTAAAGTAACGCCGTAGTAAGCTGGCCCGCGTGGAGAGGCGTCTTCCGACACCTTGCCCGTGCGTCTAGCTGAAATAAAATTTGCCAACAATATTTGCCACTTTGCCCTAATGATTATGGTAGAACACGCCATTATTTACCTATGTCCGCTCGAGACTAACGTATCCAGTTTAAAGTGACGTCGCATAATATATAACCAGCAGAAAATCAAGACCTTCCTAACGATACCTCATTTTTCAAATCATGATAAGCAGTTTAGAAGTTATCAGGGAAAAGATGAACGTACAGACGCCAGCACATCGAACTACTAGAATCTGTCAAATTTCTTGATAGATTTTCAACTTTATCGCAAAAGCATTAGGTTCAAGGTTGATTGGGGGAATTTGACAGTTTCGGGTACCTTGATGTGCTGGCATCCGTACAAACATACCCACATACATACAAGTAAAAAAATCAAAACCCTCTTTTCCATAGAACTTTGACGCAATGTACGATACTAACGCGCGAAAATAAACCAAAGTATATGGACGTGAAATATACAGCTTATAAGCTGCTTATCGTTCGCCACAAGTGATGTTACAAAGTTGTTCCTGCAAGGAGTAGTGTTGTTATTTACCTTTGACTTCGTCGAGATATTATGATTATTTGAGAATATTATAGAGGAATATAGACGTGATGTTATATTGTGGATATTTTTATTTCCCTTAGAATATGGAAAAGTAACTATCGATATACTATTGACGAATTCCATAATGATAAATTGTTACCTATTTGACATGATATTGATTTAATTTTGACATTGTAGTATTATCTTTATTTCCATTAATTATTTGCATGTATAGTCAACTGTTAATTTTTTGCTTGTTTTTTGATCTGTATTCAGTTATGTTGTTTTTTTTTTGTTTTGAAATACGTTAATTATTATTTTTTATAAAAATTACTAATTGCTTGAAAGAATGTACACCTTAAAGGTAGATTTTTGAGGAACGAATTGTTTATGTACCAAAAATCGAATTATTTACGATCGCATGTAAAATGTACCAAAAATCACACGAATAAATGAATTTGATACTTTTTAATTTTACCATTCGTTTCATGCACTAAAAAGTGAGAATTTCATTTATAACCTACAACTTAAGCAATCTATTAAGCCTCATTGCTTCATGAGGTGATCCAGCAGAGAACCGAAGTGGTCGGCATAGCTCACAGAATTAACAAGCTGAAGTGGCAAATGGCCGGCCACGTTAGCCGTAGAACCGATGACCGTTGATGTAGAAGTGTTTTTAAGTGGACACTGCGAATCGGTGAACGTAAGATAGAACGCCCTCAGGCTAGGTGGAGCGAGGATCTTCGTAAGGTGGCTGGTAGCAGTTGGATAAGCTAAATGGCGTGCAATTGGAGAGGCCTATGTCCAGCAGTGGACTGCTAAAGGCTGATGATGATTAAGCTTGATTTGTAGATTGTAAAGGAAGTTTTATATTTTTTATTTATTTTGTTGGGGCAAAATTCCCCATTCATCATATTTTTGTTTTTAGCAAACAAGGGAAAATATTCCTCACTGATATGTAGTTTTTATTCAAATTCACGTATCTAACATGCCTCCAAAAAACCAGCCACCCCACAGCACAATTTAGAACAAAATGTGATGTCGTATGTATGTATGCAAAGCATTTCCATACAAGCCTGAAAAACAAAAACTACAGCCACACAGCATTCATACAACGTGCAATTCTATTTACGCGCGTTACATTGCTCGTTTATTTCGTATTCGATTGCGAGGTTTTGTCTGAACGCGCGTTGAACCCTATAACCTATGCATTTGTGAGCACAATGTGTAAACGTTTTTACTTCTTTTATCTTGCATAAATAAAGTTGCGGGTTTTTGTTCATGTTTTTTAATAGAGGTGATTATTTAGAAGGTGCACGCTGACAATATTTTTACATGAAATAATACCTGTTGGGATATTTACGATGAGACTTTCCAGCTGTCGTAATTAGCCACAGGCGACTCTGTTTCATGGAATTATGAATGTAAAGCTGTTGCCCGCGATTTGTCTGCATTCAGGATAAAGTAGTCAATGTCAGATTTAATGCTATGGCATTACTTATTGTAGGACTTCGGTTGCATTCGGAAAAATTCAGCAGGTTTTCGTGTTGTATCTTTTGAAATGCCTGTTTTGAAACAAGTAGTAGTTCATTTTAATAGCGTTTCTTCAATTTCATTGTAATCTTTCCCACAGATTTTCTCTGCAATGCATTCCTTAGTTCTTTGATTGATTCAATATAATCATATCGATTAATACCTGCGCGACGCGGTTTCACCCGTATAAGTTTCAATCCCGTCGGAATATCGGGATAAAACTACGTTGTTACGTTGTTTTAGCGTGGAAGAGTAATAAACAAACAAGCTTATATTCGTATTTGCAATATGGAGTTAGGATTATTGATATTTTTTTTGCTTGGCTTCTAAATATAATAATGTATGAGTATTATTAAATAGGTACTTTAATAAGACCACCGTGAGTCTACTAGGTATTTTTCTCATAAACACGAAGGTAAAAAGACAGAAAAGTTATTATGAAAGCACAGTAATTTAAGTAGGAAAGCTATTACGGTTTCATATATCGCACACCTAGATCTAAAGTAAGACAACTAAAAAACGCACAACAATGCGAAACCGTTTTTCCCGTTTATTTTAATTTTAATTATGATGTAGATTTTAATTTTAATTTGGTATTTATTTTGATTGTGATTATGATTCTAATTTTGTTTTTGTTTTTGATTTTAATTTTGATATTGATTTTAATTTTAATTTTTCGTTCTAATCCTCATTATGTTTTAAATTTTGATATCAAATTTAAGTTTTCATTGATTATGATTTGATTTTATTTATTTTTGTAAATTTTGTATATGGGTACAATGCTTGAATTAAAACGCTTTTTATTTATTTTTTATTTTATTTTTAATGAAAATTGTGACTTTTTAGTTATCATTGTGAATACAAATGACTACGAACACAATTTTTGTGTTGTCTTAATTTAGATCTAGGTGTGATCAGAAATAGGATACACGTTAATTGCTTGACGCAAGTAGTAGAGTTCCAATTTGTTAATCAGTCAAACTATATACACAAAAGAGAGGAAACAATTTTCCGTGTAGAACGAGTTTGTAAATATTCGTAGAAGCGTTGTCTAATTTCAATGGTAAATTAAATTTAAAAAAAATATCTAATTTGAAATTTCAAATGATGGAAATTCAGATGAAAATGCAACATTTTGCCTAAAATTGGGAACTTACAAATATTTTTTTACATTTATATTCCACAGCCTCGACAAGTTGCATAACCACCAAAAGCATTCTTTGAACCGGATACAACTAAAACTGCATACGTCATAACCTTTTTGGTATTTTAATGCAACATCAACACTATTTTACTGGGAGCGCTGTATTTTCAGTGTTTCTCTTGAAAATGTTAGTACAACGCCATTTGTTCGCTAAAATAGGAAGTAAAGTTGTTTTCTTCCTTCTTTTGAGTTCGTCCGTAGAACTTTTCTTTTACTTTTAAGGCGATGCATCAAGAACTTCTGCTGTTTGCGGCGAAACTGCCTAATCTTGTCGTGAATCTTTTAGTTTATATCTTGGACTTTATGACCTGGAAAGGCTGTTGCTAATTACGGTTTAAAGGTAAATTGTAGTGCTACTGCATCATTCATTCTAATTCATTTGTTTCAATACTTATTACTACTTACTACTTACTTATTACTTTTGTTTTTTACTTTAATTAAATATATAAAAAATGAATTCATTTATCATTCAATTTCGCCATAATTATGCAGTTTACATTAAATTTTGAGAATTTCCGAAAAAAAAACTTAAAAATTTGGTTAAAAATATTTGGTAAGATTTCGTCTAAGACAACCATGGCTTAAATGGTTCTAAATACGGAAGAATACACAAAACGACAGATTGTAGAAAGTTTAGTCAAAAGAAAGTCGAAGTCGAAGTCGAAGTCGAAGTCGAAGTCGAAGTCGAAGTCGAAGTCGAAGTCGAAGTCGAAGTCGAAGTCGAAGTCGAAGTCGAAGTCGAAGTCGAAGTCGAAGTCGAAGTCGAAGTCGAAGTCGAAGTCGAAGTCGAAGTCGAAGTCGAAGTCGAAGTCGAAGTCGAAGTCGAAGTCGAAGTCGAAGTCGAAGTCGAAGTCGAAGTCGAAGTCGAAGTCGAAGTCGAAGTCGAAGTCGAAGTCGAAGTCGAAGTCGAAGTCGAAGTCGAAGTCGAAGTCGAAGTCGAAGTCGAAGTCGAAGTCGAAGTCGAAGTCGACCTGTCTGTCTGTCTGTCTGTCTGTCTGTCTGTCTGTCTGTCTGTCTGTCTGTCTGTCTGTCTGTCTGTCTGTCTGTCTGTCTGTCTGTCTGTCTGTCTGTCTGTCTGTCTGTCTGTCTGTCTGTCTGTCTGTCTGTCTGTCTGTCTGTCTGTCTGTCTGTCTGTCTGTCTGTCTGTCTGTCTGTCTGTCTGTCTGTCTGTCTGTCTGTCTGTCTGTCTGTCTGTCTGTCTGTCTGTCTGTCTGTCTGTCTGTCTGTCTGTCTGTCTGTCTGTCTGTCTGTCTGTCTGTCTGTCTGTCTGTCTGTCTGTCTGTCTGTCTGTCTGTCTGTCTGTCTGTCTGTCTGTCTGTCTGTCTGTCTGTCTGTCTGTCTGTCTGTCTGTCTGTCTGTCTGTCTGTCTGTCTGTCTGTCTGTCTGTCTGTCTGTCTGTCTGTCTGTCTGTCTGTCTGTCTGTCTGTCTGTCTGTCTGTCTGTCTGTCTGTCTGTCTGTCTGTCTGTCTGTCTGTCTGTCTGTCTGTCTGTCTGTCTGTCTGTCTGTCTGTCTGTCTGTCTGTCTGTCTGTCTGTCTGTCTGTCTGTCTGTCTGTCTGTCTGTCTGTCTGTCTGTCTGTCTGTCTGTCTGTCTGTCTGTCTGTCTGTCTGTCTGTCTGTCTGTCTGTCTGTCTGTCTGTCTGTCTGTCTGTCTGTCTGTCTGTCTGTCTGTCTGTCTGTCTGTCTGTCTGTCTGTCTGTCTGTCTGTCTGTCTGTCTGTCTGTCTGTCTGTCTGTCTGTCTGTCTGTCTGTCTGTCTGTCTGTCTGTCTGTCTGTCTGTCTGTCTGTCTGTCTGTCTGTCTGTCTGTCTGTCTGTCTGTCTGTCTGTCTGTCTGTCTGTCTGTCTGTCTGTCTGTCTGTCTGTCTGTCTGTCTGTCTGTCTGTCTGTCTGTCTGTCTGTCTGTCTGTCTGTCTGTCTGTCTGTCTGTCTGTCTGTCTGTCTGTCTGTCTGTCTGTCTGTCTGTCTGTCTGTCTGTCTGTCTGTCTGTCTGTCTGTCTGTCTGTCTGTCTGTCTGTCTGTCTGTCTGTCTGTCTGTCTGTCTGTCTGTCTGTCTGTCTGTCTGTCTGTCTGTCTGTCTGTCTGTCTGTCTGTCTGTCTGTCTGTCTGTCTGTCTGTCTGTCTGTCTGTCTGTCTGTCTGTCTGTCTGTCTGTCTGTCTGTCTGTCTGTCTGTCTGTCTGTCTGTCTGTCTGTCTGTCTGTCTGTCTGTCTGTCTGTCTGTCTGTCTGTCTGTCTGTCTGTCTGTCTGTCTGTCTGTCTGTCTGTCTGTCTGTCTGTCTGTCTGTCTGTCTGTCTGTCTGTCTGTCTGTCTGTCTGTCTGTCTGTCTGTCTGTCTGTCTGTCTGTCTGTCTGTCTGTCTGTCTGTCTGTCTGTCTGTCTGTCTGTCTGTCTGTCTGTCTGTCTGTCTGTCTGTCTGTCTGTCTGTCTGTCTGTCTGTCTGTCTGTCTGTCTGTCTGTCTGTCTGTCTGTCTGTCTGTCTGTCTGTCTGTCTGTCTGTCTGTCTGTCTGTCTGTCTGTCTGTCTGTCTGTCTGTCTGTCTGTCTGTCTGTCTGTCTGTCTGTCTGTCTGTCTGTCTGTCTGTCTGTCTGTCTGTCTGTCTGTCTGTCTGTCTGTCTGTCTGTCTGTCTGTCTGTCTGTCTGTCTGTCTGTCTGTCTGTCTGTCTGTCTGTCTGTCTGTCTGTCTGTCTGTCTGTCTGTCTGTCTGTCTGTCTGTCTGTCTGTCTGTCTGTCTGTCTGTCTGTCTGTCTGTCTGTCTGTCTGTCTGTCTGTCTGTCTGTCTGTCTGTCTGTCTGTCTGTCTGTCTGTCTGTCTGTCTGTCTGTCTGTCTGTCTGTCTGTCTGTCTGTCTGTCTGTCTGTCTGTCTGTCTGTCTGTCTGTCTGTCTGTCTGTCTGTCTGTCTGTCTGTCTGTCTGTCTGTCTGTCTGTCTGTCTGTCTGTCTGTCTGTCTGTCTGTCTGTCTGTCTGTCTGTCTGTCTGTCTGTCTGTCTGTCTGTCTGTCTGTCTGTCTGTCTGTCTGTCTGTCTGTCTGTCTGTCTGTCTGTCTGTCTGTCTGTCTGTCTGTCTGTCTGTCTGTCTGTCTGTCTGTCTGTCTGTCTGTCTGTCTGTCTGTCTGTCTGTCTGTCTGTCTGTCTGTCTGTCTGTCTGTCTGTCTGTCTGTCTGTCTGTCTGTCTGTCTGTCTGTCTGTCTGTCTGTCTGTCTGTCTGTCTGTCTGTCTGTCTGTCTGTCTGTCTGTCTGTCTGTCTGTCTGTCTGTCTGTCTGTCTGTCTGTCTGTCTGTCTGTCTGTCTGTCTGTCTGTCTGTCTGTCTGTCTGTCTGTCTGTCTGTCTGTCTGTCTGTCTGTCTGTCTGTCTGTCTGTCTGTCTGTCTGTCTGTCTGTCTGTCTGTCTGTCTGTCTGTCTGTCTGTCTGTCTGTCTGTCTGTCTGTCTGTCTGTCTGTCTGTCTGTCTGTCTGTCTGTCTGTCTGTCTGTCTGTCTGTCTGTCTGTCTGTCTGTCTGTCTGTCTGTCTGTCTGTCTGTCTGTCTGTCTGTCTGTCTGTCTGTCTGTCTGTCTGTCTGTCTGTCTGTCTGTCTGTCTGTCTGTCTGTCTGTCTGTCTGTCTGTCTGTCTGTCTGTCTGTCTGTCTGTCTGTCTGTCTGTCTGTCTGTCTGTCTGTCTGTCTGTCTGTCTGTCTGTCTGTCTGTCTGTCTGTCTGTCTGTCTGTCTGTCTGTCTGTCTGTCTGTCTGTCTGTCTGTCTGTCTGTCTGTCTGTCTGTCTGTCTGTCTGTCTGTCTGTCTGTCTGTCTGTCTGTCTGTCTGTCTGTCTGTCTGTCTGTCTGTCTGTCTGTCTGTCTGTCTGTCTGTCTGTCTGTCTGTCTGTCTGTCTGTCTGTCTGTCTGTCTGTCTGTCTGTCTGTCTGTCTGTCTGTCTGTCTGTCTGTCTGTCTGTCTGTCTGTCTGTCTGTCTGTCTGTCTGTCTGTCTGTCTGTCTGTCTGTCTGTCTGTCTGTCTGTCTGTCTGTCTGTCTGTCTGTCTGTCTGTCTGTCTGTCTGTCTGTCTGTCTGTCTGTCTGTCTGTCTGTCTGTCTGTCTGTCTGTCTGTCTGTCTGTCTGTCTGTCTGTCTGTCTGTCTGTCTGTCTGTCTGTCTGTCTGTCTGTCTGTCTGTCTGTCTGTCTGTCTGTCTGTCTGTCTGTCTGTCTGTCTGTCTGTCTGTCTGTCTGTCTGTCTGTCTGTCTGTCTGTCTGTCTGTCTGTCTGTCTGTCTGTCTGTCTGTCTGTCTGTCTGTCTGTCTGTCTGTCTGTCTGTCTGTCTGTCTGTCTGTCTGTCTGTCTGTCTGTCTGTCTGTCTGTCTGTCTGTCTGTCTGTCTGTCTGTCTGTCTGTCTGTCTGTCTGTCTGTCTGTCTGTCTGTCTGTCTGTCTGTCTGTCTGTCTGTCTGTCTGTCTGTCTGTCTGTCTGTCTGTCTGTCTGTCTGTCTGTCTGTCTGTCTGTCTGTCTGTCTGTCTGTCTGTCTGTCTGTCTGTCTGTCTGTCTGTCTGTCTGTCTGTCTGTCTGTCTGTCTGTCTGTCTGTCTGTCTGTCTGTCTGTCTGTCTGTCTGTCTGTCTGTCTGTCTGTCTGTCTGTCTGTCTGTCTGTCTGTCTGTCTGTCTGTCTGTCTGTCTGTCTGTCTGTCTGTCTGTCTGTCTGTCTGTCTGTCTGTCTGTCTGTCTGTCTGTCTGTCTGTCTGTCTGTCTGTCTGTCTGTCTGTCTGTCTGTCTGTCTGTCTGTCTGTCTGTCTGTCTGTCTGTCTGTCTGTCTGTCTGTCTGTCTGTCTGTCTGTCTGTCTGTCTGTCTGTCTGTCTGTCTGTCTGTCTGTCTGTCTGTCTGTCTGTCTGTCTGTCTGTCTGTCTGTCTGTCTGTCTGTCTGTCTGTCTGTCTGTCTGTCTGTCTGTCTGTCTGTCTGTCTGTCTGTCTGTCTGTCTGTCTGTCTGTCTGTCTGTCTGTCTGTCTGTCTGTCTGTCTGTCTGTCTGTCTGTCTGTCTGTCTGTCTGTCTGTCTGTCTGTCTGTCTGTCTGTCTGTCTGTCTGTCTGTCTGTCTGTCTGTCTGTCTGTCTGTCTGTCTGTCTGTCTGTCTGTCTGTCTGTCTGTCTGTCTGTCTGTCTGTCTGTCTGTCTGTCTGTCTGTCTGTCTGTCTGTCTGTCTGTCTGTCTGTCTGTCTGTCTGTCTGTCTGTCTGTCTGTCTGTCTGTCTGTCTGTCTGTCTGTCTGTCTGTCTGTCTGTCTGTCTGTCTGTCTGTCTGTCTGTCTGTCTGTCTGTCTGTCTGTCTGTCTGTCTGTCTGTCTGTCTGTCTGTCTGTCTGTCTGTCTGTCTGTCTGTCTGTCTGTCTGTCTGTCTGTCTGTCTGTCTGTCTGTCTGTCTGTCTGTCTGTCTGTCTGTCTGTCTGTCTGTCTGTCTGTCTGTCTGTCTGTCTGTCTGTCTGTCTGTCTGTCTGTCTGTCTGTCTGTCTGTCTGTCTGTCTGTCTGTCTGTCTGTCTGTCTGTCTGTCTGTCTGTCTGTCTGTCTGTCTGTCTGTCTGTCTGTCTGTCTGTCTGTCTGTCTGTCTGTCTGTCTGTCTGTCTGTCTGTCTGTCTGTCTGTCTGTCTGTCTGTCTGTCTGTCTGTCTGTCTGTCTGTCTGTCTGTCTGTCTGTCTGTCTGTCTGTCTGTCTGTCTGTCTGTCTGTCTGTCTGTCTGTCTGTCTGTCTGTCTGTCTGTCTGTCTGTCTGTCTGTCTGTCTGTCTGTCTGTCTGTCTGTCTGTCTGTCTGTCTGTCTGTCTGTCTGTCTGTCTGTCTGTCTGTCTGTCTGTCTGTCTGTCTGTCTGTCTGTCTGTCTGTCTGTCTGTCTGTCTGTCTGTCTGTCTGTCTGTCTGTCTGTCTGTCTGTCTGTCTGTCTGTCTGTCTGTCTGTCTGTCTGTCTGTCTGTCTGTCTGTCTGTCTGTCTGTCTGTCTGTCTGTCTGTCTGTCTGTCTGTCTGTCTGTCTGTCTGTCTGTCTGTCTGTCTGTCTGTCTGTCTGTCTGTCTGTCTGTCTGTCTGTCTGTCTGTCTGTCTGTCTGTCTGTCTGTCTGTCTGTCTGTCTGTCTGTCTGTCTGTCTGTCTGTCTGTCTGTCTGTCTGTCTGTCTGTCTGTCTGTCTGTCTGTCTGTCTGTCTGTCTGTCTGTCTGTCTGTCTGTCTGTCTGTCTGTCTGTCTGTCTGTCTGTCTGTCTGTCTGTCTGTCTGTCTGTCTGTCTGTCTGTCTGTCTGTCTGTCTGTCTGTCTGTCTGTCTGTCTGTCTGTCTGTCTGTCTGTCTGTCTGTCTGTCTGTCTGTCTGTCTGTCTGTCTGTCTGTCAACAGTGCTAACATTCGCAAAAAGGTGCGCTTCCATGGTGCGCAGGGCGTTGAGCAGCTCCAACAGTATCCTTTTCTTTGTTTTTTTCGTCTCTTGCTCTGGGCGGAGTGGGAGGGCGTGTCAGACTTTTACTGACTAAAACCCCCCGTGTGCTTTCAGTTGCCAATATGCGAGGGCCACGGTAACTCTATCGAACAAATTTCGCGACCCTGGCAGGCATCGGTCCTAGCGGACCCCTTCATCCAACAATATCCTAAGCATGATTTCAAATCGCTTAGACTGTGTTTTCAAAGGTCGTAGTTGTGCCATCTCACATAATCATTATCATTATTATCATTTCAGCCGAAAGACGTCCACTGCTGGACATAGGTCTCTTCCAATTTATAGGGTATTTCCATAATCGTCACGCTTGGCGGGAGTATGGTAGTAAATTGCATAGAGAACGCTGCCGCCCATTCTCTAGTAAGTCCCTTAGTCGCCTCTTACAACACTCGGGAATAAATAGAATGGTGCTCTTCGTCACGTTCGGCATCACATGGAACTAGAGGATACAATCCCGAGCATTTTTTTCAATCCCGGGATTACGGGATTTTTGAAACGTAATCCCGGGATCCCGGGCCTATCCCGGGATTAGACTATGTGGTTTCCAATTGGGCTAAAATGAAAAAACGACTTAAATAATTTAAAAAAAATCTGAAAAGATAAAGACAAAACAAAAAAAAACCTATTTTTTTGCAAGAAATTAAAAAGACAACACAAAAGAAATATTTAAAATTTCGAAAATATAATCGCAGAAAAATATCAAAGCATCCAACCTTTGACTTCCAAGCCTGCTTCGTAGTTTATTGCCAACATAAGCAGCAGCTGAAAACACTCGCTCAGGTTCTACGCTGGTTGGAGGAATAGACAATACGTATATATGCAGTTTCTAAGTGATATCCACGAACTCCTCCATTTTTGAACAGGCTCATTTCACGTCTAATACTACAATATTTGCCAACCCCAATTCATTTTGAACTTGTACTTCAGGATCTGGGGATTCCATACTCTTGTTAATTTCCAGCTGTAACTTTTCCTTCAAGTCCCTTCTAAGTTCTACGCCAAACATATGTATAGTAGGACTATACCTGTTTAGTGTGTACTGTGTATCGTACGACGGCGTATCTAAGGGTTGTTTTTTGTCGTTATGTAATAAATGCTGTTCATATAATCTAGGCAAGGTTATTGTCAAGGCGCAACGGACTACGGAATACAAATTAGACTTGTTTGTATCAATCCCGAAAATCCCGGGATTAGCCAAGTACAGTCCCGGGATTTTCGGGGCCAGAAAACGGCCGGGATCCCGCGATCCCGAGATTCGGGATCCCGGGATTGTATCCTCTACATGGAACCCATGTAGCATGGGTTGCCACAAAGGTGATCCACTACTATTTGTGTGCAGTGTTAATTCTAATTAATATACACCATGACATTTTAATCGTCTTACAACGGCAGACCACTTCATGTATCCAATGACTACTACACATCCATTAGAAAAAAAATGAACATTTGAATAACTGAAAAATAAAAATATTATTCACTAGCTTTTGCCAGCCGCTTCGCCCGCGTGGAGATTGGAAAATATCCCGCGGGAACGTACTACCGGGATAAAAAGTAGTCTATGTGTCAGTCTATGTCTATGTGAACAGGTTATGAACTATGTTCCAAATTTCATCCAAATCCGTTCAGTAGTTTTTGCGTGAAAGAGTAACAAACATCCACACATCCATACATCCACACATACAAACTTTCGCATTTATAATATTAGTAGGGTAGTAGGATCATGAGGACGCAAGACGTAGTTTTAAATTGATATTTTGCCTTATCAAAAATGGAGATGGAATGATCTAGTCGACTCGTGCGCTGGGTAGGTATGTTGTCTATCGTATGATACGTAAACATTATTAACATGATGTTTCATAACTCTAATGCATTATTTATTTTTCCTAGTATCTATTATCTTAATTAATGGTAACATTTTTTTAATCACGCCTAGA
Source organism: Aporophyla lueneburgensis (assembly GCA_932294355.1). Taxonomy (NCBI): domain Eukaryota; kingdom Metazoa; phylum Arthropoda; class Insecta; order Lepidoptera; family Noctuidae; genus Aporophyla; species Aporophyla lueneburgensis. The sequence goes on along the minus strand of OW028745.1, from coordinate 23,091,602 downwards.
GGTATATTATGTCGGATACATTGAGTGGACAACCTTTGTAAGACGGCTAAAATGTCACGGTATATTTGTAAGTCTCACTAATTGAGTCACATGATACTTGAATAAAGATATTGTAATTCTATTATATTCTACTCTATCAACATTTATACCTACATCTGCAACTTTGTCACAGTACGAACAATACCTCCGCAACAGCTGTGCTATCAAATAAGTCGTGTTGTTCAACTAAATGTAGGCCAGATCATCTGCTGCGAAAACAGTTTTGTAGGTCAGATTGTAGGCGCATTGCGTTGAACTAGAGACTGGAATACGCCTGTGAGCTGTGTATTACTAACTAGAAATGTTTACGTTGACACCAATATCAGAGCGTTGACATCCAGTTAAAAAGATGGCCAAATAAAAAGAAATGTCACCAAACTCATTTCCAGCTATTAAAAATTCCGCAATCGTAGGTTTTTTTGTGATGGATGCTTTGTCGTTTCTTCTGTATTCCTTCACCCTAAACACACTATCAATCAGAAATTGAGTCATTTCGAGAGTAATTGCTAATCGATTATTCCATATGTCCGAAAAAATCTCTGCTTAGCTATGAAAACAACGCCATGAATGTTGTGGAACTGTCAAAATGAAAGCGATTCCTACTGATAGTGTATTAGGAAATTATCCTTCCGTAGTATTCTATTACTATATTGACTAGTACGATGAAGTGACTCCACATCGTGTTTACAAATATAGTTAAACTAGCTGACCCGGCAAACGTTGTTTTGCCATATGGTATTAAAATTAAAATTGCTATTAAAAAATAAGGGTTGGTGGTAGAAAAGTGAAAATTTAGAGTTGTACCTATGTATTTTTCAATGCATAATCATAATAAAAAAAAAAAATTGCCAAAAATTAAAAAAAAAATATCTACGTGTGCGTCACTCCTATCATTTAGGGGTATGAAAAATAGATGTTGGCCGATTCTCAGACCTACCCGATATGCACACAAAATTTCATAAAAATTGGTCCAGCTGTTTCGGAGGAGTTTGGTACCAAACACTGCGACACGAGAATTTTATATATTAGATAACATTATGTAGAACGATGCTATTACGTATGGGTGTTTTTTGTGTAACAACATGCATAGCTGATGAGCGTTGAATGCAAATGAATGCCGAGGTCTATTTCCAGCCCTGGACTGCTGTAGGCTAATGATGATGATATTGCATACACAGTGTTTTAATAGAATGATCATTTCCACAGTACGTACATGTTAACTGACTGTGATTAAAATCACCATCAAACATTAAAAACTAGTCAATCAAACCTGTCTACTGAAAAATCGCGCTCTTAAAATATGACCTCATCAATATATTTTAGCAGTAAGCGATTTTAAGCTTTAGGGTAAAGTGGTCTTTGACCGTGGCTTTCAGATGAATACATTTTATTGTTTCATACTTTTTAGAGTGTGACTTTTCAATAGTCGGGTTTTCGCTTTTGAACTTATTTTAAATTAGTTTACTGTTATCTCATAATATATTTGAAATGTGCTAAATAAGCCCTTTCAATTGATATAAAGCACAGTATCACTGAGTTTTTTGAAGTGAAAACTTCTTTAGCGGCGTTGTGCACTTTTTTGTAATGATTAAAAAAAAATAAACTCGCGTCAGGACACGTGACCCTGATCGAAAATTCGTAAGACGGACAGAGAGTAGGAGAGGAAGTATCCCCCTCTCTTTCTACGGCGCGGCGAAAATGTATGCCTGCGCCTGCTGTTTCGTTTAGGCGGCGCAGGACGCTTGCGCGTTCGTGTGTGTTTATGTTACAGCGTGCCACGCGCATCCATGGATGGTGACAGCTGAGAATTTTCCCTATAATTTTTATATAATTATGACAGTTCATAATGTCATAATTATAACCAGCCTGTACAATCGTGAGGCATACAACCTCTACAGTTTGCACACAACACTAAGTTTTGTATGGGAAACTTACTAATGCCATACTTGACACTCCCCATAAAACCACAAAAAATATTTCTTATAAATCTAAACCAAATTCCTATCGTCGCTAATACAAATAATATTAAAGACAAATATTCTCGATATGATCACAGATTTTTAAAATGAAATAGGTTATATACCTATAAAATTAATTTATTACCTATGGTTATACTTGACATTCAGTAAGACTGGACCGTAGACAGTCGAGGCTATAGACACAAAATATTAAAGACAGATGTTCTCGATTGGACCACAGATTTGGACCATAAACAAAAGAATACCTATGCATAACATAACATCGCGCCTTGTTTCCCCGAAGAGTTGGGCAGAGGTGTACCTATAGTACCCCCACATTTCGCCTGTTATGTTTAAGTCCCATGTAATAGGGGGCGAGCCTATTGCCATCAACCGGGCACAAATCCAGACTCCGGGCTACTACTGAGAAATTCCAGATGGAAAAACCCAATATCATTTTGCCCGACCGGGGAATTGAAACCAGGACCTCAAGCTCAGCAGTAGCGCTTGCTACCACTAGACCAACGAGGCAGTCTAACGGTAATGAATAGTAATGAATAGTAGTGTGTGTAACGTGTTATTTATTGAAAATAATGTATTTTTACGCATAATTTAAAAAAAATATTAGCATTCGTCACTTCTTCTATCTATAAGTGTGTATAAACTATAAGTGTGTGTAAAAAGGGATCCAAAGTTTTCGCTTCACGTATTAATATATAGATAATTAAAGCAATTCGTGCAAAATTATTCCCTAACCATTACAAAATATCAAAAATGCACAACGTTAATATTCAAGTTTTCACTTCTGCCGGCACTCCCGGAGTGCAACCCGTCGTTTTTTTTTTTGTTTGTCACATTATGTGCTCATTTTCTCTATTTAATGTGACTCGAACGATTCCAGGTATACCTCATATGTCAAGTAGTTTAGAAGTTATGAGGAAACAGATGAGCATAGCACAAACACACATATCCGTCAAAATCATAACCTACGCCGTAGTCGGGTAAAAACAGAACTAATGACAATGCTGCATAAACAAAGTAACTACTAACTCCACAAACGAAACACCCTTAATAGCACAAAGTTAATAGAAAACGTCTCAATCTCCTAAGTCCCCGTCAGGAACTTAACATGTCTGCGGTCACCCTGAGGCGTTGGGGCTCATGTAGGACTAACGTATTCAAAACGGACCGGTTCCTGTAAACACAGGGGCCGTTGTTATGCTGAACTGAACATGTTGGAGTAGTGAAGATCTGTTATTGTTAAGAATTTCACGGGATATGGGTGATTATGGAAATGTGTACCCTGGAAGACATTTTGAAAAATTTCTCCGTAGTTTTTTTTAAATTCTATTATTTTGTAGGATGTGGCATGTCAGCTTCGTCATAACTTAAACTATTTTAAATTAAATGTACCAAGACATAAAATATTCATTATTGATGTCTAAACAAATCAGTAAGTAGGTTTGCTATCTCAGATGAAGTTTGCGCTAAAACTTTTATATATGGACAAATATCATATTTGTTTACTTTAATTCTCCTCAACAGTGTCTCTTTTTTCTTATTTGTTTTAGTACACTCCATAAGTAGAAAGTCATCTAATAATTTTCCATCCCAGCTATTATCCCAGCAATTATCTAGAAGTTGAACTTGGCTGACTGAAAGGTCATCTTGGACAGTCAGAGCCTCTGTTCAACAATGGGATCTGTTACTGGTACCTTTATATACCTAGGACTCTGTCCTATTCAGTAGCCATTAATCCTCCTAGATATATTTTATAGTTTACTAGCTTTTGCCAGCGACTTCGCCCGCATATTATGCATATAAACCTTCCTTCTGGATCATCCTATCTATTTAAAAAAAACCGCATCAAAATCCGTTACGCAGTTTTAAAGATCTAATCATACATAGGGACAGACAGCGGGAAGCGACTTTGTTTTATACTATGTAGTGATTCTGCTGATTTGTTTACCTATATTAATAATCCCAATTATGATTGATCAACCCGTTTGTCATTCATACCTTTTATTATTCGATAATGTAAGTAAATTACATAATATTTAGTAACAAATATAAATTTGTTAGACTACACCAAGTTTTACCCTGTAACATGCTGTGGCTAGTCGCAAAATCATCAAAAAGTCATGTTTCATTTTATTATTTATTCAGTTCGCCAGACCCAACCTTCCATATAACCCAACCCTACATTCAAACACTAACTCCCAGTGGATTAAGGAAATATACCTTCCATTTGTCACTCAAGAAAGGGCTTTGAAAGGGCCCCATTGTTTGGAAGACACTTACAAACAAATCAGTGGATAATAACTCTTACCACATCCGTCCTGTTGTCTCAATTAAACTATTCAAGTATTGTGATACGTTGGTCGGAAGGATTTCTTAACTATTGGGGTTACTTTGTTGTTTGGACGGGTTATAATAAAGGTCGGTAATAAAGACTTGATTTATAATGTGGCTGCTGGGTCATGTAGTTGTCTCTATTATGTGGTTGAAGTAAGTTTGGGAGAGAATAGGATAATAATTGTTAAGGAAATGACTGTCGAATGTAATTTTGATTATACAGTGTTTGTATGTGTCTTCAATGGAGCTGGAGTCACTATAGTGTGTAGTGTTTAAACAGGTTTGATAAAGAAGATTAGTCATCAAATCAGACCTTTTATTTGTCTTTCTATCAGCTTCAAACCTTGTGTGGTAGATAGTAATCTGGCTTTTGATGGAGTCATTGTCTACACAACTATAAATATAAAAAATATACACAAATAAAAAAAGTATTTTATTTTACCACTAGCTTCTGCCCACGATTTCGTCCAAGTAAAATTTTTGCTCCCCTGACCCTTCCCGTCGCATTGAATTGCCCGTCAATTTTCGTCCATTTTTCGTTGCTGCTCCGCTCCTTTTGATCGTAGCGTGATGTTATATAGCCTATAGCCTCCCTCAATAAATAGGCTATCCAACACAAAAAAGGAATTTTTCAATTGGGACCAGTAGTTCCTGAGATTATCGCGTTCAACCAAACAAACAAACTTTTCAGCTTTATAATATTACTTAGTATTTACCATATATCTCTTCAAATATAACACATTTATGATTAAAATATTAATTAGTGTAAGCATGCTATTAAAATTATTTATTCATGGAAGTCGCCCTTGCAGCATAGGCCTCTTCCAACTTTCTTATTTTTTCCCTATCTCTGGCTTGTCTTCTCCAGTCGGCTCCACATCTTTCTATAAATATATCTTCTCAGCGCTTCCTCGTTTTCTTTTCCATCTCTAGGTACACACTCTTTAATTTTGTTTGTCCCTCTTTCGTTGTCAATTCTAAAGATGTGCCCCAAAATTATAAGTATAGTGATTTTTAAACTGCCGTATAATTAAATCATTCCTGTCTAATAAAGCAAACCAAAATTCTATAACTTTTTTACTTCAACTTAGTCCTTAAAACTTCACTAACAAACATCACACACTACAAATTCAAATACAAAAATGTGTGTAACTGTAGTTAATGTGAAAACTAAGACAATGAATAGTCACAAACTTATTATATCATCTAAGTTTCTCTAGCAAACTTCTTGTGCATTAACTATCTCACAGGGTTGGCACAGAAATTGTTTTAAGTTATGTTTAATATTTAAACGACTTTTAAATGATGCGACAAAATTTAGCGGAGATGGCTACGTAATAGTTTCAGTAGAATACAATTTTTTCTTCTTAGCGTGTCGTATCGTGGCGCAACGTGTCTTTTTCTTCCACACTTCTCTATTAGTCGTCATTTCAGTAGTCACCTCCTTTCTATCCATATAATAATCCACACAGTCCATCCATCGTTTCTTTGGTCTCCCTTTACTCCATCCATCGACATTCCTACTTAATAATAGAACAGTATCCGAATAATATTCGGAAAACAACACGATTAAAAAGACCTTACTGGGACTGATCTGATCCCATTTTGAGAACAGTCAAGATAAAGCGATAGGAGCCTTTTAAGCCTGGCACGTTTTTTTCCTTTTTGTTTATTTTTCATGTTTTATTTTTGCTTCTTTTTTAGCGTTTGTATTTTCTATGCGTGTCCCAAAAAATTTATATATTTCTTTTTTTCTTAAAATTAGAGTACAGCTAGGAATAGCAGCATAAATTTTAGAGCAATGTGTGCAAGACTTTCAAATTATTGTGTGCGAAGTTTGCTTTGCAGTAGTGGTTTAGTAAAATTAAAAATAATCTGCTCCGAATAATATTATTCTTAGCAATATATTTTTATTTTGACCCATCTCAAATAATTATAATAAAGTGTAACCACATGGTAAGTCAGGTTGGTCGATGTCTGGCTGAAAAGATATTTCATATTTTTAAATTACTTTCTTAAACTTTCTGTCAGCAGTAGCACGAACGACGCTTGGCCTTGACATTAAGAAGGTCTCCCACTTCCGTGATTAAAACACTAAAAGAAACTTTCCGTAATATAAAATTAAATCATGAAAGCCACTACTGAAAGTGTAATATTACGAGATGTTAAATTAAAACCGGCTTTAATATTGACATGAGTGGCGTTACGTTGACTGCACTTAGTCAACAGCCCTCGTTAAGAGTTGGAAGCGGCGGCGAAATAAATTATTAATATTTTTATTTTTGGAGCAAAAACATTATGTAATGCATGTTTTTCGTATCTTTTTTTAAAGCTTACCGAATGATGATTATAGATTCAGTTCAGTTATTGAGTACTTTTAACAATGGTATGTAAAGGTTGAAAAGGTTATATTCTCTTTGGTCTATACTAATTTTGTTTATATACAATATCTTACAATATTTACACAATTTAAAATCTAAGTTTAAATCCAAAGAAAAAAAAAATGTACATGTATATGCACCTGCAGCAGCCGCTCTAGCACAGCCCGACGTGCTAAGAAGATGGGATGGCGCAAGGGTGTCGACACATGTTGCATCCAACACCAAAGGCCGACCTAACTTCCTGGGCATTATTGTCATTCCATCTGGTCTCTTCCCATCGTCACGTGCCAAGCCATTAGGTTCTAGAACAGCTGGCACCCCGGCGATGACAAGAGCACGATGGATGATGTCATTGATGAAGGCGTGCCGTGCGGATAGCACCTATGAATAATGATGGCCTATCCTGCGCTTCTACTGCAGGATAGGCCATGATGACCCAGGCAGTCGACACCTTTACCGCATTGGTAACGAAGCAGAGCCACGCAAGGAGCAAGCCGAAAGTTGGTGTCACTCAACATAGTTCCTATGTTGGGTGACGGTAGTGCCTGAAGCCAGAGGCCCGACTCCCACTCGCCCACAGCCAGAAGGCATGCACGCTCAGCAGTATTGGTGGACGTATTTATAAGATTATTCCGTACCAACCTGCAGAGCGGCTCATCCCACTGTCTCTGGGAAGATGGGTTCACGGGCCGATCTGTATCAGGGCAAGTCATTTTCCAGGCATTCACTGCATCGGTGAACCACGGCACTTCAAAGTCAACTAGGGAAGGAAAGTACTGCACGATGTTGTACATACCTACGTTACAAAAATTGGTTGGTTATAAATAAATGAATTGAATTGAATGAACTGGTAATCTGATAGGTACTATTTTTTAAATCGAAGAATCGAAATGTCAAAGTTAAAAAAAAAAATATTAGAAATAAATTTATTTGCACGTATTATGAGGTTAAAATATAACACAGTAGAAAAACGGAAGAAAATACGTGTCTTTACGCGATTCTTGCAATTACACAGGTGATCATATTTGTTAGAAAGAGACGTTTACGTTACGTAACGATTTTCACCTTTAAACTCCTAGTGCAAGCTGCGATAGGTCTTCTTTCCGAGAACTTGATAAAAATAAACACCTCTTCAGCCTAAAACATCATCATGCTGGGGCTAAAAATAAAAGAATAAGATTAAAATAATAATTACAAGTACCTAGTAATAATAAATAGATATTTGATTGCCACTTTCAATTTTATTTTTCGTTAAAATTATTTTGCTATGCCAGCGCTAGCATCGACGCTAGCACAGAGGCACAATAAGGAAAAAGTTATGTTAGCTGTTTGTATAGCTGTCAAAAAGAAAAGAGCTTATGATATTTAAACTTATTCAGTGTGTAATAAATCAAAAAATGAATTGTTCAAAATTGTATTCGTAAGGTTGGGAAAAGGTAGAAAAAACATAAATACAGATTACAAACTCGGCGATGTGATCTTCAGAGGTAGAAATAGTAAAAGGTACCCGTGTCAAAAATCATTCTGTTTCTATTAAGCCATAAACAGTTTTACTATAAAATAAACCGCCCATTTGTTCACTATATGCCCTAAATGCCCGTTGAATTCTGTTTTCGAAATTGGATTCTCTAATGAACTAATATAATATGTTTTTGACAGAGACAGCCGCAACTAGCCAACTCCCTCATTTTAGTTTTCAATAAAACTCAAACTTGCCCGCAAAATATTAATCCATGCATTGTTTTTAATTAAAATTTAAAATATATTAGTACCGCATCATAGAGATGACCCTAATCTCCAAACAATTGTTTGCAACTACTGATCAAACATAAAACTCGCTGGCTTGTATGAGTTTCAAACCACATTTTAACTATGATATCGTAAACTATAGTAATCAAAGTAACTATGTATGTATGCGTTTATGTAGTTTCCGGTGTATAGCTACAATTGGTATTGGATATTGGGTACAATATTAGGTAATTTTTTGATTATGGTATTAGGAATTGAAAGAATATGGGCATAATATACGACAGGAGAGCAAAAGGGATGATGGTGAATTTCTGTGGATTGAGGAAAGCTGTGTTAATGATTTTTGTAAAAGTAATTATGGCATTTTAATAGTAATGCATAGTCAGTTGTTAACCCTGCGGATAAGTTATTGTTTTTATAATTAACTAGCATCTGCCCGCGACTTCGTCCTCGTCAAATTTTTGCTCCCCTGGCCCTTCCCGTCGCATCGGTGTTCCTGCCAGTTTTCGTTGTTGCTCCGCTCCTTTTAATCGTAGCGTGATGTTATATATATATGCCTATAGCCTTCCTCAATAAATAGGCTACCCAACACAAAAAAAAAACTATTTGAACCAGTAGTTCCTGAGAATACCACGTTTAACCAAACAAACTCTTCAGCTTTATAATATTAGTATAGAATCGAAACTGGGATTAATCACAAGAAGCGAGAGAATGTTAAGAATTAAAGTGACAGTAAAAATGAAGTGATAATTAGTAACAGAATACGTAACTGAACCTACCTACATTACTTCAAGACATAAATATTCATAATAATCATAAAGTAAGTCCCAACAGGGCAGTGGTGGCCCCGTGGAAGCAGTAGTGGCCCCGTGTTAATGGCCGCGACTTACGAGTAGTAAGTCGTGACTTTGAACTAAAGCAGCCTCTTTACTTTGTGTACATTATTTCGTCATCCCTGCTCTCTAAACGGTGAAGAACCAAAACTTCGAAGACATGTGACATCTCCCAACCCATATGGACTGGCGTCGTGGGTTAAAGCCCACTCCTTCTCACCGAAAGCAGGCCTATGTCCCAGCAGTAGGGACATTATAGGGTGATAATACTATAAAAACTTGTATGACCTTTCCCCGTATTGGTTGTTTGACACTGTATGAGACACAAGCGGGCACTGGAGGCTTTATTTACGTTTTAAGTTCTGTTTACGATTTTGTTTTATTATTTATTTCAGCTTGAATTTAGTTTTCAGTGTTTTGTTGGTGGTATATTGGCGTGTGCTAGCTGACATATGTGAATAATGTATGTTTTGTTTTATAATATTAATTACTTACACAGTATTGTATAGAATCAAGTTCTTCTAACTTAACAGACAGCTGTGCTGCTGGGGAGTTTGTTCCGCCACTTCTTCTTCACAGCTAAAGCACTAGGAAGTGTCGAAGGGCGGGCGTTTTGGGGGGACTGTCTTGTGTAACTTTGACGTTCAAAAAGTGCTGACTCTCAGCCTAGTTTGAATAAATGACTTTTGATTTTTTTTTTGAATACACAAGACACAATAGACTGTACGATACAGTTCTGGACTTACCATCCTAGAACCAAAAATCGAAGACGTGACATCAATCTGCACTGGGGGCCTGCTTGGCGGAATACAGCCCATTCCTTCTCACCTAAAGGAGTGATGTGTCCACGCAGTGGGAAAAATATAGGCTAATAATGCTTAATCACAGCATTCACGTCTACTTCAAAATTAAATCATAAACACCGCTCACGAATAAAATTAATAACTTCAACCACGAAACCACTTTAAACCCTAAAAATCATACCATAAATACATACTGATTAATTCTCCACTCTTCAACGCTTTAACACCTAATAATCGGCAGCAAAATTTAAATTTGATTAAATTATACAGCAAAATTTGCATCGACATGTGTGATGTTATTATCTTAATTGACATAGAGTTTTTCGGCCGCGTCATGCCAGTATTAATTATATTGATTCAAGTTCGTTGACGTTTTAATTTGGCAGTACATGGTAACTTTAACGAACATAATCATTGGATGCTGAGGTTTTACAATTTGTTAAGCTTACTGATGTTGTTTTTGGAAATGGTGAATTAATTTAAATGTGTTGACTTGTTCATATCCACCACCTTTTATTGTCAGGGACTGTAGCTCAGTCTTTCTGAAACCACTGCTGCACATTTACAATCTGTGCTTGCAAGAAGGACACTATCCAGATCAGTGGAAAATGACGCGAGTTATCCCGGTACCAAAGGGAAGTTCAGGGTCAGACATCAGTGGTTATCGACCGGTGGCCGTACTGTCGGCGTTCGCTAAGGTTTTTGAATCAGTGCTGCATAAAGCCATTTACACGCAAGTGAGCCCCCTACTGCATGATGCTCAACATGGTTTTCGAGTCGGTCGAGGTACGGGAAGTAACTTGCTGTCGTTGGTGTCGTATTTGACACCAGTAGTAGACGCGGGAGGGCAGGTTGACGTCGCGTACTTCGACTTTCGGAAGGCTTTTGATATGGTGGATAATGACGTTCTACTAACAAAGTTTGGGGCGTTAGGTTTTACACCGCATTTACTAAAGTTCTATGCGAGTTACCTGAGTGAGCGCCGGCAGCACGTTGAGTACGCCGGGCACAAATCTGAACCATTTTATACGTTTTCCGGGGTGAGTCAAGGCACTAATTTGGGTCCACTGGAATTCATTATTGTGGTTAATGATCTCCCTGAGGTTGTGAGCAGTGCGAGGTGTTTGCTATTTGCAGATGATCTTAAAGTATTTATCTCGGTAGCGAACACCTCGGACTGCGAGCGACTTCAGCAGGACCTCGATAAGGTGGTACAGTGGAGCCAGGAAAACAAACTGGCCTTCAATATAACCAAATGTTGCGTGATGACGTACAGTCGCGCGCGCGTCCCACTACATAATCACTATGAGATGGACGGCACAGTGATGCCGCGGGTCACGCATATGCGTGATCTTGGTGTTCATATGGTAGCCGAGTTGACGTTTCGCAACCATATTATAGATTTGTGTAGCAAAGCTTTTAAAAATTTAGGTTTTATTTTAAGACAATGCACGGATTTTAAAAGTGTAGCGGTAGTAAAACTTCTTTATAATGCATTAGTTCGTAGTCATCTCGAGACAAGTGCCGTTATATGGAATCCGCATGAAGAAAAATATAGTCTCATGGTTGAGAAAATTCAAAATAAATTCACAAGGTATTTATATTTAAAGCTCTATGGGGTTTACTCATTCTACCCGTTGATGTATCCGAGTCTGTTTGTGTTGGGCATGGTCGGGTACACTAGGCTAGCGGTTAGGAGAGACATCGCATTAGTAAAATACGTGGCGAGGGTGCTACATGGGCTGGTGCACCACCCAGATGTGCTGGAGGCGCTGCGGCTGCGCGTCCCGGACGGGTATGTGGGGGCGCGCCGCCGCTCCGCTTTATTAGATGTGCCATGGGCCAGAACGAACCTATTGAAGTTTGCCCCTTTGTCAAGGGCCGCACGTCTTATAAATAATATGCCGTCAGAAGATATGTTTGAGAGCCTGCCGAAATTTGTATCGGGAGCACAAAGGTGCATTGAAGAAGGCATACAAATTTGAAAAAATACTTATTTTTTTTTATTTTTGTGTTAATTGTTAAATGTTATGTATAATTAGGTATATTTTAAAATATATGTATAGATAGTTTAATTAGTGCGTATAACATCGTATTGGAATACTAACTGTAAGATGTTGTACTAATTGTTGTGAATAAATAAATAATAAATAAATAAATATCAGCCTAGCCTGTTCATTACTATTTTGGAGTCGACTTCCAGACTAACAGGATGCAGCTGTATACTAGTATTTTACTAACGTCCACAACCCAGTTACTGGGTAAGATGAAACCGTGTGATAAGACTGGTTGTCAGACTTTCGGGATTCGGACGACTTAGAACGACTGGCAAAAATTTACGAAATGAGTGCCGGTATCAACGTGGTTTCCGAGGCTCGGAAACGGTCAACCATCCATCGATCGTATCGGTAGATTCATCTGAGCGTTTGGCCCGTGCGGCTGTTATTAAATAGCCATAAGCCCCACATGAAACTTTATTAATTAAGCAATCTACTTAATTTCTGCATTTATGAACGTGCGTTTTAGTTTGTAATTTTGAGCCCTGCTTCAAAAATGACCGACCTCCTTTTTTGAATTTTTGAGAAACAGTCATAAAGCTGAACAAATAATGTAATTAATAAGTTTTATTTATATTTAACACAAATTAAACCAAAGATTTTAATTTTCACCATTTGGAATGAAATTCAGTCGTTTATTATTTTACACTAGTTTGTGGGAACACTTTCGCAACACCACACGTTACTTGCAGGCCTTCGTATCGATATCCGAAGCTGGCTCGAGTAGTCGACTCGTTCTAATTTGGAGAGTCCGTAACTAGCTAGAACCATCCGATTTTCTTTTATTTTTATTCAACATTTTCTATGTTTTCGCTTCGTTTGTGGAAAAACTAAATTACACATTCCCTCGTTAGTTCTCTTGGTTATTACTGTCATGAGCATCGTGGCAGTATTGTTTGATATAAAATGGTTTTGTTTTGTTTCTAGCTATATTTTTACTTATTTGTCTTGGTGATAAATACTAGTTGTGTCTATTCTCTACCTTGACGAAGGTAGATCTCTAAATCGCCATAAATAACAGCTAGAAAAAGTATTGGTGTAAAAAGTAACACTATAAAATAATGTAACACCTGGACTTATAACAGATGGCGGTAAGTTAAATTAAAATTTTACTTAAAAAAAGGTCTGAGATTAGTTGTAGAATTTGCGAACTTAATGACAGTAAAACATTAAGTAAAAATGTTATTGTAATACACCCAAGTCCTCCCGTCCGCAAAAAATATGTTCTCATTAGAAGGTGCGATGTGTGATAATAATTAGATATGGCACATGCAACCCAAACCAAACCAACACCAATGGAAACTTATCATAAGTCAAAAATCAAGATAAACACTTATTCTTCCTCAAAACTTAAACCGTAAAACTTAAAATTGCTCCGTACCGTTATGAACCACGTCCGAATCGCTGTTCATCAAAAAGTTCCAACGACACCACACCGTGGGACATCGCTCGGAAAATCCATCGTTGTAAAATTCATTAAAGAACAAGCACTGAGTTACCGCTTACTTTATACACTACATTATTCTGTGTACGTACATAAAGTATCCAAAGATTCAAAGTACTTGCACAACGAAAATTTCACCAGAATTTTTGCGAGATCACCCATGCAAAAATAAACTGTATTTTTCTCAATACAAGGTTGGTATTCGTATTTGGGTGCACCGTTTAGGTAGCCCTGATCGATGCAACGTTGCATTCGCTTGAAGCAGACCAATTTACTTGATTTTGTTCAAGGCGAGTTTGGCCGGTTGTTAGCTTGGACTCAATTTCTCCGAGCTATTTATAATTGCCTGTCTCCCGCCTGTGGATTTAATCATTCGTGTCCTGATGAGTTTTTGATGAGGTAAACAACTTTGTCCGTGTATAAACAACTTCATGCATGACACTGCATAGTCTGCTGCGGTAACAGGAACCTATAAATGTCCACTGCTGAACATAAACCTAATTACTTGTTGGAACTGACGACCTTAGGTTGCGCGCAGACAACCGACTCAATCATTTCAGTCGACTGAAATCGTGGGTGATTCAAAATTTAGTTTGAATGATGTGACTAATCGCTTCAAGGTCAAAAATTTTGACTAAAACTGTTAAGTTAACTGTTATGTTAACTTAACAATATTAGTTGTCTGCGGGATCCTTTACAACGATAAGCGAAACAAAGAAAGATTTCTTAAAGAAAAGCATGAAAGAGAGCATGAACGATTAATTGCGAATCGGCCGAACAATTTAACTTGATATTGACTGTTGGGTCTTAATGAAATTAAGATATCTCTTAATCGTATATGCTCAAATGATTTATAATAATTGTCAGCAGATGCAAGATGTAGTTTGCTAATTGTAGATAGCAAGCACTCTGATAATTTCAAACAAAGTGGTCAAAGCGACCACTAAGCTAATTATCTTCATGATTGGGATGTGGTGAGCGATAATAATAATCAAATCAATTCGGCGATGTGGTAAATTCATGGGTAATATAAATATTAAATGGTCAGACGTGATGTCGAGTAGAGACTGCAAATCATTATACCTTCATAAGTTCTGAGTTGAGTGAGAGCTGCACGATTGATAAATACGTCCACTGTCTGGACAGGTCCACTCAATTTGTGTGGCTTCTTCCTCACAAGATTTTAAATACCAACCTACATGGTCTCTATATGATATGTCCAAGATTATGTCTGGACTTTAACCTCTGAATCTAAGAGACCTCTGAGTTTGTTTCAGCTTTTCTTCTAAGAATAGTCAGATAAGAAACACCGACCATATCTAGTTTATTAATTATGATTGAAAAAAGGCACTGCTAAAATGCTCTGCTAAAACAAATTATACCAAAATAGTTATGGCAAAGTATAATTAGGAAAAAAAACATTATGCGAAAAGAAAGGGATCCCTAAAAATAATGGTTGCCTGATTAATCTGGAGCCTTTATTGTAAGTTTGGTGCTGACTCAAAATTTGTAATTCACATTAATTTAGGAGCTTAGGTAGACTAAAAGTTTTATATTCTGCTTTCCAGTTTCTCTTTTTCGTCGGTTTATTTTTTTGTGTGAAAGGTTTTTAACAACATAAGGTAAAACGCTACTTGTAACTGTTATACTGAATACAAAACAAATTTCCCTTGTCCTATACACCTTGTCAAATATCCCTTACAATTAATACCTTTACCACAACGTCTTAGTTGTCAATAAACTAGTGTCTACTGCGGTATCTGTTGCGAACAGATAAAACCACACACCTACGTAATCTACCCTGAACGTATAGCTGTTACCATGCTTTACCAGCTATACGTGTATTATATTAGTCTGATTTAAACATCACGCTTGAAGTCAAGAAAGGTTAGCCGGAAGATGATTAGAAGATTTGTTATACTTCCCTGCGTATAAAATTATATGTAGTAGTATTTAATCAAGTTCTTCTAACTGAACAGACAGCTGTGCTGCTGGGAATTTTGTTGCGCTACTTCTTCTTCCAGCTTAAGCACAAATAAGTGGTTAAAGGTGGGTGCTTTGCGAATCTGTCTTATATTATTTTAAGGGATTAAATATAATGATCACCATAAAATGCTTTAATACCCTCAGTCCTCAACCAAAAATATATACTTGACACCAGAAAAATGAAGTCTAAAATTACAATAGTACTAGCTATTTTAGTCACGACTGCACTTTAAATTGTATTCGAACACCAAATGTAGTAAATGATCACCAAATCATAACTTGTACGACAAAACTGTACTGCGACTCACAATAGTTCGAATGCACGCTTGTGCGATACACTCGAACTCACATAGTACACTAGGTTAGGTTAGGTTAAAACTGTGACCTCCTATGCACGAGCCGAGTGAGCGCAGCGAGCAGTACCGCGGCAGCGGCCGGCGAGTGCTAGAAAAGACTAGATTCAGTGTGTCGCACAAGCGTGCATTCGAACTATGGTGAGTCGCAGTACAGTTTTGTCGCACAAGTGTTATTCGCACACCCATTTGTCGAACTCACGTAGTACACTCTTAATAATTTCGTGTTCACTAACTATTTTTGGGTTAACAATGATTTTTTTTGGAGTCAGTTTGCTTAAATAGGATAGCAAGATGTAAAAACTTTGGTTATAATTTTACATTGAAATGCTGGTTTAATTTTGGTGATCATTTACTACTTTTGGATTAACAATGATTTATTTGGAGTCAGTTTGCTTAAATAGGATAGCAAGATGTTAAAATTTTGGTTATAATTTTACATTAAAATGCGGGTTTAATTTTGGTGATCATTTACTAGTTTTGTCTGTTATATGTTACTATATCTGATGGTAAGTTAAACATAAGCCTTATTTTAATTTTCGGAATGCTGATTCTCATCCTAGTTTTAATAAATTATTATACATTCGATTTTTGATTTGATTTTGAAGGTAAGTCAGCCATTTTTCTGTACGTCTTATGTAATAGAGCGGCAAGTCTATTGTCATCAAGTGGGCACAATTCTAGGCTAGGCCACGAAATTCTCGATGGACATATTCGAAAAATACTTTGTTGACCTGGTTATCAGGATGTTCATTGGTAGCGTTTGCGACCAACAGCCGAGCGAGGCTGAATTCCCGTTGTTTAATCACATATAGGTTTAAAAAAAAGGCCAAAAGGGTAATGGAGAGATCCTCAGGAGAACCAAGGTGACCGATATAGCCCGAAGAATTGTTACGCTAAGTGGTAGTGGTAAGTGGTAATGGTAGTGAGCAATGTACCCTCATTGCTCGCAGAACCGGCAGATTGCCGACTGAGCCGAAAGATTCTGGAGTATCTACCGCGTCCCGGAAGACAAAAAATTCTAAGGCCTCCCACAAGGTGAACCGATGACCCTGTGAGGAATCCAGTGGAGACGAGAAGCACACAACCGGTTGAAATGATGGAACTTGTGAGAGGCCTATATCCCTCAGTGAACGTCTTTCGGCTGAAATGAAGATATAACTTTTGATTAACATTCCTAGAAAATGGCATATCAAATTAACTGAAATAAACACGTAACGGGAAAGATAAATTAATGTCTTTCCTATATATTTTTATATCAGATTCATAACATTATACAAACAGATAACCTCAATGAGACTTATTTCTGAAACTCGGCTGGGAATAACTGAAAGTCGGATTATCTTAGACTTAATCTTACAAGAGCTCCGAGGAAGAGGACCATATTTTTTAAAGTCAACAATTTTGATAAACTCACTTCCTTTATTTGCAACTGTTCGTTTCTTGTGAACTAGCTGGGGACCATGAGTTTACTTGTTTTAAAGATGATTATGTTTTGTTCTTTCACAGTTTTCTGTATTGTTAGGGAATTTGTAGCATTGTTTCTACTCCTGGGATGCTGTGAGACGTGGCTATCTTTTGTAGTAATCGACGTTGACAAAGTAGTAAAACTGTTACTCAATATATTTAAAAAGTTTTTTGAAATAGTGGTTTATTAAAATAGTATTACTTTACGAAATGGGTGACTTAAGTATTCATTATTGCATGGTGTGAAATTAAGCCATAATAATGATCTACTGTAGTCACCTTATTTATACTGTTTTATAGCATGTGTGACCAAAATTCAAGTCACGCTTCACTGTTTAAAAATGGACGACTTAAGTAACAGAAATGTGTGATTTAATTGCGGGCTTTTTTTTTCTGGAAAGGAAATCATCAAATGACTTCTCCCGCTCTGGGCGGAGCGGGAGGGCGTGTCAGACTTTTACTGACTAAAACCCACCCGTGTTCCATCAGTTGCCCATGTGCCAGGGTCACGGTATCTCTTTCGAACAATCACGCGACCCCGGCGGGCATCGGTCCTAGTAGACCCCTACGCTGCTGACATCTCTTTGAGGCGCGCGTGGAACACTACGCGCCGTCGACCCGACCTTGGTCATTACCGGGCGGCGAGCTACCCATTGCTCGCCACCCGCAAGCTCGCGCCTACGGTGGCCGGGAGTCTGCTATCGACTCCCGACGCCCGGGGCGTCTCCTCCTGCGGCGGCTAGGGACGTGAGGGCGCAGAGACTGCCTCTCCCTCACGCGCTCCGCCTCCTTCTTCGCGAGCATTACTGCTTCGCAGAAGGAGGTGACGGCTTCCCATTCCCCCTCGCTCCGTACCATGGCTCGCACCAGGCCCGGACGCGAGAGTTCGCCGCCGCCGATCGCCACCAATTGCGGGCTTAGGTTATAAAAAATTCAGTTTTCAGTTTGTAGATTCCTGACCTTAAAAGAAAAACGAAAATTTCATACGACCATTTTTCTGTCAGTCTGTCACACAGCTATTCTCGAAATCTCTTCAAAGTCAGTTTTTATTTTGGCAGTTCTGTCATGGCTATTATGGAGGCAGGTAATTTTTTAATATTCCTTGTGCCATGTTTATTATTTTATTATGAAAGCACGATGTTTTTTCACGATGTTTTCAAAACTGACCAATAGATTGGCCAGTACTTTTAAAGAAATACTTTCTTTCATTCCTCGGTACTGTAAAAGAAAAATACAGACAAACAAACATTCTAAGCATAAATAAATCAATCACAAAAAAATACCACCTGACCACAAAATTTGAATAAGGAAGGAGACTGACGTAAAAAAATAAAATTTTCACTTAATTTTATTAAAGCCTCCTTATCCGCTTTACTTTTATGGCAGCATAAAAATTGCTATAAATTATACTTTGAAGGAAATTGCTATTTCTATCTTTTTCTATCAAATTTTTGTATTCCGTGTTGTGCCCTTTTTGCTAAAGCTAATATCAGACACACTAGTGAATAATTCACTCTTTTTTGTTTTATTTCACGTTTATTATTCAAACGTTTAAATTCATCATTATCATAATCATTCGATGACGTTCCCACTTCAGGGACACAAGCCTCCACTTCGGGAGTGGGAAAGGGCCCTAATCTACCACGCAGGCCTAGTGCGGGTTAGTAGATATCACATGGTTTCTAGTTTTTGATTGTAGGACATACTAGTTTCCTTACTATGTTTTCCTTCACCGTTTTGAGAGCATTGGTGATCGACAAAATGGTATAGAAACAAACACTCATCTGCTCTTTTCATTTAATTTGTAAGTAATAAAAGTCGCACGAAATCCACACATATTTCGATCGATTCAGTAATGCATTCAATTTTCACTTTTGATTCAATTAGTGTCGTAGACGTTTCACTCTGAGTGAAAGATGCCGAATGAACGACTTAAATGAACGAAAGAGTAGCGTCTGGGATCTGCCTAAGAGGTACTGTTAATGAGTAATTAGGTTGTGGTCTGGTATGGCCAGTGTTTCCCGAGACTATGTGTCCCTAGGGGCACATTGCCCTATATAGAGGCTGTTCTCACGACCGACAAGATGCATATTCATAAGGAAGTAAAACCACTAACTTGTTAGTTCACTGGTCTACGGTCTTGCCTGAAAATGGGGAAAATGGTCAGCCAATTGTTTTATGAGTTTTAAGATAAACCTATGTGCATCGCAAGTCGATAGATATTAAAGCCTTTTTAGTTGTCAAAATCATGTCTCCTAGTTTTGTTAATTGATTTCACGAAAAGGTATTTTTTGTAATATTTTTTTTTTGTTTGTTTCCTTTATATACACTATGCCCACGAGTCATTTGAAGCGAGGTATCATTCCACTTCAGGATTGACACTCTCGACAGCTCATGTTCAGCTGGCTTTACTCAAGGCTTAGAAACGATTCTAACGTTATTTTTTCCGTGTGGCGCTTGACGAAATGAAAAGCACCACCAGCATTCTCTCATAAGTCCTTTGGGGTGACTAAAGGACTTATGAGAGAATGCTGGTGGTGCTTTTCATTACGTCAAGCGCCACACGGAAAAAATAACGTTAGAATCGTTTATTCACCCTAAAGGACTTATGAGAGAATGGGCAGCAGCGTTTTCTATGCACCCCCTCTCCCCCCAAATTAAGGGAGGCTTATGTCCAACTTCACTACAACGTCTTGCAGCTGAAATCATGATGACGATGAAGAAGTAAGTATTATTTCTTACAAGAGTCTTCCTGAAGGAATACAAGGTACATCAGTTCTATTAATATATGAAATATCACTAGCATTTCATAAAAATAATTATCCTACTAAAATATTCTACAACAATGTTAACAATTCCATCGTTTTTGATTGACATTTCCTTGAATAATCCTCGTCTTTAGAATAGGACTTCGTCAGTTGCGCGTTCGTGTGGGAAGCAACATTCAGAAGCTTAGACTAGTATCCCGTTGTAAACTGAACTTTGAAACTTGATTATTGAGAGTATTCTTGTTGATGGTTTTGCCAAAATGTTAAATATGCCAACTATTTTAGGACACTTTTTTTTGTGGGTTGGTGATCAATTGACTTCTTCGTGAGGAGGGCGCGTCAGACTTTTAATGACTAAAACCCACCCACCCATGTTCCTTCAGTTGCCTGTACAAGGACTACGGTAACTATTTCGAATAAATCCGCGACCCTCGCAGGCATCGGTCAGCGACGTCATTTGATGATTTCCCACCCACAAAAAAAAAGATATATTTTCCATACCAACTCCTAAACACCCACATTTTAAACCGATAATACACAGCTAAATTGACTTTTATAAACCAGAACGGCTTAATTAGAACTAATTATAATAACAATCATAGGAAAATTAAATGCAAGCGGGCCGTATTAATATGACCTAGAATAGTAAGGAGCTGTGGCCCCGGCTGTAAGCCGCACCGCACACTACGATCAAGTTTCATCGTTGATCAGTAAGTAAGATACATACATGACATGTGTTATTACTGTACCGAATAATATTGCATCTTTTACAGCCTGTCTTTACCCAGTCGAGCACAGCACCTATTTCATCCGCCTTATTCGTGGTACACACTTCAACTCCTCGTTATTACAGGATATCTCCTTTAACATCCCACCACCCATTATACACACACTTCGCCCTCGCCAGCGTCCCTTGTTCTTGATACCACAAACCAGTTCCGTGACCCTTAAGACTAGTCCACTATACCTAGCCCTCACCCATATTAACAACATTTTGCTGTATGACGAATCATCCGATATTTTCGCGGGTACTGAACTGAGATTCCTAAACACTGCTACTCGATACTTGGAGTCCATTGACACTCCCAGTACAATTTCCATGGACTAAATAAATTAAATTGAACTGTACCATATTACTGATTATTTTAATTTTGCCCTTTTTAGGGTTCCGTTGCCAAATGGCAAAAAACGGAACCCTTATAGATTCGTCATGTCTGTCTGTCTGTCTGTCTGTCTGTCTGTCTGTCTGTCCGTCCGTATGTCACAGCCATTTTATTCCGAAACTATAAGAGCTATGCTGTTGAAACTTGGTAAGTAGGTGTATTCTGTGAACCGCATTAAGATTTTCACATTGAAATAGAAAAAAAACCATAAACTTTGGGGTTCCCCATACATAGAACTGAAACTCAAAAATGTTTTTTTTCATCAAACCCATACGTGTGGATCTATGAATAGGTCTTCAAAAATGGTAATGAGGTTTCTATTATCATTTTTTTCTAAACTGAATACTTTGCGCGAGAGACACTTCCAAAGTGGTAAAATGTGTGTCCCCCCCCCGTAACTTCTAAAATAAGAGAATGACAAAACTAAAAAAAATATATGATGTACATTACCATGTAAAATACCAACGAAAATTGGTTTGAACGAGATCGAGTGAGTAGTTTTTTTTTAAAACGTCATAAATCGTAAACCGCAATTTACCTTACATTCAATCAACTGAAATATAAAAATTAAAAAATATATATATTTTTAAACCGAAAATACCTACAGGTTTGTACGGAACCCTCGGTGCGCGAGTCCGACTCGCACTTGGCCGGATTTTTATACCTATTTTTATTTTATATTAATTTTTGTAATCCTTTCATTTTACCACATGTTATCCAATTTTGTAATTTAATAAGTTGTCTGATTCTATGTAATAACTAATATTGACCTATAACTTGTATGTGTGGTGCAAACTGTTAATATAAGTTGGTTATCAATAGTAAATAAATAAATAAAATAAATAAGCACTATAGCATTGGTAGCCCAGTGATAACGGCTACGACTTACGAGTGAAGTAAAACACCATCACAAAAATTTGGTAAAACCCACGTGGTGGAATACGGCCTAGTCTCTGTCTCCGAGAAGAGACCTGTGTTTTAGCAGTGGGAACTTTATAGACTGATAATGCTTAACAAACTTGTGGGCATAGGCCTTTCTCTTGTTCCAATTTCCATGCTACAATGTTTATATTCTCCTAGATTCTGCCCGTGAGTTCATCCGCTTAAAATTTCTGGCTACCCCGACCCTCTTAGTCGTATCGCATCGCCTGCCCGCACTCATACTTCGATTATGCTCAACGTTATTTCTAACTTTTTTATATTTTTGCTCGGGTTCTATTGCTTTTAGCGTAATTTTAAATAATCCATAGCCTATCCCAAGAGTTGGACTATCAAATTCAAAAATATTTTTACAAATCGGACTGGTGGTTCGATTCGAGATAAATATTGAAAGGATAGATTTCTGGGAAATTGGGCCTAATCTTAGAAATGTAGTAATACTCAAGTATCTAGAATACCAGACCATAACGTTTACCAACCAACTACGAGATTGTTGCACAGGTACACAATGTTGTGTTATGGCAGCCTCGGTTTGTATCGCTCAGTTTGATTTTAGAAAACAATGTATTGGTATTGTGTTGTATTTTAATTTTGTAATGCTTCAAGTGTTTGCGGCATTGCGGTAGTTTAGAAAAATAGTAGTACCGCTTTTATTGTTTCTAAATTATTCGATTTTGGTTCCAAGTTTTTATTTGGGTTCTGTATTCAAAAGGAAAACACGGAATCCTTATAGTATAGATAGTATCACTTCATTGTTCATCCGTCCATTTGAGTCTAATCCAAAACTTATTTTTATTATTTATAACTGTTGCCCGCGGCTGCTACCCGCGTGGATGTGAAAATGTAAATGTTACTCCGGGTACGTATTTGAATATCGAAGATTAAAATACCTACGCTTAAAATACCAATGTTCAAAACATCGAAAATTTAAATATCGATTATATCAAAATGTCGAAAATTGTTATACCTAAGCTTAAAACGTCGAAGATTGAAATGCCGAGTGATTAAAATTTCGAATGATTCAAAATATCGAATGACATTATGCCTAAGTTCAAAATATCAACATTTCATACATCTAAATTCATAATATCTACGTTAAAAATACCTACTAGTTGAAATACCGAAAAAAAATTATATAGGCAGTATGAGTGTATTCATAAATGTAGGTAGATGTGAAATTCTCACACCCTGCAAACCCGTTGCTATTAAGAGTCATTAGTCTGTTTACTGCGTAAATGTAACGTACAGTTTATAGAATATTATAGATTTATTATGTCGGAACACGTATTAGAAGTTTTAAAAACTCAAAAAGGTGGATTTAAAGTGCATCTAAATGGTTTTACTTATACGAAAAATCGATGGAGCCAAGATAAAATATATTGGGATTGTGAATATAAAGTAAACCGTTTATTTAAGTGCAAATCACGATTAATAACCAACATTTTTACGGAAGTACATTGTGCAACATTGATATCGTGCAGTGGCGAACATAATCATGAAGGGAACCCTATGAGAGTGAGTGTCGCTGCTAACATTGATAATTTAAAAAGTAAAACGGCAGAACAACCTACCGTTAAAACTTGTCAAATATTACAAAATCATATTGCATCTACCAGTGCCGCTATTGCAACGAAGTTACCAACTAAAGAATCTTTAAGGCAGATGATTATTCGTGAGAAAAAAAAACAACTAAAAATACCTATGGAACCCACAGAGTTCGACTTTGACATAGATTTCGAGTCGACAATGCTCAATAAAGCTAATTTTGTCATTAAACAAAGAATTTTTGCTCAAAATAAAAGGGTTGTACTATTTAGTACAAAGGAGTTAATGAAATATCTGAGTGAAGCAAATTACTGGATAATGGATGGTACTTTTGCAATCGTACCACAGATATTCCAACAATTATATACAATTCATGGTTCGATAAACAATCATGAAAAAACATTTCCTTTACTGTTTGCGCTTTGTACCCACAAAGATAAGCCGTCCTACGACATCATGTTTGATTTAATGATTGAGTACTGTACAGAAAATGAAATTGTATTGAACCCATCACATGTAATCTTGGACTTCGAAAAAGCTCCAGCCTTAAGTTTGCGCCAAAATTTCGAGTCAATTACTTTGAAAGGATGTTTTTTTCATCTGAGACAAATATTGTATCGTAAAATCCAAAAAGATGGATTGGCTTCAAAATACAATACCGACAATAAATTCAACCAGGAAATAAAGTGTCTTTTAGCGTTGAGTTACATTAACCATAATAATGTAGTTATGTATTTTAACGATTTAATAAAAAGTCTTTCAAATGACAGTCTCAGAATTGCACAATGGTTTGGTGAAAACTACGTCATTGGCAAAAAGAACCAACAACCAAAGTATAGTCCAAACTTTTGGTGTCAAAATCACCAATCTACGATACCGCGCACTCAAAATAGTGCTGAATCCTTCCATCACCATATTAATGAAATATGTTCTAAAAGACATATTGGTTTTTACCGTTTAATATCAGAGTTAATGAAGGAAACAAAAGTAAATTTAATTGAAATTCAAAAAATCCTTAACGGAGAAACAGAGCCTAAAAAAAGGAAGAAGACGAAGTGTGCGAACACGATGAAAAAAATTAGTAACATATTGGAAAATATTACAGAGTACTCTTTTGTGGAATTGTTAATGGCTATAGCTTCAAATCTTTAAAGTATTTAGACCGGTATTTTTATAGTTGATTTTTGACTTATGTTTTCGATTATTATTATTCAATAAAGAGAAGGATTTTTTGTTTAATATTTTGTATTATTGTCACTGATTATATTGTACATTTGCGTACAAATGTGTTTTATTTTGGGTTTTTATTATGTAAAAATAGGAAAGGAGGTTTTCCTTGTTTTTTTTGTAACCCACCTAGTAACTGATTACCATCTAGTAGCAAACAAGCATGCAGCAATCATGCAACATGCAAGCAAGCATGGTTTCTGTCACGGCTCCGGCGCTGCAGGGCTCCGGCAGTCCCACGCGAGCTTAACGTCGCAGATGGTCTAAACGCTCACCTTCGGCAGCTTCGGCTTGTTGGCCGGCTTCGCCGGCCAACCTCAGCTGCGGCGGCAGGTGTTAAAACCACCTGCTCCTCAGCTCGCGGGCTGCCTCGCCCCTCCGCGCCTACGCGATTCTAAATTACACTCTAGGGGTAGGGCAGACAAGACTACGTGGAGTCGGTTTTGCAGCGATACGTTTCTGTCACTAACTTTAGTAGCACAACATATTGACTTTCAAGAAAATATTTTAATTTAAAGACCTAAATAATACCTTCACGATTGACCTATGCTTGTACACTAGACACTGATTTTCATGGATAAAATAGGTCAAAATTGTTCCAAAACCGAATTGGGGCACCCCGAATTTACGTAGTCTTTTGGCTGTTACCCCTAGAGTGTATATAAAAATCCGGAGGCGCGAAGGGAGGACAACCCCCGCCCGCTGTAACAAAGCATAGGCACCCGTGGGAGCCGTAGCGGCTGAGGCTGGTCGCCGGAGGCGACCAGCAAGCCGAAGCTGCGGAGGTGAACATGGGTGCCTATTCTTTGTTACGCAAGGGCGAAGGGGTTGCACTTCCCGTAGCGCCGGAGACGTTGCAGAAGCAACCTTTTTCCACTCATACTACTTACATCAATTTTTTTTCGATATTTTAACTTGTAGGTACGTATTTTTAGGGTGAATTAATGAATGTATTAAATGTTGAAAATTAACCCATTTTTACACGTAGGTATATTCATTTTCGATGTTCTATGTACCCATCGATATTTAGGACGTTCGATAGTTTGTACTTCGATATTTAGGACATTCGATAATCTGTATTTCGATATTTGGATCTTTCGATGTAACTTTTGTAGATATTTAGATTTTTGATATATTGGACGTAGGATATTTAACCATTCGATACAAAAACTTTCGTTATTTTAATTTTCGGTTTTATGGTCGTTCGATTTTTCCATTTTCGATGTTATGAACATCGATATTTTAACAGTAGGTATTTTAATCTTCGATATTCAAATACGTACCCGTTACTCCTCATAACTTAAGCTATTTGCGAGTGAAACTCCCGTCAAAATCTGTCCAGCTGTTTCAGAGATTAGCCAAAACAGACAGACAGACAAACAATATTAAATTTATTTTTTTGATGTAAGTATCGTATATACTTTCATATGCACTTAGTGAAAAGCTGTTAATGTGAAATTACAAACAGACAGTTCAATTTTATTTATTTGTAGTATATGTAGTACATAGATGTACTCATAGTTAAATACAGAGTGCTATGGCGTGTAAGGATTTTTATTTCTCACAAAATATACTTCACATATTGCCACCGACGTAGAAACGTCAAGTACAAGGTGAGCCTAAAACGCAAGCGACATATTTCGATATAATGAATTGTTTCCGGCGCTGAAATGTAGCACGGAAAACGTTTTCACTGTCCACAAGCAACTGCTAATAACTGTGACATGGTTAATATTAGCTTACAATATTATTATTTGTAAGTTAATTATAATATTACTGTTGTTGCCTGTGACTTCGTTTGTGTGAATATCGGAAATCTATAATGTGTCTCTTCATTCTTGATTGTTATTTTATTTAGTCGTAAGGAAATCATGATTTCAATCGAAAGTCATCTCTGCTGCTGGGCATAGGCCTCCTCCAAGTACCACTTCTTTGACTAGTTCTTTTTTGGGGGATTACTATTAAAGCCATGCTTGGCAGGCGTAATAAAATAGATAACCCTGCTGACTATTCTCCAGTAAGTCCCTTAATCGCCTTTTACGATACACGTGTGAAGAAATGGCATGACGCTAATCTTTACGTCCAACACCACATGGAACTCGAAAATACGCTTTATAACATCAGCATCATATATAACATTAGCCGGCACAGGTAGAAAGCAGACAGGCAACAAGTTTAAACATTGTTTATTTGTTATACATACATTATATAGGCCCAAATTAAATAAGGTGGTAATACTTAGCCACTTGTTGGGAGTCGATACTCAAAACTAATGAAACAACAAAAAATAGAAACAAAAAAATTTCATCATTCGATGGACCGAAGATCAACCCCCGTAATCGGTCAGTGAACCGCGTCGACCAGGCGCGCGTATCAATAAGCTGTTTTTGTTATTTTTCGCGGAACTTAGATGTTTTTTTTTTTACGAACTAGCTTTTTCCAGCAGATTCGCCCGCGTATTATACGTATAAAACTTCCTCTTGAATCACTCTATCTATTAAAAAATTACCGCATCAAAATCCGTTGCGTAGTTTTAAAGATCTAAGCATACATAGGGACAGACATAGGGAAGCGACTTTGTTTTATACTATGTAGTGATATATTCAAAATATATACATAAAATAACGGTTTTTGGATGCTGTAAACATGGCAGTGTCATTTCAAATTTTGAATAAAGTTCGAAAGATGAAAAACAGACACAAAAATTTAATAAATTTGTAATATGCAGTACGGTTATAGATTCGGCTGCACACGCGTGGGTTTCGGAAATTATCCCAAGCTTCTTTGGGACAATTTGCGAACACCAGTTTTAGTGAGTGTTTTTGTCAAAAAACTTTTTTAACAAAAAATTAAACCGCCGAAAAAACTAAAAAGCAAAAAATAATAAACCTTTCAGACATTTTGAGTTGGCGCCAAACAATAATTGAACAAAGATCACTCAAAGCGCTGACTTCGGTGGTTTAATGTTTAGTTAAAAAGTTTTTATTTCATAATTTTTTGTGGCTATAATCTACTAATGACTACATGCTTGCAAAAGTGAACAATCAATCATCCCCTGTTTTCCTACGATTAGGGTTGGATTTTTTTCTAAATGTATATGGGACCACCGTCTAGATATACCCTTTCCAATAAAAAAGAATTATCAAAATCGAACTACTCTGTAAAAAGTTATACGTGGTCATACATTAAAATAGTAGATTATTAACCAAGGGGATAAAGCAGTGTCTTCTGTCGCGGGTGACGATTTAAATCGCGAGCGTAACGAAGGACTCGAGGTTTACTCCCGAGCGTAGCGAGGGTGTTAAAAACTTAAATCACGAGCGAAGCGAGGGATTTAAGACGAGTCCTGAGTGTAGCGAGGGATTTAAGTTCACCCAAGACTAAGACAGCTTTATCACCGAGGAAGATACTCTACTTTTCGTACCATTTGCGAAAAAAATAACACAATAATAATATGAGACAAGCATTTTAGAACATTAACTTATTTATAAAAATAAATTAAAATAAACTTAACGTTTATGTATTTGAAGAAAACAAAAACGCGGCAAATTCCAAGACTAATATTTTTTTGTCGGAAAAGCAAAGGCATCAAGCTCATACGGCCTCGTCGGTTTTCGTAATTTTATTTAATAATCATAACTGCTTAATAAATGCGTATTCCTTTTTAAAAAAGATGTATAATGCTTTATATACAAACTCAATGGTGTAAACACAGATGTAGTTCAGTATAAATTTCGGTAAGTATTCCAAATTTAAATCACATTCTCACCCTAGAGGATGAATGAAATTCAGTACAATTTTCTTTCCCTGTTTTTAACAGATTAAAAATGACTATTGTTATGTTAGCTTTTTGTGGCATAGAATGTCACTTTTTTGAGCAAGTGGTACGAAAAATATGTATATATACTCGTCGACTTGAGAACCTCCTCCGTTTTTTTCGACGGTTAAAAATCGCATGATTTTTTTATGTATTTACTATGGGAGGCTCGTGGCTAAATAATAACAGCCCATATTTCGATCGTTTTGCATTTTGTTAGTGTGTTACGTAATTACCACGCAGTCTAAAAATACTTTATACATAAAAGATTTTAAAGGTTTCTTCCAACATATACTATTATTTTAACTTCCATATTATTCCTTCACTGAGTGAAATTCCAAGTATTACTAATCATAATGTTTCATCAAAAGTCTTAGGTTAATTAATTTCATTTTTACCAAGAAAAAGGTAAAACAGTGAGCTTAGCACTTACCGGAAAACTTATAACTACCTTTAGAAACTACCCTCACTCCGTAACATAATTCATAATTCAACATAATTGTTGAGCTGAGCCTTTTAATAGAGCGCCCCCGTTTTTATTTCAAAAGTAAACAAAGGAAAATACCATGTTCGTAAATAAAAACGCATTTTCCATTATCCAAAAACATACCCGAAATTCCGTAACAAAAACTACAGTGGACTAATTAATAAAAGCAATTATAAAAATGTTAGAGAAAAGTAAAAACGCGCCCACGATAATTTCCCTTAAAAAAATATACGGCGTGACAGTATGCAAATAAGTCAGAAAAATTGAGGAAAGCTGTGTGTTTTTAGGGATCCGCGTATGTTAAACCAATGTAAATATTGGTTTAAGGAAGTTCAAAGTTTTTTTGTCAAACCCGAATACATATTCCGTTTGAAAAGGTTTTTTTTGGGACTGTTTAAAGTTATATTTTTGTAACGTAGAGACTTTTATCTAGGTTTTGTTTCTAATTTGCTTGTAAAAATGTTTTTAATGGTTTCATTTACTTTAAGTTTGGATACTTGGTCAAAATTATTTTTTAAATATTGAGATCAATTTTATTCCACGGTAACGTACTACCGGGATAAAAAGTATATTGTTTTTATTCAGGTTATAAAAAATGTGTTATACAAAATCAGTTTAGGTGTATCTGCGTAATAGAGTAACAAACATCTATAGATCTAAACTCTGACATCTATAATACTAGCTTTTTCCCGCGACTTCGTCCGCGTAAATGAATCGCGGACGCAGACGATGTCGTGGAATAAAAGTAGCTAATATCCCTTCTTGCAGTTTAAACTTACCCTGTACTAAATTTCATCAAAATCGGTTCAGTGGTTTAGTCATGAAAGCATTACAAACGGACTGAGTTACTTTCGCATTTATAATATTAAGTATAGTTTAGTAACGCGACTCTTACAAAAAAAAGTAATAAGACAGTATGATGTACTCGTAAATACGATTGTCGCAACCAAGCGCTGGGCACGCCACAATTGCGGCGGTAAGTCCCCTCTTTGAGGAGTGGATAGAGAGGAGCCACGGCGTCCTCACCTTCCGCCTGACGCAGGTTATCACCAGACATGGGAGCTTCGGTGGGTAACTGTTCAGGATAAAGCGGGAGGAAACGCCCGAGTGTCTCCATTGTGAGGATCGTCTAGAGGACACGTTGGAGCATACGGTGGAAGTGTGTCCTGCCTGGGCGGAGCACCGCCATGTCCTCGTCGAGGTGATCGGTGGCGGTGACCTCTCGCGTCCAGCCCTGGTGCAGGCCATGGTATGGAGCGAGTGGGAAGCCGTCACCTCCTTCTGCGAAGCACTAATGCTCGCGAAGGAGGAGGCGGGGCGCGTGAGGGAGTGGTAGTCTCTGCGTCCTCACGTCCCAAGCCGCCGCAGGAGGCGATGCCCTGGGTGTCGGGAGTCGATAGCTGACTCCCGGCCACCGTAAGCACGAGCTTGCGGGCGGGATGTCAGCAACACTGAAGGGGTCTGCTAGGACCGATGCCTGCCAGGGTCGCGAGATTGTTCGAAAGAGATACCGTGACCCTGGCACATAGGCAACTGAAGGAACACGGGTGGGTTTTAGTCGGTAAAAGTCTGACTTGCCCTCCTGCTCCACCCAGAGCGGGAAAAGTCATTTGAAGAGTTCCCATCCAAAAAAAAAAAACATGTATTCGTAAAACCATGCTTGCTTTTGAGAGAATATCATGCCGTAAACTGTACTGCGATCTTTTAAACTTTTTTTTGTTGGTCAGGAATGGCGTGTCAGACTTTTACTGACTAAAACCCACCCGTGTTCCTTCAGTTGCCCATATGCCAGGGCCACGGTATCTCTTTCCAACAACCCTCAACACCCTGGTAGGAACTGTACTGGGATTCCGCCTATCTAATTGCGTTACTCGCAAATATTCATTAATATATTATAACCAATCCACGCCAACAACACAAAAATATATGCCTTAATCAAACCTCTACACAAATTTCACACCCTACAAACAAACGAGACAAACCACAATTCTAAACAAAACAATTTAATCTCTATACAGAACCCTACTACATAATTCAGCGTAAGTCAAGCTAATTAGCGTGTTGGAAACAATTTAGACGCGCGTGTACGCAAATGTACTTTAATCATGTGATTATGATATATCACGGGACGCTTTAATTGGATTCACTAGCGCACTGCATGTGCAATACGGACTAATTATTGGGAGTCATGGACGGAACTGGTGCTGCTGCCTTAAATTGTTGAGTTAGCGGTGTGAGGCCTGGTTTTATGCCGAGTACGGAAACGGTTACCTTAGTTGGAATTCATGGGCCAATTAACTCAGTTGACTAGTTTACATTGCCGGTTGCGAATGAGACTGGTGATGGTAAGGTATCAGTCTGTTATTATTTAGATCATCTCTCCTGATAAAATATGAGAGTTTAGGAATTGTGTGAAGCGTTAACTTACTCATAAAAGCTTTCGTTTTCTAAAAAACCGGCCAAGTGCGAGTCGGACTCGCGCACGAAGGGTTTCGTACCATCTATTAAAACAGCGTAAAAAAAAACAAGTTTGATGTACGGAAGCCCCTTCAATTTTTATTTTATTCCGTTTTCTTAGTATTTTTTGTTATAGCGGCAATAGAAATACATCACCTGTGAAAATTTCAACTGTCTAACTATCACGGTTCATGAGATACAGCGTGGTAACAGACGGACGGACGAACAGCGGAGTCTTAGTAATAGGTTCCGGTTTTACCCTTTGGGTAAACCCTAAAACCGGCAAACAGTCTCAAAAACAGTTGTTTTTTGATACCTTAATGTCACACAATGGTGAATATGACAAATGTTATTTTTTTCTTTAATGTTCAACCAACAGTTGTTACCATCGTTATAATTTATACAACTTTTAACTTAAATCTAATGCTAGAGTAACAACTTCTAATAGATTAAGACCGCATGCCCCTTGAACGGAATGATTACGCCACAAGCATTATAATATGTCTAGGGTCGTGAGATTTGTTCTAAAGAGATACCGTGGCCCTGGCATATGGGCAACTGAAGGAACACGGGTAGGTTTTAGCCGATAAACGTCTTTTTTTTTCAGGATGGGAAATCATCAAATGACTTCCCCCGCTCTGGGTGGAGCGGGAGGGCGTGTCAGACTTTTACTGACCAAAACCCACCCGTGTTCCATCAGTTGCCCATGTGCCAGGGTCACGGTATCTCTTTCGAACAATTACGCGACCCCGGAAGGCATCGGTCCTAGTAGACCCCTTCACTGCCAATAAACGTCTGATACGCCTTTCCGCTCCGCCCAGAACGGGAGACGTCATTTGATGATTTCCTACCCCGAAAAAAAAGCATTATAAAACGCGAATCAACAAGTACTACCATACGAAATAAGTTTAATGTATCGTGAAATAATAAAGGTTTAAAATAACACCAAGAATCAAATGAAATAAAGCCTCAAACATAAAACAAAGAGACTTATAAAAAAAAGAAAAAACGTTAAAATAAATGATGGAATAGTTTTTTTAGGTAAACAAAGCTTACATGACTAAATGTCACTCTCCTTTCGGTCACTACGCAGTACTTTTGTATAACATTTTTAAACTAGTTATGAAACGGCCTTCAAGATTGTGGTCTGTTAAGCCACCAAAAAGTTACCGTGGCCCTGGCATATGGGCAACTGAAGGAACACGGGTGGGTTTTAGTCAGTAAAAGTCTGACACACCCTCCGCTCCACCCAGAGCGGGAGACGTCATTTGATGATTTCCCATCCAAAAAAAAGCACCGCCACTTCACCCGGATCTGTGTTTTCCGCATCCAGTGGATTACTGCAGCCTTCACCAGGTCATCGGACCATCTTGTGGGCTGTCTTCTAACGCTACATCTTCCGGTACGCGGTCCAGAACCTTCCGGCCCCAACGGCCATCTGGATTGCGAGCGATGTGCCTTGCAAACTGCCACTTAAGTTTGGAATTTTTCGGGCTATATCGGTTTCCGTGGTTTTTCTACGGATATTTTCATTTCCTCATTTGAGTATGCGAAAACAATGTATACATTCATTAATCAATTAACATCTCAGCCTATCACAATCTACTGCTGAACATAGGCTTCTATCAAGCTGCGCCAAAACACAGTGTCCTCCGCCTTGTGAAGGCCGCAGGAATGTAGTTCGTCGCCGGGTAAGGACCAGACTCGGGTCGATGGCGCGTTGTGTTCAATGCACGCCTAAAAGAGATGTCAGCTGTACTGAAGGGGTCTGCTAGGACCGATGCCTGCCACAGTCACGAGATCTATTCGAAAGAATTACCGTAGCCCTGGCATATGGGTAACTGAAGGAACACGGGTGGGTTTTAGTCAGTAAAAATCTGACACACCCTCCCGCTCCGCCCAGAGCGGGGGAAGTCACTTGATGATTTCCCACCCACAAAAAAAGGCCGCAGGATCAGGAATCCGATGGATGCGGGAAGCACAAAACCGGTCGCACTGGTGGAGCTTGGGGGAGGTCTATGTCCAGCAGTGGACGTGTTTTGACTGAAATGATGGTGATTCTCTTTCCAGCTGTATATTGTGTGCCTTCTTGTCTGTGTTAAATAAATGTTTTTTCTTTCTAGTTTTTCTACCAAAAACTGCCTCTTCCCAGATCAACTACAAGAAACAAAGTATCCTCTTCCCCGTCGGGCACCGCAATGCGTGAGTTACATAGTTGTTCTATTTTGGGTTATATTTCATGCACTTATGCGGTGAAACTTTCGAATAGTTTTAGCTCAATGCCAACATGTGGTTCCGTGAGCTAGTTTTGTATGTAATTAGGTTAACTATGTTTGTTTTCTTAAGAAAAAATACGTTTTTCTTGCAAGTGGGTTATAAGAAAGCATGCTATCACCATTTGAGGTTAGTTTTTTGTTAATTAAATGAGGGAACTGGATTTTTTCTAACCAAACTTTCAAGGTGAGTTCTGTATACCATGTTCAGGTGGGTATAAGGAATGTCGAAGCGCAAAATGTAACCCAGAATTCAGCATGTTTCTAGACCCCTTAGCGTTGACAGTTTTCAATGCTGGCGGTTCGGAATTATGTACTGATAGAAGACATTTACTGTTAAAGTGCATTGATGAACAACCTTGTATAGAGTACACGGTACGTAGTACCTTCCGGGTTGAAAGTTGCGGCGTTGTGAAAATAAGGAGAGACTTATGTACGTTAATGAAGATATCAGGTAGGTACTGTTTGGGTTATCGCGTGACAAAATCTAGTGGGCCTAACTCATTTGGATAATAGCATAGAAAAAGCATTAATTGTGAATAAAAAAAAAAACAAAAAAAATATAACCCAGAGACCTGTACGAGGCCAAAAGGCCAAAAGCTGATCTTAAGTTTTTAAACTATTAGGTAATTATTCGTTTTTGTTTAGGCTAATTCAGCATGACGCAGACATGGAACGTACAATCAATTATGTCAAAACTGACGCTATCACAGCATCCAACCATCC
The DNA here is from genome assembly GCA_932294355.1 of Aporophyla lueneburgensis. Classification (NCBI taxonomy): domain Eukaryota; kingdom Metazoa; phylum Arthropoda; class Insecta; order Lepidoptera; family Noctuidae; genus Aporophyla; species Aporophyla lueneburgensis. The sequence goes on along the minus strand of OW028745.1, from coordinate 23,056,775 downwards.
AGCCCGATACCAACTTAACAAAAACTCATAAAACAAACGAAAAACCCATTACGAAAAACAACGAAACATTTTTTTTTAATTTGTACCTCCCCGTATCAAGAGAAACTTGGTAAACTAAAATAAAACCTTGCAGTACGAATGTTTTAAATTTCGCGATAACGTCCGAGTGGTACAAAGTTGAGCATATAAATTGTGTACAACATCTAACTTTGACTTTTTTACTGCCGGCTTCCCGTATGAGATTGTAGCCCCACATCAGTAAGGGTACTTGAGGATTTTATTTATTGCATTCCACGATTGACTCCTGATTTTTTGTGTTAACAAGTTTCGGGTGCGTATGAGAAATGGGTTCGAGGTTAACGTGTTTACTTTGGAAGTGATGCCTTTTGAATTTACGTAGGATATGAATTTGAGAGAGATTTGGGTTTCCTTTGCTTGATAGTATTGAGCTGTTACGTTACAACTTTTGACAGACAGACAGGAGAACGTGTTTTTTTTGTAAACACTTTTATTAGCTTGGTATTTGTAGGAATCTTTGAACGTGATTTTCATCCCTTTAAAAACGTCAGATTAATTTGAAACTTTGCACACTTATCAAAAACCGATAACAATACAATAATTTCATAAAGTGCCATTATCCTATCGTCGAGTTTTTAAAAATTATTATCTACTTTTAAGTTTGGTTAATATTAAAGGGTCATTTTTAGTTTTTTTTAAATATTAGTTAATTATTCTTTTTTGTTTTCTATTTGATTGACAAGGGAGCCGAAAACCTACTAGATCTTTAGTTTTTATCATCGTTTATAGACATCTTCAATACCAGTAGGAACATAGATGCGTTTGGAAGGCGGCAGAGAGAGCTGAAGTGTCTCATGGTTTTATTTGTACATTCCATTGTGAGTAGTACCGTGTGGTGCCGGACGTAAAGAATAACACCACCCCATTTCTTCCCGTGGGTGTCGTAAAAGGCGACTAAGGGACTTACTAGAGAATGGGCAGCAGCGTTCTCTATGTATTTTACCACCACACTGCGATCGCCAACCCGCCTGCCAAGCGTGGCGATTATGGCAAAGCATCCCCATATTGGGGGAGGCCTAAGTCCAGCAGTGGACGTCTTACGGCTGAAATGATGATGATGATGATTGTGAGTAGAAAATGTTTTTGTCGGATCTGTCATGATACACTTAAAAACGAGAAACAAGACACTTTTGTTTAACCTTGTACGGATTCTAACTACAGAAGGCAACCTGCTACGATGCTCACATACTCTTTTTGCTTCGCTTATGTTCATACATTTGGCCATACACGCACGCCGATTACCAGTACTACGCACCTGACCACTATCTGCCAGGGTCGCGAGATTTGTTTGAAAGAGATACCGTGACCCTGGCACATGGGCAACTGAAGGAACTCGTGCGGAATTTAGTCAGTAAGTCTCACGCCCTTCTGCTCCAACCTAGAGCGGGAGACGTCATTTGATATTTCACACCCACAAAAAAAAAAACCACTGTCACTAACCAAGGTCATGTTCTCCTAGGGCGTCCCCTTCCGGCGTGTCCAGTCACATTTGCCTTGTTAATACCTTTCGTTAGCCGCCCTTCATTCATCCATTCAACATGAAACTAGTCACATGTCGCTGTTTTAACGTAATTTTAAATATTACTCACATTAATCATTATTGGAAGCTTGTAATTGGCCATCTTTTACACATTATACTAGACATTGTAATGTATTAGCTGTAAGCTTTCCTAAAATTAATAAAATAAAATAAATGAGTAAGAGGATATATAATATATATATATATATATATATATATATGTACAATTGTGAATTGCTGTTATTAATTGGCAAAATTATTAAATACAGAACGTATTTAGAATAGTGGCAAAGAATTAAATAGCTAGGTTTCCATTTATTAGTATTTCAAGTAACTAAAGACGTTCTGTTTGACCCAGACTTCTTTATTCAGTAAAAACACAAGGTTGGCTAATTACTCAATCTAGATAACAAAATAATTATATTCAATGAAGAAATTATACAAAGCCCTGAAAAAAAATTACAAGGTTTTATTCATGAAATCAAAGCGTAACGATAGAGAAGACCTTCGAATGAAATGAGACGTTATCAAATTCGCAATCATGAGCGAAATAATATTTTTCCTATGGCTATTCTTAAAGGTTAATCTTAGATAAGAATTGGGGTTTTTCAAAGAGGAATTTCTCCGAAGAAACCTAAACTCTAATTGCATAATATATTTTCATTTAAATCTGAGGGTTTTGGAGGATATTTTTAATTCATTGATTCATAGGTTTGAAAATTTTGTCTGTTCAACAACGTAAATAACACAATGCACGTGTCTCATCTGCCTAAATGAAAGGCATCGCTATTTGTAATGTAATGATATGTGTGTTACGTAATTACCCCGATAGAGTCTTGATTTTTCCCAGTCTATGCTAGTCGACTCACCCCCAATTATATGAGATTAAATATAATTAAACTAGAGCAGTAATAACGGCAGCGACTTAAGGGTTAATAAATCTATACATACAATACATACATACATACAAATAAATAAAACTGAAGTGTCTGATGTAATTTCAAATTAACAGCTTTTCACTAAATGCAACAAATTAAAAAAAAAAAACAAAATAATTACACCAAAAAATATTTTTTTTAAACTTTTGTCTGTCTGTCTGTTTGTTCCGGCTAATCTCTGAAATGGCTGGACCGATTTTGACGGGATTTTATTGGCAAGTAGCTGATGTAATAAGGAGTAACTTAGGCTACTTTTATTTTAGAAAAAATCTTTTACTCTAGAAAAATACCTGCGTTAATTTCCGACATCCACGCGGGCAAAGCCGCGAACAATGCTAGTAAATAATAAAATTAATAAATTCTTTATTTCACCACAAGCCATGACATTAAAATATCCATAAAACTAAGAACATTTAAGGCTTATTACTAGGTCACATTAATTAAATCCTCTGACTCCTAAACTAGTTGTAGTCCTGTGACTTAGGAGTCAGTGATTCACGGTAAATAAACAAAGCCATAATAAAAGTAAATTAGGACGTTTAAACAATAAGAGATGTGGTAAAGAAAACAGATACTAATATATGTAAATTAATGGTTGAAGGTATTAGGTTAGAAACCCAGACAGCCGTTTTACTTTTTGTAAACTATTTCATCACCACTCTGCTCTCAAATCGCTGAATCAAAATAGCGTGAGGAACCGGAAATGTTCCAGATCCAAACATTCCTTGATATTTGACGTGTATAGATACTAGCACATCAAGCTACCCGAAATTTTCAAATTTTCCCAATCAATCTTGAAACTTATACTTCACTGATAAAGTTGTAAACCTATTAAAGAAATTCGACAGATTGTATTAGCTTTTTGTGCTGGCGTCTGTATCAATCCGCTCTGGTCCCGCGTGGTGGATCCTCTCAAAAAGAATACCTGTGTCCCCAGCTGTGGGAACATAATAGACTGAAAATGACTGACGAAATGTGGGTGTACCATTCAATACACCTCGGTCAAAGTTTATTTGGCATAAACAGGCGCGATGCTATGTTACGTTAGTGAATATTTTATAAGGTAACTAATATAAATTCCTTGTTTTATTTTGAAGCATAATTATTCACATTTACCCACGAACGCATGATATTCGTGAAAGTATTTGCTTCCCCTTGAGACGGTTAATTAATAGAGTGACCGTAATATGAACAGACTAGTCATAATTCAAACTTGACAGGTCACCCTCCCTAGTGTATTACATTCATTAAAAATTCTATAATTTCGGTTCTATGAACTTAGTTATGAAAAATGTTTTAAAAGAGTAAGTAATTTAAGTCACTGTTTTTAAATACTTCTATGATAACAAGCTGTTTGCCTGATGAGATTTCCAATTACCAAAAATAACGACCTATTGTAGTATGTTCGAGACGCCAGAACACAAATCTACTACAATCTGTCAAATTTCTTTAATAGGTTTTCAACTTTATCGCTAAAGCATTAGGTTCAAGATTGATTGGGAAAATTTTACAGTTTAGGTAGTTGATGTGATGGCGTCTGTACTTTAATTACATGATATAATTAGACAACTCTTTTGCAAATCTTAACGCTTCTAGACACGGCGGTTAAGCATGTGTCAAACTGTCATTGAGAGAGCACTCAAGAGGTTCACAAGGTCTTACAAAATTAACACAAATCCCCAAAGATAGAAGAGCAAGCAAAGTGGGGAAGGACTCTTAACTAGTTATGGCAGTTAGCTGCAAAAAAAATGGAGGCACAGTAAATACTCTAGCGTTGGAAAATATTGTTATAGGTACTTTATAATCATCAATTTAGCCGAAGAACGTTCACTGCTAGACATAGACCTCCCCAAGCTCTGTCACTTTGATCGGTTCTCTTCTCCCCGCATCCAGCGAAATCCTGCGCTTCACAAGGGGCATAGGTCCAACTTGTGGGAGGCCTTCCAACTCTACGTCTTCCGGTACACGGTTGCTACTCCAGAATCTGTCGGGCCCATCGGTCATCTGTTCTGCGAGCATAGTAGATATACATAATGCTTTAATAACAAAGTACGTACTATTGTTTTGCAATAAATTTAACATGTCAATAAACTATTACGCAGGTACACACACAAAATCAGGTTGACACGTTAAGTAGATTCGATTACTGCTAAAATTATGTTTGGTGGTTATGTGGTGAGCGGGTTAATAGTTGATAACATTAGTACAATGTATTTTGCCAGAACGTAACACCCAATAATGAATTTAACTTCCATCGATATTAAAAAATAGTTTTCACTGCATAGTTTACGGACTGTACTAGTAAACTTTTGTAGATAGGTAAGCGCAGAAGCTTAAACAGCTAGCACCGCATTATACTGGTATATACCAGGAATATAAAATATAGCTTCTGCCCGCGACTTCGCCCGCGTCAAATTTGTGCTCCCCTAACCCTTCCCATCGCATCAAATTGCCTGCCAGTTTTCGACCACTTTTCGTCGCTACTACACTCTTTTTAATTGTAGCGTGATGTTATATAGCCTATAGCTTTTCTCAATAAACCTCAACACAATAATAATTTTTCAATTTGGAACAGTCATTCCTGAGATTAGCGTGTTCAACCAAACAAACAAACATGTTTGTTTGTTTGTATGTTTGTTTGTTAACTGTTCAGCTTTGTAATATTTGTTTAGATACTATATTTCAGGAAAATATTTTCTGGTAAATACCATGGCCCAATCTCGTTGAGGTTAGCTTCCAATCTATACTGCTGCAACGGAATGTTAGTATTTTACATAGAACTAGAAAAAAGAGGAATACGATTTGAAATGCAATTTATGGTATGCCAATAAAGGAGACACTGGTCACCGTCATACATGTAGTGCCGTATGGTAGAGACGGGTCTTCTAAATTCGTTAAACGATACACCATACAAAACGGTTTCTGGTTACTTACAAATTAACGTTGATGTAATTTTTCGGATAACATTCGGGGCAAAGAAGGGTTGAGACTGGGTTCGATGACGGAATGGAATTTGAACCGCGTCTGAGAGCAGTAGTGGCCCATTGGTAGTTGTAGGTCGTAGGTAAACCCCAGCAGGCGCTTTGCATCGTGCTAAATTCTTCGTCACCACTGCTCTCAAAAATGGCAAAGGAAAATATCGTGAGGAAACCAACATGTCCTTGAAACAAAAATTGGAAGACATGTGGCATTTGATCAGCCCACTATGAGCCCGCGTGGTAGATTAACCAGTCAATTACCGTAATTACAGACACAATTAAAAACCATTGTGTCTATAACAAATGTGGTATCTCAGGGACTTAGAGGTTAAGATCTGTGTCCCAGTAGTGAGAACATTCAGATCAACTCAGCCTATCGCAGTCCACTGCTGGACATAGGTTTCTCTCATGCTGCGCCACAACACCTTGTCCTCTGCTTTCCGCATCCAGTCTGTCCCAGCCACCTTTTTGATTTCGTCGGTCCTTCTAGCTAGGCGGCGTCCCACACTACGCTTGCCAATACGCGGTTTTCACTCCAGGACTCGTCTGCTCCATCGGCGATCGGTTCTTCGAATTAATATGGCCGGCCCACTGCCACTTCAGCGTGCTTTTTACAAGCTATGTCGGCAACTCCAGTTCTTTTCCAGATAACGTCGTTCCTGATTTTATCCTTCAAAGAAACTCCGAACATAGCCCGCTCCATAGCCCGCTGAGCGACCTTAAATTTATGGACTAGCCCAACCGTCAGTGTTCACGTTTCGGCACCGTATGTACAAACTGGCAGGGCGCACTGGTTGAAAACCTTGGTCTTCAAACATTGCGGTATCGGTGACGAGAAGATTTGACGAAGTTATAGGGTGATTATGATGACTGCCTGTTCATCCTCCCAGATACTGGAACCCATTTAAACCCTTACGGCAATAAGAAAATTTTAAAGAGCTCTTAATTTCAACAAATCCAGTCACAAAAGTAAGTCCGATTACAATTTCAACGTCACTCAAACTAGGAACCAACACAATTCTATCAATGATCCCACTAGTTCTATTTAACAGGACACAATATCATAAAGCTAGCACTAATTCGTCAATGGCAATTCAATGGCACTGGTTAATTCCGTGGACATGAATGGAGTTGTCCTATTGTATTCATCAGAGAATGGATATTAGTACTGTATAGCCTTTGAATGCTTACCTAGTATCAATTGATCTCTTTGAGGAAGACAGCATGTCAGTGGGCCAGGAACATTCATTGATAGTCTGCAATGATTTGTTACATACCTGCATTCGTAATCATCTGATGTTGCTCCAAAATCTGGTTTTCTGTTCTTTATATCTTATCATTAAGACGAAAACCACACAATTATCGTGATTGGTATTCGCAGATTAAGTAATAAAACACCTACATTAAAACAAGACTGAATCCTCACCGTAATCACTATCACCTCTCCAGCCATTGTTTTTAAATACATAAAGCATACATGAAGGCCCAGAGCGTTGATGGATGATTTTTTTTTTATAACACAGGCTGACATTCTTTAGATGTTTTAGAGAAGAGTTTGTGAAACAAATTGCATACTTTGAGACGAATCTTTGACTGAGATCACCTCAGTCTAATTATATTATTCCAGAAAACATCATCCTTTTTTCCCCTTTTTTAAATTTAACGATTCTATACGTATCTTGCAGGGAAATAAATAAATTTTATAGGTATTTCATCCAAAATCTATTGAGTCTCTATTTATTCATTATTGCAATGTCATTATTGCACGTCATAATAGGGCATTGGAAGTACTTCAATTTACTTACAATTTTCTTAGTATGCTCTTTGTACTCCTCTCTAAAACGCAGACATTCTCGCAATAAGGTGTTCTCATTTTCCTCTCCATCTTCTAAAACAATTTATTTAATTCCGAAAAATAACAATATTTTTACAATTTATATTACACTGTACATTATGATGACCACGTATTTCGATATATTGCTACTGAATAATAAATTAAATTTATGAATATTAAATTATGAAATGAATCAACATAGAAATAAATAATAAATGAAATAAAGTCCGGATTATAAAAAGCACAGAAATTTACCAAATATATGAAAATTTCGAAACCGTCACGGTATTTAGCTTAACATTCATATTTGCATATTACAGCGACACGTGAAATCCAAACCGACCGACATTTACACCTACGCCGCGTCACCGCACTTTCGTTTGTCCGATTTATAATATGTTTCGTCCGTAAATTTGTTTCTCGTGCTTATAGTAGGTACATTGCAGTGTTACTGTCATTTTTGGATTTTTTCAATTTTCTGATAACTTTAATTGAGGAATACAAAGTGCATTTTTAAAATAATTATGTCAAACCACCGTATTTATTCTTATATATTTATCTGATTATTGAATGTTTCGGCGAAAAGTTGGCGTGACAGTGTTTGAACAAGAAGACTTAAATCCTACTAATATTATAAATGCGAAAGTTTGTATGTATGGATGTATGGATGTGTGAAAGTGTGGATGTTTGTTACTCTTTCTTTTTTTACAGGGATTGAGTGAACTTTACACCATATTCCTCATACCTCCAAACTGGTGACCCCGAGTATGAACGTCAGCCCAACCTTCGTGCAACCTCATCAGCGTGACGTGATCATAGTCACTTCTTCAAGCTTTCGAGCGAAGAGTCACACAGCTAGGCAGCACCCACACGGCTTTACCCTGTTCCTCATACCTCCCAAAGTTAAAGCCTACATTGACGGTCTTATTGCAGCTGTTGGTTTACGTACGCTGACATCGTCATTTATGCCGCCAGCACACTTTTATTCAGTCGCTTTGAAGTGGGAGAACAAGTTTACTCGCTTTAATAAGCTGTGTTAGATCGGACGTGGTTTGCACTACTCCTATTTTTCGATCTTGATGACCTATATTATACCGATGCAGCCAGTATATTTAATCAGCCTTTAGTAAGATACAAGAAGCGAACAGTTACTTTTGCTATCGAATAATGCATTATTCCGGTATTCAGAGCCACAAAAAATAACCAACGTTGTTAATTTTAAAATTAAACCACACGCTACAATCAGTGTCGTTGAAGATGTCGGTGTAACTTCGCCGATACAGCACTTTTATTCAGTCGCATTGAAGCGGGAGAACAAGTTTACTCGCGTTAACAAGCTGCGTTAGATCGGACGTGATTTCGCGCACGCCAACTGATTTATTTGTGTTCCACTTGGGCTTCATTTCGTTAGCGCCCGACCCCCTTTTTTCAGGTTGTGTTATTGCTTATATTTTGTTTTTTAGTGTATGTTGGTTTTCATTTTTGTTTGATTGAGTGGGGAAGTTATTTCTGTGTTTTTTTATCATTGCCTGTCGTAGCTGTATTATATTTATAGCTATTTCCTATTTGATTATAAACTGTTTTTATTTCGTATACTTTGGAAAACTTTATAGGATTATAATATAATTACAGAGCTCGTATTTTTGCCAACTGAATGTGATTTCTTAATTTTCGTCACTACAGTTGCCTTCGAAGTGTGTCAAGTCATACTGCTCCTCAAAATAGGATAAAGCTAAATAGTCGCTGAAGTATAGGGCATGCTAACCCGGTAAGTAAAAATTGCTGTTAAACTCTTTTCTTTCTCCAAAAAGTAATTCCACAGCGTGTATCAAAAACTTTCTCGAGCGAATAAACTTGCAAGAAAAAACAAATCAGCTGTGCTATAGACATATTCAATATCTTCTCGGACACAAGCATATGGTATATGACTACATATTTCTAATACATGCTGTATACGTTGGATTACCTACAACAAAATACATTCTACTTTGATGATCAGTATAAGGGATCATATTAACGTATCATTATTATGTTCAACTCAAACCATTTATTACAAATACACCAATTAGAGTCACTTTGGAATTGTCAAGGGTCAGTTAGAAAGCTGATGCCCATTCCAAAGCAAAGTAGTTACCTAAACCTACAGAAAAAGGGACGAAAAAATGTGATTACAAAATACTGGTCACACCATTCATGTTGGAATTATGCACGCGAGAACGATGCAGAACGTTATAAGCATCCATAATTAAAAAAAAAATTGTCCTACTGATCGCGCCCGTTCTCGAACATGACGTTAAGACTACAAAAGATGCATATACGTACTTTCACAAAAATTGATGCTAACAAGAAATAAGAATTGAAGTCACAAGGAAATACAACTAGGTTTTTAAAAAAAACGCTTGGCTGGTAAAGCTATCCTTATATTTCTTATTCACGTAATTACAAATACATTTAAGCCTAATACCCATCTTCCCAATTTATTCCTCTCGTTTTATTGTTCGGTTTATCGTTTTCGATCGCCTGTAATTCCGCTTTGAACATTGTAATAGGTCGCTGACCTTACTTCTTAAGGTGGAAATTTAGAACATTATCGTTTATTCCCAGTCCTCTGGAAAATTTCATTTCTTCCAGTCCGATGTACAGACGTATATTCTTGCTATAAGAGAATAAAAATATTCCATTATGTAGTAATTTCCTTTTATCTATGTCTAGTGCGTACTTACTAGGCGAATTTCTTCTAGAAGAACGAACAAAATATTTTGTTTGTAAATATGTGCTTAACTTATTTATAAACCCTGTGTCCTTATCGACATCATTTTCTGTTTTTCTCTATCTGTATTCGAATTTATTTTCTATATATTAATAGCACAGTATCGACTCCTAAAACTGTTCGATACGAGGTTCTGCTACCACTCTCACACTTGTAATATCTCCAGTAGGTTGAGACATAAAATATTAGCTAGGTTCTTCTTTATATTTGTTTCTTCGCTACTGAAAACTGGCACATGGTTTGATCTTTTCTCCTTTAATGAGAACAGATTTTGAAATTATAGAAATTTAATTAATTCAAAACTCACATCCTCATCAGCCAAAAAGTATCCCAAAATACCCGAAAAACATTCATAATGCTCTTTCAAACCAGTTATGTCCAAACGGCTATCATAAAAACGATATGAAGGATATGTGAGATTTCATAAATCGCTACTACCATTGTGGTCTGTTTCAACTGAATCGCTTATGATAAATGTATTGCGATCCTCTAGGACAATAGATGCTTTGTGGTTATGATTAATGACAGTTTTAAAAAGCCCGATTTGGGTCCACCCCTAAATGGCAATAAAAAAATATGTCCCCGCCAGATTTCTTTCTGCCGGACTGATAACAGATTGCGCTTGTGGACTGATTAATTGATATAAATCGTGTGGTTTTAAAATATGTGGGAAATGGTCGGTGTTTCGAAAGACTGGCTCGTACCATACTTATTTGTTTTACGTGGTGATACTGTGTTATGTACTCGTGTAATTGATGTTTTGTTGGTATTCAGTGTCGCTTTTTTACACTGTGGCTTCTCAATTAATGTCTTTTATGAGGATATTGACACAATATTTTTACAAAAAGGTTATTGCGTAACTTACTATCAGTAGAAATTGCTTTAATTTTGACGTTCAACAATATTCACTGGGTTATTAACGTTGTTGAGTATACATTATTTTTGAACATATTACTCAATGCATTAGAATTGATCGTTAAAATGATTCAGATTCTAATTGATAGTGCGTTACCCAATTAGGGTGCTGATTGATAGACATGACGCCGCAGCCTTATTTTAACCCTAAAAAAACCTTAACCTGAAGTTGATTTCATTACAAAGCGGCCAAACACCAAGAACAAGACGGTGGGACAGGACGTATTACTGCTAAAGACCTGCTAAAATATAGTGAAGAAAATAAAGGAGCTATAAAGCAACTTCGTTTAAATTTTCTGTCAGAAGTATTTAATGTCTGACACGGTATAATTAAGACATTATAAATTGTTCTACTTTAGCTGCACACGGCAAAGAGCCTTGAACTTATAACCGTGACCTTCAATAATACTTTGTAAAATTGAAACCTATGAGCAAAATATACGATAAAAGTTAGATTGTGAGAAATGTTTATTTTTATATAAGTACTAAGTATCTCTGTCTATGTTTGCATGTTAATGTTACAAGAAAACTTACGATAAAAACTAAAAACCAAGCGTAGATCTCATTTTGATATCTAGTTGTTGAAGTTTGTCTAGTTTTTTTTTTCTTTGATAGCTTATAGCACTGTATTTAGTGGTATTTTAACACGCTACGCTCGTGAAATTATTGGTGCAATAAGGTTTTCACATTGTGCTCCAAATTGAGTTAAAAAAACTAAGTAGCGATAGTGATGAATCACATTTACATGATAACTTTCCAGAATTAGATACTATTACCAAAAAATTAATAAAAACTAAGACCTCCATTGGGGTAGTCCTGTAAACAGTGATAGGTACTGATTTTGTAAAAACTAGAGTGATAAACTGTGGAACGATGTGATTAGGTAACGTTGCGGATCCAAAAGAAGATGTAGTGATAAAAATTTGAAAAGAGTATACTTAGATTGTATGGTCATATAGAGACGATAAATGAAAAAGCAAAAAAAGTATGATAAGACAAGTGTGAGTGAAAACGTCGGGAAGGACATATCTATTGGTGATGTTCTTTAAAAAGGTCAGGATCATAGTTATCGTAACTAGCGTGCGTGTATGTGTGACCAATTTCTGCTCATCGTCGGGAAGGACATATCTATTGGTGATGTTCTTTAAAAAGGTCAGGATCATAGTTATCGTAACTAGCGTGCGTGTATGTGTGACCAATTTCTGCTCATCGTCGGGAAGGACATATCTATTGGTGATGTTCTTTAAAAAGGTCAGGATCATAGTTATCGTAACTAGCGTGCGTGTATGTGTGATCAATTTCTGCTCATCGTCGGGAAGGACATATCTATTGGTGATGTTCTTTAAAAAGGTCAGGATCATAGTTATCGTAACTAGCGTGCGTGTATGTGTGATTAATTTCTGCTCATCGTCAGGAAGGACATATCTATTGGTGATGTTCTTTAAAAAGGTCAGGATCATAGTTATCGTAACTAGCGTGCGTGTATGTGTGACCAATTTCTGCTCATAGCCCACTCGAAGCTGAAGCACCTTTAGCCTTATTTGTAAACACAACTTTTGGAAAAATATGCACGTTTAGGTTAAGGTAGATGTATATTCATAAAAGCGTACCGTACATAGCCACATGGTACAGACGCCACCAGGTCAAGCTACCCTAAACTGTCAATTTTTCCCAATGAACCTTGAACCTAATGCTCTAGAAATAAAGTCGAAAATCTATCAAAGAAATCTGACAGATTGTAGTAGCTTGATGTGTTGGCGTCTGTACTTCGATGACCTGGTGAAAGCCGCAGAAATCCGCTGGATGCGAGAAGCTCAGAACCAAAGTGGCAAGCGGTGAACGTTTTTCATCTGAGTAGAATTATCATTTCTGTCAAAAAACGTTTCATGTGATGAAACGTTTCAATTATGTATAGGCTAGCATCGCTTGAAATAAACAGATTTTTGTTATTTTTATAAAGCAACAGCAAAATTCTATCAAAAATAAACACAAAAAAATGTGTTCTGTAACTCCCACTAAGGCAACAGTCAGTCCATTGATTGAACGGCCCATAATCGAAGTTTCTGAAGACCGACAGGACAAAGTTTTTAGATGGCCCAACGTGGTCCAACGACGCGGCGACGAGACGGAAAATTAACGGTAGGAAATTTTATTATTTACTTACCAACTTTGAAAGTAAGCTAAAATGCTTTTAGCTATAGTGGGGACTTCGTGAAGGATTTTATTCTGTTTATTGTTTCTGGACTTGTTTATTGTTTTGTGAGGTTGTTCTATTTTCGGAGATTTTAGGTTGCTCTTGTTATGGGGTGGCGGAATTGTTTTGTTGCTTCATTGTGCGTAGTTACTATACATAAAATGGAGCTGTGATTTTTTTTCTTTTCAAGTGAAATTTTATGAATTCTCATTGTATCTCACACGAGCAATGTAGAATCTTAATGGTCACACATAAATATGTTTACTTTCACAAAGGGGAAATATCTTTTAAACGAAGTATTACTTACATTTATTTCGTTACTAGCTTTTGCCAGCGACTTCGCCCGCGTGGAGGTTGGAAAATATCCCGCGGGTATCATCACTGCTCAGCTCCTATGTATCTAAGCATTATGTTATATAGCCTATAACCTGCCCAGGAGTATGGACTACAATCGTACCAAGTTTGGTTAAAATCCCTTCAGTTGTTTTTGACCCATGCGTGCACGTACAGACAGACAGACAGACAGACAAAAAATTTACTGATTGCATTTTTGACATCAGTATCGATCACCAATTATCCTCCAGTATTAATTTTGAATGTATATTCAATGTACAGAACTGACCCCTCTACAGTTTTATTATAAGTATAGATATAGATTTTAGGGTACTTCTTCTTACCTTTTTATTCTTATATTCTTCTTCTAACCCTTGTATTACAATCATTGCCAGAATAAAAGGTACACGTTGCATTAAGTATTCAAATAAATCTCTCACAAAGTTAAATGTATGCCATTGTGCCCGAGTACTAAAGTCACATCCCGAAGGAGAAAGTTCCAAAGTTGGATTCGCACTTTCGATAATCCGTTGGTAGTTCGTGTAATAGTCGCTGTGAAATCGACTTAGTTCAACTAGACAAGTAAATCTTGAAGTCAGATTTCATAATTATTCCTCTCTTGAAACAATATCCGCTAGTTATTCCAGACCTTTCTGAAGAATATTTTCTTTTCATAAATTGCAAGCAAGAATTTCTTCCACAAGTCACGAAGTTTTTCTGCCATATCTATTTAAAATCTTGCCCTCACTCTGTTTATTTACGTTAATTCCATCCAACAAAATGAAACATTTCAACTTTTCTAGCAAAAAAAAATTCTCTGACATGTTAAGGTTAGATACTTAAAAGCAGACAGTGAATATTTTTTGCTAAAAGAATTACGAGAAAAGCTTACCTCGATTTACGAAAATGAGCCCAGAATTTTAAGATCCACGATACACATAACTACTGAGATTTTCTTGTTCATTTACATAAGCTTGCGAAATAATCGTATCGATAAAATATCTAAATCCACTCCCAGAAATTCAGCTTCACGTTTATCCGACTGACGGAACCCATAAAAAGAGGGTTCTGAACAATTATTTTTACATCAGCACCGGAACCATTCCGGACACGATAAAGAATCTCCCGGAAAAAGATATTTATTCCACCAAGCTAACGTGTTCCTCAACAGATTTTTCGGGGATATATTTTGGACTTTAGCGGTCCAGAAATAAGGTTTTATATCTTTGTATCTATTAACGCCCCCACATTAAACGTAACATTGTTGTGGAATGTCAGGAACTTTCGGGTGTGAGATAAAACACCTTAAATCGAAGCGCGAAATCACTGACTAATTGTTAGTCTTGTTCCGATAAAATTAACTACTTTCCTACGTTAGTGAAGTTTCGAACTAGGCATCGAGTTTTAGTGGTGTTTGCGTCAACTAACGTTTAATGGTCAGGTGGAAAGTTTTTTGAGGCTGTCTCTTGTTTCTAGGTCCCTACGTTGTTAAATAAATTACATTGAATTATTGGACACCAGAGCTGTCTAATATTTAGTTTTCTCCTAATCCGTTTTACTGAAAGTAAGTCCTTTCAATCTAATTTAAGACTCTATTCAGTGAACCGATTTAGAGATACCTTTACTAAAAACATCTGGATTATTAATAATCTCAAACGATCTGATAAAGGGATTAAAAATTTAGCCTGAATACCTGTTATCATCGCCATTCAATACCATTTCGTCTCCAAAAGCAGACGAATTTCACACAAACCGAACATACAACATATAGCAAAGCACACGAAAGACATGAAACGCCCACATACATATTCAAAGCCAATACTATCGCACAAACAGCTTTCAACGAAGACATGGCTGCCATACTTGCCATTGATTTATGAAATTGTGTGGCACTGGCCGTCAGTCACTCCAATTATGTGAGAGCATACCGTGGGCAATACATCAATCTTATAGACAAGGGAACAAACACTGCTCACGGTGATATTGCATGCATTAATGCGCTCGGAGATAGTGGTGTTATGCGAAAAGTTAAATGACTATAGTTTATTGGTTGTGGAACTCTTCGGTGCATCGTTAACATAATCCTTGTTTGTGTTGTTGATCGTGCGGTTGTGTATGGCGTTAGTTTTTTTTTTTTTTTTTGTTGATTTTTAAGCCCTGTTGCCCAGCCATTTGTGGGAGTTTTGTGTGCAACATTTCTTAGTTATGATTTTGTTTTATATAGTTTTGTAGTTTTTAATTCTCGGTACATTGATTTGTTTCTGGGATGTGCTGTGGTCGTCGATCATTAAGTGGTTTGTATTGTTTCGGTATTAGTCAAGGAATGACTTGTTTGTTATTATTTTATGTAAGTAATTTCTACTTTTAAATACTTTTCCAATTCAGTGTTTTGATTTTTAATACATATGTATTTAAAAAAAAACAGTATGTTACCCACATTTTTCAAAAAACTTTCTTATAGTCTTTCATCCTTTTTTTGGTTTCGCTTAGGTGAACAAAAATATAGTGTTTATAGGAATTGCTATGTTGCACGAGCCAGGCCCTCAAAATGTTGTTACTGGAGCGCTACAAAACTTTGCCAAAATTTTGCTTTTTTGTGAAGTTACACCAAAGTTGAAAGCAATACGCTCTTAAGCAAAGGATTCTTACAATCTCATGTCTATATCCCATTAGGGTACACAAAAACAACAGAACGCCACGTTCTGCGATTCTGATATATTCTTTTGCTCTTTCCATATATTCTGCCTCTTTATTCAAATCACAATAACAATCTAAAACCATTTCTAAAACCGGTTCACCTGCAGTGACTTCTGCAGTGAAAATCGAACAAAATAATGAG
Source organism: Aporophyla lueneburgensis (assembly GCA_932294355.1). Lineage (NCBI taxonomy): Eukaryota > Metazoa > Arthropoda > Insecta > Lepidoptera > Noctuidae > Aporophyla > Aporophyla lueneburgensis. Next base: position 23,040,377 of record OW028745.1, on the reverse strand, counting down.
AACAATATTTTCTAGGGCGTTCGCTGCAAAATTATCGGGCTCAGTTCGCGGGCAAAGTGTGATATTACCAGTTAGGGGCGGTTCAAACCGATTACAGCGACAAGTGCACGCGCACCAACCCTATCACGCTAGTATGAAATATTGTGATTAGTATGTACCTGTGACTTGTGTTATGTTTTTTAGGAGATTCTGATTGCTGAGCCGTGATTTTAAATTATTGTATAGCATTTGTGGAAAAATTACAAAGTCTTTTTTCTTATAGTTGGCATTCTTTTGTTTAAGGTGTCGTTGGTACTCTTTAGTTGTGTTTGTTTATCCTGTTCGTCGGCATCTATTTGTCACTCCCACTTTCGTAATCCGCGGCTATTTGGCATAGAGCGCCGACTATAATTAATATGTATAAAGAAGGAATTACATTAAATAAAAACACAGGATTGTTAATTAATATTTTTATTTTAGAGTTAGTCTTTCACATTTTGAAATATAATGCAACCTGTCAAAACAAAAAGTGTGGAAATAGCAGAAGATATGTGAGTAACCGCAGAGAGTGCATAAAAGAGATGTAAGAGTGTATGTAGAGATTGAGCTGAGTAAGTGTGGAGCGAGTATGGTTGATGGTATGGTGAAACAGGGCAAGGGGATGAGTATTTAAAAGATAGTCTATCTGAGGGGGGTCAACAAATTCTCAGTTCCCTGATAGTCTAAAGTTTTCTGATACGCATTGAGTGCAATTTTACATTTCTAAACATTTAGAGGATAAATATCACGAGTAGTATTCAGCTTATTATATAGGTATGGTCCGAGAAAGAAAAAGAAATTACACGAGTGTGCAAAACTAGAAGATTGTGTTGGGCATACTCTTCCTTTTCGGCGCTTATCCGTGCATAGATTCGGAACGTATTTCAATAGGGAGTGTTATTTAAACACCGTACGCGGTATGAAGGTTTGCCAAACAGTGAGTAAATCCCAGTCTTTAAAAAGGTCGACGGCTGGGAACAGATAGGAGAGGCCGGCGCCAACTTTAAGGACGGCACGCTGTGCCCTCTCTACTTCAATGAGGTGAGTTTTGGCAGCACCTCCCCAGGATGTAATGCAGTAGTCTATTAAGGATTGGCACAAAGCATAGTAAACCATCTTAATAACCCGCCGGTCCGCTGCGTGGCTTTTGTAAATGTATATTAGTTTACGCAACCGGTTTACAAGAACTTTTATGTGTGGTTTGAAAGTCAAGGATTGGTCTTAATCAACATTGTTCGCTAAACAAACACTCCCACATAATAGGCATAAAGGACAATCATCTGTGAGGCAGACGAAACCGTTGCCCATATAATCTTTGAATACACCGAAGTCACCCAGATTAGAACTGAAACCCTTATAGCACCCAAATCTTACACAGAAGTTCTTAACAGACCAGGAGAAGTGAAGAACTTCTGGAGGGGGGAGGGGGGGGGGGAATTGTTCTAGACCGGCGCGACGTGCCAGCGTACCGACTCGGTTTGCTGTTACGTCGCATCAGTCGACAAGACCCTGTAAGGTGGCGCAATTGAAACATATACTACCTGACATTGACGTTTGTACTAAATGTGATTTACGACCATAAGGTGCACTGATATAAGCCTGATAAAGGAAAGGAATTTTAATATACATTTCTTCAGCATAAACGAAATTTGAATATTATTCTACGATTCTTTAAATGATCTATGTTGAATCCTATTTTTGTGTATAAAAACCGTTTCCACATCGGCTCTGTCATCATATTATACAAAGGTGATTGGATCAGACGTATGACGGTAATGTATGAAAATATTCAATCCAGCGTTCCGTAGTTTGTGTTTGTTTAGGACTTTATAGGCGCTGTAGAAGAATATAATTGTTTATGTAAGCCTAATTCAATTTGTTATAAAAACATTGTGCTTTTATTCCGTGATTAATTTTTTATCCACGTTGTTTTTCTTTTTCGATTTCTGACTAAGTATATTTTAAAAACAAAATTCTTGCCGTTGCTTCCTGATGATATTTCACCGATTTTTTTACATTAATTAGTTTGATTTAAATCTCGAATTGGAATACGAGTACCTGAAATCCCTTCACTGACACCCATTCATGGTTATTTTATTTCAAGAAATGTCAAAAACAAAATGAAGAAAAATAATTGGCAACCCGATACTGTTTGTACTGGTTATGCTCGGAAATGGTCTCTAATTGTGCATTATTGTGATCTGTGAACCCGATACACTATCGATTCACGTTGTATCTGTGACAGCGCAATTTAACTACACGTGCCTTGCTGTGGCAGCACTTAAGGCCGATCAACCTGTATGACTTGTCTTTGCTTGTGAACGATGGGACGATCATTTGATGAGCGAAATTCAATGACTGTAATCAATCAGTTGGTTTTCAAAAATTTCGTGGAACTTCGATATTTTCAAAAACTATAACATAACAGTCGCATGATTGCCTTAATGTTCTCATCACAGTGTCATTAAACCTTTTGACATAGTTGGATACAGAAAAAGAAAAAAAAAATTTTGGTTCATTAGCTTTCGATATTGATACGCAAAATGTGGGTAAAGTATTAGAACCTCATTTTATTTCACCCTGTATATGCGAAAATTATTGATACGGAGGAATGAGGAAAATATCGTGAGGAAAGTATTGAGTACCTATGAATTTCGATGGCTATAAGAGTAGAAGGAGACCAAAGAAACGATGGATGGACTGTGTGAGTTATGATATGGATAGAAAGGAGATGACTACTGAGATGACGACTAATAGAGAAGTGTGGAAGAAAAAGACATGTTGCGCTGACCCCAAATAAATTGTTATAAGGGCCAGAGAATGATGGTGAAATACGAAAATTATTGAGTACAGCGGTCGAGAACTTTTCATTCAATCGTATGCCGCATAGTGTACGAGGAAACATAGGTCATGACGTCATATCTTAGTTGGTATTAATGTCTTCATCCCTCATCGCTCCTGTGGCACGGACATCGTGTCTGCGTGTCACTTGTGACTGTTACAGATAGCTGTTCCAATATTGTTCTGTTAACACGGGTCTCGAACGTAGGATTATGATTTGTTATAATTGTATAGCTTCTAATCTTTCGTCTGTGTGATACCGGACATAAAGAATAGCACTATCTCATTTCTTCCCGTGGGTGTCATAAGAGGCGACTAAGGGACTTACTAGACAATGGGCAGCAGCGTTCTCTATGCATTTTACCACCTTCCTGCGATCGCCAACCCGCCTGCAAAGCGTGGCGATTATGGAAAACACCCCAAAAATGAACCGCTCAAAGTATCGGTTCTTTGGGGGAGGCCTATGTCCAGCAGTGGACGTCTTTCGACTGAAATTATGATGATAAATGATAATTGTTCAGTTTCTAAAAGTCTTGGTTCTAAATGTAATTAAAGTTACAAAATCGACAGTATTCTTTGCTTAGTTCAAGAATGGTAGTTCAGCCGTTTTAAGATTATCATCTCTTTTCTGGTTGATAAAGGCATTTCGGCATCTTCCATCGAGTTGAAATTTGATATGACATTACTTCAATGAGATTAGCAGAACAAAGCAGCTTTGAACTGATGCTGCAGCACCAGCTCGAGTTTCCAGGATAACCAAATACCTCACCAACAAACAAAATGACGTATCATATTTGAGGTCATTGGAAAGGTCTCAACGAACAGATTGTAGATAAATGATTATCAGGGTCTGATGATAAAGTTGCATAGAAGAATGAGGATCATTTTGTAACAAGCTTCATTATGAGAAAGATACGTAAAGGTGCAAAGATTTAGCGAGGGATGTGTCGATCATAGCGTGATTACTATAACTATGTATATATATTGAGTTTAAAAAGCAGGAAATAAAAGTAAAATTTATAAACTTCCGACACAAAAAAGCATATAAACTTGTTCAATAGCATACATTCATTACTGCTAGGCCTAGTCTGTTTGGCGTTATCATTTCCTCCGACGCGATGATGATTATGATTATCAAAATATTACCTACTAGCTTCTACCCGCGACTTCGTCCACGTCAAATTTTTGCTCCTCAGGTCCTTCCCGTCGCATCGAATTTCATACCAGTTTTCGTCCATTTTTCGTCGCTGCTCCGCTCTTTTTGATTGTAGCGTAATGTTATGTAACCTATAGTCGTCCTCAATAAATAGGCTACCCAACACAAATATAATTTTTCAATTCGGACCATTACTTCCTGAGATTACTGCGTTCAACCAAACAAACTCTTCTGCTTCATAATATTGGTATAGATAACTTCTAAATTAAATGTTTTAACTTTTAAGATTTTTTTGTATGTATCGAGGTTTTTATAATTTTTTTCATCTTTTTTAAGTGCTCTTTCATTTCCACGCCACGATAAGAATTCACGCTTAATTTAACTTAAAAAACCTGTTCGATACATAAAAGCAAACACTGAACGCAAACAAAATTTTTGTTTTAAAAGTACAAAACAAACTCCGCACATTGAAACCCTCTGGCCATCCAGAAATCGGATACTTGGAAGTAAGGGCCCCAATTCACCCGCAGGGCACCTCAAACTAATAAAGGAAACATTTAATTAATGTAATTCAAAGTTTGGTCAGTCGTAAAGTTATTAAATCAAAAGGTCAGGACTTGAAGAACATGAGATTAGCCTTCTGCACATGTTAACTGACTACACACATATTGGCTAGGGTAACCATATAAAGTTCTAGGAATACGTTGAATTTTATAGTAGGTTAATTCTGCGTGATGTATGATTGTGAAAGGCTGTTGTAAAATTAATTAAAATTATTATTTAAAGTACCTTATTTACCCCCTAAATTTGGGAAAACCCCTAAGTTGGTAAGCCTGATTTTGTGTCTATAGCTTACTGAATGTCAAGTATAACCATAGGTAATAAATTAATTTTATAGATATATATCCGATTTCATTTTTAAAATCTATGATCATATCGAGAATATTTGTCTTTAATATTATTTGTATTAGCGACGATAGGAATTTAGTTTAGATTTTTATGAAATATTTTTTGTGGTTTTATGGGGAGTGTCAAGTATGGCATTAGTAAGTTTCCCATACAAAACTTAGTGTCGTGTGCAAACTGTAGAAGTTGTATGCCTCACGATTGTACAGGCTGGTCATAGATTGTACAGGCTGGTTATAATTGTGACATTTGAAACCGTCTTAGTTAATTAAAAATAATAGGGAAAATTCTATAAAAACAGAACAAATTTCTGTGATAATTCATTCCATATTGTTCCGTATCCAGCAGTTAAGAAGTATTAAGAAAATAAAAAAGAGAGTCCTGAAGAAGTATTCTTTACTCATTACAACTACGTCCTGGTCCTGGCCATCACCATCCCGCCAGCGAACCCTCTCCACAGTAGTACAGCGTCAACAATTTGTGTATAGTGTTACTGAATGTAAAATATAACCATTTTTTTTTTAATATTTATTATTATCTATATTTTTTCGTTTAATAATGTATTTCTATTCAAATGAAGTACGGTCGAATTTCGACCAATGGGCGATCACTAGTTAGTATAGATACGTATCTACGTGTCTTGTTATGGCTATGACATAGCTGAGCTTAGCGTTAATTTTATACGAGCGAACTTGGTTCTAACATAACGAACTTCTACTATTTTTCATTCCTTTCAAGGTTAAGGGGTCAAGAGGAAGAAATTTGTGTCGGAAATTATATACACATCATGAAAACTTCATTCAAATTATATGAACTTGACGATTATATTAATGATAATAAGAAAGAAAAAATAAGAAAATTGGAAAAAACGTGAGAAAATTTGAATTTAGCGGACAACATTACATTAAGTAGTTGTTCTTAGATTTTCTACCAAACTCGTGTATTCTGTTCTTTTTTTCTATTCTATCAAACAAGATGAAAATAAATCATTTTATGCCAAACAAATTCATGGACACTGTAACAAAACAGCAAGTCACACGTAGGGTCTACATGAAGGAGTATTAAATTCGGTTAATGCCCGGACAAATCGCACAAGTTTACAAGTGGGGTCCAAGAGACCCTAGCAATAGCACAAATTGTTACCAACTCACGACACTAGAGGGTTAAATGGACTCCGTGTTTTGATTCGGACGATTTATGGGCTTGTAGGTTATTAAATATTGAGTTTAAGTGCAGAAAGTGAAATATTTGGCTTAATACTCCACTCCCATGAATTAACTCGTCAGAATCGGGAGAATCGACATTTTTAAATAATATAATATTTTCTATAGGCGCCTTGTAGGCAGTTAATTTATTTCTGGGGAAACAGACAAAGTAAAGCACTTGCCCGCCTTATCGCTCTTTTCTATAGAAAAAATATTCACAATAATTACGACAACAGTATTTTAAAAATAACTAATATATGAATATATATTCGGTGGTTGCCTCTGCAAAGTGAATTCATGAGCTCAGCAATTTTCACACACCACAGTTTCCTCATAAAAGAAATCGTTAAAAATTCCTCTTTTTTCGTGCAAAATATCGGTCCATAGTGGGATTTAATTCCAATGCTTCTCCATAATACAGTGGCCTCGAAAAACCATTTTCTGGGCCGTCAGTCCAGCCCACATCAATGCAGCGAGCGTTCAATTATTCAACTGAAACGACATCAATATCATTGTATACGTATAGGATTGACACGAATCTAAATATTTTGATGAGTGAATAGAAATATTGTAATGAATGGAATATATCGGAATATTTTTTCAGGAAGCCCATTATTATTAAATCAAGAATTAAACTTGTATACGTCTGAAATGATTCTATTTTCAAAGACTTTGAACGAGATGGTTTATCAAATTGTCAAAGACTTTGAAAGTGGATTCTTTAAATTGAAATCTCCTAACTTTACGATTTATACATATTTTCTGTATCCATCAACAAATCTGCCGTGCATATTGCACAAACACTGCAGCTCGGAACAAATGTCTGTGAGCCAAAATATAAATATTTGTTACATGCTAGGGATCCAAACTGGGCCAACACAAAGTCAAGCACTTAGCCACTACGCCAATAGGCTCGACAAATATTGCCTCCACATAGCTTTAGAGATACCTTTACGAATTTGTATGATGTTATCAGTATCCTGTGATGCTAGTACGACTCGAATGGAGATTAAGTGAATAATAAAGCTATTTTAGCAAACAGCAAATGGGCAGAATTGTATCAACATACCTACCTACTGACAAAAAGCACAAATCACACAAATCCAGGATGTCCGGGCTTCTAAAAATTAGCTAACCTGGGGATCGAATTTAAAACCCCTACGCGCTATAATCGTGTTTTCAACCACCAGACCAAAAGTCAACAGGTAATTTGAACAAAAGTGCAACGTTCTAAATTACGTAATTTAAAAATCAATCTTAAACAAAACACTACCGCGTATTATGCAATAACACTGCATTTTCATTTTTCTTTTTTGCCGGTATTACAAAAAATTATTTCGAGCAAGTGTTCATTACGATAAGCATATCGCATGGCATCATTACCCCACAACACCCATCGATTACACCACAGAAAACTATTAAAGACCGTGCAAATTATACAGGCAATGGTCTGACGTGTACTGGGTAAATTACGTTGGAGTGCGGATAGATGGCGCTGTACTAAATTATGATTGAGGGAACGGACCGAATCGCGCTAACGATATTTGCAATTTAAATATTCTTCGTGACACTATTTTTGTTGAGGATCGTAACAGTTTTGAGATTACAGGTATTTTAGTGCTTGTATTGTCCTGTTGTCGGTTTAGTTTTACACTTTTTGAGAAGAAATAGTTATGGGATACCTAATTGGGTACTGTGTATATTGGCCCATACACGTGCCAATCTAATCCAATAAAAACGTTACACTTTAATGGAATTAAACCATTAGGTTTATTTTATAAATTTATCACCACTTATACTCATTCGCATCTAGCCTACTAAACGAACACGTCCCAAACGTGGCTTTAAATCCACTTCCGGATTAAATCCCAATTTCCCAGAAAAAAATATTACAACGATAAAACTAACTTTGCATTGCAAGAAGTGCAACCGTTGCCAATTACGACCCGTCGTCTACAAGCCTTGAAACCATCCGGAGCTTAACCACAGAATAACACAGAAGGTTGGCTTCATACAACTAGTGAAAATACATGCAGGTGTCGTTAAAGGCCTCGAGCGATGCGTATTGCGCCAAGCAGAACGTGAGACAAGTCGCATGGCCGTGACCGATGCTGCGCTTCTTTCATTTATTTCGTCACAGACGCTATCACCCGGGTCGACCAAGTATTTGTGACCATCTATAGTTACCGAGCCCCGTCCGTGAAAAGCAAGTTAAACAGTTGTTCCCGGCTGTCATGCGTGTAACTTTGATAGACGTTACAGGTAGTAGGAAGCACGAAAGTCAGCAGAACCAATTATACCAATGAGTAACTCAGCTACCGGGTTGTGGCAGTCAGATAAACAGTTTCATGACGTAAAACACTGGAATTCAACTACATTTGGTTAGACTGGAAGCTGACCCCCTGGAATAATCTGAATAAGGCTAGGCAGATAACGGCTATGATAGCGAGTACAACCGCTACGCGACTTGTATTCGTTTAAGATCAACACTTGTACGTGTCTATGTGTACGTGCACTTGTTTTCCCCATTGCATAGTTTGCCTTCTGTATCTATTTGTTTTGTGTTAACGTCTTGCCGACTAGAAGCCAGTTAATGGCCCAAGTGATTTATCGATTAAACGCCACACAAGTTTACTGTTAGCCAAACAAATAGATCTTCGTTGATCCTGTATGCATTATGGTTCGGATATAGCAGTTATGACCACCACCATTTTGAAATTAAAAGGGAGAAAGCTGAACAGATTACTTCTAGTTTACCACCAGGCTGAAAATTATACAACCCTAGCTGTAGCCAGCGGCTTCGCCCGAGTAGAGGTTAGAAATTATTCCGCGGTAACGCACTACCGGGATAAAAAGTACCCTATGAGTTAATCCAGGTTATAAACAATCTGTGTGTGCCAAATATCATTCAAATCCGATCAGTCGTTTTTGCGTGAAAGAGTAACAAACATCGATACTCACAAACTTTCACATTTATAATATGAGTAAGATTAAAATAGTAATGAATATGATGCTTTAACAAAATTTGATAGATTTTCTAAAAGTATTTTCAACTTCAATGAACTTCTTTGTAGTAAACCCCTTTTTCAGTAGGTCGTCACCGGCCTAAAACATTGTTTGAATATTAGTACCTCATTTACGACCGCGACGTCGCGACGTCGACTACATTTAACCAAAACAGCTTCAACATAGTCATACGCTTATTTTCCATTCCAATTTATCTGACATAAAAATATTGACAGGCCTATTGGTCTAGTGGTTAGTGACCCTGACTGCTATGCCGGAGGTCGTGGGTTCGATTCCCACCCAGGACAAATGTTTGTGTGATGAGCACGATCATTTGTTCTGTGTCTGGGTGTAATTTATCTATAATATGTATGTATTTAGAAATATATAAGTATGTTTATCAGTTGTCTAGTACCCATAACACAAGCTCTGCTTAGCTTGGGACTAGATGGCATTGTGTGATAGTTGTGGAATATTATTCCCTTTATTCATTTTAACAAACTTATAAATTATATTTTTAAATATTAGAATATAAAATAAAAAAAACATTTAAAAATATAAAAAATAGTAGCCCACCGGTATTGGGAACAGGGTCCAAGAATATTATTATTATTATCCTTTATTCCATTTAAACATTCTTATAAATTATATTTTTAAATATTAGATAAAAAAAAAACATTTAAAAATATAAAAAATAGTAGCCCACCGGTATCGGGAACAGGTCCAAGCTACCGGCGGTCAGGACTCCAGAGAGAGGAACCTCCTGACAATGCGAGCCGTGTCCAGAAGTACCGCTTTCTGAATCAAGCCATACCCAGCTGCCCAACGAGAGCCTCTTCAGATGTTGGTCGAGACTCTTGGATATCAAGCCATTGGCTGTGACGACTATCGGCACAATGATCGCTAAGTCCATATCCCACATGTCGACAACCTCGCGAGCCAAGTCAAGATACTTGATTTGTTTATCTTTTTCGGCTTTCACGAGGTTCTCGTCATGCGGGACTGTAATGTCAACAATCATTGTGCGCCGCACTGATCGATCCACCACCACTATATCAGGCTTATTTGCAACAATAGTCCTGTCAGTGATGATGGATCGATCCCAGTACAGTGTGATATGTCCATTTTCGAGAACTGGGTCGGGCACATAACTGTAGTACGGCACTTCCGATTCCACAAGGCTGTATTTCAGAGCAAGTTGCTGATGGATAATCCTGGCTACTAGGTTGTGTCTATGCAAGTATTCTTCGTTAGCTAGACGAGAACATCCGGAGATTATGTGTCTGATTGATTCTCCTGGACGGTGACATGCCCGACAGATGTCAACCGTGCCGTCTTTCACAATAAATCTCCGGTAATTGTTCGTCATCATAACTTCGTCCATAATTGCACAGACAAAACCTTCGGTTTCCCCAAAGAGGTCACCGAAACGCAGCCAGGCTACGGACGCTAGTGTATCTACATCGGGTCCATGTAGGGCCCGGAAAAAGCGTCCGTGGAGCTCCTTACTCTGCCATACTTCCATGCGGTCATTAGTGTCAAGTATTACAGGTTTGCGCCAGTTCTCGTTAGCCAAGGAGAGCGGGGTGAGGCCCTTGTCAACCGCGACCACATCTCGATGCATCCCCACGTCGGTTTCTAGGAAATATTCCCTGAGACTGTATATCTCGCGATTGTGGAGAGTCTTAGCGTTTAAAAAGCCTCGACCTCCACACTTTCGCGGGATATACAGCCTCATTACCGATGACCGTGGGTGATGCATTCGATATGCAGTCAGCAGCGTACGGACCCTCCTATCCACGGCGTCGAGTTCGGTTTGAGTCCATTTGAGTATGCCGAAAGAGTACATCAAAACCGGCATGACCCAACCGTTGAAGGCGCGCACCTTGTTTCCGCCTGATAAAAGACTATTAAGTACTTTCTTCAGGCGGCCAAAGAAGCGCTCCTTCAACGATTGCTTCATGTCAGTAACATTGGTGCCCAACGCTTCCGACATACCCAAATACTTATAGGTTTCGGATGCGGAGAGGGCTCGGAGGTTTATGGAATCCGAGAGTTGAGTTCCCGCGGATTCCACAATCTCCCCTCGCTTTACATGCATGACCGCACATTTGTCCACACCAAATTCCATCCTGATGGCGCTACTGAAGGTTTCAGTTACTTTCAGTAACTCCATCAGTTGAAAATTGTTGGGGGCAAAGAGTTTAAGGTCATCCATGTAAAGGAGGTGAGATATAACCTGACCACCTCTCCTCAACCGATAGCCTATACCTGAATCCTCAAGCAGTGTGCTCAGAGGATTCAGGGCTAAGCAGAACCAAAGTGGACTCAAACTATCACCCTGAAATATTATTATTATTATTATTAAAACATCATATATATTTATTCATCGTCAATCACAGCCCGACCCCACCCACTGCTGGACATAGGCGTCTCTTTCTTGTGACAACCCCCACGATGTCACAACAATATCGTACTACAATGGCAACAAATATACATATGCATAAGCTATTTTGCTATTTTTAAATTGTATTTTCCAACATTGGCGGCTCTAAGCCAAGTCCATTAGATATTCTCACTGATTTAGAAATATGAAAACATAAGACTGGCTTAGTCCTTTTTTGACAAAATCTTAGATTATATATAGATTACCATAGCAACCTAAAAGTATAAGAGGTAAGGTAGACGTTTTCTATTCTAAGTTGGGTCTAAAGTAGAAAGCTTATAAATGAAGTTCTATCGCGTGGGGTGTGACGACAAAGGAGGTCTTAGAGAATAAACTGACCTCTTTTAGATTCAGAAAGTGTTTTTTTTTAGTTTGAATATACATAATTATGTAGAAGTGGCAGTTTTTAGTGCTTTTCAATTGTATCTTCTGTCTTTCCGCTTAAACCACTCTCATCGTGTTTGTCATTATCTAGTCGTTCTTTTTAGGGTTCCGTACTTTAAAATAAAAAATCGGAACCCTTACAGACTCACTTCGTCTGTCCATTAGTCAGTCTGTTAAGACCCATTACTAAGGACTGCGTCGAGGTATCAAGTTGAAATTAAAACCAGATACGTCAAAAGTCTACTGTCCCGTGGAGCTCTATCACAAAATACCGCCATTTATGCGATATATTTGAATACTCGCAAATAAATAAAACCTGTAAAAGAACTACCTGATGATAGTATTAAACCTCTCAAAGGTGAAGCAAAATCGTAAGGAAACAGGCATGTCCAAGGACTAAAAAAAATTGAAAACATGTGACATCTACCAACCCTCCCTGAGCCCACATGGTGAATTATAGCCCTCCCTTTCGTAGAGCGAAGGCCTGTGTTCTAGCAGTGGAAATAATTATAAGATCATAATGCCTACTATCAAAGTCATAATAGAGCCGAAAGAATCTAGTAGAAGTGTAATTCTAATATATCTGTGATCAAAAATTTTCATTTGATTATTTGATATGACATAACAGACATTGTTATGGACATTATAAACTCCTGGATATATTCGTAATTAAATTGATGCTATAGCATCTTGAGAAACAACTCGAAACATCTCAATAACAACGGTCATAATTATTATGAATTCCCCGCAGAGCAATGAAGTACGCGGTAATTATGAAACAAATTAGATTACCTATAACATTCACGTACTTCGAGACGTTTGGTGTTCTTATTACGTGGAAGTGTTTCAACGTTGGAACGAGATCGTTACGACACCGTAAAAATAATCCATAAATAAACAGCATATAATATCACGCATTGTTTTGTGGGGTTTTCCTATTATAGTACACTCATAGTTCGCTAATTCTGATAGAAAAACCCAATACCACTTCGCCCGAGCTTTTTTGTTTGTTGGTTGGAAATCATCAAATGACGTCTCCCGGGAGTGTCTCTGGGCATAGTGGGAGGGCGTGTCAGACTTTTCAGTTGCCTATGCTAGGGCCACGGTAACTTGCCCTAGTTAGTAGTTAGTTAGGGTCCGCCTTCAGTTCTGCTGACATATCTTTGAGGCGCGCGGGTAACGCGCCGTCGACACGGGCCTGGTCCTTACCGGGCGCCGAGCTACCAATTGCTCGCATAATATCCTAATAATATAATGTTGGGACTTTAAAATAGATTATAAGACAAACTGGAAGGAGGACGCGTGGGCTCGCGAATGAAGGGAGTGAGGCCTTTGCCTAGGAGTGGGACAGTGGAGGCTAACAAAAAAAAAAGAGACAAACTCAGAAGTTTATTTTGATATTTCTTCTAAGGGATCAGTTAGCTAAGCCAAGTCCCTCTCTAGTCTTTCAAATATTGCCCAAAAAAATATTGACTTGTAAAACTTGCATAAAATCTAATTACAAATATTCATTTAATTTCTTAAAATTACTGTGCTTGCCACAACTATACGTATACATCAGTTTAACACGCTAAGATAAAAATTAATCAAATCAGCCAATCTGTTGTATCAACCTATCGATCGCTCACAGAATATTCCCGCCAGTATTAGCTCCGGCTTTCCGTCCTGAATAATTTATCAGGAGGCAATTAATTATGAAAGTGGAGAACATAAGTAGCTCATTACGTGAACTCAAGCGCCGTGGAATTTATCACATGTATACCTTATAATTACGAATACGACTTCTATTTGAACCATTTGAAGGATATTTGCTATTTTTAACTGTTTGATCAATGGCCCCAATAAAACCCAGACTGCCTCTTTATCTTGTAGTAGTATTCATCACCACTGCTCTAAAAAGGGTGAAAGAAAACATCGTGAATATACCGGCATGGCCTAGAACTAAAAATTCGAACACTTATGACATCTACCAACTCGCACTGGGTCCGCGTGATAGATTACAGCCAACTCCTTCGCGAAGACAGGAGGCCTGGTCTCAGAAGTTTAAGGTTTTTTAAGAATTGCGTTATTTAATTTGATTTAAAAGTCGTTTCGTGGCAAAACTTGAACACGTGCTTGACTGGAAGTAATATTAAATAACGTTTAAAATATGGTGGGACATCATTGGTGGCATTGGGGACTGGCAGTCTGACTTCAGCTCTGGTCGAGTTCGGACGACCTCGAGTGCTTCTTACGTGTGCTGAATGAATTTATTGTACTGTGGATATTGAATAAATAATAATTATTAAGAAATAAACGAGTGTATGATTTTTAAAGTGAGTATTATTGTTCCTTTAGTAATGTTCCCGCAATGTGCAGTGTGATTTTATTTGCCTAGTTGTACTTTATTCGGTCCAGTTCTTTAGTATTTTTAATCTAACAATTCAGAAATGAGATAAACCCATTCACATGTCCGGTTTGAATTTTATTTTTCGTGTTAAGGGGTAAAGATCAATAGTTATCTCTGCTAATACAATCAGCCCTGATGTATCGTGGGTAGGTTGAAAATATTCTTATTTTTGGCCTACAATGCATATTGCGGAATTTAAATATTTGGTCGTTTATAGCTTTGATATATTGTTTTCTCGAGTTCGTGCTTTTATTATTTTATTTGACTAGATACATAGGTGCTCTTGTGTCTGAGTTGCATGGCCCTGCTTTGGCGGAGCACCGGTGTGTCCTCGTCGAGGTGATCGGTGGCGGTGACCTCTCGCGTCCGGCCCTGGTGCAGGCCATGGTATGGAGCGAGTGGGCATGGGAAGCCGACACCTCCTTCTACGAAGCAGTAATGCTCACGAAGGAGGAGGTGGGGCGCGTGAGGGAGAGGTAGTCTCTGCGCCCTCACGCCTCAAGCCACCGCAGGAGGAGACATCCCGGGCGTCGGGAGTCAATCGCGGACTCCCGGCCACCGTAGGCGTGGGCTTGCGGGCGGTTACGGTGAGCAATGGGTAGCTCGTCGCTTGTTAAGGACCAGGCTCGAGTAGACGGCGCGTTGAGTTCCATGTGCGCCTCAAAGATATGTAAGCAAAACTGAAGGGGTCCACTAGGACCGAAGCTAGCCAGGGTCACGAGATTTGTTTGAAAGGTCATGTTTAGCCGTACGTATTAGCGTACAAAAATTTCCAAAGAGTTTGCAATAGCAAAAATAAAAAAGAATTACATAGAACAAACATGATATAGTTTATAAGTTAGAAATTATTTTTATGTTACAATGTCAGAATAGGATATATTTTCTAGGAATAAAGTATTGAAGTTTCGGTTTAGATAAAGTGTTACTAGGTTTTTCCATTAGGAAAGTCTCAGTACCAACCCGGAGTTTAGATTTTTGACCTGTTGATGGTAGTGTACTCACCCACTAGAATAAGAGACTTAAACATAATAACTAAAGAAATGTGGTTGTAGTTACTTTGGTATATACACATCTGCTAATTATGACAAAAAATATGACTTTATTTATTATTTATAAACGAGATACCAAAACATTGATTATAAATTATTTTCTGTGTTATGTAATGTATATGTATTTTTGTAAAACAAGCCAATAACCAGATACTACACACTGCATCACTGTGGTAGCAGAACGCGAAAAACATTTTCGCGAAAGACCCTTGCGCGAAGAGACATTTACGTGATTGGTCTTTTGCGTTAATGGACTTTCGCGATGGACACTTATGCGAATCAATTTGTGCAAAAGACACTTGTGCGAACCTATTTACAGTTGCACATAAAGTTATGGAAATTACATTTCTTCATAACATCATGCCCTGTATTCTTTATACAGTCCATTGGCAGCAATGCCTCTTTACGCAAGTTGGTTCGCACAACTATCTTTACCAATTTTTTTTCGCGCAAGTGTCCCAGATCCTTTTACTTCGCAGTCAGTGAAATAAATTATTGAGTAAATTGACACTCCGCGTCAATTTTCTGTGCTAAAGCTATTTTGTACAACTGTCTTTTAATACATAAATGAATGGCTGAAACGGAGAGAGTAATAACTTGAAGAAACGCACATTTTAAGTTGATTTACAATTTATTCAATTTTAAAGATCAGTAACCTTTCTGAGGTCAGCGTACAGTTGTTCAGGTGATCGATGAAACCCACGTCATGTAACTGCTGCAAATAGATCTTCACATCGGACGAGCACGGACACAAAGACAAATCTTAAATGGATTATTTGACCACACTTCTACAATAAAGAGTGTTATGAACATTGCAGTTCACGATGAACAAGTAACTTGTAATTAATTTATAGTATTTAATCGTTTTGAAGCTTCGTTTGCCGAAGTTAATCCGTAGATGGGTTACCAACTACTACATAGCGAGACACCTCCGTGACCTCAGTGCCTCGTAAACGACGGCCCCCTGTCATTTGTAGATCTTTGTCAGTCATTTATGGTAATCAGAAACACGACAGCCTGACAACCAGTCTAACCAAAGGATACGCTGTTGCCCAGCAACAGGGTGGTGGAGGCCAGATAAGCAGTTGCTCCATGCAAAATACTGGCGTCCTGCAGCGTTCGGTTAGACTGGAAGCCAACTGCAATATAGAAACAGAGATAGGAAACAGTTATGTAGATGATGATGTATCTCTATCTTAAAATAGTGCTTGTCCACTTATTTTTGAACGGAGTAATGTATTCAATTCTACAACTAACTTCTGCTTAAAACGGACGATGTGTTCTTTGAGGTACTGTTGATACTTTTCCCATAGATTCTATAACATATAGACAATTAAACCTTTTTCATTACACGATAAATATTTTACCCTACCTACACAAACACACTTTAATATTCCAACTAATGGTCACATCAGATAACCATCACGGTTCACCCCATCCCTAATATCCCATTCAATACATTTGGAATATTTCAAAGCTATTCTTACAACTACTTGCACTGTCCCATTTCAAATGCTTGATTGATTGCTGGCGATTAGCGATTGCTTGACCGTCAATCCGTCGTCATGACAACCGACCTTCCATGTTAGAACCATTTTAGAAAGACCCTTTCGTTCTTCACTAACCATATGAATGCAGAACACTGTTGCAGCTCACATGCAGTTGGCAGTTAGAATGAATTGACAAAAATGTAAAATGCAGTTTGTATGATCTCTATTTTGTGAGATTTAAGGTTGAGATTCGATTGTGTTGGTGTCGATTTGAAATTAAAGCGAGTTCTACATGTGCGTTGATTGGCTCAGTTGACAGATAGGAAGATAAACGATCGTTGTCATTTGTCATTCGTGTCCCGAACGACGCTGACGAGTTCTTGCACTCGCCATATTAAATGCATATTATAATGAGAAATTTCGTACGTTGATTGATGATTGGCGTTGTGTACTGACTATTGGAAATCTAAGGCATATGGATTGTATGGTGGAGCTGCTATTATTGGGGCTTGTTCCGTCTGTGATAACTGATAAGTCTTACTTATGAGTCAGTTAAACTTATTTAATATTGAACAATAATGATGCTTATAATGGACGCTAACGAATTAACTCGTATGGGTGGAATCTACTGATGCGATGATATGTCACAACGTCGAGATACCTGATTTATATCTACATTAAAATGTTTCAATTTATTATAAACATAAGGCTTCCGAAATAAGTTCTCAAAATGATGTTGGAACCGCATCAAAATCCATTGAAAAGTTTAGAAGAATTAAGCAAATACATACATAGACACGAAAAGCGATCTAATTTTATATGAGGTATAGTATAAGATCAAATTAAATTAGCTGGCAGTACTTTATCCACCACACCACATGTTCCGTGTGGGTCCGAACGTAAAGCACCATCCCATTTCTTTCCGTGGATGTAATAAATGGCGACTAAGAAACTTAGAAAGATAAAAATCCAAATTAGAAGAGACCGTGAATACCTTAGACTAAACACTTTCGAAAAACACATCAACAAGTCTGGAGTTATAAAAAGGCTCTTAAGTTTTTATCTAACATGACAAACTGGATACCTAATATGAAAGATGAATTTTGTAAGACAAACACAAAAAGATCTGATATACTATCAATAGCAACAAAGTTCTATGAAAACCTTTATTCGAGCAAGAAACAAAAAGGTAATATTGACTTAAATAATAGCGACAATGTACCACCAATATTAATACAAGAAATAAACAAGGCAATAGAAACACAATAGATGGATAAAGCTCCCGGCCCCGACGAAATCAGCAACGAACTGCTTGCAGATTGCAAAAACGAAATTGCACCAGTACTGAAATGCATTTTCGACGATATATTGTATACCGAAAACATACCATCGCAATGGACCACTTCGACAATCATCATACTCCACAAAAAGGGCGACAGGAATGAAATGACCAACTATAGGCCAATAAGCCTAATGTCCAATATCTACAAAGTTTTTGCAAAAGTAATTCTATGGCGAATAACTAGAACTCTGGACGAAAATCCGCCCAAAAAGCAGGCTGGCTTCAGGGCGGGCTACTCAACATTGGACCACATCCATACTGTAAGACAAATCTTCAAGAAGAACAAATAATTTAAGGTGCCATTTTACTGCTGCTTCATCGACTACAACAAAGCATTCGATTCAATAGAGGTCGACTGTATTTGGTACTCTCTAAACAACCACGGAGTAAAACACACGTACATTCGCATTTTAATGAATATATACACCAACAGGACAGCCAGAATAAAAATGGAAAAAGAGGGGAAACTATTAAAAACAAATAGAGGTGTACGTCAAGGAGACCCGCTATCACCTAAAATATTCACAGCTGTATTAGAAGAAATTTTTCGAAAATTAAAGTGGGACGAGTATGGATTAAGCATAAACGGTGAACAACTTTCACACCTACGATTCGCTGACGACATTATATTATTCGCCACGTCAAAAGACCATCTACAAAACATGCTAATAGATCTGGATTGCGAAAGTCGTAAGGTGGGTCTAACGATGAACACTTCCAAAACTAAAGCCATGACAAACGCATTAGAAGACACCATCATTATTAACGACGAGGTAGTTGAGTTCGTAAAAGAGTACACCTACCTAGACTAACAAATCTCAGTGACTGATATAATGTCAAAAGAGATAGATACAAGCAATCAAGCATGGAAATGTTACTGAGGGCTAAAACAAGTAATGAAGAACAAAGAAACTAAGATGACCGTCAAAACAAAACTATATAACACCTGCATACTCCCAGTGTTAACATATGGTTGCCAGACTTGGGCCGTCACTAAAGCGCAATACAAAGGTGCCAATCAGTAATTAAAAGAAGCATGCTGAATGAAGTCTGACAGAGTAAAGAACCAAAATATCAGAAGACGCACAAAAATTGAAGACGTAACAAACAGAATAAAGAAACTAAAGTGGAAATGGACAGGTCATATAGTAAGAGGCATTGAAAAGTGGAACAAAAGCATAGTATTTTGGTACCCAAGAAATAGGAAAAGAAATCGAGGAAGACAGTTTCGAAGATGGGAAGATGGGAAGATGAAATAAAAATTATAGCAGGGAAAACATAGAATAGGAGAGCGCAAAACAGAACAGAGTGGAAAGAGATGGAGGAGGCCTTTGCAAAAGTTGGGCAAACAGACCGGGTTGTTGGTGTCACCGACTCGTCAGAGTCAAATTAAGAGAGATTAAGAGTTCAAATTATGTCAATTTCTGTGTCTGAATAAAGGTTTATATTATTATTTCCTTTATTATATTTAAATACATATTAATTACATTTTTAAATATTAAAATATATAAAAAAATATAAGAAAACATTTAAAAATATAAAAAATAGTAGCCCACCGGTATCGGGAACAGGGTCCAAGCTACCGGTGGTCAGGGCTGCTGAGAAAGGAACCTCCTAACAATACGCGCCGTGTCCAGGATGACTGCTTTCTGGATCAGGCCCTTGATCCAGCTGCCTAACGAGAGCCTCCTGAGATGTTGATTGAGGCTCTTGCCGATTATGCCATTGGCCGTAACGACTATCGGCACAATGATTGCTGTATCCACATCCCACATCTCGACAACCTCGCGAGCCAAGTCAAGATACTTCATCTGCTTATCTTGTTCAGCTTTCACGAGGTTCTCGTCATGCGGGACTGCTATATCAACAATCATTGTGCGACGCTCTAATCGATCTATCACCACTATATCCGGCTTATTGGCAACAATAGTCCTATCAGTGACGATAGATCGATCCCAATACAACGTGATATTGCTATATTCGAGAACTGGGTCGGGCACATACCTATAGTATGGTACTTCTGATTCCACAAGGCCGTATTTCAGAGCAAGTTGCTGGTGGATAATCCTGGCTACAAGGTTGTGTCTATGCAAGTAGTCTC
The DNA here is from genome assembly GCA_932294355.1 of Aporophyla lueneburgensis. Classification (NCBI taxonomy): domain Eukaryota; kingdom Metazoa; phylum Arthropoda; class Insecta; order Lepidoptera; family Noctuidae; genus Aporophyla; species Aporophyla lueneburgensis. The sequence goes on along the minus strand of OW028745.1, from coordinate 23,020,044 downwards.
CGTTAGCCAGACGAGAACAGCCAGAAATAATGTGTCGGATTGATTCACCCGGACGGTGGCATGCCCGACAGATGTCAATCGTGCCATCCTTCACAATATATTTCCGGTAGTTGTTCGTCATCATAACTTCGTCCATAATCGCAAAGACAAAACCTTCGTTTTCTCCAAATAGGTTTCCGAATCGTAACCAGGATACGGACGCTAAGAAGTCTACATCGGGTCCATGTAGGACCCGGTAAAAGCGTCCGTGAAGCTCCTTGCTTTGCCATACCTCCCTGCGGTCATTAGTATCTAATACTTTAGGTTTGCGCCAGTTCTCGGTAGCCAAGGAGAGCGGGGTGAGGCTCTTGTCCACTGAGACCACATCTCGGTGCATCCCCACGTCGGCTTCTAGGAAGTATTCCCTGAGACTGCATACCTCACGGTTGTGCAGGGTCTTAGCATTTAAAAAACCTCGACCTCCGCACTTCCGCGGGATATACAGTCTCATCACCGATGACCGTGGGTGATGCATTCGATATGCAGTCAGCAGCGTACGGACCCTCCTATCCAGGGCGTCAAGTTCCGTTTGAGTCCATTTGAGTATGCCGAAAGAGTACATCAAAACCGGCATGACCCAACCGTTGAAGGCGCGCACCTTGTTTGCGCCTGATAAAAGACTTTTTAATACTTTATTCAAGCGGCCAAAGAAGCGCTCCCTCAACGATTGTTTCATGTCAGCAGTGTTGATGCCTAACGCTTCCGACATACCCAAATACTTGTATGTGTCGATTGAGGAAAGGGATCTTAGATGTATGGAATCCGAGAGTTGGGTTCCCACGGATTCCACAATCTCCCCTCGCTTTACATGCATGACCGCACATTTGTCGACACCAAATTCCATCCTGATGGCGCTACTGAAGGTTTCAGTTACTTTCAGTAGCTCCATCAGTTGCAAATTGCTGGGGGCAAAGAGTTTTAGGTCATCCATGTAGAGGAGGTGAGATATAACTTGACCACCTCTTCTCAATCGATAGCCTATACCTGAATCCTCCAGCAGTGTGCTAAGAGAATTCATGGCTAGGCAGAACCAAAGTGGACTCAAACTATCGCCCTGGAATATACCTCGCTCGATCCTTATCGGTTCGCTGTTCCTCTGGATATTTCGACATCCTGGATAGCGAAGGACTGTCCTCCACTGCCCCATACATGATATCAAGAAGGTGCGCAGCGTTGTATCTACTTTGTACAATTCCAGCACCCTCTTGAGCCAGGTATGTGGCACCGAGTCATAGGCCTTCTTATAGTCTATCCAGCATGTCGACAGATCCCTTCGGGAACGACGAACCTGTTGGCTAATGGTCATATCGATTAGGAGCAGCTCCTTAGTACCGCGGGACCCGTTCCTACATCCATTTTGAGAGACAGACAAGATCGAGTTTGTGTCAATACGATTGTAAATTTTAGCTCTCAAAATGGATGTAAGTACTTTATAGACCGTCGGTAGACAAGTGATAGGTCTATAATTTTTGGGTTCCGCGGTGCTACCTGATTTATGGAGTAGGTGGGTTATCCCTGTTGTTAAGAACTGGGGCAACGACCCTGACTCTAAGGCTGACTGGAACTGAGATGCCAAGCGAGCGTGCGACTTTTGGATCCACTTGATCTAAAAGTTGTGCAGTCCGTCCGGCCCTGGAGATTTCCAGTTAGGCAACGGACGGACTGCACAAGCGACATCTTGGGGGCTGATGGTAATTGCCCCCATTTCTGTTATTTGACCGCACGCTCGCTCGATCACCCTAGTCCAATCACCTTCGGTGTGATTGACAGGCACCGACCAGATGTTTCGCCAGAACGAAGACATGGCGACATCATCCGGAAGGGGCGTGTCAGCCACACCTTGGTCCGGTCGGTCCCAAGCTCGGTAAACCCACCTTTCATCACTTTGGAATGTGTGATTCTGGGTGTACCGCTCCACCCTCCGCCGGTACCGACGAATACGGTTTGCCCATGCACAGATCTTCTGCTTCAGGAAGTCGATGCGCTCTGTGACGCGGGGCAAATAATCTCGAGGACTAACATCCGTCCCGGAGAACGCCCGCTTCACAAAGCGCATCACTCGAGGGCGAGTATTGCCCTCCCTGAAGCAGATTAGCTTACCGATGAGTGCTCTAGCCTCACCGATACGACGCTCAATCCTGCACTGCCAAGCTGGTACGGCTGGTTTTGGTCGTGTAGCTCTGTCACTATTAGGAAACCTAACACGAGCTACACGACAAGCCGCTACAGCTGCACAGTACAAGATCGAGTGGGTATCGGCCAGGTCTTAGCTGCCGTCAAAATATGTTGACAGTTGTGAGTCTAGAGCACACTCCAGCGCCTTGTTTTTCTTATGCATGGGCAAACGAGGTAAACGTGGTCTAAGTTCAGGAGGAGTAGAGCGATACTCCCGGAAAGCATCATCCAAAGCACTCCTCAATCGTGCATTGCATTGGGTACTCACGGATATAGCCCCGTCATCATCCTCTTCACCAGCGCAGTTGGGTCGCGGTGAAACACTGGGTAAATTTTGCAGTTGTACCGCGACCAGTGGCGAAGCAGGCGTAACATGGCTATTCCGTGATTCGAGATAAAGTCGATCAAGCACGGTGGCATCCAGCATATGGATCCGACAGTCGTTGCGATGATACGTTGACAGCGGGCTCAAGCACCTGGAACAGAGAGAGCATCCGACCACGGTACGCAGTCAAGTTAGTTCCCCCCTCAGTAGCCCTATAGTATGCGCGCATGACATTTTCATTCACAGCTTGTGTCCACTTCATGCGCCGCACACTTCCACCGGGAGCGGGGACCCTGTCAGAGGCCGGTGGGCCTCGGAGTCCCAAGCTGGCCGGTGGTCGGCCTCTTCCACGCCGACGTACTGGTGGTGGTGTCGTCGGCGGCGAGAAGTATTCGTCGCTCGAGCTCGACGCAACTGCAGCAGCCGGTGTCACTGGACTCACGTCTGGAGCAGGATCCGGCAACTGCGAGGCGGAGCTGAGCGACGAACCCGAAGATGTTGGTTGTGTGGTTTTAGTAAGTCGGGCCCGACTTCGCGTCAGCATCGTACTTTCAGTCGGTTTCTAGTCATAATATTCGCATGATTCTTTAGCATATTGTTGTTATATATTGCCATTTTTGTTTTTCAATGATATTATGCTGGTATATTTATCAAAACATTGTTAAATCATTTACGTTTAAAAATTCTAGAAAATAAAAGCACGGACAAAAAATTTTTTTGACCGTCAGCTTGACAGTCGGGCCACAGACTATTATTATTATTATAAGAAACTTACAAGACAATGGGCAGCAGTGTTCTCTATGCATTATACCAACATACAACGGTCGCCAACCCGCCTGCCAAGCGTGGCGAATATGGCACAACCCCCTTATATTGGGGGAGGCCTATGTCCAGCAATGGACGTCTTTCAGCTGAAATGAAACTTGAAGACTGATTCTACGAAGAAGAATTTATCCACGGATTACGGGTATCAATATCGAAAACTTATGTAACAAAAGGAAAAGAATACTATCAGCTTATTTAATTTCCATATACTAGGGATGAGTGAAAAACTTCAACTAGAGACACACACAAATAAACTTATGTCTCTTTTCCATGGAGGTAAGCAAATGTTGTGTTGATGCCAACTGTTATGATTCCTAACTAATCTTTGAACGTAGTCACGTCCATAAATCTATAAAATATTCGGTGACTTAAAACCGGAAAAGCACTGAACAAACTTAATAAATTTACATTTTTTTAAGTAATTACAGCTTGCAGATGCCCTCAGCTAAATATCCAATCCATACTTATTGATGTGATTAGTAATGAAGTCTAGAAATAAATTACTATTATAAATACGTATACATTTTTAGATATTAGAATATAAAAAAGTATTAAAAAAAAATAGTAGCCCACCGCTATTGGGATCATGGTCCAAGCTACCAGCTCTGGATTCCAGAAATAAAAAACCTCCTAACTATGGGTGCCGTGTCCAGAAGTACCGCTTTCTGAGTCAAGCCCTTGATCCAGCTGCTTTATGTCGACAACCTCATCAAATTACTCTCACTATTACTCTCTTTCCAGTCATTAATAATTATGATGTGAAAGATATTACTGTTGATATTGCTCTAAGACAAAGCCAAAAATAGACAGACAATAACATAGTTCGAACTATTATATCCTATTTTCACGCTTTACCCTACTTCAAAGTTCAAATCAAAAGGCTAGCTAAGCCTTTTCCCAACTATATTGGGGGCAAATTCAAAACATTAATTTCAATTAAACCATTAACAGGTACTTTTGAATTGTTTAGGAGTGGGTTAGAGAGAAATATGAAGGTAGTTCGTTCGGCTTCCAGTCTAACTGGTTACAGTTGAATACCAGTTTTTTTACATGGAGTCACTATCCTATCTGACCCCCACAACTCAATTACTGAGTGAAACGCTACCCTTTGGTTAGACCAGTAGTCAGACTTTGTGGGCTTCTGACAACTGATAAGGATTGTCAAAAAACTGCGAATGACAATTGGGGCACTAGACAATTTGTAGATTTAACACTCAGCATGCTTAGCGGGCTTTCCGAGGCTCACAGTGCTCTCGGTATGTAATAGAACCGTGCCACAACACGAACTTCAATTCATTCGTGGTGCGAGTTCCAACTTATCAAATCGAGACCTTCCTCAAGGAGGAGTTTTGGCCGAAGAGTATCGTGTATCGGCGATTCCGCGGAAGGTTACGCGACACCACGCAGCGCAACACGACGCCGTCACTTCGTGTACAATAGTTTTATGTTTACATTGTGTTTTATTTGTATGTATGTTAGTCTATAAGGTATTTATGATATGGGACTTTGTAGACCAAAATGAATTGATTTGATTTGATTTGAATAGATGCGCCCATTCACAAAGCGACCACGGTAAGCGTAGCTCAACCTACCATCAACCCTTGCGGATGTTATCACTTAGTCACGGGCCCCCTCAAAGTTCAAAGTGCAAATGAACTTTAATAATTATTCCAATGACTAAATTAAGTTAAGTCTTTGAGCGCTTAAGTTAATTTACTGTTGGATAAACGACAACAGTAATTTCGTTTATGATAACAAACAGCCAAAAATAGCCGTATTGTTCCGTAGCAACTAAGGGCAAGATTCACAGACCATAATTTGACTCTCAATGAATGAACTCGGCTTACTGCATTTTACTACTGGAGGGCTAGTCTTTAAGCACGATTTTTTTTGCGTTTCCTATTCCATATCACCAACAGTTATAAGATTAGTTTGGAGCCCAAAGTAAGAATGAATGACAGCATGAATTGACAGTTGTTCTTACTCGCGATGTGTTTTCGCTTGGCCGAATGATTTAGTAAATCGGGGGTAGAGTTCATTCAGACATATTGGACTATTTTTGGATGGGCCAGTATCTTCGTTGACGTACTTAGAGAGAACACCCTCTGGACTTAGACTTCTACCAACTGGGCCACAGCACTCATCATCATCATCAACCTACAGCAGTCCACTGCGGGACGAAAGCCACTCTAATCGCACGCCATTAAGCTCGATTTTCGGCACTCTCATCCAGCTGCTACGAGCCACCCTATGAACTTCATCGTTTCACCTAACTTGAGCATCCTCCCTTACGTTTGCCGATTCGCAGTCTTTTCTCAAGAACACGTCTACCCCACAGTCATCGGTTCTACGGGTAATATGGCTCATTGCCATTTCAGCTTGCTTATTCGGTGAGCTATGTTGAAAACTTTACTTCACCGCCGAATCACCTCATTCCGGATTCTTTGCATCAGAGAGACTCCAAACATAGCTCGTTCCGTAGCTAGCTGACCGACCTCGAACTTTTATGTTTCAGCTGTATCTGAAGTGTCCATATTTCAGCTCCGTAGGTCATAGCAGGCAGGACGCACTAATTGAAGACTTTTGTCTTTAGTATATTGGCTCTGCGGATTACGCGACGAGAAGACTCGACGAAGTTTCTGAAACACTGCCCAGCCGAGCTGAGTTTTCTGTTAGCCTCCTTATTAAAGTTGTTCTTACCAAACTGCAGGGTATGTCCTAGGTAAACTTATTCTCGAACAAAGTTGAGAGCAATTAATCAGTATCTTTTTTGACGGAGTAACGTGTTCGTTGAACATAACCTGAGTTTTTAGCATAAGTTCATTGGGAGGCCAAAGCATACAGAAGAATCAACTAGGCCGCCTAAGTTGCGTTAACGTTATCACAAAGGGATTTTTTAACAGGAACTCGACTCCACCTTGGGACTCCATCTAGTTTCCTTCAAGAAAATACATAAGGTGGCCCGAATCAAGAGTTATTGTATCCCCCCTCTTCGGATTTTAGTCAACCCAAGAATGCGACACCTTATATTTCTGAGCTATTCTTCCAGCTGCACTAGTTCTTCACCAAGCCTGCATACGGATGCACGTTACGTCGCCAAGGCCAGTTTAGTTTGGCGGCCATTCGTGACCCGGGGGTTCTTCACATCTACCTTCCTGTTACCATGAAAACAAATTTGAACCTGTATTTATGTTTAACTAATCATCTTTGTCTCTCGAAAGAAGTTTTTTTAATGTTTATATTCCAGAAGGTTTCTGTTTGCATACCCTTTCTGTTTTCGTACCCATAAAACTAACCAGAACTTTCAATTATCTGACTACTCTTTACAAAATTATCCGGGCTTTAAAAGGTACAAACATGACAAAGGTAAAAAAAAAATCTTACGTAGATACAATCTACCTTAAAAGAAGTGATTATCTTATTTCTTCAAAACAACTTTAAAAAAGCGGTCAAGTGCGAGCGGATCTCTCACATGTAGGATTCCGTGCCACCGCAGAATATTACACACTTTATTTTTTAAGGACCTACTGGGGAGGTTGTTGCACCACTTCTTCTTCCTAGGTAAAGCACTAAGTGGTGAAGGGTGGGTGTTTTGGGGGACTGTCTTATGTAATTTTGGCTTTCGAAAAGTGCTGAGCCTAATTTGATTAAATGACTTCTGATTTTGATTTTACTTAAGTACAATGAACATGTTTGTTGTATAGGATCCCCTTTAATTTTTAACTTCATTTTGTACCTACTACGGTTTAAAAGCGATGCCTGCGAAGCCTTAAAAATAACCTCCTGTTGACATCCTTTGGGTACAGATCTCTAAAACTACAGTCAACAAAAAACCAAACACAATGACATAATAAAATGGATTATAAAATGTAATCACATCAATCACTTCACAATAAGTACGTCACAAGTATTGTTGGGATTACCTCGTGTCCCCTTGCTCTGATAGCTTTGACGGACAATCTTTTATCTCCCCTAGCTACAAAGGCCTTTGTATCGACTACATTTTTCGTATTTACTGACCCTACTATTGAAGAACCGAGAATGTTTCTTGGTAATGTTGGTATTTTCATTTATATTATTTTTGTTGGTAGTGTGTTTAGGAATGACCGCTACAAAAAAAAAAAAACTGAATGTAAAATAAGGAAATCTGGGTGATGTGACGGTCATTAAATGAGGTATATGACCAGCAGTTGAATGTATTCTTAATCAATAAAATCATTATGATGTAAGAATACCAATGATCATAGTGAATCGTTTCAGAAGATACAGACCATATTTGAACTGAATGAACAGAACACAATGAAAGACGACAGTGTGAAAAATGAGTTGGTTTAGACGAAATGAAATCCAGAGATGTCAGTTGATGTAAGTGTAATAAAATACACACTGTGTTAATCACTACGTAGTATAAAACAAAGTCGCTTCCCTCTGTCTGTTCCTATGCATGCTTAGATCTTTAAAAACGCGATTTTGATGCGGTTTTTTTTAATAGAAAGAGTGATTCAAGAGGAAGGTTTATATGTATACTAGCTTTTGCCAGTGGCTTCGCCCGCGTGGTGGGAACATACTACAGGGATAAAAAGTAGCCTATGTCCTTTCTCAGGCTCTAAACTATCTGTGTACCAAATTTCATCCAAATCGGTTCAGTAGTTTTAGCAGGAAAGCGAGACAGACATACAGACAGACCGACAGACAGACAGAGTTACTTTTGCATTTATAATATTAGTATGGAAGTATGGATAGTATGGAAGTATGGATTACGCGGGCAAAGCCGCTGGCAAAAACTAGTATCAAATAAATTGGGATCAAATAATAATTGTATAATACAGGAAGAGGAAAACAAGTGTTATACCAAGTGTTCAACGCACACTTCAACACTATGATGATAGAGTGAGTCACTTCCAAATGAAATCGGTACAATGGCGTACAGCCAAAGGTTTAAAATTCTTATTTCAAAATTGTAAATCAAGGCGTGGATTGCCCAGATTTCGTGAGTCAGGTAGGCATGAATTTGTCTAGACCATCCACCAGAGTTCAAAATTATGGACCATTCTCGAACAAATCTGTGGAATCAAATACGGATACAATGCGCCTCCATCTCTCTATCATCAGAAGATGATTGCATCTTGTTCTAAGTCTGTGACTTTTCATACAGTTACGATCTTATTTTTTTTTTGGTGGTATATTATGTTTATTTAACAACAGTTCTTAAGTAAATTAATATAAAGTGATAATATAACACCCAGCATATGCAGCTGTAACGTAGTATTGCTTTTTAAGTTGTTTTTTATTATGTCATGTTCATAAAATTTGTTTATTCGTATAAAGTTTTAGAACACTACCTAATTTATAGTACCTTCCGTACTTTTCGATAATTTACAATAAACAAAGACTGGGTTAATGTATATATATTTAATTGATAAGCCTGTATATAAATAATATATGCGGTCTTAAGGAGGAGGAAGTGATTTTAATTCGGCTTACAAAATTTTACCCATACATACTAATTAACAAGGCAAGTTAAATAAAAGCTTATAATAACGTCTTTCGTGTACAAGTAAGATAAGGGGGTGATTAAATGTTCTAGCATAATATTAATTTGATTTTTATGCCTGGGGGTGCTTACTTCCCCTAAGTGCTGGGGGCTATTATATTTTATATCGTCACGTTCTGTTTCTTCTTTAGGGTAAAAATGAGCATCGAAAATACGTTTACATGGATCATTTGAATAAATTTATTAAAAATAATTAATTATTATTATTATTTTATTTTATTATTAATTTTTTTTTTTTTTTTTTTTTTTAATATTTTTAGAAAGATTAATGACGTGAAATTAAATTTTGGCTTGAAGGCGCTAAATTCTAATTTGATTTCGTCACCTAGAGTATTTTTATCCCACGAAAGAACACGTAATTTACTTATGTTTACTAAGTGTATGTACAAACACGCTGTTAATGTGTGTGTTAGCTACCGTCCAAGACAATTGTGAAGTCAGAAGTGCGTGTGTATACGTGTGTGTGCTATGTGCTGACTCTACGAGTGGCATCACGTTGAACGAGCACGCTTGAAGACAATTTCACGCACACATTCTTAGCGTGTTTTTATAATTGGTAACCACAAGTAAAGCGTGTGTCACGTCGTGAGATTAAAATATTGTAATAAAAACATTGTTATTATGATACATTGTGGGCTGTATAAAATAAATTCAGGCAGTAAACGGTCTCTGTTGAGATGGCCTACAAAGATCCATTGGCCCCTACATCTACAGTGAAGGGGTCAAAGAGAAAATTGTCATAATTACACAGTCCGTTGCTAGAACGGACTGGTGACCGCAGATGGTTGTAATTAGCAGACGGAAGGTTGAACCCATCTTCTTGACATACGTCAGGCCGCTTTAAGACCTTACTGGTAGTAGTTGTAGTACCTACATTATTGTAGTTAACCATATGCATAAAAGAACTTAAAGTAATAGAATATAAATTACTCAGGGGTAGGAGTATCTCTATTATAATATATGAAATATAACGTCATGAGTCAGTTTTTTTTAACAACTTGTATAGACATCAGTCTTATTTTTGTGTAACAAATTGGTATAAAAATTAGTTAAGATAAACATTTTGGCACACTTTTAATTGGTGGTAAATTCCCAATACATTTTTGGAGATGAAATTCCAGGCTATCCTCCGCCCTGATAAATACGCGCCTATCATCAACATCATCATTTCAGCCAAAAGAAGTCCACTGTTGGAAATAGGCTTCACCCGATTTGGGGGGGTTTGCCATAATCACCATGATTGCAAGCGAGTTGACAATCGCAGTATGGTGGTAAAATGCACAGAGAACGCTGCTGCCCATACTCTAGTAAGTCCCTTAGTATTCTCTTACGACCCACGGAAGTCATGGTTTGGTAATACGTGGTGCTACGAAAATGTCAGTTGAGTAGAATAAAAGTAATGACATTTTTGTATTCATCATTATCATCATCATCTCAATCAATTTTAATTTTGCATGTCTCTGTGTTATAGAATGTGACTATTTTTGTTTTTTCTACCAATGTTACCAATTTCTTAATATTAGCGCGTATCACTAAATAAGTTAGCTTATTTCTCAGAATTATTGTTTCATGCATGTGGTGTTTACCTTTAAGTAAATGATGCACTGTTATTTTTTTATTGTCTCAATGTATTATTAATTGTATCGGTGTAATCAATTGTTGGTGAACCTAATAAAATAAAATAAAAAAATAAATCATCTCAGCCGAAAGACGTCCACTGCTAGACATAAGCCTCCCCCAAGCACCTCCACTTCGATCTGTTCTGTGCTTCTCGCATCCAACGTATACCTGCGACCTTCACCAGGTCTTCGGTCAACTTTGTATTGGTATCCCAGTATTAAAGTAGCTCTTCAAACGTTACGAGGTCTGTCTGTATCTTTCGGATGGCAATGACTACTGACTTCTTACAATTTAGTGGAGGCATTAGCTCAGTTAGCTTATTTGTCTTCTAATAAGATACGCAAAAAGATTTAATCATCCTTAAAGAAACCTTTTTTTTGGATGGGAAATCATCAAATGACTTCACCCGCTCTGGGCGGAGCGGAAGGGCGTGTCAAACTTTTACTGACTAAAACCCACCCGTGTTCCTTCAGTTGTCCATATGCCAGAGCCACGGTTACTCTTTCGAACGAATTTCGTGACCCTGGCGACCCTGGCAGGATGGACTCCCGGCCACCGTAGGAGTGAGCTTGCGGGCGGCGAGCAATGGGTAGCTCGCCGCCCGGTAAGGACCAAGCTCGGGTCGACAGCGCGTAGTGTTCCACGCGCGCCTCAAAGAGATGTCAGCAAAACTGAAGGGGTCTGATAGGACCGATGCCTGCCAGGGTCGCGAGAGTGTTCGAAAGAGATACCGTGACCCTGGCACATGGGCAACTGAAGGAACACGGGTGGGTTTTAGTCAGTAAAAGTTTGACACGCCCTCCCGCTCCGCCCAGAGCGGGAGAAGTTATTTGATGATTTCCCATCCAAAAAAAAACCCCTGGCAGGATAAAGAAACCTCATCTTGTTTTTTTTCTTTGCTCTGTCCCAGATGATTGTTGGGTCATCTGTCCTCGCTATCTGATCCTTTATCATGCTCCTGCCCTTATCCCAATTTCCAGTCCATCTCAGTAGTCACCCCGTATCATAATTCACACGGTCCATCCATCGTTTCTTCGGCCTCCGTAGAGGAGCCATCAGTCTTTCAGCCATCTTCCATGTTATCTGATATAAGGATAAAAACTAACGTCCCCAGATATACTGCTTTCCTAAAATTGTTTAGATCAACATCCAAAAACATCTATGTTAGCCAAGCAAAGCCGCTGTGTAAACATTGTACATATTATTGAGCGTGCGACGGTGTCAGCGGCCCGTGAAATTATGCCACCCCATGCTATTGTGTTGCACCCTTATTACGGTATGGGGTAAGGCATGATATAAAGCGATTTTAGAAGAAATTAAAACTTTAAAATAACATAAGTATATCCCGATCAGTCATACTCAGAGTTTCTCCTCCATATTCATTTTACGTACAGCCTAAGTATGCAATTCGCTGCCAGCGTCCGTGTTTCCTTCCATATTTAATCTATCTGTCTTCAAAGCAAGAGTGAACAGGCAGCCTCTGGGTGCCCTCGTTTTATCATAGGGCTTATCCGTCGCATACCATTAAACGTCATCCAGGTCAAGATCAGGCCCGTTCAGCAAGAAAGAAATATGTAAAATAAAACATTCGACTTTATTACAAAACGTTTCATCACACATTGATTTAGGAATCCTTTTTGAATTTCGAACTTTATTTGCTCTTATTCGAGAAAACTAGGGACAAAATTAACATTGCCATTAGAAAACTGTTGTCTCCACATATCGAAATCGGTCGTGGTTAATTTATCAATTGCAAAGAAGTTTATAATCGCAAAAAAATAAATTTTATGATTTACTTGTGCTACATGACATTGCTTCTTGCCAAATTTCATGATTCTGGGTCAACAGGAAGTCCCCTATATGTTTTGATTCCCTTGATCGTTAGATTGCACTGACTATATACAAGAGGTAGCAGAATTGAACAAATTAAATTAACTTCAACTTGATACCTCGACACGTCCCTGAGATAAAGGGCATAGACATGCGGACAGACGGACAACTAAGTGATTTTATTAGGGTTCGGTTTTTGCCGACTGAGGTACGAAAAGGGAGTGACTGCTTATAAAGAAGTATGGAAGAAACAGACATGTTGCGCGGACCTCAAATAAATTGGAATAAGAGCAGGAGAATAATGATAAGTCTCAAACGCTATATCTCATAACTCAGGCCAATACTCGTCAGCCATAGGGAATTGGGGGCTATAGAGAGTTCTGGTGTAATACCTGTTCTTTACTTATGTTATGAGGACATTAAAGAAAGAATTTTAATACGAAAATTTTTTGTCAGCTGCCTCAAAAATGTTAATACCAGAAGGTATTCTGCATAATTATTCCCGGAATTTAAATCTCTCACTCATTTTTGTTCCTGTTTCCAGGTATTCATTAAAATTGTGTAAAATTTTTGGGAACTGAATTACTGATTGAATATTTAATTTTAATGTTTAACGTCGTGTTTTCGATGTTGGCTTCGCAATTATATCTGCTCATTCAAATGGTTCTGGTTGTTCCTTTCCTCTTTTTACTGTGCTTTTACATTGTAATTAAAGAATATGGAACAAAGAGCTTTATGGATAAGCAAATAGATTATCGACTTAAATTTGTCATCATCACCATTTCAGTCGGAAAATGCCTTCTTCTGGATACAGCCTTCCTTCAATCACTGCCAATTCGATCTGCTGTGCTTCTTGCATACATCGGATTGTTACGGCATTTACCAGATCATCAGTCCACCTTGTATGAGGCCTTCTAACGCTACGTCTTCCAGAATGCGGCATGCTTTGTTAGGTGTTTTTATACGCGATCGAATCAGAAACGAAGAGATCCGTAGGTATACCAAGGTAATCGACAAATTCTTAAGAATCGCCAAAGTTAAGTGACATTGGACGGTTCACATTGTACGCAGTGCAAATGGCTGATGGGGCTGACAGGTTCGGTGTTGTCATCGACTTTGATTATCTGTAAATATTTAAGAAACTAGATGAAATATTTATCTCGTTGCTTATAAAACCACGTGACATACTGCGTCAATCTAGTCAGTAATTAAGATCCCGGACTATAGAAAAGTGCATGAGACATTATCAAAAAAGAAAGAAAGGTTTCGATTGAACTTATAAAAAAAGTTCAACCATGCATGACTTTTACGAAATAACTGTTAATGGTTTGTTATCAGAACTCCTTTGAGTTCTGATAATCTCATCGAATGAAATACGTACGTTCGGTCGGACGTACCATCGCGAATCATATTTTGTTCAAAATACTGCCTTACACTCACTCGCAAAAACATCAGATACTTAATTATTACATGATAAATGATTTTATTTCTGTAAGTAGGTTTGTACAAACACTTTTACATGTCAATTATATTTTTTTAAACTAGATGAGTTCGGCGTTTCCTAACTGACTACTCTGAGAAGAAAGGCCGAAACAAACTCAGAGGTCACAGTCTCTTTTAAAGTCCAGACATAATCTTGTTCACATCATGTGAATATCATGTAGATTGGTGACTGAAATGGTCTTTTGAAGAAAGAACCACACAGATCGAGTGGACCTGTCCAGTCAGTGCAAGCATTTGTCAGTAATCATTTAGCTCAACTCGGAACATAAGGAGCCCAACGCTTTGACGAACAGTACCAAAGAAAGGACATTTGGGTAGGCCACATAAATTACTCAAACTGCCAGATCATGATTACTGAGAACGAAGGAAAACAAAACTAAAAAAAAATAAAAAAAGACCCACATGGTCTTTACATTCACAATAATTAAAACAATACGATACTTTACAAAGTAAATATTCATGTCATTGTATATATAAAAAAATATCAATGTCAATGTGTATATAAAAAAAAGAAACGGATATAATTTTGTTGGTCAGATCATTTGATGACCATGTAGATCGGTGTCTGAAATGGTCTTTTGATGAAAGAACCACACAGATATTGCCACTAACTACTCAAACTGCCAGACCATAATCAAAAGAGAAACAATGACCCACATAGTCCTCAAATTCTCAATAATCAAAGTAATATTCATACAATTAATATTCATGTCATGTGAAATAATAAAAAAAAGAGTAAAAAAATTATATTATTAAAGACTATATGTATAGATGGTACGTCACAAGATACTTTGGTTTCATATTCACAAGCATGACTAGATTCACCCTTTATTCAATACTACCCACTGGTTCATCAAGGACCTCCTCTTAGAAATCTGAAGACAACACGACCTCACTAGACACTATATTCCCATTACAACATCTACGATACACGTGTCGCATTACCCACATGCATGAAGACACATGTCAATCCCTCCCCCCGTAATACGTGTAATGTTGAGCTGCATTCCCTTTGTTCATGACTTAATTATCTACGCCGAAATAAGCCGATCACTCAACGCGCATCTTCACGCTAAGTAAACAGGGGGGATTGAGTGTTTGGATGTGGGGATACTGGATGCGACTAGATATTGGTCCGAGTAGAGCGTACTTGGTTTTGGCTATAATATATCTGACTAAAATCCTACCTTACTTTATGGAAAAGTAATTTTTTGCAACAATTAGTTTAACTATGAGTCAACTGTTGCCAATTATCAGTACCATTTTCCTGATTTTAAATTGACAAAAATGTTAGAACGTACAATATAAGATAGCACAAACAAATAAGTACCTATATGAATAATTTTAGAATTAAAGAATTTCCATTCTTTGAAAATTCCCTATTTCATATTTTTTCATAAGTGACTTAACAGCTGTCACTGCGTTGGAAACCGTTTTATATTTAGGATACTTATGCTTTTTGTTGGTGTACGATTAAAGTTACTTCATCAATACTTCGTGCATTGTTATGCAAGTTACATTAGAAAATAATATAATAATTATTGAATGCAGAGACAACCCGGGCAGTAAGTTTTGTTTTTACTGCAAGTAAATTATTTATTTCAAGTCATCGATGAAACGGGCCGTTCACTTCCAGTTTATTGTTATCTTCACAAAGGTATATGAAGGCAGTTGTTTAATTTAGCCATTGATTGCTCATTGTTCGAGAGCCCGTGATCCGATGCACCCATTACCTCGGGACCTGGGGACCTGGGAGCATTGTACCGGCTTGTTCTGTGTTTGATTTAGGGGTGCATAAGTTCAGCGATGGGACGCGTTTAATTAAGTTTGTAGAAGATATCTTAAAAAAATAAAAGGGGTCTGTCAGATTTCGTTTGCACCGGTGGAATGGATATTAAATTGCAATTATGTATGCGCCAGAGTGACTGATGTCTGAATAATTGTTTGTTTAATTTTGTTGCGAAGAGATTTATTATTTTTTAAAGTTAAGGGAAGTGCTTAGGCGAATTTATTATTTTGATTAATCTGCGGAAGAGACTGGGACGAATAAAAATATTGAAACGACTGTTGCGGTCTTGCCAAAAATTCACTTCTGGCAAGGACATTGATGGACAAACTGAAACCAAGACTTTTAGTTCATGATTCTAGACCCGCTAGCAAAGTAACTATTTATCGATTATAAATAAAAAATCAGAAGTATCATAGAAAAGTCAATGCCTGTCCCCGCGGTTAATATGTTTGAACAGCATTTTTTATGACTGATGAAAAATTTCAACATTTCAGAATCTTGTACCTGCTAAATTCATGGTAACAGGATACGCGTCAGTCTCCCAATATACCAACATGGCTTAAACAAAAAAGCAGTTATTTACCACCTTCCTACTTTCAAAACAACTCTTCCACTAAAAGAATGTAAACAAAATGTGTCTTAATGTCAACGCTACGGCATTTAGAACGCCTACTCGCTTACCTGAGTTTTTATTGTTTAAACGTGAGGTTCCAGCCACAGAATAGAACAGAAGGTTGGTTTCATACAACGAGCAAAAACAGGTGAACGCACTCATAGAAGCGTACGTACGATGATCTCGGTCGAATGACAGTCGCAAGTGCGCTTGCACTCACTGTTCGTGAAGCTTGTCCATGTGTGTGTGTGTGTTTTCACTCACTATACGGAGTTGACCTTCTGTATCCATCTATTTCGTATTCCAGCTAAGACAAAACGCGCCTTAGAATTCTTGGAGGCGACACCGCGTATTGTTTGAGTAACTATGATACATATTTCAAGGGAGTTTTTTTTTTTGCATACGGTTTCGCTTGGCTTGAGGCGGAAATGTGAGTTTTTGTGTGGGGAATTTTAGCGGGGGATTTTGTTTTGTCCTTTTAAGTAGGAATAGGTAAAAATGTTGCCTGACCGATAAGTAGCGGTTAATTTTGGAATTTACATACTAACTTTACAACCATCTACTCCAATCGTATGTAATATTTACTTCTAGAGCACATCCCGATATTTCCAAAATCACAATTTTAGGGTTCCGTACCTCGAAAGGAAAAAGCAAACCCTGTAGGATCACTTCGTTGTCCGTCTGTCAAGACCCTTTTTCTCAAGAACTCTTCATGCGTTCATATACATATCAAGTGGACATTAAAATAAAGTATTTAAATTTGCAATTTCATACAGCTGTAATCGAAAAAGAAATCGAACTTCTAAGTAAATGCGATCAAAACTGTACTGTCGCCGATTTTGACACACGCAAGGCCTTTAAAACCTGGGTACCTACTTCCTGTTTACCTAAGTCATTCTGAAATTTGGCAAGAAGCAAGGTCTCATAGCATAAGTAACGGAGCAAGGTCTCATAGCATAAGTAACGGAAAAATTGCGAAAATTGTTAATTCAAACCTTCATCGCCGCTGATTTGACCATAACGTATATCGATGTATAGGAGAACTTTTTCAACTCCACTGTTAATTTTCTTGAGATAAACTCACTCCAACTACGATATCCTTTAGTGTGCGTGGTTTGATATGCAGTTGGCAGTTTTTTTTTGTTTTCAGCAGGTACTGAAACATTGAAACATAAATATAATGTGTTCAGAAGAATAACAAACGCGAGCATTAAAATATCATTTCAAAACCAACGTTCCAAGGTCCGTACTTAAATTTTCCGGAGATATCATAATAAGAACTTATACCTTCATAGGTCTTTATGGCATCCATATGCCGTAGTCATGAAAATTCACCCCACCTTCAGAGTGCAGGTGATATTTCACGACACAAACAGACACAAGTTTACGATATTTTTTATATTTAAAGATAATGTGACATTATATTCTGTACACTCCTACTTCCGTAGAAAAACGAGAGGAATATTTTGTTTGTGGAATACATGCCCGAGGCACGTACAATATAAGCTTAAGAAGGTATATTCTGAACAATCACAACAAGCCGTTTGTTTGTTGTTATGTTTATTTTAATGAAGGATTTATTCATGGGATTTCGCAAACTATGAAAGTTGTATTGCTATATGATTTAGGGGGAAACCCCGATACATAATTATTCCCGCTCATTGAGCTTTAAAAAGAGACAGTCACATAGACAAATAATGACAAATTCGATGAACATTGTGTTTCCTAACGGTTCTTCTCCACAGAAAATGTCAATTGAGAATCCATTGCCCTTGCAAGTTTATCTTCTATCAAATAATTGAAGTGTCTGTTAGTAATGTCAAAATCAAAATGTCAACAGGTTTTTACTAATTGCATATGAAAGTATAAACATATACGGTACTTACAACAAAAAGCAATGTTTTTGTTTAATGCAAATGAAATTATATATGGTACTAATAACGGTTTTTTTAATTGTGTGCTAATTACGCCTAATCTCCGAAACGCCTGGTTTGATTTTTAGGGGAGTTTCACGAGGAAAAGGTGATATTATGAAGAGTAAGACAGGATTTTTGTCCTGGTAGCCCGTTTCAATGGGCTTATTTTTGACAGCCACACAGACATAGCAGTGGGCAGCAGCTAGTCTATACTATAATATTATAAAGCTGAAGAGTTTGTTTGTTTGATTGAACGCCCTAATCTCAGGAACCACTGGTCCGAATTGAAAAATTCTTTTTGTGTTGAGTAGCCTATTTATCAAGAAAGGCTATAAGTTATACAACATCACGCTATAACTAAGAGGAGCGGAGCAGTAATGAAAAATGTTGCAAAAACGGGGAATATCACACGGGTAGGCGATTCGATGCGACGGGAAGGGTCGGGGGAACAAGAAATTTAACGCGGACGAAGTCACGGGCAGAAGCTAGTGTGAAATAAAATCGGCAGGCATCTTTTGAGTTTACTTGCTCCACCAGGATAGATCAAGGCCAAGACGCAACCAAAAATTTAAAATAATTATTGTCGCTTAACTTGGCCAAATGTTTTTGAAACTCTTCATCATTTCAGCCGAAAGACGTTCACTGTTGGACTTGGGCCTCCCCCATGCTCCGCCACTTCGACCAGTTCTGTGCTTCCCACGTCTAATCCTGTAGCCTTCACAAGGTCATCGGTCAATCTTGCGGGAGGTCTCTCTACTCTACACTTGCGGTACGCTATCACCACTCCAGAATCTTTTAGTCCCACTGGCAATTTGTGCTAGAAGCAATGCACTCTGCCTGCTTTAAATTCTTAGTGGCATAATAATGACTGATAACTGTGCCTTCTGTCTACCTACATTTCATACGACGTATAAGTTCACATCAAGGTAGGTGGGAATCAGTGTTTTCAAGCCTTACATTTTTTCCACCCTAATATTATCATACACATACAATTTACATACATCTACTTATCTCTCTCGGATTCTGAGGTAAGGGAAAACATAGAATTTCGGAATCAGTTGCTTAATCAGCATACGAGTGTCGTTAAAATCGATTGAAGGAAGGGGTAGTCTTTTTTCTAAAAGGTAGGTATAATCTTAATATCAATCCTTTACGTCAATGATGTTCCGTGTGGTGCAGGGCGTTTTCGTGTTGTGACGAATGTAAAGAATAGTGGGTACCATAGGTACCATTTTCTTCCGTGCGTGTCGTAAAAGGCGACTAAGGGATTTACTAGAGAATGGACAGCAGATTCGGGGAGGCTTATGTCCAACAGTGGACGTTAATTGGCTGAAATGATGATGACGACGTCAATGAACATTCTGATGTTTGGTAAAGTATTGATCGATATTTTATGGAGTTATTTTCGAAACCAAACTAAAATGGAATCGGATTTACTGGCCTGTTAGTCTAGTGGTTAGTGACCCTGACTGCTAAGTCTGAGGTCGTAGGTTCGATTCCCACCCAGGACAAATCTTTGTGTGATGAGCACAATCATTTGTTCTGTGTCTGGGTGTAATTTATCTATAATATGTATGTATTTAGAAATGCATATATATAAGTATGTTTATCAGTTGTCTGGTTGCCATAGTACAGGCTCTACCTAGTTTGGGATCAGATAACGTTGTGTTGCTTATCCTAAGATATATATTTTTATATTATATTATTTCATAATCCCATGATTATTTCACTTCAAAATTGCTTTTAAAGTTTGCTTATCAGTTAGGTGTGTGCAGTCACCAAAACAGATTAGTAACCAGGGCCGTCGGATAAAACTGTAGTTTAGTAATATTCGATGAATGTTATCGAATAAAATTTAAAGTTTATCCGAAAAAATCCATCACTTTCTTTTTTATCTTCAACTACATCTTACAACCTCTGTTATCTGCTGGAGACCGTAACTATACTTGTAACCGTTCATCTATCTTCAAAGAGACAAAAAGTTCTCCCGTTTCTTACTATCTTATATAATACAACTTGCCAACATTTCCCCTATCGTCTCTCTACAAAATCAACAAGTTCCAAACCAATGAATCCGAAGAAAAATATCCATAATTCTATTATAGAATCCTACAACAATACAAACGAAACAAAGTAGCCGTCAGATCTCGTACGTATCGATAGGATATTTCGCGATACACCAAACGCTCCGACGTAGTTTCTTTAAGTTTACGATGGCTCTATACGGTGGAGTCGTAAACCGAATCCTCAAAGGAAACTAACAAACTGGTGTATTGGTGTGAACAGTAAGCTAGGAACTTAGGATATATTTTTGTAGGAAAGAAAGATTGTGAGATAATTTTCATTTTGGTGATGTTTGAAATTCTTAATCGTATCTGAATCTGTAATTGAAATGACGTCGTTTTTGTTGTAAAGAAAGGTTTTTGATATCAGTTACCAAAGAGTCATACAAATCGTAAAGTTTTGACAAAAGAGATATTTTAAATGTCGTTAAAAACGTCAGTTAAAGTATTTAGTTTCACGAAATGTATTTCGTTCAACATACAGCTTGACACTGACGTGCAAATTGAAGAAAAAAACGTACGTACGAAACAAAATTATTTACTAATTTAACAAACTAAAATACAGCGTCGAACCATTCAACCACAACGCTGTGTACTAGTGATGTACCAAAAAGCCTGGAGGCAGTGCTGCGTTGTACGAAAATGGTAAGCCGATGGTCACGATAAAAGCCAGCTTTCGGGTCACAAGAACTGTCAATCCGCCCTTGGAAGATTTCGTTGAACTAACGATGAGTACTTGGACCCCAAGGCCGCAAGGTTTCAAACCGAAACGGCTCGAAAACATAATTATCAATAATGTTATTATACTTTCGCCATTAGAGGTTTTCTGCAGCCAAAGCAGTTTCAAGTTATTAATTAATTAACCATAAACATCCTACGTCCATAGTTTTCGTATACATATTAAAGAACAATAAGTTACATCGACATAAGTCGAGCAAAGACGTTCAGAGTTCTTCTGCGCGCAAGTATAAAATAAATGCTATAAAACTTATATTAACTGCTTCGGAAAACATGCGGTATAAAACTAAGATACTTATTGGGGAATTCGAGATATTGGTTCTATTTTATTATTTACATACTTAAGTTGCTTTGGGGTTTCGGCTCCACTGAGTAAGTAATAGGAATATTGGCCGCTGTAGTGCAGAGATTTTTGTTGTATTTTATTAAAATGTAATGGTAGAGACGGTCCTATTAAAAGGTTTATTTATGTTGCTACACTAAGCTCATTTACTCCGTATTGGGTACCTTCAAAACATTATTTATGTTTTATATGTAAAACTTTAGATGTTTGTTACTCCATCACTTAATCAAATTAGAATGAAATTTGGCAAACAGATAGTTTATAACATAACATAGAATAAATTTTATCCTGGTAGTACGTTATCGTGGGGTAGTTTTCGGGAAACCAAGATGTGAGGTGTGTAAAATAGATCTGAGAGAGACCTGGGGTCTAAATTAGATCTGTTAGCTTTTTAACAGGAAACCATTATGTAAATTTTGGTAAACTACTTTAACATATGCACCGTATAGAACCCTCTCCACGCGAGTTCATCGCATACTTGTCCGGTTTTTTTGATTGAGCTGGCTAAGCGATGATCGGTTTAGGTGGTTAGGTTTATCCTATTTATAAAAGGCAATAATTATCCAACAAAATAAGGAGGTATGAGGGACGGTCTAAAATTCACTTAACCTCCGTAGAAAAGGGAGAGAAACCTTTGAACAGACGGGTGTTGTGTCTGGTGGGCAACTGAACAACATATTTTTTTTTTGGAAAGACTTTTCACAGGTCAACCTTGCACGTCGATTGATGTCGAGACGTTGTATTAATGCCTGTTGCACTTTCGTCGTCGAATCCGAATCCGATTCGGCTGGGCAGCGTTCGGGAAGCTACGCAATATCTTCTCGTCCCACATACCGCAGTGTCTCAAGACGAAAGTCTTTGACCAGTATGTGTTGCCAGTGGAACCGAAACGTGGTCGCTCATAATGGGCCTTATTAGAAGGCTGAAAGTCACCCAAAGGGCGATGGAGAGGGCTATGCTTGGAGTTTCCCTACACAATCGAATCAGAAATGAAGAGATCCGTAGGAGAACCAAGGTAACCGACATAGCCCGAAGAATTGCTAAACTGAAGTAGCAGTGGGTAGGACACATTGCTCTCAGAACAGATGCCAATGAGGCCGAAAGGTTCTGGAGTGGCGACCGCATACCGGAAGACGTAGAGTTGGAAGGCTTCCCACAAGGAGAAACGATGACTTTGTGAAGGCCGCGGGAATCCGCTGAATGCGGGAAGCACAAAACCGGTCGAAGTGGTGGAGCTTGAGGGAGGCCTAAGTCCAGCAGTGGACGTTTTTCGGCTGAAATTATGTGTAGATGCCGCTACAAAATCATTACAAAATTACAAATAGACGTTATGTATCATCCCATACAACACGGAAACAACTCTATAGGTACATGCTACTCTATACTTTATCAAAGGCACAACATTTATCATTTCACGCATCTAACCAGTAAATACCAGCGCTGAATTATTAGCTAGTAATGCAGCCTGAATGTTCGCGCTTCGTTCTTTATACCACTAACTCACGCACATGTGGGGCGTAGAGTAGAAAATATTGTGATAGATGTGACCCGAAGTACTTAGGTGAGAAATTTAGGAGTATGTATTTATTTGGACCCAAAATAATTCCTATTGTGCTTTCCTAAAATTACTAGTCTACACTCTAATATAATGAGTTTTTAAGCTCTTTCATGAACTTAAAAAAATGCAATTTTTGTGTCCTAAAATTACCAAATAGCCAATTGACTACGATCACCTAAGGTATAGCGCGTTCATTAATTTAAAAAGCATAGTAAACGTTTATAGAGGATTATTAAAAAAAAAAACAAAACTAAGCCTGTCGCAGTGCTGTGGTCAGCTTCTAACAGATATCGCACAATCAGGATTTTACATCTATTTGCCACTCTTGCAGCGTTGCTGCCCGCCTAATATTTCGATAAAGCCATAATATGTTACCGCTGAGCGTGAGGGTTCGATCCTAGTGCACTGCAAATTTTATTGGGTTTTCCCATCTGGAATTTCTCAGTCATAGTCCGGAGTTTGGATTTGTGCCTGAATTATTACAATAGGCTTGCCTCCTTAAACATGGGACTGAAACAAACTGGCTAAATGTGGGTGTACTATACTATAACCTTTTGGGAAATAAAGGCGTGATGTTATGTTATTTGCTGCCAGATTTGTTCGAATTTGTTCGTTTCCCACACACAAAAAAAAAAAATGTTATTTCATATGAAAGCTGGATCAAATGATATTTACTTCATTTGAAACATGCATGCGATTGAATCAGCTGAAACAATCCATTTTGATGCCAATAGCCATTAGTGTATTAAACCCCGTAGCTTTCAAAGCAATAAAATAAAATATTTCCGCGCATATCAGCAGTCAAAATGAACGATTTTTTTGGGATTAAGCCCTTTTTTTTTAAATGTGAATGAGAAAATTATGCAAAGTATTTTTATCTGGTACCGTCCAACGCCTGACTCATAATGAATAAAATAGTAATATTCAAAAAATAGGGACTGCCCTTGAAGTTTTTAATTAAGTTATCCTTAGGGTAAAAAGCGGTAGACCAATAGTGTCTTAAAAAGCTTTCACAGGGTATCATACTCATTAAAATAATTAAGGTAAGTATTTTAAATGCAACTTTAGCACAACTTGTCTAAAAACCACCACACGAAAGATATAACACAAATAACCATATACCGAAAATTTCAGTGAAAGTAGTTTTTAGCTCTTTGAATCTTCGCCTTTTCCCTTTGGTGCATAACCAACGATTGCTAAATAACAGCTGCATCAATCGATCGATCAAGTTAACGGCGTTGTAGCTCCGAAGACCACCAACTTGACCATCTTTACATACCAAGATCTCTCCGTGCCTCGAAAAGCCCGGTTGGTTAATCCTGGATCTTTGAGAGTCGTTACGGATCGTCAGATGGCTGAGAGACTGACATTTAGTCTTACTAAGGGGTATTTGTATAACACAGTAACTAGGTTGTGGAGTAAAAAACTGATATTTAGCTGCTTCCGGTTAGGCTGGAAGCTGACCCAAACACAGTTAAGAAAAAACTAGACAGAAGATGATGCTAAAGAAGGTATGTGTTTACAAAAGTACTAAATTGACATTTTGTTTGTCCTTCTGTGAGGCATTATTCGTGTAGGCAAAAATTTACCTCAAAACTATAAACTTATTCAAGTGACGCTTCTGTTTGTTTAGCTATGTACTCAGGTACACATGCGAATGCCATAATAAAATGGTTTTATATTACTGGAAGCCTGTCAGCCATTTAGGAAAATATTATAAATATCAAAAAATATGTCCGTAGGACTTTTGTTAACATAGTTTGGGTTATTGCGAATGTGGTGGAGAGAGCGATAACTAGCGAATAATCGAAAATGTCTGGTACGAGAATTGCCTTTCTAAGAATAAAAATATAATTAAGGTTTGGGATACTGGTTTTGGGGGCGTATAAAAATAATTCAATTTAGAAACATACTTATTGGTTGATTCGCATGAATTTAGTAAAAGCTCGAATGGATAGTTTAATTTTTTTCTTTTACAGTAGGCGATGCGCTAATATTAATTTAAATTGTCTATTCACTCGTTTCAGGCGGTAAATTCGTGAAACTTAACGAATAAGTTTAAAGATAAGACAATTATGACTTTTTATTGCGGTACAAATTATGTTTAAGAGTAACCACGTGTGTGTGAACATCTTGTTAGTCATTTTAAATTTTGTATTAAGTTGTGCTTTGAGAATAATGCCTTTAAATATATACCTAGCCTATTCTTTTGAACATCAGCAGGGATTTAATGGTAATCGCTAATTAGATTTGGGATCAGCCTTAATTTTACGATGAAAACCGACTTCAACTGGGACTTAATATAATAATAAAAGTCCACAGTTTAATTAATTTTATAGTCTAAATATTTCTTTTAGAGGTTTATCAATTTACTAGCTTCTGCCAACGGCTTCGCCCACGTGGATGTCGAAAAATTCACCATTTCAACCCCCCATTTCACCTTTTTAGGAATGGAATTTCAAAAAACTCTTTCTTAGTGGATACTTACTCTTCACAAAGAACACACCCTCTAAATTTCATGTCTCTAGGACCAGTGGTTTAGGCTGTGCGTTGATATATCAGTCAGTCAGTCAGTCACTCAGGACCTTGAAATTTATATGTATAGATTATTACTGAAGTAATAATCTATACATATATATATATATAGGTATATAGGTAGGTAGGTACATAGGTAGGTATTTATTAAACACCATTGATAAATTATTGTAATTCTGTAATAAGGTTTGTACAAACATTTTTACACGTCAGTCATATTTTTTAAATTATATGATGTCGACATTTCCAATCTGATTACTCTGAGAAGAAAGGCCAAAACAAACTCAGAGGTCTCTATCTCTTTAAAGTCCAGACAATAATTTTGGTCAGATCATGTGAAAGAAAATCAACAAGTTAGGAAAGAACCACATAACTAAGTGGACTTGTCCAGTCAGTGCACGCATTTGGCTGTAATTGATTAATTTCGACGATTCTACGGATTCGACGAACA
Source organism: Aporophyla lueneburgensis (assembly GCA_932294355.1). Classification (NCBI taxonomy): domain Eukaryota; kingdom Metazoa; phylum Arthropoda; class Insecta; order Lepidoptera; family Noctuidae; genus Aporophyla; species Aporophyla lueneburgensis. The sequence continues at coordinate 22,994,167 of OW028745.1, read as the reverse complement.
ATATCAAAGAAAAGATATTTGAGTAGCATTAGAATACGAGATAAGCGCTTGTCCCAGAGTATTTTTTACTGTAAGTTCTTACAAAGTATTGATAAAATATAATAGAATATTGTTTATTATTGCTAAGAGCAAAAGTTCCGGTTTAGTCTAAAACTCACTCTAAAATTACCGCTAAGCCCACTCTGTGATGTTTTTGATTACTAAGTAAACATTTAAAAGGTTACATTAAAAAAACTTTTACTAAAACTCAATATTATCTAAAAAACAATTCCTGAATACTTTAAAGACCATACAACAACGCATTACTTACGTTTGAAAGAACATAAAAAGGTTCATAGTACAAAAATAACACAATTAATCCGGCTCCAATTCCTTTATTATTATAAGTTTAAAATGTAGCTGAATATTTGGGGGTTGGGCCACAAAGGAAAGTCTTCTTCCGAATGAATGACTTTTGTATAACGACTGTGGTCTAAATTAGGAGATTAGCGTATTTTTTGTATAGAGAAAAGTATTTTGTGATATGTATGCACACACCTTTTAAAGTTGTCTACGTGAAAGTATATAAACATAAAATAGTCTACAACGAACTTTTTACATGGAAATATATTTTTTGCGTCAGCATGTTTTGATAATAAAGAAGAATTGGTATTATAATAAACTAGCAGTTGGCCCGCGACTTCGTCCGCGTGACTCACAGGAACTGTGCTTTTTTCGGGATAAAATATAGCCTATGTTACTTGGTGATAATGTAGCTTTCTATACGTGAAAAAAATTAATAAATCAGTTTAGTAGTTTTCGAGTTTACCCATTACAAACATACATCCAAAAAATCAAATTTTTCCTCTTTATTATATTACATGAGCCGCGCGGGTACCTTTCCCTTATCATAGACCTAAATTCCCCTCCCGCATCCACACCCCCGCCTTGGTGACGCCTACTTCACTTGTTGCCACGGGCCGCGGAGCGCAGAAATAGTATTATATTGATTTCGCCATAACTTTCAAACCAAAAAGGTCCAATTTTAATGAATTCAAGACTAAGTACTACCTACATAAACAGTACTTTGTGAAAAATAGTTTATTTTGATAAGGAATACTGACGTGTAAAATAAATGCGTTTAAATGAAGTCCGAAAAAAATTAAAGATTTTTTAAATAAAAACCGGCCAAGTGCGAGTCGGACTCACGCACCGAGGGTTCCGTACAAACCTGTAGGTATTCTCGGTTTAAAAATATTTTTTTTTTAATTTTTATATTTCATTTGATTGAATGTAAGGTAAATTGCGGTTTACGATTTATGACGTTTTAAAAAAAAAACTACTCACTCGATCTCGTTCAAACCAATTTTCGGTGGTAGTTTACATGGTAATGTACATCATATATTTTTTTTAGTTTTATCATTCTCTTATTTTAGAAGTTACGGGGGGGGGGGGACACACATTTTACCACTTTGGAAGTGTCTCTCGCGCAAACTATTCAGTTTAGAAAAAAATGATATTAGAAACCTCATTACCATTTTTGAAGACCTATTCATAGATACCCCGCACGTATGGGTTTGATGAAAAAAACATTTTTGAGTTTCAGTTCTATGTATGGGGAACCCCAAAATTTACTGTTTTTTTTTCTATTTTAGTGTGAAAATCTTAATGCGGTTTACAGAATACATCTATTTACCAAGTTTCAACAGCGTAGCTCTTATAGTTTCGGAGAAAACTATAAGAGCTACGCTGTGACATACGGACGGACGGACAGACAGACAGACAGACAGACAGACGGACAGACAGACATGACGAATCTATAAGGGTTCTGTTTTTTGCCATTTGGCAACGGAACCCTAAAAATTGGTTGTTGTTCTTAACTCGAAATAGATAGGTATAATGTGTCGCGGACTTTTTTGTATATATTTTTAAGGTCTTTAATTAATTAGAACATTTTATGGTTCTATATTTTATAGTTTAGGCGGCGTACGCCAAATAAGGAACTTTTTCGGATGATTTTTACACCTTTGGTCCGAAAAACTCAAATATATTACGGAAAGTATAGCTTATATTTCTTGCAGATAAGTAGCTTTCTAATGGTGAAAGAATTTCTAAAATTGGTTCAGTAGTTTTTGAGTATATCCATCACAAACAAACAAACAAAAATACAAATTTTTCCTCTTTATAATATTAGTGTAGATAAATCCAATTGTTGATCGTCAGAAAGTCGAAAATCTGTTTTATATGAGCAACGAACGACCAGTTGTTGTAGCAATCCTTGAAGGAGGCCTATGTCCAGCGATGGAGGATAGTCGGCGGAAGCGATATTGATGATGATTAACCTAAAAAAAAAATAAGAATACTTACATCCAAATTTAACAGCATATTTTATTGCCCGTAAAATAACAACAGGTAATATTTAAACATACTACAAACATCCGGTAAACTTTTTAAAAGATTTTAGATATTTTCTTAACTCTTTATCGGTTAAAGATCTTCAAGAAAGTCAAGTGAATCGGACTCACTGTGCGTGTATAACCAAATGTAAGTACAAGAACGTGCACGAAACATTTGGGGTATATAAGGCTCACAGCTGGTGGCGTTTTGTTTTATCCCCCCATGAGAATAAGGTATGAGTTAATGTATTACCACCAAGTACTAACCCATAAGTATGGATAATCCACTGTATTTAATTTATTTGGTAAAATAAATGTAAAACTAGTCCGCTTCTAACTTGGACCACAACAGACAAGGGCACATAACAATGCATCCCTGTTTCGCACGTGAGTTCATCGCATCGATCAAAATGATTTATTTGCATCCGATGAGGGTCAAACTTTGAGCCCTTATTACATTAATACTATTATTGAGATTCTTTTCTGAAGATTGATCTGTTAAAGCAGCGGTATTGTTGGATGTATTTATTTTTCCTTTCGCCTCTCTGTACCTGCTCTCAGGTTTAATGTCTAAGTGTTTATTGTCCATGGACTTTCTTGCGAGTTCTTCCCCATAGGAACTTACTACGCTTTGGAAAGGGCAAATAGCTTTATCTTTCTAACTCACCGCCCCTTCACAATTCAAAAGTGCCTGTAATTGGTTTATTTGAATTAAATGCTTCGAGTCTGAGTTTAATAAAATTATACCTCAGTGTGATTAAATGTACTAACACATACTTTTTCTCATCTTTTCCGAAGTATTTTACTAACATATTTTTTTCAAAATAGGTTTATAAATATGCTAAAGGGTGTGAATTGCCTGAATTAGGTAGTAGTGAGCTGGACACATCACTAGCAAATCAGATGGCCGATGGGGCTGAAATGTTCTGGAGTAGCGACCGCCTACCGGGAGAGAGAGCCTTGGGAGGGCTCTCACAAAGTACCCGCTGGATGCTAGAAGAATAGAACCGGTCGAAGTAACACCAATGCGTGAGTGTTTGGTGACACCAATGCTCAATATTGAACGTTTTTCGTCTGAAATGAGGATGTCTAAAAATAATACAAAAAAGTTTTTTTTTTTTTATTAATATCTTAGGACAACCAACACAACGTTATCTCATCCCAAACTAGGCAGAGCCTGTACTATGGTAACCAGACAACTGATAAACATACTTATATACTTCTAAATACATACATATTATAGATAAATTACACCCAGACACAGAACAAATGATCGTGCTCATCACATAAAGATTTGTCCTGGGTGGGAATCGAACCCACGACCTCAGTCTTAGCAGTCAGGGTCACTAACCACTAGACTAACAGGCCACAAACTAACAAGTCGTGTTGTCTCGTTCTGTAACAATGCAACCAATGCTTTGTTTCAAGTTTAAATGTAATTTTTACCTCTAAATTTAATAAGAAGAAGATGTAAACAAAGTTTAATTATAATTAATGTTACGTTGGCAAAAAAGTATATTCGTATTTTATAAGTAGTGTAATCTCTTTAGCCGTACTGCTTGTATCTGGCTGGTTTTGATGCTGTTATAGAAAATAGAAATAAAAAGTGAAAATTGTCTCCCGCAATTTTTCATAATAATTTCTCTCTGCCAAAATTAGAGAACCTAATGCAGAAATTTGCCTCATTTCTCTCGAAGTTTTGTAACAGAAAAGTGAAAAGTGCGACATAAGTCGACGCGAAAAAAATGTGTGACGTCTATGAACATAACGCAGTGTCAGTAAGAGTACCAAAAAATGGTTCAAGAGATATACTTTTCATCATTCTCATGCCCTTATCACCTTTTTTAGGGTTCCGTTGCCAAATGGCAAAAACGGAACCCTTATAGATTCGTCATGTCTGTCTGTCTGTCTGTCCGTCCGTATGTCACAGCCACTTTTTTCCGAAACTATAAGAGCTATGCTGTTGAAACTTGGTAAGTAGATGTATTCTGTGAACCGCATTAAGATTTTCACACTAAAATAGAAAAAAAACAATAAATTTTGGGGTTCCCCATACATAGAACTGAAACTTAATATTTTTTTTATTTTTATCAAACCCATAAGTGTGGGGTATCTATGAATAGGTCTTTAAAAATGGTAATGAGGTTCCTATTATCATTTTTTTCTAAACTGAATAGTTTGCGCGAGAGACACTTCCAAAGTGGTAAAATGTGTTCCCCCCCCCCCCCCCCGTAACTTCTAAAATAAGGGAATGATAAAACTAAAAAAAATGTATGATATACATTACCATGTAAACTACCACCGAAAATTGGTTTGAACGAGATCGAGTGAGTAGTTTTTTTTTAAAACGTCATAAATCGTAAACCGCAATTTACCTTATATTCAATCAACTGAAGTATAAAAATTAAAAAAATAACATTTAATTTCATAAACACAAGCCTTATGCATAAACCGTGAATACTTACAGGTTTGTACGGAACCCTCGGTGTGCGACTCCGACTCGCACTTGGGCGGGTTTTTTTAGAGGTTAGCGCAACATGTATTCTTCTTCGACACCTTGTCTATTAGTCGTCATCTCGGTAGTTAACCCCTATCAAGCCTTACCATCATTCACACAGTCCATCCATCGTTTCTTTGGTCTGCCTCTACTTTTATAGCCATCGACATTCATACGCAAAACTTTTCCCGCGACATTTTCCTCGTTTCTCCATATCACATGACCATAGTACGACAACCAATTTCCACACAAGTTTTCCGTCCGTGTTTTCCGTAATTTGGGGGGCTTTGCCATAATCGCCACGCTTGGCAGGTGGGTTGGCGATCGCAGTATGGTGGTAAAATGCATAGCACGACACCCACGGGAAGAAATGGGGTGGTGTTATTCTTTACGTCCGGCACCACACGGTACCAGAGAGCCGGTACAAGAAATGTACTTTTAATTTCTTAAAATGAAAAAAACATTATTGAGACACCCTTTATAAACTTTCAAGACATTGTGAATGATCTGAGATTGTACTATTTTTGATGAATGGAATATTGCATTAATTTAAGAGCGGAACACCGTGTGATAACAGACGTAAAGAATATCACCATCCCATTTCTTCCCAGGATGCCGTGAGAGGCGACTTAGGGACTAACTAGAGAAAGGGCAGTAGCGTTCTCTATACATTTTTTTCACGAAACTGCGATCGCCAACCCACCTGCTAAGCGTGGCGATTATGGCAAACCTCCCCAAATTGGGGCAGGCCTATGTCCAGCAGTGGACGTCTTTCGGTTGAACTGATGATGATGATTAAATTAATATTGGTAGTTTGTGGGTGGTACAGACGCCACCAGGTCAAGCTACCCGAAACTGTCAATTTTTCCCAATGAACCTTGAACCTAATGCTCTAGAAATAAAGTCGAAAATCTATCAAAGAAATCTGACAGATTGTAGTAGCTTGATGTGTTGGCGTCTGTACATTTTGCCATACAAACTGGTTCCATGAAAATAAATGTAGTAAAATACTTTTAACCTTACACGTGCCTATCCAATAAGGGATTATATTAAGCTCCGTATGTATCCACAGGAGTTTTAGTGGAACACGTGTAAAAACGTAATACATTTTATAAGTATTTTTGTTGGACGATAGTTTGAAATAGATACCTACCTTCTGATCAAACATAGTACTATGTTGGTTAACATGGCTCAATTTTTAAGCAGTTAAATATTACACAAGTGTCTTTTCGTGATACTAAGACACTTAGTTGGTTGTTTTAAAACAACATTAAAAAAATAAAAAGAAACAAATAACACTTTATATTAAATAGAAAAAATGTATGAAGCAAATAATAAAATTATGAATATTTAATTATTAATAATAAACACATAATCAGCTGACCTACTCTTCACAATTCAACTTTTCAGTCTTATACAAGTCTACTTTTCAGTCGTCAGATAAAGAAAATGATTTGACGGCTTAAAAATCAACCCAAAAGACATCAATCTGAATAAGCTTATAGCAGAGTTACTTTGAAAAATGACGACGCCATATACACAACATATAGTTATATATTAAGCAATAACATCTTACCTTACAAATAAATACCATTATTAAAGTTGCCGTTCGGTAGGTCAAAAAAACAGCTGTTTACAAAATGTATTTGAAAGTATCTAAAGCTCTTATATAAAAAAATGTATGTGTCTGTTATATATGTATATGTTTGTCTGTTTATTCCGGCTTATCTCCAAAACGGCTCCACCGACTTTTACGAGACTTTCACTAGCAGATAGTAGATGTTGTAAGTTTTACTTTTTGTCCTGGTAACACGTTCCTGTGGGATAATTTCCGACATCCACGCGGGTGAAGTCAAGGGCACAGCTAGTAAAAATATTATCCGAGTAAGCTGTGGTAATTAACGGAAAGTATATATTAAAATAGGATGCATTGCGGCGATAAAATGTAATCATAACAAGCGACGCGACTCACAATGCAGTCAGCTTGTCTTAATTATTCAGTTTTTATTAAATATTATTGTTTCTTTACTAACAGTGAGGGACAATAAAATAAAATCAAATATTTTTAATTGAAATCACAAGTGGTTATGTGTGTAAATAAAGCAGAAATACATTAAATTTAAAAATTGTTTTGCATGATCAGTTTTCTTCATTAAAGTTGCCCAATAAACTAGTATCTACTAAACCTCTGTGTTTTTGAAAGGCTCCGAAAAAGAACTGAAACGAAAGCAAGTTTGTTTACAACTAGCTTCTGCTGGCAAATTCGGCGTAACATTTCTTGCTTTAACATCGAATATAGCATCGCACCGTATTTTTTCTTTTTTCTCGGCGCTTTAAAGTCGTATCGTGATGAATTCTAAAGAAATGAGCGAAAATGCAAAAAGATTTTTTTAATCCCACTGATACTACCAGAGCTGTGCAAATAAAAAAAAATCATCTTTAACACATTAGAACATTTCAGTGTAAGTATTTTGACAAATTATGCATAGTTTCTTAGAAAAACATATCAGATTCATTCATCACCATCACTTCAGCCGAAAGACGTCCTGACACGATTGCCAGACATTGTCCTCCCCTAAGGTCCACCACTTCGACCAGTTTTATGCTTCCCGCATCTTGCGGCCTTCACAAGTCTACCTTGTGGGAGGCCTTCCAACTCTTCATCTTCCGGTACCTGGTCGCCACTCGAAAACATTTCAGCCCCATTAGCCATCTGTTCCGCGACCAATGTGCCCTGCCGACAGCCACTTCAGTTTGGCATTTTTTCGGACTATTTCGGTCGCCTTTGATTGCCTGCGGATCACTTCATTTCTGATTCAGCCTCATCACCGCTCATGTAAAACACAGATGCCCCTAATAACTTAGTTTTGCACACCGGTCTGTAAACAATCAATAGCGAATTGCTATCATACACATTTTGATAAAAAATTTCAAAGCAAGACAACTCGAAACACGGATACCTATTTTTTTAAATCCCTTCCCGCCTGTGTGTACATCCACGTACAATGGACCATACAAAGTTTAATCCTAGCGACATTCAGCTTACGTGTGTGATACTATTGTACGCAACTGTACTGGGGCATGTATAGAAACACTTCTTATTATGTGATTCGTGAATCCTTTGGCCATTCACAATGTTAGCGTTGAATTTAATTGTGAATATCGAATTTCATTTTGATTGAAATCTTGTTGTAAAGTGGAATAAAAATAGAGAATAAAACTAACTCGGTTATAGAACTGAATCCATGCAATATTATAAAGTCAATTAGACACAGCTATTAAAAGCGATTCATGATTTTAAGAACTATCTATCTAGTGAAGGGGGAAATTACGGCCAAGTGGATGCATTAAGTACTAGGTATGTACCTTTTTCTATCGTGAAGCACCGTTGCTGTATTGCAGGTGAAGAGTGAAGGATAGAGTGCAAATGTCATTTCATTACAGATTAATGTAACATCAATTCATTCCAATCTTGAAAATTATAATGCTCTTCTTCGATGCTTTGGTGTTGCATATATCCATAGGTAGGGGTACTATGTAACATCAGGTATTCATCCCACTTGATTGCCATCTAAAAAACATAAAATAGGGTAAAAAAAATTTTTTGCCGAACCCTTTCAAATATAGTAGGTCCACCAAATCAATAAACTCCACTAGTAAATCCACAACAAATGCCATCAAATCTGCCAGTTCAATTTCAAAATACCAAGCAATATCTGCCACAACATTTTACAAATACAAATATTTGTGAAATACCGTTGCACGACCATCGCAAATACCGCAAACGAATCGTCGGCTGGCCCAGAGAAGGCTATACGTTCACTGTGACGCAACGATAGACATTGCCCATTCGGGGCATAATTTAATGCTGCAGACGTTTTGAGTTATTGAATGAATGATGCTAAGATATGGGTGGTAGTTAGGCTTTGAATGAATGAACTAGAATTCAGGGGAGGGACGCTAGTAGTTGCTTATGTTCTGCAGTGGATTGTTTTAGACAAAGATGATACTTATATTGCTTAAAAACAACACCATGTTTTATTTCGTTAATTGTAGCTAGGTGAAGCAAATTTTGACGAAAATCCATTGATCAGAATAGTAATAATTAAAGTGGATCGTAATAGAATTATAAACGTAAAGTTTGTATGCTTACATATTTGTTAGTCAATCCTGCAAAAGCATCTGAATAGATTTAAATGAAATTTGGCACACATATCCACACTAATATTATAAATGAAAAAGTAACTCTGTCTGCCTCACTTTCCTGCTAAAACTACTGAACCGACTTAAATGAAATTTGATACACAGATAGTTTAGAGCCTGAGAAAGACATAAGCTACTTTTTATCCCGGTAGTATGTTCCCGCGGGATAAGTTCCGACCTCCACGCGGGCGAAACCGCTGGCAAAAGCTAGTAGTTTATAACGTAGATTAACATTTAAGACACTATCTAGACACGCGGCAGCGTGTCAAGCCAAGTTCAAGTAACAGAACTGGCGAGCAGCACCGTGTGTAATATTACACGAACCATTTGGAGCCACTTTTGACCCCCTCATTACTCAAAAACTGTTTCACATAAACGTGTCAAATTTGGCTCATATAGTGAAACTTGCAAGATACATATGTGCTCCAAATTTCATAAACATATCTCAAACGGTTATTTAGATATTAACGTCCAAAAATCGACATTTTTATCACTGACTGACTGATCAAAACTCTAACCCAATTCCAGATGACCTAGAAAGTTCAAATTTGGCATGCAGATAGGTAATTAGGTGAATACAAAGGAATAAATCAGAAACTGGTAAATTTTTATCATTTTATTATAATTTTTCATTTAACTGATTCTATTAGGAACACTTATAACAAAAACCATTTGGTATTAATTTTGTTATAAATTTGCTACAAATAAGTACCTACTAATAATTTATGTACAAAAAGTAATGATATCCCATCAAAAACATAAATGTGAAATGAGAGCCAAGTTCAATATTATGATATATGCTTTGGTTGTTGACTTCAACGACAAAAGAAGTGAGATCTAAATTGCTGTCAAGTTCAATGGTCAGTCCTGACTTGGCTAGTTTTCATATATGAATTATATTATAGCCTTCAAGTTTTAAACCTGTTACTTGTCGGTATTTTATTATTACGTAAATTTGGCTTGCTGGTAGAAACTAGCCATCGAACATAATAATTCGTATATGAGAACTAGCCAAGTCAGGACTGACCATTGAACTTGACACCAATTTAGATCTCACTTCTTTTGTCGTTGAAGTCAACAACCAAAGCATATATCATAATATTGAACTTGGCTCTCATTTCACATTTATGTTTTTGATGGGTTGAATCTTTCCGTGGGTTATCCCACGGAACGGACGGTTATTCGGAAAGGTGGGTTATTTTCTGACCCCACATGGGCCGAAGTTGCTGAAAAACGTTAGTACAAATAAGGATCACAGTCCATGCATTTACGAAAGCAAAGAGTGAGCCACGGCATATCACAATAAGACTGCAGTTTTAAGAGAACGCTAACATAAGAACCATACCATTGAACATATGATAATAAATGTCGACGTATCGCAATAGTTAGATCTCACTATTATTGCAAAATAATATGAAAACAAGGAAAACAGAACTATAATCAATCCCATCAAAATCTTCAGGGGAATAAATAAACATTGAGATGCAATAAATAACACACGCACACCTTTCCTTACACGCGATATTATACTATTTATCATATAAAATATATTATAAGGAAAACGATATACGTTTTTAAGGATTCATGGGGTATTACAGTGGTTGGGATCATAATATTACTTTGTTAGAAAATAAAAATAAATATTACAATTTTGGTTTTTCTAGCAATCTCTCAAAATGATGGCTCACGAAAGGAGAGTTTAGTTGTCTGTTGCACTATAGCCGGATAAGGTACGGTGAAGACAACTGTATTAGATAATAAACATAAAAATTACAAAATAGATTACGAGTAGTGGTTTATTCAAGGGAGATATGAATTATATTAGTTCAAGATAAAAAAGGAATATCAATTAGTAGAAGTGATTAGTTCAATCGTTATGTATGAAATTAAAAAAAGCAGTATAATCCTTCGTGTTTGTGAAAGTAAGCAACAATGGACTCAATTATCACTACTTGTTGCAAATTAATATAATATTGAAGTAAATTGTATAGAAACTATGACACCAATCGTTTTTTGACAGATAAGAATAATTATACGTATTGAAGGTAAAGTAGATACTTTTACCTGATGACTGGCTCTTTTCCTACCAAAAAGATTTAAACATATAATAAGATTATAACTGTAATACGAGACCAAACAATGCACTGCCTGCCAGGGTCGCGAGATAGTTCGAAAGAGAAGAGATACCGTAACCCTGGTACATGGGCAACTCAAAGAACACGGGTGGGTTTTAGTCAGTAAAAGTCTGACACACCCTCTCGCTCCGGCCAGAGCGTGAGAAGTCATTTGATGATTTCCCATCCAAAAAAATAAAAAACAATGCACCGAACTCTTATGATCTATTTGTAACACCTCATTGTTTCTCAGTAGGCTTAACAAGTTACACCCAAGTGCCAAGCCACCTCACTGCTCCATTTATTAGAGTATCTTCTGCTACGCATTGTATGGGCACTCATTCGATTTCCACTTGTTGAAGATTACAGGAATTACATTTCCAGTTTGAAATTACAGTCTGCGATGAGAATATCCTTAAAAATAGTTTCCGGATATAAATTAGGTACGAGTATCGTTTCCAATTTTTAAAGCGCCCTTCTGCAATTTCGGATTGCCAGAAGGTCTGTGTAGCGCCACCCGCGAGAGGCTTACATCGAGTAGTGGACTACGCTTTGCTAATTAGAATTTTGTTTTGTGGTCGAAACAGTTACGAAACTGTAAAATTTGTTTGGTCTTAGTTGGTGAAACGAGGGGCTAAAAAATATATATTATATTTTGAGTACACCAAAATATCAATTCTGGGGACTATTCGTTTTCTACTATTAATTAAATTCGGTTGCCAAATAGAAGCAAAAGGAGTGGGGCTGCTTCTGAAAGTCTTCGAAATATAAAAATAAAATCTTTTTCCATCATTCTTTTCTTAAAAAGTTAACAGACAATATAAAATCTAACACTAAAATGTTTACTATATACGAGTGTAGGAAGGCATGTGAAAATTCGTCCACAACGTTGTCAATGGCAAAAATGCAAAAAAGGCTGGTAGCTTTGCCACGTTGGATGGCAATTTGAATCCTTTGACCAGTTCAAAATTGTCTTCGCTATTGAATTGATCACAGACGCACTAAAAGCGTTCCAAACCCGGTACCCAAGACCCCTGGTCTATCAGTACGAAATCTACTTCAAAAAGACCAACCAAAATTCAAGGCTACTTTCATCTGCAGACAGAGTGGACGCATCATCACCATAAATATGCGTTATCACCGCAGCCGGGTCGATGTGGCCCCACGGATATTTCGATTTATGGGAATTAGGGACATCGTTCTGTTCAGATTATTTATGTCGCACTCGCTCGAACCTGTATCTGCGTCAGTTTATTTGGACAGTTTTTCGAATGTATTATGTAACAGTATTGCAGTAGGCGACGAGATACGGGAGTTATGTAGTCTTGAATTAATTGATGGAGTAAAAATGGGTCTCGGTTATACTACAATTTGATTGATCAGCTACGATTTAAAGACCACTGATGAACTGCGACTTGGAAAAATATTGTAGGAATGTATTCTTAAACTAGCTGACCCAGCGAACTTCGTACCGCCCTACCAAGCTCCTACCAAGCTATGCCAACCTGGTACTTCGAAGACATAAAGCGTTTTCTAGCTACCACACACCCATGTTAGGTGAGCTCCTACCAAGTTATGATAACCTGGTACTTCGAAGACATATTAATAAGGAACTTTTTGGATGATTTTTTACACCTTGGGTCCGAAGAACCCAAATATCTTACGGACCCCTATTTTTTCTAAAATAAATATAGCCTATGTTACTTGCAGATAACGCAGCTTTCTAATGGTGAAAGAATTTTTAAAATCAGTCCAGTAGTTTTTTGAGTTTATCCATTACAAGCGAACAGAAATACAATTTTTTCCTCTTTATAATATTAGTATAGAAAAGCAAATTCGGACAGAAAACGAATCGATTGTAGAAAAGACTAGTAGATTGTAGTTAGCAGTCTAGTTGCCGGTGTTTCCGTCTGCGATCCAGGATCTAAAGCCTATGTCTTTACCTTGGTCTTACTCTATCTGTATGATTTGATGATTTGAATAATTTTCAAATCGTAGAAGTGATATTAAATTTTCCACATTGATTGACATGTTTATCTTGAATGTCTTTTTGCCACTTCATTATCATCTGTCTAGTCTTTTCCCAACCCAGTTGGGTCGGCTTTCTGGCCTTGGTCACCATTCGGTAAATTCTTTACTATATTGGCCATCTCTTCGTCAACAGCACTGCGGATGTGAATGCAGCTCCACGTTGACTTTTAACTTTATATGTTAATCTGTGTCTGTAGCATAATATCACTAGCAATTAGGTCAAATTATTACTAAACTTCCTGTCTGAAATAAAAGTTTTCCATTCTATTCTATTTTCATACATTGTGGTGTCTTACGACTTCCACGCGATCGAAGTCGCAGACAAAATAAAAGATAGTATGAACGTTAGTGACTCATACGTTTACTCGTCATGAAAGATAAATGATTTATCTTAACAACACATTCCGGAAAAAGCAACTGTGATGTACTTAATACCGCCATTCAAAAAAACGGACGAGTTGGGACTGGGGATGAGTTGGGACGAAGCCGTCATTTTTATTTTGTGATAGGTAAGTAACCAATTAGTACGTAATTCTACGTATAAGTGCTGCTGTGCTTTCTGAGAATTAATATTGCATTGATCCCTTTAACCAGGCTTTGTAGACAAATGGTTGGTTGGCTTGAAAATGCGACTTTGTAGAAGAATGGTTGGCTGTCTTGGAAATGCGACTTTGTAGAAAAATGGTTGGTTGGTTTCGAAATACGACTTTTCTTAGAAATCGTAAAATATATCTGCGGGTTTTTGTCAAGCACTGGATTTTTAGCGGTCGTTATTAAACCGAGGATTGGTAATTCAGCAGAGTACATCCCAGCGCGTCAAAACAATACACTATTTAATTTTCAACCGTCGACGTTACTGCCAGGATCGCGAGATTCATTCGAAAGAGTTACCGTGGCTCTAGCATATGGGCAACTGAAGGAGCACGGGTGGGTTTTAGTCAGTAAAAGTCGAACACACCCTCCCGCTCCGCCCAGAGCGGGAGAAATCATTTGATGACTTCCCATCCAAAAAAAAAACCATCGAAGTTAAGCATTGGATTGAAAATCTAGTGCTCAGATAAATGCCACCGCGATTTTATTACGTCACTGGGTACGTGGGCTTAAGGTAAAAAGGTTTGTGTTAAAATTTCTGAACCTTCCTATGATTTTTCTTTCATTCTGTATCACTCAATATTCGCAACGAAACCTTAATATTATAAACTAGCTTCTGCCCGCGACTTTGTCCGCGTCAAATTTTTGCTCCCCTGACCCTTCCCGTCGCATTGATTTTCCTGCTAGTTTTCGTCCATTTTTCGTTGCTGATCGCTCCTTTTGAGTTATAGTGAGTCAACCTTAAAAGATAGACATATGTTCTCGCGGATTTTTTTTTAGAACTTTTTAAAAGGAACAATTCCGTTTTACATAATTTTTGCGTTACTTTAACCGTTTACGCAGCGCACGCAACGGAAACTCTCAAAAGGAATAAATTTTCCCCGTTTTTGCAACATTTTTCATTACTGCTCCGCTTCTCTTAGGTGTAGCGTGATGTTATATAGTCTATAGCCTTTCTCGATAAATAGGCTATTCAACACAAAAAGATTTTTTTCAGTTCGGACTAGTAGTTCCTGAGATTAGTGCGTTCAATCAAACAAACAAACAAACTCTTCAGCTTTATAATATTATAAGTATAGCTAGGTATAATGTTGATGTCCTCTGTTGTGGAAGTTTCTGGATTGAGTTGATGAAGTATTTAGAGTTATTCTGTAGGTACCTGAAGAAGATCTCAAATATATTGTTTTACGTAAAATAAAAACATACTTGCATAAATTACGGTACTCGTTGGCCTAGTTTTACACTGCGTCGGTGAATTAACTGTTTTAAGGTTAATCCTATTTCGCGTTCTATCACTAGTTTGTAGACCTTAAACAAATATTGTAAATGTATGTGTAATTAAAAAACTAGTTTGCTACAAGTTAATTTACTCTCGGTAAATTTTAATTACGTTTGGTCCTATCCTGTGCATTTGTTGGGAAAACTTGTAATTTAAAAGAAGGAGTATTTAAAAGACAGGCATCATTAATTTTTACATTTGTGATGATAGGTCATGAACTAATCCAAAACTGCCTGGGTTTTCAGGGTAGGAGGTCAGTCCTGCCTGGGCGGAGCACCGCCGCGTCATCGTGGAGGCGATCGGCGGCGGTGATCTCTTGTGTCCGGCCCTGGTGTAGACCATGGTATGGAGTGAAAGTGCAGAGACCCCGGGCGTCAGGAGTCCATAGTGGACTCCTGGCCACCGTAGGCATGGGCTTGTGGACGGCGAGTAATGGGAAGCTCGCCGCCTGATAAGGAACAGACCCGGCGACCCGGATGGATGCCTGCCAGGGTCGCAGATTTGTTCGAAAGAGTTACCGTGGCCCTGGCATAGGCAACTGTAAAAAACGGGTGGGGTTTAGTCAATAAAAGTCTTACACGCCCTCCCGCTCCGCAGATAATGTATGTTTAATGTGTAGCGGCATCTACACCGCCAAATAACATGCATAATATTTTTAAGTAACATAATAATGTCATGTTGTTGGCTTGCTCCGCGCTTTGGTGTTTACTATAAGTGCAGCAAGCATTTGTTTTATAAATAATTTAATAAAAAGTATCTTAAGGATATCATCTATACTAATATTATAAAGCTGAAAAGTTTGTTTGTTTGGTTGAACGCGGTTAAATCAGGAATTACTGGTCCGAATTGAAAAAAATCAAAATCAAAAGTCATTTATTCAAACTAGGCTGAGAATCAGCACTTTTTGAACGTCAAAGTTACATAAGACAGTCCCCAAAACGCCCGTCCTTCGACACTTCCTAGTGCTTTAGCTGGGAAGAAGAAGTGGCGGAACAAACTCCCCAGCAGCACAGCTGTCTGTTAAGTTAGAAAAACTTGATTCTATACAATATTGTGTTAGTAATTAATATTATAAAACAAAACATACATTATTCACCATATTATGTCAGCTAGTACACGCCAATATACGAACAAAACATTGAAAACGTAAACAGAACTTAAAACCAAATAAAGCCTCCAGGCATAAAGGGCGTGCCCGCATGTAAACGGGCACGCCCTTTATGCCTTTTATTCAACGATGCAAAATGATACATATACATAGATTGTTGCATATATATAGCTAAGTTGAAGTTACAATAGTTAAACTAGGACCTCCGAAGTAAAATAAAATAACAGTTAATACAAATAAAAATAACAAAAACCATGTTCAGCAAGACGACCAGTCACCACAAGCAGCACCCGTTCACGAGCATAACGCAAAGGTCAGCCACTACCCCCCTCGCCATATTTGAGGGTAGGTGGTAACCCGACCCCCGATGCTACCGCAAGCAGTGACACCTAAGGGAGCATGACGAACTTGCTGTCGGTTGGTCAGGCAAGAATATTATGAACAGCTGACGAGGTCGCTAGCTAACTACATGTTGCAATGCAACTCATTTAAAATCATTGTAATGAGTAGATTATATCCACAATAAATGAAATTAAAAGAAAATAAAAATAAACTAACAAAATCAGTAAAAGAATAAAATTTAAAAAATCAATTATATGAACTACCCATATAAACTGTCAGTAGGAAAGCTAATTCCTGAGTTAATCACAGCGACCAACTATTCTTATCGTTTAAGTAGTCGTTGATAGAATAATATGCCTTTGAACAAAGGCTGGATTTTACTTTAGCTTTAAACTCATTAAACTGCAAATCTAGCAAAGCAGAGGGAAGCTTGTTATAAAAGGTAATACCAAGACCAACCTGCCGGGGTCGCGTGATTTTTCGAAAGAGATACCGTGACCCTGGCACATGGGCAACTGATGGAACACGGGTGGGTTTTAGTCAGTAAAAGTCTGACACGCCCTCCCGCTCCGCCCAGAGCGGGAGAAGTCATTTGATGATTTCCCATCCTGAAAAACCAAAAAAAAAAAAAAAAAAATACCAAGACCAACAAAAGAATTATGAAACTTATGAAGCCGATGAAAGGGAGCACGTAGTTTGTCCTTATTTCTAGTATTAATATTATGAATATCACTGTTTTTAGTGTACAAGTGTATATATTGCCTAATATATAAGATGTTGGCGAAGATGAATTGTGATGCCACCGTAAGAATACCAGTATCTTTAAACAAATCTCTCAGAGAAACACCTAGTTGGTAAATCGCTCGAACAGCTCGTTTTTGAAGAACAAAACTATTTTGAATGTCCGCGGCTTTGCCCCACAGCAGAATGCCGTAGGACATTATGCTATGAAAATAACTAAAATAGACTAATCGAGCTGTATCAACATCCGTGTACTGTCTAACTTTCCTTACTGCGTAGGCGGCCGAATTGAGCCTTCCCGCTAGGCTATATGTGATCCCCACTAAAGTTTGATGTCTACTGTTATGCCCAGAAAAACTGCCGAGTGTACAGTTTCAAGCACCTCATTATCTAAAACGACATTGGGTCCCGAATTCCTAACATTCGGTAAGGCGAACTTTATACATTTCGTTTTCTTAGCATTAAGAACTAGGTTATTTGCGGTAAACCAATCCGTAGCCATTGAGAGCGCACTATTCACGTCGTCAAAATCTTTTCTATTCCTGTCTACTTTAAAGATTAGTGAGGTATCATCAGCAAATAGTACAATGTCACAGATATTCTTTAAATAGAAAGGTAAGTCATTAATATACACTAAGAATAAAAATGGACCCAGTAATGAGACCCTTAAGGTACACCTAACTGAACTAGCAGCCCGGCAGATTTCACATTATTAACATCTACACATTGGTGCCCATTTTGCAAATAAGAACTTATGACATTGAGAACTTCGTTTTGAACACCGTAATGACGTAGTTTACGCAAAAGTGTGTCATAGTGAACGCAATCAAAAGCTTTGGAGAGATCACAGAAAACTCTGATAGCATTTTGCTAGTTCTCCCATGCGTTGAACATGTGTTTCAGCAGAGCAACACCCGCATCTGTTGTCGAACGACCTTTTGTAAAGCCATATTGCTCATCATGAAGGAGGCTATTTAAATTAAAATGATGAAAAAATATTTTTGTTGTTGGCTAACCTCAAGAAGGCTATCGGCTAACACTATAACATCACGCTACGATCAAAGGCAGCGGAGCAGCAACGAAAAATGGACAAAAACTAGCAGGCAATTCGATACGATGGGAAGGGTCAGGGCAGCAAAAGTTTGACACGTGTGAAGTCGCGGGCAAAATCTATCATAAATAAAGTTGGGGCAATCCGACGACGCTTTGAAGTTGCAAGGAGTCAGTACGCGTTGTGATCAATGGTCGTTCCTGCTTTATCCAAGGAATATATACCGAGCATAATCAGCTTACAATGTTCCCACTGTTGGGACACAGGCTTCCTTTTAGTAAAAGGAAGTGGGCCATAATCCACCACGCGGGCTCAGTGCTGGTTGGTAGATGTCACATGTCACATGTGCACATTGTGGTTTCCTCACGATGTTTTCCTTCACCGCTGGCGAAGGAAAACATCGTGAAAATTATTGATAAATTATTGGTTTGTAAATTATTGACCAGCAAAATATTAACGTGCAAAAGTGGCTATTAAGAACTACTTACATAAAAAGAAATTTCATTTCTTTTTGACGGCAGTGGTGATAAAATAATTTACCCACGGTACAGCGCCTGTCTGGGTTCGAACCTACGACCCTTTAAAGTGTGTTATCTCCATTAAAGATATAAGAAATACGGATCAC
The DNA here is from genome assembly GCA_932294355.1 of Aporophyla lueneburgensis. Taxonomy (NCBI): domain Eukaryota; kingdom Metazoa; phylum Arthropoda; class Insecta; order Lepidoptera; family Noctuidae; genus Aporophyla; species Aporophyla lueneburgensis. The sequence continues at coordinate 22,975,210 of OW028745.1, read as the reverse complement.
TCGAATTTTTAACGTCTCAATCACTTTTACATTCGATCCCCGACGTGTGCGCACCCTTAGATCCGCATAAAAATCAAATAAAAACTATATTTTTGATTCACAATGCACCTTTATTAATAATCCGATATACCCACCATTAAAGTGTATATGGAACATTTATTAAACTTCACCAAAGCTTCATATTATATTACTTTAGTCTAAACATTGCAGACAATAAAACTCCATGGGAGATTTTTTCTCATAATAATCTCTTTATCAAAAGAACCATAACACCGTGACGTTCTTTTGTGAAATTAAACAATCTATAACCGACCTTATAGTATAGTAGTAAAGTGCTTAATTGCTACTAAGATTGGTTCGACATTAACATAATTTCATAACTAGGGGTGAACAGATTTCTAATAACATATTTTGATTTTTTTACTTTCCCCTCTTTGAAAAGATATTTCGCAGTAATGGGTGGGATAAGACCCGTCTGATTATGACCGCGACTTTTGTTCGGTACCCCATTGTGACAGCGTGATGTTTGAGAGTGGTCGTTAATACGGTTGAGAAGTTTCCGGTTACTATGGGGTGTCTTGAAATAAAGCTTGTATTTGGGCTATTATAGTCTGGTCGAAGGTCAAAATAAGTGTATGCAAGAACACTTATATGGAGCTGTACGTATGTATTTGTGTGGAATTGTATTTATGTACAGAAATGAATTAACACAATAAGATCAACAGTAAATTGTCAAGATTTGTATTTTGCATAGTTTATCATACAATCTATTCAAATAAATAAAATTCTGTTTTAAATTCTGTCTGTTTTTTCTGACTAACCTCCGAAATGGCTGGACTAATTTTGATGGAAGTATCAGTGACATACAGTTGATATTATAAATAGTAACACAGGCTTTTTGTCTTGGTAGCACGTATTCAGATACGTGAGACCAGAAAAAAAATCGTGTGTAAATTAGCTGTGCTTGCGGCTTTGTTTATGTGAATGTCAGCATCCACATACACCATCCAAATACATTTCTGTCTGGGCAAAACATAGAGGATCAACCTATTTGTACCACCTCACACTCTATTGTAATTTAACCAATGTTCCCAAATAAAGCATTCTGATTCTGAATAAAATTCGGTTCAAAAGAACTTAGTTAACTATCAGATGAATAAAGACGATTTGTTATGATCATGATGAAACGCCCGCTATATGAATCGATGTGGACCATCAGATCGATCAATTATCTCCATGAGACCAACATTATAATCACAGGAAAAAATCAGCCGTCCCATACATTTCATTCAAGTATTATAGGTATTGAAGTTTTGTATAGAAGGAAAGAAAATATATTTATTTGCGGTTAACATGACGCAAGGAAACCCAAGCACAAAAAAGCTGCGGGAAAAATGCGTCACATCCACGCAAAACGGCCATCGCTCGGCATATGCAGCATACACTGTGACTCTATGCGAGACAGAACAACAACACTGGTTTTCAGCGACAGCCACTGACGTGATGGCGTCGACCGGTGCAGCAGACAAGGAGTAAAATAAAATCAAACAAATACTTATTGTTAAATGTTACAAATATATATTAAAGTGGCAACATTCTGTTCTGACTGGAACATGTCGCACGCTCCTGGGATAGTTGAAATTTTTCGCGATTACGATATCGGTCTCATAGACAAAGTTGTTCAGTTTGATGGTTCTTTAAATTTGGTAGTTCTTAAAAAACTAACCATGTAGTATCGTATAATGTAGCTTGTGTTGACAGAAAAAAAAAATACAGTGTGGAAATTGGGAATGACTTGTAGGTAGATACTTAATTAAATCGAAGTTCCCTGAAAGAAAGCTAGCCCCAACAAATAAGGTAAAATGAGGGAAAGGATAAAAGGGCTTCATAGGTAGAATCAAGAGGCAAAGTCATTGCTTTCAAGAGTCATTACGGGGCCCTTTCCCTTTTGTTGATTTTACAACACGAGGGGTATCACAGTGATAGGATTTTCTCAATATTTTGTCTATTTTTATTTCTCTATTAATTTGGTGTAAATAGTGACGATAAGGTGTGAGAAAAAAAGGGTCTTTGGGGTAAAATAATAAGAGCTGCAGGAGTGAATTCGTAGAGCATCCATTATTACATTGAGACCAGACCCCTCCATGCTTCGGAAAGCTCGTTTAGTTGTTTGTCCCGGCTGTCATTCATAGATCTCTAAAGGCTGGTTTACACAGTGCGAGCTAGCGTACGAGTTAGCCTTCCGAGTAGCTACACTGCAGTAACTCGCACTGTTTGGACGTAACTTGCGAGTAACTCGTACGTGCGAGTTGGTCGGTAGCTCGCATCCGAGTTACTTCAACATTTTTTGTTTTCACTCGCATGCTCGCCCGGCAGCAACTCGCACATAACAGCGGCTCGTGCGTCGCTCGCATCGTTTGGACGCGTTCGGCAGTCAGAATTTCGCCCATATGAGCCTATGTCCACATATTTAAAGCAGTAGTCATGATCCACGATCGCTAGGAGCACCAAGCTGTTAGTTCCTTTATAATTGTAGTATTCACTACCACAATTAGGGGGAGCTTGAATCACCACATGTTTGCCATCGATGGCTCCACAACATCCTGGAAAGTTCCATCTGTGGTGAAATCCTACTTGTATGTCTTCCCATTCCTTTCTGTTTGGTACCTGTAAAATATAATATTAATTTTGTATTCTAATTGCAGAAAAACAACACACCGGCGGATTTGGAAAATGCTGTTAGTCAAGACATGGATGATGAAAATACTGATAATAAAACGGGTGATAAAACGCTGGATAAACCTGATGACAGATCGATCTACTCCAGTGACAGCACATTGACAAAGAAAAAAAACCCGGGTAAAGCTAAAAAATCACATAATACTGCCCAAGAAATGAGCGGAATTACAGCAGCTATAAATGAGCTGAAACAACTAAACAATACTATAGAATCTTCCAACTCTTCTCAACATGAAGACGAGTATGATGTTGTTGGAAAACACGTCGCTATTCAATTAAGACAGCTCCCGTTACTGGATTTTTTAGATGCCAAAGATGAAATTCAACAAGTACTTTCACGATACCTAAAAAGAGCTATATACGCCCGGAACGCATCTGCTCTTTCCTCATACAGTGTTTCGTCACCACAGTCTTACATAGCGTCATCATCACCAGGACCCAGTGTGTCCTTCCCAGGCACAACTTACCAGCTTACAGAAACAGTTTTCGTGCAGCAGCCACTTCAATCAGTTGCTCACCAATCATCACATTCATCATACGAGGCCGTCACCTCAGAAACAAATTCTGCGCAGCAGCCAGTTGAACCAGAACAATCATCAAGTGCATCATACACCGTTATTGACTTTAATGATCCAATAGTCAGAGCAATGATAAATTCTAATGTAAACAACATGCAATAATTTTCTTAGTTAAGGTTTAATTTGTCTTTGAAAAATAAATGAATGAGTCACACGTCATGTATCGTTGAATTACCTAATTGAGTTTTACTTACTTGAAAATGTTCGTCCAAAGCTTCAGAAATAGCATCACAAACTTCTGGTATAAATTTTGATATAGAAGCTTTAGATATCCTGAAGAATACTGATAGCAGTCTGAATGATATTCCTGAGCTTAGGAAACACAGGGTTACTTCCAACTTCACCCTTGCTGCTATGGCATCTCTCATCAATGTGTCTTGACGTTCTATTTTTGTTTTTATCAAATTTAAAAGGCTTTCAACTTGTTCAGGTGTCACTCTCATCACTGCTTTATATTCGCGAGGGTCTTCATGGTAAAGCTCGTTGAGAATCATACGTGTTGCCCCTAAAGATCTTCTAGCCATCCAATCTCTAATCCAAATCCTTTTCTTTCGCTTTTTTTTATATTGGCTATGGTTATAGATATTTTCCAATTCCTGACATAAAATTGTTGTCATAGAGCGTATCACCGTTTTTTTTATTAAAACAAGTTCACTCGACATCGCGACACGACTCGTACTGGGCAGTAGCTAGGTGTCGTGTAGACAACAAAGGTGAGCCGAGCTACTGGCGTACGAGTAGACAAACCGAGTAGCTGTCTACTGGCCAGGCAGCAGCTCGCACTGTGTACACCAGCCTTAACACTCGTTAAAAAATTGAAAGTCTGACAACTAATCTTATCAAAAGGTATCGTATTACCCAATAAGTGGGTTGTGGAGGTCAGATATGCAGTCGTTCCATGTAAAATACTGCTATTCAGTAGCATCCAATTAGGCTGAAAGTCAGTCCCCACATAGTTGGGAAAAGGTTAAGCAGCAGTGGTGACAGGTCAATATAAGCCGACTCCCATTATTTTTTTTTGGTTGGGATATCATCACATGACGTCTCCCGCTCTAGGGTGGAGCGGAAGGGCGTGCCAGACTTTTACTGACTAAAACCCATCCATGTTTCATCAGTTGCCCATATGCCAAGGCCACGGTTTCCCTTTCCCACCGGCTCAGACTCCCATCGGCTTACCTTTAAAAAATCCCACCTCCTACAATAATTTTCTGTGTTTCTATTTATAGCTAAAATAATGCCTGCGCGCAAAGAAATGCAATCTTCTGCAAAAAAATTCTCTGATTCCAACTCAGTATATTCTAAAGAAACTTTAAGCTAAAATCACGTGGTGAATTATTTTTGGAACGGCTTACTCTGGCCAAATTCCACCCCTAGCCAGACTAGGTAGATAAATTGATTTTTTGGCACAAAAGTAGGATACTCAGAAGCAGGTAGCACAAGACTGCCAATAAGGATGAAGATGAGAACTGGTTTCAAGCTAAAGAGTTATTTATTTTTAAATACAATGACATCAGATCAATTCTGATGACTATGGGGTGAAGACAAAAGAAAAGTAACAATAACTCAAGTACTCAAATATAAATTATTTCTAATGTAGCAGTATTAGGCACAATCACCAAAATATATAAGTAACCAGAGTCGCTGGATATAGTTGAAGTTTAGTAAGAAATTTAATTTGATAAATGAACTGTTTGTTTTCTATTAATTAAGTTAAATTTTATTTCAAAACATTCATTGGTTTCTTACTAAACTTCAATTATATCCAACGACTCTGGTTACTTATTGCTTTTAGGAACCGTACCTTATATTTTACTGTATTTAAAATAATAATGTAAGTACGAATTTTGTGTTTGAGTAAAGCGTGCCTTTTTAACCCAAAAGACGTCCACTGCTGTATATAGGTTTCTCCCGATTTTGGGGGTTTTGCTGTAATCGCCACTCTTGGCAGATGGGTTGGCGATCACAGTGTGGTGATAAAATGCAATGAAAACGCTACTGCTCATGCTTTAGCAAGTCCCTTTTTTTTCAGGATGGGAAATCATCTAATGACTTCTCCCGCTCTGGGCGGAGCAGGAGGGCGTGTCAGACTTTTACTGACTAAAACCCACCCGTGTTCCATCAGTTGCCCATGTGCCAGGGTCACGGTATCTCTTTCGAACAATCACGCGACCCCGGCAGGCATCGGTCCTAGTAGACCCCTACACTGCTGCTGACATCTCTTTGAGGCGCGCGTGGAACACTGCGCGCCGTCGACCCGAGCTTGGTCCTTACCGGGCGGCGAGCTACCCACTGCTCGCCACCCGCAAGCTCGCGCCTACGGTGGCCGGGAGTCCGCTATTGACTCCCGACGCCCGGGGCGTCTCCTCCTGCGGCGGCTAGGGACGTGAGGGCGCAGAGACTGCCACTCCCTCACGCGCCCCGCCTCCTCCTTCGCGAGCATTACTGCTTCGCAGAAGGAGGTGACGGCTTCCCTTTCCCTCTCGCTCCGTACCATGGCTCGCACCAGGGCCGGACGCGAGAGGTCGCCGCCGCCAATCGCCTCCACGAGGACACGGCGGTGCTCCGCCCAGGCAGGGCACACTTCCACCGTATGCTCCACCGTGTCCTCCAGACGATCCTCGCAATGGAAACACCTGGACGTATCCTCCCGCTTTATCCTGAACAGGAACCCACCGAAGCACCCATGCCCGGTGAGAACCTGCGTCAGGTGGAAGGTGAGGACGCCGTGACGCCTCTCTATCCACTCCTCAAAGAGGGGACTTACCGCCGCAATTGTGGCGTGCCCATTAGCAAGTCCCTTAGCCGCCTTTACGACACCTAAGGGGAGAAATAGTATGGTGCTATACTTGATATCCGGTACCACGCAAATTGACGATAAAATACCATAATTTCTGTATAGGAATTTTCATCAAAGAATTTGCATCAACGTGGCTTTTATTCAGCAATTTATAAAAGACGTCCTCCAGACACGGTACGCTTTACAGTGCAAATACTTCGGATTCATGATCACACAGATAACAAGTAATTGCAAATAGCTCAGCTTAACTATCCAGCAATGAAATACTCTAGTAAAAAGCTTAAGAAAACAATAAAATTTCCGCAAACTATCTTTCAAGAACACAATGGGATTCCGACTTTTCAAGTGCCAAACAATAAGTTCTTTGCGTGCAGTTCAGTTATAAAAGCTCTTGGAGACTTGGAGTGCAAACGACAATGCGTTTTAGTACGGAACTCTTTTGTAGTTTGTTTTCTGTGACAGGTAACTGAGTTTCATTATGGAAGCTGGGCTTGGGTTTGATTGGAAGCGGTTCCTAGAATAGAACGAAAAATATATTTCTTTTTGATGTCTTTTAGAATAGTTGTGAGGGACTTCTAATACTAGGAAACACGGTTCTTTTTTGTAGGTGTACCTACTAATAAATATAATTGTGTTATGGCATGAAATGCAACAGGCGAATAATTATGCAGTTAAATCAGTATATATGAGTTCTAATAATACAGACATTTAAGTCAAAAATCACCAGCTAAAAAAAAACATACACAAGAGCTCCCACAATTCTTGATTCAGAGCAATTCACACAATAAATCCTTGCAAATTGTACCGAAATTAAAATAAATCAACAACATATTCAACGCTGTAGGTCTGTCCCCTATGCCAAACCCCTGAACCAATAACACAGTTACATTATAAATAAACACTTACAACAAAAACGGCCAAATAATAGCAAACAAGAATAAAATGAAGCCAGGTAAAACGCTAACAAAGACGACGTACGCTAAACACGGCTGGCTAATACTCAACAACTATTAAAGGTTCATTGTTCCTACACACAATAAGAAGTGTAGTTGGAAGGATCCTCATAAAACTGGCGTTAAGATCTTATTATAGAACATTTACTGAGACAAAAGGCTAGCCTCTTTACAGGGTATTATATACCTGTGTTGTTTATTGCAGTACTTGCGGAATTAGATGCGGCTCTTGTGAGTTAAATTAATTAACATGGGCTTCAAGATGAAAACGAGGAAAGAGAGGGTATACGCGCAATGGATGATAATCGTATAATCAGAATTGTAGATCTTGGAACAAAGGTAACTAAAAATTATGAAATATAGGTTAAACATTTAGAAGAAGACGTAAATGATACTTAATATTTTGAAGAGATAATAATAGGCCTTTCAAGAAAATCAGAATCGAGTTCAGAATTAGAACAGAGCAAAAGTATTTTATTTACTCTCGTCAATGGTACACTACCTTAAAGTGTAGTTTAGTATGCAGCCTGTCCGGTATTTAACCTGTCTACACGTTATCTGGTTGAGAACGTCCGAAACTTCATTTGCTGGTTTGCGGTTCCCTATTGAGATGTCGTCGGGTACAAGAGCCATCAATTTCCTGACAGAATGTGTGACTGGCAACTTGACACTTGCTATTTCTGTTGCAGTTTCAGTGCCGTTGAAGCATTATCTAGACTATTTTCTATGTCATACAGTGTTACTAAATTGAAGAACACAATTAAAATAGTTCATTTTGTTTAATATTTCCATTAATACGCTTCTGTGCAATGACGATTAAGTGCTTTGGTATGACTTATTATTAAGCCAGCCACTTGACTAGCTTTTATCTACGGCTCTGCCTACGTGGATGTCGGAAAATATCACACGGAAACGCAGTACCGAGATTAAAATACCATATGTGTTAATCCAGGTTTTATACTATATGTTTGTAAATTTTATCCAAATCCGTTCTGCCGTGTTTACGCCAATCCGGAACATACATCCATACTAACGGATAAATAAAAAAATAAAAAACATATTTTGGGCATCACACGCGTTCCCACATTTCGTAACAATAACTTTTATCAACCTTTATCATTCGTTTTATTTGAAAAAAAAAAACAATCATTTAAATATCAAACCCCCACTCGTTTTGAAATCTGCAGAACTATGTCTCCTACAATATTCCGCATAAATAAACAAGTGTTTTTTTGCCGTGATGAGTTTCAACCAAATTTATTTTTACATTCCTTCCCAATTGTGTTAAAATTATATACGACTAAAGTTGCGGTAAACAGTTAGTCACAACAAAAGTAACAGAACTAAAGTAAGATAAGTAAATAATATACGTAACCTAACACATATAAGAGAAGTTGCAAGTACTTTTATTACACCTTAAAATGCTAGTGGACGTGACTTGGACATCCATTTATACTACTAAAGTCCTACAAGGGAACAAATTCTACCTGTGCGTGACTACTTGACGCTGTGCTTGCTCCGAAAGAGGAAATTTGGCGTAAGATTTCGGACATGACTACATAAATCCATTTTATCGGTGCTAAAAGAATTGTTAAGAACTGTAGTTTGTTTAGTATGAATAAAATCACGGTTCTTTAGCATTAGATATTTTCTATTATAGACTTACAAAATAGTCATCAGATGATAGAGAAAACTGAAAAATAACGGCTAACCGACTGTCGGTAACAATGGTTGTGCGACAAAATTGCAAAAAGTCACATCTATATTTAGCTTCGCTATTTAACATTGAAATTGCTTTATTAGTTTAATAAGGGGTTAAATCTGGACTGATTATATATTGGCTTTAAATACTTGACATGCCTTTAAAATTAGGTTACCCTACCCCTGCGTATAATCCCAAAGTTTAATAAACATTGATGAATTTACTATCTAAGAAATAAACTTAGCACTAAATTAAAAATTGTTCGAACAGCTATAAACTACTATAAAACTGATAGATTTCGGAGCCCTTCTCGTGATATATATTCCAGCGAAGCGTAACTAGAAACTACGGCCAGCTGCAACATTAAACAAATGCTTCCATACAGTTCTATTAGATTACCATCGGAGTTCTGCTTTATAATTCTGATAATTTAGAAGATAAGAACAATCAAATTTAGGCAATATAGCCATTGTTTAGATACACCTACCCTTGATGAAGGTCTACATGTTAGGGATGTCAAGTCAAGATATTATTATCTGTATAGTATACCTACAGGCAAATACAAAAGTAGGGACCTTTAAACAGGTAAAATAGTTATCACCGGATGTCGTGCAGGTTCTATATCAAAAAGTGTTTTAACATTTAAGATTGGTACCTATTCACTGTATATATAAAACATTTTCGCAATTATAATTTTCACGGTAAGCCAGACAGCGTCTAAGGCTCAGTTATTGAGAAAATATATAGATATGCTCTACATTACGAACCCGTGATGGGCCGTCGTGAGGATAATGGCCCACTCTCTCTCATTGAGAAAAGGCCTCTGTCCCAGCAGTGGGAACATTATGCTAATGATAATTTTTCTCAAAATCTCCAGACTCCTTTTACAATGACCAACAAAAAGTTTGAAGAAATAAAGCCCATAACTTCACGCATGACGTCATCGTCACGAGCCAACCCTAAGGCGCCGTCATAAACGGATGAGTCACAAACGCCACCTGCCTTCAATAATGTTATTAAACAATCTATACGCCCGCCTGATAGCAAACATCGCATTATTTGATTAATTCTGTACCGAAAGGATATTGTATTGAATTTTTATTACGATGTTTAGTCATATAGTAATGTTATTAGAGAAAGTGGTTGTGTATACTTGTAGTTTAGCTAATTTAATTGGCTGTGTCATCATATTTATCATTATTATTATTATACCTATCTCAAACATCAACCCTTATCACATAAGTTGATGAAAAATGTTTTTTTACAGCTGATTATAAACTAATTGAGGAGAGAAAGACAATACTACTTATCCTCTTGATAAGTTGGCTTATTTAGTAACATACATATAGCCAATATATATATATATACTAGTCTTGTCATTTTGAACAAATTAATCGAATACTTCTGGTCCACTGACAGCATTATTATTAACTTCTGACTGAGCTTCTTTAACTTTGCTCGCTTTTAGAGCTATCGGTTTGTTTACAAGTGTATTACTCTGCACCTGTCATTCCACCGAATCGAATATTAAGCCAATGTCCAAAGGTATTCCTGCCAGGTACAAAATCTTACCGGAGAGCTCCGTTAACCTCTCAAGGGACATCATTAGTACCGGTAGTCGAAAGCATAGTCACTAATAAACCCCACTAATCATGTGGCCTCCAAGATATATTACCCAGTATTTGCCCACCAAACATTGGAACATGTTTCTCAGCTAATTTGCTGGTCAGCAGGCCTTAAGCATATATGAACTGATTTGTTTATTTAGGATCCGAGATGAGGAACTTAATTATTCGTGCCGTGTTTCTTTTTACGGGCAGTAAATAAATCCTGCCTAAGATCTTGGTTGAGGATGATTTATTTGAAAGGGCGTGAAGATTCTGATTATTTTCCTCAAAGAAGATTCGATACGATTTCAATGTAACCTTTGACAGTATGGCTCCATAAGTATCTTTAGCAAATAAATTCTATAAGTCCCTAAGATGTAACAGCTGAAAGTAATACACACGTCTCCTATTAAACAATCCAAAGCTTTTAACAACCCGAAACTTTGAGAACTCGATAAAAATAGAAACCTTTCTCAAAGAGAGAACGAAAAAAATAATACCTCTAAACCTCTTTGCTAAGATTTTACGATACCGTTATTGGGGAAGGGTATTAGGCATGTTATTTCGTCATATTCAGAAAATCATAGCAAATCCTCTTATCTGTCTGGAGTTCACCCTAAATTATTTACATTACCTTGGCTGTCCATTACAGCCCCTAAACGAGTCCACTCCCCTCTAGTTTCGGGCATCCACGCCCCGCGTCGTTCAGCCCAGTTGTCATCTCGCACCCGATAAGGGAAGCACGCGCGTTCGCTCCCCTAGTGACTTCAACTTTACGAATTCATCGCATCGTTGTCCGAACTTGATCCTCCTTTTTCAAGTATTTATTCTGTGAGTTTTTGTGAAGTGGTTCGATCGTGTTGGAATTTTCAGAGGTGAGGATTTTGTCAATTATTTTACGTTTCATTGTTCTTTTTTCGCGTCTATGTTAAATTATTTATGTACTCACAAAATTTTAGTACAATTATGAATAAATCACACTCAGTCCGTGACCCTTGGCTACATTTCACGATTTCCATTTTTATTTTTTTTATTTACGTCATCAAAACTTAGTTTTCTGTTCAGGCTCTATCACAATATTTTATTTTTATTTCATAAATTGTTTCAAGTCTTAGAGTAGAAATGTTTTATGTGCACTAAAATTATTTTTCTTTTATTTTCTCTTTATAATTAAAAAAGCTACTCGGCCGGGTAGTTTTAATTTCAAGAAATCATTATTTAGTGTTTGCTTCTTGCAACAGAAACTGTTTATGTTTCGCAAAATGTTTTTTGTTTTACTTTCTTTTTCAATTTCTATCAGCATTCATACGTATGTGTTGAATTCTTACCCGCTGAAACCAAGTAAAATTGTATTATTATAAATGCCATATTTTGCAAAAGTACTAACATCAACACTGACAATTTAGTCAGTATAGTGTTACTTTAGTCTAAACCTGAAGTTATAATTATATACGTTGATATCCAATTATGCCAGTTCTATTGCTTGACTGTCCCTTCATGTTCCAGTCATTTAATCAATTTATGGTACTTAAAACACATTAACATTGACACTGAGCATTTTATTAATTTCCTTATACCTAATTAGTCTACATGTAAATTCAGCTATTTACTGTAATCTAAAAGTGAAACTATAACTATAATGTATTCGTTCATATCCACTATATCTGGCTATATGCGTATCCTATTGTTTGGTGGTCCGTTCATCCTGCATCGAACCAGTCACCAAGTCTATTCTTAGTCCTAAAGCCATTACGGATATGGATCTAGTTGTACCGCACTGTCTGTCTCGGCGTCAATTGTTATATTGGCTATAACAGTCAGCTACAGTAAATTGCAGTTTCCAGAGTCGAGTGTGATGGGTCAATTCTGTAGACGCGAATAACTTGGGACATGATTATAAGCGAAAATGGTGACGTGAGTTTGTAGAGATTTGGTTACATGTTCATCATTTGGTTGGTAGAGATTTAGTCATGTGAGAATGTGATTGACTGGAAAGAATATTTTGAAGTTAGCAAGTTTCAAATCGGTTTAATCGAGAATCGTGTTAATAAAAATTCTCAAACAAAATACATATAATATTGGTTTTTCAATTACGGTTTGTATGTACACGTTTTAATGTTATATTGTTTTGATATCTAGACAAAAGTACTATTGCAACACGGATACTTTAATATGTTACAATATGTTTAGAATGCATTTTACCCAAATTGAATATAAATAAAAGCACCCAGATATAGTACCTGAATTTGTTGATCTAACAAAAACTAAGAACATACCTATTCTGGGTATCCGTTGTAATATTGGCTAAAAGAGTCAGCTACAGTTAATTGGCATTTATAGAGTTGGGCAATAATATGGACAAAAATAACGTAAGACAACTATTAGGTCAGGTCCACTTAATCTGTGTGATTCTTTCCTCAAAATAATTCCTTTTGAGTTTGTTTCGGCCTTTGTACGCAGATAGGGAACGCTGATCTCATCTAGTTTTAAAAATATTGCTGACGAAGCTTTTGTAGATATATTAAATAATTTATCGTTTATCATTTAAATGAAAATGGGGATTTGGCTTGGTAGAGATGAGGTTAGTCGATGACGAGTGATTTGAGAATGTGATTGACTGGAATGAAAATTTTGAAATTTAACTTTATTGGTTTATCTCAGAGACTAATTTGATATTTCAAGTCTTTTGTATTGATTTTTCAAAATAGAAGTTTGACATGAGCTTGACATCGTAATCCTACGTAAATCCTACGAAACAAAAGATCGTTTAAAAACGATATTTAGTTTAGTAGGAATCGGTCTAGTTATTAGTAATTTAGTACTGTCAAAATATAATGTTCTTTGTTCAAGTAAGAATTTTATGCTCATTTTTATATGCATACTAGCTGACCCAGCGAACTTCGTAACACCTCAGAATCAATCAAATTAAATGTTGTGTTAACACACAACAAACAAAGCAAAGAGCACCAAGTATCATATACCCATGATAGACCAAGTTATACCAAACTGGTACTTCCAAGACATAAAGCGTTTTCTAGCTACCACACACCCATGTTAGGTGAGCTCCTACCAAGTTATGCCAACCTGGTACTTCGAAGACATAAAGCCCATGTTAGTTGAGCTTCTACAAAGTTATGCCAACCTGGTACTTCGAAGACATAAAGCGTTTTCTAGCTATCAAACACCCATGTTAGGTGACATTGTATTCTTAAATAAGTGTTCTTAAATTTTCTAATTTTCCGCGCAATTTTTTAATTTTTTTCTTTCATAAGAACCTTCTCCTGACAATAACAAACACAACAAAAAAAAAGTGAAATCGGTCCAGCCTTTCACGAGTGATGGCGTGACCAAGGGAAATAGGGATTCATTTTTATATTAAGACTAGCTTTTGCCAGCGGCTTCGCCCGCGTGGAGGTCGGAAATTATCCCGCGGGAACATACTACCGGGATAAAAAGTATCCTATGTCCTTTCTCAGGCTCTAAACTATCTGTGTGCCAAATTTCATTTAAATCGGTTCAGTAGTTTAAACAGGAAAGCGAGACAGACAGACAGACAGACAGACAGACATACCGACAGACAGACAGAGTTACTTTTGCATTTATAATATTAGTTTAGAAGTTTAGATAATATTAATGGTATACCTGTAATATTATTTTCAATGTTATTGACGTTATGCATATTACTCAAACTGAAATACAATCAACGCGTGTAATCAAATATAAATTTCACTCTTCTTAGAACTTGAATCTATATCATCTATTTCTTGTTCCCCGACCCTTCCCGTCGCGTCGAATAGCCTACCCGTGCGATTTTCCCCGTTTTTGCTACATTTGTCATTACTGTTCCGCTCCTCTTAGTTGTAGCGTGATGTTATATAGTCTATATATAGCCTTCCTCGATAAATAGGCTACCCAACACAAAAATATTTTTTTTAATTTGGATCAGGAGTTCCTGAGATTTGCGCGTTTAATCAAACAAACTCTTCAGCTTTATAATATTAGTATAGGTCTATCTACCTACATTGTATAATAGTAACAAAGTCAAAAATATAAATTGAACATTTTTGAAAGAAGTTTTTGCTACGAGGTGTGTTTTTTGAATTGTTGCCCGTTTGTCTGTTTTTCTGAATGTATTTTCCGGGTTGGCGCAAACATGACTGTACAGATTGAGATGAAATTTAGCAGAGATAGTTTATAACAGATAGTTTATAATGTTAATTATCACATAGGGCTTAACTCTAGAAGTATGTTCCCGTGGGAAATTTTCCAACATCTACGCAGGGGATCCGTGGGAAAAAGCTAATAAAACTAAGAATACACAAATATGCCCTAGTTTATGATATATTCTACGACATTTAATTGAAAGATTATCTTTACTATATAATATCACTCTATTTTTTGATTTTCTAAGTCACAGTCTCGATAAAGCATTGCATATAACATTGATTCCATTTCAAAATGGTTCACTGTACCTCTATACGAGTCCAATGCTCCATTCATTGACACAGGACATAGGGATTATCTGTCAATCGATATTAATCCTGATTCATCATGGACAATAGCCATGGCTTATTTTAAGTCACACTGGGGTCCCATTATCAATGTTTGATAAAATACGATACCTACGTATGTTCGTTCTTATGTTCACACAAGTCGTGACAACTTAAGAGTAATTTCTTAAAGGATTTTTCAACATTACATATAGGTGTTGTCTAGGGATTGAAAACGAGTTGTTTTTTGTTATCGACTGCCTATGCAACTAATACCTATTTTATTTAATTGGTTACTAAACAACCAGACGACCCATTAAATGGTATGTAGTCACCGCTACCTGCTTTCCAGGTGCGGTAATGTCTTAAAGATACAACTGATACTTGCTATTGCCCGTGGCTTCGCCCGCGTGGTGGTCGAAAATTATCTCCCGGAAACGTGCTACTACGTGTAACAGATTTTTGTAACAGGAATATTCTGTAAAACCTTTTTTCATAGAACTCTATTGGTTTACTGGCGTACGCCACGTAATCATGTTTTTAACTCGACAAATTCAATAAACATCATCGTGGGTACTACAGCCAATTCACACAATACCTTTAATGAATTTTACACTTGAATCTTTCCTCATGAATCACTAAATTCATTGGGAAAAACCGTATGAAAATACGTTTGGTAGTTTGTTAATTTACCGCGTTCAGACGGCGCGCGGCGGTAAAGGGACTTTATTTTTAATATGTTGTAATTATACCGGTGTCAACTGGCACTGGGCCCGCGTGGTGGATTATGACCCTCACCCCCACTCTCTCTCACTGAGAGGAGGCTAGTGTCCTAGCTGTAGCAACAGTGTAGGCTGCTGCTGCTGATGATGATGATGATGATGATGATGATGATACCGGTATCTATTCACCAAAACATTTAAATCGGAATTCAGCGACACGTGATGAGTACAATGGAAGTACCTACTTCCTTGGACGAGCCCATTTACAAAGGCTCCTAGTTACTACTTCAATCTAGCCGTAATCGTGGCTTCACATTAACAATCCATCCATCTCTCAGGATTAAAAGAAGATATGCTAGTGATGATAATGTAACTAACGTAAGAAAGGAATTACTTTGGCATTGAATTAAATTAGACTGATAAATCACAGAACATTTAATTGAAGAGAAATACAGTGCAACGTAGGCATTGCACTTTTGTACGCCTAAGTTATTTTTTTGGGTTTCATACCCGAAGGGTAACCAGCGCGTCATGAATAATGTACTGAAACTATGGTAACAGGTTTTGCGTCGTCTGCCATCCTGTATAGCGTTACCTTCCTTTGTGTAAGAGTTCTCAAGGAGCTTACTTACTTATTGAGTCTTCATCTTAGATAAGATAATCTTCAAAATCCCTTACCAATTATATTATTGCTTTCTGTAATTTCTTATCTACTTGAAATTGCGTATAGCTACAGAAAAGTAAATACATTTGCAAAGATTGAAGATGTTTCAGGCGGCCTTACGATATTATATTGTAGTAGTACTTCGATGGACCTAATCCAATATTAGGTACACAAAGACATAATGGTGCCGAAAAAAAAAATGTCAATTACTCCCATTCACAGGCTGAAATTGGTCTCATCGCGAATTTCTTTACAAAAAAAAAAAATGTAAAGACAGGCTCTTTACGTGTAATATTCTGGCCTTTAATAAATGGCGGAAGAAATACGGGAGAGAGGTATTTTGAGAGATTTTTTTTAAGAATTTTCATTGTGAGTGGTCGTCCACAAAGACGGGGAAGCTCAACACCAATTAGTGTCACTCGTTTATTAGTTCGCGAGGCTTCGGGGAGGCGGTAAACCCCGAGGTGTGGTCCGAGAGACGCGCGGTGGGTATAGGATCCGTTTGTGCTTTTATTTGCGTTTCTTTGTTTGCGTTTGTTAGGGAGATGTCTTGTTTCGTCTATTTGTAGTTTTGACGTATGTGAGTTCTTTCACTGTGGGAGTGTTCTCTCCTGACAAGAACATGGTTTACGTGCTTAAAAATTTTGCTTACCAAAGTTTCCGTATACGTTTCTGCCACTTTGAAGACATAAAAAAGGCTACTGATGCAGCAATTAACGTGGCCATCCCTGGACCATGTGGAATAGAAATTGGGGACGTCTGCAAAACGTAAAGCACATCGAAACAACTTTGTAAAGAAAACATGCATGAAAAGATGGTTTAATAAAGGAAATGAATATGACATAATCAAAAACGGATTGGCTATTCGGATTTCAGTAAAGAAAAAAAAACTTTATTAAAATTTCGTTTAAATGTTGGCTGTTGGCCGCGTCGCCACGCCAAGAGCTAGTTTGACCCGCCGCATTAGATGCTCCATAAAAACAAGCACATATTCACCATCGATTCAACATGAAGAATTCCCATGAGCAATTTCTGTGAGCCCTTCAGTATTATATTCGCTGGTGTAGAAATCATATATATATATATATAACGTCTAATCATCAATGCAGTATTGATGAAGGAATGCAGGGTGTCGGAAGATACTGAGTTATCCAGAACCACAGAAAGTACTTACAAATTATTGTATTGAGGTTACAATGAGTTAATATGTCAGTTATTAAGTACAGTACTTAGGTACTTAGTAAGTTAATAAGCAAAGTCATGCAAACACACAGAGAATTAAGGTCTGTATGATACATAAACGTAGGATAATGTAAAACGCTTAGTTTTTGTCGCATAGTTAGGCGCATTGGAACATATTACAAGCCAGAAAAAAAAATTGTGGATTGTCAAATGTTAATAAAAGGATTTTTAAAAAAAATATTTCATGTATATAAAATTGAGTTCTGGTAAATCAGAACATAAAACAGAGCTAAAAAAAAAATTGCCACCAAATTAAAAAAAAATTACTTCAACTATCTTTATGTAACCATACTAAAGAGAATTCATTAAGAAATACCTAAAAAAATATTCCACTGAACTGTGCATTTATTTTTTAATTTATTTAAAACTGGAATACTAGTTTAGTCAAACACATCGGTGTTGCAAAATTTGCGCCTTACCTGGCCTTATTTAGTTAGTAGTGGAACCAAGCAACAATAATGATTAAAAATAAGATGCTAAAAAAAAATGCATATTGCGTCCCACGCACTATTCGACTGGTGAATCACTAGCTCACTATGTAGACACTGTTGAGATGCCGCTCGCGCAGCGCGTCAGCGGCTCGTTGTGGACTACCACAACTTTCACTGATCATGCTCATGAATCTAGATGATGCCTATGAATTGTAGAATTCAGCCAACAACTGATCTTTAAGCATCGGTGTAATTTACTAAGTTGTATGAATTGCTGTGATTAGATTAAATGTTCATAAAAAAATATTATCGCGTGCGGCATACGTTGTGTGGGAAGTCCCCTAGTTAGATCGTTCGACGACCTTAAAAAGGTGACTGGAACAGACAGGATGTCGAAAAAGGATAGAATGTCACATGATAGAATGTAACATTGCGTTGGAGAGGCCTATGTCCAAAGACTGCGATAGGCTGAGTTGATGGATTGAAAAAATAATAATATATATTAAATGAAGTAGTTATTGGTACGACATAGCCCGACGCATTGCCAAACTTAGGGCACATTGCTCGCAGAACAGATGGCCGGTAGGACTGGAAGGTTCTGGAGTAACGACCACGTACTGGAAGACGTAGTATAAGAAAGCCTCCCATAAGATGGACCGATGACCTGGTGAAGGCCGCAGGAACCCGCTGATGCGAGAAGCATAGAACTCGTCGAAGTGGCGGTACTTGGGAGTATGGAGTTGGGCTATACTGATAATGATGATTGTTACCTACGTGTAGCGTTGTTAAGTATTATGAATTCATGATTTGTTCTATTAGATTTAATTTATTTAATTTCATAAAGGATAAATAAGGAGGCTTACACTGGTGTTCTATGGAAGGTAAAAAACAACAGCAACTAATAACCGCCATCGCTTTAAGCTTACGCCTTGTATACCAGATTGGTTTCTGGACCATTTTGCAGACTAAACCTTGCGTAAATAGACGTTACAAAAGCGGTATCTAAATGAGGGCCATATTTTTCAACGCCATGCAGCATTAGAACGGCTGATATTTTAATCTGAATTAATTGAAATACTATTTTATCAGACGATTTATTCTTATATCGATGCCGATGAGAATGTGAGGTACACACACATGAACAAGAACATGTGTATGTGATGTATGAATGTGTGTCATGGGGTGTGTATGTATGTGTGTAGTGAGCACTGTTTTTAACCCCCGACGCAAAAAGAGGGGTGTTATAAGTTTGACGTGTCTGTCTGTCTGTCTGTCTGTGGCATCATAGCTCCCGAACGGATGAAGCGATTTCAATAAAAAAAATAAGTATTAAAGGTGACTTATGTGCGAGTGTTCTTAGACATATTTGATGAATATCGGTTGAGCCGTTTAAAATTTGTGGGGGAGAAAGTGGGGAAGAGTAATCGAATGTCAGCAAATATACTCGACTGGGGTCTCAAATGAAAGCGCACTGAAAGGGAACATTGATGAATTAATGGAGAGTGTTCTTAGCTTCGTTTGATTCTACATTATAATAAGAATGTACCTATAAAAAGTATAAAATAAAAAATTAAATTAAAAAATTTAAATACCCCCGACACAAAAACCTAATTTCCCTTTAAAAAGTAAATAAAAATAAAAAACTCAATCTTAAAGTACCTAAGTATGTATTAATAATTTTCAAAAAATACGTCGCGTTGGGGGACCGCTCCGCGAGGGCAGACGTTGACGGTCGTATCCTAAATGCAATATTGTGAAGTCATTTTATAAAAGTTTTCTTTTCTTTTAATTAGTTAGGTAATAGACTATTTGGAAATAAATTGTTAGGTTCGGAGCGGTCCCCCAACGCGACGTATTTTTTTAAAATTATTAATACATACTTAGTTACTTTAAGATTGAGTTTTTTTTATTACCTTTTACTTTTTAAAGGGAAATTAGGTTTTTATGTAGGGGGTATTTAAATTTATAATTTAATTTTACTAAAGATAAAAAAGAAAGCGTAGAAAATAAAGGTTTCTAGAAAAGAAAAGCAGTGCTAATTTTAAATAAATTTGCCAACTATAAGATCTGTTTGCAGCAAGGTTTGTCATTTTCTTAGTTCCTAGTTATTTTGTTATATATTTTAAAAGGATAATTTCCAAACAAAGTGAAATATCTTTCTGTTTTCTCCTGCAAAAGAATTCTTATTTTAATATTTTATACTAAAACTAGGTACTTTTTCAACAGTGTAAAAAAGTATCCTTATAAGTAATTACATGTAAAAATAGTAATCTTATTGGTGACTTTCTTCAATAATATCAGGTGCGCAGTCCTCACTACCGGCTGCGTGTATGATCAGATGTATGAACGTAAATGAGGCAATAGGACATGGTCCTATGTAGAATTGTAGTAGGTGGCGATCTGTAGTTTCTGCCTACCCTCATTGGAAAAAAGGCATGAGTTTATGTAGATATGAAGTAAGAATGAAAAAGTCATGTATGTAGACAAAACTTATATCAAAAGAGCAGTCACAGAGAAATATAAACCCAATTAATTATTTTCTCTGTTTCACGACTGTTGTGACTTAAAACATGTTGGTACTGTGTCTTTAATCCGCCATTTGCCATCCTAGCTTTTAGAAATAAAACTGGCAAACAGCACATAAAAGGAGGACTGGAAGCTTCAATCGAGTTCCGTCTACTCTGATGAAGACCCTCACTACAATAAAACTATAGGGCCATAAAAACACAATTCGAGAAAACAACTCTAACAACAAATGAATAAAGACCAAAGTCCTTTGTTTTAATACGGCTGTCAAATTTCCTTTACAGTGTTGAATTATTTCTCTATACGAGATATATAGCTTGATGACGGATGGCCTAAGAACTGAGATATATTTCAAACTTTGTACTGTGATGTACGAGCAATCACATTGTTTGTAACAGTCTACAATTTTATTCAGATACAACACAATATAATGGCAGATAGAAATTATAATTCTAAATTTGAAAACGTTCCTTAATTATTTGTAAATTAAATGTCAAATGGATACATATATTTAAATGAAGAACAAAAAGAAAAATAAGACTGTTTTAAAATTTTAAGCTGCTTTATTAATGTGTTGTGTGTTTTATTTCAATCAAAGTTTCGGTTCAATTCCAATTTTACAATCGAACGATTGTGACGTACAATTTTAAATATATTATGTTTAATTAAGCTTCAAAAGGTTTTGTAGACATTAAATACTTCATTAATAACTGGCAGGTACAAGTTGAGAATTACTGTTCTAAGAATAATAATTAATGCTGATCGGCTGAAAGTTTCAGCACCGCCGCGTCGTCTATTGATTTTTGAAAACTAAAATAATTCTTACGAAAGTTGGCCATTATACAATGAAATTGAACTTGCTATGCAAAAGTTTATTGAAGTTGTTATAAGTTTTCTATTGCTCGTTATAGCCGCGTGTTGATGTAGGCGTGTTTACTATGCCTTAATATTATTTAATAAATTCGAAACAATGAGAGAAATCTGTTAGAAGTTCGTTTCTTAGCTTATTAACTTTCAACAAGATGGTGGGATGATAAAATGTATCTACGTATCTATTGTAGAGAAATTAATTAAATAATGTGAAAGGGCGATTTTTTTTTAAGTTTTTTTTTATGTCTAACTTTGTTCGTGTCCGCTATCAAATCGTGGCGTCACGTCGTCGTCGAGCCCCATACTAATCTTATGTCCGTGCTTAGGGATTAATAAAAATAATATTTATTAAAAAAAAATACATTGTTATTACAACATACATACATACTGAAGTACGAGTATCTAGTATCTATCTAATAGTATCTTAGCCTTCGGTCCCCTGGCTCGTTAAACTTGGTTAATACCTGTGACTACGGGAATCAGTGTGGAGAAGGGCTTGTGCCTAAGTTACAACATGTGGTTAGCTTAAAAAAAAAACGACACTCTAAAGGAAAACAAAGGGCACGTTTTTGAAAGATGACGTACAAAATAACAAAAATGAACAATCATGAAATGTGTGTGATGGTGTGTTGGAGAGTGTGTTTGTGGAGTGCCAATTGTATGAATAAAGATGAAATGTTTATGATGGAATATTGAGTAGAAAAGAACTATAGAATATAATCAAATTCAAAGCATTTATGTGAAATAGACACGTATAAGCACTTTTAAGCGTTAACATAAAATTTACATTAAAATAGAATTATTGAATCCAGTCGCCCCTTCCAAAAGATGGATTCGAGCAGAATGGGTAAGAAACTGCACCGTTGCTCTTTTAATCTCTTCTAACATTGCGTTTAATGTTAAAACATTGAACAGTTTTTATCTCTTTAATTACAAAAGCTTTAATTGTCTTAATTATCAACTCGTCTATTTCAACACTTACTTAAACTTAATTCACTTAATAAGACTTAACAAGTCATCCGTCAAGTTAACTTGCTCTAACTTTGCGGCATCCATCAGAGATAAGGCTAGTTCTTTGTGTAGAAAGTAAAATTATTATTGTACTTAGTTATTTTACTAAGAAAACTGCTGACGTTTTGGCTCAGTGTCTTCTTGATTTTTTTAAGCCTTGTTAAGTTGAAAAGTTTTCTAAATAAAAGTATTTTTCAGAGAATCATAGCAGAGAAGTTGCTGAAAGACAAAAGGACTTTAACAAAATAGTATAGTCGACCGCACGCCACCGGTGGTAACGCTTTGGCCTTGAGCTGGTCTAGCGTAGTTTTCATAAAATAAGAGAGAGGATTAAATGTAGTAGAAGTAAGCTTATATAAGGTGGCAGGTAATTCACAATTCAGGTAATTCAACATCGACGCGCAACATGTTATAGGAGGAAATTCAATATTTCTTACTATAGAACATTTTTTTTTTTGGGAATTTCATTGCGTAAGTCAACCTATGAGGTGGTCAGCAGCTGAACCGGATTTACCTGTGGCTACATTATTAAATTAAGGCCTCCAGCCAGGGTTTAAAAATTTCAAACTAGACTGACTACTTGCTGAGGACGCCCCTTGTGGGGTACGGATCTCGGCTTAGGGCATCGCTGGTAGAAGTCAGCAAAGGACGGGCTGGATCGGAATGACAATATTTCTAGACTATTTTAATGTTTGTTACAATCACCATTTCAGCCAAAAGACGTCCACTGCTGTCCATAGGCCTCCGCCAATTTGGGGGTTTTTCCCATAATCGCCACGCTTCGCCACGCTTGGCAGGCGGGTTGACGATCGCAGTATGGAGATAAAATGTACAGAGAACGCTGCTGCCCATTTTCTAGTATGTCCCTTAGTCGCCTCTTACGACACCCACGGGAAGAAATGGGATGCTGCTATTCTTTTAGTCTGACACCAGCATCAGTGTTTATTAGTATTATATCTTAGTATATTGTATTCAATGGGATTTTATGAAAACAGAGGGTTGTATTGCTGATTCTATTCATTATAATTCTTAAAAACTATATTTCCCACCCGTGTTCCTTCAGCTGTCTATGCCAGGGACACGGTAACTCTTTCGGACAAATCTCGCGACCCTGGCAGATGCCATGGCAACATTGTTTTTTTTTATTCTGTTATATTTAATGTATACTTACATAATCGTCATGCATATGAAACTAAAGGAATGAACGTTTTTTGACACAAAAGCTGCCAAAATACGCTGATATTACAACATCAAAAAAGCAATACATATATCATTTTATTTTATAAATGAAAATCTTTGAGAGTATTTTACATATTATATGCCAGTACAATACTGATTCGTGGAATTTCAAAGGCTATATAAATGAATTAGATTTTATTACACCTGTTACAGTATACAATTTAAAGTTATGCATTATAAATATCAATACAATGGTACGAGTTAAATCCAGAAAGTTATTGCAGTACGTGGCTTTTCGCTCGACAAAACTAATAAAACTGTTTAAAACATAACTACCAAACTTATATTATACATACCTTTGAACTCTTCAGTCAAAATGTATGAATAAATTAGATAAAGAAAATAAAGGGTAAATAATAAAGAAAATCTTTTTCCAAACTTTCGAATTCTTGACAAGCGAACATCACTTGTCGAAAATTCACAAGTTGGAAAAAGTTTTTCGGATAGCAACTTTATGTTTTACGTCAAAACAAAATCTCACAGACAAAATATGTATGAGCAAATAACAAATGTCAAATCAACTACTAAACAAGTGAATATAGCGAGGGAATCGAAGGCTAAACTTCACATTCCTACCTAAAACAATTCTTCCCAAAATGTTCGGAATTGACCAACCCGTGCCCATTCAAAAGCCGCTCCTAGCCGTAAATTTGCCTAAAGGCGGTTTCCATTATGCACCCATACGAATAGCCCAGTGTCGGTGACAGGAACTTACGAGACGCTATCCCTCTCATACCGCACCTATTTATAAATACCGTATTTTTTTGGGTTTTCCTTCAGAAACTATTGTAGTGGATGAATTGAAATTTAAGATACTTGCTCCTGTAGAGTTTCTTTTTGATAGCATTATTCATTTATATATCAGAGAGCACTGTTTCGTGTGAAGAAACTTCCATTTTTTTTTCATTAAGGATTTCATGTTTTTTATTATTTTATGGCAGACTTTGTGCTTGCCCTCTATCTCTTTCAATTCAAATGATTCGTCATGCTTTGCCCTTCTTTCATCTATGATTAGCTGAGACTGATTTTGTTAATGATCATTGTCAAAATCGTCTCACCAAAGACGCATTACGGTTCTTTTTACTTCTTATGTTCACAAAAATTCATCAATTTTAAAACATTGAGTTCCATCAGCCTCTAAATTTAACTTTGGCTATAACTTTTGCCGTATAAATAACTATTCCACCGCCTAGCGACTGCTCATCTCCTAGTTGTTTTATAACACTCGGTGATAAAAGATGCCATTCAGTAAACTATACAGCTACTTTGGGAGGTCAAGGTTCCTTCTGTATCTCGTTGATTACGTCATCGACTAAGTTATAGTCTTCTTTATGGGGAATGTTTATGGCCTATCTCTACTGTTATGTAATGAGTATGGACGTGAAGTATTTTATAAAGTTGCTCTTGAATTAAAGGGAGTGTTGTATACAGATGTTACCTCAGAACTTTTGCCTGGGTGAACCGAGTTTGATGATTTTTTTTTTAAAGCTGGTGCTTTTCGTGTGGTCCCATTTTAATTTGGTCTCATTCTGACAATGGAATCCATGTAAAAACCATATAAGTCTTAAATTTGCATTAAGTAAGTGCGCGACAAATGGTCGAATAACGCGATTAGATTAGTGCGGGGTACATACCTTAACTAAAAAGATAAAAATAAAAACTTAAAACAAAAATAAAAAACCGACTTCCTTAAAAAACACTACAAAGTGAAAAGTAACTTTAATTTCGGAAGTCGGTGGCAAAAAACCTTAAATACAGATCCTAAGACACCGACTTCCGAAATTAAAGTTATTTTTCACTTTGTAGTGTTTTTTAAAGGAAGCCGGTTGTAATTTTTTTTTAGTTTTTATTGGAATCATCAGCACGGTTGTATTTTCAAACCGTTCAATAAAACTTGATACTTTCTGATTTTGAAAATCAGTTGGTATGCCATTGATATAATGAATTCACTCCGCATTCACATTTACTTTATGGAGCATCAATCAATCATTAGGGATGTATGTCATGTGAATACATTTCCAGTGTATTGTGTACTAGCTGCATCTCGCGGTTTCACCAGCCTAAGTCTCGAACCCGTACGAATATTGGCATAATAAGTATCCAAAATCCTAATTTTGGTACACCCATGTGCCAAATTTCATCTAAATCCGTTCAGCCATATGAACACTCAAACGGCTGAATTTAATTTAAGTTTTATTTTATTTGGGAAAATAAATGGTTACACATTACAATATTATGGAATAAAACTTAAAACTAAAACGGAAGTGTAAATGTATAACCAACGACATTTTCCACATAATATAAAAAAGTTAAACAAACGTAAACGGCGTGCGATACAAATGACTTAGAATAGTGAGTATGATTAAAAATAATGGATTTGGATGAAATTTATAAAACCGTAACAAACAAACAAAACATCTAGCGTAAAAAAGAAAAATCGTAATTATATTACTAGTTAGGATAAGTATAGAGTGTGACGTTTTTTACCTTGTACAGCAATTTCGATCGTACCCATGGACTTGTACCTACGAAATTACGGACCAGATCCCTATAAGATTTATTCATACAATACAATATAAGGTTAATTTATTCCGAAACGTGCTGGCTTCTTAGAAAATAATACCCTTGTCCCCAAAATTGATTGGTTCCAGCCTCCCCTACAAACATATCTAAACAAATGACACTCGTCACAAAAAAAAAAAATACTACAAAAGATACTTTTAGAGTTCTCGTTACACAATTACTTTACAGAACCGCACTGTGTGCCTATTAAGAAATTGAATAAAATCCGAAGAATTCTACCCGCAGGTAACATTCTATGCCTATACAGACGTCAGGTAAACGTGCCTAGTGATAAATTTGAAGGATTTTGTTAGAAAAAAAATCTCTTAAGGTTGTTTGAAAAAGGTACAGGTACAAATAAATAGGCAGGTAGTAGAGGTGATAATTTGTGCGAATGCACAGTGGGATTTAAAAAGTTTTGTTGAGACATTTTATTTTTTGGCTCGTCTTGCTCTTTTTTACCTCGTCTAAGTTTATTATGCGAGAGTTGATGGAAATTTTAAGCAATTTAGTTTACTAATTCTAAGCACCCAATTTAAATCCAATAATATGGTTCATAAAGTGTTTAGTATAAAGTAAAGTAAAAATGTTAAAGACTAAAGCCCAATAAAGACTACTAAAAGCAATTAAACCTCCAATTTCAAGAACTTCAACCACTTTAAACTTAATCATAAATTTATATCGCACAAAACAAATTGGTTCCTATAAAATATTTTAGCAATCTCTTTAAAAAAACTTTCATTTGTATTACATTCTAATCCGTAAAAGATCCTATTATCAGGATACGTTTCGATTCCCTCGGCATCAGCTCAGAATTGGCGTAAAAGACAATGTTCTTAAAGGATTAACGTACTCTATAAGGCTAAGACGATTTCCATCTAAGTAGAAAAAGATAAGGCTTACCATGTACTTGTGAGAATTTCGAGTATTCCCGGTATTTTCCCGATGTCAGTATTTGAGTATTTTCGGGCATTTTCGTAATGTCAGTGAATCCTCTTAATTGGATTTAGACTGTGATTTCTCTGCGTTCTCTTTTTTTGCATTTGTGTAATGTTTATTTTTGGTGTGATTGTTATTAGACTTATAATGAAAATTGTGTGTTGTTGAATTATGTTCACTTGTCACTTGTATTTCATTTCGCTACTTCTGTTTATTGAAGAACGTTGTTTAAAGACCCAATAACAATTAACAAAAAACCTAATAATTTAGACCAATAAAGCTATTACGTTGTTAGGATGATACCTACCGATTAACCTTGCGAATCTCAACGAAATACAGGCAAAATATAACAACCCAACCAATAAAATCTCCAATGAATTAGTCATTGACCATAAACAGGCCATAATATAATCGCCAATAATTTCACAGAAAGGGTTCTCTAGAAAGCCGAAAAGACGTAATATTTTATCAAAACAAATTCTACGATAAAAGCTCACGACCGAACGTTCGGGCGCTCGGCTAATGGAACTAAAGCTTAACATTAAGTAAGCACGTACCTCTCTCGTATTATTTTAATGTCGCATTTTGCGAGCGTGACAAAGATCAAGGCAGTGATTTTACACACTTGTCTCCCGAAATTATGTGAGAAATTTGGTAACAAACATTTTCTTGTACAATGTTTTCTATCTCATTAGTTTTTATTAGTTTAGGGTTGATCTAATAATTTCGAGTAGATGCTTTTAGATTGAATTAAAACTAATTTTATGGACTGTTTCGCTTTATTGTTAGGATTTCGTTTTTATTTGCAGCTGTTTTGAGTCTCTTAAGACGATAATGGTAATGAGACACTCACTTTGTTTAGGACTATAAAACCACCTGTTTATGATGATACTCTCCGAGCTAGCTCTCGCCTCTCTCACACGACTCCCCAGCAGTGGTACCCAATTTTATAAGCCCCGAATTAAGAGTCGCGAGGTCGTGAGTTCGAACCCAAATAGACGCTTTATTTTGTGTATTTAATTTCATCATCACTGCTCTCAAAACTGTAAATGAAACATCGTGACAAAACGGTGAGAACATGCTCATATCTTAGAACCAAAAGTTCGACGACATGAGGCATCTTTCAACCCGCACTGGCCCGTGTGATGTATGTTGGATCTTTTCCTCTCAAAGAGTCTTTTTAACCCCCGACGCAAAAAGAGGGGTGTTATAAGTTTGACGTGTCTGTCTGTCTGTCTGTCTGTCTGTCTGTCTGTCTGTCTGTGGCATCATAGCTCCCGAACGGATGATGCGATTTCAATAAAAAAAAATACGTATTAAAGGTGACTTATCTGCGAGTGTTCTTAGACATGTTTGATGAAAATCGGTTGAGCCGTTTAAAAGTTGTGGGGGGGAAAGTGGGGAAGAGTAACCGAATGTCAGCAAATATACTTGAGTGGGGTCTCAAATGAAAGCGCACTGAAAGAGAATATTGATGAATTAATCGAGAGTGTTCTTAGCTTCGTTTGATTGTACATTATATTAAGTATATACCTATAAAAAGTACAAAATAAAAAATTAAATTTAAAATTTAAAAAACCCCCGACACAAAAACCTAATTTCCCTTTAAAAAGTAAAAAATAATAAAAATAACTCAATCTTAAAGTACCTAAGAATGTATTAATAATTCAAAAAAAAAAACGTCGCGTTGGGGGACCGCTCCGCGAGTGCAGACGTCGTTGACTGCTTAGTTAAGTAATAAGATTATTGGTAATTAAATTGTTAGGTTTGAAGCGGTCCTCCAACGCGGCGTATTTTTTTTTGAATTATTAATACATTCTTAGGTACTTTAAGATTGAGTTATTTTTATTATTTTTTACTTTTTAAAGGGAAATTAGGTTTTTGTGTCGGGGGTTTTTTAAATTTTAAATTTAATTTTTTATGTATGAGAGGGAGTGGACCTGTGTCCAAGAATTGGGAAAATAATTGGCTAACTATGTTTCTGCTTGCAAAACATGAACCTCAAAAGTCAACAAAATTTTAATAATCTTTAATCCAATCTTACAACATGTATAATCCGAATACCTACCTAAAAAGTACGATATCAATTCCAATATTTCATGAAAAGCCACATTCATACACTAGTCATGCAACCGAATTGTACTGAACATTAAATTAATGTTCATTCATTCGCTCTAGCCATTATTATTGTTCAATTTATAGTTTCAATGATTCATAAGCCACTGAATGGAATGAAACGCCTACAATATTAATTTATTGTCGTCAGTGACATGAATGTCTAAATCAGTAACAGTTGCATATTAGCTTTTCAATGTAGGGAACGGTCGAGTCTGGACATCAAAGGTATTGATTTTATCTAAAATAACCGATTTCAATGCAGACGTTTTGAGGCGACGGCTGTTTGTGCTTATATTATATAAGCGGACGCGAAAGCGGATATCATGTAAGGAAATGACACGAGCTTGTCAAGTCTTGAATTCAGGTACTTTGTGTGACTGTAGGGCGTTTTACTTTATGTAAGTTATTTTGTCAAAACGGAAAAGGAAAACATCGTGAGCAAAACGTTGTATCTTAGAACTAAAAATTTGATGACATGTGACACCTATTAACTCGCACTGGGATTATGGCCCACCTCCTTTCACAGAGAAAAGGACTGTATCCCAGCAGTGGGAACAATATAGTTTGATTATGTATGTTTTGTTTGTGTGATTGAAAATCTTTAATTTTAAAATTACACAACATAACTAGCTTACTGTACAGACGTTGTCCTGTTTCCTAGAACTCGATAGCAACGCCACCTACCGGGTCCAATAGTGAATCTAAACCATCCAGGGTGCCACCCAAACGCATAGCAAAAAATTCATTCAAATCGGTCCAGCCGTTTAGGAGGAGTTCAGTGACATACACACGTACAGTAGGATTATATATAAAGATATAACACTGGATCTTGTTTCCCCGTAGATTTGGGCAGAGGTGTATCTATAGTAGTATTTGTAGTACCTACCTACATTTAATACTTGCAGCTTTAGCTCATCTTCTGCTTATATTTAAAAAAAACAGAAACAATTTGCAATGCGAATATATAAGTGTGTAATTTAACTCTAAAAATAACGTTATAGAATGTAGACCATCGGTATAAGTGAAACATGCGAGGTAAATGCGTAGCACACTAACACATGCAATGCCTCTCATTTTGATAATTTGGTAACATTCTTTACATAATTATCTTTGTCGAGCAAAGGATTTTTCCAAACATAATATAAAGCAATGGCTTGAAAATTACCCTTAAAATTCAACGTTTTGGGTATGAAAGTGTGTTACACCATTGAAATTCCACCATTTATTGATGTGCTTTGCAAAAATATCTGAAAATGTTAATTTCCGAAACTCTTGATGCACATTACCAGCAACTATCTATTCATAACTTTACCAAAATTATGACAAATAATGCTTAGCTTACAAAATCCTAAAGAATAAAACGTATCCCACTTCTGATGTAGTGATAAAAGTTGATTGTTAGGGACCAAATTGTCAAGGAACCACTATATAGGGAGTACAAACATGGTGGATATCTACAGTGGATACAGTGAAATTCCACTCACAAACCGTATTCAAAATCATTTTATTAAATTATGGAGTCATATAAAGAGTATAATTAATTAAACTCAAAATAAATGACACTTCAGGCGTCAGATAATTTTCATTTGAATAAAATGTGAAATGCTTCACAGATTTTAGCTAATGTATTCATTTGGACGATGTTATTATTCCGATGAACGTTTAACGACTGAATATGTGGCAGAATTGGTAGATGTTTTCACTACTTGTAACATTTGCGACTCGATTAAGGAAATGCATTATTTATAAAATATATCGTCGATTTGCTTTGTTAGCCCATGCTCACAAGGGCGTATTTTAATCGCGGCTATTTTTTTGTGCTGGATTTTCATCTTTCTGAATTTAGCTGAGCATCGAGATAACAGCAGAGCGCATTCCAACGCGTCAAAATCTCGTACTCAGTCATTTCATACAGCTGTCAAAGAATGATGATTCTTATTTGGATAAACCTACCTACGGAAAAATGAAATAAATTGGTCCGTAGTCATTTTGCCAAACAGTTAATATCCCAAAGGCTCTACATAGTTCATTTAACACAACATTTAGTATAAATCGATACGGAATTGAGGTGTGGTGATTTTATCAGCAGATCGCTCAGACAACTGCTAATAATAAATTATATTTAAGAATGTTAGCTAAGATATAAGATTATACAGACTTCTTTAAGTTTGTAATAAATATATAGTAAATGTTTGGTAAGATAGTTTGTTGCCGAGTAAATAAATTTATCTACTGATTCGACTAAAATAATTTATGATTCGTGAACGCAATAAAAGCGCGCTTCGATGAATTTTCAGAAAACTAGTTTTCGCTTCTTAACAGCGTAAATTCAAATACTCCATTCAAAACTGATTAAAATAACACTATTCATGACTAAATATTTACGGCACAGACTTTGTGAGGTAAATAATATATTCCGTAAAGCAAAACTAAAAATGGATACTACTTTAGTTTTAATCCACTGTTGAACGTACCTCTAAATCTAATTTCACAGTTTGTGATGAGATGCAGCTTATTCGTTGCGTAAGCAGATTATTAAAAAGAACTGGCGTTATTTTAAAATATTATTGTCCATTTCTTAAATATAAGTTACTGAAGCTTAGAATGCTCTAATATAAGTTATTGTTTGCTTAAAATAATACATCTATCATAAGCTATGCAGTGCAATCGTTTTTAGTTTTTTTTTTGTTTACAATTAAAAATAGTTTATTTTCTTTAACAAGCCCGTTTAAGAAAATAAACTATTTGTAATTATATCTTAGTGTACCTTATCTATACTTCTGTACTAGGTAATATTATAAAGCTGAAGAAATTGCTTGAATGAACGCGCTAATTTCGGGAAGTACTGGTTCGAATTAAAACATTATTTAAGCGAGTTTGACACGGATGAAATTGCGGGCAGAATTTGGCGTGATCATATAATAAATAGCAATACCAGTATATTTTAGTCCTACTGCTACTGCACACAATGTACTAGGTACCTCTTCTCAAAAAGTGAAGGCACGATCAATAATAACCACGTTTGGTTTGCTCAAAATTGGTGAGTATTGTGCTCATATTCATATTAAAACCATAGGGAATCATCTTACTTGTCTTCCTCAAAATTTAAATGCCTCATTTTAGAACACTATGTTCATCATCATCATCATTTCAGCCGTAAGACGTCCACTGCTGGACTTAGGCCTCCCCCAATTTGGGGGGCTTTGCCATAATCGCCACGCTTGGCAGGCGGGTTGGCGATCGCAGTATGGAGGTAAAATGCATAGAGAACGTTGCTGTCCATTCTCTAGTAAGTCCCTTAGTCGCCTTTTACGACACTCACGGGAAGAAATGGGGTGGTGTTATTCTTTACGTCCGGCACCACACAGCACCCGGAACACTATGTTAAATTATCATATTCAGTCTATAATAATCCCACTACTGGGACACAGGCCTCCTATCTGTGGGAATGAGAACTGATTCACCACGCGGGGCCAGTGCGGGTTGGTAGATGTCACATAATTTCGAATTTCATCTAGGATATGCTAGTTGTCTCACGATGTATTCCTTCACCGTTTTGAGAGCAGTGGTCATAAAATAATTTACACAAAGTAAAGCGTTTCTCTAGGCTAAAACCTAGCTCATAAGTGGCAGCCGTTACCACTGGGCTACCACCTGCTCCAAAATTATAACGTTCTACAAATCTTTACACTCATAAATTTTACATAAGTAATGTTACATAGCCGAAACAGAAAAAATGGACCCAATAATATTGGTAAACATTTTCCAATCTGCCAAACGAAGTTTACAAAGACCGTTATTAGTTTTTAAGTGTATTATTTTTTCTGTCCTCTGTAAAAATATACTCCAAACACAAATCAAACAAACAGAGAGACGTTATTAAAAAAAAATAGACAGTTTTTGTTCGCAAGAGTGTATAAATAAAAGAAAAACAAGGAAACAAAGGTTCCAAAACGAAACGTTGGACTTCTTACAGCATCATTTTACAACTTTACTCCAAATAGGTATTGCGGGCGCTACTCCGGACAGAATTAAATTTAGAAAAAACCCGATCGAGTGCGGTTCGAACAATCGCGCCGCCGTGGAAAGTGTAATGATTTTTAAGAATTCGATTTCTTTTAAAATGCGATAAAAGTATTTTGTTTTTTCTTCGTTATGAAGTACAAAGAACTTATAATAGTTTTTTTAAGGAGATAGCCAGAATGTAAATATTCATATACAATTTACCCATAGGCAATTTTTCTTAATACTCTACAATACACACACTAAGATATTCACGAGTTGGGCGTATTATTTTCTCGATTTGAAGTATATTTTAGTAGATCATATAGATCCCGAACATTTAAGGACTTTCATGATTAAATCTAAACAACATTTTACTTACCTTATTATAAGCGTATTATTTCAAGCAACCAACCATTATAATCAAATGAAGAAATTTTCTTTTTTAAACATTTTCAAAACAAAACTTGGAGAGCACTCACAAGACAAAGGCGTTCACTTCTACAAAGCTGCTTTAAAAAGTAAAA
Source organism: Aporophyla lueneburgensis (assembly GCA_932294355.1). Taxonomy (NCBI): domain Eukaryota; kingdom Metazoa; phylum Arthropoda; class Insecta; order Lepidoptera; family Noctuidae; genus Aporophyla; species Aporophyla lueneburgensis. The sequence goes on along the minus strand of OW028745.1, from coordinate 22,941,491 downwards.
GAAAACATGATTCGCGAATCTTCGCACGATATTAAACTTTTTACAATAACAAAAGACTTAACTGCCAAACTTTAGCATCTCGATCTAACAATCCCTTTAATTAAAGCGTCGCGAACGCGTCAAGGGATGCCCTTAAAATTTCAATCCCAAATAACCATTTGGAAGAAACAAAAAAGTCTGCACACAACGCTCTTTGTCCCGCTTACACTGATTACTAGCCTCATTCGCGTGAAAAAGAGAAAAGATTTTAATTAAACACGCTGATGAGCTAGTTTCGTGATGTGTAATTTTCTTTTGACGACAATGCTTTTGTGTTTTGTTAATTTATTTGGAGAAATGGGTGTAATAAAAAAACCGCTGAGGAATATTGAAGCTTTAATGAGTTACTTTAAATTCTAAATTCTATTTCAGTTGTCTTTTAACCACCAATAAGACTAGAAGATATTGAACTCAGTCTATTTAAAAAAAAAATCCAATGATGACTTTTAAAAGTTTTCAACTTTTACCAAATACTTCACAGGGGCTGGAATATTACTATGAAAGCTATCCTAAACAAACAAAATGATACAAAATGTTGTGCTAACGGTAAACCAGCCGTTACAATCCATTTTTCCCCTCCGCCATCACCATTGAAAGGCATATTATCAAAGTAATTACGTCAAAAAATGATAGTAAAAAACCGAATTTACAGAGGGTGGAAGTCGCATAAATGACTCAAAGTCACGTGACATGTTCCGGTGCGTTCATTACACGCCTCCCCACAAATTAGGCTGAGTGCAGGCGATACATCCGATACCCACTCCAACAAGTCAATGGGCGAATGAATTACGATCAGTTTTGGTAATAAAGTAGGCAGCCAAACGTTGAGTCATTGTTTTAAAGCCTCCTGTTCAAGTGATTATGTAAATTTATAACAGGCGGCTACTGCGAAGCACGTATTTTATTTACAATATTATGAACCAACTTTTTTTAATGTTTCTGCCAAGAATTTGGAACATTCAATTTTTTACTATACAATTTTAGAAGCTTATCAAAAAGTGGTATTTAAACGAATATTTTTATTATATTAAAGTAGAAAGACGTACAAAACTTTGATCTGAATATTCACAAAGCATCTTCTAAGTAAAACGTTTTATTAAAACATTCAAAAATGTTGTAACATTATTTCAACCCGCTACAGCGCTGTCAAAGCAACTCTTTAATTCATTTTTTGTTTGTTCCAGGTTAGTGAAAAGGCAAGGGGACATGGAGACCGTCGTCCAATATTTACTCCTAGCTTTGGCTCTGACTTCAGTGCAAATATCCTACACTGAAAGCCGTCTAAATGAAAAACGCAGGGATAAAACTGAAAGGAGGTACCATGGGACGCAAGTAAAAGATAACATATGCGAGATAACGAACAGAGAATCTAAAGTACATTGCTATTGCGAAAGCACTGACGTGAAAACAGCTACCAGAGCCGACTGTTGGGTTTTCAACGGGGGTATTGATGAAACAGATCCAATATGGTCCACTTTCAACTCTCAGCCGTATTTGGAAAGGCTAACATTCAACGTTCGATCTGACGGAGCACTTAAGTTCATTCCATTCCACGTGATCCATCGCATGAAACGGCTACAAAAGCTCTTCATACACTACGCTACACTAAACAAAATTGAGAAAAGAACATTTTCAAACATAACCACACTCAAAGAAATAACTCTGATGAACAACAAAATAACCGAATTGGACTTCTCATCGTTCACGAATCTCCCGTCGCTCGTAAACCTAACTATAAAAGAGAATAAAGTAACAGAAGTGCAGAGGGACGTGTTCGTCGATTTGCCGAGTCTCAAATATCTGGATTTGTCTTATAACAATATCAATCTGGCTCACGACGGTTGTTTTGAACATCTGACCGTACTAAATGATCTGATACTGGAGGCTAATTCAATTACGGTGCTGACTAGAGACACATTCAGGGGCTTAGCTAATCTGACGAGATTGGATCTGCGGTCCAACAAGTTGTCAATGTTGGGCGATTTAACTTTCACGGAGCTGTGGAATCTTAACGAGCTGCTTTTGGATAATAACGAATTGAAATTTCTGTCTGAAAGGGCCTTTGATGGTCTCGCTCTGTTACAGAAATTATCTATGACAGGGAATAAATTGAAGTCTATTAATGATGGGCTATTAGAAGGTGTGCGCGGTCTTGAATTATTGGATCTGAGGAACAATGAGATAGAACATTTTACTTACGAGACAATAAAGCCGATATTGGAAAATTTGAAAATGAAGAATGCTGTGCTGTATTTGAGTGGTGAGTTTTACATTTATTGTTTTGTTGGAAAGATACATTTTTTAAACGGTGGTTTGCTACAGTAATTACTATCATTCGATCCATAACCCATCCGCACGAACCTTTTACACTGACCCTTCAATATTTTTCGTGCCTATTATTTTACGATCCCCTCAGCAATTACATTATAATAACTTCAAACACCACTATTTGGATTAGAGCAGGAAATTCGTATTCAATTCTATCACTGTTAATGTCATTATTCAAGATAACGACATTACATTGCCATTATAATGATATTACGCGTCCATTTTTGTTGGCAACATGTTATTTTCGAATAAATAGTAGGTACACAGCAACTCTTGGGAAGTTAAATAACTATGTTTTGTGCAAACAATGGAGAATCCCCTGCTGTATTTAATCCCCTTACTAAAGCACCCTTCACATTAAGGACAATTAATGAATGTAAATGCGCCCTTTATCGACTCAAACGTAGCAATAAGTTGATTTTTGTACAATGGCGTAGTTTTATTAAAAACAAACATGTTTAACTTGAACATTTTGATTAAATTGGCACGTGTAGCTGGATTATTAAGAGAGTTATTAAAGAATCGTGTATCATGTATGAATACATATATTCAGCCCACGAAACTTAGTATCGTACGTAACTTTTAGGTAGCCTGTTATTAACAAATTAAGAATGAACTTATGTTCTACAATCGAATGTCCGAGGACTTTTTTTTTTTTTTTCAGGATGGGAAATCGTCAAATGACTTCTCCCGCTCTGGGCGGAGCGGGAGGGTGTGTCAGACTTTTACTGACTAAAACCCACCCGTGTTCCATCAGTTGCCCATGTGCCAGGGTCACGGTATCTCTTTCGAACAATCACGCGACCCCGGCAGGCATCGGTCCTAGTAGACCCCTACACTGCTGCTGACATCTCTTTGAGGCGCGCGTGGAACACTGCGCGCTGTCGACCCGAGCTTGGTCCTTACCGGGCGGCGAGCTACCCATTGCTCGCCACCCGCAAGCTCGCACCTACGGTGGCCGGGAGTCCGCTATTGACTCCCGACGCCCGGGGCGTCTCCTCCTGCGGCGGCTAGGGACGTGAGGGCGCAGAGACTGCCACTCCCTCACGCGCCTCGCCTCCTCCTTAGCGAGCATTACTGCTTCGCAGAAGGAGGTGTCGGCTTGCCGTTCCCTCTCGCTCCGTACCATGGCTCGCACCAGGGCCGGACGCGAGAGGTCGCCGCCGCCAATCACCTCCACGAGGGCACGGCGGTGCTCCGCCCAGGCAGGGCACACCTCCACCGTATGCTCCACCGTGTCTTCCAGACGATCCTCGCAATGGAAACACTCGGACGTATCCTCCCGCTTTATCCTGAACAAGAACCCACCGAAGCACCCATGCCCGGTGAGAACCTGCGTCAGGCGGAAGGTGAGGACGCCGTGACGCCTCTCTATCCACTCCTCAAAGAGGGGACTTACCGCCGCAATTGTGGCGTGCCCAGCACTGGGTTGCGACAATCGTACCCGCCATGTCGCCATGAGATCACACCGGAGCTCTGTCCGCCGTGCCGCGATTTGTCGCGGCAGCGGAGTTTCGCCCCGGCGTTTCGCTTCCTCACGCCACTCCCACATGTGGGCGAGGACCTTTGCCTCCAGATCCCATGGCGGCACTCCGGCAAGGAGGCTCGCTGCCTCGCAGGAGACCGTGCGGTATCCCCGGATTAACCGGATGGCCATGACCCTCTGGGCCGCACTCAACCGGCGCGCTGGGCGCAGCCTCAATGAGGGCGCCCACACCGGTGCCCCGTAGAGGGCCATGGACCGCACGACCCCCGTGTAGAGCCTCCGGCAGGAGGCGTTTGGACCCCCCAGATTGGGCAGTAGCCGCTTTAAGACAGCCCCAGCCCGCTCCAGTCTGGGAGCCAAACGTCGGAAGTGCTCGACGAAGTTCCACCGGCTGTCGAGGACAAGTCCCAGGTACTTCATCGTCGACTCGACGCCGATGTGAACCCCTCCCACCGTGAGTTGGGAACCCGCAGGTGGCGTGTTCCGAGGACCATGAAAACCCATGGCCTCGGACTTGTGCAATGCCACCTCGAGTCCCAATTGCCGGATCCTATCGACGATTGTCGCAACCCCGCGTGTCATCAGTTCGGCCGCCGCCTCGTGCGACCTCCCCTGCGCCAGGACCAGCGTGTCGTCAGCGTAGCAAACTACGCTGACGCCGCTAGGGAGGTCGGCGCGCAGCACCCAGTCGTAACCGATGTCCCACAGATGCGGCCCCAAGACCGATCCCTGTGGGACACCGCACGACATCTCTCGCCGGTTCCAGTCTCCCTGGTGACCGGAGTAGATGACGGCTCTATCCATCAAGTAAGCCTCGACCACGCGACAGAGGTAGGTCGGCATCCGGTGATACCGGAGTGCCTCCCTAATGCAACTCCAGGGTAGGGTGTTGAAGGCATTGGTGATGTCAAGAGACACCGCCAAGGCGACCCCACCCCGGGCCACTGCATCCCCCGTCGTGAGGGCTCGCACGCGCATGATGGCGTCCACCGTAGAGCGCCCCTTGCGGAAACCGAACTGGCTGTCCGCCAAATCCAGCCCCTCCCGCACCAGCCACCCAACGAGGCGGTCTGCAATTACTCTTTCAAAGAGCTTCCCCACCTCGTCGAGCAGCACGATGGGCCGGTAAGCGGACGGAGAGTCCGCTGGGCGCTCAGGCTTCTTAATGAGGACCAGTTTCCCCGTCTTCCAACGAAGTGGGAACTGGCCCCTCTCCAAACATGCGCTTAGGAGCCCCCTGAGTCGAGGCCCGAGAGCCTCTAAGGCCAGGACCCAGGCTTTGCCAGGCAAGCCGTCGGGTCCTGGGGCGGTATTTTTGGCATTTAGCCGACGTACCGCCACTCTCAACTCTACCCCGGTTACCTCTGGAGCGTTGTCGTCGTCATCGGTGGTGTGACCCGCAGCGTCAGGCACCGCAGGAGGCGGAGCCATTAGTGGGGGACTATGTTCCCCTCGCGAAGGGAACAGAGCGCTCATCACGCCCTCCACGAGTTGGGGCCGGAGACTCTGAGTCAGCGGAGGAGCCCATGGGCGGAGTTTCTCCCGGACGGCCTTGTAGGGCCGTCCCCATGGGTCCCTGTTTAGAGTCTCCAGCGACTCCTTGCGGGCCAGTCCTCTGGCCCGCAGGATCTCCTCTTGGAGGGCGGTCTTCGCCGCTCTGTACCCCTCATATAACTCCGCCTGAATGGCTTCCGTATCCGGAGGGCGAATACGGAGCCTGCGGTGCCTGGTGTACCGGCGTCGCGCCGCAACGCACGCTTCGCGCAACGCTGTCAGCTGCGGCGACCACCAGTACACCTGGTGCCAAGCCCGTCCTGGCTGGACTCGGGGCATAGCCACGTCACAAATCTCGGACATGGCCTCCCGGAACCACTCGGCCTCGTCGTTGATGTCAGCAGGCCTGTCCGGTGGTGACACCCAGGCCTGCACAATCGAGGCTTCCAGGAGAAGCTCCCGGTCCAGCTTCTTAAGCGCCCACCGAGGAGCACACGGGGCTTGTCGGACCGGCGCGGTCGAGGTCTGGGCGGAGACGTCAAACCGGATATACCGGTGGTCGGAATACGTCTCCACCCCCTCCATTACACGCCAGTCAATGACCTGCGGCGAAAAAATGTCCACCACTGAATCGCCCCGCATCCGTACGCACGTAGGGACAGAACCCCGGTTAAGGACGACTAGGCCCGTCTCCAGAGCCCAGTCCTCCACCATCCTGCCCCGTGTGTCCGTATACCGGGAACCCCAAGCCAAATTCTTGGCGTTGAAGTCCCCGAGTACGAGCACGGGGAGGGGACGGAACCCGACGACGACAACTTTCAACTCCGCAAGGGAGTTGTGGAACTCGGCGAGAGTTCGGTCGGGGAGAAGTATACTCCTACCACGACAATCTCCCCGAACCGTGCTGCTACGCAACCCCGTCCCCTCTTGACAGCTTCGAGGGTCGGGGTTCCGGCGGTGGCCGACGAAATGAGGGTCACTGAGCCGCTCAGGTCCTCCACCCAGTCATCCCTGGGCGGGACAAAGTACGGCTCAGCGACCACAGCGATGTTAATCGACCACTGCGCCATGCTCTGGAGCAAAAGATCCTGAGCAGAGGCGCAGTGGTTGATGTTTGCCTGGAGGAGGCGTAATGGAGCAGCCATTACTGACAGTCCATATCAGCCCCCTCCCGAGCCCCCTGTGAGGGCCCTGCCGTGGCGGTGCTGGCCACGACAGCAGTAGTCAAGGCGGCAGCGGCGACAGCGGTGACGACGGTGGTGGAGGGCTTGCCCCTGCCCCTGGCCTTGGCGGGTGGAGCGCAGGCCTTACCTCCCGCCCGGTGATCGGCCGGCTTGCCAGCTGCCGCACATAAGTAGCAGTGCGGCATGGCATCGCACGAGCCGGCCTAGTGACCGGGCTGACCGCAGCGGAAGCAGTGACCGCTGCGATCTACCTCCGAGGTGCATGTCACTCCCACATGGTTGCCCATTTGGCAGCGGAAGCACCTCAGAGGTCTGGGTTCCAGCAGTTATGTCCGAGGACTTCGAACCCAAATTAAACACAAGAGAACAGTTATGTGATTAGGGGTCCTGTAAATTTATAATTCTTCACATAACTAACACTTCAACAAAAATGGCTACATTAAATTGATTGACATAATTAATGTAGTCAGTTTCTTTTATTCTTCAATAACTCTTTTTAACCAACTTCAAAGATCCGGAGGAAGTTTTGTCGAATTCTATGATACTTAACATAGCAAAAACAAGCAGATGTTTTTAAGGCAAGACTTTTTTAGTAGCCATCTTTCTACCCTGAACTCATGCACAGAACTTAAAACTTACTAAAGCATATAATTTTAATCCGATGATATTAACTGATTATAACTTTGCGGTCTGTAAACGTATTTTATAAAACACTCTCGAGATCTGAAATATTATTAGAATAATTTTCGAATACTTATACCTGTGAGGTGACGACAATAGAGTTATTACTAACGTTTATTTTTTTCTTTACAGGTAATAAACTAAATTGCGACTGTCGTCTATCTTGGATTCAAGTTTTGAGAAATGAAACAAAAAGCGAGCCTCTAAGGATGGCTTTAGATGGCGTCACATGTGTTATAAGTACTGCTGAAACAGTTGAAAGTACAGTGAACGATGTGAACTCGGCCCTCGATGACCCCAAACCACCGAAATCTGAACAATTGTACGAGATAGAAACGAATGCTGAAGTACTTCAACAAGATGCCAATGATGAGGAATTGTATGAAGATACAAATCAATACAAATTCGAACCAACCGTGCAACCAGTTGTGGCCAACCAACTCACAATAGTAAATATGCCTGTAGAAACTTTGCCTTGTCCTCGCCAGATAGTTCGAAGTGGTGAAGATTCTCTGATGCTGTCATCCAAAGATGAAAGTTACTGGCAGTCAAATACCAGCATACGAATTTTGCCAAAGCTTTTTTTCATAATGACGTTATTATCAATAAGTTCATTTTAATCATAAGTAATGATAAAGTTACCGGTGTGATGCTGTATATTATAGTAGTGCTGGAATCTACGAAAAAAAAAATCAAGTAGCAAATAACAAACATTATACAAAAAGATACCTTCTTGCTGATTCTAAAGTAGCACGCGTAATGGTTATAGAAACGATTATCTCGGCTCCTTTGGCAACGATCTCTCCTTTAATGGTCTAATCAGTGATAACATTATCACGGCGCATATTTTCCCTTTTGTAAAGAAGATCTGTAATCAAAAGACCTATGTGTTTTGGTTTCTGACCTTCTACGAAAATTGAAAATAATGACTTGAATTATACCGTATATTTCAGCACTTAGAGCTTATAATTTTATACTTCTGCTATATGCTTTAGACTCTAAGAGAAAAGACTGGTTTAGATATTTAATTAAATTATTTCTTTGTAAGTGTAATTTAAAATCCAGTGTCATATATCATTATAACCAGTGTTAAGGATTCTATGACAGATCTCTAATGTCAATAACGTGTTTGTAAATGTGATCTTGGATATGTGCCAACGTATCGAGAAAGCATAAAAGGACGGAATGATTTTGTAAATGTTCCAACTAGTTTACAATTGTGTTGAGTCAATTTTTTATGTTTCATAAAAGTTAGTCTTGAAAGGAAAGAGTTCCCGAAAGTTTTTGGTCATGTTAGAATATCAAACAAAGGTCATAATAAATTAAACCTAACAGCTTTCCAGATATTGTAGTAGATATACTTACGTGACTGAAAGTTTTAGAGATCGGCGTCTCGATCTTTTAAGCTTAAGGCTTTCAGATATAAAGTTTGTATAAGAGTTTGAAAGAGACGTATCCAAAAAGCAAATAATGGAAAATAAATCATTTGAGTGCAAAGTTGTGAGTAAAGATTATTTAAGTGTTTCTTTCTTCTAATTTAAGAGTTTTGCTATGGCTGATCTCTTATGTACAAATACGAATAGTTTTAGCGTTAGACTGAAGGATGTTAACATAGATGATGATATACCAATTAACTCATTGTATTTTTAACGTGAATTCGCATTCAATCTGTTAATGAATGCTGAAACATATTATTAAATGAATACCTAGACAAACATGAATAAAAGTTCGAATTAACTATTGTACGCTTCATAGAACGATGATGACAATTGCAAAATAAGGGTTGCCGGTTGCGACCATTCTAGAACTTTTCATGTCTCAAATGCTATTACAAACACAAATCATACGCTTGAACATCTAGACATGGAGAGAACATCTATTTATACAGATTTATGGACGAATGCGGAAATCGAATATTCAATGTACCAATGTCAACACTTTAGATGCATGTACCCAATTTTTTGTAAGTTTATAGGTCTGTGAGTGAAATAAAAATGTATTATAGTAATGGTAATAATTCTTGTAAATATTGAATTTAAGGATTTGGATATTGTAACTAGCAGACTAAGGATAAATAAAATTTTTGAGATCATGAAATTTTGTTGCGATTTATTTGTTTAGGTTCATTTATCCAAGTAATCAAAATAGATAAAGAGCTTATCAGACATAAAATGTTTTGAATGAATCTAGATTTTATGGAAAACGCGTACATTCGTACAAAGAGTTAAAATTGCAGAAGTTTTTATATCAATGAATCAATTTATTTACAGAGTTAAAATGGCAATAATTCATATATTCATATATGTTTTGACATGAAAATCTAAATCGAGATGGTATAATCTATATGGGAATGAACTTTTTTTAAAGACAAAGAGACTAGGTATAAGCGAAACAATCTCTATCGTTACTATCGCAATATTAATGAAATTGGTCTAGACACTAATAAATTAGGAAATTTTCTACGATTACGTAGTTAAATTCTTTACAGGCTAAACTTTTGACGTCTAATCATAACGTAAAGTAAATGTCAAACAATCTTTGTCGTCCTACGCAACACGTAATAGGTATTAACTAATTGTTCTAGAATCTAGTTAAAATTCAATTTCACGTTTCAGCATAGTCTGAAACTGTCGTGATTGCGATGTGTATGCAAAACCGAATATTATTATTGAAGTCTGGAACTTTAATAATATTGATATTACTTTGGCTTATCTATTTGCTGTTGGTGAGTTATTATCCTCAATTCTCTGTGACACACACTATCATATTATTAATATAATGTATTTTGCTAATCATTGCTCCTTAATTATATTCGAAAAATTTGCTTTTCAACAACGCAAATGCAAGTAACGCAATGAAAGTTGTTGTTAAAATGTAATTATTTCTGATGCTAGCGACGGAAACTCTTGACAGTTAACTTTACGTAAGTGTTTATGGTGACATTCATAAAGAATAGGTCGGCTGTTATTCGCAATAGCACCTGCAGCATGTGTTAAGTTTGAAATGGTGTAGTAATAGTCAATACTACGTATTTAATCAATTTATATGTAGATTCAAGGAGACTCAGCGCTTCTACACCACATTTATTATGCGCACAATCAAAGTGTGAAACTGTGCTAGCGTCTGTGTGCAAAAGGCACACAGTTAACGCTTCTGCTTTCACATCATGATCGAATAGGCATCTTCTGGGCACGCTTGTTCCATCCATTGGGTTCAAGAGCAGGCCTATTCAGCAATAAAAAATAATAAAAAATGTCCATCACACAATTACTACATAACCCTTCTAACCACTGTTGTATCGTGATTCGCATTAACATTATAATCACCACCTTCTTATCTTTTAAGAATTCAACTCCATTCAATAACATTTACAATAAAGAGTTTAGCTTCCATTTTACCATGTGACGCATGGATCTTACAAACCTCTAGAGAGTTCTTACACCTCTTGAATTACGAAGTAAGCGGTTCGGCAGAACCCTATCCATTTTGGGATTTCCAACTAGGGAGCGACCCCTTGGCATGACTTTTTCTCATGACAGTTAAGGGTCATTGTTGTTACCACCTCTTTTGGCTGGAGAATAAGTAACATTGAATAGTTATATATTTTTACCATTCAATTATTACTGACTGCATCGCCCAGAGTCTTAGATATGTCATTAAATTTTAACCTTTAATCTTGACTATACATTTTATTAACAATGATGAAGTTCTATAAAAACAAAACACAATTTTAGATTCAGTTAACTTTATAATCCAAGTCTAAGTTTAAATCCAGAGATTATTAACCGGTAAGTGCAAAACCTACGGGGTCATTGTATATCACTCTGCATGGCTCTCATTTTGAAATTACAACAACATTCATTGCATTACTAGTATTTACGTTGTTGAGCGGACAAATTTGTCGAACATTTATGAATTGTCACTAGGTAATAGGTAGAACGGGCTGGTGTCCGCAACTCCACGTCTAAGCGCGTATTTTGCATAAAATTCTTCAAAATAGTTCAGACTGTGTTTGATAGTGTGTTACACAATACTGGGGAGCGGATGACTCCTTTTTTTTTTTTTTTCAGGATGGGAAATCATCAAATGACTTCTCCCGCTCTGGGCGGAGCGGGAGGGCGTGTCAGACTTTTACTGACTAAAACCCACCCGTGTTCCGTCAGTTGCCCATGTGCCAGGGTCACGGTATCTCTTTCGAACAATCACGCGACCCCGGCAGGCATCGGTCCTAGTAGACTCCTTCACTGCGGCTGACATCTCTTTGAGGCGCGCGTGGAACACTACGCGCCGTCGATCCGAGCTTGGTCCTTACCGGGCGGCGAGCTACCCATTGCTCGCCACCCGCAAGCTCGCGCCTACGGTGACCGGGAGTCCGCAATCGACTCCCGACGCCCGGGGCGTCTCCTCCTGCGGCGGCTAGGGACGTGAGGGCGCAGAGACTGCCACTCCCTCACGCGCCCCGCCTCCTCCTTCGCGAGCATTACTGCTTCGCAGAAGGAGGTGACGGCTTCCCATTCCCTCTCGCTCCGTACCATGGCTCGCACCAGGGCCGGACGCGAGAGGTCGCCGCCGCCGATCGCCTCCACGAGCGGATGAGTCCTTACGTGGTCATCAATTAGTCGTTCCAATTGCTCGAAGCACCATTGAAAGCTATGATAAGTTTGCAATTATTCTTTAATCCTTACCACTACTCCTAAACGGAGCTGAACACAGGAACATTGCCGGCTGAAACAGGTATGTCAGTAATGCTCCTCAGATGAACACAATTACAAAAACTCTGCTATGTTCTTATTACAAACGCTAGCTTTTGACGGCTTCTCTTGCAATGATGGTCTAAAATTACTTCACAGGAACGAATCAACGCGATAAAAGTATCTTACATGCTAATCCTGGCAAAATTTCATGAAAATACGTTCATTCGTTTTTATGGGACTAGTAGTAAGAAACATCCAAAAATCTAACCATTCAAACTTGAACATTTATAATACTATATATAAAGTTTTTAATATATAATGTATAGTACGAGGATTAGCAAGAAAGTAGAATTCTGAAGACGTAAAGTTACTTGTATTCTGAACTAGTTAGAATAGGTACTATAGTTTGAAGTAAATCAAAGAGTATGACGTCACATGCCCGAACTTAGATAACGCAATCCACATCCCACACATGGAGTAACTAATACCGAGACGTGGAACAATAAGCCAAACAAAAGGGAGCCAGTAACTACACGAGACTGATTCCGAAAGTTTGCTAATGACAGAGAATTATAATGGAGTTTTGTTACCTCTGGGAACGAACACCAAGTTTGATACGTGTTTACTGATATACAAGATTCAATATAGATATTAGGAGAGTAATTCTGCGAGATATATAACATTGTTTGTGCTTATGATACAGTAAATTCACTAAATGTTAGGTTCTCAGGATAAACACGGTCACGTTCGTGACCTAACTTAATATTCTTGGATAGTAATCATTTCTTGGGTTCTAGTAATTCTAGACACTGAGCTCTGCTCAGCCGAGTGAGGTTAATATAATTACCAAATTCAAGAAGTACGTCTGCAAAACACGCCTCTATTGTCTTCGGAGTTAGATAAAGGTGTACCTATAATATACCCACATTTTGCTACTTATCTTAGACTCCTATGAAATAGTTAGCGAGCCTATCACCTTCAACCGGGCACAAATCCAGACTCCGGGCTGCTACTGAGAATTTCCTGATGGAAAAGCCAAATAACACTTTGGCAGACCCGGGTATCGAACCAAGGACCTCTGTTTCAGCAGTAGTGCTTGTGACCACCTAGACCATCGAGGCAGGCACGTAGCGCAGTTAGAGTTAATCTTTATAGTGTTGAAGTAATCACGAGTAGGTAAATCAAATGAGTTGTAGGTATAAGTATGTATATTTGATTTCAGGTTTTTAAAGACTCGTGCAGCCAGGCGCGGCCCGACAGCACGACGCGACTCTTCTTCTTAGTGTGTCGATAGCAATCTAAATATAGTCACCCAGAATTTGGGTATAAGCTTGCAATTTCAGCAGTGTCAATCAACTCCTGTAGCATGCAAACAGCAGAACATGCTGAACAAGATATTAAGTGTCCCATTGTTTGTGGGAGAGCATCACACTCCAGAGTCATCTGCGAATCTCCACTTGATTAGGTTTTCTTTACTACCTGAGTCCAGAATCTATTTAAAGAACACGTTCAAGATTTTCAGCAGGTGGAACAAATGGGTTTGGTAGAGAAACACCATGTCACCATAAGCTTAGTTTTTCCTTACATCTGTCGCCAGTAAGTGGGACGCGACTCTGTTAGATAAATTTCCATGAAGGGTTTATAGAAATTGTGCTATTAGAGTCGCGTCAAGTTCGACTGGTTGATCCAGCGGTCAATTGTCACAAGTGCAATTGCTGAGCATCGGGTTGGCGTAGTTTGAAAATACTAACTACAACCCCGCGTTCTTATTTAAAGCAATCACCATACGAGTATGCGATCAACGCGATCGTTTGTATGAATTATGACTTTCAAACGTAACTTCACTGATCCCGTGAGTTGTCATCCTACTAATATTATAAATCCTACTAATATTATAAATGTGTTTGGATGTTTGTTACTCAATCATGTTAAAACGGTTATACGGATTTGGATGAAATTAGGCACACAGATAGTTTATAAACTACAATAACACATAAGATACTATTTATCCCAACAGAACCTTCCTTTGGTTTATTTTTTGATCTCCACGCGAGCAAACCCGCTAGCAAATGCTAGTTTTTGTATAATAGAAAGACATTTGCGACTCGCGCTACGATCACTTTGGGTTAGGACTCAGCGTACAAGAACGACTACCAAGAAAAGTCACAGCTAATATAAACTACCTCCAATAATAATAACATAAATAACGTAACTCGACAGAATATTAGCACAGTATAAATATGAACAGTACAGAAATTAGGCGTATTTGTTGATATAATTACCGACGCTCCATCGGAGCGTTAGGGTTGTCGCTCTTAGTGTTTGTAAATGGAAAATTTATTGGAACGAAGATCTTAAATACAGTAGGAATTGACTGGTAGCAATCGACACGCGGAATGCGTTCATACATGTGTTGCCCTCTCCATGCGAGTGTCATCTTTGGTCAAAATGTAAATTCAAGATGCAATAAAATTCTTTTTATTTTAAAACAAACGTAAGTAGGGTCCTGACAGGGTGTCCCGACCGACAGAACACGTATTTTAATCAGAAATTTATACAACTTTAAAATGATTCAATAATTAGAATTACCTACTGCAATATCTATACTAATATTATAAAGCTGAAGAGTTTGTTTGTTTGTTTGATTAAGCGCGTTCATCTCAGGAACTACTGATCCGAATTCAAAAATTATTTTTGTGTTGGGTAGCCTATTTATCGAGAAAGATTAAAGGCTATATAACATCACGCTACAACCAAGGGGAGCGGAGCAGTAATGAAAAATGTTGCAAAAATGGGGAAAATCGCACGGGTAGGCGATTTGACGCGACGGGAAGTGTCGGGCGAACAAGAAATTTAACGCGGACGAAGTCGCGGGCAGAAGCTAGTGTTTAATAAATAATAAAAAAAACAAGCTTAAATTATCTGGTCATTTTGTGCGTCGTCAGGTTTGTATACTAAAGCGTTGCCGCTTGAGGGTCTTTATATCCGATTTTTACTGCAGTTATTGTGTGTATTAGGAAAAATTCATTACAAAATACGGTCGTGTCATTTTTAGGGTTCCGTTGCCAAATGGCAAAAAACGGAACCCTTATAGATTCGTCATGTCTGTCTGTCTGTCTGTCTGTCTGTCTGTCTGTCTGTCTGTCTGTCTGTCTGTCTGTCCGTCCGTATGTCACAGCCATTTTATTCCGAAACTATAAGAGCTATGCTGTTGAAACTTGGTAAGTAGGTGTATTCTGTGAACCGCATTAAGATTTTCACACTGAAATAGAAAAAAAACAATAAATTTTGGGGTTCCCCATACATAGAACTGAAACTCAAAAATGTTTTTTTTCATCAAACCCATACGTGTGGGGTATCTATGAATAGGTCTTTAAAAATGGTAATGAGGTTTCTACTATCATTTTTTTCTAAACTGAATAGTTTGCGCGAGAGACACTTCCAAAGTGGTAAAATGTGTGTCACCCCCCCCCCCCCCCGTAACTTCTAAAATAAGAGAATGAAAAAACTTAAAAAAATATATGATGTACATTACCATGTGAACTACCAACGAAAATTGGTTTGAACGAGATCGAGTAAGTAGTTTTTTTTAAAACGTCATAAATCGTAAACCGCAATTTACCTTACATTCAATCAACTGAAATATAAAAATTAAAAAATATATATATTTTTAAACCGAAAATACCTACAGGTTTGTACGGAACCCTCGGTGCGCGAGTCCGACTCACACTTGGCCGGTTTTTTAAAAAGATCGCGAGCGGTCCGGGGCTCAAGAGATAAACGTAAAACGCACTCGTCTCGATACGGCACTCAACACTCAGAGCACCGCGACCTTCGCTGTGAGGTCTTGAAGATGCGAGCGTCGCTGTGAGAGTGGCGTTCCAACCGTTTGTTCGTAATTTCAGGGGGTCTAAAAAGGCCACTTTGGTAGAATCATAATAGGAAAATATTATGAATCATATTATAATCCGTAAAATGGTCACAAACTGACAATTCATAATATTTTCTGCGTACAATTCATTATACACAATTCATCCATTTGACAGTTTTGTATGGAGATTCGTAAAATGGTACACATAATATGAATTGCTTTATTAAAGTTTAATGTCAAATAGCAGAATCATAAGAAGTTAGTCAAGAGGAACATTTTACAAATCATATTTGGGATTTTTTGAAAAAATATCGTAATAATGGCAAATTTAGGCCTTAGGAAAAATTTTTTGAGCACGCTCGTGATACGTAGTCCATTATAAGTCACCAATAAATTGTGGCACTTTGAAAAATGGACATAGCGTTTCAAATGTGGGACCTCCAGGTTTTTTCGGTTATATAGGCTAAATATACGTCGTGATAAGGTCCATGAGCTGGAGCCGTACATATGTACTGCCGCGCTGGCATGAGTACTAGGTACCTACCTTCAAGAATAATAATGAAGTAGTCAGTTTTAAGGTAGTTCCAAATAGACACTACCATCTAGTCTGTCCCGTGTGGTGCCGGACATAAAGAATAGCATCACCCCATTTCTTCCCGTGGGGGTCGTAAAAGGCGACTAAGGGATTTACTAGAGAATGGTCAGCAGCGTTCTCTATGCATTTTACCATCATACTGCAATCGCCAACCCGCTTGCCAAGCGTGGCGATTATGGCAAAGCCCTCCAAATAGGGGGAGGCCTATGTCCAGCAGTCTTGCGGCTGAGATGATGATGATGACTACCATCTAGTGTTGTGAATGTTACAAATTATTACAATCTTTTTTTCATATTTTAGGCACTGAGTAGATCCAATTAGTACTTAAGCATCTCGATCACACAACAGGCTAATATGGGCGCACACCATATACCTACACAACACAACATATGTATACAACGATTAACGATTAAATACTGATTTAAGATGAACAAGTATTTACTTACTCTGTATTAAAAACAATCCAACTTACATGAAATAAACATACAACCTACATTCAAGAATATGTACCTAATGAAGTAGTCAGTTTTAATGAAGCAATTCTAAATGGACACTACCATCTACTCTTGTGAATGTTACAAATTACTACAATCATATAATCATATTTCACAGGCACTGAGTAGATCCACTTAGTACTAAAGCATCTGGATCATACCACAGGTTACTAAGCGCGTACACTATATGAAACACCAAGGTAGTGTAAAAAAACAGTATGATAGCTGTAGGTACCAGTAACTTTCTTCTCAGAGTAGTCACTTAGGAAACGCCGAACTCATCTAGTTTAAAAAAATATACCAAACCTACTTACAGACATAACAGGCGAAATGTGGGTGTACTATAGGTTCACCTCTGCCTAACCCTTCGGGGAAACAAGGCGTGATGTTATGTTATGTTGTGTTACTAACTGAAATAAAATCATTTATCATATAACTCGTAACACTTCAGTGCCCAGTTGAAAAAAAGACTTATTCAAAGTACACAATATTCACACCGAGCTTATTTTTGTAATTTGCACTCGATAAGTAATAAACATTTCCAGAGGAAATATGTAGGAATATTTATTTTCCATCATACAGCCCGCTCACAGACAGACAGATGGACGGACCAATGGACAGCGGCTTAGTTATAGGGTCCCGTCCTGGTTACTCTTTGGTTACGGAACCCTAATAAAAATCTACAACCTATGTGGGACATAGGCCTTATATTATACTTTACTTACACTCCAATTTTATTAGGTTGTGTGTATCTATAAAATAGGACATACATTTTACCTTTATACCTATTATTTAAATAAAACAATACACAAAGTTAAAATATTTTAATAAATTTACAATTCTCATGTTATACTGTATAAAAATCTAGCAATAATCAAATAATGAAACTAACATAAACACTATAGTACATCAGTTTATTTTTCTTTGAATATTTTATGTCTTGATGGTAGTCACGGAGCTGCGGAGAGGCAAACGATGACTGCTTGGAACAACTTCACCAGGTTAAAAAAGAAAATGTGTGGTTTTTAAGAAAGTCAAATCATTAGTCAATAATTAACATACCTGTGAAATAAAATGGAATTGAAAATAATAATATCATTGTTTAAGACAACCTAAGACCAACAGTGATGACAGGTTGACAACAATAGTAGACTTGGAGCCCAACAGCTTCTTTGTCCTTAGTTAGTCTTTAGTTAAATGGTAAAATATAGTTTATTTTCCTCTTTGTATTTCGTTATATATTTCATGAATGTTAACGATAGTAGGAACTCAATTTTATGTCAAGCCAGAGGGCACCTAAAAACGTTATATAAATAACATCATAATCATTTTCAATCGTCTAAGTCTTAGTCTCAATAAAAATAGCTGTAGGGTTATAAAATTCCACTCACTGCGGTATCTTGATTGCCGAGTTCGAAGAGTCAAAGCCGCTGTTGTAGCATCGGCAGGGGTAGAGCTTGGTGCTGGCACACAAGTCTGGCCAGAAGTAGACGCTGCAGTGATCTTGATAAAAGGTTTAACAACGACAGAACTTCCACTATCAATGCAGAAATACGAGCAGAATCTTCCATTGATATTCAAGCTAGACGCCATTCCATGCCTACAAATTATTACGTCCAATTAAATACCTTTGAACAGTGATACAATTAAATATTGACTTAAGATATACAAGTATTTACTTACTCTGTATTTAAAAAAAAACCGGCCAAGTGCGAGTCGGACTCGCGCACCGAGGGTTCCGTACAAACCTGTAGGTATTTTCGGTTTAAAAATATATATATTTTTTAATTTTTATATTTCAGTTGATTGAATGTAAGGTAAATTGCGGTTTACGATTTATGACGTTTTAAAAAAAAAACTACTCACTCGATCTCGTTCAAACCAATTTTCGTTGGTAGTTTTCATGGTAATGTACATCATATATTTTTTTTAGTTTTGTCATTCTCTTATTTTAGAAGTTACGGGGGGGGGGGACACACATTTTACCACTTTGGAAGTGTCTCTCGCGCAAACTATTCAGTTTAGAAAAAAATGATAGTAGAAACCTCATTACCATTTTTGAAGACCTATTCATAGATACCCCACACGTATGGGTTTGATGAAAAAAAAACATTTTTGAGTTTCAGTTCTATGTATGGGGTACCCCAAAATTTATTGTTTTTTTTCTATTTTAGTGTGAAAATCTTATTGCGGTTCACAGAATACACCTACTTACCAAGTTTTAACAGCATAGCTCTTATAGTTTCGGAATAAAATGGCTGTGACATACGGACAGACAGACAGACAGACAGACAGACAGACAGACAGACATGACGAATCTATAAGGGTTCCGTTTTTTGCCATTTGGCAAAAACCCTAATTACCCAATTTGCATGAAATTATTAAGTTTACTTTTGTTGATGTCTATTGTTGTCATAACCACAGATTGATTAATATGACCACAGAGCAATTATGACATATCTGAAGGCAAAACTTTTGTGTATTCGTTGCCAGCTTATAAACTTTTAATTGTTTCTAGTTTCCCTTTTCAGGGCTTATTTGTGACATTTTTATAATTTTTATGCATACTGTAATTAAATAACATTTCAACAGTTAGAAATAATCACTTATATTTATTAAATTTTCAACGAAATATTTACCGGTAAAATGACGGTCTTTATTTTTTTCATGCTGCAACATTTACACCAAGTATGATTCTGATACGAATTGAATTGAGTATGATATCGCTAATATGTGTCACCATTTTACGAAAATTAGAGGAATTGCTAAGGTATTGCTGGGAATTCACAATATGAATTGGTTTTAGAGGTATTGCTTAATGTGGCCTTTTTAGACCCCCAGTACTGTTTATATTAACATCATTCGTCTTGTTGGTAATTATCTTTGAATCATACACGAGTAAGTTGCGAACCTCCACGTTTCAAATATCTATTAGTTGCTACGTACCTGCCTTAGTAACTTGTTCTAGTGGGACTAATACGATTTGTTACGTCATTAGAGCTTCTTCTAGTCATATTTGTAAGGATAAATATTTTACAGAGTTACCAGTTTCTCGGAATATTACCTGAACGTTGAAAATCTTCTTTATCTTTATCTTTACATATTATAAAATAAAGTCACTTCGCTGTCTGTCTGTCCCTATGTATGCTTATATCTTTAAAACTACGCAACGGATTTTAATGTGGGTTTTTTTAATAGATATAATGATTCAACAGGAAGGTTTATATGTATATAACATGCATAATATAGTAAAGAAACACTGATAATTTTAGAGGTTTCTAATGTGATGTCATAAATAAACTCATTTTTTTGCACTTACATTGCGAACGCTGGCTGAACCCTATGAAATAGATCAAAATAATGTACTACAGTAGTGTACACCTTACAAAGTTCTACAAAAAAATCCGCAATGGTATATGTCTATCTCTTAGGGATAACCCACAATAACCATTTTTTGTCCTTTAATTTTTATGAGAAATAATGGCTTATTTACGAAGCGATTTTAAGCAATACAGCATTAATTCTTATCCAATTAAATACATTAAATATGTTGTGCATTTCATGTAGATTAAAATTGCCCTTTACAGCATATCATTAAAATGAATATTTTAGAAGATATCAGAGATTATAATAAAATAGCCGCAGAGCGGCTAGCGGGCCGTTCCGCGTCCGGCCATCTCGCTTGGTAGCGGTCGGGTAGTGCAGGATTAGTAGGATTGTAATTCATATTACTTGGGCTTTATAGTAAATGCATATCATGTTCCGTAGTTTCTGCCTACCCCGATGGGAAAAAGGCGTAATTGTATGTATGTATGACATGGATTAATACATTCTTACCACGGTAATACGTCCTCTTGCGATAATTTCCGACATCTACGCGGGCGAAGCCGCGGGCAAAAGCTAGTACATTAATAAATCAATTGAAGTAAAACGTGCAGATTTTCGATCTCTCGAGATCGATGTAAATTTCATTGAAAAATAAGGATATTAAGTAATAACATTATGTAAATTTTCTGCTATTCGATTATCGCCTACAAAAATAATATAGCAAATACATATTATATTGATTGATTAAACTGAGTGAGATGTTGATTTACTCATTTTGGGTTTACAGTATAGTCTTGCGAATAGATTAATAAGCTGTTTAGTCCAGTAAGTTAACCGTAAAATTTTTAAAAACCTCAGCCTGGAATTTATGAAGAAATCAATGGTTAACATATAGATTGCGCTATTTAGAAACTTGTGATGCTTACCTACAAGAGCATTTTACATCGAGTCGTCATATGGACTGGCAAAGAATTAATGAAACCAAGCCACTATGACGTGCTGTAAAATGTTTACCGATGCTTCCAATATGTTATTTTTCAGGCCTTGCAATTTTTCTGGAGCTGGTGTGTTAGTTCGAATACACTTCTTTAGCTCATTATTTAAGTTTCCTAATGGATTAATATCAGGGCTTCCTAATGAATATCCCATTACTGCGATTCTAACGTCGTGCAGGTGGTCCCTAACAATTGTTGCAGTAAGCGCCCTTGCATTATCCTAAAACGTTTGGTCCACGAACTCAACATATGACATCACATAAGCCTCTAGGGATTAATTTAGCATCGGTCACTATTTAGTGGCAGCAATCGTGGTATCGTCACAATCTTAAGACCAGTTTTTTTTTTCGATGGAAATTTCCCAAAAGGCTGCCCATGATCTAACGTTTTAACTCATCTTCTATTTCAACGCAACCATTATTAAAAACGTTTTTTCTGTCATTAGCAGAATTTCCTATGTCCTTCATTGCCATACAGCATAATTCGTTTCGACTGTAAAATGAACCTGACTCCATTGACGTTGACAAATTGAATGTATTGGATACAAATGTTCGCGAACAAACTGTAGGCGCCCCATACTGTAAGCTCGTGTAAGTTTGGGACCATTCAAACTCAAACTCAAAGCATTAATTTCAATTAGGTAAACCATTTACAAGCACTTTTGAATTACCAAAAGGCGATCAGTTGCCCATTCGAAGATGTAGATCTCTATGAAGTAGAATGAGCAAGAAATTCTAAGGACACTCTTATAAATAAAGATAATTATATAATACAATATCTTGGGTACAATATTCACAAACCATGGAACACTTAACATCTTGTCCTATGTATTCTCTCAACTGCACGTTACGGGAACTCATGGGTTCTAGTGATAGCGTCCAACACTTAGAATTTTGGGCCAAATCCATTTAGATTGCAATTAACACGCAAAAAATAAGAGGAACGGGCGCAAACTGTCCAATCTATGAAAGTTTCGAAGCTTTCTGAGACCTATACTGAGGTTAGATGATTATTATGCAGGCTGGTGGTAAAGATAAACCGATCTTCTCTCCTGGACGGCGCACAAAACCGCCAGTCTCTTGGTATCAATGCAAGCAAATCGACTTGCATGAGATTATGCGTACGTTTCGCCGATGTACGTGTGGCTACTTTAGGTGGAGTATCCAGAATTTGAACGTGAGAATGAATTTAAAAATATGGAAAATGAAATCCAATATCCAATTTTTCACATTTTTTTTTAATGTTGCTCAAATCGAAACTTTTTCCAGTTTGTGTATTTATATTTGGAACACTATACAGGATATTTGGCGCATGGACCGACAATTTTTGGTGGGTCATGTGCTATGATTCACTAATGGACCCCCAAAAAAAAAATGATACTGAAATGATAGCTAATAAGTCTAAGCTCCAAAACTGCTAGAATTTTTTTTCCTGACTTAGCATTATTTGGCCTTTGAGTATAAAAATGCATAGTGGCTAAATTTAAGAGCCCATAAATATACATTGTTTTGTAGAAACTTTACAGTAAAAGCCTTTTAAATCCCTATTGTAAGTAAAATAGTTAAACTCCATCACACCAGCGGATGGACTCGTAACTTCTAGAAGAGCGACAGGAAATCGGATTTGTCAAAGTTTGAGCGAGTCAACTTGTTTAATTTGTCGAGAGCAAAGCCGGGGGTGAAGTGAAGTGTCCCCTTTCTAGACCTTGTGGTTTTAATGGTGCTGAGTTGGATTTGAGTGAGACATTTTCGAATTAGAGCATCATTACTCTCTGGTGTGGTGTATTGCAAAGTATAATTATGATGAACGACATAAAGAAATGGATCTGAAAACATTTTTCAATTACAATAAAAATAAATAATGTTGGTCAAACCATAATTTTTCTGCCAGGGTCGCGAGATTTGTTCGAAAGAGATACCATATGGGTAACTGAAGGAACACGGTTGGGTTTTATTCAGTAAAAGTCTGACACGCCCTTCCACTCCACCCAAGAGCGGGAGACGTCATTTTATGATTTTCCACCCAAAAAAAAAAAACATAATTTTTGAATAAAGTGGCGAAATTTAAAGTTGAAATCGTATAAATACAGATGCATGTGCGTTATTGGGGTTTTCCATCTGGAAGACATCAGTAGCAATTCGGAGTCTCGTTTTGTGCCCAGTTGACGGCAAATGGCTCGCCCCCTATTACATGGGACTTGAACATAACTGGCGTAATGAGGGTGTACTATAGGTACACCTCTGCCTAATCCTTCGGGAAATACAAACGTGATGTTGTTTCGTGAGGGAAAGCGTAAGAATCTAACATGAACAGAGTTTATTTAAAGTCTTATAAGATTATTTTGGG
Organism: Aporophyla lueneburgensis; assembly: GCA_932294355.1. NCBI lineage: Eukaryota > Metazoa > Arthropoda > Insecta > Lepidoptera > Noctuidae > Aporophyla > Aporophyla lueneburgensis. The sequence goes on along the minus strand of OW028745.1, from coordinate 22,917,957 downwards.
AAAGACTATGGTATAGATAGGTTTTAGGCAAAACCAGCCGAAGGAGACAGTTCAAATAAGCGATGAAGGATTCTAGTTAATCCATTCAAAAAAGATGTGCCTAAAAATGGTTTGACGCCACCCAACATCTGAACGCTCATTTAGACTATAAATTTAATTGAGTGGTCAGTGATCGCTCAACTATTTTTGACGCTAATTCGGCTACTGACCTTCAAATCCTCAATATTCGAGTCTAATTATTTAAAGCATGTAAATGTAAATAGGTTGTTTAGATCAGTCGTTGTGGGATGTTCGGGGAGCCCAGTGTCCAGCAGTGAGCAAGTTTTGGCTGGATGATGATGATGATGATAACGAAGATATACTGCACATGACATACATTGGGTTCTTACAGTATAGTATATATATGAAAAAAGGTTAAGGTAAAAAGGAAATAAATCTATACTAATATTTTATCATACAAAGCTGAAGAGTTTGTTTGTTTGGTTGGACGCGGTAATCTCAGGAACTACTGGTCCGAATTGAAAAATTCTTGTGTTGGGTAGCCTATTTATTAAAAAAAGGCTATATATTATCACGCTACAGTCAAAAGGAGCGGAGCAGCAATGAAAATGGTCGAAAACTGGCAGGCAACTCGATGCGACGGGAAGGGTCAGGGGAGCAAAAATTTGACGCAGACAAAGTCGCGGGCAAAAGCTAGTCTATACCAATATTATAAAGCTGAAGAGTTTGTTTGGTTGTTTGGTTGAACGCGCTAATCTCAGGAATTGCTGGTCCGAATTGAAAAATTATTTTTGTGTTGTGTAGCCTATTTCTTGAGAAAAGCTATAAGTTATATATATAACATCAAGCTTTAATCAAAAAGAGCGGAGCAGCAACGAAAAATGGTCGAAAACTGGCAGGCAATTCGATGCGACGGGAAGGTTCAGGGGAGCAAAAATTTGACGCGGATGAAATCGCGGGCAGAAGCTAGTCTATACTAATATTATAAAGAATATAAAATCTCAGAAACTACTGGGTCCGAATTGAAAAAATATATCTGTGTTGGGTAGTTTATTTATCGAGGAAGGCTATAGGGTGTATAACATCACGCTACAACTAAGAGGAGTGGAGCAGCAATGAAAAATGTTGCAAAAACGGGGAAAATCGCACGGGCAGGAGATTCGATGCGATGACGAGAAGGGTCGGGGGAACATGAAATTTTACGCGGACGAAGTCGCGGGCAGAAGCTAGTATATTTATCAAACTCAATTATCAGTGTTTACCTATTGAATTGATTTCGTAACATCTTACAAATAGCAGTCTACGACATCGAGTGGGAGTAGTAAAGGTCAATAAATTTATTACTTTAGGAGCCTTTGAAGGTCGAATAGCAAACACATAAAAAATAATAAAACCACTTACTACCACGTTGGTCAAGTGGTCGTTAGCGGTACTGCTGAGCATAAAGTCCTGGGTTTGATTCCCAAGTTGGATAAAGTATTCCTGGGTCCTTTATCTCAAATTTCTCAGTAAGGTACATAACAAAAATATATTTTTTGAATTGTGTTTGTCAGTGTGTTTGTTCCGACTAATCTCCGAAATGGCTGGACCGGTATTGACGGGAATTTTCAAATCAAAAGTCATTTATTCAAACTAGGCTGAGAGTCTTTTGGAACGTCAAAGTTACATAAGACAGTCCCCCCAAAACGCCCGCCCTTCACCAATTCCTAGTGTTTTAGCTGGGAAGAGGAAGTGGCGCAACAAACTCCCCAGCAGCACAGCTATCTGTTAAGTTAGAAGAACTTGATTCTATACAATAATATGCAAGTAATTAATATTATAAAAAAAATACATTAAATTATTTGCCACATGTTAGCTAGCACACGCCAATATACCAACAAAACTTTGAAAACTAAAATCAAGCTGAAATAAATAATAAAAACAAAATCGTAAACAGAACTTAGAAACTTGATGTTATTAGCGGAAACACATAGGCTACTTTAGCCAGGCGGGCGAAGCCGTGGGCAACAGTCAAATTTAGTATAAGTAGATATAAACTGACTGGAAAAATACTTATTATTGAAGCTAACTTAAGAACCAATAGTCAGTACCTACTCAAAACAAAAAAAAATGGGCCCACTCGGTAAGTATACACTTTCAAACAAAAGACGAATTTTTCTAATCGGTTTATAAATTACGGAGTTCGGAGATAAGAAATACAAAAAAAATAATAAAATTTGAGAAGTCCTTTTTTGGGAAGTCGGTTAAAATCGAGACCAAAATATCGAAAAGCTAAATAATCTTACACCTAAATTAATTTGCAGATATAAACATTTTCAGTCCGTCTAAATAAGTAAGTATAGGACCACATTTTTGTGTTCAAGAATCAAGGCAGCTTAATTTTCCTTGGTTTAACATAAGAGCATGACAATATTATGTTAATAGATACGTAAAATCCCCAAGCTCGTATAACCGTAATCCTTAAAATCCGGAAACATGGAAACGCAGAAAACAAAAAAGGCGCTGACAGTTTTGTTTTTTAAGTAACAATGCTAAGTAAAAGTGCAAAAAATGTAGACGAAGCTTTGTACCTTAAAAATTCCGAGGTAATAAGTACAAGTATTTTACTTCGTGCGGCACGTCACCTTACAGACACTACTACCGGTTTCTGGATTGTGAAAACAAAAAATAAAAGCCCATAATTCAACAAAAGCTCTGTTTTCAACTTTTGATAAATGAGTCTATGTGAGTCTAATCAATTTTAAACTATTAACAATATCATCAAAATTTTACTATTAATCTAATTAATATTGGTTGTATTCAATACTCACTTCTTCTTTTCGTCGTATCGGGTAATTCAAATTGTTGGCTTTAAATAAGCTTCGACCAGAATTCGGCCACTTCAACAGCGTTATCGTTGGCCTCGCAAAGGAAGACTGCGAGGCCAAAGATAACGTAGTGCAAAGAGAGCACGACAAGAAGCGGGGCATAGATTGCGACATGTCCCCATATACTCACAGTTGCACTGTGTCTAATCGGAGTACCCTCACTTGACTAAGTAGTGCCGGCAAAGTGGCTCACGTGGTCTTAGTCGATTAAGAGATTTCCAGGTGATAATGGGAGCAAAGCAGTTAAGCATCGTCATCATTTCAGCCAAAATGCAGCAGCAGGGAGGTTGACGAGTACAGTAAGGTTTTAAAAGTGTAGAGAGAACGCTGCTGCCTATTTTCTAGTAACTCACTTAGTCGCCTTTTGCGACACTCACGAGAAGTGATGGGGTTGTGCTATTCTTCGCTAGCCCGGCACTATACGAACGAATCATCAACAGCATTAAATGTAAGTAAGCATTGTATGGAAATACTATAATCTCTTGCATGAAAAATATGTGGGTATGTATTAAGAAACATATTGCAAATAAATAATTATGACTATGACTTTTACTCATGATCTGCAACTCTCACTTTAAAAGATATAACCTTCTTGTTCCTGATGATAACACACTGCGATCACAAGAATCTGTTTGAAGGTAAGAATGGAAATATTCGTTGATATCAACCCCTCATTACAGCAGTTTACTAGTAAAGCAATGGATATGTATGCAAGCAATGAATGGAACATGCTCAGTTCGTAGACTATCTGTAGTTTCTGCCTGTGAAAGGAAAGATGGCGTGAGTTTTTGTATGTAAATAATGTGATTAAGATAATGATCAAGGCGACGTTTGCTTAAAAATGGCTGCATGCCTACATTATTCTTCTAATAAAACTAAGATACGATACTAAAACATGCGTTAGTCGAACATAGTTATTTTTCGACTCAACATCATAGCAATTAATATGAAAACCACGAATTTCAGTAGATCAACGATGATGCTGGATGCGGAAGGCGGAAGACACGATGTTGTGGCACAAAATGAGAGAGGCCTATGTCCAGCAGTGGACTGCAATATACTAAGTTGAAGCAACTTGACGCCTACTTCAAACAACTGTCAAAGAATGATGGCAATTTTTCTACAATTATGTAATTTCCCTAACCTTTCATAACAAAACAAAAATTCACTCCCAAAGTGATAAAACTCCGTAATACAATGGTAGTATCCACCGCAGGTATGATTCCCATCTCGACGATGTTAATGCCTCGCCGCATGATGGGGTACCATTTACTGTTATTATACCTTCTTTCGCCGAACACCTCTATCAGCAAAATAATGAGCACCTAAATAACTTATTTTGTCAAGTCCCCTTCGCGTTTGAATATGTTACGTGTGTTAAGTGCTCTTCTGACGCGGATTTGAGGGGATGAATTCCATTTGCGAGTTAACGTTCAGTCTAACATGTTATTTATACGGCCCTGTTTATTTTTTTCGCTGATAAATTTTTTCGTATTTCGCTTTATAAGTCACTTTTTTTTTCTCGTGAAAGCTTGTTGTCGGATTTTTCAGAAGCATCAAAGTTGAATAATGTTTTATCTAGCTGGGAAATTTCGTTTAATTATACAACGAAAACAAAGGTATACACTATATAAAGTGTGAACATCCTTCGTCACTATTATTTTAAGTTACTTTAAAAAAAAAAATTACAGAGAAAAATAGAACAAATTTTCAGTCTGCATACAAAAACACATTATTAGAAAGCTTCACAAACAATGTGCAAACTGTCGATGTGAGTTAGTATTAATCTACAAATGCAACCGAAACGATACTACGAGTTTGTGGAAATAGCTAAATATGCAGCGGAAAAACCACAGTCCCCAATCGTTCTAATCACCATAATGATTAAAACTGCAATAAATGAAACTATATCACCGATTCAAACTAAAAGCATTCTCATTTCGGAACGATTAACCGTTAATGATTTAATGGCAGTGATTCAGAATTCAGTGCGTTTAATATTGCATCGCACGTTGAACTGGACGGCTATTTTGAAGTTCTCAATTCACTACACAGTAAGGCTTTAGATTGGATTTGGTTCAAGTTAGGGAATGTAGGCTGAAAACTGGAAACTATACTACTCTGAATATCTAACGGTATGGAAAAAAGATGCATAGCAAATAAAAATTGAGGTAAATTATAGATTACGAGTACTACTATTACATTCCAGAACATTCAGGAACATGTTCAAAAATACAATCATTCTGTTAGTATCGTGGTGGACTCTCTTTGGTTTGAAACCACAGTGTTTCAGTCTAGAAACTGTTGGATCAGTAGGGGGTAATTAAACATAAAATGTACGATGTCTTAATCGAATCATATGCCACGGTCTAAAAATTAAAGCAAGAACCAGAGGTTCTAATTTCTTAGCACGACATCGCATCGCATCGCACGTAGTTTTGGACGGCTTCTACTCTGTGTCACTAATAAGAATGAGTGAAAACACGATTTGACATCTATCTTTACTCTCAGTGTGTTTTTGCCCTGCCTAAAAAGATATATAACTGATCGAAAGTTAGGTTAATTTCGAAGTTTTGAACTATTTTCTCGGACTTAAAAGATAGGCCAGGTCGAGTATACTACGCGTGTAAAGTAAAGACAAAAACAGAGTTTTGCTTATAACTGTAACTCCTTCAAGTAATCAAGAAGATTTACGAACTCAAAAACCAAAAGCAAACGCTACTAAAAACACTGAGTCAAAATCTAAAGACTTTGAACCACACCAACAGAATAATAAATGCAACTGTAGGACAAGACGGAAAATTGTCAGCAGCGATCCTCAATATCGTCAATTGCTATGCAATTATTGTACGGCCACTATTGGAGTAATTGCCTGCTATTAAAACTAGGGACCTGTAAATTGTATGGAATAAGACAATAAAGTCTTGTTTGATGGAGTAGTTGTTCAGAAATTCCGAGACACTGAATTGTTCGATGTTACAAAAGTAGTATTTATAATTACTCATGAATAGTTTGTGTGGGAACATTTTTGTATGTGCAGAATTGTAGGTGATAGATACACTATTATGATGTGGAATTTGGCTGGCTTTTGTATCGTGAATTTAAATGTTTGTTTGTCTAAGTAGATTTTTAAAAACTTTTTTTACATCAAAATTTTGTTGCTCATTATATTAAAACTTAATCGCGTCGGCATTTCCTAGCTGAGTGTTCCTTGAGAAGAAATGCCGAAACAAACTCGGAGGTGATGGTTTCTTTTAAAGTCAAAACATTATAATTTTAGGACTTTATGTGAGTCTAATAGTCTAATAGCCCTTTCAAACAAAGCCCTGTATGGGCTTTGTTTGAAAGGGCTTTTTGAAGAAAGAGCCATTGCAGCTTTGAGGTAAAATTTCCTCCGTAGCCTTGCGGCTAAGTACCTAAGCCTCACGGGACGATTAATCAGGTTAAGCTATGCTTGCCACATTGGATCCGTGGGTGGCTATCATTAAATACCAAGACCTCTCCGTGCCTTGGAAATCGTTAAACCCTCAAGGGTAACCTGATACCGGCTGTCATTCGTAGATCTTTGAGAGTCGTTACGGGTCGTCAGAAGCCCGAAACTCAGTCAGCCAGTTTTACTAAAGGGATCATTTACCTTGCGTCTGGGTAGTGGAAGTCAGATAACCAGTATATCCATGTAAAATACTCGTATTGCTGCTGCATTGAGTTACAATGAAAGCCAATCCCAACATAGTTGGGTAAAGGCTGGACAGATTGATTTTGTCTTACTAACAATAAGTCTACCTTAGTAGACTTTGCACTGTCCTAAGCATAATTTAATTAACCTTATTTCAAAATATAATTGCCTGTATCTACCTTAGTCTGTGATAAAATTACCTTAGTCTAACTTAGAGTGGATTTCGTGCCATTTTCATCAACGAAACTGAAAGCGATTCGTACACCTGAACTGCATTCAAGAGCTGTCAGTGTCAATATTCGACAAGTTAACGTAATCGATGGAGTAGAAATATACTTGAATGACGGTTACATTTTCGTATTAATCGCAATTCCTTGACGAGACGGGCCAATGAACTTTTGAGGGTTCTGAAAAACTATTAGTTGCACATGACTACGTTGAAGAACACCATTTGGTAATTCTCTGATTGCTTATGAAATATCTAATAATTTCCCAGTGCAATTATATTAATAATGTTGAATGTTGAGTTCTTTAGAATTTTTTTAAAAAGTGCATTTATAAACTAAGAGGGAACATCGCTGTTGAAAAATACCATGCAAACTTTCTTTGACTTTCAAGGTATTTTTCAACAGTGAAATTCTCTCAATAGCCGTGGTCATTGCTTGCAATTTTGATCTCCTCTTTTTTATCAAGATTGGTTCAGACTACAATATTTTGGGCGAAAATATCTTACCTCACACAATAATTTATATTTCAATGCAAACTATAGTATGAAACTGGCCTATTTGAATATGAAAGTAAAACCTGATTTCGACTTTGTTGTTTCTGCACGAAAACTTTTTATAAGCGGATTTAAAAAGAAACATTCGCCCAATCCAGATAAAACTGAAAGTTGAGAAGTATAACAAGGTGCTAAGCAATAAGTTAAACAATGTCGGTAAGAATTTGCTTAAAGCATTAATTACGTTTACTAATGAAGACAAATAGTATTTGCTAAGACTTTACTGAAAGGGGGAAATTTTGTAAAATCGTATTCCTTGTACCTATATATTTTATATTACTACGATGCCAGTCAGAAGATTTGTAAAGGATTTACCGTTTCTCGTTAACCTAGAATAATATTTACTTAATTTTGCTGTCAATTGTTACTGTCATGAAAGATTAAAATAACAAAGTCTAGAGGTTCATGGCCAGTCTTAAATGTTTTGCTAGCGTAACATACAATTTCACAGTAAATTTTAAGGCTTTATCTGTAACAGAAGATTCAGTCACAATTTTAAAGTGATTTTCCATGATTTTTTTCTTTCAGCTAGTGCGTATTCTTAATTTTATAGGAGTGATCGTTTGTTGTTATAGTCATCGAAACATTTCAATATTCAAATTCATTTTTATTTCACAAAAACCTATATGAGAGCAGTGGTGGCCCAATGGTGACGGCCGCGACGTACGGGTTCTAGGTCGTGGGTTCAAACCCAAGCAGGAAATTTACTTAGTGTAAATTATTCCATCAGCACTGTTCTCAAAACTGTTGACGAAAACATCGCGAGGAAACCAACATGTCTAAGAACTAAAAATTAAGAGACACGTGATATTCGCCCACCGGCACTGGCCCCATGTGGTGGAGATGATCCCTCTGATAGAGAGGCTGCCTGTGCCTCAGCAGTGAGTACATTAAAAGTTGATTATGTAAACATGAAAGGCCATTTATTAAACATCAAAAGCTAGGTGCAGAGTTCCAGTTGGCCGTTTCGTGTAAGGGAAGAGTCGGAAAGAAATATCCGCACTCTTATAATAATTCGGATCAAACACGAAGCATATAGTTTTTCTATGTCATGTGAATCGTGAAAAAAAAGATCAATTAATGACCTATAACACAATTGTTTCACTGTTCTGCTTCTTCTATAAAAACTTTACCTCAGCTCCCTCTCCTCAGCACCCCAGTACAATTACAACTTAACGATACAATTACAATGCCGAATAAACAACTAATGTCAATACCATGTAAGTATAGCGTCCCCCAAGCTTTAAGCTCCATTGTGGTGTTCGCAGCTCAATATTACGATAATAAATGGCCTACAAACAGAATTAAAAGCATTGTGAGAGGAGTCGTATTACAATCGCCATGTTATTAAAGGCAACAAATCAAGTACTTATAAATACATTACATAGAGGACGGTCGCTGACGTTAAAAGTAAGTATATTTTGGACGCATGACTCGGAAATAATTTTTGTTCGAGCGTGAGGATAAAAAAATGTTAACGTGTTTTTGTTAGATTTGTGTTTTTATTTACATTGACAGTGGTATTTGTTGAAACTTTTTGCCTCATTTTATGAGTACAAAGTTATCAGTTTGATCCGAACATAGTTATGACAAGATTGTACCAGTCTTACCATGGGGTAGGTATCGTGTTATTCAATAACTGGGTTGTGGAGGTGAGATTCGTAGTCACTCCATGTAAATTACTTGGTATTTAGCTGCAGGGCTGTAAGCTGATCTCAATATAGTTAGAAAAAGTTAGTAATAAAAATAATAAGAACGTCAAAATTTTCATAATTCCACAAATAAATAAAGCTAAGTTTATCGTTTCACAATTAATATGCAAATGCATGCCTGCATTTTCTGATAAAAGTTACAATTTAATTTTATCTCTTAATTTCAGAGAGCCAAACATTTTATATCAACAATTAAAACCAAGTTCTAACTGTAATCCGGCTTAGTTCATTCACTGTACAATTTATGTACGCTCTGTTTATGATTGTTAAGTTTATCTTTGTAGTATAACTAGATATTCGCACTCATACATTTGAATTTAATTACACAGTACAAATTTTTGAAAAAAAATATTATTATTTTGAAAAGACTGTTAAGTTTTTAAAAAAAAAACTTGACAGGCATCAAGTAGTGAGAGGCTGACAAGTGTATTTGAAGTGTCTGTAAATAAGAAACAATAAGTGATTAATTAGGAACAACTAGCACAGCCTAGTCGTCCCTAATTAAGATATACTTGATTTATAATTATAAGCGAACAATATATAATAACAAACATTATTGATTACTAATAAAGTAATAACAGTTATAATATCTCTTAAAGAGCATCTAAAAATAGCTCTAAATAAAACCCACAAATATCTTAGCCCTCACCGAACGGGATCTCCTAAACCTTACTGTTTCAACAAAGTTTGGTATTAAGAACCCACTTACGAGGTTTATAAACAACCCAAAGTAAGAGATAATTAATTTGTTTAAATTTTGAAAATATCGAAAATGATTTTTATCAAAAAATTATGTCAATACTACATATTTCACAGGGGAGATCCGGTGCAGGACTAACGGACTAAGGCACTGATGTATCACACCAGCGACTTCCAAACTCCGGGCTGTTACTAAGAAATTCTTAATGGAAAAACGCAATGACACTTTACTCGACCTGGGAATCAAACCCAGGACTCCACGCTCAGCAGTAGTGCTTGCGACCACAAAACTAACTGGCGTTACTACTAACTAAACAAACAACGCTGCAGAAGTCGCAAACGGTTTGAACATGGATTGAGCCTACAAAGATTACAATTCGTCAAACCATTAACAAAAAGAAAAAATAAGACATAGGTTCAACAATAAAGATGTAGGTAAGTGGTTTATAAAAACACAATACAGGAGAACAAATATCATCGCTCACCAATAAAGAAACAACAGTAATTGTAGTATATCTACAAGAGCACCTAAAAATAGTTCAATGAATCCCACAAACATCTCGGCACTCACCAAACGGGATCATCTAAGCCTTACTGTTTCAACAAAGTTGGACATTAAGAAGCCAATAACAAAGTTTGAGGACCTTAATAAACAAGCTGAAGTACTAGAAACGCAATTAGTGCTCCTAGTGAAACAGATTACACAAGTTTTAGGTGGTGTTGTAAAGAGTTTCAATGGAATTTGGATATTAGTGTATGTTGCTGTCAGTGGGTTGTGGAGGTCAAATCGGCAGTCACTCCATTTAAAATACTGGTATTCGGTAACAGCAATATCAAGAAGGAAACACAGAATGTCAGTAGAAAAAGTATTAACAGCAATGTACTTTCAGTTGTATGAAAACAATGATATCAATAAAAAAAAAATAAGGAAAAAAAATCGAGTTAATTTCGAAGTTTATCCCAACATAGTTTGCCAAACGCTCGGCAGATGATGATAATGATTGGTGTCAAATGTTAAGGCGCGCTGTCATCAAAAATAACTAAATGTGATTACCGTTAAACGTATTTGGAACATTGTTCCGTTTCTGTCAACATTGTGAAGATGACAGAGAAAGAATGATGTTTGAAATACGTGATACATAATTATAATAATGTTAAATGCATCTAGTCCTTTGCGGCGTAAACGGGCCTGATCGGTAGGTGGTAAGACCATTCATATTGATGTCTACCTAAGTAGGATAACCTGTGACACCTTTACTTTCTATGAGCAACTTTAGCCAAGACCATTGTGCTTAAATATTTATTAATTACTACAGAAGGCACTGTAAGTTTTCCATTTAATAACCTTTTAAAATAATTCAAGAACTGAAATTGATCGTAGTCCTGCTTGGAACTCCTATAGTTGCATTTATTTTCACTGCAGTAAATAATAATATATGACGAATTTTCTTACTATTTTCTTCAAATTCAACTCTATCAACCAATGACTTATTCAAACATCACGTAAGTAATTAATGGGTTTAGTGTTTGTTTTGCAACAAAAGGTTTTAACTTGAACGGGCCTTTAAGCAAAAGCTTAGTTAAAATTACTCTCGAGGGATTTAAGGCTACCTAATTCTCGTTTGAACAGCGAACCCTAAACTCGGTAGCGCCATCTTTTATCCTGGACATGAATTAATGATATCAAGGTACTTACTGTACATCACTTTGGGACATTGACATTAATGCTTTTTGGATCTGAAAGGCTTTTTTGTGGGTGGGAAATCATCAAATGACGTCTCCCGCTCTGGGTGGAGCGGAAGGGCGTGTCAGACTTTTACTGACTAAAACTCACCCATGTTTTTTCAGTTGCCTATGCCAAGGCCACGGTAACTGGATCTGAAAGGCTGACAAAAGTATTTTGTTATTCCCTCATTGGCTGCAGCATTTTTTGAAATTGTTCATATCTGCTGTCTTGACCACTGATGGTCATGATTGCGATGAATTTATTATCTGTGCCCAATCGCTGATATATTCGTAGCTTTCCTCACAATCTTGTCAGTTATGACCTCAATTTTCAGTATCCTTATTTCTAATATTGATATTATTAAAGTATGTATGTTGGGATGTTTGTTTATCAATCACATAAAAAGACTGAATAGATTTAGTTACAACTGGCACACAGCTAGCTTATAACCTGTATTATAACACAGAATACATTTTATCTCGATAATACTTACCCGTCAGATAATTTTCACCCTCCACGCGGGCGAAGCCGCTAGCTAAAGCTAAAAATAACATTATCCAAAATCTTGTAGAGATTACGTATTGCAACATACTAACCACGTAAAGCAATATTATCAGGAAAACCCTTCCTTACACTCTAATAGCAATAAAGGAATTCCAGTGAAATAGTTCCATGAAACTCCTCATAGATACAATTACCACATCAATGATCTCACTTAATCTTGTGACTGAATTTACCAACTTAAACAATACACTTTTATTAAACCTTATTAAGGAGTACTAAAGACTGGTTTTGCTCGATTTTGTGGTAGGGTTAAATGGCAATTTATTTCCCGTACGTTCTTTCTTGTGATCTGTTGAACTAAAAACGGTTCCGCGACATAATGGGGGTAGGTAGGGAGGGTGATAAAGGGCGGATATCGTATGAGTTAACGAGACAAGGACATATTATTGTTAGGGTTCTTTGTAAGAATAATTTATGGAGGTGTATGTATGGATATGATCGATAGTGATCCGAAAGACTTGTACAGTCGGCAATATAATCGATTTTGTTGTATATCGTAAAAGTATGCGAGAAACTATGGTAATTTTGCTGTCTATGATTGCACTGTATGCTACGCCAGCCACGGGTGGGTCGTGGAAGATTGCTCATCTTTACACACTAAGACCCCTCCGTACCTCGGAAAGCACGTTTAGTAGTGGGTCCCGGCTGCTATTTGTGGATAGTCGTTCCGGGTCGTCAGAATCCCGTAAGTCTGACAACCAGTCTTACCAAGGAATGTCATATTACCCAGGGTTATAGATGTCGGACAGGCAGTTGCTCCGACTTCCAGTCTAACCGGATGCACCTAAATATAATACAGAAGTACATCACTAGTTTTCAGATATATCCAGTTATAGTTAAGGAGCTAGCGAGCAAAATTTCGATATGATCAGCACACAAGGCAGACGTTATTAATAGTGATAATTATACCCTAAGAAACATCAACGACCTCGTCTGCCACCATGGTGGCGCTGTGTTCCAAATTTATAGCGTTTAAAAAATATTAAAAAAAAAGGTGTAAGTACTATATTATGCGCACAAGTCTGCCTCTGGGGCTGATGATCACAGTCATCCTGGAAACACAAAGAATCGAAAAGGCAGACATCCAGGGCTCTGACTTTTGTAGTATTCAATTTTTTATTTATTTTTATGATTAAATAAAAACTTTTTAAGAAAAAATTAAACCGCCGAAAAACTGAAAAGCATAAAATAATAAACCTTAAAATTATGAGTCGGCGTTTTGAGTGATCCTTGTTCATTGATTTTTCGGCGCCGACTCAAAATTTTAAGGTTTATTATTTTATGCTTTTCAGTTTTTCGGCGGTTTAATTTTTTCTTAAAAAGTTTTTATTTTATATTTTTTGTGGCTTTAATGTACTAATAATACTTAGCAAGGTATACCCTATCCAACAAAAAAAGAATTATCAAAATCGGACTACTCTGTATAAAGTTATGGGTGGTTATACATTACAATCAGTGAGTGAACAATCAATCATCCCCTGTTTTCCGACCCTTAGGGTTCGATTTTGTTTTCCAAATTTATAAGGAACCACTTTGGGAGTATACCCTTTCCAATAGAAGAAGAATTGTCTCAATCGGACCACTGTGTAAAAAGTAATGCGAGGTCATACATAAAAAAAAAAAATATACGCGTCGAATTGAGAACCTCCTCCGTTTTTTTTCGTCGGTTGAAAAACTGTATATAAAGTGCACACTTGGCAGAGTTGAATCGTTCGATTAAAAACAATGAGAAGAACCACGGAAAAATAGTCTGCCAACATGATGCCTCTGCGTTGCCTATTGACAGTGCTCCAAAAATGTAAAATAAAAAAAACTGGCCAAGTGCGAGTCGGACTCGCGCACCGAGGGTTCCGTACAAATCTGTAGGTATCCTCGGTTTATGTATAAGGTTTATGCTTATGAAATTAAATGTTTTTTTTTTTAATTTTTATATTTGAGTTGATTGAATGAAAGGTAAATTGCGGTTTACGATTTATGACGTATTAAAAAAAAAACTACTTACTGGATCTCGTTCAAACTAATTTTCGGTGGAAGTTTACATAGTTATGTACATCATATATTTTTTTGAGTTTTATCATTCTCTTATTTTAGAAGTTACGGGGGAGGGGGGGGACACTCATTTTACCACTTTGGAAGCGTCTCTCGCGCAAACTGTTCAGTTTAGAAAAAAATGATACCATTTTTGAATACCTATTCATAGATACCCGTGTGGGGTATCTATGAATAGGTATGGGTTTGTTGAAAATAAAAAAATTGAGTTTCAGTTCTAAGTATGGGGACACCCAAAATTTTTTTTTTTTTCTATTTTAGTTTAAAAATGTTGATGCGGTTCACAGAATACATCTACTTACCAAGTTTCAACAGCGCAGCTCTTATAGTTTCGGAGAAAAGTGGCTGTGACATACGGACGGACAGACAGACAGACAGACAGACAGACGGACAGACAGACATGACGAATCTATAAGGGTTCCGTTTTTTGCCATTTGGCAACGGAACCCTAAAAAGATGTGCTATATTATGCGCACACGTCTGCCTCTTGGACTGATGTTTGAATTCCTTATGAAAACCAAGAAAAACAATGAGGCAGACGTTCAGGCCTCTGATATTCTAAAGAAAAAAAAAATCAAATGGTCTGCCCATTTGATTTTTTTTTTTTCAACCCGACGCCAGTTTTCAGACAAGGAAGGAGACATGGATGAGAGCGCCGACATGGATGATTGGCAAGGTTTCTCGGATACCAGCGATGACGACGCTTGCTAAATAATTTTTATTTTTTTTTGTTTGTCATTGTAAAAATAAATAAATAAATGGAGTCTTGGTTCAAAACCTACGTATTTCACACAAATAAAACCTGATAAAAAAAGTTAAAGACTGTTTCTATGCAGATCCAAATCCTATTCAGATTACATTCAAGCATGCAGTTTAAAAAATTTACTTTCTAATTAAAGTTCCAAGTGCATTTCGTTAAAATGTGATTGCATAAATATCAGCCCCAAAAGTTAAATCGTTACCGTGAGTTTAGGGGGTAATATTAAACAAAATTATAAGAATAAAACTATAAAGAATAACAATAATCACATGCAATACCCGCTGTCCCTTGATTCCGTGAATTTCAAACAGTTATACAGCTGAAAATCAGTGAGCAAAGTGTCTGCCACATGTTTTTTCGAATCCACAGAGTCATAGTGAATCGAATGGGCGCAATGAGAACCGCGTGCAAATGACTTAGTAGAGCTTTTTTTTTTAACATTTTTACAACAACGTCCCATGATAATGCAGAGTCCGGAATATCTGCCTCTTTGATTTTCTTCGTTTCCAAGATGATTGTGACCATGAACTCCAGAGGCATACATGTGCAAATGATTTAATACCCCGATTTTTTAAGCAACTTCATTCCGCTGTATTGCGAAAACGCAGCGACATAGGACCTTAATTGATTGGACCAAATCAATTCGTAATGATTTAAACTGCAATCCACCTCGACGTGAAACGTGTGCAAATCATATATTATACCGAAATGCTCGCCAGCTCCCTAACTATTAGGCTGAAAGTCGAGCCCAACATAGTAGCGAAAAGGCTAGGCAGATGATGTGTACTATGGTAATAAATGATGATTGCTTTGTAACACTTTTACATATCTCAGCAGATTCTTGACCCTGGATAAATTCAAGACACTAATTATCAGCATTTACTCATGAAATATTTTATTCTTTGTGGTATTTTAACTTTATATTACAATTTCGTTGCCGAGAGTAAGTATTTTTTTTTTAAATAAGGTATATTTTAAATAATTGAGAGCAGATCCAAACGTTATGTTTTTTATATAATTTTGTTTATAGGCAAACTTTGGTAAGTTAAGTTCTATCTACTTTAGTAAGTACCTAACTATAGTAGATAGAACAATGATTGTGCTTAATTTCTACCTTCATTAGTGTAGAAAATAATTATTGAAACTAAATACATTTTATCTAAATGGTTTGTTTCATAAGTGGGTTAAACATAAATGTTTGGTTTGTTGCGGATTTCAAATACAATACATTATTATCATAGTGTATTAAAATGTAGTGTACCTGAATGATTTGCCCTTTGCTTGGACGAGCAGATAAAATAGGTGAGGTTTAAGCCCCACTTACATTGTGCATTGCCGCTGGCATGCCATAAAATTGAAGCTACAATTGACTGGCACCGCCTAAACACACACAAACTGTTTTTTATGCCAATCGTTCCTATTCCTAACAAGGATTAAGAAACTCTATCAAACTAAAAAGTGAAAACTGCAAAAGTCGAAAAATACAAAATCTTCTCATAGATAGAAAACAATATACCAGTGTGTCGTAATTGAATTGAAAATTGTATTATTTTAATACCTACTTATAATATCCACTGTGGCAGCAGTGTTAAGGTATTATCATGATTTGTAACAGTTTTTTTAAGTATGTTATCATTATGACAACTCAGGCAATTGAATGTCTTATTGTGCTTTGGCAACACTTAGAAATCCCGGCTAGGATCTAGTTATATCTGGGGATAAAATATCATTTTATTTGTTACAATGGAGTGCGATTAATTATTTATTGGACTATGGAAGAGAACTGTTGTGCAGTTGTAAAGTTGAAGCAAGTTAAGACTATTTTCTTTACTTCTAAAGGATTATATATTATCCCGCTATATAAAGAGCTAAGCTGTCAATTATTACATAATATAAGGAAGGCTTTTTTATTCAACTTTCAACAAAGCAAATAGCTTAGCAGTTTGACGACTGCTTTAAGTCGATTTTGAGATTAACCTCTAAGTCCCTGAGATACCACATTTGGTATGTAAACAATAGTTTTTTAATTGTGTCTGTAATTACGGTAATTGACCGTTTAAAGTGCGTCACAGATCATCTAAGAGAGCAGCTTCGAAAATTTACAAGTTTTCCATGATAGATGTTTTTTATACTTTTCGAGAGTGCTATAGTCGACTAAAACTTAAAACGTATAGTGGATGGATTTAAATTTTTCTCTCTATCACTTTCTACTACATAGAAATGAATGTGTGTGCATGCCAGTATCACGTTAGGAGCTTTGTTCCTAGCGGGAATACCCGACCGTGCTAGCTTCTCAAAGTATTTATTTCAAGGAAACCAATAACGGGCACTTCTGAATTGCCAATGCATCGGTTAGTCAAAATAATGAACCTAGCCCATTCCAAAGCATAGTTTCGATGGAGAAGAACGGGCATGAAACTCCACGGATTTTTTTTAATATCAAAATATTGTTTAAAATAATTGGTTTCATAACTCATAAGGAAATTATACATAACTAGCTGACCCAGCGAACTTCGTACCGCATCAGAATCAATAAAACCCTGTGTGTTAGGTGAGCTCCTACTAAGTTATGACAACCTGGTACTTCGAAGACATATTAATAAGGAACTTTTTTGGATGATTTTTTACACCTTGGGTCCGAAAAACCCAATTATCTTACGGACCCCCATTTAAAAAAAAATAGCTTATGTTACTTGCAGATAATATAGCTTTCTAATGGTGAAAGAATTTTTAAAATCAGTCGAGTGGTTATTGAGTTTATCCATTACAAACAAACAAACAAAAATACAAACTTTTCCTCTTTATAATATTAGTATAGATGAAATAAAATGACGCGTACATTAAAATTATCCGTAATAAAAACAAAAATAAACAATTCAGTAATTTAAATAAGCCGTGGCAGCTGAGAGATGAGCAGTCCCTACTGACGGCACTTCACGAATATGGATCAGCACCCTTCAGTTCAAACATTTTGAAGAGAACTTAATAATCCACCATCAGCGAAACATTTGAGTGAGCATGACATATTCTATTATCTGAGCCGCCAGGGCACATTCAAGTCAATGAACGTACGTAGACATACCCAGCAAGTGGTAGTTTTATAGTGCTATGCAGTTCTACAATACTAAGTTATTAAATTCATATAATGAAAATATATTTAGAATCTAGTTTTACAATATTCAGCAACTCCAACAATATTTTCGAATGCTAATCAAATTAGTTTATCTCCCTTTGCGGAGCTGAATCAGCTTTGACCATTTTTTTCAGCGACGTAATCCGCCATTTTATAATATGCTTGGGTGCATGCTTTTTTCACAAGGTTAAATTTTGTTTCATTCAGTTGGACTAGGTATTTTTTTCTTGGGAGAAGCCGCACCGTGCCTTCATCTCAGGAGTATGCAATGACTTATCGGACGTATATATATATATTATGGTCGGCAACGAGGAGTCCTGAAACGCAGTGGTATCCTTCTGCAAAACAGTCATGTCGCGGAAACAGGCTGCAGAAAGGGTGCGGAATATAATTTCTGCTCACCCGGCCCATTTATTGTAACATGTTAAACGAAGAAGGTCCCCATGAGGGATGAGTCTAGTCTGATGATTATTGTAAAAAAAATAAGATGAAATTTACACAAAGAATCAAATAGTAACAGTGATTTTTTGTACAATTGTCTGTTTGCCTGTACATAAGTTCGATCGCATGAAATTTTACACACAAATGGTTTACAACCTGGATTAACATTTTATCCTTTTATACCTGTAGTACTTTCCCGGTATTCAGGCGGGTGACCTCACGGTAAAAATAAGAAAATAATATACGACAAACACGCAGCCAACAGTTAGTTCTAAGTACATAATTCTTCTCCTACGAACACGCAGTGTCGATTGTTAAATTGTTTAAGAAAACAACTAGTTTCATATTATTTGACTGACTTCTTGACAATTTTATTCATAATAAGTGCAAAGTGTAAATGTTTTAGTGGTACTTACTAGTTGTAGTACGTGAGTTCTCAAGCCGGCGCTTTACTTTGTGTAAATAATTTCATTACCATAGCTCTCAAAACGGCGAAGGAAAACATCGTGCGGAAACTGGCATGTTTTGGAACCAATCATTGTAAAAGACGCGGGTCCATTCCCTAGGGTTTATGTCTCAGCAGTGGAAACGAAGTAGACTAAATCGTTTAATTGAAATAAATACTTTCAATTCAAGTTTTAAAACTTGATACTGTTCTGTCGTGTTTCAACCTACTGTGTATATTCCTCCATTGATTCTTATAACACTAGTTCAGAATACTAACGGGCACGGTTCCTCGTTCACGTTCCGTTCAGTACTGAAACTAAATAGAGTTTCGCCATTTAATTTCCTACTACCATCGCCGAACTAACTGGTATCGCACTCGATATTCAAATGCCACTAATATCGGAGTTGCCAGTAAAATATCAAATTTATATTAAAATGTCAAAACGATGTTTAGGCTGGACACACGTAGTAAGTCTAGTGTCAAAATGAACTTTAGAAAAATCGTATGGGATGATTTGAACAAATATTCAAAGTTTTAATATGTGATAATGAAAACAGGCTGTCTGAAAAAAAACTATGAAAAATACGGATAGAAGATAACTGAAAAAATAAAACTTGAGAACGACAAAGTTTGCTAAGAAAGACTGCCGTCGTTTTACGAAGATAACAAAAATAGTACAAGTAAAAAAATAGCATAACATTATAAAACTTTGCTCAGGTTCAATTTTAAGGATGGATGACTAAATTATTATCTGTACTAGATGGTTTAACAAGAGAAAATATATTTCACAATGTTATAAGCGCCACGATATTAAAGTTCTAAAATGCAAAACAAAACCTTATTTTATACGAGTAGCTTGTGCAACTTAGAGTAAAATATTGTATGCTTGCTATGTTAGGGTCGGCTTCCAGTCTAACCAGATGCAGCTAAATACCAGAATTCACATGAAGTGACTGCCTATCTGACCTCCAGAGCCAAGTAACTGGGTAATGCGATACCCCTAGATAAGACTGGTTGTCAGACTTTCGGGCTTCTGACGACACGTAACGACTGTCGAAGATCCACAAAAATTTAATGATTAATAATTTTATTTCTGTAAGTAGGTTTGGACAAACACTTTTACATGTCAATGATATTTTTTTTAAAACTAGGTGAGGTCGGCGTTTCCTAACTGACTACTCTGAGAAGAAAGGCCCAAACAAACTCAGAGGTCACAGTCTCTTTTAATGTCCAGATATAATCTTTGTCACATCATGTGAGTATGTTTGCAATCGATGAGTATGTTTGCAATATTAATCGCGAGTGTGTAAGCAGCCTAGAGAATGGAAGTACCTCTATAAAGCCGTGGACGGATATTGAAATTCTGCGTACGCATGGACGAGTCGAATCATGTGCAATAGACTGTTGTTAAAACTTTCATATTGCAAATGTAAAATTGTTATTCATACCAATGCAATGTTTGTATTTCGATGACTCCCAAAATTGCTAGTGGGATTTTTAAATCTCTTTGTTTAAATTTTTTGTCAATGTGGAAAAATATAAACATAATGCTTTTGTTCTGCCTGCATAGATAAAAATTATTTAACTGCATGTTGATAAAAGTCTTTTGTTTTGTTTTTGAAAAATCAGAGAATGGTGCCGATTCTGTTGTACACGAACTAAACTATCTCTAAAATTCCTTACTTTTGGTTATGAGAATTGTAACTCTATTCTCCAAGAAAAAATTTCTAAATTTAAAAATTATTTTGACACGACTAAAATCGAATTTGACAATCGCGACTCAACGTGGTATTTTTTTTTTCTTTTGGTTTCTCAACGTTGTACTTGTGTGTGCTACGCAATGAATTTTTTGAGAGACGAAGGCGCATGCTGGCGGGCAGCCTGGACGTGTTTTATAT
The DNA here is from genome assembly GCA_932294355.1 of Aporophyla lueneburgensis. Lineage (NCBI taxonomy): Eukaryota > Metazoa > Arthropoda > Insecta > Lepidoptera > Noctuidae > Aporophyla > Aporophyla lueneburgensis. The sequence continues at coordinate 22,897,203 of OW028745.1, read as the reverse complement.
GGAATTTTTCACTTTTGTTTGAAAAATATAAAAAAAGTATTACCCACGTGTTGAGATTTAAATGTGCAGGGGTTTACTAAGGGGGTAGAAAATTTCATTATTTTTGCGATAAGATACGCCATTTTCAAGATATAAGCAAAAGAAAAGGAAAAAAATACAGAACTGTTTTTGCACGTGAAGGCGAAGCGTTGGTATGAATTTTAGTTTATAACTACTAGTTTTATTCCACACCATTTTAATCGCGATTAAAAATAGTCCGATTTAGTTAAAATAAATTATTATAGTCAAAATTTTTGGTGAAAACCGGCATACTCAGAATAGCAAAATTGACATTTTCACTAAACTAATAACTCAGTGCAATCTTAGTGCTGTCAAACTAAAATATAGTTGTGTTATTTTAGTCTATTTCAGAATAGGAAATTGTCGTTTGACAGGAATAAACCAAATTTTAGTGATTTTTAGTTTAGTTTAGAGAATTTCGTGACAACAGAATCGGCACCATTATCTCTAATACTAAACTTGTGAATTGGATTAATAATGGATTTCTTCATATTGCTGCCTCGTTGGTCGAGAGGTCGCAAACACTATGCTGAGCATGAGGTCCTTAGTACGATTCTTGGGTCGGGAAAAGTGTTACTGGTTTTTTCGATCTGGATTTTTTTTTTGGTAGCTACCCGGAGTACGTTTTTGAGACTGGTTGATGGCAATTGGCTTGTCTTCGCCTCCTATTGCATGGGACTTAACATAACTGTGAAATGTGTGTCAACTATAGGTAAACATCTGCTGCCTTACCATTCAGAGAATGCATTATGTGAGGTAATGTGTTTTTTTTTTTATTCTACGACAGGGGTGTAAGATTCTTTTATAAGTAGGAGTAAATATTTTCATTATCAATCATTCGAATTTTAAGTTAAGAAAATGCAACATCATCATATTTTACGTAAGGATGTTTTACATAAATAATCGTGTCGTCGAATTATTTTGTATACAAAATTAAAACGATTTTTTTGTATCCCAATTGATTATTTGACATGGTCTCATTAATATCTTAGAGTTATGGGACAACAAAAGGAAACACCTTTTATGATGGATTCTGAAAATACTGAATATGTTTAATTGATAGCGTATGAAACGTAACCGTACCAATAGGTATGAGCGACTATACCGCAATGAGAATTATCAATGTTACAGAAAATGTTGATGATATAACACACTCGTGTCAGCTTGTATCGTCTACTACATCTATTTTTATGCTACTTCTCAACCCTTTTGACATAATCCCTAAGATGTCCGCTACTACACCCACGCGTGAAGTGATCTAGGCTTTCTAGGAATCACTTAGTTGGGATAGAAAAGGTTAAGTCCCTCTATATTTTATTTAAACGATAATATATATTTTTCTTTTCTTTTTTTGTTGAAAATAAATTGAGTACACAATATTCTGTCAAACTAGGGCCTGCATGCACCACTAAGCACTCAATATATTTAAAGCTAAACTCAATTTGGAACAATTCTGTCTTTCAACGTTGGCTGGTCAGCATATAATATTTCTGACAGTTGCGTCAGAAATATAATATGCCTACTGACGTTTCAAATTCGCTTAAGGCTGTTTAGCCTTATATAGCCCAGAAACGTCTAAATACTCTGATATTTGTACTGTGATGTTTGTATTTAGACGTTTCTGGTGCGAATGAGCCTAAGTTACTAGTGGATCATACAAGAATCAAGTAATCATAAATCCCATAGCTGAAACATACCAGAACAAAGATTCACATGAATTCCATATTAAACTTCTTCACCAATTCGAATATCATCATCATTATCATCATCTTCTCCTGCCCTTATTCTAATTTATTTTGGGTCGGCGCAACATGACTTTTTCTTCCACTTCTCTATTAATCGTTATATCAGTTGTAACCCCCTTCTATCCATATCATAATTCACATAGTCCATCCATCGCTTCTTTGGTCTCCCCTACTCTTTAGCCATCAACATTCATACTCAAAACTTTCCTTACGACATTTTCCTCATTCTTCCGTATCACGTGCTCATACCCTCGAATAATTGAACCAATAATTATCGAAATCTTTTCTGATTTCATTATTGCAATAATTTTTTGTTATGCCGAAAAAAAAAGTGGAAAAATGCGAGCATTCTTTGTCTGAATGCAATCCCCGTAAAACGCGGACGTGTATGCACGCCGGGTGTGCGGTTTATATTCTTTGTGGGCGACTCACAACGCTACTTCATCGGGCACCTTTCATATTTTGAAGTACTGGGTGTGTACGGTTTCACTGGTGCGACTTGCAAAATTCTTGAAGGCATTTTCAGAATTAATGTTGGATTTTTGATTAATTATCTAACGGGGCAACCGTTATCGGAACCCTATTACTAAGGCTCGGCTGTTTATCGGTCTGTTAGTTAGCAGGCTGTATCTCATGAATAGTAAAATTTTTCACAGTGTGTATTTCTATCACCGCTTTAACCACAATCTATACTAATATTATAAATGCGAAAGTAACTCTGTCTGTCTGTTACGCTTTCATGACTGAACCAGTGAACCGATTTTGACGAAATTTAGTACAGGTACTTTTTACTTTTTACTCCGCGACTTCGTCAGCGTCCACAATAACCGACATTTGCGCGGACGAAGTTAAAAATCAAAATGTTAAATATTATAGGGTGGCATGAAATCCTTCGTGAGCGATAGCTAATTACGTGTTTAGACCGTATTTTTCTGATTCGTTAGCCAATCGCGCCAAGCTTTAACGATTAAAGATACCCAGTTGAAACTATCACATTTTTTGACGACTTTTTCAGCAGATGCGATTTCAAAGCATTCATTGAAACCACACCTTAACCAGTGTCAACACGTCTGTCGCGGCGCAAATAATAAAAGCGAGAGAGGTTCCCGCGTCTCGAGACGTAAATATGTGTACTCACGCTACTTTTTATTACGACTGTACCCTGGTCCTACTCGCGTTTAGTGGTGGGTCTTGTTCTATTCTTCCGATCTGATTGGTCGTAGAAGAGTGTTTTTTGGAACGAAGTTCCTTATCGCGCGTTGCGAAAGGGGGCTAGACGGAAAACATTAAGACCAAAAGTTGTAACGATACTTTTTGCTATAGTTGTAAGCCGTGCGGCGTGCGCGTGTTTCTTTGTCTGTCTCTCTCTCTCTCTCTCTGTCATAGAAAGCAATCCAGTTATTTTCGTTTCGTCTTTCTATTTCGCATTGAACAGTGCGGTGTTGCGATGATTATTTTTGGTGACTGTATACAGGTTTTTTTTACATAATTAATAATAATAAAAAAAATACAATTCCGTCACTAATTAATCGAAAGGAACTTCGTTCCATCAGGGTGTCCCTTGACACCTCTCAAGTTTTTTTTGTTTTATTCATATAACATTCATAATCAGCCTATAATATTCCCACAGCGTGGTCACGGGCCACTTCTCTGTGAGAGGGTATCAGTAGTAATGCAGCACGTGGGCCTAGTGCAGGTTGGTAGGCATATGGTTCTAGAACATGCCGGTTTTTTTAAACTATATTTTCCTTCCCCGTTTTGAGAGAAGTGGTGATAAAATTATTCTCATTAAGTATAGTGCATTTCTGAGATCGAACCTACAACTTGAAACACGGAAATCGCGCACGTTACCACTGGGAATCACCGCCGTTACCGCTGTTTTTTTTTATTACTATAGAAATGGTCTATTTATTAGTGGAAAATTGGCTTACTGAGATAATTTTTGAATTGCAGTTTTTTTTTTTACCCAAACTGTGTTTTCTATTCCCGTAAAGGTTCGTACCAAAACAAATAATAAATCTATTGTAAATGTGTGATGTGTATGAGAGCAAATAATACATAAATAATGGTGTATGGATTAAGGTTTTAACTCCAATCACTAAAGAATTTTTAAGTGGACTGTCGAATGGAACTGAATGAAGAAAATTTTTGTCTCATTAAAACCTCGAATATTGAAACGATTAGGACTTCAGCGAAGCCACAACAAATCGTACACTATAAAAACGTCCTAATCCTTATGTTTAAAGTTGGACTGTAATTTCGAAGTATTCTATTCATGACTGGAGTAATTGCCTGTCTTTATTTTAACTAGTTCGAGAACTAGGAATTTCAAGATGTAGCCTTATCGTGACACAGCTTCTAAGTTTCTGTAGACTTACATTTTTTATTACAACTGTTTAGCCTTTGGTAAAATTTAGATCCTAAATCTTCTAGATTATTTTTCCTTTGTTTATACATGTATTTGTGTCGATATCTTCAGCAGTTGTAGATGTGTTTCGAAAATTTATTTATTAGTGAATGGGGTCTCATATAAATTGTATTTACTTTGCTTGGGTATTTTTGGCGCTAGCGTCGATATTACGTTTTTAATCCACTTTGTTTATCTAGATGACATTTTACTGCTTCCTGTCACTGTTGCTTACATAGCATGTACTGGCATATGAATTGGTTGTAAGGTAACTAACCATAACTATAAAATTGAAATATATAGGGTCGGTTCACATCTGACGGAAGATGCGTCGAGCGTAACATCGGTCGCGTCTATTCGGTCTAATAGTGTGTTTTCATATCTGACGGAAGATGCGTCGGGCGTAACTTGTACTTCCGTGATAAATCGTTCTGTATCAAACATTTTCAATGCTAAAAAACTTCGAACGGTCTGCACACAAATGATCTCCGCTGATATTACGCCTAGTCTGAATGCATCAGTCAAAATACACGTGGCGGAACGTTGCCGCTCTTTACGTCGGCCGACAATGCGTTGACGGAACCGGAACAGACGCTGCCGCTGTACGCTCGACGCACTAACGCATCTTCGGTTAAGTGTGAAAGGTTGAATGTTTTCTCATATAATTGTCTGTTCTGTCGTTACGTGACCGATGATACGCGACGCATCTTCCGTCAGATGTGAACCGGCTCATAAACGTTTCAAAACAAAAAACAAAACAACCGACTTCCGAAAATAGTATGTAGTGTCTTTTTCGGAAGTCGGTTGTTTTTTGTTTTGTGACTGAACTGGACCAATTAATATTTATTCAAATTAGAAAGGAAGGAATAACTATTTAGGACCCGCACATGAAATAGAAACAGTAAAAATAGGAACATCAAATGTTCATTAATAAAATTAATTCATTACGATCCATCTCACTACGAGCAGTCTTCCAGCGATGCCCTAAATCGTGATACGTGCACAGCTACAGGGCCTCCTACTTCCCTTAGTGTGTGTGTGATTAGTTTTGAAGTCCTGCTCCCTAATTGCGAAACGCACTATTTATCAGAATCTGAATAAGATTGAAGATTATTTCTAAACCATTGCGTCATTATTTTGTTCGAATAACTAGTCGGCTCAGCAACATATATAATGCAATGAATGTTGTTTAACTATGAATATGAAACCAATTCCTACTGATAGCAAGTTATACAATTACCACTCTAGATGGAGACCTTAATTTATTTTAATAGCTACAGGAAAGTGCGGTTAAGCAGTCGACAACTGCACTGATTAACAAATTTAACATTATTTTATTCGAATTGAAAAGTCAACAAACAAGACCTCTGCAAGGCCTTCTATCTTAGCCTAATACATAAACTAAGACTTACAATAGAGGTCACATCTTCAACAAAAAGTACTATTTACGGTCGTTCGCCATCGATTCTAAGGCCCAACCAAAGAATGTATTAAGGGCAACTGCAGCAACGTTCTAAGCGGTATATTAAATTGGATACACACACGATAATCTCTCCGGTATATTTGAACTTCAGAGTTTCCTGGAATTTCGCCTTGGAAGGGAACGTACGCTACTTCACGACGAGAAAAAAACTGTAAAGTGCGAGTTAGACCAGCACATGAAGAGTTCCGTAGCACCGCATAACAAGTAGCACATTTTTTTTTAATGGGTACTCTAGTTAAAACTCGTTTCTGGCGGTCTTCTCTCTTCTCACAGTGCAGAAATACAAAGACATGTGACATTCACCAACCCACACTGGGCCACTGGATCTCTCTCTCACAGAGAAAATCCTGTGTCCGAACTTGTGAACATTATAGGCTGATTGTGTGAAAAAAATGTGGTGACAACGGCCTTAGTAGTACTTTACCTGTAAAAAGTGTTCACCTCTACGGTTATAAATACCTGTGGTAGACGGACGAAAAATTGACAGCGAAGCTTTAGCAACAAGATCCCATTGCATCCTTAGGTACGGAATCCTAAAAACGTATCAGTAGTAAACCCCCTTTGAAAGGCTTAGTCTGGGAAGTAATGCTACTACAATAGTATGTTCCGGTTTTGGTGGTGGAATTGTACGGTGGTGCTAGTAAAGTTATCATGTCACTACGTTTAATTTTATGAAGCAATGGATTTTCTTGTAGGTGTTGTAAAAATCAAAGACAATATCTTACTCCTCAGGCTAGGTAGAGCGATGAGGTAAAACGCCCTATGGCTAAGTATAGCGACGAGGTAGGATGCCTTCGGGAAAAGGAGCGACAGTCTTCGCAGAGTGGCTGGTAGCACGGTTGAGTTTTATAGAGAATCGAGCTGAATGGCATGCAATAAGCCTCAAAGAGATGTCAGCATTACTGAAGGGGTCTGCTAAGGACCGATGCCTGCCAGGGTCAAGATTCGTTTGAAAGAGTTACCGTGGCCCTGGCATATGGGCAACTGAAGGAACACGGGTCTGACTCGCCCTTCCGCTCGCCCTAGAGCGGGAGCCGTCATTTGATGATTATCCATCCAAAAAAAAAATGGCATGCAATTTAGAGAGATCTTTTTCCATCATTGGACTTCCTCTAGGCTGATGATGATGATGATTATGATCATTCCGAGTGTAGTTTGGATACAGCCGATCGATTCCATAAAAATCTCATCATGAAAACCTAAGTGAAGTCCGGTTAAAGTGAGCTGTCGACAATGTCAATACCTAACAACAGGTGAAAATGACGGCTCACTTGAAGGTCTCTTCACCAATTGCTTTGTGTGGGTAAATTCTTGGTCCGTAGAGAATAACGGAGGGTTATCTTAGAATCCAGCGGTTGTCCCGTGTGGTGCCGGACGTAAAGAATAGCATCACCCCATTTCTTCGGGAAAGGCGACTAAGGGACTTACTAGAGAATGGGACAGTGTTCTCGAAGCATTTGACTACCATACTGCGATCGCCAACCCGCCTGCCAAGCGTGGCGATTATGGCAAAACCTCCCAAATTGGGGGAGGCCCATGTCCATTAGTGGACGTCTTACGGCTGAAATGATGATCTTAGAATCCTACCAACATAATCCCCCATTGTTTCTACCATAAATCGTAGGCCCAGAATGTGCATATACATGCGCCACACCCCCGACTGTTTCATGTGCAAAGAATACAGGATTTTGTGTAATTTCAGTCTATTGCGTAGTTCACTTGTAAATGCTGTTACATATATTCTTGTAGCGTTTTATTAATGTAATTTATTGTTATTAATCGGATGACAGTTTATAACGACAACATTACTATAGTATTCACCTTATGATTTACAAGTTTTAAGTATTGTTAATTGGTCAGCAACTCAGTATAATGTTATTGCAAATTGTTTTCTAACCATATGTGCCATAACTTAGTCATTTATTTGTCAGGAATCACATGGTAGTTCGTTGTTTGCATATGGATATGTATAAACAGGGATATTAATTGTTTAACCAATTGACTGCCAACTTAATTTATCAGTTCATAATTTATGTTCAAATTAGAACATTAATTATTTGACTGTATTAGGAAATAGTTATAAGGCGGATATTTACCTGTCGTGTCAATTTCTATAGTACATTTCTAAAATGTAGTTTAATTTTAAACTACCATATTGGAGCTATGTCGAGCAGATAGAAGCGCGAAAACTAGCTTTGTTCGCAATGTATGCCAACATTGGATATGAGCTCGTGTTTAACCATACATGGTTACAAGCCACCATTAGTTGTGAAATTAGAACCCACGTAACCTGTTTGTAGTCAACCGAAGATTCGGGCATACTTGTTCGGTGTATTCTCTAAACTGTGCAACTGAATTGATGCACATTCTGAAAGCACGAATCGAGAATCGTATAGTTAATCCTTTTCTGTAAATCTTACTGTGAGTAATTTTGTATCGCAAAAATGATGAAATCTACATAAATCACAGTAACACTTCTTTCTGCTGCACAGTGAAAACTAACCAAACTGGACGAAGTACGTACTATGCTAGACTTTATACGTGTGCGACTGTGTGCGTGCGTAGATTTTTAAAGTGACCATAATTTTCTGCCAAAATCAGTATAACTAATTTTATAAATAAGCAACGTTTTGTACATTACAAAAAATCTGCATGTTTTATGATTATAACATAATTTTCTAAATGGGGAGTTTGGTAGCATGCGTTTCAGGAAATATTGTACGTATATATTGTTGGTGTATTTCGTTAATTTTATTTACATAGCGGTGTAGTGTTCCACTGTAAAGCAAACAGGTATTTGATTCTGGCTCCGAATTTGTTTCTGTTTCTGGTCAATTTCGATATTTGTGGACGGGAGTGGTCGCAAAAAGGCATACACAGAACCGTGTGCCGATTTGACTGTTGGCACCCGCATTTTCGGTAAATATGTTTCACCTTTTCAACAGAAGGACGTCCAATGCTGGGCATAGGACTCCTCCAAAAGCTATGCCACTTCGACTAGTTCTGTACCTCCTGCATCCAGCGGATTCCTGTAGCCTCCACATGGTCATCTGTCCACCTTGTGGGAGGCCTTCTTATTAAACGTCAGTCAGGCAGTAGCCACTCTAGACCATATACAAACGTCCATATTTATACTGATGCATTAGCGTGGGCAGGCGAATCAATGCAACAGGCTGGGTTGGAAGAACAAGAAACTTCATGCGAACGAAGTCGAGGACAGAAGCTAGTATATTTATGCTAATTTTATAAAGCTGAAGAGTTTGTTTGTTTGATTGAACGCGCTAATCTTAGGAACTACTAGTCAGAATTGAAAAATTCTTTTTGTGTTGGATAGCCCATTTATTGAGAAAGGCTATAGGTTATATAAAATCACGTTACGGTCAAAGGGAGCGGAGCAGCAAACGAAAAATGGACGAAAACTGGCAGGCAATTCGATACGACGGGAAGGGGAGCGCAAATTATACGCGGACGAAGTCGCGGGCAGAAGCTACAAAATATGATAGTCACTAAAAGAAAATAGCAAACATATATGGGAAATACTATTAGGTGCCTACAATGAATCGTAGCGCTTCTTGTGAATAAATTATTCAGTTCAAGATTAAAGAAAGTTCTAATAATTCATTCCAAACACGTTTCTTATTCTTCTCTAATATTCCTTGACAACGTTCAGCCACGTCTTTTAGATGCAAGTATTAAAAATACTAATTTTGTCGTTTATTTTTGGAATTAAAACTTGACACGTCGCAAGTACTATTTCACACGTAGTTGTTTGTGAAAGAACTAATACTAGCAGACAAACTCAGAATGCCTAAACTCACTTGACAAAGTGGTGACTATTCTAATAATTCCTCACAGGCATGAAAAAACCGAATTAAATTTATTTGTGACATAAAAAGGGGAGGACTATACCCAGCGGTGGGTGATTCCGGGCTGAGATGATGATGGTGATTTTAATGAATTGTAATATGTTTCAAATATTGGGTTGTGATATGTGGCCAGAGGAATACTGATCTCTAAGATACAAGGACTACCCTAGGAGATCAGGGTCTAAATGTATTACTTAGATTAAATAAAGTATTTAATAAGTATGTAGGCTTTTCTTCAATAAACAGTTTTATTTTCTGAATAATCTTTTATACACGTACTGGATTATCGACCCTCCGTGTTGAACAGAATATTCAGAATCCAACTGAGTGCATCCCAGCACATCGAAAAAACACAATGTTTGATTTTCCACTCACGACGCTAAGCAGAGCTTTGAAGATATGTGTAGTGCGCGAAAAAAGCCCACCGCAATATTTTTACATTCCTTCGAATTTGTACTTATGAGACCCAAGATTTGCTGTTTTTTTCTTTTGTACCTATAGTATAGTATATATAGTACCTATAATATTATAAAGCTGAAGAGTTTGTTTGGTTGAACGCGGTACTCTCAAGAACTGCTGGTACGAATTGAAAAAGTCTTTTTGTGTTAGGTGGCCTATTTATTGAGGAAGGCTATAAGGCTATATAATATCACGCTACAATCAAAAGAAGCGGAGCAGCAATGAAAAATTGACGAAAATTGACAGGCAATTCAATGCGACGGGAAGGGTCATGGGAGCAAAATTTTGACGCGGACGAAGTCGGGGGCAGAAGCTTGTTGTATAATCACATATACCCATTTGTCATAACACTGTCTAGCCAATATCAGTAGCCTGTCTCTCAAAACTTGAATACTGATGCATAATGCACACTTATATTTAACCAGATTGTACTTACGAGCTTAAAATCAATCAGACAAGAACTCAGACTCCGAGTCCACTATTATCATCATTATTCCAGCCAAAAAAAAGGCTCACTGCTGGACATAGGCCTACAGCAAGCATCGCCACTTCGACAGGTTTTTTGCTTCTCAAATCCAGTGGATTCCTCAATAGAAGCCAACTATTATAGAAGAACGAAATACCTAAGAGTGTTAGCTAATTAGAAGAATAATCGGAACGTAAAGTTTCATAGATGGGTAGAAGTAAACTCGTTAAAGATTAAGACACCGCTGTGTAGCACCTGATAACTTTACTGTTCTGTGGAGCATTTAGATGAGATTATTTAGTGGTGCCAGTGCTTACATGAAGTTTTCATTTTAATGTGTAATTTTACTCAGCACATATTTTATTCAAGTTCCTCGAAAAGTGATGCTGTGATAATTATGTCGACGCAAAATTAAGGAAAAAATTGTGTTTTTTTTGTTTTTTGTGTTCGTTACACGGGCTGTCACAATCATTTCCTATTTATTTTTAGCCTGCAGAACACAGTAACTTGATAAGCATTACAACTCTGTGGGTTAAAGATAGTTCCTAATATGATTCATCACGATAACTGGACTTTATGAACCGCTCAATTTACAACGAAAGGGGTCACTCTGATCAGACTTAATCAACAACATTAAGATTGACACTTCACTCATCGTATTTATAGTTTAACTAGGTCTGATCACTGCTCCACTCGCATAGAATAAATATTATGTTGCAGAAGTACAATGATAAGTTATAACAGATCGAAGAACTATAAAGATACACATTATGGTCAAATACCATACAGATGCAGCCGATGCAGGTAACATAAAAAGATACTGAGTGTAGTGAAATTTATACAAATATTATTCTGTGATTTTGTGGGCAGTGATGTTTTTACAAGCATTGATTTTTATGAGTAAGAGTGTAAACGAGGCATAGTTAAAAAACAATGACTAGTAGGGTGCCAAGAAAGGGTTACGCTAATAAAATTAGTACCGTCAGCAGTTCTTTATTACGTTTTTAACTGTATTACGCAATAAAATTGGCTTCTAACTTATTTTACTTAATTATTATAATCCACTAAGTTGTTGTCGTTGTGAGATAATTAAGCACTTCGCATCTAGGCGTGTTTGACCAATGAACACGAAGAAAGGTAATTGAGTAATCACGTATGGATTCTTACCTAGCAGCTTGGCGCTTGGCGTGTCACTGATCGTTTTTATGTAATGCACAATGTTAAAAGAAAACAAATGAGTCCAGTTATGTCCACCAAATAGTTTAAAATCCCGGTAAAAAAGGCGTGTGACTTCGTACCCCTGTAACAACGTGCCCACCGCTCCCCTACTGCTGCTTCTGTCTAATTCATAAAACTTTTTTGATCTATATTTTGGTTTCTTTTCACCGGCTTCTGAAAGTAAATATTGTGAATATTGATTTAATACTATTTTGCTATTTTACTTCTCTTTTTGATTTCAATTATCGTGAATGTAAGGACTATGTGGATCATTGTTTTAGTTTCAATCTTGGTCTGGCAGTTTGAGTGGTTTATGAGGCCTAGCCACGTTTAATGTCCTTTTTTTGTTTTTTCGTCGAATCGTTGAGCTCCTTTAATTCCAAGTTGATCTGCAAGATAATTGACAAATGCGTGCACTGACTGAACAGGTCCACTCAAATTTAAAGAATTACACAGGTTCTTCCCTCAGAAACCTATTTCAGACACCAATATACAGGATCTTCATAAAATTCGACTTTAAAAGAGACTGACCAATGATTTTGTTTTGGCCTTTCTTTTCAGAGGAGGGAGATAGGAAACACCAACCTCATCTTATTTTAAAAACAAATCCCAACCACACCCCATTTCGTACCACTACTTGCTATTTAAACACAGTGAAAGAAAGTACAGTAAAAGCTCCTTATTCGTGCTTCCTTCATTCGCGTTTTCACTATTCGCGTATTAAAAAAATTGCAACCCACTCTCTATATTGGCGGCTAAATATTTCTTTATTCGCGAATATGATTGGTACATCGGTACAGACACATTAATAATAAACTAGTGATCGCCCATTGGTCGAAATTCAACCGTACTTCATTTGAATAGAAATACATTATTAAATGAAAAAAATATGTAATAATAAATATTAAAAAAATAATAAGGATATTTGACATTCAGTAACACTATAGACAAATTGTTAACGCTGCACTACTGTGGAGAGGGTTTGCTGGCGGGATGGTGATGGCCAGGACCAGGACGTAGGTGTAATGAGTAAAGAATACTTCTTCAGGACTCTCTTCTTTATTTTCTTAATACTTCTTAACTGCTGGATATGGAATGAATTATCACAGTGCTCTGTTTTTATAGAATTTTCCCTATTATTTTTAATTAATTATGACAGTTCAAAATGTGATAATTATAACCAGCCTGTACAATCTATGACCAGCCTGTACAATCGTGAGGCATACAACCTCTACAGTTTGCACACGACACTAAGTTTTGTATGGGAAACTGACTAATGTCATACTTGACACTCCCCATAAAACCACAAAAAATATTTCTTATAAATCTAAACTAAATTCCTATCGTCGCTAATACAAATAATATTAAAGACATTACAAGAAATTCTTGATATAATCATAGATTTTAAAAATGAGATAGGTGATATATCTTTAAAATTAATTTATTTCCTAGGTTATACTTGACATTCAGTAAGACTATAGACACAAAATATTAAAGACAGATATCTATGCATGTGTGTATTGAATACACGGTAATGAATAGTAGTGTGTGTAACGTGTTATTTATTGAAAATAATGTATATTTACGCATAATTTAAAAAAAATATTAGCATTCGTCACTTTTTCTCTGTATAAACTTTAAGTGTGCGAAATTTCATACTCCTCCGTCCACCCAATTTTCGTAAAAAGGGATCAAAAGTTTTTGCTTCACGTATTAATATATAGATAATAGTTTAGAAAACTAAAAAACATGCTTCCATAGAAAACCAAACTAAAAAATAGAAAATAATTGAACAAAAAGCGTTGACAATGGAATAGGATGACATGGGTTCGAACAGATAGAATCAAGTAACATTTAGGAGTTACTTGAATCGCACGAGAAGATTTGACTAAAACCGACTTCGAGGAAATGTTAAATTCCTAGCCCATTGGAGAAGAGGCTTCACAAGCACTGGGAACGTGACATTTAATTTGAAAATATTAGTGAAGATTTAAAAATTCTTTTCCTATTCTTAAAAAGAGCTTTTCAAAATTGCCAACCCAGAAAAAAAAAACCAAATTCTTTAAACCATTGCCTAAGCCTAAATATAATAGTAAATAAATATGGGCAAAAACTTCAATTATATAGATTTTTATATATTTTTTTTAATTTTGTCACCTAGGAACGCATCCCGCCATATAATTTACCATTCCATATTCATAGTTTATGTTTCACGCGAATAAGGAGCTTTAACGGTATTAGAACATCATGAAGATACACAAAGTGGATTGAATATGTATTATCGAAGCGAATGCAAAAACTATCCAAGCAAGCTTTAAGACACACCCAGTCCATTAAAAAATCTAAATCTATCCACAATTGCTGGAGATATTCCAAAACACACTTAAATTTTAAAAGAATTGACCTCCTTTTTGAAGTTGTTTAAAATAAGACGCGGTAGTTTATTTACGCAGCCGATTGAGTACCAACATTTGCCTATGATTGTGACAAATTGTTTCAAATAACAATATGTCAGAGGGGCAAGTCCCGAACCACGTATGACAGCTGGGACCAACAGCTTAACGTGCTTGCCGAGGCAGAGAAGAATGTAATGTATGTAAAGAGAGTCACCCATCCACGAATAAACCGCGTAAAGCGTAGCTTAAACTGGTCGAACGTCCCGTATGGCTGTAATTACTTAGCTACAAGTGCTTGTTTTACTAAAACGATTAAAACAAGCACTTACTAAACACACTTGAAATGGGAACTTTACACTTAAATTTATCCACGAACAATAACATCCTTCACGAAATAATTCAGGCGTTGACGAGTAAGTAAACCCATTCAGAAACCTCCCACACTACACCCACGCACCCACAGTCCCACAGACATCCAGTTCCCTTGTTTTATCTACCTAATTAACGCTATTATCCAAAACTAAGATCACAAAGAGAATGCCTACACTACACATTAAACATTAATACTTGATGTGCAACACGAACCAAAAACAGCCGAATTGTGAAGGTATACGGGCAACTTTGTAGTAATTACCTGACAGACAAAAATCGCCAAAAACAGTTGACTGACAGATTTCGAAGACAGAACCATTCAAAGAGACCGCTACTACATTCGTATAGAATGCATCGTGATGTTACAGTTGGTTTCATTTATAACAGACCTAAATAAATTTAATTTATTTTATAAATCACACATTTTGCACTCGAAATCACCTGTTTCTCAATTTTAAATAACAATATGTAATTATTATACAAAACATGTTTTTACGGTTTTGCCTTGTGCCTTGACCGAAGCAGGATATAGGTACCCAGCTCCTTCATAACGGTAACAAGTGAACTGATCAAGTTCTTCGGGTTCCCAACCAGGTCAGCCTTCATTACTCATATTTTTTCATGTAGGGTACCTATTTTCTTCTCTTTGTATATAAATGGACCTTTTAATCAACCCATTAGTTATTGAAACATAGTGAAATAAACACTTGTTAAACAATAATTTTATTTATTTTCCCCAACGACAAGAAAATAAAATAACGTATGTCGGCAACAATTCGCCAACTTTAAATCGCCTGTGTGCCGTAACGTGATCTACAGCAACGAGCAAGTCCAAGGCCTTTCATAATTTATTAACAACGCTTTTAGTCTTGTAATTAATTAAACGTTTTAATTAATTATTCGTCACTTATCCGAAATGACTCGATACATTTTAACGGTGACGATCAATTTGTCTTGTGGTTTTTACGGGATGTGGGTGTGGGCTGAGGAAATTAGATACTTTATATAAAACCTTCATCGTAATTATAATCAGCCCATAATATTCCCACTGCTGAGATACAGACCTCCTCGGCGGAGAGGAGTGGGCCGTAATTCACCACGTGGGTCAAATGCGTGTTGATAGATAACACACGTGTTAAAATTTTTGGTTCTTGGATATGCCGGTTTACTCACGATGTTTCCCTTCACCTATTTGAGAGCAGTGGCGATAAACTTATGTAAACAAATAAAGCGCCTGCCTAGGACCCTCAAATTGTAGATAAGTCAGGGTTGATTCGTTACCTCTGGGATAAAAGTTTAACCTTTAAAAACCTTTGGCATACAAAATTATCTATTGCTTATTCTTTAACACATATATGTTGCCGTTGTAAACTTGAATAGCGCAACCACCTCATACAAGCAAATCTTTGGTTAAAAGGTGACTCCAAACTTAACAATGTATTTTACATACGAGTATGTTGTTAAAATAAACATTTCATTTTTATTTTTGTTTCTAGCTTTTGCCAGCGGCTTCGCCCGCGTGGAGGTCGGAAATTATCCCGCGGGAACATACTATCGAGATAAAAAGTAGCCTATGTCCTTTCTCAGGCTCTAAACTATCTTTGTACCAAATTTCATTTAAATCGGTTCAGTAGTTTTAGCAGGAAAGCGAGACAGATAGACAGACAGACAGAGTTACTTTTGATTTTATAATATTACTAGCTTTTGCCAGCGGCTTCGCCCGCGTGGAGGTCGGAAATTATCCCGCGGGAACATACTACCGGGATAAAAAGTAGCCTATGTCCTTTCTCAGGCTCTAAACTATCTGTGTACCAAATTTCATTTAAATCGGTTCAGTAGTTTTGGCAGGAAAGCGAGACAGACAGACAGACAGACAGACAGAGTTACTTTCGCATTTATAATATTAGTGTAGATAAGTGTGGACTAGCTTTTGCCCGCGGCTTCGCTCGCGCTAAATTCGGGGTAACACGGTTCCCCTTTCCCGATTTAGAACACAGAAGAGAACACTAAACAGAACGTTATTTTGATACGCTACTGTAGACGATATTATATGTCTTTCCATTTGGGGATAGAATGTAAAGATTCTGGGCATTGGACACACGCAAACATGCTACATACAACTGTCCCTGGGAAAAGCACGGATTTTCTAAGTGCAACCTTAAAAAAATAAATAGTAGCCTATATCACTCTGCATCCCTTCAACTATCTCCACTTAAAAATCACGTCAATTCGTCGCTTTGTTTTGCCGTGAAAGACGGACAAACAGACACAAACACTTTCCCATTTATAATATTAGTATGGATACAGCATAGGTTAAAAGCTTTTGACTAAATAGCTTTTTTTTTTTTTTCAGGATGTGAAATCATCAAATGACTTCTCCCGCTCTGGGCGGAGCGGGAGGGCGTGTCAGACTTTTACTGACTAAAACCCACCCGTGTTCCATCAGTTGCCCATGTGCCAGGGTCACGGTATCTCTTTCGAACAATCACGTGACCCCGGCAGGGACTAAATAGCCTCACAAGTCAATCAAATTATTGCCTTGACCAATACACTGCCCCGATGGGTTTTGCCATCGGTAAAAAATACGAAATTCCATAGAAACATGCACATTTAATCCCTTTGGAGATGAATTTATGAAAAAAATCTTTCTTTATAGTGCTTTTTCGTTGTAATAGTTTCCGGACAGCTGAGTCGCACAAATTAATAAAATCCGGCAGCGCGTGCGTCATATTGTTGTTGCAACAAAAAGTTGCCACTTTTAAAACTTTATTTCTTTCTTTTAGGATTTAGTATTTGTATATATTTTTATTCATTGTTTGCTGGACCGTTCGACGTCATTACATCAACGCCTTTTGTCGCTAAAAACAAGTGCTGGGGCTCTGTGTCGCATAGGGTCGCCACATAATGTTGACCGAAAGTTTTGCGTGGAGATGACGCATGTTTTCCCCCAGCTTTTTATTTTATTTTTGTTTTGTTCTTTGTTTACAGCTAATAAATGTATAAATTGTGCAAAATTTCATGCTCCTAAGGCCAGAGGTTTATATGTTGAATGTCAGTGAATGAATAAATGAATTGAAGATTTTATTAAATTGAAGATACATTGAGATTTCTCTATATTTCAGTGAAAGGTTGTGTTTAATAGGCAGTTTATTTCAATAGCCCAGTTCAGCTATTCATCGTATTGAATTTGGCTGCCATGAAAGTATTCAATAAAATATTTGACAGTAGCAAACAAGAAGATTCTTTGAATCTTTACATCAGACGTAGACGTAAAATTCTGCATATTATAAAATTGAAATGAAGGATTTTTTTTTAATTCAAGAAACTCATCTCTAACATAACCTCACGCCTACATTTCAATAACATTTCGCCTGTTATGTTTAAGTCCCATGTAATAGGGGGCGAGCCTATTGCTATCAACCGGGCACAAATCCAGACTCAGGGCTGCTACTGAGAAATGCCAGATGAGAAAACCCAATATAACACTTTGCCCGCCCTGGGAATCGAACCCAGGACCACATGCTCAGCAGTAGCGCTTGCTACCACTCGACCAACGAGGCAGTCACAACTCATCTCATAAACTCATCTCTATTATGATAAAACATCGTTACAAAATAAACTACAATTTTGATGCCCTTAGAACCATTTACACTTGTCGCTTGTTTAAGGACCTAAAT
This sequence comes from Aporophyla lueneburgensis, assembly GCA_932294355.1. NCBI lineage: Eukaryota > Metazoa > Arthropoda > Insecta > Lepidoptera > Noctuidae > Aporophyla > Aporophyla lueneburgensis. The sequence goes on along the minus strand of OW028745.1, from coordinate 22,879,054 downwards.
GAATATACTAATAAATAAACCTAAATGGGAAATATTTAACTGATTCTCTAAAACCTTATCGATCTTCTAATGATGTTCCCAATTTTCAATTTTTAATAAACCGTTTAGGTAACCTATTTTAAATTTATTATTCTGACCTTTTCTAACTATTTTCTGGACCCCAAAATAGGAGTTATTTGATGTTCGGTTAAATACTTGCCATTTAATGAGTTGCAAAAGCTAACTAAATTAAAACGCTTTAAATTTCTCTTTGCCACTAAACAAAATGGGAACCATCTTATATTTGTAGCAAGTAATTTGGTACTCGAAGGTACACTTAATATTCCTGTAGAAAGCGATTTTCCAAAATGAGGTCGAATGCTACTATAGACTGGGTCTTATATTGAGGATAAAATTGCATATTTTAGCTATTTTGTACCCGAGGTGCGACGATATATTTGCAACCGTTTAGTAGCTATGGTAAAGCGGCTCCTGACCGATGGAGGGGGTCCAAACGCCTCCCACTGGGGGTTGTTACGCGTGGTCGTGCGGTCTATGGCCTTTTAGGGGGCACCGGTTATTGAGGCAGCGCCCAGCGCGTCGGTTGAGTGCGTCCCAGAGGGTCATGGCCATCCGGCTAGTCTCGGGTACCGCACGGTCTCCTGTGAGGCAGCGAACCTCCTTGCCGGATTGCTGCCATGGGATATGGAGCCAAAGTTCTCGCGCATATGTGGGAGCGGCGCGAGGAGGCAAAACGCCCGGAGCGAAACTCCGCTGCCGCGAGAAATCATGGCACGGCGGACAGAGCTCCGGCGAGATCTCATGGCGACATGGCGAGTATGATTGTCGCAACTCAGTGCTGAGCATGCAACTATTCCGGCGGTATATCCCCTCTTAGAGGAGTGCCTAGAAGGGGGGCCACGGCGTTCTGACCGGGCATTGCTGCTTCTGGAGGTTCCTGAACAGGATAAGGCGGAAGGAAATGCCTGAGTGTTTCCATTGCGTGGATCGCCTGGAAGACACGGTGGAGCATACAGTGGAAGTATGCCCTGCCTGGGCGGAGCACCACCGTGTCCTTGTGGAGGCGATCGGCGGCTGCCATCTCTTGCATTCGGCCCTGGTGCAGGTCATGGTACGGAGCGAGTGGGCATGGGAAGCCGTCACCTCCTTCTGCGAAACAGTAATGCTTTCGAAGGAGGCAGAGCGCGTGAGGGAGAAGCAGTCACTGTGCCCTCACGCCCCTAGCCAATGCAGGAGGAGATGCCCTGGGCATCGTGAGTCAATTGCGAACTCCCAGCTACCGTAGGCGCGAGCTTGCGGGTGGCGAGCAATGGGTAGCTCGCCGCCCGGTAAGGACTAGGCTCGGGTCGACGGAGCGTTGTGTTCCACGTGCGCCTCAAAGGGATGTCAGCAGTATTGCGGGTCCTCTAGGACCGATGGGTCAAGGTCGCGGATTTGTTCGAAAGAGTTACCGTGGCCCTGGCATAGGCAATTGAAGTTAACACGGATGGGTTTTAGTCAGTAAAAGTCTGACTCGCCCCTCTCCTCCACCCTTCATCATTTGATGACTTCCCACCCACAAAAAAAGCTTCGGAGAATTTAAAGGAATCATCTGGATGGCATAGCATTAAAGATCAATAGAAAAATAAACAGTTTTTCTCCGCAAATACATTTACCGATTTTTTTGCCATTTGTGGATTTATAATTAAATGTTCCCACGTTCCTCAGTAAGTGGATTAGGGAGGTATCTACTATAAATAGAATTCTGTTGACCCCGGTTTGTGGTTTAAGCACTTTATTTCCCAAAAAGAATTACATTTACTTATATGAGAAAATATCTCATTTCTACTTAGAATGCATTAACCAACGCGACGACGACGGTTACACACCAAAAATGGTAAGATTGGTACAGTATCCAAAGATAGCCCAAAAGTTTTAAATCCGCTAAAATGTGTGTCTTTAGAGATTTTTGGAAAGCATACATGGATTTTTGATTTTTACATTCCGTGGCATTTTGTTGTAAAGCTGCACTCCTTAATACAGAACAGTACTCCTGCCGTAGTTTATTTTAGGCACCCATAACGATATATCATTTGCTAACCTATACAGATATATCTGTTTTTTATTTGTGATTGTTTTGTAAGAGATATTTGTGTGTATGTTTTTGTTTAAAATTTTATGTACATATAAGTGTGTCTATTTACGCTGATTATATCACTACACTATCTAGCTTATCACTTGGTCACGCATCCCATGCATGCTCGCTTCATAGACGCTGCGCTTTCATGTCGAACTGTCAGTTTATATTGGTGACAGCTACCAAAACACATAAGATAGTATTTACATATCAGAGAAGCAATTTTCGTAATTTTTAAGAACGGTCATTGTTGGATCTCACACTCAATCTGTCAAAAATTCGTCGAGTTTCCATTCATTTTTGACAAGTGTAAAACATTTGACTGATGCCGAGGTAACACCGACTCGATTAAGAACAATTTTAAATACGATAATTGTTCCTGTGACCATTGACCACTTGGGTAATAGTCGTTATTCATGAACAACTACTGTTACCCAAGGTCTGGGTCTACACGATTACAGACAAAAGCTTACCTGTAATCGTAAAACTCGACCACACTGGTCCACTCAAATCTGTGTGGTTTTTTTCTTAAAAAACCATTTCAGTGGCTAATCTATATTGCTTTCAAATAATCTGATTAAGATTATTTCTAGAGTTTAAAAGAGAATTTGACCTTGAGTTTGTTTCGAAGTAGGCTAAAATTTACATCAGTAGCATGCGGTGGAATTGACAAACTCTTTAAAACAAAAGTGAGTTTGTTTTTCAGTAATATTTGTATAGTCTTTTACTACTATTGTTTAGCCAAGGCTGTTTGATACCTTGACATTCCAACAAAGGAACGGTTTTGTAAAGCTAATTTTGAAATCCATACAATGTCGTTAACATCGATGGCCGACTAGCGTAATTAATTAGTAATTATGGCCACGCATGATTTCATAAAGGACTTAAGCTGAAAATCTATTTACAATTAACTAATTTCGTGCTTTATTTATTTTATGAATTGAGCTAGAGGTTTAACGTAAACCTATAAATAAATTTCCTTGAAAGCTACCAAGGCCCCTGCCGAGCAAGCCCACGGTGTGTGTTGGCCTGGTGCGGCCTGTCGGCTGTTATTCCAACACGTAAAGAGTGCAGCCGCTGTGGTTTTATTCAGTAGTCAACATTTGATAAACAAGACAATAAGAAACACGCCCGTACAGGCCGCGACATATCGTGCTTTTGTACTAACCGACTCCTGACGGACCCGCCACCGTAGGCCACATGGGATGCGACGGTTTCTACGACTTGTCGAACTGGCCTGGCGGGATCTTGGCCTGTGGGATAGTGGGGCTAGGGACCGCAGGATTAGCATCCTTTGTAGTTAAGCTTGTCCCTTTGGTTATTATGGAAATAATATCATCACTGCTGAAACCAGCAATCCTCAGCGATCAGTAACCTTCGTTCCAGTTAGGTAGAACGATAGCGAAGAAAAACGAGAAGACTTCGACGTCTCAGTAGGATTTCCTCACACAAAAATGAGGAATTAACCGTGTTGGTAATCCTAATGCACTATTTTCTTCGAATCTTTTTCAAAAGCAAATAGTAATATTATTTGTGTTCGCTTGTGTTCAAGATGTCTCTCGAAGCTAAGACGACTTAATCACTTAGATATTGTTCAATTACAATCTAGAATGTCCTAAATGAAATAACAGATGGCTCAACGATATCTGTTGGTTGTACATCATGCCTGCAATTAGTCCTAATCTGAATCAGTTATGGATGACCGGACATAATGTATGAACATATTTGTTATTTTGCATTAGGCAAGGATTTATTAGCGGTTTAGATTAAGCTGTTAAATTGCCCTAATATTAACCTGAGACAAATTATCTGATGCTGGCCTCTTGCAGAGAAACAATGTACTTATTTGATCCACTACACATTTTTTCTGTAATAGAATAAGAAGTGAATATACAGGCTAAAAAGCGAAAGTAATCGATTTGCTGTTTTTGTAATTTTTCGTGTAATATTAAAAGGTTTGCGCATTTCAAAAACTGAAAAATAACTGTCGTTTGATTGCTTTAATGTACATGTCAATATTATTTAAAGTTTTGAACAAAGTTGAAATGATGAAATTTAATTTAATTAGTTTTTGTTTTCGATATTTATTTATTTATTCATAGGAAAACCAACAGCTGTAACATATGGATAACAATTGTATAAGAAACATAAAGCCAATTACAGGTTCTCATGGGTAAAAACAGAAAAAATAATAGAGATTTTATGATCACTAACAAGCACGATAGAAAAGATTATATAAATAAGGTACAATAAGCACTATACAGTTTTAAAAAGTCGATGTACAACCGAGCGCAGGCAGAAGAGACTTTTGTGGTAAATGGATCAAATGAGAACTCTTTACAAAGAATATTAAAGTCCTTACTCACTCCATGTATAAGTTATGCCTGTAGTTCGAAGAGGAAAAAGGAATGGAGATACTATCTAATCTAATCTAATCTAACTAGCCTATATTGTCCCACTGCAGGGCAAAGGCCTCCCTCTCCCTTTTCCACACATTCCTGTCTTTTGCTATTGTTGGCCAGTCCTTTCGGTAGGAGTCAAGCTCGTCCCGCCATCTTCGTCTCGGCCTGCCGCGATGTCGTCGTGCGTTTAATGGGATCCAATTGGTAGTTTTATAAGCCCATTTGTCATCAGACATCCGGCAGACATGTCCGGCCCAGTCCCACTTGAGCTGGGCAGCTTTCTGGGTAACATCTGTGAGCTTGGTTTTGGCGCGCAGTGTAGTGTTCCTTATACGGTCTGAAAGTCAAACACCCAGGATAATGCGCTCCATGGCTCGCTGGCAAACTTCAAGCTTGGACCTCTGCAGAAGCGTCAAAGACCAGGTTTGAGCACCATATGTGAAAATGGGGAGAATACACATGTCCATAATTCTCCGTTTGAGACATAGTGGTAGATCTCCTTTCAGAAGATCTTTCATTGACCAATAGCTCTTCCAGGCGCTCTCGCTGCGTCGGGCAACTTCTTTATCTTGCCGCGCCTGAAAGGAGACTATTTGGCCTAGATAGATGTAGTCTTGGACATATGCAATCTCCTCACCCCCGATGTGTATTCTCCTTTTTATGCTGTTTGTCATGAGTTTGGTTTTTGACATGGCTATACCAATGAAACGATGGATGAATTGCGTGAAAGATATGGTGGAAAAGGGGTGCATTCTGAGATTTCAACTAATATAGAAGTAAAAAACATGCTGCGCTGACCACAAATAAATTGGGATACTGGCAAGAAAATGCTGCCTAGAAACGTGTTGAATACTTATAATATTATAAAGAAGTAAAATTAATGATGATTTTGTATGCAAGGGGTCATCTTCGGAACTATTAAACCGATTCAGAAAAGTCTTTCAGTAATAGAAAGTTACAGTATTTTGCTGAGTGTCATAGGGTTATTTTATGTATAGTAAGAAATTTCAAACGGCCAAAGACACGTGCTACTGAGATTGACTAGTATAAGGATAACATTCATTCATTTATTTCCCATGTTAAAAATAATCACCCCCGCAAAAGGACTCATCTCCGGTAAAATTAAATTTACCTGTATCCATAAGTAATTTATGTAAATGAAATTCGCAAGCGAGTAAGTAAATTGAATCGGTGATTGCGGACGCATCAAAAATTTATATTAAATAACCATTACACGAGAGATCCATTATAAAAACATTAAGTTACAAATTATGGTAATATAAAATTCATATTTAACACACCATGTATAGCATAAGCTGGTGTATTATGTTGGTTTTAAGAATTCTGATTTTAATTTTTATATCGCGTGCTACTTCTTTGGAGTTTTCTATGACAAAAAATGCGAATAACTATGTAAGTAATCTTAATATTAGTACAAGACTTTTCTTATTAAACGACTTCAAAAAAGGAGAGGTTAATATGTTTGTCTGAATGGATTTTTTTAATGAATATTCTTCGATATTTTCGTCAATTGCTTGCAAAAAATCTTTTTCAAGTGGTAGAAAAAGCTTGCACGATGGTCGCTTATAAATTTATTTACTTTGCTTATTTGTTTTTTTTTTTTTGGAGTTTGCTTTGATGTTACGTATTTAATCCACTCTATGTATCTTCATGATTTAATAATACCGTCTTTGTGAATTACAAAGCAAGTATTGGTCCTTATAAGAACTGGTGTGGGGTAGGTACCATAACTAAAAAAGGGAAAATAAAAACACCGTCTTCTAAAAACAGAACTTTAATTTCGTGTCTTTGGATCTGTATTTTAGATTTCCAATGACTTCTGAAATTCACTCCAGTGAAAGAACTCACACTGCGTGCACTGCTGGAAAAGTCTACTCAATCTGTTTACATCTTTTCTCAAAATACCATTTCAGACGCCAATCTACATGGTCTTCACATGATGTGACCAAGATTATGTCTGGGTTTTAAAATAGACTTTCTCTTTTTTGCGGGTCCGAAACCATCAAGTGACGTCTCCAACTCTGGGTGGAGCGGAAGGGCGTGTCAGAATTTTACTGACTAAAACCCACCTGTGTTCCATCAGTTGCCTCTGAGTTTGTTTCGGCCTTTCTTCTCAGAGTAGTCAGATAGGATACGCCGATCACATTTAGTTTTAAAAATTTGATTCACTTGTAAAAGTGTTTGTATAAACCTACTTAGAGAAACGAAATCATTTACTATAATAAATTATTTATTATCCAGGGTCCCTATAACAGCAAATTTTACAACTACAAACAATGCTCAGGTCCACGCTCAAAAAATGTAACGATATCAGCATCTACACTCAATGTTGATAAATTTGGAGCCACAGTTGTTACTTACAATGTTTCCTTTATCATGCCTGCTAAAGTAGAAGAGGTAAGGAAACAATATTTTTTCTTTATCTTTCCATGGATTGATATTGTACTATGTCCTTTTCTAGGTACCAACTTAACTTTAAACAAAAGTACATGGCACAAAATAGCCAGCGAATCTGCGTATTATTTAATAACTGGGTTGTGGAGATTAGATAAGCCACGTTAAACTCTGGCATTCATCTTTTTCCAATTAGACTGGAAGCCAACTCAAACATAGTAGAGAAAAGGCTAGATGCAATGATGGTGAACAAAATTTCTTAAAATAAGAAGAAAACATTTCAGTTTTGAAAGAAAGAAAAGTTGTATTAATCTAAACTGCAAAAGTAACTCTGTCTGTCTGTCTGACTGTCTGTCTGTCTCGCTTTCCTGCTAAATCTACTGAACTGATTTAAATGAAATTTGGTACACAGATAGTTTAGAGCCTGAGAAAGGACATATGCTACTTTTTATCCCGGTAGTATGTTCCCGAGGGATAATTTCCGAACTCCACGCGGGCGAAGCCGCTGGCAAAAGCTAGTAATAAATAATAATATCTTAGGACAACCAACACAACGTTATCTGATCCGAAACTAGGCAGAGCCTGTACTGTGGCAACCAGACAACTGATAAACATACTTATATATTTCTAAATACATACATATTATAGATAAATACACCCAGACACAGAACAAATTATTGTGCTCATCACACAAAGATGTGTCCTGGGTGGGAATCGAACCCACGACCTCAGTTTTCGCAGTCAGAGTCACTAACCACTAGACACTAACAGTATTAACTGTACGTTAGATTGATATATGGTGGATTTTAGTCTGATTAAGGTTTGATTATTGTCTTCGATCCCTGGTTGAATGAGACGAAATAATTTAATACAAACGCTGGAATCATCTGCATAGCCTTTTGCCCTACTATTTTTGAGGTTGACTTGCAGTCTACTCGGGTACCGCTGAATACCAGAATTTTATGTGCAGTGACTGCCTGCCGAGACCATTATAACCCAGTTACTGGGTAACTTACATATGCCCACAATAAAGATACTTTGACTTTGACTTTGACTATAACACATATCGCGCAATTAGTATAGTTTATAGTTTATTTATTTCATAATCAACAGGTTTTAACAAATAAGTTGTCGAGGCTTTCTTTTAAGTATGGAGATACCTGAAGCAGAAGACCTCTGTAAAGTAATAAGAGAGAGTGTGAGTGAGTGAGTGTATATCACTCTCTCTCTCTCTCTCTGTCTCTTTCCATTGTATAAAACAAAATGGATCCCAACGCTTATTTGTGACGTTACGCTTTTTTCGTTACATGACGATTTCTACAATTTCCACCTACCGCATTAAAGAACTTCGTTCGAAAACATACCATACATTTAAACAACGTAAAAGTATTGTAAGTAGTGTTGGGATTTTATCCGGATAAATACTCAAAATGGATAAATACTCGATAAATATCCGTTTTTACTGAGTATTTATCCAAAACAGCGGATAAATACTATTTTATGTTTTCGTAACGTAAGTTTTGTCATTTTACTAACAAAAGGATTAAAATAAATGAAAAATAGACAATGCAGATTGGTATCGTACGTACCTTATTAATCATTTTAACAATTACAAAACGCCGATATTGACAATAATTTCATTCAATTATGAATACAGTTAGTCAATCACTGTCAAAGTTAGATAAAAATATACATTTGTGCATTGGTTTTTCACATACATACATGAACTCATGCCTTTCTCCCATGGGGGTAGGCAGAAACTATTTAAGTAACGCTTAAATCATTGTAAAAATAAAAATAAAAAGACCTCGTGAAAGTCGAGAAAGATAAACAAATCAAATAACTTGACTTGGCTCGCGAGGTTGTCAACATTGTAGGATATGGATTCAGCGAGCAATGTGCAGTTTTGAGACCAGTGGTGATGTAATTATTTACCACAAGTAAAGCGCCTGCCTGAGTGCGAACCCACGACCTACAAGTTGTAAGTCGGGGCTGATACCACCAGGCCACCACTGCTATCGCCAATATGAAAGGCATGTCAGACTTTTACTGACTAAAACCTACCTGTGTTCATTTAGTTGCCTGTGCCAGGGTACCTCTTTTAAACAGATTTGCAACCCTGGCAGGCATCGGTCTTCGCGGACCCCTTCAATATGTAATGACATCTCTTTGAGGCGCGCGTGGAACACAAAGCGCCGTCGACACGGGCCTGTTCTTTACCGTGGCAAGCAATGGGTGGCTCGCCCCCGCAAGCCCGTGGCCACCGTGGCCGAGAGTCCACAATGAACTCCCGACGCCCGGGGCGTCTCCTCCTACGGTGGCTAGGGACATGAGAACGCACAGACTGACTGTCCCTAAATCGCTCCACCACCTCCTTCGCGAGCCTTACTTCTTCGCAGAAGGAGGTGACAACTTCTTATGCCCTCTCGCTCCATACCATGGCCTGCATTAGGGACGGACGCGAGAGATCGCCGCCGCCAATCGCCTCTATGAGGATACGGCGTTGCACCGCCCAAGCAGAGCAAACTTCCACTCTATGCTCCACCGTATCTTCCAAGCGATCTACACAGTGGTAAAATTTACTGAAACCTTCTTTTAGATTTTCTCAAATCCAATGACTCATTATCAGTATCTGTCTGTAAATATAACCCATTTTGTGTTGATTTCATATCCTTCAATATTATAAACACTAGAAGTGCATTGCATTTGTTGAACTCTTGTTGAAAGACAGGTTCTTTTATGGGTTCAAAAACAGATATGCATTGATATACCTAATCCCAAAAATTATCGTCAAGCAAAGCTGCTTGTAGCATTTGACTTGACGATATATTTTTCTTTTGCGTACGCTGAGAGAGCGGCTTTTCTATTTTTCATACTCCTGATCGTAGATATTTGCCCTATTTTGTGTAGCATGGCAGGTTTAACTTTTCTCCCGTTACCTTTTGTTTTACGATTTGTTGTAGCTTCGATCGTGGTTTTTGGGTTTAGTTCTTGTGATTTTTTGACTGTCTTATAAATCGATGAACGCTGGCTGCACGCACGGAAAAGCATGACTCATTGTCACGTTCCGCCTGAACCGAGCGTGTAAGCGAGAGCGCGAAACAAGCGATAGAGAGGCACAATCGGCCTTAGCGTTCAACTTGTGAAATCTATCTCTCTTCCACTCCATCGGCCAACACATCCGAGTAAAAGAGACTTAGACATTATCACGTAAAATTATCGTCCGTATACCGACTTTACAGACAACCAATCGTTTTTTATTGAAGATTTTATCATATCTGCACAGTTTATAATTTTTTGAAACTACCGCATTTCAGTGCACCATGAGCCAGTAAATTACTAGTGTGTGCTGCGCAGTTTAAAGGCTCAACACCTTTAACTAATTGAAAAGCCTTTTGCATGTTTATAGCGTTGGCAAACAACAACAACAACAAACTTGTCTTCGCCGCATTTTTCTTGACTTTTAGAAGCTCTTCACAGAGATAATCAATTATGTGGCTATTCTCTACACTCTCAACAAAGAAAGATTATAAATGTGTATCTAAGGACCATGCTCTATTAGAAACGTTTGGGCTTCTAACACAATTACAGCCCTGGCAATTGACATTAGAACTAAATAATGTAATAACGTAGTATTCTGAAAAGCCTAAATAACAATAAAAGTCATTAACATTTTAAAATAAACATCCGATGCGCAAAAAAGATATTTATCCATCATTTTGAGTATTTATCCGATAAAAATGAGTAAAAACGAGTATTTATCCGTTTCGGATAAAAACTCGAGTATTTATCCTCCGAGTATTTATCCACTGCCCATCACTAATTGTAAGTAAAATATTGTCTATTAATGTCCACAGTTCAAAGTCACCGTGTGGAATGTAAAAGGAGATCAAAAGAATATACTATGGAATTACAAAGTAAAAAAGCCATGTCAGCATTTTGTGATCGCTGGGATGCTGCAACAATATTATCGTAACATGCGCAACTGTGTGGTTCCTCCGGTTTGTATGAATGTTTTGAATAAAAGATTTTATTACCTACATTGGTCCGAAGGTTAAGTACTCGTTTTCTAAGCACCAAGCATTTGATTCACTTGGGAGAGTAAGCTTGCTACGTTTCTGTTCTAGAATAAGAGGTCTTTGTTCTGCAATGGGACAGTTACTGGATCACAATAAATAATAATAATTAGATAATAATTTCAGCCGAAATACGTTCACTGTAGGATATAGGCCTCGCTCTTAAAAAATGGCATTTACCATCGCCACGCTTGGCAGGTGGGTTGGCGATCGCAGTATGGAGGTAAAATGCATAGAGAACGCTGCTATCCTTTCTCTAGTAAGTCCCTTAGTCGCCTCTTGGGACACCCACGGGAAGAAATGAGATGGTGCATTTCTTTACGTCGGGCACCACACGAGATTACACAGAATAACGGTTACTGGATCACATAATTATAATAAAAGTGTCAGTTGGCCCTTCGATCGAATTGTCGTCCTGCGAGCAAAATGAGGCAGGAAACATTGGTCGTATAACAACAAGTCAATCGGGCCGAAAAGATCTTATTTCTTAAAGAGTGTGTATATAGAGGTGGCTTTAATTTAGCAATCAGTCGCTTTACGGCTAATGACAATATTGAGTGACGAAACTGCATTTAAGAGCTTTGAAAGAAAGAAAGAAAATACATTTATTTAGCACAGACTAAAAGGCACACAATATATAGGTTAGGTTAGGCTTTCAGTGTTAATATTCCAATATCTGGTTGACCGAGCTTTGCTTGGTATTTTTCTCTCATGGCTCATTAAAAACACGAATAAAACGACATTTTATAAAAATGAATCCTAGCTAGATCGATTTATCGCGCCCGAAAACCCCTGTATACTAAATTTCATGAAAATCGTTGGAGCCGTTTCCGAGATTCAGATTATATATATATATACAAGAATTGCTCGTTTAAAGGTATAAGATAACAATTATCATACTAGCAGCTCTTATATGCATTTCAGATGTACTGATAGCGTTCAATCTCATTGGTGACATCATCCTTAGAATATTAACATGCTTATAATTTATTATTTATTAATCATTTATGTACGGCTCAGAGCGGTCAAGTTGCAGTCAGGTGAGTTGACGAAAACCACAGACTTCACGATCCCAAGTAGTTTATTGTAAAGTTACAAAATGATGTTGGATGCTAATCCGTGGTATTATCGCTAAGGTAGCTAATGGTCAACTAACGTTTAGTATAATAAAAGTATATAAAATGAATTAACGAAAGTAGGTCGCGGCGTCAGCGACTTACTGGCTTGTACGTAAACCGTACATGCTCCCGAGGGAAAAGTGGGATGAGCATCCATTACAAACAATAGTTAAAAAGTAAATGTAAAAGTAAACAATTAATGTTAAGTAAATAGTTAAAAGTTAAATAGTAAACAAAAGTAAATGTGTAAAAGTATAGGTATAACATTCAATTTAGTTCGTCAAAGTGAAATGCTTTCTTCGGCTGTCTTGCTTCGCTGTAGATGGGCTCCGCTGCTGTCGAATGTATTTCTTGTAGCTCCAGGTCCCCTCCAAAGTTATCCCTTCCTCTAGGTTTCGCTCCTGTTTTGGCAGAGAGTGTTTTGATGCCTTTCTTTGTTTCGCACCATCGTTTAGTGATAATATAGAGGGCAAGCACAGCGATTCCTCCCAACAACAAAGATGTAACCGAGTAGAGATAGATGTCGTGACTTGACATGTCAGACGCCTTCGGTAATATTTCTCTGTTCTTCTGGAATTCCAACTGCTGGTCTATTTTTCTTATTTCTACTGCAGTTGGCGTTTCTTGTTCGGTTATATTTAATTTTGCATCCTTCCAGCCGAGGTCAAAGATATTGTTAATTGTTGAGTTTATGGTTGGTATTTCAGTCTCTGGTTCCATGTTCAAACTACTTCCCAGCTGATTGTGTGTAAATATTGTGGCGTCCTTTTTCTGCAGTAAGCATTTTGATTTCAAAGAAATCACTCCAGTCCCGTCAATGACCGCTGGCGTAACTTGATCGTTACATATGACGCGCATCAGCTGTTTTCCGCACAATGTAAATAACCACATGTTCGATTTGTCCAAGTTTCTTTGCATGTTACGTCATTGAGGACGCATGATAAAGACTCTTGTTGGTTGAAGACTTGGGCCTCACATGGGGCGTCTTTATCGTGCATGTTGTAGACAGGACTAAGTGCGACACAAATGAATTCGTCTTCTCCGTATGAAGTACATTGGCGCATGTCTTGGTCTTCCATTGTTATGTAAGAGTTTTTTACTAAGTTGATTGCGATGAAGCTTGAACTTGGTTGTACGAGTTTTAAACGTCCTTGTCTAAGGAACGGTATCGGTATGACTCGATATATCTTGTAGTCTTCATCGCTCAGCAACGGGATATGTATTTCAAATAGCATAGTTAGTAATTAGTAATTCGGGCCTTCACATGGGGCTGTCCTTCTTGTAGTTGGTGCAAATAAGCTTCAAGTCTCGAAAGATAGTTTCTTGACGGCTTATCAGCTCTGCAACACTCTGAACCATTGTTGCTAGTTATAGCTTCGACCGTTGGTAGAACAGAGTTGTGTCACCAATGGTACTAGTTCGTAGATAGTTGTGGATAAGTGTGTTCGCACTCTACTAACGCTATGTGCGCCTTCTCAATCCAGCTGGGGCGACCCGCTTGTGGGAGACCAACTAGACCGATTCGCTAACGTTATAGTAATAGAGACACTTTGCACACTGTTTATCCGGCTCGAAGGACCACTTTTTATGTACGGCTCAGAGCGGTCAAGTTGCAGTCAGGTGAGTTGACGAAAACCACAGACTTCACGATCCCAAGTAGTTTATTGTAAAGTTACAAAATGATGTTGGATGCTAATCCGTGGTATTATCGCTAAGGTAGCTAATGGTCAACTAACGTTTAGTATAATAAAAGTATATAAAATGAATTAACGAAAGTAGGTCGCGGCGTCAGCGACTTACTGGCTTGTACGTAAACCGTACAATTTATTTGTAAGTAACACAGATTCATTAAGTTAAATATTAATAAAAACTCAGTCACATTAAATAATGAAATAAAAATACAGATAAATATACAAATTATTATAACAAAATTATTAGAATATAATTGTTGTGACCTAAGTATCTTTTACAGGAATTTAAACAGGGTCAAGCATAATGGTAAAATGGATAGTCATCAGTCATCATGATTCCAGTCAATTTTCTCTGGATACACCTAATGATGGAATTGATAAGTGACATTCTTTGCAGGGTGACTACTACTACACATCTAACTACACTGAGATTGCATATCAATTCTTTGGAAATTCTTTCTTCTATGGCGACTATTCGTTCAAAATGAATGGAATGGCGAAGCAAGGCAATATTATGTGTATCCAGATCAATGCTTTGTTTACTAAGAAAGTGTAATAGGTAAATTACAAATAATGCACGTTTATGTATTTAATTAATTGGGAATAAAATTTTGATGCATTTTTTATTTTCTTTTTCTTTTTCCTCTCTTTTCTTTTTTTCTCATCTTTCTGTTTTGGTATACCATTCTGTCCTATCTGCTGTCACGTTAACATTCTCTTAACGATAAAGCTATCGCTCACATAATTCATTATTTTTTCACTCTACCTCTCTGGATCTCCGAGAATGCATTTTACATTTATGCATATTCACATTAAATATATTCTCTTCCTCATATAAGGTTCATCCCACTTCTATAGATGCATTAAAAACCTCATTAAGCTGAATAATTACCTCGAGAATAAATAAAACCACATAGTTGAAAAAATTGGATTGAAGTCAAACTTTACTTGGTTTAAGGCTTTCAGGCAGTTGGTTGTTGGGTGATCAATTCATATTGGTTAAGTGACTGAAAGAGCCTTTGTTGTAGTACCTTCAAAAATAACCTGCCTGTTATTGTACCACTGCAGGGCATTGGCCTCTTCTCGTATACGACACTTGCTCAAGATAGGTTGACGATTTCGGGCAAGTGCTAAAGTGCTTTTTCAATTGGTATAATTTGAGATTTTATCTTAGACTCCTGAAAGAAAAAAAAAATCGTGAGGAAAATTTAGCTCATCGTTATAGTACAAAAATAAAATTAGTAACTTTAATTATCGTCCATGCTTTCAACATAGCTGCAATGGAGTCTAAAATTTCAGTGACGCAAAACTGAATACATTATTATGGTATATATAGCACTCTGTTTACAATGATATCCGAGATTGGTAAACATCATGCTACCACTGCGTTTATGAGCCGTGATAATATCGTTATTAATTTAAACGTTTTGTGGTTAAGAACAAAACAGCGCCGGAGCCGTGAGAGAAACAATGCTTGTTGCATGTCTGCTTGCTTGTTGCATGCGTGTTTGCATGCTGTATGCTTGTAGCAAGCATCCTTGTTTGCATGCTTCTTACAGGGACCCTTTAAAAACACTTTTGTTCACAATCAACTGTTTTATTAAGTGTCATTACATTTAAATAATTAATTAACTAAACAAAAGAGTAGGTTTATCTGATCAGTGGTATAATGAATGTTCGAAAACATAATACTTCGAACAAATGTTATTTCGGCAATGTGTAACTTCGGTAGAAACTGAAATGAAACGTTGGAGTTACGAAAAAAGTCGAATTGATAATAGGTCAACTGACACAATGGCATAGGTAACTTAGATGAAGTAAAAAAAAACGACATGATAATAGTTGAAAAATTTTAGGTGAAATGAAATTCGGTCAAATATTATTCGAACTTATGATAGGTAACCGACTCCATTCATTTTGCGCCTTGATCGAGTTCGTGATCATTTAATTTTGAAATGACAGTTATTTCTTACAGTTTTGGAAACTTGATAAAAGGGAATTCTATTATGATGTATATACTTCAACAGACTGATTTGTCGTGTACATTCAGTTGTACAACTTACTAAATTTGATTTTTTGTAAATCTTAATATCAGTAGTACCAAAATTCCTTTCAGGATCATACTGCGTAAGAAAACCCAATGATAGTTGCCTCGCTATATTACCAACGTCACATTATGACCAATTCAAGGAGATCCATTATATCTTATCTCTACGTTGACGTCCTTGTTGGGTTTGTGTGCTCCGAACCCTAGGTCCTTGCCAGTAGAATATTTTTTTCTGAAACAAATCGAAGGTGAGGAGTCAGACCAAGAGAGATACATAGCCCGCAGGACTGCTGTCTTGCAGGTTGATGTACCTCTGTGGCGAGCCGTTGAACGGTAGCGACCCCACGGACCCTATATTCCAGGAGAAGTCGAGTTCATCAACTCCAGCTCGCCTATATTAACCGGCTGAATTAAACACTGACGAGAAACTCAGAGCTCCAACAACAATCTTGCTTTAATAGGCCAGCTTGAGGGGATTGAGATTCGTTATATAAAATGTGCTCAGAGGAAGTAAGTTTTCCAGTGAGATGTTCGTAGGAATCTTGACCATCTTCCGGGCTGTGTAATTTTCCTGATAGCTGAGAAAAACCTCTTCACTCCTAAATCATCTCTGGACATATTGCTCCCTTATTGCATAATCACTATGAGTAAGCAACCGTTACCGGGGGCCATTATTGAGCCAACCCCTCCTGTTTTATTGGTTTATTGTATTTTTAGGGTTCCGTTGCCAAATGGCAAAAAACGGAACCCTTATAGATTCGTCATGTCTGTCTGTCTGTCTGTCTGTCTGTCTGTCCGTCCGTATGTCACAGCCATTTTATTCCGAAACTATAAGAGCTATGCTGTTGAAACTTGGTAAGTAGGTGTATTCTGTGAACCGTATTAAGATTTTTACACTAAAATAGATAAAAAACAATAAATTTTGGGGTTCCCCATACATAGAACTGAAACTCAAAAATGTTTTTTTTCATCAAACCCATACGTGTGGGGTATCTATGAATAGGTCTTCAAAAATGGTAATGAGGTTTCTATTATCATTTTTTTCTAAACTGAATAGTTTGCGCGAGAGACACTTCCAAAGTGGTAAAATGTGTGTCCCCCCCCCCCGTAACTTCTAAAATAAGAGAATGACAAAACTAAAAAAAATATATGATGTACATTACCATGTAAACTACCAACGAAAATTAGTTTGAACGAGATCGAGTGAGTAGTTTTTTTTTAAAACGTCATAAATCGTAAACCGCAATTTACCTTACATTCAATCAACTGAAATATAAAAATTAAAAAATATATATATTTTTAAACCGAAAATACCTACAGGTTTGTACGGAACCCTCGGTGCGCGAGTCCGACTCGCACTTGGCCGGTTTTTTTTCAATATTCGTCAGGCAGAGGCCATACTCCGTCCATAGTTCTAGGTGACCAGTCAATGTTAGCCACCCAAACCCATAGACCAATTTCATTTGTTTCCATATCCTGCAATCGTCTTACACTATGCAGTTTTAGACGAACCAGGGGTTGTCACTGGGTGCAGTTCCATAGTGCATACAGGGATAATCGTCGGTTAAAGAGAATGCACTTGTCGATCAAAATGCGTTAATAGTAAGTTCTCCTTTTTTTTTTTGCATCTACCAATAGATCTTCTAGGGGTTTTCGGTGCCGCAAGCAACTCGTTTTCGTGTCTTGCCTGGACGGAGATTATTTGGCTGAGGTAGATGTATTCTAGGATATTTGATTATACACTCTCCACATCCTCCACATACTACTTTGCTGAGCTTTTAGTCATGAGTTTGGTCTTTGACTTGTTAATTCAAAGACTAATTTTGAAGCTTGCCTTGTTCAATTCATTTAGTTTAATCATTCATTTCGTCTAGTTAAGCAGCCGAAGATGAAGGCAATCCTTCGATATAACAGCATCATAGATTTTCATCAAAACCCATTAGACTCTTCACGACCACGATAATCAGGAAATAACATAATTCCACGTATAAAATTGTCATCATTAATAGTCAATTTAATATCTTCATTAAATTCACATTTATTTTTAATTTCATTTTATGTAACATTTGAAACTATTACTCCTGTGTTCATTATTTTCGTATTACGCTCCACAGCAAACGCTATAGTGATGTTAATTTTGAATTTCTTTGTATTGATGACATTTTCACAGTATGTGCATTCATTGCAGTTTTTAATGGCGGGACCGAAAAATTCAGATACTTATGTAAGTATGAAAGAGTACTTTATTTATTTTCTTACAAATTTGTCATGGGTGAGCTGGACTACCGTGAAAACAAAAAAATAAATCAAATAGTCATGCCTATAGAGTACATCCTCAACCAGAATAAATTCAGCTTTACATAGGTATGAAAACAGGGCCAATTTTACAGCACATCTAAACTGCGTTTAAGTGCAGTCAGTGTCATTATAGTTTAGGAACATTGGTTTAGATCGCCTTCTCATTGTATGACGTACCTGGAGGTCAAGTCGTACTTGAGAATAAATGGTTTAAAACTGAAGTCCATCACAACTATCATTATCATTATCATATACCATACATTTTTAGCCTAGTGCCTGTCTGCAAGCTTATGCTAGAGTTTTATTCAAATTTCAGCAGACAAAAATAAATATCTTTGCTATCGTCAACCATGGCGGCACAGCGGTGGGTAGACCTGGTCGGGTATAACTATTGTGTCCAATTTCTTGTTTTTCACTAAGTAAGAGATACAAGTTCGTTAGTCCAATCGTTGTAAATTGGAGTCAAGACTACCTACAGATGTTACTATTTAATATTAACCAGTTAATTACCGTAATTACAGACACAATTAAAAAACGATTGTGTCTATACCAAATGTGGTATCTTAGGGACTTAGAGGTTAACCTTTGTATTTGACTGAATAAATTATAATGAAAAAAAATTATACCATCGGCAAATCTTGCCCAAATGCTTTGACTGAAATAGCATGATGTTTATGTGAATTTGTTTATGTTTCAGGGCTCATATGTCGTGGGTTTCAAATATTTTGGCGTATGTTCACACTCAGAAAACAATTTAGCAAATATAAGTATAGCACTCGTATGCGAACAAAATGCATATAAAGGAACTGTCAACGTTACGCTCAATCAAGCTGTTCGCATTGTAGAAGTTTGTATATTATTATTGCTACATTATTATTTTATATTAATTACTTGGTTCTGCCGACGACTTCACCTATTTGTTGGTCGGAGATTATCCCACGAGATCGTATTCCTGGGATTAAAAGTATTATATTCAGACCATGATTTAGGTACCTTAGTGTACGTTCGCCTTTATTATATTAGTAGAATATGAATGTATTGATAACGGAAAGGGTTAAAGAAAGTTTGAATTAATAAAAGTTGATGCACTGATGACTAAAGAATAAGTATTCCTTTAGTTTTGATTCTTTTTAGGGTTCCGTTGCCAAATGGCAAAAAACGGAACCCTTATAGATTCGTTATGTCTATCTGTCTGTCCATCCGTATGTCACAACCACTTTTCTCCGAAACTATAAGAGATATGCTGTTGAAACTTGGTAAATACATGTATTCTGTGAAACGCATTAAGATTTTTACACTAAAATATAAAATAAACAATAAATTTTGGGGTTCCCTATACTTAGAACTGAAACTCAAAATTTTTTTTTCATCAATACCATACGTGTGGGGTATCTATGAATAGGTCTTCAAAAATGGTATTGAGGTTTCTAATATCATTTTTTTTCTAAACTGAATAGTTTGCGCGAGAGACACTTCCAAATTGGTAAAATGTGTCCCCCCCCCCCCCGTAATTTCTAAAATAAGAGAATGATAAAACTAAAAAAATATATGATGTACATTATCATGTAAACGTCTACCGAAAATTGGTTTGAACAAGATCTATGTACGCTGCCAGACTAGACCCCGTACAATACGATTTCAAATGCGCAGTGGAAGAGTTATAATCGTGGGGCTCTAGAGACAAGAGTGGCTAGCGTACTGTCCGCCGTACGCGGAGCAGACAATACAAGTACAAGATACAATATACAAACAAAGGAACTTACCTCATGGTTGAAGGACACTGCTCTGGTGCCAACCTGGAGATATGTATGTAAGTGAGTGTATGTGTATCGTGTCGTGACGTTACGAGTATTCTTCAGGTTAGATTCCGCTTCCACCCGGCTGGAGACAATCACAGCATGCGGTCTTCAAATCACTCGTTCACAATAGCGTCACACTCAACCATCGGGTCATGACAGATTGTCCACAAAACGACCGGTTAATTAATACAATTGGATCACGACTAATTGTCACAAGCGGATCGATTTAAGGGGATTAATTTCAACAAACGCGTCGCGGAACTCAACACGGCGACATGCTTTCCCTGCTCCCACCGGATGCCAAGAGAAAGTAAAAGTCAAACTGACAGATGTCACTCCGTTTCACGTCATGGCGCGTTCACAGAGTAACCAATTCAATCGGAACGGAACATCTACCCCCCCCGGACGGGCCTTCCCGTCCGCTAATCACTTGGCAATCCCGACAAGGTTGCGTTTTATCAGTCCACCTGACGCGCTGCTGGAGGATGTGCAAATACTCCAAGCTCCAACGCTTCCAAAAACTCTGAGCGGGCTGCTGCACCAACTGAAACCGCGATAGCCGATTTTGGCTCACATCGACAAAAGGGTGCTCCGGCAGGGCGGCAAGTGGCTGTCAAATCAAAAAAAGGCCCGGGGTCAGGGCCTCCAAGACGTTCGGGTCCGAAGACAGCGGGCACAATGGACGCGAGTTCAACACAGCTTCAATGCGGCAAAATACCGTAGCTAACTCCTTAAAGGTGGGAACGGTGTCTCCCAACAATCTGCGCCAGAGTCCCTAACCGCCTTCACCGCGGCCTCAAAATACCCCCCCCAATGGGGGCAGGCTGGCGGGTCAAAACAATAACAAACAACAAAACAACCAAACAACAACAACAATTTAACCAAATGGCCCTCCTTAGGCAACAAAAGGGGGTGACGGACCCCATAAGGAAGGCTAGAGTGACTCGACCGTCAACAACCAAACAACAAAAGACCCGTATCGTCCAAAAAGGGGTTCAATTTAATAACGGCTCCCGACAATATCCAAAACTCTCGCTGCAGAATGGCCAACAGCGCATTGCAACCGGCATGCGAGTTCATAATGTGACGATCAGTCACCAACAATTCAACAACAAAACAACAATTCAATAATTTGTCGAGGGAGCTTTATCGACTCAACAAAACTCAGGGTCCTTTGTTCCAACAACGAGCACCTTGAGCCCGGGTAAAGGACCCGACATCAAGACTGGCGATCGAGGCCAATCATCCTCGGGGTGAGTCAGCCAGTCTGGACCCCACCATAGGGGGCAAGCAAACAAGCGGGGTGCCATGCACCCACGTGAGGCCACGGCGCCTGGGTTCAAATCTCCAGGCAAGTGCCTCCAAATCAAAGGCGTATCAAAATTTTGAATCTGGGACACTCGGTACGCAACAAAGACCTCCAAAGAGTGGACGGACGTCTTCAACCAACACAAAGCAATTTGACTGTCCGTCCAGGCGTAAGAAGCCCGAATGTCCACAGTTCCACCCAAAGTGTGAGCAACGTGGTTCAATAGACGCACAAGACGCGCCGCCCCTGACAATTCAACTTAGGGGTGGTCAGTGCCGTCCGGAGGGGGGCCACCTTGCTCTTGGCCAAGACCAGTGACAAATTCACCTGGCCTGTGCGCAGACGGTGCGCAGACAAACAACAGCTGCATAACCGTGCGGAGACGCATCACAAACAAGGGTAGCAGAGTAGCTCCCAGGGGGGAGGATAGCGCGGGGTAACACGACCTCGTTGACTGCAGGGAGTGCGGATACAAATTGGAGCCAATCTTCCAACAGGGTTTCCCGAATTGGCTCGTCCCAGCCAAGTCCCGCAGTCCAAAGGCGCTCAAGAAAACAATTTTGCCCAAAACAATACAAACAAAACAACAAACAATAGACAAAAGGCAACCCTGGGCTCCCATGTCCAAAATGGCACGGACCACAACAGAGTCCCCCGTGGGCCCCCAGACCTGACCGATGCCGTTGGCAACAAAACCGTGTCGATCTGAGGGGTACCTTAGCGGGGCAGGCGCCAATGTCCTAACAATGTCTGGGCGGCGACCGATCGCCACACCCAGACCCAAGTCTTTCCCGACGAGGATGGAGTTCAAACTCCTCGTCCGCGCGGTGTCCCGAGCCACGCGCCATCGCTGGAAGGGCATATCCCACCGGATGCCCGAATGGCGGGGGGCGTGACTCCAACCGGGGACGTTCCGCCAATGGAGGGGAGGGAAGGCGGTGCTGGTCTGGCCAGCGCTGCCTAGCAACAACTGCGTAATCGCCTTTACGCGGGGAGACCAAATGGCGGTCGCGCGGCTCCCGATCAACTTGCGCGGGGGGTGGAGTGCGGCGCTCAAAATTGCGGGCCTCTCCCCGGTTCTGAACCGGCGAGGCAGAAGCCCGGTGACCAACTCCATGGTACCCCCCCGTACGCGAACCTTCATCAGAGGCTGGTCTGCCAGCGTGGTTCGCGTTAGCGCACAATATGTCCAAATGGGACCCCCCACAAATTCTACAAGGGCGGGGGTTGGGGCAGTCCCGATGGAAGTGAGCCCCCAAACAAGAGAAGCACAGGCGGCGTGCATTGGCAATTCGGCGGCGGGCACTCACGTGCAACTTCAAAAAGGCCGCGCAAGTTGCCATGCCATGCCCCGTGTCCCTACAAAACTCACAACCAGGACGACTCTGGGTGCCAGCAAAACGAGCGGCGGGGCGACCATCAACAGGCCCGCGAGCCCTAATCCGTCCCTGGTCTCGTGGCCGGGAAGACGGCTGGCATGACTCAGTGGCAACGCCAGAGTTGTCCACAAACCGACACTCATCCTCCAAAAATTGGACGAGGTCATCAAATGGGGGGAGATGTGTGACACTATCCCCACCATACTTTTGCTCGAAACGAGCCCTCAAATCGGCAGGAAGCCGTTGCAGCACAACGTGCACCAAAAGGTAAGACCATTGGTCCACCGGCAAGTCCAATTGCTTTAAAGCGTTGGTCGCTGCCACCAACGGGTTCAACAGGTCAGTACGCAATGCTGACAAACTAGTAATGACCGGTAACCCCAAAATCAATTCAATGTGAACGTCAGCCAAACAACGTTTATTTTGGTACCGCCGGGTGAGTAACTCCACAGCGGTAGGGTAGGCTGAGTCAGTCAAAGGCAGATGCTGCACCAAGGCTCGGGCCTCACCTTCCAGGACAGACAACAAATAGGCCAACTTTTGGGCGGGTCTGAGGTCCGAGCGTGCATCAACCAAACTTTCAAACAGGTTTTGGAAACTTAACCACTGGTCCAAGCGACCGTTAAAGTGTGGCAGTTCCAAGGTAGGCAGTCTACTCAATAGTCCGGGACCTGAAACAACCGAGGTCTCCGGTTTGACCTGGACAGGTGTCCGGCTCTCCAATATTTCCCGAGCACGTTGACCAATGACATCCCCCAGGTCCAAGATCTGGTCGTAGTCAGCAAGGACCTTGTCACGTGCTGCTTGGTCCAGCACTTCCAAATCCACTTCACAAATGTACTGGTTGTAGCGGGTGAGCAGAGCATCAACGTTGCCGAGTCTCAAGTTCAACTGCTCGAACCGAGCAAGAGTGATCCCCTCAAGATCCTGGCGCTCAGCGGTCGCTGCAGCTGAAGCGAACCACCGCAGCTGTGTGGTCAATCCACTGATTGCCTCTCTCACCGCTTTGTATGCCATTGCACAAACAATACAATTCAAATAAACCAAATAATTAAATAATCAAATAACAGTTCAATCAATCAATTACAAAATAACTACAAGCAAACAATCAAACTACCAAACTGACTAATCAGCAACTCAAGAAATAACAATATATTGGTTTCAATTCAATTCAACAATAAACTTTTATTTTAATTCAAACCCAATATCAACGTTCAAAATTCTATATCATATTCAATTCAAATATTCAAATTCTAATCCAATTCCAAATGTTAAGTTCACAAACCACTGTGTCAATGGTAAAACAATAATAATCCTTTATTCCAATTTAAAACAATGGTAATACTCAAAAATGCCAATTTCAAATATTAATTTTCACAAACAACCATATTGATGGTACAAACTCAATATTTTAATGTCTTCCTGACATTCAATACAACACAGAGGTCAATTAACAACAACAAGAGGTTATAACATAGCTCAATCTAACCAAATCTGTTAGAATATGCAAACCTGGTTGACCCGTCAATATGAGTTACTCGACTCAATAAATTCCAACAAATTATTTCAAATAACAATTAATTACCGATAACAAATATTTACAGCGAATTACTACTTCCCTTATAGAGACTGCCAAGTAATTAGCCTACTGTAAAATTACCAATTTGGTGGTTTTGTAGGTTAAAACCACGCTCTGCTACCAAAATGTACGCTGCCAGACTAGACCCCGTACAATACGATTTCAAATGCGCAGTGGAAGAGTTATAATCGTGGGGCTCTAGAGACAAGAGTGGCTAGCGTACTGTCCGCCGTACGCGGAGCAGACAATACAAGTACAAGATACAATATACAAACAAAGGAACTTACCTCATGGTTGAAGGACACTGCTCTGGTGCCAACCTGGAGATATGTATGTAAGTGAGTGTATGTGTATCGTGTCGTGACGTTACGAGTATTCTTCAGGTTAGATTCCGCTTCCACCCGGCTGGAGACAATCACAGCATGCGGTCTTCAAATCACTCGTTCACAATAGCGTCACACTCAACCATCGGGTCATGACAGATTGTCCACAAAACGACCGGTTAATTAATACAATTGGATCACGACTAATTGTCACAAACGGATCGATTTAAGGGGATTAATTTCAACAAACGCGTCGCGGAACTCAACACGGCGACATGCTTTCCCTGCTCCCACCGGATGCCAAGAGAAAGTAAAAGTCAAACTGACAGATGTCACTCCGTTTCACGTCATGGCGCGTTCACAGAGTAACCAATTCAATCGGAACGGAACAATCTAGTAAGTAGTTTTTTTTTTAATACGTCAAAAATCGTAAACCGCAATTTACCTTTCATTCAATCAACTGAAATGTAAAAATTAAGCAAAAAAAAAACATTTATTCATAAACATAAACTTTATGCATAAACCGTGAATATCTACAGGTTTGTACGGAACCCTCGGTGCGCGAGTTTTTTATTTGTAAGTAAAATCGTTCAAATCGGTAAGGTACAGAATATATGAACGTGAATGAAGAAAAGAAGTAAGATTTTCTGTAGCTTCTGCTTACTTGGCAAAAGACGTGACTTTGAAACATAACCTTTTGATTGCAGTTGAAAACCGTCATTCACAGTATCAAGAATGATCGTAAGAATCTGTTATGGGATTTCACGATTGAGAAGCCATGTTTAAACCGCCTAGTATCAGGGGTGCTCAAATCACATATAGATATCCGTACTTGTGTCCTAAGAAAGGTAAATAACTTGAGTATATGTTTGTTTTGAATTTGATAATTAATTTAGGAAGTTAGAATATGAAATCTGCACTACGGATACGGTATTCCCAAATTAAAAAAATTTGGGGTCTTAATTTTTGCTATATATGAACGAGCTCCACAAATACCAATTAAGACTTTGGCCTGGTGGTCATAAGTACTTCTATCGAGCGTGAGAACTTGGGTTCAGTTTACTAGTTGGGCAGTGTTACAATAGTTTTTAAATAATTTTCCTTAAAAATGGCGATTAGAATTTTTTTGATATAAAAATAAAGTATTCTGCTTTGGGCACCTGCTTTGTACGGTCGTTCAATTAATCACAATATAATAGTACATCATTAAGCTTATTCGCATTCTATTATTTCTCATCTGCGCCCCGATTATTACCTACATACCTGCCTATCTACTTGCTAGTGCTCGCACGGTAAGAGGGCAAGTATAGCGTTTATTCATCGCTCACGCTTCCCACTTTACCCGCTTGTACACATGGCAAATTATGGGTGCAGTTAATTTATTTCTTGGAGGATTAGGGCCGTAATGATATACAATAAATGAATATCCTGCTGGGAAGTTTGTTGCGCCACTTCTTTGTGCCAGCAGAAGCATTAGAAAGCGGTTAAGGGCAAGCGTTTTGGGGGTTTTTTTTATATAGGTAATATTGATGTTCAAAAAGACTCTTAGCCTAGTTCGAATAAATGCCTTTTGATTTGATTTTGATTATTTTTTGGTTGGTTTCAGGGCGCGCACAGCTTCGACTTAAATTTTTCAGAAGCAGTTTACCAGTTTTTTGGAACTTCGTTTTTTTACGGCGAATATCTCGCTAGGTTCACGCTGGTTTCAACAAGAAAACAAAACATACTTTGTGTTACTGCTGATGAACTTATTAAAAAAAAACCGTCAGCCACCTCGTCGGGCATATGTGCCTGACGTTGCTTCCTTGTTACTGGTCCGACAGTGTGTTTTAAAAAACTGGAATTATAAGTTTGTATTACGTTACTCGACATGCGACTCGGTAACACGTATTTGTTCAATTTTTACCCGTATTAAATTCATGTAAGCCAGTTTCTTTGTTTCATTTAATAAAGAAAATTACTAATAACAGTTTTCGCAACCCTTTTTTTCTAAATCCAATTTTATTTCAGAAAAATAAATAATCTAGATTGGAAAATCTCCTGCCCTAATGCCAATTTGTTTAAGATGATGTTTGATTATTACATAACATTACATCACGCTTACTTTCCCTGAAGAGTTGGGCAGAGGTGTACCTATGGTACACCCACATTTTGCCAATTATAATTAAGTTCCATGTAACAGGGAGCGAGCCTATTAGAATGAACCGAACACAAATACAGACTCCGGGTTGCTACTGAGAAATTTCAGATATAAAATACAAAATACAATTTGCTCTACCTAGCTTGCAACCATTAGACCAACGAGGCAGTTGATTTACACCGAATCTGAAAATATAAAACTTAACCTCACGTATTTTAAAACTCCTGCCAGGATCGTGGATTTCTTCAAAGGAGTTACCGTGGCCCTGGCATAGGCAACTGAAGGAACACGCTCCGCCCAGAGCGAGAGAAGTCATTTGTTGATTTCCCACCCGAAAAAAGGGATTTTAAAACTGATTACATCTGTTTTGTTCCTGTTACCCTACTAAAACATTAAATGCTCCGCTCAAAACAAAAAATAATTTATTAAATGCTATTTCCATTTCTAAAACG
The DNA here is from genome assembly GCA_932294355.1 of Aporophyla lueneburgensis. Lineage (NCBI taxonomy): Eukaryota > Metazoa > Arthropoda > Insecta > Lepidoptera > Noctuidae > Aporophyla > Aporophyla lueneburgensis. The sequence goes on along the minus strand of OW028745.1, from coordinate 22,851,910 downwards.
ACGTCTTGACATTTTTGGTTGAAATATATGCGGTGAGCTTATTTGTGTCGTGCTAATTTGCACCTAATTGACAGACCACTACAATGTACGTAGCGTTTATATGAAAACCAGTACGCTATTAAATTATTAAGCAATCCGTTAGTAGTTAATTGGGATTAGGATGTTCCTAAATAATTAGAAAATGTTGACTAAATCAGAATCAGGAGAACTAGGTTATATAATTTGCTATTCGTATGTATTTTTAATGTATGTGAATTCCAAATTCGCCTGAGTGATCATTAATTAGAACTTTACTGGCTATTTTTTATAAAGGTGGGATTTTAATCGACGCTGTATATCGCAGTCTACTGTTGGACACAGGCCTCTCCCAGGCTACGACACAACACCCTATCTTCTGCTTTCCTCATCCAGTCTTTCCCAGCCATATTCTTAAGGTCGTCGGTCCAGCTGCGGTGCAGTGTGGCGGTGGAGGTGGGCGCTTGACGATACGCGGTCTCCACTCCAGGACTTATCAGCTCCATCGATTATCGGTCCTTCGACTGCCACTTCAGTTCGCTTTCTCTGCAAGCTATGTCGGTAACTCCGGTTCTTTTTCGGATAATTTAAATTCTACCCTTCAAAGAAACTTCGAGCAGCACCTTTAAGAACCAGCCCAACAATCAGTGTTTATGTTTCGGCACTGTATGTCATTTGGGCAGGACGCACTGGTTTAAGACCTTAGTCTTGAAACATTGCAGGATAGGTGGCGAGAAAACTTGACAAAATCTCCTAAATACTGCCCAATCCAACAGGATCCTTCTATTGGCTTTTTGTCAAAGTAGTGTTAACCAACCTGCATTACTTGCCTTAAGTAGACTTAGCACTTTACAACTCCGAAAACAGAACCTTCGATGTAGACTAGACTCGAAACAACGTGTGAATTGTACATGACCTTTTTTTAGTTCAAATTCATACAGAGGCCACCCCGCCGAGAGGCTCCATTCAGGCTGCGCAGCATCTGATCTAATGCTACGTGTATACATGCGAATAAACAAGTGGCTTCTTGTTTAGTTAATGAACGAATGAGGTCATAATTCTGGGCACTAAAAGAAACCGTTGGCTCAGTTCTGAAAATGAAACGAATATCTTCGTCAATGTATAAAAGGACCAGTAAGCTATTTTAAAACTCTTCATTAAACAAACTCACATCAGTACTCGATTTTGGTAATAAAAGCAGTTGATAGCGTCACGGATTAGTCCCAGGTACAGTAGTGAATTAATTTGAAACGTGCCAATGATTTACTACCCCTGGTTTGGACGTAATTTAGTTATGGATGATGTGGCCGTGTAGTTTATCGTTCGCAATTAGCATTTATCGGGTTAAACCTAGTAACTTCTGAGCTTAGTTGCTTATTTAGACTATTTCTTAGCTGTTTATATTGCTTAGTTGTTAAATTGAGTGATAAAATGATGCTCAATTTAGAGCTGGCAACCTTATTGGTGTTATAAGACAAAAGTGGTGACTGAAAATGTTCAGAAAAGGTCAAGTCTCGCTTGTTGTTATACTATATACCAATTGGAATTTGTTTTTCTTAATTTATATTTGTACATTTAGTACATTTTTAGTAGTTTGTACAATTTATATTTTTTTCAATGGAATGTTATATATGTTTGTGGATGAAAAACTGTAATGATTGTAAAATACTCAAATTATTTTCCTGGCAACAAAGATCAAAATAAAATTTTCAAGTCCTTATTCAGAGTAAAAAAGACCATTAAAGAACAAAAATTGGAATTTAACAGAACTTAATTTAATTTTTCTCCAACCAATCCAAACTAGCCAGAGTAATTTGTAATAAATACCCCTTTTACCCTCTGTACAATTACTAGGCAGGTAAGTAAGTGTGCATTGTGAAAATGTAATTAAGCTAAAATGTAGCGTGGCTGAACACCAAAAGTTTGGTACCGCGTAACGCTAACCACGTGCCGTGGTACTTACGTAGTAGGGCCAAGTTTGGAGATACGGACACTGGAAGAGATAACAGCGCATCTGTTTTCTCTGAAGATAAAGTAGAAGTTTAATACTCCCTCATTTCGCCAGCGATTGCAGATCCACATAAAAGTACACTCCATCCATTTAGTATTAGTAACAACAACTTAAAAACTATGTTAGTAAAAATTACAAACAATAACTATAACTAATAACTACGTGGCTAAACGCATGTTGGCCGTATTTCTGAACTCAGTGCTAATAAAGGGGCTCTCTACTGTAAAATAATGTATTAAGGATGCTGTTAGAGCTTCGGCGAAACCTACCCATTATTGACGCCGCTCTCTTTCTCATTGTGGCATAAAAGTCAACAGCACGGGCTTATATTACGTGAAAAGTCTATTGCCATAAATCAGGTACAAATCCAGACTCAACGCTGCTACTGAAAACTCCAAGTGATATTGTTCACACAATAACAATTTTTTCGATCTGGAAATTGAACTTCAGCATTTACGTTTGCTATCCAGGTAAGGTAAGAAAAGGCTAGGTAAATCATGATCTAGGTAAGGTAGTCAATCAACCAGTACCAAAGTATCATAAATGCTGTACCCACAATCAACCTATTATGAGTTCACGGCTAGAACTTCTAACAGGACACTCTATTCAAGAGCGAGTGGGCTCTGTCACGCGGACCCATTTCAGGTTGGTAGATGTCCCATGTCATCGATTTTTTGGTTCTAAGATATGCATGTTTCCTCTCCATGTTTTCTTTCTGTGTTTTGAGAGCAATGGTGATATAATTATTTACACAAAATAAAGTGTTTGCCTGGGGTCGAATCACGACCTACATTTCATACGATTGGGCTATCACTGCTTTCGTAAGTCGGAGCCGGTACTAAATTGGCAGGTTAAAACACGATTAACTTTCAAAATTTTTATATTCCTATTTTTCCACATCTAAAATATTTGCCAAATAATTGTTTGTTTATGCCCTCAAAATTATCAATAAGTCAGAATAAAAAGCCTTCACGACACATTCCTTTCCAGTAATTCTACGTCCAAAAACTCGTAGCAATGTGCGACGAAAGCACTTTGCTTAAAACAAATTACAGGGGTCCGTATAAAGGGTTCATCTATTTTTATTGTACACCTTAAGATACAAGTACAGGACCTTAGGCCGACGAGAATACGTAATGAGGGGGTACTGATTGCGAGAATATAATAATAATGGCGGAATGGCCCTCGCCAGCCGTGTATATAAGGATTATTATAACGAAGTTCGTTAAAATAAATTGTATCTGGAACGAGGAAAGTTGAATTTTTTTTTTAGATGATCGATTTTTTGAGGCCTGTTGCGTAGGTCGGGGCTAGAACAGCGTAACCCAGCATAATTTACTTTTGAACGTTAAAGTAAGACGCTTGTGTGTACAAGGATGATTCCGAAGTACGTTAAAAAAGATTATTTCTAAAATAGGAACTCTGAATTTTTTTTGGTGTTTGATTTTTTAGGTCAGTTATTGCGTAGGTCGGGGTGAGGCCGGCATAATCCGTGTAGGTTTATAAAGAATATAACGAAGTTCGTTAAAATAGTTGGTTTTTGGGGAACGAGGAACTTTGAAATCTTTTTCTAGCATTTCAATTTGTAAGCCAGTTATTGCGTAGGTCGGAGCCCAAACAGAACAGCCTAGAATAGACTTTCACGTTTACAGGCAAGTGAGTCTCCTGTTTACGTAAGTAATAAAAAATAAAAAAATTCTTCACAAAAACCTTTTTTACAAAAAAAAAACCGACTTCCTCAAAAACACTTAAATTATAATAAACTTTAATTTCGAATGTCGGTGTATTAGGATCTGTTTTTGAGTTTTTTGCCACCGACTTCCGAAATAAAAGTTATGTTTCACTTTGTTGTGTTTTTGAGGAAGTCGGTTTTTTTTTGTAAAAAAGTTTTTATTTTCAACTTTTTAGTTTCTATCTACCTCGCACTAATTCCTTTAGCACTACTGGCCAGGTGAAATTTAATACTTTACTACTGCTGTAATTCGTTTAGGAATTCCCTCGACTGTCTGCCTATGGTCTCCATCATCAGACCTGGAATGGTACTTTTAAGCCTTATGGGAGCTTTTTCATCAATAGAAATGAATTAAGTTCAAACACCAGGTAATTGCTATAAATCGTTGAGGAGTTCCCTCGGCTGTCTTTCGGCTCCATCATCAGATCAACTCCGGACCTTAATTAAATAGTAGTGATAAAATTGGCACTTTGAACCGTATAAAAAAAGCACAAAAATAGGGAACAGCTGTAAATCGTTGAGGAATTCCCTCGACTGGCTATGCTCTCCATCATCAGACCTGTAATGGCACTTATAATGGATTTTCATTTTCCATGGGTGCAAAGTTCTCATCAACAGAAATCGGTTAAAAAGAAGTAATATTTACATTATATAAATAAAAGCTGATTGCAGTGAAATCATGATCTTTTTTGAACTTTCTTTAATCTATAAATATTTAAACTCATAATAAGGCTCTGTTTTTGGCACGAAGCCAGAATCCAACCCAGTGTTATTTAAAACGCTTAAAGAAAATATTTAGTTTTATGTCAATTTACGCCAAATTTGACGCAGAATGAGACGAACGAATAATAATAAGGAACGTAATTTACGCTTGTTTGATTAAGCCTTTAAGTACAGCGGGAATATCAAAGCAACTCCGTTTAGCCAAAGGAAGTAGACTACAAAGTTGTTCAGGCATTAATAAAATAGGTAGGTAAGTAACTAATACCATTTAAAAATGCTCGAATAATTCAATGTCTTACAGCAAAATACAGATAAAGTTTTCAAATCTGTTAAGTATGTTTCCGAAGGAATCCAGAAATAATATCTTGAGCTTAGGGCTTTGAAGTTGGCGGGAATCGAATGATTACAGAACGTTAAGTGAGTGAAGTTAAATAAAATATTAATATTAAATATGGTTTCCCTTATTTTTATTTTTTGTTTTGAACTTTTAAAACAAGTTCTTTAATTATTTGTATCTCATTTACAGATACTATTTTTATTATTTAGAATTTGTTAGTATTTGTCAAGACGAATGAAAGGAGCCCAAGCTCGATGGGATTGCGTCGTTTTATTACAGAGTTCCTATAGCGACAACCTTTTTTTTTTTTTTTTTTTTCAGGATGGGGAATCATCAAATAACTTCTCCCGCTCTGTGCGGAGCGGGAGAGCGTGTCAGACTTTTACTGACTAAAACCCACCCGTGTTCCATCAGTTGCCCATGTGCCAGGGTCACGGTATCTCTTTCGAACAATCACGCGACCCCGGCAGGCATCGGTCCTAGTGGACCCCTTCACTGGTGCTGACATCTCTTTGAGGCGCGCGTGGAACACTACGCGCCGTCGACCCGAGCCTGGTCCTTACCGGGCGGTGAGCTACCCATTGCTCGCCACCCGCAAGCTCGCGCCTACGGTGGCCGGGAGTCCGCAATCGACTCCCGACGCCTGGGGCGTCTCCTCCTGCGGCGGCTAGGGACGTGAGGGCGTAGAGACTGCCACTCCCTCACGCGCCCCGCCTCCTCCTTCGCGAGCATTACTGCTTCGCAGAAGGAGGTGACGGCTTCCCATTCCCTCTCGCTCCGTACCATGGCTCGCACCAGGGCCGGACGCGAGAGGTCGCCGCCGCCGATCGCCTCCACGAGGACACGGCGGTGCTCCGCCCAGGCAGGGCACACCTCCACCGTATGCTCCACCGTGTCCTCCAGACGATCCTCGCAATGGAAACACCCGGACGTACCCTCCCGCTTTATCCTGAACAGGAACCCACCGAAGCACCCATGCCCGGTGAGAACCTGCGTCAGGCGGAAGGTGAGGACGCCGTGGCGCCTCTCTATCCACTCCTCAAAGAGGGGACTTACCGCCGCAATTGTGGCGTGCCCAGCACTGGGTTGCGACAATCGTACCCGCCATGTCGCCATGAGATCACCCCAGAGCTCTGTCCGCCGTGCCGCGATTTGTCGCGGCAACGGAGTTTCGCCCCGGCGTTTCGCCTCCTCGCGCCACTCCCACCTCGTGCGACCTCCCCTGCGCTAGGACCAGCGTGTCGTCAGCGTAGCAAACCACGCTGACGCCGCTAGGGAGGTCGGCGCGCAGCACCCAGTTGTAATCGATGTCCCACAGATGCGGCCCCAGGACCGATCCCTGTGGGACACCGCACGACATCTCTCGCCGGTTCCATTCTCCTTGGTGACCGGGGTAGACAACGGCCCTATCCGTCAGAAAGGCCTCGACCACGCGACAGAGGTAGGTCGGCATCCGGTGATACTGGAGTGCCTCCCTAATGCAACTCCAAGGCAGGGTGTTGAAGGCATTGGCGATGTCTAGAGACACCGCCAAGACGACCCCACCCCGGGCCACTGCATCCCCCGTCGTGAGGGCTCGCACGCGCATGATGGCGTCCACCGTAGAGCGCCCCTTGCGGAAGCCGTACTGGCCGTCCGACAAGTCCGGCCCCTCCCGCACCAGCCACCCGACGAGGCGGTCTGCAATCACTCTTTCAAAGAGCTTGCCCACCTCGTCGAGCAGCACGATGGGCCGGTAAGCGGACGGAGAGTCCGCTGGGCGCCCAGGCTTCTTAATGAGGACCAGTTTCCCCGTCTTCCAACGAAGTGGGAACTGGCCCCTCTCCAAACATGCGCTTAGGAGCCCCCTGAGTCGAGGCCCGAGAGCCTCTAAAGCCAGGACCCAGGCTTTGCCAGGCAAGCCGTCGGGTCCTGGGGTGGTATTTTTGGCATTTAGCCGACGTACCGCCACTCTCAACTCTACCCCGGTAACCTCTGGAGCGTTGTCGTCGTCATCGGTAGTGTGATCCGCAGCGTCGGGCACCGCAGGAGGCGGAGCCATGGGTGGGGGACTATGTTCCCCTCGCGAAGGGAACAGAGCGCTCACCACGCCCTCCACTAGTTGGGGCCGGAGACTCTGAGTCAGCGGAGGAGCCCATGGGCGGAGTTTCTCCCGGACGGCCTTGTAGGGCCGTCCCCATGGGTCCCTGTTCAGAGTCTCCAGCGACTCCTTGCGGGCCAGTCCTCTGGCCCACAGGATCTCCTCTTGGAGGGCGGTCTTCGCCGCTCTGTACCCCTCATATAGCTCCGCCTGAATGGCTTCCGTATCCGGAGGGCGGATACGGAGCCTGCGGTGCCTGGTGTACCGCTGTCGCGCCGCAACGCACGCTTCGCGCAACGCTGTCAGCTGCGGCGACCACCAGTACACCTGGCGCCAAGCCCGTCTTGGCTGGACTCGGGGCATAGCCACGTCACAAATCTCGGATATGGCCTCCCGGAACCACTCGGCCTTGTCGTTGATGTCAGCAGGCCTGTCCGGTGGTGACACCCAGGCCTGCACGATCGAGGCTTCCAGGAGAAGTTCCCGGTCCAGCTTCTTAAGTGCCCACCGCGGACCACACGGGGCCTGTCGGACCCGCGCGGTCGAGGTCTGGGCGGAGACGTCAAACCGGATATACCGGTGGTCGGAATACGTCTCCACCCCCTCCATTACACGCCAGTCAATGACCTGCGGCGACAGAGCGGGACTGGCGAACGAAATGTCCACCACTGAATCGCCCCGCATCCGTACGCACGTAGGGACAGAACCCCGGTTAAGGACGACTAGGCCTGTCTCCAGAGCCCAGTCCTCCACCATCCTGCCCCGTGTGTCCGTATACCGGGAACCCCAAGCCAAATTCTTGGCGTTGAAGTCCCCGAGTACGAGCACGGGGAGGGGACGGAACCCGACGACGACAACTTTCAACTCCGCAAGGGAGTTGTGGAACTCGGCGAGAGTTCGGCTCGGGGAGAAGTATACTCCTACCACGACAATCTCCCCGAACCGTGCTGCTACGCAACCCCGTCCCCTCTTGACAGCCTCGAGGGTCGGGGTTCCGGCGGTGGCCGATGAAATGAGGGTCACTGAGCCGCTCAGGTCCTCCACCCAGTCATCCCTGGGCGGGACAATGTACGGCTCAGCGACCACGGCGATGTTAATCGACCACTGCGCCATGCTCTGGAGCAAAAGATCCTGAGCAGAGGCGCAGTGGTTGATGTTCGCCTGGAGGAGGCGTAATGGAGCAGCCATTACTGACAGTCCATATCAGCCCCCGCCCGAGCCCCCTGTGAGGGATTTGCCGACTTCGGCCACTAGCCGCACCGGGGACCTCAAGCATCCGGGCCCCAGTCAAAGTGACCTTAACCCGGAGCCCGTCGGAGATGCTGAGCTCTGTCAGGTCCACCGCTGCCTTCGCCTTGGAGAGCACGTTGCGGTAGGACACGCCCTTTTTCACCGCTTCCGGCTGTAGTGTGATCACTACAGCTGCGGACTTCGGGGCGCGGAGCCTAGCCGCGACAGTGCTCCTTTTGCGCCGCTGCTGCCTCTTTTTATTTCTGGCCGCCCTTGCAGCCTTGCTTGCCTTCTTCTTCTCCCCAACCACTTGCCATTCGGCGTTGGCAGGGGGAGATTTAGAAGGCGGGGGTGGCATTGGCGGTCCTCTCGCCACCTGCGCTGGGGGGGCCATAGCAGGTGCCTGCTTGGGCCGGCCTTTGGTTTGCCCCGGCCCTTCGGCTGGCTCGAGGCTGCCCTCGGCTGGGCCGTGGCTGCCTTCGGTCGGCCCGAGGCCGCCTTCGGCTGACCCGAAGCCGCCCCAGGCCGGCCCGAAACCGGCCGGCTTGCCGCCAGCGGGGGGCGCAGGACCACGGCCTCCAGAGCAGAAAACCTGCTCTGGAAGACCGCGAGCTCCTTCCGCACCAGGGTCAGCACCTGGTTCTCGGTGGGCAGGAGCCCGCCCTGCCCATGCCGCGCTTCCCCCTGCGATGCCTCCTGGGGGGCGGCTCCTCGGCGACCGGCCAGGTCCGCTCGGAGCTCCTCATTCTCCTTTCGGAGGAGCTCCATGGCGGCAGTCACGCGGGCGACCTCCGCCCGCAGTTCTGCCACCCCATCACACAAAGGCCTTCGCTGCCACCACGATGGCTTTCGTGGCAGCAGATATGGCCCTGTCTTTCGACCTCTGGAGCCTCTTTAAGGTCGCCGCCCTGATGGCCGTGGCCACGACCTCCGCGAACCTGCCCATTTCCTCCGAGCAGCCGGCAGCATCCGACTCGCCACCGGAGGACTCTGAGGGGGCCCTACTGCTGGTCCCTCCAGAGGGATGCCCCTCCGTGGCGAGCCTCTCCCCTCCTTGGATCAGCTCGACTGAGCCTGCTCGGCTCGGCTCGCCAGCCTCCTTGGTGGGGAGTCCTCGGCCGGCGCCCCCCTCATGGAGCCCACCACGCCGTGATATTTTCCGGCGGGCCGAGCTCAGCCCGCCGTCGGAGGAGGACTCCTGCCCTGCCGGGGGCATTTAACGCGCTTCTGTGAGAACTCTCGGTTCCCTCCAGCAGCGCCCGCCCCTCCTCGCTCTGAGCTCGCACGCGAGCCCTTTGCACTCGACGCGGCGTCGGACTCCGACCCCGCATCGCTCCCTTCCACTGGTTTGGGTTTTGGTTTGGGTTTTAAAAATTTTTCCATATTTGTTCCCACGAGTAAAAACTTTATATACATGAAATTCAGTGGTTCGCACTAGTGACTAATTCAGCTACCCATTAGTCAAGCTGTCAACCTCCCTCACGGTGCGCCGCCGCTTGGAGGTTTGGGGTGATTTTTTATAGAGGTTTTCTACCTCGCGGCCCGGGCGATTAAGCCAAGACCCTCGACCCCCGTTAAAAGTCAGAGACATGACCGTGACGATCTTCGGGGCTACGAGACTAACGGTGGCAGAAGGAGTACATTCCTTCTTGCCTGCCCGGCGGCAGGTTAGTGCACACCGAGCCCGCTCTAACTCCACCGCTGTGCGCCTCTGCTAAGATCAGAGGGACACACGGTGAAGCGTTCCTCCGACAGGACATTAGCGTACGGGCACCGAGACCCCTTAGGCACACAGTACCTAATGGGGAGTCCTTGCCCGCACCCCAGGATGCACCGTCCCGGACATTGGCCTTCCCCCCGGACGTATCCATAAGGGAACTCCAACCCCCGGGCACACGAGGAGGTTTCCTGTCCAAGCACCCCAACCTTAGGTGCCATCTTCGGGCTCCATCATCAGACCATAAGATATCATCTAGTCTAGGACCAGTGACAATATCTAGTCGTATCAAATGAACCCAAACTCCATGGGGTTTTATTACACGGTTCCCATGATGGGCACATTTCGGCTCCATCATCATACTATTGCATTGTCATCTCATATCGATATGCACGCCAAACTTCAGCTCAATCGGAAATCTAGAAATGGGTCGAATTTAATTTGAAAGATTTAATCGCAGACACAGGGACAGGTGAAACTAAATTTCTATCCGTTTCGTCCCATGGGTATCATAAGTGGAGCAGCGTACTCTATGCATTATACCACCATACTGCGATCACCAACCCGCCAGCCAAGCTTGGCGAAAATGGCATACCCCGCTTGATTGGGGATGCTTTTGTCCAGCAATAGACGTCTTTCGGCTGGAATTATGAGGAAGAATGATGGGGCGTCACAAGCTTTCCTGTTTAATACGTTACAGTTAAATTGCATATTAGACTTCTAGGCTAGATTTGTTTTTATAGAATACAGTATTAAGAACTTAAGTTCTTACTTATATAAGACAAAAATAAGTTGATAATGATGCTAAATAAATCTAGTTATGACGCTTTTACCAAAATCGACATATATCGATCTGACCAATCAGATAGGTAAAAAATGTAGCAAAAACAAAAGAATGAGCACAAAATATGATAACAACATTCCTTTGTTTATTATAGAAATTCTTATTGCAAATTTCTCAGCAACAAAACAGTTTCTTTTCTTAAGCCTTTTCTCGCGATAAACCTAAAATATGCCAGGAATAAGAACGCAACATGAAATAAATTCGCATGTCTCATAGCCCAACAATATCGCCGTATGGGGATTTTCTAATATTCGTATTGCTTTCCGCAGGTCTTGGAAATTTGTCTCATTCCATTACGGATGAGGACTTACCTCACCGGATATTTGTTTTCGGAAGAATTTTATATTTTATATTAATTCTTTCAATTCTTATAAATCCAGTTAGGAGGCTGGTAATAGTATTTTCCATTTTACACTCAAATAAATATTGGGATTTCTGTAAAATGTGAAACAGCTTACGCGTATAATAAAGATTGAAAGGGAAATTACCAGAAGACACGATTACGTTAATGCATCAAGATATTACGTAGCGTCTTGCAACACAAAATTAGAAGATTTACTGTCTTGGGAAAACGATTGTTATTCAGAACATAGGTACCTACGTATATTCATATATTTGGATCCATATAATTATTTACAGCATATGTTTATTTTACATTATTGTCATAAATTAAAAGCTAACAGTCTTACCGCGATATAAGTGATTCAATATTGCAATATTCTTGCATAGGACCCAAACGCTGGTGCATAAATTGATTTGCATTTCACTTACTATATGATGAACGAGATCATTACTCCTGTTTATGACGTGATTTTATTTTTCATACATGCATGCATGGAAAAAACGCAATTGGAATTTTGTTTTTTGTTTCTTTTGTTTAGAACTGATTAATTTTTGTTAAGTATTGTTTTTGTATTGTTTCTGTGCGTGTCCCAATAAATACTTTTTCTTCCTTTCTTTCTTTTTCTTTCATAAACTCCTGCTTTTTCCCATCCATCAATCAATCAACTCAGCCCTTCGCAGTCCACTTCTGGACCTAGTCCTCCCCCATGTTGCGCCACGACACTGTCCTCCGCCTTCCGCGTCGAGTCTGTCCCAGCCACTTTATTCTTTCCTCCCATGAGGGTAGGCAAAAAATATAAAATCGACACCTGCTACAACCTCGTTCCCGATCTTGCTTCGATTTTATTTTGCAGCAATAATAAAAACTGAAACACGTTGCAATCTTTTTAAAAGCAGAAATATTTTCCTTAAAGTCATTTCCTAGATTAAATGTAATTAGTCCCGTCAACTCGTTGCCAATTAAACGAGCAACAAAGCGAACTAGCTGAAGACCACCAAATTCCGTGGTAATTAAAATAATAATCCTCTTACATCCTGGAAACGATGCCGCAAAAATGACATGGTGTTGTACTTGGCAGATATTTTGGGGACAACGGTTATGGTTACATCATGTTGTAAAAAGTGCAGTAATATACAGTAGAGAATAAGAACGAAAAAAAACAGGAAACTTAAGCCCAAATACGAAAAAACACACAACAACATACATAGGTATATTTTAGTTGGAGCTTTAACCGAAAAAAAACATAATAGAAATAAACAAAAAAATTAGAGACCAATACTTTTTTTTTAACATAGTTACCATCTGTCACATCGTTAGCAATAAATGTGCCTATGTCGCCCGGACCATACTAGCGAGTCGATTGATATCTCATACATTAAAATCGGTTGAGTAGTTGGTTCGCTATCTTGGTACTTACATAAACACAAACACACGCATAAATAGACTGCTAAAACATAACCCTTTCTTTTGGTTTCGCTGTAGTTAGGTAACAGATTAGAACATGTTTTGGTATTTTTTTGCATAGCACCGAGCACGCGCGACACACGCGACACCCGCAACAAGTAAGATGCGCTACATGTGACGCTCGAGTGACAAGCGATGCTGCCGCGAGCCGTGCTTCGTGCCGTCATAAAGTTCATTTATTCCACCTGGAAATTCGTTTGTAATGTCGTAGAGCCTCATTATTATCATAATTTCAGCCAAAAGAAAAGGCCGGTCCACTGTTAGACATAGGCCCCTCCCAATCTCTGCCACTTCGACCGGAGGAGTGCTTGTCACATCCAGCGTATTCCTCGGCTTTCGCGAGGAAACACAGACTAATCCGATGCTCATAAATGTATAGCTTGGTAGTGACAAAATTTATATTTGAAAAATCACAGAGGTCAACTTTTGGGTTATTCTTTGCCATAAAGCAATCTGATTAATATGTCGTATCTAATTTACTTGAATAAGTATTTATAACAATGACATAATATGTTTATTTTCCTACCTAATAATAAATCCACTTATTCATAACAATGACATAATATGTTTATTTTCCTACCCAATAATAAATCGCAAAGCACTTCCACACAACCTAATGGAGAAAAATAAACGTAAATCATATTGTCTCTAATATTTTCATACAGTAAAATCCTTTAGGAGAAGGTTATCAAATAAGTTAAACCCAATAAGTTTCAGCTGAGATACTCCAGGGGACGCACGGAGTATAAACAAACAACTCCACACCTGAAATATATGGAAAAGTTTTTTGGTACACGCCAGTGTTAACTTTGTATTATATATAATATGAGCATGTTTTGAGACAAACCAGATGAGGAAACTGTTGATGTATTTAGTAGCCATCTTATATATTACATGTGCTGAAGTTATGTGTTATGTTGCTAAAAGCGGCAGCTAAATGCCAAGATTTTAGCTTAGCGTAGTACTTCGTAGCTAGACGTAGCACGGCGTAGAACGACGTAGCACGGCGTAGCAGGCGTAGCACGACGTAGCATAACGTAGCTCAGCGTAGTGCTTCGTAGCTTATTGTAAAGCGGCTTGGTGCTGTGCATTCTCGGAGTAACTCTGGCAAAAAAAACATAATTACTATTATTGGTCCCTAATAAATGTGAAGTCTAAATTTCCTTGTAAAATACTAGGCAGCATTACAAGAAAACTTGGCTGTTCTCTTTTCTAATATTTTATTTCTTCATGACTTTAAAAAACCATCAACGCCGTTATTAAAGAATTAATGAAATTTTCAACTATAAAACCGAGACATTTGAAGACCCTTTATTAAATCTGTCAGGGAGTTGTCAGTTCATAATAAAACTAATTAATTCACAGTGACACCCAATCGGTTTTAACAAACAGATGTATACTTCGGGTCTTTCAAAGAATTTGTAAGATCCATTAGCTTAGTTTTCGGTAGACAGACCATTCTTAGGACTTCTAAGAGACTTTGCTAACTTATCCTAAAAGTTTGTTATAACATCTCAGTTAGTAAAGGTTTGGTGGCAATTTTTCTCGATCTTTGAAAATAATTTTTGTTTGGGTGTTTCTTGAGAGTTTCTAGGTAACTTGACCCAAGAACCGTTAAGAAAAATATAAAACTTATCGGAAAATAAATCGGCAAGTCGAAAGACGAAATGCAACTTAAGTGCGTGATTGAGAATTTTCTTCGACGGGAGAGTCATGTCTCGAATGGCTGACATGCAACCGAAATGCGTAATTATGAATCTCTTTCGACAAGAGATATATACGCAAAAAATAAGGAAAAAGAAACACAAAACTCAGAACAGTCCAAAACAATCCAAATTTGTGAAAACTGTCCGTATTCAGTAAGTTTTCTAGCTAATTGTATTGGTTAGCGTTGTAGCGCTAACTTGAAACAGTGCCAAATTAACAGTGAGACATTAAGGAATTAGGTCGGTGACTTCTTAGCTTCATTTTGGTAACCTTAAATCGATGAAAACCTGGGTTTAAAAATCGATTTGACTCCGTTGGTTCAGCTGCCTACTTTAAAAAGGCGGCTTTCTCGCGGTGATACGCAAGAAAGTAGCCAAATTGATAATCTGCAATCGTTAACGCTAGTCGAAAACTAATCAAATGTATGGGAATGAAATCATCTCAACGTTAAGTCACATGGTTAGAACAAACGAATAGAAAATTCGAAGCCAAGTTCACATCGTTCAAAATGATAGAATGAATTGTTATCTTTTCTACAATGTTCAACGCTACATTATTTGCAATAATGTAATTTTTGTAAAGACATTGTAGAACGAGCGGCCGACTCAGGCGCGTCAACACGGCTACCAACTTATCGACTTCTACAATTGCTGACACCAAGGTGTTACCGATTGGAGAATAGAATTTGACACAAAACGGTTGTAATTTAGCTGGGGGGCTTGTTGCAGCGCGTGCGAGGCAGTAGCAACAGTATCCTACAGATGCTCGTTCGGATTGTCCTACCCAGAACAAGTGGTTGCGTAATGTGATGGGTGTTGACTAACATAGAGCATAAGATTTTCCTAACCTAAAATTATAATAATTTAAGTGTCTGTATTTTATTTATTTCTCTGTATTAATTGTGTTTTTATGGATTTTTTAAAATAAAATGATTAATGGTAATAATTTCAAAAACTTTTAGGTGGAAATTACTTCCCTATTGCCTAATCAGTCGCTGGATTAAGGTCTTTCCCAAAACCCGGAAGTCTCTTGAATCTCGTCCAACACCAGATTCCCCGGGCTTTCACGCCCAGTCTACTTTGCTCGTCATCTTCAAATCGGCGGGCCATCGAGAGGGGGAGCTCAATTGGGAGTCGTTTTGCCACTGAAATTGTTCTCTGTTTCTCGTTTTTATCGTACAATTTCTCGGTTACTGTTCCTACTAAGATTAGTAGAATTTTTTCGTCTAATTTGATCACTAAAGTACAAAGTTAACTCAATATTTGTAACTACTATTTCCCTAAATCACCATCTTTATACGGCCCTTAAACGATTAATTATGTTCAAATGTTTTTAACCGTTTAGTGTTAATATTGAAGATTGTATCACCATAGTTTAATTGCACCTTGTAAGATTGTCAGGTCTTGCTCACGCGAAAACACTTCAATGTTATTGCATGAACATACTCGTAAAGTATCGTTTCAGTGTAAGGGATTCAATTATATTGCGCAATATTAATATTACGCAAACTTATTGTAGGTGTAGGGGTAACGGCCCGTGGGCAAACGTATCATTGCAGTGGACTATGAATAGTGCGGCACCTCTGTATGTTGTCCTTTCTCAATTCTTTTTAACATTTCATTGTATTGAAACATTAATTTATTATGCTTCAGAAAATTTCTTTATCATATTATAGAAAATATTGTTTTCAAACAATTGGTTTTCTATTACTTTTGTCTGAAATCTAGAGCACAATACAGATAAGTACGCCCTCAATATTGTCGAAAGATACTTTATATTTCAATTAGAGTACGTCACGGTCGAAAAGGATTATTCCGGCCGGATCAACTGTGCTCAAACCTAAACATTGTTCAACAACTGAGATAGATTCGAGTTATTACGCTAAAGTTATAAGCAGATGGCGGAATGATGTTGTTATTGATGGGAGAAGAAACATCCTACCAGTTTTCGATGGTTAGTGTATTCATTTGAAATACATTTTCGTAAACGGACTATAGTTATTATATGTATATTCAAATTTATTTCAAGTAACCAATGACTCAATTGTTAGTGTACTTATCCTATGTTAGTAACTAAGGTAATTTAATTATACATCCTTATACAAGATTATTTTTAGTATATGCGAAACCTGAATATAGTTTGTTCAGAATCAGTAACTGAATCGATTCCAATAATTTTTACACCATGTTATATTTTGTACCAAAAATATTTAATTACGCTTCCAAGTCGCGGGCCTTAGTGTTTTGTTTCGATTTTAAAATTATCATGTCTTTCTCGTACTCAAACGTCCATTACACGGAGCTGGTACGTACACTAGCTGTTTGTGGTGATCTGTATATGTTTTTGCGTGGACAACCAGGTAACTTATCAAGCTTATAACTTTGTGATTATTAATGATACAGTTTTGAAATTTTTTTCATAGATTCTTTACATAAAAATACTAGACCCGTGTTTCGGGTTTCGCATAAACAAAAATTAATGTTGTATACATAGCGGCAGCACTGTCCGACGCGTCACCGCGGCTGTACCATTCCATGGGAAATGGCGCAGCAGCGATTCACGTACGGGCAGTCTAGCCTGCTTGAGATTAGAGACAGTACACTGAGCTGAGATTTACAATATTAATACTTTTACAATCGAAAACGTTACGGCTGAAAACACTTCTCAGGTTCTACGTTTAAACTCATGATAGCCTTTGATATATTTGCTTCAATGTACTTAGCTACGTTCTTAACTCATATTATACACCCCAAAGGTATGTAAAGAAAAAAAGGTCTGACCTGGGTGCTTACTCTTCAGTTTAATTCCGATCCAATGACATTGGAATTGGAACTTTTCGTATTCTTGAGTTCGACGCTAGCGCCAAAATGTGTTTAAATTGTGTGTCAATTTTTTAAGAACTAAGTGGAATCGAAGGGCTCACCAATTGTCTTCAGATTTCTACAGCATAGAAAATTCAATTTGTACGTACTTCCTACCGCTAGTTGTGAACCATTTTGTGAAACTATTAAGTCTGTAATCTTGTTTTTGGAAATAAATATATATTATTATTATTATTTATTATTAATTTCTGACATCTCCCCTTACACTTTTTTATTTTATTTTTTATTCTTTCCTGCTGTTTAACTAACTGTTATGTGCCTTTCAACTGTGCTAAATAAATGTATTTTCTTTCTTTCTTTCTATTGGCATTAGATTGGAATTAAAATTATGTTGAAGAGTAAGCCCCCTGACCTGAAACATTGTTTTCTATCATTAGAAATATGTGGTGCTATCCCACAAACGATGAGGCTCTTGATATATTGTTCAGCATGTCCTGTTGTTTGCACGCCACAGAAGTTGATGGACGTTACTGAAAATGCTAAGCTCGTTGCCAAATTCTGGGCTAACTCTATTTAGATTGCTATCAACATGCTAAGAAGAAGAAGAAGAAGAACATTAGAAAAAGTCGTGAGTTTAATCAGACCTGCCTCTCTGGTCTAGTGGTCCCAAACGCTAATGCATGGCAAATTTCTCAGTAGCAGCCCGCATTCTGGATTTTTGCCTTGTTGATGGCAATCAGTGGTATAGCAGTGCTCAAGTGGTGGATTGCAGTTCACTCCCTCTGAAAGTGAGGGGGTGGGGGGGGGGTCCCCTGTGTCTCAGCAGTGGAGACATTTTAAGCTGATTATGTTATATCCCCCTAGATGTGGTAAGCACAGAACTAGTCGAAATTGCGGTGCTTGGGGAACGCCTATATCTAGCAGTGGATGTCCTTCAGATGACATTTTTGTGACGATTGTTATAAATGTTATGATGGCTATAGTCTATGCCAAATGTGAAAAAAATAAAAGTCGTTGACACCTGCCTACCAATGTATTCAAATGACCGTTTTGACCGAGCTAGCGACACTTTCTTTACATTTTTTTCGTATCGTGTTGAAATATTTGAATACATCGGAAGGCGGGAGTCAATGACTTTTATTTTTTTCACATCTGGCACAGACTATAGGCTCGCCCCCGGATAATAGAGACATAACGTTGTGTATGCTTTAATAATAAAATTAGCCAGTGTAACTAAGATATTCAGAACCAAATACAATTAAGAACAAAATATCCGCCCATGAAACCATATCAATCTTTCCCGCTTCGCCCATTACGAGTAACAGCCTTATAAAGGTCTAAATAACGAAATTTCTGAGAGGGTTGTAATTGAAAACGGCTGATAATAACAGACTTTTACTTCGAACATTCTCCCAATTGAATATTCTAATGAATAACCAACGCTTTCTTATTGAAACAGGGATTTCGGTTTACTTATTTATGTAGAATTTGTTTGTTTATATACGATTATTGTGTATTTTGTTATAAATATAGATGATAATATAAAGATAGATTAAATGAGAAAATAAAACGTATTTTTATTTTATTTACATTTTTACTACAAAATAATTAAGCAATAACAACAACGAACTGAACAACAATTTTTAAATCACCATCAACATTGAAAAATGCTTGTAAGTTTGTTTGAAGAAAGTCATCGCTGGAAACGAGTCGGAATTGAAAAAAAACCGTTTTGCGTTTGATACCCATTCTTGAGGAAAAGCTATAGACATTTAACATAACGCTACGACCATAAGGAACGGAGAAAAATTAAAATTAAATCGATAACAATGCTAAATATAAATGAAGTACCTAATAGCGTGAGCGGGCGAAGGGATACAGCGTTACATTTCGGGGGCCAAGCATTAAAACTTAACGAAGTCGCGGGCAGAAGCTAGTAATATTATAAACTAGCTTTTGCCAGCGGCTTCGCCCGCGTGGAGCTCGGAAAATATCCCGCGAGAACGTACTACCGGGATAAAAAGTAGCCTATGTATTAATCCAGGTTATAAACTAACTGTGTTCCAAATTTTATCCCAATCCGTTCAGTAGTTTTTGCGTGAAAGAGTAACAAACATCCACACATCCATACATCTATACATCCATACATTCAAACTTTCGCATTTATAATATTAGTAGGATGAGAAGGTAAGTTTCTTTGTTAAGCTGTCACGCTAAAACATATGAACGTATTCCGATGTAATTTGGCACGCAGATAGACCATGCCTTACGTAAAGATATAAGCTACTTTTCAATCTTGATCGCAGACGTATTCTCTGGTAACGGCTATTAATAAATAATTGGCAACGAGCGCTAAATAAATAGAAATCGAACAAAATTCAAATAACTTTCTAAGAAATTCAAAAACACTCGAATCGTTATTCTAATCTCAAGCAGTTGCTGATTTAATTACTTTACATCTCGAAGGCAATAAACAAAAAACAAAGGAACAAGAAATCTTTACCATTCAGATCACGTAATAGGGCTGTATTTAAATCAAGTGCCATCGTGTTCCCCCCCACTTCAGTATCGGCTGAGGTAAAGGGCCACTTAGTCTCACTAACTTGATGTACCTAACTTTTATTAGAATTCTTAGCAGGCCAATAAGTTTACACTTGACTTGGGATAGGGAAACAGAAAAAGGGAAGAAAAAAGTCGGTGGACTGATCAAGTGGAAAATTACTTGAAGGAAGCACGCTTATAGGGATTACACACTGATACGAAGGACGGAGAGTCAATCGGTGTGATGGGGAAATGGGTGACTTTATTACTTAGGTACAATAGTCGTGAAGGGCCTTGTTTTTGTCACCGTCGTAATATTTTCAGAAAAGTCATAATATTTTATTTATCATAATAACGTAATTGACTGGCCTGTTAGTCTAGTGGTTAGTGACCCTGACTGCTAAGGCTGAGGTCGTGGGTTCGATTCCCACCCAGGACAAATCTTTGTGTGATGAGCACAGTCATTTGTTCTGTGTCTGGGTGTAATTTATCTATAACTAGCTTTTGCCAGCGGCTTCGCCCGCGTGGAGGTCGGAAATTATCCCGCGGGAACATACTACCGGGATAAAAAGTAGCTTATGTCCTTTCTCAGGCTCTAAACTATCTGTGTACCAAATTTCATTTAAATCGGTTCAGTAGTTTTAGCAGGAAAGCGAGACAGGCAGACAGACAGACAGACAGACAGACAGACAGAGTTACTTTTGCATTTATAATATTAGTATGGGAAGTATGGATAGTTGAAACCACATACTATTATAGTCGTCGCTTTTGCTGACGACACACAAAAAATATACGAAATCGGTCCGGGAATTGAGTCAAAAACAGAGCTTCAGTTTTGAGAAAATTTGAACGCTCTGTAGATTTGGATCACTCGGTCAGTAATTCATTGAACATAATTCTTGAATATTAAGAAGCAATATTGCCACGCAGTACAAGTCATCACATCGCTGATACACATGAAACACATCTTTTGCTGAAATAATTAAAATCGGCACACCTAAACCACTAGGTCCGAAGGCACGTTATCTGAAACAGTGTTGACTTTTCTGCAGTTATTTTGATATTAATGTTCCTTAAAATGTCACTTTGTCAGTTTCAATTTATGGTTTTAAATTTATTACGGTTTTTAATTTATGTGGACAAGTACGACTTGTTGTTTCTTTTATTGCATAAATGTGGTTACCATACTGTATAACAAGTTCACAAATTGAGTAACAAAGTTTTTTATGTCGTTAATATGATCTCTAGTTCAAATAAATTGTATATAATAATGAAGCGGAATTATATATATAAAAAAATGTATATATTAATAAACTAGTGGTGCCTCCGCAGGCAGGCGTGATGCGACCCAAATAGAGCCCAATTTCTAATGAAAACTCGAAGGTTTTTTATTTTTTTTTTAATTTAGTGGTATTTTGTTGACTTATTTTATTTTAAACCGAAGAAAAAAATGAAAGGGGTCCTCAAGTCAACACGTACATTTTGTGTCACTCGAAGAACTTTGCTGAATTAAAAAACTTTTTTCGAGTCAACTGCCATTCAGAGTTTATCTACAGACCACAGGCACTGGACATGAATCACCCCAAAAATAACGAAAGTATCAACCTTTACAAATAAAACAAAAACGGAATAATAACACGATTCCAATCGTTCAACTATTTTATATTGAAAACAAAACAATTTTGGTTCGCGTCCAAATTGAATTACATATCAAACCGACGACAGCGCTGTCGTTACGTTTTTATTTTTATATGTTTTTAGACGTTGATTGATGGGTTCGGTCTGGATAAATATTCTTTTATATCCAATATGGATACTTGAGAAGATTCGCGAATTATTTTTACAACCTATTTCGGGCATAAAGTGTGGTTTTAAACGTATTTGGTATTACAGATTCAATTTAACGTTTATTTTTTATGAACGTTTTAGCGTTCAAATGATTGTGAAAGTTAGCAAATAATAAATACAGTGAGAAGATAATTGTATTTTGAGCAACGATAAGAGGTTTTCAGTTATCCTAATACACCTTGTATACATGGATTTTAATTTTAAAATCGGTTATATGAGCATGTGATGCGGAAAAATGAGGTAAATAGCAACTGAGATCATTTGGTATCTTAGTTTCTATATGAAAATATGACTAAAAGTTTCCGCATAGAGGCGTGGCGCAGTGTGCTGCGATTCTGGTAAAACAACTTTCATTAAGTTTTTATAGAAATTTTCATCATCAATACTTCTACTATTCGTTGTTACGCCAAAGACTCTCACAGAGTTCCCGAACCCTAGTTGCTTAATAAAATTAAAAAAAATTAAAGAAAAATTGTTTATTTTGGAACCTTATTCAAAACATGTTAGTGATTGGAGCCTCCTTTTAAACAAACAATACCTGTATTAGGAGACTCCGCTCTTCCATATCAAGGTAAGTACAAAATATACAAATTATTATAAAAGTAGATAAAAAACAATAATTATCCAAGTGCTTGTGTGTGTGTGTTTATGAGAGTGGGTTTGTGTGTGATTCGTGTGTGTGGGAGTAGGTGAGTATATGTGTTGAGAGAAACGTGTGAGTTAACTTATTGTTTGCAATAGTGCATCAGTATCTTAATACATTCGCAATCCCATTTTATTTAAATACAACTTCAATAATTATTGTGTTCTAACTTTTGCCAGTGAATTTGCCTTCGTGGAGGTCGAAAATTATCTCACGGGAACGTACTAACTAGAATAAAAGTATCTTGTTTGTTAATAGGGTATAAAATTTCTGTTTACCAAATTTCATCCAAATCCGATCAGCCGTTTTTAACAAACATCAAAATTTTCACATTTTTTTATATTAGTAGGATCTATTATTAAAGTTTTTAAAAAAATCTATTCAACTATTAGACCACAGCGGCGGTCCTGTGTGTATCATTAAATAGAATAGAAAGGTTTCTTTCTAGCTGTAATATGGTACAGGAGCATTTTTGTCATTTGCCAAACAGTTAACGGATATTATTTAAATCTTACTAATAGTTGAGGTAATGGGACAATGTATTACCATAAATGTCAAATGTTGTTGAAAAGAATATCGCTTGTTATCATCATCATATTCCTAGCCTTTTTTAAACGATGTTATGGTCGGCTTCCATTTTAACCGGATGCAGATGAGAACCAGTATTTGACATGGAACGATTGCCGATCTGTCCTTCACAAGCCAGTTACTGGATAATTCGCTCGTACCATTACATTATTTTAAAAAATTTCTTGAGTTTATCAACGAGTCAACAGTGTGTAGCGTAACTTTGGGAGTATCGTTTCGACATGAGTCGTTTTTTTGCTCATTCGATTATTACCAAAGTTCAGTAGCCGTGTTACACGCCTTACCTGTCGCGACCTATTGTACGGAGTTACTTTAGTTAAGTGCTAGCTCGTTATCAGAACAATTTCGCATAGAATATGAACTCATTTTCAAATGTCATGACGGTAAATAGTGTTGATTAAAAGGAAATTAATCATCAACTGAACTGACAGAAAGTATGTTTATGGGAAAGTTTTTTTTTGGAATGACATCTCGCAGTTAACCTATGAGGTTAAAGGCTGCTTAACCGGACATGCTTGTGGCTACCTTAATAAATTAAGGCCTCCAGCTAGGGATTAAAAACTTAAAACTAGAGCGACTACTTGCTCGGGCGCCTCTTGTGAGGTACGGACCTCGGCTTAGGGCATCGCTGGTAGCGGTCAGCAAGGGACGTGCTGGATCGGAATGTTTTGGGTTGGTATGTTATCAACGCGTTTTATTTATCGTCCACCACCTGACAGCGGGCTGCCCAGCAAACAAGGGTTTAGTAAAAGGCGTTCACGAGTATATGAAGCCCAGTTTGCGTGCAATTCCCAACGTGTAAACAATCATAAAGGATATGTTTCAGATTCACGACTTTCAGCTCACCTGTTCCATTGGACAACTTCGCCATTGGACTACAAAAAAATAGATAGTCTGTGTCACAATCCTTTCTTCTAATATATAATATGTATATTATGTAAGACTATTATATTTATATAATACACACAATATTATATAAATGTGAAAGTTTTTATGTTTGGATGTTTGTTACTCAGTCACGCAGAAAACCCTGAACAGATTTGAATTAAATTTGGCACACAGATATTTAATAACCTGGTTTAACACATAGAATACTTTGAACCTTTTAATGAGAACTTTCCGATATCCACGGGGGCGAAGCCGCGGGCATAAGCTATTTTCCAATAAATAGTTAATTCTGTTAGGTTTTGTTTTTTCATGGAAAAGCTAACTTTATTTATGATTAGCAATATTATTATTTCTGTTTGATTTATTTGGAAATCAATCTAAATTTCATAAGATCCAAGAAAAACAATTTATTAGTTTATCTTCAAACATCATAACTTTATTACTATATTCTGGTTCGACAAAATCCCTGAATTTGTAAGGTTCTATTTTGTGCTTTATTTTAATTTGATGGGGATATTATGAAGAGTTTTGATAACTTCTATATTAAATGAAAATTTTCTTAAGTCTATTACACAAAAAAAAATTATAAGAACAATACCACAGTATAGATATCTATACAGTATTTTGACTCGGCCTTATCCTAGAAATAATTACCTACAGCACGTGCAGTACGTAAACACGCGATAGACGTGGGAGGGCTGTCCGCATAAACTATTTTTTAACTTCATCTACCTACTTGTGTTTCTTTCATTATTAATATTATATTTTTAATAAAAAAATCAAATGTTTGGACCGTTTTTTATTAAAAGTGACAAGGGTGGAAGAAATTATGTCAACTTTTATTGATTTTTAATTACGATATGATCCTTGCTGGGCCGATTCAAATCGTGCGATGTAGATCGTGTATCGATTCAATGATTTTCGATCCAAAGGACCGATTCAAATCAAAAGATTGGGTACCCCAGGCTAGGAAACTACCTGCTACTACTACGAGCGTAGGTAGGTCACTCGTGTGTCACTTTTTTCACCCTATCCACGTACTTATTCAATAATCCAGGTATTTTACTTGGTGGAAAAGTATTAAAAAAATAAACAGATTTCGTACTAGTAGGTATGTATATAAAAATCTAGTCTTTCCTTTCGGAGTTTTCAAGTAATTTAAAAAAATAATACTACCATTGTAATCATCTTGCACTGATTATTATCAAATATTCATAAATCACACGCTAACTGCTTACAAAAAAAAACCATCAATAACACCGCCCACCATCTGTTTGTCAAAGCGGTGCGTACGCGACTGCGAATGTACTCGGAGTGTACCAGACTCAATGTGCGTAGGTATGACTTGCGTTCCGAGCGTTTCTATGAAGATAGACTACTGTATAGATATAATTACCGTGACAATACTTTGACATTTATATATTACTTATCTGTTAACATACCTATTGTGAGCAGCTCCACTTATGAAGGGCATACGAAAATGTTCGTACGTTTTTTCATTTTGCAGGTCATTGTCAGCCAGTCAACATACAGACACTGCAGATGATTCGCGACGATAACACATATGTATTCACAGCATTAAAATCATCAACACAATCCTCTAAGTTCATTTAATCCTATTGATTAACTTTTTCATGAAATAGGCAAATGATCTGCAAATTGCAAAAACTGTTCTGCAAATTGTCGCATTGGAGGATGCCATAAGGTAGGCCACGAAATTAAAATTTCACATAATGAACCTACAATGTTGGGAATAATATAGGGCACAGACCCTCTGATACAGGGAGTGAGCTGAAATCCCACGCTGCTATCACGCGACCGTAATGCGTGTTGGTGCCTAATAATTATACCTAATCACAGATCCCGTATTGTCGTCCCATTTATTCATATTCGGTGCAGGTCGACTGTATGAAAGAAAAGCAATTGCATGCAGCTGATATGAGAATTTTAAAAGGGATATGTGATGTTACACGAATAGATCCTACTAATATTATAAATGCGAAAGTTTGTATGTATGGATGTGTGGATGTTTGTTACTCTTTCACGCAAAAAATACTGAACGGATTTGGAAGAAATTTGGAACACAGTTAGTTTATAACCTGGATTAACACATAGGCTACTTTTTATCCCGGTAGTACGTTCCGGCGGGATATTTTCCGACCTCCACGCGGACGAAGCCGCAGGCAAAAGCTAGTAGAATATAAAATGAGTTCATCAGAGGAAGTCTGAACTGGCACCGGTAACTGGAAAGTTGTGTGGAAATCGGTTTTCATGGAAAATGACGTGAGGAGAGTTCTGAGTATGAATTTCGATGACTATAAAAATAGAGGGAGACCAAAGAAACGATGGATCCTT
Source organism: Aporophyla lueneburgensis (assembly GCA_932294355.1). NCBI lineage: Eukaryota > Metazoa > Arthropoda > Insecta > Lepidoptera > Noctuidae > Aporophyla > Aporophyla lueneburgensis. Next base: position 22,826,022 of record OW028745.1, on the reverse strand, counting down.
GTGTGAATGTTGATATAGCTAGTAATGGACCGGAAAACCTCTAAAAATTACGACTAAGAGAAGCATGGAAGAAAAAGACATATTGCGCTGACTCCAAATAAATTTGAATAAGGGCTGGAGAATGACAATGGTGCTGATCTACTGTATCCAGCTTAAGCATACTTTCCCACTTTATCAATCTCTGATAACATTTACATACAACTACGTCAGTAATAATGAATTTATTCAAGTCAATACGACAGAGACTGATTGATGATTATGGCAAAGCCCCCCAAATTGGGGGGGGGGCTAAGTCCAGCAGTGGACGTCTTACGGCTGAAATGATGATGATGATGATGATGACAGAGACTGCACAGGTTGGCAGGGACATCTACGCGTTATCTGTTATCATTGATTCTGAACAGTTTCATTTACGAACAAAACCTCAATTTGATTGTTGTTTTGATAGTTAAAATATAAGACATGACGCGCTAACTGTAAAAAAAATATATGAGCACCCCTGAAAGTATAATTTGCTTTTCCGTAAATTTTTACCACGTCAATATTACACGTAAATTATATACGAGAAGAGCTCCAGTACGAGAGGAATGACGACGGATTGTGAAGCTCACCACCGCACCCAATGTGACAACCACTCTGTCAAGAGTGTAACGAAAAAAGAAGAAATATTGCACTTTTTATGAAACAGCAGTTTTTTTTACTACCGCCGAAAAAGTGTACGTTGGGACTAGAATTTTTATTAAACATAGACAAACGAAACTTGAGGTTTTGTTGGCGACTAAAACTGTTCTCTAATTAAAATCCTACATACATGATACTCTTACGTACACATTTTAATTAAGACCCCAATTAATCAGAAACCTAACATTTTAATGAAGCCTAGCAAAGACTTTGTTGCTGGCTTTTAAAATTTGTCCAAGTATTACTGGGCAAGAGGGTTACTAGTTTTATTCCGTTTATTTATTTTATTATACAAGTTTGAATAACTAAAAAAAGCACTTCAGGAGTGATTTTAGCTAATGATTGTGAATACCAAACAAAAGCAACAGCTATTTACTAAATGCACATGTAAACAGTACCTACTTGCAACAAACGACTGACTATCAGACCCCCATAACCCAGTGACTGGGTAATGCGATACCCCGTGGTAAGATTGTTGTCAGATTTTCGGGCTTCTGACGACTCGTAACGACTGTCAAAGATCCACAAATGACAGCCGAGATCAATGCCTTATCGTGTTTGCGAGACGGAGAAATTTTGGTATATATAAATGGTCACCCATCCTGCCTGGATGGGTGACTATACGCGGCAAGCGTAGCTTAACCTGATCGATTGATCCGTGCGGCTGATTACTTAGCCACAAGCCCCTCAAAATCAAAATCATCGCTCTTCTCCAAAGTGTTAAACCTTAACAATTACCTTACTTTCACAGCTAACAATTAACAATTTAGCTCAAGCACACGCCAACCAAAACTCGTGTTATTCTCTCGGCTATGGAAAACAGGTGCTAAGTAATTAAATTGTGAAGTAATCCGTTCCGTATAATTACATTTTGGATGGTGGTTAAGCGGTTGAGTGCCGTTTGGAACGCGACCTGACTAGAGAACAGTGTCGAATGTGTGACCGCAGAGTTGATCCAGATGGCAACGAGTGCGACGACTAATCTAAATTGTGTTTAGTTGATAGTATATTGGATGCTGTCATGGAGTAATACAACTGTTGGGTAACGGAATAGTTTTGTCGCTTTTAAAAGAAGTTTTGTCTCTAGAACGCTTTTTTAATTTAATTTTCCTTTTTCTGCTGTTTATTGTGTGCCTTTTACTCTCTGCATAATAAATGTATTTTCTTTTTTAGAATAACTTTTAGCAGTCGAGTGGAAGCCCTCCTTGAATAGATCGTGCTAATAATCAAAGTACCTAGTTTGATTTTTAAACGAAGACAGAAAAACGGTGCATTAATGTTTTTCTTAAATCAATTTATTCGTATTTTGTTCTTCAAGAATAAATTGACGTTCTTATCCTTGAGGGCGTTTGAATCTTAAATAATATTAAGACAAGTCTTATTGTAAGGAATTTTTGGTTAACTTACAATAAAAAAGCCGATGATAATTATATGAATAGATTATTTACTAACAGATTTACCAATTAAAATTTTTATTTACGTAAAGTTGTTATCGAATATAAAGAAACAAATATTGATTGATTGTTGCCATACTCCCGAAATGCTCCCGTCACTTTGAAGATTAAACACCAAATGAAATGTTTCTAAAATACAAGCTTTTAACCCTAGGTTTCGTCTGCGTGGAGGTTGGAAATTATCCCGCGGAAGTTTACTACCGGGATAAAAAGTACGTAGTAAGTTATGTGTTAATCCAGGTTATAAACTGTATGTGCACCAAATTGTATCCAATGTGTGCAGTATTGTATTGTATTTTGCATGTGATAACTCATGTGCGTATTTACTACGTCTGAGTCTACGCTGTTTTTGCGTATTTGATAATATTACTAACATTAATCGTTAGTGAAAGCTTGTATTCGGTCATCGTTTACACATTGTACTAGACATTGCAATGTATTAGCTGTAACCTTTCTTAAAATGAATAACGTAAAATAAATAAAGTTCTTTTTGCGTGAAAGTGTAACAAACATCCACTCAACCTCACAAACTTTCATATATATATAACTAGCTTTTGCCCGCGGCTTCGCTCGCGTCAAATTCGGGGTAACACGGTTCCCCTTTCCTGATTTAGAACACAGAAGAGATCTTGAAACAGAATGTTATTTTAATACGCTACTGTGTACGATATTACATGTCTTTCCATTTGGGGATAAAATGTAAAGATTCTGGGCATTGGACACACGCGCACACATGCTACGTACAATTGTCCATGGGATAAGCACGGCTTTTCTAAGTTCACCCGGTCACCTAAAAAAAAGAAGAAAAAAGTAGCCTATGTAAAAAATCACGTCAATTCGTTGCTCCGTTTTGCCGTGAAAGACGGACAAACAAACACACACACTTTCCCATTTATAATATCAGTATGGATAAGTTGGATTTTGTATGTAACACGTTTGAAGATTTTGCATGCTTCCGATAATATTTCGAAACAAAAAGTGTTGTGTAATGCGATCCGTGTAATTATAACGTCGATTATCCTGCGGTTGTCGGTTCCGCGGTTGGCTGTCCATTAATATGGACGGACGGACGCCGCTCGAGTACGCCGAGAACACGTTGACTCTGACCGCTCGCTCGTGCGAATCGTCGACGGATGCTTTTGTTACCACATTAGAGAACAAGTCAGGAACTAGACACAAAATGTAACTCTTCTTATGCTTATAACCTTTGTTATTTAAAGACTTTCCTGGTTTGAAGAATAATGAAAATTTTAGAGGTGATGTTATCCATTTTACTAATCTTTTTATTAAATTACTAGCTTCTGCCCGCGACTTCGTCTGCGTTAAATTTCTTTTTACCCCGACCCTTCCCGTCGCGTCGAATCGCCTACCCGTGCGATTTTCCCCGTTTTTGTAACATTTCTCATTACTGCTCCGCTCCTCTTGGTTGTAGCGAAACGTTTATAGCCTTTCTCGATAAATAGGCTACCCAACACAAAAATAATTTTTCAATTCGGACCAGTAGTTCCTGAGATTAGCGCGTTCAATCAAACAAACAAACTCTTCAGCTTTATAATATTAATATAGATGAATTAAATAGGCAGCATCTCCAGTGCATTTTGTGTAAGAAGAAGTTGTGAAAAAAACTAAAAAGTATGCTTACATGGTTTGGTCATGTTTAGAGGATGACGGACGGCTTACGAAAGGAAAGGAATTGTACAAGGCAGATGTGGAAAAACCGGGAGGGGACGCTCTAGGAAGACATGTAGTGACTTTATTGGTGATGTTCTTCATAAAGGTCAGGCGTGTAATACTAGCAGCTGGCGTGCGCGTTTGAGCAGATGTATGTACCTAAATGAGGCAAACGGAGTAAGTATGTAAGGATCGTAGCAGGAGGCGTTCCGTAGTTTCGACCTATTCCCGTGGGAATCTATTGCGTCACATATTCGAAAAACTTGTCTGCTAAACTATAATAATAATAATAAATAAATAAATATCTTAGGACAACCAACACAACGTCATCTGATCCCAAACTAGGCAGAGCCTGTACAATGATAACCAGACAACTGATAAACATACTTATATATTTCTAAATACATACATATTATAGATAAATTACACCCAGACACAGAACAAATGATTGTGCTCATCACACAAAGATTTGTCCTGGGTGGGAATCGAACCCACGACCTCAGTCTTAGCAGTCAGGGTTACTAACCACTACACTAACAGGCCAGTCAACCTACGTAAATAACGTAATGAATGTTGTTGAATTGTCTAAACGTAAGCCATTTCTGTTGTTAGTGTACTACGCAATCACCCCACTGGTATTTAACTGCATCTAGATATACTAAAAGCCGACTCCAGTATAGTAAGGAATGGCTTGGTAGATAAATATTCGACAAAAATTCTTAAAAGAACTTAATATTGTCAATCTCGTTTGCGATGTACGACGTCATGTAAAAAATAATAAAAAAACCGGCCAAGTGCGAGTCGGACTCGCGCACCGAGGGTTCCGTACAAACCTGTAGGTATTCACGGTTTATGCATAAGGCTTGTGTTTATGAAATTAAATCCTATTTTTTTAAATTTTTATATTTTAGTTGATTGAATGAAAGGTAAATTGCGGTTTACGATTTATGACGTATAAAAAAAAAAACTACTTACTAGATCTTGTTCAAACCAATTTTCGTTGGAAGTTTATATAGCAATGTACATCATATATTTTTTTTAGTTTTATCATTCTCTTATTTTAGAAGTTACAGGGGGGGGGGGACACATATTTTACCTCTTTGGGAGTGTCTCTCGCGCAAACTAGACAGTTTAGAAAAAAATGATATTAGAAACCTCAATATCATTTTTAAAGACCTATCCATAGATATCCCACACGTATGGGTACGATGAAAAAATTTTTTTTGAGTTTCAGTTCTATGTATGGGGAACCCCAAAATTTATTGTTTTTTTTCTATTTTTGTGTGAAAATCTTAATGCGGTTTACAGAATACATCTACTTACCAAGTTTCAACAACATAGCTCTTATAGTTTCGGAAAAAAATGGCTGTGACATACACGGACAGACAGACAGACAGACAGACAGACAGACAGACATGACGAATCTATAAGGGTTCCGTTTTTTGCCATTTGGCAACGGAACCCTAAAAAGACGTGTGGCACTCGGGGACTGCCGCGGTAAAGCTATTGCATAGCATTTTGTATCAACTTATGCAATTATAATTATTTATTTATTTTATTTATGCAGTATTTCTTTTTCTTTGATATTAAAAAAAAACGTACACTAAGGAAAACTTATTTTTGGTGGTAAAATTTGGAACTAAAGCATAAAGGTTAGTACATATGATTGCCACCGCAAAATTTGATAAGTAAACTTTAGTACCTAGTTTTGCCACCGCACAAAAGGACTAGTACTCCATGCCCATAATACTGTATGGCCTGGTTTGTTACCTAGTAACCGATGACAAATAACAAGACGATAAATATTTTGGGTTTTTACCTAGCAACCGATGACAAATAATACAAACACTTTATACACCAAGTACAGCTATTCACTGTTGTACATAAATACCTATACACCTATATACTTTCTCATAAACAGCTGCTTATGTATTCGTCCGATTTCGAAGCAGCTCGTCTCGATTCGTGCGAGCTTCGTAGAGTCGTACAATACGGCTAGTTGCACGCACACAAACACCGTGTCGAAGACTGCCGAAAAGAAACGACGTTAGACAATGCACGGCCTTCAAGCCACACCTCCGTGCCCGTCGGAGTGGGGAGCGTGAGGTTTTTTTTCGTTACGGAATTTCTGGATTCGGTCCCCGCGCTCAAAGCCCTCGATAGAAGCTATGCAATAGCTTAAAACTTAAAATATTGATGATTTCAGTCTACTAGAGATCCTTCTAAAATAATAAAAATATAAACAACAGAATTGTTTCGTAGTGAAATCCACAGGAGGGGAAAGACAAAACATCCGTGAAATCCATCTCATACCAAAGTTCAGGGGAGAATTTATTGTCCGCTGATTTATCTGCACTGATACCGCCCCAGATCTCAAAGCAGCTCAAGTCGAAATGTTTGGGAACAAAATAATCGCCAAGACGTGGGCTATCGATTTTATAAAAGGAGAGAGACTAGTGCAGCTGCGGTAATTTGTCGAATAGAATAAAAGAAAATACTCATTATTGTGTACACCATACGAATTACAGACAGAAAATAAGTCCTTTAGTCGTCTTCTTTCTTCTTGGGTATTGACCCATGGAAAGAAATGAGGTGGTGCTATGCTTTACATCCGACAACAAACGAAACTCTTCTAATCTGTTTGATATACTTGTTACCAATTAGTTGGATTATTTTATAAAGAAATTTGTCACGTTTGTCCTCAGTTTATTATACACTATATCAGCGGCTTTGCTGGCACGTTTTAGACGATACAACCCGTTGACAGACAGATGGAGTAGACCAAGTAATTGGATCGTATTGGTGTTCTAGTGATTGTATAAAACCCTGAAATTTATGAACGTTATTTTCACATGTACACTTGCGCTATTATACCTTTTTTCGTAAGTAATGAACCGTAATGCTATGCACAGTCGGCCACATACCACTGTGCCAAATGTTGAAATAACTGGCAGGTAGATAGGTAGATACGGTGACATTTTAGTCATCTTACAAAGGTTGTTCACTGGTTCTCTATTGTGTGACCTAACTTTTTTATCCATAATCTAAAGTGACATATTTTTTTTTTAGTCATAATCATCATTTGTCCGAATGATAACTTGCCCGAACTAAATGTCACATAATATCACATATCATAAAATTGAAATCCCTAAATACAAAATACCCTAAATCTGTTTGTCATAAATATTACAATATGTCTTTTGTATAGTATTGACTATACAAAAGACATAATATTGTTTTCAATAAAATTTATAAGACCTAAATTCAAATTAGTTTATGTTTATTTATCCTAATTATATTTTTAAAAAACTTTTTAACAAAAAATTAAACCGCCGAAAAACTGAAAAGCATAAAATAATAAACCTTAAAATCATGAGTCGGCGCTTTGAGTGATCCTTGTTCATTGATTTTTAAGCGCCGACTCAGAATTTTAAGGTTTATTATTTTATGCTTTTCAGTTTTTCGGCGGTTTCATTTTTTGTTAAAAAGTTTTTATTTTATGATTTTTTGTGACTTTAATGTACTAATAATACTTGGCAAGGTATACCCTATCCAACAATAAAAGAATTATCAAAATCGGACTACTCTGTACAAAGTTATGCGTGTTTATACGTTACAATCAGTGAGTGAACAATCAATCATCCCCTGTTTTCCAACCCTTAGGGTTCGATTTTGTTTTCCAAATTTATATGGAACCACCTTGGGAGTATACTCTTTCCAATAGAAGAAGAATTGTCACAATCGGACCACTATGTAAAAAGTTATGTGTGGTCATACATAAAAATAAAAAATATACGCGTCGAATTGAGAACCACCTCCGTTTTTTTTCGTCGGTTGAAAACGAAGTAGTACAAAGTTCATTAAGAACTTCATTATTTTACCAAATCCAACTGATACAATACATAAAATATAGTAAAGATGCAAAAGCAATGTAGCATTTGTCAAGGCCTGGCATGGCGCTACATATATTATCATATCACTTAGTAAATTACCAGTTGATTTTAAACATGTGGTTTTATTTCCGTCTAGGAATCACGCAAACAAGCATACACCATGTATGCAAGCAGGCATGCAGCATGCATGCAAGCAAGCAGCATGCAATCGAGCATGCAAGCAAGCATGTAGCATTGAAGCAAGCATGCATGCAAGCAGACAAGTAGCATGCAGCAGGCATGGTTTCTGTCACGGCTTCAGCGCTGCGGGGCTCCGGCGGACCCACGCGAGCTTATCGTCGCAGACGGTCTAACGATCACCACCGCAGCTTCGTCCGCAGCCTCAGCTGCGGCGGCGGCCGTTACAACCACCTACTCCTCAGCTCGCAGGCCACGTCGCCCCTCAACGCTTACGCGATTCTAAATTACACTCTGGGGGTAGGGCATACAAGACTACGTGGAGTCGGATTTACAGCGATTCGTTTCTGTCACTAAAACCTAACTTGTAGCAATTTTTTTTACTACTAACAATTTTATTATAAATGAATATTAGGAATTATACACTTCATATAATACAATTGTTAGCGCCATCTATTTTTATTTTGTTAAACTATTACGCAAGATGTCAAGCTAGTCTTTTCCCTGCCAATTATATCGTGCACCTCGTAAATTTCTCCTTGACGAGTGTCACCCTCTTTATGGCTCGCTCGAGAAAGACATTATAAGATTCCAATATGGATTCCGCTGTGATCGCAACTCCGCTGTACTTTTTTATCGCAGAACGATATAATTTGAATATTATAAGTTCCTAGCAGTTCCGCTGTTTCTATAGTGGTGTATTTGTGGCTTCGACGGTTGAACTGAAGTGCTGTGTTGTGCCTCTGGACTTTGCCGACACGTGGTGAGCCGAACTGTGAGGACTCCGGAGCTCCTAGATTCTGCTGGTAGATCGAGCGGCTTCACGAGGAGGTAGGTGCACGATTCCCTCACCTCTGGCCCTAGGCGGGACACTTGCGTTCATCAGTTTTTACGGTCCGCGTCGAAGGTACCTAATTCGCCTTCCGTTGGAGCCCCACCATTAATGTGGTCCTTCGAACCGTATTGATACAGTTTCCGCCCCTTTTAGGTCACCTAATACGAGATTTAGTGTTAAAACCCGCCGTTTTTAGGTTTTCGTTAGCCTAGAAAACGGAACCTCCGCCATTACGCTCGCTGCGTACCGCGAAGGTATTTATTTCATTTTGTTACCGCTTAACACTAAATACTTATTTTCCCGCTGTCATACTAATATTTCAACTTATTATTCGCTGTAATATTCATATTCTCAGTGGTATTCGCGAAATAAGGTTCCATTTCGATAATTGGACTGCGTTATGTAATAACGAATTAAGCGACGAAATCGAAAAAAAAGAGTTATGAATGTAGATCGACTATAGGTATGATAAACTATGTATTCAGCTATTTTTGTGTTCAGAAATCACTCTTACGGCCTTATAATAAGGGGTTGAATCAAGCGACATTTCGAACTTTGCTAGAATTTGTGCACACATTCGTTTTGTATTAAAGAATTATGCGTCAAAGTTACAGTTACAAACAGTTTTCAAATTGCATAAACGAATTAAACACGTCCACGATGAAGATAATTCAGTTTTGCCTTTTGATTTAACCGTTTTTAAACCGCAGCATCGAATTAACCACCTAAAATGGTATTTAATTCGTTAATGCGTATCACCACACGTGCAATTTTTCATCCGTTCATGAATGAAGCGCCACCTTCTGGCGGGTTTTTGCAGTACTTACTAGAAGAAAATGACAACCTAGAAAAAATCACCCTACGGTTTATGGTCCCTGGGCATAGCTTCTTAGAAAATTATAGGGAGTTTAGTGATATCGAATCAGCGTTAAAAACCCATACTCGGCTTTACACTCCACAAGATTACATGGATGTGATGACCAGTTGTCATAAGAGAAACAAGTTAATAGCTAATAAAATGGAAAGTTTAGACTTTGTCGGAGTTTCTAAAATGCTGAAAACAATAGTGAATAGACAAAAAGATATAGAAGGAAATCCTATAAGCTGGTTGAAAACTAAAGAAATAAACATTTTTAAGGAAGACCTGGTCGGATATTTCTTTCAACCTGTCATGGTGGTCAAACCCACGAAGGAGATCATAATAAAAGACCAAAAAGAGGGGCAATAAATAACCCATTGACATTATCAAGGCATTATGAGCAACTTTGGCCACAAGGAAAACCTATTTCTCAACCGAAGCTAGATGATATTAGGTCTTTACCTATGAAATTGCCGTTCTGCAGTACTGGCCATTACAAATCAAAATAATTTTTGTTTGTCTAAGAATTCTAATTTCAAATTAATTTTATTTTAAAACCATGGAATTCTTTTTACAAAGGTAGGTAATTTGTTTATTGATTAGTGTTACATTTTCATCGCATTTCAATCTTTTTCGTCATCATGGATACGTTAAAAATTCGAGTAATTATGGAATATGAGTACCGTCGTGGACTCGTGGCAGCAACGCGGCACAAGCGGCACATCAACGACGTTTACGGAGCTAACACTACACCAACCAACGCACCACCTATTATTGGTTTGCTCGCTTCCTTTCTGGAAATTTCGAGCTGAAAAATGAACCTCGCGGTCGTCCGAAGACTTTGGTCGACAATGACGAATTAAAGGCGATTGTGCAAGCTGATGATACACAATCTACGGCTGAATTAGCAGCAGCTTTCGACGTTAGCGTCAAAACAATATTGGGCCATTTGCGTCAAATTGGCAAGGTAAAAAAGCTTGACAAATGGGTGCCCCACGAACTCAATGATCGCCAGCGCGAAGTAAGCGTCGAGACGTGCCTTGCACTGCTCAACAGACACACAAATGAAGGAATTTTGAACCGTATTGTTACCTGCGATGAAAAATGGATTCTGTTTGATAACCGCAAGTGCTTAGCAAATTGGTTGGATCCTGGTTCAGCACCTAAACAATGCCCTAAACGAAAACTTACCCCTAGAAAAGTGATGGTCACTGTTTGGTGGTCTAGCGCCGGTGTGATTCATCACAGCTTCTTACCAAACGGGGTGAGCATTACTGCAGATGTGTACTGTGAAGAACTGAACTCAATGATGGAGAAGCTGGCACATCTCCAACCAGCATTGGTCAATCGCTCGTCTCCGCTGCTCCTGCACGACAACGCACGACCTCATACTGCACAGCAGACCGTCTCCAAGTTGCAAGAACTGGGGTTGGAAGCTCTCCGTCATCCGCCCTACTCACCAGACCTTGCGCCTACAGACTACTACTTTTTCCAGAGTTTGGATAACTTCTTGGCGGGAAAAAAATTCAATACCCGAGAGGCAGTACAAAATGCCTTTGAAGAATTTGTTGCCTCCCGTCCAGCTGATTTTTTTAAGAAGGGCATCAATAAACTGCCACTGCGTTGGCAAAGATGCATTGATTGCATGTGTGATTATTTCGATTAGTACAAATAAAAAATACATGACAAAAATTGGTTTAATTTTTTTCATACAAAACGGCATTTTCATAGGTAAAGACCTTTTATAAAATCCCTCCTTCATCTCATACCATCTGATGCGAGAAAATATTACGAAAATTTAACTGGATCTCGTGATTTAGAAGATGATGTTGAAGGTTTGAGGTGAGATGAAGGTTTTGATCACTGACCTCTATCTAATACGCTGGACTGGCTACCGCTATCAATTTATTGTGCCTATTTGAAAATCGCCATTTTGGCGCTGACGGCAGCAGTGAGGGGGAATGGAACTAATACTAGTGATGTACAACAAATGGTTTGTTATCGATAAAAACTTCTCTGATATCGACTACAATGATAGAAATATTACCAACGCTATTTTTGTTACTATTTTCTATAAATTAATTTGTTTAGATAATTATTAACATGTAACATTCGTGTTGTCTTCTAAACGTAATGTTTTTAAAACGTGGAATACGTTTTATAACATAAAATACGTTAGGATTTACTAAAATCATAGATAATTAATTTAAAACAAGTAATATAGGCATATATTTTGTTACTAAAACACAAATAAAAAGACATGTCTGCACTAGTTGAGTACCTAACTAAACCAATGAACTATAGATAGTCGTAATAAACAGATATTTTACATATAAAACATAACTTGAAATAGCAGTATATAGTACTGTTTATGGACTGTAATTCATAATAAGTTGACCCCTTCCTTGTTCTCCTTAGGGCAGATTTTAGCAACGTCAGATATCTTTTATCCTGGGAATTAAATCGACGTTTGACAGTTTCAGTACGAATGAACTGTCAAAAATTCAAAATGTATTCTCTGGATATGACTTATTCTAGGTATAAAAGTTTGGTGAAATTCGCCCTTTAACGGATAAAAGTTAACTATCGGATCAATAAATAATAAAATTCTGTAAAATAGTAAATTAAGTACCTCTAATTGTCTTATCGTGCACTCTTTAAAGGAAGGGATTATCTTTTACTAGTCAGATACCGTATGTCGCCATGTGGTACGAGACACAATAAATTTTTATTAGGTCTGTAATTACGGTAATTAACTTGTAACAACTTAATTACCGCAGGGGAGGGGGACAGGGAAATAAAAAAGCATTCTGAAATCACATATTTTATTAAATTAAAACTTACTGTCGAGCCCATATTATTTGCCGAGTCAAAAAATGTCTAACCTTCTCTCCAGTTATTAATAAAGAATATTTTTTTGACACTAATAAGATTGCAAATTGCCGTTGTTTGTTGTATTTGAGCTAAGCGTCTCTGCGAAATAAAAAGTTTTCCAATGCATTGTTTGGAAGTCTCATTAATATTAGAGTCGGGTATTGCCCAAAATATATGTAAAAATTCACCTAACTCGGTTTGTAACGAGGATGGATGTTTAATTAAAACTTACTGTCGAGCCCATATTATTTGCCGAGTCAAAAAATGTCTAACCTTCTCTCCAGTTATTAATAAAGAATATTTTTTTGTTTCTGCGAACAAACGGATGTTTACATATTTAGTTATTATTTCTTTTAAAAGAATATTTAAATGACTGTGAAAATTGTCTGAGACATAACTATCTCTAAAATGATCTTCTAGCTCAGGAAACAGTTCATTTGTTTTTGTTAAGAGGTTCCTTATTACCTTTGCAGTGAGTACTGCAGGAAAATTCAACTCTATAGGTGTTAAACCACCTCTCTGCTTTTGGATAATAAGTGCTACCCCATTTCTCCTATTTGACACTGCATCTAGTGGTACAGCTTCACAGGCCATTAAACATTCATCACATTTAATTTTTTTTCGAATCGATCGAATTACAAAACCTGCAATATAGCCAATGCATTGTTTGGAAGTCTCATTAATATTAGAGTCGGGTATAGCCCAAAATATATGTAAAAATTCACCTAACTCGGTTTGTAACGAGGATGGATCATCGTCGTCAAGGCGGTATTTCTTCGTAGTACGCATATTTTCAGCATTCGTAAAATCATCAACATTAAATTTATTTATTTTAGCACGCTTTGCACTAGAATTAGTTAATATGGATACATTATTGTCCTGAACGTTGCCGGTAGAAGTTTTTATTTCGTGATGGATTAATAACTGTTTATATGCATTGACAAATTGTGCAGCTGTTGGGTTTGGGCACCAACCCCCACGGCTACGAATGGCACAAAAAAACAATTCTAGATGATCCTGGCTCATCTTATATGTCAGAAGATACTTTAATTCAGGTCTGTCTGACTTCACATAAATATCAAATATATTCATAACAGAAATTACTGCGTTGTAGAATCCTATAAAACCCGCCTTACGGCGTGATTTTACTGCCAAAGTATTATCCATCAGTTTGATTTGACTCAGATACCTAATTTCGTCAAGAACTTTTGTCCTCCACCTGTTTTCATTATTTACTCGTAAAGGACTTTTAAATCCTCGACCCCAAGGATTCCGTACATTTAGAAAATCAAAGATTCTATCCACAGCTCTTATGAACCTTACCGTAGCTGCGGAACCACTATACTCAGGGAGATTTAAAATTTTATCACAAAACTCAATCGCGTCTGCTACACTGCTACTGAGAGTTTGAGCCGCAAGGTAAACTTTCATAATCATTTTTTTATAATTTATATGCAAGTTTTTCAATTTGTTTCCTAATCTTAGGCCTTCAGTTTCTTGCAATTTTGCCAAATTCTCGACATATACCCATTTAATTAAATCACCTCTGTCATCTTTTAAAACTTTTAGATCACCCAAACAATTTCTTATATTTTTTAACATATGACAGGGGTCAAAAATAACATGCACTTTGTGTTCTTTATCTATGGGATGACAGAAATATGGTTTTGCTGCTGTTCCTATTTGAAGCTCTGCCCCTAATTTAGCTACTGCAGAAAAATGTTCGGGTGGTCCATCTAAAGTTAAGGAGCATATCTCCACAGATACGTCATGCAACCGAATTAAAGCCTGTTTAATTAGAGCACTTTTGGTTTCTGAAGTCAAACTATTAATAAAAAAATAGGCTATGGGCAATTTCCAATAACTATTTAAAGGCACGACCATAAATACCAACGCATCTTTACATTCAGGTAAATCGTTACTCTCAGAATCTATACCCAAATCGATTTGGCCACGAGTCACTCCATCACGACTGCGAGTGCAACTTTTTTTTAAGCTCATTTCGTCAATTATTAATGCACATATAAGTTTTTCCCCTTTTTGTTTTGCTAGTTCACTTTTAAGTCGCAAAGCATTGAAACTTTCAACAGAGAAACCTGGATTGGCATCAATTGAACTATACCATGAGCGTATAACACGAGGATGCGGCAAGGCCAAATTAAATTTACTACGCACATATGCATATGCCTTTGGCGAGTAAAAATGTAGAGTAATGGCAAATGATCTTAATTCTGGAGCATACTTAGCATGTTTTAAATATTTGGTCATTCTTTTAAAAAGTTGTGGTTTAAAATTGTCGTACTGATTTAACATATATAAACAATCATCACATACCAGTTTTCTTTTTTTTAAATCAGCAATTACAGATCTTAAAGTAGACACGGTAATTTTCATACGTTTCACATTTTGAGACAATACTTTAATTCGGGCTTGTGACATTTTCAAGGCTCTTTTGACCCTTTCCAATTTAATTTTGGAAGATTTTGGGGTGTTCTCGTAGCGGTGATCTAATTTTACACTAGAACAGATTTCCGCTAAAGTTCTAGATATCTTTGGTGTACTACAGTTGTTGTGTTACAGTTCCAAGCACAAGTTACTTGTGCTTGGAACTGTAACAAGAAATTATATTTCATTACTTATATTATTCAAAGAAGGATGATTAGATAGTGAAAATATCATTGAAAATAATTTGGAAAGGTATGTCATCATCATCATTTCAGCCGAAAGACGTCCACTGTTTGACATAGGCCTCCCCCAAGCGTCGCCACATCGGATTCTAGTGACTCTCATCAGGTCATCGGTCCACCTTTACGTTTTCCGATACGCAAAGAACATGCGATATGAACGCGTATATTTAAAAAAAAAATTACACAAGGGCACAAAATTAAACATTGTTTAGTATTAGTATTTAACCACTGTTAGTCGCCAACTTAGTACATCAGTAAACCATGTTCAGTATTTTAGATAATTTTTTTTTACATAACTACCTGCATGGGCTTCACATGGCAATATTTCTTTTGGATTAACTTCAATATATTTGCAATCATAATTTGTTAACCCGACTTGCACAGGTACTAAAGGTAAATTAAATTTATCCAAGTTCATTTCAATATCACTCTGGCATTGGTATCTCGTTGGTTGGTCAGCGTCTTTAAGCATCTCAGTTTGTACCAAGGACAAATTAGTTTCTGAGAAAAACAAAAGTTTTATTTTATTAAGATAATCAATAATATTTCTTGGATACCGACAAAGTATTTACTTAGATACTATGAATGTACACTCACCAAGAAATATTGTGGGGATACTGCATTTTTTCAATGTAGTCCGTGACTGATGTTTTATGAAACATCCATCCGTGAAGTGTTTAGAACAAAGATAATGATACATGGTTGGAGTCCAATTGACAACCTTCATATTTTTTAACCAAAGTTTGAGAGTGTAATCGGAGGGGAACCTGTAATTAAAAGAAACATTATAGTAGGTATGGGTAAAAAATTAAAATAATATAGTATATCTATAATTATATAGAACACTTAATGAGAATTATGAATCATAGGTGTTAAATTATTTGTTATTGACTCTAATAATAATAAACCTTAAAGTGTTTTGCTAATATTACAGATCATAATAATGTGCGTATTATTATTTTAACAAAGATGATAAACATTATTGTTAAGCATGTTTTTTTTTTACATCTTAATATAATATTACGAAAGTATCGATATGAATTTTGACATCCCTAACAAAAGTTATTGGTTAAGTAAAAATGTTCGTAAAATCCCGTAAACTCGAACAGAAGCAGTGTATTTTTACAATAATAAACGTAAACGTTTATTATTGTAAAAATACACTGCTTTAAGCGGTTTTCTAATAAGTATTTATGATTTAGATACACTTACTTGTGAAAAGTGACACCACTGCCTTTTTCGTATCGTGTTTTACAATATACGCACGATTTCATGTTGGATGAACAATACAAGCTATGTTATAATCACTGTCATTATTATAACACTTTAATCTAAATCACAATCACAGTAAATACTTTAGAAAACTTTTTATTTCGCAGAGACGCTTAGCTCAAATACAACAAACAACGGCCATTTGCAATCTTATTAGTTCTTAGAACTCTCACTGGGGGCGCTTTGAATCGGCACAGCAAATAGTTGTCATTTTGTATGGGATAGCCAGTCCAGCGTATTAGATAGAGGTCAGTGGTTTTGATAGATCCATTGATTTTGAAGTAGAAGATGAAGAATAAAAAATAATATGGTACAGTGTATACCTAGGTAATTAATAAAAGAAAAAAAAGGAATAAAAGTATTAGTAAGATGTAAAAGTGTTACAACATTTGTTTTGTTTAAGTAAATTTTATTAAAATAACTGGATTTAATCTTATGTTCCAATTTATTTCACCCGAAAAAAATCGCAATAAAGTATCAAACGACAATAATGCCGTATAGTACGTTATTGATAAATAAAATGGTCTGAATATGGCTTAAAACACATTAACAAATTAAGCGGAAAAATGGCTATAACTACAAAACTGTATAGTTTAGCCTTATATTTTTTTAACTAATGTGAACTTATACATATTTTATATGTTCAGAATAAAAATTATACTCTTGGCATATTAAATGTATGCACAGCGACCATTTTAAGTTTGAAATTTTTGAAGCTCATTTTCTCAGGATTTGTTAAATGGCGCTTAATCGGTTCTTACATAACGCAGTCCAATTTTCGCTGAGATTTGGTAGATACCTACCATAACTGACGCGGCGTACAAGTCGGTACGTGTCGTCGAGCCGCGCTCGGCGCTCGCCACGCACGATTCTCGCTAGGTACGCTAGGTAGTGTAGCGAGACGGTTAAAGAAAAACACCATATTCACACCACTTTTATAATTTCAACGAAAAATGAAGTAAAAAAAAAATACAGCAGTAATATAAAAAATATAAAAAACAAGTATATGGTTGACTGCAGATGTGGCTATAAATATATTTGGTTTTGTTTTAAAAGAGGAATGAGTCAAACTAGATGGTTAATTAGATTTAACGGTAATTATCTTCGCGCACGACCTATCCCCAATACGATTGCAATCGATTAAAAAAACAGGCCTATGCACGTCGATTTATAGGTTTCTTTTTTATAACGAACACCTAGTTGAATCGTGAAATGCACGTTACATCAGGATGCGTAAAAAAATAGAAAATTATCTAGATAATCTATTACAGGAAAATAAGAAAAAAATAGGTGAGTTAAAAGGTTCCTTATAACCAGCCGGGCGAAACAATCCAGAAGGACAGTCGGTGCTGCGTGCAGCGACGACAGCAAGCAGGACAGTCGGTGCCGCGTGCAGCGACGGCAGCAAGCAACCGTCTATGTGGGCGTCGGGCTCTGCGTCGGTGGCAAACGTCCGCAACACGCCGCTGACCTCAGTTTAATCCGACGGCTGATAGCCCGTCGGGGGGGAAAAACCGAAATTCGGCTTGTATGGTCGTCGTCAGTTAAAAGGAAGAGTTGCACAAAGAACTTTATCAATATGAACAATTTTAAAAGTAGCACCAGATAGGACACACGTAGGTTTAGAAATATAATTATAGAGTTAAAATTGTTAATTTAAACTTGGGAGTACCGAAAATAAGAATATTGATGTGAAACGCTCAGCTCCCATCTGCAGTCTGTCAGTTGACAAGCAAACATTTTTGGCGTAAGATTTTACAGGATCGAAATTTGAAATAGAACAAAAAAATATAAAGGCCAGTGTTTCTGAAAAAAAGGTTGATTTAGAAACCAAAAAGTTTTGTCCGCAGCGACAAATTACTGCTGTATTATTTTTTTACTTCATTTTTCGTTGAAATTAGCTGCAGCGTAAATTCGCTGCGGACAAAACTTTTTGGTTTCTAAATCAACCTTTTTTTCAGAAACACTGGCCTTTATATTTTTTTGTTCTATTTCAAATTTCGATCCTGTAAAATCTTACGCCAAAAATTTTTGCTTGTCAACTGGCAGACTGCAGATGGGAGCTGAGCGTTTCACATCAATATTCTTATTTTCGGAACTCCCAAGTTTAAATTAACAATTTTAACTCTATAATTATATTTCTAAACCTACGTGTGTCCTATCTGGTGCTACTTTTAAAATTGTTCATATTGATAAAGTTCTTTGTGCAACTCTTCCTTTTAACTGACGACGACCATACAAGCCGAATTTCGGTTTTTCCCCCCCGACGGGCTATCAGCCGTCGGATTAAACTGAGGTCAGCGGCGTGTTGCGGACGATTGCCACCGACGCAGAGCCCGACGCCCACATAGACGGTTGCTTGCTGCCGTCGCTGCACGCGGCACCGACTGTCCTGCTTGCTGCCGTCGCTGCACGCAGCACCGACTGTCCTTCTGGATTGTTTCGCCCGGCTGGTTATAAGGAACCTTTTAACTCACCTATTTTTTCCTATTTTCCTGTAATAGATTATCTAGATAATTTTCTATTTTTTACGCATCCCGATGTAACGTGCATTTCACGATTCAACTAGGTGTTCGTTATAAAAAAGAAACCTATAAATCGACGTGCATAGGCCTGTTTTTTTAATCGATTGCAATCGTATTGGGAATAGGTCGTGCGCGAAGATAATTTCCGTTAAATCTAATTAACCATCTAGTTTAACTCTTTCCTCTTTTTAAACAAAACCAAATATTTTTATAGCCACATCTGCAGTCAACCATATACTTGTTTTTTATATTTTTTATATTACTGCTGTATTATTTTTTTACTTCATTTTTTCGTTGAAATTATAAAAGTGGTGTGAATATGGTGTTTTTCTTTAACCAACAGCAGCGTAAATTCGCTGCGGACAAAACTTTTTGGTTTCTAAATCAACCTTTTTTTCAGAAACACTGGCCTTTATATTTTTTTGTTCTATTTCAAATTTCGATCCTGTAAAATTGTTTGTTGTAGCGAGACGGTTAAAGAAAAACACCATATTCACACCACTTTTATAATTTCAACGAAAAATGAAGTAAAAAAAATACAGCAGTAATATAAAAAATATAAAAAACAAGTATATGGTTGACTGCAGATGTGGCTATAAAAATATTTGGTTTTGTTTAAAAAGTACTAGTACCCACTTGTGGTTACTTTTATATTATTCGCAAATTCACAAATAAATTATTTTGTATACTTTTTAATTTAAAAGTCTCATTTCATAATGAAGAAAGCTATTTAGTCTGATAGTACGGAGTTTTCGTTGTTGGCGTTGGAAGCCAAACGGAATGCTTTATTCGAGTGTTTACAGTCTGCCTACGATTTATCTAAAGACATAGGCACGGGAGATGATGCAAAAGAGGCTTTTCTGGACGCTAGCTCAAACATTGACGCTATTCGTTCCGAATTTCATAAAGTTATGGATCAGTATAATAACTGTCTACTGAATGCTGATCCCACCGCGCGCGCTGATTACAAGGCGCTGGTTTCGTTTGAACAGTTATATAGTCGCTTAAAACGTTTGGTTGCTTCCAATACCAATGCAGACGTCGTTCCGTCCATCTTAGAGAAAAAATCTTCTATCATTAAGTTACCGCCGATTGAATTAATGAGTTTTAACGATGACATTCGTTCATGGCCATTGTTTTACTCAAATTATAAATCCGCTGTTCATGATAATCCATCTCTCTCAGATCATCAAAAATTACATTATTTACAGGGCAAATTGACCGGTAGTGGCATGCGCCGGCATTGTACCTACCGCTGAGAATTACGAACTCATTTTCAATACGCTAGTGAATAGGTATGAAGACAAACGCACACTAGCGGCCACTTATTTAAAACAGATCATAGATTTTAAACCGTTAACTTCCGTTACTTCCGATAATTTGGACATTTTTAATGATAAGTTTGTTAACGCCGTCCGTGCCTTACAACATTTAAAAATTCCAGATTTATTGAATTTAATTTTCGTACAAATAGCTATTACCAAGTTAGACAGTGAAACTGTTCGTAACTTTGAAAACAGTCAGGATCAGTCTGATATTCCTTTATTTGATGATTTAGTCGATTTCGTTAATAATCAGAGTAAAATATTGTATCGCGCTCACGCTTTAACAGCCGACGCGCAAGTACATAAATCCGCAAAATCAGCTGATCGCTCCCGCAGTTCTAATGATAGTAAACCGTAGTCCTCCCCGCGTTATAACACAAATGTAAGCACGGTCGAATCTGATTCAACAGATAAATGTTTGTGTACTAATGTCACACATCAACACATAATTAAATGTCCTGATTTTCATAAATCAACTCCGAATGAACGCTTACAGGTTGTTAGGAAAATTAACGGTTGCGTTAATTGTTTAAGTATTAAACATAAAATATCGAGTTGTCAATCCGCATCTGGCTGTAGAGCATGTAAACAACGTCACCATTCACTATTACATTTTACTCGGGATTCGAACCCACGGACCGCGGAAGCGGCGAGTTCAACTATACCAACGTCGCAGCGCGAAGCGCCCGATCCGGTGACGTCAACGCAAGCGAACGTTGCTGTCGTCCCTTTCGCACCCGTGCCCGCGTCCGAGCCGGTGCACTCCGCCACGCAGCCTGATGTAGCTTTGTGTTCGATGTCCGTTGACCTTCGCTTCGCGTTCTGTTTCCTCTAATGCCGCTTGCAGCGAGACGCCGCAATGTAATTCGCATACTACTGTTTTACTCGCTACAGCGCAAGTCATGGCGTACGATAATACTGGATGTGAACATTTAATAAGAATTTTACTTGATTCCGCTTCGCAAAGTCACTTC
The DNA here is from genome assembly GCA_932294355.1 of Aporophyla lueneburgensis. Lineage (NCBI taxonomy): Eukaryota > Metazoa > Arthropoda > Insecta > Lepidoptera > Noctuidae > Aporophyla > Aporophyla lueneburgensis. The sequence goes on along the minus strand of OW028745.1, from coordinate 22,804,795 downwards.
ATTACTAGGGAATGTTGTGAACGTTTACGTTTAAGTCAAAACAATACACGGTCTACGACTGTAAGAGGTTTTGGAGGCACAGAGAGGACGTCGTTCGGGACAATAAATTTACGTATATTTTCACGCTTTAACAAAAATATCCGATTTGATATTGACTCGTTAGTAGTTGATCAAATTACGAACAACTTACCTTCCGCTTTTGTTGATATTAAGTCCCTACCTTACTCGAATAAACTTCAGTTCGCTGATGATAGTTTCGCTATTCCAAGTAAAATTGATATTTTAATTGGAGCATCGCTGTTTCCGCATTTACTTTTGCCTGACGTGGTTCCTGGTGGCCCGTCAGTGCCCGCCGCTGTCAATACGGTGTTAGGCTACGTACTCATGGGGGTCGTACCTACACTCAGTAACCGCCCAGCATGTGTCACATCGTGCTGCGCCATAGTCCCTTCGCCTATGGATAACAATTTGATTTCCCGCTTCTGGGAACTTAAAGAAGTTCCTGGCCCGCCCGTTCAGCATCCTGCTGATGCTGAATGTGAATATTTTTATCGTTCAACTACGCAACGGGACCCAGTTACTGGTCGCTATACCGTGGGGTCTACCGTTTGATAAGGATGTGTTCACACTGGGTGACTCATTCATTATCGCTCTTAGACGTTTTTTATGCTTAGAGAGGAAGCTTGAAGCTTCACCTGAGCTACGCGCCGCTTATGACGAAGTTTTAAATGATTACCTTTTAAAAGTTATATCTCGCCCGTCTCAGTTCTTCCGCATGAAACTGCAGATGTGTACCCTACTTATATAATCCCACATCATGGGGTTCTCCGCCCAGACAAGTCTTCGTCTAGGTTGCGTCCCGTGCTGGATGGCAGCTGTAAAACATCGTCCGGTGTTTCGCTAAATGATTTGCTGCACAGTGGGCCCAACCTACAGGGTGATTTATTCAAAATTATTTTAAATTTTCGTCTACACTCTGTAGCGATGACCGCTGATTGTAAACAAATGTTTTTACAAATTATGATTCGCGAATCTGATCGACGTTATCAGAGAATTCTTTATCGTTTTAATCCTAACGACCCGCTTTGCTTATATGAATTTAGTAGAGTTTTTTTTTGGCTTAAAGTCCAGTCCTTACCACGCTCTGCGCACTGTGCAGCAACTCATCGCTGACGATGGCGCCCCGCGCTGCTGCCGTCGCCTCCTCGTGCCTGTATATGGATGATGTTGCATTTTCTGTCAATACCGAAGACGAGGCGATTGACACAGCTTTTTTTTTTTTTTTTTTTTTTTTTTTTTCAGGATGGGAAATCATCAAATGACTTCTCCCGCTCTGGGCGGAGCGGGAGGGCGTGTCAGACTTTTACTGACTAAAACCCACCCGTGTTCCATCAGTTGCCCATGTGCCAGGGTCACGGTATCTCTTTCGAACAATCACGCGACCCCGGCAGGCATCGGTCCTAGTAAACCCCTACACTGCTGCTGACATCTCTTTGAGGCGCGCGTGGAACACTGCGCGCCGTCGACCCGACCCTGGTCCTTACCGGGCGGCGAGCTACCCATTGCTCGCCACCCGCAAGCTCGCGCCTACGGTGGCCGGGAGTCCGCTATCGACTCCCGACGCCCGGGGCGTCTCCTCCTGCGGCGGCTAGGGGCGTGAGGGCGCAGAGACTGCCACTCCCTCACGCGCCCCGCCTCCTCCTTCGCGAGCATTACTGCTTCGCAGAAGGAGGTGATGGCTTCCCATTCCCTCTCGCTCCGTACCATGGCTCGCACCAGGGCCGGACGCGAGAGGTCGCCGCCGCCGATCGCCTCCACGAGGACACGGCGGTGCTCCGCCCAGGCAGGGCACACCTCCACCGTATGCTCCACCGTGTCCTCCAGACGATCCTCGCAATGGAAACACCCGGACGTATCCTCCCGCTTTATCCTGAACAGGAACCCACCGAAGCACCCATGCCCGGTGAGAACCTGCGTCAGGCGGAAGGTGAGGACGCCGTGACGCCTCTCTATCCACTCCTCAAAGAGGGGACTTACCGCCGCAATTGTGGCGTGCCCAGCACTGGGTTGCGACAATCGTACCCGCCATGTCGCCATGAGATCACACCGGAGCTCTGTCCGCCGTGCCGCGATTTGTCGCAGCAGCGGAGTTTCGCCCCGGCGTTTCGCCTCCTCGCGCCACTCCCACATGTGCGCGAGGACCTTTGCCTCCAGATCCCATGGCGGCACTCCGGCAAGGAGGCTCGCCGCCTCGCACGAGACCGTGCGGTATCCCCGGATTAACCGGATGGCCATGACCCTCTGGGCCGCAAACAACCGGCGCGCTGGGCGCAGCCTCAATGAGGGTGCCCACACCGGTGCCCCGTAGAGGGCCATGGACCGCACGATCCCCGTGTATAGCCTCCGGCAGGAGGCGTTTGGACCCCCTAGATTGGGCAGGAGCCGCTTTAATGCAGCCCCAGCCCGCTCCAGTCTGGGAGCCAAACGTCGGAAATGCTCAACGGAGTTCCACCGGCTGTCGAGGACAAGTCCCAGGTACTTCATCGTCGACTCGACGCCGATGTGAACCCCTCCTACCGTAAGTTGGGAACCCGCAGGTGGCGCGTTCCGAGGACCATGAAAACCCATGGCCTCGGACTTGTGCAAGGCCACCTCGAGTCCCAATTGCCGGATTCTATCGACGATTGTCGCAACCCCGCGTGTCATTAATTCGGCCGCCGCCTCGTACGACCTCCCCTGCGCAAGGACCAGCGTGTCGTCAGCGTAGCAAACCACGATTGACACCGCTAAAGATTTAATTGCTCTTTTTAAGGGCGCTCAATGGGACCTTGTGAAGTGGAACAGTAATTCAAAGTCTGTTCTTAATGAACTTCCCGCCTCTCATAAGGTGACGACTGAGGTTGAATTTGACAAAACCGCTGACCATAAAATCTTGGGTCTTCGCTGGTCTATAGACCAAGATATTTTCTATTTTAAAATCAACCCGCCAAGTTCGAATATCGCGTGCACTAAGCCCACCATACTGTCAACCGTCGCGAGACTGTGGGATATCATGGGATTCGTCGCTCCTTCTATTTTAGTAGCTAAACTTCTTGTTAAGCAGTTGTGGCAGTTGAAGGTGGATTGGGACGTCCCTGCTCCTACTCATATTGTCAAGGCTTGGCAACAATTTACTTCAGAGTTACCAGCCCTAAACGAAATTAAAATACCGCGTTGTTTAGAAGTGAAGAACGACTGTGAATTGACATTGGTCGGGTTTGCTGACGCCAGTGGCGAAGCTTATGGTGGCGTAGTATACCTACACGTTGGCTCTGCCTCCGGCAATATTGTCCACTTTTTATGTTCCAAGTCAAAGATCGCGCCTTCTTCGCCCATTACGATTGCTCGTATGGAACTTTGTGCAGCACTTTTTCTGTCAAAATTGCTTCGGACTGTTCTTGAGACTTATGACAACCGTTTTGCAATTATAATTTACGCCTTTACCGATTCAAAAGTCGCACTTTATTGGATTAAAGGTTCACCGCATCGTTGGCAAACGTCCGTTGCCAATCGAGTTATTAAAATTACTGATAATATTTCCGCAGATAACTTTTATCACGTTGCAGGGGTTGAGAACCCGGCAGACTGTCTGTCACGTGGTGTCTCTCCTGCTAAGTTAAAAGACCACCCTCTGTGGTCCCAAGGGCCCCCCTGGCTAACGTTACATCCGTCGCAGTGGCCTATTACTGAAGGTACGGAACCGCTCACGTTGGACGAGATACCTGAACAAAAGAAACTCGTTCACGCTGTTTTAATTCCCGCTGACGCTTCTTATGTTTATGATACTCTTTGCCGCCTTTCGTCATGGAGTAAAATACTCCGTACGATTGTTTACATTTATAGATTCGCTAATTTGTTACCACGTCGCGATTCCGTACATATAACCGCAGCTGATTTGAGTTTTGCAGAAAACAAATTGCTGAAACTTATCCAAAATAAACGTTTCAATAAAGAAATTTTAAGTTTAAATCTGAACACACAGGTTTTATCATCTCTTAATAAATTAAGACCGTTTTTACATAACGATTTAATCAGAGTTGGTGGACGTCTCACCCATTCTGATCTAAGTTACTCACAGCAGCACCCGGTACTTCTGCCAAGCCATGACTTTTTTGTTAACTTATTCATTGAATATTATCATAAGAAATATTTACACGCTGGGCCTGAACAGCTCATGTCACTATTACGGCAGAAATACTGGATACTGTCTGCTCGTCGTGCTATTCGTAAGGTAGTTCACGATTATAATATTTGTTTCCGCGCTCGACCGCGTCCCGTCTTCCCGCTCATGGCTGACTTGCCGGACTGTCGGACGCGTCAGGTTCTTAAGCCGTTTGCTCACACGGGCTGTGATTACGCAGGTCCTATATGTTACACTCCCATTCGCCGTCGGGGTGCAAAGGCTTTGAAAGCATATTTTTGCGTGTTCACTTGTCTCACAACTCGCGCACTACATATTGAAGTAGCCACTGATCTTAGCCAGTTTTTTAGCTGCACTTAAACGGTTCTTGTCTCGCAGGGGCCCTGTCCAAGTAATGCACTCGGACAGAGGCACTAATTTTGTAGGCGCTAATTCTTATTTACACGACTTATATAAATTTCTTAATAATGTCGAGTTCCGCTCTCGCTTCGAAGAAGAGCTTGCTGAAAACCGTATCACATGGAAGTTTAACTGTCCGGCCGCCCCACATTTTGGCGGATGTTGGGAGAGTATGGTGAAGGTCGTCAAGACGCACCTTTTCAAGGTCATCGGTCAACAGCTTCTCTCTTACGAAGAGTTAGTTACAGTGCTCGTTTAGATCGAGTGTTTGTTAAATTTTCGGCCTCTTACGGTCCTGAGTGCCGATCCCGCAGAACCTACCGCGTTAACGCCAGGTCATTTTTTGCATACTGCTCCTTTACTCTCATTGCCCGCGCCTGAAGTAGAATCAGATAATCTCAACTTGCTTTAGAGACATTCTCTGCTTGATAAATTAGTGCAATCTTTTTGGAAAAGATGGAGAATGGAATATTTACATAGTTTACAAACCCGAGAGAAATGGAATACTCCGTCTGTGCCAATCAAGCCTGGCACGGTTGTTGTTATTATAACTGACAATTCACCTCCTTTATCGTGGCCATTAGCGATAGTAGAGAAGATTCTTCCTTCCAACGATGGTATAACGCGTGTAGTTTCTGTAAGAACAGCTAAAGGTACATACGTGCGTCCGGTTGTACGTTTGTGCCCATTACCTACGCAATAAGATTGTTGTTTTTTTTTGTAACCACAGTAGTTTAAGTGCTAGCAGTTAGTTAGTTTAAGATTGTCGCAGTTTATCTTATATAAATCGCAGTTTCAATATTATATTTTCGCAGTTATTTATAACACTTTATGATTGGGTTTAAAGGTGACCCTTTAAAAGGGGGAGGAAATGTTAGCGCCATCTATTTTTATTTTTTTAAACTATTACACAAGATGTCAAGCTAGTCCTTTCCCTGCCAATTATATCGTGCACCTCGTAAATTTCTCCTTGACGAGTGTCGCCCTCTTTATGGCTCGCTCGAGAAAGACATTATAAGATTCCAATATGGATTCCGCCGTGATCGCAACTCCGCTGTACTTTTTTATCGCAGAACGATATAATTTGAATATTATAAGTTCATAGCAGGCCCGCTGTTTCTATAGTGGTGTATTTGTGGCTTCGACGGTTGAACTGAAGTGCTGTGTTGTGCCTCTGGACTTTGCCGACACATGGTGAGCCGAACTGTGAGGACTCCGGAGCTCCTAGATTCTGCTGGTAGATCGAGCGGCTTCACGAGGAGTTAGGTGCACGATTCCCTCACCCCTGGCCCTAGGTGGGACACTTGCGTTCATCAGTTTGTACGGTCCGCGTCGAAGGTACCTAATTCGCCTTCCGTCAGAGCCCCACCAACAATACTTAGGACATATAACTTTATAACATTCAAAATTAGGAGATTTAATGATTATAGTATTTGATAATATGACAGAATAGTTTTAGAAGTAAAGATAATTATGTAAAACAAAATTTAGATTTTTTGAACATTATGGTTACTTAGGTTTATAGCTAACGTGTTATGGATAATGATTTTCGGACAAACAATTTTAGGCGAAGCAAGGGAGTATCTGGTTCACTCAATCTATCTGACATAATATACCTCTAACAAGAAAAATAACTGGCAGGTAGATAGGTAGATACGGTGACATTTTAGTCATCTTACAAAGGTTGTTCACTCAATGTATCTGACATAATATACCTCTAACAAGAAAAAAAATTATTAACATTAATTAACATAATAGGGACTAAGAAAAATGAATAATGCGTTAGAATGATGAAACATCATGTTTATAATTTCACTAGATAGCCCATAGCTTCGCTCGCGTTAAAAATAACAACAAAAATAGAAAAATTCCAAACAGCACAAACTATAGTCAATTGGATTGGATATTGACGTGACCTTTGGTAATACAGTGCAACGGTATTACAGTACTCAGGGTTGGAACTTCATTACTGGAATGCTAGATGGCGTTGAAGTAGCTAGATTTTGAGATTTTTTGACAATCATTTTTTTTATCTTTCGTTTTTTTTTTCATAAAAAGTATCCTATGTTACTTCTAATATCTCCAAAAATATGTGTACAAAGTTTCATGATGATCAGTTTAGTACTTTTCGCGTGAAAGCGTAACAAAAAAATTTACATTCACATTTATAATATTAGTAGGGATTTTTATTCTTTGCGTACTGTATTTTCTACTGCAAGATCCGGTGGCCAAAAAATTACCGCCACCATATATTATCTTTATATCCGTCCGAAAGTGGACTTAACTTGCAACGTCAATTTCTGAACAGAGCAATCATTACTTTTAATAATAAACGAAAAATATTATTTTACCAAGTCAGTGATCCGACAGAAGATGCTGAAGTTTCAAGACTAAGTTATTACCAAGTTACTTAAGTACATTTAGTTGGGTAAACTTGGTTTGTTACCCGTTCTCGGGAAAAACATAATTTATTCTGTAGTAAGGACTACCAAAGAATATTAATAGGTAGCTCTCCAAAAAGCTTGTTTTGAGGTACTTTTACACTTGACACAAATTGTCGTTGACAAATTATAACTACCGCAAGATTCGTTCGAGTGTTCTACGTGAGCTCGACAAATGGATGTGCGAATAATACTTGTGCGACAAAACTGTACTGCGACTCACCATAGTTCGAATGCACGCTTGTGCGACACACTGAATCTAGTCGTTTCTAGCACTCGCCGGCCGCTGCCGCGGCACCGCTCGCTTCGCTCGCTCGACTCGTGCATAGGAGGTCACAGTTTTAACCTTACCTAACCTAGTGTACTAGGTGAGCTCGAGTGTGTCGCACAAGCAAGATTTGGGTATCCCGAGGGTATCGGTCCTAATCTGAGTGACGCCTGTACATTTGAAGAGTACATGCGCAACGGTTTTCTCAGCCTCCTTGTAGGCCCTGCACAGAGGGCTGCCCGTTATGCCTATTGCGTAAAAGTGTTTGTTTAGCAGGCAGTGTCCTGTGATAGTCCCCGACATCAGACGCAGACCATCCCTGTCCAGGCGTAGCAGACGTCTGGTCAGCCTGCCATGCAGAGATGGCATAGCTTCCCTGGACTGGTTGCAGCCTGGTGCCGAGGTCCACCAGCTCTCCACTTGTGTTTGGGTAAATTCTTGTAGCCACCTGCGTAGCTGGTTGAAAGGCATGGGCAAGATAGGCTCGAGTCCACAGACTGACGCGCTAGATGCCCTTCTGGCCAGTTCGTCAGCAGCGTCGTTGCCTAGTGATCTGCTGTGTCTTTTTATCCATTCCAGTTTGTGGATGGGTGCCCATTCATTACAACCGAGACATCTCCGTATCTCGGAACGCACGTTAAGCCGTTGGTCCAACTATCATTCGTAGAACTTTGGCAGTACCTAGTCAAAAGCCTAAAACTCTGATAACCAGTCTTACCTAGGGGTATCGTGTTACCCAGTAACTGGCTGTTAGAGGTCAGCGAGACAGTTGCTTCTAATTTTTTTTCGCAATCTCACGCCCTCCATGGGTGTTTGCTTTTCTTTTAATTTCGTTCCTTATTTACAAAAAAATTGGAATGGCAATGTTTGAACTATCTTAGCCAGCTTCGGGTTGTTGATTTAGTATTCGTCAAAGGTACCGTGGCTATAAAGTCACCTGTTATTTAAAAATATTGTGATTGTTCCGTGCGGTGCTGAACGTCAAGAATAGCACCATTCCATTTCTTCCCGTGGGTGTCCTAAGAGGCGACTAAGGGACTTACTAGAGAATTATAAAGAAATTACTGAAATAAAGCCTAATCTACCACTATACTGCGATCGCCAACCCGCCTGCCAAGCGTGGCGATTATGGCAAAGCCCCCCAAATTGGGGGAGGACTATGTTTAGCATTGTAGGTTTTGAGGCTGAAATCATGATGATGTTCATAGATCGTCATGCAGTTTACGAGATTAAATTGTATTTGATAACCTCATCGCCACTGTATATCAGTATGGGTCTGATGACGGATATTGGACATTTTTCCGTCGCAGACTGCGATTTCCAGTAAAATGTAAATGCACCTTAACCCCTGGCCCGGGCAGCGAATTATTAAGTACGGTGATAATGAAGGGCGCCCAATGGGGTGAAAAAATTACAGGATTTACGCAATATGCGCCCAGACGCCCTGCGCCTATTTAATATCTACCTTCTTTAGGTACCAAGATGCCAGTTTATTTTTTGCTGGCAGCTATGTTATAAGATTAGTTATTAGCTTCAAAAAGTTCACAAAACCAGTGGCTAGTTAATAGCAAATAAACGCCTACTAAAAACTTTTAGCAATAAAACGCACCCAAAAAACACTCAACTTGAGGACTTGTAGTGACCAAGACCATACTCTATATATAAGGTCAATATCAAAAAAGTGCCATTCGATTTTGTACCATGATACTACTGAATACTATCACTGTTACCTTGACCATCATCCTAATTGCGTAAGTAACACACTTTCGAACATTTTGAAGGATTCTTCTTCTTTCTAAGGCTTCTACTTTTTAGCGTGTCGATAGCATTCTAAATCGAGTTATTCCAGAACATGGCTACGAGTTTATAATTTCAGTAGCCTCCATCAACTCCTGCAGCGTGCAAACAACAGAACACGCTGGACAAGGTATCAAGTGATGTATTGGTTTGATTGAAGGATTGCTAATTCATTGCTTCATGTTATGTTCGAAACGTTTGTTTGCTCAGCAATGTAAATTACGCAGTATCCCGATGCCCGGCATATAACATCGTAAGCATTTTTTTTTGGTTCGTTGATGTAAATTATTTACTTTATGGCAGCGAGTAAGAAGATGAATAAAAAATGCCTTGCTAATGCAAATAAGGAGATGCTTGAACACACAGTGGAAAAATAACTTGCAGACTAAGGTTTTTAGAAAACACAGAATGGGTTTTTTTTAAGTCGGCTTCTAAAAAGGAGGAGATTCTATGTTTGACTGTATGCTTTTTTCATTTAGCAAGGCACGGGGTGGTTTTTGAAAAAAAAACAATAGAATGAGAAACCGAATTATATTTCGGAAGTCGTTGTCTTTGGTTCTGTATTATGCCACCGACTTCTGAAATTAAAGATATTTTTTTTTTATTTGGAGTTTTTTTTTCAGAAGCCTGTGGTTTTTGTTTTGTAATAAGATTTTTTTTTTGTTTTGGCCTTATAACCAACACAGACACCAACTGTTTACCCTGTGCAATGTAAAAAGTAGTAACAGGCAGTTTTATAATATCATCAACATACACCAAGTGGATTAAATACGTTGGTAACTTTTCATGAACCTATACGATGCCACATGATCGTAGAAGGTGGCATTCCGTAGTTTCTGCCTACGCCCATTGGAGAAAAGCGTGAGTTTATGTATGTATGTACCTTTTAATTAATTAATTAATCCATCTGTTTGTAGTTGTACAGCGGGAAAAAAGTCCTTGTATTGGAAATGCGTTTACATTATGTTTTCAATAAATAAACGATCATTGGAAAATGGAAGCCGGCTATTACACGAAAGTTGATAAAGGTTATTATAATTCACAATTAAGCCTCGTAGTTCAATAGGTTCACGATTAAAGTTTATGCTAATATTTATAAAGCAAATATTCTTATTTTCTCAGTTTTTCCTCCTCGCCTGACAACGGTGCCCGTATTCTAAGCGATAAACGTCCTCTACTTATATTTCTAGACTGTAATTTATATTTTCTTTACACATTTAATAAGTTGTTTATTTATTTTCCTGGTATTTTAATTTCTTAGGTTGTGCCCTGTCTATTTTACGTAGAGTGAATTGACTTCAACAGATACCATCGAATTTAAAAGTAAAACTAAAACTTCACTCATCATTTCACTTCCATATTTAATTTTTATACAGGACAACAATCAGTTCCTACATTATTCTGATATTCCACGTTGAAATCTATACTTAATATTATAAAGCTGAAGAGTTTGTTTGTATGTTTCCACTGTCTGAATTGAACAATTCTTTTTGTGTTACTATATAGTCTTCCTCAATAATGGGCTACTCAGCCCATTTATTGAGGAAGACTATAAGCTATATAACATCACGCTACAATTAAAAGGAGCGGAACAGCAACGAAAAATAAATGAAAACTGGCAGACAATTCGATGCGACGGGAAGGGTCAGAGGAGCAAAAATTAGACGCGGACAAAGTCGCGAAAAGAAGCTCGTTTTTAAAATAAAATTAGCGTGGCAATTATTTTGACCGCCTAGACATTTTAAGTTTTCAATAAAACAGTAGTGTTGATTCTAAAGAGTGTGTTTTGAATAAAGTTTTCTGTATACAACAGATGTATGATCTATTTAGTTTCATCCTATATATAACATATGTAATAAAGGTGTGGTCATAATTAAGGGTGAGGTACAGATCATCGATCTGTACAACTTTCTCCGTGACACGAACATCTTAATCGTGAAAAAAATATTTATTTTAAGACTGATTATTTTCCTGGTACACGTTGTAGAGGGTCTATTTTAAGGTCAAGGAAAATAACAGTAATGTTTTTACTTTACTACACTATAATTTTAAGCTAGGCACCACGGTTTCTTGGTATATAGGACAATACATTTTAAAAAGATTGCTTTAAAATGTTAGTATAATTAGGTACCGCTGACCTTTATAACCTTTACTAATCGAATAATGACACAAAATTCAAAGTTCAACGAGTAAATTACCCGACAAGCCTATTTGGAATAACCAAGTACTTCAAAACAATGTAAAGAGATTCACCATTTTAAGTAACATTTCTCAGGCGGAATCCCGAGAGCCGATTGTTTAATGTACCGTACAGACTTTAGTCGGTGTCATAATCGGGGCAGTCAGCTGTACTCTAAATAGATTCACGTTATCGAAGTTTAATGTGGGCACAATGAGGTTAGAAGATTATGAGACGCTACCTCATGAGGAGAGTAAAACTCGAACACTTAACAGTCGAAGTGCGTAACACACAATTACGATGTCTATAACTGACATCACTGCAATATTCATTTCATTTTACATTTCATCATTTATGCTGTCAGCAGACGATTCTTTAAACTTAGGAAGTCATGGATTAGGATGTGTGTTCAAAGTCTTTTGGAATGTGATGGCACATGTGTCACATCACTTGTAGAGAGATAAAAAGGGAAAATCGTCATCAATCAATCAACTCAGCCTATCGCAGTCCACTGTTGGACATAAGCCTCTCCCATGCTGCGCTACAACATCCTGTCCTCTGCCTTCCGCATCCAGTCTGTCCCAGCCACCTGAGGCCGTCGGTCCATCTAGCTTGGGGGCGTCCCACACTACGCCAAAACTCGTCATAATACAGGCTAACTAGAAAGATAGAAACAATCATTTGTACAACACTACGAGTATATAAGTAGCATTAAAAGTTTATCACATAATTGACCAAGTGACCGCCAGTGTTATCTTACGCCCAGTTTCATCAAATGTTTGCGAGAAATTAGCCATAGATTATAATCAGTATAATGGCTAAGAACCGCATTGTTATTGTCAATTGCCTTTGTCACATGGTGCGTCCGAGCGTAGTACAGTAATCACTTAATGATAGGCCAGAACTAGTTGTTAATAGGCCCAAGTTTCATATGGAATTGGATAAGGTACAGCTTGTTTTTTTCTATTTGGTTAACAACAAAAGTCACGGAACATAGCGCATGTTTATGTTTTTAACAAATAACAGATTATATTAAGCCTTAGGTGCTAGTTTTTACAATTGCCCTGGACCCCACAATAGGATTCCCTGTGTCGTGAGGTCCAGTCTCGTGATGATTATTATGGATGAAAAACGTTATTTCTCCAAAAGAATTACGTTCACTTATATGAAAAACAAAGTTATTTCTAATTAGATATATTTACCGACACGACGGTTACACAAAAAAAAATGGTTAAATTGTTACAGTACCTGAAGATAGCCTAAAATTTTAAATCCGTTAAAAATATGTATTGTAAGTAATAAAAACTGTGCACTTGTAGCTGTCTAAGTCAAAAGATTGCCAAGATTGAAGAATTCACTCATCCACTTGGCTTATTAATTGACTCGGACGAATTAACTCGACTAAATTGGGCGATTCGTCAGTTTAAAATAATATTATAGCGACTATGGCAAAGCCCCCCAAATTGGGGGAGGCCTAAGTCCAGCAGTGGACGTCTTACGGCTGAAATGATGATGATGATAATGAAATAATATTATATTTTCCAAAATTCTTTTTAGTTTTATTATTCGCAAAACAGATGTCCGATGGGGCCGACATTTCTGGAGTGGCGACTGCATAACGGAAGACGTAGAGTTGGAAGGAGTCCCACAAGGTGGACCGCTGACCTTGTATAGGCCGCTAGATGCGGGAAGCACAGAGCCGGTCGAAGTGGTGGAGCTTGGAGGAGGCCTATGTCCAACAGTGGTCATCTATCGGCTGAAATTATGATGAAAATGATGAATATATTCTATTGACAACTCACACGAAGTTAATTTATTAGTGGGTGAATCGAAAATTTCAGAAATGCATATGAGGCAACTCTTAAATAGCGTAAGAAATACAGCAATCTTCCAATAAGTCATTAATTCAGGTTTTCTTAATGTTTTAAACTCCAGTAACGTTCATTTTTGTACCAAATAGACGACAAGTAAAGAAAAAAATACAGTTTAGATATTTTTGAGTCTAATTACATCTTTTTGTCGTAGATTTTCATTTTGTCACAGGATTTTGTTCCGTGTGCTGCTGGCTTAAACATTAGCACCATTTCATTTCATTCCATGATTGTCGTAAAAGGTGACTAAGAAACTTACTAGAGAATGGGTAGCAGCGTTCTCTATGCATTTTACCACCATACTGCGATCGCCAACCCACCTGCCAAGCATGGCAATAGCGGCAAACCCTCCACTGGAGGAGCCTATATCCAACATGGACGTTTTTCGGCTGAAATGATGGTGATGATTTGTTTAAACCAGCAAACATTGGCAGCACTTCAAATGAATAATAAGGTAATAGATTTTTACTTTTGACAAATCGATTACAGTTTTCCACAGACTATGAGGTACTACCGATCTCCAAAGACTTCCTGTCCCCTTACTACCGTCTTTTTAAAACTGCTCTTACGTCATTGGAGTACAAATGTGGGCGACTCATACTTTCCGAGTTGGAAAACTACGTAACTGGAAGTTGGAGTGCTGTTAGTGGACTTTAAATATCGAACTAGAACTAATTCTTGGAGTGTTCAGTAAGAACCGTTTCTTGTTAGCGGTAAGTAATATAAAAGGTGTTACTTGGGATTTCTAATTTATTGGAAATGTGTAAAATGGTTTAGTTCAAAACGGGGACTCCCCTCAGGAACAAAGACTTTCTCCTCTTTTTACACGCTTTATATTAGCTTCACTTGTATGTTTGTATGTCTGTTTGTATGTTTGTTTGTTAGTATGTTTGTTTGTAACCGACTCCTTATAGCGCGATTTTGAACGACCAGATTTCATTCAAACTTTGCACACCTGTCAAAGACCGATGACAATGCAATAATTTCATTTTGTGCCATTATCCTTGCCAGGGTTACCAGGACAGCAAAAAAACTGTCTTCGAAAACTACGCTGACATACGTCACAAACTTCGCTGGGTGTTTCGAATTTTGAGACGTATGTCAACGTTTCAAAATTCGAAACACCCTAAAAATAGAAAATAAATAATAGTTAAAAAAAACTAAAAAACACGCTTCCATAGAAAACGAAACTAAAAAGTAGAAAATAATGGGAAAAAAGCTTGGGGTGCCTGATCAATAAAAAAAACCCTTAAAAAGTACCCTTTAAAGCATGTTTTTTTAGTTTTTTTTTATATACCGGTACCCCACTAACACACGCTACACTGAAGTGGGAGTTCTTACAGTCAGACAGCTTTACATCCTCTCAGTTGCTTTAAGACTTCACAAAACCTCCATGCTCACTTGTAGCCGGTCAAGTCGTAGAGTACACTGGGAGAAAGCTCGATGCCGTAAAGCAATTGGTAGAAGGTCGTACGGTTTTATGGGACCGCACATTTACACAAAGCTCAATAACCGACTCAAAATTCTACAACTCACTCAAAAATATGGTTAATGGCTTTGTACTCTGGACTATGAAATGACTGAAACCATAATAGGTAATTTAAATAATATGTAAATAAAAAAACAATTTGGTAAAAATACATATCTCTATTATCTCTATTTATTATACTATGTCGCTAGCTTCCACATATTACATACATCCTCAGTTTAACATTCTGACACACTTTCAGCATCAACACGACATCTTAATTAATCAACACACACAAACACAGTCACAATCACACACAACATACATGCATTCGTAAATATACTAAGTTATCTATTTATTTTCTCTGTGTAGTATTGGTTTTCTTTGTGTATTAGTTTTACATTAGATAAATTTAAGAAATGTATTGTAACTTACACCTATATAGCAACAAATATAAATGGAACGAAGGAGCCTGGAACTCACGACACAGGGAATCCTAGTGTATGTTCCAGGAATCAATCACAAACAAATGTAGTTTCTTGAACAGTAAATTATTCAATGCTATATAATTTAAAACACAAACCATATTTTCGGAACCATCACCATCTTGAATTTACATTACGAAGAAAGGTGCGTGGAGAGGGCATAACATTTATGTCTGTCGTACATTAAAGATACTTAATGCCCTTCTGACTGCCAACCCTGAATGTGATGTGTTTGTTGACTAATGGAATAAAAGATTGGGTATATGTCTGGTGTTCTAAGAGAGCAAGTATGCAAGGGAGTCCTCTGTTCCATATTAGTTTTAAATTTACCAAATTGTTTAAATTTATATTAGTATTGTCAATCTATCATCTGCTTCTATGTTAATTAATGTAATTGGTGTTGTACCGTTGTAATTAACTACAAATTAATAAATAAATAAACGCTTTTTTGCGTGACAATTTCTATCAGTGAAATCTCACCGCAAGCCGCGTTAAATAACTGCGTTCCAATAAAACACATTTCAGTTTATCAAACACTAATGCTACGGTTATGCTGTCGTGATAACTCAAACTATACTTCACGTGCTCTCCCTAACTCACTGCTCGATGTCTCGCTTTAAACGTCGAGCGAGCAATGTATAGTTTGCTTTATCGCGACATTATAGCCGTAGCATTAGAGTGACAAGCCTAACGCTCCATGAAGCGTACGTAATTATTTCAACAAACAGGCCAAGTTTCCTTTCTGTCCATATTTGTACTGTGGCTGGACTGTACATTATAATCTAATCATTTATATTAAATGTACCTTATCGAACAAATTTTTGATATCAAGTCAAAATATATTAAACATATAAGATTGTGTATCAGGCTGCACATAATTCACAATCTATTGTACAGTTTTTTTTTTCTGTACAATCAAGAATAGTGTTGATTTGTTCCTGACTCGTCTCACATAGTTTCGTCTCCCACAAAAAAAAAAAACTGTTTTCGACCAAGCTCTATTCCTGTTTGATAAATTATTAAATAATAATAATGAATAATTTACAATTTTTTCTTGTTTACAGGCCTGTTGGTCTAGTGGTTAGTGACCCTGACTGCTATGCCGGAGGTCGTGGGTTCGATTCCCACCCAGGACAAATGTTTGTGTGATGAGCATGATCATTTGTTCTGTGTCTGGGTGTAATTTATCTATAATATGTATGTATTTAGAAATATATAAGTATGTTTATCAGTTGTCTGATTGCCATAGTACAGGCTCTGCCTAGTTTGGGATCAGATAACTGTGTGTTGGTTGTCCTAAGATATTTATTTATTTATTTACTTTCTGTTCTTGATTCGCATCTAGTAGAAGATTCATGTATTTTGCAACATGTTTTGTACAGACAGCTTAAAAATCATTACAAATGTTTTAACTAACCTTATTTTTAACAATGTATTATGAACTCAACATATTACTTACTGGAGTGGGCATGATGTTTCATATTTTTAAACTTTATAATACTTTGTCATGGTCTTTGGGCATGGGAGTACCCAGTTTCTGGGCCAGGGGGGGCAAATCAGATTTTATTATGAGCAAATAAATAAACGTAAATTAAAATAGGTTTTTTAAATATACAATATTTATTTTAAAAGTAACTCTCGAGGGTCTTCAGCAAAACGGTTTATAACGTCTTTTGTGAAAGAATCACTCATGGCGTAAACAAATTTTCTATGTAAACTGAGCATACAAAGCCCATTTAATGTACTTCGGTCATGGTCGATCTTAGCTATGTTTTTACGCGTCGGAGTGTACTGAATAACCGTTCAATTGTAGCGGTGAAATCTGTGGAATAATGCACTGCCATGAAAATATCAAAGGTTGGCTTCACCTTCGGGTAAAATGATTCTGCTACTCCGTTATTAACTCTGTAATTCCAATATTTTCAAAGTCCTGCTTCTGCTTATTCATCCAAAAAGTGCGCCATAGTTCGGCTTCAGATGTGATCCCTTCTAATTCATACAATATAGAAACTTCCTCCATAGTGTTTTGCAATTTTGGAACTGTAATTTTAATTATCTGAGCAGGGTGCAACAATGAAAGAGTAAACGCTGGTGAATGGTCTTTGCTCTCGCCTCTAATGAAGAAAGTAACGAATCCAAATAGGGCACGCATAACGAGCGACGAAAATAATCGCTAAGGGGCTGGCCACAGTAGGCTGCTGGTGGATTTCCCCTCTGTTGTTGGCGGCTTGCTGTCTTAGGTAAACGCAGCTCAAGGTTCAAATCTGTAGCAATTATTTAAGCTGATTGGATGAAATCTTCACTCGCTTCTTCCGCGGAAGGCCTCTTTTTTGTGGGTGGGAAATCATCAAATGATGTCTCCCACTCTGGGCGGATCGGGAGGGCGTGTCAGACTTTTACTGACTAAAACCCACCCGTGTTCCTTCAGTTGCCTATATGCCAGGGTCACGATAATTCTTTCGAACAAATCATCCGCACCTTGGCAGGCATTGGTCTTAGCTGACTGACCCCCTTTTTTTTTTTTTTTGTTTTTTTTTTTTTTTTTTAGGATGGGAAATCATCAAATGACTTCTCCCGCTCTGGGCGGGAGGGCATGTCAGACTTTTACTGACTAAAACCCACCCGTGTTCCATCAGTTGCCCATGTGCCAGGGTCACGGTATCTCTTTCGAACAATCACGCGACCCCGGCAGTGTTCCATCAGTTGCCCATGTGCCAGGGTCACGGTATCTCTTTCGAACAATCACGCGACTCCGGCAGTGACTGACCCCTTCAGTTATGCTGACATCTCCTTGAGGCGCGCGTGGAACACAACACGCCGTCGACACGGACGGAACTTCCCATTGCTCGCCACTCACAAGCCCGCGCCTACGGTGGCCGGGAGTTTGCGATTGACTCTCGACGCCCGGGGCGTCTCTTCATGCGGCGGCTAGGGGCGTGAGGGTGCAGAAAATGCCTCTCCCTCACGCGCTCCGCCTCGCCGCGAAGCTGTCACCTCCAAGGAGATGACAGCTTCACATGCCCTCTCGCTCCGTACCATGGCGTGCACCAGGACCGGACGCTAGAGGTCGCCGCCACCGATCGCCTCCACGAGGACACGGTGGTGCTCCGCCCCGGCAGGGCACACCTCAATCGTATGCTCCACCGTGTCCTCCAGACGATTCACGCAATGGAAACACCCAGGCTGTTTCCTCCCGCCTTATCCCGAACAGGAACCTCCCGAAGCAGCCATGTCTGGTGAGGACCTGCGTAAGGTGGAAGGTGAGGACGCCGTGCCGCTCTCTATCCACTCCTCAAAAAGAGGACTTACCGCCGTAATAGTGGCGTGCCCTGCACTGGGTTGCGACAATTGTACCTGCGGGAGCTCTGTCCGCCGTGCCGTGATTTCTCGCAGCAGCGGAGTTTCGCCCCGGCGTTTTGCTTCCTCGCGCCACTCCCACATTTGCGTGATTTGCGTGAGGACTTTTGCCTCCAGATCCCAAGACGGCAATCCGGCAAGGTGACTCGTGGGCTCATGGGAGACCGTGCGGTATCCCCGGACTAGCCGGATGGCTATGACCCTATGGGACGCACTCAAACGGCGCGCTGGGCGCAGCCTCAGTGAGGGCGCCCACACGCAAAAAACTGTCTTCGAAAACTAAGCTGACATACGTCACAAAATTCGAAACACCCTAAAAAATTGAAAATAAATAATCGTTTTAATAATAACGTCTTAAACTATTATTTTTATTGGATAGGTCTAGTTCTTCAGGGGACCACCATATAATTTTTATTGACTTTGCTTTGATAGTTTTATGCGTTAGCTTCGTCAATACGTATTTAATTCACTATGTTCAGCGTGATGATATTCTAATACTTCCTGTCACTGCTATTGACTTGGCCAGTAATGGTATACGAACTAGTGCAAGGTAGATGAAATGTTTTTGCAAAAAAAAAAAAAAACAATGGACTTCCATAAAAACACAACCAAGTGAAAAATAACTTTAATTTCGGAAGTTAGTGGCAAAAAACTAAAATAAAGATCCAAAGACCCTGACTTCCAAAATTAAAGTTATTTTTGCTTGCAGCGCTGCTAGCGAGCAGGTAGAACGGGCGCGGCTCACGATTTTTAAAAGTTTTAGATTGTATTTCAAATAGAAAAATGTTATTTTTCTTAATTTTTATCGACAAAAGTAGATAGTTAGTAGGGACATTCACAAACTCCAGGGGGGGGCAGCTGCCCCCCTCTGCCCCCCCCCTGGGTACGCCCATGTCTTTGGGGCCAGGGGTAAATACCCAGAAGCAGTACCTTCACTTAAAATAAACGGTATACCCCTTGTGAGGGTAGACCGATTTAAATATCTGGGTCACGTATTGACCACTGACCTCAAAGACGATGATGATATTGATAGGGAGCGGAGGGCGATGTGTGTGAGAGCTAACATGATTGCCTGCAGATTCAGACGTGCCTCGAAAGAGGTCAAGCGCACTATATTCAGTGCGTACTGCACGTCTTTTTACACTTGTAGTCTGTGGGTTCATTATACTCAAAAATCATACAGCGCCCTTCGCATCCAATACAATAACGCATTCAGGGTGCTGATGGGGTTGCCCCGTTACTGCAGCGCATCAGGGATGTTTGCTGAAGCTCACGTGACTTGTTTCTACACGGTGATGCGGAAGCGGTGCGCATCCCTGGTCCGTAGGGTGCGGGGCAGCGCCAACAGAATCCTATCTATGACAGCAAGTAGGCTGGATAGTGAGTTTGTGAACCACTGCTGCAAGGTTTCAGCTGGGCCTGTCACCTTGCAGCAGTGATATCATAATCTGTTTCTGTTTTTGTAAGTAAGCGCTTGTTACTAACACTATGAGTCTTGTTGCTCGAATTAAATGATTAAATAAAAAAATAATTAATGTAACTGATCTGTGATTCTTTTTGTGATTTATTTCTCTTTCGAACGATTCTCGCGACCCTGGCAGATCAACTTAAATACGGAATCAACAAGATTCTACAAATGATTTACTCGACGCTAAACAATGGAATAAAAAAACCGGCCAAGTGCGAGTCGGACTCGCGCACCGAGGGTTCCGTACAAACCTGTAGGTATACTCGGTTTATGTATAAGGTTTATGCTTATGAAATTAAATGTTTTTTTTTATTTTTATATTTGAGTTGATTGAATGAAAGGTAAATTGCGGTTTAAGATTTATGACGTTTAAAAAAAAAAAAACTACTTACTGGATCTCGTTCAAACTCATTTTCGGTGGAAGTTTACATAGTTATGTACATCATATATTTTTTTTGAGTTTTATCATTCTCTTATTTTATAAGTTACGGGGGGGGGACACTCATTTTAACACTTTGGAAGCGTCTCTCGCGCAAACTGTTCAGTTTAGAAAAAAATGATAATAGAAACCTCAATACTATTTTTGAAGACCTATTCATAGATACCCCACACGTACGGGTTTGTTGAAAATAAAAATTTTGAGTTTCAGTTCTAAGTATGGGGAACCCCAAATTTTTTTTTTTCTATTTTAGTGTAAAAATCTCGATGCGGTTCACAGAATACATCTACTTACCAAGTTTCAACAGCGCAGCTCTTATAGTTTCGGAGAAATGTGGCTGTGACATACGGACGGACAGACAGACAGACAGACAGACAGACAGACAGACGGACAGACAGACATGACGAAGCTATAAGGGTTCCATTTTTTGCCATTTGGCCACGGAACCCTAAAAAGGAGTTCATAAACCATAAATTGCAGGATATGGTCCTGCATATTGCGGTACAGCTATCTCAGGCTGTCTCAATAGTATAACAATAAAACTGTCCTATCCTTGGGCAAAATACTTTAAACGGACCCATGTAGTATAATTATCTTGTATCTGTGTTCATGCATTCAGGTGAAGGTGGAGGAAGCTGCAGGTAAATGTTGGGATTGAATGCGTAAATAAAATTATATATTCATAATGAAATAAAGATTATTTTTTACACGCTTTAAATTCGCTTCACTTGTATGTTTGTTTGTAACCCACACTTTATAGCGCGATGTTGACCCACTTTAAACGACCAGATTTCATTTGTTACTATAGTTTTGTCGAGGGCCGATGACAATACTATAATTTCATAAATTTGTGCCATCATCCTTGCCAAGGTTACCAGGACAGCAAAAAAACTGTCTTCGAAAACTACGCTGACTTACGTCTCAAAATTCGAAACACCCCAAAAAAATAAAATAAATAATAGTTTTAAAAAACTAAAAAAACACGCTTCCATAGAAAACCAAACCAAAAAGTAGAAAATAATGGAAAAAAAGTGTGGGGTGCCTGATATCAATTAAAAAATACCTTAAAAAGCACCCCACGCTTTTTTTCCAATATTTTCTACTTTTCAGTTTGGTTTTCTATGGAAGCGTGTTTTTTTTAAACTATTATTTATTAATAAATCACAAAAAGAATCACAGATCAGTTACATTAATTATTTTTTATTTAATCATTTAATTCGAGCAACAAGACTCATAGTGTTAGTAACAAGCGCTTACAAACTATGTTAGTAACACACTTACAAAAACAGAAACAGATTATGATATCACTGCTGCAAGGTGACAGGCCCAGCTGAAACCTTGCAGCAGTGGTTCACAAACTCACTATCCAGCCTACTTGCTATCATAGATAGGATGCTGTTGGCGCTGCCCCGCACCCTACGGACCAGGGATGCGCACCGCTTCCGCATCACCGTGTAGAAACAAGTCACGTGAGCTTCAGCAAACATCCCTGATGCGCTGCAGTAACGGGGCAACCCCATCAGCACCCTGAATGCGTTATTGTATTGGACGCAAAGGGCGCTGTATGATTTTTGAGTATAATGAACCCACAGACTACAAGTGTTTTTTTGTATGGAAGCGTGTTTTTTTAGTTTTTTAAAACTATTATTTATTTTATTTTTTTGGGGTGTTTCGAATTTTGAGACGTATGTCCGCGTAGTTTTCGAAGACAGTTTTTTTGCTGTCCTGGTAACCCTGGCAAGGATGATGGCACAAATTTATGAAATTATAGTATTGTCATCGGCCCTCGACAAAACTATAGAAACAAATGAAATCGTCGTTTAAAGTGGGTCAACATCGCGCTATAAAGAGTCGGTTACAAACAAACATACAAGTGAAGCGAATTTAAAGCGTGTAAAAAATAATCTTTATTTCATTATGAATATATAATTTTATTTACGCATTCAATCCCAACATTTACCTGCAGCTTCCTCCACCTTCACCTGAATGCATGAACACAGATACAAGATAATTATACTACATGGGTCCGTTTATAGTATTTTGCCCAAGGATAGGACAGTTTTATTGTTATACTATTGAGACAGCCTGAGATAGCTGTACCGCAATATGCAGGACCATATCCTGCAATTTATGGTTTATGAACTCCTTTTTAGGGTTCCGTTGCCAAATGGCAAAAAACGGAACCCTTATAGATTCGTCATGTCTGTCTGTCCGTCTGTCTGTCTGTCTGTCTGTCTGTCTGTCCGTCCGTATGTCACAGCCACATTCCTCCGAAACTATAAGAGCTGCGCTGTTGAAACTTGGTAAGTAGATGTATTCTGTGAACCGCATCAAGATTTTTACACTAAAATAGAAAAAAAAAAAATTGGGGTTCCCCATACTTAGAACTGAAACTCAAAATTTTTATTTTCAACAAACCCATACGTGTGGGGTATCTATGAATAGGTCTTCAAAAATGGTATTGAGGTTTCTATTATCATTTTTTTCTAAACTGAACAGTTTGCGCGAGAGACGCTTCCAAAGTGGTAAAATGAGTGTCCCCCCCTCCCGTAACTTCTAAAATAAGAGAATGATAAAACTCAAAAAAATATATGATGTACATAACTATGTAAACTTCCACGGAAAATTAGTTTGAACGAGATCCAGTAAGTAGTTTTTTTTTTTAAACGTCATAAATCTTAAACCGCAATTTACCTTTCATTCAATCAACTCAAATATAAAAATTAAAAAAAAAACATTTAATTTCATAAGCATAAACCTTATACATAAACCGAGGATACCTACAGGTTTGTACGGAACCCTCGGTGCGCGAGTCCGACTCGCACTTGGCCGGTTTTTTTATTCCATTGTTTAGCGTCGAGTAAATCATTTGTAGAATCTTGTTGATTCCGTATTTAAGTTGATCTGCCAGGGTCGCGAGAATCGTTCGAAAGAGGTATCGTGGACCTGGCATATGGGCAACTGAAGGAACACGGGTGGGTTTTAGTCAGTAAAAGTCTAACACGCCCTTCCACTCCACCCAGAGCGGGAGACGTCATTTAATGATTTCTCACTAACAAAAAAAAAAGTTGATTATATCACTTCACTGCCTCACCACCACATCAAGTGCTACCGTGCAGACTCGCTTCACCGTCTCTGTTTCCCGCCATTACTCCTGACTGACAGATGACATTAGTGACAGCAGCTGCCCCCGCTTGTGTGCGTGAGACAGTGTTTACATATCTATTAAATAAATACACTACTATATAGTTATGTGTATATAAGTTTGCTGTAATTTACTTTTTTTTCGACTCTTCCGTGTCCCGATAAAAGGGATCGGAAACAGGAATAAAAAATAACACGTGGCTAAACTATTTTTTTTAGGAATATGACACAAAACTTAAGACGAAAAGGAAGAAATCATTGTGTTGTAAAGACGACTATTTTTTTGTCAGCATAGACGACCCTGAACGTGGTATTTGTATACGCATTTACGACGGCATTGAAATTATCGTATCAGTTAGTCGCTGCCACTCGCAACGTTCACATACCCACACAGAATCGGCATACTATGTTTAGATAACGTTTTAAAAGTGTTCAAAAATATTTTTATCAGTTAAAAAAGGCCAGTTGTCGTGAAGTTTTCTTTGTTATGATAAAAATTAAGAGCAGTGTGCATGAAATGTGATAACAGTGATAAGTCTGTTTGGGCGTCATCATTTCATTTCAATCCGTAGAGTTGTAGTCTGCGTTTTTGTAAACAAGTTTTTTTATCGGCTACACTAAGGTATGTACTATGGGGGAAGTTCATAACTAAGCAGTTTTAAAACAAAATCCCGTGAACACGATGACCACATCTGTTTAACGCCCCTTTTGGCTTCGACCAATGAAACAAAAATACTGTATAGTAGGTAATATTTTGCCGTTTTTGTTTTTTTGTTGTTCGTGTGTTTTGTAGGCTCGTTTACAATGATCACAGATGTCTGACCTTTTTTCAAACCACTAGGAACAAAACTAAAGAAAAAAAGATGAGAAAGTTTTTAATTTTAATGGTTTTATACTTTACATTTTGTTTCAACTATTTTCTCGGGATCAGTTGCAAATCGGCACAGCTTTCGGCTACAAGTAACAACTAATGTATTTACTTAGCGTTTGTGAACCATGTCTTCGTACCGTATTACCACAGAACAGAGGCATGAAATATTGTTCTAAGTCTATAGCTGAATTAATATAAACATTGTTTTGTGATTATTGTTTTTTTTTAATAATATCTATAATAATTTTCTAGCCTTACTTAACCATTTAGAGCCAGGAACAGCTGGCGAAGTCGAACGTAGTGCGGTAGTCACTGCCAAACAAATATCGACCTTGGTTTAGTTGAAATAAAGTTGAGAATAAATAAACTTCCTAATGGAACACTCCTAATGCACTCTCGAGCTAATGCTCGAGAGTGCATCTAAAGGGAAAAAAGGCACAAAGCACATTTCAGGTAATTTATTTTCGACTTTACTTTTAGGAATGCAATGTTGATATTTTTTTGGCTTGGAAATTGGTATTTGAACTTTTATGATACTCATTATTTGTGTATATTATGGAATGCCGTATCGGGGTATACCAAAAAATGAAAGTGTAAACTGTAGTTTTTATAAAAAACGACATACTTTGTTTTTTTGCAGCTCTGTAGAAATATCCAATGCCGTGACCGCTCACGTCACGCGTTTACAGCATGCTCTGCCGAGCATGCTGTAAAACGCACTCGTAAAGTAAGCTTTCGGTACCGAATCGATGCAGAAAGCTTAACAAGCGCCTTTATTTCTACCATCTAAGCGGTACTGCACAAATTGATAAATGAAAGCAGTGCGGTATCGTTTCGGTAGGTATACCGAGCATACTATACCGAAACTATACCGCACCGATCAATGCGTAAACGACTTTAGATTATTGTAAAGTGTTTCTTTAAGCACGGATTAAAATAATTTGAAGTGGTTCATGAGCTCCCACTTTATTTACTCAAACTACTTCGTCTACTGGTCTGTAATTAGGTGCATTCTTTGAAAAGGGGTTTATGACTAGAGCTTTTAAAACAAATATGACGGGTGGTTATCGAGTTTTGCACTTAAGTTTACGAAAATTTACCGTTTCTCACCCAAAAACTGCTAATTATGAGAAATCTACTCAACTGTAGATGCTAATTTTATACTTTTCTGATTGCATAGAAAACCCATTCATCAAAAAAAACCCATAAACTTGTCCCAAACGTGCTCGAACTACGATCGAACGAAGATTCCCATTGATATTTATTTCCATTGAAAAAATACGCACCACCCCAGCTGGTTTTTTACTGTATTTTTTTCATTTACAAAAACAAGGGACTCATCCTAAAATCTGATGGTGCAATGCTATTGGTTGATGAGATTTCTATAGCGGCCGAGCGCTGCAAGCGAAAATAGTCTTTAAGGTGCTTAGATATGAAGTTCTCCGATAGTACATTCAGTTTTTTTTTTGTGGCGTAGTGTACCGAAACTCAATAATTTATAACAAACTAGGAGTGCCTCGTGGTATCCTATGGAAATTTTGGGATAAAGAACACTATCGAATTAGCTTCTTAAGATCTGTAAAGATAGTTGTGAGAGGTAAATAAATAAATAAATGTTATTAAGTAACGTGTGCTAAATTTAATTCAAATCTGTTCAGCCGTTTTGCGTGATTGAGTAACAAACATCTAAACGTACAAATTTTCAAATTTATGATATTACTAGCTTCTGCCCGCGGCTTCGCCCGCGTGCATGTCGAAAAATATCCCACATGAACGTACTACTGGGATTGAAAGTATCCTATGTGTTAATCCAGGTAAATAATGTGTTATTGCATTGCTTGCTTTGTGTAATCCAAGGAGCAGCGCTCGGATTGATAAATGATTGTTGTAGGATAATTAATCCTAAAACCTAACAATAGTGACGGAATATATAACGGAACGGCAAATTACCTACTTGCATGACAAATTTGAAGGCAACTTTAAAGCGAAAATATAAATTCTCTTTATTCCCTAGGAATTTCGAAAAAATTGTTACGTAAATTATTCAAATATAGATTATACTTAACTTGCTGTTAACAGGGGTTTAAGACTATTTATTTTTTAGTCTATACTTAAAGTGTCTCTTTAAATACTACTTTAGAGGTTCTGCCCTCAGGTTCTAATACAACCAGGCTGCTAGATGAGCTCACTCACGAGCAGGCCACGTAAAACTGGCCGTGCGAGAAGCAGTCCCCTCTAAGATCATATCCCGCTGTTTACAATGACTGTCCCCGAGACTTATTAATCGTCATTGCTAAACATACCATAAGGGGACTGGGGCCTTTTAAACTCGAATGGGTACTCCGACGGTATTAGTGGTATCTGCGGTATATAGTACACCGATTCACCTTGAGCACAGCCATTAAATACAATGGTCGCAGACAACCTGGTCCCATTGTACAACTTGACCGGATTAAGATTTTGTAGTAGCATTACTGGAGCACGCACTTTGAGGATACGTATGTGAGATGAAGACCAGATGGGTTGAATAAATTTAAGAGCTCCTTAGGATATATATATAGCATCATCCTTATGAATTCGACACGTATGCATGTACTATAATTAGGACAGATGTTTTTTTGCCTGTGTTTATTTCATTGGTTTATTTTGAATAGCTTCTGCCCGCAGCTTTACCCGCGTGGCCTACACAAAACAAATGACTTTTTTTTCAGAAACAAACATACGCGTTCTCACTACCTCTCAATTTAATATACGAACTGACAATATCTCAAACAAAGCAAATAGGACGAAGTTCTCCGTAAAACTAAACTAATCTCTGGAATGAGAGTAGTATAGTTTAAAAAAAAACTCAAAGCGTATGTGAAAAGATTTATTTAAGAGGCAATCAGAAGTAGATAATGAACAATTAATATTGTTTTCTATGAAATACTGTGCCCACCGCAGAATTTCTTTGTAAACAATATTTTTTGTTTCTAGTTCAGGTTCTAGAATCACCAGGCTGCTCCGTGAGCTTAGTTTTGAGCAGACCACGTAAAACTGACCGTGTGAAAGAATTTCTCCCTTAAGTCTACCCCTGTTAAATTAAGTGTTTTGACTTGAGATTTATTTATGGTCTTGTCAAAGCAGACTGAGGCGAAACTGCTCTCTTTTGAACTCAAAGGGGTAGTTCGATGGTGTTAGAGGAATCCTCGGAATAAACACAGACTCCTCTCAGGAACAACGTGTCAGTATAGTTGCCTCGATAACATTTCGTTGCAATATTTTCACTCACAACCTGGTGTCATTGCATAATTTTGGCGGGTTTAAATTACGCAGCAACATAACTGGGCGCCAACTCTAAATTTTTATACCTACACGTGTGAGTTGAGAGACCGAGAGGCTTCAATGTGTTAAGAAACTAAACTGGGTAATGTATGGCGTCATCATTGTTTATCACTCGAGTCCACTGATTTATAATTATTTTCAAATCCTTCGAACGGTCTCAAAAGAATTTCATTGATGAAGAATTTCATTGATGATTGTGGCTTGGTCGTTATATTTTACTTTAATGCATAAACCAAATCGCACTATTGCTCACTGAACGTACAGATTTATATGTTAGTGTGTAAAGTATTATAGTAGGCATGTGCTCAATTAGTTTTTACTTATAAAGTTGCATAGGTATGTATTAAAGAATAGTTAGTGTAGTTATTCAATTTTATCTAATACAGAAACCATCGCGTTTTTTTACATGTACTTCATCATCATCTGCCTAGCCTTTTCGGCCAGTTCGGTTTCCAGTGTTACCTGATGCAGCTGAGTACCAGTATTTTACATGGAGCGACTACCTACCTGACCTCCACAACCCAGTTACTGGGTAATAAGATACCCCTTGGTAAGACTGGTTGTCAGACTTTCGGGCTTCCGGCGCACAGTGGGAAAATCGCGTATGTTTCGTCTCAAAATTCCGTATCTCAGTTTTTTCAAAACGAAATGAGCTGTAATTTTGCACACATATACTTGAATACATACAGTTTAATGGAAATAATTTTGATTTTGAAAATTATGTTTATTAATTAATTATAAAATTAAACTTAAAAAATACATGCATTTTATAAGAAAAAAATACATAATATGTTTGTTTAATTTACATAAAACGGAATATACAGTACCAAACAAGAAAACAGAAACGTACTCAATTCAACAAGCTACTACAGATTTTCATTGACAGCAAGAACGGCCTTGGCTTCATCTAAAATTTCTTTCGATATTGTTTCTGGGGTATTCCTCAAACTTGATATATATGGATCAGAAGTGTACAATAAGGTATAGAACACGTCTTCATTGGTAGCCGCTCTAGAACACTTTCTAGAATGATGAAGTCTAAATTTTTTATAATCCTTATTTCGGGATTCTTGCGCGTCTTCGGACAATTGTCCGATAGGTAAAATAGCATAATACTCAATGATTTTTTCGCCATGAATAAGTATTTTATGCACGGAGGAAGGCATATAATACCAGTTATAGTTATTTACGTACAGTTGGGTTGTACTATATGCGTATTCACCGAACTTTTTTGAATCAATAGCCATTCCAGGTGACATAGTTTGTAGTATTATGTACATTCGTTTTATAAGTTCTACGTGTAATCCTGTAATGTCTGCGGAGCAAGAGTAATTCTGAAAAAAAATCCGAGCTGTGTTTCCGTCATTACTATTTCCAGTGCCTTGTCGAGGTTTATCGACATGCAGTCCTATTTCTTCCCTAAACCGCTTTTGTACCAGTTTTTTCTTTTCGTCTTTGTTTTTTTTATTTTCGGGTGTAGTAGCTGACCACTTTTCAAAAGACAAGTTATAAGAAATGTGTAAGATCATCTCCATACTCCTAATCCAAGCATGTAGTGTTGACAGTCCGTATTGAATTGAACTTTCGTTCACATCTCTTGTCCTAACTGCCTCTAAGTTATTCATTTGCCGAGGAGTAGCACCACAAACTGTACAAGAAGCTTGAATGAGTTTCAGTTAAAACTTGTGCCACTTTACCATCAATCATGGTTAAAAATAGGTCATGAGTAATTTCGATTACCTCACCATTCTTATTTATCAGGGAAGGAGACAGATTTTTTTTCTGATTGTTGATATCAGCCACAACAGACGTGGTTTTTTTCAAGAGTTTCTTTGGCAAATTCTAACAGTATAGGTCTGCAATATCTTACAGATGAGCAAGTTTCATTCTTCCAAACGACAGTATTAGTTGTCTCATCTATGAGTCTAATGGGTACAAGTGAAGCAATAAAAAGGTTTGCATCTGATATTAAATCGCTTTCTTCGGGTAAAACTTGCTTGTATTTACTCTACCCAGATGACCCGTCACAACCCCATTTACAGAATAGTTTCAACTTTCTTAAACCGTTTTTGTAAACTAAACCAATTAGTAATATACGTGCCACAGTATGATCCAACAAGTCTTGCAGATTGACTTTTGCACTTATGTTAGTAATGGTTATGCTCGAATCTGGTGGGTAACACATCTTCCTCGCTTCGAGTAAAGTTGGATAAGAAGGAAACACTGAGCAGTTTTTGTCCGCTAAACAAAGTCGAAGTTTTCCATACTGTTCTTTGTTAAGGTCTAAGTCAATAAATGTCCGTAGTGCTTCTTCCTTTGTAAAAGGTGTAACGTCTTCAGGGTTCTCAGTTACGTATTTAAGAAAAAAAAAATATAATTTCTTGATGCAGTTTGTATAATATTAACGATTGAGGCCTCCTCCGTCTCACCAATAGACCGTAATTCCTGAGCATATGCATTGAGCACACAGTTCAATCCGTACTCTTGTATCAATTCCATGTTTTTTGTTTTTTTTTGTTTTGTCTGAAGATGCTTCGTATGATTTTGAAGGTCTGCCAACACTACTTCCAGAGGAATTAGTGTCATTAACCGTGACTCGACACTATAGTGGAACACGAAATTGACCTTCTAACCAGTGGACGTTCTTACTTTTAAAGCGTTCTTTTCTTCGAGATGCATTTCTCCAGCGTTCGCTACATTTAGATACCAAGTTTCTTTGAATGTAGGAGACCACAGTAGCCATATCCTCTGGTAACAAATTTAAATTTTCTTGTATGTACTCTTCTACATTATGCCCATTTATCAACAAATTGCATAACTCTCGTTTGCTACAAACAAATTCACCCATTTTTGAAATCAGTCAACTTCTGCGAATATTTGAAAATAAGTAATAACTGCTTTTTAGGGCAACTGAATATCTGACCAAGAACTGTGAATGTTTCAGGGTTCGCCTTCCTTTTATTGACCAATGAAATAGTGCTATGTGCAAAAAGATAAGAAACTAATCATTTGCACTCTTCCCATAACCAACCTGTTTCAAATTCGACCCTAATAGATAATTGACCATATTTTATCAAGTAAGGTAGTCAAAACCACATAAAAACTATTAATAATACTCATCGCTGTATATCTATTTGACCTAAATAAGTAAAAAACTTTTTAACAAAAAATTAAACCGCCTAAAAACTGAAAAGCATAAAATAATAAACCTTAAAATTATGAGTCGGCGCTTTGAGTGATGCTCGTTCATTGATTTTTCAGCGCCGACTCAAAATTTTAAGGTTTATTATTTTATGCTTTTCAGTTTTTCGGCGGTTTAATTTTTTGTTAAAAAGTTTTTATTTTATATTTTTTCGTGGCTTTATTTTACTAATAATACTTGGCAAGGTATACCCTATCCAACACAAAAAGAATTATCAAAATCGGACTACTCTGTATAAAGTTATGCGTGTTTATACATTACAATCAGTGAGTGAACAATCAATCATCCCCTGTTTTCCGACCCTTAGGGTTCGATTTTGTTTTCCAAATTTATATGGGACCACCTTGGGAGTATACCCTTTCCAATAGAAGAAGAATTGTCACAATCGGACCACTATGTAAAAAGTTATGCGTGGTCATACATAAAAAAAAAAAAAATATACGCGTCGAATTGATAACCTCCTCCGTTTTTTTTCGTCGGTTGAAAAATAATTTTGTGGGAAATAAAACGATTTTGAAAAAATATATAATTTTATCTCACGATATGTTTTGATCCCGTGTCAGAAAAAGCGCAAGTATGCGCAAAATTTTATTTTTTCCTTGTATAAACTAATGTATAAAGATCTTAATACAACAAATATCTCGACAGCGGCAAGCAGCGGTAAAGGGTAAAAGTCTAGTTAAAAATAAAATTGCACTAAAAATATGCCATCTTAAAGTATATTGGTTAACTTTATTTTATTAAACCAATGTATATAATATTAATTAGTCTACGTTATGGGGGCATTATACGCATTCCAAAACTGTATAATACTTGTACATTTATATCAAAAACTTTTGAGTAATGTGGCGTTGAATTATAGTAACGTATTGCGTTTAAATTACGTTATTGAACATGAGTTAGCGTTGATGCCTATTTATAAACATTATGGTTAACTAAAAAAAACTAAAAAATTACGAAAAGAAAGCTTATTTATCAAACTATATTAATTTATTAATTTTATTCCATTATAACGACTTTCACGTAAAACAGTTTTGAGACGGCTTTGTATGGGGCTTTCCCACAGTGCGGCGCCCCGAACGATGGTCTAAGATCTACGAAAAACAGCCGGGACGAATGGCTTAACGTGCTTTCCGAGGCACAGAAGGGTCTTATTATGTAAAGATGGTCACCCATCTATGGACCAACCGCGGCAAACGTAGTTTAACCTGAATGATCGACCCGTGCGGCTGTTATAATTTGTAAATATCCCTACTAATACATATTAAGTTTGTTTGTTACGCTTTCACGCGAAAGCGACTTAACCGATGATCATGAAACTTTGTAGGTACACATATTTTTGGAGGTATTAGAAGTAACATATATGTTTTATCTGCCGGGGTTGCGAGATTGTTCGAAAAAGATACCGTGACCCTGGCACATGGGCAACTGAAGGAACACGGGTGGGTTTTAGTCAGTAAAAGTCTGACACGCCCTCCTGCTCCGCCCAGAGCGGGAGAAGTCATTTGATGATTTCCCATCCAAAAAAAAAGTATGTTTTATGAAAAAATAATAAAAAAATTGCGAAAGATAAAATTCGGTACGGGGTAAGTTTCAATCCCAAGAAAGGACACATGCCTATTTTTATTCACAGATGTCGTCTCCGTCCACAATAACCGACATTTACGCGGACGAAGTTGCGGGCAAAAGCTAATTAGTTCATATTAATATCAGATACATATTTGATACTTCTTGATACCTTGGTTGAGATTGGACACCGGTGACGACAATGCGCTTCCCGGGCTGCCCCGCACGCCATGCGCACGTCTACCATTCCACGTAGGATTTTCGAAGCCCTATTTGACGCAGTAAGGGGATGATTTTGGGAAAATTGTGATACATGTGTCACATAATTGTACTTGAAGAGTATGTGTACCAATTTTTGTGTCAATCGACCCAGAGAATTAAAAGTTTCATAGAAAATTCAACCCCCCATTTCACCATCTTGGGGGTGGAATTTCAAAAAATCCTTTCTTAGTGGATACTTACTCTTTACAAAGAATACACCCTCCAAATTTCACGTCTCTAGGTCCAGCGGTTTAGGCTGTGCGTTGATATATCAGTCAGTCAGTCAGTCAGTCAGTCAGTCAGTCACTCAGGACTTTGAATTTTATATATATAGATACCACCTGTGACATCTTCCACGCGAAATTTTCTTATTATTTCTACCCATCCCGGTGCATCACATCGCCCACTCGCATTACTACTTCTTTTTTCTTTAGCGTTTTTTCTGACTTTGTTTTAGTTTTGCTCGGCTCAGGTCGTTAAGTGATGGTTGCTTATAGCCTTTCTCAAAAATTAGGCTATTAAATGCAAATAGAATTTTTCAAATCTGTCTTATATATATCTAGAGATAAGTGTTTGTATGTTTACAAACATACAAACCCTCTAGCATTATTATTAGTATTAGTTTAATACCTATAAATTAGTATCATCCACCAACCTACACAGTAAAATTTTATTTTGAAATATTTATAATGGTACCGATTCCCTTGTTCACAATCTAAACTAAATTTAAGTTCAGTGCATCTTTTTCTTTGTATTTCATTAAGAAGAACACAAAAGATTTTTTTTAGTTTAGTCCTGTCAAATTAATCAGCGCCTGTCACTACTCCATACAAGTTTAGACGTGATTAAAAACTTACCTACTAAAATTACGTCAATTTACGTCAAGCGCTGATTAATTTGACAGGACTAAACTAAAATGTATCTTCTGTCCTTTCCATAATGAAATAGAAAGAAAAAGATGCACTGAACTTAAATTTAGTTTAGTTTGTGAATAAGGGAATCGGCACCAATGTTTACATTATACAATGTTTAGATTAATTTCTATT
The DNA here is from genome assembly GCA_932294355.1 of Aporophyla lueneburgensis. Classification (NCBI taxonomy): domain Eukaryota; kingdom Metazoa; phylum Arthropoda; class Insecta; order Lepidoptera; family Noctuidae; genus Aporophyla; species Aporophyla lueneburgensis. Next base: position 22,771,029 of record OW028745.1, on the reverse strand, counting down.
CCTATAACAACCTGTGTGATCGGGGAACACCCGTCAAGAACGAAGTTCCCTTACATTTTCGAATTTATATTTTGACCAAAAAAGTAAAAGTGTAGTGTGTATGTGCAGTGTGTGTGTGTGTGTGTGTGTGTGTTTGTGTTTGTGTGTGTGTGTGTGTGTGTGTGGTGTGTGTGTGTGTGTGTATTAGCGTCATCCACCAACCGCACTAGGCACGCTAGATATTATTATGTGTGTGTGTGTGTGTGTTTGTGTGTGTGTGTGTGTCTATTAGCGTCATCCACCAACCGCACTAGGCACGCTAGATATTATTACCATGCCCGCGTGATTGTTTACGACCCACTTCCTCTCATATAAAAGGCCAATATCATGGCAGTAGGAAAGGTATCAGCTGATTACGCTTATTATTATTGTTTAGCTTTAGATTATACAATAATACGTACAATATAATAAACGTAATCGGCCTCACAGACTAATCACATAATTCGGATTCAAATTATCTGATTAGTCGTTTAACACAACTAGAGATTGCATAATTTCCAGTGCTGTTTCTTTTTTTCATTGCATTCTATTTAACAAACACATTTGGTTAAAACTGGACATGGTGACTAGTCCCACAAAAATAAGTTTTGTTGGTTATCTTAGTACATTATAACAATAGTCTCAAATATTTAAATGAAATAGGGGTTTGAAATCATCAAAGTGAAGTAAGCAACCCTTGCAACATTTGTTTCTACAATGCACGAAATACGACATAAACCCTTAATATGTATTTCAGAAACAGCCATGGCCACAACAAACCTATCAAGAATAGCCCAAAGACTACTAATATGCAGAAGTATTACCGTGACTCATAGAAAACATAGCAGTCTTTGGACAGCTGATAATATCGTCAAATCACCTCATAAGGATGTGGATATACCAAACAGGACTGTCCCTGAGCATATTTGGGAGAATATGGAGAGGTGGGCAGATAAAACTGCAATGGTACGTATTTTCTACTTGTAGTTTTTGGGACTGCCTTATTGGTGTCGTGGTCTCAAGAAATATGGCTAAGTTGAACCCAAGATCATCCTAGTTCGATTCATGGCCTAGTTTAGAAGAGATAGGAAAGCATCATGGATTCGGCTTCAAGTCCGGGTAAAAGGCTGCAAGCCGTATAACATGGGACTTTAAACAAAATTGGCAAAATAATATGTGGTTAATGTTGTTACCTATATATTAAGTTCTAGAACTAACTCGACGTAAGTTCGAATTCTAAGACATTTACATGTGCCACTAACATATCCACCAACCAGTTCTTGGCCTACGTGATGAATTGCGGCTTAGTCCCTCTAACAGAGAAAAGGCCCGCAAGTGTCCCAGTTCTCCCATCAGTGGAAAAATTATAGGCTGTATTTTTTTTTTCTTAGGGCAACCAACACACCGTTATCTGATCCCAAACTAGACAGAGCCCGTACTATGGTAACCAGACAACTGATAAATACTTATATATTTCTCAATACATAAATATTATAGATAAATTACACCCAGACACAGAAAAAAATATAGTGCTCATCACACAAAGATTTGTTCGGAGAGGGAATCGAACCCATGACCTCAGTCTTCGCAGTCAGGGTCACTAACCATTACACTAACAGGCCAGTGGTTGTATATGCTTATTTAGGGTCAATATAATTAAGCTGGCAATACTTTCCCACGTGTTAAATATCGATATAGAATACGCATGAAGATAAAATTAAATTTATTCATCCTTCCAACTTTGTTCACAATTTTATATGACACTGGCATTTACATTCAGACGTTTTTACCAGTAACTGGGTTTTGGAGGTCAGATAGGCCGTGGTTCCAAGTAAAATACTGGTATGAACTACAAACGGTTAGAATAGAAGCCAAACACAACATATGTGGGAAAAAGCTTATATGATGATGTACAGATGCCAGCACACAAAGGTACTACAATCTGTCGAAGTTCTTTAATAAATTTTCAACTTTATCGCTGAAGTGTAAGGTTGAAGATTGATTGAGAAAATTTGAGAGCAACGGATAGCTTGATGTGCTGGCGTCTGTACATTTGCAACCAAACGACTGTTATGTTACGGATTTCGGAAAGTCGTAAAAAAAATATATGTTTTGATTTTTGAAAATTCGTAAAAAAATATAATGAATTAACGTTCCATGAAAAATTATTAAAACAGCTGATCGATTACGGTCATTGACCATCACCCATCGAATGATAAAACTCTTTTGTTTTTTGTTACATTCGTTTTCGATATCCATACCCAGTAGCATACGAGCAGTGCTGGCCCAGTGGTAACGGCCGCAACTTACGAGTAGGCGCATTACTTTGTGTAAATTATTTCATTGCCACTGCTCTCAAAACGGTGAAGGAAAACATCTTGAAGAAACCGGACATGTCTTAGAACCAAAAATTCGAAGACATGTGACATCATCACCAACCCGCACTGGGCCCGCGTGGTGGATTATGGCCCACTCCCTCTCACCGAGAGGAGGCATGTGTCCCAGCAGTGGGAACATTATAGGCTGATATACCCAACACGTGGGTAAAGAATAGCAAGCTAACTTAACCCATTGAATACCGTAATTACAGACACAATTAAAAACCATTGTGTCTATACCAAATGTGGTTTCTCAGGGACTTAGAGGTTAATTTGATTCTGTATAAATATGCTTTGTTCATGCTATAATACTTAAAGTGAAATATTGTATATTTTAAAGGATATCGTTACTTATCGCACTCGCATTATCTTACTTTTTGTAATAAAATAAGTTTTCTTTTTAGGTATGTGCGATAACAGGCAGGTCATATACCTACCATCAATTGTACAAATATTCACGGAATTTCGCCGCAAAACTTCGTACGCAGTTAAAGATCAGGGATGGAGATGTTATTTGTATTATGATGCCCAACTCTCCTGAGTATGCCTTGGCCGCCCTGGGAGCAATGGAGGCTGGTGCTGAAGTTACCACTGTCAACCCTATTTATACTCCATGTAAGTATTCTGTTGAACTAACTGATCGCATAAGGAACTCGAAATTGTGTTCCATAACTCAAATGGCTAACGAAGGTGAAACGGCTGCCATGTTTTAATGGAACTGAGTTAAATGTGTCGCAATCCGCAAGCACTACGGGCTAAAATAACCCCTTAGTGGATCCCAAACAGCAGCAAACGGTAGCGCGATAGGTCCAGGAAGAGATGGTGGAAGCTCTGGGTCTGAGCCGGTAGTGTTAGAGATGCAAAAACCGACATGTGGCAATCTATTGGGCAATAGTGACCACACGGGCTTCCCAAGATCTGGAATCACAGGAAATCTATAAATGTCAAGAGACAAAGTAACAATACGTAGTCGACCTCACTGGTGTAATAGCCGCTAGCGCGACGTCTGAGTCGGGTCGTTCCTTACTGACTCAAAACCTACCCGTGTTCCTTCAGTTGCCTATAAATGCCGAGGGTCGGGTCCTGTATTCGATCTTCATGTCGGGCATAGTGTTATTAGGGTACAAAAAAATTCAGTGCCATAATCTTTTGTTCTCAATTATAAAGTCTGTCGGGGTAACTACATTTTTACTGCGTATTACAGCATATCTACCGTAATAATTGCAATATTTATTATTTAATACCACGATAACGAATCTCATAAAGTCGAATTTTGTCGAAGACAACACTATCTCTTACGTGCAATGATAAGTAATTTCTTATCTAATCTTCTTTTAAAATAGATAACCAGAATCTTATCAATTATTTTATTTCAGATGAGGTGGAGCGCCAAATAAAACAATCCAATCCTAAAATTTTGATTGGCGTCCCAGAAACTACACCGATTTTACAAGAAGCTTTATTTTTGGCCAAAAAAAATTTACCTATAATCACTGTCAAAGAACCTGGTAGTGATCTTCCACCAAAAACGATATCATTCCAAGAATTTGCACTAGCTGATAATGTTGATCACAGTATTCTTAAAGAAGTTGGAAGAATGTCTAAGGATGTGGCTTTTCTGCCATATTCTAGTGGTACTACTGGTCTTCCAAAAGGCGTGGAGTTGACACATAGGAATATTGTTGTCAACTGTCTGCAGCAAGATGTTGACAGTATCCGGCATTATGCTGAGACTACAAGTAAGTTGAAAGATTAAAAACAGAATAATAAATAAGAAATAATTTCGATTGTATAATAATGATGACAAAGAACCAGTTTCAGTACCAGTAAAAATTCATAAAGAAACATTAAACTTGACTACACACAATAAGCCATCCGAGAACTACAATTGCCGCATTGATTTATAACATTGGTGGCCTATAGAACGTACTGCTTCAATTGAATGAGATTCGAATCGGTATCTTTGTATGCACGTATTTCTTAGACGAATACTTATTTTGCTTTAATTTTTTCGTATTATACTTCATTTTTTCTTCTTTATTGTTAAGTTTTGTACCGACAACGACTAGATTTTTTTTCTGTAACTTATATTTTTCAAAACTTAGAGAAATTCGAAAGTTAACCTAATATTTAAGAGTTTGTTACGTTGAATTTAAGATCATTAAAATTAACTGTAATGATTTTCATTTTCTGTGAGAATGTTCTTCTTTTACAATATTTAACTGGCTGTCTATTTACACTCGGTACTAAATTAAATATCTATCTATCTAACTAACACATGACGTCATTATCTGCCTACGCTTTTTCCAACTAATTTAGGGTCGACTACCTAACTAACTATATAAACTAGTGGTCGCCTAGTGGTCGACATTCGACCATAATAATAAATTTGTATGCATATCCATTAAACCTAAATAAAAAAATAATATGGTTAAATTTGACATTCAGTAACACTCTAAACAAATAATATTAAAGACAAATATTCTCGATATGACCATAGATCTTAAAAATGAAATAGGTTACTTATCTATAAAATGAATTTATTACCTATGGTTATACTTGACATTCAGAAAGACTATAGACACAAAATATAAAAGACAGATATTCTCGATTCGACCACAGATTTGACTCGATTTGTGCATGTGTGTATTAAATACACGGTACTGAAAAGTAGTGTGTTACGTGTTATTTATTGAAAATAATGTATTTTACGCAAAAAAAAAAATATTAGCATTCGTCTCTTCTCGAAATTTCATGCTCCTCCGTCCGCCCAATTTTCGTAAAAAGGGATCCAAAGTTTTCGCTTCACGTATTAATATATAGATAAAATAACTGTTAATATAGTTAGCAATATATAGTCTGTGCCAGATGTGAAAAAAATTAATGTCGTTGACACCCGCCTTCCGATGTATTCAAATATTTCAAAGCGATACGAAAAAAATGTAAAGAAAGTGTCGCTAGCACGGTCAAAACGGTAATTTGAATACATTGGTAGGCAGGTGTAAACAACTTTTATTTTTTTCACATCTGGCACAGTCTAAGGCAATAGGCGGAGCTTGGGGCCAGGCTCTCGGCAGAAATGATGGTGATGGTTTTTTTTAGCAAAGCAAGCAATTTTTTTTCGGAAGTAAATCTTCCAAGATAAGTTTTAGAAGTCAATTTTGTCGCAGTTTTAAAAGTAGATGGAGCCGGCATTTTCTAGCTGACTGATCGCAAAAGAAATGCTGAAACAAACTAAGAGATCATGATCACATTTATTCCATTCCTTCTATGAGTTGACTTGTATTTTACAGTTCTTACATGGAAAACAGCGAAAGAAGTGACTATTTTGTTTTGTATTTTTGAGCTAAATATGTCTAATCAGTATCTTTTGCATTACAGAAACCAATCAAGATGTGGCTCTAGGTGTGCTACCGTTTTTCCACATTTATGGACAAGCTGTAGTAATGTGGCACAAACTGTCAGTGGGATATAAAATTGTAGCGGTGCCTAAGTTTCAGCCAAACACATTCGTTGAAATAATGAAGAATCACAAGATAAACCTATTATGTGCTGCTCCACCTTTAGGTAAGTGTTTAAACGAAATAAAAATGATGGAGTAGGTACTGTCCTATCTCGACTACTTCGTTGGTCATTATGTTTGACGTCAGAGTGGTATCGGTCATAAAGAATAGCATCATCCCTTTTTCCTCTGGGTGACTATGAGACTTACAGATAATGAGAAGCAGCATTCTCTACGCATTTTACTACCATACTGCGATCGCCAACTCGCCTGCTAAGCGTGGCAATTATGGCAAAGCTCCCCAAATTGGGAGAGGCATATGTCAAGTAATGGACGTCTTATGGCTGAAATTATGATAATATTCGTAGACGTGACTTCGCTGGTCCTGAGATGCGTTCAATTCCTACGCAGTAGTCAACCGGTGTCTGTACTTGAGACTAAAATGGAAAAGGCTCACCCTCTATCACATGGGATTTATAACTAGCGACATATTATTGTAATGTGTACCTCTTTTCAACCCTAACATAGTTATTTAATGAGTAAATAAACTAATAGAACATCACGCCTTGTGTCCCACAAAGCTTGCACAGAGGTGTACCTTATAGTACACCCACATTTCGCCAGTTTTGTTTAAGTCCCATGTTATAGAGGGCAAGCCTTTTGTTATCAACTGGGCATAAATCCAGACTTCGGGATGCTGCTGAGAAATTCTTGATAGAAAAATCCAGTAACACTTTTCTTGTTCTGGGAACTGAACCCAAGACCGTGAGGTCCTGGCATGACCATGAGCTCAGCAGTAGCTTTTGCGAAGACTAACCTATTGAAGCAGTTGTTTGTGTGATTATAATTAGAATTAACTATTTTCGTTTTTGCCTCCCACCAAATTATCTTAATCTATGTAATGTTTTCAGTACTGTTTCTTGGTTCACATCCTGGGATAAAAGAGGAACATCTGGCATCAATGAAAACAATAACTTCTGGTGCTGCTCCGTTAGCTAGAAATGACGTTAATAAAGTACTAGATAAAGTTAAGGTAAGATCGTACCTGCCACCCAGTATTTACAACTGTGTGCTAATATCAAACTTTTCGATTACACTTTCAAAGGTAAATTTCGCAAAGAACTTGAGATAAATAATAAATATTAAGGATGAAGATTTGTTTTACGCGGAAATTTGTCTTAAGAGTTTTTTTACTGATCTTACTCGTGCTCCATTTGAAGTTTCTCTTTAAACGGTAATTTATTATGATTTCCGAACTCATTTCATTAAGTACCCAAGATATTGCTTGTGATAGCAGAAAGGCGATCGACTTTTCCAAGCCAACTGGCCCGTAAAATAAAAAACTTTGTATACTAAGCCTCCGTTAATATAAATAGCTTAGAGAAAATTATCAAAAAAACTAAACTGAAGGAATCCTCACGGAGCTATTCTAGCGAAGATAAATGAAGAAAACAAAAATAATCCAAAGTTGCTTTGCATAATAAAATTAGTCGAAACTTGATAACATTAATATCCTTCAAAGTCCTTTTTCTAGATTGAGTTTTATTTTCTCCTGAATGGCCTATTTATTTTTTATTATAACTTGAATAACAGTTATGCTAGAGATGAATAGCCAATATTTTATGCTAAAGTTTGAATTTTCTGGGCTTTTTCAACACCCACGACAAAATATGTAGTTCCATTCGTTTAACTTTTCTTATTACTTACTATATTAGCGTTATGATATATAATCAAAACCAAATCAAAATAAAAAGTCATTTATTCAAACTAGGCTGAGAGTCAGCACTTTTTGAACGTCAAAGTTACAAAAGACAGCCCCCAAAACGCCCGCCCTTCGACACTTCTTAGTGCTTTAGCTAGGAAGAAGAAATGGCGGAACAAACTCCCCAGCAGCACAGCTGTCTGTTAAATTAGAAGAACTTGTGAAAGTAACGATGTCTGCCTTTTTGTTTTCACGGATTTCTGTGGCACATAGATAGTCCATGACCTGGACATGAGGACATTAGGACATAGGATACTTTTTTCCGACAAAATGAAGACTTATCCGGCTAAAATCAAGACTTATCCGGCTAAAATTAGAAACCGGATGCAGCTGAATACCAGTAATTTACATGCAGCGACGGCCTATACCTCCATAATCTAGTTACTGGGAAATACGTAAAACTGGATAAAACTGGATTGTCGGGCTTCTGACGACTCATAACGACTGTCAAAGATCCACAAATGACAGCCGGGACCAACGGCTTAACGTGCTTTCCGAAGCATGGAGGGCTCTTGGTGCGTAAAGATGGGCACCCATCCATGAACCTACCGCGGCAAGCGGCGCAAAGAGCTATCGATTCTTGTAGCTGTTATTACATAGCCGCAAGCCCCACAAAAAATAAGATAATATATTATTTGTAAAGTAACATATATATATAAAAGAAAGTTGTGTTAGTTACACTATTTATTACTCAAGAATAGCTGAACCGATTTGACTGAAAATTGGTGAGGAGGTAGCTTAGAACCAGGAAACGGACATAAGATATATTTTTTTTATCCCGTTTGACTATAAAGAGGAAAGATTTGATTGTTTGTTTGTATTGAATAGGCTCCGAAACTACTGGTCAGAATTAAAAAATTCTTTTTGGGTTGGGTAGCCTATTTATTGAGGAAGGCTATATGGTATATAAAATCACGCTACAATTAAAAGGAAAGGAGCAGCAATGAAAAATGGACGAAAATTGGCAGGCAATTCGATGCGACGGGAAGGTTCAGGGAAGCAAAACTTTGACGCGGACGAAGTCGCGGGCAGAAGCTAGTATAAAATAAAACAAATGTTCTCTATTTTTCAGCACAACATGGACTTTTTACAACTCTACGGGATGACAGAAGCATCACCAGTTGTATCTGCAATGTTACCAGGATCTAATGACTACTCAAAAGCTGGTTATGCTGTGCCAAATACTGAAATAAAAGTTGCAGACCAAGATTTAAGGTCATTGGGACCTAATGAGGTAAGTACATAATTTAAAAAAAATATCGTACAACTCTACATGAGCCAGTTGTGTAACGTCAAGAAATACATGTACGGTTCCAATTGCTCGTTTTTTTATGACGAAGAACCGTTACGAAATTCTCTTTTTAAATAATCTGCTTTTACATTGTTTTCAAAGTACAATGTTACATACCTATGTATGAGAGGATAGCCTAGGCCTGTCAAGAACTAAAAGTAGGTACTTACGAAAATAAAAATGGTTAACAGACATTTTTACTCGTGCCATCATTTATGTTATGACTAGCTTCTGCCCGCGACTTCGTCCGCGTCAAATTTTTGCTCCCCTGACCCTTCCCGTCGCATCTATTTACCTGCTAGTTTTCGTCCAATTTTCGTTGCTGCTCGCCCCTTTTGAGTTATAGTGAGTCAACCTTAAAAGATAGACATATGCTCTCGCGGACTTTTTTTTAGAACTTTTTAAAAGGAACAATTCCGTCATACATGATTTTTGCGTTACTTTAACCGTTTACGCAGCGCACGCAACGGAAACTCTCAAAAGGAATAAATTGTCCCCGTTTTTGCAACATTTTTCATTACTGCTCCGCTCCTCTTAGTTGTAGCGTGATGTCATATAGCCTATAACCTTTCTCGATAAATAGGCTACTCAACACAAAAAGAATTTTTCAATTCGGACCAGTAGTTCCTGAGATTAGCGCGTTCAATCAAACAAACAAACAAACTCTTCAGCTTTATAATATTAAAGTAAAAGTATAGATTAGTCAACGAACTACGAGCAACAAATTTTGTTTCTACCCAAATCTCTCGATAACATAGCTACGTTCATTTCCTTAATAAATTAAAGCCAAATTTAATTTTACCTTAGCAGAAAATAATTTTCCGCTAATTAATATTATTTTGACGTCAGTCATCGCCTTCTTCCAGGCGAAATGGAGCCTAATAAATGTAACTAGCTTCTGCCCGCGACTTCACCCGCGTTAAATTTCTTGTTCCCCTAACCCTTCCCGTCGCGTCGAATCGCCTACCCGTGCAATTTTTCCCGTTTTTGCAACATTTTTCATTACTGCTCCGCTCCTCTTCGTTATATCGTGATGTTATATAACCTATAGCCTTTCTCGATAAATAGGCTACCCAACACAAAAATAATTTTTCAGTTCGGATCAGTAGTTCCTGAGATTAGCGCGTTCAATCAAACAAACAAACAAACTCTTCAGCTTTATAATATTATAGTATAGATTAAGGAAACAAACATATTTAGAGAGAACGAAAGAAAAAATGTTTATTCTGCACGAACAAAATGCACATTTCGAAAAAAATAAATAACTTGAAATGCACATAGCCAAAAAACCCGTATTTAAGTCAATCAAAACAGTTGAATAATATAGTCGATTGCTTATTGATGTCAAGCCTAGTGACCTAAGAATACAAATAGATGTTACGAAACTAGCAATTATATAATAACAATCAAAACAAAAACAAAATGCAGATTGCCGAGTGCATTAAGTACTATTTTTATTACAAACAAAGCACAATTATAGTATCAAATAAGTTTTATTACTAAGTTTTGTTCTTGCATAGATGCAACGCACAGGCGTTGTATCTATACAAGAACAAAACTTAGTCTTTCAATTTGGACTACATACAAACTATTCCTTATTACTAGTAGCCGCCCAGTGGTCGACATTCGACCATAATAATAAATATATATGCATATCCATTAAAACTTAATAAAAAAAAATATGGTATTTGACATTCAGTAACACTATAGACAAATAATATTAAAGACAAAATATTCTCGATATGATCATAGATATTAAAAATGAAATAGGTTATATATCTATAAAATTAATTTATTACCTATGGGTTATACTTGACATTCAGTAAGACTATAGACACAAAATATTAAAGACACATATTCTTGATTGGACCACAGATTTTAATAATAAACTTTCGTAATCCATAATTATATTTGACATTCAGTAAGGCTATAGACAAATAATATCAAAAACAAATACAGACTCGATTTGTGCATGCGTGTATTAAATACACGGTAATGAATAGTAGTGCCTGTAACGTGTAATTTATTGAAAATAATGTATTTTTACGCATAATTTAAAAAAAAATATTAGCATTCGTCACTTCTTCTCTGTATAAACTATAAGTGTGCGAAATTTCATACTCCTCCGTTCGCCCAATTTTCGTAAAAAGGGATCCAAAGTTTTCGCTTCACGTATTAATATATAGATAAATACAAAGTATAACGTCCCATAGAGTATTCTCATTCACATTCCACCAGATAGGTATTCTCAAGTCCCATGTAACCGATAAGCACATAGCCATCAACGAGGAATAAATTCATACTTCAAGCTGCTGCGGAGAAATTCCAGGTAGAAAACTCAATGACGCTGCCTGACACGGGAATAAAACTCAACTCTTCATTTTCTCCAGTAGCACTTGCGACCACTAAACCAACGAGGCAGTCAAATATAGTCATAATCTTACAAATAAGAATTAAATAATTCAATTCACTTACAGCTGGGAGAACTTTTTGTTCGTGGACCTCAAGTGATGAAAGGCTACAGAAATAATCCAGAAGCTACAAAGGCAGCTATTTCAGAAGATGGCTGGTATAGAACTGGTGATCTTGGAAGCCTTGACGAAAATGGAATTGTTACGATATGCGACCGTCTCAAAGAACTGATTAAGGTATTTTTAATTAACTGATTATAGTTTTGACTTGTAAAAATGTTTGTAGTGGCATGTAAAGGTGTTTACTTACCTACTACTGTCTAGTACTTAGTCTAGTACTTAGTCCACTTAATCTCGGTTCTTTCCTCAAAAGACCGTTTCAGTCACCAATCTACATGGTCTCCACATGATGTGACCAAGATTATGTCTGGACTTTAAAAGAGACTGTGACCTCTGAGTTTGTTTCGGCCTTTCTTCTCAGAGTAGTCAGTTAAGAAACGCCGAACTCATCTAGTTTGAAAAAACATCATTGTCATGTTAAAGTGTTTGTACAGTCGGCCAAGAAAGTGGTGTACCACCCTAAGGTTGAATATCGCTTGCAGATTCATAGGTGATAAAGATTAGTTTCGCTTGCAGATCGATCTGACAACTTCTATTGCTGTCTTTATCTGATTATTGATAACGACTATTACTGTTTGTAACGTGACATCTGTTCTTAGTTTGAACTTGATGGAACCAATGACGTCGTAAAATCAACGGCGGGGGGCTGTAGATTTTGATGACAAAATTGTATCTACAAATTCATAATTGTAATCAACAAGTTACATAAAATTGTAAAGGCACAAGGCGAATCCACAAACCTACAATTTCTGTAAACTTGTAATTACAATATCAATAAAAAACAAGCTAAAAATAGATTTATCCTTTTATTAAATTTCTACAATCAATTTTAAAATACTTATAACAAACAAAAACATAGCATATATAGTAATATTTAGAAGATATTGATTTTTTTTTTAAATTAGAAACGGGTGTAACCGCCTTTGGCCTCTATAACCTCTAAAAGACGAGACCTCATTGAACCAACAAGCCGTGAGCAAATATCGGTTCCCCGCATTTCCTCCCAAATATAATTACAGTGACTAATAAGAGCTTGTTTGGTTCTTTCATTTTGATGCGACCATCGTTGGACCATAAGGCCCCAAAGATTTTCTATCGGGTTGAGGTCCGGCGATCTTGAGGACCACTGAATAAAGGTTATAGCACATTATACCGGCACCGCAACAGCACAGCTACAGCACGGCGTCTCATCGAATTTAGGCTACAGCTAGCTGCCAGCGCGCTAACTACGCGTCGGCCGCGAGGTGCAATCTCGCAGTCCGCGCGCTCGATGCGATATGCAAGCTCGCAGGCTGCGCGCTGGCCGCGAGGTGCAAGCTTGCTGTCACCGTGAAAACAATTGTTATATGGCATTTATGATTGAACACGCCTAGGACTGTGTTAAATCTGATTCGAGACTAGAGGGAGTATGCAGCGAGGCGCGTGAGGCGACGGTGGTGCGCAGACGACGGCGCAATGAAGTTGTGTCGCTGGCGACTCGGAGTCGGCGCGTAGTAAGCATGCGGTCAGCGCGCTTTAAACTCATGGTCCACTCGCTTGCAGCACGCGGGCTGCGAGTCGAGTTGTATGGTAGCGGCAAGCGCGCTGACTGCCCGCCGTTGGCTTTTTTATATTGACATTATAAAATATATTTTACTACACACGATTTAATGCTCTAAATTGAATGACAAGTTAATTCCTGGTTTGGAGCGGTGCCGTTGCGGTGCCGGTATAATGTGCCATGACCTTTACCCTTACGTCAGTGTGTGAACGAAACCAGGCTCTTACGATCCTCGCATTATGAATTGAACAATTATCTGGAACAAAATCAAATTGTGGCACTTCGTTCTCCGGGTAAACATTACGGACTGTCGGTAGCATTGCATTCTGAAGCACGTCGATATAATTTACAGCCGTCGCTCGAGGAGGTAGAGAACACAATTCTCCTACACCATCCGCACTCATCCAGCCCCAAATATTTACGGAAATTCGACCTGATTCTCTATTTGGGATTACATGATCATCTTTATACCGTGTTGAATTATATATTTTCTTGGCGTAATGCCTGTGGTGCAACCCCATGTAATGTAGATGATTCCTTATTGTTTGGGCACTCACATCGAACATCTCCGCAAAATGTTTTGTGGGCTTAAAACCATTGATTTCATATTCCCGTCTCATGAATTCTCTATCGTTATTGGAGAGTGCAGGCCGGCGACCACTTCTTCTGTGATCCAACAAACTTCCCTCCTCTCCTTCACGATGAATCCAAAAGCGGACAGAACGCCTCGATATATTTAAATTCCGGGATATCGCACTGATACTGCTTCCCTCATTAAATTGGGCAATTATTTGTGCTCTTTCGGCAATGGTCAAGTTGGCAGGCATTGAGATGATTTTATATGCAGTTGATTGAAAAAACACGGAAAATATATCGATTTTTTGCATATATTTGACAAAATGTCAATTGTCAGTTTTCTTTTTCAAATGGAATTCGGTTGTCTATTTAAATAGTTTTTATTACTTTTGTTTGGAAACATTTCAATTGCTTTGTAGAAACTAATGTCTTTTTCATTTATACTAAAGGTTAAAATGTCATGTACTTATATGTGACATATGACGTATGAATACTAAATACATAGGTTTACGTTATGATAATGTTGTCTCTTTCAGTAATATCTTTTTATAACGAACCTTGTTGTAATTTTCGATGACCGGGAAACTAAATCAAAACTGGTACACCACTTTCTTGGCTGACCGTACAAACCTACTTACAGAAATAAAATCATTTATCTTTTATCATTTACTGCTTACTTACAGAAATAAATATGAAAGGAAGTGCCAGAGAAGCCAACAAAATTCAAAGTGTAATTTAATTCAACCCTCCTAAAACATATAATCCCATTAAATGACAAAAAGTTATGCTATGGGATTAGGTATATGCGTATAATTCGGTAAGAGCAGTGGTATCGTAATAAAAAATAATCATAGGTTCGAACCCAAGTAGGCACTGCACTTTGTCGAAATAATTTCATCGCCACTGCTCTCAAAACGGTAAAGGAAAACATCGTGAGGAAACCGGCATGTCTTAGAACTAAAAATTCGAAGACATGTGACATCTACCAACCTGCACTGGGTCCGCGTGGTGTACTATGGCAGCAGTGGGAACATTATAGGCTGTTGATGAATTCTGTAAGCCTATTTAGTACGGACACGAATTTTAATCAACACACATTAAACTGACAAATGGCATGGTTATGTAAAAACATAGGTTATTAGGCTTCTGCCTAATAAGGTAGGCAGAAGCCTAATAACCTATGTGGCATAAAATAATAAAAGTGTGATTTTTTATTTAAATTTTGGGCTTCACATCTTTTTTTAGTGACTGTTTTATAGAAAAAATCTGTTTCACTTTTTAACATACTATATGTAATTTGATGTACAATGGTGCCGATTCCCTTATCATCAAACTAAACTAAATTTAAGTTCAGTGCATCTTTTTCTTTCTATTTCATTAAGGAAAGGACAGAAGATACATTTTAGTTTGGTCCTGTCAAATTAATCAGCGCTTGACGTAAATTGACGTAATTTTAGTAGGCAAGTTTTTAATCACGTCTAAACTTGTATGGAGTAGTGACAGGCGCTGATTAATTTGACAGGACTAAACTAAAATGTTTCTTTTGTCCTTTTCTTAATGATATATCCCTTTGCCTGTCCCAAAGAGGGACGAAAAGAACCAAAAAAAAAAAAAAAATCTTAATGATATACAAAGAAAAAGATGCACTGAACTTAAATTTAGTTTAGTTTGTGAACAGGGGAATCGGTACCAGTGCCTATTTAAATAAACATTGAAACAGACCCGTTTTGGCTGTACAAAGCGTTGTTTGAGTTTTAAATGTCAATTTGTCTTTAGATGGTTTATTTTTCGGAGCTTATCGTGATCATAAATTAATTTACCATGGTGGTTATTAACATTTTCATGCCAGCTGAAAGACGTCCACTGCTGGACATAGGCCTCCCTCAATTTGGGTGGGTTTGCCATAATCGCCATGCTTGGCAGGCGGGTTGACGATCGCAGTGTGGTGGTAAAATGCAAAGAGAACGCTGCTGGCCATTCTCTAGTAAGTCCCCTAGTCGTCTTTTACTGGGATAGTGCTATTTTCTAGCTCCGACACCACATAGAAAGCATCATGGTGGTCATCGTAGTTTACTCACAACATTGTTCTTCTAAGGTCAGACGTCAGCACTTAAACCTAGTACAATCTCTCAAAGGAGAAGGGAATGACTCCATAGATTCCTGGGCCCAGGTGTTAACTGAATCAAACTAGCCTTATTTGTAAGAGGGTATAATAACAAGGACTCACTGAAAATTTGGTGAAATTTGGCTATCCAGGAACCCAGTTACATGAATTATAGTAAAAGTGAGGTTTACACTTTACACAGCAATCCATGTCGTCAATATCCAATCGATAGGCGTAAACAGCTGTCCAAAATAGAGATCCAGGTAATTTAGAGTAGCAAGATCCGTCAAATAGTACGTTATAATATGCAAAGCCGAGGTGTTAAACAATAAAACAAAGGAACATTCGGGCGCACTCAGAACGAAAGAAAACAAACAAGTGCATCTGTCAGTCAGTGACTGACGGATGTCAGGCACAAGTGTTGCCTGAACAAAAAAAATCACTATAAATCGATTCAATCGATTCCACGAAAGCTTGATATGCAGTTGTCACTCGACTTGCATACATATTCTTAGATTTTAGCGATTTATTCATAATCTATTAGTAGTAATTCAGGCATTATTTAATCGATTATTTAGTTTAATTAACTTAATTTAAGTTTTCTCGCTTTCTAGGTAGAAACATGGTACCATATTCTGTGATTTCCTTTAGAAAAATATAACGGTTTTTTTAATACACATTTCAACTAGTTAACTGCTGGGCCCAGAAGTCCCCTTCTCCTTTGTTTAATAGATTTTCAACTTTATCGCTAAAGTATTAGGTTCAAGATTGATTGGGAAAACTTGACAGTTTCAGGTAACTTGATGTGCTTATCACTGAAATCAAGCACCTTATTTCCTGGCCGCGATAAAATTAAATATTAAGAAGCAGTACAATATTTTTTCTAGTATTTACAATTATTTTACTAGTACTTACAATTATTTTCAGGTAAAAGGCTACCAAGTTCCTCCAGCTGAATTAGAAAACGTACTAAAAGAGCATCCGGACATTTTAGACGCAGCAGTGCTCGGCATTCCTGATTCAAGAATGGGAGAAGCTCCCAAAGCCTTTATAGTTTTAAAAGGTGGACGTCAATTAGATGCAGATGGTGTGACTGCCTTCGTATCAGAAAGAGTTGCACCATACAAGCGAATAAAGGAAGTAATGTTTCTAGACGAGTTACCGAAGAATCCCGCCGGAAAGTTATTGAAAAGGGTTTTGAAAGAAAAATATTGTTAAACTTAGTTTATTTATTATTAAATACTAAAAATATATGAAGGCAGAGGGTCAAACATATTGTAAAATAAAAGAGGTTCTTTCAATATTAAGGAATTATTTAATCAACAGACCTTACACGAAACGCACTTAATCAGTTTCCCTAATTATTAATTTAACACCTTATAAAAATTGCCATGACACCCAGTAATACAGTTACTAACTCCGCCCAGCAGCAAGGAGGTGGAAGAATGGCGTAGCGTGCTACGACGCTACGGCGCTACCGCGTAGCCCGATGCACGTGCTGCTTACAATGTGACGCCGACATATACTTGAAATGTGTATGTTATTGGTTGAAAACCAAACAGGCTGGTCAGTCTAAACATGTTGCCGAAGAATCCCACTGGAAAGATATTGAGATGGGTTTTGAAGAAAATTAATGGTTATCATCATCATAATTTCAGCTGAAAAACGTCCACTGCTGGACATAGCTCTTCACCAAGCACCGCCACTTTGACCCGTTCTGTATTCCGCCCCAGCGGATTTCTGCAGCCTTTACCAAGTCATCGCTTTACTTTGTGGTAGGCCTTCCTTCTTCGGGATATGTCGGTTAACTTGGTTATCCGACAGATCTCTTCATTAGTGTTTAGATCCATAGGGAAACTCCAAGTATAGCGGTCTCTATTACCCTTTGAGTGACTTTCAGCCTTCTCAAGCTTAATTTATTTATCATTAAATACTCAAAATATACTTGAAACTTCTAAATTAGTGATTGTAAAACTACCTGCTCATCAGGATGTTCGACGCCAGGCCAGAGCCCCACCATGGAATTCAAATAGCGCAGTGGAAGTTATTATGGTGGGGCCTTGGGACAATAGTGGCATAGCGAACTGTCCGCCGTGCGCGGAGCTTATCAATAATATAATTTCAAATAACTCACCTCATGGTTGAGGAACACCGGCTCTGGTGCCTACCTGGATTTATGTATGTAAGTGAGTGTATATTGTATTGTGTAGTGACGTTATGAGTATTCTCCAGGATATCAGCCGCTGCAACACGCCAGAGATTGGTTCCAGCACGCAGTTCAATAGCGTCACTTCAAACTATTCAAACAAACAAATATGTCCAAACTCAACCCGTATTATTTCGTTCATTGGGGTTATTTACAATTAAACAATATGATCACGACTAATTGTCCAACAAAACGATCGGTTCTAAGGGATTAATTTACAACAGAGTCGCACACGCAAAATCGACCGACATCCCTTTCAAGATCAAAATCAAGAGTAGATGCGTTGTCAAAGTTAAACTGACAAGTCAGATGTCACTCCGTTAGGTACGTTTAGAAACGTAGGTGCATAGAGTAAACAGTCAAACGGGACAGAACATCAGATGCTAAGTGACCACTGCTAATATCCGCCATATCGGAAGCTTCGAATATGCTTGCTACTCAGAGACAAAGCTGGAATGTGTTATGTGCCTGTAATTACTCCGGCAGCCATACTCTCACACTGTATATCAACCGCATAACGTCAAGGCGACGTTACCGAGAAATGAGATTATTTAAACCGAACGTGATGCCCCTATGGTGGTGTCCCGTGAACACGCGGCTATCGCACGTATATGTATCGCTAATTCAGCACTGAGCACCTCGTGTATATATAACTAGCTTCTGCCCGTGACTTCATCCGCGTTAAATTTCTTGTTCCTCCGACCCTTCCCGTTGCATCGAATTGGTGTCTAGAGATAAAGCAGTTCATTTTATGTCAATAATGTGAATATGACCACCCGGTACTTCGAAGGCAACGTTTTTGTCATACCACGTTTTATAGTGACTTGTATTCTCTTTGACGTTTTATGTCACGTCACACGGGAACGCGGTCAAACGGGATAAAATGTATTCTATGTCCGTCTCCTGGTTCTAAGCTACCTCCCCACCAATTTTCAGTCAAATCGGTCCAGCTGTTCTTAAGTTATACATAGTGTAACTAACGTAACTTTCTTTAACACACAACTAACTTTTCAACTACTAGCTGACCCACCGAACTTCGTATCGCCTCAGATTCAATAAATTTTGTACAATAATTTAAACCTACCAAGTTTGACAACCTGGTACGCTGTGGTGATCTGGTAAGCGTTTTCTAGCTGCCACTCATATGTTTGGTTAGCTCCTACCCAGTTATTTTTATTTACCTGGTATTTCGAAGGCATAAAGCGTTTTCTACCTGACACTCCTTTGTTTGGTAAACTCACGGATATCGAGGGATATGCCTTGGGGGCGTGGCACGTGCCGCCTCGATATTATAAAATTGGTCTTATGTTCGAGTGCCGCTGTACGCATCATTCAGTCGCTTTGCGATTGCGTACAGTGCACTATTGGTGCGTAAAAAACCAAAATGCCGAGTTGTGCAGTAATTATTTGTAAAAATAGGTCAAATACTATCAACCTGAAGACAAATGGCGTGTCCTACCACCGGTTAGTAAACAATTAAGTCACTGTTTTATATTTTAAATCAATTTTTAAATGATTTACTAACTTGCGTCCGGAGCGACTCGAACTAACCCGAACTAGCCCGAATCTTCCCGAACGAAACGAACGTTTTATATGTAGAGTGGTGCAATCGTTTGCGTGCGGCTGATTTTATCGATATGCGTATTATTGCTGTTGAATATTTTTTTACAGAACTCAATGGATATCCTCGTATTACTTGTATAGTAAAAGAGTTAAATTACTTATTAATTAAATGTTGTTTAAACCAAATTAAGACATTATAATTCCAATATAGTTATTCGTGAAGTGTAAAAACTAAAGTAATATTATACCTAAAGATTTTCACAAATTAACAGTTTTTAAGTACAATATGATAAGTAATATGATAAATAAATATTATATTTCATCGAACTACTTATGTTTGGTAAAAAAAAATACAATAATTTGTTTTCGATATGCAAAAATATTCTTTTTTTTTCATCTGTCTATTTGGCGGTTTCGTAAGGTGGGCCATAGACGATTAATAATATAACGCAATATTATTGAGCGAGTAAGATTAGTATTGAAGATTGCGATGGTTAAATATTGTTGAAAATAAAAATATATTTTGCGTAATATTATTTTATTGATCACTAAATCGCACGCCCATCTTAGTCAATCATAAAGCCGAGCAGCCAAGATTCGAAGTTTAAATTAGAGAATTCGCGGGCCGTCGCTATTTAGTCAAATCTACAAATTCAAATTAATGATTCTCCATATTTACATTTTACTGGACAATAAATAATTTTATTTGATTTTTATTTTGTATTTCCTTATTTTTATTATAACAGTTCCCACTGCTAGGACTCAAGCCTACTCTTTATTATACCCGCTCCACACTCACGAACGACGTAAACAGTGAGTGCGCAAACTGAGAGTGGTTTCGCGGCTTTGCATTTGTATATTGCACTTTTCTCCGCTGGAAGTAGAAACACCGTGAAGACCACAATCGTCCGAATTCGATCCTGACAGCATTTAAAATAGTTTGCTAGATGGCGCTATTTTAATTCCATTAGAAATATGTCTTAACGCGATCGAGTTTGAATATGAGTATAACATTAGCCTAACTGAATTAAACCAAACCTGAATGTAGGTAGGCATTTGTGTTTTTTTTTTAAGGTTAAGTAATATATTATTTATTTTATTTATTTATACAGCATGATAAATAACAGAGAGCACTCCCTTTTAACCGATAGTACATTTTTTTTTTAAATATGCCCATTTTATTTTAGTAAAGTTAACTATATTTTCGGAAAGGTAAAAAAAAAATATTTAAAGGAAATTAAACGAAGTTATTATAATACAAGAATGTGCTAAAATTAAATATCGATAAAAATAATCGACCATCGCTTTCGACTCCCTAATTGCATGCGTGTGCATTGGATGTTCGCAAATAGGAAGTATTTACAAGTGAATGCCCCTCCCATTCTATGTATGTGTGCTATTAGAAATTGATTTAGTGTAGCTGCTTTCTTCTTTGTGTGCGTGTTCAAATTTTAAATGTGTGTCGTCAGTACACTATTTGTTAATGTTGTAATTTTTTGGGTGGGAGATAAGTGGCGACACTAGAACTCCTTACTATTCCGCAATGAAGGCATATCTCTGGATATCTATGGGTAAACTCCTGCCAAGTTATGATAACGTGGTACTTCAAAGGCAACGTTTTTGTCATACCACGTTTTATAGTGACTTGTTGACGTTTTCTGTCACGTCACACGGGATCCCGGTCGAACGGGATAAAAAGTATTCTATATCCATCTTCTGGTTCTAAGCTACCTCCCCTCCAATTTTCAGCCAAATCAGTTCAGCCGTTCTTGAGTTATAAATAGTGTAACTAACACAACTTTCTTTTATATATATAGATATAAGCCACACGGGTTGATTGAAGATAAAAAAACACTTACCGCGGTCAATTCGTGGATGAGTAATCCACAACATATGAGAGACGAGGCTCCTCCGTACTTCGAAATCATGTTAAGCCGTTTGGCCTCGTCTGTTATTTTTAAGCACATCTTTGATAGTCGTTACGGGTATATAATAAGCTCGAAAGTTTTTGACGACCAATCCTTTATAGGGGTATCGTATTACTCAGGTACTGATTGTGGAAGTCAGATAGGCAGTCTCTCCATCTATACTATATTTATACTATTTATACTATAATTTTATAAAGCTGAAGAGTTTGTTTTTTTTTTTATTTATTTAACGCAATAATCTCAGGAACTACTGGTCCGAATTGAAAAAAATCTTTTTGTGTTGTGTCACCTATTTATCAAGGAAGGCAATAGGCTATATAACATCACGCTACAACTAAGAAGAGCGGAGCAGTAATGAAAAATGTTGCAAAAACGGGGAAAAGGTAGGCGATTCGACGCGACGGAAAGGGTCGGTGGAACAAGAAATTTAACGCGAAGTTGCGGGCAGAAGCTAGTGTCAAATATTGGTGTTCAGCTCCATTTGGTGAGACTGGAAGCCGAACCGAACATAGTTGGGAAAAGAGTAGGCAGATTGATATATTTCCACTTCGGCGCCGTCATTTAGTTCTCTTTGACGTCCTGTTTACGATGGCGGTGCACAAACGGCCTAGAATCGAAATACAGCAATGACGTTGCTAGGCGGCAAAAATATTTATTTATTATTTATTTATTTATTTAAAATAATAATAACATTTTTTTTTTGAATATATCTAGATAGGCATGGGCTTCCTCGGTTGTCCGAGCTTATGCTCTTTCACAAAAGGCTGCACTACTAATTGTAAGCTAACAATTATCTTTAAAAAAAAAACATTATTCTTCTACCCTTATCAAAATTTATTTGGGGTCAACGTTACATGTCTGTTTCTTCCATACTTCTCTATTAGTCGTCATCTCGGTAGATACCACCTTTCTCACCATTTCATCATTCGCACAGTACATCCATCGTTTCTTTAGTCTCCCCCTTTTCTTATAGCCATCGACATTTATACTCAAAACTTTCCTCACAACATTTTCCTCGTTCATACGTTTCACATGCCATACAGTGATTTCACAAATAGTATTTACTTATATAATTGACCTTTTAAACAAATAACAAAAAAGGAACGACTTCCAACTTAATAACTTTTTCAGAATAGGAATAAAAGCATTTTGCGTACCACATTACTTTAAAACATTACGTCAATTTACATGGAAGGGTAAAAGTAAATAAACATTTCTGAAACAATGGTGCCGATTGAGAGAAAAGCTTTCAAGTCTGTAAAATACTGTGCATTCTTTTAACTAAAAACCTTTTTTTTCATTAGCATGAAGGAAAAACGGCGCTTTGAGATCCATAGAAAATATACACATACGAATTTCACGGTATTTTTTTTTTTCTAGTAAAATTTGAGCGTGATCGATCGATCTCGAGCCTTTTTCGTCTAGGCTTTTATTTGGGTAGATGCGATCTGAAATGTTTTTTTTTCTTTTAGTTCTGAAGAGATTGTATCCAACATAGACAGCCGCAACCAAATTGTGTTAAACACGTTTAGTCATGATCAATATATTTTCACTCGGCTGCAAGTCGAATATAATTATATTTCTTCTTTCATACACCGTCTATTTCAGTGGCCCAGTGTAATCTGCCGTGACTTGCGAGTTGTAGGTCGAACCCTGACAGGTGTTTTACTTCATCCCCACTGCTCTCAAAACTGTAAAAGAAAACATCAAGAGATAACAAGCATGTCCTAGAACTAAAAATTGTGACATCTACCAACGTGCACTGGGTCCGTGTGGTGAATTACGGATCTATGACGTGGATTACCATTCCTCTTTTTTTTGGATGGGAAATCATCAAATGACGTCTCCCACTATAGGATGGAGCGGAGTCGCGTCAGAATTTTACTGACTAAAACCCACCCGTGTTCTTTGAGTTGCCCATGTGCCAGCGTGTCGTCAGCGTAACTTTAATGCCCAGTGCATAAAATAGTTTGCACACTAGCGACTAATTAGTTTTGCCTATGTTTTTTTCCGGGTCGGATATCATCAAATGACGTCTGCCGATGTAAGGTGGAGCGGAGTTGCGTCAGTCTTTTATTGACTAAAACCCACCCGTGTTCCTTCAGTTGCCCATATGTCAGGGCAACGGTGTCTCTTTCGAACAATATCGCGACCCTGGTATCATTCCCTCTCACAGAAAGCCTGCATCCTAGTAGTTGGAATCTTGTAGGCTGATTGTGTACTAGAGAATTTATGATACTTTCGTACTAGTTGACTGACTGCCTTAGATTGCAAGCACAAATGCCGAAGTTCAATATCCAGGTCGAGCAAATATTGTAGTTATTGTGTGCAAAATAGCACTAGGTTTTCAGTAGCAGCGTGGAGTCAGCAGCTGTAAGAACATTATAGGCTATTGATGAGCAATGACGAGCGTCTATTCGATCAGACGTACCTACTTTAGTGATTGGAATACCTTGCCTATTGAATATCTGTATTTATATTTATTTATTATTTTTTTGGTGGGAAATCATCAAATTACGTTTCCCGCTCTAGGGTGAAGCGGAAGGGCGTGTCAGACTTTTACTGACTAAAACCCACCTGTGTTCCTTGCGTTGCCCGTGTGCCAGTGCCACGGTATCTCTTTCGAACAAATCTCGCGCAAGCGGCAGGCATCTCCCCTGGCAGGCATCGTTCCAAGCAGACCCCTTCAGTACTGCTGAAATCTCTTTGAGGCGCGCGTAGAAGACAACGCGCCGTCGACCCGATCCTGGTCCTTACCGGTCAGCGTGCTACCCATTGCTCGCCGCCCGCAAGCTCGTATCTGTATATATTAGTCGGTTACTACAATGTTAGTAGCAACTGAAGGAACACGGGTGGGTTTTAGTCAGTAAAAGTCTGACACGCCCTCCCGCTCCGCCCAGAGCGGGAGAAGTCATTTGATGATTTCGCATCCAGAAAAAAAAACCGTTTGGTCAACTATATAAATAACGTAATATATACTTTTAAGCGTCAAAATGAAAGGTAAGTGTGTTATGCAAGAACCTCGTAGTTCCGTGCTAATTGTGAATCGATTGCAGTGCGAGGCACGGACATCAATCCAACTGAGGAACAGATGGACATACACTGACGTGTCATTCTGTTTCGTATACTCGGGTGGATGCCAATAAACAATTTGGCCGCACGGTACGCAAGGATAAGGGGTTTTGCATGTGAAAGTAGATACGGCTACCTTATTTACCCACGTTTGGACATTTTTTGATGGCCAGAGCAGTGGTGGCCCAGTGGTAACAGCCGTGACTTACGAGTCCTAGAACAAATAAACTTCGAATGCATATGTGTGACTTCTACGGTTCGTACCTAATCAGGAAATTCACTTGTGTATGTAAATTATTCCATAATCATTCCCAAAACACTGAAGGAAAACTTCGTGAGGAAACCAACATGTCCTAATACCCATAGAAGACTTCTACCAACCGGCACAGAGGCCACCTCGTGGAAAATGGCCCACACACTGTCAAAGAGAGTGCAACATTCCACTGGGATCATTACAGGCTGAAAGACATTTTTTTTTCTTAAAATAACTACAGCAAACAGCGGTCACAAATCAAAAATGTGAAATAGCAAAATGGACACAACCAGGAGAGACTGTTCGGCGTCAGTTTACTCTCAACGCTAACGCTAAACTTTACGCTCAAAAGTTGGTTAAAAAACACACGAATATCATACAACTCTGTTTTATTTAACGAAGTAAGTAAATCTTCATAAAAACTTACTTAACAAACGTATTTGTTCCGCTACGTCATGTTACTGAAAAATTTACCGGTACGTATACCGTTTACCCAGTTATTATGGACATCAACCACAAAGTATGGAGGGTCACGTACGTTCATAACAACTGAACTTTAGCTACTGGCGCACCACTTTTGAATTTCGAAAGAGGATGGCGAACGTGTTTTTTTTTTTCTATTTGCATTTACGTATGGTCTGCAGATCTAGAAAGAGTATTTACGTCATTTTTCACCATCTTTGGGTTCGTTCTAATTTAATTACTTGTGACCATAATTTCTTAACACTAATTCTGTTCTATATTCGAATATCTTTAGAGCAGCTTACTCTGCAAATGTTATATCGTATCGCCATCACATAAAAACCATTTTCCCGGTACTGCCACGACCTCACACTGAGAAAATGTTGCAACTATTTAAAATTGCCCTTTGTGACTTTCCGAAGAAAACTGAACGCTTGATTAAAATGTTATCCTACCATCAACCTTACATTTGATATTAGTTTCACACCTTACAAAGAACTCTGTCATTTCTCTTCTTGCTACCATATTCGCAGTAAACGGTCTTAGCAACTAAGAAAACATTCTAAAACTTTTCGATCCTGACTGCTCAATGTTCAGCTCTACCACTGTGAAATATAGTCTAAATTCAGATAGCAGAATTTACCCTCTGCTACTTTAGTTTCAACTCATTAAAGCCACTTTTGAATCCCATAACTATAATAGTCTAGGTGCTCTGAAAAGCTGAATCTACCATCAGACGTCAACTGGTGAAAATAAGCACATTACTAAATTGGCTCGACAAAGAGAAAACCATTTAAGTGCTGCTGTTTTCGTTCTGCTATATAGGATTAGCGTGCCTTACACACCGAAGTGAATAATTTGTATTTGGAATATTTTTTTGTTTGTTTGTTTTGCGCATTGCTGAGATACAGGGATTCTCTCGGTGAGAGGGAGCGAGCCGTTAATCCACCGCGCGGGTTGACACTGCTACGTGGTTCATACTCAGAAAAAGTGTACATTTTAATTTTGTAACTAAACTGATAGGTAACGGTACTGAAAGTCTCCGTCACGAAACTGATGTAATAAGGTATAGTACACATGGATTGAAAGAAATAAAACAGGTGATTATATTTGGCTTCTCAGACTTATTTAGAATGACACAACATTGACAAACTTTGTAACCAATTTTTTTTTTATAACTGCTTTTCGCTTATTTGTCGAATCTCCGTATACTGAGCTGATTCACTCGGAAAGAATTTCAAATTCAGAAGGTGTCGATGGCTGCTATCTTCTTTGTCGTTCGGCATTTGACACAGGAGCCATAGTATTTTACTGAAACGCATATAAATTTTTATGACTTGTGTTACAAACTATTTATTATTATTGTATTTGTTATTTTGTTTTTAAAGTAAAGGTAAAGACAGAAAACTTAAGTATTTGTGATCACTACACTGATATACCTATGAATAAGTATGTAGGTACATATGTAGGTATATTTCCACCCTCACTACAAAATCATTCGCCAACTTACGTAGGTACCCGTGACTATAATTACGTACTTTTTGATGTTGTGTACTAAGCTTAACAATTTCTTAGTTTCGTAGCGCAACGCAATATAACGAAAATGAGAATGAAATATGAGAAATTATAAACTCTAAAAATATTTTTAAGTAAACCACGTGTACACACAATACACTCAAGTGTATTCGTTAAAATAATACAAAAAATAAGAAAATAAAACAGTAAGTAAACAAAAAAATATATTAACTTACCACATCCGCAATACTAGTCGTTTATCACCCTGAGGTTTTTTTTTTTGTAAATATTCACTTGATACATGTCTTGACTTCACGACTACGGCGAAAACATTGTGGTTATCGCGACAGTGATTTTAACGTAAGTAATATTGATACCAGAATAGGAAAAAATAGTTTCTACCACTTAAAATAATTGCGTTTATAATTTTATTGCGTATTAATAACCCTGAGTAACGAAACTTCATAATTCTGAGACAAAATTTGTTTAATTAAATAACAAAATCTGTGAATGATTTACGAATAAAATTGGTCCTACTTAGTTAATTGATTCATCAAGAATAATATAACCACAGTCAATGATTAATAAAGCGATGTATATTCGTAACAATTTATCTCTGAATATGTGAAATGGTAATTGGGACACTAAAAAAATGTATGGGGAGATTTTTAACACTGCTTTGACATTCAAAAAATATACTCTTTAAATGAAAACTAAAGCTCAAATACTAGAAAACTCTTCGTATTAATAGACGAAAATAGCAAACACGCGGGAAAAAAGAGAAAATATCACAATATAAGATATTTACATAATTATGAAGTAGCGGGACAAGAAAAAACTTTTTAACAAAAAATTAAACCGCCGAAAAACTGAAAAGCATAAAATAATAAACCTTAAAATTATGAGTCGGCGCTTTGAGTGTTCCTTGTTCAATTTTTGTTAAAAAGTTTAATTTTTTGTTAAAAAGTTTTTATTTTATGATTTTTTGTGGCTTTAATGTACTAATAATACTTGGCAAAGTATACCCTATCCAACAATAAAAGAATTATCAAAATCGGACTACTCTGTACAAAGTTATGCGTGTTTATACGTTACAATCAGTGAGTGAACAATCAATCATCCCCTGTTTTCCAACCCTTAGGGTTCGATTTTGTTTTCCAAATTTATATGGGACCACCTTGGGAGTATACCCTTTCCCATAGAAGAAGAATTGTCACAATCGGACCACTATGTAAAAAGTTGTGAGTGTCAGTGAGTGAACAATCTATCATCCCCTGTTTTCCAACCCTTAGGGTTCGATTTTGTTTTCCAAATTTATATGGGACCACCTTGGGAGTATACCCTTTCCCATAGAAGAAGAATTGTCACAATTGGACCACTATGTAAAAAGTTGTGAGTGTCAGTGAGTGAACAATCTATCATCCCCTGTTTTCCAACCCTTAGGGTTCGATTTTGTTTTCCAAATTTATATGAGACCACCTTGGGAGTAAACCCTTTCCAATAGATGAAGAATTGTCACAATCGGACCACTATGTAAAAAGTTATGCGTGATCATACATAAAAAAAAAAATATACGCGTCGAATTGAGAACCTCCTCCGTTTTTTTTCGTCGGTTGAAAAGATACCAAATGTACACTTTTTCTGAGTATGACCCACGTGTTTTCGAATGTTTGGTTGTAGGACATGCCGAAAACAGTGGTGATGAAATAATTTATTTACACAAAATATAAGGCATCTGGGGTTTTTTTTCTTTTCTTCACTTGACTTCCATATTTGCTCCTACTACTGTTTGTCTCTGCATCATCTAAAGGTTGACTGATAGAAAATGCTTATGGCATTAAGTCCGCCTCTGTGCATTCATATGCGTGAAATATTAAATAAATAAATCAATAAATAAGGTGCCTGTCTAGGTTCCAATCTTTAACCTCGTACGACAAAGCCGTATTGGCTATGTCGTACGAGGTTACATATTGGAACCACTGGGCCATTTCTGTTCTCTTTTTTGTGTACTTTTTATTTATTTTGAATATGCCTGTTCGAAATACAAATATTGTTTTTAAATAAAAAATGGAAATTGAGAACTTAGTCTAATTTGACATTACTTAAGGTGACGCCCAGGAATTTCAAATTTTCTTTGCAAATTATTGTAAAATGTGTTTAATTAACCTTAATTCATCCTGAAGAGGACTTTTAAAGTTTTGAATTCCAAATTCTCAAACCAGAAACAGAGTATCAAACATGGTTAAGTCAACAGACTGAAAAAAGTCCTTTTTCCAGTTCAGTTGTGAGTCATATATGATTCATGGGGATCGCTGTTTGATTTGCAGTGAGTGGGAGTATTTTTTATTCAGGATGGCTGGCTTGTCATTAGGGTATCTAATTATGTACAGCTCAATCAGGTAAATGGATTGTTTAGCAAATTGATTAAATTACTCTTGACTAGTTGGCTGTCTCATTGGTCTAGTGATTGCAAGCGCTACTCCTGAGCGTGGTCGTGATTTTAATTTCCAGGTCGGGTAAAGTACTAGTTGGTTTTTCTATCTGGAATTTCTCAGTAGCTACCTGGAGTCTGGATTTGTGCCCGGGTCGGCCGATAAATAATAAATATCTGGATGACCGAGGTTTGCTCGGTATTTTTTGGTAAATTGTGTTTACACGAATAAAACGACATTTTATAAAAATGAATCCTAGCTAGATCGATTTATCGCCACCAAAACCCCCTGTATACTAAATTTCATGAAAATTTTTGGGGCCGTTTCCGAGATTCAGATTATATATATATATACAAGAATTGCTCGTTTAAAGATATAAGATATAAATAAATAAATAATAAGTTTATTTTATAAAGAAAAACACATAAGGTTAGACATACACTAAACATTGTACAAAAAGTGATCAAAAAGGAGGTTGAACAGTTGATCAATTGACTAAACTATTTGATACATTTAATTAACTGTTTATATGTAGACTGGAATCCTCTGTTTAGCGTTTGTGGACGACGAAAAAGCCTTCGATTCGATCGAAACCTGGGCTGTACTGCAGTCTCTTTGACGGTGCCAGCACGCGTAGCATGACCACCGTAGAAATGGGTTTTATCGACGGACGAATAGATAAAGTAACGTTTCGGGTACACAGTACGACAGCAGCAAAGTAGAAAGAGTCAACTACACAACTTAGCGTAAAATAATTTTTTGTTTTGCCTTGTGTCGCAGGTTCGCTAGGTTCAGCTGCACTTCGCAAGGTCAGCCTTTGGATGAGTAACTATTTAGTTTATGTGTGGCGTTTTGTCGCAGGTTCGCTAGGTTAAGTTGCACTTCGCAAGGTCAGCCTTTGGATGGGTGACCATTTAGTTTTTGTTTTGCCTTGTGTCGCAGGTTTGCTAGGTTAAGCTACACTTCTCAAGGTCAGCCTTTGGATAAGTGACCATTTAGTTTATGAGTGGCGTTTTGTCGCAGGTTCGCTAGGTTAAGCTGCACTTCGCAAGGTCAGCCTTTGGATGGGTGACCATTTAGTTTATTTGTGGTGTTTTGTCGTGGGTTCGCTAGGTTCAGATGCACTTCGCAAGGTCAGCCATTGGATGGGTGACCATTTAGTTTTTGTTGACACCGACCGTATACCGATAGTTCACGCAGTCGAAAGTTATGAGGTAACAAACATAAAAAATACAGTCGAATTGAGAATCTCCTCCTTTTTTGAAGTCGTTTAAAAATAATTCTGAGTCGAATCATGTCGAAGAGTAAATTTTATAAAAGTGTAGTTGACTCTTTCTACTTTGCTGCCGTCGTACTGTGTACCCGAAACGTTACTTTATCTATTCGTCCGTCGACAAAACCCATTTCTACGGTGGTCATGCTACGCGTGCTGATCGACTATCGGTACATCGAGGTGCTGAAGTGTCTGTATGAAAATGCCACTATGTCAGTCCGACTTCAGGACCAGACCTCGAAACCTATCCTTCTGCAGCGAGGAGTGAGACAGGGAGACGGTATTTCTCCGAAACTGTTCACCACTACACTGGAGGATGTTTTCAAGGTTCTGGACTGGAAAGGGGCTGGAATCAACATCAATGGCGAGAACATCACTCACCTTTGGTTTGCCGATGATATAGTTGTCATAGCTGAGACTATGGAGGGCCTCAGTACAATGCTCGATGACCTCAGTAGAGGTTCCGAAAGAGTGGGTCTCAAGATGAACATGGACAAGACAAAGGTCATGTCCAATGCTCATGTGATACCCACTCCAGTGAAGATCGGAGGCGCTACACTCGAATTTGTGGACGAATATGGGTACCTAGGACAGACTGTCCAGCTAGGTAGGTCCAACTTCGAGAAACAGGTCAATCGTCGAATCCAACTCGGCTGGGCAGCGTTCGGGAAGCTACGCAATATCTTCTCGACCCACAAATCGCAGTGTCTCAAGACGAAAATCTTTGACCAGTGTGTGTTGCCAGTGATGACTTATGGAACCGAAACGTGGTAGCTCACAATGGGCCTTATTAGAAGGCTGAAAGTCACCCAAAAGCAATGGAGAGGGCTATGCTTGGAGTTTCCGTACGCGATCGAATCAGAAATGAAGAGATCCGTAGGAGAACCAAGGTAACCGACATAGCCTGAAGAATTGCTAAACTGAAGTGGCAGTGGGCAGGGCCCATTGCTCGCAGAACAGATGGCCGATGGGGCCTAAAGGTTCTGGAGTGGCGAGCGCGTACCGGAAGATGTAGAGTTGGAAGGCCTCCAACAAGGTGGACCGATGACCTTGTGAAGGCCGCAGGAATCCGCTGGATGCGGGAAGCACAAAACCGGTCGAAGTGGCGGAGCTTGGGGGAGGCCTATGTCCAGCAGTGGACGTCTTTCGGCTGAGATAATGATGATGATGATGAGAGTGGAAGACTTGCCAAACTTAAGTAGCAGTGGGCATGGCACATTGTTCGCAGAACAGATGGCCGATGGGGCCGAAAGGTTCCGGAGTGACAACCGCATACTGAATGACGTTGACCGATGACCTGATTAAGATCGCAGGAATCCGCTGGATGCAAGAAGTACAGTACCAGTCAAAATACCGGTTCTTGAGGAAGGCTTATGGCCAGCAGGGTGAGGCTGAAATAATGATGATGCTGAAGTAAACTGAAAACATCATTAGATAAACGAAGCTTAATTTACTGTCATATTTTCGCCTCCACCTTTAAAATCTTAACAAAAACTTATGAGGAGACAACCTTAACTTCATGTTTTCTAGAACAATCCTCTTAAGAAATGTAGTAGGTAGTAGATTAGCGGACTGGTTATTTTACGGCTCTCTACATTTAAGGAAAAAGATAGATAACATGTTAATGCACCAAAATTTTATTTTATACTAAAGCTTAAGGGAATTGAAACGTTATGTACCGTTTATTTTAGCTTTAAATATAATTTTTTGCGTAGAAAAATCCTACCTACTCAGTTATGGAAAGATTGAGTTTTACATTGATACCTAACAGATTTTACCCGTGTGAAAGTCTTCATGAGTGCTGGCAGACCGCTGCTATCAGACTGTAAAAATGAATGGTTGTGTCTGTGATGGTCTTTGAGTATGTGACTGCTCTCGATTTAATTTCAGGAGCTATATCAGGGAGTAAGCAGTCTAATTCCCTTATGAATCTTAAAAGGTAAAAAAAAAGTAGGAAAAAAGAAAGAAACAATGAACAACAATAGGGTCGCCCATGTTAGCCTTGCAGTTGACCGTCCCTATTGGTATCAATAGGGTCGGTCAACTGCAAGGCCAACATTCTCATTCACCGGAAAGTTTATCCTCATTCATTTGATCTACGGTTTCCTAGGAGAACGATGCCTGCGAAACAACGGCCGCAATTGCGGCTGTCATGGAAATAGTGGCAGCGGGGATAAACTTTTACGCTGTTATAAGCACTCTCTGATCAGGTCATATATAGATAGCTTTGGTTGAAAAATAGTCACAAAAACAATAAAATAAAAGAAGGATGGGTAGACCATTTAAAAACTGGAGTGATGACTTCGCACAAATTGCCGGAAAATCATGGCCCAGCCACATGGAACGGTTTGGAAGTGGCTATCTTCGCTAATGACGGCTCTTACATCTAACAATACTAACCTTTTTTTTAGTACATAACTTACTTTACTTAAAAAATATTTATATTTTTTGTTCGTTTGTCGTTTTTGTTTTTGGAGTTATTTATAACCACAGAACAGAGAAAAAAAAGATAAGAACTATATTAAATTAACCTAATACATAAATAAATAAAGCGCTCTCTATGAAAACACACGACCAGCATGTTTAAATGACATCATCCGTCCGTACATTTTGGACACTTTGTGGCGATTTTTTCTAGAAAAACACTAACTTTAATCTAATATTACATGACGGTGTAAAAGTGTTCAAAGAGATCACCCTCCCGGCAGTTTTAGGTTAACCCGTCGCCATTTCTGAAAGTATAATGGGAATCTCGGATTAAACTAAAGTTTTAATTAGTTGCAATAGTGAATCGGAAAAGTCAGGACGTCCGTTTTCGGAAACGCGCGGCCATATTGGAAAGTTAAATAGGCGGTTTTATACTAGACAATAATTTCTTTTGCTTGGAAATGTTTCCTTTTATTGTCTCTCTTTGTAACTAGGAACATCTTTTTTGTATGAAAATCTTCTGTTTGAGTATCGTGGATAGAACTTTAAAAAATGCAAAAAGTTTAACCACCGAAAAAACTGAAAAGCAAAAAACAATAAACCTTTCAGTCATTTTGAGTCGGCGCCAAACAATCAATGAACAAAGGTTTATTATTTTTTGCTTTTCAGTTTTTCCGGAGGTTTAATTTTTTGTTCAAAAGTTTTTATTTTATTATTTTTTGTGACTATAATCTACTAATTACTACATGCGTGCAAAGTCGGACTATTCTGTAAGAAGCTCTGCATTACAATCAATGAGTGAATAATCAATCATCCTCTGCATGTCGATTCTGTAAAGATCTCACCGTGAAAAGGTGCGTGGAGTGAGCTGTCAGTGTCATCCCAGTGCTGCTAGGGATTGACCAAACATAACATTTACAATCATAATCGAGATTTTGATAATATTTTTTTATGCTTATTCTATTGATCATTTTATACGTATTTCAAAGCTAGTAAACTATCTTGACATTCCTACTGTTTCGGGAAGTTTTTCAAATGAAATAGCGAAACAGAAATTAAGTCAGAAACGCATTGTTGTTTTCTTTTTCTGTTTTTTTTTTTTGCTCAACTAGCCCTTTGTGCCTGACGCACAAGAGCGACACGCACGAACAATTAATGAATATAGTAAGACATATGTACATGTATAGGTAAGATAACTACAACAGAAAATGCGAATCGGCATTGTCAGTTATTATGAACCCACTGTAAACTGATTAAAATTAAATACGTAAATGCAATCACATGGCCTAATCACGATGTGTCTTGGAGAAGCGATTGTAGATCGACTCGAGTAAAGATTGTGCAACGTTCTTCAGCGTTGTTACTAACCCAAATCTATTAAAAAAAGATGAAAGAACCTGGCCGTGCCTGACTGACGGAGCATAGAATTCAATCTCACACATACTATGTGGGAACCCACGTCTAGGCGCTGTCATATTCACATTGACATTTGTTTACTAGGTAGGTATTTATTTAACTTATAACGTGTCACGTATGCGCACTAAGAACATTAGGAAAATGCAATACCAGCGTCCAAAAATGTGCCGAATAACATTTTATTGTAGATAAAAATATACCTACTCACTTACTAACTTACTTATGTTGTTATTATCAATAAAAAGAATATTCATCAAATGGTTACCATCTTGAAAATATTATGTTAAAATTCAACAGTTCAAAACGGTCAACCGCGTGCTCGCGAGGTGAACTGATGTTACCATGGCAACGGCATTGCGAGGATCACGTGAGCAAGCCGCGCATGCGCGCTAGACGGTTTCATCAATAGGTATCAACTTTTTTTTTCGTTCGCCTTGTGCAGACGCCATTTCGTATTCGGTTTAGAGAATAATTAGCACGCAGGGATTTATTTCAATTCTTGTAGATATGTACCTATCTTCATACAACAGTTTTCATACAAGTATAATGTCAGTTTAGTACCTACACTTTGATGTCAACAATTAATCCGCTTTTTTTAAACTATGTACCTACTTACTGCTCATTTAATCTTTATCGCGTGGTGACACGTGCATGCTAATAATATGCAATACCAAGAAGTACTGTACAGCTACCAGTAGATAGCTGTACGGTACTTCTTGTGTAGTAACACAGAATCTTCTCGTAGTCTGAGCATTGATTGGTAAGGTAACGATGATTAGAGATAAAATATGATGTGCATGTGTACTTAAACACTCATCATCATCAGCCATCATTCTCATAAAACTCATTGTCTATAATAATAGAATATTCATCAAATCATCATCTTCAAATCAAAATTCAACGCTTCAAATGACTATCGCGTAGCGTATTTCTGCGCGTGTTCACTTCACCGAGAATACATGCGACGATGCGACGAGAATCGCGTGAAGTGCTCACGCCGCGCAAGCGCACTAGGCCACTAGTTCATCAATGTCATACATTTTTTTTTTCTTTTATTTTTGTTTGATGACCATGTGCCTGAACATATTTAGAGTTCAGACAAAATGATTAAATACTCATTTATTTAAATGTTTGAAGGTAACCTATTTGGTTGCAAACAATAAAAAGGAATATTAATCGAATCGTCATCATCTTGATAATAATGTCAAAATTCAATAGTTAAAACGGTCACCCGCGTGCTCGTGAGGTGAAGTGATGTTACCATGACAACGAAATTGCGAGCATCGCGTGATCAAGCCGCGCATGCGCGCTAGACGCTGTCATCAATAGGTATCAACTATTTTTTTATCACCTTGTGCAGAAGCCATTTCGTAATCGGATTGAGAATAATTAGTGCGCAAGTATTCGAAACATTCATATAAATGCATGTATACCTACTTAATAATCGTATTATTAATACAAGAATATTCATCAAATCATCATCATCTTGAAACCTACCTACTAGGTATGTCAAAAATCGACATTTCAAATGAAATTCGCGTAGCGCGCCCGCGTGAGTTCACTCCACCTTGACTAAATGTGACGAGAATCGCATGAAGTGTTCACGTCAAGCAAGCGGTTACTCATTCGGTGTGGTTGCTATGGCAACAACACCGTGTGAGTAACGGTTTCGGGTGAAGTGAGGTGACCGACGCTGTCATTGTCAAGACAGTTTTTTTTTTAATTTCAGCCTTCCAATCCTTGTTGAACATTTCAAAATTATAAATTATGTTTTCAACAAATGAATATTAGGTACATGGGTCTCCCTTGTTTTACCGAAAAGAAATTGCCAAATTATCACTTCCCAAAAAAATTTTCGCATAATTTCATTTGCCAAATTATTACTTACCAAAAAATCTCTTTACAAATAATTGTTACGGAAACCTATGTTTGGCAAGTGAACGTTTGAACAATAACTTGTTCACCAACTAGTACTTTTACCATTTTTTATCTAGTCAAATATTTCAGTTGGCATAACATATTTTACGCAAAATTAAATAAGCCAAATATTTGGTGTCGTCAATTTTAAACCTACCATTTCTCTTTAGTCGATTGCGTAGCCAATGACAAAAATTTTGCATCTATATGTTAGTTGCACAGATTATACAAATTAAATTACAATGTGTAAATAAGTGGGTAGATGGTAAATCATAAATGTCGCGCGATGTGGGTAAGTCATGCAAAACACTATCAATGTGTTGTATGTAAAATACCGATTAATACAATTCCGAAATAAAAACGCCTTGTAAAACCGAATAGCAAGACAAATAAACACATAATTGCTCGTCAGAGAGAAGTATAATATTATGTTTAGTATCAGAAGGTAGAATTAAAAAACATGCAAGCGCTCATGCAGCATGGAAGCAGGCATGCAGCGTGCATGCAGACATGCAGCATGCAAGCAAGCATGCAACATACAAGCAGGCATGCAACATGCAAGCAGACATGCAACATGCAAGCCGGCATGAACCATGCAAGCAAGCAAGCAGCAAGCAAGCATGCAGCAAACAAGCAAGGCTGCAGCAAGCATTGTTTCTGTCACGGCTCCGGCGCTGTGGGCTTTGGGCGGCCCCACGCGTACTTATCGTCGCAGATAGTCTTAACGCTCACCACCGTGGCTTCGGCTTGCTGGCCGGCTGCGCCGGCCAGCCTCAGCCGCGGCGGTGGGCCTTCAAACCACCTGCTCCTCAGCTCGCGGGCCACCCCACCCCTCCGCGCCTACGCGGGTTTAAATTACACTCTAGGGGTAGGGCAGACAAGACCGCGTAAAGTCGGTTTTGCAGCGATTCGTTTCTGTCACTAAATTTTGTAGCAAAACTTGTTGACTTTTAGTTTATTCGGAGGATTGAAAATCGGTATGTCGTTTTTCGGACCGAGAACCCTTCGAGCATTTGATTCTTCGAACGTATGATAATCGGAAAACTAACAAATCGCATTTACGACTTTCGGTAAAATAAATTTCGTGATTTTTAATAATAGACATTATAATTCTTAGGTATTATGAAATTCGGACTTTTAAAAATCGGAATATCGAAATTCGGAATAAAATATTTCGGAGTGTTTGGGTGTTCCCTTTGCTATTTTGTACTCTTGTTAATAAATGATTACCTATATTAAAATAAAATGGCATTTTTAATTACACAATTCCCAAAAAAATCATATTTTTGCCTTTATATTTTTTGTCATAACAAATCATTTGACTAAACGTTTATTGTCTTAATATTGTTTGCTGTAATAAATCATTTGATTAAAGACCAAAAGCCTTAATGACATTATCCTTGGTAACAATCTGCCAAGTAAACATTTGACCATATGAAAATGTGCGTACTAAAATTATTCCAAATATTACATTGGTATAAAAAAGGTTGCTAAAATTTGTTTGGGTAATGAAAATTTGGCAAAATCTTTTCGGCAAAACGGCAGGATCCCTAGGTACATACCTACTTACTTGAGAGGTGTGAGATCGAGCATTCGGTGAATCGAGAGGCTTGTAGCTAAATAAAAACAGCCGCACAGTCCGACCGATCCGGCTAAGCTACGCTTGCCTCGGTCGGTCCGTCAATGGGGACCATCTTTACATACCAAGATCACGAAGGTCGAAACTCTGACAACCAGTCTTACCAAGAGGTTAACATATTACCAAATAACTGGGTTGTCGGAGTCGGATTGGCAGTCATTGCATGTGAAATACCCGTGCATTCAGCTGCAAGCGGTTAAGACTGGAAGCCGACCCCAACACAGTTGGACAAGGGCAGGCAGATGATGAGGTGAGATCGAGCAACTTTATTAAATTGTGCAAAGCAAGTATTCAGTGATTGTTGATGTGTTCGTTAACATTATTTACATAATATATGTAAATAGCATACCTAAAAGATTTTTAAACAGCTATCATCTAGATTCTGGATAAACAATAGTTCAAGATACAAACCTTATAACAACAATACACAAAATATTTAGGCATATCAATAATCTAGTTATGGGTGCTGTTGAGACAGTTGATGAATATTCTTTTTATTGATAATAACGACTTAAGTAAGTAAGTAGGTATATCTTTATCTATACTAATATACTAATATTATTATAAAGCTGAAGAGTTTGTTTGTTTGTATGTTTGAATGCGCTGATCTCAGGAATTGCAGGTCCGAATTGAAAAAATATTTTTGTGTTGAGTAGCCTATTTATCGAGGAAGGCTATAGGCTATATAACATCACGCTACAACCAAGAGGAGCGGAGCAGAAATGAAAAATGTTGCAAAAACGGGGAAAATCGCACGGGTAGGTGACTCGACGCGACGGGCAGGGTCGGGGGAACAAGAAATTTAACGCGGGCAGAAACTAGTCTACAATAAAATGTTAGTCGCCACATTTTGGACTCTGGTATTGC
Organism: Aporophyla lueneburgensis; assembly: GCA_932294355.1. NCBI lineage: Eukaryota > Metazoa > Arthropoda > Insecta > Lepidoptera > Noctuidae > Aporophyla > Aporophyla lueneburgensis. The sequence goes on along the minus strand of OW028745.1, from coordinate 22,732,357 downwards.
ATTTTCCTAATGTTCTTAGTACGCATACGTGACACGTTATAAGTTAAATAAATACCTACCTAGAAAACAAATGTCAATGTGAATATGACATCGCCTAGATGTGGGTTCCCACATAGTATGTGTGAGATTGAATTCTATGCTCCGTCAGTCAGGCACGGCCAGGTTTTTTCATCTTTTTTTAATAGATTTGGGTTAGTAACAACGCTGAAGAACGTTGCACAATCTTTACACGAGTCGATCTACAATCGCTTCTCCAAGACACATCGTGATTAGGCCATGTGATTGCATTTACGTATTTAATTTTAATCAGTTTACAGTGGGTTCATAATAACTGACAATGTCGATTCACATTTTCTGTTGTAGCTGTCTTACTATATTCATTAATTGTTCGTGCGTGTTGCACTTGTGCGTCAGGCATAAAGGGCTAGTCGAGGAAAAAATAGAAAAAAAAACAACAATGTCTGAATTTCGGTTTTGCTATTTCATTTGAAAAACTTCCCGAAAGAGTAGTTTTGTTTAGACACTATGCTAGCTTTGAAATCCTTATAAAAATAATCAATAGAATTAGCATAAGAATATTAGGTATCTAAATCTCGATTATGATTGTAAATATGATAGTTGGTCATCCCTAGCATCAGGTGGAATGACATTGATAGGTCGCTCCACGCTCACTTCACCCGGTGAGATGGTTACAGAATAGCACTGCTGTTTTCCTACCCTTAGGGTTGGAATTTTCTTTCCAAATTACATGGGACCACCTTCGAGATATACCCTTCTAATAAAAAAAGAATTATCACAATCGGACTAGGGTAGGGCGGGGCTAGAAGTCCGTCGGGTAAGAAGTCCCAGCATGCATATCACAGTATCTAACCGCGCTAGAAACAGACGGTCTAAGTGATCTGGAGTGGGGTGAGAGGAGACGACGAAGCCGCGAGCCGCTAGTCGTCGCACAACGCAGATACGAGTATCAAAGCTATCGGAATTTTTTCATGCCCAAAAGTAAAAAAAGTTTTTGTTTTCGTTTCTTCCATAGATCAACATTGACTGTAAAGAAGAGATTAAGGTAAGTTCAAATTGCAGCCTCATTATATACATTAATAATGCATGGTAATAAAATGTTCTTTTTGTAAACCGATTTTGTTTTATAACCTTGCAAATTACTGGACGTAGGTAAGGGGCAAGAAGTACACTGGGACACTGGGACTGAAGAGAAAGATCAAGAGAAGAGTAAAATGAGAAAAATAAAGCAAATACGGAAAATAAGAAGAAAATGACAGCAAAGAAGAACATTTTCAAAGAGAAGAGCTCGTCACCTGTGATGATGTAGAGTATTTTGCATTTTATGCTGCGAATCATATTCAGAAAGCAAGTCAGGAGATCAGTGGATTTAATGCCCAATCTGCAAAGACTGGGCACATGAACGATGTGTGTGAATTAATTTTATCTGTCTTAATCGTGATAACGATGAAGATTAAGGTGATTCTAAGAAGCTGGTTGTAAATTAATATTTGAAATTACTGTCATTATAACGTAATACTGATTTTGTGTCTGTTCAAAAATCAAAGTTCAAAAATAATTTACGTTTCGTTTTGTTTCATTGTTTTTAAGTTGGAATTGAAAGTTGATTATACTAAAATATTAATAAACGTTGATTTCAAAATAATGCATTTTAATTTACTGTAATAATTGACCATAAATACCTAGTTAGCTTTACAATGTTTGGACTTCTTACCCCTTAACTTGGGACTTTTTACCCCATGAGTGGGGCAAAAAGTACAGAATTCCATTTTGCATTTGTGGCTAAAGTTTTCGCAAATTAATTGAATATTCACACTTTCGACTATTTGAGCGTTAAGCTGAATTGTGTAAGGTTTCACACAACATTTTTAATTAACAGTAAGTACTCAATTTTAAAGCATACGGGTCCTGGAGTAAAAATTGGGACTATTAGCCCCGCCCTACCCTACTATGTAAAAAGTTATGCGTGATCATATATAAAAAAAAAATTCGCGTTGAATTGAGAACCTCCTCCGTTTTTGTTTTGTCGAGCAAAAATGACGTAGCGTCATTGAACAATTTTCGAGAGGGCTTGGAAGTCTATCGGGAGGGACCTCAACGTGCAAATAGGGAAATTAATCTTTCGAAAAGAGTTCGAATGCAAAAACTGTTTTTAACAATATTTACCGACAAACACACTGACACACACTCAAGTGCGTAAGTGGGCATATACCTATATAATTTAATTGAGACATTAAGTGTGACCATATCCGAGATACTAATACAAGTCACTTTTGATTATCATATTATGTGCAATAACATATAATTTAGTAGCCCGTAGAACCATGATGGTTTCAATAGAATTCTAAATATTTTATTCAAAATCAACACCGATAGCTTGTTACATAAAAAAAAACTCTTCGGTTTTTATTAACAAGATTCCACCATAACTAGCCAATCCTCTATGTATTTTGGCTTCAACCTGTCGAAAAGTAAAATCTCGTTCGAAAAATGCGATCCACCCATGGATAGTTTTAACGAGGTTCGAAAAACAATAAAAAATAAGACCCTCAAAACTTTTCCCAACAATACAGCGAGTAACAATACAGTTTGGCTCGCGAAAATTCAATACGCTGAGAAACAAATGAGTATACTTTTTAGATTGATTTATTGTACGTTTTTCCAATAGGGTTTCACTTTTTTATGAACAACTGATCCTCTTTTTTCCCAAGCTGTGAAGTTGGCGCGAATTTAATCAAAAGTAAAGTATTGTTCCGTAGCGGTTGGTCTCTTAACAGTTTTTTTATTCGTTTTTCTTTGCGGGACGTCTGAAGAAGTCTGACTGGACTTTCACGTTGATTGATATTCAGAGTATTACTGAATACTGAATGTTGTTGTCTTTTACCTCAACGTTATTAGGTTTGATTTATAGCACACTGGAGGGCAACTAGATTGACAAACGCCAGTTTTTCAGCCCATAACGTCTGTCATGTCATTCGTATGACAACAGATTGACAGCTGACACTTGGTCCGAAAAAAAGACGACTTGCTTGAAAGAAACGGGACACTCTAAAACATTGCCTCAACATACCCTTAAAAGGAAACGACGAACTAAGAAAAAGATCGAGGAAAAATGTATAATCAACACACTCAACGAGCTCAATCATACTGTTTCCCAATCGTTTATGTAAATGGAATAACCCATTCCACTTTATGTACCAACGTTATCGGAGTCCAACTGTGGCCAATAAAGTTGGTAAATATGCAATTATTATAACTAGTTAGCGGAGAGATAATGGCAACGGGAAGCGTTTCCAATAGTACCATCGACGATTGTGTTCGTAAATATTTTTTAGTTCCCAAGGTAGGCTGGTAGAGTTGCTGTCTATGGGACTATAAAAGCGAAAGTTTTATCGCCATATTTGAAAGGATATAATGAGTCTATGGAACTCTCTTTAGATATTCAGGTAATATCGTAGTTATTTCATGATTATGAGACTTATTGAAGAATACATGTCACTTTTTGTCTGACTCGAATACTGAGTCAACAGTGATTACGTCCATAACTTCTTAACATGGAAAATTTCAGAATAAACATTAAAGTAATTTTGTAAACATCAATTCATTGATCAATAAACAGTCGCAAAAGAAAATCTACTTATCAATAATGATTCACTCCTGAACATAGATGAGAATAATAAAGTACAACGCACAAATAAAAAAATAATGATGTCGTCATTCAGTCGCAAATTAAAAAGCGAACCCTTATTGATGCGTACTTGAAAACAAATCAAGTGTAAAAAGAAATTCCTCAAAGCTTCTTCTCTAACAATGTCGAAAGGGACTCGCTTAAAAAGCTAATTCAATGGAATAGATATATCGAATTTCGCTGAGACTGGTGCATTCGAGTGAGTGACAGTAATTGCTCGCTGCATCCCGACGCCATTACGTTGCTTCGACAGATTTTTAATGGCGTACGAACACTGGAACAAGATTTACGAGTTATTAACGAAGTCACTTTTTTGTTTTCTGGTTTTCGATGGTAAAACGTTTATAACAATTTATCTGCAGCTGGTCGTCTAGATTTTCTGTGGCAGATTTTTTTTTTTTGAAAATAATTATGATTGTGTTCCATATCACCACCTTCGTTTATTATATAGCATACTAGTTTTTGCCAGTGGCTACGCCTGCGTGGAGGTTGAAAATTATCCCGCGGGAACGTAGTACCGGGAGAAAAAGTACCCTATGTGTTAATCCAGGTAATAACATATACGAGTATGTGTGACAAATGTCATTCAAATCCGTTCAGTAGTTTTTGCGTGAAAGAGTAACAAACATCTATACACACAAACTTTTGCGTATATAATACAACTAGTTTCTGCTCGCGACTTCGTCCGCGTTAAATTCCTTGTTCCCCCGACCCTTCCCGTCGCCGCGTCACGTCGAATCAAAATGTTGCAAAAACGGGCAATATCGCACGGGTAGACACCCGTGCGATATTCCCCGTTTTTGCAACATTTTTCATTACTGCTCCGCTCCTCTTAGTGTGATGTTATATAGCCTATAGCCTTTCTTGATAAATAGGCTACCAAACACAAAAAGATTTTTTCAATGTTCCTGAGATTAGCGCGTTCAATCAAACAAACAAACATACAAACAAACAAACTCTTCAGCTTTATAATATTAGTATAGATATTAGTAGAATCATTTAATTCTAATACTGCATCATTTGTTTACGTTACCCGTGTCTATGGAGAAGTTTTCACAGGCTTGAAGTTTACTATAATCACAGAATATATTTCTAAGTTCTAACTTTGTGACAGATTCGCTTTCAAAACAAATAACTGTTTGTTTGCAAGTAGTTATTTTTCGAGAATACCATCACAAGGAGCTTTATTGCTACATCAGTTTTTATTTCGCTTGAGAGATTTCAATCCATTCCATTTATAAAATTTTTGAAGTCGCAACAGCTAGTGACACGGTCATCATCTGCCTAGCCTTTTCCCAACTATATTGGGGTCGGCTTCCAGTCTAACCGGATGCAGCTGAGTACCAGTATTTTACATGGAGCGACTGCCTATCTGACCTCCACAACCCAGTTACTGGGTAATACGATACCCCTTGGTAAGACTGCTTGTCAGAATTTCGGGCTTCTGACGACCCGAAACGACTGTCTAAAATCTATGAAAGGCAGCCGGGAGCAACGGCTTAACGTGTTTTCCGAGGCACGGTAGGGTCTTGGTATGTAAAGATGGTCACCCATCCATGGAACAACCGCGGCAAGCGTAGCTTAACCTGAACGATCGAGCCGTGCGGCTGTTGTAACTTAACCACAAGCCCTTCTAGTGACACGGTATGATCTATTATTACTCCAAAAGGGCACGCCCCTTTAATTTAATCCCGACATTCTCAATTAAGCTTAGTTGAAATCCATTCACTAGTTCAACATCTGAAGTTCAAGGGTTTAGAGAGATACTATCTATATCCCAAATCCTCCATTAGATCTTGCATTAATTTGAAACAATTTCGGAGACGAAACAAATTGACGACCATTTGTCAGAACTAACCACGATTATTTGGCTGTCAAGACGAATAGAAATGAATTATGACTATCGAAATTATGTTACGGTCGATGAAAACTATTTGGAATGTGCCATTTGTCATACCGAACGATTATTACTTGGATTTTTTTTTATTCATATTTTTTATTCGTTTCTTTAAGCTTTTGACACTTTTTACTTTCAATGAATGATGTTCTATAAGTCTAGGTGATATGTTTTCAGCTTGTTCACTTCTAGATTGCGTTTATATTTCACCCTTATATCGTCTATAATTTACTATTGTGCTAAAGAATTATCTAAATTTTTAATTCATCATTCAACATCATCATAATCAGTGTATAATGTTCCCACTGCTGTGACAAAGGTCTCCTCTCCTCGAGAGGGTACGAGTGAGATGTATTCTACGCACATGCCTAGTGCGGGTTGAAAGATGTCACATGTCTCGAATTTGTTCTAGGACATGCTGGTTACATCTCACAAATTTTTCCTTCACCGTTTTGAGAGCAGAGGTGATTAAATTATTTACATGAAAGTAATGTTCCTGGCTAGATTCGAACTCGGGTTCAAACTAGTACGTCGGGGCCGAAAAGTACCTTACGAAAAAAACACAGGTGTTCCACATTTCGCAAAGTCCCAGTAGTTTCAGATTAAAGTTTTTGCAGCGTTGATTCAAACCTTATTTGTAGTCGAATCGAATAAATAACTCGGTAAAGAAATCTAAGAGTTTAGATGTCAGTTTAAGCTGTGAGCCTTGCGAGTGCTGCAGTGGAGTGAGAAAGAGCCACATTACAGGTAAAGAACCGAAGTAAGAGATGAAATGACTGGACCAGGGCTATGAATGAATGGTTTAAGAATGCACAAGTTATTGTGGACTCTGCTTTGAATCAATCGATATTGGAAGAACTATCCATCAAGATTAATTCTAGCCCCAATCAAGGATATTTGAATAGCATATTCTATGGCTGAAATTTTCAAAATTATAACTGGCCGTTGAAATAAACCTACCGTCATCTACCGGCACTGTGTGAAAACTAAACAAAAGAAGTCACGAGCCAAATCTTTTATTTAGCTCCGCTTTATCAGCTGTTTACGATCTGCAGTAAAGGCGGATGTACAGTCAACAAAACATGCACGCAGACAATAAACAAACATTTGTATAGCACTACTTTCATTGCGTTACTGGATTCAGCGGGCCCAATTCCAGGCTCAGGATAGCTATAGAGAAATTCCAGAAGAGTCCAATACAACTTAGCTCGACCTGCGTATTGATCTCAAGTCACCAATCACCAAACCATGATTAGATAGGAGCATTATATCTTTAGTCATCTTTGTATCACAGCACAACAGTTTATAATTGGAGACTTAGCTCCACCAGCTGACAGTAAAATTGGACGTACTTAAACCTTTGTCTAAGTCCTCGGAAAATACAGTTGTAAAAAGAGTTACATATCCAAACTGTTCATTTTGACAAATAACCGGACACATGCACAAAGTCCTGACCTTTTTCATTGTGTATTTCTTTTTCAGAAAATAATTTCTTAACTTTTTTATTTACTTACATTTTTCTCATTTTATCTGAAAGTACGGAGAAATGGCTAGGACGGACAAATTCTGAACGGGGCATCAGAAAGCCAAACTAGGTGTATGTATCTAATGAGATGAGTTACATTTAAATTAATTTGCATTCACAAACAACATGTAGCAGAAATAAATCGTACCATGCTCCTTATTCATTATGTGTGGCACCTAGTAGAAGTCAATTAATGAAAACAGGAAACGTAAGCGAAATATACCAAAGAATTTGTTTCTACTGCTCGATCGTACCCCTGAGTAGATAATGCAACAGTAACAATAAGTTTTATAAAATTGGATGTTGCTAGCTATGTTGAGACAGTATTTGAGAATTTTTTGACATCTTCAGTGGCTAAAGGGATTTGGATGAAATTTGGCACATAGATTGACCATGACCTAGAAAAGGACATAAACTACTTTTCATCCTGCATCGGTGACGAGTCGTGGCAACAGCTACAAGAACATAAATTAAATAAGTTGTAGCGTGTTCGTTATTTACAATGCGGCACACGTAGTTACAGTCAGCTAAGGAAAACAGCAGACGTAATCGATATAGACCAAAAAATTGCTTCCTATTGCACTTGACTGTACTCCTGAGTAGATAATCCCCACAGCAACAACAAATTTCATAATATTGAACGTAAGTCTATTAACAATTAATGACATAAAAACATCAAATCAGCTGAAAATTGCATTTACAGGTACTACAAGGTTATTATGCGGTAGATTACGGCCCAAACGTGAGGAGGCCTGTGTCCCAGCAGGGGGACGGTATAGACGGATTTTGTTTTGTTTATGTTATGCACAAAGTTATTGTGGCTCAAAATCTGAACTTTCGCCACCATTATGTTATTTTATTACATTTTAAATGACAGTTTACCAAGCAATTGCACAAATGTTTACAAACAATACCCCCTTGTTAATTCTATTTAGGCATCAATAGGTTTATATTTGTCTCCTGTTCAAGGGATGTTATACTCGTAGTATGTATTTCCATTTTTAATTCGTTCCTACTTTCAGTGTTTTTTTTTTTTAATAAATATTCCATTCTCATTCTCATTTCAGTTTTCCATTTTGCATTTACAATTTTATTTTCATAGTAGTAGGCTTGGTCTTTTCAGCAGCATATCCGGCTCGAAGGACCATATTCATGAACCGTAAACAATCTTGAAAAGCATGTAGTTAAAAAATTGCAGTGGGATTTTAGAAATCTTGATCTCAGCTGACTATGTAGTCATTATGTCTAGTGCATTGTCGATATGGATAAATCTATTTAAACAATACCAGCCCTGTAAAGATTGGTAAATCATTTTAAAAGACAACTGACACATTTTTAGTGAAACATTTTTTTGTGTGATTGAATTCTCTAATATTTATATAACAAATAGACATGGTGCACTATATTAACATATTAATATTATTGTACTTCGTCCATTCAACTGCCTGACAAGACAAATACCTAGAAAACATTATGCGAAAATCAAAATAAAAAAAGTACTTTAAATTAAAATCTGTTTGAATTTATCACCATCATCAACAGGTTTGTTTACTTAAAGTGGAAGACAGCGGTCATTGGACATGTCTTCTTTATAGAACTCTACCTTTTACACTATTACACCTTTTTTTTTTCAGGATGGGAAATCATCAAATGACTTCTCCCGCTCTGGGCGGAGCGGGAGGGCGTGTCAGACTTTTACTGACTAAAACCCACCCGTGTTCCATCAGTTGCCCATGTGCCAGGGTCACGGTATCTCTTTCGAACAGTCACGCGACCCCGGCAGGCATCGGTCCTAGTAGACCCCTACACTGCTGCTGACATCTCTTTGAGGCGCGCGTGGAACACTAAGCGCCGTCGACCCGAGCCTAGTCCTTATCGGGCGGCACTTTTACACCTTTCGCACTCTTTTGCTTCGTGCTTCGTTTTTTGCTTTTATGTTCTGTTACTTATCTTCTAATCAGAGTATATGCTCTTAAAAATGGTGAAAGAAAACATCGTGAGGAAATCGATGTCCTAGAACTAGCAATTCGAAGATCTGTAATATATACCACCATGCACTGGGCCCGTGTGGTGTATTACGGCCCACTCTCACCATGATGAGGCCTGTGTCCAGCAGTAGGATTATTATGGGCTGATTATGCTTAATGCTGAAGTTACCTACTTATGTTCCAATTGTATAGAAGCACATTCTTACTACAACCAGACTTGAGTGGTTTATTCTGCAATGCAAATGTGGTTTAAAGAATGCTTCTTTATTTACATGACTGTTTTATCTTACCGAATGGGCAAAACTCCAAACTTTCATGGCTTCACAGGACTCTTAATAAACTACTAGTTACGTTGCGAAATAGTTTTTGAAAAAGAACATTTCTATTGTTATAGATGATGCTTTTGCATGGTACGATATCACAACCGACTAAAAGATCATGGAGATACATAACATGACATGAGCATACAGGCACAGCGCCCAATTTTATCAAAAGACGATCCCACATGACATCGTGCCTGAAATCTACGAAGGGTTAGCAATCGATTCATAATTTACTTTCAAAGATATAACACAAAATAAAAAATATTTAGATCGTGGCATAATCGTAACTTATTAGGTACTAGACGCACTCAGTAGAAGTCAGCCAATAAAAGCAAGCGTCTTGTTTGTGTTTTCTTCCCTTTTTATTTCTAGTGTTAGCGATAATAGACAACACAAACTTCACTCGTAAGCAACAGGCCAGCCATTTCCACCCATCCAGGAAAACACCGTGGCAAGCGAAGCTAAACCTCTCTCATTAATTAATACTCCAGTGTGCCCCTAACATATACAGCTGAAATATAAATGTACTGAACAAAAGTTCGTAAATCCAATAAATTACGCTTAATTGTGCGCCATTTTATGTGTCTTGTTTTAAACGGTGTTCAATTCGTTCTGATTTATGGATTCGCATTGTACGAGCAGAAGAAAAGTGATATTGGTTAATAAATTGTCTTATGAATGTCCTTTATTTAGTTGGAGTTTAATAGCTTTATAATTATGGGAGGTAGGTAGGGTTTTATTGTAGGTGCCATTTGTTATATTCTAAGTACCTACTGTTTTTAGTAGATCACACTCTCATCTTAGGGGACCTTAAAGTCATTAATATAATCTGGAAAATTGATGAGCAAAACACAAGTCATGCACAGCCTGCCAGGGTCGCGAGATTTGTTCGAAAGAAACACCGTGACACTGGCACATGGGCAACTGAAGGAACACGGGTGGGTTTTATTCAGTAAAAGTCTGACACGCCCTTCCGCTCCACCCAGAGCGTGAGACGTCATTTGATGAATTCCCATTCACAAAAAAAGTCATGCACAGCGATATTCTTCTAATAATAGCGAGGTGATTTTAGGTTTCTTAGATTTTCAAGTCTTCTTCTCTTCTATTTTGTTTCTTTAAATACTTTAGAATAGTTTAATTAATTACCAAATGTTTAATCTAAAACATTGGATCTAAACCTTTGTACTATGTTACATAACCTTTACCGTTGCACATGGCAATTGAATTTAGAAGAACCCTTGAAAAAAAAAATTGACAATTTTATTGTAGCTAGATTTTTTTTTTTGATGGGATATCATCAAATGACTTCTCCAGCAATGGGCGGAGCGGGAGGGCGTGCCAGACTTTTACTGACTAAAACCCACCCGTACCATCAGTTGCCCATGTGCCAGGGTCACGGTATCTCTTTCGAACAATCACGCGACCCCGGCAGGTATTGTACCTAGATTACGAGTAAATGATATGGTCTCCTACAATTGGAAGCGTACACTGTATTTGTCGCTGTTCTATGGAAAATGTGTAAATATTTGAAATTTTAGTTATAATGTGGGATGTGTGTTCTGTTATATGTAATTGTGTAGCCTCTGTTGAAGACCCAATTAATTACGTATTTATTTAATCTGTACAAACCTTTCAAACTGATGGTCTTCTCTCGAAACACGTATCCCGTGGTGTCGGTCGAACATACAGGCGTTTATTTCTTCGTATCACTTACGAACATAAAATGTGATTACGATTCTCGATGTGTTATTGCACGAACGAAAAATTTGAATTAGCACTTGTTTTGACAGATCGACTACTTTCGGTTGGACCCGTATCTTTGTTGACAGACTCAGAGAGTAAACCTCCTGACTTAGTTTCCGTACGGCCTTTCCGGGTGAACATTGAAAATCAACGCTGTGAGTCCCTCATAGTATAGCATCATGCTGAGTTTGAAACTTTTTTGTCACAGTCACGCACGCCGTGCAGCTGCCGACTATTTCTACTCTCTGCCTGTGAATTTATTTAGTTTTTTTAAATATTGTTTATTTCTTTATTCGATACGAGTTAGTTATATTTTTTGTATGCACGTGTTTCCGTGACTTTTTTGAAGTGAAAACTTCTTTAGCGGCGTTGTGCACTTTTTTGTAATGGGTAAAAAATGTTAAACTCGCGTCAGGACACGTGACCTGATCGAAAATTCGTAAGACGGACGGAGAGTGATTTTTCTGAGAGATAAACTTTTTAATGTAATATAAATTGTCATGTTTGTGTACGATAGCGCAATAAATAAATATTGTATTCTACCACACAAATGATAGTACTTTTATACTGATAAATAAAGTAATTCGTGCAAAATTATTCCCTAACCATTCCAAAATATCAAAAATGCACAACGTTAATATTCAAGTTTTCACTTCTACCGGCACTTCCGGAGTGCAACCCGTTGTTTTTTTTTTCTCACTTCAGTTCAAACAACATCTCGCAATGTACTAATTTAAATACAAATTAACCAAATTTGCTTGTACGTAAACAATAGACAAATACACAATTTCACACTTAACAATAATGATAATAACGGCTATAATAATTAATAAATTGTCAAACACTATTTCAGCTTTGTCCCCGAAATGCTTGTCTTGAAATTAATTTAGGCGCTCGTCGACTATTTACTTGATTAACGGAGAAGGACGGGCGCAGACGAAAAACCATTAATCAGACCCGCCTTTTTATAGATGCCAACTAAGCATTCCCTTTGTAGTTGCCCTTATCTTCAATTACGGTATAATATTTTGTCAGAAATTATGTCATGTAGGATTAGTTTTGGTTCTACTATCTCGAGAACTCGGGGAGATTCGAGAGGTCAGTACTATATTTCGTATAAAAGGATATTAGAGATTTTAAATCATGAATCGAATCCATGGTAACGGGTTGCATGTCGATAACCCTACACCCCTGTTTTATTGCTATAAATGTGGTGCTATCCCACAAACAATGATGCGCTTAATATCGTGTCTAATGTATTCTGTTGTCACGTTACAGGAACTAATGGACACTACATATCCAAATTCTGGGCCGACTCTATTTAGATTACCTATTTGGTACCATGGTACGATATTTATATTTGATAAACTTTTCAATATTTAAAAAAACATACATTCAAGCAATCACGCCTTTTTCCCATGGGGGTAGGCAGAAACCACGGAATGCCACCTGCTACGATCTCTACACACTCCTTTTGCCTCGTTTAGATTCATACAATTGGTCATACACACACGCCGGTTACGAGTCTGACCTTTCTGAAGAACATCACCAATAAGGTTACTATTCTGGTTTAGGTTACAGTTCTGGGGCGAATGTCACCGACGTAAAGTGACCGTTTAACCATCTATATTGAGGTATCATTACGGCCCAGAATGGTGTGGCAGGTGCATGTATGTATATTTGATGTCCAATTTAATGGTGCCGCTCCGAAGGTAGCAAGATTATTATTCTTGCTTGACCGTTTTGGACTGAATTTAGATCATACAAAACACGATATATTACCTACTACAGAATATATGAGAACCATAACCAAAATATTTGCTTCTCTTAATTTTCAAAAATATACATTTTTGTTTAATTTCTTCATGTATTGTGTTTGGAAGACGTTCTTCTTTTAAACATCCTCTTTGACGTCATACAAACATACCTAAAGTTCTAATAACACTCCTAAGGTTTATAATTCAAAACACAATAATGATTATAATTTATTTATAGGTAATCTCATTTACTTGTTGTATTCGGGCGTATATAATTTTAATTGGAATTCATCTAAGCATATGACATATACTAGTAGGTATCTTTAATTATCATAATAACTACAGACATCCAATGCAACACAGATAATCTTATCAGGTGTGTAATTACCTAATGCTATTGCATGATTGGTTGATTCACTTTTATTAAATGAATTCGTTTTTAAAACGCTTTTATTAGCTTCAGCGGTATTTATCTATGTCTGTAAAGGAATCTTTAAACATGATTTTCATCCACATTGAAACGTCAGATTAAATTGAAACACCACACTTATCAGGGACCAATGACCATACAGTAACTAAATAACTTTGTCTCATTATGCTGACCAGGATCTTCAAGATTAGCGTTTTTTTTTTTTTAATTTACAGAGAAAGCGTTCGGGAAATGGCTACCACATTCATGGATGGCAACAGGCGCGCAAATTACCGGTTACTTAAAAATAAACCACTTTATCGGTCAGTCGAACTAAAAAAATAAAATAGATAATAGTTTAGATAACTAAAAAACTCGCTTTAATAGAAGTCCAAACTAAAAATTTTAAATAATAATCTTTCAATAAGAATAGAGTGATTTTATCGTAAAAAAAGAGTAACGGTACTTGATTGTAAAAAATATTTTATCGACAAATATTGATAAAAGTTGTCATTAAAATATATTTTTAAGCTAATACCGATAACATTAACCCACGCTTGAAAAATACTGATTTGCCTGTATCAAATCACATTAAATCCAACGAAATACCATCAATATAATACCATGCTCTAAAGTTAAACAAACCCTAACCTAAATATACGACCAATCAGCGAACAAAAACTTAATCAAAACGGGGACAAAAAATTTCACCGAGTCACCAAAATCGTTGGACAATGCGAACCAAGCTGGCGCTAGAGTAAAATCAAACCTCAAATCACACACACCCATTGTCCCCACGGTACAGAGGCGGGCACAAGTGAATTGTAAATTGTTCAGTGCACCCAACTGTATTTTCGCTCGCTAGCTCAAATCGCGCCGATTGAATAAGCAACTGATATCGAGAGATTTGGCATGGCTACGGTTCGAGCGCCTAGTCTAATGTCGCGTTTAGAAATGTTATTTACACTTCTTGTTGGCCTCAAGTGTAGATTACTGTCAGTGCATTCTGGGTAACGGTTTTCGAATGATGTGTTTAGCTGTTTTGTTCTGTATTTTGACTCGAGTTTTCAGTAGATTGACACTTAGGCAGTTTGGTTTATTTTTAGAATGGTCTTCATTGATAAAACAAACAGGAGCGCTGTTTTAATATTGAATCAAATATTCCAAATAAGTGAATGACTCCTCTGAATAAGGCCATTAAGATAAATTCAAAATAAAATAAAATAGCTAATAATTCCGAAGTAAGCAGCTAACAATATTATACGTTCTATAAAAACAACATACAAAACCTTTTGTTTGTTTAACAATTCGAACGTTTTTCAGTCATTTGTTTGCAAAACAATTGATAATAATAGACCTTGTTTATTTCATGCCCCAAATCTTTTGTAAAAGATGTGCCAATAATTTTATTTAGATGGCGGCCATGCTTTATTTTCACAAAAACCGTTAAGTTGAGAATTGGAACGGGACAATTTTGGTACTAATTAGATGCAGGGAGGATGGTTAAAAGCTTTTGTCCAGAGAAAAGTCAGGAGCAGTTATGGGTTTTGGACTAATGGCTTGGTTTCCACTATCCAAAGTCCGAAGAGGCGTGATCAGGAGGCCTGGATATTATTGGACCTATTGTCCTGTTTGAAATATCGTCGCTCTCGGTGACAGCGTGTTGGGAAAATTCCTGCTTTGTTAAACGTGATTGATATCGGGTAATTTTGGATGTTTGGGAAATATAATTGCGTAATAGAATTTGATTTCCATTGTGATTTCAACTATCATTAGAAATCATTATATTTCCGTTTCGTTCACTGAAATCCGTTAAAAAATACCATTAGTGACTTAAACGTTTTTACTGAAGTTTCTGAACAAAAGAAAGCACATCTCAGCTAAGTATATCAGTATAATTAGGGCTTAAAACTCATTAATGTATTTCACATTAGACGCTTACGAAACAAGTTAATCACAAACTGAGACATTCATTAACATTAATCATGTAGAATTGGCTGACGGCCGTAGACCAGAGAATCGACTGGAAGGTTCAGGGACTTTATTAGGATGGTACGTACTATGAGACTTATCGTATTCACTGGACCATTTATATATAGATGGTCCAGTCACGAGAATAACAATGGACAGCTCGGCAATAATGTCATGCAGATTATATGATTTATTTATTATTATTTATTTACACCAATAAGTAAGTATCTTACAGTAAGTGTTCCAATACGATGTTATACACACTAATGAAACTATCTATATACTATAAAATATACTTAAACACAAAATTTTACAATAAACACAGAACCAAAAAAATAAAAATACATTATTTCTTTGAATACCTTTTTCAATGCACTTTGTCCATTAATATATGACGGTAAATATATGTGACTAGCTTTTGCAAGTAGCTTCACCCGTTTGGAAGTTGAAACTTATCCCACGTTGTTGAGCAGACAAATTTTTCGATCATATAAAGCAATGGAGTAGCAATATGCTACAAAACGATTTAGATTGATAGTGTGTTACGCAAAGAGAGTGCTGGCATTCAAATTATTAAACAAACACCAACACGTTTTCTTCTCTATTCTATACTTAATTCCGAAAACTAGCCTTTTTCAGTCACTCTACGTTCGCATTCCCCACCCTTACGTAAGCAATTACGCACTTGGGGATCGTTAAAACGAGGGTTGGAATCGAGATAATTAAAGTTCCCTACATTCGTGGACTACGTTCAGAGGTCAAACATTATGTTTAAATAATTAACTGGGCCTTCTCTAAATACTTACGTAAGTGGTTATGAAAAGTTTCATATCCGGACGCTGCTGGTATAAAGGGTAATGTCGGAGGGATATTACCCTCGTTAAGGGCACTTACCCTGATGTTTAGATACAAGCCAGGCTTATGGTCCTAGTACTTTAAAAACTATTACGGCCGGTTAGTAGGATTAAGCTAGGTTTAACGCTTGTTGACGATACGTTATTGCGGTTGAAGGAAATCTAGGGTTTGATTTGAATACCTACACATGCTTCAGTATGGTAAAAGCACTATTATAGGTTATTAGGGGCCTACATTATGATGTATAGTGTTCTATCTTTTTTGAACTTCAAATAAAATATGAAAATAATAAAGAAACAAAAGTAGTACCGCCCTATGTCGCGTTAAAAATAATATCCTTTAAGGATTCATACAATTATTACATTTTGCCATCTGAACTTTTAATATTTCAGGATTTTAGCATTCACAGCTGCGACTTTTAATAGACTCTTGTAAAAAGAAAGATGTCGTTGAGTATTTTTATTTAAACACACTGTTTATTTTTCCTTCTTGTTAATCGTAAATTCGTTCGTGAATTTGATGGATGTTGATGCTTCAGTCTTCTTCATTTATTTGTTTTTTTTTTTTTTTCAAAAGGATTCTGACAATCTCCATTCTAAGGACGGATATACATGGGCCCAAATGCTTAAACATCATCTGCTATTAGCTAATACATTATCGTCTTAAATATCATTTTAACTACTAGCTTCTGCCCGCGACTTACAATTAGTCCTCGTCAAATTTTTGCACCTCCGACCCTTCCCGTCGCGTTGAATTGCCTGCCAGTTTTCATTGCTACTCCGCTCCTTTTGAATGTAGCGTAATATTATATAGCATATAGCCTTTCTCAATAAATAGGTTACCCATCACAAAAATAATTTTTCATTTTGGACTAGTTGTTCTTGAGATTACCGCGTTCAACCAAACAAAAAAACAAACTCTTCAGCTTTATATTATTAGTATAGTTTTAACCTCTAAGTCCCTGAGATACCACATTTGGTATAGACACAATGGTTAATTAATTGTGTCTGTAATTACGGTAATTGACTGGTTAATTTGTTTATTTCATTTGATTCATTTGATTACTTCAAATCAAATACTACTACTACCACTGCCTGCCACTGCCTGCTGCTACTACTTCTTTCATCTTCAAATTAAATTAAAAAATGCCAGATGTTTAAGAACTATCGCTTTATAATCTCAGTCTTAATTTGGCGAGAATATCTCTAATTCATGCTTTTCTCGCAGTGACGCAGTGAGCAGTGGTGAATCAGTGCTAATGGCCGCGAATTACCAGTAGGTTATAGGTTTGATCATCGTCGTTTTAATTTTTGTAAATTATTTTATCACCACTGCTCTCAAAACGGTGAAGGAAAAAATTGCGTGGAAACAGACTTGTCATAGAACCAAAAATTTTAAAACATACATCAACCCACACCGAGAAAATGCCCGTGTCTTAGCAGTGGGTACGTTATAAACTGATTTTGCTACGCCTATTTTTGATGTTGATTGATGCTAGAATGAGATTCTAGACATTGAACGTTTTCAAATACGGGAATTGACTATTCCATTTCTACAACAATTTAACATTTAAATAGAAACTCACTATACGTCTCTCTCCAACTGTATTGGATTACCATACCTTCGGACTGTGAATTTGAGGGATGAGAAAGTGCTCCTATAATATCTACGTATACACTTGGGTTTTGCTAGACATAAAATTACTCTAGGTCGCTGTCACAGGATGCAGTGAAGAAGACTGAGGGTGAACATACGTATTGCGCTACATTATCTCCTGCGTAGTTTGCCAAGAGGATGTATCGACGTCTTGACTAGTTGACCTAAAAACTATGGGTAAATAAATAAACACCTTCTGAAACTGTAGTTTCATTTTCCACCAACAATTCATAATTCAGTTGAATGAAGGAAGCAAGTGAAGTGGAGAACACGGTATCGCCTAAAGTTATATTAGTCAATGTCACGTCGGATTAGCTTCTCTCTGCTAAAGTTTCTGTCAGCTTATGTCGGGTTATAATTTACGAGTGAGAGCGGAAAAATAAAATCTCGCTCTTTTCCCCGAAATTCATTTGAATAGGCTCAATTTTTACGAGGTAATTAGAACAAACAATTGGTTCTTTCCAAAGGAGAATAGCACCATTCCATATCCACCGTGAGTGTCGTAGAAAGCAACTAAAGGACTTTGTAGAGTTTGGGCAGCAGTGTTCTCTTTGCATTTTACCACCATACTGCGAGCACCAACCCGCCTAATGTAAAGCCCCCCCCTCTTGGGGAAGGCCTATCTATTGTAAATAATGATGATGAAATACCATGCTAATATTAATTCACACATGTGATAAATGAGCTTCCATTCAAATTACATGACTTAATTAAAAATATGTGAATAAAATAAATCTGTTATTTCCAAGAATAATGCCTTTTACTGTCAGTTAGATAAAATAAAACAAGTTAAACTTTTTTCATTCAGCTAGCAGTCGACTTTTTACGTTGAATGCTTGATATTATTTATTTCAATCTTAATGGAATTTCCTGGAATATTTTTACTTCCGTAAAAACCTTCACGGAAATAAAAATATTCCAGGAAAAATATATGTTGAAATTTCTCATTACTTGCGACCCACATTTAGAAGATACACTTACTTAACGTTATTTTCACCAAGTTCTTGGAATACGTCTGTGAATAAGTAATACGTGAATGATAGCGTATTATTCGATACTCACACATAGTACGTCACTCAATATTAATGGTTTATTTCCACAGAAACATTTGTCGTAATTGATGATATCTCCAAGGCCTTTGATAGGGTTCGGAACACTAGAGTAATTAGTAGGGTTCTTAATATGTGATGAATGCCCCGTCTGTGTAATTCGATATTCAGTGTGCTAACCGAACGGTCATTAGGGTTAGCCATAAGGTAAACCTAAAGATAGAGCTTACCCAGTCTAATAGCAATTAAAGTTGGGCTACGTCAAGGGTATACTCTTTGTCCAAAAATAGTCTAGGTGCTTGTACCTCTTAAGTTCTAAAGTTCATTTGACAAGTGTTTAGGATTAAATGTAAATTAAAACCAATTTTTTTAATATTTATATATTTGACTAATAAAAAAAACAAACACACTCAGTATAAGATTCAAACTGAAAACGTGAATTTGTGTGATATAGGTGGAACCACCTAGTCATTGGAAAAAACTGTATTCATTCAAACAATGTCATTTTTTTTCCTAATGCTCCACCTATATCTTACTTTCACAACCTCATTAAATTAACACGAAGGAGAACATAATTCGCCACAACGAGCATCCCCCAGTGTATTTCCAATGAAAACCTACAGTTTCCTCTTGTTTCGAGTTAAAAATAGAATAAAACGAAAAGTCCGCTTTCAGCCCTAAGCAAATAACGTTTGTCAAAAACTTTTTACAATTTCCTATAAAATTCGTCGATGTCACAGTCTATGGAATTTTATAGGTTATCGTTCGGAAGTTTTAAAATTTTGTTATTCAGTTTGTAACGAAGCGTGATTTTACAAAGCCTTTATCGTGCGTTTTTGAAACTTTTATAGTGTTTGTTATATTGACGAGATTATGACTAATAGGATTGGAATTTCCATTAATCCTAGCATAAAATTGATATAGCAAATATTTATTTTTGTAAAAGGTTTCCTCTACATCCACAGATCATTATTAAAATAAAAAAGTTGAAGTTTACCATTCCCTGAAATTACAGTACGAAAACGATAATGATTTTAAAAAAATACCTAATAGTTTTGTTGTACTGAATTAGGAACAAATATAACACATTTTACAACGAGACTATGTGGAAACATAATTTCGTGAACACTCACTAATTCATAGAATCATAATTTGCTTTAATTGGGACAATATAATAAAATTCATTGTTTCATAGTCGACTAGATCAACGCAAATAATAATCAAATTTATTGTTGTTACGGGAGATTTATTATGATCTATTTTCGTCTATTAGTGAAGGACATTGCTCTCACAATGTCCTTTGTTATGTTACTACACAATACTAAAAGTTTACTAATTGACGAATGATTCAAGCTACTGAAACTTGTATATTTCATAATGTACAAGTTCCAGTAGCTTCAATCTCTTGAGAAATAACTTTCACAAACCTTAAATAAACAAGCCAAAATGTGATCTCCGAAAATAGGACACCTCTCACCCCACTTCACATTTCCAAAACTAGCGTTTAGTATCCGATACATCACTTTGCATAAAGCCGTCCCACTGACTGACAAGTAAATTAAACTGTCGATCATGTTACGTAAAACACGGGCACATCGGCACAAGTCTGTTATAGCCTGTTTTAGTTTCTATATTTTTGTTCATGAATTCTGTTTTCGTATCGAATTAAAGTTTGGCGTAAACACCTGTTCAGCCGGCGTGGCATGACCAATTCTATATCTATTCTACCAAGAACAAAAAAAGTTTCTTATGTATTTTAATTCTGTAAAAATGTTTCTATCTCATCAGAAAAATAGTCATCATACTTGACATCGTAATCTTGTCGACTGAAGAATAGAAACATCTCTTCTTTTCAGTTTTACACAATTTTTCTACGATACAATCTATCATTTTGTTTTCTCTTCCGTCGATAAATTTCGTTTTCTAGGCGGTCATGCTACGCGTGCTGGAGTGGATGGGATAGAAATAAAAAGTTAACAAGGGATACACGGAAATAGTAATGTAAAATGTTGTTTTTGACACATAAGTAGCTGAAAATGACGACAAAAATGATGTACATAAAATACAAAAGAAGCTATATTTTTCGGAGTTTGGTTTTGTATTTCTTTAGTTACTATCAATTTTTTTTTTTGAAGTGAAATCTTCTTTAGCGGTGTTGTGCACTTTTTTGTAATGGGTAAAAAATGTTAAACTCGCTTCAGGACACGTGACCCTGATCGAAAATTCGTAAGACGGACAGAGAGTAGTATCCCCCCCTCTTTCTACGGCGCGGCGAAAATGTATGCCTGCGCCTGCTGTTTCGTTTAGGCGGCGCAGGACGCTTGCGCAAATGTTCATTGTTTATGTTATAGCGTGCCACGCGCATCCATGGATGGTGACAGCTGAGAATTTTCCCTATTATTTTTATATAATTATGACAGTTCAAAATGTCATAATTATAACCAGCCTGTACAATCGTGAGGCATACAACCTCTACAGTTTACACACGACACTAAGTTTTGTATGGGAAACTTACTAATGCCATACTTGACACTCCCAATAAAACCAAAAAAAAAATATTTCTTTTAGATCTAAACCAAATTCCTATCGTCGCTAACCCAAATAATATTAAAGACAAATATTCTCGATATGATCATAGATTTTTAAAATGAAATAGGTTATATACCTATAAAATTAATTCATTACCTAATTACCTATGGTTATGCTTGACATTCAGTAAGACTATAGACCGTAGACAGTCGAGGTTAATATTAAATTAATATGTATTAAAGTTTTCACTTCTGCCGGTACTCCAGGAGTGCAACCCGACGTTTTTTTTTTGTATTTGTTTCATTCGTTTTTTGCACACACGATTGTAAATAAGCACTTCAAACAGCAAAACATTGATTTAAAAAAAAAAACTTCACTTCACAAATGACAATGCCAGATCCTGCACCACCCTTCACCGCCGTACCGGAAATGTAACTTAATCAAAAATATCACAAGAAATTATGACCCTTTGTTGCTTTACTATTATTCTGTTACACTTGCGGATAATAAGTTAGCGATAGTGAGGAATTTAAAAACCCAAGACGTATTTCCTGTTTTAATCGCGACCATCTGCGTTACTTAGTACGTACACACGCGGAACAAAAACAGTTATTTAATTTTAAAAATAATATCTATTATTATAATTTACTATATACGGATTTTAATATGTATTTGATTAAATTACACACAGTTAATGAAAATAATCTTTGTGAATACCTATATAATATTATTATGAATATATATTCTAATAAATGTTTCGCATTTGAGCACTAATAGTTTAAGATGTAATGAAACGTCATTGACGAGCTAATGGTAGTGTAAAAATTCGACAACGACCCACCATTAACTTTTAATGGTGGGTCGTTGTCGAATTTTTGATGGACGAAACGCAACCGTTTTTCCGAAGACGAAAACGGTTGCAGAAAACGGTTGTCGTCGCAACTGGTTTGAAGAACCGTCTTCAAACCAGTTGTTGCGACGACGACCGTTTTGTAAAAGACGAAACTTATCGAATATGGAATAGAATTGCATTTTCGTCACGTGAAATAGTGGCAGTTCCTGCAAAGTTACGACTAATTATAAATGCCCAATTACACAAATGACCAAAAAATGTAAACAAACAAGATTTATATGACGCGCTCACCGGCTTGAATTCCAGGATATTATTCATTTACCTATTATCACCAATTCAATATGCCGGGCGATTAAAAAAGTAAAAACGGTTTCATCGTTGCAAAACATAAAACGGTCTTCGGAAACGGTTCTTTGTCGTAACGCCCACCACTACAAAAAGTCATTCTTTGACTTTTTGACATTAGCTCTGTTCTGTTTGCCGTTGCATTGCTGTTTGTATTTTACGCTCCTTATTCTCAACGTGATCAATATTATTACTGTTACATTATCCCGACGACTTTTGCTCTTGTACACGGACTCGATCTCGCGACTTTTTATTATTTGCCACGTAGTGGGGCTCCGACGGAAGGCGAAATTAGGTATCTTCGACGCGGACAGAAAAAAAACTGATGTACGCAAGTGTCTCGCCTACGGGCCAGGGGGTGAGGGAAATCGTGCACCTACCTCCTCGTGGAGCCGCTCGATCTTCCAGCAGAATCTCGGAGCTCCGGAGTCCTCGCAGTTCGGCCCACCACGTGTCGGCAAAGTTCAGAGGCACAAACACAGCACTTCAGGTTCAACCGTCGAAGCCACAAATACACCACTAAAGAAACAGCGGGACTGCTATGAACTTATAATATTCAATTATATCGTTCTGCAATAAAAGTACAGCGGGTAAAAAAAAAGACAGCGATCGCGGTGGAATCCATATTTGAACTGTCATAATGTCCTTTTCGAGCGAGCCATAAAGAAGGCGACGCTCATTGGCGAGAAGGTGCACGATGCTGATTGGCGGATAAAGGACTAGCTTGACATCTTGCGTAATAGTTTAGCAAAACAAAATAGATGGCGCTAACACCACGGATTCTGATTATTGCTTCCTTTTTGAACAATGCTCGGGTTGGGTAACGATGTCGAGGTGTATAATTTGTGCGTCGACAGGATGCTAAGATATGTTGTTGCAACATGGAAATTGTTGTAACAGGTATGTAAATACTACGGTATTTATTGCTCGGATTTGACCGTAGTGAAAATCCTAAATAATAAGCATTGTAGATTTAAACAGGCACAGCAAGTTCTAAAGGCATTTAGACATAATTTAGATATCTCTAATAAAGCAGCAATAGAATGCTACATTTTTCATGCTTGTAAACAAACTTTTATTTTATGGGTCAAAGCTCTATAGAGTTTCTGGCATTGTCCTTTTAGCAAAAGCCATTTACAAAATTAAATTACTAGCTTTGGCAAGTTCAAAGTCATTTTTATGCACTTCGTCATCGAAAGGTTTAATTAAATTAGTAATAGTTCTAGAACAAAAAATAGTTAGGAATTTTCGTTCAAATAGGGATTTCATTAATGAAAGCTGAACGAAATCTTTCCTTACTAAATCTTTTCTTTGTACATATTCTATATCATCTTTGTTCATTGATTGCTTGGCGCCGACTCAATATGACTGAAAGGTAGGTATTTTTTGCGTTTCAGTTTTTTCGGTGGTTTAATTTTTTGTTAAAAAGTTTTTATTTTATATTTTTTGGCTATAATCTACTAATTACTACATGCTTGCAAAATCGGACTATTCTGTAAGAAGTTATGCATTACAAATAATAAGTGAACAATCAATCATCCCCTGTTTGTTATCCTTAGGGTTGGAATTTTCTTTTCACTTTTACATAGGATCACCTTCGGGACACCCTGGGATATACCCTTTCCACTAAAAAAAGAATTATCAAAATCGGTCTACTCTGTAAAAAGTTATGCGTAGTCCTACATAAGAAAAAAAATACGTTTCGAATTTAGCACCTTGAAAACTTCTTTAGCGGCGTTGTGCACTTTTTTGTAATGGGTAAAAAATGTTAAACTCGCTTCAGGACACGTGACCCTGATCGAAAATTCGTAAGACGGACAGAGAGTAGGAGAGGAAGTATCCCCCCCTCTTTCTACGGCGCGGCGAAAATGTATGCCTGCGCCTGCTGTTTCGTTTAGGCGGCGCAGGACGCTTGCGCGAATGTTCATTGTGTGTCCTCCTTTTTTTCGTCGGTTAAAAAGTGCAGGCATTCACCAGGTGAATCCTTCCTACTCCGCACGGTTTTTAATACTTAATGAAGCTACGAGAATTCTTTATTTTATATTAGTTTAATAATGACGAAGACATCTTCAAAATCTGTTGCGTCATTTAAAAGAACAACACGGATACAGACAGCCACGAAAGATCAATTTAAGGGTTTTTTTTTATTTCTACGTCTAGATAACAATAACAACAAATATAACATAAACAATATGGTATAACATAAATATATCCGTTGCTGTGTGTGTTCCTACCACAAATATATGTCAATTTCTAGACAGAGAATCAGGAATACCAGCCTAACCTGTGTTCTGGGTATACACATTCAGACCATAAACGTCAACGTATAAAAGGTTTATTACTCCGACCCGTCTGTTGATCACAGAATCAGTAGCCTACACGACATCCTTTGTAACATTAGCAGTCCTTTCATTACAAAAGAAAGTTCCAATATGTCCGCATTCTGGATCCCCGATAAAATATACGATCTGTCCTGTTTCCAAGGATTATTATTACGAAGACGCCAAGAATAAAAAAAGAATGTCAAAAAGGGATTTATTTGAAGCCCTTTTGGTGGCAAATGAGGTGGAATCGACGTCAGCATTATATCGTCTGGATTTAACGAAGGCGTCGAATTTAGACGGACGCCTGTCGAAAGGAAATTCTGATAGGGACGGTGTACAGTGTCACGGAGGTTTGCAAGATGGAACTATGATCGAGTATCTTACTGCCAATTTGTATGCGGTTTTCTGTCTTTATGTTCGGGCCTATTTTTAAAAGGTTGCTGTATAAGTGATGACACAAGGCTATGATTCACAGCTCACCAGTATCAATGTACTTTGAATACCTTAGGTTTACACTTTGGTAACAAACTTTACTGTGGCAGGCATGTATTAGTAAGTACAATTTCCTAAGAAAAAAGGCAAAAAATGGGTAAACGGATCGTAGTAGGAGGCCTTCTGTAGTTTCTACCGACCCCCATGGGAAAAAGGCGTCAGTTTTTGTATGTGTTTCTATGTCAGATCCTAAGAGTAGACATAGGTACATAAAGTATTTATATCCTTTCGACGAGTTATTATATTGTTCTCAAATTTTATGTTGGTAATATCATAATTCGTATTAGTACCTGATTGATAATGTTTGGTTTAAAAACACATGAATGGTTTTGATTCCCAGTGAATCAAAACCATTCATGTGTTTTTTTGCTTATAGTTAGCATCATCTGCCTATCTTTTTTCTAACTATGTTGGGGTTGGTTTCCAGTCTAATCGGATGCAGCTAAGTATCAGTATATTACATGGAGTGACTACTTATCTGACCTCCACAACCTACTTACTGGAAAATACGATACTCCTTAGTAAGACTGGTTGTCAGACTTTCGGGCTTTTGACGACCCGTAACAACTGTCAGAGCTGATCACCCATCCATGCAACAACTGCGGCAAACGTAGCTTAATCTGGTCGATCAACCCGTCCGAGTGTTAGTAGTTAGCCACAAGCCCCTCTGGGGTAATTAATAGGACAGTAAACAGATACCATGAACCCCATAAATAAATGGACGTAAAACCATTTTTTATCACGGTTCATGTGAGTATCGGATTTTAAAAGTAGGTACTCTACAAATAAACAAAAACGTTTTATTTAAAATGCGCGTAATAATGGAAAACAATTCATTGATAAAATTGATGAAAAACGATTGGCAGGATATTTCTCGCAGAATTAAAAGGCTATTTCCAATGCAAAAAATGCGAGAGGCACAGAACAGGTCGAGGTGGCGGTGCTTGGGGGAGGCCTATGTCCAGCAGTGGACGTCTTTTGGCTGAAATTATTATGATGATGAATGCAAAAAAAACCCTATTGCTTTTGGCAAAATGTTTTGGCGTGCTTGATTCACATTAAAAAAAAGCATCGAAATTTTTCGTGTTAACGTGAATTTCACCGTAAATGTAGCGATTTCTTATTTAAAAAACAACGGCCTAGTGCGTGTCGCACCACGCACAATAAAGGGTTCCATAGTTGGGATGAATTTCTCCCAACAACAAGCTTAATATTGTAGTTGAAAAACATGTTCTACCATACATCGATTAACGTCACAATAAATTTTCCAACTTCAATTGTAATTCAGTAATCTGATTTAAAAAAAGATACTTCCTGTGTGAATAGGCAGACACTGCCGAACGACTTAAACTGATTTTCTTTTTAAATAATGTTATGTAGAAAATACCACAGCATTAAAACTCAATTTTAATTTAAAAGTGGAGTGCGTTATATCCTACTTATGTTTCGAGGAAGTAAAGGTTCTACGTTTAAAAATAATAGAAAATTAGAATAACGTTCCAGCGCTTCGGGCGCCGTGGTTGTCGGCTACCAAGAAGATATTAACTATCTCCATTCTATGTGTCGAGTCACGAAAAGAGAGATTTTTTAACCTGTTATTCTACTCTACTCAAAATGATTTCTAGAGTTAAGCATTTGAGACAGTATATAATCGAATCCAAAAAAACACCAATGACGAAATTACTAACTACAAGTTATTACTTGCAAGTAGTTGGTATCCATTGTAGTTACTATTGTTTTCGGAAGCGTTAGTTAGGAGACTAATGTATTATAATTATGCTATTTTTATTATACTTTTAAACAATATTCAAAATGATGACCACGAAGCTTCTTGTCGTCGGTCTCTTTAGAACGTCTTGGTGATTAAATCGTACGTTTAAAAAAAATGAATGTTAAATTTTCACAACTAACATGACCGCTTGCAACAGGAATACAAATAATTCGATGTCCCTTTTTAGGGTTCCGTTGCCAAATGGCAAAAAACGGAACCCTTATAGATTCGTCATGTCTGTCTGTCTGTCTGTCTGTCTGTCTGTCTGTCCGTCCGTATGTCACAGCCATTTTATTCCGAAACTATAAGAGCTATGCTGTTGAAACTTGGTAAGTAGGTGTATTCTGTGAACCGCATTAAGATTTTCACACTAAAATAGAAAAAAAAAAACAATAAATTTTGGGGTTCCCCATACATAGAACTGAAACTCAAAAATGTTTTTTTTCATCAAACCCATACGTGTGGGGTATCTATGAATAGGTCTTCAAAAATGGTAATGAGGTTTCTACTATCATTTTTTTCTAAACTGAATAGTTTGCGCGAGAGACACTTCCAAACTAAAAAAAAATATATGATGTACATTACCATGTAAACTACCAACGAAAATTGGTTTGAACGAGATCGAGTGAGTAGTTTTTTTTTAAAACGTCATAAATCGTAAACCGCAATTTACCTTACATTCAATCAACTGAAATATAAAAATTAAAAAATATATATATTTTTAAACCGAAAATACCTACAGGTTTGTACGGAACCCTCGGTGCGCGAGTCCGACTCGCACTTGGCCGGTTTTTTTTTAATATTGTCATGGATACATACATGTCACACACCTCATTTATTTTAATTTATTTACTAAATGTTTGTGCACAACATTGAAATAATGTACATCGCGGGGACTTAATGAGTCAGCCTTAAAAAAAAACTAAAACATACTCAAAACAAAACACGTTATAAACAAAATAAATATTGTAAGGAAAAAAACTTTTTAACAGGCGGTTTAATTTTTTTTTTTTAAGTTTTTATTTTATATTTTTTTGTGGCTTGAATGTACTAATAATACTTGGCGAGGTATACCCCATCCAATGAAAAAAGAATTATCAAAATCGGACTACTCTGTATAAAGTTATGCGTGGTTATACATAACAATCAGTGAGTACACAATCAATCATCCCCTGTTTTCCAACCCTTAGGGTTCGATTTTGTTTTCCAAATAATTATATGGGCCCACCTTGGGAGTATACCCTTTCCAATAAAAAAAGAATTATCACAATCGGACTACCACGTACAAAGTTATGCGTGGTCATACATAAAAAAAAAATTAAAAAAATATACGCGTCGAATTGATAACCTCCTCCTTTTTTTTTCGTCGGTTAAATAACGTTTGATAGAGGAGAAAACAAATCAGCACTATGACGATTCTGCGAACTTCTTACGAATATTTTTTAATAATTAAATTTTAGGGATCCGTTATCGCCAAAATTAAATTAAAACTGGTTGCCATCTTTAAGATCAGTACACTTTACATACAAAAAGAGCACCTGGACAAAGAAAAACATGAGACTATAACTAGAGATACCGACATCGTCGAATGAGATTATTGGAGGAGCGAAGAGATTTACTATAGGCAATGATTTATATACACATTTTTTAATACTTTTACACTTCGCCTTTAAAGTGAAGTTTAAATCCCCATTTGAAAAACGCTGTTTTCATAGCTCAATCTAGAAATTCATTAAAGCGCAAAAGAATTTCAAGAAACTCACAAGTGCCTGAAGTGGTAATTCCATTCTTTTAAGTGTCAAATAATAGGTTCCTAATTATTTCCACGAGCATTTGTAAAACCATAAGTTCTCTAGTGAAAATATATAGCAGCTGAAGTGAAAGAATATTGGATTTTTAATTGGTCTAAGGGAATTCTCAACCTCGTGCTGCGGTTAATGTAGCGAAACATTTAAGAAGCATTTTTATATTTGCTCTACAACTGATTGCTTTTGGAGTTAAATGTTTAGTATTATTCGTTTACCACTAATAGAAAACTGTGAAGTGGTGGAACTTACGAGTAGAAAGGTCGTGATTTGGAACACAGGCAGTCACTTTACTTTGTGTTTTTAATTTAATCACCACTGCTCTCAAAACTGTGAAGAAAAACGTTGTGAAGACACTGACATGAAATAATATATTCAATTCAGACTTTTTAAGGTACATTTTTAGTGAATTTGTCTGCTTAACGGCATTGGATATGATTGACAAAATTAGCTAAATGGGTGTTTTTTTTATAAAATTGCCCCACAGATATTTTATGACACAGGATTTTTCGTCCCAGTAGTAAAGTCCCGAGGGATATTTTCCAACATCACGCGGGTGAAGCCACGAGTAACAGCTAATCGTAAATAATAATTAACAACACGTTATATTCTACAATAGCTTCATCTCATTTTGTGGCTTGTCCTGCTTGAAAATAACATTCTGACATAGAAAAATTGTATTTTCAGTACCTAGTAAAATATTGTAAAACATTTTTTAAACAATTACGGTGGAGTTTATGGCCCATTCTTTTCCATACAAAACTTCCTTTTGGAAGGGACGACTAGAATCAATACTATTTTAATATAATTGTCGATGTTCACATGAGCCTTTTATATTCCGACTATCCATCAGTTTATGAAACGCAGTTCGAAGTTGCAACGCAATCCTATGGTTGCAGCGGCAGCCAAGTATACTCCCTCCCAAATTAGCACAGTCCGCCGCCCGCGGCACGTACTCCTCGACCCCGATGACCCCACTACTCTCCTCCAGGAGAGTCGAAAGGAAACTAGTACAGTTCGAAAGATACACAAACACAAACCGTATCGACCTCGCCGCCGAGGTCTGTCGTCGCGACCCCGACTAAATAGTCCCTCCCGACCCTTGCAAGAGCCAGCCCGCGATGCTGCGCCTGTAGTTTTAAATTAGTCCCTAAATAATTTTAACCCAGATCCACCCTGTCCCTTACTGCCCCCTAACAGTGATTGCCTAAGCCGAGGTTCGTACCCCCCTTGGGGTAGCCCTTAGTACTTTCGCTTTAGTTTTTTAAGTTTAATGAGTCCCGGCTGGAGGCCTAAAAAGTTAACTTTTTAGGAATCGCCGGATAAAAATCCGTTTAAGTAGACAGAACTTTTTACAGGTTAACTAAGAGATGTCCCAGGAAAAAAAGGAGCCTTTTAAATGTTTTGACGTTCAAAAAGTGCTGACTCGCAGCCTAGTTTGAATAATTGACTTTAAATTGTGTTCCTATATGAAATAAAGTATTTGACATTGACGTAAACATAAAAATTATTACTTATAAAGTAAACCCAATATTCTGTTCTGAGATCAACAAACATAAATCACTCAGTCGAAATTTAAACAAATTAATGTCGTTACAAGTTCGAAACTCGTATAATTGTGGGAAACAACGTCGCATCCCGGCAAAGTCCTACAAAATTTCATAAAATTTTTGAAGAAACAGCTTTTTCGCGAATTCCCTAGTTGAAATTGGCAGCTGCATAGGAATTGCCGCCAAATATTCATTTTGTATCGCATCGCGCTCTCGAATGTTTGGTATGAAGTGTCACAGGTGTTTTGAAAACACCGCAACTGGAAATTTTTATAATCTCATCCTGTGGTTTCCCATTTTTATTTTTATTTATAAAATAACAGCATGTTCTATCCGGCTTCCCCTTGCCTGCAGCTGCTGGTGGATTCTGTTGAAACCTCACGGTGAAAAAGTGAAGTCAGATATAATTTCAGCTGCTGTTAGGGATTGACACGGTTGAAAAGTGCCGTACATCTATATGTAATGTATATGTACATCATTAAAGAATCCATTCATTCCTAGAGAATGGGCAGCAGCGTTCTTTATGCATTTTACCACCATACTGCGATCGCCAACCCGCCTGCCAAGCGTGGCGATTATGGCAAACCCCCAAAAAAATTAACCGGTCAAAGTGGTGGTTCTTGCGGAGGTCTGTCTTCAGCAGTGGACGTATTTCGGCTGAAATGACGATGATGAAATATAAACATGCTACGGTTGCAAATCATATGTAATTCAACATACAGCTTGATTGATTGAAAAAAAAAATCCGAATAAAAAAACGATCGACTTCCCAAAAAAATACTAAGTATGTGAAAAATTAATTACGGAAGTCGATGGTCACTAGAATATATATCCAAAGACCAACATTATTTTTCACTTTGTAGTATATTTTTCAAATTATAGTGAATTTTTCGGAAGTGGTTATTTTTTGCCAAATTGTAAATGACGGGAAGCAGTAGAAGGTCATCTAGATGTAAAAAGTGGATTAATAACATATTATCGAGGCTAACGCCAGAAATATCAAAGCAAAGGAAATAAAACCTTTATGGGATTACCCCTGAGGCATACCCTATGCATTTTAAAATAATTTTCGAAATCACGTACCAAGCATTTAAATGAGGAGATCCGTAGGAGAACCAAGGTAATCGACATAGCCCGAAGAATTGCCAAACTTAAGTGTCAGTGGGCAGAGCACATTGCTTGCAGAACAGATGGCTGATGGGGTCGAAAGGTCCTGGAGTAGGTCCGCGTACTGGACGACCTCCCACAAGATGGACCGATGACCTGGTGAGGGCCGCTGGAATCCGTAGGATGCGTGAGCACAGAACCGGTCGAAGTGGCGGTGCTTGGGGGACGCCAATATCCAGTAGTGGCCGTCTTTCGGCTGAAGTGATGATGATACATAAAAAAAAAACTTTGAAACGAATTCAAAACCTTTTAAAGGCGGTTTAAAAAGACTATGATTATAATGGGCTTGATTCTTGAAAGCGATATATTAAAACGACTTAAATACAGATACAAATGATTCCCTAAATAATCGCGCAGAGATTATTTCAAACAGCCATATCATTCTATAGTCGTTCTACGTATATTATATCTCGAGAGTAAATGTTAGCGATTGAGACTTGCCCCTTGCTTGCTTTGTAATTGGAGTGGCAAGGATATCTGTGGAAACTCTACCGAATGGGTTAAATACAAGCCCGTAAGCACAGATTACCCAACATTCACATTTGCATGGCTTCGTGTTGGACAAATATTTGATCCAATCCTATCTCCCGATGTTTGCTCACGGGCCATATCAAGCCTCAAATATCTTCATTCGTGGGCTTGCGTTTGTACAAGTAAGTCAAAACTTGTTTGGCTTAAGAGTTGGTGAATTTTATTATTTTTTCATGAAAAATTTACTTGGCTGAGATAAATAAATTATGTGGAATATGTTACTGAGTTTGCCTAGTTTGTTTTATAATAATGGGTATTACTAAATATCGAATTTCAAAACTCAAAAGAGCCAAAAAACAATAGTACATAGATTTCCAATAAGCGCATCAAAATCGGCCGGAAAAATTAGACCAGAAATAGTGTTGTGGTCTCATTTTGCAACACGGTTTTTACACCCTTACGGCTTAGTAATTATGTTTTATTTTCCTTTAATATTTTTCGTCTTATTCTGCAAATTTTAAATAAAGGAGTATATAAATATTGCAAACGATAATAAACTTCATAATTGACTGTTGAGGTTTATAATCAGAATACATCCAATTGTGGCCACTTGAGCGATGCATTTTGTTTACTTATCCTTAATCTAGTGCTATTGTTAATGGAGGCATTCTAAGGTCAATTACGATGATTGAAAATTCAAAATGTATTGATAACATTTATGATGTTAACATCAGCTATCGAAAAACGTATGAATAATTATGTCAATCCTATTGAAATGAAAGTCGTTGTAGTAACGTTTTAAAACTGATTGCCACTTGTCTAGGTTCCCTGCTCTCTTTTATAAGAAAGCAATGAGTTAAAAATCGAAATCTCTGGTACAGTCATTCACAGTTGTTATAAATATGATTTAGCATCACTGTCACACTCACAGTGATCCTTATTGTCGTTATAAAAGGTTGCTGCCATTGTAAACTCTGTCAAAATCACAATGATCCATAATGTCCTTACAATAAGGTTGCGGTTGGGTTACTGCCATCAAAATTAAAATTACTGATATAGGACTACAGCTCGTCTATCGGTTTACAAGACACGTCGTACGTCGGCGATTCTGCATCATTAATATTTACAACTCAGTCAATACACGAACAGTCCTAACGCATTACTTACTACATTAAAGACGAATATATTGTATTATCAAAAGACTCTCTTGCTGGTTTAGTAGTCGCAGAGGATTCTGCTGAGCAGGTCTTGGAATCGATTCCTGGGTCGGCCAAATAATATTTGTGTTTTTCTTCTGGAATTTCTCAGTCTAGGATTTGGATTTGGGTTGATAGCAATAGGGGTCCTATTACATAAGACATAATTAAACTGGAAAAATCATCATCATCAGCCTATAATTGTTCCCACTGCTGGGACACAGGCCTCCTCACGGTGAGAGGAACCTCACTCACTCTACTGGCGAAATGTGGCTGTACTATTGCTGCGTTTCTGCCTTAACCTTCAAAGATTACAGACGTGATGTTATCTCTCAATCAATTCACGAACAGTGCTATCGTATTACGTTCTATATTATAGAATAGTTATCTTCCCAAACGATATACAATCGAATATTCATAACTCGATAGCTACATGCCCATAAATTCATGTACCTAAGCAGCTATTAGAATGTATTGCGTCGCGCGATGAATCTCCAATACTATTGTTGTTGTTAACACCGTCAAAATCCGGCTTTCACGCTAATGTGTTTATTTATAAACGATTTCCTTCCACCCTTTGTGGAAAATGTATTGACGAAATTTTTGGGGCGGTACTGCCGCGTTTACTCTCTTACTTCGGATTTGTTCTTATCTATCTAGCGCTTAGAACTGTTCAAGTGAACGCTTATAAATTAATATGCACGTCGTTATGGTTTGTATAAAAAAATACCTCTAAACTGTTGATTGACAGTTCTCGTGACCCACGGGCTGTGTGATACCGGACATAAAGAATAGCATCATCCTTTTTCTTTCCGTAGTAGTCGTTCAAGGCGACTAAGGGACTTACTAGAGAATGGGCAGCAGCGTCCTCTATGCATTTTACTACCATACTGCGATCGCCAACCCCCCAACCTGGAGGAGGCCTATGTCTAACAATGGTCGTATTTTGCTGAAATGATCCCATACAATGAGGCAATACCGCCAATTTCTTGTATAGATTACCTGTCGACCGCGATGTGAATGCAAATAAATAAGTAGTTCACAGTCATGGACTACCGGCTCATTTTAGTTCTTTTAATCTTTGATCTATCAAATACCAGAAAAAATTCAAATCGTAGGTACTTTCAGATTTCTCTAGTGCCAGATAATACCTGGTTGAGATGCTTTTAGAATAGCAGAGGACCATGGGTTTCGGCGACTGGGTGAGCTGTCTGCTTTACTATAAATTGGGAAGTAAGTTATTTAGACAATTTTATTTTGAATTGAAAAAAAAAATGAAAAGTGTTTATTCACAACGTTAGATTGTTTTTACAAAATATATTACTTCTGCCAAACTGCAAGGCAGATTGTTGGCAGATGTAGCTCCTTTTTTCAAATTTCTGTAATAATACTATATTAATACATTTTCACTTAAACATATAAAACATAAACAACAATAAACTGAGACATAAAATTCATAAATTTTTCAACTATTATTTACAGTGAGGCTTTGGAAAAACATATCTAAAAGGTACTTACTAAAATAATCATCATCATCTTATAATCTTCTTCTGTTATCTGTTTATGCACATTTATCTGCGATGTATAAAACCGGTTTTATCTTTCTTTATTTAAGAGATAAGTCTTCGCGTTGCTGTTCACATGTTAACTCTCCGTATGTTTTCACTCTTTCCGAATAATAGGGAATAGGGGATGTGAAGGGATGATAATACTATAATGGGAAACAGCTAATGTTGCGTGAGGGTGCATTTTCGTATGCACTTGTATAATAAAAGAGGATTAGTATAAGGTATACATCTACCTTATAGAAAACGTTTTTTCATTGTGTATTCTCCACAGACACAACAGGCATGTCTGTTTGACCAGTAGCGCTATCAAAACAATTTGTTCTGTCCGGTCCGATGCCCTTCTAATCCCACCATAAGGATAGCATCACTTTCTTGCTTATTTATCCGGGTTTCGCTATAGTCTGTGGAGTTTGACTTCTCTTCAAACGTAATCTTTTGTCCACATTTTTGTCGTAGGTGACTCACTTTTCATCACCAGAGAGTACAAAATACTGGTATGGGTGCAGCATAATACCAACCCCAACGTACTTGGGAAAAGGTGAGGTGGATGATGATATGGTACATATTGTTGCAATATTGTATTCATCGTTCCGGAGCCCAATATTAACAAATGACAACAACATAACATCAGTTCTTGTTTCCCCGATGGTTTGCGCAGAGGTTTACTTATAATACACCAACATTCCGCCAGCTATGTTTAAGACCCTTTTAAAATGGGGCGAGCCTATTGCAAGTAGCTACTTGCTCACGGGCACAAATCCAGAGTCCATGCTGCCATGAGAAATTTCAGATATAAAAACACAATAACACTTTTCCGGACCAGAGATCTAAGCCATGACCTCATGCGCAGCATAAATGCTTGCGCCTAATACACCAATGGGTCACCAAAAAAAAAGAGTCACCAAGAGCCCAATAAATAAATTTTAATAATAAGCCCTCACATTGCATCTTCATTTCAGCCTAAAGTTGTCCACTGCTGAATATAGCCCTGTCCCAAAAAGGGAGGGTTTTATACCGGGTGACTTTTTTCACCGTCTTGAAAAAAAATAGGTGTAATAGGTGAACGGAGTAGAAGCCTTTGGCATAGAAATTTTTATTATTCTTATTTTTGAATAACATGTAATAAAATTGATCTAGCAATAAATACTACACATTTAAAGTAACATTTCATACTAGAACGATAAAAACAGAAATTTGGAAAAAAATAAATAAAAATAACAATTAAAATCTATCGAAACTCAAATCATACGCACCCTACTCAATGCGCGGCATGTATTGATGATTTCGTAGCGCGGTCCTACTCTCTGAAGCGGGCCAATAGGCGGCCTCATTGATTTTCGCAGGCGCACGAGCCGCACACGCATCCCCGTCCGCCCACGTCCCGCGCTCCTTTAGTCACCTACGATGAATCTGAAGGCCTTCTTGCTTTCTATTCTAGTTACACATCACACCGTATGAAGGTCGAGACGGTAAAAAATGTCATCCGGTATAATCGCCACGTTCGGCAGGCGGGTTGGCGATCGCAGTATGATTGTAAAATGCATAGAGAACGCTGCTACACATTCTGTAGGAAGACCCTTAGTTGCCTTTTACGACAACCCCGGGAAGAAATGTGTTGGTGCTATTCTTTACGTTCGGCACCATAAGGAACATGCACATTGTATAGCTTGGTATTATTAGAAAAGCAGTGCCTGATAAATAGTATGCCTATCCGCCGAAAAAACATTGGGTAGTGAATATTTTATTCAAGTAAAAGCACCTTTAGACGGATCGCAAATGACCCGGGGCTCTAATTGTTTTCTTTTAATTTCCTCTGTTATATATTTCTTGCAAATTAAATGATCACTTCTTTTTATTATTTTATTATTCTGTGACCATCAAAAGAGTTTTTTACGGAGATTTTTCTTTTTGTTTCAGAGCAACGTGCTTTAATTTGTTTTTTTTTTACTGATTCTTCCTATCCCATATGTAGACCAAATCCTTACACTCGGATTAATAAGTGCATTTAATTTCTCTAATACTCGAAATAGTTTACTATAGTATTCATAATACTCAAAATATTTTATTGCACTTGCATGGGAATTAAGTAGGTATCCAACATACACGGCCGCCCACTGTATATTTTGTCGTGTTCATTGCTCTTTTTGTTATGTATTCTTGTGGTGTACAATAAAGTATATTTAAATAATGAAAAAAATCCTCAAAGTAGGTAAGTTATGTTAATTTTATTAAAGAGTGTACTCGTATATTTATTTTAAGGCCAATATACTAATAGTACCTAGGTACCTACACATCTAGTTCAAAATATTAATAATTAATTTTAAATTATCATTGCTATTTCTCAAATTTTAACAGGTGAACTTTTGATTTAAAAAAAATGTTACAGTTTTCCATTTATTTATTTTTATTTATAGGTGTTTATGACGTCACAAATGCCATTGCCAAAAGTCATCTAATACTGAGCAAAGACTTCCTATTGATTTCTATGGATATCCAACCTTTACAGCGTCGTTCGGCAGTCCATCTGTTAGTAATATTTGCGTGGTGGCAATAGTAAGAAACATTATTTATTAGCGAATCATTTGGGTTCTTATCTCTGCTCATCCACTTAGTGCAAATGATTTTTACAACGCAATACACTCACGGAACCAATTTGTAGAAATCAATGTCCAGACGTTTATGCCGTGTAGTCGATAGTAGGTAGGTACTTATTTGATTTGAGAAAACTGGATATGGTAAATTATTTTTTTATAAACGACTCAATTCGGTTGTATTTTGTTCTGAGTGTATTTTCTGCGATATCTTCGGTAATTAAGATTTAATTCCAAAAGTGTGTTTTTAATTGATACGATATAGGTATAGAGTATGCCTCAGGGCCTCACCTCAGGCCTTAACTGCCCCGTTGGTCTCGTGATTGTAAGCGCGACTGCTGAGCGTGGGGTCCTGGATTCGATTCCCTGGTCGAAAGTGTAACTGGATTTTTCCACTAGGAATTTCGTAGTAGCAGCCCGAAGTTTGGAGATTGGCGGTGTGATACCCCGTGCCTCGGAAAGCACGTTAAGCCGTTGATCCTACGCCTGATCTCTCTCCGGTCGTGTCGGATTGCCGTCCCATCGGACTATGAGAATGAGGAAAGAGTGAGTGCTCCTGTGTCTGCGCACACACTGAGCACTATAATATTTCCCGCGCCGATGGCTAGTCTCCGTTGAGATTGTCCGCCATGGCTGAAATACGGTCTGGAGGACTATACGCCTCAGGGGTGGTGTCAAATTAATTTTATTAACTTTGTTTGGGTGATTTTTGCACTAGCTTCCATAAATATTTAATCCATTTTGTACCTTGATTATGTTCTAACACTTTCTGTCACTATTGTTAACATTACAAGTGGTACATGAATTAATTATTACGATATTATAAAACAAAGTTCACCCACAGTCTATCTGTCTGAACGAGATAAACTCGAAAACTATCAAAAAGATTTTCTTGTGGTTTTCACCAATGGACGGAGTGAGTTAATGTTTTAAGATCGCTAACTCAGGTGGTCGTCAGCATCGTATAGGTGGGTTTCGACTAATTCGAAGAAATTTTCATTTTATCTCTACTCCATCAACTTCTTTTGGTTTAAACAGAGTCAATCAATCAATCAATCTTTTTTTTGTTAAACATAGGTATAGTTACAGATAGTCCATGTCAAAAATATGTGCACTATGTTTTGCCAATAAATGGCATACAAAATTAAAGCAAACAAGCAATTAAATTGAGGCGGCATGCAAACAGATTACATTATAAAAAATTAATAGTATTAAATTTAAAATATGACAGTCACGGCAATCCTTCGTTCCTACGTTGTTCTATCTTGAAATCGAAAATAAAAATATTTTTTTTATTTCACATTAACCTACATGGGCACTCATGAAACGTCAGAAACTAGGTGCACGTTGTTGCACTTTCTACCCGGAGCGGAGATTTCATGAGAAACCCTTAACATAAACTCGCACAATGAATGTTTGCAAAATATATTCACGATGAGAACTCTCGTAGCGAGTATATTCCATAACATAAATCAACTTTTTCAAATATTATGACGATGTCATGTCAAAATTCCGCATTAACTTTTGGCTGATCTAAACAGCTCTGGAGAGAAAAATTAATATTTTTTTTATTGAGAAAAAGAAAAGTTTGGTTTATTGTTTTTTTTTTTTTAGTTCCATTAGGTAGTTTTCGATATCGAAACAAATTACCGAACATATGTTTACAAAATTAATTCACGTAGAGAATCACTCGTGGCGAGTATCATCCCTAACCACCTTTTATAAAGACGACGTCTCTTCAAAATGCCGCATCAAAACTTGCGCAGTTCCATCTACTCCTTTCTTTTCCCAATAGTAATGTAACCTGGTGAGGCGCTCGTTTCTGTAGCATCTGTTCAATTTCCCCGCTTTACTAGATCTTGTTTTGGCACAGATAGAAAAGTGTTCAGCCTATGGATATTGGCGCTATCCTCATTATGATAAAAGGTTCAATACCGGGATACCTTTGCTGTTTATACGTTTCTGTTTTTGTGTTTTTATTTGATTTGGTACAATTTTACTATTGGTACCGGTTTTTGGATCCAATGCTGGAAATATATAACGCTTTTTTATTTTATATAATTTACAAACAATAAAGCGTTTCGAGAGTAAGACGTTAGGGCCCCTGTTCATTTTTTTATTATTTTCTCATCATTATAAGTTAGATACATCGATAAATACGCGATAATCCCGAGGATGATGTAAATATATATCAACATCATAACTTTAGCCAAAAACGTTCACAGCTGGACATAAGGCTCTCTCAATTTAGGGGGTTTCCCATAGATAATCGCCACGCTTAGCAAGCTGCAGGTTGGCGATCGCATCATGGTGGTGAAATGCGTAGAGAACGCTGCTGCTCATTCTCTACTAAGTCCATAAGCCGCCTCTTACGACACCCACGGTAAGAAATGGGATGCTATTCTTTATGTCTGACACCATACAGAGTAAACAAGCAGGCAAATCAATATAATCTCTTTATAGTCGATTTAAAAACAAAACGATTAGTAGTATTAACTTGACTGCCTCGTCGGTCTAGTGGTTGCATGTGTTACTGCTGAGCAGGAGGTCCTGGTTTTGATTCCTGATCGGACGTAGTGTTATTGGGGGTTTCTCTCCGAAATGTCTCAGTAGTAGCCCGAAGTCTGGATTTGGGCCTGATTGGTCGCAATTGGCTCGCCTCCTATTACATGGGATTTGAACATAACTGGCGAAATGTAGGTGTGCTATTGGTATACCTCTGCCCAACTCTTGGGGGAAACGAGGCTTGCTGTTATGGTTAAAACTCAAAGTATTCTTTCGCGACTCTCCCTAGGTTCTACCCGCTGAAGAACTGGCAGCAACAATACTAAAGTATACGACTATGTCCTTATAATTATTTATACTTTTTGCTAGTTAACTAGGTGTAGCCCGCGACTTCGGCTGGTCATGGTCATTGTCTATGTGTGCCGAGTTTCATCCGAATTCGTTCTGTTGTTTTAGCGTGAGTGTTGCGAGGGTTAGAAAACATTGGAAGTCATTAGAGAAGCCTACTGCCAAAAGGTACACTGAACTAAGAGTTATTTAGTTACCTAACTACTACTGGAAATATCACAAAGCAAATGTTCAGACTTAAAAGTAATAATCAACCTGTAGTGTCTCACTACAGGGCAAAGACCACCCTTTCCTTTTTCCATTCAACTTTATTCTAAACCATTAAGGACCAATCCCTCATATCGGCATCGAGTTCGTCCCGCCACCTACGCCTGGGTCTTCCGCGTTGCTGTTTGACGTTTTCGGGGATCCATGTTGTGGTGATCTTAGCCCACAATGCATCCGACATGCGGCAAACGCGTTCAGCCTGTCCCATTTGAGCTTGGTTGGTTTTTGGGTGACGTCTACGATCTGTGTCTTAGAGCGCAGTATCGGGAGAGTATCAGAGCGTTTTTATTTTCAGATCGGTAAGTAAAAAGGCTTATTATGATTATTAATTAATAGAAGAACCTACGGCCCTATGTTTAAATATCTATATAGTACAGCTTTGCTTTATTGTAAAAATAAATACGGTCATTAGGTACCTACATACCAACCCAACCTTAAAACCAACTTGATAATCATCTCAGACCCAGAGCGGATCCAAAAACTTCAATATAAAGTTAGTGAAATGCGCCAATTCTTATGTATCCGATCCCAAAGACTTTCAAACAAAATAAATCATTCAACCCTTAAAGTATAACGGTATAAGTATAACTTCTTGGAGCGATACTTTGAGCGATAATATTTAAAATTTTCGAGACAAAAGCTTCCACAGATTTACGGTGGGTTTGTATAAATTGGAAACTTCCGGAAGACATGTCGCATTTGCAGCAAAATTACTGTCATCCGCATCGGTGTTTTATACAAAATTGTTAACCTTCTAGGTCATGATTTGAGAATAAGGACCTCCATAACTCTAAAAAGGATACCTATTGATGTATTTGGATAAGAAGACCTATCCGGGCATGAAAACTTTAAGCAGACTCCGTTTCCACTTGGAAACGGAGTCTGTTACGGTTAACGGGTGTGTGACCTACTTTGGTCGTAAAAAGAACAACCTCCACAAAGGGGGTTTACAGACGGCTCAGACCTCCAGTGTATGTGGCATCTCTCCACAAACAATGGCTCACCTCACATCTTGCACCACATGCCCTGTTACCTGCACAGTGAGTACCTATTGGCTGCTTCAGGAAACGGTATTCACGTTGCTGAATTTAGGGCCAAACTAATTAAAAAAATTATGTTTCTATGTAATTTAGTATATAACATATTGTCGTCGGATTTTTTAACCGACTTCAAAAAAAAGGAGGAGGTTATCAATTCGCCTGTATTTTTTTTTTTTATGTTTGTTACCTCATAACTTTTGACTGGATGAACCGATTTTTATGATTCTTTTTTTATCTAAAAGCTGGTGCTTTCCGAATAGTCTCATTTTAATTTGGTTCCATTCGGACAATGGGGTCCATGTGAAAACCATATAAGTCTTAAATTTGCATTAAGTATTTTTGCGACAAATGAACGAATAACGCGATTAGATTAGTGCGGAGTATCTACAATAAGTAAAAAGTTGAAAATAAAAACTTTTACAAAAAAAAACAACCGACTTCCTTAAAAAAAAACACTACATAGTCAAAAAAGAAGTCGGTGGCAAAAACCCTTAAATACAGATCCTAAGACACCGACTTTCGAAATTAAAGTTATTTTTGACTTTGTAGTGTTTTTTTTTAAAGGAAGTCGGTTGTTTTTTTTTTGTAAAAGTTTTTCCAACGACACGCTAAGAAGAAGAAGACCGAGAAATATCATTGTATGTAATTCGAGTCCAAAACGCGTTGTGGCTTCTTTAAATTATGGCA
This sequence comes from Aporophyla lueneburgensis, assembly GCA_932294355.1. NCBI lineage: Eukaryota > Metazoa > Arthropoda > Insecta > Lepidoptera > Noctuidae > Aporophyla > Aporophyla lueneburgensis. Next base: position 22,689,969 of record OW028745.1, on the reverse strand, counting down.
ACGCTTGTTTTAACACCTACAAGGTATCTTGAATAACGTTAAAACACACTATTTCATGCTCAAATCTAGATAGGTTCTAAAGATAATTCACGTGAAGACAACACATCGCCAAATCATCAGTAGTGATATTATGAATGCAAAAAACTACAACACTTTGTGGTAATTATAATGCTATGATACATTCTGGGAATAGGTGCTTGAGAATGTTACACACATTTTCACTAAAGATTTTTTTGTAAAAAAATATATAAATAAATCAACACAGTATTTGTACAAACAACAATGTAATTCACGAAAATGGAGTAAGTAAACGAAGTTAAATAATCGTCAGGTTTCTACGCATACCCTAAAAGATCACGTCTATTACTTCTCTTGGTCCAATAAGACGTCTGGTCTAGACGTGTACATGAACTTTTCGAGTTTATCCAATTACCGTATTGCCTTGGACATTCCTCCAGCAAATTGCACTTCGAAGTTTCGTCACACCAGCCGCAGTTGAATCTCTTATCCAAAGCTTGGCACTCCATACAGTTTCTTGCCATTAAGTCACATTTGTATACCACCATCAGCACCATATTGGAATATGGTTCTGCACCGCCCCAAAGCAGTCTCACGTAACCCATAGTTACAACCTGGCTTATCCTGAGTTTTGTCATATCACAGTACAATTTACTGTCACCAAATGAACCTTTAAGTCTTATGATAGAAAGTTCCAAATGTATTTCGCACATTACGTTCCGTTTATAAAGAGTTAAATCGTCTATTCTTAAATTCAGTTTAATGAACCTTCTTATATTGGCGGGAACAAATACGGGATCACTTGATATTATTTCAGTACAAAATCTTACTAGAGAGCTCTTATGATAAGCGTTGTCAAAGAATACTTTCTGAGGGCAATTAAGAGTTGGGTAGTGCGTACATCCAACATTATGGCACCAGTCACATTGAGTGCCTGCTCTCTTACAATCCCAGCAACTGTTGAATGAAGTGCAGTAAGCCTGGACTGAATCCATTTCTGATAACTTTGTGTTATATGGTTTAGTTAACTTAATGTATGTGAGCATAATCCAAACCATTTTACTAAAGTTTAACATCGTCCTTAATATCTGCTATTCAGTGCTTTTTAAACTTACAACATTGGTATATGCCCATCCTGAAAAGCAAAAGTTATTTGTGTGTTTATTTTTAAATATATAGAAAACTTGATTCTGCTGAGTACTACCTCTATGAATTTATACTCTTCTCCTCATCATCTGCCTAGCGTTTTTCGAACAACGTTGGGGTGAGCTTCTAGTTTAGTTAATGGATGCAGCTGAATATTTGTATTTTACGCGAATCGGTACCTATCTGACCTCCGCAATACAGTTATTGGGTAAAACCTCGTACCTTACGTCTTGCAAACTGGTTGTCCGATTTTCGGGACCCGTAACGACTGTCAAAAATCCAGGAATGACAGCCGGACCAACTTCTTATCCGTGCTTTCCGGGGCACGGAGCGGTCTTGGTATGTAATTATGGACGGATTTACTACTCCCTACTTCTGTTACTTAACTGAGAATACTAAGCTCAGCTGCATCCGTTTGCAAGCCGACCCCAACGAAAAGCGAAATTGAAATATTGATCACAATTGCACAAAAATAAAAAATGAAACCACTTACAGATTTAAAATGAAACTCAAATAGTTGTAAGCACAAGTAACTCTCTTGGCAAAGTAATCCATACTAAATATGTTTCTCAGTATTCTTAGTATTTATAACTATAAATGTTTTCAAACAAGAGTATTATAAATATGGCTAATTGATTATGGATTACATATTAAATGATATCACTGATGTAACAATGATGTATTGTTTGGCGGTAATTTGTTTTTTATTTTGCTTACAACCAATACGCTAACGTAGCGTATCGGCAAGTGTCGCGTGGGATACTCCCAGCCAGATGGACCGACAACCTTAAGAGTGCAAGCAGCAAAGTAATCCATAATTTTCCGCATCCAGTCTGAATGTGAAAAGTGGAGGACAGGGTGTTGTGGCATACGGTAGAGGTGTGCCCTGCCTGGGCGGAGCACCGCCGTGTCCTCGTGGAGGTGATCGGCTGTGGCAACCTCTCGCGCCCGGCCCTGGTGCGAGCCATGATACGGAGCGAGAGGGCATGGGAAGCCGTCACCTCCTTCTGCGAAGCAGTAATGCTCGCAAAGGAGGGCCCGGGCACGTGAGGGAGTGGCAGTCTCTCTGCCCTCACGTCCCTAGCCGCTGCAGGAGGAGACGCCCCGGGCGTCAGGAGTCGATCGCAGACTACCGGCTACCGTAGACGCGGGCTTGCGGGCGGCGAGCAATAGGTAGCTCGCCGCCCGGTAAGGACCAGGCTCGTGTCTACGGCGCGTAGTGTTCCACGCGCGTCTCAAAGAGATGCCAGCAGTACCTAAGGGGTCTGCTAGTACCGATGCCTGCCAGGGTCGCGAGATTGTTCAAACGAGTTACCGTGGCCCTGGCATATGGGTAACTGAAGGAACACGGGTGGGTTTTAGTCAGTAAAAGTCTGACGCGCCCTCCCGCTCCTCCTAGAGCGGGAGAAGTCATTTGATGATTACCCATCCAAAAAAAAAGGGTGATGTGGCGCAGCCTGGGGGAAACATATGTCCAGCAATGGACTGCAATAGGCTGAACAGATTGATTGAGTACTAATTCGTCCTACTAATATAGTTAGTATTAGTAAAAAAATAGGTAGCCCAAGTATTCCACTTAGGCTACCTATTTTTTTTACTATTATTTATCTTCAATTTTAAGGGTCCGGCTAGCTACAAAAGAGTGCTCTTTTTGCTGTCCTCTTAACCCTTTTTTTGTTTTTTTAGGTTTCCCGGGAAATCATGAAATGACATCTCCCGTCTGGCTCGAGCGGAAGGGCGTGTCAGACTTTTACTCACTAAAACCCACCCGTGTTCTTTCAGTTGCTTTTGCCAGGGCCCCGGTAATTCTTTCAAACAATTCCGCGACCCTGGCAGGAGTCGGTTACAAACATGCTTACAAACAGACAAACATACAGGTGAAGCAAATAAAATCGTGTTAAAAATAAAACAATTTATTTGTATTGCTAATTGAACCTGCTCTCAGGAGCCACCGGCCAGGAAGCGATAGATGAGGTCTATGATAGAACAAGCGTCTCCAGACATCTTCTGTTCACTCTTGCTTTGAAGCAATATAACATCTGTAAGAGTATTTAGCTTATTTTGTGCCACTACTGGGCAAAGACTTCCATCGCCCTTTTCTAAAAACTTCTATCCTCTACTTCAATCAGTCAGTCCTGTTGGTAGACTAAGGTAAGAGTCTAGTACCTGACCAAACCTGCGATTTCTATCATTTTAAGTGACCCAATCAATGGTGCTTTTACCTCATAGCTCACCTGACGCGTATCTGACATGTCTGGCCCTATACTACTATGGCTCAAAAAACTTGTAGTAGACAATGTCCATATTTAATAATGTGCCTCGTTGGTCTATTAGCATGGAATCCTGGGTTCTATTCATAGACCGGGCAAAGTGCAATTGAGTTTTCTCATCAGGAATTTCTCAATAGCAGCTACTAAACCCACCCATGTTCCTTTGGTTGCCTGTGCCAGGGCCACAGAAACTCTTTCAAACAAATCCGCAACCCTAGCAGGCATTGGTCCTCGCGGACTGCTTTAATTATGTTGACATATCTTTGAGGCCCACGTAGAACACAACGCGCCGTCAACCCGGGCCTGATGCTCACCGGACGGCTACCCAATGCTCGCCGCCCCCAAGTCCACGCCTACGGTGGTCGGTCAAGTCCGCCATGGACCCTCCGACGCCCGGGGCGTCTCCTCCTGAGGTGGCTACGTATGTGAGAGCGTACAGATTGCCTCTCCGTTACGCGCTCCACCTCCTCCTATGCGAGCATTGCCGCATCGCAGAAGGATGTGACGTCTTCTCATACCCTTTCGCTCCGTATCATGGCCTTGACCAGGGTTGGATGCAAGAGATAGCCGCCGCCAATCGTCTACACGAGGACACGGCTGTGCTCCGCCCAGGCAGGGCGCACCTCCACCGTGTCGTCCAGGGGATCCACGCAATGATAACACCCGGGCTTTTTCTCCCGCCGTATCCTGAACAGGAACTTCCCGTAGCAGCCATGCCCGGTGGGGATCTGCGTAAAGTGGAAAGTGAGGACACCGTGGCGCCTCTCTAGCCACTCCTCAAAGAGGGGACTTACTGCCGCAACAGTGGCTTGTTCAACACTGGGTTGCGACAATCGCAATCGCCATGTCGCCATGAGATCCTGCCGGAGCTCTATCCGCCCTGCTGTGATTTCTCGCAGCACCGGAGTTTCACCCCAGCATTTTGCCTCCTCGCACCACCCCCACATATGCGCGAGGACTTTTGCTATAGCAGCAATCCGGCAAGGAGGCATCACAGGAGACCTTGCGGAATCCCCGGACTAGTCGGATGGCCATGACCCTCTGGGACGCGTTCAACCGGCGGGCTAGACGCAGCCTAAATGAGGGCGCCCACACCGGTGCCTCGTAAAAGGCCATGGATCGCAGGACCTCCGCGTAGAGCCTCGGTTAGGAGAACCCCCTAATGGGTAGGAGGCGCTATAAAGCAGCCCCGGCCTGCTCTAGTCTTGGAGCCAAACTTCGGAAATATTGCACGAAGTTCCACCGGCTGTCGAGGATAAGCCTTACGTCGACTTACTTACATCGTCGATTCGACGCCGATGTGAACCGTTCCTACCGTTAGTTGGGAACCCGACGGTGGAGCGTTTCGATGATCATGAGAGCACATTACACGTTAAGTTACTCCAATGTACCACCGAGCAACTAACTATAATGCTAAGTGTGTGAGTGAATAACATGTTGACATTTTACGTCTATATTTATTGAATTATTATTTTACTTTATATATGGCATTCAAAATAAAACTAACTGTGAATGTGGGTACCATGCAGGCTAGATTGAATACATGACTCTATAACACAACTGTCTGGCGGTTTTGAGTATTTTGTATTTGGCCTATGCAAATGTCATAATCATTTCATTTCATTTCACATTGCCACCTCGAGTACCAATTGCCGGAACCTTTGGACGATTATCGCAACCCCACGTGTCATTTCTCAGTAGCAACCTGGAGTCTGGATTTGTGCCCGGTTGAAGGCAATAGGGTCGCCCCTTAGTACATGGTGCTTAAACGTACCTGACAAAATGTGGGTGTATTGTATTATAGTTACACCACCGTTAACATTTCGAGGAGTATATGCGTGATGTTATATGTATTTATAATGTGCATTTATACATGCATGTATATTGTGTGTGTATTTATATTGCTCCGTGTGTTGCCGGACGTGAAGAATAGCACCATCCCATTTCTTCCCGTGGGTGTCGTAGTAGTCGCCACGAAGGGACTTATTAGAGAAAATGGCAGTAGCATTTTCCATGTATCTTACCACCATACTGCGATCACCAACCTGCCTGCCAAGCGTGGTGACTATGGCAAACTCTCCCTTTAGGAGGCCTATGGCCAGCAGGGAGGTCTTTCGGCTCAAATGATGATGTTGATGATATGTATTAAGGTTTTGGGAAAAAATAAAATGTAAGTAAGTTATTTACAATTCATTTTATTACAATTGCAAATCGGACTTGGGCATAGCAGTCTAAAATGTAACGATTAAAATAAGATTTTATGTACAGGAGAGTAACTACAAAAGTTGCGAAACTGTTACTAAAATAATAAAATTAAACATGTTTTTGGCTTAATGCTAGATTTTCACGAAGGTACTTGCTCGAATTGGGTGAATCGACACTTTTAAATAATGTATTATTTTATATAGGAACTGTATTTACTTGTGGATGAATCGACAACTCCAGAGACAATGAGGCAATTGGCACGTTCCAATTTTGCGAATGGCTTTTTTTTATGCAGACATGTGGTATTTTTGCAACATTGGATCTTAACAATCGACAATAAGGCACATTTTGAATAATCGCCAAGTATAACAACATTCGAATATTTAGGAGTACGTACAAACCGGACATCTATGAATGCAGTTTTCCATAAATATAAAATCGACGACATTGTGCCTTAAAACCTATATCTCTAATAGTTACAGATTAGATAAGCTATTAGTTAAATGGTAAACTTATGAGTCTTCTATCTCTAAATATATAATTAATGTTAATACGTATTTATAAACACTGCACTTAAACAATTTATCGAAGCAAGTCACCTACAACTTTAATACGTTAATTGCCATTGTTAAAATCAGAAATATTAAAAAAATGTACTTAGTGTTTTTTCACTTTAAATAGATTATTTATTCCATAAATATATTTATATCATATTTATTTGCATTTATTACATTTTTTTTATTATATAATATTTATTTACACTTGTCGGTCGTATAATCCGACAAGGCCTGAATGGAACAAAAAGTATACATAGTCGGATACATAGTCCGACTTGGCAGTTAACGTGGTACGTAGGTAACTTACGTCATCAATGAACATAACTGTTTATTTAAAGTGTAATCACTTCTTTATTTCTAATGTATGTAGTTAATGTTCAAACGTATAGCAGTTTTTTACTATGACGATCACAAGACAATCTATTCAGAGTCCATCTCAAGCTACTATCGGGACATTTTTCTTCAATCACACATTTTCCGATTTGATCACACCATCCGCATCCATATTCAGCTGGGATTTCCCTACAAGCTTCACAGTATTCGGCCAATAATTCACAATTGTACACAATTAACGGAATTTGATTCGAATATGGTTGAGCTCCGCCCCAAATCAGAGTTAGATAACCTCTATCCGAATCACCATATAATCTAGCATATGAGTGCAACACAACAGGATAACAATGTACGACATCATTAAGTATCAATCCTTTAAGATGAGTCGTCCTGTCCCCAACTCTGATCTGGCATATAATCTCTTTATCATAGAGTGCTGGATCAGGCACATAAAGTTTAACCTTTATCTTAGTTCTTACCCCCCCTGGGACTACTATAGGCCCGTCGTGTTCGGCATGTGGGCACGCTTTTATTTCCCCAGTAATGTTGGATTTCTCAGCTTTAATCTCAGCAAAAGGACATTTATTTTCTGGACTATCTGTGCACCCATAGTTATGACACCAGCCACATGGAAACCAGAAACTTTTCACACAATCGTAGCAATTGTCAAAAGAACGGCAATAATTGCTTGTGTCCTTCACCGATGCTGTAAATTCGTTGTAATTGTTCATTGATTGCAGAAACGTCTTGATTCTGAACATGTCTTCGGGTTTTAGAATGACTTCGTCTTCAGTGAATGTCGCAGCAGGCTGCATCTTTGTTGCAGTCCATTCTTCCGTTGCTTTCATTTCACTCAAAATGAGCATCAGGGGTAAAGTTCGAATCCACATAATGACCGTCCGAACTAAATAATTTATATCAAGTACTAGCTCAACACCGCTATTTCTCTATATATACCTAGCATATTTCTAATTACTCCCATTGCCGTTTGTTTAACATAACATTAGACCTAGGTTCAATAGGTCGTGTGAAGAGTTAGTAACAATACAATTAGAATTGTCTTTCTCTTTCTATGGACCGTATTTTTTTTCAGTGGGTCGATTTTTCATAATGTTATTTTGAACCATACGAACTTCCTTATAAACAAACTATACCCCGGTAAACAAACAATCGTTGCTCATCACCGTATACGCAGTTCGTTCATATGAATATCAGTACCATAACGGATTATTATTACTTCGGATTATGTCATGAATAAAACTAAACATAATAATATAAATCAGCAAGCCAATTGCATAATACATCTATCTAGTACAATCCGAAGGATTTTAAAGGAAATTCATAATTCATTTCTTCGAATGATCATGGAGTAGGAAAAGATACACACGGTACGAATTTTGGTGAAATCAGACGGATCTTAAAGATGAACTAACTCACGCTCACGTGGTCTATGCGTACCAAGAACATAACGTATCGATACAATAGGTCAGGTTTCACATTTTCGCTGTGGTTTTGGAATAAAGCGCAAAAATACTATGCAGAAAACAAATAAACATTTCAAAGAGACAACGTTGAGAAATCTCAAAGAAACAAGTCCAGTTTTATTTCATTTGAAACAGGACACTGGTACAGACGAAGTAATAGTTGACTGCGACTAACTTGTAAATACAGAAGTGAATTTGGCGCCATGTTGCAAGAGAGTTGTAATGAAAAAGTTTCTAGCTGCCAGAGGAAACTCTAAAAGCTGTTAATCGGGACATTCATGTTTGTGTCGGAAATAAATTGGTCTATATAGGGCATCGAGAGTCTGACCAGTATGTGAGGGTGTATTCAGTAGGGATGTTATGGATATGAAATTTCGGATACGGATTGGTTACGGATGTAGGAATGATTATTATACCGGATACGGATACGGATATCGAGTTATTTCGGATTATCCGTTAGTTTCGGATAATTTCGGTTACGGATATTAAACTTTTAAGGAATTTCAAAAGTAAAATACAAATAGCTAATAAAATGGTTTTATTTATATGTCACCATTTGGTAGGAATTACAATCAGTCTGTGAGTAATTATTACAGCTATTTAAAATAAAAATGATTATAAATATATATTGAGTGTTATCTAATCAACCTAAAATAAAAATGTAATAACAAATCCGATATTATCCGAAACTTTTATTTCGGATTCGGTTACGGTTACGGATACATTTTTATATCGGATATCCGATAGTTTCGGTTACGGTTACGGAGCTTCCTAACATCCCTGGTATTCAGTCATGCCAAGGGGTATCGTGTTACCAAGTAACTGGGTTGTAGAGGTCAGATAGGCAGTCGTTCCATGTAAAATACTGGTATTCTACTGCATCCACTTAGACTAGAAGACGACCCTTATGTTGTTGGGAAAAGGCTAGTCAGATGATTATATACGACATCGAGGTAGATTATTTGCTGTCACTTAAAAACTATATTAAAAAGAAGAAAACATTGTTGTTGTTGTACTTTCCAGTACAAATCGCTTTTCGTTTCATTTAATTGTTATTCGTTTCATTCAATATTGAAAAAACTGATTGTGAATGCGAATAATAAACCCTATGATTCAATAACATTAAATTTTAATATGATTTTAATAAAATTAAACTTGTAGGTCATTTATTTGGGGGTCGTGCGGTTCATGGCCCTCTACGGGGCACCGGTGTGGGCGCCCTCTTTGAGGCTGCGCCCAGCGCGCTGGTTGAGTGCAAACCAGAAGGTTATGGCCATCCAGCTAATCCGAGGATACCACAACATCTCGTGCGAGGCGGCGAGCCTCCTTGCCGGAGTGCCGGCATGGGATCTGGAGGCAAAGATCCTCGCGCACATGTGGGAGTGGCGCGAGGAGGTGAAACGCCGGGGCAAAACTCCGCTGCCGCGACAAATCGCGGCACGGCGGACAGAGCTCCGGCAGGATCTCATGATGACATGGCGGGTACGATTGTCGCAACCCAGCGCAGGGCACGCCACAATTGCCGCGGTAAGTCCCCTCTTTGAGGAGAGGATGGAGAGGCGCCACGGCGTCCTCACCTTCCGCCTGACGCAGGTTCTCACCGGGCATGGGTGCTTCGGTGGGTTCCTGTTCAGGATAAAGCGGGAGGATACGCCCGGGTGTTTCCATTGTGAGGATCGTCTGAAGGACACGGTGGAGCATCCGGTGAAGGTGTGCCCTGCCTGGGCGGAGCACTGCCGTGTCCTCGTGGAGGTGATCGGTGGCGGCGACCTCTCGCGTCCGGTCCTGGTGCGAGCCATGGTACGGAGCGAGAGGGCATGGGAAGCCGTCACCTCCTTCTGCGAAGCAGAAATGCTCTCAAAGGAGGAGGCAGGGCGCGTGAAGGAGTGGCAGTCTCTGCGCCCTCACGTCCCTAGCCGCCGCAGGAGGAGACGGTCCGGGCGTCGGGAGTCGATAGCGGACTCCCGGCCACCGTAGGCGCGAGCTTGTGGGCGGCGAGCAATGGGCGCCGCCCGGTAAGGACCAGGCTCGGGTCGACGGCGCGTAGTGTTCCACGCGTGCCTCAAAAAGATATCAGCAGCAGTGAAGGGGTCTACTAGGACCGATGCCTGCCGGGGTCGCGTGATTGTTCGAAAGAGATACCGTGACCCTGGCACATGGGCAACTGATGGAACACGGGTAGGTTTTAGTCAGTAAAAGTCTGACACGCCCTCCCGCTCCGCCCAGAGCGGGAGAAGTCATTTGATGATTTCCCATCCAAAAAAAAAAGGACATTTATTTAAAACAATATAGGTCGTAAAAAGTGCCCTGCATTAATTTATTGGGATGTTGTTAGGATAGATGTTTATAGTTTAAAACCAATTTTGCAGCTTTGTAAGACTTGTATTTACTGTGTGGGGCCCGGAAAACCTGGAAATTTTTAAACGTCTCTTTCTGAGTTGGAACTTCTAAAAGATACATTCTATAGAAAAGCTTTGTAGGTCTATTATAAACCAAAATTGAATATTTTTCCACACAAAGTTCTTTTAAATTTCTAGGGTTTTCACGCACCATGCAGTTAGCACAGGTCTTTTGAAGCTGCAAACTTGGTTGTATCCTAGTGGTATCTATCCTCACAACATCCCAAAAAAACAGTACAATGTAAGTTTTTCTGACTTAGCGCGATTTTTGTCTCTACGGAGACTGGCATACTATCGGTAATTATACTAAAAATGTGTACATTTTGCACGTTATGCAGTCACGTTAGTAATAATTAAAGCGCATAATAATGCGCTTTAATTATTACTAACGTGACGATATTATTTTGAACGTCTACGGCATCATATTAACAACGGGTAGTGAAATGTATGGAAATTTACGGGGTCAAATTAAAATTGCCGAGATACCCAAGACATGGGTAAAGTATTGCTAGTTAGTTTAGTTTGACCTTGTATGCTTGCTTGTTAAGGCGCTTTTAAATGTCCATTCACAATGAAACCGTCTCGGTAGAAGTTAAAAATGCTAACAATTGATCGTCTCCGTTCAAATTTTCATTACTATTTCTATAATTGTCTCTTATCTCTCTCGAGTATTTTGATGCTGCAGGTACTGTTTGCACGAGGGCTGAGAACCTTCGCAATTGTTATTAATTTTACTTCGACATTTAAATCTATTTTCTATAATCCCTCCATAATCTGTCTCCTTAATGCTACCGGGGGTGATATCATGTATCATGTGTTTACATAAATAATTAAAATAAAACAATATAACTCAGAAAGTTTACATCTTATTCTGCGATCACTACGCATCTGCTTCAGGTTCTGGGGTTGCTTCGCCGGCGTCACTGGGTTCTGTTATACCGTCTGCAGCGCCACCACCAGTAACATCACCAGCCGCAGATTCGGCAGTTGTAGCACCACCTTCTTCGGGATTAGCGGCATCGGGATCAGTAGCAGTATCATTAGAGTCAGCAATAGTTGTACGAATAGAGTCTTCAGCACCATCTTTATCAGTATCATTACTCATAGCTGTTGTAGCCGGTGTACGCTTGATGGTTCTGAATGTAATTGGCTGCTTGTTTTCACAACCAACGTATATGTTGACGGAAATGGGAAGCCTGTAGGTGGATTTGATGCGAACGCTTATATATTTTTTCCTTAAGCCACCGCGAACGATTGTTGTGATAGGACCTCGGCCCTGTCCTAGGCGGTCGACCACTCTGAAGTAGGTTATCTGTAAAGAGATAGCGATAATCATTAAAACATACGGATTCAAAAGTATGAAAACAAACAAACAAAAAAAATGATTTGATTTGATTCGATTTGATGAATGGCAGGGACATGACTATATTGACTTACGTATACAAAATCAAGTGAAAATAAAACAATTTCTTCAAATTTTGCAATAACTACTTTTAATTTCCATCATAAAAAGTGTATGCATAAAATTTGTTGATTAAATTATTTGTTATTTTGAATTTGATTGTCCATTTGACTGGACTGAAGTATGTGATGCACATGTGATGTTTAACAAGTTTCCATCAAAATTTACAGAACAATAACTTTGTTGCTAAGAGGATACAAGATCTCGGAAACATAACTATGGTGAAAGTTAGTACTAAAATTAAATTCAGGAAAAACTTACTGGACATTTAAATAATCTTCCATAGGATGCAGTTGTATAGCCAAAAGGCGCTGGTGCCTTATATAGAACATCTTGTGCGACTAAAAAATCATTTCGCCTGAACATACCGAGGTAGAAGTCCCTGCATAATACGAACTGTGTAAAAACCAAGAAATTAACTAAATACCAGAAAGTATTCATTGTATTTTTTACATTAGAAAGACTAAATTTTACAGTGTTAAGCGCTTCAGGTGTTGATGGTAATGAATTCGATACAAATGAACGTGGAGATGCCGTATAAATAATTTCTAATTGTGTTCGTTTATTAGCTGTTAATTTTATCGTGTATTTTATGCTGGCGATTAATTACTTTCCTATTATGTAGTAGCATGAAGTATGTACATAGGACCTACTTGCCTTTATCTCCGTAATCCGTTTCTATAAATTATTTTCTTTATATACTGCTGTTATTGACTTCGTTTTTTTATATTTTTTATTTTTTGGTTGTTATTAGAGTGTCGGTCTGTTCACACAAACATACTTCAAGAGAATTCATTTTCTGGTTAAAATCCATGCTGAACTATTCGTTATTTTCCTCAATTGGAGAGCACGTGAGTACGGTTGTAGGAGTCTAAAGCATTAAATCAAATCATAGTTGTGTATTAAAAATTATATTATCTGTATAAACAGATGAGTAATTTCTAAATAAATCTAAAATCTAATCATTTCTAAAATCTATTCTAAATATTTGTAAATAGTTATCTTTTAGAGAAATCGGTTTATATACAGGGTCAAGTTCATTTAACTGGCTAATTAGGCGCGTGTAGGGTATTGATAGCGAAAGAAATAAAAAAAGAAAAGAAGCAGTTTTCATCATTTTAGCTTTGTTCACAAGTTTAAGTTCAAGTTCTGGCTTGCCTATATTAAGCAGATGGAGTGAACACTGTCGCGAATAAGAGCTCTTACCTCTTTCTTGCCTTTATTGGCCGGCTTGAGTAGAGATTCACAAGAGCAAACATGGTCGGAGGAAGTAAGTATTCCAGCAGGTGGTCAATATCCGTACTAGTAAGGATTTTTACCATCTTCTACGCTCTGTGATTGTTCTGATAACCGTAGAATACCTCTCTAATCCTCAAACACCTCAGGATAATGTGGTTTTCTGATGGCTACGTCACTGTGTGCTCGCAACAGTTTTCGGGGGCATTATTAAGTATGCCAGTCCTTACGTGTACTTGCATGATGCAAACAGGAATAATTTTCGGTTAAAATGCTGACCATCATCGGTGGGCTACTAAATCCAACTACATTATTATGAAATGCTCGCAATTTAGTGAAAAGAAGAATATTATTGTCTGCATATAACAGTTTGTGAAGTTGTGAATTCTTCCGTAATGCACCACTTACAGTTTATACTATATGTATGCATACTGTTTCATAGAAAATTGCCGTATTTACGAAGTCAAATGGAATGGACGACATACTTTAAAAAAAAACCGGATAAGGGATCACAATAATGTACCAAATCCATTGTAATAGGTTGCGCGTTATGCCCCTGCTGTCCTGTCATTTTTCTCATGCCCTTATTCCGATTTATGAGGGGTCGGCGCAATGTCTTTTCCTTTCAAACTTCTCTATTAGTCGTCATCTCAGTAGTCACACCCTTTCTATCCATATCATCATTCACACAGTCCATTCATCGTTTCTTTGGTCTCCTCTTACTCTTATCATACTCAAAACTTTCCGTCCAATCCTACCGTATACCTAGACGTGATAAAATCTCATGTTGACCTATTAAATGGACCCTTACTGGTCTTTCTATTTTTTACGCAATATCATACTTATAATCAAAATATGATTTCAACCCTGCCGTACTTTTACTTTTTTTCTCCAAAGCTTTACGAGATATTTTCGGTACACATGAATTTTTTAAGCAAGCTGTATTTTTGTGTAAGAGGCTTATGTGCCTTACCATGCGTTTGCACGGTACGGAGACTGGCAAATAACGAGAAAAGTGGATCACACAAGATTATACTGACATACTTGATACGTTGTTCCATGTTTATTTCGTCTTCGTACCTGTTCACACGATTATAATCTTTACACGTTAGAGATATTCTTTTTTCTTTCGCTATCATGTTTTTTTAGAATTTAACGCTTTTTTCGGATGTGAACTTTTATGAATCGTAGCATAAAAATCGGCAAATAAATTTCCCCTTACCTACAACTTCAGTACAAGTTTCAAGTTTGTATTTCAGTGAGTTAGTGAATTTGGATGATTGTTGAATCGTGTACAATCAGTGAAGATTTTGTGAAGGCTTTTTCAAAGTGAATTCGTTTTCCTACCTCCAAGTCGGTGAAGCCACGGGCCATAGCTAGTGAACGTATTAAATACGTAGGTTTAAATTGATTTTGGATTTTTTATTTAGCTTATAATATTTCTACTGCTGGGACACAGGCCTCCTATCGGGGCGAGTGCGACGGAGTAAATACGCTGTAAATCACCGCGCTGGTACAGTGCAGTTTAGTAGACATTAAATATCTTCAAATTTTTGGTTCTAAGACATGTCGGTTTCCTCACGATGTTTTCTTTCACCGTTTTGAGAGCAGTGGCGATGAAATAATTTACACAAAGTATAGCGCCTTTCTGAGTTTGCCGTTGCTACTGGGCCACCATTGCTTTTTTCTAGTTTGCATACATTTTATTCTTATTATCTTTTCACCTGTTAAGTAAGCAGTCACAAAGCTTCTCATCTTAGAACGGACTGACGAAGTTCTAGCGCAATCCATACGTCTTTTCACTGCGTCTAGTTGCTGAAACACGTCGCAGAGTTGGCGTTTGCACGATCTGCGTCTAGTCGTTACTCCAAACACCTGCACCTGCAGGAAACAATCATTTTCTTAGAGAATCGACGTACTTCATCTGATATGAAAACATCGAAATCGAATGTATTCATGTTAAGATTCGCAAACCATTACACGAGCCTCTTCCTCAGCGCTCACAGCAAGACTGAAACTGATCTGTCATATCCACATTCCCTCAACTGCGTATACCAGGGCCACGGTAACTCTTTTGAACAAATTCGTGACTCTGGCAGGCAGGCAGGCTGGCTGGCCCTAGCGGGCCACTTCAATTTCTGCTGAGATCTCTTTGAGGCGCGCGTGGAACACAACGTGCCAACGACCCGGCCTGGTCTTACCCATTGCTCGCTGTCCAAAAGCCCGCGTCATTTCCATCCTGCAACTAGACGCCAAATGTATAAATCTTTGAAAAAGTATGTGAAAATTATCGGTCGCAACCTGTCTCACGCATACGTATTACAGCGCCCTCTTGCATTACCAAGGGCAAAAAACCTGAACATAAAATCATGAATATTCTTTATACTCCAGACTCCAATTTCATTCATTGTCGTTCCATAAATCCAACAAAATTTTATACTCCAATCGTAATTCTTTTTCGTAGATAATCTATAATACTTTTCGAGGGCGACTGATCCCTGCCAAATAGCTCGTAAATCTGTCGACCAATAAAATTTTTGTTATGCCCTCGTTCTAGGTACTTCGGTGCACCTGTCACTGGTCTTGCTATCTCGCTTACACACAGAATTCGCAACGTAAAGCTAGATACACAACAATTCTGATATTTTGTAGTCATGTCTCTGTGAAACAATATTATTTTTTATGTGAAGTTGTTTTATTTATTTGCGTGTTAGCATTTACAATTTTGTTACGAAATAGACCGTCTGTATCTAAAGAGTGAGTGGAATTCTAGAATTCAGAAGGTCATAATTCAAGCGTCATCTTCTCTTATATTTATTCGAAGTAAATTTACGACGACGTACGTAAAGAATAGCACCATCTCATTTCTTTCGTGGATGGCTAAGACGGTAAGATGTGACTAAGGGACTTACTAAAGAATGGGCAGCAGCATTTTCCATGTATTTTACCACCATATTGCTATCGTCAACCCACCTGCCAATCGTGGCGATTATGGCAAACCCTCCAAATTGAGGGATGCCTATGTCCAGCAGTGGACGTCTTTCAGCCGAAATGAGGATGATGAAATTCATTTTATATAATCTAAACAGCCCATGCCACGATATAAATAAAAACCACCCCAGTGAGCACCGAGCGTGAAATATCCTGATGCAGGTAAACAGGTCTTTACAGTTCAGTTTTCTAATTTCACGTGGAAATCTAGTCAGCTTTATTACAGAACCTAGACTGAAAGATACATTAACCTTTTCGTTTCAATTTCAGTTCGAACTACACTTTGTGAATTTTTGTAAGGATTTTGATATTCATTTGAAGGAACATGTATTTACACTTTTTGATAAAAATACTATTTTCGAGGCAAAAGGAATCTGGATATCATTGTAGCAAGCTGGCCTTGTGGTTCCAGGGATGATTGCTGAACAAGGGCCCTGAGTTTAGTTCCTAGGTTGAGCAAATGGTATTTCACTGAAAGAATCTCAGTGGCATCCCATTTGTCTCGGGTTGATGGTAATTCACACAGTCCATCCATCATTTCTTTGGTCTCTCACTACTCATATAGCTATCGACATTCATAGTAACTTAAGTTATATATTGTAAAGAAATCAGTTGATCTAATTATTCTTAGAACTTATGCCGCCTGTGATACAGATTTATCATAGTACAGGCTACTTTGTTCTTCCTATATTATTTTCCAAGATTTATATTATTATTTTTGTATCAATATTTATTATAATCAGAATTTAAACCATTTTGAAAGATAAAATACTTATTTATATATGCTTTATTATGTACCAGAAAATTCATAAAAACAAGAACATTTATCACAAAAAAAACTTTTTAACACAAAATTAAACCGCCGAAAAAACTGAAAAGCATAAAATAATAAACCTTAAAATTATGAGTCGACGCTTTGAGTGATCTTTGTTCATTGATTTTTCAGCGCCGACTCAAAATTTTAAGGTTTATTATTTTATGCTTTTCAGTTTTTTCGGCGGTTTAATTTTTTGTTAAAAAGTTTTTATTTTATAATTTTTTGTGACTTTAATGTACTAATAATACTTGGCAAGGTATACCCTATCCAACAAAAAAAGAATTATCAAAATCGGACTACTCTGTATAAAGTTATGCGTGGTTATACATTACAATCAGTGAGTGAACAATCAATCATCCCCTGTTTTCCGACCCTTAGGGTTCGATTTTGTTTTCCAAATTTATATGGGACCACCTTGGGAGTATACCCTTTCCAATAAAAAAAGAATTGTCACAATCGGACTACCATGTACAAAGTTATGCGTGATCATATATATAAAAAAAAAAAAAATATACGCGTCGAATTGATAACCTCCTCCTTTTTTTTTCGTCGGTTAAAAATATACGAGTACCATGGGCAGCTTTGTCGCTTTCTGCGATCTCTTCGAGGCAACCTAGGAATGGACACTGATTGCGTGGATAATACTAATCTATTGCCATTTTATAAAATTTCGTCTGTTCAGCTGTCAAAATAAAAACCATTCTTCCTGTTAGTTTGTTGGGTAATTAGCCCCCAGAGCTTTAATATTATTGCCAAGCAGAAGTAAAAGACGTTAGTTTACACCGATGACGTAACAAAAGATGGCCGCCTGTCCTTTACGACCGCCATACTTGGTACCCTCATTTGACTTTTAGTAGATACTTCAACTAAGACATCAGCTGCAGGCTTACTGCTTTTTTTCAGTCTTAATTTCCATACTAATCTTGGAGACAAGTGTAAGAAAAAATAGTTATAGTTTTGGGTTGTGATGTCATGTTGTGGTTTCCAGCTCTAGTTTTAGAACATCACGCCTGTATTTATCTAAAAGGAGTAGGCAGCGGTAATTTAGTAAGACTAGCTTTTGACTGCCAGGGCTTGTGGCTAAGTAATAAAGACGCACGTTTAGTTACGCTTGCTGCTGTTGATTCATGGATGGGTGGCCACTTTTACATTTCGAGAGCCCTCCGTGGCACGTCAAGCGTTATCCTGTTGGCCCCGGCTGTGATTCGTAGATTTTCGACAATCCTTATGGGTCATCAAAAACCTGACAACGGGTCTTACCAAAGGGTATCGTATTAACCAGTAGCTGGGTTGTGAAGTTCGAATAGGAACAAGGTGCATATAAAATATTGATATTGACCTGCGAGAAGGCCAGATAGATGTTGTCTTTTGACAACTACAAGAATTTATGAAAAATATAACAAAAGAGAGGATAATACATTATTATTATAATATTGAGGAACTGTAGAACTCATAAATAATTAATTTAGAAGTTAATTAATTTTAATAACAGTGTTTTACAAGTAATATTAAAATGATTCGGTATTAATTAATAAGCACACCCTAATAAGTATATATTATATGTCAACAAAACTAATTGTTTCCGAGATATTACAAACTGGAGTTTACATAAAGTACGCACTCATCGTTGCGTACACTTCCTTGCAAATTAATTTGATTTGCGTAAAATATTTTGATAAAATATATATTTTCGTTTAATTTAAATATATATTTATATATTTACTCAGATTATCTTGGCCTTTACTGATATGAGTGAAGGTTAAACATTATGACTTTTCTATACTAATTATATAAATATAAAGTTTGTTTGTTTATACGAAGCAATCTTTAGAACTCCACGTCTGATTTGAATAATTCTTTCTACATTTTGATAGTTAAATTCTTGAGGAAGGATATAGACTATTTAACATCATCTTACAACTTTTCGAAGCCGAACAAAATGATAAAAATATCCGTAGTAGTGCGGGCGGGCGATGTTAGAAGCTAGTAGTTAACACAGTCTGAAATCACCAACCCGTCATGAGCAAACGTGGTTATGCTTGTGGATTCTTTGTATAAGAAGAATCTTTTACCCTGCAGTGGGAAAATTATAGCCTGATTTTATAACTATACACTGACGAAATGACTGGTATTCAACTCAGTCAAATAGACTTGAATACGACACCAATATAGTTGAGACAAGACTCGGCTGATTGATTGAAAAACCGACGAGTTTAAACTCAGGGAGGTTCACAATAATTTACCTACTGCATCCATGGTAACAGTTTGCGCCTCGTTGTCTAAGCCACCTTGTATTTCATACCAATCAAAGAAAAGAAGAACAATAAAATAAAAGCAAGAATAAGCACCATAATATAACATAACAGCATAATAATCACAGCAAACTAGCAGTAGCCTATACATAGCATAATATAATAAACATTATTGTACGTATTTTTCTGTTCCTTTCTTTTTATGATTTTTTAGTAAACAGCTTCTGACCACGACTTTTTCCGCGACAACCTTTTGCTCCCCTGACCCTTTCCGTCGCATCGAATTGCCTGCCAGTTTTTGTCAATTTTTCGTTGCTGCTCCGCTCTTTTTGATTGTAACGGGATGTTATATAGTCTATACCATTTCCCAATAAATAGGCTATCCAACACAAAAATATTTTTTTTATTTAAAACAGAAGTTTCTGAGATTACCGCGTTCAACCAAACAAACTCTTCAGCTTTATAATATTAGTAAAGATTTATTTGCATAAATGGTTAAATAAATTACTAAAAAAAATCTGTCAAGAAACATAATACAAGGAAGTTGTTACCCTTCCCACGGCCCCAACTCTAACCAGATAATCAAAGGTTAGGGCCCGCTTCATAAGAGAGCAATTATTATTTTATTAATTTCTTAAGAAGCCGCCGTCTCATGTTACAAGCAAAGTGTTCTTTAATATGCGCTCAAGCAGTTAATTGCGTAACATCTAGAGCCTCCGTTAAACTTTGTAAAACAATCGTGTTTTTAATGAAAATCTTCTATGTTATGAGTATTTTGTTACTGTAGATACTTTTATATAGTTATAGCTCTAGGTACTTGTATGGCATAATAGATGACATAAAAGTATCATATTAGTAGTGTTTTGGGAGCAGTGATGGTCCAGTGATATCGGGCCCAACACACGATTTTGTAGGTCGTGAGATCGAGTCCAGGCAGGCACTTAACATTGTATAAATTATGACATTAGCACTGCTCTCAAAACGGTGAATAAAAACATTGTGATAAAATCAGAAAAAATGACAAAGTGACATCTACAACCCGCACTGGGCCCGCGGAGTGGATTACGTCCTACTCCTTCTCACGTAGAGGCCTGTCTGCTAACAGTGGGGACATTATAGGTTGATTACAAAGCTACTTTTCAACCGACGAAAAAAAACGGAGGAGGTTCTCAATTCGACGCGTATTTTTTTTTTTATGTATGACCACGCATAACTTTTTAACATAGTGGTCCGATTGTATCAATTCTTCTTCTATTGGAAAGAGTATACTCCAAAAGTGGTCCCATATAAATTTGGAAAACAAAATCGAACCCTAAGGGTCGGAAAACAGGGGATGATTAATGTATAACCACGCATAACTTTATACAGAGTAGTTCGATTTTGATTATTCTTTATTCGTTGGATAGGATATAGCTTGCCAAGTGTTATTAGTACATTAATGTTACAAAAAATTATAAAAATTTTGAGTCCACGCTGAAAAATCAATGAACAAAGATCACTCAAAGCGCCGACTCATAATTTTAAGGTTTATTATTTTATGCTTTTCAGTTTTTTCGGCGGTTTAATTTTTTGTTAAAAAGTTTTTAACTCAATTTTTTCACCCACGCTACCCAAGCTAAACATAGAAACCAAAACAATCAAAAAAGTTGTGCCCTTTAATGTGGAAGAAAGATGAAATAACAGAAGCTCAACTCCTCCTCAACTTTCAAAATATATGCCAATCTCATTTTTGTGACAACAATGTCACAAGTCAATTATATATGAAATTTAAAAATATTTTCGACGGATACTGACATTAGATCAGTGATGCTTATGAAATTACATACAATGGGAACGTTCTCAATATTTCAGATTGTTGGGTCTTATCTTATGTAAGATAAAGACTTGTGAGTCTTGTGACGTTTTTAAGTAAATATTGATACTTACCTACCTCAAAGTCAATTTTATTCATCTTCGCAACAATACAATCATATGCATTAAACATACTTAGCACTTATGTAGGTACAATTATATCAATTTCTCATGATTGTGTGCACCATCATTGTTTTCATACAGCAATAGTTTGTGATAAACATAAGTCATTCACTCTCCTCACAATGCTGCAGTTTTGAGAAAATGCTTCTTTTGTTTCTTGAAACTGTATTTATTTATTATTTTTGTATTTTTAACTAACGACGCGACATTCACAGTACTGCCCTAATTTCATAAATTCATTCAAAATGCTTGAAGAAATGTCATGTGTGTGTTTCAGTTTTCCCAAATTTTACAATTCTGCCGGCAAGTTTTCAATTCTTTTTTTTCCACAATTACCTAATTCGAACTATCAAAAATAAGATAAATCTATCCAGTCGTTCTGGGGACCTACTTTTTATCTCTCTTAAAACAAAAATATGGGTCCGTCCAAAAGTAGTTCGACGCTTCAAAATGAATCTTACAGCCCCTTAATTAACTTTTTGAACGGGCAAAAACACATCGGGAGTAGGGAAACTGTAAAATTGTGTTGTCATTCATTCTTCGTTCTGGTCCCGAACCAATCTTATGTCGGTAAAGAGTTAGAAACGCCCGTAATTTCGGCCGAAACTATGGACTTCGTGCTGAAGGAGTAGTAAAAGTAATGCGCTTACCAAAGAACAGCATTCCATTATAATTTGAAACGATTGTAAAAGCCAATTATCTTTAAAAGAGTAACCGTGGAGTTTCTTGCCGGCTCATATCTACAGGAATCAATCAGTTGGAACCGTGCAATTACCTTTCATAAGTACCCATCATCATTTTCATCATTTCAGCCTAAAGATATCCACTGCTAGACAAAGGCACTAATTTGTAATGTTTGCCATAATCGCCACGCTTGGCAGGCGGGTAGGCGATCACAGAAGTGTGGTAAAATGCATAGAGAACGCTGCTGCCCATTCCCTAGCAAGCCCCTTAGTCATCTTTTACGATCCCCACGGGGAGAAATGGCATGGTGCTATTCATTACGAAATGCCCATGTTCCGGACCGTATAAATTAGTTACTTTATGCGCCTACGTTTCTAAACGTGTAACAGAATGACATCTGACTTGTCAGTTTGACTTTGACACTTCTCTCGATTTTGGCGCTTAAAAAAAGGTCCGTCGCCTTTTGGAACCCCGCGACGCGTTTGTTGAAATTAATCCTTTTAAATCGATCCGTTTGTGGCAATTAGTCGTGATCCAATTGCTTTGATTGTAAATAACCCCAATTTGGTGTAATAACACGGGTTGAGTATAGGATATACCTTGTGATTGCCTCCAGCCTCATTGTTGCGGCTTGTAACCTGGAGAATACTCATAACGTCACAACACAATACATATATACTCACTTACATACATAACTCCAGGTAGGCACCAGAGCAGGTGTTCGTCTACCACAGGTAAGTTCTTTTGTTGTATTGTAAGTGTTTGATTTGATTGTTCTGCTCCGCGTACGGCGGACTAGTTTCGCTAGCCACTTCTTGTCTCCTGGACCCCACCATCATAACTTCCACTGCGCTATTGAAATGCTATTGTAGGGGGTCTAGCCTGGCAGCGAACATTTTTGGTAGCACAGCGTGGCTATAAGACATATAACCACCAAATTGATAATTTACAGTAGGCTAATTACTTGGCAGTCTCTATAAGGGAAGTAGTAATACGCTGTAAATATTTGATAACTATAATTGTTATTTGAAATAATTTGTTTGAATTTATTGAGTCGAGTAACTCATGTTGTCGGGGGTCAGCCGGTTGCATATGCTAATAGTGTTGAATGAATTGGGCTATGTTACAACCCCTTGTTTGTGTCTGACCTCTGTTGAATGTCAGGAAGACATTAAAATATTGAGTTTGTACCATTGGTATGGTTGTTTGTGAAAATTAATATTTGAAATTGGCATTTTGAGTATTACCATTGTTTTGAGTTGGAATAAAGGTTTATTATTGTTGTACCATTGACACAGTGGTTTGTGAATTTAACATTTGGAATTGGATTTGAATTTGAATTTTGAATTGAATATGAAATAGAATTTTTGAACGTTGATATTGGTTTTGAATTAAAATAAAAGTTTGTTGTTGAATTGAATTGAAACCAATATTTTGTTATTTCTTGAGTTGCTGACTAACAGTTTGGTAGTTTGATTGTTTGCTTGTATTTATTTTGTAATTGATTGTTTGAACTTTGTTACTTAATTATCTTTTTGCTTGGTTTATTTGAATTGTATTGTTTGTGCAATGGCACACAAAGCGGTGAGAGAGGCAATCAGTGGATTGACCACTCAGCTACGGTGGTACACTTCAGCTGCAGCGACTGCTGAGCGCCAGGATCTCGAAGGGATCACTCTTGCGCGGTTCGAGCAGTTGAGCGTGAGACTCGGCAACGTTGATGCTCTGCTTACCCGCTACAACGAGTACATTTGTGATGTGGCTCTGGAAGTGCTGGACCAGGCAGCACGTGACAAGGTCCTTGCTGACTACGACCAGATCTTGGACCTGGGGGATGTCATTGGTCAACATGCTCGGGAAATATTGGAGAGCCGGACACCTGTCCAGGTCAAACCGGAGACCTCGGTTGTTTCAGGTCCCGGACTATTGAGTAGTCTGCCTACTTTGGAACTGCCACACTTTCACGGTCGCCTGGACCACTGGTTAGGTTTCCAAAACCTGTTTGAAAGTTTGGTTGATGCACGCTCGGACCTCAGACCCGCCCAAAAGTTGGCCTATTTGTTGTCTGTCCTAGAAGGTGAGGCCCGAGCCTTGGTACAGCATCTGTCGTTGACTGACTCAGCCTACCCTACCGCTGTGGAACTACTCACCCGGCGGTACCAAAATAAACGTTGTTTGGCTGACGTTCATATTGAACAGATTTTGGGGTTACCGGTCATTACTGGATTGTCAGCATTGCGTACTGACCTGTTAAACCCGTTGGCGGCAGCGACCAACGCTTTAAAGCAATTGGATTTGCCGGTGGACCATTGGTCTTACTTTTTGGTGCACGTTGTGCTGCAACGGCTTCCTGCCGATTTGAGGGCTCGTTTCGAGCAAAAGTGTGGTGGGGATAGTGTCACACATCTCCCCCCATTTGATGACCTCGTCCAATTTTTGGAGGATGAGTGTCGGTTTGTGGACAACTCTGGCGTTGCCACTGAGTCATGCCAGCCGTCTTCCCGGCCATGAGACCAGGAACGGACTAGGGCTCGCGGGCCTGTTGATGGTCGCCCCGCCGCTCGTTTTGCTGGCACCCAGAGTCGTCCTGGTTGTGAGTTTTGTAGGGACACGGGGCATGGCATGGCAACTTGCGCGGCCTTTTTGAAATTGCACGTGAGTGCCCGCCGCCGAATTGCCAATGCACGCCGCCTGTGCTTCTCTTGTTTGGGGGCTCACTTCCATCGGGACTGCCCCAACCCCCGCCCTTGTAGAATTTGTAGGGGGTCCCATTTGGACATTTTGTGCGCTAACGCGAACCACGCTGGCAGCCAGCCTCTGATGGAGGTTCGCGCACGGGGGGGTACCATGGAGTTGGTCACCGGGTTACTGGCTCGCCGGTTCAGAACGCAACCTTGTCGGGATTGCCAAGTGATTAGCGGACGGGAAGGCCCGTCCGGGGGGGGTAGATGTTCCGGACCGTATAAATTAGTTACTTTATGCGCCTACGTTTCTAAACGTGTAACAGAATGACATCTGACTTGTCAGTTTGACTTTGACACTTCTCTTGATTTTGGCGCTTAAAAAAAGGTCCATCGCCTTTTGGAACCCCGCGACGCGTTTGTTGAAATTAATCCTTTTAAATCGATCCGTTTGTGACAATTAGTCGTGATCCAATTGCTTTGATTGTAAATAACCCCAATTTGGTGTAATAACACGGGTTGAGTATAGGATATACCTTGTGATTGCCTCCAGCCTCATTGTTGCGGCTTGTAACCTGGAGAATACTCATAACGTCACAACACAATACATATATACTCACTTACATACATAACTCCAGGTAGGCACCAGAGCAGGTGTTCGTCTACCACAGGTAAGTTCTTTTGTTGTATTGTAAGTGTTTGATTTGATTGTTCTGCTCCGCGTACGGCGGACTAGTTTCGCTAGCCACTTCTTGTCTCCTGGACCCCACCATCATAACTTCCACTGCGCTATTGAAATGCTATTGTAGGGGGTCTAGCCTGGCAGCGAACAGCCCATGTAGGTTTATATGAAATTATATATTTTGATTTGATTTGGTTGAATTCAATTTTTAATGTAAAAAATATTAATTTCAGTGTTAGTCCTCATCCAATTTAGGTAACAAAAAGTTTTTCTGGAAAAAGAAACAATAATTAGAGAAAAAGTAACTATGTTTTTAATGATTTGTGTCTTTACTTCTCTAGAATATCTAGAAAATATCGCAGCTTCATTTAGAATGCAAAAAAACAGTCATATTTTAAGCCGTAGCAACAGCGGCAAAATTATCTTTAGCATAAGAAAAGGCACATAATTTGTAGGCTTGAGAGGCCGAGTTGCTAAACTAATTAGACACAGAATGTTCTTTTTGGGGTAAAATATTATAAAACAGGCTGGAAACAAAATGGAGTTCACTCCTTTAGTTTTCATAATCTTGAAATTTGACAATAACTTTTAAAGCGTTACAGGGTTATTATGGTGCGTGGCGAAGATCGAAACTAACGTCGCCATTTTGTTTCTCGTATATAATTTACACGAATGGATAGAATAAGAAATGAATACATAAGAGGAAGTCTGAAAGTGGCACCGATAACTGAAAAGTTGGGTGGGAAGCGGTTGTCATGGTATGGTCACGTGATACGGAGGAATGAGGAAAATGTCATGAGGAAAGTATTGAGTAGGAATGTCGATGGCTTCCAGAGAAGAGGGAAACCAAAAAAAACGATGGATGGACTGTGTGAATTATGATATGGATAGAAAGGGTGTGGCTTCAGAGATGACGACTACATGTTGCTCCGACCCCAAATAAATAAAGGGATAAGAGCAGGAGAATGTAACAACAATGTATGACATTTCGCAAAACAATTGCACAAAATGTTTACCAATGTCATTTGAGTGGCAAAATATTCTTGTAGCAGTGTAGTTTGGACTGTATTTCAGCATCCTAATTGCATAAGACACTGTCAATCAGAATACGAATAATTTTGCTAATTCATTGTTTCTATGTTAGAAAAATGCGTCTGCTCAATAACGTGAATTCATTATTCCTACTGTTACCCTTTTGGTTAGCGGGCAGCTGATTAGCATACTACTTTTTATTGCTCTGCTCTTTAATTTCTCGTGAGAGATTTGATTGCATTTAAAATGACAAGAACGCAACAAAACTGATGTTTCTTTTTTATGTCTATTAATTAGTTGGCAAACTAAGAAGAGCAAGCATTCGAAAACATCGAGTAAGACAAGAATAAACCCCACTTTTGTCAATTTCTTATCTAATTGTAAGAAAACTTGAAACATTTAGTCTGTATTACTTTGAAAAAATAGTTTTCGTGGCGAGTTATATAGCTATAATAGGGACATTAGACAATGCCCTTCATTGTAATTGGATAATAAGTATCCATTCAGAATAGCTTCCTGGAGTCCACAGCGATAAGAAGGACATTACATTATAATTAGATCATAAGTATTCATTTAGAGTAGCTTCCTGGTATCTGCGATAACAGTAAGCAATTGATCATTGTTCATGTATCTTATATATATTGTATCTTAACCTGAATAAAGTTAGTCTTAACCTGTACTTCAGAGTGAGCACTCGTGCTCCTCTTGCTTTTTAAAAAGCCTTTCGCCCTCGCTCACAACCTAACTGGCGCAGTCGGTACGTCGCGTTCATCGGATCCAGTGGAAGATTCCTTAATACCTTGCTCCGTGGCGTGCATCAAGAACCTACCGTGAGCAGCAGCAGGCAGCGGCGACGGGCTACAATATCCAGCAGAAGTCAGGAAGATTCACCAAACATCAACGGCCTCTCATCGGCTATGCTCGTGGGGTAAGCATTAAATCTGATTATTCCCGAGATCCCTTTTCACTATCCCGGACATAATAACAGTGACGCAACTTTTGTGGTGTTTCTAGTGTCTAGGGACTATTAGTATTTTAGAGATACTTAAAAAAACCTCGCTAGGTTCTTCTAACCATTGTTCACTTCTTGTTTTTTGATAAAAATGGCAAACGATAAGAGGTCACATGAGGAAAAACCTGTTATAGATGAAAAGCCGGTACCAACCGACTATTCAACGTTCTCAAGACTATTGCCCAGCTACGATGGGAACAAGAGAACATTAGCTTTCTACATGGAAGGTGTCGAAAACGCTCTTGAGCTAATCACAAATAGGGATGACGAATGCATTGCATGTCTCATCAGAAATAAACTAACAGGAAAAGCTGTAGAAGCTTTATCCGAGAACCCTGGCACCAAAACATGGCCAAGTATAAAAAAGGTTCTTCAAAAGAAATTTGGCGAATTCCGCACTGAAATTCAATTAGTACAAGAATTAATGAACATCACTAGAGATAACAGCTCTATCGATGCGTTCGGTGATAAAATTAGACTCTTAATGAGCACACTAATATCTACTGAACCAAGTAAAAGGGTTTACTATGAGCAGATGGCTCTAGAAACCTTCCTAGACAAACTCAACCCCATAACCGCGATATTAATAAAATTAAAATGTGTAGAAAATTTGGATCAAGCCATAACGGTGGCTAAACAGGAGGAGGTAAAACTTAGAAATAGACGTGCACAACAAACTAATTCAAGAACATATAAAACCTCCACAAATAATAAACCGACAAAAGCAGGCTCTTTCCAAAAGAAAGATGGTTTTAACAAAAACAAAAACTCACAAAACAACGCGGAATCAGTAAAGAAATTACATTGTCAAAGCGAAACAAATGACGACGAAGACAATCAACCATCATCAGAGCAGGACACCGAGGAAAACGTTTCCGAGGAAGTCCAAGATGAAAATTTTCTCCTAGACTTGGAAAATCAACTCAAAATATAGTTTTCATGAATAACATCCAAAGCTACAACAGACTCCCTTACATATTCATAGAAGAATTAGGCGGCAGATTTCTTTTAGACACAGGAGCTTCACAATCATTAATACATCCACAAATTCTAAAGGAAAAGAAAAACCTCAACATTAAAATAAAGAACGAAACACATTTCATTAAAACAGCCCACGCAACATCAAAACACAAACAAGTAGCATACATAAAACTCCCGGAAAAATTATTTAATGATGATATCACACACAAATTTTTAATTTTCAACTTCGATTCAGACTTTGTAGGACTATTGGGATTAGATTTGCTAGTTCCACTAAACTGCAAGATAGACATCAAAAATATGGTACTTCGGACAGAGAAAGCCAATATACCAATAAGGGACGACATAAAATCTTACACTAAAATAGGACCCAGATGTGAACAAGTAATTAACCTACTATGTAACTATCAGGAATAAGAATATTTTT
Source organism: Aporophyla lueneburgensis (assembly GCA_932294355.1). NCBI lineage: Eukaryota > Metazoa > Arthropoda > Insecta > Lepidoptera > Noctuidae > Aporophyla > Aporophyla lueneburgensis. The sequence continues at coordinate 22,661,326 of OW028745.1, read as the reverse complement.
CCGACAAAAAAACAACAAAAAACGGATTGATATTCCCACCAGCATTAATATCAGTAAAAGAAGGAAACACATTGATGACAGTAATAAACACATCAGATAAAGAAATAAACTTCAAGAACAGCAGTCCCCTATATTTCCAACCTTTAAAAATAAAAAATAAGGCTCAAAATAAAGACACTGCTAACAAAATTGCAGAAATAGAAATAAAAAAAGACAAGATACTAAAACAAAATTTAGATAGATTAAGAACAAGTCACATGAATCCGGAGGAAGAACGTGAAATCAGAAAACTCTGTTATGGATACCGTGATATTTTCCATTGCGAAGAAATACCATTAACCTTCACTCATGAAATAAAACATCAACTAAGACTCACGGACAACAAACCCATCTATGTGCGTAACTATAGACAAGCACCAAAACAGAAAGAGGAAATCAAAAAACAAATTAATCAACTCTTAGAAAATAAAATCATACAGGAAAGCAACTCTCCCTGGTCTTGCCCAGTACACATAGTACCAAAAAAAGTCGATGCTTCAGGAGAACAAAAGTATAGACTAGTAATTGATTACAGGAAATTAAATGACAAAACAATAGAAGACAAATATCCCTTACCCAACATAGATGACATATTAGATAAACTAGGTCGAGCACAATATTTCACTACATTAGATTTAGCCTCTGGCTATCACCAAGTAGAAATGCACCCAGCAGACGTCGAAAAAACAGCATTCACTATCGATCGTGGACACTATGAGTTTCTCAGAATGCCATTCGGTTTAAAGAACGCACCAAGTACTTTTCAGAGATTAATGGATTCAGTATTGCGGGGTCTAGACAACGTATTAACGTATCTAGACGATGTAATTATATATTCCACATCCCTGCAGGAACATCTTGATAAGTGCAAACAAGTTTTCGACAGATTCAGGGCACATAACCTCAAAATTCAGCTAAACAAATCAGAATTTTTACAAAAACAGGTTAAATTCCTAGGTCATACTCTAACAGATAAGGGCCTTCAGCCAAATGAAGACAAAATCGCAGCGGTTAAAAACTTCCCGATACCCAAGACACAGAAAGAAATCAAATCATTCCTCGGACTAGTAGGATACTACAGGAAGTTTATCCAAGATTTTGCAAAGCTAACTAAACCATTAACAAAGTGCCTTAAAAAAGGTAACAAAATTGAATTAACAAAAGAATACATACAAGCGTTTGAGAAATGCAAACAAGTACTCATTAACGCACCAATACTACAATATCCAGATTTCGAAAAACCTTTTATTCTCACTACAGACGCATCAGACGTAGCAATAGGCGCAGTACTATCTCAAGGACAATTAGGATCAGACAAACCGGTAGCGTACGCATCACGCACACTATCAGAGACAGAAACAAGATACTCTACAATAGAGAAAGAGTTATTAAGCATCGTATGGGCCATCAAATATTTCCGCCCTTACCTATATGGAAAGAAATTTACTATTTACACTGACCATCGTCCACTAACATGGATCATGTCCATTAAAGACCCAAACTCTAAACTCACACGTTGGCGTTTAAGGTTAGCAGAATACAATTATGATGTTCAATATAAAAAAGGTAAAACCAATACAAACGCGGATGCACTATCAAGAATCCAAACAGTACACCATAATACAGTAAAGGAAAACTATAACACAAACGAACCCCAACCTAGCACCTCACATGATGATATGGACATAGCTAACATAGATATTAGAACTTTATTAGATATGCCTATAACCCCCGACACAGAAAACCAACCACAAGAAAACCAATCACAGGAAAACCAACCACAAACGACAGTAACACCTCAAACTACAGCAATTGACGAAATACCAGAAATAGACGACGCAATTGACAGACAGCTAAAACAATTACACATACGAAAAACACCAGGTGACACATACAGAGTTGACGATAGATCAAAAGGAAAAACTATTATCAAAGACGTCTGGATTCCAATCAATAACACAAAAGACCAGATAATATTATTCCTAAAAGAACATACAATCCCAGACAGAATCTTTCATTGTTTCTTTCATCATGAAGAATACTACCCAATATTCTGCGAAGTATACAAATCAGTATTCAGCAATCGTGGACCAAAATTAATTAGATGCAAAAGTAGAGTAACTCTAATAGAAAGTATTTCTGAACAAATTGACTTAATAAGGAAATACCATGAAGGAAAAACCATACACAGAGGTATTCAGGAAACATATAAACATCTACACAGAAATTATCACTGGCCAAACATGTTAACCTCAATACAAAAATTTATAAATAAATGCGATAACTGTCTTAAAAGTAAATACGAACGTAATCCTCTAAAACTACCACTATCACTAACAGATACACCACACAGACCGATGGAACATATGTTCATGGACCTATACAGCAGTGGAGGCACAACGTTCCTCACCGTAATAGACAACTTTACAAAATACGCACAGGCAATACCACTCACAGCTTCAACTAGTATCCACATAGCGGAAGCTCTACTCGGACTATTTTCAGTAATGGGGGTACCCAAGAAAATCACAACGGACTCTGATTCAAAGTTTGACAATGAAGTTATCACAGAAATATGCGCTATGCATAACATACACATACACTTTACGACACCCTATAACCCTAACTCAAATTCACCAATAGAAAGATTACACTCTACACTAGCTGAAATAATAAGAATACAGAGAATAACAGATAAAGATGAACCAACAAACCTTATGAAATACGCCATGATAGTATACAATAACACTATTCATTCATCAACAGGCTTCACACCCTTCGAACTACTGTACGGACACACTGACAGTAGAAACCCATTAGAATTACATTGCCCTAAAGAATTTTATCAGGAATACGTTATTAAACACAAACAAATCATGGAAAATACACAGAAATTAATTAATGGCAAATTGGCAAGCGAAAAACAGCAAATAATAGAAAAAGCTAATAAAGACAAAGAAACAGCACAATTTAAAGTAGGCGACGTAGTATACAAGCAAGTAGCAAAAACGGCAAGAAGCAACAAACTAGATCCAAAATACCTAGGTCCATATACAATAGTACGTATACACCCTGAACAAATAGCGGAAATCGTAGGAAAACATGTGAACGCCAAAACAATAAGAGTTCACTTCCGCTTATTAAGGCGCCCTGAACATGTTTCAGGAACGCCATCGCCTGCATCACAGTGCTCCGGCTCGCCGCAGCAGCAGCTATCATACAGCCAATAGACAGTCATAATGGGATATTGGTACTAACAGAAGCCAAGGCCCAATATCAACTGGATACATACCACTTAGCAGTAGTCTACAACACTACAAAGCTAAGAGAAATCTATCTAGATATTTGCAGTAACTACTACACAATAAAATTAAAACAGAACACATCAACAGATAACGACGCGATAACCAAAAGAATAGATTATCGCATCGACACAATAGAAAGTAAGTTAATTTACTTAGGCTTAGAAACAGTAGGCTATAGATTAGGTCATAGATATAAACGTGGCCTTATAAACGGCTTAGGCGCTATAATAAAATCCATCACAGGAAACCTAGACCAAGATGATGCAATTAAATTCGATAACGAAATCAAATCAATACAGACATCACTTAACAACAATAAATCAAATCAAAGAAAAACAATAGGTATAATGCAGGAATTCATGAAAGGTTATGAAAATAACTTGAAAACTATAAAAAATAATCAAATAAAAATATACAGAGCAATAGACAGATACTCAACTCAAGAAAACAATATGGTGTTAATAAACATCTTCAACGACATAGAAAGCTCACTCCAACAATTATATGATAGATTAGATACTTTAGAAAATGCACTAACATTTGCACAACTTGAAAAGATGCACCCGAGCGTTGTCGACTCCTCCTATCTAATAGAAGAATTGAATAATATCCAAAACGAAATCAGTGGAAACTTACCGTTTGACCCAAACCTAAAGAACATACAACTATGGGAAAAAAGCATTATAGTAAAAGCATATAGCACTAACGAAAGTATTAACTTCATACTGGAGATACCACTAGTTGCAGAACAACCATATAACCTCCTAACGAGAATAACACAATCCTAGTTCCCAAAAATCCATTCCTAGTCTTGGGTAATAATGAGTTCGCCTATCCTCACGAGCCATGCACCAAGATCATAGAAGACGAGGTCATCTGCAAACACCTAGAGTGGAACACATTACTACACTCCAACGACTGTATAGCTCAATTGATTCAACACCAAGAACCACACAACTGCACCTATGCAACAGCAACCTTTGAAAACAACATCATCCAACAAATTAAGGATAATAGCTGGATAATAATAATGAAACAAGAAGAAGTTATAAAAACCACTTGTGGCAACGATGTTCAATACCAACGAAACAAAGGCGTTTTCCTGGTAACTACAGACAACAATTGCAAGGTCCTAGTAATGGATAGAACTCTAGCAACGCATCAAAAATACATCAACATAAGAGAAACTATTCCGCTGCCTCGAGCACATCAAACACCGAAGGTATTACCAATCAAAATCAAACTAGAAGATATAGAACTAGATAACCTAAAGAAAGCAATACAGCAGTCAGAAGAAATCAAGTCTACAATAGAACAACCAGCAGCCATCCCTAGTACACCTAGCTGGCCATCAATCACCTTGTACATCATGGTACTATTAACAGGCATACTGGTAGCAATCTACAAGCTATGGTGGATACCCAGGTCGGCGCTCACTTCAGTCCAGCAAGAACCAGAAGCCGAAAGTATCCAGCTCCAGTCGCAGCCTTCAGCGCGCCTTCATCTTAAGGGGGGAGGAGTTATATAGCTATAATAGGGACATTAGACAATGCCCTTCATTGTAATTGGATAATAAGTATCCATTCAGAATAGCTTCCTGGAGTCCACAGCGATAAGAAGGACATTACATTATAATTAGATCATAAGTATTCATTTAGAGTAGCTTCCTGGTATCTGCGATAACAGTAAGCAATTGATCATTGTTCATGTATCTTATATATATTGTATCTTAACCTGAATAAAGTTAGTCTTAACCTGTACTTCAGAGTGAGCACTCGTGCTCCTCTTGCTTTTTAAAAAGCCTTTCGCCCTCGCTCACAACCTAACTGGCGCTCAACCATTAATGTCAGTCACAGCATCGTTAATAGTTTCACCCCTTTTGTAATGACGAAAATATAGATTACTAGCTTTTGCCAGCCGCTTCGCCCGCGTGGAGGTCGGAAATTATCCCGCGGGAACATACTACCGGGATAAAAAGTTACCTATGTCCTTTCTGTGTACCAAATTTCATTTAAATCGGTTCAGTAGTTTTAGCAGGAAAGCGAGACAGACAGAGTTACTTTTGCATTTATAATATTAGTGTGGAAGTGTGGATTTATGTAATTTGCGCCTTTGATTTACGTAATGAAAACATTATATTAAGATTTTAAAAAATATATATTTCAAGGACTACTGAACAAACTTAAATACGGACATTAGTCGTCCGTCTTTAAGTTTGTTGAAATGGTTACTTTAATAATACGAAAAAACATATACTACAGGTAGATACACCAGGATTTTAATTAAAACTTTCTTTCTTTCTTTCTATTACTGTTGAAGAGATTACTCATGAAAAGCTTTGATTTTGAACATTTAAAATATTCATTTTAAAATGTTCAATCAAACCATAGTTCTCTTGTAGGTTTGTGTGAAATAAAATATTTTGATTTTTGATTGAAGATTAATTTCTTGTAAAAGACGATTAAACGTCATTACCGCGTAATTTATCGGAAAACTTATTACGAAAACTCCGTAAGTTTCCACTAATACTTAATTTATTTGGAAATTCCCTTTCAGCAACATGCAAAACAAAGAGTTTGACTTTTCTCACAAACAATGATCAAAATTTATAAATATAAATTAATTTCGTGCACGGCTTCTTAATGAAAACATTACACCATATTATTTTTTTATTGATGATTATGTTAAATTATTATCTGGTCGGTGAACTAGGCATTAAATTTCCTACTGTCCTCCCTATTTTTGGGAAGACAAAAACATTCAAGTACAAATATCTTTAACTTATAAATATCGAGGAATTAATTCATAGCTCCGCAAAAACAAATTGACCGCAGCGCTTTCTAACCATAGTTACGACGACTAACTATTAAAATATTCAAATGAACAGTTAAATAATTCACACATTATTAAATTTTCTTCTAGTGTTCGCCAGTAAGTCGTTGTTTGTTCTATAAATGACGCGGAGAGAGCGTAATGTGTAGAAACGGCCTGTTTCATTAAGACAATGGGTTTAAATTGCAGCGGTTAGATAGACGGACGGAAAACGTCCGTGAAGTAAGTTAGAGGCGAGAGCGGCGATTATGCTTTTTTTTAGACCCAATTTCATTAAACTCTAGTGGATATGAATGGCTAAATATTTGAAGGCACTCTCTCTATCTGATAATGATGGGGTCTTCCTTTTCCGCATTTAGAGTCTCATTCAATCCGTTGTGCTTAGTGGTTTTGGCCAGCCTAACTCCAACCAAAAGCACTTGGGTACTTCATAGGTTTGGCGGAGCGACCTCATTGTTACTAGCATCGCGTTCCAGGCTGACGTGGGCAGCTGATTTCTCTCTATCTATGAAAACCATTCCTTTGAAATGCTTAACACAAAATTGAATGTTAGTTTGGTGAAAGAAACCTTAGTAATATTACCCTCTCCCCAAATTCAAAACTATTCTGCAGTAAATGAATCATCCACAAGATCATTTCCACCAAAGACATCTTCTGTTGGAAATTTGCCTCTCTCAAGAATCTCCATAACAACCGGTCCTGCGCTGTTTGAGTCCAGTGGAATCTTGTATTTTACTAATATTATATTAAAATATTTAAAATGATTACGGTCCATAGCAAAGATTTATTATTTTCACAGCAATAGCCTCTACGAGCGCCCGTGTCAAGCCTTGTTCAATACGTGCGCTGTTAGTTCTAGCATGAACTGCTTCATGATAAAAATGTTGTTCCATTTTTTCAAATTAAAAGTAATATCACGTAGAATACCTATATAGTATTTTTATTAGAAGGGAAGAAATACATTTAATTTGAAACACTTAATACGAATGGAAAATTTAAATCTAATTTAAAAAAAAATAAACAAGTGTGCCAACCTGTGCGAGGTCGTAAAGGCATATAATTCTGCGGTATTTAAAATACTACAGCACTAGCCTTCAACACATCTTTTTTACAAGCAAATACCTCAAAAACATCATTCTAAGTTATTTACAAATTTTGCTACAGCTTATAAACTAAACCAAACACCGTAGACAGACGAGCAAAACACAGGCATAGTTAATTCCTGGCCAAGGAAATAACGTGCATTAGTCAACTGCAGGCAGGACTAACTGTAATGAACCTCCTTCATATCTGTTTCTTAGCAATTATTTAGATAACATTCGCTTACTCCTTCGTGCGTTTAAACCTTAAAATAAATGGTTTGAGAAAATTAGAGCCAATCATTGTTGCAACACGACATGGAAAGAAGTATGCTTAACATTAAAGGAAATGACAAATTAAGACTGTAAACAATTAATTTATTATTTCGTCTGCACTGCTCTCAAAACATTGTAGGAAAACATAGTGAAGAGACACATGTGCTAGACCCAAAAAATCGAGGACATGTGATATCTACCCACGTGCACTGGGCCCGCGTGGTGGATTAAAGCCTAATTTCTGTCATCGTGAGCCTGAGTCCCAGCAGAACATTATATGCTTATTATATAAGCCGTAAACATATCAGAGCGGAAAAAAAATAGCGGAAAAGCTGAAATAGAAAAAATGAGCGGGCTACGAGTACCTAATCATTGACGGAAAGGAGAAATGGGCTAAATTAGTAGCCGAATGATACCCAAGAGAAGGCAAAAAGAATAGACGCTCGATACGTAGGTGGGACGACGATCTTTAGGCGACGGGGGAGAAATGTGTTGGAGAAAAAAATCTATAGCCGGGAACTACGGAAGAATATGGAGGAGCGAGATGGGCCTATCCTAAAACAAAACAATCTTCAAAAACCGATGTCTGAAGAATTTAGTAACACAATATTACTAATTCCCTTTAGTGATTGATTACATAACAATTTAAACTAAACGGGGTTTATTACACTTTTATCAGATACTTTTGAAGACTTTAGTTATTAGCTGTGCCCGCGTTTTCGTCCGCGTGGGTGTCAACAATTATGCCACGGGAACGTGGTACCTGGAGAAAAGTAGCCTATATTACTATCATAATATATCTGTCAATGAAAGTATTTTCAAAATTGGTCTGAGATTTTCCAGGACAAACAGACCGAAAACAATATAAGTTTTTTTGGTATAAGAACGACATATAATACTTTCGTATGCGTTTAGTAAAATCCTGTTGACATTGACACTTCAATATTATTTTTTTATACGTATATCATGTATGTATAAATGATTTTACCAATCGCGTAATAGCACGACTGACCGCTTTAGTCAAAACGCAGCATCATTTTTTTCAAATATACCTATGATTCGTGTACAGTTTTATTTCGACCGAAATAATCACATTTTAAGGTAACTTACCAATAAAAAACGCTGGAAAGGTCTAAAACATTTGCGATGAGAGAAATCGCCGTCGATTTTCTCTACAGCTTTATTTAGGTAGGTTACGTACAATCATCAACTTCAGTATTTTACGACCAAGGAAGATTCAACTGGCTTCAACTGGGTAATGCCGTTATCCAAACGGCTGGCTTGAATAATCAATAGATGCTTACATAGTCTAGATATTCTCTTAGATCAGGTAAAGCTGTCCAGTAGGATAATTCTGTTCTCGTTTTACTTTTCGTATTTTCTGGTTAGAATGAGGGTGCAGATTTAAGATTCCTTGGATCTATGTCAAAAATTAGGTATATCATTTATTTTTATCTGGGAAATAATAATATTAATTAGCCTGTAATGTCCAACCAATATGGACCAGTTCTTCCTATAGGCGTCAAGTTCATCCCGCCAGCTATGTCTGAGTCTTCCGCTATAACGTTGGACGTTTTCAGAAACCAAAGTTAGGGTGGTCTTAGCCTTCAGCATCAGACATGCGGCAAAAGTGTCTGGAATCAAAAAGCTAAAAAGTAAGTAATTATTGAATACGAGGCTTTTGGCTATTTTGTCCGTGTATTTAATATCTCATATTTTGTTTGTTCAGAATAAACAGTTATTCTTTCTTTTTCTTTCTAGTTAGCTCAGAAGTAACTATGACACTACGAAAGTGGAGTGGTTGCCGGCATCTCTCCATAAGAATCAACAAATTGGAGCCGTGCACCTAGCTTCTGACGTTTAATAAGTGCCCATGTAGGTATAAGTGAAATAAAAATATTTTGATTTGATTTAAAAATAACCCTTACTGCTGCGACATAAAAGTGCTGCCAGTGTCTATTCATTAACACTGATACATGGTTAGTGTACTCTAATCCTGGCTACAATTTCCGTTCATACGTACGTAAGTACCATTTCGTACCATTTAAGACTTCATCATCATCAGCCTACAGCACTATTCTGCTTGACATAGACCTATTGAACGCCATCCAGTTTGATTCTTGCCAACTCTCATCCGGCTGCTACCAGCCGGCGAGGATCGTCGCTTCACCTAGCCTGAGGGCGTTCTAGCTTAAGGTTACCGATTCGCGATCTCCACTCAAGAACACGTCTACCCAAACAGTCATCGGTTCGACGGCTACTATGGCCGGCCTGATGCCAATTCAGTTTGCTTATTTTTTAAAGTATATCGACAACTTCGGATCTCTGCCAGATCACCTCATACCCCACTTAAAATCTTACTTTTGAATAAAAGTCCCAAAGAGAGGCGACTCTCGTAAAACAATTTCTATGAAAACTACATCGAAATTGTTCTACAAACGTCTTGTCGTCCCGTCGTGTCGCGCCTGTCTCAAGAAGCCTTTATTCAAAAATGAAGACATACAATGAAACATATTTACACAGTTGACAACTTATACCTACCTAATTAATAAACAACAATAATATGTAGTACCCTAATTCAACAAATACTAAAATATGGCACCGAAAAATTCATACGCGTCCGCGACTGTTTATTTACCCGAGAGACTGATAGCATTGCCACGTTGTCCGGCAATTGTTAATTTCATATTAACAAAAGGACGCACATTTCACAAAAAAGTCTTAGTCCCAAAAAAGCAACGACTATAAACTTTTTCAGTAAAACACCGAGCCTTTGATCCGAATAATTTTATTTAGGTATTTTTATTTCCACGTAAGCCGGTATTTTTACGAGAAAAATACATTTTGTTACGTTGCGTTGCGCACTGTACAAATAATGGAGTTTGGTTTCGCTGTTGGCGATCTAAATATTGAATAGAAAATATTTTTTCAAATCATTGCGAGTGATGTGGTTAAGGTTTTTGGGGAAGCGTGTTTGTCGGTTAATATCTAATAAATTATGTGTTTTTATCTAGTTTTTATGTGTTTTTATCTATTTGTACCGTTTGGTGCCGGACGTAAAGAATAGCATCACCCCATTTCTTCCCGTGGGTGTCGTAAGAGGCGACTACGGGACTTACTCGAGAATGGGCAGCAGCGTTCTCTATGCATTTTACCACCATACTGCGATCGCCAATCCGCCTGCCAAGCGTGGCGATTATGGCAAAGCCTCCCAAATTGGGGGAGGTCATGTCCAGCAGTGGACGTATTCCGGCTGAAACGATGATGATGATCTAGTTTTAACTATTTACAATGCTTTGTTCATAAACAAACCTTTATACCCGTTGGAGTACTTATATTTTTTAACCGACTGTTGAGATAAAAGCTTATTCATGTTGTTATATTTTACACACAAATGAACTTTTGACACATAAATGACAGTGACACTACATAAAGTGTTGCAACATTAAAAATTAGATTCAATAAAATGCTGCGAAAGCCTAAGATTCCGAGGCTTGGTAGGATACAGAGACAATTCAAGTGAGACTAGTATCGTCGTTTTTGCGTACCTATTGTCCGTGAAAATGACACAAATTTGGACACAGCTAAGGGCAAATTTTACCAAAAAAATGAACTGAATGTGATCAGCATATCGAAACCGCGATCAGTCGCTGTCACTGTCATTTTGTTATGAAATATTGACACTGAAAGGTCGCGTTTAGTTTCATTGGTTAGATTGCTCGTAAGCCCTTTGTCTTATTACATGCAGAGTGTAATACTCTGCCAAAGGTCGGTAGCCTGTTGCTGACGATCATTTCTCTCAATCGCTTTTTACGACTGGAGTAGATAAAAACTTTATATACTGACCTTTCTTTTATGATCACGTCACGTTGGATATTAAGGGCCTATGGAGGGCATCAGTTATGAGTGAATGTTTGAGAAATGGATTAGATGGAAGAGTTTCTATTTACTAAAAAAAAACTTAACATTCTGAGCTTGGCGAAAAAGAAATAAAGTAAATACCACTTTTGCCTCATAGCGTTCAAAATTGAAGAATGATACTAGGAACGAGAGTAGTCTCAATTTTGTGTATCGATGTCCTTACCGCAACGAAACGTATTCCTGGTTGAAATGCAATACACGATTATTAGCATTTCAATCAGAAATACGTTTCGAATATAAGTATGAAACATTCATATAATTGCATTTTTTTTTTTTTTTTGGATGCGAAATCATCAAAAGACTTCTCCTGCTCTGGGTGGAGAGGGAAAGTGTGTCAGACTTTTACTGACTAAAACTCACCCGTGTTCCTACAGTTACCCATATGCCAGGATATAATTGCATCATCTTATTAGTTGCTTCTTCTTTGTTTTCTTATTACTGTTCCACTACTGGGCAAATACCTCTTCTCATACAGTGAAGGCACTCTAAGAAATATTATTCAGAGTTTCATATTATAATAACTACGCTCGACAAAATATGTTTGTACTATTTTTAACGGTAAGACCTGTTATACCATGTTTTGAGCAAATAGAAATATATCATATATATCATATCTTTAAAAAGTTGGTGCGTTTCCCCTTTAAGGCAACACTTCCTTTGGTATCAATACGTTATTGAAGACTTCGCCAGCTGTAAGTTCCAAAATTCTTCCGCAGAAACGTACCACCGGGATAAATAGTATCTTGTTTGTTAATCCAGGTTAATAACTATATGTGCGCCAAACTTCATTTAAATCCGTTGAGCCGTTGGGTGATTTTCAAACACTCAGGCACCTAAACATACAAAGTTTCACATTTATGATTAAGCTGATTATTTATCTAATTAAATCCACTGATCGCTCTCACTGCGCCCGAACATTTGAAGTCGAACAAAAGCGCGAACAAAGTCCTCTCAGTACACTCACGGGTGGCATTTAAACTGGGATGCTTAAACTTTTTCGCGTTCATTAAATCATTGTTATCTTGCATCTCTTTTTTTCGTTCCTCCTCTGGGTGCAGTTGTATTCTGAAAGTATTTATTCATTTAAACCTTTTTTTAAAGTCTTGGTTTTCTGGAGCTGTGCTTGAATTCGGATTAATTTCTTATTCTATTAAGGGAGACCAGCCAGCATCGCCCGCGAAATTCTAATTTAGTTATCCGAGTGTTACGAAGAAAGAAGTAAAATATTATGACTTAGTAAAAACTTTTAAACAAAAAATTTACCCGCCGAAATAACCGAAAATTAGAAACACAAGATCATACAAGAATAAACCTTTCAGTCATTTTGAGTCGGCACTCTTATAAGTGATCTTTGTTCATTGATTGTTTGGCGTTTTTAAAAAGTTTTTATTTTATAATTTTTTGTGGCTATAATCTACTAACTAATTACTACATGCTTGCAAAATCGGACTATTCTGTAAGAAGTTATGCATTTACAATCAATGAGTGAACAATCAATCACCCCCTGTTTTCCTTACCCTTTGGCTTGGAATTTTCTTTCCAAATTTACATGAGACCACCTTCGGGATATACCTTTTCCAATAAAAAAGAATAATCAAAATCGGTCCACTCTGTAAAAGTTTATGCGTGGTCATACATAAAAAAAAAAAAATAATATAAGCGTCGAATTGAGAACCTCCTCCGTTTTTTTTCGTCGGTTAAAAAGTTATACATTGCATCAGCTCTTTTGTTCGGTAGGTCTTAGAGTGGAGCTAGGCTGGTATTGTTAGCCAGAACCCCTACGCACAACGGACCAAATGAAAGCCTTATATCTTAATCATGCACTTAAATGATAACCCAAGGATAGAAGAGAAGCAATCATCAACAACTAGCTTCTGCCCGCGACTTCGTCCGCGTCAAATTTCTTGTTTCCCCCGACCCTTCCCGTCGCGTCGAATCGCCTACCCGTGCGATTTTCCCCGTTTTTGCAACATTTTTCATTGCTGCTCCGCTATTTTTGGTTGTAGCGTAATGTTATACAACATTAATTTTTGTTTATGCGAAACCCGAAACACGGGTCTAGTATTTTTATGTAAAGAAACTATGAAAAAAAATTCAAAACTGTATCATTAATAATCACAAAGTTATAAGCTTGATAAGTTACCTGCTTGTCCACGCAAAAACTTATGCAGATCACCACAAACACGTAGTGTACGTACCATCTCCGTGTAATGGACGTTTGAGTACGAGAAAGACATGATAATTTTAAAATATACGTATTGTCGTTCCGTGTCCTACTTGGAAGCGTAATTAAATATTTTTGGTACAAAATATAACATGGTGTAAAAATGATTGGAATCGATTCAGTTACTGATACTGAACAAACTATATTCAGGTTTCGCATATACTAAAAATAATCTTGTATAGCTTATAACCTTTCTCGATAAATGGGCTATCCACCACAAAAATATTTTTTTAATTCAGACCAGTAATTCCTGAGATTAGCGCGTTCAATCAAACAAACAAACTCTTTAGCTTTATAATATTAAAGTATAGATATTCAATCTAAAATAAATGGCACCAAGACAATTTCTAAGAATTACCCATTTTATTCCCTTGGGCAATCTATTGATAAGTAAATATCCCATAATATGACAAAACGCCCCGCACTACAGAAAGGACAGCCATCCATCACAGTCACGTGACGTCCTTTAAAAATGACACGTTATTGTTGGAGGTGCCCTGAGGCACCAACGTCATAGTGACGGGAAATCTTATCTATAAGAAGACATTGAGATGTATAAATGTCACAGGTTGCGTATAATGTTCTTTAATCCCATGGTACCTATCGTTGTTAAAGCAGTGGCAGGAAACGATAAATTTGCGAGTTTCCAGGCTGGTTTATACTTTTCATGGTCAATTTTACCTTTAGATCATCATAATTAATTCAGCCAAAGGATGTCCACTGTTGGACATGGGCTTGCCCCTAGAAGGGTGGGTTTACCTTGGCAGGCGGGTTGGCGATCACAATATGGTGGTAAAATGCATAGAGAACGTTGCTGCCCATTCTCCAGTAAGTCCGTTAGTCACCTTCAGATACTTCCATCTAATGTGATGAATTTGATTAAGATTTTTGGTGTTGGTACAGTCGGTACATCCTCGCTCCGCACGGTGTCATTACGAGGGCAGTATAATGTCCTCCCTGTCATGCACGTTGCATAACCACGACAGTAATGACAATAGACAAATATGATCATTCGACATTTGAGTGAGGCAAACGACGGTGCTGTAAACTTGGCCATATACTGGTCGGAAATTGTTTCAGTATCAATTGACAGGAAAAGAAAAATAAGTCAGTCTTTTTAGAAATCGAACTGTCTAAGTTCAAATTAAGAACGAATGACATTTCAGGAAGTCGAGACATTTGAGGACTGTTCTAACTTCGAGCGTCGTATTGAGGATTCTTTAAGGGCATCATTTTTTAGATCCATATTTGTTACGATCATGAATCATATTTTAATGTGCATGCAACCCAACAATGACCTGTAAGTTGCAGAAAACGTAAGAATATTATAGTTATGGGGGCAACTTTGGCGTATCCCTCTTTAAGTTTTCTCCATAGGATGCAAGATTCTTGCTTGTGGCGTACAATGAATAAATTGAAGCAACGAATTATTTAACTAAACATTCTTCAAATTTTATTGTTGCTTCAACTTACACAATACTTTATTGCATTCCACAATGTATATGCTTAGGTGGTAAACATTTGATTTAGACACAATCTTGGATGGTACCTATAGCATAGTCAGACCATTTTTTTTTTTTTTTTTCAGGATGGGAAATCATCAAATGACTTCTCCCGCTCTAGGTGGAGCGGGAGGGCGTGTCAGACTTTTACTGACTAAAACCCACCCGTGTTCCATCAGTTGCCCATGTGCCAGGGTCACGGTATCTCTTTCGAACAATCACGCGACCCCGGCAGGATAGTCAGCAGTAGTAGTGATTCGCGGATTCTGGCGCAAGCGCCAGAGCCCGCGCTTGCACCAGAGCCCGCGAATCTGTAGCACCCATCGTAAAAAAAAAAAAAAAAAAAAAAAAAAAAAAAAAAAAAAAAAAAAAAAAAGGTTTTGGTGTGCTCTGATCTCAAATCTGTGGTCCATTTTAGCGTAGGATGCGTGGTTCTGGAGTTATGCAAATCAATTAACTGTTATCTCATTGATTTCCGGTGGTCCTGCACCCTCATTAGCATTCCATTGTTCGCCTAATCCTTTTATCTATTATACTTCGAACACCTCATTACGTTGCGCCAGAACCCACGAATCTGTTGCCCTACGGTTGATTTGGCGTTCTTATCTATTACTCATTGTATGTCTGCTTTTCTATGTCATCAATAAAACACATTCATTTTTATTTCAATATTTTATTACTTTTTTCTACAAAATATGAGCGGAAGATCTCATCCACAAAAATATCATTGTGCAGTGTGTTCCCTGTAAATATGTTCGTAAAACTATGCATTGAACATCCCTGAAACTTAAATAGCAAATACATTAAGCAATATTCACCACAAACTGAAGTCCAATCATTCTGAATCCTATCAACATTCCAGTCCCATCTCTTACAATTCCTTTTCAAAAACTGGAGATGATATCGCTCAGGTGTTCGTCCATATGAATCAAAATATTGACCGATACCATTCGTATCGATATGTACAGCTACCCAGTGTGAACCTGGTTTATCATCCGCATCCAAATTGCATATTATATACGTTGGTACATGTGTATACATAGGTAGTCTATTAGCAGCATAAACATTATTTTCTAGACTGGGATGAATCTTTTTCATATGTTTTTGTAATTCTAGTGTATCCATGATATTACTGTTATTAGCAGATTATTACAGTACCAATCTATTCAATGGTTGTCATAGGAATGTTCAATTATAGTGATTTGTAAATATTAAATCGCATTCTTTGTGGGAGTCACAAAGCTTAGGATTATCATTTTGCTGCAGCTAATTTAAAGTTTGTTATATGGGTCTGATTATATTAAATAAAACACTTTGAGTACATAGACATTTTTAATTAACTGATCAACACAATAATTATTAAATAAATAAATTAAATACAGACATATTATTATCAAAATACCATTTTCTAATACACACAGCATTATTCAATGCACAATTCAATTTATGGTTCACACAATTAAAATCAGTTTTATTTTTACAGAACTTTTTTTTTAATGTCGCAAAATTAGGACATCCCTTCTCACCTATGTCAATCACTTCACAGTTTGCACATAACTCTTTAATCCACGTAATCTTTTCCAAACCCTTTGTCATAATTTTTTTATTTTCTAAATATGGTAAAATAACACGTTTAAACTCTTTGTAGTCTATGTAGCCTTCACTCCAGTAAATTCCTCGATTTCTTTCTAACCATCTCACCTGCTTTTTTTCTTCTAGTGTTAGGTAATGGAATGAATATGGTGGTTTCACCAAGAACGTCTGTGTATGATCATGACTCGCAATGGCCAATTCTTTGATAATAAAATGATTTAAAGAATCTTTAAATCCTTGATAGTATATTGCATACAATTTGTTTTATTTAATTTTATAATGTTATCTTTAGTTACACACACACAAAATGCATTAAACATAACACATATATCTAAAACACAACACACATTATAATCCTAACTACTATAGTCTACAGTAACATTTCTATTTTTATCTATTTCAATAATATTATCAAACTCAGCATAAACAATACAGTTAATTGTTTGTATTAGTGAGGATTCAAATCGTACTTCTAATCTTACACTACCATGCTTTATGAGATTCCAATGGGCTGATGAGTTAGCTGATAAATCAGGAGTTAAATCAAATGCTAAAAGACAGTAACCTTTGGCATACTGTTCACGAGAGATTGCATTTCCTTCATTAAGAAAGTGAATACCAGTCCCCGAGAATAGAGTATGATATGCTGATGTAAATATATTATTATTAAAAGATGGTTGCAAAGCTTTGGAAGGTATTTGTTGACCATCAATATATAAGCTGAAAGAGTTAATACCATAGTTTTCAAAGTTAAATGGATTTTTAGTAAGTGAACCATTAAATGCAGAATTATTCACAAAACCAATAATACATCTTTTGGGTACCTGTCCTAAGAATATATTATCAAGAGTTTTTCCTTGAACACCCGATGCAATTGTTAAAACTTTAACTTCAGCACGAGTAATAGGATATTTAGCAGTGGTAGAAGCTAAAACTTTCTGATGTGCGAGTAATACACTTGGATTAATTCGTGCTCTTCGAACAATAAGAGTTGCGTCCGTAATGCAAACTTTAAACTTTACATCATTTGACCCAGCAATTAAATTAAAACTCTCTCTTGACCGAACTAATTTTACACTCATTTCAACGCCATTAATTAAAAATTTATCTTGATTGAAAATGTCACCATGAAGATGACCAATCATTTCTATTTCCCTGCTTTCATTAACTAATTCCTGTCTTTTAACAAATCCTATGTTTTTACCATCTGTGGAATCCATTTTTCCTGCTGTATCATCATACCAAAGACTACAAGTAAGATGAGATTGTTTAGCAGCAGGAGCATAGTTTAAAAGGGTTTCCATGTATGCTCGATAGGCATAGGTATTATTAGGTGGTGATACAAGTTTTTGGTTTAAATAAACATCGAGTTGACTAAAAAGTGAATGCAACCAATTATTTACAGGTGCTACTGCTGTAGCTGATATCAAGTTTGTTGAATCTTGATTTAATACTTTTGCCTTTATGTGGAGTAATGTATGAGACAAATCTATGTAGTCATCGCCTGTTCCAGGAACTTGAAACTCGATAGGTCCATCATCAGCAAGAGATGAAATTGGTTTATAGTGAATCCACAATCCATTTTCAATGCTTGTTTGTGTAGACGGTAATGCAAACAAATCTAATTCTGACTTAACGCACTCACAAGAATGATTATGAAGGAAAGACATACTTAATTTGAAAATATATCTTTGATGTTTTTTGGTTTTAGACCAAGTTTTTTCGTAGCTTTCACTTTAGCTGTTAGTGGTGGAATGAACGAGGCCAATCGTTTTCTTTTACTTATATACCCAGATCCTGTCATGTTAAATCGATCAATTTTGTCATCAGCCTTTCGTTTTAAGTTTGTACTAACTTGCTTTAGACGATCTTTTATTGAGGCTTCCATAGGACGGGCTTGAACCATATCCGATAAAAGTCCTACTCCAGCGTTTAATGCCTCCTTACCAACCACTCGAGCACCACTTGAAAGTAAAGGTAAAACTGATCTAAATAACCCTCCTAAGAAGCTCCCAATACCATGACCGCGTTGGTATGGTGAACCCTTATAAATTACTCCAACTCCTGATCCAGCTTGATGTGAATAATAATTTTCATATGGACATTTATGATGATCATGAGGAGAATACATTATTATAATTTGCGGAAATGTAGTTTAACACACACGGTTCCAAACTGGAATGGTATTTTTTGTCCTGTGCTCGATCTTATATCTATTTCCAGCGTATCGAACTCTCTTCGCATAACAGGTAAGTAGTGAGGTGGAGAGAAAATGTACATTTTATTCGCACCATAAATGTATTTTGAAGGATCTAATGAAATGACTCTTAATAGTGGAGTCATAACATCACCCACAATCTGAGGATCGATAATGTCGCAATATAGAAATAGTTGAGATGGTAACCCTAAGTGTAAATTAGCAGGACACTTCCCAAAATTTCTGTCTAGGAGATTTGTATTTGGTTCATAACCTAGTTGTAAACTTAATTTGGGTGATAATGTTACGGATGTTATATTTTTATCCAAAACAGAAACAGACACAAATTTTGTTATTTCATCATAACGAAATTTCAAGCTCTCTCTGATACCATTTAACGCTCTTAAAATATGTTCAACGTTATCGTAGTTGGTAGCGGGAATATGTTTTTTGTAGTACACTGTTGATGGTTTATCTTCATTAGGCATTAACATGGTTTTTGTGATGTATACAACATTTTCATGATCTTGAACAGTAAACATGGTGCATGGATATTGAAACTCGACAACTCCAACCGCCCATTCACCTTCTAATTTCATAGCTTTTGGTAATTTTGTTGAAAAATTTGTGGTCTTGTTATCAGGAAAGTATTCCATTGAACTATTGCTGAGCAAAGTTAAATAAAAACTTTCTTTATTCATATTTCTTTTAAACTAGAAGCTAAAATCCAACTGTTAAATTTATCTGGATAACCTTTCCACTTCACTAATACTTCTTTTCTGTTACCCGAATAACGAGTGCCAATTATTTTATCTATTTTATATTGTGAGGTGGGGTTGTAAGTGACCTTCTGTAATTCTCTTTCATAAAAAGTACCAACTATTGGTTCATTTTGTAAATCTGTTATTGTATAAACAACCCATGGAGATCTATCAATTATTGAAGATATAATAAATATTTCATCACTCCAATTTGATTCATATCCTTTTTGGAAAACATGTTTATATTTAGTTATTCGAACATAATCACCCACGTTGAAATTTGGTTTTGGATTTTCTAGAGAAAGTTTGTTTGACCCTCTATCATAAAGATTAGTCCAAACTGTCATAATATTGTTGGAACTTACATCACATGGGCACATCTTAATACTCGAGTGAATGCTGTGATTATAAGAGTATATTAAATCTTGTAAAACATCTATATATCTATAAGTATTATTATGAGTGAAATAACGCCACATTTTCATTTTTAGAGTTCTTTGAAATCGTTCAACAATACTAGCCTTAATATCAGGATTGTTAGTGGTATAGTAATTTATCTTTTTGGATTTAAAGTATTTTTGTACATCTTTTGAAACAAATTCTGTACCTTTATCAGATTGTATGTGAGTAGGTGTTGTATTACTTTCAGTAAATATACTTTCAAAACATTCTTTAGTTGTTTCTGAGTTTTTCTTTTTCATTGGTCTTGCAAAAGCATATTTACTAAATACATCAATAACACAAAGTATGTAGTTGAAACCATCATTATATTGAGAATAAGTTCGCATATCACTTAAATCAGCTTGCCACAGCTCATTAATATTTGATAGAGTGTACTTATTACGCGGGAATTTTTTCCGAATGGGTTTATGTAATGTATATGTTTCTTGTGATTGTAACCATTCCTTTGCTTGCTTTTTATCCATTTTACCCTTCATAGCTTTTGATAATTTATCAATACTACCAAAACCAGCGGGGTTAGATGGATCATAATAAATCCTGTTAATTTCTTCTAGTACGGGGTCCATTTTTCCCAATCGATCTTTTTATGTATTTTAGTTATAGATCTTTTATCTCCACTGCTCGGTGTAGAAAACTCTTGAACTTCAATCTCAGAGGTTTTGTTCAGATCTTTTACTTGAAGTTGGTTAATAAACTCACATCTCTTTGGATTTCCAATATAAGTAAGTGGTACTTTAATATCTTTTAATGCTTTAGCAAATCTATCCCACCCTATCGGATCACTTTTTTTTAAGGGTCTAAGTGAATCATTTATTAAATCAACAATATTACTTCCTGGAATTTTTTCATTATCAATTATGACTGTGCCTTCATTATCCCAACGTATTTTACTTTTACTTGTTCCAATTAAGTTTAATAATGACTCACCTTTTTTATTATAAGTTTTTGGTATTAAACTGAGTATTTGTGTTGATGAATACAGTGGATTTGCCTCACTTTCTATACTTTTAATAGATCCTTTCTCCTCCAACAAAGATTCAGCATCAACTGAACTTTTTAGATCTCTATCTTTATTTTTAAAACCAATTTTAGACCCATTTGAATCTTCATTAGATGTATCAGAATAAATTGGTAATCTGAGTGGTTGACGATCCTCTTCGGTAAAGTGAAGGTATCTTTGTAGTGTTTGTAAATATAACATCCACTTCTTTCGGTCTTCCGTCTTACTATTCATAATATTTTGCATTTCAATATCTAATCGAGACAAATTACTAGTAACCTTATTTTCTTGTTTTAATTTTTCAATCAATCCCGGTTCAATAAGTATCATTTTCTTAGCATTTTCCATGTTAACTGGCTAGTCCACTTACTAATCCACTCAATATTGCACCTAATATTATTGGTAAGAAAGCCCCTCCTTTTTGTATAATAATATTTTTTCTTAGTTTATGTTTACACTTATGCACCAGTTTACGGAGTATATTTTTGTGTTTATTCAATTTTTGTTTATCTTGATCTTTAAGAGGTATCTTTCCTTGTAAAACGTTATGAATACATTCACAAATACAATTTATTTCTTCTTCATCACACGTTTTAAGTAACGCTCTTTGATATTTTGGTTTAAGCGTATGCAAAGCGTTTAGCAAATGTTTATGCGTTGTGAGTCGACGATGCATCATTTAGAAATGATTTGAATTGTTTGATTCTTGGTGTATTTAAACTGCAAAGCGTTTAGCAAATGTTTATGCGTTGTGAGTCGACGATGTATCATTTAGAAATGATTTGAATTGTTTGATTCTTGGTGTATTTAAACTCTTTCGTGGGGACGTAGACTGTGCAGTAACCATTAAATGGGAATACATTTGTCTTGATACGACAAAAATCATTTGTATTCTGTTTTAAATCTACCATTAAATATCCATGCGCTTCTAAAGTTGCATCCCTGTAGGCGTCTTCAATGAATTTTGGGTTATCTGGTGACACTTGTCGTGCTAAATATCTTATTTGAGTTTTATCTCGAGGGTTTTTAAAATAAATTATATAACTTGAGTTTAAAGAAATGTCTCTTTGACCTTTACCTTGATGAAATAAATTTTGTGTTAAATAAAATACACTAAGATTCCTGTGATGACTACCTTTTGTAAATATATCCACAATTCTTCCATCAGACTCTCTCATTAGATCATCAATAATAATAAGGTGTGGGTTTTCACCATCAAACATATTAAGATTTGGAATTCCTTGATGATAGTTAACATTTGGTAAATTATTTAAAGCCTGCATTTCATCAAAGCACCATGTGATCTGATTAAAATCACAATTACATATTTCTTTAACTGATTTTATGAAATTTGTTACAAAATTTGACTTCCCACATCCACTTGGTCCTGCCACAATAGCAGTAAACGGATGGATAAAGTGAAACATTTCACACGTCTAGAGTTTTAAAGGGATGAAATAAAAATGAAAATTTTGGTGTAAAAATTAAATATATATATATATATTGCTAAAATTATATAAAACATGTAATTTGTGAAAAACAGAATGATCTGTATACTATTTCTAACACAATTAGTACTTATCAGAATTTCACAATCACCTCAACGTCAAATTTAAGCACACAAATAAAAACTACAATTATTTTACATTATTTACAATCAAACAATAAATTTTAAATATGTAATAAACTATTATATAACATTACAGTAATATCATAATTTTACAATCAGTACAAAATTTGTATATACACACAGAAATAAAAGTAAAAAGTATTACACTTAGCGTAATTTATAATGTCCCCAAGCCAATGTATCAATGTTGTTGTTCATAATACATCGTTTGGTATCATTATATGATAAAGATGTTTTATTTATTTTTTGTGTAAAAATAGTGTGTTTGATTGACTTAAATCGAAGCATACTACAATATAATACATTTTTATTAAACAAACACGATTTGTAATTTTCCATATTCATTTTTTTGGTAACACTTTTGTTAACCCCTTTTGCCTTTGCTATAAATTTATCTTCTATTTCTAAGGCATACATTTTTGATCGCAACCCTACAAATTCCTTCAATACTTTACCATTATTCTCATCTTTAAAAAAACCTAACTTTTTTTTATTTATTTTTGGATATCCGTAAATATTATTTTCCGGGTAATCTGATGTATCGAAATAGTGAAGTAGATCTGGTTTTATATCCTCATAAAAATTGTCTGTAAAAATTTGATATATCAAACTATCGGTATCGGTGTACAATAACTTAATTTTATTATGAAACTTTTTAATCATGTAGTTATAATGAAATTCATACATAAGGGTCTTAGATATATCTAAAATACAAAATCCTAAATAAATCGGCTTATCATAAATTAATTTTGTTTTGTGTAATTGTATTGCAACTAAATGTTCTGAAAATATTGATAAACTATGGAATTCTGGTTTTGCAATCCAATCCTGAGCACCTAAAACTTTACCACGATTATCCCAGTGAGTTAGTAGTTTAACGTTTACTCTTTTTTCAATATTTTCCATAGTCTTACCGAAGACAGAATTGTTCATTAATTTAAAAAAGTCTTTTTCAAAGTTTGATGTAGCTAACGTTCTCAAACTAGTATTTAAGTCTATGTATTTCTTTAACCAAGAACTCTGTTTAAATTTTAAAATTCTATGTACTTTAATTAATTTAATCCCCATTTCAATGCATTGTTTTAAATTCCTGTAGTGAATGATGTATTTATTTTTATTATTTAAATTAGGAACTAATTTAGTTTCTTTAGTATTACCCACACATATGTTTTCAGGACATAACGGAAAGTCAGAATGCAAATTATGAAGTTCATCAGGATATTCCAAATCAACTTCTAAAACATAACCGAAATCAGAGTTATCCGACACATTATAATCTGTATTAGAATCTATCCATTCGAAACCACCAACAGGAAGAGATTGAGACATTGCCCAACCATATAAATTATTCGCATCAAAATATGTTAGATATGAATTAGGTTTTTCACTATCATAATCTTCCATGAATTTATTATTTGCTCTAGCAAAACGATTGCTACACTGAGATACACCCCCTCTAATACCAGCTTTAAAAAAAGCAATTTTGTCATAGTCCGTTAACAATTCTAATTCTATTTTGGTAAATTTTAACATTGCATCCCAACTTAAACCTGGGGCAGTATAGTAATGAGCAGGATCTAATCCATAAGTTTTAATACAAAGCTTTCTAAAGTTTTCGAATACATCAGTCAAAAGTAAAACATCAGTTTTTAAATATAAATTGGAATAATCAGACATACTACTACACTTAAAATGTTGCCAAATATCTTTTGCGTGATTATAATCATCATTTGAAATATTTGAATCTGTGAGTGAACTATAAAATTGGTGTTGATCAGGAAGTGATGGATGTTTCAAGCAATCACTATTACACATAAATTCATAAGGATAAATACCTTTCCGTCTTAAACGTGAAAAATCTTCATTATTAGGATAGTTCCTTTTTAGTTCTGTAAACTGATCATCATTAAGATTTTTAGCTAGTTGATCTAAACTACACGATAAAAATTTCAATGAATCTATGAATCTTAAACTTACTGGTTGATTATTTATTGTTAACTGTTTTGAAAATGATATGTATCGTTCTTTATTTTGTGGAATAACTTCAACTTTGTCATCATCGAGGTTTAATGCATGGATAATGAAATGAGCATCGTAATGACTGAGGTTATGTAAAAATATTGGAATATGACGAGGGGTTCTGTACTTAGAACTACACACTTGATGTGCAACACCCCTAAAACTGCCAGTGTGCCAATCAAAATCGTAAAAAAGATCTTCATTTAACTCAGTTTCACAAATATGACATATGTTTGAATTTGAAATTTTAATTTTATCTTCATCTGATAATGGAACGAGACATTTTTGGAAACTATTTTTTTTAAATATTGTTTTCACATCTTCACAAAGGCGATTCATAAACACTTGTGCACAGTTTGACCCACTATACGTCTCATATTTTGATAATCTGTTATCATATGAACATTTAATGTAATATCCAAAACTATACACTTCATGTTTTTGAATATTAATTGTACTAGGCTTGGATGGATCGTTACTACATGATTCTATTGGGTTCAAAAATGCCTCAAAGTCTGCATAAACCACAAAGGGCATTTTCAACTTTTTCACGAATTTATCAAATTTTAATTTATTATTTGAGGTTGCTTTACCAAACCAATCCTTTTTGGAATCCTCACCGTTTGGTAATTCCGTACAAATGTGAGCGCAATCATATTGTTGATGGTTATTAAGTCTTTCCTCCGATGGGAAATGAAGTAAACATGAATCACATATATAAACTGCACAATGATGTCTTGATATTTGTGAACTAACTAATCGCGATAAGTTTTTAATATAACAGTAATGATTGTTAGTACCATTCGATATATATAGTAGGTTAATATGATTAGGTGTACGACATTTTGTTAAATATAAAGGACCTACAACAGAATTACACTTTTTTTCTTTATTATACTCTAAGCCAAAAACATTAATACTAATATTGTTTAATTTCTCTACTTTTGATATATCTGCAATTATAACCGGAAAAGAAATACCAGTAAATTTTAGTTTATTTCCATGAATTGCGTAAGATGCTACCCGATCTACACTTTTACATACAGGATATAAACCAGAGAGTAATGCCCATTTGAAACACATATTATCATTATTTTTAACATTGATTACAGCTTTTTTTGATTTAATATCTTGAGGAAGGTCGATATATGAACTACCACGTAGGGGGTTGAATTTGTTAACATTCATATCTATGTATTTAATTTGATTAAGACTCCAACCACTATCTTTTTTTTCAAATTGACAAATTTTACCGACTACAGTGTCTATTAATGATGAATAAAAAATATTTAAGTCATCTCCCTGACAAATTATGTAATTAAACGTTTGAAAATCAAACGTATTTTTAATATCTTTAGTTTGTTGTATGAAATCAGCATGCAATATGAAGTTTATTTTAAAAATTGTATGTTGTTGAATACATTCATTTATCAAAAATAAGATATCAATTTTTAGCGAATTTAAAAACGATTCCGGTGTTTCAAAATATTGTCCCGATTGAAGTGTTTTACTATTAATTCTATATGTTAAAATTCGATTGCCAAAAGCGGTTTCAACAACTGTAACATTTGTTAATGAATTATGTGATTTTAAAAGATTATTTTTATGTGAATTGCTTTTTAAATGGTTGTTTAGATACCTTTTATTAATATAAACATGACATGTATCACATTCCACCTTATTGTTGTCCACATCATTGGTTTCAATTAATGATGTAGAAGCTCCTTCATCAAATTTTGCTTTCTTGGTAACCTTATTTTCATCAGTAGTGATACCTCGTTTGATACCTCTTCCAACTTGTTGTTGACTGTAACAAAAAGAAAATTATTAGACAAATCTTAAAATAAAACATTACTACAATAATATTTCTTATTGAGTTTGTACTTCTAATACTTACATCAACTTTGTTTCAACCATCAAACATTGATTATACAACTCATCATCATACGATGAATCGAACAGTTCATGCTTCTCTATTTCATCACAAACTTTAGACAGCTCCTGATTGAATTCGCTGTTGGATTGTTCTATATTCTCTTCAATGGGCGCGGAAAAGAAAGCACTGGTGCACATTTCACTGAAGTTTTCCATCTTTATAATAAAGAAGAAAGTATGTAGCACAGTAAGTAACAGTTAAGTGTTGGTAGAGCAACTGATACCCAATTTCAAATAATGTCCAATATTCATAGTCTAACAAAGGATTAGGAAAGTCATGTAAAATCTAATGAGTACACAGAAGTACTTTAAGTAAACAGAATCACATTCACTAATCCACTAATGAGTGTCATTGTTAAAAAAGTATTTTTTAACTTTTTCACTTTCTGCTATTGTCTTTGTAATATTGTATACGAGGCCGTTTGTGTTGTCGTAGATGCTATCCTTATTATTCTTTATGTAATATTTAATCCTCGTGGTAGCGTGCTTCCAGTGATCACTAGTTGGAATCTTGGATAGTTTCTTCATATCATACATTTCAATTTTTATGAGATGCGTCGCTTGGTCTCCGTCGTCAGAATTTGTAGAGATGTATGATACGCCATCTCTAGCAGCTCGTGTCACAGTCGAGGATAGCAGCTTCTTCCTTTTTATTTTTGGTACCACTTCAAAAAATTGATCAATCGGTTGCGATTTCCTTTTTCCACCATCGTCTGTGTTATTAACGACGATGTCATCACTCTCTTCTTCGTGTTGAGGAGAGAGTGGCGAGTAGTAATACTGTTTATAGGTATTTTCATTATCGTCTGCGAAGCTGAATGATCTCTGCAACAACAGAGTTATCACGTTAATATCAATTTGTTTACACTTAATCACACACGTTAGGAAACAACAACAGAAATACAAGTAAGTTTGTCAATAGAATAAACACTTACCTCCATGGCCATTGATGCGTTGAAGTAACACAAACGTAGTATTGGTAGACGTAGACAATCCACTGTGGTCAAACGACCATAGACTGACTGCATGACTGCAACTGTTCGATCTTATATAGCACCATTCTTATCTAAAGCAAATTACTAAGTACAACGAAACTGATTGTAACTCTATGAGTCAACAAACTTATCTCACGTTCCTTATTCTTATCTAAAGCAAATTACTAAGTACAACGAAACTGATTGTAACTCTATGAGTCAACAAACTTATCTCACGTTCCTTCGCAACAGGCATCAACCTGCTTTGTGACTCCCACAAAGAATGCGATTTAATATTTACAACGAGCAATACACCAGATTTCAACAGTCGTATTACGGACGTCGACCGGAACCCATATTAAGCGAAAAACAGTTTAGAGATTTAGCACCGCTGTTTGTCATTGATTGCTCTAGACAAGTGGATAATCTAAAGACAGGGCCAGTTGTGGACGTGAGAGTAGAAATTGAAAGTGATTCGGAGATACCAGATCAAACTTCAGCATATTGTCTCATTCTGAACGATTGCATTGTTGAATACAAACCATTAAGTAACATTGTTAAGAAGATATCATGAAGACGGACACCCTTATAGTGGAACTCCAAGGATTTAAAGATTCTTTAAATCATTTTATTATCAAAGAATTGGCCATTGCGAGTCATGATCATACACAGACGTTCTTGGTGAAACCACCATATTCATTCCATTACCTAACACTAGAAGAAAAAAAGCAGGTGAGATGGTTAGAAAGAAATCGAGGAATTTACTGGAGTGAAGGCTACATAGACTACAAAGAGTTTAAACGTGTTATTTTACCATATTTAGAAAATAAAAAAATTATGACAAAGGGTTTGGAAAAGATTACGTGGATTAAAGAGTTATGTGCAAACTGTGAAGTGATTGACATAGGTGAGAAGGGATGTCCTAATTTTGCGACATTAAAAAAAAAGTTCTGTAAAAATAAAACTGATTTTAATTGTGTGAACCATAAATTGAATTGTGCATTGAATAATGCTGTGTGTATTAGAAAATGGTATTTTGATAATAATATGTCTGTATTTAATTTATTTATTTAATAATTATTGTGTTGATCAGTTAATTAAAAATGTCTATGTACTCAAAGTGTTTTATTTAATATAATCAGACCCATATAACAAACTTTAAATTAGCTGCAGCAAAATGATAATCCTAAGCTTTGTGACTCCCACAAAGAATGCGATTTAATATTTACAAATCACTATAATTGAACATTCCTATGACAACCATTGAATAGATTGGTACTGTAATAATCTGCTAATAACAGTAATATCATGGATACACTAGAATTACAAAAACATATGAAAAAGATTCATCCCAGTCTAGAAAATAATGTTTATGCTGCTAATAGACTACCTATGTATACACATGTACCAACGTATATAATATGCAATTTGGATGCGGATGATAAACCAGGTTCACACTGGGTAGCTGTACATATCGATACGAATGGTATCGGTCAATATTTTGATTCATATGGACGAACACCTGAGCGATATCATCTCCAGTTTTTGAAAAGGAATTGTAAGAGATGGGACTGGAATGTTGATAGGATTCAGAATGATTGGACTTCAGTTTGTGGTGAATATTGCTTAATGTATTTGCTATTTAAGTTTCAGGGATGTTCAATGCATAGTTTTACGAACATATTTACAGGGAACACACTGCACAATGATATTTTTGTGGATGAGATCTTCCGCTCATATTTTGTAGAAAAAAGTAATAAAATATTGAAATAAAAATGAATGTGTTTTATTGATGACATAGAAAAGCAGACATACAATGAGTAATAGATAAGAACGCCAAATCAACCGTAGGGCAACAGATTCGTGGGTTCTGGCGCAACGTAATGAGGTGTTCGAAGTATAATAGATAAAAGGATTAGGCGAACAATGGAATGCTAATGAGGGTGCAGGACCACCGGAAATCAATGAGATAACAGTTAATTGATTTGCATAACTCCAGAACCACGCATCCTACGCTAAAATGGACCACAGATTTGAGATCAGAGCACACCAAAACCTTTTTTTTTTTTTTTTTTTTTTTTTTTTTTTTTTTTTTTTTTTTTTTTTTTTTTTTTTTTTTTTTTTACGATGGGTGCTACAGATTCGCGGGCTCTGGTGCAAGCGCGGGCTCTGGCGCTTGCGCCAGAATCCGCGAATCACTACTACTGTCAGCCCATAATGTTCACATTGCTGGGATACGGGCCACCTCTATTCGAGAGCGAGTGAGCCGTAATCCACCATGTGGACCCAGAACGGATTGGTAGGTGTCACAGGTCTTTGAGTTTTTCTCGGTTTCTAGAATATGCCGTATCCTCACGATGTTTTTTTCCTTTGCCATTTTTAGAGCAGTGATGATGAAAAAATGTTACACGAAATTAAATGCTTATCTGAATCCGAACCTGCGACACAAGAGCTCGTAAGCCGTTACCACTCGGCCACCACTGCTCTTAATTTATGGTAAAACCTAGAATGGAAAAGAAAATTTTAAAAAAGCCAGCGCAAAGATTGGCAGTTAGAGCACGCATTAAAACGAATAGCATAATTTGGGTAAGAAGAGGCCACTGCGGGCTTTGCAATAATCATAAAATACCGTCTGGTAGTTAGCGAGTTTATTGAACATTACCAAGAAGAATCCTTTTATTGTATCCTTAACGGCGAGGTACATTATGAGAGATTTTGTTTCGATATACACAGTTCTTTATTTCGATAGTTCATAGAGACGCATTTTTAGGGTTCCGTTGCCAAATGGCAAAAAACGGAACCCTTATAGATTCGTCATGTCTGTCTGTCTGTCTGTCTGTCCGTCCGTAAGTCACAGCCATTTTATTCCGAAACTATAAGAGCTATGCTGTTGAAACTTGGTAAGTAGGTGTATTCTGTGAACCGCATTAAGATTTTCACACTAAAATAGAAAAAAAAACAATAAATTTTGGGGTTCCCCATACATAGAACTGAAACTCAAAAATGCTTTTTTTCATTAAACCCATACGTGTGGGGTATCTATGAATAGGTCTTCAAAAATGGTAATGAGGTTTCTATTATCATTTTTTTCTAAACTGAATAGTTTGCGCGAGAGACACTTCCAAAGTGGTAAAATGTGTGTGTCCCCCCCCGTAACTTCTAAAATAAGAGAATGACAAAACTAAAAAAAATATATGATGTACATTACCATGTAAACTACCAACGAAAATTGGTTTGAACGAGATCGAGTGAGTAGTTTTTTTTTTTAAAACGTCATAAATCGTAAACCGCAATTTACCTTACATTCAATCAACTGAAATATAAAAATTAAAAAATATTTATATTTTGAAACCGAAAATACCTACAGGTTTGTACGGAACCCTCGGTGCGCGAGTCCGACTCGCACTTGGCCGTTTTTTTTTAATAACTACGGTTGAAGAAAGAAAATACATTTATTTAGCACAGACTTACAGGCGCAGAACTCGACATACTCGTAATACAGGGTCTAATAAAATTAGCTGGCAATACTTTAACCAATTGTTGGGTATCGAAGTAGTAGCCTAATGAAAAAAAAAAAAATTACGTATTCAACTTCGTTCAAAACTTTTAATGATACTGACATGTAAAATAAAAACTGTTTTGATTTGTTTTTTCGGATGTTCGTAAACATATTTATGTTCCACGAAGAGTTACAAAAACAGCTAATCGGTTACGGACAATTGACCTTCGCTAACGGAATGTAAATATTTTTTTTGTTCCATTTGGTTTTTGATATCGATAACCGACACGTGGGTAAAGTATTGACATCAAATTTAATTTGACTCAATACCTATACTATACTATACGATACGTAAAGGAACAATGGATAAGGTTTGTGCGGGGAATTACTTCCATTTAATAAATGTATTCTATAAAACTATTCTTGTCGCCAAGAAGTGATCTGGTTTAAAAGGTATGGGTACTGGGCTAGTTAAAAACATTTTCAGCTTTATCTCTGGGAGAGCAACGTACTATAGAGTCTCAAGGATTGACACTGTTTACGTAAATATCTGACTTCTATAAGTATCAGTAATAAGTAACGCCAGGCTCTTATTTTGTAGAAAAACTTGGTCCAAATCAAATGCGAATTTTCTGTTCCCCCTTTTACACCAAAC
The DNA here is from genome assembly GCA_932294355.1 of Aporophyla lueneburgensis. Taxonomy (NCBI): domain Eukaryota; kingdom Metazoa; phylum Arthropoda; class Insecta; order Lepidoptera; family Noctuidae; genus Aporophyla; species Aporophyla lueneburgensis. The sequence goes on along the minus strand of OW028745.1, from coordinate 22,629,423 downwards.
GAGTATTGTAGCGACATCTACCCCATTCACTGAGAACTATCTAAGTCAAATACGTTACAAAGATGGCGCTAAGCCACAGAAATCAGCGAGCCAATATGAAGCATTGTGATATGCAATCAAATGAAAAGATAAGAAGTCATTCATAGTAAATTAAAATGTTTATCGAATTAATGTAATTCCAAGAAATAAAACACACATAACAAGTATGTACGTACGTACATTATCAAAGCAGACAGGGAATCAGTGCAAATATGTAACAATGCTAATAAAAACATTGAACAATATATTGGAACGAGGCTGGATTTTTAACCGAGTACCTACAACTTTTGGAAGTCTAGTTCCATACAGACAAAATAATCAGAAACCTGGGGTCAAACTAGCATTTTTGAGCTACTTCGCCGGTTACCGCAGTCTAAGTAAGGAAATAATTTATCACTGGGAACTATGGCACAGTCTTCACCAAAGGCGATGGTACACACGGCTACATATCAAGCTATACATTGCCCAGTTCTAGCAGACCTTGCATTGTACGGGCTTTTCGTACAACGAGAAGTCAGCTTATACTGGAAATGTATAGCTTGATTTGTCGCGCACGCAGATAAGTGTTGGTAAATTACTGCTACATCTGTTGACCTTGGGTTGAAGCTGAATTCATCACAGGGTTCACCGTACATTTAGAATCCCCTGATTTTTTGAGCAATAGAAAGAAAACTGTGTTCCAATGAATATAAATGTCCAGAGGTGACTCTTTAAGGAGTAGCGGTGGCCCAGTGGTAACGGCCGCAACTTACGAGTAGTAGGTCGTGAGTTCGAACCCGAGCAGGCGCTTTACTTTGTGTAAATTATTACATCACCACTACTCTCAAAACGGTGAAGGAAAACATTGTAAGGAAACCGGCTTGTCTTAGAACCAAAAATTCGAAGACATGTGAACAACCCGCACTGGGCCCGTTTGGTGGATTATGGCCCATTCCCTCTAACCGAGAGGAGGCCTATGTCTCAGCAGTGGAAACATTAGGCTGATGATGATGACTGTTTAAGAATATACCAATATCTTTATTTTACAAAAATGTGGAATAAATGTTAGTATGCAAGGGTCTGAACAGATGGCCGATGGGGCTGAAAGGTTCTGGATTGGCAACCGCATACTGGAAAACGTAGAGTTGGAAGGCCTCCCACAAGGTGGATCGATGACCTTGTGAAGGCCGCAGGAATCTGCTGGATGCGGGAAGCAGTAATTTATTAAATAAAAAAACATATCCTATGAAATAAAAAAGTTCATTTTACAAATCATAAAAACAATTCATTTTTCGGTCGTATTTCCTCATATATTTCTTGGGTACACATCGTTGAACCGTTTCTATGTTTTAGTTCATCAATAAGTGCTAAGTCAGTCTCCAATTCAGCAGAAGTTGGTAAACTCCGCGCCCACAAAAAGTCCCTTTCCAAATATTTATCACCAAGTGTATTAATCACGTATGCCATCATATACTTTTCGTTCACATTTTTAACAACCAAACGAATAGGATATTCCTTTTCAGCACAATTGCAGGTGATGTTCGTAAGAGACATTATATCAATTTCCCTGTCAACGACTCGTACAGGCTCTGGTAACGATTTTGCATCACTTATCTTCCGTGACGGGGCTATTCGCTCTAAGATTCTCATTACCATAAGACGTGTACTGTTATTTCCATCAGAACAAGAACACTGATTGGTACCATCTTCAGATAAGGAAATTCTTATACACAAGGGTACTGCTAAATCATTCGAATACACCTTGACCGCTGTGTAATTTCCATAGATTTCGACAAAATTTGCTGCTTGAATTACACCCAGTAACACAGATAGGATTATTACTTTCAACATTTTGATCACCGAATTGTTATTTGACAACCTCCTCAGAGATGAGCGACGTAACCTCGTGTCAAGTTTGCACTAAGAATTATCAGGCAATGGGGAGACTTTATAATTGCTGAAAAGTAACCCTTAACCTTTTTGTTGATAAAAATTTTGCACGATTAATAACAACTTTATAAGGTCATTGACCAAATAGTGGCCATGGACCTGCAGTGTGACAAAGGAGGCTTATAATAATAATTAAATCATCATCATCATCATCAACTTATAAAAAGAAGACTACTCGAAAAAATAGACTAGAATGGACTTGCAAATAACAATAAAACTGACGGTGAACAAGTAATTACGAGTTCGACTATACAATGAAACCATTCAACCACACATACTACCCGCAAACAAAACTATATCTATGACTTACGCAATCTAACCCCAATTCATAGAGATCATTGGAGCGCACAAAAAAATGGAAAACTGCACTAAATTAATAACGTTCACACGCGAATTTTTCGTTTCTGAAATTCCTCAAAATTGAAACCAGAGCTGTGTACGGGAGCGAAAAAATAAAAAAAGTCCTATCAATAGCCGAAACGTTCACCTTTTTGGCCGCAACGCTGCGTTTTGCAACAGAAGGGGATCGATTGAAAAATAAATTGCCGAGTTGTTTGGAATTCGGCGTTCGTCCAACGCAACCCGTTTCCAATTTGCGCCATATTATTTTAGCATATGGGTTTTTATGATAAATGATTTCATTTCTTTAAGTAAGTTTGTACAAACATGTAACACGTCAATCAAATTGTTAAAACTAGATAAGGTCAGCGTTTCCTGACTACTCTGAGAAGAAAGGCCAAAACAAATTCAGAAGTCACAGTCTCTTTTAAAGTCCAGACATATTCTTGATCACATCATGTGAAGACCATGTGGATTGGTGACTAAAATGGTCTTTTGAGGAAAGAACCACACAAATTGAGTGGACCTGTCCAGTCAGTGCAAGCATTTGTCAGGTATTGACAACTAATGGAGGATATAAAGGTGAAGATGACCTTCTTTCATAGCCGATGTTTTCTTTTTTAATTAACATAAAAGTAGAGTTCGTTACCTCTCAAAACTTTTTGAAGAAGTAAAATGACCCTAATGTAACAGCAGTTACTTCTACGATGATTGATTTTACAACGAATAATATAATATAAAACGATTTAATAACAAAATTTTATAATATAAATTTTTTCCTCGCTCTTCGTCAATATTGTTCTTTCGTCTTGTTCCATTTCCTTTGCATTTGAAGATGTCTATTTTTAAACAGCGCACACCCAAAGGAACGCTTTTAGCGAATAATAAAATCGGTCACTGCAATGTCACAGCTTAAGTGGTTCCTCTGTAGTCTCAATGGACCTACGTCTTGATGTATTACATCCTTATCCTCCGTAGTGCAAAGTTGTCAAGGAGATTCATTGCTCATTTTAAACAAGAACACAGTGCTCAAAATGTATAAAGCAACTATTCTATCAGCGTTGCTCAGTGTCGTTCAAGGAATATGTTTATACGATGTCTACGGAAATTATACGTTTGTGTTGTTACATCCAAATAATCTTATAACTAACTTTGCCTGTGGACACGTCGGTTTACATGAAGACCAAGACATTGAGTGCCCTTGCTCAGATGGAAAAAACTGCACACTAATAAAAATTAGGCTGCTTGAACGCGACCAGCCTGTTCTGCCGGGAAAATTGATAATTACACCAGTGGAACTATCATTGCCTACATTGGTCGTTAAAAATGTGGGTGATCTACCTCTCGTAAACGTATCTTGCAGGTATGCAGACAGAACTACTGATCGAAGTGTTATTGAAATTGTGAACAAGAATTATATACTAGGTTACATGCCAGTGAACACAAAGGACATCCTAGTTTTCTTGATTGCTCGGAAATTGCCAACTGCTTTAGAATTAGAGCAAGACATTACAAACATTGAAAAACTTAAAGACAGGGCCTGGTCACGGTTGTGTACCCGAGAAGCATATGATCAACTTTATCCTAAATAAGTAATTGTTTTAACTTTTTTCAATAGTAATTACAAAACGTGACAAAAGTGCTAGTTGAAAAAATAAATATTACTGATATATTAAAAATCATTGTGTGTATAGGAGATGAAGAAGAAGACCGACAAAATTGTTTTGCTAAAGAGAAGGTTGAAACCGCTTTTATCCAAAATTTGAGTAAACATATATATATATTTCAGTTTTAAAGACGCAGATTTTAGTGTTTATACAAAAACAGGAAGATAACATATCTTTCCCAATCCCATATTATCCCATATTTTCCCATATTTTTTATCTTTTCCAATTATTTTTATCAGTACGTGCCAGAGGTTGTCAATTGAGATCAAACACTGTCGCTATATATTGTCTGTATTATAATAAGTCACAGTTGTCGCCATATTACATAACAAAGTCGGTATAGTACCTATCGCGCTGAGAATTAATCATGTGGAAATTCATAATTGTATCTTCAATATTAGTTATTGGTGAAGCATTAGACGTACAGAATTTCTACGGAGAATGGACGCCAGTAGCTGATTATCCAGCTGTTACATCGGTTCCAATATGTTTTCGCTTCTCGTTCGAAAAATCTTCGCAAGATATGCCATGTTCATGTGATGATGGAAGAAATTCGACTTTAGTCCTGATTAAAAGGAGTCGGGTTACTAGCAAGAATGTACCGGCAACAGGAGGTCAAAAAGTACGAATTCTAGCTGTCAATACTCTTGCCGAAGTGATGCCTGCGTTGAACGTCACCTGTAATTGTGGGGTCGAAGAATTTACGAGCCGAGGCGTTGCCAGATTGGTAGACGATAACTACTTTATTTTGTATCGAGCCCCTCGCACTGAGCAGTATCAGAACTATGCTCAACTTTTCGCGAAGGCAGTTGTGCCATATGTTAAACTCCTACGCGATATTCAAGATATTGAAGAATTGCGTGACAGAAAAGGGGCTTTGTTATGTTCTAGTGAAACTTATGAACAATCCAAATTATACCCATAAGATATTGATAAGAAAAAATGTAAAAGGTATTCTTCTTTAAATTGTTTATTATATGAAGCGTCTTTTGCACAAATATTTGTGTTACATTTTTCATGGATTACCTATTTATTTATTTATTTATTACCTTACCTATACCTTAAGGTGGCTCTTGTCGCTGGATTCTTAGCCTCTCTTTCTCATTGTGGGATCGATAACAGTGCGTGGTAGGCCTCCTTCTACAAGGGTAGAAGTATAATAGATGTCCCACACGCTCTCGGTTTCAACTATTGACTGAAACAAGATTATCCGCAACAGTGACGGTTGATTTTGTTGGTTGGTTGATGCTGTATACCTAGTCTTTCATAATTATTTTTCAACAAATGAGAATCAAAACATAGTTAATACCTATTTCATTTAATTTTTATCTTTCTTTGGTGGAAAATAATTTTGTAGGTGGATCTCCTGATAGTAAGTTGTCATTGCCCCGAAACATTTGAATACTTCTATCAAGAACATCACATATGTACTTCTACAAAACTAAAATGTCTCAAATGTCTGTTACTAAACCCTTTCACATAATCTGCAAACTAGAATACTGGAACGTCACTTGAGCTTTTGTGCTGAACAAGTGGAGCCAGCTCAGTAAATGAAAAACAAAAGCAAAGGGTCACCACTAAAGTGACCTTTAGTAGGCATACAATTTCAACTCACTTACCTAGCTTCGGAAATATGACATTCAGTTAAACTGTAATTGGTACTTAGAAAAAAAAACTACTCATTATATGCGATTAATTTCCATGACATAGATCAAAGATTAGTAGTAAAACGATCATTTCTGTAAAAATTGATAATATTTATATTAATTAAGTAGCTGTGCGTAGTTGATAAACTAAAATAAGGTATACAATATACATGTCGTAATATTAACAGTTAGAGCAGCACAAAAAATGTTAATGCTGGCCTCACCATCAAACAGTCTATCAAAATAACAACATCACGTCTTCAATCATTTTCATCACTTAGGTCCACCATAATTCTCTATCGCACACATTATAGCTCCTTCTCTTTCTCTCAGATCTTCAATGCCGCTCATGACGTCAAATAATTTCGGTTCCGGCACAATTATCTTCGCAAAAAGGTAAGCAGCGTTCTGTTCTTTGTTAGTAGTAGTAGCGCCGGTAGATGGCGCGACATAATGATACATAATGAAGTAGTTGTCGTCCACCAACCTTGCAACAGCGTGATCATTGACTTCTTCTTTTCCACATTTGCACCCGATGCTCAACGCTGGCATCACTTCTGCAGGAGTATCAACTACCGCCATCGGCATTGTATACCGTTCCAATAACTCTCCAGTTTCCGTCATCATGGAAACTTGAACTGAATTTGCTTTTCTTCCATCGGCATACATACACTGCACACTGACAGGGCTTTGTGTAAACGAGAACCGTATACAAACTGGTTGGCTTGCAGAAGGTGGATATAAAGCTACCATCATCCAGTCCCCGTAGACATTTTGTATACCTTTTGCTTGAATGACAGTTAAGAACACAGATACAATTATTATTTGCCTCATGATTTAATACTTAAAGATCACTGATGTAAAGTAGCACATACACTGAGGCATGTGTCATGGTTGTGTTTAATTTGGTATGTAATAAACTTTGACCTAAGCTGATAAACATAACATATGATACTCTCGCGCTCGCGCTCCGTCCGCGTGGGAGTAGGATAACGACGCTGGGTTGAGAGTATAAAGAAGCGTTTATTATTCTAAAGTCACTAACGTATAAATAGAGCTTTGGTCGACGATCCGAATTATGAGTCAGCAAATACGTCCGAAATGCACTCTATTTTAGCCCCAACAAATTTTATTTCACGACATAATTATACTGAAACAAATAAAAATGTAAAAATACGTATATTTATCGCATTAAATTTGTTTTAAAATCAGTAACGCCATCTAGTATTGACTGATGGAATTCCTAGAAAGTCAAAATAAGCAATAGGTTACACAAGAGCCGGGTGTTTGGTAGTTTCCCATGGGGGTAGGCAAAAACTACGGAACGCCACCTGTTACGATCTTTTTTTGTGGGTGGGATATCATCAAATGACGTCTCCCGCTCTTGGACGGAGCGGGAGGGCGTGTCAGACTTTTACTGACTAAAACCCATCCGAATTCCTTCAGGTGCCCATGTGCCAGGGCCACGGTGTCTCTTTCAAACAAATCTCGCGACCCTGGCAGACGATCCTTACATGCTCCTTTTGCCTCGTTTAGGTTCATACAATTGGTCATACACGCATGCCGGTTGCAAGTGGTCACTATATGTTCTCCTAGGGCGAAAAACTTTTACCTACAAAACAGCTTTATGCATCGTCCATGTCCTGATTTACCTGTTGCGAGCCATGGTACGGAGCGAGAGGGAATGGGAAGCCGTCACCTCCTTCTGCGAAGCAGTAATGCTCGCGAAGGAGGAGGCGGGGCGCGTGAGGGACTGGCAGTCGCTGCACCCTCACGTCCCTAGCCGCCGCAGGAGGAGACGCCCCGGGCGTCGGGAGTCGATTGCGGACTCCCGGCCACCGTAGGCGCGAGCTTGCGGGCGAGCAATGGGTAGCTCGCCACCCGGTAAGGACCAAGCTCGGGTCGACGGCGCGTAGTGTTCCACGCGCGCCTCAAAGAGATGTCAGCAGTGCTGAAGGGGTCTGATAGAACCGATGCCTGCCAGGGTCGCGAGATTGTTCGAAAGAGATACCGTGACCCTGGCACATGGGCAACTAAAGGAACACGGGTGGGTTTTAGTCAGTAAAAGTCTAAAATGCCCTCCCGCTCCGCCCAGAGCGGGAGAAGTCATTTGATGATTTCCCATCCAAAAAAAAAATGTCCTGATTTATACCAGTGTATTGGAAATGTGTGTTTATAAGTTTCAAGTTCTTGAATACCTTATCAGCTGGCCGTGTTTATGTTTGCTGCCTAACTTAATTCAGGATTTATAATTAAAACACGTTTATTTGAAAGATAGTATAGAATGATGATATGGCATTTATTGAAGACATTATTCAGGCACCTAGCTATGATTTATTTCTAAATCATTAATTACTACTTTCCTTTTCGGTATTCTAGTATTCACCATAATTTTCTTTTCCACACATCTGGGCTCCTCGTCTGTTCTTAAGATCTTCAATACTATTCATAACATCTTCCAATTCTTTTGCAGACACGACATTTCTTCCAAAAAGTATTGCTGAGTTCGGTTCTACCGCACTGCGAGTATGTTCCATGGACTCCGGAATATTACTGTACAAAATGAAGTAGTCTTTGTTCACCAACCTTACCACGACACGGTCAATAACACGAACATCCTTGTCACCACATTTGACGCTGATGTTCAACGCTGACATCACTTCCGCTGGCGTATCTACCACCCTAATCGGCGACTGATGGTAGTTTAGGAATTCTCCAGTTACTCTCGTCATATAGACTTCAACTAAAGATGCATTTCTTCCATCAGCATATGTACATTGCACATCTTCTGTGCTTTTAGCGAACGTGAAGCGTATGCAAACAGGAATGTAGGCAGAACGTGGATAAAAAGCGACCTGGATCCAGTCCCCGTAGAAATCATGGACGTCCGCTGCCTGAGCGACGATAAGTAGAGCAGAGAGACTTAATAATTTCCACATAATTACTAAAATATAGACACTGCTAACGATTTCTGTTGGACTGAAGAATATTTGTATTGTCGGTGTTTATATTCGGATCCTACCCAACTGGTTGCAAAAACACCGTTAACCTCTGGCGAACACTGATAAATATAAATTAATAATATGTGTTGCATTACTTGTTGTATTTATTTAAGTATAACGGTCCGTTCACATAAACTCGTAAATCTGTAATGGTCATTAGTCATCACATTTTGGAAGACCTCAACTTTATTTTGACGTTCTACGATTAATTATGTGACTGTGTTGTCTCTGTATTCGTGACGTGTCAACGAACAGTACATTTTGATAATGCTTTACTGTGTTGAAACATTGTCTTTGTTCTAACAAAATTGGTGCACTACTAATCATGTCATAAGTTCCATGTGGATATAACTTATCTTCGGAGTAATTCTACGACACTGCAAAATGATTGCACTATGTCACAAGACTTCGTGATTGGTACTCTGAATTTCGAATATTATTTTTTCCAGGCGTACCGAACACTGAAGTACCTTTAAATGTTATTAATATATACGCTGCTTAGTTTTTGAGGAAAATATATTCTGTTCTAAAAATAACTGTCCAGGTAGAGACCTCGTCAAAGTTGGGAACACACTGCTACTTATTTTTTTTTTACATAAAATAAATTTAATCTGATGAAATATACTTGAATTGATATTGTTGTTGTTACTTAAATTGTTGTTTTGTTGTTGTTTGCTGTTTGTTCTCTCAAGGTAGATGCGTCACATTGTCACATATAGCAACTGATTCATTAAATATCCTTAAAATATTTGCTAAAACATTTAGTCTTTTTAGCGTTTCATATTTCTTTTTTTTCCTAGTATTAATCTCCTGTTGTATAACATACGATCTGTCCTCTCTTTGATAAATATGTTTTTTAGAGTTGGTACTATAATCAGAAATGCGAAGTATTGAGCCGTATCGAATAACAAACGTGAATAATTATTTACATATCGAACTGTTTTGGTGATCGATATAGTGTACAGAATTAGAAAGACGAATTTGCAATAAGCCAGCCGTGCTAAGGCTCCAGACTAGCATGGCTGTGTACAGTGACAATACGACACAACTCTATTATTATATATCAATTTCCATGAAGCTTACCTCAAAAATATTCTAATACAGTCGCATCAAACTCTCGTGTAATGCATCTGCCCGAGCCTTTAGCTGTTTAACGGATAACCTTTGTGATAGATGTATTGTTGAGGGGAGTCCGCGAATTGACATATGAAAGATAGGACGCCCTCAAACTATATAGAACAACAATCTTCGAATGATGTCTGTTAGTAGCTGTATGAGAGAAGCCGAGAGTCGTATTCAGTGGCGTGATATTGAAGAAGCATATATGCTTCCATCGCTGTCTATAGACAGCGATGGAATTTCCCCTTAAATGCATACCGAGTAGTGGCCGTCCTGATATCGAGAGGGAGCGCATTCCAAAAAAGAATGGACCGAATATGAAAGGACGAATGAACAAAGTCAGAGGTATGAGAAGGACAGAGTAGGAGAAGATTGTTAAAAGAACGCAAATTTTTGACGTGAGAAGAACATACATATTGAAAGTGAGACACGAGAGAAGAAGCAAGAGTGGGAGAGTTGAGAAGGGAGAAAAACGTGGTCAAAGCGCGCAACCTTCTTCTTTGGCGAATGGACATCCATTTGAGCTCAGACCTATAGGTCTATAGCACGACATATTGTCATATTTTCTGAGGTTGAAGATGAACCGTATACAGTTGTTGAGCAGTCTGTCGAGCTTATCCAGAAAAACCGCAAATGCAATTAAAGTGCTTTGTTATATCTTGCTCTATCCTGTACTGAGAGTCAATGCCGAAAGGTAAGAGTTTGCACAACTGGAACACAGGCCTACTCTCAGTGCGAGGGCGTGGGCCGTAATCCACCACCTGAGCCTGGACCCACATAGAAGATTACATGTGCTCTGCACTGGTGCGGGCTGGTAGACACTACATATTTTTGAATTTTTGTCTCTAGGACATGTCGGTTTCCTCACGATTTTGCGAGCAGTGGTGATGAAATAATTTACAAAAAGTAAAGCGCCTGTCAGGATTCGTACCTATAACTTCTAAGTCGCGGCTGTTATAACGAGGTCACCACTGCTTGTCTCGAAAAAGCAGCCTGTCTATTTGATAAATTGTCAACGTATAAAATGAAAATTACGTTACACTGGTACTTCAAGCTAACGTGCACTGTCATCCGATTGACGCTATTGACAGCATACTTTAGCTTTGTTTTCACGGTGAAGCCAATGTCCAGCAGTGGACGTCTTTCGGCTGAAATGATGATGATGATCGCAGTTGCCAATGTTACTTTCTTCAACCTTTAATTGTCATTAAGACTGAATATTCTATTGTTTATTTTTAAACCCACATAGCATGTTGCCAACTGTTGTGTGACACTTAAAATCCTACGTTAAAAGCAAACACTCAAAAACTTGAAATGCCAGATTATATTCTAGAAAAACAAAAAAATCAAACTTTAGTCTAATCAATAAAACATTCATGTAATGTCATTTAATGTAACCTTCTTTTTTTTGTGGGTGGGAAATCATCAAATGACGCTCTCTCGCTCTGGTTAGAGCGGAAGGGCGTGTCAGACTTTCACTGACTAAACCGCACCCATGTTCCTTCAGTTGCCCATCTGCCAGAACCACGGTATCTCTTTCGAACTTATCTCGCAACCCTGGCAGGATTTAATATAACCTTACGAAGTTACGATCTATCTGATAACGCCAATAAATGGGTTGCACTGTTTACTAGAATCTAAGGTTCACGAAGAATAATTATTATAAAGTAAACAATTTATCTGTTTCTCAAAGTCTAGGTCCCGGATCTGACATCTCTTTGTAAACTGATTTACTCTGACTCTTTGTGACTTTAATAAGATTTCCTTGGATCTACTTATCTTTGAACTAGCTTCTGCCCGCGACTTCGTCCGCGTAAAATTTTTGCTCCCCTGACCCTTCACGTCGCATCGATTTGCCTGCTAGTTTTCGTCCATTTTTCGTTGCTGCTCGCTCCTTTTGAGTTATAGTGAGTCAACCTTATAAGATAGACATATGCTCTCCCGGACTTTTTTTTTGAACTTTTAAAAGGAACAATTGCCAACCAGCCAGGCCAGGCCCCCATAAGGTTTTTAATTATTATGTGGAAGCGTGATAATCGTGGGGCTCTGGAGACAAGAGTGGCGAGCGAAGTTGTCCCCCGTGCGCGGAGCCAAACTACAATATGCAAAAGACTCACCTCATGTAGAAGAACACATGCTCTGGTGCCTACCTGGATTTATGTATGTAAGTGAGTGTATATGTATCGTGTAGTGACGTTGTAAATGGGTTTTCCAGGATACAGGCCGCAACAATGAGGCTGGAGGCAATCACAGCATGCGGTTTCCAATAAGGTCACTTTCACTTCAAAGTACTTCAATTTCAACAAACTTAACCCGTATTATTACGTCAAAGGGGGGTTATTTACAATCAAAGCTATTGGATCACGACTAATTGTCACAAACGGATCGATTTAAAGGGATTAATTTCAACAAACGCGTCGCGAAACTCAACACGGCGACGGACCCTTTTCAAGCCCAAAATCAAAGAGAAAAAAGTGTCAAGTGTCAAAGTCAAAACTGACAAGTCAGATGTCACTCCGTTCGGGCGCGTTCCGAAGGCGCATAGAGTAACCAATCGAACGGGACGCAACATCTACCCCCCCCCCCCCCGGACGGGCCTTCCCGTCCGCTAATCACTTGGCAATCTTGACAAGGTTGCGTTTTGTCAGTCCACTTGACGCGCTGCTGGAGGATGTGCAAATACTCCAAGCTCCAACGCTTCCAAAAACTCTGAGCGAGCTGCTGCACCAACTGAAACCGCGATAGCCAATTTTGGCTCACATCGACAAAAGGGTACTCCGGCAGGGCGACAAGTGGCTGTCAAATCAAAAAATGGCCCGGGGTTAGGGCCTCCAAGTCGTTCGGGTACGAAGACAGCGGGCACAATGGACGCGAGTTCAATACAGCTTCAATGCGGCAAAATACCGTAGCGAACTCCTTAAAGGTGAGAACAGTGTCTCCCAACAATCTGCGCCAGAGTCCCTGTGCCGCTTTCACCGCGGCCTCAAAAATAACCCCCCAATGGGGGCAGGCTGGCGGGTCAAAACAATAACAAACAACAAAACAACCAAACAACAACAACAACCAAACAACAACAACAATTTAACAAAATGGCCCTCCTTAGGCAACAAAAGGGGGTGACGGGCCCCATAAGGAAGGCTAGAGTGGTTCAACCATCAACAACCAAACAACAAAAGACCCGTATCGTCCAAAAGGGGTTCAACTTACTAACGGCTCCCGACAATATCCAAAACTCTCGCTGCAGAATGGCCAACAGCGCATTGCAACCGGCATGCGAGTTCTTAATGTGACGATCAGTCACCAACAATTCAACAACTTTGTTCCAACAGCGAGCACCTTGAGCCCGGGCAAAGGACCCGACATCAAGACTGGCGATCGAGGCCAATCATCCTCGGGATGAGTCAGCCAGTCTGGTCCCCACCATAGGGGGTAAGCAAACAAGCGGGGTGCCATGCACCCACGTGAGGCCACGGCGCCTGGGTTCAAATCTCCAGGCACGTGCCTCCAAATCAAATGCGTTTTAGAATTTTGAATCTGGGATACTCGGTTCGCAACAAAGACCTCCAAAGAGTGGACGGACGTCTTCAACCAACACAAAACAATTTGACTGTCCGTCCAGGTGTAAGAAACCCGAATGTCCACAGTTCCACCCAAAGTGTGAGCAACGTGGTTCAATAGACGCACAAGACGCGCCGCCCCTGAGAATTCAACTTAGGGATGGTCAGTGCCGTCCGGAGGGGGGTTACCTCGCTCTTGGCCAAGACCAGTGACAAATTCACCTGGCCTGTTGCGCCGACGGTGCGCAGACAAACAACAGCTGCATAACCGTGCGAAGACGCATCACAAACAAGGGTAGCAGTGTAGCTCCCAGGGGGGAGGATAGCGCGGGGTAACACGACCTCGTTGACTGCGGGGAGTGCGGATACAAATTGGAGCCAATCTTCCCACAGGGTTTCCCGAATTGGCTCGTCCCAGCTAAGTCCCGCAGTCCAAAGGCGCTGAAGAAAACAATTTTGCCCAAACAATACAAACAAAACAACAAAACAATAGACAAAAGGCAACCCTGGGCTCCCAGGTCCATAATGACATGGACCACAACAGAGTCCCCCGTGGGCCCCCAGACCTGACCGATGCCGTTGGCAACAAAACCGTGTCGATCTGAGGGGTACCTTAGCGGGGCAGGCGCCAATGTCCTAACAATGCCTGGGCGGCGACCGATCGCCGCACCCAGGCCCAAGTCTTTCCCGACGAGGATGGAATTCAAATTCCTCGTACGCGCGGTGTCCCGAGCCACGTGCCATCGCCGGAAGGGCATATCCCACCGGATGCCTGAATGGCGAGGGGCGTGACTCCAACCGGGGACGTTCCACCAATGGAGGGGAGGGAAGGCGGTGCTGGTCTGGCCAGCGCTGCCTAGCAACAATTACGTAATCACCTTTACGCGGGGAGACCAAATGGCGGTCGCGCGGCTCCCGATCAACTTGCGCGGGGGGTGGAGTGCGGCGCTCAAAATTGCGGGCCTCTCTCCGGTTCTGAACCGGCGAGGCAGAAGCCCGGTGACCAACTCCATGGTACCCCCCCGTACGCGAACCTTCATCAGAGGTTGGTCTGCCAGCGTGGTTCGCGTTAGCGCACAATATGTCCAAATGGGACCCCCTACAAATTCTACAAGGGCGGGGGTTGGGGCAGTCCCGATGGAAGTGAGCCCCCAAACAAGAGAAGCACATGCGGCGTGCATTGGCAATTCGGCGGCGGGCACTCACGTGCAATTTCAAAAAGGCCGCACAAGTTGCCATGCCATGCCCCGTGTCCCTACAAAACTCACAACCAGGACGACTCTAGGTGCCAGCGGCTGGCATGACTCAGTGGCAACGCCAGAGTTGTCCACAAACCGACATTCATCCTCCAAAATTTGGACGAGGTCACCAAATGGGGGGAGATGTGTGACACTATCCCCACCATACTTTTGCTCGAAATGAGCCCTCAAATCGGCAGGAAGCCGTTGCAGCACAACATGTACCAAAACGTAAGACCAATGGTCCACCGGCAACTCCAATTGCTTTAAAGCGTTGGTCGCTGCCACCAACGGGTTCAACAGGTCAGTACGCAATGCTGACAATCCAGTAATGACCGGTAACCCCAAAATCAATTCAATATGAACGTCAGCCAAATAACGTTTATTTTGGTACCGCCGGGTGAGTAGTTCCAAAGCGGTAGGGTAGGCTGAGTCAGCCAACGACAGATGCTGTACCAAGGCTCGGGCCTCACCTTCCAGGACAGACAACAAATAGGCCAACTTTTGGGCAGGTCTGAGGTCCGAGCGTGCATCAACCAAACTTTCAAACAGGTTTTGGAAACCTAGCCAATGGTCCAAACGACCGTCAAAGTGTGGCAGTTCCAAAGTAGGCAATCTACTCAATAGTCCGGGACCTGAAACAACCAAGGTCTCCGGTTTGACCTGGACAGGTGTCCGGCTCTGCAATATTTCCCGAGCACGTTGACCAATAACGTCCCCCAGGTCCAAGATCTGGTCCTAGTCAGCAAGGACCTTGTCACGTGCTGCCTGGTCCAGCACTTCCAGAGCCACATCACAAATGTACTCGTTGTAGCGGGTGAGCAGAGCATCAACGTTGCCGAGTCTCACGTTCAACTGCTCGAACCGAGCAATAGTGATCCTGGCGCTCAGCAGTCGCTGCAGCTGAAGTGAACCACCGTAGCTGTGTGGACAATCCACTGATTGCCTCTCTCACCGCTTTGTGTGCCATTGCACAAACAATACAATTCAAATAAACCAAACAAAATAATAATCAAATAACAAAGTTCAATCAATCAATTACAAAATAAATACAAGCAAACAATTAAACTACCAAACTGTTAGTCAGCAACTCAAGAACTAACAAAATATTGGTTTCAATTCAATAGACAACAATAAACCTTTATTTTAATTCAAAACCAATGTCAACGTTCAACATTCAACTTCACAATTCAATTCAAATATTCAAATTCTATCCAATTCCAAAAAATACCAATTCAAGACAACTACAAAAATATTGGTTTCAATCCAATGAACCTTATTTTAATTCAAACAATGTCAACGCTCAATATGTTAATTTCAAATGTTAATTTCACAAACCACTTTGTTAATGGAACAACAATAATGAACCTTTATTCCAATTTAAAACAATAGTAATACTCAAAAATGCCAATTTCAACAAAACTACCATATTGATGGTACAAAACTCAATATTTCAATGTCTTCCTGACATTCAATACAACAGAGGTCAGATACAAAGGGGTTGTAACATAGCCAAATTCAATTAACACTATTAGCATATGCAACCGGCTGACCCCGACAACATGAGTTACTCGACTCAATAAATTCAAACAAATTATTTCAAATTATAATTAATTACCGTTAACAAACATTTACAGCGAATTATTACTTCGCTTATAGAGACTGCCAAGTAATTAGCCTACTGTAAATTACCAATTTGTTGGTTATATGTCTTATAGCCACGCTCTGATACCAAAATGTTCGCAGCCAGGCCAGGCCCCCATAAGGTTTTTAATTATTATGTGGAAGCGTGATAATCGTGGGGCTCTGGAGACAAGAGTGGCGAGCGAAGTTGTCCGCCGTGCGCGGAGCCAAACTACAATATGCAAAAGACTCACCTCATGTAGAAGAACACCTGCTCTGGTGCCTACCTGGATTTATGTATGTAAGTGAGTGTATATATATGTATCGTGTAGTGACGTTGTAAATGGGTTTTCCAGGATACAGGCCGCAACAATGAGGCTGGAGGCAATCACAGCATGCGGTTTCCAATAAGGTCACTTTCACTTCAAAGTACTTCAATTTCAACAAACTTAACCCGTATTATTACGTCAAAGGGGGGTTATTTACAATCAAAGCTATTGGATCACGACTAATTGTCACAAACGGATCGATTTAAAGGGATTAATTTCAACAAACGCGTCGCGAAACTCAACACGGCGACGGACCCTTTTCAAGCCCAAAATCAAAGAGAAAAAAGTGTCAAGTGTCAAAGTCAAAACTGACAAGTCAGATGTCACTCCGTTCGGGCGCGTTCCGAAGGCGCATAGAGTAACCAATCGAACGGGACGCAACACCGTCATACATGTTTTTTGCGTTACTTTAACCGTTTACGCAGCGCACGCAATGGAAACTCTCAAAAGGAATAAATTTTCCCCGTTTTTGCAACATTTTTCATTACTGCTCCGCTCCTCTTAGTTGTAGCGTGATGTTATATAGCCTATAGCCTCCCTCGATAAATAGGCTACTCAACACAAAAATATTTTTTCAATTCGGACCAGTAGTTCCTGAGATTAGCGCGTTCAATCAAACAAACAAACAAACAAACTCTTCAGCTTTATAATATTATAAAGTATAGATTCATATTACGTAGGCCAGTTGTCAATTTTGTGACTGTTTTATCAACGTAAGATTTGCATGTAAAACATCTGATTGCCTATATTGCACTTATAATTTTTTCTACCTAACAGTCCTATCACAGTTCGACAACAACAACCCTAAAATCACGCCAATAAAGGTCATAATGATTTTGACAGTAGACCTTTCAGTGGCAGCAACCTAATAGTAACTTTATCACAAGAGTATACATATCACTGTGAATTAGGCAGTGATGCTCAATTAATAAATTCATGAAGCGCAATGCTAAGCGTTTCTTCGATAAAGCCGTAACCCACGGCAACCGTCTGGTTGTCGCGGCCACTAGTTACACTCCCTCCCAAATCAGTAGAGTTCGCCGCCCAAGGCATATTCTGACCGACTCTGATGACCCCATTACCCACCTTCAGGAAAGCAATAGGGCCACCAGTACGATACACAACCAAAACGACCCTTTTTTCGACCTCGCCGCCGAGGTCCATCGCGACGCTCCCAACTTAATAGTCCCCCTCGAACCTTGCTCAACGAAGTGCCAGCCCATGCCGTAGCGGAGCCTGAAGCTTTAAATTCGTCCCCAAATAATAATAATCAGTCTGATCTAGCCCGTCTCTTGTTGCCCTCTATCAGCGACACCCGAACCCGAGGTCCGTACCTCACAGGGGATGCCCTTAGCGAGTAGTCGGTTTAGTTTTTAGGTTTATTAGCCCTGGCTGGAGGCCTTAATTTATTAAATTCGCAGGTAAACCCGGTTTACTAGTTTCGTCCTCTCAAGGTCAACTCCAAGGTGTCAACAGAGGTAATCTAAATCTAGGTGTCAACAGAGGTAATCTAAATCTAAATCTAAACTTCTAAACTTCTAAACTTAATATTATAAATGCAAAAGTAACTCTGTCTGTCTGTCGGTCTGTCGGTCTGTCTGTCTGTCTGTCTGTCTCGCTTTCCTGCTAAAACTACTGAACCGATTTAAATGAAATTTGGCACACAGATCATTTGGAGCCTGAGAAAGGACATAGGCTACTTTTTATCCCGGTAGTATGTTCCCGCGGGATAATTTCCGACCTCCACGAGAGCGAAGCCGCTGGCAAAAGCTAGTGTTTTATAACTGTGAATTGAATACGAGATAAGGGCAGCAAGAGAATAAATGCTGTTGATTGAGATGACCTTCAAAAGCAAGACATAATTTGGGGAAATTTTGGATTAAAACAAGATAAAAGTTTGATACAATATTCATTTTTAGGGTTCCGTTGCCAAATGGCAAAAAACGGAACCCTTATAGATTCGTCATGTCTGTCTGTCTGTCTGTCTGTCTGTCTGTCTGTCCGTCCGTATGTCACAGCCATTTTATTCCGAAACTATAAGAGCTATGCTGTTGAAACTTGGTAAGTAGGTGTATTCTGTGAACTGCATTAAGATTTTTACACTAAAATAGAAAAAAAACAATAAATTTTGGGGTTCCCCATACATAGAACTGAAACTCAAAAATGTTTTTTTTCATCAAACCCATACGTGTGGGGTATCTATGAATAGGTCTTCAAAAATGGTAATGAGGTTTCTATTATCATTTTTTTCTAAACTGAATAGTTTGCGCGAGAGACACTTCCAAAGTGGTAAAATGTGTGTCCCCCCCCCCCCGTAACTTCTAAAATAAGAGAATGACAAAACTAAAAAAAATATATGATGTACATTACCATGTAAACTACCAACGAAAATTGGTTTGAACGAGATCGAGTGAGTAGTTTTTTTTTAAAACGTCATAAATCGTAAACCGCAATTTACCTTACATTCAATCAACTGAAATATAAAAATTAAAAAAAATATTTATTTTTAAACCGAAAATACCTACAAGTTTGTACGGAACCCTCGGTGCGCGAGTCCGACTCGCACTTGGCCGGTTTTTAGTAGAACATTTAGTTTCAGTTTTCAAACACATAAGTCGCTGGCTACACGAGTATTACGTCACTGTCGAGACTAACACGTTTTTGTGAGATCTTTCCATAATCTTACTTATATTTGTACATAATTCATTTACTAACTTTCATTCCACTAGAGGATTAGATAATGTATTAGACCAATGAATCACTTTAGTAGCAACATGTTCGATTGAGAGATAATTAAATAAAAATAAAAATAAAATTAAAATAGCCTGTATTTCCTATTACAAGTTTTGTATAAATACATATCGGTTTTTTTTTATTATAGATAATTATATTTTAATGTTTGCATGCATTCTTAAATTAAATTTTTAATAGTAAATTAAACTTTATTTGTAATAGTCGCCTCCGCGGTGTAGGCCTCTCCTAAAGCTTTCCATACATCTCTTTCACGCGCCAATCCCATCCAATACGGGCCACATCTCTGTTTAAAGATGTCTCTCCATCTTTTAATTGGTCTCCCTTTTTTCCTTTTCAGGTCTCTTGGTAACCATTCTGTTAATTTTTTTGTCCATCTACTGTTACGCATTCTACATATGTGTCCTGCTGAGAGAGATAATTACCTATCGCATAACAAAAATCATCTTTCAAGTAATATTTTCCCCATCTATGTGGAAACCCACCCAATAATAATGAGTAATAAGTGCTAATTAATCTAGTTAAAACATTTGTAATATATTGCTAAAGGTACACTTATTTTCTCTTTACAGTTTGAGATTTTAATTTTTTTCCAACCATCTACTAGTTTTGAATAGCAACGCTTCAACGATCA
Organism: Aporophyla lueneburgensis; assembly: GCA_932294355.1. Lineage (NCBI taxonomy): Eukaryota > Metazoa > Arthropoda > Insecta > Lepidoptera > Noctuidae > Aporophyla > Aporophyla lueneburgensis. Next base: position 22,609,550 of record OW028745.1, on the reverse strand, counting down.
GCTGTTTGCTATTCTTTATTCTATAGGCGCATTTTAATAGTTTAGTATTTTCAGTACTTTATCATTTATTCTTAAATGAGTCTTTTCTTTGCTTACTTGCTTTTCCTTTAGTGGTTACGGCTATCTTGCTACTGAGCCATGGCTGAAGAAATCAAACTGTAAGAACTTACAAAAAGCGTGCCTCAGTAAATGCAGCTCGCAGCTTACTCAATTCACAACTTTGATAACTACCTACCACTAAGTCTTGCAAATAGCTTACTGAGAACAACTTTTCGAGTTATAGATAGGTATTGAGAAAACGATTTCCTTATATGCCACCTATGATCAGTTTCAGGGTAAATTTGGAAGACCTGTCTGGCAAACCCGATGAGCAATTTTCGGAACGTGAGCAATTCGAGGAGTATACTACGTGAGCTTGACAAAGGGAAGTGCGAATAACACTTGTGCGACAGAACTGTATTGCGACTCACCATAGTTCTAACGCACGCTTGTGTGACACACTTAATCTAGTCGTTTCTGGCGTAGGAGGTCACAGTTTTAACCTAACCTAACCGAGTGTACTACGTGAGCTCGAGTGTGTCGCACAAGAGTGCATTCGAACTATGGTGAGTCGCAGTACAGTTTTGTCGCACATCCATTTATCGAGCTCACGATTTACACCCCAATTCGAGAGAAATTTCTGCAGGCAGCTAACATTTGCTCGCACGCTTTTGTTTCAGCATCGCCCTCAACTGGCGTCTAAGGTAGGCTCCAATAGGCAACTTTCAGTGGTTACGAGTCATATTAATGTTAGACTTTCTAAAATAAATTTACCTTACTTTTGCAGCGGTTATAAAGATTGTTAGAGTTTATAGATATTTATATTTTGATGATTCCTACCTACGTTCGTCACTTAAAAGCAACGCAAACTTAGATATTCTATTTATATTATTAAATTTTAGATTTCAGAGGGGACAACATTTGTGTACAATTTAAGGTGCTAAAGTGAAGAAATAAGGTGGGTAAAGTTTAGAACATTTTTCGCCTATCATAGTCATGAAAATTCTAAGTATTTATTGACGTCATGTTATTGTGTTTATGTGAAGTTTAGGTATCGACATTTACATCTATACTAAAATAGTAAGAAAAAAATAGCAAGTCATATATAAAAAAAAAATCATCAAACTTGGCAAATTCGTTGAAGTTTTGTTATTTTAAGCACTTATTTTAACTTTCATTACAAAATAAACTGTTAAGCGCTTTATGCACCATAACAAATTAATGCCAGATAAAAAGCCTATTTACTGTAGTATTTGAGAAACTAAAAAATATTTAACCCACCTCTTTTAAATTTTCTTTGATTTTTTTACTCCTAGGTGACTGGAAGTATTGCGAAAAAAGGCATAATACAATGTTGCATGCTCATGATGATAATCCTAGCTTTAGAAAGGAGCATATAACTTTAGCTGCCACTAATCAAGAATTTGCAACTCGTCATGTAAATTGCTTTCCACAGCTTTGGTAAGAGTCATGGACAATTCTGAATACCAGCGCCAGTTACACAGTCAGGTTGAGTAATGATGAACCAAGTCAAACTCTCGGTCTTAATTGGCATTGTCATACTGACTGTCATACATTCTGCATTCATACAATTACCGAAACAAACAGATGCTCCAATTTGAAAATGACACATCCTTTCCACCATAATGTAGGTACTCGATCCTCTGTCTATGTATTATCGAGATCAAGATAACACTGCAGAGATTATGGATGGACAAGTGTGCATGGGCGACGAGGTTAATAACATAACATAAACATAACATCACGCTTTGTTTCCCCGAAGGGTAGGGCAGAGGTGCACCTAAAGTACACTCATATTTCGCCTGTTATGTTTAAGCCCCATGTTATAGGGGACGAGGTTAATGTGGACATTAAAATGTTATGGCCGAAGTTCACACAGTCTTTACCACAATTTAATATACACAGCATACCACGCTGAGATTACTTTTACAGATGTGTTAGATAAAGCATGATACGAAGTTTGCATACACATTCGTTATGTAACTGGTAGCGGCACAATCCATTAACATCTGCACATGTCCAAAAGTAAAGTTGCACCGATCATCGTCATCTTTTCAGCCGAAAGACGTCCACTGCTGGACATAGGCCTCCACCAATTTGGGGGGAGGTTTGCCATAGTCGCTACGCTTGACAGGTAATAATAATAAATCTTTATTTCTCCATAAATTAATTTCTATTGTTTACATTTAAAAAAACCGGCCAAGTGCGAGTCGTACTCGCGCACCGAGGGTTCCGCACAAACCTGTAGGTATCCTCGGTTTACGCATAAGGTTTATGTTTATGACATTAAATGTTTTTTTTTAATTTTTATATTTGAGTTGACTGAATTAAAGGTAAATTGCGGTTTACGATTTATGAGGTATTAAAAAAAAAACTACTTACTGGATCTCGTTCAAACCAATTTTCGGTGGAAGTTTATATGGTTATGTATATCATATATTTTTTTTAGTTTTATCATTCTCTTATTTTAGAAGTTACGGGGGGGGGACACACATTTTACCACTTTGGAGGTGTCTCTCGCGCAAAATATTCAGTTTAGAAAAAAATGGTATTAGAAACCTCAATACCATTTTTAAAGACCTATTCATAGATACCCCACACGTATGGGTTTGATGAAAAATTTTTTTTTGAGTTTCAGTTCTAAGTACGGGGAACCCCAAAATTTATTGTTATTTTTCTATTTTAGTGTGAAAATCTTAATGCAGTTCACAGAATACATCTACGTACCAAGTTTCAACAACATAGCTCTTATAGTTTCGGAGAAAAGTGGCTGTGACATACACGGACAGACAGACAGACAGACAGACAGACATGACGAATCTATAAGGGTTCCGTTTTTTGCCATTTGGCAACGGAACCCTAAAAATGACTTAAGCTTAGTGTTCTAGAGTAAAAAACCCTGACTTCTAAATTAGGTTTATGTACCTGTATCTTAGAAGCCAGTGTCCCTTCAAAGTGATGAGCATATAGAAAGTAGGACACACATTATGTACAATAATCCATATAAAATACAAATAAAAAAAAACGAGGAAAAAGAGAAAAAACAATCAAAATTAATGAAAGTAATGTGTATGTTTCCAGTGTGTTTGTCGTGGAGTTATGTGTATGTGCGTGTGTATGTATGTGAAAGACTTTGTGTGACTTCAGTGTAAGTATGAGTGAGTGTGCAAACTTATGCAATAGTGTAAAAATTATTGTACGCTGCCAGGCTAGGCCTCCCAATACGATCTCAAGTGCGCAGTGGAAGAGTTATAATCGTGGGGCTCTAGAGACAAGAAGTGGCTAGCGTACTGTCCGCCGTACGCGGAGCAGACAATACAAGTACAAGGTACAATATACAAACAAAAGCACTTACCTCATGGTTGAAGGACACTGCTCTGGTGCCAACCTGGAGATATGTATGTAAGTGAGTGTATGTGTATCGTGTCGTGACGTTATGAGTATTCTCCTGGCAACAATCCGCTTCCAATTAGGCTGGAGGAGGTCACAGCATGCGGTCTTCAAATCACTCATTCACAATAGCGTCACTTTGGTTTGACCTTCAAACTATTTATCCAAAATATGTCCAAAACCCGTGTTATCAAACGTCAAATTAGGGGTTATTAACAATCAAACAACTGGATCACGACTAATTGTCACAAGCGGATCGATTTTAAGGGATTAATTTCAACAAACGCGTCGCGGGGTTTCAACAGGCGACCGACCTATTTTAGCGGCAAAATCAAGAGCAAGTGTCAACGTCAAACTGTCAAGAGAGATGTCACTCTGTTACTCGTTTAGAAACGTAGGCGCATAGAGTAAACAAATCGTTCGGGACTCAACAATTATGTTAATTTAACTGTTTCTAAACCTAATTATTTGATAAAATATCTAAAATTACCTGATAGAAAATCCTCAGTATTTTGATAAGTTAGTTTTTGAAGATATTCCTGTAACTTAGATTTGACCTGATATTTAGTATCTGGATTTTTTTTAGCACTTTATTAAGTTGGTTAAAAAGTTTCGTGCTGGTGACATAGTAGTGTCTTTTGGCAAACGAGGTTTTATGCGACTCTTGGGGAAAAAAACATGTGTTTAATTCTGCCTGTTGGCTCTGAGGATGGACGAGTAGAATGCTTTCTGAGCATTGACTGAAGGACATACAGCTGCCTGACAGTTAACACTTTAGATTCCGCATATAGCTGTACTGTGGATTATCTTAGCGGCTTAGAGAGCAGAACCTTCAAAACTGTTCTTTGTGCTCGTTCAAGTCGGATAAAATGGTTCTCCTAGCACCACCCCAGATTGGAATACAATAAGCTAAGATCGATTGGCACATAGCAAAATAAACCATCATCAATGTATCCTTATCAGCCGATATTCGTATTTTTTTAAAAACGTAAATCAACTTGCGAGTTCTACCAGAGAGTGTGTCTAGGTGTTTACGCCAATTTAGATTTTGGTCGATATATACGCATAGGTATTTTACGCTAGTGGACTTCGAAATTGCTAGATAGTCACAGATGGTGGAAGGCGTGCATTTGTGGGCTTTAAGAGTAAGGGAAGGTGACGGGCATAAATTAGACCTGATAGCAAATGGCATATACACCGTTTTACTGACATTTAGAGTGTGTAAGTTGTTACTTCACCATTGCATAACTCGTGTAAGCGCTTTCTCGGCACTCCGATAGCACTGGGCCCAGTCTACTCCATTTATAAGCAGGGAAGTATCATCGGCATATGTTATGACTTTACAGTTTTGAATGGGCAGCATACAGAGTTCATTGATATAGATAAGGTATAGAGTGGGACCCATTATGCTACCTTGAGGTACACCGTATGCAATTGGAAGCTATTCACTCACATTTTGACCGATTTGAACAATTTGAGTGCGATTCCTCAACTGCGTTGGCGATCGCGGTATGGTGGTAAAATGCATAGTGTAAGCTGCTGCCCGGTCTTTAGTCAGACCCTTAGTCGCCTCTTACGACACCCACGGGGAGAAATGGGATGGTGCTTAACTTTACGTCCGGCACCACACGGAACCCACCGATCAAGTCCACTACAATCCCAAGGCTTCAGCTTTGTGGTCTCTTATTGGGTCAGTGCCTTATTCGCAGGTTGTGTGAAAAAGTACGAGAATCATTAACGTTAAACACTGAAAGCTGATGACAAATGCATATTTTGGTGGAATTCAATAAATTATCTTAGGTTGGCTGTCTGCTTCACTTCGCACACTTAAGCCATTCGTCAGGAACCGAGTTTTGAAGATACGGGAAGGCTTTGGTGCTTAAACTTGGCGCTTTGTACCGTCCAAGGAGAACCCTGGAAATCTTGTCTGCCGTGATCTAAGTACTCAATAGGTCAATCTTTCATATAGTGGTTAGGGCCTTCATTCTTACTTACATATTCAGCTCTTTGGCCTTCAATACGGCAATACCCAACACGGATGTGAACACAATACTGAACCTGAAATATAAAAAATCATTCATTACAATCAATAATCATTACCTATCACTAATCCTAATATAGATATACACAACAAATCATATCAAACATTTGAAGCTTTAATTAAAATCTCATCTAATTATTTACATTTACAACGGCTATACAATATATATTTATTTATTTCTCTCAAAAACGGTACAGATTTGGTACATGGTTCTTAGTTACTGGCTAATTTAGACCTTTGTGAGAGCTGGAGTCTGTACTGGGTTCGGGACCTGTATTACAGATCTCCAGGCTTCCACCCTTAAAATTAAAATAATAAAATTACACTTACGTACAACAACATTTTAAAAGCATTAAGTACTGAGAGGAAGAGGATTAATATAAAAAGCAAAAAGAGATGTGCTATGTGTGTTTTTGTTGAGTGTTGTGTGTCCGTGAGTGCAGTATGTCCTCACTGCCCGAGAGTGTGTGTGTCTGTGTGTGATAACAAGGCGTAACGCGATTTGAGATTAATGTGAAATGCAAGATTATTTTAGAATATTTAGTATATTTTCAGTCTGTGCATAGTCCAATTCAAGCAGCCATTTCGTAACAGTCCTATTACATTTTGATTTGCACAAGCGGTATATATTAATTTTTTTTATTAACCTTATTATAAACGTAGGAAAGGGAAACTCCGCTGGGCCGAACGACAATATGTCGTTCGGCGGGTCGTCTATGAGCATACGTATTTAGATTCATTAATCGTTCTTAAAGGATAAGTAATCGTTATCTTAGTCTTACTAATTCAGAGTTGTCCTACAGTTCTAATTTCATAAAAAACAGTAAAGAGGAATAGGTTTCCTGAAGAGTACGCTACCTTTATCAGTGCAACCTTTGCCATATAAAAATCACCTTAAAAAAATAATCACCCTTTACCGAGTCTGGTGTTATACGAGTGAGAGGCGGATTAGATAATTTTTGCTACAATTAAATGTTAGGCACCCTATCATTATCTGCGGCAAAAATAATTTTGCTAAACTTACTTTTAATATCTATCACTTACGCCTATTTCGTACTTTAAGCCACAATTGGATATGAATATTGGCCTCTGGGTCATAGAAGCCTTGCCAAATCAACTGTTCATAAATGCGTAAACCGTCAGCGAATTTATCGGTAGAACAGTTCAACCCATCATAGGTATTTTGCCCAAGGAACGACTTCCATAATAGTTCCTTTCTTAGAGACAGGCACAGACTATGCCGAACCTATCCTAGCTGATCGCAAACATAGAGCATGAAGGTTAATTAAATCATCTATACTATAATATACTATAATAATATTATAAAGCTGAAGAGTTTGTTTGTTTGTTTGTTTGATTGAACGCGCTAATCTCAGGAACTACTAGTCCGAATTGAAAAATTATTTCTGTGTTGAGTAGTCTATCAGTAGTTTATCAAGGAAGGCTATAGGCTATATAACATTACGCTACAACCAAGAGGCGGAGGAGCAGTAATGAAACATGTTGCAAAAACGGGGAAAATCGCACGGGTAGGCGATTCGACGCGACGGGAATAAGAAATTTAACGCGGACGAAGTCGCGGGCAGAAGCTAGTACATACATATGTGGTTTTATTTGTCCGCCACAAAGGCGGTTCACCGGGAGTTTGTCTTAGATTTAACAAACATGTCTTATTTTGCAGCAATGATTAAGTTTATAGCTTGTCGTACTTCGACCAAGGTACAACCCTTATTAATTCCTTATTGATATTAACTTCAATGAAATAGCTGCCTTATGCAAGCGAGCCGAGGTACTAATTTGAAAAAAAATATATTTGATTCCGTATCGTCTGACAAAGCTGGCGAACAGACTGAGGAGTTTCAGTTCTTAATAATATCCGTATTTCATACCTTTCCCAAGACACCTTTAAAAAGGCGAAATTAGAATGTTTGACAATTTATTTACTTAAAACCGTTTTAAACTGTGGGTTGTTTCGTAATCTTTATAACATTTCTTATTCGTTTGTATTGACTTACCGCTCCGGTAGCAAAATCTTTGACCCTCAAGACAAAGCTGAATGCCTAGCCAACAGCCTAGAGTCCCAATGCACTCCCGAGGGCTGAACCGGTTGACCAAGCGCACCTAGCCAAGGTGCATGCTGAGGTTGAACGTAGGGCCTCTCTCCCTCCCGTTGAAGACTCTGATGACCCTATGTCTCTCGTCAGTCCAGACGAAGTGCAAGACATCATTAAAGGGTTTCAAGCTACCAGTTCGGATGGAAATTTACAATCTCCTTCCTGCATCTGTCATAATGCTCATGACAGCAATCTTCAATGGCAACAATATCTGGTATTTCGCCGTCATCGATACCCCCAAGCCAGTCTGTGCCCTCCAGTTACCATCCAATCAGTCTCCTCAAAGATTTCTGCAAAATCTGCGAGAGGCTTATTCATCAGCGTCTTAAAACCTATGCACTATGTTTCGGAATGCCGAAAAAAGTCCTGAAATTACCTGAGCACTTTTTGGGAAATATTTTTGCATACATGTGGTTCAGGGGGCCATAAGAGGTCAAGTTTTGAGTTTTGAAAGATTAGGAGGTGTGGTTACCTAGGAGAAGGGTCAACCGTGACCCTAAGGGTCACAGTTGACCCTCCTCGCTGAAACTCGAAGCATAAAACCCTATTAGTATGTAGAAGACAAATTCTGAGTTTCAACTCTAGGTTGACGTTGACCTGAGATGTCTAGGGTCAAACAGCAATTTTGGCTATAATTGACAACTTCCTAGGGTCAAAAACTACACTTGGATGTGTGTACTGTTTGCCGGTGTGGAGTGGAGCACCAAAATCAAAAATCCTGCGACTTGAGGTCGCGCTGTACTAAAAGTTATGTCTAAAAGAACCTTCAGGTACCCTAACGCTTATCTCTACGATGAATGTAAAGTACTCACGGTAAGTAAGGCAACTGTATATCCATCTGACTAAAGCCTGTAAACAAAAGTCACGAACTCTGCTGAAGCATCGAAGTAGAATGAAATAAACAGTCTTTAAACAAGGATCGGACAAGAAAACCTTTTGTGGGTAGACACTTCTTTATCCTTAACGTAATATTGTACAAGAAGACCAACAAAAAGTTAGGTCTTTCACCTAAATAGAATACACTGCAAAATGAAGGTGAAAGAATGGCTTACTTATCATTTATGCTTACTACTACTCATACTTACAACCTATCAGGAAACTGAAGAGTTGTTGACCAGCAGCACTGGCTAAGTCATTGCAATCACACCGTACGCACCTTAAAACACACATTCGCAAACTATCAACTCACTCTTACAACGTACTCACCATCACACTAATCTCCCCCTTACTTTACACTGCCACATAAACTACACTCAATTCTTCAAACGCTCATAATATAACAGAGATACAATAGGTTAGTCCTTTTTCCATACTGATTGTTAAACTTAAACTTTATTGTAATTTATTATAACTTTTATTTTGTATTTTCATTTTTGTCACGCTTAGAAAAAGTAAGGCTTTACAAATGTGACCGCCAGGAAGGAACGCTGACACCTAAGGTCCAGGATTTGTCCTAGTTTGGGTGTCAGGAGTTTCACAGAACCACCTAGTTATAAGTCAATTAATTTAAGGATAAAGGTATTTAAGGAATTTTTTTGTTAACGCTTTTCACTCCACACCGTATTAAGCTTCTGAAATATATAATATAATTTAATTTGATAAAATAATTTTATTTTATGTTTTGATAGCATTGGCTTCGGCGTTACATTAAAAAAAAATTGAGCAACCAACATTCAGTCCCCGTAGAAATTTTGCATACGTTTTGCTTGAATGACCATTAGAATGCCGATACAACTATTATTTCCCTCGTGATTGTGTGCTTAAAAATCAGTGACGTAAGGTAGCACACACATACACTGAGGAATATGTCATAGTTGTGTTTAATTTAGGAGGTAATAAACTTTGACCAAAACTGATAATCATAAACATGATGATACTGTGCGCTCACGCTCCGTCCGCGTGGGAGTAGAATAATAACAGTGCAGTGAGTCGCAGCTATGGAACGAGCTATGCTTGGAGTATCTCTGAGGGATAGAATCCGGATTGAGGTGATCCGGCAGAGAACCAAAGTTGTCGACATAGCTCACAGAATTAGCAAGCTGAAGTGGCAATGGACCGGCCATATTAGCCGTAGAACTGATAACCGTTGGGGTAGACGTGTTCTTGAGTGGAGACCGCGAATCGGCAAACGTAAGGTAGGACGCCCTCAAGCTAGGTGGACCGACGAACTTCGCAGGGTGGCTGGTAGCAGCTGGATGAGAGTAGTCGAGAATCGGGCTGAATGGCGAGCAATTAGAGAGGCCTATGTCCAGCAGTGGACTGCTATAGGCTGATGATGATGATGGGTCGGCAGTTTAAGAGACGTTTATTATTATTATCCTAAAGTCAGACTCGTGAAAGCAGAGCTGTAGGTCGACGACCCGATTTATGAGGCATCAAATACTTACGTTATGCCTGCTATTGTAGACCTAGAAAATTTATATAATGAAATATGTATAAACGTACAGATTCAAAAACAGACAGAAAAATTTAAACATATTTATCGAATTGAATTTGTTAAAAATCAGACATGAATCTAGTTACAAGTGCTGACATTCCTAAAGAAAGTTAAATTATCAGTTAATTATATTTATGTATGCTGCCCGATATAATTCAGGATTTGTAATTATACCAAGCACAGCTTTGGCTTCAACCAAAATAAGTTCGTAACAATAATCAAACACGTTTATTTGAATGCAATACATAATGATGTGCAAATCATAACGAGCCATTCAATGACGACATTATTCAGGCACTTATTAATGATTTCTATTCAAATATTCCTTATCGTTGAATCCACCATAATTTTCTTTCACACACATCTGGGCGCCTTGTCTGTTCTTGAGTTCTTCAATACCCTTCATAACATCTTCTAATTCTTTCGCAGACACGACATTTCTTCCAAAAAGTAGAGCTGAGTTTTGTTCCACCGCACTACGAATACGTTCTTTGTGCGACGGAATATTACGATACAAAATAAAATAGTCTGAGCTCACCAACTTTACCACAGCACGGTCACTAACACGAACATCTTCGTCACCACATTTGACGCTGATGTTCAATGCTGGCATTACTTCTGCCAGCGTATCTACCACCGTTATTGGCATCATTGGCTGGTACTGGCGTTGATAAATTAATCCTTCACTCTCTGTCACTATAGAGACTTGAACTGTAGTTGCGTTTCTTCCATCAGCATATGTACATTGCTCATTTCCTGTGCTTTTGGCGAACGTGAAGCGCATGCAGACAGGGAAATTGGTATAAATTGGATAAAAGGCGACCTCGATCCAATCCCCGTAGAAATCTTGTATGTCCGCTGCCTGAGCGATGATGAGGAGAGTTGATAGACTTATTATTTTCCACATGATTACTAAAATACAGACACTGCTGGTGATTTCTCTGGGACTGAAGAATATTCGGGAAGTCAGTGTTTATATTTGGATCCTACACAATTAGTTGTAAAAATACTGTTAACCTCTGCCATGTTACTGATAAAGATATATCAAATAGCTTTTGCCCACGGTTTTGCCCGCTTAGATGTCGAAATTTTTCTCAAGGGGACGTACCATCAGAATAAAAATTATCTTATGTCCAAATTCGTTCAGCCGTTAAGGCTTGAATACGTAACAGACAGAGTTAATTACTCAATTAGATATAAAATATTGCCCACAAAGTTGTCTGCGTGTGGGCACGCCACAATTGCGGCGATAAGTCCCCTCTTTGAGGAGTGGATAGAGAGGCGCCACGGCGTCCTCACCTTCCGCCTGGCGCAGGTTCTCACCGGGCATGGGTGCTTCGGTGGGTTCCTGTTCAGGATAAAGCGGGAGGATACGTCCGGGTGTTTCCATTGCGAGGATCGTCTGGAGGACACGGTGGAGCATACGGTGGAGGTGTGCCCTGCCTGGGCGGAGCACCGCCGTGTCCTCGTGGAGGCGATCGGCGGCGGCGACCTCTCACGTCCGGCCCTGGTGCGAGCCATGGTACGGAGCGAGAGGGAATGGGAAGCCGTCACCTCCTTCTGCGAAGCAGTAATGCTCGCGAAGGAGGAGGCGGGGCGCGTGAGGGAGTGGCAGTCTCTGCGCCCTCACACCCCTAGCCGCCGCAGGAGGAGACGCCCCGGGCGTCGGGAGTCGATTGCGGACTCCCGGCCACCGTAGGCGCGGGCTTGCGGGTGGCGAGCAATGGGTAGCTCGCCGCCCGGTAAGGACCAGGCTCGGGTCGACGGCGCGCTGTGTTCCACGCGCGCCTCAAAGAGATGTCAGCAGCAGTGTAGGGGTCTACTAGGACCGATGCCTGCCGGGGTCGCGTGATTGTTCGAAAGAGATACCGTGACCCTGGCACATGGGCAACTGATGGAACACGGGTGGGTTTTAGTCAGTAAAAGTCTGACACGCCCTCCCGCTCCGCCCAGAGCGGGAGAAGTCATTTGATGATTTCCCATCCTAAAAAAAAAAAAAAAAAAAAAAGTTGTCTGCGTGGAGTAAACAATTGTTAAATGATGTACAAATGTATGTAGATTAACATGTGTAAATTTTGGCCATTCGAAACTTTGAGCAACCAAATCCGAATCCGTGCAGCCGTTTTTGCGTGATTGAATGAAAAACTTTCACATTTATAATATTAAGTAGGACAAGAAAAGACACTAAATCATTTACATATGTTCGCTGCCAGACTAGACCTCACAATACGATTTCAATAGCGCAGTGGAAGTGTGATAATCGTGGGGCTCTAGAGACAAGAGTGGCTAGCGAAACTAGTCCGCCGTACGGGGAGCAGACAATACAAGTACAATTCAAGTAACTCACCTACAATACAACAAAAGAACTTACCTGTGGGTAGACGAACACCAGCTCCTTGGGGTTACCTGGAGTTATGTATGTGAGTGAGTGTATATGTATCGTGTTGTGACGTTATGAGTATTCTCCAGGTTACAATCCGCTGCAATAAGGCTGGAGGCAATCACAGCATGCGGTCTTCAAATCACTCGTTCCCAATAGCGTCACTTCCACTTAACCTTCAAAGTTCTTCAATGTCAAGAAACTAAACTAAACCCGTGTTATGTCTTCAAATTGGGGTTAGTTACAATCAATACAATTGGGTCATGACAGATTGTCCACAAAACGACCGATTCTCAGGGATTACTTTACAAAGGGGTCACACGCGCAATTGGACCGACCATCCCTTTCAAGAACTTCAGTTTTAACAAATCTAACCCGTATTATTACGTCAAACCGGGGCTACTAACACAAACAACTGGGTCATGACCTATGTCCACCAAAACGACCGATTTAAAAGGATTAATTTCAACAAACGCGTCGCGTGGGTCCCAAAAACGCGACGGACCCTTTCAAGCCAAAATCAAGAAGCAGTGTCAAGTGTCAAAATCAAACTGACAAGTCAGATGTCATTCTGTTACTCGTTTAGAAACGTAGGCGCATAGAGTAACTAATCGAAAAGGACGCAGCATCTACCCCCCCCCCCCCCCCCCCGGACGGGCCTTCCCGTCCGCTTATCACTTGGCAATCCCGACAAGGTTGCGTTTTATCAGTCCACCTGACGCGCTGCTGGAGGATGTGCAAATACTCCAAGCTCCAACGCTTCCAAAAACTCTGAGCGAGCTGCTGCACCAACTGAAACCGCGATAGCCAAGTTTGGCTCACATCGACAAAAGGGTGCTCCGGCAGGGGCCCCGGGCCATTTTTTGATTTGACAGCCACTTGTCGCCACAAGTGGCTGTCAAATCAAAAAATGGCCCGGGGTTAGGGCCTCCAAGTTGTTCGGGTCCGAAGACAGCGGGCACAATGGACGCGAGTTCAATACAGCTTCAATGCGGCAAAATACCGTAGCTAACTCCTTAAAGGTGAGAAGAGTGTCTCCCAACAATCTGCGCCAGAGTCCCTGTACCGCTTTCACCGCGGCCTCAAAAATACCCCCCCAATGGGGGCAGGCCGGCGGAACGAAAAAGTAACAAACAACAAACAACAACAACAACAACAATTTAACCAAATGGCCCTCCTTAGGCAAAAAAGGGGGCGACGGGCCCCATAAGGAAGGCTAGAGTGCCTCAACCGTCAACAACCAAACAACAAAGACCCGTATGGTCCAAAAAGGGGTTCAACTTACTAACGGCTCCCGACAATATCCAAAAGTCTCGCTGCAGAATGGCCAACAGCGCATTGCAACCGGCATGCGAGTTCTTAATGTGACGATCAGTCACCAACAATTCAACAACAAAAAACAACAATTCAACAATTTGTCGAGGGAGCTAAATCGACTCAACAAAAAATCAGGGACCTTCGTTCCAACAGCGAGCACCTTGAGCCCGGGCAAAGGACCCGACATCAAGACTGGCGATCGAGGCCAATCATCCTCGGGATGAGTCAGCCAGTCTGGTCCCCACCATAGGGGGTAAGCAAACAAGCGGGGTGCCATGCACCCACGTGAGGCCACGGCGCCTGGGTTCAAATCTCCAGGCACGTGCCTCCAAATTAAAGGCGTTTCAGAATTTTGAATCTGGGACACTCGGTTCGCAACAAAGACCTCCAAAGAGTGGACGGACGTCTTCAACCAACATAAAACAATTTGACTGTCCGTCCAGGCGTAAGAAGCCCGAATGTCCACAGTTCCACCCAAAGTGTGAGCAACGTGGTTCAATAGACGCACAAGACGCGCCGCCCCTGACAATTCTAACTTAGGGATGGTCAGTGCCGTCCGGAGGGGGGCCACCTTGCTCTTGGCCAAGACCAGTGACAAATTCACCTGGCCTGTTGCGCAGACGGTGCGCAAACAAACAACAGCTGCATAACCGTGCGAAGACGCATTACAAACAAGGGTAGCAGTGTAGCTCCCAGGGGGGAGGATAGCGCGGGGTAACACGACCTCGTTGACTGCAGGGAGTGCGGCTACAAATTGGAGCCAATCTTCCAACAGGGTTTCCCGAATTGGCTCGTCCCAGCCAAGTCCCGCAGTCCAAAGGCGCTCAAGAAAACAATTTTGCCCAAACAATACAAACAATAGACAAAAGGCAACCCTGGGCTCCCGTGTCCAAACTGGCACGGACCACAACAGAGTCCCCCGTGGGCCCCCAGACCCGACCGATGTCGTTGGCAACAAAACCGTGTCGATCTGAGGGGTACCTTAACGGGGCAGGCGCCAATGTCCTAACAATGCCTGGGCGGCGACCGATCGCCGCACCCAGGCTCAAGTCTTTCCCGACGAGGATGGAGGGCAAATTCCTCATCCGCGCGGTGTCCCGAGCCACGCGCCATCGCTGGAAGGGCATATCCCACCGGATGCCCGAATGGCAGGGGGCGTGACTCCAACCGGGGACGTTCCGCCAATGGAGGGGAGGGAAGGCGGTGCTGGTCTGGCCAGCGCTGCCTAGCAATAACTGCGTAATCGTCTTTACGCGGGGAGACCAAATGGCGGTCACGCGGCTCCCGATCAACTTGCGCGGGGGGTGGAGTGCGGCGCTCAAAATTGCGGGCCTCTCCCCGGTTCTGAACCGGCGAGGCAGAAGCCCGGTGACCAACTCCATGGTACCCCCCCGTACGCGAACCTTCCTCAGAGGCTGGTCTGCCAGCGTGGTTCGCGTTAGCGCACAAAATGTCCAAATGGGACCCCCTACAAATTCTACAAGGGCGGGGGTTGGGGCAGTCCCGATGGAAGTGAGCCCCCAAACAAGAGAAGCACATGCGGCGTGCATTGGCAATTCGGCGGCGGGCACTCACGTGCAACTTCAAAAAGGCTGCGCAAGTTGCCATGCCATGCCCCGTGTCCCTACAAAACTCACAACCAGGACGACTCTGGGTGCCAGCAAAACGAGCGGCGGGGCGACCATCAACAGGCCCGCGAGCCCTAGTCCGTCCCTGGTCTCGTGGCCGGGAAGACGGCTGGCATGACTCAGTGGCAACGCCAGAGTTGTCCACAAACCGACACTCATCCTCCAAAAATTGGACGAGGTCATCAAATGGGGGGAGATGTGTGACACTATCCCCACCATACTTTGGTCGAAACGAGCCCTCAAATCGGCAGGAAGCCGTTGCAGCACAACGTGCACCAAAAGGTAAGACCAATGGTCCACCGGCAAGTCCAATTGCTTTAAAGCGTTGGTCGCTGCCACCAACGGGTTCAACAGGTCAGTACGCAATGCTGACAATCCAGTAATGACCGGTAACCCCAAAATCAATTCAATATGAACGTCAGCCAAACAACGTTTATTTTGGTACCGCCGGGTGAGTAGCTCCACAGCGGTAGGGTAGGCTGAGTCAGTCAACGACAGATGCTGTACCAAGGCTCGGGTCTCACCTTCTAGGACAGACAACAAATAGGCCAACTTTTGGGCGGGTCTGAGGTCCGAGCGTACATAAAACAAACTTTCAAACAGGTTTTGGAAACCTAACCAGTGGTCCAGACGACCGTCAAAGTGTGGCAGTTCCAAAGTAGGCAGTCTACTCAATAGTCCGGGACCTGAAACAACCGAGGTCTCCGGTTTGACCTGGACAGGTGTCCGGCTCTCCAATATTTCCCGAGCACGTTGACCAATGACATCCCCCAGGTCCAAGATCTGGTCATACTCAGCAAGGACCTTGTCACGTGCTGCCTGATCCAGCACTTCCAGAGCCACATCACAAATGTACTCGTTGTAGCGGGTAAGCAGAGCATCAGCGTTGCCGAGTCTCACGTTCAACTGCTCGAACCGAGCCAGAGTGACCGCTTCAAGATCCGGGCGCTCAGCGGTCGCTGCAGCTGAAGTGAACCACCGCAGCTGTGTGGACAATCCACTGATTGCCTCTCTCACCGCTTTGTGTGCCATTGCACAAACAATACAATTCTAACAAACCAAGCAAAAGATAATCAAGTAACAAAGTTCAAACAATCAATTACAAAATAACTACAAGCAAACAATCAAACTACCAAACTGTTATTCAGCAACTCAAGAAATAACAAAATACTGGTTTCAATTCAATTCAACAATAAACTTTTATTTTAATTCTAAACCAATATCAACGTTCAACATTCAACTTCACAATTCAATTCAAATATTCAAATTCTAATCCAATTCCAAATGTTAAGTTCACAAACCACTGTGTGGTACAACAATAATGAACCTTTATTCCAATTTAAAACAATGTTAATGCTCAAAATGCCAATCTCAAATATTAATTTTCACAAACAACCATATCAATGGTACAAACTCAATATTTTAATGTCTTCCTGACATTCAATACAACACAGAGGTCAAATAACAACAACAAGAGGTTATAACATAGCTCAATCCAACCAACTCTGTTAGCATATGCAAACCTGGTTGACCCCAGCAATATGAGTTACTCGACTCAATAAATTCCAACAAATTATTTCAAATAACAATTAATCATAGTTATCAAATATTTACAGAGTATTACTACTTCCCTTATAGAGACTGCCAAGTAATTAGCCTACTGTTAATTACCAATTTGTTGGTTATATGTCTTATAACCGCGCTCTGAATACCAAGTATGTTCGCTGCCAGACTAGACCTCACAATACGATTTCAATAGCGCAGTGGAAGTGTGATAATCGTGGGGCTCTAGAGACAAGAGTGGCTAGCGAAACTAGTCCGCCGTACGCGGAGCAGACAATACAAGTACAATTCAAGTAACTCACCTACAATACAACAAAAGAACTTACCTGTGGGTAGACGAACACCAGCTCCTTGGGGTTACCTGGAGTTATGTATGTAAGTGAGTGTATATGTATCGTGTTGTGACGTTATGAGTATTCTCCAGGTTACAATACGCTGCAATAAGGCTGGAGGCAATCACAGCATGCGGTCTTCAAATCACTCGTTCCCAATAGCGTCACTTCCACTTAACCTTCAAAGTTCTTCAATGTCAAGAAACTAAACTAAACCCGTGTTATGTCTTCAAATTGGGGTTAGTTACAATCAATACAATTGGGTCATGACAGATTGTCCACAAAACGACCGATTCTCAGGGATTACTTTACAAAGGGGTCACACGCGCAATTGGACCGACTATCCCTTTCAAGAACTTCAGTTTTAACAAATCTAACCCGTATTATTACGTCAAACCGGGGCTACTAACACAAACAACTGGGTCATGACCTATTGTCCACCAAAACGACGGATTTAAAAGGATTAATTTCAACAAACGCGTCGCGTGGGTCCCAAAAACGCGACGGACCCTTTCAAGCCAAAATCAAGAAGCAGTGTCAAGTGTCAAAATCAAACTGACAAGTCAGATGTCATTCTGTTACTCGTTTAGAAACGTAGGCGCATAGAGTAACTAATCGAACAGGACGCAACAACATAACTTTGGCTTGCGGCATAGCTTTTTTTTTTTTTCAGGATGGGAAATTATCAAATGACTTCTCCCGCTCTGGGCGGAGCGGGAGGGCGTGTCAGACTTTTACTGACTAAAACCCACCCGTGTTCCTTCAGTTGCCCAGGCAGTAACGAACATCCATCCATTCTCACGAAATTTCATATTTAAAATATTAGATTGTCCCAAGCAAACCCATCCATTTTTGACGTGTCGTTTCTTGTTCATTTTTGGACTGGTTGTAACGTGACTGGTATCAAAAGATTCACTGCACTCTACGTTAAATCTCAGTGGTGTTTGGTTCGCGTTTTTGCAAAATGTCTATAAAGGAACAAATAATTAATTCAATAAGTGATTATGAGCAACGGGTTTTACTCCAATTTGCTTGTTTGTGGGACTGGTCTGTAGGTGTTACTCATTCTAATGTTTCAAAAGCAGTCGGCAAGAAAGCGAAGCACTATAAAAGAATGGATGCGAAAAATTAGAAGTGGCGAAACTGACGTCGGTGAGCATCGCGGTGGTGACCATACGTCTTTGGCTATAAAAGAAGATAGAATCATCAGAATTAAAAATTCATTTAATGAGTCGAGACACTGGAGTCCAAGGGCTCTTGTCGATCTATTGGACGTCCCAAAATCAACAATCCAAAGAATTGTCAAACATGACTTGAACATGAAGAAAGTTCTCGGAAAGTGGGTACCTCATGAACTGACAAAAGCGCAAAAGGAACATAGGATATTGGCATGTCAGGCAAACTTAGAGCAAAGAAAAAAGAAAGGCAAATCAATCAATAAGAAGGGCAAATCAATGCTTTCCAGAAGTATAGCTGTTGATGAAACTTGGGTCGCCCTCTACATGGAACCGGATCGTGAGCAGTCCCGCGTGTGGCTAGCAAAAGGGGAGCCAGTGCCGTCAACGAGCCGCTAGTCGACGCATGGTAACAAGAGGATGTTGATTATGAGTATGGACTGGGATGGTATAGCCTTCTGAGAGTTGCTGCCTGAAATTGAGTCTGTCAATTCCGAAAATTATAAACAGTTTCTTGAGAGGCATATACAGCCATGGCTCGATGGAAAGGATTTCAGTACGCTAGTACTGTTACATGACAATGCAAAACCCCATAAAGTTCGGGCCGTTACAGAATTCCTGCAGATGCATCCTGAATTTCGACTTGGTATCACCCACCCTATTCACCAGATATTTGCCCGTTGGACTTCAACTGTTTTGCCAGACTGAAGAGGAAGCTAAGAGGGACACACTACAATAGTTGGGATCATTTTCAAGAAACATTGAAATAAGTCGTGGCGGAACTTAATGAATCAAAGTCTATGACTGGAGTGCAACAACTGCCAGACCGATGGCAGCGTGTAATAAATTGCAAAGGATCTTACATTTCATTAACACATTACTGGATATCATAACCCCAATAAAGATATAAAACTAAAAAAATAAAATGGATGTGTTTCCTTGGGACAGCCTAATATTAGTAGGAAATAGTGGGAAGTACGACGATAGAATGCGAGGAGTTGGGATCTATTACGATACTTGTGCACATTATTTTTACATATAAGGTGTATTTGGCCTGCTAGTCTAGTGGTTAGTGACCCTGACTGCTAAGACTGAGGTCGTGGGTTCGATTCCCACCCCGGACAAATGTTTGTGTGATGAGCACAATCATTTGTTCTGTGTCTGGGTGTAATTTATCTATAATATGTATGTATTTAGAAATATATAAGTATGTTTATCAATTGTCTGGTTACCATAGTACAGGCTCTGTCTAGTTTGGGATCAGACAACGATGTGTTGGTTGTCCAAAGATATTTATTTATTTATTTTTATTTATCTATTCATACACGAATTTCTTTAGGAGGTACACCTGTAGGTGGTAAAGAAGTTATAAAAGCAAAAAGAATTTTTTTATCTATGAGTTTTTGAATTTTCGTAATTATTATAATTTTAAAACTGCTTGAGACATTTTGCATAAAACGTTAACTCCAAATTATATGAATGGCCTGCCTGACGCTGCGAGGGCAGTGACCGGACAGCACGAGCATGGCCGCTGTGTCTCGGGCCGTAAAAAATAAGAAGGAGCCAGTATTTCTTACGTGCGTCAAATAATTTATAAATATTAAACTTTTTTTTTATTGCTGTAGTTTGTTTACCATCTACAGGAGTACCTCTTAAAATATTTCGTGTATGAATAGATACACCTTATATATACTAAATTTTGTTAATAAACTCACATACAAATTTATTCCCTATTTTCCTCCCCTTAGGGTTTGAAATTCCAACAAAACCGTTATACGTTGCATTATTCCAATTTATGTTTATTAAAAACGTTGTGTGTTTACGATAAATTAAATAATATGTAAGAAACAATATGGTTTTCGAACTATATATCCACAGGAGATGCAGTATTGGCTCTAACAGATTGTTTTTAGACCTGGCGAAAGCTTTTGACACTGTCTCTGTCCCTATTCTCTTAAATAAGCTGAAACGCGTAGGAACTAGAGGAATCCTTTTAAAATCTTTGCTGACTATCTAAGAGACCGTGTATAAGTGGTAAAATTGGGGAGCATGTCGGTAATGAAGAGGCTATCAACTGTGGCGTTTCACAAGGCAGCATCCTCGGCTCCACACTATACCTTATATTTATATTAAATAAATTATGCAATATGCCTCTACCATACTGCAAAATTTTCACTTATGCTGACGACACAGCTGTTATTGTGAATGAAGTAGACTGGTGCCAAACAAAGCAAAATGCAGAACATGCTCTTAAAATTATTATGAAAGCAACTGTATATTCATCTGACTAAACGCAAGTCCCGCATCCCGTAACCGCAAGTCACGACCTCTGCTGGAGCCTCGAGGAAGGATTAAATAAACAGTATTAAAATCTGATCGGACAAGAACATCTTTTGTGGGTGGACAAAAAAACAAAAAGTTAGGTATCTTTGACCTAAAGAGAATACGCTGCAAAATAAAGATAAAAGAATGGCTTACTTTTCTAACCTATCAGGAAACTGAAGAGTAACTAATTCACAGCACTGGCTAAGTCATTGCGTTCACACCGTATGCACCTTAAAACACACATCCGCAACCTATCAACTCACACACATACTCCTACACCATACTCACCCTCACGCTATACATGCTATACTCGCTTCTCCACACTCTCATAATATAGCAGAGATACAATAGGTTAGTAATTTCTTCTACACTTATTGTGTTTACTGTACTTTTATTACTTTCATTTTCATTTTTGTGCTCTTCAGCATCACTGAAACAAGATCCACGCTTAGCAAAAGTTAGGCTTTACAAATGTGACCGCTAGGAAGAAACGCTGACACCTGAGATACAGGATTTGTCCTAGTTTGGGTGTCAGGAGTTTTACAGAACGACCTACTTGTAAGCCTATTAATTTATGGATAAAGGTATTTAAGGAATGTTTATATTAACGCTTTTCTCATGCCGCGTACAGACTGGTGAAACGTATCATGAAATGTAACATGCAATGAAAGAATTTGCCTTCCACATTGTCGCAATGTATCATGCAATGTAACAGAATTCCCATAGTGTGAAAAGAATGGATTGTGATGATCTTCTTGTCATCACAATCCATTCTTTTCGCGTGTTGTTGACAGACTGAGCTATGTTCGCCGCGCGCATGCCGGAAACAGATGTGAGTACGTACATGCTCGGTTCGTGCGCGCCCTGTGTCCATACTTATGAAATGCTCCTTTCATGTTACATTGCATGCTACGTTTCGTAAATCTGTACGCGGCTTCACCTTGCTGTATTAAGCTTATGAAATAAATAATATAATTTAATTGAATTTACTTTGAAAAAGAAGGAGTTTCCACTTTTCAGCTTTCACCTTTAAAGTAATTAAAAATGATAAAATAATTTTATTTTATGTTTTAATATCATTGGCTTCGGCGTTTTATTTAAAAAAATAAATTAAGCAACCAACATTCGCTCGCCGAATTTTGTATACGTTTAGCTTGAATGACCATTAAGAATGCCGATACAACTATTATTTCCCTCGTGATTGTGTGCTTAAAAATCACCGATGTAAGGGAGTACACGTATACACTGAGGAATACGTCATAAATGTGTTTAATTTAGGAGGTAATAAACTTTGACCTGTACTGATAAACATAAAATGATGATACTGTGCGCTCACGCTCCGTCTGCATGGGAGTAGAAAAATAACAGTGCAGTGAGTTGGCATTCTAAAGAAATGTTTATTAGAATTATCCTAAACTTGGAACGTATACGGAAAGCTGCAGGTCGATGACCTGATTTATGAGCAATGATCGGATATTCGGATGCATATTTACCTAATGTTACTATTTAGCTGTGAGAGCATGGAAGCGGCTTCGTATTTTTTTAATTTAAGTCGGGTTTGTTGGATCATATTTATTTAAAATTAATGTTTAACCCCAGATGCAAATACATTTATGTGTGTAGAGTGGTATGTGTTAGTTAAAAAAAACACACTAAACACGGTAAAAACTCGCATTCCATATTAGCCAAAATTACAACTTTAGGTGAATACGCATCTGCATATTCACATTTTTCATTAAAGCCGAGTTTCTTTGATCATATTTATTTAAAACTAGCTTTTGCCAGCGGCTTCGCCCGCGTGGAGGTCGGAAATTATCCCTCGGGAACATACTACCGGGATAAAGAGTAGCCTATGTCCTTTCTCAGGCTTTAAACTATCTGTGTACCAAATTTCATTTAAATCGGTTCAGTAGTTTTAGCAGGAAAGCAAGACAGACAGACAGACAGACCGACAGACAGAGTTACTTTTGCATTTATAATATTATTATATATATTATATATATTATATATAAATATATAATATATAAATATATAATATATATAATATATAAATATATATATCTATATATATAAAATTCAAAGTCCTGAGTGACTGACTGACTGACTGACTGACTGATATATCAACGCACAGCCTAAACCGCTGGACCTAGAGACATGAAATTTGGAGAGTGTGTTCTTTGTAAAGAGTAGGTATCCACTAAGAAAGGATTTTTCGAAATTCTACCCCTAAGAGGGTGAAATGGGGGGTTGAATTTTCTATGAAACTTTTTATTCTCTGGGTCGATTGACACACAAATTGGTACACATACTCTTCAAGTATAATTATGTGACACGTGTATCACAATTTTTCAAAAATCATCCCCTTACTGAGTCAAATAGGGCTTCGAAAATCCTACGTGGTATGCAAGACGTGCGCATGGCGTGCGGGGCAGCCCGGGAAGCGCATTGTCGTCACCGGTGTTCAATCTCAACCAAGGTATAAAGAAGTATCAAATATTTAACTGATATTAAGATGAACTAAATATCTTTTGCCCGCGACTTCGTCCGCGTAAATGTCGGTTATCGTGGACGGAGACGAAATCTCGGAATTAAAATAGGCCTATGTCCTTTCTTGGGGTTCAAACTTACCCTGTACCGAATTTTATCTTTCGCAGTTTTTTTTTTTTTTCATAAAATATATCTTATGTTACTTCTAATGCCTTCATGAATATGTGTACAAAGTTTCATGATGATCGGTTATGTAGTTTTCGCGTGAAAGCGTAACAAAAAACTTAATATCTATTAGTAGGGATATTTGCAAGTTATAACAGGCGCACGGGTAGATCGTTCAGGTTAAGCTACGCTTGCCGCGGTTGGTCCGTGGATGGGTGACCATCTTTACATAATAAGACTCTTTACCTTCTGTGCCTCGGAAAGCACGTTAAGCCGTTGGTCCCGGCTGTCTTTCGTAGATCTTAGACCATCGTTACGGGTCGCCGGAAGCCCGAAAGTCTGTCAACCAGTCTTACCAAGGGGTATTGTATTACACAGTTACTGGGTTGTGGAGGTCAGGTAGGTAGTCACTCTATGTAAATCCGGTAAGACTGGAAACCGAACCCCAACATAGTTGGGAAAAGGCTAGGCAGATGATGATGAAGGACATGTAAAAACGCGTTTGTTTCTGTATTAGATAAAATTGAATAACTACACTAACTATTCTTCAATGATACCTATGCAACTTTATATTAACACATTGAAGCCTCTCGGTCTCTCAACTCACATATGTACTCGTAGGTATAAAAATTTAGAGCTGGCGCCCAGTTATATTGCTGCGTAATTTACACCCGCCAAAATTATGCAATGACACCAGGTTGTGAGTGAAAATATTGCAACGAAATGTTATCGAGGCAACTATACTGACACTTTGTTCCTGAGAGGAGTCTGTGTTTATTCCGAGGATTCCTCTAACGCCATCGAACTACCCCTTTGAGTTCAAAAGAGTGCAGTTTCCCCTCAAAGTCTGCTTTGAAAAGACCATAAATAAATCTCAAGTCAAAACAAGTAATTAAACAGGTGCTCACGGAGCAGCCTTGTGATTCTAGAAACTAAAGTAAAAACAAAAAATATTGTTTACAAAGAAATTCTGCGGTGGGCACAGTATTTCTTAGTAAACAATATTAATTGTTCATTATCGACTTCTGATTGTCTCTTAAATAAATCTTTTCACATACGCTTTGAGTTTTATTAAAACTATTCTACTCTCATCCCAGAGATTAGATTAGATTATTTGTTTGGGATATTGTCAGTTCGTATATGAAATTGAGAGGTAGAGAGACCACGTATGTTTGATTTTGAAAAAAAAAGGTCATTTGTTTCTTGTAGGCCACGCGGGTAAAGCCGCGGGCAGAAGATATTCAGAATAAACCAATGAGATAAACACAGGCAAAAAACATCTGTCCAAATTATATTACATGCATACGTGTCGAATTCATAAGGATGATACTATGTATATATCCTAAGGAGCTCTTAAATTTATTCAACCCATCTGGTCTTCGTCTCACACACTTATCCTCAAAGTGGGTGCTCCAGTAATGCTACTACAAAATCTTAATCCGGCCAAGTTTTGCAATGGGACCAGGTTTGGTGTGACCATTGTATTTACTGGCTGTACTCAAGGTGAATCGGTGTACTATTAGGTGTACAACTAAATTCTACCCGTTTTCAAAAGATGGCGTTATCTCACAGCCGGTTATTAGGTAGATCACTATTAAAACGCATATGTACATACACAGCTGTTTTTACTCTGTAAATTCATCACGCTCTTGATATATTAATCTTCAATATTTATATGTTTTTATTGAGTTGAAATTGGAAGTAAGTAGTTTGCATATCCGTCATTGTCTTCTTTACGAATTTCATCAAGGAAAAAGTGCTGCTGAAGCTCAAAGAATAATCTGTGCAACTTATGGTGACAGTGCTGTTCATGACAGTACGTTTTGAAGATGGTTCCGGAAATTTACAAAGGGAGATTTCAATTTAACTGATAAACTACGCTCTGGAAAGCCTCCAACAATAAGTGACGAGGAATTGCAAGAATTACTGGACCAAGACTCTACGCAAACACAACAACAACTTGCAGAAAAGTTGAACGTCACTCAACAAGCTATTTCTAAAGGATTATATGCTTTAGGTAAGATTCAGAAAGAAGGGAAATGGGTACCACATGAATTAACCCCAGAACAACGTGAAAGACGAGTTGACACCTGTTTAACGTTACTTTCGCGGCAGAAAAAAAGTTTTTTTTGTGGAAACTCGTAACAGGTGACGAAAAGTGGATTTATTATGAGTATCCTAAACGCCGAAAACATTGGGTAGACCCAGGACAACCAACGACATCAACACCAAAACGTAATCCATTTGGAAACAAAATATTGGTTTGCATTTGGTGGGATGAATTGCGAGTTGTTATATTATGAGTTGCTCAAACCAGGAGAAACCGTTACTGCAGAATGCTACAGTTGTCAATAAAAACAAATAAGTAGATAAAATCAATAAAAAAAGACAATTTGTGGGACAAAAACTTCAACCAGTGAAACTGCAGCATGATAACGCCAGACCTCATAGAAGTTCAATCGGCCACCACACTATAAATAATTTACAGCGGGAAGTTTAACGGCACCCAGCGTATTCACCAGACATTGCACCATATGATTTCTACCTTTTCTGGTCGTTGCAACATTACTTGGCAGGCAGACACTTATAAAACGAAAATCACGTGCAAAAAATAATAGACAATTTTATTTCGTCAAAAGATCAAGCC
This sequence comes from Aporophyla lueneburgensis, assembly GCA_932294355.1. Taxonomy (NCBI): domain Eukaryota; kingdom Metazoa; phylum Arthropoda; class Insecta; order Lepidoptera; family Noctuidae; genus Aporophyla; species Aporophyla lueneburgensis. The sequence goes on along the minus strand of OW028745.1, from coordinate 22,583,489 downwards.
TTTTATCGCCATGGGGTTCACCAGTTGCCTGAGTGTTGGCAACGTGTAGTAGATGCTGGTGGTTGTTATATTTATTAAAATTTGCATTGTATTTTTTTTTTAATATATTTTTTTTTTGCAAAAAACGGGTAGAACTTAGTTGTACACCTAATATATACCGCAGATACCACTAATACCGTCAGGGTACCCATTCGAGTTTAAAAGGCCGCAGTCCCCTTATGGTATGTTTAGCAATGACGATTAATAAGTCTCGGGGACAGTCACTGTAAACAGCGGGATATGATCTTAGAGGGGACTGCTTCTTGCGCGGCCAGTTTTACGTGGCGTGCTCGAGAGTGAGCTCATCTAGCAGCCTGGTTGTATTAGCACCTAAGGGTAGAACCTGCCGTAATGCTCGCGAAGGAGGAGGCGGGGCGCGTGAGGGAGTGGCAGTCTCTGCGCCCTCACGTCCCTAGCCGCCGCAGGAGGAGACGCCCCGGGCGTCGGGAGTCGATTGCGGACTCCCGGCCACCGTAGGCGCGAGCTTGCGGGTGGCGAGCAATGGGTAGCTCGCCGCCCGGTAAGGACCAAGCTCGGGTCGACGGCGCGTAGTGTTCCACGCGCGCCTCAAAGAGATGTCAGCAGCAGCGTAGGGGTCTAATAGGACCGATGCCTGCCGGGGTCGCGTGATTGTTCGAAAGAGATACCTGACCCTGGCACATGGGCAACTGATGGAACACGGGTGGGTTTTAGTCAGTAAAAGTCTGACACGCCCTCGGGAGGGCGTGTCAGACTCCGCCCAGAGTGGGAGAAGTCATTTGATGATTTCCCATCCTGAAAAAAAAAAAAAAAAAAAAAGGGTAGAACCTCTAAGGTAGTATTTAAAGAGATACTTTAAGTATAGACTAAAAAATAAATAGTCGAAAACCCCTGTGAACAGCAAGTTAAGTAAAACCTTCATTTGAATAATTTAGGTACAATTTTTTTTCAAAATTCCCAGGGAACAAAGAGAATTTATATTTTCGCTTTAAAGTTGCCTTCAAAGGCCCTCGCCAGATAAGCCGGGGTAAAATGTCCCCATTGCAATCGGGCTAATTTTTTTTTTTCTGAAATACCTTATACTGTGGACAATATCTCAGCCCAGTTTCAACTATGAAATATCACGCGTTTTTAAGTAATTTTTTTTTATGAAATAAAGGAAAAATAATAGTTTAAAAAAACTGAAAAGCACGCTTCCATAGAAAACCAAACTAAAAAGTAGAAAATAATGGAACAATAATAGTTTAAAAAAACTAAAAAACACGCAAAAAGCGTGAGGTGCCTGATATCAATAAAAAAAAACCTTAAAAGCACCCCACGCTTTTTTTATGGAACCGTGTTTTTTAGTTTTTTTAAAGTATTATTTTTTGACAATTGATTTTCACGGAGGGAACGACATCGGGTTTTTTTTTTACAAGCTTTTATTTACTTTCACCTGTCCCGTTGTCTGTCTGTAATCAAATCTTGCAAGTTAGAGGCAAAAAAATATTTTTTTAAGAATATTTTAGTTTTTTTAACTATCGGTTAATATTTTGAAAAATCTTAAAAAATATATATATTGTAGGTCAATGTTAGAGTAATACGTGCAAAAAAAAACTAAGGTGTACATACCATACGTTTTTGGCATAAAAAAAATATAATCGCATTTTTACTCATGACCAACTTACCCGATTATCAAGCGAATTTTTCTAAGAATACTAATTAGTGATATCTTAAAACTCATAAGCACTTTTTTTAATATTGTCAAGTAGATTCGTAGAAAAATGGGTTAAAAAAAATAATTTTTTTTTTACTCTAAAACGCTTGATATTTCAGAGTTGAAACTGGGCTGAGATATTGACCATAGTATAAGGCATTTCAGAAAATAAAAATAGCCCGATTGCAATGGGGGCATTTTACTCCGGCTTATCTGGCGAGGGCCTTTGTCATGCAAGTTGATAATTTGCCGTTCCGTTATATTCCGTCACTATTGTTAGGTTTTAGGATTAATTATCCTACAACAATCATTTATCAATCCGAGTGCCACAAAGCAAGCAAACACAAAGCACAAAGATAACACAAAGCAAGCAATGCAATAACACATTGTTTAAATGGATTAACACATAGGATACTTTCAATCCCGGTTGTACGTTCCTGTGGGATATTTTTCGACATCCACGCGGGCGAAGCCGCGGGCAGAAGCTAGTATATATATATAATATATATATTTATATATAATATATAATAATATATAATAATAATTATATAATACTAGCTTTTGCCAGCGGCTTCGCCCGCGTGGAGGTCGGGAAATTATCCCGCGGGAACATACTAACGGAATAAAAAGTAGCCTATGTCCTTTCTCAGGCTCTAAACTATCTGTGTACCAAATTTCATTTAAATCGGTTCGGTAGTTTTAGCAGGAAAGCGAGACAGACAGACAGACAGACAGACAGACAGACCGACAGACAGAGTTACTTTTGCATTTATAATATTAGTATGGATAGTATGGATAGTATGGAAGTATGGAAGTATGGATATATATGTATACTAGCTTCTGCCCGCGGCTTCGCCCGCGTGCATGTCGAAAAATATCCCACATGAACGTACTACTGGGATTGAAAGTATCCTATGTGTTAATCCAGGTAAATAATGTGTTATTGCATTGCTTGCTTTGTGTAATCCAAGGAGCAGCGCTCGGATTGATAAATGATTGTTGTAGGATAATTAATCCTAAAACCTAACAATAGTGACGGAATATATAACGGAACGGCAAATTACCTAATTGCATGACAAATTTGAAGGCAACTTTAAAGCGAAAATATAAATTCTCTTTATTCCCTAGGAATTTCGAAAAAAATTGTTACGTAAATTATTCAAATATAGATTTTACTTAACTTGCTGTTAACAGGGGTTTAAGACTATTTATTTTTTAGTCTATACTTAAAGTGTCTCTTTAAATACTACTTTAGAGGTTCTGCCCTCAGGTTCTAATACAACCAGGCTGCTAGATGAGCTCACTCTCGAGCAGGCCACGTAAAACTGGCCGTGCGAGAAGCAGTCCCCTCTAAGATCATATCCCGCTGTTTACAATGACTGTCCCCGAGACTTATTAATCGTCATTGCTAAACATACCATAAGGGGACTGGGGCCTTTTAAACTCGAATGGGTACTCCGACGGTATTAGTGGTATCTGCGGTATATAGTACACCGATTCACCTTGAGCACAGCCATTAAATACAATGGTCACAGACAACCTGGTCCCATTGTACAACTTGACCGGATTAAGATTTTGTGGTAGCATTACTGGAGCACGCACTTTGAGGATACGTATGTGAGATGAAGACCAGATGGATAGAATAAATTTAAGAGCTCCTTAGGATATATATATAGCATCATCCTTATGAATTCGACACGTATGCATGTAATATAATTAGGACAGATGTTTTTTTGCCTGTGTTTATTTCATTGGTTTATTTTGAATAGCTTCTGCCCGCAGTTTTACCCGCGTGGCCTACAAGAAACAAATGACTTTTTTTTTTTCAGAAACAAACATACGCGTTCTCACTACCTCTCAATTTAATATACGAACTGACAATATCTCAAACAAAGCAAATAGGACGAAGTTCTCCGTAAAACTAAACTAATTTCTGGAATGAGAGTAGTATAGTTTAAAAAAAACTCAAAGCGTATGTGAAAAGATTTATTTAAGAGGCAATCAGAAGTAGATAATGAACAATTAATATTGTTTTCTATGAAATACTGTGCCCACCGCAGAATTTCTTTGTAAACAATATTTTTTGTTTCTAGTTCAGGTTCTAGAATCACCAGGCTGCTCCGTGAGCTTAGTTTTGAGCAGACCACGTAAAACTGACCGTGTGAAAGAATTTCTCCCTTAAGTCTACCCCTGTTAAATTAAGTGTTTTGACTTGAGATTTATTTATGGTCTTGTCAAAGCAGACTTTGAGGCGAAACTGCTCTCTTTTGAACTCAAAGGGGTAGTTCGATGGTGTTAGAGGAATCCTCGGAATAAACACAGACTCCTCTCAGGAACAACGTGTCAGTATAGTTGCCTCGATAACATTTCGTTGCAATATTTTCACTCACAACCTGGTGTCATTGCATAATTTTGGCGGGTTTAAATTACGCAGCAACATAACTGGGCGCCAACTCTAAATTTTTATACCTACATGTGTGAGTTGAGAGACCGAGAGGCTTCAATGTGTTAAGAAACTAAACTGGGTAATGTATGGCGTCATCATTGTTTATCACTCGAGTCCACTGATTTATAATTATTTTCAAATCCTTCGAACGGTCTCAAAAGAATTTCATTGATGATTGTGGCTTGGTCGTTATATTTTACTTTAATGCATAAACCAAATCGCACTATTGCTCACTGAACGTACAGATTTATATGTTAGTGTGTAAAGTATTATAGTAGGCATGTGCTCAATTAGTTTTTACTTATAAAGTTGCATAGGTATGTATTAAAGAATAGTTAGTGCAGTTATTCAATTTTATCTAATACAGAAACCATCGCGTTTTTTTACATGTACTTCATCATCATCTGCCTAGCCTTTTCGGCCAGTTCGGTTTCCAGTGTTACCTGATGCAGCTGAGTACCAGTATTTTACATGGAGTGACTGCCTACCTGACCTCCACAACCCAGTTACTGGGTAATAAGATACCCCTTGGTAAGACTGGTTGTCAGACTTTCGGGCTTCCGGCGCCCCGAACGATGGTCTAAGATCTACGAAAGACAGCCGGGACGAATGGCTTAACGTGCTTTCCGAGGCACAGAAGGGTCTTATTATGTAAAGATGGTCACCCATCTATGGACCAACCGCGGCAAACGTAGCTTAACCTGAATGATCGACAGTGCGGCTGTTATAATTTGTAAATATCCCTACTAATATATATTAAGTTTGTTTATTACGCTTTCACGCGAAAGCGACTTAACCGATGATCATGAAACTTTGTAGGTACACATATTTTTGGAGGTATTAGAAGTAACATATGTTTTATCTGCCGGGGTTGCGAGATTGTTCGAAAGAGATACCGTGACCCTGGCACATGGGCAACTGAAGGAACACGGGTGGGTTTTAGTCAGTAAAAGGCTGACACGCCCTCCTGCTCCGCCCAGAGCGGGAGAAGTCATTTGATGATTTCCCATCCAAAAAAAAAAAGTATGTTTTATGAAAAAATAATAAAAAAATTGCGAAAGATAAAATTCGGTACGGGGTAAGTTTCAACCCCAAGAAAGGACACATGCCTATTTTTATTCACAGATGTCGTCTCCGTCCACAATAACCGACATTTACGCGGACGAAGTTGCGGGCAAAAGCTAATTAGTTCATATTAATATCAGTTACATATTTGATACTTCTTGATACCTTGGTTGAGATTGGACACCGGTGACGACAATGCGCTTCCCGGGCTGCCCCGCACGCCATGCGCACGTCTACCATTCCACGTAGGATTTTCGAAGCCCTATTTGACGCAGTAAGGGGATGATTTTGGGAAAATTGTGATACATTTGTGTCACATAATTGTACTTGAAGAGTATGTGTACCAATTTTTGTGTCAATCGACCCAGAGAATTAAAAGTTTCATAGAAAATTCAACCCCCCATTTCACCCTCTTGGGGGTGGAATTTCAAAAAATCCTTTCTTAGTGGATACTTACTCTTTACAAAGAATACACCCTCCAAATTTCACGTCTCTAGGTCCAGCGGTTTAGGCTGTGCGTTGATATATCAGTCAGTCAGTCAGTCAGTCAGTCACTCAGGACTTTGAATTTTATATATATAGATGTACGGAACCGTACATTACTTTAACGACTTGCGCTCCGTGCATTCTGCACACACAGCATTTATATCCATTATTGCAAATAATATGTAAAAATATATTTCAATAAATCAGTGTTTAACGAACATTCACGGTGGTCGGTTTTATTTCATCCCCCCAATAGAATCACCCCGTTATCATATCACTAAGTGTAGGAAACTCCTACATCTATTTTGGTCCTTCGAGCATTGCAGGACCTCGTCGCGGTACTTTGACCTATCGCGCGTACTGGTCAGAGGCACGGTTCGGACTCAAGGTTTTGTAAATCAAACCAGTGTGGACTCAATTAGGGAAAAACACACTGCATCCTTGACTTGAGCTAATATAGCTTAGGTCAACAGCACGGTCGTATCACGGCGTGACATCAACATCATCAAACTCGGCGGAGCTCATCATCGGGCAGCGCAAGGGTTCAGCGTGCGCTATCAACCTCTGTGGGAGCAGCATCAGGTGCGAGCAGCTACGTGGATCATCATTTAACCAAGTAAGACTGTTCCTTTACCTACATCATGGAAGCTCTTTTTGCCCGTCAATCTGAAATCATCACCAATTTCACTACATTAAAGGTGAACTTTAACAAGGACTCGGATTCTCGCAAAAATGTCGAATACTTGAGGAAACGTTTAGAAGCGTTAGACAGCCTCTGGGGAGAGTTCGAGCAAAATCACGAAAAAATATCTGAGCATAAAAATGTGTCGGTTGAGTATTTCCTTGACAATACATATCAAAAGGGTAAAGAACTTTATCAATCTACTCGTAATCTTATATCATCTTACGGCAAATCATCAAAATCTACTCAACCAGATGGAAAGTTAGACGAATTGTTATCATTGCAACGCACAAATTTTAGGGCATTTAATCGGCTAATCAAAGGTATCAAAGTTGATCAAATAACAGATAAATGGGAACTAGAAGATGAGCTCAGGAACGTTCAAGCTAAGTGGACATTTATTGATGCTCAACATTTGCAAATCGATCATATACTTGCTGGTGGAGATATATCATACGACGAGGAGTTCAATCATCATGAATCGGCCTACAAATCTATCAAACGTGAGTTAATAAGAAAATCTCATCAACGACTCACTTAGAAAAATCAACTCCGCACATTGAAATACCATCGTTCAGTGGGAACTACACACACTGGCCAACTTTTTATGACTTGTTCACGGAGACAATTCATAACAATAACTCCATCACTAAAGCTCAGAAGATGCAACATCTTAAGGGAAAACTTAAGGGTGAAGCAGAACGTCTCATCTATCATCTAAATATTTCATCGGAAAATTATGATACTGCGTGGGAGATCTTATTACGTCGGTACAATAATTCTCAAGTTCTTTTCACGAATCAAATCGAAGTATTTCTCAATCAACCCAACGTACAAAAGCAAACATCATTTGAAATTAAAAGGTTGTATGATACCTCAACCGAATGTATTCATGCTATTCACAATCTCGGCGTTGATACAAATACGTGGGATCCGTTGTTGGTACATTTATTGTGCAAGAAATTGGACCCAGAAACTTATGCTGACTATAAGGAAGCACGTAGGACACCTCGTAATTTACCAAGGTTGGACGAGTTAATGGCATTCCTCGAGAATAAGTTTACCGCTCTTGAGCCTATTCATGAAAACGATAAGGAACCCACACCATCAAGCAAGCGGAACCCAAATCATTCAAAATCCACAAGTAACTTTAATAAGCAAAACAATTATAAAGGTTACACAAACAAAAATTATCAAGCCATCATTACTCAAACTTCAACATGCTCTGTATGCAATTCTAGTCACGCGCGCAACTTGTTTTTGTGCAAAAAATTCATGAATATGACACCGGACGTGCAATTGAAGACGGTCACAAACTCAAATATTTGTCGAAATTGCCTATTCAGTCACGATGGAAGTCAATGCACTTCAAAAAAACGTTGCAAAACCTGTCAAGGTGATCATCATTCAATATTGCATGAAGCATGTGTCCCATCATCAAAATCAGCTCCTCATGCAACTTCATCATCATCCTCCGAAATGGCTGCTTCGTCATCAAAATCAACAAACAAGCAATCAAATGTTAATCATGTCGCAGGTGATGACGAAGAGTTATTGTTGACGACGCTTTCGATCAATGTCAGATGTTCTGATGGCAGCTACGTGACGCTTAGGGCACTTCTAGACCAGGGATCACAGATATCATTAATATCGGAAAACGCTGTACAGCGGTTAGGATTGCAGCGGCGAAGATACAACGCATCAGTATCAGGAATAGGTGCTGGTGCTAGGCAAAGCAAAGGACGGGTATCAATCGACTGTCAATCTATTTACGGCGACTATCAGTTCAGTACAGAAGCACTGGTCTTGACAAAGGTCGCTAACTGCTTGCCTGGTATACCATTCAAAAAACAATCGTGGTCTCATATCCAGCATCTTCAATTAGCAGATCCAGAATACAACGTGTCGAAGCCTATTGATATTCTCTTGGATGTCAGTATCTATTCACAAATCATCATGGATGGTCTCATCAAAGGACCAGCACAGGCTCCGATTGCGCAACAGACAGCACTCGGATGGATCCTGTCTGGCAACGTTCGCACATTTAATTGTCATATCGTAACAAATGACTTATCCGACCTATCAAAATATTGGGAGATAGAGGATGTAGAAACATCATCATCGCTTACCAGTGAAGATCAGTATTGTGAAGACTTTTACCAGCAAACTACTCGTCGTTTGGACACTGGTAGGTACGTGGTGGGCATACCCATGAAACCCGAATATGAAAACCAGCTTGGATCAACTAAAGTTAAGGCTATTGCACAATTCAAACAGTTGGAAAGAAAAATGTGCAATAACGAATCATTTTCCGTAAATTATAAATCATTTATGTCTGAATATCAAGAACTGGGTCACATGTGTATTGCCAATAATGACGACGTATCAAAACGTGCATTTTTCTTACCACATCACGGCGTAATGAAATTAGATTCAACAACAACAAAACTAAGAGTCGTTTTCAATGCGTCGGCGAAATCTACATCGGGCAAAAGCCTAAATGATCTCATGTGTTGCGGACCGAATCTGCAAAGGGACCTCATGACACTCATCTTAAACTGGAGAACCTACAGTTATGTAATCACAGCTGACATAGAGAAAATGTTCCGGCAAATCTATATCAGACAATCAGATCGTCATCTGCAATCAATCATCTGGCGGCAATCATCTCAAGACGTACTCAGTGAATATCACCTTGCTACCGTGACGTACGGTACTAAGGCCGCTCCATTTCTAGCTATGAGAACGCTTAAACAGGTGGCAATAGATGATGCCGACAAATATCCACTTGCAGCATCAGCATTAAATCAATCATTCTATATGGATGATCTTTTCAGTGGAGCAAATACCATTCATCAAGCCAGGGAGCTTCAGCATCAGCTCATTGAGATGCTGAAGGGTGCTGGTATGAACCTCCGGAAATGGTCCAGTAACGTATCGGACCTACTGGTGGATCTATCACCTGACCAACTCAATAACCCATTAGACTTCAAGTGTTCAGAAACAAGAAAAACTCTTGGTTTGAGATGGAACACATCAACGGACAGCTTTAGCTTTCAAACTCAATTACAGCATCATGACAAACGCGTCACAAAGAGACAGCTGCTTTCGGAAATTTCAAAACTATTTGACCCCTTGGGCTGGCTCTCGCCACTAACAATCAGAGCAAAACTGCTATTTTAAAATGCATGGTCATCACATGTATCGTGGGACGAAGAAGTTTCGCTTTCTGTTCAAGATGATTGGATCAGCTTAAGAATGATTTCGATATCATAGATCAATTTAACATACCACGTTATCTACCACGGTAACACAAATCAATCATACCAAATTCATGGATTTTGTGACGCTTCTGAAAAAGCATACGCATGTGTTGTGTATGTAGTAGCAAAAGACAATAAGGGCGAGTACACATCGACGCTCTCTGTAGCAAAAACGAAGTTAGCACCTCTAGCGAAAGAGGTATCATTGCCACGACTAGAGCTATGCGGTGCGCTACTGCTAGCTCAACTTATCAAGAAAGTCATGGAATCTTTATCAAACCAGGATGTAGAGATTTATGCCTGGACGGACTCCATGATAGTTTTAGGATGGATCAAAGGCGATGTGAAGAAGTGGAAGCAGTTTGTAGCTAATAGAATTACGAAAATAAGTAGTATCATTCCATCATCCTGTTGGCATCATGTGAGGTCGGAAGAGAATGCAGCAGATTGTGCTACTCGGGGTCTGACATCACAGAAGTTAACAAGCCATTCGTTGTGGTGGCAGGGTCCGAAATGGATAACCAATTTCGAACATCGGACCCTTCCTATCACCTCATATCAATCACCAGATTTGGAAACCAAGCAACTTAGTGTAAACACAGCCTTATATCCAAATCATATTTCAATCATACACGAATTATTGCAGAATTACAGCTCATTAACTCGCATTATAAAAATAGTCGCTTGGATATCGCGTTTCATTACGCAATCACGAGGCAAACACAATTCAAGAACGGATGTATTGACGTCATCAGAGATGGACGGTGCATTGAACATCATTATCAAAGATGATCAGTCACACCACTTTCATGAAGATATTTTATTTATCAATCAAAAGGGGCACGTGCACCATAGAAGCAAAATATCATGTCTTAATCCTTTCATGGATGAGCACGGGATCCTTAGAGTGGGTGGACGACTCAAAAACGCATGTATCAGCAACTCATCAAAACATCCCATCATATTATCAAGCCATAGTCGTCTCACCGATTTTATCATTGATCAGGCTCACATCACCACATTGCATGGAGGCTCGCGAGTGACACTTTCATACATCAGAGACAGATATTGGATAATCAGTGGAATCCGTACCGTCAAGAGGAAGTTGAGAACATGCGTTAAGTGTCAGCGCTTCAGTCAAACACAATATCAGCAAATCATGGCCGATCTTCCAGAGCCACGAGTTACCCCGTCACGACCTTTCTCTCACTCCGGTGTTGATTTTACCGGACATGTCGAGTTGAAGGCCAATAAGGGACGTGGAATCAAAACCGTCAAAGGGTATATTGCAGTGTTTGTTTGTTTGTGTACCAAGGCTACCCATCTGGAACTTGTTTCCGATCTGAGTACTCCAGCATTTTTAGCAGCCTTTCGTAGGTTTTCGGCCCGACGTGGAACGCCAAGCCACGTATACAGTGACAATGGCACGAATTTCGTAGGAGCCAATCGTATCCTTAAGAAGGAGTACCAAGAGATCATAGCCACCGATTTCTTCAATAATATCAATGACATGAACATAAAGTGGCACTTCAATGCTCCTGCGTGGCCAAGTGCAGGTGGTCTCTGGGAAGCTGCGGTGAAAAGCCTTAAATATCATCTAAAGCGTATCATCGGCGATCAGAAACTCACTTACGAAGAGTTTACTACGCTACTACACCAAATCGAGGCATGTCTGAACTCAAGACCACTCTGTTAGTTGACAGAGAGCCCTGACGACGACTTTCTTACGCCAGGACACTTCTTGATCGGTGGCCCACTTCTATCTAGGCCGCAGACGGATCCAGATCACATAAATCAATCAACAAGGTGGCAACTCACTCAATCAATCAACAAACAGATTTGGAAAAGGTGGTCTAGCGAATATCTTCAACAACTGCAGGCTAGATCAAAATGGCGTAAGCCAAGTAGGAACTTCCAAATCGATGACGTCGTTCTTATCAAGGACGAAAACTTGCCACCCGGCAAGTGGGCGTTAGGACGTATTCAAGCAGTACATCCTGGGAAGGATGGCTATGTAAGAGTAGTTAGTTTAAAAACGAAGAATAATATCATACAACGCCCTGTCACCAGACTTGTGTTGTTACCAGTAAACGAGGACACGACACAGGATCAAAATGACAATGAAGACAATTTACCCAAGCGAAGCAAGAGAAATCAACTCCCTCGCAATAACGTCAATAATCATTGAAGAGACTGTTCACTAGTTTCTTATTACTATTTGTCAGGTTATTGTCACCGGAACAGTTATCGTACCAGCTGAGCGTCATCTCTAGCCACTGAATGGTAAACTTACGTTACCAGCAGAATCGCAAAATATCAAGGACTTGTATCGATTGCTTAAACTATCAGCTAAAGTCTACTCAAATTACTTAATCATCCAAATCAAATTTCCCCTCCTAAGCAGTGAATTGTTTGAGCTAAACAAAACTATATCTGTTTCGCAAAAGAAAGGATACAGCATTCCTTCTATCAGAAGCCGACCTTCAATTATGTACACATGTTCCCAGCGATATTTTGTTATGCTCATTAAACATGCCCATTTACGATGTAAACATAAAGCAGTCTATCTGTGAAATCGAAATATTCAATAAAAAACAATTATGCCACTCCGTAAAATCATCATGTGAAGAGCAATGAATCAAATTGCACAGGCCGAACACCTGGTTGTATACATGCTGCTCGGAATGCCAAGTGCGCATAATTTGCGCCAACGGAGTCACAATGGTCAATCTTGTCGGCAACGCGATTATTACCCTAGGTCAAGGTTGCACATTGAAAGGGGATACATTTAGTATTTATGATCATAATAATTTCATTAATCATGTAAATACTCATCATTACATCGAAGTCCCAGAGGTGTCTATGCTAAACAAAATTATGTAAACATCTGCACCAGAGAACTTCACAGTAGCCGAAGATCATCATCTCATTTGGAATCAGTTAAGGGCTCAGATTGACGAGGTTAAGGAACAGTCGTCGACAGACCTGAGCATTCACGACATTCATCACTATACTGTGCTGTACATCAGTGTAGCTTCAGTTATCATCTTGGGTGGCGTTGTCGTGTACCTCATCAGAAAACATCGCAGTGCGGATAGAGTACCAGCGTCGCCGGCCCCCCAGGGCCAGGAGGCTGGCTGGGTGGGGCCAGTGACAGGCGCGACGGTCCGCCGTCGCGCCAGCGTCGGTAACATCACGTTTACTGGATTCAGTGAGAAAGTGTAGTGAAGTGTTTACAATTAGCGGTGTAGATAGGGCCACCTCGCCAACGTTTATGCGATCAGTGCACTCACAAGACCGCGATGATTAAGGACAAGTGTATCTTAGAATAGTCTTTTAAATTAATGTTTTACCGCATTTAACTATCTATCAATCTATTATTATTTTATTATTCATTCATATCAACTTGTCTGTAACAACAATACTCTGTCTATCTATCAATCATTTTAGTTGTCCCGTTTGGGCGGGCAGGATGTACGGAACCGTACATTACTTTAACGATTTGCGCTCCGTGCATTCTGCACACACAGCATTTATATCCATTATTGCAAATAATATGTAAAAATATATTTCAATAAATCAGTGTTTAACGAACATTCACGGTGGTCGGTTTTATTTCATCACCCCAATAGAATCACCCCGTTATCATATCACTAAGTGTAGGAAACTCCTACAGTATATATAATATATAAAATATATAATATATATAAAATATATAAATATATAATATATATAAAATATATAAATATATAATATATATAGTGAGGAAGTGTGGAAGTGTGGATTAATGTTTAACCCCAGATTCAAATACATATGCGTGTAGGGTGGTATGCGTGAGTTAAAACAACACACAAAACACGGTAAAACGCGCATTCCATATTAGCCATCATTTCAACTTTAGGTGAATATGCATCTGAATATCCGATCTCTATTTATAAGGCACCAAATACTTTTATCATGCCTGCTATTGTAGACCTAGATAATTTATTTCACAAAATTATACGCATAAAATAAAAAACAGTTACATAGAATGTAAACATATTTATCTAATTGAATTCGTTTTTAACTAGTCATGAAATCAAATGACGAGTACTGAGAATCCTAAAAAAATTATCAATCAGTTGTACAGGACCCTGTGTTTGATGCTATTCTAGAAGAAATTATTTATAGCAATAAGACAGTCATCTTTGCCATAAGTACTCATGTCCATTTTCTGATTTATGTCAGTGTTTGGAAATGTGTTCTAAGATTTTCTAATTACAGCTAGATATTTTAGCAGACAATGAGGATCAGCGACGATTTTAGTTAAATATGTAGAATTACAGTCATACCTAAACCAATTATTTCAGTGAAAGAATTATTAAAATTGGACCAAAAATGACGAAGTTAGAGCGGTTTTAATTTTGCATTTTCAAAAACGCTCGCCAATACGCACAATTCGTTGATGACGTCATCTTCCACGTACGCGTCCGCGGCACCGCCGCGCACTTTCTTTCTGCGTTTAGTTACGTGACAGACCGTTACGTCGCAGAACATTTAAACTAATAATGTCTACTTAAAATATTGTATCGTGCCACGATGCGAAAATACAAGTGTTGCTACACCGGACAAATTGTTATTTTGTGTCCCAAAATACCCAAAAAAATGGAAAGAAGTGGTGTACTTTCATGAGGAGCGACGCCCCATGTCCCCTTAACTAAAAGTACTTTTTACTGCATTTCAAAAATTTTGACTATAATAATTTATTTTACCTAAATCTATTTGGAATAGCGATTAAAAAGGTGTGGGTGGATTAAAACTAGTAGTTATGAACTAAAATTCACACCAACGAACGCCTCACCTGGCTCGCCTTCACTGTATTTTTGTTTTCCTTTTCTTTTGCTTATATCTCGAAACTGGCGTTTCCTATCGCAAAAATAATGAAATTTTATGCGGACGAAGTCGCGGGCAGAAGCTAGTAAGAAATAATATTTGAAATAGGTAGAGAGGTGCCTACACATTGTAGAAACACGAAAAAGGTACCTACCTGCCAAATCAAAACATTCTAAAACGTAGTACATATACATACCTGTGCACTGGAATAAATCGTTTTTTCTTTTTTAACTTTTTAACCATAAACAAATCAATCTTCGCGAGATTGTCCGACTGGGCCTTGGGTAAATCCGACTTCCATGTTTCCTATCTACCAATATCTATAAAACATGAATAAACAAGAAACAACGATTAAACTCCGCAAATCATAACGATCGAGCCTCGTGACGTCATCAGCAGTGTCGCGCGCGCGGCGTGCGTTTGAAAACTCCTTTTTTTTAAAGTTTAATAACTTCGTAATTTCTCGATGGATTTGAGTGATTCAAAAAGAAATAAACTCAGATATTTATATTGTATTCGATGTAGTATTCAAAATTGGTATATCCTTTTGTCGAATTGATCCTCATTATTTTTATGTGTGCTCCCCGATATAATTCAGCATTTGTAACACCAAGCACAGCTTTGGCTCCAACCAAAATAAGTTCGTCACAACAATCAAACACGTTTATTTTAAAGTAATACAGAATGATGTGCAAATCGTAACGAGGCATTCATTGGACATTATTCAGGCACGTATCAATGATTTCTTTCTAAATCTCAGAATATCGTTGAATCCACCATAATTTTCTTTCACACACATCTGGTCTCCTTGTCTGTTCTTGAGTTCTTCAACACTCATCATAACATCTTCTAATTCTTTTGCAGACACGACATTTCTTCCAAAAAGTATTGCTGAGTTCGGTTCTACCGCGCTACGAATACGTTCCTTGGACGCCGGAATATTACGATACCAAATGAAATAGTCTGCGTTCACCAACTTTACTACAGCACGATCACTAACAGGAACATCCTTGTCACCACATTTGACGCTGACGTTCAACGCTGGCATCACTTCTGCTAGCGTATCTACCACCCTCATCGGCATCATCGGCACATACTGGCTTTCAGTAATTAATCCTCTTCTTTCTGCCACTATGAAGATTTGAACTATAGTTGCGTTTCTTCCATCAGCATATGTACATTGCACATTTTCTGTGCTTTTAGCGAACGTGAAGCGCATACACACAGGGAAATGGGTATAAACTGGATAAAAAGCGACCTCGATCCAGTCCCCGTAGAAATCGTCTATGTCCATTGCCTGAGCGACGATTAGGAAAGTAGATAGGCTTATTATTTTCCACATGATGACTAAAATACAGACACTGCTGACAATTACTCTGGGACTGAAGAATATTCGGAAATTCAGTGTTTATATTCGCATCCTACACAATTGGTTGCAAAAATACTGTTAACCTCTGCCATGTTACTGATAAAGATAACGATGAACGCTCGTGTGGATGTCGAGAATTTTCTCAAGGGGACTATATAAAAAATATCTTATGCCAAAATTCATTCAGCCGTTAAGACCTGAAAATGTAACAGACAGAGTTACTTACGCAATTTGATAAAAGGTCTGATGTAATAATGTATGTAGATTTTGGGTACATTTTGGGCATTTGAAACTCTTGAGCAACCAAATCCGAATCCATTTAGCCGTTTTTGCGTGATTGAATAATATTTAAACATAAAAGCATAATATGAACTTTCACATTTATAATAATAGTTGAATATAAAACCCACTCAATCATCTATGTACTCAGTCAAACACATTCATGTGAATCCTTTTTTTGTGGGTGGGTTATATGCTTTTTTTTAATTACTCTCCGAGAATCTACTACTCTGTCTAATACTTTAGAAAGCAACTAAGTTTTAATCCCGGTTATAAATCATCTGAGTGCCAATTTGAATCCAAATCCGTTCAGTCGTCAACAAACATTTAAACATATAAATTACATAAACGTTAGGATTAGGATAAGAAGATGCACTCCCTCCCCGGTGGGTTTCCGCATTGTTGAGGTGGGGGGCTAAGTAGCCGTGACTTGGACCCCCACGGTGAAGCGAAGAGGACCCCGAGTAGGGGCCGCTCGTCAGGGCTCTCGCCGACAAGCCGACGATGTAGCGGCCTACAAGTAAGTTGCGGTGTCGTATAAGTGACATCGCAACTGAGGCGGGCCGCGATGTCGTATGGGCGGCATCGCGGCTGAAGATAAGAGGCCGCGATGGGTGAGGAGTGCCGGTATTGAGATGCGCCACTCTCCCTACCCTCCGCAGCCTGAACAGATCGCCACCGTTTGATGGCCGACGCGGTGGGGTCACAGGGGAGGAGGAGTGTTGATATAGCGTTGGCTGCTGTCGCTTTCCCCTGTGGCCAGAAAGTGGTAGGTTGTGGGGCCACTGCCCTGACCCGTCGCAGGGGGACCAAGAGTGCCAATCACGGGCTCGTCTGGCACACATGTGCTATTTGGTCCCCAGGGTGGTCACAGCGTGTTGTGTTTTGGCACGCCGGTGATGAGGGGCATCCTCCAGAGGTGGGTCCGGTAATAGACAGCCATGGCGGAATCGCAAAAGAATGCTTTTGCGTGCCCGTGTTATGCCATAAGCGGTAGTGGAGGACACCGTAGAGTTTTAGTGGGTTGGAGTCCCACATAACTGCGCTATCACCCAGTGGTAGAGCAGGGTGCATGAGCATTATTCCACGTTAAAAAACAAGGCAGGTGCACTCTATCTTTAACAAAATCGAACATTTTATATGAATCTAACTTTTGCCACTGGCTTGGTCCGACTGCAGATTGAAAATAATTCCACGGGAACGTACAGCCGAGATAAAAAGTGTCCTTTATGTTAATCTTGGTGATAAACAATCTCATTCATTCTCCTGCCCGTACCCCAATTTATTTGGGGTCGGCGCAACATGTCTTTTTCATCCACACTTCTCTATTAGTCGTCATTTCAGTAGTCACCCCTGGTGATACACTATCTGTGTGCTAAATTTCATCCAAATCCGTTCTGCCGTTTTTGCATGAATGAGAAACAACATCCATCCATCCTCACAAAATTTCATATTCATAATATTAATGGGAAATAGTGGGAAGAACGACAGTATGTGAGGTGTTCGGATCAAATACGATAAACGTGTACATTATTTTAACGTGTATATGTTACCGGCCAAACCCGATTTTAGGCGGAACTAGTGTCACCTAGGCCAAATCAGTTCTCCCTACACGCGATAAGATAAACCAGACCTATGCAGAAATGACAAAAGAGACAGTATGTACAGCTTACTGCAGTAAAAAAAGTAGCTATGTAATGTTACGGTAGCATTCCAATGTGAAACTTTAACCGTTGTAAACTCTTACACATAAACATGTAGATTCATTATGTTGATGAGAAGGGAGAACTGGTTTGGCCTAGGCGAAACTAGTTCATCCTAAAATCAGATTTGGCTGTTAACATATATATTTTTTTGTGAATAAACAACTTATCATCACCTCCTTAGAGGTTGAAATTCCAACAACATAGATATACGTTGCATTATCCATATCCCTAAATAATAAATTTTATCATGTTTATTGTGAAAATGAAAGACATTCCTCTTTCAGCTTTCAGCGTTAAATGCATTCAAAATGATTAAATAGTATTATTATAATTATGTTTTAATGACATTGACTTAGGCGCTCTATAACAAAAAAGCAACCGTCATCCAGTCCTCGTAGACATTTTATGTACTTTTTGCTTGAATAACAGTTAAGAATGCAGATGCACCTATAATTTGCCTCATGATCTAATACTTATAGATCACTCATGAAAAGAAGCACTAGGGAATGTGTCATTGTTGTGTTTAATTTAGGAGGTAATAAACTTTGACCTATACTGGTAAACAAAACATTATGATACTCTGCGCTCGCGCTCCGTCCGCGTGGGAATAAAATAACAACAGAGTGGGCTGGCAGTCTAAATAAACGTTTATTATTATTTTCCTAAAGTCAGAGGCGTCTTATATCAAGCAAAGCTTTGGTTCCAACCAAAATACATAAGTTCGTCACAATAATCAAACACGTTTATCTTACAGCAATACAGACTATTGATGTGCAAATCGTAAAGAGCCATTCATTGGAGACATTATTCAGACGCGTATCAATGATTTCTATCTAATTTTCAATATCCTCAATATCCTTGAATCCACCATAATTTGCTTTCACACACATCTGGGCTCCTTGTCTGTTTTTGAGTTCTTCAATACTCATCATGACATCTTCTAATTCTTTTGCGGACACGACATTTCTTCCAAAGAGTAGTGCTGAGTTTTGTTCTACCGCAGTACGAATACGTTCCTTGGACGCCGGAATATTACGATACAAAATGAAATAGTCTGCGTTCACCAACTTTACCACAGCACTGTCACTAACAGAAACATCCTTGTCACCACATTTGACGCTGACGTTCAACGCCGGCATCACTTCTGCTATCGTATCTACCACTCTCATCGGCATCATTGGTACCTGCTGGCGTTCAACAATTAATCCTCCACTTTCTGCCACTATAGAAACTTGAACTATAGTTGCGTTTCTTCCATCAGCATATGTGCATTGCACATTTTCTGTGCTTTTAGCGAACGTGAAGCGCTTGCACACAGGGAAATTTCTATAAACTGGATAAAAAGCGACCTCGATCCAGTCGCCGTAGAAATCATGTATGTCCGCTGCCTGAGCGACGATCAGGAGAACAGATAGACTTATTATTTTCCACATGATTACTAAAATACAGACACTTCTGACGATTACTATGGTACTGAAGAATATTCGGAACGTCGGTGTTTATATTCCGATCCTACACAACTGGTCGTGAAAAACCGTTAACCACTGGCATGCTGCTGATAGGTATATCAACTCGCTTTTGCCCGCGGTTTCGCTCGCGTGAATGTTGGAAATTTTGGGGGATATGTCCCCTCGAGAAACTCTGTCACTTGTCTGTTGTTAATTCGTTCAGCCGATAAGGTGTGAATATGAAACAAACGGAGTTAATTATGCATTTTAGTATGATGCACCGCGACGTCGTCTGTATGGATTTATTTAACAATTGATAGATAACATTTTTGTGAGACTTCGTCCATGTATAGATGGAAAACTATACTACAGCCGAGATAAAAAAAAATACTTTATGTTAATCTTGGTCATACACTATCTGTGTGCCTAATTTTATCTAAATCTGTTCAGCTGTTTTTGTGTGAAATAGTAACAACATCCATTCTTACAAAATTACACATTTATAATATTAGTAGGTTAGTAGGATGTACGATAGTAGGACGCAGTTTATGAAGAGACACTCAATCATTAACAAAATCGGAGATATTTATACGAATCTGGCTTTTTCCAGAGGTTTCGCCTTCGTGGAGGTCAAAATTATCCCACGGGAACGTTCTACCGGGATAAAAAGTACCCGATATGTTAATTCAGGTTTTCTCACTCTGCCTGCCAAATTTCAATCAAATCTAGTTAATAGTTTTAGAGTATAAGAGTAAACAAGATCCATCCACCCATCCACTCAACATTTCACATTTATAATCAAATCAAAATCAAATCAAATTAATTTATTTCGGGCTACAAAGACCCATATCGTAATACCTTATGGACTATCATACATACAAATAAAAATCACGTAAACATAACTATTGTACACAAAGTGACGGCGGCGCACAGTGGGAAAATTGCGTATGTTTCGTCTCAAAATTCCGTATCTCAGTTGTTTCAAAACGAAATGAGCTGTAACTTTGCACACATATACTTGGATATACAAAGTTTAATGGAAATAATTTTGATTTTGAAAATTATGTTTATTAATTAATTATAAAATTAAACTTAAAAAATACATGCATTTTATAAGAAAAAAATACACAATATGTTTGTTTAATTTACATAAAACGGAATATACAGTACCAAACAAGAAAAATAAAACGTACTCAATTCAACAAGCTACTACAGATTTTCATTGACAGCAAGAAGGGCCTTGGCTTCATCTAAAATTTCTTTCGATATTGTTTCTGAGGTATTTCTCAAACTTGATATATATGGATCAGAAGTGTACAATAAGGTATGGAACACGTCTTCATTGGTAGCCGCTCTAGAACACTTTCTAGAATGATGAAGTCTAAATTTTTTATAATCCTTATTTCGGGATTCTTGCGCGTCTTCGGACAATTGTCCGATAGGTAAAATAGCATAATACTCAATGATTTTTTTGCCATGAATAAGTATTTTGTGCACGGAGGAAGGCATATAATACCAGTTATAGTTATTTACGTACAGTTGGGCTGTACTATATGCGTATTCACCGAACTTTTTTGAATCGATAGCCATTCCAGATGACATAGTTTGTAGTATTATGTACATTCGCTTTATAAGTTCTACGTCTACTCCTGTAATGTCTGCGGAGCAAGAGTAATTCTGAAAAAAATTCCGAGCTGTGTTTCCGTCATTACTATTTCCAGTGCCTTGTCGAGGTTTATCGACATGCAGTCCCATTTCTTCCCTAAACCGCTTTTGCACCTGTTTTTTCTTTTCGTCTTTGTTATTTTTATATTCGGGTGTAGTAGCTGACCACTTTTCAAAAGACAAGTTATAAGAAATGTGTAAGATCATCTCCATACTCCTAATCCAAGCATGTAGTGTTGACAGTCGGTATTGAAATGAACTTTCGTTCACATCTCTTGTCCTAACTGCCTCTAAGTTATTCATTTGCCGAGGAGTAGCACCACAAACTGTACAAGAAGCACTTGAACGAGTTTCAGTTAAAACTTGTGCCACTTTACCATCAATCATGGTTAAAAATAGGTCATGAGTAATTTCGATTACCTCACCATTCTTATTTATCAGGGAAGGAGACAGATTTTGTTTCTGATTGTTGATATCAGCCACAACAGACGTGGTTTTTTCAGGAGTTTCTTTGGCAAATTCTAACAATATAGGTCTGCAATATCTTACAGATGAGCAAGTTTCATTCTTCCAAACGACAGTATTAGTTGTCTCATCTATGAGTCTAATGGGTACAAGTGAAGCAATAAAAAGGTTTGCATCTGATATTAAATCGCTTTCTTCGGGCAAAACTTGCTTGTACTCACTCTGCCCAGATGACCCGTCACAACCCCATTTACAGAATAGTTTCAACTTTCTTAAACCGTTTTTGTAAACTGAATCAATTAGTAATATACGTGCCACAGTATGATCCAACAGGTCTTGCAGATTGACTTTTGCACTTATGTTAGTAATGGTTATGCTCGAATCTGGTGGGTAACACATCTTCTTCGCTTCGAGTAAAGTTGGATAAGAAGGAAACACTGAGCAGTTTTTGTCCGCCAAACAAAGTCGAAGTTTTCCATACTGTTCATTGTTAAGGTCTAAGTCAATAAATGTTCGTAGTGCTTCTTCCTTTGTAAAAGGTGTAACGTCTTCAGGGTTCTCAGTTACGTATTTAAGTTTTTTTTTCTTATCATTTCTTGATGCAGTTCGTATAATATTAACGATTGAAGCCTCCTCCGTCTCACCCATAGACCGTAATTCCTGAGCATATGCATTGAGCATACAGTCCAATCCGTACTCTTGTATCAATTCCATGCTTTTTCTTTTTTTTGTTTTGTCTGAAGATGCTTCGTATGATTTTGAAGGACTGCCAACACTACTTCCAGAGGAATTAGTGTCATTAACCGTGACTCGACACTCTAGTGGAACACGAAATTGACCTTCTAACCAGTGGACGTTCTTACTTTCAAAGCGTTCTTTTCTTCGAGATGCATTTCTCCAGCGTTCGTTACATTTTGATACCAAGTTTCTTTGAATGTAGGAGACCACAGTAGCCATATCCTCTGGTAACAAATTGAAATTTTCTTGTAAGTAGTCTTCTATATTATGCCCATTTATCAACAAATTGCACAACTCTCGTTTGCTACAAACAAATTCACCCATTTTTCAAATCAGTCAACTTCTGCGAATATTTGAAAATAAGTAATAACTGCTTATTAGGGCAACTGAATATCTGACCAAAAACTGTGAATGTTTCAGGGTTCGCCTTCCTTTTATTGGCCAATGAAATAGTGCTATGTGCAAAAAGATAAGAAACTAATCATTTGCACTCTTCCCATAACCAACCTGTTTTAAATTCGACCCTAATAGATAATTGACCATATTTTATCAAGTAAGGTAGTCAAAACTGTATCAAAACCACATAAAAACTATTAATAATACTCACCGCTTTATATCAATTTGACCTAAATAGATAAAAAATAATTTTGTGGGAAATAAAATGAATTTGAAAAAAAAAAATAATTTTATCTCACGATATGTTTTGATCCCGTGTCAGAAAAAGCGCAAGTATGCGCAAATTTTTATTTTTTCCTTGCATATACTAATGCATAAAGATCTTAATACAACAAATATCTCGACAGCGGCAAGCAGCGGTAAAGGGTAAAAGTCTAGTTAAAAAAAAAAAATCAGTAAAAATATACCATCTTAAACTATAGGTACTGGTTAATTTTATTTTATTAAACCAATGTATATAATATTAATTAGTAAACGTTATGGGGACATTATAAGCATTCCAAAACTGTATAATACTTGTACATTTATCTCAAAAACTTTTGAGTAATGTGGTGTTGAATTATAGTAACGTATTGCGTTTAAATTACGTTATTGAACATGAGTTAGCATTGATGCCTATTTATATACATTATGGTTAACTAAAAAAAAAAAAATTGCGAAAAGAAAGCTTATTTATTAAACTAAATTAATTAATTAATTTTATTCCATTATAACGACTTTCACGTAAAACAGTTTTGAGACGGCTTTGTATGGGGCTTTCCCACAGTGCGGCGTCGTGTTGCGCTGTGTAGTGTCACGTACCCTTCCACGGAATCGCCGATACACGACACCCTTCGGCCTAAACCCTTCCTTGAGAATAGTCTCGATTTGATGAGTTGGAACTCGCACCACGAATGATTTGAAGTTCGTGTTGGGGCGCGGTTCCAACTTCTCGACCCTCAAGGTCCAGTTGGTCTTCATAGCTACATACTCCACGATCTCCTCAACCTACGTGGTGTAATGCAGACGGGACACATAGAGCTGCATCGTTGAGGTAGCTGGACGTAGCAGCATATTGGGTCCTGATAGCGCGGTCCCGCACTGGTTTCGACTAAGAAGCTTCCTCCTCTTCTTCCTCTCCACCTTCACGTAGCCATCCTTGTCACACATGCTTGAAGCCAGGTCTCGCTGTTTCGAACCCCTGGTGGCATCACAGCAGCTCTTCACATCCTCCTTCCTAGTCTGTGACACAGGTTTTTTGCGTGGCGACGATAGCAGCGTAGGCACGTTTAGGGGTCAACGTACCTACACGAGTCATTACCTCGACCGGTGTCGACTCAGCGACGCGACGGCGGCGGCGTATGTTGCAACGCGTCCAATATCAGCAGCGGGTGACGCAGTGGAGCTCGCCGACTCAAAATTGCTGATGCTAGCGAATATTAGTGGGAAGTATGACAGTAGGAAGTGAAGTGTTGGGATCACATATCATCACATTGATGATACACGTGCACATTATCTTTACTTGTAAACCTTACTAATTTTTTTTGGATAAACAACTAACATTAAACCCTTCTTTCCTATTTTCACCCCCTTAGGGATTGAAATTCCAACAAGTTCTACATTTGAATTTACAAGACTGATATACCTACGTTGCGATCAATTCCAACCATGCCTAATAAAATAAATTGCATGATGTTTACTTTATAAATTAAAGACTTTCTACTTTTCAGCTTTCACCGTTAACTAAATTAAAAATGATAAAACAGTTTTATTACATGTTTTAATAGCACTAACTTCATCGTTCCATTTAAAAAAATAATAATTAAGCAACCATCATCCAGTCATCGTGCACATTTTGTATACGTTTTACTTGAATGACCGTTAAGAATGCAGATACAACTATTATTTGCTTAATGATTAAAGATCACTGATGTTAAGTGGCACTGCACTTAACATCAGTGATGTTAAGTAGCACTGATGAAGGAGGAATGTGTCATCAAACTTTGACCTATACTGATAAAAAAACATGATGACACTCTGCGCCAGGGTCGCGAGATTGTTTAAACGAGTTACCGTGACCCTGGCATATGGGCAACTGAAGGAACACGGGTGGGTTTTAGTCAGTAAAAGTCTGACATGCCCTCCCACTCCGCCCAGAGCGGGAGAAGTCATTTGATGATTCCCCATCCAAAAAAAAGAACACAGATACAACTATTATTTGCCTAATGATTGAAAGCTTAAAGATCACTGATGTTAAGTAGCACACACATACACAGAGGAATGTGTCAGCAAACTTTGACCTGTACTGATAAAAAAAAAACATGATGATACTCTGCGCTTGCGCTGCGTCCGTGTGAGAATAGAATAAAAACAGAGTGGACTGGCAGTATAAGAAACGATTATTATTATTATCCTAAGGTCAGCGGCATATAAGTAGAGTTGTAGGTCGACGATCTAATTTATGAGGCATCAAATACTTTTGTCATGCACGTTATTGTACCTCTAGAAAATTTATTTCACGAAATAAATACAGAATACGTACAGAATCAAATTTCACGAAATAAATACAGAATACGACAAAATATATATATATATATATATATATATATATTTGTCGAATTGACTTCTTTTTAAATCAGTCATAAAATCTGGAGACTCGTGCTGAGATTCTTAAAAAAAAGTCAAAATAATCAATCGACTGCGCAGAAGCCAGGTGTTTGGTTGTTTCCTAGAAGAAATTACTTTTAACGATAAGACAAAGACAGCCGTCTGTACCATTCTGTTGTCCATTTCCTGATTTATGTCATTGTATTTATGATGTTCCAATGATTGCTTAGTATCGTGTGGTGCCTGACGCAATGAATAGCGCCGTCCGATTTCATCCCGTGGGTGTAGTAAGAGGCGACTAAGGGCGTACTGCGATCGCCAACCCGCCTGCCAAGCGTGGCGATTATGACAAACCCCCCAAATTGGAGGAGGCTTTTGTCCAGCAGTGGATGTCTTTCGGCTGAATTGATGATGATGACAATTATATTTATGTGTGCTGCCCGATACAATTCAGGATTTGTAATTGAACGTAGTTAAGCGCAAAGGATCCAATGCACATTCAGTTAATTTTGAAATATTGACACTTGAAGTTTAAGAGGTATTTCTTTTCATTACTTTAAAAAAAATTGTCTGTGGAATATCAACACTCTTTTTTATTAGTATTGGTATAATAACAATTCTATTACAAATACTAGTTAAGAACCAGAATGTTTGAATAGTTTATACTGAAAAAACAAAGTACGAAGCGCCAAACCATTGGTTCTACGAGTAAAGGTACACGAAAAATAAAGCTATTTTTAGCTGGGTCGTTTTTAGTGATTCGTAGTATGTATAATTCGGATCAGTTTGGTGCGCTTTACTCATTTTTGACCAAGTTGTGGATTGGATCCTTTTTGCTTAACTACGTCCAATTATATTACGCAAAGGTTTGGCCCCAACCAAAATAAGTTCGTCACAACAATCAAACACGTTTATTTTAAAGCAATACAGAATGATGTGCAAATCGTAACGACGCATTCATTGGAGACATTATTCAGGCACGTATCAATGATTTCTATCTAAATTTCAGAATATCCTCAATATCCTTGAATCCACCATAATTTTCTTTCACACACATTTGGGCTCCTCGTCTATTCTTGAGTTCTTCAATACTCATCATAACTTTTTCTAATTCTTTTGCAGGCACGACATTTCTTCCAAAGAGTATTGCTGAGTTCTGTTCTACTGCAGTACGTGTATGTTCCTTGGACGCCGGAATATTACTATACAAAATGAAGTAGTCTGCGTTCACCAATTTTACCACAGGACGGTCACTAGCACGAAAAACCTTGTCACCACATTTGACGCTGACGTTCAACGCCGGCATCACTTCTGCTAGCGTATCTACCACCCTCATCGGTATCATCGGCACCTGCTGGCGTTCAATAATGTATCCTCCACTTTCTGCCACTATAGTGACCTGAACCACAGTTGCGTTTCTTCCATCAGCATATGCACATTGCACACTTTCTGTGCTTTTAGCATATGTGAAGCGTATGCACATAGGGACGTAAGTAGAAACTGGATAAAAAGCGACCTGGATCCAGTCTCCATAAAAATCGTGTATGTCCGCTGCCTGAGCGACGATAAGGAAAACAGATAGACTTATTAATTTCCACATGATGACCGAAATATAGACACTGCTGACGATTACTGTTGGACTGAAGAATATTCGGAACGTCAGTGTTTATATTCGCATCCTACCCAACTGGTTGCAAAAACATCGTTGACCTCTGGCTACTACTGATAAATATATATCAATAACATATGTTGCACATCTCGTTGTATTTATTATGCGTTTAACGGTCCGTTCACATAAAACTCTGGAATGGTGATTCGTGACCATATTTTGGAAGACCTCAACTTTTCTTTGACATACTTTACGTCACGTAAAATTGTTGCCTTGGTATTCATGAAGTTTCAACGAACAAAACACGATGATAATGTCTTGGTATAGTCACAAGACGCTGTCTTTGTACTATGAAAAATTGTTGCACAATCATTGATATGATAGGTTGCGGACGTGGATGTAACTTATTTTCAAAGTATTCCCTTCAAAATTATTGCACTATATCACGAGACTTCTTGAGTGGTACCTTTGTGATATTGGATTCCTATTTTTACCAGGCGTACCTAAGAATGAAGCCTGACTATTTAAATGTTACAAGTATGTAGGCTCCTTAGTTTTTGAGGAAAACACATTTTGTTCTAAAAATAACTGGCCTGGGCAGTGACTTTGTCAAGTTTTGAATGCACTGCATCCTACAATAGCTTAGTTATGAGATATGTAAACTAATTTACCAGTGGCGTAGCGTGCCTTGGCGGGGCCCCGTATAAAAATTTATTTGGGGGCCCTTATGAAGCATAACGATTTCTCACAAAAAAAAAAGTTTACATAAAATTAAAATAAATATTTATTCATCATAATTACACAGGTTTACAAAAAAAAAAAACCTCCGGGCTATTTGACCAGACCATGGTAATCCTAGGTAATTCGGCGCTCTGAATTCGATCCTGGGGTCAGTTTTGCCCCATCACGTCAGGAAAACGAGATTTCGATAATTTAGAGGTAAAAATGTTGATTACTTGGAAGTGGTACCGGGCCAACTTCCCAAGTGGCCTGTCAACCTGGGGGATATCTGCGCAAGTGTTGAATAGTAAAAAGAATTGAAAAGTTGTTCCAGGGCCACTTCCAAGACATCACCATTTTGACCTCTAATTGACCTTGAAATGTCGTTTTCCTGACGTGATGGGGCAAAACTGACCCCGAGATCGGATTCAGGACGCCGAAATACCTAGGAATACCATAGTCCGGTTAAATAGTCAGGACTTTTTTTTTTGTAAACCTGTGTTATCTATCTGTCACTTTTTCCAAATTTTTTGCAAACAATTCAAATTAAATAACTCTCCTTGCCTTTTTTTCGGCAAACTGATTTATTAAATCATTTATAGCTGATTATTGTTTTCTTCTTTAGGTTCTTCAGGTTAAGCTACACTTCTCAAGGTCAAGCGTTAGATGGGTGTTTTATTTTTTGATGTGAAACATCTATAGGCGAGGGCAAACCTACATTTTGGCGTAGCGAGAATGGCCGTGGCGACGCATCGCCACGCCATGTTATGTTTGTTACTTCAGAACTTTCAACTGGGTGAACCGATTTTGATGATCCTTTTTTTATTTGAAAGCTGGTGCTTCAGACTAGGGTGGTACAGAGTAGTCCGAACTTTGATAATTAACATATAATTAATCTGTCATTTTTGATTATACCTATTTATTTCCTTTCGTAAAAGTATGCTTATAAATATTATCTTTACAAAATAATTGCGATGTTTCACATCTGCCAGGTGCCCCGCAACGGCTCACTTTTTCTTTTTACATCCATAATTTTTATTAGAAATTATTTATAATTAACCAGATCTATTAAAAAAAAAGATTAATGTTCAATTGCTAAACTTCTCGATTTTGGCTAATAATCGAATTCATTACGCAGACCTCACTATTTAAGTCACGTGACTAACACGTAACCCTACCCAACTGTCACCCACCGATCAGAATGAAACTTTGCACATCGATATAACACTAAAAAATATTGAACCCGTGTTTTTTTTATTTTTCCGGAATCCACTTTTTAGGGGTAGAAACCACCCCCTAGGTATATAAGGGTTGTAACGGTTTGTAGGGATAAGTTATATTAGGGTTAAGGTAGGTTACCCTATCTGTTGCCGGGAGGAAACGGCGCGGCATACGCTGGCAGAATGTGCCGCTTGGCAGGAGCCGCATCGTACCCTCGTCTCAGGACTCAGGAGTAGGCAGTGACCTGTCGCTGCCGGACGTAGTCGAGTCGATGGTCGGCAGCGAAGAGTCCTGAGACGCAGTGGTATCCTTCTGCGAATCAGTTATGTCGCAGAAGGAGGCTGCGGAAAGGGAGCGGGAGATATCTTCCGCTCACCCAGTCCGCAGCAGGCGCACCGGGCGTCGGTGGAGGGCGGACAACGCACTCTTCCAGCCCCCCTAAATGGGTCCAGGGTCGACGGATCAGGGAACATCCGTCGCCCCCTATTCCTACGGACCCGAGATGGTGGCACATAGTGTTCCACGCGTGCCTCTCTGTGATGTACGGCGGGAGTTTAACACCTCAATCCCCCCCTAACGTGAGGACGCAAAGGCGGGCCGGCACCAGACGGGGATCGCGGAAGACATATTGGTTCCCGTGGTCCCCGACGTAGGTGTGGGACGGAACACCAGGGTGATTTTAGTCAGTAAGAATCTGACAGCCCCTCCGCCCACTTCAGGGCGGAGGACACCCATGAGGATTTCCACCTCGAGATAAAAAAAAGGTTAGCCTATCTGTGGCCAAGATCGTAATGTTCTGATTGAAAAGCAGTCGAATAAACTCACTCTACCCAGAGTTACGTGGGTTAGCCTACTTAGGTGTTATTAAGGGGTGCCCAAGTAGCACAGAACTGCATTATAAATGGTCACTTAAGGCCCACAGCGGTAATCTAAGCATTTATAAAGACTTATTAGTATTCACCTGTGCTGCAAAAGCTGTTTCGAAAAAAACGTGGCCAACTATAAAGCTTTTTTCTGTATAGTAATTCTATTAAGCACCACAAACACGCCACAAAGTCACTGTTATTGAGCGCTTAGTAGTGCAGTACGCTATTAGCTGTAAGTTTTCTGAATAATAGCCCACACGTGTACTATACAACCGTTGCATTTTAAGAGAGAACATATCACCCACTATAACATCATCAGTTACTTTGTGAAGTTATTTAACAAAAATTTAATGCTTTATGCTGCATACAGATTCACTTTTCCCCTATTAGTCAGGTGTTTACCATACACTCGAATAACAGCATGTACCCAAGTGTCGGCATGCGCGAATGGAATATTGGACGCGACGGGTTCCGTATGTTATATTTATTAATAAATAAATAAATAAAATGAAATTAATTTATTTCAGACATAACCCATATTACAAAAATTAAGATAAAAGTAACAAATGCTGCAGCAGAAAAGAATAAAATGTCATTAACAAAATAAAAATATACGTCACATAGTTGAAATAAAATAAAATTTCAAATTTACGTCGGATTTAAATTAAAGTAACAATAAATAATAATTGCACATATGAACAAAACAATACAAAAAAGCCTTTATAAGTAGAGGTCAGTGTGTTTGATGACATTAGGCTGAGTAGGTACAAAAATGCCCTGCTACAAAAATCTTCTTATAACCTACCCATTTTCGGGACTAATATGGTTGCGACAAAATTAATATTGTTGTTTTATATGTTTCTGGTACTTACCTAAAAATGAAGAAAATTTATTAAGAGAAATCCAAGATTGTTTTAAAGTAATAAATTAATACCTTTCGAGACTTTTTAAGATTCAAAAAACAACGTAATTTTCTTTATGTTTATTTAATGTTCCCTTTTTAAAGTACAATTTAGGGTGTACCACCCTGGTCCAGGCCTTGAATTTTCATCTTTTTATAATTTCAAGGAGTACAAAAGTACTTCTCGGTGGCCACCATAGAATTTCCTTAGATTTCCACTATGCAGGAACGAATGTTAGATCGACAACACTCCTCTCTATAGTCTGAACTATTTTGAAAGTCTCATTCTGTAAAAACAAGAAAAATATACTTATTATAATAGAAGTATCAGTTTCTTAATGACAACATTATCTATACAGTTTTTGAGGAAAAAAAACAAAAGATACAATAACATATTAAATACCTAAACTTAACGTAACATAATGCTATTTCATGTGGAAGTAATTAAATTATTAGGCCAGAAAAATACATTATCTTTAGATAGGTACCGACTAATTTATAGGTATTTTGTCGCATATTGAATAAATCAATAACTTATGTATTATACATATAATTAAATTATAATCTCAGCTACTTAAATTACAATTTTAATTAAGTACTTATCGTCGAATAACAACTAAAAAAGGGAACCAAAATGGCTTTAAAAGAACCACGGCGGAACCCTAAAAGCTTGGAGCCATAAAGGTACTTATCTAGGTAACTGACGCAAATGTGAACCAATACTACTCTCCTAATCGATCCATGTCTGATTTGTATTTCACAAGTGCTAAACTATTTTACTCTTGGCTGAATTACAGGCCACATGTGAACACCCGTACAGACCTTAGCATTAAATTGAGATTAAAACTGTTCACTTGCCATCCGCCATATTCACTGCGTTACTTTGTATTATTATAAAATTTTATCTTTTAATTTTTGTTTATTTTAGAGGATATCAATTGTAAATATGGATTAAAAAATAATTAGTTTTTTTTTTTTTTGGTTACTTTGTAAAAAACGAACATATTAATTTTATTTTCATTCTAATTTTGTTGCTTTTCTTTTAGTATTTAGTGGTATTCCGAGGGCGCGTGAAAATTTTGAACTAAATATGTATGGTATTTGACAGTAAAGTTACCTTCCCAATAAGATTTCAAATATAATAGGAGGAAATCGATGTTTTACTTACCTTCAATTTTATGTATATATATTCTCACAAATGGCACCTGAGATCTTGCACACAACGATACACTTCATGTTTTACAATTTGACAGTTCATATCAAAGAAAAATAAATAATTTAAGTTATTGCATTCCACAATTTCACTCAGTGTGTAATTTCAACTGTATAAAAGTACACACAATGTACACATTCGTCTTCCTTGCTGTATAATAAGTAACACGTGCCTCATTAATCAGGCAATATGCAGCTCTTTAGGTGACTGTTACATACATTAATGCTACTATAATGTTGTTATAATGCAATTATTTGTCAATTGGATTTCTTATACAGCTATGTGCTGAATAATTTGTGCCCAAATTAGAGTTATATCCTCTGAGGATGCGCTGTCTACGCTATTATTCAGCAACTAATGCATTCACTGTGCACTGTTAAAATGCTGTTATACAGCACTTTTGTGCTACTTGGGTGGTTCTTTCCCTAAAAAGTGGATTCCGGAAAAATAAAAAAAACACGGTTCAATATTTTTCAGTGTTATATCGATGTGCAAAGTTTCATTCTGATCGGTGGGTGACAGTTGGGTAGGGTTACTTGTAAGTGTCACTGTACCCATCCTTTGCGAAAAAGACTATAAACGGGGAAATCCCGCAGCCCGCTATAACCGATGTAGGGTGTTGCCAACTTTAGAACGCACGCTTTACGCGGGAAAAAAGAAATTGCTTCCTATGACTTTTGTCATTTCTGAAATAAAATAAAAATTGGGAAGTTTTTATTAATTTTTGCTTACGCACATCGGGGGCCCCCGTAGCCTGGGGGCCCCGTATAATTGATACGGCAGATACGGCGGTAGCTACGCCCCTGTAATTTACGAAACTTTAATTGTTCAGCAATACCGATACCTCGATTTAGATGCACCACATATAACAATTATTGATGAATATCTTACAAATATTTTCTGAATACTTTTTATACACTTTTTATCACTTCATATTACTTCATTCTTTTGTTATCTCCTTTTGTATATCATCATATGACAAATGTCTTTTTTGACAAATATGTATCTTATACCTTTAAACAAGCAATTCTTGTATATATATATATAATCTGAATCTCGGAAACGGCTCCAATGATTTTCATGAAATTTAGTATACAGGGGGTTTCGGGGGCGATAAATCGATCTAGCTAGGATTCATTTTTATAAAATGTCGTTTTATTCGTGTTTTCAATGACCAACTTTATCGATAATCAACTTGAACATAAACTTATTATTTTAAACACAATTTACCAAAAAATACGGAGCAAAGCTCGGTCAACCAGATATTGTAAGAGTAATAGTAACAGAAATGCGAGGCAATGGGCCGTATCGATTATAAAAGCTTTAAATATTACCTACTTATCTAACAATTGACGTAACCGTTATCAAAGTCGTCGACATAGATAACAGAAAGAGCTAGATGAACTGACAATAGTATAATTATATTATTTTTGAATTGTCTAGTAGTACGATATTTTAAAACTGATTCGACATTATACTTGAAACTGTTAGGCACTATATTTTGTTTTTTTTTTTGGAATGTTAATTAATAACTCATAGGTCTTACAATTTTATGTAAATTGCATGTATATTAAACATAACGTAAATTGTTCACGAATAAATGAAATTAAATGGCCGTTTAAGACTTCCGCAAAACAGCGCTATGCGACGGTGCCACAAAACTTCTAGTAAAGCAATTTCGAGTAAGGTTCCATCGAAATGATTCTATTAAAGTCACATCGCACTGTCGCGTCTCACGTCTGCTCGAGCCTTTAGCCGTAGAACTGATAACCTTTGGGGTAGATGTATTGTAAAGTGTTATCAACAAACGTAAGATAGGACGTCCCCAAGCTAGATAGAACAACAACCTTCGATAGGTGGCTGGTAGCAGCTGTATGAGAGAAGACGAGGGTCGTGTTAAATAGCGTGCTATTGAAGAAGCATATAGTCAGCATTGTATGCGTCCGGTATAAATAGCATGTAGAGGCTTCCTAAAGGCTGATGACAAAGATAACTATGAGGTAGTGAAATCACAGATCAATACAACAATTTAGGTGCTTTAACATATCTTGCTCTATCTCGTACTAATTGTCAGTGCCAGAAGGTGAGAGTTGGACGTTGAAAAAAGCATAATTAGCGTATAATGTTTCCACTGCTGGAACACAGGCGTCCTCTCGGTGAGATGGAGAGTACCGTGATCCACCATACGCTACCAGGGTTGCCAGATTAGTTCGAAAGAAACACCGTGGCCCTGGCACATGGGCAACTGAAGGAACACGGGTAAGTTTTATTCAGTAAAAGTCTGACTGCCCTTCCGCTTCCCAAAAAAAAAGCCACCATACGGGCCCTGTGTGTGCGTTGGTAGATGCCACATGACTTGGGATTTTTGGTTCCTTCACAATGTTTTTCTTCGCCATTTTGAGAGAAGTCGTGATGAAATATTTTTTTGCAAAGTTAAGCGCCAGTCCGGATACGAATCTGTGACCTATAACTTGCAAGTCTCGGCTGTTACCGCAAGGCCACCACTGGTTTTCTGAAAAAGCAACTGATCTATTTTGTTCAACTCTCACCGTGAAAAGGGAAAGAAGTGAACTATTATTCCACATAACTGACACTATTGACAACTCACTTCACCTTAGTTTTCACGGTGAGGCTTTTACAGAACCTTATCGCATTTATCATTATTAATATCTTTGCAATTTTCAGTAACACTGAATGTTCCATTGTTAAACCCACATATCACAAATAACATCTGTTTTTAACCCAGATGGTAATTTGACAGGTGTTATGTCAAATTTCTGTACTGAAAAGCAAATACATAAAGACTCTCAATGTCAGATCACTCTCTGGGATTAAAAAACGAACTTTGTTCAACAAAACATTCAGTTAATGTTATGTAGGTATAACCCTACAAACTACTTGATAATATCGATAAAAGGGTTGCACTGTTTACGATAATCGGAGGTTAATTGTTGTTTATAAATGATAAAGTTAACAATAATAAATATTTCTCTTTAGGTCAGGGATCTGATATATCTTTGCAAAATAGTTTACTTGTGACTTCAATGGATCTTCATCGGATATGTTTATCTTTGAATTTATTTTACGACAGCCAGTAGTATAGTCGATTTCGTAAATTTCTTTAACAACAGTAGATTGAAAATTGTTTACATGTAAAACAACAAGATCTAGTCGTCTACGGGGTGGTCACGGCGTCCTGTGTTCTGGCGCACCAGTGATGGGGGCAACCTCCAGAGGTAGGTCCGGTAATGGACAGCCGTGGCGGGATCGCAGAAGAATGCTTTTGCGTGCACGAGTTACCGCCATAAGCGGAAGAGGCTCCAACCCGGAATGTTTACGTATCAATGTATAGGTCCCGGCAAGCATTTTGAACACCGATTGATATACCCTTCTCGCCCTTGGGTATTCTCCAGCCAATGCGGAAGAGTGAGAAGGGTATATCAATCGGTGTTCAAAAAGTGTGTCGCGAGGTATACAGGCACAGTCTGTATAAAGTGTCTTGAAAAAAATACACTTGGATCTGCATACTTTGAATTCGATTTGCGTAATTTACTGCACGCCAAACTCTTGCGGGGTTAGCAGAGTGGATGAAGAATAACTTTTTCTTGTGTGTAGTGTCACAAATAGGGACCTGAGCAACAATTTTTTTTAAATGTAGCAGGTTTCCGATTTTAATGAAACTTGTAACAGTAAAATCAACACACTAAGTGCTATTTCTCAGATTTTTTTGAAAGTGGTCTCTCTTTTAGAACTTACTAATAAAAAATATTTTAGTTAAAAAAAAACATATAAATTTTTAGCAAAATAAGTTAGACCGTTCGACCATCCGACTTTTTAGCGTTGGAATCACATTCCTAGCTTCTATATGTGTTAGAGAACGAAAAGTTAAAAAAAAATGTTAGACAGTTAAACGTTATTACAGACAGATAAAGACAGATAAAAATTATTACGACATTTTTCAAGGTTACTCAATGACAGTAAGAGCTAGGCAGTCAAAAACGATATAAATAGTATTGCAAATGAGCAACGTACTTAACAATATTAACCTGCCCCTTTGATGAGCTCACTGCCCATGCCAGTTATTTTTAGAACGGAATTTATTTTTCTCAAAAACTAAGGGGCCTACATACTTGTTACATTTAGATAGTCAGACTTCATTTTCAGGTACGCCTAGCAAAAATAGTAATCTAATATCACAAAGGTGCCACTATAGAAGTCTCATGACATAGTGCAATAATTTTGCAGGAAATACTTTGAAGTTATGTTACATCCACGTCCGCAACCTATCTTATCATTAATTGTGCAACAATTTTTGATAGATCAAAGACAACGTCTTGTGACAGTACCATGACATTGTCATCGTGTATTGTTCTTTGAAACGTCATGAATATCGAGGCAACAATTTAGCATGACGTACACACATCAAAAAAAGTTTGCGATCACTTTGAAAAATCGTTTTTTTTTACGGTAGATTATAATATTATGATTTCTTCTTTTTAAATTCTTTATTTAAAAATATATATTTAGAATCATCATCATCATTTCAGCCGTATGACGTCCACTGCTGGATATGTCCCCTCCTCCCCCGGGTATGTAGCCTCCCCCGATTTGGGGGGTTTGCCATAATCGCCACGCTTGGCAGGCGGGTTGGCGATCGCAGTTTGGTGGTAAAGTGCATAAAGAACGCTGCTGCCCATTCTCTAGTAAGTCCCTTATTCGCCTCTTACGACACCCACAGGAAGAAATGGGATGGTGCTATTCTTTACGTCCGGCATCACACGGTAGATTTAGAATATACAACAATAAAACAGTCCAATTGTTTTTTCATGTAAAAAGGCTTTCAGTCGTAGCTCGTTCAGAAAACTGATTTAGTCAATTTTAACTGGTTTGAAATACTTTTTCGCGGAAAGTTGTGATTGAAAAAATGCTAAGAGGATTATCAGAAGTTTTACGAGTAAGGATAGTGACTTTGAGGGAAGAAGGATACACCACGAGACAAATAGCACGCAGAGTTTCTATATCCCAATCTTGTGCCGTGACCATGTTGCAGAGGTACCACGGGATTGGTAATTTTGATGACCGACTCCGCAGTGGTTGCCCAATTCTTTTGACTGCTGCCCAAAAGCGCTATATTAGATTGCTGGCAGCCTGTGACCCAACAATCAACGCTACTAAAATAAAAGCAGAAGTTCGGGCCGCCTCTGGGCTTGAAGTTAGCACTCAGACCATTCGGAATTACTTGCACCAGGCTGGATTACGAGCACGGAGGTCTTGGCGAGCTCCTCTGAATTCTCGGCAACGACAACGACGAAGATTGCAGTGGGCTAGGCTTCGGCAAAATGAAGAAGAAAATATTTGGCAAAACTGTCTCTTCGTTGACGAATCGCGAATCAGTACTCATCCAGATAACCGACGTGTCCGTGTCTGGAGAAGACAAGGAGACCGTGAAAGGCAAAGAACTGCCACTATAACAGTTCAGCAAGACGGGAAATTGGTGTCTTTTTGGGGTGGTATTATGATTGGAGCTGGAACGCCTTTGATCCCGTATCGAGGCTTTATGACAGCAGATATGTACAGAGCAGTTGCTATTGATGTAATTGTCAGACTATTCCGAGTAAGCCATGGGCACCAATTTGTACTGGTCGATGATAATGCGCCCGCCCATCGAGCTCAACTAGTCAATGCTGCTCTCTGTGAATATGACATTACACGGTTAGACTGGCCTGTCGGCTCACCTGACTTAACCTAGTAGAACGCGCGTGGGATTTCCTTAAGTGAGCTGTTTGGAACCGTCAGCCACGTTCCCAGACAGTGCCAGAGATCAGGGAAGCCGCTATTCAAGAATGGGACAAGTTACCCCAAGAAACGTTGGATAACTTGTTTGTCAGCATGCCCAGGAGGACCAAAGTATGTGTTCGAGCCAGGGGAGGACTTATATTATATTGAATATGAAACTTTTTTTAATAAATTGTTACGTAAGTTTGGTTAAACAGTAAATGATAAATGATTTTATTTGTGTGAGTAGGTCTGTACAAACACTTTTACATGTCAATGATATTTTTTTAAACTAGATGAGTTCGGCGTTTCCTAACTGACTACTCTGAGAAGAAAGGCCGAAACAAACTCAAAGGTCACAGTCTCTTTTAAAGTCCAGACATAATCTTGTTCACATCATGTGAAGATCATGTAGATTGGTGACTGAAATGGTCTTTTGAAGAAGGAACCACACATATTGAGTAGACCTGTCCAGTCAGTGTAAGCATTTGTCACTAATTGTTTAGTTCAACTCGAAAAATAAGGATCCCAACGCTTCGACGAACAGTACCAAAGAAAGGACATTTGGTTAGGCCACATAAATTACTCAAACTACCAGATCATGATTACTAAGAACGAAAGAAAACAAAATTTAAAAAAAGACCCACATAATCTTCACATTCACAATAATTAAAACAATACGATACTTTACAAAGTAAATATTCATGTCATTGTATAAATAAAAAATTATCAATGTCAATGTGTATATAAAAAAAAGAAACGGATATAATTTTGTTGGTCAGTCATTTGATGACCATGTAGATCGGTGTCTGAAATGGTCTTTTGAAGAAAGAACCACACAGATTGAGTGGACCTGTCCAGTCAGTGCAAGCATTTGTCACTAATCGTTTAGCTCAACTCGAAAAATAAGGAGCCCAACATTTTGACGAACAGTAGGTACCAAAGAACATTAAGGTAGGACATTAGGGTAGGCCACATAAATTTCTCAAACTGCCATAACATGATTACTAAGAACGAAAGAAAACCAAATTTAAAAAAGACCCACATAGTCTTCACATTCACAATAATTAAAACAATACGATATTTTACAAAGTAAATATTCATGTCATTGTTTTTTCTTTCTATCAAGTTTCTGTTTCAATTACATTACGAATAATTACAATTTTTTTTTTATAAAAAATAAAAAATAGTTTTTTTTTTATTTCAAACAGAGTATTAATATTTAAAGAAATTACACAACAAAGATTTTTTCTTGATAAAGTTCAATTTAAAAAAAAAATATCAGCTTTTGCTAGTGATCACAAACTTTTGTGATGTGTGTCAAAGAAAAGTTGAGGTCTTCCAAAATATGGTCACGATTAACCATTCCAGAATTTTATGTGAACGGACCGTTATACGCATAATAAATACAACAAGATGTGCAACATGTATTATTGATCTATATTTATCAGTGGTAGCCGGAGTTCAAAGATGTTTTTGCAGCCAGTTGGGTAGGATGCGAATATAAACACCGACATTCCGAATATTCTTCAGTCCAAGAGTAATCGTCAGCAGTGTCTATATTTCGTTCATCATGTGGAAATCAATAAGTCTATCTGTTCTCCTTATTGTCGCTCAGGCAGCGGACATACACGAATTTTATGGAGACTGGATCCAGGTCGCTTTTTATCCAGTTTCTACCTACGTCCCTATGTGCATACGCTTCACATTTGCTAAAAGCACAGAAAGTGTGCAATGTACATATGCTGATGGAAGAAACGCAACTGTGGTTCAGGTCACTATAGTGGCAGAAAATGGAGGATTCATTATTGAACGCGAGCAGGTGCTGATGTTGCCGGTGAGGGTGGTAGATACGCTAGCAGAAGTGATGCCGGCGTTGAACGTCAGCGCCAAATGTGGTGACAAGGATGTTCCCGTTAGTGACCGTGCTGTGGTAAAGTTGGTGAACGCAGACTACTTCATTTTCTATAGTAATATTCCGGCGTCCAAGGAACATACGCGTACTGCGGTAGAACAGAACTCAGCACTACTCTTTGGAAGAAATGTCGTGTCTGCGAAAGAATTAGAAAATGTTATGATGAGTATTGAAGAACTCAAGAACAGACGAGGAGCCCAAATGTGTGTGAAAGAAAATTATGGTGGATTCAAGGATATTGAGGATATTCTGAAATTTAGATAGAAATCATTGATACGAGCATGCCTCGTTACGATTCGCACATCATTCGGTATTGCTTTGAAATAAACGTGTTTGATTGTTGTGACGAACTTATATTGGTTGAAGCCAAAGCTATGCTTGGTATAATTACGAATCCTGAATTATATCGGGCAGCATAAATGAATATAATTGTCTGATAAGTTATTCAAGCAACCACTGGAACATCATAAAATACATTTTCGACACACTGACATAAATCAGAAAATGGACATCAGTACAAAGACGTCTGTCTTATCACTAAAAGTAATTTCTTCTAGAAAACCACCAAACAGCCAGCTCCTGCGCCACCAATTAATTAGTTTGACTTTTTTTAGGAACCTCAGCACTCGTCATTTGATTTCATGACTAATTAAAAACGAATTCAATTCGATACCTGTATGTTTACATTCTTTGTGACTGTTTTTGATTTTGTGCGTACCATTTCATGAAATAAATTTTCTAGGTCTACAATAGCAGGCATGACAAAAGTATTTGATGCCTCATTAATCAGGTCGTCGACCTACTACAGCTCTCCGTATATCCCTGACTTTAGGATAATTATAATAAACATTTCTTTAGAATGCCAACTCACTGCACTGTTATTTTTCTACTCCCAAGCAGACTGAGCGTGAGCTTACAGTATCATCATATTATATTTATCAGTACAGATCAAAGTTTATTAACTTCTAAATTAAACACAAGTATGACTTATTTCTCAGTGTATGTGTGTGCTACCTTACATCGGTGATCTTTAAGCATACAATCATGAGGCCAATTTTCTATTTTATTAAGTACCTGGTTGGTTGGTGGTTTATGTAGTACTTGTTGACAGTCCTACACACCTATTAACACTGTAATTTGAAACCATTGTAAAAGCCAATTATTTTTAAAAGAGTAACCGTGGAGTTTCTTGCCGGCTCTTCTCCATAGGAATCAACAATTTGGAACCGTGCACCTAGCTTCTGACGTGTCATAAGTGCCCTTGCAAGTTTATGTGAAATAAAATATTTTGATTTGATTTGATTTGAGGCAAATAGTTGCTGTATCTACATTCTTAACTATCTTTCAAGCAAAAAGTATTATACACAGTGACATTTTAATCGTCTTATAACGAAAGCACACTTCATGTATCCAATGACTACTACAAATCCATTAGAGCAAAAACTATTACATTTGAATAAATAAAAAATATTAATAATTATGATGACGCATGACGTAGTTTTAAACACCCTGTTACGCGCGTGGTCCGAGCCTTGCCTTCCGGCGCGGGAGGCGCAGAATGGAGCGGCGACGTCTTCATCAGAGTTCATTCAACCCTAGCGCAAAAATGTATTGCTTATAGAAAAAACAGAA
Organism: Aporophyla lueneburgensis; assembly: GCA_932294355.1. NCBI lineage: Eukaryota > Metazoa > Arthropoda > Insecta > Lepidoptera > Noctuidae > Aporophyla > Aporophyla lueneburgensis. The sequence goes on along the minus strand of OW028745.1, from coordinate 22,542,397 downwards.
ATAGAAAATATTTATTGTCCAGATAATACAATAGCAAACATAAGTTAACATCAAGTTGAGACGACATGAGTAGCTTAAATATTACCTATAGCTAGTTACAGTTTAAAATCCAAAAATCAAAATCAAAAGCCATTAATTATTCAAACTAGGCTGAGAGTCAGCACTTTTTGAACGTCAAAGATACAAAAGACAGTCCCCCCAAAACGCCCGCCCTTCGACACTTCCTAGTGCTTTAGCTGGGAAGAAGTGGCGGAACAAACTCCCCAGCAGCACAGAAGTTAAGTTGTTGTTGTTAAGTTAGAAGAACTTGATTCTATAAAATTGTAAGGAGGTAACATTAAGAGATACAAAACATTAAATTAAATGATTTACCATATGTCAGCTAGCCAACCCAATATTCCAAGAAATAAAATGAAATCTATACTCAAGCAAAAGCAAAAAATATTTTTATAATGTAAATAAAGGTACCAAAATAAAAGCCTCCTGGCATAAAGGGCGTGACAGCTTACTTATGCAATGCTGAATCACGTTCACATAGCTGTTACGACCCGAGTAACAACTTGAGGCCACAAAATGATAAACTAGGACCATCGGCGTAAAAACAAATAAACAGGTAGGTAAGTAACAACAATACCAACATCAAGGTCAGCAAGACGACCAGTCACCACAAGCAGCACCCGTTCACGAGCATAACGCAAAGATCAGCCATTACCCCCCTCGCCTTATTTGAGGGAAGGGGGTAGCCCGACCCCTGACGCTACCGCAAGCATTGACATCTAAGGGAGCATGACGAGCTTGCTGCCGGTTGCTCAGGCAAGAATTGAATGACATCTTGTCGAGGTCGCTAGCTAATCATTTTATGCAATACTAATCATTATAATATGTCAAAGCATAGAACATGTCAAAACCAATAAATACACAAAAAAAAATGACTAAAACAGTAAAAAAACTATAATAACAATTATATTACAGCTATATAATCTATCACTAGGTACGCTAGTACTGCAGAAAGAACACAAACATTGTCTTGAGTTAATCACAGTGACCAACTAGTTTTGTCATTTAAATAGTAGTTGATGGAATAGTATCCTTTTAGACAAAGGTTGGATTTTACTTGAGCTTTAAACGCATTAAAAGGTAATTCTAGTAAAGAAGGTGGTAGCTTGTTGTAAAATGTTATACCAAGCCCAACAAATGAGTTATGCACCTTATGAAGCCGGTGAAAGGGAACACGTAGTTTGTCCTTATTTCTAGTGTTAACAGTGTGAAAATCACTGTTTTTAGCATGTGAGTGTATATTTTGCCCAGTATATAAGATGTTGGCGAAGATGAATTGTGATGCTACCGTAAGAATACCAATATCTTTAAAAAAGTCGCTTAGAGAAACTCTGGCACCTAGCTGGTAAATTGCTCGAACAGCTCGTTTCTGAAGGACAAAAATATTTTGAATATCAGCGGCTTTGCCCCACAATAGAATACCGTAAGACATAACGCTGTGAAAATAACTAAAATAGACTAACCGAGCTGTATCAACGTCAGTATATTGTCTTACTTTTCTGACGGCGTAGGCGGCTGAACTGAGCCTCCCCGCTAGACTTGAAATATGTGTGCCCCACTGTAGTTTGCCATCTACTGTTATGCCCAGGAAAACTGTCGAGTCTACAGTTTTAAGAACCTCTTTATCTAAGACGATTTCGGGACCTAGATTTCTAACATTCGGTAAGGCAAACTTTACACATTTCGTTTTCTTGACATAGAGAACTAAGTTATTTGCCGTAAACCAATCCGTAACCATTGAGAGTGCACTGTTTACGTCTTCAAAATCTTGTCTGTTCCTATCTACTTTAAAAATAAGAGAAGTATCATCTGCAAACAGTACAACGTCACAAATACCCTTTAAAAAGAATGGTAAGTCATTGATATACACTAAGAACAAGAATGGGCCGAGTATAGAGCCTTGAGGCACACCTAACTGAACCGGTAGCCCGGTAGATTTTACACCATTAATATCTACACATTGGAACCTATTATGTAAATAAGAATTTATTAAAGCTTCGTTATGGACACCGTAATGATATAGTTTACGCAAAAACGTGTCATGGTGCACGCAATCATAGGCTTTGGAGAGATCACAGAATACTCCGATAGCATTTTTCGAGTCCTCCCATCCGTTAAAAATGTGTTTCAAGAGAGTAATACCCGCATCTGTAGTTGAACGACCTTTCGTAAAGCCATATTGCTCATTATGAAGGAGGCTATTTAAATTAAAATGTCTTAGCAACTGCTTGAGTATTAACTTTTCAAATATTTTACTAAATGCAGGTAAGATAGAAATAGGCCTAAAATTAGAAACGTCTTTTTTATTACCTGATTTAAATAATGGTATGACTTTGCTACTCTTCATGAGGTCAGGAAAAGTTCCGACATCAACACATTTATTAAAAGTAACAGCTAAATAGGGGGCTACGAGGTCTATTATATTACTTAATAGTTTGATGGAAATGTCCCAGAAATCACCAGTGTTTTTAAACTTAAGTGTGTTAAAAACTTTAACTACATCACGAGGCGTTAAATGTTCAAAATTGAATAGGCAACTACTTTTCGGCACACTACTGTGCAAAAGGTTTTCAGCTTTAGACGGGGAGGAATTTAAGGAGCGAGTCGTAGTTATAGGTATGTTGGCCAAAAACTCATTAAATGCCTGTGCTACGTCAGCTGCCGTATTTACTAATTTGCTGTCGACTATAATTTCATGTTGTTTTTCTTGTTTAACCGATTTACCCGTTTCATTGTAATTATTTTCCAAGTGGTTTTTATTTTATTATTTGAATTTTTAATTTGATTGCTTAAAAATTTAGATTTAGCAAAAGCACTAACCTGTTTAAATAATTTTGAATATTTTTTTACATACTCTAGCAAAGGAGTATCCAACCTGTATTTTTTTTAAACCATATAACTCGTATAGCCTCGCTCTACTTTTGTAAATACCTGAAGTAGCCCATTGGTTAAACCCGACGGAGGTGCCATTAATGTGAATGGTTTTGGTCTTTAAAGTAGATTTGTACTCTTTTTACACTACATTAAAGAGGGCTCCATAAATTGCATTTGGATTCTCGTTTTCTACTATGGATGGTGTAATTCTACGAGCTATATTATTTTTAAACTTGGTGCAACGACTAGCTGTATAAGGCCTGCATTCAAGTATATGTGCCTTTTTAAACAATGGCATAGGGAAGCTAGATAGCAAACCACAGTGGTCGGACGTTAAATCAGTTAGCACTAACTTATTTTTGGCATCACCATCACTAAATATATTATCAAGACAAGTTGACGAAGAAGCTGTGATCCTAGTTGGTTCAAAAAACAAGTTAAATAAATTAAAAGACCTGAAAAGTCTAATAATGGAGTAACATCTAAAATATTAATATTAAAATCGCCACATACAATTATACTTTTATTACTTGATTTTAACTTATTGAGTAAATCCTCCATTACTGATTCGAAACAAACGAAATCCCCAGAGGGGGGTCGATAAACGCAAATTATAATGTATCGCTCGAGTTCAACACAAGACAACTCAATAGTGCGCTCAATAGAGAGATTTACTAAATCTGAATGTTGCTTACATTTCAGCTTGTTTTAAACAAGAACTAAAGAACCACCACGGATGGCCCTTTTTCTCGCAAATGCACTTTGTACTGTAAAATTATCATCATTGATAAACACTATTTCATGTTCTTTCAATCAGTGTTCAGTTAAACATAACACCTGAACATCATGGTTCTCTATAAATAAACTTAACTCTAACTCTTTGCCGGACAGACCCTGCATATTTTGATGAACAAAATTCAACATATGCGGCTCATCCGTTGTCACACCTAGTAGTTTAAACTACTAGGCGTATCAATAGTAATGTTAGTATCAGTACCAACACTAATTAAAGAAGACTTCGACATACTACTTATGTCTGAGTTAATATAAGCTAATAGCTTCGCTATTTGATGTCTAAACCTAAGGGGAAGATACACTGTATTCCTTGTCGATTTTAACTTATCAACAAAAATGTTAGTGTCAAAAAATATAAGTTTATCACTGTAGTGACTGACCAAAAACTGCATATGATTATTAAGCATATGAATATTTACCAGTGAACCCCAAACTAGACAGTTAGTCTGTATCTTGGGGTTAAGGATACGAATTCCAAAGTGGAGACTAGAGAGGTGATTTCAGGTATGGTATGTGCGTATGTGTAAAGTTTGTGATTAATAAAAAAGAGGTACGATTTAAGTTACGCAAGTACAGCCGAATTCAATTACTGATCAATTTTTTTTCGTTCGACTCAATCGAAGATAGCCAGGCCAAGGCCCCGACCATAGGATTTAAATAGCGCAGTGGAAACTATGATGGTGGGCCCTGGGACAAGAGTGGCAGTAGCGAACTCTCCACCGTGCGTGGAGCTGATTAATACAAATATTCAAAAGACTCACCTGGTTGAACACCGGTACAGTGTTCTTCGCAGCAATCAACCCCAAGAAACGGACGTCTTTGCTGCTCGTCTCAAGGAAGCTTCTACTCCAAGGAGAAAATCAGGTCATATCCCACCTATTATCTTACAGGTGAAACCTGAGTGGACTCATGATCACATCAAAAACCTCGTCCTGAAGCACGTCAAAAATTTTGATCTACAATACAGAGGTAACAACAAAATTGTAGTTTCTTGTTATAGTCCAGAAAGCCACCAAGCAGTTAAAGATGGTTTCCGAGCTGCTGATCTAGCATTCCACACTTTTCCGCGGAAGGATGAGAAAAGATATAAAGCGGTTATCTTCGGCCTACCTGCCTACGTAGAAGATTGCTTAGCAGAAGAACTCGAGACCCTGGGTTTCAAAGATGCTGTTGTTCGCAAGATGAAACTGCCTGATAACAACAAAGGCAATGGAGCTTGTCCTCCTTTCTTAGTACAGCTCCCAGCAGGTAGTGATCTTAGTAAATTTCTAAAAATTAGATACCTTAGCAACTGTGCAGTGCAAGTACGCAAGTATCAAGCAAAAAACCCGTTTGGCACACAATGTTTCAGATGCCAAGGCTTTGGACATTCTTCAAAAAATTGCAATTTAAGTCCACGTTGCGTTAAGTGCACAGAACCCCACCCCACGATTGAATGTCCCAAGAAAGATAGAATTAGTCCGGCACAGTGCTGCAACTGCAAAGGTAACCACCCAGCCAACTTTCGACAGTGTATCGAGAGGCAAAAATACCTAAAACTTGTTCAGAACCGTCAAGAACAAATAAAAGCGATTCAAGACGCTAAAATCAACGCGAAAAACAGTCATGTTGACGGACGAAGCTGGAACACAGTCGCTGCAAATAAAATGGAATCAAGCACCACTGGAGCGCCACCTCAAATTGGAACGCAAGATCAAGCCACTGCTGACATGTTAGCAATACTCATGACAATTAAATCCATCAAAAACCAATTTGTAACCTGCAACAGTATGATGGATAAGGTAATACTGATTTTAACCCACCTTGGTCAATATGTTTGATAGTACCAACTTGCGTATCTTATACTGGAATGCCGATGGTATTCGCACTAAACTTACCGAATTGCTTGACCTCTTAAGTGACTTATCCATAGATATTGTAGCTTTGTGCGAAACTAGAATTTCTTCTCGTGTCAAGCTCGAAACTCCTGGCTACAATTGTTACAGGCACGACAAAAAGGCTGATGGCCGCGGGCAAGGAGTAGCACTGTTGGTCCGGAGTAACATAATACACTCCCTTCTTCCCACTCCAAACACATATAACTTAGAGTGTATCGGTGTCCAGGTAACTACTCTAGGGAAAAATTTAGCTATCTACTCAACTTATCAGTCACCAAATCTGCCTCTACTGGATAGTGATCTGGACTTATTGCTAGATGCAGACAACAAGTCCCTGATATTGGGTGACCTAAATGCCAAACATTCTTACTGGAACTGTTCTACCTCTAATCCACATGGCAAAATCCTCTTCGATCACATGGTAGCAAATGATTATGAAATACTAGCACCTTCTTCACCTACCCTAGTGCATTATCAAAGCTCTCACGAACCTTCTACTCCAGACATTATATTGGTGAACAATACTCACGACGTAAGTGAACCTCAAGTTCTCACAAGTCTTTCGTCAAATCACCTGCCAGTACACTTCACTGTTGGTGGAACCTATAGTTCTAAATCCCAAACATCATTTAACTTTGCTAAAGCTGACTGGAAATATTTTAGATCTCATTTGGACAGCAATATCACGCTATCTAGTACAATATTAGATTCAATACCCTGTATTGACGCTGCTGTAAATCATTTTACTGACAGTGTGCTAAATGCACGGACAGCAAGTGTTCCTACCATCGAAATAAACAAAGGTCGTTTAAAATTACCAAGGCGCATTAAGAGCCAAATTAAAAACAAAAATTACATACGCAGAAAGGCATTGAATGAGAACAATCCTTGCCTCAGACGTCAACTGTTCTTCAAAGTCAACCAGCTACAACACACTATCAAAGCTAGTATCCAGACCTTGAATGATAGTATTTGGAATGAAAAGCTCTCAAAAGTGGATAATCCCAGTAATGATGTTTGGCGTTTGGCCCGATCAATCAATCATAATCCCGGTAAGATCCCTCCCCTAAAAATCAGAGGCGATCAAATGACATCCTCAGTATCGGAGCAGTGTGAAGCTCTTGCCGAGGCATTTGCTGGTAATATGAGTCTCACTCATCAGTGGACCAGCGATCTGGAAACTGAGGTTGCTGTCAAGGAATCCATGGCGAAATTAAATTCTAAAGACATAAGTAGTCACTTTTCTCTCGTTAGACCTAGGGAAGTTTCGAAAATAATACTTAAATTAAAACTCCGTAAATCCCCGGGTCTAGATGGGCTAAGCAACCGACTTCTCAAAAACCTGTCTCAAAAGGCCCTGGTCTACCTCACAAAAATATTTAATGGCTGTTTAAGATTAGGCTATTACCCCACAGCTTGGAAAATGGCAAAAATAATAGCGCTCAAAAAACCTGGCAAAGACGGCAGCATCCCTATAAATTATCGTCCTATAAGCCTGCTACCATGCCTGGGCAAGTTGTTTGAGTCTCTTATTCTGACCCGTCTGTTAAAAGTCACAGAACATTTACTGCTACCAGAGCAATTTGGATTTCGTAAGGCACACTCCACCACTCAGCAATTGGCCAGGGTATCGGAGCATATTGCACATAACCTAAATGAAGGCAAATCGACGGGAATGGTAATGCTAGATATAGAAAAAGCTTTTGACACCGTCTGGCATGAAGCACTACTTCACAAATTAATTATTAACGGCGTTCCTCTCTCACTTGTCAAAATAGTCCAAAACTATCTATTTAACCGCCATTTCAAAGTTTTCATAGGTGAACACTGTTCTATGGCGAAATTAATTGTATCTGGTGTACCACAAGGTTCAAATTTAGGTCCATTCCTCTTCATCTTATATCTTAATGACATACCTAAGCAACCTAGAACTCATCTTGCAATATATGCTGATGACACTGCCTCCTATACTTCTTCAAAGGATGTTGATTTAATAACTGGGCGGCTTCAACTAGCATTAAATTTACTTGACACGTATTTCACTAGATGGAAACTAAAATTAAACTCCAGCAAAACGGAAGCTATTCTTTTTACACGTAAACGAGCGTTACCCTCCAGGCGCATTCAATTTAAAAATGACTCCATACCCTGGAGCCGCTCAGTCAAATATCTCGGTGTAGTGTTAGATAGTAAAATTAACTGGAGTGAAAACACTGATGCACTTCGCGAAAAGGGTTTGAAGGCTATGAATGCGTTAAAACCTATTCTTAACAGAAAATCTAAGATAAGCGCAGCCACTAAGTTACGCATTTATACCACCCTCGTCCGACCATGTCTGACATATGCTGCGCCAGCCTGGAGTAGCCTGACTGATAAACATTACAATAAGTTGCAAGTTGTCCAAAATAAGGCAGTCAAAATATCTTTTAACACTCCCTTTCGTACAAATTTAAAACGAGTGCATGAACAAATTAAATTTCCAACAATAAAAAATTTCATTTTAAAATCAGCACGAAAATTCTATTTACTGAAAAATCCCAAACATAATAACCCATTAATTTCATCCATAGGTAAAAGTAGATCTAATAACTTATTGTATTCAAACACATATAATCGATATCGTTTACCACATCACTACTTTCTGAGTGAATGACAATTTCTACCTACCACCGGACCGACCGTGCTGCCCTCAACCGGTCGCAATAAGCAAACTCGGCGAAATATTACGCAAATTACCCTCAACTTAGAATCTATCTTTTTTCTTTGAGTCAACTTATGATGACAAATGTTATATTCTAACGTATATTTTATTCTTGTAATGTTATATCCTGCGCTTCTAATATTTTTCTTTTTAGTATTAGTTAAGTGCATTGCCTTTAGTAGGTAAATAGTTTAGTGGTATGCGTTTAAAGTCAGTGCTACTAAGACTTTCGTGCCGTCAAGTAATACTGTGTTCTTGTGAACTTATTATAGAATGCTTAGGAATAAAAATGTTTAAATCAGTGTGAAATGTCTATAAAGGTAAGTTAGCCTAAGAATTTGTTACTGTTATGGTTGTACACAATTAGAATAAGATCTTTTTGCATACCTTCTGTAATATTATGTTTATAATAAAGACATTTAAAAACAAAAAACAACAAAAAACCTGGTTGAAGAAACTGGTTCTGGAGCCTACCTGGATTTATGTATGTAAATGAGTGTATATTGTATTGTGTAGTGACCCTGTTAGTATTCTCAGGATACAAGGCCGCCCCAAGACGCTAGAGGTTTTCTCTGCACGCGGTCTCCAAATGGCTCACTATAACCTCAAACTATTTCAATCAAACAAACTGAACCCGTATTATTTCGTCAAAAAAGCCAAAGCCTGCCAACGTTTTGGTCTTGTTATCAGTGCTTCCAAGACGCAAGTCCTCAAACAACCACCTCGGGGCTGCGAACCTGATATAGCCACTCTAAATTTAGACGGGAAGCCAATACAGGAAGTCATGCAGTTCAAATATCTTGGAAGTAACATTAGGCAAGATAATACCCTAGCTTCGGAGATACCATCGCGCATTGCAAATGCCTCTCCAAACTTTGGACGCCTTAATGATCGTGTCTGGAAATCCCATGATCTGAAGCTAGAGACAAAGATAAGTGTGTACAAAGCATTAATCTTACCTGTCCTTCTTTATGGCGCAGAAACATGGTGCCTTTACATACCAGACATAAAAAAACTTGACACATTTCACCTTAGGTGTTTGAGATCCGTCTTAAAAATTAAATGGCAGGACCGCATTCCTAATACGGAGGTTCTGATCCGTTCGGGTGTGTATGGCATAGAGGCTTTACTTATGCAGCGTCAACTCAAGTGGTGTGGACACGTCTTTCGCATGGAGGATCACCGTTTACCCAAAGTGGTTTTCTACTCTGAGATGGCAGAAGGTAAACGAAAGCGTGGCGGTCAACATCTCCGCTACAAGGATGTGCTCAAGAGACATTTAAGCGCTTGTGCTATTGATCCAACAGGTTGGGAGAGGCTCGCTTTAAATAGGTCGTCTTGGCGCTCTACTATCTACAAAAAAGTAGATATTTTCGAAAAAAAAACGCCTTGAACAATTAACTGAAAAACGACAAATACGAAAAGAAAGACCTAGGCCCTCCTATACCTATTCCTATAACTCTGCCGGCCAACTCTATTGCATTAGTTGTGATCGGGTATTTAAAACTAAATTCGGTCTGGCGAGTCATATAAGGGCACATGCTAGGAAACAATAATATTTACAAAGGGTCACCGTTATCGAAACCGGTAAGGAGGACTATATATATTTCGTCAAAAGGGGTTGGTTACACAAACAAACAATTGAATCACGACAAATTGTCCACAAATTGATCGATTCAATAGGATTAATTAACATTAGGGTCGGAACGCCAAATTCAACGACCGTCCATCTTTCCAAAACCAAACCAAAGGGAAAAATCAAACTGACAAGTGACAGATGTCACTCCGTTCGGTACGCTCCGTTAGGCGCACAGATTAAACAAGTCAAACGGGACGGAACAGGCAAATAGGTAAGCTTTACCTGGTACTCTGTCGCGGGTGTCCTTAAAAACCTATGACCCCTCTCCCGTGCCGTTGTGACCCTGACTGCTAAGGCCGAGGTCGTGGGTTCGATTCCCACCCAGGACAAATCTTTGTGTGACGAGCACAATCATTTGTTCTGTGTCTGGGTGTAATTTATCTATAACTAGCTTTTGCCAGTGGCTTCGCCCGCGTGGAGGTAGGAAAATATCCCGCGGGAACGTACTACCGGGATAAAAAGTAGCCTATGTGTTAATCCAGGTTATAAACTAACTGTGTTCCAAATTTCATCCAAATCCGTTCAGTCGTTTTATGTATGTTTCATGGATGCGTGGATGTGTGTATGTGTATCCACACATACACATATCCATACATACAAACTTTCGTATTTATAATATTAGTAGGATTATGTATATACCGGGTGACATTTTTTAACGTCTTGAAAAAAAATGGGCGTAATAGATGAACGGAGTAGAAGCTTTAGCATAGAAATTTTTATTATTTTTATTCAAAAATAATACAACATGTAATTAAATTGATCTAGCAATAAATACTACACATTTAAAGTAACATTTTCATACTAGAACAACAAAAACAGAAATTTGGAAAAAAAAACAATTCAAATCTATCAAAACTCAAATCATACGCACCCTACTCAATGCGCGGTATTTATCAATGATTTCCGGGTCCAATAGTGAATCTAAACCATCCAAGGTGTCACCCAAACGCATACAAAAAAAATCATTCAAATCGGTCCAGGCGTTTAGGAAGAGTTCAGTGACATACACACGTACAGTAGAATTATATATGTATAAAGATTTATCAGTTGTCTGGTTGCCAAAGTACAGGCTTTTTTTTTTGCAGGATGGGAAATCATCAAATGACTTCTCCCACTCTGGGCGGAGCGGGAGGGCGTCTCAGACTTTTACTAACTAAAACCCACCTGTGTTCCATCAGTTGCCCGTGTGCCGGGGTCACGGTATCTCGCTTGAACAATCTCGCGACCCCAGCAGGTCATAGTACAGGCTCTGCCTAGTTTGGGATCAGATAACGGTGTGTTGGTTGTCCTAAGGATATTATTAATATGTTCTCTTCAAGAACAGGTGAATATGATGAGCGACCCGAGCCTGCGCATGCAGCCGGTTGTGATACTGGCCGTGATCAAGCAGTCGCTTTGCTGCTACTAAAATGACTTGCAATCCTGGCATTTGCGGGTTAATCTTACACCTCAGTGACTTTCCGAGATTATTAGGCGCAGCGTATAATCTCGCTAGTTTCCCGTAAACTGTCACCACTTAAAGAGTACAGGCGGACCGTTTGTAGGTACTCGATATTAGAGTATTGATAATTTCTATCACTCATTGTGGAGTAGGTAGGTACTTATTCACCCTGCACTTAGAAGCGATCGCGAAAGTTTGATATGATCCGATGACGGTAAGGCAAGCGCATTTAAGAGGGGTCCCAAAAAACAAACGTGTTTTTTTTGCCGATAATGGTACGGAACCCTTCGTGTAAGAGTCCGACTTGCACTTGGCCAGTGATTTAATCCATGTAATCCCGTAAGCTGATAAAAAGAAAGTCTTTCAATTTCAAAGTAAACATCATATAATTTATTATATTAGGCATATGGTTGGATTCGAACGCAACGTATATCAGTCTTGTTGGAATTTTAACCCCTAAGAACACCCCCTTAGGGGTTGAAATTCCAACAAGACTTTTCTATTATCACCATAATAGACAAGAAATTTTGTATGTAAGTTGCTTAATAACAAAATTTAGTATACACATAAGTAAAAATAATGTGCACGTGTATCGTATTAGAACGCAACAACTCATATCCTACTGTTGTACTTCCCACTATTTCATAATAAAATTATACATGGAAAATTAAGTGAGGGTGGATGGATGGATGTTTGTTACTCATTCATGCAAAAACGGCTGAACGCATTTCGATGAAAGGGTATAGCAGGTTAAGTATTGAGAATGTGCCCCTAGAGCCAAATGTAATGAATATGATATTGTTAAGTACGCTGCTCATTTGCATTACAATAGTAATAGCCAACAAAAATATTTGAGTTAAAAAAATATATATAAATAAATTTTTAGCAAAATAAGTAAGATCGATATGTAACGTAACATTTGTCATAATATTGTCTATCGTTTGGCTTCGGAATCACATTCCTAGCTCTATTAGTTTTAGAGAACGAAAAGTTAAAAAAAATGTCTGTTATTAGGACATTTTTCAAGGTTACTCAATGACAGTAAGAGCTAGGCAGTCAAAAACTACATATATTTAGGTAGTTTTTGACTGCCTAGCTCTTACTGTCATTGAGTTGTGTGTGTTGTCTGTCTGTCTTGTCATATATATTTTTTAACTCAAATATTTTTGTTGGCTATCATTAGTAAGTTCTAAGAGAGTGACCACTTTCAAAAAAATCTGAGAAATAGCACTTAGTGTGTTGATTTTACCGTTATAAATTTCATTGAAATCGGATACCTGCAACATTAAAAAAACAATGTTGCTCAGGTCTCTATTTGTGACACTACACACACAATTTTTAAATGATATGTTTAATAATATTTCAAGAAAAAGATATTCTCCATCCACTCTGCTAACCCCGCAAGAGTTTGGCGTGCAGTAAAGTACGCAAATCGAATTCAAAGTATGCAGATCCAAGTGTATTTTTTTCTAGACACTTTATACAGACTGAGCCTGTATACCTCGCAGCACACTTCTTGCACACCGATTGATATACCCTTCTCGCTCGCTCTCCCGCATTGGCAAGAGAACACACACGAGTGAGAAGGGTATATCAATCGGTGTTCAAGGTGTTTGCCGGGACCTATACAGTGTTACGTAAACATTTTTAGTCAAGGCCCTTATTACATACTGTGCCTGTATACCTCGCGACACACTTCTTGAACACCGAGTGATATACCCTTCTCACTCTTCCGCATTGGCAGGAGAATCCACAAGGGCGAGAAGGGTATATCAATCGGCGTTCAAGATGTTTGCCGGGACCTATACAGTGTCACGTAAACATAAAACGTAAGTACAGGTACGATTGATTTTTCGTTCACTTAAAACCTGTTTACGGATATTTTGTATTGTCATCGGTCCTCGATAAGTTTATAAAGTTTAAATGAAATCTGACCGTTTAAAGTGAGTCAAATCGAGTCCCAAGGAGTCGTTTACAAAAGCGTGTTAAAAACGAACTTTGTTCAACAAAACATTAATGTTATCGTATTTGAAATAACCCTACAAACTACTTGATAATATCGATAAAAGGGTTGCACTGTTTACGATAATCGAAGTTTAATTGTTGTTTATAATCTTTAATTATTTAAATGATAAAGTTAACAATAACAACTGTTTCTCTTTTAGGTCAGGGATCTGACATATATTTGCAAACTAATTTAATTGTGACTTCAATGGATCTTCCACGAATATGCTTATTTTTGAATATATTTTACAACAACCAGTGGTTGATCGATCGTCGATTTTGGAATTGCTTTAACAACATTAGATTGAAAATGGTTTACATGTAAAACGACAAGATCTAGTCGTCTATGTGACAATTATTTTCAGCCTTAGTTTAAGTTGCAATTTACTGGGAATTGCTATCAATCGTGTTAACGCATTGACGGGATCGACCATGCAAATAGATTGTATAGAAGTTCATTCTTAGTAGCATTGGAAATGCAAATGTAGGATTTTTGATAGTTTCATGATAAATCTGTAAAATGGTTTAAAAAAATAAAACACTTTTACAAGTCAAAATTAAATTATGTTTTGAAAACCAAATGAGTTTGTGGTGGTTCCTACTCTGCGAAAAAAGGCTAAGATGTTTTTGGTATTGGTAATTTCATGACATTTATTTCTAATTGGTTAAAAACACTTTCACACGTCAAAATTAAAATATGTTTTTAAAAATACTCTAAAAAGAAAGACCGAAACAAACTCAGAGGGCACAGTCTCTTTTAAAGTCTAGACAAAATCTTGGTCACGCAAAAAGAGAACCTGTAAAACCTATACAGATTTGAATCGACCTGTCCAGTCAATGCACGTAGCATTGACTGGACAGGTCGATTAATTATCATGTTTTACTTTTTAGTGATACATTTAATCAGTAATTTTTCTGGTATCTTAAGTTATACTTCTAGTGATTAGGAATCAAAAATTGCAAGAACAAAGCCATTAAATAAACACACAGTGCTAACATTGTAGACATAACTCACCATCGGAACTGTTAAATACAGGATCACCACAAAGCTCTGCAGAAAACTAAATGAAACAAATTTCATAAAATCTTAGGACAACCAACACAACGTTATCTGATACCAAACTAGGCAGAGCCTGTACTATGGTAACCAGACAACTGATAAATATACTTACATATTTCTAAATTATTTATTAATTTTGATGGCTGATGGGGTCGGAAGGTTCTGGAGTGGCGACCGCGTACTGGAAGACGAGAGCGTTGGAGGGCCTCCCACATGATGGACCGATGACCTGGTGAAGGCCGCAGGAATACGTTGGATGCGAGAAGCACAGAACAAGTCGAAGTGGCAGTGATTGGGGGAGGTGATGGAAGATGCATAGATATTTACTGTGAGAAATGGGAATGAATGAAGAAAGAGAACAGAAGAAGCCCCGAAGTAATAAGGGACAAGGACAGGAAAAGAATGAATGCTGTTAGTTGAGGTTTACTTTAAAAGCAAGATTTGGGAAATTAAATGAACAAAACAAGATAATAGTTTGTTACAATATTTATTTGTAGTAGAACATTAAGTTTCAGTGTTTAGATACATACGACACGTTGACAACACTGTGGGTAAATCAGCCCTTGTTTCACATCAACTATTTTGCACCTTCGATCAGTTATTTTCGGCCTGTCGCATCTGGAAATAAATTGATAAGTCACTGATTATTACTATACAGACACTGATATAATTATGAGTTACTAGAGTTACTGCAACCTTTTTGTTTTTTTTTTATGTTTGGGAAATCATCAAATGACGTCTCCCGCTCTGGGCGGAGCGGGAGAGCGTGTCGAACTTTTACTGACTAAAACCCACCCGTGTTCCTTCAGTTGCCTTTATGCCAGGGCCACGGTAACGCTTTCAAACAAATCTCGCGACCCTTGCAGGAGTTTCTGCAACCATAAGAGAGCTAAAACTCTGATTACAGCCTTAGGTTGCAGAGACCATAATCCATAATCGGTCATAACACTCACATCAATAATTTGCTTTACGATTTTTGTTGTAATTTTTGTCAACAATAAGGAACTCGTGTGAGTGATCGCTCAACGTCAAAACTTTTAGTGATAAATAATAAATCCGAGTTACCTAATTTATAGATAATATCAGGGGTGATCGAGCTTTGCTCGGTATTTTTTGGTAAATTGTGTTTAAAATAATAAGTTTATGTTCAAGTTGATTATCGATAAAGTTGGTCATTGAAAACACGAATAAAATGACATTTTATAAAATGAATCCTAGCTAGATCGATTTATCGCACCCGAAACCCCCTGTATACTAAATTTCATGAAAATCATTGGAGCCGTTTCCGAGATTCATATTATACATATATACAAGAATTGCTCGTTTAAAGATATAAGATAAGATAAGATAAAATAATGCGACTCAAAGCAAATCAGTAACACCTGTCATTTTTGACAGCGCTCACGCAAGATGGCGCAAGATGGCGCATATCGTGGTCATCATCATCAGCAGTGGACTGCTGTATACTGCTGGATATAGGCCTCTCCAATTGCGTGCCATTCAGCTTGATTCTTGGCAACTCATCCAGAAGCCCTCTGAAAATCGTCGCTTTTCCTAGCCTGAGGGTGTCCGTCCTTACATTTGCCGTCGATTCTACGGCTAATATGGTCGCCCGACTGCCACTTCAGCTGGCTTATTCTGTGTGCTATATCAACAACTTTAGTTCTATGACGGATCACCTCGTTCCGGATTCAATCCCTAAGAGAGCTCTTTCCTCCAAGCATAACCCGTTTCTTAGCTCGCTGAGCGACCTCGAATTGTCTTGATGATCGTATTTTGTTTTTATTGCTTTTGAGTAACATGTAACTGAGTCAGAGTGTTTGTCCACCGCCACCGTCACTAGTACGTCATCGAGAAACGAGATAATTCAAACTGAACGTGTTGTCCTGATGGTTGTAATCGTATGTATACCGAACTCAGAAGTTCAGTATACTATGACGACAAAACAAAAACCCCGGTCGATCGGCGCTGGTGCAACGGCAGTGTGTGGTCGTGCCGAACTACTTGAAACATTGGCGACCAGGCTGACGGACGTGCGGTGGAAATGCCTTAGTAAATGTGTATCGCTTCTCTTCGTCATCACGTTCTTGGTGACGTCCCGGTGGCGATGACTATGAATAATGGCCCTAAGAATCATAAACAATATTAATGACATCGGCGATTGGCCTATGGTTTCTCGCCGCATTCAGTTTATTTATCGTTATGTCGAGTTTCCAAAAATCACTGTTCGCCCGTGCTTAAAGTATCGTGTCTGTTTTGGCTTTAAGAGGCTTAACTAAAATTACTTACTTAGTATACACCATCGCATGACGGGTGCATTCTACCAACGTACAATCAGGCCTCGGTAATACAGTATTGAATGGCAGTACTATACCCAAATCCTTAATGTAGCATCCTTTTTGTTCGCCTGAAACAAAGAAACAACAGATTTACTGCTTGAGCACTGCAATCGATCCTAATACGAGAAATGAGCTCTGCGTACCATTAGTATGACCTGTTGATCACTAGGTTAAACGATATCATCCGTTGACGTCCGGTAACTAGATGTACGCACTCACATTTTATATAAAATTATGTAAAATATGAGTGCGTGCACCAAATTAATCGGACCAAACATAATTTTAGTCAACAAGGGATCTTTATCGTTTCGCCTTGTACGTCTGTCTGTTTGCCTGTCCTTCCGCGGCTTAGCTCACAGTCTTTTAGCACTAAAAACTGTAATATGGCGTGAATATGCATATTAATCTAACTTTCCCTACACTTAATTTGTTTTTTCTCTTCTTTTGCATGGAGTGGGATGTCGTTACCAGCACGCGTAGCATGACCGCCATAGAAACGGAACTTGTCGACGGAAGAGAAGACAAAATGATAGATTATGTCGTAGAAAAATTGTGTAAAACTGAAAAGAAGAGATGTTTCTATTCTTCAGTCGACAAAAATACGATGTCAAGTATGATGACTATTTTTCTGATGAGATAGAAACATTTTTACAGAATTAAAATACTTAAGGAACTTGATTTGTTCTTGGTAGAATAGATATAGAATTGGTTATGCTACGCCGCGCGCCGGCAGGTTGATAAAAAATATCACGGCTGTGCGAAAACCACTTTTTGATTAAGAGATCCGTTTGCGAAATATTATGCTTTAAATGCTTAATGAAAATAAATGAAAATGATTTTTTTTTTTAATTTTGTGCCCCTCCCCTCTACAAACTGAATGGTTGTTTTCGAATATGTGGAAATAATCAGGGTGGTAAGTGATATTACAGTGTGTATCAGAAAGGTGAGGTCAATTTAAGGGTAGTTGGTTTACACACCATAGAAGTGAACACAATTCTCCCTGGGACAAACTTGGTAATCGACTAAAAATGACAGCAGCCATCACATGTATTTGGGTCAAGTAGATATCAAAATTTCTCTTCTTGAATGTGACAGTTGATATATTTGACCTTACCTTTCTGATACATACTTTATAAAGAAATTAAAAGGAAAACTACCACAGCTGTCGAGCAGCAGTCGACCAACTTACATAATTTTAAGTTAGAATATATGGGACAAAATGTTTTTCAAATCTTATCTTGGGATAAATCCTTCCAACTACGAAACCCTTCATTGTGCGTGGTCCGAGACGCACTTGGTCAGCTTCATAATTTATAACTTGACCATACTATTGTGGACATCTACGTGTACGACTATAAAGTGTATGAAAATACGTGCACGTTAAAACGTCATCGTCGATAAAAGTTTAGTTCACCGTACTATCGTGATCACATGACGTGGACATGGACGTCACAATAATATCGTCCCGCTCATCAATATCACGATGTGTCATTTTTCTGCTTTTAGTAACATCCGAAACCACAATACTAAAAATATCTTTGTCAACCAAATCATCAATGTTAAGGTAAATATTCCAATTCGCCGAATAGTCGTTCTTACTCAAGATGACGTAATGCCGATGATTCAGAATCGAATTATTTTGCCAAAAGCTAATGATTAAGTATACAAAAACTGTGTATATTATGTGTTTATTTAATTAGAGCCGGAAGAGGATTTCCTCCAACTTTGATTGATGGTCTATGACGACAGCCAAGGTTTGGCTCGATGTAGTGTTTCTACGAACGTGAATGTGTGGAAAACTTTACATAGGTAGTTGGGAAGAGGCTCTGCCAATGAAATACAGTCCAGTAACACACAGAGGGTTTAAACCTCGTAACAGAGACTTTACGTACAGAACGCAAATGGGTTATTTCTTGGTGCTTTCCGTCTGTCAGTCTGTCAGTCAGCCACGAAACTGCTTCATGAGTGCGAGATTATCCATTTAGAAATAATTTATTATATGTATAAACATTTTAGCAATTTTAATCGTTCAACATGAGCAGTGGATGAAGACGTAGGGTTGGAAAGCCTCAAACTAGGTGGACTGATTACCTTGTAAAGGCCGCAGGAACCCGCTGGATACAGGAATCACAGAAAGTGGGGAAGCTTCGAGGAAGCCTTTGTCCGGTAGTGAACGACATTTATATGAAATTATGATGAGCAGTGGTGGTTCCGTGGTAACGGCCACGACTTACGAATTGTAGGCCATAGACCAGACAGGCATTTTACTTTATGTATTTAATTTTACCACCGCAGCTCTCAAAACCGTGAAGGAAAAGATCCTGTAGAGAGCGGTATGTCTTAGAACCAAAAAAAATTTAAGACGTGACTTCCACCAACACGCACTGTGCCCACGGTGGGAATTATAGCTCACTCCCTCTCACACAGAGGATATTTGGAATGTGTCCCAGCAGTGGGTATATTACAGGCTGATTATGGGTCGTCGATCAATATTAGCCACGAAAGAATATCATTCATTTAGGAGCAACTTTATTGTATAGGTAAATATTATAAATGTTAATTCGTACTACAAAAGTTTTTTGTGAAGACCTCGGGAGATGTTTGTGGGACCTTGACATCGTCAAGGAGGCTTTTGCGGGTCGAACTTTAAAATATTTACTTGATTTTTATTTGTCTGTCTGACATTTCTTTAAAAATAAGTTTTGTTTTTACAATATAATGTCGATATTGCTGCTGTCCGACCCGAGTTGGCGTCGAGAGAATGCGTTCCAGACACGTGTGTTTGGATGTTTGTTACCCAATCACGCAAAATGCTCAACGGATTAGGATTACATTTGGTAGGCAGATAGACAGAGAAATTAACAGTTTTTATCCCTTTCGTAAGTTCTCTAACCTCTATCTAATCTAACTAGCCTGTATTGTCACACTGCAGGGCAAAGGCCTTTCTCTCCCTTTTCCACAGAATTCTACCTTTTGCTAGTGCTGGCCAGTCGTAAGTTCTCGTTTGATATATAATTTTCGACCTCCACGCGGGCGAAGCTGCTGGCAAAAGTGAGTAACAAATAAAGACCAAATTCGCAAAACAGGTACCTATTTGTATGAATGTGACGGTTGTCACGAACGCATACTTTCGGTTGTTCACATTTACAGTCAGGGAAATGAAATGAGTTGTTTAGCAGACTGACATGCTTCGTGTCACCTTGCTATAGGCATTTCAAACGTCTGATAAATTATCACATTTTTGTGATTTGAATAAATTGACAATTTCAGTTGACAGTCAATTAAGTGAACGGGTTCAGATACTCCAGCAAATGGGGCATAGTCGGATCAGACGTACCTCACTCGCATTGGCCAGGTGTTGGATAGGTCAGTAGTCCCCCAGTTTTATAAAGTGTGTCTCCAGCGGCGTTTTATTTCTTTTCTTTCATTCCTTTTTAACATCGATACTGTTGGGTATCGATATTGAATCGCCGTTCGCAAAGTATTTAATTTTATTTGTGATTTAATTTAAACCTGTATATTCTATAACCTCGCATCGCCCGTGATATTTATTTTTCTCGTCGCGTTCTTTCTGACTCTTTTTTCTACTTTACATCTTGGGGACGTAGCGTGATTTAAAATAGGTTTCTTCATGAATTAGGCTACCAACTGCAAATAATATATTTATTCAAATGTGCCTGATAGTTCCAGAGATTACCCCTATATACAAACTTACAAACAAACAAAATATCTTTTTAAAATATTGTAGTGTGTAGGTAGCGTTTTCCCAACTAAGTTAGGGTCGGCTTTCAGCCAAGCCAGAAACGCGCTGAATACCAGTATTTTACATGGAGCGACTGCCTATCTGACCTGTACAACCCAGTTACTGGGTAAGACAATAAGCCTTAGAAAAATTGGTTGTCAGCCTTTGGGGTTCCGGCAACCCTAACGACTGTCAAAGATTAACAGCCGGGACCATCACTGCTTATAGTATTTTCCGAGGCACAAAGGCGTCTTGGTAAGTAAATATGGGTACCTGTCCACGCACCATTTACGGCAAGCTTAACTTTATCGATCGACCCGTGTGGCCATTCGTACATAAAAAATCTGAACAAAGTAGTTAGAACGTTTTTAAACAAACCCGGTAATAAGTACTTGTTAAAAATAACTACAAGGTTCACCTGCCGGGGTCGCGTGATTGTTCGAAAGAGATACCGTGACCCTGGCACATGGGCAACTGAAGGAACACGGGTGGGTTTTAGTCAGTAAAAGTCTGACATGCCTCCCGCTCCGCCCAGAGCGGGAGAAGGCATTGGATGATTTCCCATCCTGAAAAAAAAAAGGTAGCAATTCAACGCTATGTATTTTCCGGCCCTGGTGCGAGCCATGGTACGGAGCGAGAGGGAATGGGAAGCCGTCACCTCCTTCTGCGAAGCAGTAATGCTCGCGAAGGAGGAGGCGGGGCGCGTGAGGGAGTGGCAGTCTCTGCGCCCTCACATCCCTAGCCGCCGCAGGAGAAGACGCCCCGGGCGTCTGGAGTCCATAGCGGACTCCCGGCCACCGTAGGCGCGAGCTTGCGGGTGGCGAGCAATGGGTAGCTCGCCGCCCGGTAAGGACCAGGCTCGGGTCGACGGCGCGTAGTGTTCCACGCGCGCCTCAAAGAGATGTCAGCAGCAGTGTAGGGGTCTACCAGGACCGATGCCTGCCGGGGTCGCGTGATTGTTCGAAAGAGATACCGTGACCCTGGCACATGGGCAACTGATGGAACACGGGTGGGTTTTAGTCAGTAAAAGTCTGACACGCCCTCCCGCTCCGCCCAGATCGGGAGATGTCATTTGATGATTTCCCATCCAAAAAAAAAAAAACGCTATGTATTTATCATGTTCCTTTATTGAATCTCATTAGTTATAATGAGCCTTGTCGATAAAATGGCAAAACAGGTGATGTATCAATTTAATATTTTTGTTCGACCATGGACGCGTAAATTGTAGGCTTGTGTTACCTCAAATTATGTAATTTCGTTGCTTTTCGCAGTATTTTCGTACATGATGACTGGGTTGTTTTAATCACTATTCATGCCAGATTTTATTACATAACATATCATCGTGTTTGTAGGACCTCAGCAGAGGTGTACCTATAGTGCAGCAACTTTTCGCCAGTTAGGTTTAAGTCCCATTTCATAATGGGTGATGTTACTACCATCAATCTGGACACGCCACACTGGAATCTGGACTATCAGACTCTGAATTTGTGCCGGACAAACGCTACTGTTACAGAGAAATTCAAGATGGAAAGACCTAGTTAACCCAGGACGTCATCTTGCCCCCCTATTTCTAAGGACCCAGGATGGAGGTGCGACGTGTTCCACGCGCGCCTCTGTGATGTACGGGGAGAAGTTTAGCATCTCACTAACGTGAGGAGGCCCGCAGAGGCGGGCTGGCACCAGTCGGGGATCGCGGAAGACGCATTAGTAGGACGTAGGTGTGGGACGGAACACCGGGGTGGTTTTAGTCAGTAAGAGTCTAACAGACCCCTCCGCCCACCCCAAGGTGGAGGACATCCATGAGGATTTCCACCTCGATATAAAAAAGGACGTCATCTTGCGACCACTTAACCAACGAGGCAGTAAACTTTTCAATACATATGTAAATTTTTGAGTTAATTTATGACATTATTGACATCCCCCCGGTGAGTTCCCGCATTTTCGAGGCGGAGGGCTCATTGCCATGCTTTGGACACCCAAGGTGAAGCGAAGAGAAACGAGAAAAGGACACACTCATCAAGGCTTTTGCAGACAAGCTGATGACGTAGCGGCCACCAAGTAGGCTGCGGTGCCACTTGGGCAATATCGCAATTGAGCCGTGATATTGTATAGGAGGCAACGCGGCTGAGGGTTGGAGGCCGTGGCGTGAGAGGAGTGCCGAGAGAAGTATTAAGGTGCACCGCTCTGCCTACCTTCCGCGGCCTGGACGGTGTCGCCACGTGATAGGGGGTATCCCCCAGAGGAGGATCTGGTGACGTACAACCGTGGTGGGTTCGCGGAAGAGTACTTACGCGTGCCCGTGTTCCCGCCAGAGAAGCGGCACAGGAGGACACCGTGTAGTTTTAGTGGCTTAGAATCCCACATAACTGAGCAATTTCCCCGTGGTAGCGCATGCATGAGCATTTTTCCACGTTATACAAATTAAAAAACAATAATATTACTGACGTCGGTAAAGGAAAAATCGTGAAGAAACTTGGACTTCGTTCATACAACTCTGAATTCGCCAAACCATCTCTCATCGAACAAACGTCATGATCTATGCCCTGTTAAGAATCTGCTTAATAAATGAAATGGATAAGGCAGATCTGATACAATTTATTAAATGTAAAAGAGTAAACTGGCTTCCAGAGTAGAACGCTTCAAGAGGGCTTCAGAGTAGACGGGCTTCAGAGAAGACGGGTTTCAGAGTAGACGGACTTCAGAGTAGACGGGCTTCAGAGTAGACGGGCTTCAGAGTAGACGGGCTTCATAGTGTGAGTGCTTCAGAGTAGGCGGGTTTCAGAGTGTAAGCGCTTCAGAGTAGTTTTCCCAGAGTGCGGGCGCTTCAGAGTAGTTTCCCAGAGTGTGGGCGCTTCAGAGTAGTTTCCGAGAGTCTACAGTCTTCCAGAGTGTGTCCTCCAGAGTGTACGGCCTCTAGAGTGTGGGCCATCAGCGGTTCGGACGCCCGTTTTTATACCAAAGTCGTCTTCCCTTTCCAAACGTTTTTCAAAATCTTGTAGCCATCATTTCATCTGACAAGTGTAGTCGGCCAGGACATATCCATGAGTGAGTGTAGCTGGCCACATGAGTGCATGTAGCTGGCCACATGAGTACGTAAAGAACTTTATAAATATAATTTTAAGTTAAGTTATTTAGTAAACAATCGTAATAATTAATAAAATCAAATAGCTAGACATATTGATAAAAATAATTTAAAATTATATAAGCCAAAAAGTAGCCATTCATAGACTAAGCAGAACAGTAACTGACAGTTGACAATTTGGCTTGTCACAACATGAAAATTTGAGTTAATATTTATTTCAGCTATTCCCAAGTTAATAAATCGTATTTAGATCGATTTGCTGAGTGTAGACATATAAATAAAATAAAATAAGTAAAGCATGAAGTGTAAACATAGAAACAAATAAAGAGGATGATAAAGAATCATGAATTATAGTGTAAGTATAGGATGAACACTATAGCCCCTAGCCGTCTCTGATGAGACATTTGCCCTTTAGTGGGGCAGTAATAGACTGGTTTTATTATAATTATAAAACCTCACGAATATTACATGCGTCACTTGAATATAAATATAAAATAGCGGGCTTTCGGGACCAGGACCGCGGTCCCAGAATCCACCTTATAATAAAATAAATATTTTTAGTAGTAGTTTTGGACCACAAGTAGAATAAAAAAAGTTATGTCTTGGGAAAGTACGGTCAACTAAAAAATTTAGATATACAAATAAAATTATTTTTATAAAACAAAATATTTTTTTTTCATGTATGGCAGCCTTTTATAAGAATTAAACCTAAAAAGAAAACAAAATACTATTTAAAAAAAGTAATCTTGAGTGTTTAAATCACCTACCGTCCCTCTAATCATCCAACGTAACAATAAACGTTATGTTAGATGAGCTCTTTCCGCGTTATGACCACCTAGTACTTCGAAGGTATAAAACAGTTTTCTAGCTGATACATACCGATCCATATTAGGTGAGCTCCTACCACGTTATGACCACCTAGTAGTTCGAAGGTATAAAGCGTTTTTTAGCTGATAAATACCCATCCATGTTAGGTGAGCTCCTACCGCGTTATGACTACCTGGTACTTTGAAGGTATAAAGCGATTTCTAGCTGACACTCCTAAGTTTGGTAAGCTCCTACAACCGTATGCAAAATACGCGCTGAGACGTGGAGTTGCGGATACCAGCCCCTTCTACCTATTACCTAAGCTTCTACTAAGTTATGACAGCCTGGTACTTCAAAGGCATAACGTGTTTTGTAGCTGACACACAAAATGTATGAATAATGAATTATATTATCTTTTTTCTCGTAATTTTTTTGGTAAGTGTACTTAACTTCAATTTTCTTGTGGTCCCGAAATACTACTGCGAAATAATTATTGTTTTTTTCCGAAAGCCCCACGGCCACGACCCATTGTTTACGTCACATAATGTTATAGCTTTTCTAGTTTCTGTGGCGTTTTAGTTTTCTTCATCTTCGTCTTCATAATAACTAACCTATAATGGTCCCAGGTCGGGCAGTGATATCGGGGTTTGTCTATCTAGAATTTCTTAGTAGCAGTCTGTAGTCTGGATTTGTGCCAGGTTAATGGCAATGGACGTCCCCTATTGCATGGGACTTAAAGGTAACGACGGTGACGTACAAGTTGTCGATGTGACAAAAACATCGTGAGGAAATCGGCATGTCCTAGAAGCAAACACTAAAGGATCTGTGATATCTACATATCTAAGAACCTTCCCGCACGTGGAGTTACGGGCTACCCCCTCCCCCCTCACAGAGCAGAAGTCTGTGGTGTCCCAGTAGTGAGAACATTACTGGCTGATTATGTTATGTGATTAATTAGCGTTATTTGGTAACGTGTTTTTTAAACAATAATCAATAAAATAAAAATCAATCAGCTCAGCCTATCGCAATCCCCTGCTGGACTTAGAACTCTCCCATGCTATGCCAAAACACCCTGCCACCTGAGGTCGTCGGTCCATCTAGCTGGAATCATACCACACTACGCTACCCGATACGCGGTCTCCACTCCAGGACGCGTAGCATGACCACCATAGAAAGAACTTTGTCTATTCTTGGTAGAATAGAGATAGAATTGTCATGCTACGCCAGCATAAAACGCTTCAAATCATTCTACAATCTTTAATCTGTCTTTGATCTTTCTACAATCTATAATTTTGTCTATTCTTCCGTCGACAAAACCCATTTCTACGGTGGTCATGCTACGCATACAGGACGTCTGCTCCATCGGTCATCCAATAATAATAAATAGATATTTTCAAAATAGTAACTTATTAATTATTTAAGTTAAAGCACATTAAGAGATTAAAACAGCCGAGTATTTGTATGATGTCTACATTTGAGTTTAGCAACTTCTAAACAATCTTCAAACTGAACTTAATGAACGAAGTCAAAATTCACTTGTTGCTGTATGTTAATAGAATTAAGGAGTTTGTTTGTGAAGGAAATGTTGAAAATGTGTGTTTTAATTAGATTAGCTACACCTACATACCAAAATTGTATCACTCCAGTAAACATTAAAATCATAATAATCTTAATAATATTAAACATTTTAAATAGCCCATTGTACCGTGTGGTGCCGGACGTAAAGAATAGCACCATCCCATTTCATCCTGTGGGTGTCGTCAGAGGCGACTAAGGGACACTAGAGAATGGGCAGCAGCGTTCTTTATGCACTATACCACCATACTGCGATCGCCAACCCGCCTGCCAAGCGTGGCGATTATGGCAAACCCCCCCAAATTGGGGGAGGCTTATGTCCAGCAGTGGACGTCATACGGCTGAAATGATGAAATAGCCCAGGGGCTGCGCGTCAGAGCGCCCACATCGAGGAAAAACTTCATTTAAAAAAAACTTTGACACAAAACGAATCTATTTTTTATTGCTGTGCTAAAATATTCTTGTCGAAAAAGCTAAATAAAACCAAGTAGGTAAAAACACATTCCATTGAATAGGTAAACTAAATTTACGAAACTGACGTCAAATATAATGAGGTGGAAACACCAGCGGAGTAATGTAATATGCATAGTGTACTATCAGTAGGAATTGCTTTAATTTTGACAGTACACCAATATTCATTCCTTTTTAGGGTTCCGTTGCCAAATGGCAAAAAACGGAACCCTTATAGATTCGTCATGTCTGTCTGTCCGTCTGTCTGTCTGTCTGTCTGTCCGTCCGTATGTCACAGCCACTTTTCTCCGAAACTATAAGAGCTACGCTGTTGAAACTTGGTAAGTAGATGTATTCTGTGAGCCGCATCAAGATTTTTACGCTAAAATAGAAAAAAAAAAAAAAATTTTGGGGTTCCCCATACTTTGAACTGAAACTCAAATTTTATTTTTTCATCATACCCATACGTGTGGGGTATCTATGAATAGGTCTTCAAAAATGGTATTGAGGTTTCTAATATCATTTTTTTCTAAACTGAACAGTTTGCGCGAGAGACGCTTCCAAAGTGGTAAAATGCGTGTCCCCCCCCCCCCCCGTAACTTCTAAAATAAGAGAATGATAAAACTCAAAAAAATATATGATGTAACCATGTAAACTTCCACCGAAAATTGGTTCGAACGAGATCCAGTAAGTAGTTTTTTTTAATACGTCATAAATCGTAAACCGCAATTTACCTTTCATTCAATCAACTCAAATATAAAAATTAAAAAAAAAACATTTAATTTCATAAGCATAAACCTTATACATAAACCGAAGATACCTACAGGTTTGTACGGAACCCTCGGTGCGCGAGTCCGACTCGTACTTGGCCGGTTTTTTAACGTTGTTGAGCTGCTTTTTTTTCAAACAAATGACGCATTACATTAGAAATAATCTTCAAAATGATTGAAACACTTATTGATAGTGCGTTACGCAATTAGGGTTCTGGGTAGCTCCTTAACATCATAATTGAAACAAAATCTTATTAAAAAAAAAACGCGTCATGTTGTCTTATAAATTACGCGTCACGTTGTTTGTCCGGGATGGACTCCTAAACTACGAGTACTTAACCGATTTTAATAAAATTTGCACAATGTGTGAAACACACACCGTGTGTTTGTGTCTGTGTGTGTGTATGTGTGTGTGTGTGTGTGTGTGTGTGTGTGTGTGTGTGTGTGTGTGTGGGTGTGTGTGTGTGTGTGTGATCCAACTTAAAAGATAGGATAGTTTTTATCTCAATTAAATGTATTTTATAGGACAATGTGTGTGTTCACTGGTAAGTTCTATGAGGGTTCCGGCGACTGGGACCGCAATAAACTAGGACCGAGGTCCCAGTCACCGGATCCATAAAAATTAAATAATTTTCTGACTGGGACCACTCATAAATGATAACTGAAATCAAATAATGTACAGTCAAACGACGATGTAATAATTGAATAAAAATCCTTTTTAACCCCCGACGCAAAAAGAGGGGTGTTATAAGTTTGACGTGTCTGTCTGTCTGTGTGTGTGTCAGTCTGTCTGTGTGGTGTCATAGCTCCCGAACGGATGAAGCGATTTCAATAAAAAATAAAATGTATTAAAGGTGACTTATGTGCGAGTGTTCTTAGACATGTTTGATGAAAATCAGTTAAGGCGTTTAAAAGTTGTGGGGGAGGAAGTGGGGAAGAGTAACCGAATGTCAGCAAATATACTCGACTGGGGTCTCAAATGAAAGCGCACTGAAAGAGAATATTGATGAATTAATCGAAAGTGTTCTTAGCTTCGTTTGATTCTACATTATAATAAGTATGTACCTATAAAAAGTATAAAAAAAATAAATTAGAAATTTAAAAATCCCGCGACACAAAAACCTAATTTCCTTTTAAAAAGTAAAAAATAATAAAAAAGAACTAAATCTTAAAGTACCTAAGTATGTATTAATAATTGTTTTTAAAATACGTCGCGTTGGGGGACCATACAATGATCTAATACAAAACTGTCTGATGCAAAACTTGACTTTCTTAAACTGATAAGCTTCTTGTTAGTGATTGGCCAAGCCAGTCATCGGGCGATGCAAATTTCCCGTTTATAACAAAAGGGCTACCTGACCTTGAAATCGACAGGCAAAACGGGCTCGAGTTAGAAAGGGATAGCAATATACAATCATACAATGCTATTGCCTTTGTGTGTGTTTACCTGTATGTGTGAATTATGTAAAAACGGACTAGCTTAATCTATTACTAAGCGCATAGGATAAAATCATGTCTAGAACGAGTCAATGATATTCACATAAAAAATTTAGACATTTTTTCGTTTGACTGTACCAATTTTGGCTTGAATAGTAGATTTTTTTAAGTTACCTATGAGTGGTCCCAGTTGCCGGAAGAAAATTATTTAATTTTTATGGATTCGGCGACTGGGACCGCGTTCCTAGTTAGTTGCGGTCCCAGTCGCCGGAAACCTCAGTTCCATGAATTCCTAATACATAGATGGCGTGGGTTTCAATTTCTAGATAATCTTCTTTACATGCTTAGATCTTTTAAACTACGCAAAAGATTTAACACGGTTTTCACCAATAGACAGGGTGAATCAAGAGGGAGGTTTGTAAGTATAATACGTGGGCGAAGCCACCGGAAAAAGCTAGTCAAAATATATTTTTTTCACATAAACTTACTTTGGCACTTATGAAACGTTAGAAGTTAAGTGTACGGGAAGCAATGCGTGGGTGCAATGGGATGGGATTAAACGAACTAGTCTTGCGACTAAAATGATTATAGAACTCAGAGTTAAGCTATATTTGTCATGGATACGAATTAATTATTAATCAACATACTGCCAGACTGACTTGCAAAAAAAAAGAAAATATGAGTTTCACAGTCTACCCTACGTAACAGGGACAAAGAAAGCTTTGAGTTACAAAACATCAAAACTTCACTTTCTGCATTATTTACGAAAGAAAGTATATTCCTGGGGTACGAATGCCTATGTTCCTGGGCTTTCTCCAGGCTTCGATTCTCGGGCCGAGAAAAGTGTAATTGAGATTTTAGATCTAGAATTTCTCAGTAGCAGAGTCTGGATTTGTGCCTGATTAATGGCAATTAGCTCGGCCCTACAACATGTGACTTGAACATAACTGGTGAAATGTAGGTGTACTACAAGTACGCCTCTGCTTAAGCCTTCGGAGAATACAGGCGTGATGTTATGTAATGTATGTTGTGTAAACAATGTTCAGAGTCTGACATCATTCTCCTGCGCTTGTCCCAATTAATTTAAGCTCCGCGTGTATTTCTCTACCATAGGGTCGGTTCACATCTGACGGAAGAAGAAGCGTAACATCGGTCGCGTCTATTCGGTCTAATAGTGTGTTTTCATATCTGACGGAAGATGCGTCGGGCGTACTTCCGTGATAAATCGTTCTGTATCAAACATTTTCAATGCTAAAAAGCTTCGAACGGTCTGTACACAAACGATCTCCGCTGATATTACGCCTAGTCTGAATGCATCAGTCAAAATACACGTGGCGGAACGTTGCCGCTCTTTACGTCGGCCGACAATGCGTTGACGGAAACGGAACAGACGCTGTACGCTCGACGCACTAACGCATCTTCGGTTAAGTGTGAAAGGTTGAATGTTTTCTCATATAATTGTCTGTTCTGGCGTTACGCGACCGATGATACGCGACGCATCTACCGTCAGATGTGAACCGACCCTTACTCTATTTGTCGTCATCTGGGCAGTTACCTTCTTTCTAGCCATATCATCATTCACACAGTTCATCCATCTTTCCTTTGGTATTCCCCTACTCCTATAGTCATAGACTCGATTCATATTTAAAACTTTTCTCGCGACATTTTCCTCCTCCAGCGAATCACATGCCCATATACTATGACGACCGATTTCCACTCAAATTTTCACTTATCCTGTGGTGCCAGTTTCAGACTTTCTCTCAATGTTCATAGTCTAATTAATAACTTTATTATTATTATTTATTTATTGCTTTAAGCATACAAATGTACAAAGGGCATTTTCTACCAGACAAACTTTTTTGGGTGATGCAAACACAAAAAGTGGAAGGTGCAACATATTTGAAGAATAAATATTTTAAACTTAATCTCATAAAACTGAGCTATAAATATAATATATATTTTAAATACCAAACTACATATAATTATATTACCAATAAATATAGACACATGAATAAACGAATTTACTAAGACAAACGATGAGGAATAACAATATATTATTATTAGTAAATATTGAAAAAAAAAAAACACAATTATAAAATACAATAAATTCCTAAATAAACCACATTCCTCCGACTTTCTTAACAAACAAGCGACTCACACAGTCAACCGAGATCCGCACCCACTACATAAAAATAACTAAATACCGAAGCTATTCAACTTAAACTAAACCATTTATCTGTTGAATCAAACTAACGGCATAACATTCCTAAGAAAAACCCCGAATAGTTGACAAATAATAAATAAAATACCTCATTTTATATCGAAATGTTTATCTATGACGACCTCGAAATTGGAAATTCGTTTTTATGTCAGTGTAGATCCGGTGTGTTAATAATTTATATTCATACTTTTGCGCTCTTGATCTATTACAATAGGTCGCTGAACGTTTACGTTTATCTTTCAAATACTGAGGTTGATAATGAAGCACAAATCGAACAGATGACTATAAGAACTATCCCAGCAGCCAGTAGGACAACCTAAACCATTGAGTCTAGAAGCATTCAAATTGGTCCAAACATTCGTTAGGTATCAAAAGTGGCAAAAAGGAAAGATTTTTGAAAATTCATGCCTTTAGGGAGATGAAAGTTCGCACGGAAAATCGTATTTTTTGCCAATGTGAAATCCCATCGGATACATGCGTACGCGTTCGTATTTTTAAGAAACTTTACATTTTTTTGTCCTAAAGATGAGATTGCGACTAGATTTTGTACATCTGCAGGAATTGGCCTTCTAATGACCGGGATAATTAGGCGTATCAAAAGTCATTTATTCAATGTAGACACTAAACACTTTTTGGAGGTCGAAGTTACATAAGACAGACCCCCAAAACGCCCGCCCTTCAGCACTACCTAGTGCTTTAGCTGGGAAAAGGTGGCGCAACAAACTCCCCAACCACCCAGCTGTCTGTTCAGCACCCCTAGCCAAGTTGATAATCTGCAATCGTTAACGCTAGGCGCTCAACGTTAAGTCACGTAGTTAGAACAAACGAATAGATAATTCGTAGCCAAGTTCACATCGTTCAAAATGATAGAATGATTTTTTATCGTTTCTACAAAGTTCAATGCTAAATCCTTTGTTATAATGTGTCGTTTTTCTGAAGACATTATAGAACGACTCAGTCGCGTCAACATGGCTACCAACTTATCGTTAACGATTGGAGAACGGAATTCGACACGAAACGGTTGTAACTTGGCTAGGGGGGCAGATCTACATCATCATTTCAGCCGACAGACATCCATTGCAGGAGATCTCCGAATTTGTGGAAATTTGCTTTTATCGCCACGCTTGGCAGACGGATTGCCGCTTGCAGTATGGTAGTAAAATGCATAGAGAACGCTGCAGCCCATTCTCTAGTAAGAGTTGTCTGTTAACCTCTAAGTCCCTGAGAAACCACATTTGGTATGCAAACAATCGTTTTTTAATTGTGTCTGTAACTACGGTACTTGACCGGTTAAGGTAGATGAACTTCATTCTACATAATAGTAAGTAAGTAAGTAATTATAAACTTACTCAGATGTTGAGGTATTTCTAGCAATTCCTCCTGGTACAGTACTGCGTTTACTATACCAGTCATTAAAGCAAATAAAATCACTGTTTGCACCATCTCTAAAGCAAATTATATTATTTATAAAACACCCACGACTTCAAACTTTTGTTCTTTGGGGTTCAAACAATCGATTAATATAGCCATATTTGAAATGGTTTGTTTTTAATTCTAACCTACCCACTACGCTCCATTAGGTATTAATAATTACGTTTTGTTGTTTAATTTCCAAATTACATATCGAAGCAATAAACTGAATGAGTTTTATTACTTGAGTGTGGCTTATTAGTTGATTCGCACAAATTCATTCACCCAATATGGGCGAACCGACAGTTTATTTTTCTAAAATCGACTGCTCAGTTTAAGTGGGACTGGGCCGGACATATCTGCCAGATGTCAGACGACAAATGGGGTAACAGAACCACGACAAACGCACGACCCCATCGCGGTAGGCCGAGACAAAGATGGAGAGCTTAACTCCTACCGAAAGGTCTGGCCAGCACTAGTAAAAGACAGAATTCTATGGAAAAGGGAGAGAGAGGCTTTTGTCCCCCAGTGGGAAAATACAGGCTAATTTAATTAGGTAGATTAGATAGTGGCAACCCGCATGAAGTTGATTTATTTGTGGGCCAATCAATGACTCCACAAATACGTAAAGGCAATTGGCACGTTTTAAATTATAAATAAAAGGTACTTACAATAAAATTGATCACGTATTCTAGACTTCCAATAATAAATTAACTTCATGCGAGTCGCCTTTGCAAAATAGTATATTATTTAAAAGTGTAGTTTCACCCGATTCAGGCGAGCAAATTCGTGCGAATCGACTAACAAGCTAATTATGTAATTTAACTTGTTGAAATATTGATTATAACAAGTTTTTTGATAACTGTTACGACTATATATTTAAACTATTATTAGAATATATCGTTACATCACTTTTCTGCAATAAATTTTCTTGGTTTTATGTAATTGATTTGCAGTTTATTTTTCTGTTTCGCGTTTTAATTAGCTACATCTACATATTTTCCACACATGGAAAGAGTTTTCCAACAAACAAGTCTGGTTTTTAGGGCCAGAGGTCAAAGCAATAATTTCAGGTTCTTCTCTGATAAAATAATAAGTATATATAACTTTAGTGCGGTGCGCTTGACCAATATAAGAATATTTCATTGTCATTGATCTCTTAAAAATCATAAATTCTGAATAAAACTCATACATACACTATATTCTAACTAGATGGATGGAAAAACAGTAGTCATAATTTATTTATATTTACTAAGAATTTGCCATTAATCTTCCCTTGATTAATCAAATAAATATCTTAATAATTATATACATTAGCGGCGGGTTGAGAATGTACCTTACGCAAGTGTTTATGCGGTTTGACTACGTTTTGCTGGTTCTCCAAATTGCCGCTTTGCCACTTAAGATGTCGTTGGAGGCAATTGATGTTAGCACAGCATTCGGGGTAAGTTTTGAAGAACCTAATATTCTTAAAGTCACAATCAATGACATCGGTTAGATCTAAACCGCATCTGCAAATGAAGAAGTGAAAGCATACGTTGAATCATTTTTTTATAATATAAGAAATGTTTTTTTTGGAAGTAGTAGTAAGTATTGCAGATGGTACAAATGTAAAAACATAGTACTTACGCACTATATAAGATACCGCTTGGAGTGCACTTCATGAAATAACAGTATCCTGGAATTTGAATAGTTTCACCGTAAGGGATTACTCTGCTGACTTTACTGATATAGCATCCTTGTGTATTAGCTGAAAGAGGAAACAAGTAAACCAAACAATTCATCATTGGAGACAGGGAATAAAGGCTATTTGGCAAAAGCTATAAAATACTCCGCCTATAACCTAGGCCACAGACCTCCACTCTGCGAGTAGGAGTGGGCCGTAATCTACCGGGTCAGTCCGGGTTAGATGTTATAATATGTTTTCATATTTTTGGTTCTAAGACATGCTTGGTTTCATCACGATGTTTTCCTTCATCGTTTTGAGACCAGTAGTGATGAACTAAATTACACAAAGTAAACCACCTGTCTGGGTTCGACCCACGACCTACTACTCGTCAGGGCCCTTATCACTGCGTCACCACTACTCAATAAACATAAAAGACATACAAATGTGCCAAAAAATTAAAATTAAGATGTTCTATCAAGAGTCAACAGGTAATAATGTTGCGTAACTCCTGAAAGTCTTAATTATCTTGGTGAATGAAATACTGTGATTCAATCGAATACACACCGTATTTTTCAGGTATCCAAGTTGGTTTTCGAACGTTACTCCATATTCCGCCACTAGCAGAACTGACTAATAAAAAAAAATTAAACCGCCGAAAAAACTGAAAAGCATAAAATAATAAACCTTAAAATTATGAGTCGACGCTTTGAGTGATCTTTGTTCATTGATTTTTCAGCGCCGACTCAAAATTTTAAGGTTTATTATTTTATGCTTTTCAGTTTTTTCGGCGGTTTAATTTTTTGTTAAAAAGTTTTTATTTTATAGTTTTTTGTGACTTTAATGTACTAATAATACTGGGCAAGGTATACCCTATCCAACAAAAAAAGAATTATCAAAATCATCCCCTGTTTTCCGACCCTTAGGGTTCGATTTACTTTTCCAAATTTATATGGGACCACCTTGGGAGTATACCCTTTCCAATAAAAAAAGAATTGTCACAATTGGACTACCATGTACAAAGTTATGCGTGATCATACATAAAAAAAAAATATATATAGGCGTCGAATTGATAACCTCCTCCTTTTTTTTCGTCGGTTAATAAATCAAAGAATTCTTTGACGCATTCTTTATTTAATCTTTGAAAAAGACTTGGAAACAGGGAAGTTATTTCTTTTGATTAAGAACTTGCCTTTTCTAGTTATAAGTGCTCAAATGAAATCCTGACTAAAAACCAATTAATTCGTAATCTTAAATCTGTATTATAAATGGAGGGGTTAGTTAATTGGTTTCAGTTCACGGTTCGACTGTAAAATTCATACAAAAGAAATATTCAAACTATTTTTTTTTTCATACATAAGTCCTTCGATAAGTCTTTTTGATAACGTTTTCCGTACCATACCATACTATTCAATAAAAGTCATTTAATCAGACTACTCTGCAATAAATATGCGTGGTTAAACTCTAAAAAATATATAACCACAGCCTTGTAGACCTTTCGTCGATTAAAATAGTATCCATGGAGTTTTTTACCCGTTCTTCTCCATAGGAACCTACTACGCTTTGGATTCCGTAACTAGCTCCATTCTGATTTGGCACTTTTTTGTTGTCCAATGTGTCGTCTCCTTGGATAATAAAACGTACCCTGTAAATGATTTAATTGAAATAAATACACTAAGTTTGACGAATTTCTACAAATTCAGCAAACAGTTATGAACAAATAAACGCCTTTGCAATCCTGGCAGGTATATATGTACATATTTCGTGATTGAATCTGGAATGAAGAGATCCGCAGGAGAACCAAGGTTACCGGCATGCCCTTAGAATTAACAAACTTAAATGGCAGTGGTCAGGGCACATTGCTCGCAGAACAGATCACCGATGTGACTAAATGGCTCTGGAGTGACGGTCGTGTAACGGAAGACGTAGAGTAAGAAGGCCTCATACAAGGTAGACCATAAAAACCACAGGAATCCGCTAGATACACAGGACCGGTCCAAGTGACGGAGCTTGGGGAAGGCCTATGTCTAGCATTGGACGTTTTTGGCTGAAATCATGATAATGGTGTAATGCTGGGTAAACATCAGTAGTTATACTTTTGTAGCTCTACTTGATGATAGATCATATATCTGGTAAAATATTCAAACACTACGCTACAACACTTACTCTGCCACTCACTCATATCTGTAATTTGTCATTCTCTACTGGGATCTTTCCACTGGCGCTAAAGATAGCGCTCGTCAAACCTATCCACAAGGGAGGAGATAAAGACTCCATTAATAATTACAGGCCAATTTCGATCCTTCCTACTATGTCCAAGATCTTGGAACGACTAATTAATAAACGCCTCATGAACTTCCTAGAGACTAACAGCCTCCTCTCACCAGTCCAGTTTGGTTTTCGGTCAGGCAGGTCGACCGATGACGCTGTACATGAACTCACTAACCAGATTGTTACTAATCTTGACAGCAAAAATAAGTGCCTTACGGTGTTCTTAGACTTAGCAAAGGCCTTTGACACGGTGCCTATACCTTTGCTTGTTCACAAATTGGAAAGAATAGGTGTCAGAGGTATTCCCTTGCAATTACTCATAGACTACTTAAGGCATAGGAAGCAACGCGTCAAAATTGATAACTGGATTAGCGATGAACTCTCTCTTCACTATGGTGTGCCTCAAGGCAGTGTCTTAGGTCCTAGTCTCTTCCTAGTCTACATTAATGACTTGTGTCAACTCCCAACTATTACACGGGAAGCTATTCTCCTTTGCGGATGACACAGCGCTCTTATTTAGTGGAAAAACATGGGATGAGGTTTTTCAAAGTGCTCAACACGGATTTGATCGGGTCTGCCTATGGCTGAAAAATAATGTCTTGACACTAAACGTAACAAAAACCAAATATATTGCCTTTGCACCTAGGAAAAATCTTCTTCCACCAACAACTCTCAACATTATTGCTCACACCTGTACCGACTTAACCCTTTCACCTTGCCTCTGCCCACCCCTTCAGAGAACGAATATCATCAGATATCTTGGAGTTTACATAGATGAAACACTCACTTTCAAGCCACACATCGACATTCTCGTTACTAGGATTCGTAAACTTATATATATATTTAAGACATTAAGGCATGTAGCGAATCTTAAAACTACCAAAATGGTGTACTTTGCTCTCTGCCAGTCAATTATCAACTACTGCATAACCTCTTGGGGAGGGGCAGGAAAAGTGTACCTTCTAGAGGTGGAAAGGGCACAAAGAGCCATTCTCAAGGTTGGCGCTGGACTACCTTTCCGTTTTCCAACGTCTGATTTATATAAGCGCTGGGATGTACTTACAGTCAGGCAGACCTTTATACTTACTATATTAATTAAAAAACATACACAAATAAAATACGACCCAAATCTCATGAAGAATAAACGTAGAAAAGGTAATGTCTGTCCTACTAACTTCTTTCACACCAGTCTCTCTCAAAGATTTTACTGTTTTCTTGGAGGATACCTGTATAACAAAATTAATTCAACGCTATCAATATACTCTCTTCGTAAGTCAATCTGCAAACAAACCTTATCTCAATGGCTGAAAACTCTGGATTATCACAAAACTGAAAGTCTGCTGATTCCAATGCGCTAACCTACATCTCTTCCACCACATCAACCCCCTTTCATATCCTCAAACACTCGTATACCTTTACTATCTACACAATACTACCCAGACAAACTCACACTCACCCCCATACTCTAACTCACACACACTCACCCACTTACACTCACTTACACTTACTCACTGGCATACACTCGTACACACACATAAATCTCATAATCATATCCATTATTCAATCGTTTTTAATTGTTTTTTTTTTTATTTTTTATTTATAAATATTTCTTTTATATCACAAAATAAACAGTGAAAACTCCATCACACATTTAGCTCATACTTGTCTTAACTAATAATATACAAAGTCTAACTGTAAGAATTGGGGGGCCTGGTGACCCGTAACACAGGTATTCAATACCTTCTTCGGGCACCAGTCTCTCACAAATGTTATTATATATTTTTAATTAGTTTAAGCACTTTATGTACCAACCTGCAACATTTGTGATGAGAAAATAAATCTAATTTTATGTTTATGTTCATGTGCCTAGTGATGACAATAGACTCATCAAACAAAATGATAGTTTTGTTGAACATTACTGGCGGAATGTGGATGCACTACAAGTACACTAGTGACTTGTTACAAAGGTATTTAATGACTTATGGGCACCAATCTCTCACAAATGTTAATCCTATTTTTTGATGAAGCATTACTAGACCACAACAACATCTGTGATGAGAAGTAAAAAATAATCAGTCGTGATAACATTTTGGTCTCTGTATATTATGGGGTCAACTCACTTTTCCCAGCTATCTTGGGGTCGACTTCCAGTCTCACCGGATGCAGATGAAAACCAGTATTTCACATGGAGCGACTGCCTATCTGAGCTCCTCAACCCAGTTACTGGGTATTACGATACCCCTTGGTAAGACTGGTTGTCAGACTTTCGGGCTTCTGACGACCCGTAACGACTGTCAAAGATCCACAAACGATTGTCGGGACCAACGGCTCAAAGTGTTTTCCGAGGCACCGAGGGTAATAAGTACAAGGAAGTGAGACACAAAACTTAACACACATTTTAACTACAAGCAAAAAGTGTCAAAAACTCGTTAAGTACATATATTGAAAATTATGTTCATATATTAAAATTATAAACTTTTTTTAAACTTAGAAACCATTTTAACAAGACGAGAATTCTTATTCCGTATTTCTAGACTTTCTGTTGTTTCACCGTGGAATTTTTCCTTGATGTTCCATTCTTTGATTCTAGCCAGGGAAGATCGTTTTCGAAACACTTAACCATTGGACAGCATCTGGGGTATGGTTCGCTTATGTCTGCTTCGGTGATCACACATTTATCATGAACGTCAGACGTAACTCCGCACCTAGAAATATAAGTATATGTAAATGCATATTCAACCTATAATGTTCCCATAGTTAGACACAGGCCTCCTTCCTGTGAAAGGAATTGGTATGTGACCCACCACACGGGACCAGTACGGAGTTTTGCATGTCACATGACTTCGGGTTTTTGGTTCTGGGACATGTCGGTTTCCTCACGATGTTTTCCATCACCGTCTTTAGAGCCGTAAATTACACAAAGCGCGGACAGTTGTCACTGGGCTACCACCTGAACAAAACACAGAAATTAAATGCCGTAAGTTCTAATAATAAGATCGATTAATGAAGGTTCAGCTGTGCTTGCCTAATTTTAAGTTTTTGTATTGAGTTGGTCATCAATCTCAATGAACAGTAACCTCTTTGCTCCAAATACCATAAAACGAATTCATATAGGGCAGTTACTGCAGGCAGACAGCATGAAAAAAGTTGATTACCCATATTACTTTAAAATATCACTATTTCCTCTCTACAGTTAAACCAGAAAAGGTTATCTCCATTTCGGTAATCTCCATTTT
Source organism: Aporophyla lueneburgensis (assembly GCA_932294355.1). Taxonomy (NCBI): domain Eukaryota; kingdom Metazoa; phylum Arthropoda; class Insecta; order Lepidoptera; family Noctuidae; genus Aporophyla; species Aporophyla lueneburgensis. Next base: position 22,502,943 of record OW028745.1, on the reverse strand, counting down.
TGCAAATCGAGATTAAATCACACGTATAACCACTGCACGGGATTGAAAGAACTCTTCAGCTCGTTGTCAACCAGGCGTCAACCCAACATCAGCACTTCAGCATTACTGGATGGAGTATCCCTAAGGCATCGCCCTGCTTACGGTAAGCTGTCGCCTTACTCATAGGCCTACCACCCGCTTACGGCTGGGTGAAGGTGGTTACAACCCGCCGTAAGCCAGGCGGCGCCGACGGCTCACCGTAAACGGGTGGTTATGATCAGACTGCCGTAAATATGGCCGGCCGGCCATTGCCAAATCCAAATTCAATTTAGTATAGAAAACAATCAGATGAATAAAATCATAAAATTATCTACCTATTTGTTATTTTGAATGATGGAGAAAATACTAGAAAAAAAATACTAATTACATTTATTACTTACGAAACATAATCGATCTGTTTGAATGTGCAATGAACCAAATAACAATATCCCAAAGCGTTGATAGATTCGCTGAAGGGAATAACATCGTCGATTTCCCTGATATAACATCCCGTTTTATTTCCTGAAAATTGAGTATTCAGTTGGTATTAAAATACATACACTTACACCGTTTCTCCACCCGCCACCGTCAACGGGACGTCAACGGCAGACCACCAATATTATATTCGAACCGACTATGACGTCCCAGTGACGGCGTGCGGTGGGCACGCGACCATAGCAATTGTATATCGCTTGACGTCCTATTGACGTGGCGATAGACCAACGGCCTGAGTCAAAGTTCGTTCTAACGCAAAAATATTTGCTTTTTTTTTTTTACATTGTTTCATTTTCAACTCTAGGCTTTGAAGCCTAGAGTTGAAAATGAAACAATGTGTTTTTGAATTTGATGTATTCTGTTGGATTATAAATGCTCGTTTTAACACAAAAAGTTGAAAATTCTCTGCCGCGAAAAAAGCGCACCGTGATATCGTCCGTGTTATCAGCCTCAAGCGATTCGACTCGCGTCAAGCGACAAGCGCACGCGTTGCCTGTTTCCAGTTGCATTATGTTAACAACTTCTTTCATTTGTTTTCTCCGCAATCGCTGTCGGCATGTCATGATGAAAGACGCGTGTTGTCACTGAGGTAACCTTAAGAAACACTCACGTTCTTAACTGATTGGTTGGAGAATGCAAAAGATAAAGATAAATGAAAGTCATTCGGAAAGGCAGAAATTGGAGGGTAATCGTGAAACGAATTGAGATGATGATGATGATGTCCAATGCTCATGTTATACCCACTCCAATAAAGATCGGAGGCGCTACACTAAAATTTGTGGAAGAATATGTGTACCTAGGACAGACTGTCCAGTTAGGTAGGTCCAACTTTGAGAAAGAGGTCAATCTTCGAATCCGGCTCGACTGAGCAGCGTTCGGGAAGCTACGCAATATCTTCTTATTCCACTTACTGCAGTGTCTCAAGACAAAACTCTTGAAACACTGCGGTGACCAGACCAGTGTGTGTTGCCAGTGATGACGTATGGCCAGTGCCATACGTCATCACTAGCAACACACGTGGTCGCTCATAATGGGCCTCATAAGAAGGCTAAAAGTCACCCGAAGGACAATGGAGAGGCTATGCTTGGAGTTTCTCAACGCGATCGAATCAGAAATGAAGAGATCCGTGGGAAAGGTTACCGATATAGCCCGAAGAATTGCCAAACTTAAGTGACAGTGGGCAGCACGTTGCTCGCAGAATAGATGGCTGATGAGGTTGGGAGGTTCGGGAGTGGCGATCGCGTACTGGACGACGTAGTGTTGAAAGGCCTCCCACAAGATGGACCGATGACCTGGTGAAGGCTGCAGAAATCCGTTGGATGCGGAAAGCATAGAACCGGTTGAAGTGGTGGTGCTTGTGGGAGGCTTGTGTCCAGCAGTGGACGTCTTTCGGCTGAAATGACGATGATGAGGAACATCAGCATTCTAATTTATTTGGGGATGACATAATGTCTTTATCTTCCATAATTGTTTATCTCAATAGTCATATCTTACGCCATATCACCTTTCACATAGTCTATGCATCGTTTATTTGACCTTACCCTACTCGAATAAGCACACGCAGTCATAGACACTAGACAGTGTAGGTTAAAAAATTTACTGCGATGCTTAGGGAACGGTTCATGGCCCTTAGTTGTAGTGAGTACCCGTGTGACCGGACATGGCTATCAGTGGCCATCAACCTAATAACACTGCGAAGATAGCGGAACGTGACGTCTGACAAGGTGATGATAAGGAGACAAATCTGAACTGATCGACGAAATTGAAATACAGGATAAAGTACAAGAAGTTTTTCCACAGCTTGAGTCATTTAGAATTGCAAACCAACCCGATGGATTTTCGAAAAGGCGTGGTAATAAGAGCAAAGTATTTTGTACCAAAATATAAAAACACTAACCAAATTCTTTGGGCTTCTTCGGTAACTTAGTACTCCAAGTAATAGCATTCGTACCAACAATCAGTGTGAAAACAAAAATATTTGAAACCATAATTATAACTTCACCAATCTTCATGTTTCTTGAAAAGGTGATAAAACCACAGCAAATTTTATTAAACACAGCAACAAACTTTGCACGAATCCTAATGAAGCATGATGGTTGACATCTTGTAATTATTCAAATTCATATTCTACACACTCACGACTTTCTCAGCGATTATGCGACTTTTATTTTAGCAATGAAACGATAAAATCTTAAATAAATTGACGTATCTAGGAAGTGTAAAATATGGTTTCCCGGATTAATTTGTTTTTGTAAAAGATTTAGTTATCGTTAGCACTTCTTTTATTGACAGAGAACACACATTTTCTCTAACTTCAAACGTTTTATTTGCTTTTCCATACTCCGTCGTTTACAGTCGTTTCGGCTGAATTGTACTTCGAGTTATCTTCAATTTAATATTTGTTTTCATGTTGATTTGTAAGTAAACAAGTCGCCTGTGTGTTACCCGCGAAGCAATTTCATAAATCTTAATTACTTTGTTCACGGTCTGATGCAGCGAGAAACATTATTTTAAATTATGACATGTCGTTCTAAATTAATACATTCGGTTTAATCAGTGGTACATTCTCAGCCGTCACGCTTGTTATCACTGAAGGAGATGGCAGAGGTTAACTTGACTGTTTTTACTTTAATCGTAGACGAATGTACAATGCTGGAAGGTTTTTTTGCGGGTGGCCGAAATTTGACCTAAAGACGCCAGCTTGTTTTATTAATACAATTCCACAAACAACGCCCCTTGGCAATATGTTTTGCAATAAACTAATGACTCTCTTTTTACAACCTTAATATAATATATAGCTTCTGCCCGCGACTTCGTCCGCGTCAAATTTTTGCTCCCCTGACCCTTCCCGTCGCATCGATTTGCCTGCTAGTTTTCGTCCACTTTTCGTTGCTGCTCGCTCCTTTTGAGTTATAGTGAGTCAACCTTAAAAGATAGACATATGCTCTCGCGGCTTTTTTTTAGAACTTTTTAAAAGGAACAATTCCGTGATACATGATTTTTGCGTTACTTTAACCGTTTACGCAGCGCACGCAACGGAAACTCTCAAAATGAATAAATTTTCCCCGTTTTTGCAACATTTTTCATTACTGCTCCGCTCCTCTTAGTTGTAGCGTGATGTTATATAGCCTATAGCCTCCCACGATAAATAGGCTACCCAACACAAAAATAATTTTTCAATTCAGACCAGTAGTTCTTGAGATTAGCGCGTTCAATTAAACAAACAAACAAACAAACAAACAAACAAACTCTTCAGCTTTATAATATTAGTATAGATTTTGGCCGGCCGCTCCGTAAATTCGAATTTACTGATTCACGTGGACTACATATCTCATGGTTTGGATATCGGTGGGCAGGTAGACGCTCTGTATTTCGATTTCCGGAAAGCATTCGACAGAGTTGACAACGATGTCCTTTTGACAAAGCTGGGGGCCATAGGTTTCTCGTCCTGGCTTTTTAACTTCTTTTCAGACTACCTGCGTTAGCAAGCAGTTTGTAAGACATGGCTTCGAGTCAAAGCCATCTAATACACGTTCGGGCGTAAGTCAGGGATCCGTGTTGGGGCCGCCTCTATTCCTGATCATGATAAATGACTTGATAACTAATGTTAAGTGTGCCAAATGCCTGTTATATGCCGACGATCTTAAGCTAGTCGCACAAATCCGAACGGATGAAGATTGCAAACTCCTACAAAAAGATACTGACGCTATCTATGAGTAGAGCATTCTAAACAAATTGTTTTTTAATACAAGCATATACCATTTCATTACATACGGTAGAGGATTGCGACCATTCATTACGACTACAAGTTGGGTGGTGAAGTAATTACTCGGGTCACCGTCATAAAGGATTTGGGAGTGACCTTCGACCGAGGTCTGACTTTTAAAGATCATATCTCCACCCTTGCGAAGGAATGTTTCAGGCGCTTAGGATTTGTTTTGCGAAATTCCCGCGACTTCGCAATCCCAAAGTTATTAGACTGTTGTACACCGCTGTGCCAAATTGGACCGCATGTGTTTGGCACCGCGACCCAAACTTTGCTGACTGAAAAAGTACAGAAAACCTTCCTCAGATGTCTCTTCTAATGGTTCCATACATGTACCCTACCAACTATTTTAAGGGACGTTGGGCTTTAACTCGTTGGAGGTGAGAACAGGCCTTGATCAGCTGCCTGCTAGCCAGTAACACCTTACGGGGACGTATCGACTGCCCAGAGCTCCATGGCCTTTTCTGCGGACTATTTGTGCCCGATAAATACATTGGACATCGTCAGAGAACAATCTTTTTACGCAACTGCCATCTAAGACTGTAGCCAGAGCCGAATTCCCAGTATGTCGCCCAACCCTGAATGTGATGTGTTTGTTGATGAATGGAATAAAATGATGCGTATATGTCCGACGCAGACTTGTAGAGAACCGGAATGTGGTGTCACCCAGTATAGTGTCTATGTTAGGTGACGGTATCGCCTGAAGCCATAGGACCGATTCTCATTCACCCATAGCAAGGAGGCGGGCACGCTCAGCAGTATTGGTGGACGTATTAATGTGATTATTCCGTACCGACCTGCAGAGCGGGTTACCTTCTTAGTATAAACTCTTCGATGTTTGCAACTAGAATTGTATTATTAAAAATAAATTGCTTATCGGTCGAACGATAAAGGTCTGAGGTTCAATTTCCAGGTCAGGCAAATTATAGTGAATTTATTTATCTGAAATCAGTAGTAGCCCAAAGTCTAGATTTGTACCCGTTATATGGTGCAATAGGGTCGCCCCTTTTTTATTATGGGACTTTAACAATACTGACAAAATATCGTTGGTCTTACTACCTCTGCTCAACCCACCAGGAAATACAAGCGTGATGCTGTTTAGGAGTTATGTAGTGAAAGGGGTTAGTGGCAAAGCAATAATAGCTGTCGAACAGGTTAAGCTACACTTGCCGCGGTTGCTACGTGGATGGGTAACCATCCTTATATACCAAGACCCCCCTCCGTGCTTCGCAAAGCACGCTGAGTCGTTGGTCCCGGCTGTCATTCGAGGATATTTGACAGTTGTTATGGGCCATCAGAAGCCCGACAATCTGGCAACCAGTCATACCAAGAGGTTTCGTTTTACCCATATTACAGTAACTGGGTTGTGGAGGTCAGTCGCTCCATGTAAAATATTGGTATTCAGCTGAAACCGGTTAGACTGGAAGCCCCAACATATTTAGAAAAAGTCTAGACAAATAATGATGAACGGTTTAACCATGATTGATCACACTTTCATTTCTAGACTTGTTCTTGTTTTATTAACGTAACTGTAAATATATTCGATTAATAAATCGTTTTAGTAGTGAGAGTTGCTTCACTGCATTCAGAATCGATTGATCGGAATACTCGTAATGCAGGATGCGAATTATTATAAAATTGTGCCAAATAAAACACTCACAATAATTAAAGTAATTTCTTATTCAATAAAAATAAATTAAATCAACAATTTGGTGGCAAGATAGCTTCTAGAGTTTGGAAACAAACTCTTTGAAAAGGAACTCTATCTATTCGTCATAAATGACTCTAGACATCGTGCTGTTAAAATCATGGCATTACTGAAACACACGTTCGCTCATTATATTCATTTGTTCGAATTTTCTTTTCATTTTTGCGAAAATAATCCTTAGAACCATCTATAACTTATTTTGCTTTTTTATTTATGATTTATCTAACCTTTGTAGTCGATAAATATATGGCACATAAGAATTTCTACCAAAGCACAAACTCCATCCTTTATTTACAACACTTTTAAATTACAACTCTCAATAACGCCAGGATTCTAACACGATTTTTACTTAAATATAACTCTTAACATTACTTATTTAGAACAGATTATTGTCCAGATCACACTTGATGTCTGGACAGCATTGCGGGTGAGGTTTGCTGAGATCCTCATCAGTGATGTAGCATTTTGGATCATTCGTAGACACAGCGCCACATCTGTAAAAAAAATGTTCTGATTAGTTTATTTTGTTTATTTCAGTCAACGATCAATGACTTCTTACATCATCATCATCAGCGTTGGTTCCCAGTCTAGCTGGATTTAGATGAATATCAGTAATTGACATGGAGCGACTGCCTCTCTGATCATCACAACCTAGTTACTCTCTGATGCGATATCCCTTGTTAAGAGTGGTTGCCAGACTGTCGGACTTTTGACCACCCGTAACGAACCTCATCGATCCCCGTATAACAAACAGTCGGGACCAACAACTTCACGTGCTTTCTGAAACACAGCTTCACACATACTTGAAATCAGAACTGTCCTATATTCCACAGAAAAGAGTTGAGAACAGAAATCAACTAGTATCACAATATAAAGTGTACAATTGGAACTGTATTTTGTTTTGTATCATAACCCAAGGTTATGATACAAAACAAAACAGGGCTTACCGGGCTTTACAGGGGCTAACCGTTTCCACGGTTTTAGCTTATTAGCAATATTTTGTAATTATTCATATGAAAAATTACAAGCTTATTTATAGAAAATTAATGTACTTACGAGGCATAGTCAATCATCCTGGTTGAGCAGTATATCGTGTAGCAATATCCCACCGGAGTGATTTCAGTGCCGAAGGCAACCACGTCGTTTATCTCTTCAATGTAACAGCCTTCTTTGTGAGCTGAAAAAATATAATGACAATTCATTAGTTCTGTTAATATTATCCATATTTAAATACACTCTAAAAGTTCTATAAAATTTTATCAACTTTATTTGACAACCACCCACAGACAACAACAAATAACAAATAACAATATTCATTTAAACTCTAGAAATGTTCTTAAGTACTAAACTTTTGCGGATGTTGTATATGTACACCTTTACCCAATCCCATCTTATGTTATTAAACTTTTTGATGGTTATCAGTGCAAATATAAGTTCGCTTATTTGAAAATGTTGAGGAATCGATGTTATATTTGAAAACTCATGTTGCATTTTAATGTGTTTACCTAATCTGAGCCTGTGGTACCTAATAAAAATAACATTTGCATATTTTCGTGCACATGATTGCATAACACACTATTTATCGGAATCTGAATCATTTTGAAGGTCTAATCCATGTTTACATATGTTCGAAAAAATTAATTGCTTAGTAACGTAAACAATGCCTTAAATGTTGTTGAAACTGTCAAAATGTAAACAGTTCCTACTGATAGTGTTTTGCAATTACCCATCTGACAGAGCTTACCACTATTTAAGTAAAAATATACCTAAAAGGTAACAGTTTTGATACTTAAACGATAAAAACGGAAACCAGTCTTTTTGTTAGGCCGGTTGATGTCGCACATTAAAACACAATTTAAATTCAGACTTGTTTCAAAACAAACTATAAAAATAATTGCGTCATCAATAAAATTCTGGTTTTAATTTAGTTTCTAAATCACCATTACGAATGAATCTCGTCTTGTTTCTTAAGTAGCAATATTAAGTTATGAATAAAAAAAAATCTTATTGTCTCAAGTTTATGTAGGTTGAACAAAATTCAATTGTTAATTTATTTATTTACACTATAGAAAGTTAATACACAGCTGACGGTAAAAGAGAGTTTAAATAATGTATTTTCCAATATTTTCACTGTTTATTTTCAGTTCATATTTATTATTTGTATTACTGTATCGCCAAAATGTGGCAAAAATATTAGTTAATATTCTGTTCTATTATATTTTATATTATTATTATATTTAATATTTACAACAAAACAAAGCAACATTAACACAAATTAATTAATTATAACCTAAAAATAAGTAAACAAACGTTAGGATGTCGCTGCTACTTAACTCAGAAAAGGACAAAAAAATTACATAATCAAAACTCACCTAATTCACTCGGTTTTTCGGGTAGTCTGCGTAACCACGTTGCTGCACTCGCGGTACCAACAATCAAGGCAAGTAGTAAAATTTTTGACACCATTTTGTGTGATAAAGTCCAACTTAATGAGATATAAATGCTAAAAACGACCGAAATTCGCTCAACGGCTAAGTACAACTGTTTAGTTTCATACAAATAAACAATATTTTATATTATTTAATTCACGTTTGGTATGACCAGTATCGCACCGCTATTTATGTGTAGCTTCGAGCTATCCGAGAGTCCGAATGACCGCCTGGCGGCCATGATCTTGTTTTTGTTCCAAAACAACCGCTTACACACTCGCGACTTTAGATATTTTATGCGATTATTTACTTTTATCACAGCACCATAAAATTACATATACCTGTATACACTTAAATTAAGAATTAAATATTCAAATGGATAATTTATTGTGCCATTCAAATTAAAGTCAAATGGATAATTCTGAAATTTCGCAGTTGTGAAAAGTTGGTCTAATTTAAAAATACTTTGAAAAGAAAGCTTACGTATAACTGGTCATATTATATTCTATTATATTCTATTATAAAAAGTAACATCCTCAGTAAGTTATCATTATATGTCCCTATTTCTTAAATAAAAGATACGAAGAGTTTATAGGACATTAAGTGTAAGACATGAAAAACAAAAGATGTTGTATTTGGTTACAGTTAGACGTAAAGTGTTGTGAAACAGATCCACTATTGGTACACTATAAATGATTCAAAATAAGTGAATAGATTAGACACTACGATATGAAGCTTGAATGTGAACTATATTTTGTAAATGACGTTACAAATTTTACGTGCTCATCACACTTTCGTACCAATGTGTCAAAAATAATTAAAAAACGATTAATAAATTGACAAAAATGAGAAGTTTGGTACTTACAAAACAATCACGATGGATCTAGTCGTAGTATTTAAAACTAAAGAGTCACTACAATTTTTTAAAGTGACCAATAAACAAAAAATCTTTTAACACTTATCATGTTTTCAGGGTTCAAAGACATTCACACAAATCTAAATGCGAATGCCACAAAAGATCATTATTTACAGACAAAATTATACATACATTGCTACTTCAATCATAAGGTGTGTAGAAAGCCTTACGAAGGTCGCAGGCAGCGTCGGAATTCGCACTTGGGATTTACATGTGATTCATCACTTTAAATGTAAACAAACTTTTTATTTCCATAAATGTTCTCATAGATCCGTGAAGTATTTTTACTAAAATGAGATGCTGTCGCCAAATTAGCTATTTTTTTCTCTCTGTCGCGAAGAAGTAATTCGTTTGTTGTTATGTTTTTTATTGACCATGTAATACCACATTCTTGCTACTTGAGTAGAGGTCAGCGATTCACGCTTTACTGTGACATAATATTCTGCGAAAGCGTGCGCGTAGGTATATTCTGCACAAGAGTCAAATTGGAATTTTCTTGGGTAATTCCCACTAATGTATACTTCTATACTATTTTTTTTAAATATTATAAATGCGAAAGTAACTCTGTCTATTACGCTTTCACGACTAACCCCCGAACCGATTTTGATGAAATTTGGTACGGGATAAGTTTGAGCCCCAAGAAAGGACATAGATTACTTTTTACTCCGCGACTTTGTCTACCTCCGGCCTAACATAGGCCTTCTCTCTACGAGAGGGAATTAGCCGTAATCCATTGGGCCGAGCCTAGTGCGGGTTGATAGATTTTACTTGTTTTTGGCTCTACTACATTTCCTTACGATGTTTACTTCACCGTTTCGAGAACAGTGGTGGGAATAAATTACACAAAATAAACTGCCTACCGTGGCTCGAACCAACAATAATAGCCACCTGTTGGTCTAGTGGTTAGTGACCCTGACTGCTATGCCGGAGGTCGTGGGTTCGATTCCCACCCAGGACAAATGTTTGTGTGATGAGCACGATCATTTGTTCTGTGTCTGGGTGTAATTTATCTATAATATGTATGTATTTAGAAATATATAAGTATGTTTATCAGTTGTCTAGTACCCATAACACAAGCTCTGCTTAGCTTGGGACTAGATGGCGTTGTGTGATAGTTATGGAATATTAAAAAAAAAAAAAAAAACCATCTACAAATCGTAAGTTGCGCTGATACCACTGGGGTACCACTGCTCACCATTTTCACTAGTAGCTATTTTAAATCCCGAACTGAATTTATGTCTTAAGACTGATTTCTCAACATTCTAATGTCTTTTACCTGAAGATTTAACATCGCGGTTTGTCAATTTTTATGGTGAGTAATATCAAAATGGCATTATTTGGACACAAAAGATTGTAAAAAATACACCCTGAGTTACCTAATGCACGTGGATGGATTCTCGTTCACAACTAGTGAGATCACTCATGTTTATTGTTTAAACCAATTTGTCATCCGTCATAAAGCCTGTGCAATAAAAATAATGATCTCTAACACCACAAGGCCAGGGGAAATTTAAATATCGGGGATCTGCTCAATTAAGTACTAACTGTGAGTCAAGGTAAGGAAACTTTACCTTTAGCCACGCATAACGGAATACCTGTATTACAATTTTATAAAAATATGTCACGATGTAGACTTAGGTGAAGTGAACTGTCATCACACATGCTTGGGATTGACACTTCACCTAAGATTTCGGAAAATTTACAGAAAAGATTAGTTTTTTTTTTCTAAATATGGTTGTTCTGAAGACATGGCACATATTGTTGTACGTACAGGACAACTTTTCAAAAATGCGAAAATGCTTGATAGCTTTTGCCCTACAGGACGTGAAGGTCAAATAAGCTTATTATTATTTCACTGCAGGGCGAAGATCCTTAACAGGCCTGCAGACGGTGCGTTGCTAATTAACTACAGATTTCCTCAAGACGTTTTCCTCTATCATAAATAAGGTGTCCTAATTCTGTAGGGAAAACCCGTTTTGTTCCGGGTTTTGATTCTTTAGAAGTCATTTTGTAACCCTAAAATCAAACCTTCCGTGTAACATCGTATAACAAATATTATTTACTTCATTAAACTGGATATTAACATAATGTGTTTGTTTCTTTTGCATTTTAATCTTACAAACTTTTTATAAGATGAAAATATAAATATTTTCATATTATAAAAAGGTAGGTTTTATGTTACTCACAGGATCAAAGTTCAATATTGTTATAATGCATGTTTTATTAAGCAAATAGATACTAAAACATGCTTAAGTTCAAGCAATCACAAAAGTCACCTTGACATTTGACATATTTTACTTGGACTACTAAAATATTTGAAAACGCCACAACACAATAATAGAGGACAACCTAATCGAGGACAGATTCAAAAACATTCGAGCTCACTCTTGCATTTTGTAATATCGCAGTTCTAAAGCTTTTGTGCACTAGTCAATAACGTACCGAACTCCTATTTCCGAAAATTTCATTGACCCTATGCGGAGTGCTTGTTTCGGTCATTATCGAGCTTGCTCCGCTCGCTCTTGCCAACTCGTAATTCTACGGCTTCTTTCTTCTTAGGCCGGTTTAAGCCCCACGTAAAGTTACCTCCTTTTTCCATGGGATTAAGCAGAACCTACAGAACATACAACTTCCTCTTCGTGTTCACCACGGATATTGATATTTATGGTGTTCACCCTAGTGCATTACATAGCCTGCCTTGTAGAATGATTTTGTTTTCGCTTAGCGTTCTTTCTTTTTTTCGCATGGCCCTAAATTCGCAGCATGATGTCAAAGCCTCTGAATCTTCTTCAAAAACTGGGCTTACAAATCCAATAAGATGTTTCAAGGTAGAACCAGAAATTAGCGCATTCAAACAAATAAACAAACTCTTCAGCTATATTGTTATGTAATAGTTTCGAGTCAAATCGTGTTTGCACGTCAAAATTTATACAAAAAAAATCACTTACGCGTGTGACAATTGCTGTAAGTAAGGACGTGAGGTTACAAGTAAATCAAGATGATATCAACTATATTTTGAGACATCGAGATAACTTGTTCTGCGACCCGTGAAGATAAATGGGTCACGGACATATTGTTATAAACAGAACAAATAGATCTTTTTACTAAGATATTGATTACCGTAAATAAAAGAATAATATTATTGTTTCACAAATACACTTGTAGTACGAAAATCAAGACCTTTGTATTGGTTTTGGACTTCAATTGTCATGAGATTTTTAATCACCAAGCTTGATGCCCAAAATAATGCTTTGAAGCTGCATTGGAAGCATTCAATTTAGATATTATCTAAATTACTCATTCATACATGCATAATCAGCCAGTAATGTTTCCCACTGCTGCGATATAGGCCTCCTTTCTATAGAAACGAGTGGGACGTAATCCACCACACGGGCCGAGTGTGGGTTGGTGTATTTCAAATATCAGATTTTTTTAGTTCTAGGACATGCTGCGTTCCTCACGATGTTTTCCTTTACTATTTTGAATACAATGAAATAGTTAACATAACGTAAAGCGCCTGTCTAGGTTCAACAACTCGCAAATGGTGCCCGTTACCTTTGGGCCACCACTGGTCTCCACCACTAATGACTTATTTGACATTAAAACATACAATAACAATATTGACCGACCTTGGGACGAACTTAGAACGACCAAATCCATTTGGGAAGCTAAAATTTGGGTCGAATTTGTGTTCTTACGTAGTTTGCCCAAGCGCAACTGAAAAAACTTCGTCAACAAAATCTTTTTTGTCATATAAGTATGACCCATGAAGGACCAAATTCTTGCAGCAGCAGCAAGAAAGTTTTTGTCAATGACATTCCGGAAAAACCAAAATATCTCAGAGATATCGGACTTAATCCGCTTCGAAATTATATATGTACTTATATGTCATTGATGGAGTATATATTAAACGTAAAATTATAAATCGCAGTATGGAAGGCTAAACTGAGGTCAAGAGGTCAACAGGCGCTAAAGTAAAGTGTGTTAAACATGGTTTTGAGACGACTGGGGATATACGCTTGCTCAATCATGCTGATTTAAAAAGTGAATGCTAATTTTTCAACCGACGAAAAAAAACGGAGGAGGTTCTCAATTCGACGCGTATATTTTTTTTTTTTTTTTATGTATGATCACGCATAACTTTTTACATAGTGGTCCGATTGTGACAATTCTTCTATTGGAAAGGGTATACTCCCAAGGTGGTCCCATATAAATTTGGAAAACAAAATCGAACCCTAATGGTTGGAAAACATGGGATGATTGATTGTTCACTCACTGATTGTAACATATAAACACGCATAACTTGTTACATAGTGGTCCGATTGTGACAATTCTTCTTCTATTGGAAAGGGTATACTCTCAAGGTGGTCTCAAATCAATTTGGAAAAATCGAACCCTAAGGGTTGGAAAACAGGGGATGATTGATTGTTCACTCACTGACACTCACAACTTTTTACATAGTGGTCCGATTGTGACAATTCTTCTTCTATTGGAAAGGGTATACTCCCAAGGTGGTCCCATATAAATTTGGAAAACAAAATCGAACCCTAAGGGTTGGAAAACAGGGGATGATTGATTGTTCACTCACTGATTGTAACGTATAAACACGCATTACTTTGTACAGAGTAGTCCGATTTTGATAATTCTTTTATTGTTGGATAGGGTATACCTTGCCAAGTATTATTAGTACATTAAAGCCACAAAAAATCATAAAATAAAAACTTTTTAACAAAAAATTAAACCGCCGAAAAACTGAAAAGCATAAAATAATAAACCTTAAAATTTTGAGTCGGCGCTGAAAAATCAATGAACAAGGAACACTAAAAGCGCCGACTCATAATTTTAAGGTTTATTATTTTATGCTTTTCAGTTTTTCGGCGGTTTAATTTTTTGTTAAAAAGTTTTTTTCTGCATTCCTCGTTGTCCACTCCCTCCCACTCACTCCCGCTCACAGATGGGATGCCTGTAGTGAGAATATCAAATGCTGATTAAAATTCTACCTCCCAGGAATGTAAGACAACACATCAGTACCAAAGTATCTGCACTGATATTTTTCGTCATTTTCCTTGACCACTTTTGCTTTTTTGAGACACTGCAGATATTTCTTATAATCTGAATGCAATCTTCCTTAGTAGCTTTAACCTAAGAGTTTTTATACCGTAGTCTTTCCAATTTTCTAATATCTTTAATTGTGCTAATATACCTGTTATTCCAATAACTTGATGACATTCTTAATGTCATATTTGCGAACTAATGCCAGTCCACGTAATTTAGCACTTCTCAAAAATAAATTCATCGTTAACTTCCTGCCCTTGTCCAATATCACTTGGGGTAGCAAAACGTTTCCTTCTTCCATTCTCCCTGTCAAATTGTCACGCTATCATTGACTCCCTTGTCTTTCATATCATCACCTCACACAATTCATCTTTCCTCTATACGCCTAAAAAGTATAAATAAAATCCGCATTCTCCCCAATTATTAAGAGTAAAAATTCTATAGCACCTTTAACGATCTCATTAACAATTTCATCGATCGTGTCTTTATTGTACCGGGCAATAAAGAATCATCTCCACATTGTGACGGCCAAACTATAGAACTTACAATTTTTTACATAAAATTATTCTCAATAAATCAACGTAGAAGCCAAATTGACTGACGAAGCTGGTTTTTTTGGTCCATCTAATGATCGTATCATAAATAATATTGATGTTTTCAAACACGCGTTTGATAACTACGATGTCTGTTCCATCTGATTTATTGCTGAATGTCCAGACATTCCTTTGGAACTTGTTTCTACGGAGAACGACCTTGCCGCAAGTTGACACGGACATGCAACTATCCACTTTTTAAATAAATGGAAAGCTATTTATTGGTCTGTTAGTGTTTCTAGAATTATTTATTTTGGCAGAATTTTATCTACCACATCTTGGATTTTTTTTCATCTAAACGCTCTTTGCACCTAGGCTAGAATAAAACTTTCGTCTCTCTCATTCATCTTTCTTTTCTCTTAGTATTTTATTAGTCGTTATCTCAGTCGTCACCACCTTTCATACAGTCCTCGCATCATTTCTTTGGTCTTCTCCTATTCTTATAGCCATCCACGTTCATGCCCAAAATATTTTTCACAGCATTTCCTCTGGAGTGCGATGATGGCCTATCAAACACTTGGACATAAGAATCCAATCAGATGACTACTTTGTCAATATTATAGCAATGGCCAGATACTATTATTTAAGCAGGTAATGGTCTAGGTAGGTAGGAGTAATATAGATACATAAAAAATGAACAAAAGAATCAAAATAAAACATCAACATTTGAGGAAAAACAGAGAGACACTGGAGTTGCTTTAGAAAACTATAAATATGGGAAAATACGCGTGTTTTTGACAAATTCCACACATAGCAATACAATCCAATGAATTCCAATAACTTTTTGTTACCATGTCGAACTTTTAACGAAATATATTTTGTTTATGCAAGCTCTCATCCCAGTGTCGACCATTTTATTTGCGTTAGACATTCTTGGATGAGTTTGAGACATTATAACAAAGGTCAAGGAATGGCATGGCTGTAAGGGCTCCTCATTAGTCTCAACCATGTCATTGAAAATTAGCACCTTGATGTGGAAAAAATAAAGAATATAGCCACGACAGCTAAGTTTTAACAAGTTGCCTGAGACAGACTGGATGCGGAAGGTACCGCAGATCGGGAAAGACTTATACAGTGGTTGACTTCAAAGTCAAATTCAAACCATGAAGTGAATTGAATTGTCAACGAGTCCGTCAAGCAGAAAGACGGTGATACTTGAGGCTGATTTGAAGCAAGATCTAAGTATGATTATAGATGTCTAATGTGGGGAGAGAAAGATACAATGAAACATGTGAAAGAAGACATAGTTAGAAATGGGGTGAATAACCACTAGGATGACAGCTATTAGAAATGTATGGAACAAGATATCCTGCACCGACTCCTAATAATTTAAAAATTACTATAAGGACAGAACTCAGGAAGAGGATGTACCTATCATAGCACTGATTAGTAATTTCTTAGCTGCCGGGAATAAACGAGAAGGACGATATAATACAACCATAGAAACTAACTTTTTTTTTGATGGCTCATCCGCATCATCACCATGGTCTTGCCCTCATGTACGCGAACCAAAATGTATTTATCTTCCGTATTTCTCTATTAGTCTTCATCTCATAGCGATATCATCTTTCACACAGTCTATCCATCATTTCCATGGTCTTTCCGTTCTCTTTTGTTATAAATTATGCCTTTAATTATATATGTTTGTTGTCTATGTATAATTATATCTAGGAACTCTTAAGATTAAATATAGTTGTATTGACTTCTTGTGACTGGTCGAGACTTTGACAATTCTCGGCCAATCATAAGCAAGTAATATGGCGGGAAGTGTGCAGACATTTTACTGGTATACTCGGCATTTTTGGGCATTCGTATCGGGACATTTGTGCTAGTCACTTGTATTGTATACTATATAGTAACTTTCTGTGAACCTTAGTAATAAAGTCGGTCTTCAAAGTCTATAAAGAGTGTCTTTTAT
This sequence comes from Aporophyla lueneburgensis, assembly GCA_932294355.1. Classification (NCBI taxonomy): domain Eukaryota; kingdom Metazoa; phylum Arthropoda; class Insecta; order Lepidoptera; family Noctuidae; genus Aporophyla; species Aporophyla lueneburgensis. Next base: position 22,486,045 of record OW028745.1, on the reverse strand, counting down.
ATCCCAAGTCCTTACTTCTGAGTATTGAACCAGTACGGTTCACACTTTTATCCAACATCGGGTAAATGGCCAATGCACTTTTAGAATATATATATTAAAACTATTAATAATGATGTATGTAAGGTATAAAACAAAATATAAATTGTTCTTGATAAATAAATAAATTATAAAATAAAGGCCCGTGTAAGTTTGAAGCTACCAATTAATAAATCTTATCTGCTACTGCAATCAAAGCGACTAATGAGATATTTTTATTAAAAAATTCAAAACACTGTCGCGACGCCTTGTTATATTTTATCCAACAATAAATTATTATTTTCTATTTCAGAAATCAAAATGTCTGACATTTATTATTAGTTTCACAGCTTAATAATGAAAAGCGCGGTAAATACGAATCTCCAGCTGTTTTATGAGTTAATAATTGTCAATCAATATGTTAATAAGTATTATTTTAATAATATTCGAATAGAAGACTGGGCGTTACTATACTTTATGATTCGTTTTAAAAATCTAAATTATTGGTTATAATACCAGATCTACTTTTGTATATTTTTCTGATTTGTAGGCTACCTAAGGCCTTAAAAATAATAAATTATGCTGTTTTGTCTAGAAGTCATAATTATCCTTGAGTTTTTCTTAGTAAGTTTAGACCATCATAACCTCAGTTGGAGGTTTCTGAATATTGCAACATAATTTGTCACAGTACCTACTGTGACAGTAATTGAAGTGGTATATCTTTCTTATTGGCATTCTTTTTGTTAATTTTTTGCCTGTTTTAGCAATGTAAAAGTCGTCATAACCTTCATTACCTATCTTTATAATTTACTAGCTTCTGCCCGCGACTTCGTCCGCGTCAAATATTTGCTCCCCTGACTCTTCCCGTCGCATCGCAGCCTGCCAGTTTTCATCCATTTTTTTGTTGCTGCACCGCTCCTTTTAATCGTAGCGTGATGTTATATAGTCTATAGCCTTCCTCAATAAATAGGCTACCCCACTCGAAAAGAATTTTTGAATTCGAACCAGTAGTTCCTGAGATTAGCACGTTCCATCCCCTATTTTAGGGAAGTGGGGGGTTAGAAAGAGACAAAAAGTAGCCTATGTCCATCCCTTCAACTATCTCCGCTTAAAAAATTACGTCAATTCGTCGCTCCGTTTTGCCGTGAAAGACGGACAAACAGACACACACACTTTCCCATTTATAATATTACTAGCTTCTACCCGCGACTTCGTCCGCGTCAAATATTTGGTCCCTTGACCCTTCCCGTCGCGTCGCATCGCAGCCTGCCAGTTTTCATCCATTTTTTTGTTGCTGCTCCGTTCCTTTTGATCGTAGCGTGATGTTATGTGCTTCCTCAATAAATAGGCTACCCGACTCAAAAATATTTTTTCAATTCGAACCAGGAGTTCCTGAGATTAGCGCGTTCCACCCCCCATTTTAGAGAAGTGGGGGGTTAGAAAGAGATAAAAAGTAGTCTATGTCATTCTCCATCCCTTCAACTATCTTCATTTAAAAAATCACGTCAATTCGTCGCTCCGTTTTGCCGTGAAAGATGGACAAACAGACACACACACTTTCCCATTTATAATATTAGTATGGATTATGAATTTGACTTCGTCGCGACTTTTGTTGTCAATGCTTTCAATAGTGTTGTCAATTGTATGCCGAAGAGTAGTCCATTTAAGTCTCCTTCATCTTGTCCATAATTTTTATTTAATCAATTTTATAAAATTGTTTCTAGCATATGTAATTTAACCTAATTTTAATGTGATACGTGTAAATTACTTGTATCGTCCGGTAACTTGTATGTGTGGTGAAAACTGTAAACGTGAGTTGGTTACAAAAAAATAAATAATGCATATAAGTATTTATTTTTAATTCATAAACAGATACGTCTAGAATAGCTGCTAACACAGAACTCTATACCTTCCCAGCCTTATATATCCTCCTGGGACCCGGGACGTATTTACGAATATTTAATTGATGGAAGTTAATTTTTATGGCTTAATATAACATAGAGATAAATAAACATCAAATAAAAAAAATCTACCCCAACCCCATTTAGCGTAAGGGAGGGTATCACCAATGATACCTTGGGTTCAAAACTGGTATTTACCTTTACGTGAAGTCGACATATCGGTAACGGCAAAATGTTCGATTTTAAACTGACTGCAATCGATGTAATTTGGCAGCTAGAGAAATGGTGAGTGACTAGAAATATAAAGGATATCTATGCTAACCATTGTACAGAAAAAACTTAAACGAGTTCCGATAGACGGCGTGGAAATGAATTTTCAACTAAATGTATCACTGGTGATACCAGGGTTCTCAGGAGGATATATCTTTCACACTATCTATCTTCATCATACTTTCGTTGAGAAAATTGAAATTGTTGAGAATAATGTTTTGTTAACCGTGCACTTTTCTGCTCCGGTCCACCTCATGTCTAAGCAAGCAGCAGGCCAGTAATCAGCCAGCAGGACTTGAGCTACCTTCTAAATATGTATTAGCCCATTATGATTGCTCACAAACAAAATCAAATTAAAAATATAAGAAAAAACTACTAAAGCCGGTCTATTATGTAAAATCTTACCGTGAAAATTTAGGTGAAGTGACCTTGAAGTGACCTGTCAAGACTATCCATCCCTAGCATCTATTGGAGCGACAGCACAACTTAACCTAAGCACTAACGTTGAATTTTTTACAAGATACATCGGTAGGTCACCTTTGCCTAACCTCGAGGAAAATATTAAGATATCATTATGATTATAGTATATTTTTCCTTTTGTTGCTCTCAAAACAGTGAAGGAAAACATCGTAAGGAAAGGGGCTATCCATTAAACACGTGACGCTTGAAAGGGGGGGAGGGGTCCATAAAAAATCACGAAATATCACAAAGGGCGAAGGGGGGTGTAGCAAAACATCATGTGTATTTATTTTTTGTTATAAAATTAGATGATACTTATACCTGTATTTTATAAATATATTTAAAAATATTAAGATTCTTTATAGGCACTAAAAAATACACGTGATATAGGAGGGGGGGTAGTCTTAAACCTCACCATGTATCACTAAGGGGGGGGTTCAAAAATGTCAAAAAAACCATCACGTGATTAATGGACTGCCCCAAAGCGACTAGAACCGTAAATTCGAAGGGCTTGTGTTTAAACACCACCCAAAAAAGTACCTATTTTACTACCAAAAAAATTCTAAACGGTTACCAAAATGGATAAATGGTCACCAAATAACGTTTCCTAAAATAAATAATATTTTAGGAAACGTTATTTGGTGGTTTTGGTGGTGATAAAACCATTTTTTCGTTACCGGTACCGGTTCGTTTCGTACCGGTTTCAGTACCGTGTGGTTCCGGACGTAAAGAATAGCACCACCCCATTTCTTCTCGTGGGTGTCGTAAGAGGCGACTAAGGGACTTACTAGAGATTGGGCAGCAGCGTTCTCTATGCATTTTACCACCATACTGCGATCGCCAACCCGTCTGCCAAGCGTGGCGATTATGGCAAAACCCCCCAAAAATTGTACCGGTTAAATTGGCGATGCTTGGGGGAGGCCCTTGTCCAGCAGTGGACGTCTTGCGGCTCAAATGATGATGATGATGAAAACCATTTTTAGGGTTCCGTTGCCAAATGGCAAAAAACGGAACCCTTATAGATTCGTCATGTCTGTCTGTCTGTCTGTCTGTCTGTCTGTCCGTCCGTCCGTATGTCACAGCCACTTTTTTCCGAAACTATAAGAGCTATGCTGTTGAAACTTGGTAAGTAGATGTATTCTGTGAACCGCATTAAGATTTTCACACTAAAATAGAAAAAAAACTATAAATTTTGGGGTTCCCCATACATAGAACTAAAACTCGAAAATGGTTTTTTTCGTCAAACCCATACGTGTGGGGTATCTATGAATAGGTCTTCAAAAATGGTGATGAGGTTTCTATTATCATTTTTTTCTAAACTGAATAGTTTGCGCGAGAGATACTTCCAAAGTGGTAAAATGTGTGTCCCCCCCCCCGTAACTTCTAAAATAATAGAATGATAAAACTAAAAAAAATATATGATGTACATTACCATGTAAACTACCACCGAAAATTGGTTTGAACGAGATCGAGTGAGTAGTTTTTTTTTAAAACGTCATAAATCGTAAACCGCAATTTACCTTACATTCAATCAACTGAAATATAAAATAAAAAATAAAAATCATTTATTTTTAAACCGAGAATACCTACAGGTTTGTACGGAACCCTCGGTGCGCGAGTCCGACTCGCACTTGGCCGGTTTTTCGTATTATTGACTACCAAAAAAATATCGATACCGGAAATTTCAATTGTCGTAAAGCACAAAACACAAGTTTTCAGTAGAGCCAAAAAACGAAAAAAATATTTGTTTTTTTCTAATAACTTTTTCAAATAAAGTGCTATATTCATGATGTCAAAAGAAACCCTCACTATTTTTTCGAGTTCTATCCATAAAAATGAACAAAATAAACCAAAAATAATTATTGACGAAAATGAGAGTCCTTTACAGCCCAAAAAAATTTAGCTGAAGTACTTTACAGCCATGAAAAATTGGTTATCATAAAGTCAGATGTGTCGTAAAGGACTAATCTTGATCATCAAGGGGTAGTACAAGTCATTTAAACCTGAGACTAAGGGGGTAAAAGGAACAAAAATCCTAAAGTTCTAAATAGAAATACCTACAATAGGTAGTAAAACCAAGTGAAATAAAAGTATTTTTATTATTTTTTATTTATTATTCAATTATTTAGTAAAAAAATATTATTCTAATAGGAACTCAAAATATAAAATTTTTTTTTTGCGCTATTACGTTTTATTTATAATTGTGTTGTGATGGAAGATTTTGCTACCAATTTGGACATTTCCCTGTTTTTGGCAAACACCAGTTGTTTTTAACAACCCCAAATGTTATTTGAAGTTTTTGCGAATATAGTCGATTTGTCAGAAAATGAAAAGAACGAATTGAAACAATTCTGTCAGACTTATATGTGCTTGTTGAGGAACAAATTGATCTCGTGTAATCGCATGAGACGTACATTCATAAAAAAAGTATGAGAAATGGCTGCAAGAGGACATGAAATGGCCTGAGGTCGTGAGGGAAAAGATAACCCCTTCTGTAGTGTTAGTAGAACAGCACCCATGTTCCAGTTCTGACTTCGCTATAAATGAGGGTACATCAACATGACATTGACTGGCCTGTTAGTCTATTGGTTAGTGACCCTGACTGCTAAGACTGAGGTCGTGGGTGCGATTCCCACCCAGGACAAATGTTTGTGTGATGAGCACAATCATTTGTTCTGTGTCTGGGTGTAATTTATCTACAATATGTATGTATTTAGAAATATATAAGTATGTTTATCAGTTGTCTGGTTACCATAGTACAGGTTCTGCCTAGTTTGGGATCAGATAACGTTGTGTTGATTGTCCTAAGATATTATTATTAACATCCTGTGGACCGGAAATGTGCAGTGTTGGAATATCAACATCAGTTGTGAGTCCCAGAAAACCATTTGTGAAGCTAAGCCCGCTAAAGAAGAGTGGAAGAGCTCCTAACGTACAGCAATGAAAGTCTTGCTCATGCAACTGGTTTAAAAGCACAAATAAGAAAGTAGCAGATATCATTAAACTAGTCTCGGAGCATCCCGAAGAAGCTACAAATATGAAGGAATTGTTAAAGGTATAGAAAACTATGCCCATATATTCTGCTGATAAAGCTTTAGGTATTTTGACTTCATTGTAGCTTTCTAAGTGGCAGGATATAACATTAAGATCTTGTGCAAAAGAAGAAGGAATGCCATTGTATCCTTCTTACACAGCTATCCTTGAAGCGATGAAGAACTGCTATCCGCCAAAAGATGCCACAGAAGTCACGGAAGAGGGGTTAAAGTAAAACTCCAAGCTATTTTGAACAAAACTGTGGCTAGACTTGGAAAATTCCTACGTGTAGAATCTGGATGGCAAAGAATTTATACTTAAGTATATGCAAATGGGGTTTTGATGGTGCTTAGGGCAAAGTTTGTATAAACAAACTATGGCAGAGTATGACGATTCTAGCATTTTTATGTGTTCGTTTGTGCCTCTGCGCTTAGTTTGTGGCGAAGAAGTGATATGGGAGAATCCAGAACCATCTTCCACAATGTTCTGCAGATCAATATATTTTAAGTTTTCAAACGAAAACAAGTTGAACATAGTTGAAGAACAGGCTACGATTGGAAACGAGATTGAAGACCTGCAGCTTTCTATTATGGGAAGCCATTATGGGAAGAACTCCTGCGGAAATGAATAAGTTAGAGGTCTTTTTTTGTGTTTGGGAAATCATGAAATGACGTCTCCCGCTCTGGGCGGAGCGGAAGGGCGTGTCATTATAACTCAGCCATAGTCACGGTGATTAACAAATGAGGTACTTAGTAACATCAGTTTTCAGTCACTTATTAATCACCGTGATTATGACTGATTATGAAATTTTGTAAAAAAAAAAGTATTTGATCAATAACGTATTTAATTATTCTCATCAAAAAAGTCATTAGTTGGCTATTAACTAACGATAGTACAAGTAAACCGATGGTCAACTTCGTTTGACCATGTCAAAGATTTGAAAAATCACCTATCGAAAATTCAAAAATTTGGTACGCGTACGCGTCAGTTTCAAATAAATTAACTTTGTTTTCACCCATACAAAAAAAAAAAAAAAAACTGGCGTTACTATTACGTGGAGTAACTAACCTTTTATAAAGGTATGTATACCAGACACAGATGTTTTTTTCTGACTTGTGAGTTTCTTTGAGAATGGTCCTCGTCAGACCTCAGGTACGCCGTCGGTAATAAGAACGAAACGAAACTTTAATTGTGTTTTTGTTAAAATTAAGGTTGTTAAGGGCAATAAATAAAACAAACGTCCTTTACGCCCTAATTACGTAAGTTAAAACAAAGCATAGATTTGGTCGTAAGGGTTTTGATTATCAAATAACAAGTTTACGACCTTTTGATTTGTAATAATAATTATTGTTTATAACGTCGTATAAAAAGTTTAATGCAAAAATGAGGATTACGACCTCTTAAATAATTAAAACATGACTTTACGCTCCCCTATTGAAAATTATTTTTGCGATACATCCCAAATAGTAAAAAAAATCGCGCTAGAGCTGTTGGAAAGCCAGGTCGTAAGGGGCTTTTTTTTAAAGATAGTTTTTTTTTTAAATATACCAATCGATAGAGCTCGCGACGCTGATTCCAAATATATATATAACTCATTTTCGGCAAAATGTCCTTTACGACAATTGAAATTTCCGGTATCGATATATGGACGCCTTTAAAATACACTTTAGACGAAATATTATATATTGTCACTACTTAGATGTTACCACTGAATCTAGTCGTTTCTAGCACTCGCCGGCCGCTGCCGCGGCACCGCTCGGAGGTCACAGTTTTAACCTAACCTAACCTAGTGTACTATGTGAGCTCGAGTGTAACGCATAAGCGTGCATTCGAACTATTGTGAGTCGCAGTACAGTTTTGTCGTACAAGGAGTTGGATAGAATTTGGTGACCGTTAATCCATTTTGGGAACCAAAAATAATATTTGTGCGAGGTTTGCGATTTTTCTGATGTTATTTTATTTATTTTGAATCATAATATTATACACTTTAGGGCCCTTTTAATAAAGTCAATTTATTTTTTTTGGAGTTGTTTATTTTTTTTTGGTGCCTCAGCTTAGAGTCTTAAAAATATTTTTGGTGATCGTCTAAATTATACCCAATTCGAAGATATGTGACATTTACCAACCCGCTCTGGACCCGCGTGGTGGAATAAAGCCCACACCCCTATAAGCTGATTATGTTATGTTGTTTCTTGTTGATGTTTTTGGACAGAATAGGTAAAAGAAAATTCAGACATAATCACCATTCAACATCATCATAATTCAGCCGAAAAGCGTCCACTGCTGGACATAGGCCTACCTCAATTTGGGGGTTTGCTATAATCGCCACGCCTGGCAAGCGTGTTCGCGATCGCAGTATGGTGGTAAAATGCATAGAGAACGGTGCTGACCATTCTCCAGTAAGTCCCTTAGTCGCCCCTTAAGATACCCACTGGAAGAAATGGGAAGGTGTTAGGGTGCGTTTCCACAGAAGCGGAGCTGCGCGGAGTTGAGCAGAGACTTATAAAAATTGACCAATCACATTGCTCAAAATACACATCTCATCTCCATTCCGATTCAGTGGAAACAGTGTAAGCGGAGTTGAGAAGATTTACATTAAAATGTATGGTGCGCGGAGATAAGCGGGGCACAGCGGTGTCGAGCTTAGTGGAGCTATGCCGGGTGAAGCGAGGCTGTGCGGTGTAGAGCGGGGTTGTGCGGGGTGAAGCAGAGCTGAGAGGGGTAACGCGACGTCAGGCGCGGGAGGTTGTTTGTTGAAAGAAGAGAAAGATATAATAGGGCTTTCTTTTTGTTTAGAGACCACATTGCGTCCTCAATGTCTGACAGACACCGTACTGACTGAAAACAAAATGTGTTCACAGCCCCATTCAGCTCATCTCCACTTCACAGCTCCACACCGCTTAGTCTCAGCTCTGGTCCGCTCCGGTCGTCTCAGCTCGGCTCGGCTCCACTTCACCCAGCTACATAGCTCAGCCCTGCACCGCTCATCTCTGCGCAGCTTTACTGGAAACACCTACCTATTTACACGGCTCTGCTCCGCTGAACTCCGCGCAGCTCCGCTTCTGTGGAAACGCACCCTAATCTTTACGTCCGGCACCGCACGAAACTTCATAATCATCATTACGCCATTTTATGTTATGCAGAAAAAAATTAATTCGTAGAACCGATGAACTAGAGTAGGTATCCGTGTATTTTCTTCTACTAATGTATTTTTTTCGTGTACACTACTACAAAAACTTTTTAACAAAAAATTAAACCGCTGAAAAAACTGAAAAGCAAAAGATAATAAACCTTTCAGTCATTTTGAGTTGTCGCTTTGTGTGATCTTTGTTCATTGACTGTTAGGTGGATAAAAAGATTTTATTTAAAAAAAAATGTTCCTATAATCTAATAAGTAACTGGACGACCGAGCTTTGCTCGGTATTTTTTGGTAAATTGTGTTTAAAAAAATAAGTTTATGTTTAAGTTCATTATCGATAACGTTGATTATTGAAAATACGAATAAAACGACATTTTCTGAAACTGAATCCTAGCTAGATCAATTTATAGTCCCAGAAACCTCCTGTATACTAAATTTCATGAAAATCGTTGGAGCCGTTTCCGAGATTCAGATAATATACAAGAATTGCTCGTTTAAAGATATTAGATTACTACATGCTTGCAAAATCGGACTATTCTGTAAGAAGTTATGCATTACAATCAAGGAGTGAACAATCAATCATCCCCTGTCCTACACTTAGGGTTGAAATTTTCTTTCCAAATTAGCATGGGACCACCTTCGAAAATGTTATGCGTGGTCATACAAAAAAAATATATACGCGTCGACTTGAGAACCTCCTTCGTTTTTTTCGTGGGTTAAAAACCTAACTCCAAGTATGAATTGTATTCAATTTTATATCGGTAGGTACTAACATAATTCCTGCAAGGTTGTTGGTTCAGTTCCGGGCAAGTATCATGTACCTACTTTCCGAGTTTATCTTGTACATTACTGACATTCGTGATGGAATAATATTGCGAGGAAAACAGGACTTATTTATAGTTGGACCTGGACTTAATTCTGAAAGCGCCATCTCGTCTTGAGAAAACATGGTGATGTTCGTGCCTTGTCTGTGTGAGAAGAGGCCATTGCCCAGCAGTGGGACAATATAGGCAAGTATTATTATTTAAAATTGTCAAATTAAAAGTTGGCAATACTTTACCCATGTCGTGGTTATCGATATCGAATAATAATGTAACAAAAAAAACATCTTTCGTTGGCCGAATGCCCGTAATCGATTAGGTAGTTTTATAATTTCTTGTGAAACATACATAATATGTAGATATTTATTAATATTAAGTTATACTGTTATACTTTTATTCTGCTATTTTGCTGTTCTCTTAAGTTATACTTCCTGTGATTGAGTATCCAAAATAAGAAGAACAAAGCCATTCGAGAACGACGCAGGTTCATACGCCTTGGGCGGGGCACCGCCGTGTCCGCGTGGAGGCGATCGGCGGCGGTGACCTCTCGCGTCCAGCCCTGGTGCGAGCCATGGTACGGAGTGAGAGGGAATGGGAAGCCGTCACCTCCTTCTGCGAAGCAGTAATGCTCGCGAAGGAGGAGGCGGGGCGCGTGAGGGAGTGGCAGTCTCTGCGCCCTCAGCCGCTGCAGGAGGAGACGCCCCGGGCGTCGGGAGTCAATAGCGGACTCCCAGCCACCGTAAGCGCGAGCTCGCGGGTGGCGAGCAATGGGTAGCTCGCCGCTCGGTAAGGACCAAGCTCGGGTCGACGGCGCGCAGTGTTCCACGCGCGCCTCAAAGAGATGTCAGCAGCAGTGTAGGGGTCTACTAGGACCGATGCCTGCCGTGGTCGCGTGATTGTTCGAAAGAGATACCGTGACCCTGGCACATGGGCAACTGATGGAACACGGGTGGGTTTTAGTCAGTAAAAGTCTGACACGCCCTCCCGCTCCGCCCAGAGCGGGAGAAGTCATTTGATGATTACCATCCTGGAAAAAAAAAAAAGGTTCATATGCCTGAGATGGTTTTTTTCAGGAAAGAACCGCTGATTTGAGCGAACCTGTCACTGGACAGGTTAGCTACACAGTTATTGACCAATACTAACACTGATTGCAGTTGAAGCATTTCTCAGTAATCGTGTAGCTCAACTCAGAACTTACGGAGCTCAACGACTGTATAACAAATTCACCATATAGGTAGACCGAAATCCTAAGATTTGGTACCGTTTACCTCATAAATAAACTACAATAGGCGCCAACATTGATGTCTTTATTGATCCATAAAGTTAACATATAATCAGAATGGATCCTATAATAAAATCGATCTTTTATTGCTCCTTAATACCAAAAATTCCAAATATTCATCGCATTACCAAAAGCTTATGTAAATTTCGTTTTGTCCGCTGTCCGTAGGTATCATACATCAAAGAGAGATCGAGTAAATGTTTTTATCGATATTTGTATTAGAAAAGGCTGGTTGCTAAGTAACAACAGGTTGATCAATCAGGTTAAGCCACGCTTGCCGCGGTTGGTCCGTCGATGGGTAACAATCTTTTTTTTGGATGGGAAATCATCAAATGACTTCTCCCGCTCTGGGCGGAGCGGGAGGGCATGTCAGACTTTTACTGACTAAAACCCACCCGTGTGCCTTCAGTTGCCCATGTGCCAGGGACACGGTATCTCTTTCGAACAATCTCGCGACCCCGGCAGGCATCGGTCCTAGCAGACCCCTTCAGTGTTGCTGACATCTCTTTGAGGCGCGCGTGGAACACTACGCGCCGTCGATTCGAGCTTGGTCCTTACCGGGCGGCGAGCTACCCATTGCTCGCCGCCTGCAAGCTCGCGCCTACGGTGGTCGGGAGTCCGCTATCGATTCCCGACGCCCGGGGCGTCTCCTCCTGCGGCGGCTAGGGACGTCAGGGCGCAGTGACTGCCACTCCCTCACGCACCCCGCCTCTTCTTTCGCGAGCATTACTGCTTCGCGGAAGGAGGTGACGGCTTCCCATGCCCTCTCGCTCCGTACCATGGCTCGCGCCAGGGCCGGACGCGAGAGGTCGCCGCCGCCGATCGCCTCCATGAGGACACGGTGGCATGGGTAACAATCTTTACTTGCCAATACTTCCATGCCACGGAAAGCAGTTTAAGCAATTGGTCACAGATGTCAGTCGTTACGGATAGTCAAACCCCTATAGTCTGACATCCAATCTTACCAAGAGATTTCTTATAACCCAGTAACTAGGTTGTGGAGTAAAGATAGGCGATTGCCTGCTGAGTGATTACTCCATGTACTGGAATTCAGCTGCATCTGGTTAGACGGGTAGCCGGTCCCAACATAATTGGGAAAAGGCTGGGTAGTTTGTTGAACCATAAAACATTATCCTGTTTCAGGTACGAGAACTCCTGGTAAAAGGCCCAAACGTGATGACACAATACTTGAAGAATCCTCAAGCCATTAGCGAGGTGTTTGTGAATAAAGAGTGGTTCAGAATTGGGAACTGGTGAGGACCAACGAAACCGGTCACATCACAATATCAGAGGGGCCGTTCTTGTAAATTTGAGATCGTTCACAGTTAGAGAGGCAATTCTCATAATTTTGAGAACGTCCACAGTCTAATCTCAGTCTCAAACTGTCAAAAATATCTTTAACTAGCTATTGCCCGCGACTTCGTCCGCGTCAAATTTTTGCTCCCATGACCCTTCCCGTCGCATCGAATTTCCTGCCAGTTTTCGTCCATTATTCATTGCTGCTTCGCTCCTTTTGATCGTAGCGTGATATTAAATGTTATAGCCTATAGCCTTCCTCAATAAATAGGCTACCCAACACAAAAAGATTTTTTCAATACGGACCAGTAGTTTCGGAGCCTATTCAATACAAACAAACAATCAAATCTTTCCTCTTTTTAATATTAGTAAAGAAAACCCACCCGTGTTCCTTCAGTTGGCTATGCCAGGGCCACGGTAACTTTTTTGAACAAATGTCGCAACCCTGGCAGAAAGTTACACCACCTGATACTTTGAATGCATAAAACGTTTTCTGGCTACGAACGGGATAACGTATCCTATGTCCGTCTCTTGGTTCTAAGCTACCTCCCCACCAATTTTTAGCCAAATCGGTTCAGCCGTTCTTGAGTTATAAATAGCGTAACTAACACAACTTTCTTTTATACCGGGTGACTTTTTTCAACGTCTTGAAAAAAAATGGGTGTAATAGGTGAACGGAGTAGAAGCCTTTGGCATAGAAATTTTTATTATTTTTATTTTTGAGTAACATGTAATGAAATTGATCTAGCAATAAATACTACACATTTAAAGTAACATTTTCATACTAGAACAACAAAAACAGAAATTTGGAAAAAATAAAATAAAAATATCAATTAAAATCTATCGAAACTCAAATCATACGCACTCTACTCAATGCGCGGCATGTATCAATGATTTTGTAGCGCGGTCCTACCCTTTGAAGCCGGCCGATAGGCGGCCAAATTGATCTTTCGCAGGCGCACGAGCCGCACACGCATCCCCGTCAACCCGCGTCCCGCGCTCCTTTAGTCACCTGCGATGAATCTGAAGGCCTTCCTGCCTTCTATTCTAGTTACACAACACACCGTATGAAGGTCAAGACGGTAAAAAATGTCATCCGGTATATATAGACTAGCTTTTGCCAGCGGCTTCGCCCGCGTGGAGGTCGGAAAATATCCCGCGGGAACGTATTACCGGGATAAAAAGTAGCCTATGTCCTTTCTCAGGCTCTAAACTATCTGTGTACCAAATTTCATTTAAATCGGTGCAGTCGTTTTAGCAGGAAAGCGAGACAGACAGACAGACAGACAGACCGACAGACAGACAGAGTTACTTTTGCATTTATAATATTAGTAAGTAAGTAAGTATAGTAAGTATAAATAAGTAAGTATTAGTAAGTATTAGTATGGATATGGATATGGATTTCCCTACATTGTTGATAAGTTTTGGATACTTTATTGTCACTGAGATAAGACTGCGACTAGATTTTGAACGTTATTAATTACGAGAAATCAAAATATTTTTATTTCATATGGGCTGCATGGGCACTTATGAAACGTCAGAAGCTAGGTGCACGGTTCTAATTTGTTGATTCCTATGTAGAAGAGCCGGCAAAAAACTCCACGGTTACTCTTTTAAAAATAATTGGCTTTTACAATGGTTTAAATTACTGAAATTACAGTGTTAATAGGTATGGTAGGACCATCTGATAGGCCGAAGGAACTAATCAAGATATATATTGTTCTGAAAATGTATTATTTTGTAATAGAAAACAAAACAATATCAGTCTAGTCTAGGATGGCGCCAGTTAAACAATGTGAAGTAAAAGTATTCGATAAAAAAGGAGTTAAAGAATTTATTTTATAATAATCGTATGCTAATATGTTTTGAGCCGGAATCCCTCGTTGTTTTGATAGCTATTGAACTACCTACTGTATACATTAGTGTTAATAAATCGTCTGTTGTATAATTTCATGTATAATCAGATACGGAATGGTGGCGCCTGCATATCAATAGATTTATGTAAATTTTGAGTTCGCGAAATTATAGTTATTCAAATAAAATAGCATTTTAAAAATAGATCGAACTGTCGTGTTTTCTTTTGAGGTGCGCAGGCGATCGGCTGACAGAGTCAGTGCGCTTTTATAAAATTTATGGAATTACGTGCATGTTATAACATTATCCTGAATGGAAATTTAATACCATCTTCTGTGAAATGTATGGAAATATTATGAATAATATTTCCCTACATTTTACTTTCCTTTGTAATCGTGATGCCGCGCACGACCACGCATAACTTTTTACGTAATAGTCCGATTGTGATAATTCTTTTTTTTATTGGAAGTGGTATATTCCGAAGGTGGTCCCATATAAATTTGGAAAACAAAATCGAACCCTAAGGGTCGGCAAACTGGGGATGATTGATTGTTCACTCACTGATTGTAATGTATAACCACGCACAACTTTATACAGGGTAGTCCGATTTTGTTAATTCTTCTTTTATTGGATAGGGTATATCTTGCCAAGTATTATTAGTACATTAAAGCCACAAAAAATACAAAATAAAAACTTTTAACAAAAAATTAAACCGCCGAAAAAACTGAAAAGCAAAATATAATAAACCTTAAAATTATGAGTCGGCGCTTTGAGTGATCTTTGTTCATTGATTTTTCAGAGCCGACTCATAATTTTACTATATTTTGTTTTTCAGTTTTTTCGGCGGTTTAATTTTCTGTTAAAAAGTTTATGTATAATAATAATAATAATATTCCACAACTATCACACAACGCCATCTAGTCCCAAGCTAAGCAGAAATTGTGTTATGGGTACTAGACAACTGATAAACATACTTATATATTTCTAAATACATACATATTATAGATAAATTACACCCAGACACAGAAGAAATTATCGTGCTCATCACACAAACATTTGTCCTGGGTGGGAATCGAACCCACGACCTCCGGCATAGCAGTCAGGGTCACTAACCAGTAGACCAACAGGCCTGTCAACAGGCCAGGCCAGGCCTGGCCTGGTTATTCGATTTTGTCTACTAGCAGCCCTGCAGCTACAGCCATAGTAATAACGAAACAAAACAGTCATCTCGTATCGTAAATAGAGACGTGCGACAATAAAACGATCGTGCACGTGAATCAATAGGTACCATACATCACGTGAACGCAACCAAACATCTTCCAATTTGGTCGATTTAGATAAAATTAGCTATAAATATGATAATGATTGTTATTGTATATAACTTAGCATGAATTTTAATGTGCAATACTTTGTTATTTAAGTTCGAATACTAATTATAATTGGTCGCTCTCGTAATGCTTTTTTTTTATTTACGCGAAATTTATACATTCAAATATAGTTTAACGGAATATTTCCTGGTTTATTTTTCAACTTTTCCAATCAATAACTATAAAAATATATTATTGAATACTATCGATACGCCAACTTGACGCCGTGTCTGCGTCTGTTTGGCGACATATAAGTCGTAGATTTGTATATACCTAGATATATTTCTAGGAACACCAGGGGGGTAACACCAGGAAACTCATGCATTCTGCCATGAAAGTAAAAAGAAACAGAACGCCACCTGCTGCGATCTTTACATACTCCCTGGGTAATAATAGGTAGAACGGGCGGGTGTCCGCAACTCCACGTCTGAGCGCGTATTTTGCGTACGGGTGGGAAATCGGTTATTTGATCCACCCCAGCTCCTCGAGAAATGCCAGCAACGCCTTGATGTTGCTGATTATCTCACGTAGGATACCTGGGTTACCGAAGTACTTGGCCCTGTATGTGGCGATCGCCGGGCAATTTAAAAGCACGTGCGCTACTGTCTCATCGTCCTCAATGCAGGCCCTGCACAGCAGACTGTCTATAACTCCTATGTCAAATACATGTTTATTAAACAACACATGGCCAGTTATGGCTGCTGTAACCATACTCAACTGTCGTTTGTCTAACCGGAGGACCTGTTTTGTGAGCCGGGCATCGATGGTAGGAAGTGCTTTCCTTTTTGCTCAACCCATAGCTTAAAATGCAGATCCCTGGTACGTTTCCTTACCAGAGAGCGTAGGAACCCGAAGGAGAGTGGCATAATGGGTTCTGGTCCCACCGGTGTTATGCTCGACCACTTCTGGAAAGTTCATCAGCGTCATCGTTACCTAGCAAACCGCTGTGTCTTTTTATGCATTGAATGGTTATATTATTGAGGCTACCCACCTGGTTGAGGCGCTGGTGGCACTCGTATATCAGCCCTGAGTCAATCGAGTGACTGTCCAGCGCTTGCAGAACAGCCATATTGTCTGAGAGTATGCAGATCGAGTGGTCTTTAACTGCCCTGGCCATAATGGCTGAAGCGGCAAGAGTGATCCCAATGCATTCAAACTGGAACACTGTGTTGTGGACTCCCAGTAGTGTGGCTATATGTATTACATACTCTTTTTGCTTAGTTTACTTTCATACATGCAGGACGGTTACGAGTACTTCGCACCTGACCTTTCTGAAGAACATCACCAATAAGATCACTGTCATTAAGTCCTCCTGTAGGTGTTTCCCGACGTTTTCACTAAAACATCTACCTTGTAAATACCTTTTGTTAGTCACCTTCCATTTATCCTCCCAACATGACGAAACCATCTAAACATACTATTTTCAATTTTGTCATATATCTTCGTTTAATCTATTATTTCTTAGTGTCTTATAAATTTACCATTCATACTTGAACCACACAATATGTTTTGCAATGAACGCATTTCCGCAGCATTTTATTTACCATCTTGTCTCTGTTCTTGGTTCTCTCATCCATCATTTGTATTTACACATAAGCGTACACCAGCACACCATTGTGAACAGCCAGTCGAACCTTTTTGTATACCAACTGGTTTATCACTTTTACATGTATTAACTTTATTTCCCGCATTAACTGACTATTCCACATCATCATTGTTTTCATCTCTTGTAAACAGATTACCCAAATGCTTCGATTAATTCTTGCCATTTTATTTATTTTTTGATAGTGAAAACGGGCGTCGATGTCGTATATCATGTGGGTGACACATCACCATAATCAACATCAATGAAAAACGTCCACTGCTAGACATAGGCTTCCCCCAAGTGCCACCACTTCGACCCTTTCTGTGCTTCTCATATCCAGCTAATTCCAGCGGTCTCTACCAAATTATAGGTCTACCTCGTGGAAGGTTCCTACGCTGCGGCTTCAAGTAAGCGCTCTCCATTTCAGAACCTTCCATGTCACTATTCCGCGAGCACTGTACCCTGCCCACTGTCACTTAAGAAACATATAGGTAAGTATTTATGTAAATGATTTTGGCAAATTCAGACTTGGCTACTGTCAAGCTCTTGATAGAAAACTTACAACACTTTAGTAGTCGATAGTGTAACTGCTGAACATAGTGTTTTGAATTCGATCTCCAAATATTTGTAATAAAGCAAAGTTATTACAAATATAATAGAGTTTGATAAAGCAAGTAAACACTTTCAATGGATATTTTTTATTATTATTATTAAAAACAAAAATAAAGTTTAAAGTTCGGTCAGCGCACTATGTACGGAAAAAACAACCTCTTAGGAGGAGCTGAAAGATGTCATTAAAAAAAGATTGGGCTACGTTTTTGGTGAAATAGGTAATTTTTCTAGCGGTATTTTTATGGAATATTGGCCATAAATAAAAGTAAACAGTTTCTCACAACGATACCAATTAATATTTCCCATTTATTACAAATATACACAAACAACCGAATTTATTTACAAAACTCTTGTTTCAGTGCTTTCCTAAGTATTTTCCCGGACGGATTCTTCGGTATTTCATTCAAGAAGGTGATTTGATTAATCTTCTTGTATGGCGCCACTCTTTTGGTGACAAAGTCGATTATTTCTTTATCAGTAGCCTTTGTTCCTGGTTGTAAGACTACAAAGCCTCTTGGTCTCTCCCCAGTGGCTGAATCAGGAACCCCAATAACGGCAGCATCCAAAATTGCTGGGTGTTCTTTAAGTACATTTTCTAATTCTGCTGGTGGGACTTGGTAGCCTTTGACCTGAAAGAAAAGAAAATTTGTATATATGTCAGTTGTGGTCCAGAAAAGTTACAGAGTGAAAGTATCCCAAAGGAAAGATTAAACGATGAAGACCATTTCAAGCCACACCTTCACCGTATTTTTACATTACCATCAATGTAAAAATACGGTGAAGGTGTGGCTTATGGAACGGTCTTATGATGAAACAGAAAAATAGCTCCTCACCCAGTCCTGAGTGACTTGAGACGCATATATAAACCACATATCCTCACACACACTCACACAAACACGCATACACACACACACAAACAAATTTCTCTTCTCCTATCTTTTTTATTTCCTATGCTTTGTAATTTAGTTAATATGTAACCATAACTATGTAAGAAATGTATTGGTGTATCGTACGTAGTTCATGCTAACATAAGTTTTTGGAATCACTGACTCCCAAGTCACAGGCAATAAACCCAGTTTGGGAGCCAGTAAATGATAAATGATAAATGACTTTATTTTTGCAAGTAGGTTTGTACAAACACTTTTACACGTCAATCAATTCTTTTTTTAAACTAGATGAGGTCGGCATTTCCTATCTGACTACTCTGAGAAGAAACGCCGAAACAAACTCAGAGGTCACAGTCTCTTTTAAACTCCAGACATAATCTTGATCAGATCATGTGAAGACCATGTGGATTGGTTTCTGAAGTGGTCTTTTAAGGAAAGAACACACAGCTTGAGTGGACCTGTCCAATCAGTGCACGCATTTGTCAGTAATCATGTAGCTCCACTCAGAACTTTAGGAGGTCAATGATTCGACGAACAATACCAAAGCAAGGACATTTGTGTAGGTCGCACAAATTACTCAAACTGCCAGACAATGTAAAAAATTAAATTAGAAGAAAAGAAAACCAAAAAAAGAACACCCACTTCGTCTTCACATTTACAATAGGTAATTAAAACAATATAATACTTTAAAAGTAAATATTCATGTCATTGTATAAGTAAAATTCATCAATGTCAATGTGTATATAAAATCAGGAAATAGATAAATTAGTTTCACATCTCTGTACCAAATTATTGTACAATTGATTTGTCAACATACTATAGATAATAAAGCATTTTTCTATTTCTATTTCTAAAGCAGACGACTTGAAAACTACTGCGGAGGGGACATGGAGATAGATGTCCATACATGGATAATAAATAGAGATGTTTGTATAGTGCTACGAGAATGTTATGGCGTTCGAATGACGTTGACCAATTTTTGTGCGATTGTATTGTGAAATATATTGAAAAAACAAGATGGCAAATTTAGTTCTGATTCTGGGCACGTGACAAAAAAATCTTGAGGCTCTATTAGTAGATTAGAAGACAACATGCTGCACCTATCTATATATATAAAAATGAATCCCTATTTCCCTTGGTCACGCCATCACGCGTGAACGGCTGGACCGATTTCACTTTTTTCTTTTTTGTTGTGTTTGTTATTGTCAGGAGAAGGTTCTTAAGAAAAAAAAAAACAAAAAAAAAAGTGAAATCAGTCCAGCCGTTCACGCGTGATGGCGTGACCAAGGGAAATAGGGATTTAATTTTATACATATAGATATATACCAATTCGAATTAAATAGTTATCGTTAAGACAGGACAACGTCTGTCGGGTCAGCTAGTTTCAAATAAATTAGACCATAATAGACATGGGGCAGTTTAGTGATGACGAGTTTTGCAAAACCGCATTCATTTATAGGTCTAACAATAAACATAATCGCCTATAGTGTTTCCTCACGAAGTTGTCCTTCAAAAAATATTTACACACAATAAAGCGCCTGCAGGGGTTCGAATCCACGGTCTAGACTTTGTAAGTCGGGACTTATTACCATTACCAGGCCTATTACCATGGGGTCATCAATACTCTAACAATAAAATAAGAAATAATTAAAATAACTCAATCAATAACAGACAAAATAACTTTATATTCAATCAATTCTGTTTGATTTGTGAATATTATACAAAAATAGACTCCATTAGTAAACATAAGTCCAGAAATTACATTAGCTCATTTAATCATCAAAAATTATAATATAGGTCGTTACAAACACCTGGTTAATGGCTATATTATGATTATTATGATCATAAATATTAAATTATGAACGCTAATCTGGAAATTGATTTTATAATGAGCAATCGTATCCGAATAATGTTATGTTTAAGCGCCTTCCAAAGATTTAATAGTTGTAACACGTCCATTCATAAACATGTTTTATATTTCTGACAGGCGCTTTTCGAAAATTATTAATTTCTATCATATTATGATATCTTTGGATAAATGATTTTTAATATAGATGACGTCGGCGTTTCCTATCTGAATACTCTGAGAAGAAAGGCCGAAATAAACTCAAAGGTCGTAGTCTCTTTTACTCCAAACATAATCTTGGTCAGGTCACGTGAACACCATGTTGATTGGTGTCTGAAATAGTCTAGAGTAATCACTAATAGTGGTCAATTTTAAGGTCTTACGTTATAGGTTAATCAAATAAAAAATTATTAAAGTGAACCTATTTAAAAAAAAATTGGCGCCTTTAAATGTCTCATTTATTTAATTTATTATTAGCCAATAATGTTCCATTACTAGTTTAAGGCCTGGATACTGTCTTTCTACATCTCTCAGGCCAAAGCTGCCAAGGACCAATATTTAATAAAGGAGTCCAGCTCATCCCGCCATTTCCATCTGTGCCTGCATCGATGTAATTTGCCATTAAGCGGGACCCACTGGGTCATAAGTTTGACCCATGGATCTTAAATATCTTATAGAATATTTGTTTTCTTGATTGAGTGTATTTGCACCTTGTGCGCGGTTTTCTTATATTAGTGATAATAAGTTATTTCAGAACAAGTATCACCTTGATTAGTTCCTTAAGCCTATCAGATATTGTGATGAGTCCAGTTTCGTCGACCTTCGCCAGGTCACCAGTTCTCAGCCACTCTTCATCCACAAAGACCTCGCTATTGGCTTGTGGATTCTTCAAGTATCCTTTCATCACATTTGGGCCTTTCAACAGGAGTTCTCCTACCTGAAACAATAAAATAAATACTGGAATATTCGTATTTCCTTATCTGCAACGGTGAGGTCATTATTATACATCCATAAACTTACGCCTTTTTCTTATAGGGGTAGACAAACCCTACAGAATGACACCTAATACGATCCTTGCATAGTTACTCCTTGTGCGTAGTTTATCTATGTTTTCATCCCATCAGCAATTACGGATTATAAAGGACTAGCTTTTGCCAGCGGCTTCGCCAGCGTGGAGGTCGGAAATTATCCCGCGGGAACATACTATCGAGATAAAAAGTAGCCTATGTCCTTTCTCAGGCTCTAAACTATCTGTGTACCAAATTTCATTTAAATCGGTTCAGTAGTTAGCAGGAAAGCGAGACAGACAGACAGAGTTACTTTTGCATTTATAATATTAAGTGTGGATAGTGTGGATAATATATAATATATATATATAGTGTGGATTTATTCATTTCACCAAATCACCTATCCCAATTAGCATCAAAGAGACCAAAAACTCTAAACCCTCACCTCGCCAGGTCCTAAACTCTTCTTGTTTCCATCCACAATCTTCATCTTCATGTTGGGCAGAGCATAACCGACGTCCTCGTACGTCTTCTGACCGTGAGGGGTCAGACTCACCAGAGGAGATGCCTCTGTCAAGCCATAACCTTGGCTGAACTGGATTTCACGCTGGAAATTGGAAAAGAAAATGTTAGCAACATGTCACACACATGTCACATGTTGTTGTGTTTCTTGTTGTTGTATATTTAGCTCTGTTTCGCATAGAGTCACAGCATTATGCTGAGCAATGGCCTTTTTGGGTCGATGTGTGGCATGTTTTCCCTTAGTCTTTTTGTGTTTTCGGTATGTTTTTGCGTCATTTTTACTGCAAATAAACGTATTTTCTTTTTCTTTTGTTACGATCTCGATTCCACTTAGTTTTCCAAAATGCACACCCAATTTAAACACATTTTGGCGCTAGCGTCGAACTCAAGAATACGAAACGTCAAAATTCCAATGTATATAATAATAATATAATATAATAATATATATTTATTTCCAAAAACAAGATTACAGACTTAATAGTTTCACAAAATGGTTCACAACTAGCGGTAGGAAGTACGTACAAATTGAATTTTCTATGCTGTAGAAATCTGTAGACAATTGGTGAGCCCTGCCCCTTTGGGCACGCCACAATTGCGGCGGTAAGTCCCCTCTTTGAGGAGTGGATAGAGAGGCGTCACGGCGTCCTCACCTTCCGCCTGACGCAGGTTCTCACCGGGCATGGGTGCTTCGGTGGGTTCCTGTTCAGGATAAAGCGGGAGGATACGTCCGGGTGTTTCCATTGCGAGGATCGTCTGGAGGATACGGTGGAGCATACGGTGGAGGTGTGCCCTGCCTGGGCGGAGCACCGCCGTGTCCTCGTGGAGGCGATCGGCGGCGGCGACCTCTCGCGTCCGACCATGGTGCGAGCCATGGTACGGAGCGAGAGGGAATGGGAAGCCGTCACCTCCTTCTGCGAAGCAGTAATGCTCGCGAAGGAGGAGGCGGGGCGCGTGAGGGAGTGGCAGTCTCTGCGCCCTCACGTCCCTAGCCGCCGCAGGAGGAGACGCCCCGGGCGTCGGGAGTCAATAGCGGACTCCCGGCCACCGTAGGCGCGAGCTTGCGGGTGGCGAGCAATGGGTAGCTCGCCGCCCGGTAAGGACCAGGCTCGGGTCGACGGCGCGCAGTGTTCCACGCGCGCCTCAAAGAGATGTCAGCAGCGGTGTAGGGGTCTACTAGGACCGATGCCTGCCGGGGTCGCGTGATTGTTCGAAAGAGATACCGTGACCCTGGCACATGGGCAACTGATGGAACACGGGTGGGTTTTAGTCAGTAAAAGTCTGACACGCCCTCCCGCTCCGCCCAGAGCGGGAGAAGTCATTTGATGATTTCCCATCCTGAAAAAAAAAAAAAAAAAAAGCCCTGCCCCTTAAACTAGGGTTACCTGTATCTTAAGAGACAGTGTATGGCTATAGGGTTGATACAATAAGATTTATACCACTCGTGGGTTGTGTCGATCTACCAAAAGATTATAAAAATTTGGTTATTCTGTAATTAAAGTAAAGAAAGTAAGAGTAGTTTGAGTTTAAGTTTATGGCTCCATGTGTGCGTGGGTGTGGGTGTATGTGGGAGTGAGGATACGTGTGTGTATGTGTGTGTGTATGGGTGTGTGTGCTTGTGTTAATGTAAGTTGTGAAATTAGGTGAGGGTCCTTTGTGAGTATTAACTGATATATTAATGTTATTTTTATTATGCGATGTATGTAAGTAATGATTCTGTTTGTGGGTAATCTTGTTGAAGTAGCCATTCTGTCACCTTAGACTTTAGATTATATCTATTTAGGTCGAGTATGTTTAGTGCTTTATGAGTTTTTTTGTATATGTATGTGGATAATGTATAGTATTGGTGTCTGGCAAAAGAAGTCCTGTGCTGAGTGCCTGGGGGAATATTTATTCGCTTTTTGGGATCAGATGGGAGGACACTAGCGTGTCTTCTAAGGACAGATTGTAGGACAAAGAGCTGACGTACTGTTAGAACCTTGCATTGTGAATAAAGTTTCTTTGTAGGATAACGATATGGTTTTCGTAGCATCACTTTCAGTATAGCTCTCTGTGCTCTTTCGACTCTGATTAGACTTGTCTTATTTGCGCCACCCCATACGGTAATGCAATACCCAATAACAGATTGACACAATGCAAAAAAGACCATTCGCAGAGTATCAAGGGTTGCCGACTCTCTAAGCGATTTAAAAATATGAATCAATCTCATAGTTCTAGAGGTGAGG
Source organism: Aporophyla lueneburgensis (assembly GCA_932294355.1). NCBI lineage: Eukaryota > Metazoa > Arthropoda > Insecta > Lepidoptera > Noctuidae > Aporophyla > Aporophyla lueneburgensis. The sequence continues at coordinate 22,461,927 of OW028745.1, read as the reverse complement.
GCGTTGACATGTTTATCCCATCGTAACCCTGCGTCTATTTGTATGCCAAGATATTTAACGGTATCAGTTCTAGTCAGTGCTGGACATAGGCACGACGGAGACTGCTGTGGGCAAGTGTGAGCTGTTATCGAAAAAGTGTGATCTGGTGCGGTCTTAGAGCGAATAGAGAAAGGGACGTAGGAAGTCTTCGTAAGGTTGAGAGTAAGCAGATTTGAGTTGAGCCATTTTACTACTTCTATTAAGGCTGATTCTGCGCTACTTTTAGCACTATCCCACGTCGGTCCGTCAGCAACAATAACAGTGTCATCAGCATAGGCAAATATATTAATATTAGGGAGGGTCATTTTGCACAGGTTGTTGACGTAGATTAGGAACAAAATTGGGCCCAAAATGCTTCCCTGAGGCACCCCATAGGACACAGGTTCCTCTTCGCTAAGGAGTGTACCAATTTTAGTTCTTTGGGTGCGGTTACTGAGGTAATCTTTGAAAATTTGTAGAGCGATACCTCTTATACCAATTTTTTCCAATTTGGCAACAAGAATCGGGACAGAAACTGTGTCGAACGCCTTAGAAAGGTCTAGGAATATACCCAGAGATCTGATCTTCTTGTCGAGGTTTTTAGCAACCATTTGCGTCAGATCAAGAACTGCATCTTCAGTAGAGATTCCGGTACGAAATCCATACTGATTATCAGCTATGATGCGATACTTATCCAGGAAGATCTTAAGACGGCTACTGAGGATCCTTTCAAGGACCTTAGAGAGTGCAGTCAAGACCGAGATGGGTCGGTAGTTGTTGACACAACTTCTGTCCCCTCCCTTGTAAATTGGATATACAATTGCTCTTTTGAGAGTATCTGGAAAGACTCCTTGCCGTAGACAATCATTGAAGATATGCGTTAGTGGCTTTGTCAGAGTCACATGACATTTCTTCAGCAATAGGGGCGATATACCATCCCAACCTATTGCGCAATTGTTGCGTAGTTGGAGAATGAGGGATTCAACCTCAGTTTCATCCACCTCCAGTAGCGCAAGAGAGTTGGTGGGGGAGCACGGCGGATTATTGGTGGTATTTAGACGCTGACTAGTTGGCAGTATTGGGGAAGAATGGGACCGAGATAAGATGTTATCCGCCAGGTTTTTACCCACATTACTGAAGAATTGGCACACCTCATTTATGGAAGATTTAGGACAGTCGCGTATTTTCAGAAGTTCAACAGGGCTTGTTTTAATTTTATTGGTGTTGGTTATTTCTTTTATTGCTTTCCAAAGGGCTTTAGGGTTATTTTTTGCTGACTCAAGTTCACTTTTTTCGTAGGCAATTTTTAATTTCCGTAGTATGGCATTACAAAAATGACGATAGCGCGTATAGGTGATTTTGAGTATTGGATTTTCTGGATCTTTTTTTGATTTTGTGTGTAATTTATCTCGATTTTTGATACATTTCAATAGGCCAGAAGTTATCCAGGGCTTAATAGTCCTTTTTTTCCTTGGAATTAGGGTTTGGTGAGTATGTTTGGTAACTACCGATGTTAACATGGTTATGAGAATGCTCATTGATGTATTTGGGTTATCAGTTTTGTATATGGGTGTAAAGTCCATGCTTTGGAGCTCTAACTTAATTGCATCGTAATCAACAGAGGTAGATGTGTGAGATGTGTTACGTTTGGGATTTATTTTAGAGTATAGACTTTTACTGAGTAAAACCCACGCGTGTTCCTTCAGTTTCCTATATGCCAGGGCCACGCTAACTCTTTCGAACAGATCTCGCGACCCTGGCAGGATTATTGTACACGTTACAATGATTTATTAGAATTATAATAGCCTGCATGCCATCTAGCGTTAGAATTTCTAAACTATCGCATTCATGGCGCCTTTTTCCTTAGTAAATAGAGTCTATTATTTCCTCAAAAGATCAAATCAAGTGCACATTGCACTGTAAAAGGGTGATAAAATGATTTTTTCTATGAGAGTAGGCAAAAACGAGAGAAGGACATTACGGCATTCTTTCCTTATATATAGGTACATACATACTCATTTTACTTTCGTTCATACATCAGAAAGCTTAGTACGAATTTTTATACCTATTCGAATGTACTAAAACTGAATAAGCACCGTTCGGTGACAATAATGTGATTATGTATTACAGTCGTCTCTCGTTAATTCGAAACTCGGGGGACTCTTAAAATATTACGAATTATCGAGTGTTTGAAATATCAAATGGTTCGAAATTTTTGAGAGAAAAGAAATAAAACTTCGAATTATTGAGTGTTCATAAAATGTACTTATGTACTTCTGCAAGTTCTGTAATCTTTCTCTCTCTGTCTCTGTGTAACTTTGAATTGTCGAGTGTTTGACGCCGATGAGTTCGAAACGCGTCGTTTTGTTACGTAGCGATGATTTTTTCGTTCGAATTACCAAGTGTACAAAAATGTAATTATTCGAAATATAAAAAGATTTTCTAGAGAATGTATTCGAAATATTAAGAGATTTACTCGTGATAACTTTGAATTACCGAGAGGTTCGAATTAACGCAGGTTTGAATTAACGAGTGTCGACTGTATTAGTTAGCCTTCGTTCACACGGAAGTAAATACATTCATTCAACACCATTCTCGGTGTTGAGCTGAACGTTGAGGATTTAACCGAGTGCATCTCAGAACGTCGAAATAACACTTTTTTTTGGATTTTCAGCTCTCTGTGCCTATAAGACCGTTGAAATTCCCGTACGTAATAAAATTCAGCCGCCATTTTTATACGTCCTTGTGGATGTGGGTTTTTTTTTGGATGGGAAATCATCAAATGACTTCTCCCGCTCTGGGCGGAGCGGGATGTGAGACTTTTACTGACTAAAACCCACCCGTGTTCCTTCAGTTGCCCATGTGCCAGGGTCACGGTATCTCTTTCGAACAATCTCGCGACCCTGGCAGGATTGGGAATGTGGGTTAAGTATAGAAACCTTGCACAAACGCCGTCTGGTCATACACAAACGCCGGACGCCAGTACTACGCAGCTGATCGTTTGAAGGTCATCAACAACGAGGTCTACGTAGGCACTTTACATACAAAATATCCTTATAGCTAGCGTGTCCATATTAACTGAATCCCTGAACACGCAAATGGTTTGATTACACTGAAGATGAATAATTTTAGGTTACAAATACCTGTGCTTTTTCGAATAGCCTATGAATATCTGCAGAAGGCAAAGGCGCAGCACCTGACATCACGCAGGTAACCTGTTCCAAGTGTTTCTCAGTCACTTGAGGATATGATCCGAGGAACATCACTGAAAAGAAACAACCGAAGTTATTCTCAAATCCTGTCAGATCTTACCAAGAGGTGTCGTTGTTATATCAGTAAGCGAGTTGTGGAGGGTAGAAAGGTAGTCGCTCCATGTAAAATACTGGTTTTCATCTTCATCCGGTTATTCTGGAAACCGACCCCAACATAGTTATAAAAAGCTAGGTAGATGAGGATGATCATAATGAAGGTGAAGACTTTTGTGATTCACCGCAATCGGGTATAACAAGAACACTTAGCATAGAACAGTGCCCAAACCATAATAAATTATTAGCAGGGCAGTTTATATGTGAGGTAAGTCAAAATGGCATTCAATAGTTGCACTCCTATCCAACGCCATATTAATGCGAGTATGCTATAGTCGCGATTATTTTTTTCGCCGGACCAGAACCCGTCATTGCGTTGACAGAGGGAGCCATACGGTTCTCTAAACAAACAGGTGACATAATAATGACGATTTTTTATTACATCCTGCACAGAGCCTACGTGGTGGCCTACGTGCCTCTGTACAAACCAGTTCAGAGTCTTGATAAAGAATTTCCGAACTGTGGTTGAAACCCATAATAACTGTCAATGTCCTACCAAGCAGTAATCGATCTGCCAGGGTTGCGGATTTGTTCGAAAGAGTTACCGTGGCCCTGGCACAATCAACTGAAGGAACAGGGATAGGTTTTAGTTGGTAAAAGTCTGACACACCCTCCCGCTCCGTCCAGAGCGGGAGACGTAATTTGCTGATTTGCCACCCAGAAAAAAAGGCGGTAATAAATGTATAGTGCTGCAAATTTTTATTAGGACGTGGCCAAAATCGGATATAAAGTCGCCATCTTGTTTTTTAATACATTTCACTTAACAAATGCACTGATTTTCACAAACAGCGGCCCCTGTCACCTTCAAATGAACCCCAAAAGTTCCTTATAGCAGTGTAGTTTAATTATTACACACAGGCCACACACACAGGCCAGGACAGGCCTGTTGGTCTAGTGGTTAGTGACCCTGACTGCTATGCCGGAGGTCGTGGGTTCGATTCCCACCCAGGACAAATGTTTGTGTGATGAGCACGATCATTTGTTCTGTGTCTGGGTGTAATTTATCTATAATATGTATGTATTTAGAATTATTTAAGTATGTTTATCAGCTGTCTAGTACCCATAACACAAGCTCTGCTTAGCTTGGGACTAGATGGCGTTGTGTGATAGTTGTGGAATATTATTATATTATTATTATTATTATTATTATTATTACTCTAAAGAACAACCATATATTATCACTAGCTAGCTTCTGCCAGATTTCTGATTTCGCCCACGTGAAGTTTCGTCCCCAACCCTCCGCGTTGCATACCCATAACCTACCCACGCGATTACTCTGTTTTCGCTTGACGTTCCATCTAACTTTTTTCGTTTTGCTCGAATGGATCGTAGCGTCGTGTTAAATAGCTTATAACCATCCTTATGAATTATACTATCAACTGCAAAAAGTTTTCTATTAATTCATACTGGTCGTTCCAAAGATTACACTCTATATACATACAAACTAACAAACTTACAAACAATATAAACATATAGATTACCCATAGGCGGTGCCAAATAGAGCAACTGCAGCCGATGTGCCAGTAACGCGTTCAGGAACATTTCTGGTTGGAACTTCGGCAGTGTCACCAGCTTCAAGCCAGCAGACATCTTATGCAGCATACATACGCTAAGACCATAGGAGTGGAACAGGGGTAGAACTGCTAATGTGCTGTCTTGATGTGATTCTGGAATGTAGATATTAAAATATATATAGACACTAGCTGACCGTACAGACGTTGTCCTGTTTCCTAGAACTCGATAGCAGCGCCACCTACTGGGTCCAATAGTAAATCTAAACCTGGATGGTTGCCACCCAAACGCATACAAAAAAAAATATTCAAATCGGTCCAGCCGTTTAGGAGGAGTTCAGTGACATACACACGTACAGTAGAATTATATATATTAAGATAAAGATATATGTAAATTGTAATTCAAATTCGGGTGAATTTGTGAAATTAACGATAAATAGCTGTTAGGCCTCTTTAACATAGTCACCAACTCAGTAATCAACCTCTTTCTAGACATATCAACCTTCACACAAACCATCCCTCAATCTCTCAGCCACCAGTTCTAAAACCTGCCAAATCTATTTTACTCAGTGGCTGGCCGAGTATAGCATACATGTGACTGCATGTGGCTGCATACATGGTAGCATGGACGCAGGGGAGTGTAGAATCATGTGCTGATGTGATTTGGGTTACAGTTTGCGCGTTAATGTCCTTCCCACCAAGCCCATTTGTCTTTGTGATCTGGATATCATCAAATGAGGTCTTCCGCTCTGGACGGAGCGGGAGGGCGTGTCAGGCTTTTACTGACTAAAACCCACCTATGTTCCTTCAGTTGCCCATATGCCAGGGCCGCGGTATCTCTTTCGAACAAATCTCGCGACCCTTGCAGGACCATGCCCCTGGTAGCAACGTTGAGCAACATAGCAAAGCACCTACCAGTATTCCTATTCACATCCGGCTTCCGATTAGAGAATGGGACTTTTTCAGTTACCTAATTTGCCTAGTCCCCAAGCAACAAATTTCGGAAGAATAGCTGCGGTAGTCCATTTGGTTTACAAAAACAAATTTCATGTTCCTGATTTATAAATATCGTTTAGATATTAGCAGTATGTAGTCTAATATACTTAAAACTTACCAGTAGTGTACTCATATTGTCTGAGCTCCGTATTTTGTTGTTCACAATTCGATATAATATTCTTATGAGTCAATTGCACTCCTTTTGGAAGTCCCGTAGTACCACTAGAATATGGCAAAAACGCTACGTCATCAAAATTTCTTCTAACTTCATTCAGCACACTTAGATCTGTATGGTTATCTTCGACTAATTCTTTGTAAGAAATGGTTCCTTCTTGTAAACTTTGGGTCATGCTCATTGATATTATTGGAAACTCCTTCTTTGCCAGTTTAAGTGCTTCTTTCGCTGTTGGTACTAGATCGTCATTCGTGATGATCAGTGAAGTATCTGATAGAAGTATTTGTCGTTCTATTTCATCTGAAAATTTAATTTGAGGTATGTTAGTGTTTTTTATTAATGTCATTGAAGGATACGTTTCATAGGTTTTTGTTTGTATACTATAATTTTAATTGAATCGGCGCAACACTGTTGTGCTAAACATATAGCATATTTTACAATTTTGCATAAGTGACATCATCAATCTCTATTGATGCAAGAAGCACGGAAGTTATGCTCATTAGTAATACAATTAGGTCCTTGTATTTAATACAACTGGGTAATTCACAATCAGCCAGTAATGTTCCCACTTCTGGAAATAAGCATCCTCAGGAATCAGCCTGTTATGTAGCACGCGGGCTTTTTTTTTTTTTGGATGGGAAATCATCAAATGACTTCTCCCGCTCTGGGCGGAGCGGGAGGGCATGTCAGACTTTTACTGACTAAAACCCACCCGTGTTCCTTCAGTTGCCCATGTGCCAGAGTCACGGTGCCAAGCTTGGTCCTTACCGGGTGGCGAGCTACCCATTGCTCGCCACCCGCAAGCTCGCGCCTACGGTGGCCGGGAGTCCGCTAAGGACTCCCGACGCCCGGGGCGTCTCCCGCAATGTTTTCCTTCACCGTTTTGAGAGCAGTGGTGATGAACTGATTTGCACAAAGTAAAGGGCCTACCAGGCGCGGTCGCAGCCTATGATTTTGGGGGGTCACCATTAGTACTGAAGAATATTTTTAGGAAGGTACATCTACTCGTTGGTCTAGTAGTCGAAAGCGCTACTGATGATCACGAGGTCCCGGGTTCGATTCTCAGGTCAGGAGTATTATTGGGTTTTTCAGGCAAATCGTTCAGACTCTCGACAGCATGGCTGACTTTGAGGGGGGTCTCGACCCCCCTAGGACGGGGACGTAGTTCGGGTGGGCTCTCGGACCGTGCCTGGGGCCTACCTGTGTTCCAAATTCCAACCACGACCTACAACTCAGAAGTCGGGGTCGTTACCATTATCATTACTTGTTTCATTACCACGTCCAGGTTTTATTAGTACCTACTGGACTTTGGTCATTTTGGCTTACTTAACACTAAAAAACGTTTGCAAACCAGTATCCTGAATTTAGTACCTACTGTAGAAATCATACTTTGGTTAATTTTATTGTGAACTAGCTTTTGCCCGCGGCTTCGCCCACGTGGATGTTGGAGAAAGAGAGAGAGAGAGAAAAATTCTTTTATTTTAGTTAAATACCTGCGTTAACTTCCGACATCCGCGTGGGCAAAGATAGCTGTATCTGCCAGTGAAAGTCCCGTCAAAATCGGTCCAGACGTTTCAGAGATTAGCCGGAACAAATAGACAGACAGACAGACCGATAGACAGACAGACAAAAATTGTAAAAAATGTTGTTTTGGTATATGTACCGTGTATACATCCATATGCACTTAGTAAAAAGTGGTTTTCTTAGTATTACAAACAGACACTCCAATTTTATTTATTTGTATTGTATGTATTGCAGCGTAAATCCGCTGCGGGCGAAACTTTTTGGTTTCTAAATCAACCTTTTTTTAGAAACACTGGCCTTTATATTTTTTGTTCTACTTCAAATTTCGATCCTGTAAAATCTAACGCCAAAAAATTTTCTTGTCAACTGGCAGACTGCAGATTGAATACGAACGGATCAGATCATTATTTTTATTATCGGTACTTCTACGCTTAAATTTCCTATAACTAAGTCTCCGTATATTTATCGAGTGATATTTTTAAAAATTGCTATCCGCTCAAAGCGATAAAGTTCTGTGTGCAACTCTTCAACAGCGAGACGGTTAAAGAAAACACCAATTCACACCACTTTTATAATTTCGACAAAAAATAATAAAAATACGACAGTAATATAAAAAATAAAAGTATATGATTAACTACTGAGTTTGACTCGTCCCATTTTTTTAAAAACCAAATCTTTTTATAATCTCAATCCGCAGTTAACCATATGTTTTATATTACTCTTGTATTTTTATTATTTTCTGTCGAAATTATAAAAGTGGTGTGAATTGGTGTTTTCTTTAACCGTCTCGCTACAGTATGTATATATATGTATTGTATGTATAGAGTATAGATGTATAGATGTATAGATAATATATCAATAGAGAATTTTCAGCCGCTTTATTACATAAATTTATAAAATACCAATTAAGTCAAAGGTATCTTTATGTAGCTATGTATGTATGGTTTTTGTTGGTATATTGGCGTGAGCTAGCTGACATATGTATGTATGTCAAATTATTTTATTTAAAGTTTTTATTTGTTGTTTATTTCGTTAAGTAAACTTACTGTTGTACAGAATCGAGTTCTTCTAACTAAATAAACAGGTATGCTACTGGAGATTTTTTGCGCTACTTCTTCCCAGCTAAAGTAATAAGAAGTGGTGAAAAGCTGGGGAGTACTTTATTGTACAATTTTGATGTTTCTAAAAGTGCTGACTCTCAGCCTAGTTTAATTATATGACTTTAAACTTTTATTTTCGATTAAGAATATCTTTTTGTGCCCTTTGTACCTTTCTACGTAGGCACAGTTTTCTGCACCTATTCAAACTCTTGTTCGCTTTAATTAATTATCACAAAAATGAACTTACACGCCGTATAAACAGGGTTCATAGTCGTAATCATGCCACCCGCAGCGAGTATGCCAAAAGTGATAATCGGGTACTCGGGAACATTTGGTAACAAAATGGCGATAGTGTCACCATCTTTTATTTTGAACTTTCTTCTCAAATTCGCGCCAAATATTCTTGATTTCTTGTAGACTTGCTCGTACGTGTAACTTCTGTTTGTGTCTCCACAGACCTAGAAAAAGAATATCATTATCATCATCATCATCATCATCATTATCATGACATATTATAAAATAAAGTCACTTCGCTGTCTGTCCGTCCCTATGTATGCTTATATCTTTAAAACTAAGCAACGGATTTTGATGCAGGTTTTTTTAATAGATAGTGATTCAACAGAAAGGTTTATGTGTATACTAGCTGACCCGGCAAACGTTGGTTTGCCATATAAATAATTTCCTAGGCGGGGATAACTAATTAAATGACGATTGATCAGTTTTCGACCGGAGAGGAAAAATGATTAAATTACTAAAATGGCTATTAAAAAATAAGGGTTGATCGTAGAAGGGTGAAAATTGAGGATTGTATGTATTTTTGTATGTTGTATCATAAAAAAATAGAAATTAAAAATGTTGTCTAAAAAATAAAAATAAAAAATTAGGGGTGGACCCCTAACATTTAGGGGGATGAAAAATAGATTTTGGCCGATTCTCATAGATACCGGATAAGCACAAAAAATTTCATCAAAATCGGTCAAGCCGTTTCGGAGGAGTATGGCAACGAAAACTGTGACACGAGAATTTTATATATTAGATATAAAATGCATAATATAGTAAAAGAACGCTGATAATTTTAGAGGTTTCTAATGTGATGTCATAAATAAACTCATTTTTTTGCGCTTACATTGCGAACGCTGACTGAACCCCACGAAATAGATCAAAATAATGTACTACAGTATTGTACACCTTAAAAAGGTTTACAAAAAAGTCCGCAATGGCATATGTCTATCTCTTAGGGATAACCCACAATAACCATTTTTTATCCTTTACTTTTTACGAGAAATAATGGCTTTTAAGCAATACAGCAATTAATCCGTACCCAATTAAATACTTGAGATATGTTGTGCATTTTATGTAGATCAAAATTGCCCTTTACAACATATAATTAAAATTAATATTTTAGAAGATATCAGAGATTATAATAAAATAGACGCAGAGCGGCTAGCGGGCCGTTCCGCGTCCAGCCGGCCGTCTCGCTTGGTAGCGGTCGGGTTGTGCAGGATTAGTAGGATTGTAATTCATATTACTTGGGGTTCAGTGTAGGTAAATGCGAATATCATGTGTGTTCGAAGTACTCAAAATAAACCTAATTGTATTATTCCAAGTAAGAGACCGCGAAATATGGCTTAGATGTTTAGATTTTTGGATGGATTTGGATTTTTGGTTATCCTGGATACTTACCATATAGGATACTTAACCCGGTAGTAGGTTCCCGGGTGATATTTTCCGGATTATACGGACGTAGCCACTGGCCACAGTAGGTACTATTCTTATAACTATGTTTAATTTGGTGTGGTCTGTACAGGTAAAATAGGAGTGTTAAGAAAAACCAGGATGACTTATATTCAATTCAATCCAGCCCTATGTCGCAGTCTTCTTACTCTGAATACTATTAGTTTTATTTTAAGTACATCAAACACACATGATACCTATGTAAGGATCGTAACGGGTGGCGTTCCGTAGTTTCTGCCTGTATGGGGGTACCCATGGGAAAAAGGCGTAATTTTATGTAAGTATAACATGGATTAACCTCTAAGTCCCTGAGATACCACATTTGGTATCGACACAATGGTTTTTTTATTGTGTCTGTAATTACGGTAATTGACTGGTTAATACATTCTTACCACGGTAGTACGTCCTCTTGCGATAATTTCCGACATCCACGCGGGCGAAGCCGCGGGCAAAAGCTAGTATTTTTATAAAATTAAGGGGGAAGCGCCAAGGTAGCCCATGAAATTCAAGTTTTTATGAAAACGAATATATGAAAAAATATTGCAATAGGATGTGTGCATAAAATTTATTGACGTATTCGTTCAAATGTACACATGGCTACATATTAAGCTATACATTTCCAGTTTCAACAAACCTCCGTGTCCTATGTCACCATGTGTACATTTGAACCAAAACCTCATTAAATTGAAGACATGAGTGGATGAAGGGGATATGTCGCATTTTCAGATGGTGGCTGTTCTACGCATGAATGATGGTCTTATGTGCATACAAACAATTTTAAACCTTAAAAATATTAAACGGTTGGCGCCGCTACACCCTTGGATAAATGTAAGGCGTTTTGAAATATCCTAAAATGTTTATGCGAAACTTTGAACTCAATTTTCTCGAAATTAGAATTTTGCGACATATCCTCTTCATCCACTCATGTCTTCATTTGTATGCAGTGACTGTGATGAATGACATACTAAATATTCGGTAAAGTTAAAAATATCAACAATGACGCTTCAATTAACCTTTGATAATACCTACTTGAGTCCATTATTTTAACATTATCACTCGTATCGTTATCAGCAAGTATAAACAAACTCGTTTCAAGTTGACTGACCTTTGATCGAACTAAAACAGCGACGAATTGCGTAACATAATAACAGAAGTACACTTTCATTTTGACTGGACATCAACATTAATTGCCTTATTTATGTTGTTAGGCAGACGCATTTTTCGAACACATGAAGCAATGCATGAGCATTATTCTTCAAATAATTTAGATTGTGATTAGTAGTGTTACGTAGGTGCAGGCAACTGATAGTAAAAAATATCGGTAGGTGCATATAGGGTATTTTCAATCAATAGGTACAAATAAATTAAATTGTTTGTTGGTGCTGTCAAAATAACAGCTTTTTACTAAATGCATATGATTATACATATGCTATTAAAAACAAAAAAAAAATACAATTATAAAAAATATGAGTAGGTATATGGGTTTGTTTCGGCTAATATCCGAAACAGCTGGACCGATTTTTATGAAATTTGGTATGGGGATACGTTAAACCATGAGAAAGTACTTAGGTTTTTATTAACATAATTATTATTACGCGAGCGCAGCAGCCTGCGGAAACTAATAAGATAATAAATGAATTGCTTTTGCGATTTAATTAAGCTTTACTAGCAAAAATAGTTGCATGACTAGTTCGGTAAACGCGTCCAACCTTGAGTTTGAATACCAATTACAATATAAATTGATACTCGAAATCTTAAAATCTAGAAATTTTAAATAAAATACATAGCGTAAAATTAAAATACATATTATTAAGTGATTAATAACTATTAAATAATATTATGTAGGTACAAGTGCAAAAAAGGAAAACGGGAAGATCACTTTGGGCATTAAAATATTCGTCCCAAAACCCAAAATGATAGTATTAATTTGGAAGCTCTCCTAGTCTTAAACCGATAGACAGTGCATAGGTACTTACCACTGCAGTCTTGCTAGCCCATTTATCCAAATTCCTAAACATGTACTGGTCCACAGTTAACTTGGGGATCTCAATGTCCCTACAAGGAGAAGAAATCACCCTATCACTACTCCATACATTTTTTTCTCTAACACACACACTTAAACTCGAATTCCTGAAACGAGGTTTGAAACGAAATATTATTGTAGACATTTTACTTTAAAATTAAATTATTTTTAGTGAATATTATTCGCGTATGACACGTGTGCACGAAGCCAGCGTCGAGCGTCTTCTAGTACATAACAACATTTATCTACATTGAATTAATGTATTTACATAGACAATCGACAGAAACATAACAGAAATTTAACTTATTTGATCACTACTAAAGCGACTTCAAGCTTGGTTCTCTGCAGTGATTTCACGTACATTTTTAACTATACCACATATTATAATATAATCTTCTTTCTACTAATCTGTCTAATCTTTAGTTTCTCAGTTAACTTTTTTTTTTAAGTCTTCATTATATTTAAGAAATATTTTAATTGGATCATTCAACTAAACCCCCTAAAAACTGAAATGACCAAAGTGGCTGTTCAGGGGGGAGACCTATGTCCGGCAGTGAACGTCTTTTGGATTAAATAGTGATGATGAAACAAATTCCACGTTTTATTTGTAAAGCTTTAACTTTACTTTTAATCATCTCTCTTCCGCCTCGCTGTTCCCCTAAGTCTGGGAGCTCCGTGTTGTTCTCCTCATCGTTGTCACTGTGGCGAAGTTGTCACCAGTCTAGGACACGAATAGCGCGGCACGCGAACATTAATGACATCATCCGACGAGCTCTTGTCGCCGCCGGCGTTCCAGCCGTATTAGTACCCAATGGCTTAGCACGCGACGATGGCAAGAGACCGGACGCCATGTCTTAATTTTCATGCAAGTTGGGTAGGCCTTTAGTGTGGGATGCAACGTGCGTCGATAGTCTTACGCCATCCCATCTTCCTGGCACGGCGTGTTGTGCTGGTACCGCAACTAAGGCTGCGAAAAACCTCAAGCGGCGTAAGTATAATAACCTTATTGGTCGTTATATTTTTGAGCCCACAAAAATATAATGACCAATAAAACCCAAACGGGGTTGAAACCATCGCGTCGGGCCGTTGGGTCCCAGTACTTTTGGCCTATTTAAACAAATTTCTAAACGGCTGTTGGACACTTCCCTTGACCCAAGGGCTGGTTTTTAACTTGGCCAGAGGCTAAGCATTGCCATACAACGTGATATTGCCGCCAGCCCCTTGGGTACATTATCAGTCGATAGCGATGCGGATGAATTTTTCGACGCTATATATTTTAATTTGTAAATAATTTTTGTTAATTTAGGTTATAATTTTATTAATTTTAATCTTAAGTTCACGAAGTCCAACTCACAAGAGCGAGAAGTCCACACGTCTTCGATGACAATGAGTGCCTTAGTTTCTAGCTTTCTCTTCAAGTTATGACTGAGATCACTATGTTCTCTTATGATGTTTCCATGAAGCATTATGTAAGGAAAAACGCAAGTTTTTGTTAACTGGATTTATTACTTACCTATTTATGTGTTCCAAGTTTATATCAATAATTCCGAAACTTTTTGTGCTTTTGTCATATCTTCCCAAAGATTAAATCCTTGATTTTAATTAGCTGTTGTATGCAATATCTACCTACAAACCTAGAAGCAAAAGAGAAAGACAAACAATACATATTTAACTGGCAGATTATCAAATAAAAAGTTAATCAGAGTGAGATATGAACATATTTTGAAATTAATGTAAATAACCAATTGGTGTTTCTTTAATAAGGAAGATAGAGAAGTTGATAACCTTGCTTTAATCCTTCCTTAGTGTAGCAGCCGTAGTAACAGAATTTGTAAGTATGTTATTGTATGGGACAGATTCTTGTTATATAGTAGGCGCAACTTTTTTTAATCTGTTGTTTCTATCTGTTACGTTAAATAGGCTGAAAGCACCCAAAGGGCGATGGAGAGGGCTATGCTTGGAGTTTCCCTAAGCGGTCGAATCAGAAATGAAGAGTTCCGTAGGAGAACCAAGGTAACCGACATGGTTCACCCTTGTTTGATAGAACAACGTTTGATATAATATTACTAAATCGAACAACGTTTCAGAAAATCATCACTTTGTATAATATCGTTTGACAGAATTTTCAGTTCATCGAATATTTATTTGCTATAACAACATTTGTGCTAATGATCAAAAGGTATAATGTTCATTTGATGTAATGTTCAGATGGTATAACCATGTATTTTATCGAATATTCAGTTGTGCTACAAAAATTATTGACAGAAACGAATCACTGCAGAACCGACTCCACGTAGTCTTGTCTGCTCTACCCCTAGAGTGTAATTTAAGCCCGCGTAGGCGCGGAGTGGCGAGGCGGCCCGTGAGCTGAGGAGCAGGTTTCACCGCGGCTTAGCCTCAGCCGCGGCGGCGAACGTCAAAACCATCTGCGACGATGAGCTCGCGTGGGACCGCCGGAGCCCCGCAGCGCCGAAGCCGTGACAGAAACCATGCATGCTGCATGTTGCATGCTCGCCTGCATGCTGTAAGCTTGCTTGCATGCTGCATGCTTGCTTGCTGCTGCAACAAGCTGTGGACGTCTTTCGGCTGAAATGATGATGATGATGACGTTAAATACGTTTCACCCGCAAAAACTTGTTACGTTCCTGGTAACAGTTTTGGCAGGAACGTATTCATGGTAGCTACATCGATACGAAGTTTGTTACCATGAATAAATTTGATGATTCTGAAAATCACGGTTATCTAAAATAAAATTGGCCAAGTGCGAATTGGACTCGTAGGTACACGAAGGGTTCCGTAACAAGGCAAAATACGCCAAAAAAACATTCCGCTAACAGACGGATGGATAAAGGACGGACAGCAAAGGCTTAGTAATAGGGTAGGGTAAAATCCAAAAAATCAGCTGAACCACATAAAAGTGCCGTTTTTTTAATAATCGACAATTTTCTGCGCTAGAGGGTGCAGAATTATATTCTAAACTAGCTGACCCGACAGACGTTGTCCTGTCTTAACGATAACTAATTAATAAAAAAAAAGTGTGAGAAATAATATTATACATATGGTTGTTAAGTATTCTTAAATAAGTGTTCTTAAATTTTCTAATTTTCCGCGCATTTTTTTAATTTTTGTCTTTCATAAGAACCTTCTCGTGACAATAACAAACACAACAAAATAAAAAAGTGAAATCGGTCCAGCCGTTCACGCGTGATGGCGTGAAGGGAAATAGGGATTCATTTTTATATATACTAGTGATCGCCCATTGGTCGAAATTCGACCGTACTTCAATTGAATAGAAATACATTAATAAATGTTACAATGGGACATTATATTTGACATTCAGTAACACTATAGACAAATTGTTGACGCTGTACTACTGTGGAGACGGTTCGCTGGCGGGATGGTGATGGCCAGGACCAGGACGTAGGTGTAATGAGTAAAGAATACTCTTCTTCAGGACTCTCTTCTTTATTTTCTTAATACTTCTTAACTGCTGGATATGAAATGAATTATCACAGAAATTTGCTCTGTTTTTATAGAATTTTCCCAATTATTTTTAATTAATAATGACAGTTCAAAATGTCATAATTATAACCAGCCTGTACAATCGTGAGGCATACAACCTCTACAGTTTGCACACGACACTAAGTTTTGTATGGGAAACTTACTAAAGCCATACTTGACACTCCCCATAAAACCACAAAAAATATTTCTACTACATCTAAACTAAATTCCTATCGTCGCTAATACAAATAATATTAAAGACAAATATTCTCGATATGATCATAGATTTTAAAAATGAAATAGGTTATATACCTATAAAATTAATTTATTACCTATGGTTATACTTGACATTCAGTAAGGGGGCGTCCATTAATTACGTGAGGTTTTCAAGGGGGGAGGGGATCAAGCTAAATCTTTCCAAATCTCACTTAGGGGGGAGGGGGAGGTCTTGGCAAATATCACGTAATTATTTTTCTCGCAGAAAACGGTGTAAAATTGCGTGAAAAATTATTTCTACAATAAAATATGGCCAAATCTGAAACAATAGTACACTGATAAAAAAATTAACTTGACTCAAGAGCCAAAATCTTAAACCAAGAATACCATTTTGAAGAAAATGATTTTCTTGAGTGAAGAGAATAAATTTTTGAGTTAAGAAATTATTCTTGTTCTAAGAAAATTCTCAATAATCCAACACGTTTACAGCCCAAATAGAAGTTTTGAAGAATCTCGCGTGAGATTAGGGGAGGGGGGAGGGAGTTGAGGAAAATCTTACGATATCTCACCAAGGGGGGAGGGGGGTCGAAAAATTCTCAAAAATGCCTTACGTAATTAATGGACGCCCCCTAAGACTATAGAAACAAAATAATAATGACAGATGTTCTCGATTGGACCACAGACTTGGACCATAAACAAAAGAATATCTATGCATGTGTGTATTAAATACACGGTAATGAACAGTAGTGTGTGTAACGTGTTATTTATTGAAAATAATGTATATTTACGCATAATTTAAACAAATATTAACATTCATCACTTCTTCTCTGTATAAACTATAAGTGTGCGAAATTTCATACTCCTCCGTCCGCCCAATTTTCGTAAAAAGGGATCCAAAGTTTTCGCTTCACGTATTAATATATAGATAGATAATTCATTGTTGCAGTTTGCGCGTCGATCGAATGTCACCTTGTATTACTGTCTTTTACCTGTTGAATGACATTTTATAAATATCTTTCAAAATGTTTTGTTGTGACTGATAACAAGAGAAACATGTTTATCAATTTGTATCTAAATACCAATTAAACAATTGGTAGGTATTACTTAATTTATGGTTGAATATTTACTGAAGGCATCTAGGGATTAGTCCATGAATGATTAGAAATCGTTTTATATCTTATTACGTAGGCATAAATGATAAATGACTTTATTTTTGCAAGTAGGTTTGTACAAACACTTTTGCACGGCAATCATATTTTTTTAAACTAGATGAGGTCGGTGTTTTCTATCTGACATATGCATTTAAAGGTGCATTCAGACATCTAGTCAGTGCGAGACATATGCTACGAATGGTAAGAACCACGCATATAAGTCCTTATAAAGAATGCCCCAACTCCCTAACTACGCAGCACACATTCAATAAAAAAGTGAGGGCTTGACGGATGCTCCTAATTCATTACTTCATAAACTCATCTGCTTAGCAATGTTAAATAACGCAATGAACTTGGCTGAACTGTCAAAATGGAAAGTATTGCGGTCGATTACGATTTTATTTTATTAGTTTACGCAAAAGGTAAAGGAAAGACTTTCTCGAAGGATTCAGATTCATAAATAGGTTTCTTCCAAACACTCTTACAAGTCAATAATACATATTTAAAAAAAAAAATAAAAAAACCCCCAACACAAAAACCTAATTTCCCTTTAAAAGAAAAAAATAACTCAATCTTAAAGTACCAAAGAATGTATTAATAATTCAAAAAAAAAACGTCGCGTTGGGGGACCGCTCCGCGAGTGCAGACGTCGGTATATTAATACATTCTTAGGTACTTTAAGATTGAGTTATTTTTTATTATTTTTTACTTTTTAAAGGGAAATTAGGTTTTTGTGTCGGGGGTTTTTTAAATTTTTTATTAAATTTTTTATTTTGTACTTTTTATAGGTATATACTTAATATAATGTAGAATCAAACGAAGCTAAGAACACTCTCGATTAATTCATCAATATTCTCTTTCAGTGCGACCCCACTCACGTATATTTGCTGACATTCGGTTACTCTTCCCCACTTTCCCCCCACAATTTTTAAACGGCTTAACCGATTTTCATCAAACATGTCTAAGAACACTCGCAGATAAGTCACCTTTAATACATATTTTGTTTTATTGAAATCGCATCATCCGTTCGGGAGCTATGATGCCACAGACAGACAGACACACAGACAGATAGACAGACAGACAGATAGACACGTCAAACTTATAACACCCGTCTTTTTGCGTCGGGGGTTAAACACGTCAAACTTATAACACCCCTCTTTTTGCGTCGGGGGTTAAAAACCAGAAGAGTTCGGTGTTCGCCAGAGGACTACTCTGAGAAGAAACACTGAAACAAACTCAGAGTTCAGTCTCGTTTGAAATATTATTTTGGTCAGATCATGTAAACACCATGTAGATTTTGTGTCTTTTGAGGAAGGAACCTTACAGATTTGAGTAGATATGTCTAATCAGTACTCGTATTTGACAGTAATTGTTTAGCTCAACTCAGAATGGAGGAGCTCAATGACTCGACGAACAATACCAAAGGAAGGCACCTAATCATGAAGGCATAATAGCAAAGAGAGACATCTGACATACCTATAAATAAAGTATCCATTGATCATGCCTCGCAACGTTTCGACGCACCTTATCAGTATTTTTGATAGCTAAAAAATGTAAATTCATGCAATTCAAGTGTATTTTATCAACACAATAATTATTACCTAACTCACGTCTCACACTGTAATTTGAATCTATATTTATCTATACTAATATTATAAAGCTGAAAAGTTTGTTTGTTTGGTTGAACGCATATATCACATCACGCTACAATCAAAAGGAGCGGAGCAGCAACGAAAAATGGACGAAAACTGGCAGGCAATCGATGCGACGGGAAGGGTCACGGGAGCAAAAATTTCACGCGGACTAAGTCGCGGGCAGAAGCTAGTACATTATAAAACCAACAATTTTTAAAAGGTTAACCGCGGAGGTTCTTGCCAGCCTTCCCAAAAGGAAACGATCAATTTGAACCGTATCTAGCTTCTAACGATTCAATAGTGCTCAAGAAAGTTGATGTAAAACTAACTTCGCCGTGACTTCGTCCGCCCATTGCTTCACATACTAGCGTCTACCAAGCGAATCTTTTAGAATTTCATTTTATTTTTGCTCTGTAACAAAGGACTGTAGCGTGATGTTAAATCGTATAAAACCTTCCTCGGAAATTCAGCTGTCAAATAAAAAATGATCTGGCTTGCAGTTTTAGAGATTAGTGCATTCAAACAAACAAAAAAAAACCAAACTGCTCTTTAATCTATTAATCTATATATATAAAAGAAAGTTGTGTTAGTTACACTATTAATAACTCAAGAACGGGTAAACCGATTTGGCTGAAAATTGGTGGAGAGGTAGCTTAGAACCAGGAGACGGATATAGGATACTTTTTATCTTGCAAGAAGATAAAGCTCAAGAGTTTGTTTGGTTGGTTGAACGCGGTAATCTCAGGAACTTCTGGTCCGAATTGAAAAAATCTTTTTGTGTTGGGTAGCCTATTTATTGAGGAAAGTTATGTGGTATATGACATCATGCTACGATTAAAAGGACCTTAGCAGCAACGAAAAAGGGACGAAAATTGGCAGGTAGTTCGATACGACGGGAAGGTTCAGGGAAACAAAACTTTGACGCGGACGAAGTCGCGGGCAGAAGCTAGTATCATATAAATAAAATATTTTGATTTTGAAACTCAAGGATGAAAAAGAAGAAAAATATGGGACTGACCGCCGCAATTGTGGCGTGCTCATATGCCACAATTGCGGCGGTAAGTCCCATATTTGAGGAGTGGATATAGAGGCGCCACGGCGTCCCCTCCTTCCACCTAACGCAGGTTCTCACCGGGCATGGGTACTTAGGAGGGTTCCTGTTCAGGATAAAGCGGGAGATTGTGATGTGATTTCCCACCCATAAAAAAAGGATGAAAAAGAAGCAAAATA
The DNA here is from genome assembly GCA_932294355.1 of Aporophyla lueneburgensis. Classification (NCBI taxonomy): domain Eukaryota; kingdom Metazoa; phylum Arthropoda; class Insecta; order Lepidoptera; family Noctuidae; genus Aporophyla; species Aporophyla lueneburgensis. The sequence goes on along the minus strand of OW028745.1, from coordinate 22,441,749 downwards.
AGAAATGAAAATAAAACACTTCGTTTATATCAAAATAGATTTATATTAATTAACCAATAAGAAAGTGCTTACACATTAAACTTTATACGCCACTAAAAGACGAAATAAAAATTCAAAAAAGTATTATTTGGTCGTACTTATATACCTTACAGTCATCATTCACATGTCTTATATTCCAATGAGTACATAATTAATAACAATTTTATTTTATAAATTTCGAAAATTATAATTATGTTCATTTAAATTTTAAACCAGTGTTACGTACTATTTTACTTATTAAAGCTTATTAAAATCTTTAGTAGAAATGTTTTCTTAAAATGCTACATTTTTACATCTAAAGCTCATAAACAAACGCTTCGAGCGAGTGAATGTTCTATCTTGTGTCATTACATGGTTACACGACACCAAAAAAAAACCAAAGGAATTAACTTTCATCTGTTCCCTTAATTTCTTGATCATTCGGTAGGTTCTCATTCGGTAGGCGAGTGAAAGATGCAGAGTGCAGAGTGCCGACATCCAATAACATTGGATCGCTTTACTGTTGAATGAAAGCCTTAGATGAACACATACTAAATCGTCTCATATCTTAACGAAATCTCTAATGTCGTTGACTTTCAAAAGCAAGGTATCTTCACACATTTTCAATATATATTAGCAGCAATACTAACACATAAAACAATTAAATTCCAGTACCTTGCACAATTCACCATTTCAAACTTTAAGAAAATATTTCCATGTTATCTAAAAATATAATTTCTCGATCTTAAAAACTACTTACATCAAACGAATTGACTGATTTAAATAATTACCCTGCTTTATAGTTCCACGCCTAACAATACCGTTCCTTCAAAACCCTTCTTAGAATCTTCCCGGCAGCACTTTTAGGAACACTACTTATAAACGTTATATCGTCTATATGTTTGTACGCCGCCACTTTCTCATTAACAAACTCGCTAAGTTGTCTTTCCGTACATTTGTGACCATCCTTAAGCACCACGAAGGCTCTTGGTGTTTCGCCTTTGGACTTGTGAGGAACCCCAACCACGGCTGCATCGTTGACTGAAGGATGCTCGCGTAATAGGGATTCTAGTTCCGCTGGAGGCACTTGGAAGCCTTTAACCTGTGAAAGATCATCCATTATATCCATTTGTTTAATATATTTTTCCCCACCAGGCTGCCGTCTTTAACATGTTTCACAGTAATTAACAGTTATATCTGCCAGTAGTTTTATATTATCTTATTCGTAAACAATCATTTTATTTTTACCTGACTTCAGTTTGAAAAAGAGATAAAAGACCTGGATAGTAGGGCATGCAAAAACCGGGTTGTTTATAAAAACCGTTTTTTTCGGGTTTTTTGTTTACAAAACCGGTGAAACCGGTTAAATCGGTTTTTTCGGGTTTTTAATTTTTGTTAAATAAATGAGAAATATGTCTGTAAAGAAATGAAAATGTTGAAGTCTAATCAAAATATGTATTTTTTTACGGACTGAAATAAGCTACAACTACTAACAAACAATACAAAAAGTTTCTCTTCTTTATACATAACATAGAATAATAATCATAAAGCTTATTATTTAGGGAAATAACATATTCTTTAAAATTTAAGGTATCTAACATACACAACTAGAAACATTTGGTAGGTAGACAAAGGCCTAAAATTACAGAATATTAAATAACAATTTAACTGTCATAAAAATACAAACAGGCAAAATCAACAGTACGTAAAATGAGATCAATATATTGTAATTATTGAAATATCACATAAAATAGAAGTCTTATTCCTAATAAACCAAAACAAAATAAATCAGACATTCTTATAGATATAATACAATAGATTACACTGTGTGACAAAAAAAAAATTTCAATAACATTGATTTAAATAGCTGATTTCTGTCAATTCGGGCCTGCTGAACACGAATATATGAATGAATTTCTCGCAACACGTACCATTTCAAAGTTATGATAAATTTTACTTCTTAATCTTACCAAGAAAGAACTCGCGGCTGGGTTGTTTCTGAAGAAGGTATTACAAGGATTTTTAGGCAATCATAAAGCTGAAAATGCTTAGTTTTTAGTTAAAGACTTGTTACGGAAATATAAATCGATGGGGTGAAGAATGTCTTTAAAAATATATTTTTTACATTCTCATTTCGACTTTTTTCCTTCTTATCTTGGAATAGTGAGTGACGAACAAGGTGAACGCTTTCACCAAGATTTTAAACGGATAGAAGAGCGAAATCAAGGAAGACGGGATGCCAAAGTGTTAGCAGATTACTGTTGGCTTGTTATTCAAGAGGATTTTACAGTCCACAAAAGGAAAAGTTAATTTATTGTAATTTTCTTTCTTAACATGTGGCTCATATTTTTTACATATTTAAACCTGGATTATTCTTGTTCACAATATATGTACAAGTATATAGTACTACTATTTTTGTATTTAAATTCAAAATACAGGTGACTAAACATGTTTATATTTGATTTGAAACTTTTACACTGTCTTATTTCATTTATGGAAGTAAAATTTATCATAACTTTGAAATGGTACGTGTAACAAGAAATTCATTCATATATTCGTGTTCAGCAGGCCCAAGTTGACAGAAATTAGCTATTTAAATCAATTTTATTGAAACATTTTTTTCTACCTCAGCAAATAGGCTACCTAACACAAAAAGATTTTTTTAATTCGAACCAGTAGTTTCTGAGATTAGCGCGTTCAACCAAACAAACAAACTCTTCAGCTTTATAATATTAGTACAGATAGTATAGATGAGACCTGCTGATAAAAAGGCTCTCTCTGATTCCACACTTGTTGGAGGTATAGATTCAATATATTTACTTTATTAAGTATATATATTGAATCGCTTTATATACTTTATTAAATGCTCTCCACCACCACACCACCCTGCCACCCTCATAATAGTTTCTAAATCAAGTTCTGTAGATGGGCTTGCACCACAGGTATGTTGTTTGAGTGCCTTCTTTATTTCTTGTCCGAATTTGTCCTTGATGTTGCATTAAACATTCACTACTGTATAGTCTAAGTTTTCCTGAGTTGTAGTTGCCGTCGGTTTAGTTGTCGAAAAATGCTTATTTATAATGTTAACCGAAAAAACCGAAAACTCCGGTTTTGATATCCTAAAAAACCCGGTTCTCTAATCCGTCGGTTATCCGGTTTGCATGCCCTACTGGATAGGTCCAACTCTTTCCCGCATTGAAGCCAAGTCCTCTGGTCCTCTGGTGCCAGTTGATTCAACTTAAACCAGCATCCCTCAAAATTCCAACACTGGAACCAACTTAAATTAATTTAGACATACGCATGTAAGATAAAAAAAAGATGCAGTGCACGTATTTTAGCTCGCTAGAATGCCACCACAATAACAAGTCCCTGCTTCATTCATCCAACTCAGCTTATCGCAATCCGCTGCTGAATATAGGCCACTCCCAACACCCTAGGCTGAAATAGACTTTTGAGGAAAAAAACACAGATTGAGTGATAAATAATACAGGTTTATATCGGTCTCCAGGACCTCATCAAATACATAACAATATATTGGTTTGAATACCACGATGAACACCTCCGTTGGGTATTTTGTTTCTAATAGTTCCAGCTCTAGTAAACCTAGTACACACAATAGGTTTAATACACATTAATGTAGGGGCGGTATAGAAGAGCCTTGCCCTTGACTACTGTGTTAGTGTGTGCACACGGACTCCTCAAGAAAGTCAAATTTTCTACAGCAGTGCGGTGAGGGCACAAATTCCTAAAGGTACATGTGTAACGAATTATTGAGACGGTAGGTTTTAATGATATATGGAGCAAGAGAAGGAGTGGACCTGTCCAGTTAGTGTAAGTATTTGTCAATAATCATGTAGCTCAAAAGTTTATGTATGTAACTATGTATAATCAACACTAATGTCTATATAACGGATCTATCCATCAAATCTTACTTTGATAAGTTCCTTAAGTCTGTCAGCAATAGTGATGATTCCGTCTTCATCAGCAACAGCCAGGTCTCCAGTCCTGAACCAGCCGTCTGCTGTGAAGGACTCGTTGTTGGCTTGAGGGTTATCTCTGTAGCCTCGCATTACTTGAGGACCTCTGATGAGGATCTCTCCAGTCTGGAAGATTATACATGATTGATTTTTTATTGCGAGAAAATGGTAACTGTTCATTTGGTCCTTTGCTGATTTTTAATCAAACTTATCATCCCTATTTCAGGCGAAAGATGTGCATCTATCTAACACCTTATCTAGATTTTTCAAATAAACTTATTTCAATGGCGAATATTGTAAAATCTACCTTTTTTAACAGCATTTTTGAGAAAGTAGAGAGCTGGCTCTAAGCTTTTTCCACTATACATAATATTCTTCTTCTTTCGATTGAAAAAAAGAAGAAAAGAATCGCAGTCACATAATTTTTAATTCAGTTGTATTAATAAATTCGTGCTTTTTCCTCTATCCATAATCGAAGCTAGTTGTATTTTAAGCGCCTACAATTCAAATACATAGCTAGAATACAGATTACAATATTATCGGTACGATGTCTGCATCAAAATCATTTGCAAATCAATAGTTTGCATCTATTGTTTCACAGAAATTGTTGTAACTGTATTATTGTTGTAACGGTACTAAGAGATACATAGATCGACTTAGATACTAAGAAAGCAAGCCTGTCCACAAAATTTATTACCATATTTTAATAAAATGTGAAAAAAAAGTATCAATTCTGCACCAATTTCACAATTTCTCATGTTCATCCCTAGCGGCTTGCGTCACTAATGATGCGAATCCTATTTGTTTATAGGCATGTTACGCGCATCACTATTAAGGGAAGCGCTGACACGAAGATACGAGTGTTGCGCACGACACTATTAAGTAAAGCGCTGACACCAAGGCACGAGGCATGCTGCGTGCGTCATTGTCGACCCCGTTACCATGAGGGAAAACTGCTGACATGGAACACGAGGCCCGAAGACACCGCCTACGTGACCAGGCCCGCTCACTTCGTACCCACCATCGATCGAGTCAATTTGGTTTACCTATATTCATAAATAATTGTAATTTCTTTAATTAAATAAATTAGTTTAAATTAAATTCGGTTTTTTTTGAGTCCTCCGGCAGTAGCCTACGTAATTGGCACATGCCTTGCATAATTATAATATTATTAACGTAGGGACGTAAGGACCCGGGGATCGCGGAAGGCGCAATAGATCCCGTCATCCCAGTTACAAGGAAGGTGGTTTTAGTCCGTAGGAAGTCACCCCTTATGCATGAGGATTTCTCGTCGCGGAACAAAAAAAGGGATATTAGGACACATTACATTTTGAAGGATATTGCTAATGCTTTGCTTAATATGCCGAAGAATATCTGCCCAACAACGTACCTAAATAACGCAATGAATGAAATGTAAATGAAAGCCGAAAAGCAGAAATGTAAAATTGAAAGTCTTTGGTACTGTAAGTGTAGTATTACGCAATCACCCTACAGCTCAAAGGCAAAGTATCATCACTGATGTGCTTCTCTAGATACAATGGCTTTACCTAAAGGCGAAGACTCACTTTCAACATTTGTATGGTATGAATCAAGTTTTGTAACGCGTTACAAGTCAGTGCAGCGAGCTGAGCCGCTATATACGAGCGCCCGATCCTGCACTCAACTCTCAGCTTTGTTGTCAATAATTTCAAAATGTGTTCCTATGTCTACTCGCGGGTGTCGTAAAAAGTGGCTAAAGGACTTACTAGACAATGGACAGCAACGTTCTCTATGCGTTTTACCGCCATACTGCGATCGCCAACCCGCTCGCTAAGCATGGCGATTATGGCAAACCCCCCTTTTGGGGGAGGCCTATTTCCAGTTGTGGACATCTTATGGCTGAAATGATGCCCCCTGCCCTCTGCTTTGCTAGATTTGCAGTTTAATGAGTTTAAAGCTAAAGTAAAATCCAACCTTTGTTCAAAGGCATACTATTCTATCAACGACTACTTAAACGATAAGAATAGTTGGTCGCTGTGATTAACTCAAGACAATGTTTATGTTCTTTCAATCCAGAATTAGCTTTCCTACCGACAGTTTATATGGGTAGTTCATATAATTGTTTTTTTATTTAACAGATTTTGTTAATTTACTTTTATGTTCTTTTAATTTCATTTATTATGGGCATAATCTACTCATTACAATGATTTTAAATGAGTTGTATTGCAACATGTAGTTAGCTAGCGACCTCGTCAGCTGTTCATAATATTCTTGCCTGTCCAACCGGCAGCAAGTTCGTCATGCTCCCTAAGATGTCACTGCTTGCGGTAGCGTCGGGGGTCGGGTTACCACCTTCCCTCAAATATGGCGAGGGGGGTAATGGCTGACCTTTGCGTTATGCTCGTGAACGGGTGCTGCTTGTGGTGACTGGTCGACTTGCTGACCATGGTTTTTGTTATTGTTATTTGTATTAACTTTTATTTTATTTTACTCCGAAGGTTTTCAGCTTGAGTTTAGTTTTCAATGTTTTGTTCGTATATTGGCGTGTGCTAGCTGACATACGGCGAATAATGTATGTTTTGTTTCATAATATTAATTACTTACACGATATTGTATAGAATCAAGTTCTTCTAACTTAACAGACAGCTGTGCTGCTGGGGAGTTTGTTCCGCCACTTCTTCTTCCCAGCTAAAGCACTAGGAAGTGTCGAAGGGCGGGCGTTTTGGAGGGACTGTCTTTTGTAACTTTGACGTTCAAAAAGTGCTGACTCTCAGCCTAGTTTGAATAAATGACTTTTGATTGATTGATTGATGATGATGACTACAAAACGCGTTATTGTAGTCAGTGCAGCGAGCGTTCGCCACATCTAGTGCATCGCCGTTTTGTTACAAGAAATATAGCGCGCTTGAGCTATGTGCATGAAGCGAGCACGCGCCACGTGTTTGTGTATCGCCGTTCCGAAATCAAGCTCGCCTCGAATGGTACAATACAAAGGAACGTTGCAAATCAGTCTACACTCTTAGATGATCTGTCTTCAGTCTTACATACCTCGTTAGGTCCCAGGTTCTTTAAATCCTGGTCCACGATTCTGATTTCTGTGCTCGCTACAGGAGGACCGGTTGCTTCGTAACGTTTCAATCCTCTGGGAGTGAGGGTAACTGTTGGAGATGTCTCGGTCAGACCATAGCCTTGTCTGAAGTCGATGTCACGCTGGAAAAGGAGAACAAGAATATTATAAAGACTAACATATTGATTGTTGCCGGCTTCGATGTTCTTGTGAGCTTCTGTTGAGCATAGGGGGTCCTGGATTTGATACAAAAGTCAGGCAAAATGATATTGGGTTACCTACAGTACGGTCCGGTACGGTCCGGTTATCACTAGTTGTTAAGTTTTACTTGTCAAAATAATAAACAATTTTTCATTTTCATTTCATTATTCTCCTGCTCTTATCCCAATTTATTTAGGGTCGGCGCAACAAGTCTTTTTCTTTCACATTTCTCTATTAGTCGTCATCTCAGAAGTCACGCCCTTTATATTCATATGATCACACAACGTTTCTTTGGTTTCTCCCTACTCTTATAGCCATCGAAATTCATAGGTACACAAAGTAATACATTTAAGAAAGTATACATAAATAAATATGATTACCAGGATCTCATACTTGGCAGTAGCTTTAGTGACCACTAGACCAACGGGGCAGAAACATACTTTTGTTTTTTGTTAATGACTTCGTGAAGAACAAGACTATTTTTAAATGGAAATTAATGGAAAAATCTCGGTACCTTAGTTCTATTCAAGAATCTCTCAGCATCGCTGCCTGCCAGAGGAGCTGCTCCGTTGCACACGGCCTCCACATGCTCGAAGGTTTTCTCGGTGGCAGCTGGGTGAGAGCCCATCATGAGAACTGAAATGGATTACAGGTAACATATTAGCATAATCAGCCTATAAAGACATTTTATTTTATTCAAAAGGAACAACAAACAGCTACAATATAAAACATAGATATAAGATAAACACAAAACTAGACAATATTGCAGCCCACAACGCTGTTCACAGATAAACTAAAATACATAACAGTGAAAATAATAATCGCTAGGGTAACTAATACATTTTTTTAGAAGACATAATGGCAATAGGGGATACCTACTTTACATCTTGGGGAAGATTATAGGCTACTTTTATAAATAAAAATAAAATAAAAATAACACGGGAAAAACACGTGTTTAAAATAAACACGGGAGAAGCCGCGGGCGGAAGCTAGTTACCACATATCATGTACCTGCTTAAAGTGACATAAGCCATTAGATGAGCGAAAGCACAGAATTTTGGTGAAAAAAAGGAAAAAAATAATAGTTTAAAAAAACTAAAAAACACGCTTCCATAGAAAACCAAACTAAAAAGTTGAAAATAATGGGAAAAAAGCGTGGGGTGCTTTTTATGGTATTTTTTTTTTTTTGATCAGGCACCCCACGCTTGTTTCCCATTATTTTCTACTTTTTAGTTTGGTTTTCTATGGAAGCGTTTTTTTAGTTTTTTTAAACTATTATTTATTTTCTATTTTTTAGGGTGTTTCGAATTTTGAGACGTTGACATACGTCTCAAAATTCGAAACACCCAGCGAAGTTTGTGACGTATGTCAGCGTAGTTTGCAAAGACAGTTTTTTGGTTGCTGTCCTGGTAACCCTGGCAAGGATAATGGCACAAATTTATGAAATTATTGCATTGTCATCGGTCTTTGACAGGTGTGCAAAGTTTGAATGAAATCTGGTCGTTTAAAGTGGGTCAAAATCGCGCTATAAGGAGTCGGTTACAAACAAACATACAAACATACAAGTGAAGCTAATATAAAGCGTATAAAAAGCTCGAAATAAAGGATTTTATTGTATTGTACTACAGGCCGTACAGGAAATGTTGTCGATTTCGCTGATTTTGTACTTGCTATTTCCAGACGTGCTTTTATAGTTTTAATACTTCATTCACGATCCTTTGATCGTGCTGTACATTTTGGCCAAGATGTAAGGTTGGCAGAAGGCTTGGCTCTAAATAAGATCTAATATTTTTTCACAGTGAAAACATTATAAAGTCTTGGCTACCGACTTAACATAAAAAGTTTGTGTTTGGTAATAATGTATCGCACGGAACGCTATCCACGCGAGCTCAACGCACACTTGTCCGGTTTTTGTTTGTATAAGTATCCCCTACCCATATACCTACCTATCGACATACTAGAATCATCGTGATCGGAAACTTTGGAAAAAATAAACAAAATGGCGGTGGTTCGATATGGGACGAAGGTTCATGGTCCTTTACTTTTACGTCAAACCATAAGTAAGCCACTGCAATGCAACTCTTATCTCATTGTGATACAATATAAATGTGAATGATTGCCGTTTGATAAAATTTTATCGGTAATCACTCTTATTTATATCTTACCTTACCAAGATAAATGTTATATTGCAATAACTCGTTATAAGTTTTATGTCGATCGTGACTCCAAAGATCATCGAATAAAGATAAACCACAGTATTGTGTGACATGAAACCGTGTACCCGATTTAGTTACTTATCCATTTTTATTTAGTATTACTGGCTAGTTCGTTCAACAATCATCTACCTAGTCTTTTCCCAACTAAGTTGAGGTCGGCTTCCAGTCTAACCGGATGTAACTTACTGCCAGTATTTTACACGGCCTATCTGACCTCCACAATCCATTCACTGGGTACCCCTTAGTAAGCTGGCTGTCAGACTTCCTCACTTCTAACGACCCATAACGACTCCAAGATCTACAAATTGCAACTGGGACCAACAGCTTAACGTGCTTTCCAAGGCACGTTAGAGACTTGAAGGTCACCCATCCACGGTCCAACCGCGGCAATACTAGCTTAACTTGATTGACACAAGCCCGTGTTTACATTTACAATATCAAAGTGTAAACAAAAGGTCTAACTCTCACTAGGCGTAACAACCACAGACCCGTTATTGCTCGTCCAATTAATAAGTGCAAGTCTTATGGAATCCGGACATACAAGTTTAAAGCGACCTTGTGCTTTGTGCAAAACTGAATTGCGAATCGCTTGAAGTAAACAGAGTTAGTTTGGAGGTGTGTGCGTGCCTTGCGTATGATCGTCAAGTTATTAATAAACCGCACTCACACATCGATGCGTAAATGTGTGCAGTGTAGACACTTCCATAAAGCCCGACTCGGTATTTGTTTATTCTTGTCCAGAGGGTCGTGTCTTTGTGTGAGTTTGTTTATGTTATTGAGTTTCGGAGACAGCTGTTTTTATAGCAAATATTGAATTTATCGTGTTAGTTTCATGATGTCTATCGATTGATCATCATAATAATTAGCTTGTCTCGATCCCTATTTATCTGAGATCGGCGCAATATTTATTTTTCTTCTATATTTCACTTTCTCGTCATTTCGGTAGTCACCCCGTTTCTAGCTATACCATCTTTCACACAATCCATGTATCGTTTCCTCAGTCTTCTCCTACTATTATAGTCATCGATATTCATACTCAAAACTTTACGCATGACATTTTCCTAATTTCTCCGCATTACATTCCCATACCATGACAACCGATTTTCGCACAACTTTTTAGTTACCGGTGCCACTTTCAGAATTCCTCTAATGTGTTCATTCCTTATTCTATGCATTCGTGAGGCGCTCTTCCCTTTTAGCATTCCAACCTTAGCTGCATGCTGCACCTTTCATTTATCCTTTTTGCCAAGACAACAGGTCTTATCAATGTCTTGTATATCTTTGTTTAGCTTCGTTTTATCTGCGCTTTTAAAATTACATTTGAAATTGTCACTATCCAAAATATTTTCGACTTTTACAATAACAATATCAAGAAGTTGATCTCACAATCTTATTTTATGTCACTGCGGTATCTGATTTTTAAGTCATACCACTTATAAATATTTACGAGTACTTATCTGTGGCGTTATCATATCATCAACCACTCGAAAAGCCTACAGGAGGTTGAACACGATAAAAAAAAAAATTCAATACTCACTCAAAGGAGGTGCAACAAAAAGAACGTTAGTTTTCTGCTTCTCAATAGTCTTCAGGAACAACTCCGATTGGAACTTGGCTAAAGCCACCAGCTTGGCACCGACGGACAGCTTGTGGAACATAAGAACTGTTGCAGCGTAGATGTGGAAGAATGGCAACACGCCCATCACAGAGTCTTGATGAGTAGCTGAAAGGTGGAATGGAAAACTATAAAATAAAGCGTCACGCAAAATATATACTCTTTGCTAGGTATACAATAAAATGGGTACACAGAAAATTATTTCTACTACAGTCATTCAAGCGGTCATGAGGGTGGTTTAAACAGCAGCCGACGGCTCCAAGCTGATTGTACGTCATGGTAGCAACAGTTTGACCTATCAATCACGATTTGAATCATTTTGCAGATCATTCCTGATACATTGCTGCAGATGGTCAAAAAAATTAACAACGTAATTAACGCAATTAATGTTGATGAACATTATTCATTACGAGAAGGCCAATTTTCGTAATTAGTAACGTCTTAAAATTTAGTCGCAGCCTCATCTCGGCGACAATCAAAAGTTCAAAAACTTGTCAAAAATGTAGAGAAATTCAAAGTATTTTTTGGCAGATTTAGACTAAGACCAGACTGCGAACGTTCTTAAAATTACCAGAATTGCCCCTCTGTTACTATGTACCTCGCAAAAATTAATATACTAACAAAAATATATGTATATTGAAGAATGAATACAAACGAAGAAAAGTATATGTATGTTAAAGTCCGAGTTTAAGAAGCTAAAATTATACGAATAAATGAAGGTAATGAACGGAATGTCACTGATAGTCTTAAAATTATAACATCAACTTACGTGTTGTTTCACGATGAAACGCAACAAGTGGGTCATTAATCTGCTCGCAGTTAGCAATGATATTCCTATGCGATAGCTCCACACCTTTCGGTAGCCCTGTAGTACCACTAGAATATGGTAGGAAGCATATATCATTTGTATTCCTCCTTACTTGTCTCAAAACAGACTTATCAGTGTGTATATCTTCGCTTAGTTCATTGAATAAAGCCGTTCCTTCAGGAGCTGGATCTCCATTAGTTTTTACGACCACTATTGGAATGTTAAGTTTGGCGATCTTCAAAGCTTCTCTGATAGTTGGTACAATTTCTGGTAATGTCACTATCATTTTTGCTTCCGACATCTTTAATTGGCGCTGTACTTCATCTGAAAGTAGAAACATGTTTGTAAGTGAATAAATAATGAAATAATCAACCCAAATATTGTTCTTCTTGAGGACAAAGGCCTCTTGCTTCTGTCTTCTAAATGTCTGGTTTTCACTTTTCAATAGTTCTTCGATAGGTATTGTATATTGCAGGTAATATTGACACGATTGATTTTACGATCGCAGATTTACGTGTAAAATTATCATGCCGCATGCATTTTCCTCATCATGTCAATAAAAAGGCGAGGAATTGTAGACAAACAAAGTAATAATAGGTATGTTATTATAATATTATATTATAACATCAAGCGATATTTCCTCGAAGGTTTGGGCAGAGGTATACCTATGTTTACCCACATTTTGCCAGGTATATTTAAGTCCCACATAATAGGGGGCGAGCCTATTGCCATCAACCGGGCACAGATCCAGACTCCGGACTGCTACTGAGAAAATAGAGATAGAAAGACACAATAGCACTATGCCCGACGACCTGGGGACCTAGGACCTTATGCTTAGCAGTAGCGCTTGCGACCACTGGATCAACGAGGCAGTCACAAAGTTATAAAGATAGTATTTATATTTAATATTTAGTTACGTCTATATACATCCAGACGTTAGAATCATATCTCCGACTTGGTTTCTATGAGATCATCATCAGCCTGTAACAGTCCATTGCTGAACATAAGCCTTTCCAATAGCAATGAAAGAAGAAAGAAAGAAAAGAAAGAAAGAACGTTTATTTGCGGCAAACATGACGCACAGAAAGAGCAGAGGTATACAAACATAAAAAAGAGGTGTGGGAAAACATGCGTCACATCCACGCAAAACGGCCATCACTCAGCATAGTGCAATGCATCTAAGTAGATCTAGGAATCTTTCATCCAGCTTCTGGGATTATCTTTTGTCCTCTTTGATTCTAGCAATAGGCTCGCCCCTATGACATGGGGCTTAAACATAACTGGCAAAATGTGGGTAAACATAGGTATACCTATAATAAGCTATAATAAGTGTATTTTACGTATACATATGTCTAACTGTTCGGGGAAAATTATGGTATGTTTTGATTCTAGTTAGAATATATACTCAATACTTTTATTGCATTCCACATGTGTTCTTAGGTGGTAAACTTATAATTAGATCATATGGACCCTGTCGGGCACAGCAAAATAAGTGAGTTAGGAGAGAGGAAGCATTTGTTAATTATGTAGCCTTACTTAGACAACTTCTATAATAATATAAAAATAATGATCAAAGATAAATAATGATTACGGTATTATAATTCTGATAAACATAATATGTATTAAATACAAGATACAAAATATGATTGAGATATGTAATAATAATAAAAATAATAAAATGATGCTTATGATTTAAATATATGTAGTTTTAATATAAATTATGATCGAAGTATAGTAGAAGAAGATCAGAGCAGGTGGTGGGCTAGTGGTAACGGCCGCGACTTACGAGTAGTAAGTCAGATGTTCGAATCCAGGCAGACGCTTTACATTGTATACATTTTTTATCACCACTGCTCTCAAATGGTGAAGGAAAACATCGTAAGGACACGTGAAGGCATGTGACATCTGACAATCCGCACTGGGCCCGCGATTGTGGATTAAGACCCATTTCCCCAACAAGAGAGGAGGCTTGTGTCTTAGCAATAGGAATATTATAGTCTGATGATGATGATCAAAGTACTCACGGGCGGTATAAATTGGATTGATACTTGTTATCACTCCTCCCGCTGCCAGTATACCCAAAGATACCAGAGGGTAGTCCGGTACATTTGGCAGCATTATGGCAACTGAGTCTCCATCTTGAATCTTGAACTTTGTTCTGAGGTTCGCCGCAAATCTGTTAGATAGCTTGAACGCCTGCTCGTAGGTGTACCCTCTGCCTGTTACAGCACACACCTGGAATTTCAAATTATTCTGGTTATTTTAATGTTCATAGACTTTGGTGGATGAACAAGGTGTATGGCATATTTTTGGCTGCGTTCACGGTCTCGCATGTATTTATTTTACAAAGCAGCTAGTACAAATACGCCCGTATACTCTCTACTCTACGTCTTTCGCAATTATTCGATAGTGGTGGGGAACGCTGAGTCGAGCAGAGCCGTATTTGTCGACGACAGCTAATCTACTAAAAGCGCCAACTGCCATGCCATTCTTATTTCTATGCTTAAACATATTGTGAATGAAATGAAATCGTAACCTTTTCTATTAATATTTTTGTTTATGACACAGCCTTACGGTTTGTACTGTATTCTAAGAAAAGAAATTCCTTTTTTGGTGGTCAATAATAGAACTTAAATCAATGAAAATATCATTTTTAAAAAGAAAGGAATTCTAAACGACAGCTTTACTACTCTAAATAATAATGTACATAACCTAATGATAATATAATTATTGATTTCAGAATCATAGTAGCGGTTCTGTAGTCGGATTCCACGGAAAGCAATGATCTTCTTGACCGACAAGTTGGTCAGTCAGCTAGTCAGCCAAAGTTATAGACAGTCGGCTTATCTCTAAAACTAAAACATGACAAAATACGGCACCCAGAAAAGATATCATGTGTTATTTACAGAGAAACTTTTGAAAGTACCTCCAAAGGTACTTTAAATATAATGATTTTTTGATTCAGACATAATATTATGGAGCTGCTACTCCGCGCGGTAACAAATATTATGTAGGTATATAAAAACAACAAATAACGTCAATCGAATCTTCAAGGGCTACCTTCATCATATCAAAAAGTGTCAGCATTTTACTATCATTGCGATAACAATGATCATACCATCTGCTATCACTGATCTACTTGGCATGACCATAGCGACTACGATATTAGGCAATCCTGCATTGTTTACACATGCTTTTGTGCCTATACATTTTGGCCGTGCTTTGCGCTTTCGTGAACGAAAGCGTTAGTTATTAATATTATTGTCTATCGTATATAGCCTTTACCCAACTATGACGGGGTCGTCTTGTAGTATAACTGAATACCGGTATTTTATAAGAAGCGATTACCTATCTAACATACACAACACAGTTACTGAGTAACCACGATACCCCTTGGTAAGATTAGTTGTCAAACTTTCAGGCTTCTGACGGCCGTTGAAGATCCAGTTATAGCCATATCAGCAATATTGAATCATAATTTTCTATAAACTTTTTCATTGATCTCAAAAAAATTCTTAAAATATCCGCTTTTAGAAATACCATTATTTTATAAATCTTATATCTTTAAATGAGCAATTCTTGTATATATATATATATATAAGTATAATCTGAATCTCGGAAACGGCTCCAACGATTTTCATAAAATTTAGTAGGTATACAGGGGGTTTTGGGGGCGATAAATCGATCTAGCTAGGATTCATTTTTATAAAATGTCGTTTTATTCGTGTTTTCAATGACCAACTTTATCGATAGTCAACTTGAACATATTGTTTTAAACATAATTTACCAAAAAATACCGAGCAAAGCTCGGTCATCCAGATATTAAGGCTATTATGTAGTAATGTGTTCTCTAATACAAACATTATCATAGAGAATGAACTGTACAAGGCGGCAGAGACATTGACGCGCAAACAGAAATGGTAAATTCAGCACTTGATTCTAAACCCCGTAGCGTAGAATTTTTCGTCGGTTATCAAAAAAAATAAAACAAGAAAAATTTTTACGCAGAGGATTTCAGAATCATATACTGAATTCATGGTTACCAAGGAAACACGAGTCAGAGCTAGTGGTTCGAACGTGCAATGATGATATTAAGTGATTGACATATTTAGCTGCCGTTGTGTCATTTTGTTTGTGGTTGCCGACTCCAAACAAAATGACAAAACGGCAGCTAAATATGCACACATTCTCTGTCTTCCATATTATCAGCTGTCACTCTATTACTATTCCCTCCACACTCCCTCCAAATCCCTGAGGTAACTTATTTATGATTTCTTCCATCTTCCTATACCACTCTATTCATAAAATTGTTTGTAACAGCGAATTTTAAAATAACCCTCTTCCCTACATTTTGATCGTGAAACTGGTGGTACTTTAATAACCTACGAATAAACTCTACGCTAGGGGATCGCAAGTGTTGAATCCTTAATACATGTATATAAAAAGGTAATTCATAGGTAGAACAAAATACTCACAGAAGCAGTCCTCTCGGGCCATTTGTCCAGATTCTGCCAGACATAATCATACAACGTATAATTCGGAATCTCCACATCTTTGAAAGGCGATTTGATCACTTTATCTTGGGTCCATACACTGTGTTTTCTAATCACAACACTTGCATATTTTGAACTCTGTTTCACTGAATTTAAAGTTCTGTTCACCGTGAACAAGTTTTTGGCTACCATTGTCCTGCTTTGTATTGCACTCATCGAAGACTGGAAGTTTTATAATGATATAATAATGTTGATAGTAGCTGATAAGGGTATTTTTATGGTTGACTAGCTTTTGCCAGCGGCTTCGCCCGCGTGGTCGTCGGAAAATATCCCGCGGGTATCGTCACTGCTCAGCTCCTATGTGTCTTAGCGTTATGTTATATCTATACTTAATATTATAAAGCTGAAGAGTTTGTTTGTTTGTTTGTTTGTTTGATTGAACGCGCTAATCTCAGGAACTACTGGTCCGAATTGAAAAAATATTTTTGTGTTGGGTAGCCTATTTATCGAGGGAGGCTATAGGCTATATAACATCACGCTATAACTAAGAGGAGCGGAGCAGTAATGAAAAATGTTGCAAAAACGGGGAAAATTTATTCGTTTTGAGAGTTTCCGTTGCGTGCGCTGCGTAAACGGTTAAAGTAACGTAAAAATCATGTATGACGGAATTCTTTCTTTTAAAAAGTTCTAAAAAAAAGTCCGAGAGAGCATATGTCTATCTTATAAGGTTGACTCACTGTAACTCAAAAGGAGCGAGCAGGCAAATCGATGCGACGCACAGTGGAACGAATGTATGGGAGCGGTTGGACGTAGACATGTCCGAAAAAAAAGAGTAAAATTATGCCAAACTAATGATGCCATCTTATTCGATTACTTAATGCCTTCATAACTTGTGGTGATGAATTTCTTCATAACTCCCATATTTCGGGAGTAATTTGAGAAAATGTGAAATTTTACTATGAAAATGAGTTTATCGAGCTCTCTCCCTCCTGATTCCGGGCTTGTTTCAAGTAGCGGTCTCTAATATCATAATGCTAATACTAAGAGCTATATTTAATACTAAGACACATAGTGCGCCAAATGTGCACTTTCTGGGATAAAGAGTGATGTTTATTTTATAACACAATTTTTTATTTTTTGTTTATTTTGTTGATTAAAACCGTTTTTCTAAAGGTTTACCTTATTACAATAACATTTCTGAGCAGCCAATTAGAGAAGATATAAGCTAATTAGGATATATAATTAGGGACTTAAGGTTTACATATAAAACTGATGCACTAATGATTACTGATAAGAACATTGCTATTATTTAATTACTAAATGGCTCTTAATACACTAATTTAGCATGCATCATTTACTAATTATCACAATAACTAATTACCTTGCAATATTTAACAAAGGATACCTGGGATACCTGGATTTTATATAAATAGGTCACTATTAGTAACTTTAAAATCAGTGTTGATTTACACCTCGTTGTATCCAAGCTAATCTCGCAATGTATTTTCCAAATTTTAATACAAATCTTGATATTCACGTTGCTTTATGCGCACGCGCACATAAAGATTTACGCGACTTTAACTATTTGTTCAGTGTTTTAAAAGATAACAGTTGTGTTCAGTTATGTGAAAGTGCTGAAACAAGTTTAAAAGACTGGTGTCGTCGATTTTGCTACCGCATTTATGCAAAATGGACACAGTCTGGAAGAAGCACAGATAAGTTTCGGAAGAAACATGAGATTTGGCTACAGGCTGCAATTCAATGGCCGGAATTACAGAATGAAAATATGGAACCTTCTACAGAAAATATAAGTGACGTCATCGAGCCCATAATTTCTCCTGCTAAATCTGATGCTTCAACTTGTACACATCCTAGTCCTCGTAAATCTTTTGAGGACCTTAGTAACCGGCAAAAAAGAAGACGCACTGAAGATAGTCTTTCATGCAGCAGTAGCGCTCGCTGAAATTATGTTTTCGGCCGAAAGGGCGCTTCAAAAGGCAGGACAAAGCGATACAGCTTATGTTATGAAATACTTGACGGAGAATCCAGAAGAGGCCTCAAAAATCAAAGCCTTCATTGAAGGTAAATCAATTCAGGTACGGGAAATATCCCCTTTGAAGGCATTGGCTCTTTATGTATCGATGAACTTATCGAAATGGCGCTATAACACTCTTCGGGATTTCAACACTCAAGAAGGAGCTCTTCAATACCCGAGTTACTACATGTTGGTTAAAGAAAAAATTAAGTGCTATCCGGCCAAAGAAGATCTCACAGTTACAGAGAGCTCTGCAAAAATCAAATTACAAGCCTTGATGGATTTAACCTCAAGAAGACTTATTAGGTCGTTAGAAACCCCTGTTGATCCCAATCAACAGCTCGTATTGACCAGCAAATGGGGTTTTGACGGATCATCTAGCCAAAGCATTTATCATCAAAGGACGAGTGAAGATGAGCAAATCGATCTTGCTAGTAATTTTATGATTAGTCTTGTACCACTGCGGCTCGTCTCAAAAGGTGTAACAATTTGGGAAAACGAGCGACCATCTTCCACTTCATTTTGCCGGCCAATATTGTTTAAGTTTATAAAGGAAACCAAAGAAAATGTGCAGAGAGAGATGGCTGAAATCGAAGCAGAGATTGAAGCCTTAACTCCATCCACCATCACTGATGGAATTAGTGTCAAACACCAACTGCTGTTGACAATGATTGATGGTAAAATTCATTCCATTATATCCAATACAGCAGCTTCAGTGTGTGACATATGCAAGGCTTGTCCTAAAGAAATGAATAATTTAGAGTTAATCAAAGATAAACACGCAAACGAGGACATGTATAAATATAGCTTAAGCACCCTTCACGCTTGGATTCGCTCAATGGAATGCTTATTACACATTTCCTACAAATTAGACATAAAATCATGGCAAGTAAGGGGTGATATAGCAAAAAGGCAAGTTGATGACAGGAAGAAAAGAGTTCAAGAGGCTGTAAGAAGAGAAACGGGCTTACTTCTCGATGTTGTGAAACAAGGCAGTGGATCCACCAACAATGGCAACTCGGCAAGGAGATTTTTTGAAAACTACACTAAATCTGCTGAACTGACCGGAATAGGTGCTATGCTTTTAAGAAAAATCTGTGTGATCTTGCAGTGTATTTCATCAGGAGAGAAGATCAACGTAACTAAATTCCGAGAGTTCTGCTTTGATACTGCTAAGCTTTACGTGGAGTTATACCCATGGTATTATATGCCTTCTTCACTTCATAAAATTTTAATGCATGGGCCAGACATAGTTCAGAACATGTCAATTGTGCCCATTGGTTTTCTATCCGAAGAGGCATCTGAGGCTAGAAATAAAGATTTTAGAAAATATAGAGAGGGGCATTCTCGAAAGCATAGCAGTATCTCATGCAATGAAGATATTATGCACAATCTTTTACTGTCTTCTGATCCACTTGTTACAAGTATCCGTCCAAAAGGAAATAAGTTTGTAAAAAAATCTTCTTTTAAGGAATTTTATGAGCTTACGGATTCTGAGAAAAGTGATATCGAATTTGTTAACATAAATGATTTAGCGGACATCGATTCTGAATTTGAATTAATTGATGATGATGATGATGACGAAGATAATTAAATGATGTTATTGTTTTAAAATGTGTAACTTAGTAAATTAGAGCTTACATCTTAATTATTTATTGTACTTTTAATGAAACTAGGTAATTTATTATCAACTTACTTAAAAGTCATACTCTCATCAGTTCTTGTGAATATTTTTGTTAATATATATTTCTGTATATATATAATATATTTATAGACCTCTTAATAAGTCTGTCTGCGGTTTAAAGTAAATACAAATGGGGAAAAAACGTTTTTTTTTTTAAATTTTCATTTCCTTTTATCCCAGAAAGTGCACATTTGGCGCACTATGTGTCTTAGTATTAAATATAGCTCTTAGTAATAGCATTACGATATTAGAGACCGCTACTTGAAACAAGCCCGGAATCAGGAGGGAGAGAGCTCGATACACTCATTTTCATAGTAAAATTTCACATTTTCTCAAATTACTCCCGAAATATGGGAGTTATGAAGAAATTCATCACCACAATTTATGAAGGCATTAAGTAATCGAATAAGATGGCATCATTAGTTTGTCATAATTTTACTCTTATTTTTCGGACATGTCTACGTCCAACCGCTCCCATACATTCGTTCCACTGTGCGACGGGAAGGGTCAGGGGAGCAAAAATTTGGCGCGGACGAAGTCGCGGGCAGAAGCTAGTAGCCTATAACCTGCCCAGGAGTATGGACTACCAAGTTTGGTTAAAATCCCTTCAGTAGTTTTTGACTCATGCATGCACATACAGACAGACAGACAGACAAAAAATTTACTGATTGCATTTTTGGTATCAGTATCGATCACCATTCATCCTCCAATATTAATTTTGAATGTATATTCAATGTACAGAATTGACCTCTCTACAGTTTTATTATAAGTAGGTATAGATAACGATTCAATATCAGTTGAGCAGAAGAGTGACGGATGAACTTTGTTTGGGTGTGAAGTCTAAGGATGGTTTCCACTTGCTGATCGAGAAGTGACAGTCCAGAGCGTAACACGTCATTAGCAAATATAAAATCGATAAGAAAAGTGAGGAGATAGGTATTGTGTAGGGTGAAGATCAAGGTGTATAGTTCACTCAACCTCCATAGAAAAAGGAGGATCCTCCGACCAGATGGGTGTCGTGTTCGGTGAGCAACTGCCCAACGATTGATGTCGGAACGTTGTAAATATGTTAGTTGCGCAGTAAACTCTGCTTGCGAGATGTAGAATTTTGTGTGACGTTGCCGCGTTGGAGTTACACTATCATCACCCTGTAGCCTTTTCCCAACGTTGTTAGGATCCCCTTCCAGTCTAACGCCCAACAGCACGTTAAGCTTTCGAGACATGGAGGGGTCTTGTTACATAAAGATCGCTCATCCACAGACCAACCGCGACAAACGTAGCTTAACTTGATCTTGCGGCTGCTATTATTTAACCATAAGCCCGATAATGTCTAAATATAAGAATTTTCAAACAACAGGACAATATTCTCTATTTAGATATAATAATAAGTATTGTTTGCTACTGATTTGCTAATCGACGAATGATGGTCCAAATAGTCATTTCTGTATTTGCTGATTATAATCGGGCAAATACAGAAACATTTGAGGAAATTAGGTTCATAAGGTAGATTAGAATTTTCGAATCAGCATGACAATTATAATCTTGTTAGACTCAAAATTTCAGACTACCATGCCAGTTTTTACAATAAGCTGTAGTGGTTAAAACTACTATTCGTACGGCTCCCATCATCGACACTCCTGTAAACTAATCCTAATTTAAAATGTTTTCTAAGAGTGACTACTGGTATAATTGCTAGAATACAAAAGACTTTCATCACAAAAAAATTACCAACGTTTTACTCATATGGCCTTGTAGTGACAGCTAGAATTAAAATCAAAACCAACCCGCCCGGCTTCGGGACGATACATTGGTGGCATATTATGGAAAGTTTGTTGTACTTTTAAAATGTTGTATGCCCTTCTGACTGCCCGGAATGTGATGTGTTTGCGGATGAATGGAGTAAAATTGTGCGTACATATTATATGTCTGATTTTCGGTGAGAAAGATACAAAAATATATTATTATTATTATTATATATAAACTTTCAAGAATTGCGGTATTGTCCATAATTTGGAGCATCTATGCTCCAAATTACAATACCGCATCAAAACCCATTGAGTCGTTTATAAAGATCTCACAGACAAATGAAAAAAGGACTTGATTTTATAATATGTACATACAGAAGATATAGATTAATGTAGATCTTTTTTTTAGGGTGGTCTTCACTTAAGTATTGGAAACGTATGCGAGATCACAAATGAAGACAAACTTCGTTTTGTTAGAGACAATGAAAAGAAGTTAGTAATTATAGTCACTTGCGGACTGATGCTGGTGAATAGCCGGGTATGCACCGGGCCCATGGTCCTGGGTTACTCACGGTTTTTTGAATCAAAACCTAAACTAGGTCAAAACAATGTGCAGTAAGAAGTATTTTCGGTACGTAACAAAATATAAATGTAGCATGCAGAAATTTTCGAGCTCGCTTTGCTTTCTCTAATTTATTCCTCAAACTTTTTTGAATAAATAGGTAATCGAAAAGACTCATTTTGCAAGGGTTGGATCGAAGTGGTCCTGGAAAAGGTTGCCTGGAGGGATTTGGAGAAGACCTTGCTTTGCAAAGGGACACCGGAGGGTAATTAAAAAACAAACGAAAGTAAACTATTTCTGTATATTCAAAAGCAACCCAAACGAGAATTATGATTAGAGCAAAAAAAAATTAAGCTCGCCTCGCTCGCTCTTGTATTCTACATTTTTGCTTTTCGTGAACAGTCAGAACATCTTTGACAGTTGTTACAGGTCTTTAGAAACAGAAGTGCATAAATGGTTAAATAAATCCATATTTAAAATCGTGGTGAACAAGTAAGTTTCAAAAAAATCGAAGCAATACAACAAACAGTTTTCAAAGTTGGTTATAAACAAGGCAACACTTAATTTTTAAATAACGTTTATCGCGTTGTTAATGGTATTTTAATGAACTGATAAATATCAAACCAACGATGATACCAAAGTGACGATAGCGGTAATGACACAAAGCATTACCATTAATGATGCAGTCAATATTCTATCTTTTATCTAATGGTTGAAAAACAATGGTTTTTGGGGCAACGAAAACTACTTTAAAACTTTGACTCATACATAATAATATTAAATACTAGCTTTTGCCAGCGGCTTCGCCCGCGTGGAGGTCGGAAAAGATCCCGCGGGAACATACTACCGGGATAAAAAGTAGCCTATGTCCTTTCTCAGGGTCTAAACTATCTGTGTACCAAATTTCATTTAAATCGGTTCAGTAATTTTAGCAGGAATGCGAGACAGACAGACAGACAGACAGACAGACAGACAGACCGACAGACGGACAGAGTTACTTTTACATTTATAATATTAGTATGGATAGTATGGATTAGTATGGAAGTATGGAAGTATGGAAGTATGGAAGTATGGATGTTGTAATTTTGCAATGACAACACATTTTTTTCTTGTTGCATGTGCAAAAACGCAACAAGAAAAAAAAATAGAATGAGGATTGAGGATGAGGATTGTGTCGTGAGGAAAGTTTTGAGTAGATATGAATGTGGATGCTAATCTATAGAATAGGGGAAGATCAGGGAAGATCAAAGAAAATATTGATAGACTGTGTGAATGAAGATATGGCTAGAAAAGAAGTGATTACAGAGATAACGACTAATAGAGAAGTAGGAATAAAGAAGACATCTCCCAGTTCAACTTATTAGGTTGTCGGCTGTTTAACCACCTGTGGCTACCTTAATAAATTAAGGCCTTCAGCTTGGGCTTAAAAACTTAAAACTAGAGCGACTACACGCTAAAGGCACCCCTGTGAGCTATGAACCTCAGCTTAGGGCATCGCTGGAAGACGGCAAGGGATGGGCTAGATCGGAATTAAAAGAAGTCGTGCATCCCCGATGCCAAATTAATTGAGACAATTGCAAGAGAATAAACAGGCAACAAGAACAGAAAAGCACTAGAGTGACCATTGCCCAGCGGGGTAACTGCAGAGATAGGTAGGAATGGCTTTCATTTTGACAGTTCAACAACGTTTATTTCGTTATTGACATTTGGCTAGTCAAATTCGAAGTTGATATGCAATGGAGCGTTGGAAGGCAAGATGGACCGATGACCTGGTGAGATCGCAGGAATACGTTGGATGCGAGAAGCACAGAACAGATTGAAGTGGCGGTGCTTGGGGGAGGCCTATGTCCAGCAGTGGACGTCTTTCGGCTGAAATGATGATGATAATGACAATGCAATGGATTTGCAATTAGTAAGTTTATTAGAAGTTATTCAGATTGTAATTTTTTTTTGAGAATGTGCTATAAAATTAGGTTGCTGATCTGAATGACATTAAGTTGGCTAAAACAATGATTTGACAAATACATGTGAAAAGCTAGCGACAATCATTAACCTTGGAAAAGTTTACGGGTCATGCGTCATGAGTTCATAACGTTACTTAAAAAGAGCAAACTTGCGAACATTTATACATACATTCGTAAACATAACATCATATGAACGCATGTCTACTATTGCATAAGGTTATCGCGGATTTATAAAATAAGCGATAAGATAATGCAACAGTGCGGCTTAATTGAATCGAAATGGGTTTCTAAATACAGGAAGAATTTATCAAATGCGACTGGTAGTTCCAGATATGCAAAAGCTGTCGATTGTTTGTTAACTTTTTTCTGGTGTTGACAGTAATTTTACTAATGGAAATACCGAGACTTTGAAGCCAAATGCCGCGATATTTTGACGTCTCACGGCTACTAATAAAGCTATGCATTTCCAGTTTAAGCTGACCTCTCAATATACAGAAATCCCATACAATGTGAGATCAGTTTATACTGGAAATGCGTAGCTTGATGTGTAGCCGTGCTTACGTTCGTAGACTTACCATTGATGCAATATGCAATACGTCTGCATCGTAAAACTCCATAATGTATTCATTGTTTACTTTACAGCGATGACCGTGACCTTTATTGGTGCACCCAGTAAAAGGTACGTTGTGGACAGAAGTTTATTACAATGCTTATAAGGTACTATTTTGCGTGAATGATGTACCTTTTTCGTCATTAACATACTTCACACAATCCATGCACCTTTTATTGGGTCACTTCTTCCCTTTGTAGTGGTATGTAACCCAGACATGCACACAAGCTTACTTATATTAAACGCCATTGGGATGTTTCCCTCCTCATCATTAACATCGCGTTCTTTATTTGAAATTTAAATTACGGTACTTTATACTGCGTTTTGTGATAATCAGATGAATACGGCTCGTTCATTCTATAAATAAAAACTCTCGTATGTCTGTAAGTAGGATGAACTGGTACACAAAGTACACGTCATATTGAATTAACAGACTGTTTCTTAAATTGATCTGTCGAAATTGAACTTCAAGGGCATGCATGAGTAGTTTAACAGTCGGAAAAAATTGTTTATCTTGACGAGGTTTAATATCCGTAATGAATGACTTAGTTTCATCCTTGTTACAAGTACTTAGGTAGGTTGTATGTGGTTTAGGCTAACTTTGAATTTGAAATCTTTAAGCTGTTTTCACAATTCAAATTAGCCTAGATTCAGGAGTTAGCATAGTTAGCAGGAACCTTGCATTTAGCGTTTTGGTTGTACTTAATGTAGTTTGTTTTCGAATTAATACTCAAATAATGAGCAAAAATTAAAATATTATAAATTAAATACTAAGCAATGTTTGGCATACACACAAAGGACATACATTAGTATACGTACTCTTCGTGTGTATGAAAAGCATTGCTTTTATTATGTTCATGAAATGCATGCAACAAAGAGGTTTCAAGTAAATTGTAAAACAAAGTGAGCGATTTGTTATCCTTTAGTTATAAATACATTTTATTTTAAAAAAATAAACACGTTCATTCAAACAAAGGAACTACCAAAGTAAGAGGCGAGTCATATTTATATGTCATATGTCTGTATATGTGTGTGTATAGTTGCAAGTAGTGGTATACAAATTGGTGTGGGGTAGGTTGATAAGGCACCGTTACTAAAAAAAGAAAAATGATAAAATTTACACAAATAAAAAATAACCGACTTCCTAAAAAAACACTACAAAGTGAAAAATTACTTTAAAAGTAGATGGCAAAAATTAACATACAGATCCAAAGACAGATGTTTTTTAGGAAAAAGGTTGTTGTTATTTTCATTAACAGGTTGTTTTTTCTTAAATTACGTTGTAGATCAGGTTCAAGATTTCAGGTTTAATTGTTTGATCCAATATTAATTAATAATGAATCTACAAGATTATGAACTTTTAATTTAATGTATTTAATTTGTGTGTTGTATCATTGGTTTGTTCATTATTATTATCATATATATAACAATATGATAACAATATAAAACATAGTGAATCAGTAATTTTGTATGACATAGGTAACATGTGACACAGTATTTGCAGTAACAATAATATTTTAATCCTTTGTTATCTTCCCGCAATATAAAAGTAGGTATAACAATACCTTCCGTTAATGATATAACCACTCTTTTACATCTGTTTTTAGATCCAAAACACTGATAATATTTTGTCCATTACAGCGATATTGTTTATGTAATTATAGTTGTCGATATCTTACCGTATAAATGAATTCAATGATTTTTGTGTGATACCTAGATAAAATTCTGTTGATTAACATTCCGTCACAGTACATTTTCAAATTTTTTTTGAATAGCTTTGCTCAATCGGTGACAATATTCGGTGCATATAGCGTTCGTGGAATTTTCCTTAGGGTCATCCACAATTAGATTATCTGTTGTTTTTGAGAAATTGCAGTCTGTAAAGCACATTATATTTAAGTATTTTGAATCGGAACATAAACATAGGATGATTTATGAAATGTTTTGCGTCTTTATTATTACAGTAGCTGATCCAACAGACGTTGTTCTGATCAAAATAATAATTCAGACAAAAATACCATAGAAAATAACGTTTTCAGTTTTTCCCGAGTTTGAGAATTTTCCCAATTTTACTTAACATAAAAACCTAAGTACCTTATTTAGACTAATCGAACATTTTTAAATATATTTAAAAAACTGAAAATCGGTCCAGCCGTTTTCAAATGATGAGCTTACCAACGAATAGAATTTTCCTTTTTTATTTATAGGAATACATACATAAACAGAAAGTACCACTTTTATCTGTTCTACGGGTACAAATGTAGATATATATTCATATACGAGATTGTTATAGATATATCTATGGTCCTAATTGATTACGATGTCTAGACCAAAATGATCACTAGTTGGGTACCTACACACATATTTAATTTATAATGTTATGTGACTCGTAAAAACTAAAACGATTGCCGTTTGGCGTCCGTGTCACTTTCACTCCATAGTTCCATACGTATATGTAATACAGTGCCTCATAAAGGTATAATACATTGGTCTAGCTTGAAATCTATGTTTAAAAACAGAAATATTAGCTGACTCTAAGTGGTCGCAAACGTGACTGTTGAGAGAGCGATATTTGGTTCATTTCCCAAGTAGGTACGTAGTAGGTACTTAGAGTCTTGATATGTGCCCGGTTTGTGGCTTGTGCGCTTCACAAAAACTTATAACTGGAAATGTAACCAAACTATATACAGTGGCGGTAATCCGACCCCTGTCTAATCCGGCCTGTAATCCGACATGTCTATTATTGTCAAATATTTTTTGACGGTCTTCGCTAATGTAGATAATGCATGACTGAACGGGAAATGGATCTGTAATTTATCGGATTACAAGGTACTCTTTTGTTAAAAAATCCGGACTATAGGG
Source organism: Aporophyla lueneburgensis (assembly GCA_932294355.1). Taxonomy (NCBI): domain Eukaryota; kingdom Metazoa; phylum Arthropoda; class Insecta; order Lepidoptera; family Noctuidae; genus Aporophyla; species Aporophyla lueneburgensis. The sequence goes on along the minus strand of OW028745.1, from coordinate 22,413,913 downwards.
GGGTCTTCTTAGGCAGTACTCTATAATCCGACAAATTCGATACCTAGTTCGATATTGCCCTGCAAAACGTTTGTTGGATTAAGGGGGGGTCCACTGTATAGGTACTAACTATACCATAAACCTCTGCCAACCCAATATTCTCCATAAGTTCGCAGGGACGCGAAAAATATCGCGGCACGAGTTTTTCGAGTAGGTAGGTACTACATTTTCAATGTTCAGCGCCAAGACACATCGATGGCCCCACCGAATAAACGTGCAAGAGATTTTTTTTTTCATTTTTCGTTTCTTGTGATTATCCTGCACCTACTTAATTTTTTTATGAATTTTAGACTCAAAATACTCCTATTATAATAGTGATTTTTTTTATTCTGGGGAAATAATTAATTTTAAAATTATAGGAATAATAGTTTATGCTATTATTACATGCTTTTTGAGTCGCTAAGTATACAATAATAAACATGTTAAAATCGAATAATGGTATACATTGTTGGAATTTCAATCCTCGGTTCAACACCAAGAGCTGAAAATCCAGTGCCCGATAATCCATGGGAACGCGGTGTTAGGGAAAAAAAGTGTAATCTTATTGATAAGTCAAAAAATATTTTGATCGATATCCAGTAACATTTCTTATCTGGTTTGATAACAGAATACCATAACAAGAAAAAGAAATCTAGGTCAAAAACAATGATATTGCATGCCTAGCATGTAGGTGAGTACGTTGACCCCTATGTGGTAATGTTTGTTATGTTCGCGAGTTACAACCGCCCGCCGTATGTAACAATGCTAGTAGGACGCTATATGGAATTTTAAAATAGCTGTTTTGATATATGGAGTTTTGTTCTTACGCAGCTAAGGGGAAATGGCATAAAATAGTATATTCTTCAATAAGTAGATACGCCATAATTCATGTAAAATGTAATGTAGGTATTGTAATGCAATATTTGAAAAAAATATTAGCATGTTACACTCCTTCTATACATCGATTTATATCTCTTCCATAAACTGATACTGTGCCAATTTTCACACAAAGAAGTGAAATTTGTAAGTTAATTTAACTACTTTATAAAATTAATTAGGTACTTACTTACTTACTTAATTTACTTACTTTATAAAAAAAAAATTAAAAAATTGTGAGCCCAATTTTAAGAAAAGTTATAAGTTATTTAACACCACGCTACGTCCCTAAGGAGCCGAGTTAAAAGAAAGAAAATTAAAGAAAAGTCAAAAAGAACGCTAAGAGAAAACGAAGTAATATCGCGGCCGGCAATACAATGCTATGACATATTTTATATTAAAAAATCAAGAAATTTCACGCGAAAAATTTGTCTGCTCAACAATGTAAATAAAGCAATGAATGTTGTTGAACTGTCAAAATTACAGCCATTCCTATTGGGTGCCTACTTTTGATTTTAATTCCGATCGATTGACATTGGAATTTTGAAGTTTCGTATTCTTGAGTTCGACGCTAGCACCAAAATGTCTTTAAACTGGGTGCCCATTTTGGAGAACTAAGTGGAATCGATATCGGGCGTTGTTGTTGTTCCAATGTTGACACTATAGTTTTCAAAAGTACCGAATCACGTGTATGCAAAATTAACACTGGAATCGTGTTGGCTTTAGATTGGAATTAAAGTTAGGTTGAAGAATAAGCCCCCAGGTAGTGTATTACGCAATTACCCCGCTTGTCCGCATTTCCTATCTGACTACTCTAGAAAGGCCAAAACAAACTTAACTCAGACGCAGAGTTCACTGTCTCTCATACGCAGACATATTTTTGTCAGGTCATGTGAAGAAGATATAGATTGGTATTGGAAATGGTATTTTTGATGAAAGAACCACACAGATTGGGTGGACCTGTCCAGAAGTCCTCTATGTTTTTGTTGTTACTATCCCACTTCAGTGAATTTTCCAGAATTTTAAACCTACGGGGAAAGTTCCATAGAATGCTCAAAAGTCAAAGTTCACAACATTGCACTGAGGAAGTGATACCGCATTGACGTATATATTTGTCTTTCCATTTGCAATGACATTAGAACGATAAAATCTAATGTTTTGACTTAGAGACGCTCGTTAGGTGACTAGGTGACAGTTGGAAACGCATAGCGGTCAAAAGTTGAAATAGAAAACGCGCATACTCCTTTAATTTTAAAGTTTCAAATACCCATATCATCTACATTAACATACAAAATAATACGTACTTTAAAACATGTAATCACTGTTTAAATAGTCACAGAGGCACTCACGACAAATTTGTAAAAGTAAATATATAAATTCGAGGAACAGAAATGCCGGACGGCCGGTCGCGTCGAGGTTGCGTTGTCAACTAAAGACTAAATTTAACTGAGTTACTAACTATCAATTGACGTGAAGTTGCCGGCTGGTATCGTAGTAATTACAGACAGTTAGTAATTTATCGGTAAACATGTTCTTAGATAGCTATCACAGAACATGTTAACTAAGCGCATCTATTTACTTGCTATATGCAAGTGTGTTGCGGGCCTAAAAATAGATTTTGTGAGTGTGACTTTGTTACTCACCCACTTGAATAAAACTGGTTGGGTTTGGTCATAGAGTAAGTAGACTTTGTTAATGGTAAGATCTAAATAAAATCATCATTACCTATACAGGTAGGGACATCGACGCACACAAAAATTGTTACTAAGTACTAAGAACATGATTTTCGAACCTAACTGTCTTGAAAATTATAATAATATCTACACTAGGAGATCTAGAATCAATGTGCTGAATTCATAGTTTGCCACTCCGTATATATGTACAATACGTCGAAACGCAAACATAAAGAAGACTGCCCATTCAATTAAACTTGCCCATTTAGAATAGTAACAATTTGGGAGCTCCTAGGTTGAGACGAATACTTCCGTCACCTATGCATTAGCCTCATTGTAACGCTTGATGTCCTTTATTATAGGAGAGTACTGTACTTCTTTCAAGTAAGAGCCTCCTCTGTACCTATCTATTCGGCTTCGTAAACATACAAGTACACGGTGCCTTTAGTTGGAAAGCGACGCGTCGCACAGTGGAACGAATGTATGGGAGCGGTTGGACGTAGACATGTCCGAAAAAAAAGAGTAAAATTATGCCAAACTAATGATGCCATCTTATTCGATTACTTAATGCCTTCATAACTTGTGGTGATGAATTTCTTCATAACTCCCATATTTCGGGAGTAATTTGAGAAAATGTGAAATTTTACTATGAAAATGAGTGTATCGAGCTCTCTCCCTCCTGATTCCGGGCTTGTTTCAAGTAGCGGTCTCTAATATCATAATGCTAATACTAAGAGCTATATTTAATACTAAGACACATAGTGCGCCAAATGTGCACTTTCTGGGATAAAGAGTGATGTTTATTTTATAACACAATTTTTTTATTTTTTGTTTATTTTGTTGATTAAAACCGTTTTTCTAAAGGTTTACCTTATTACAATAACATTTCTGAGCAGCCAATTAGAGAAGATATAAGCTAATTAGGATATATAATTAGGGACTTAAGGTTTACATATAAAACTGATGCACTAATGATTACTGATAAGAACATTGCTATTATTTAATTACTAAATGGCTCTTAATACACTAATTTAGCATGCATTATTTACTAATTATCACAATAACTAATTACCTTGCAATATTTAACAAAGGATACCTGGGATACCTGGATTTTATATAAATAGGTCACTATTAGTAACTTTAAAATCAGTGTTGATTTACACCTCGTTGTATCCAAGCTAATCTCGCAATGTATTTTCCAAATTTTAATACAAATCTTGATATTCACGTTGCTTTATGCGCACGCGCACATAAAGATTTACGCGACTTTAACTATTTGTTCAGTGTTTTAAAAGATAACAGTTGTGTTCAGTTATGTGAAAGTGCTGAAACAAGTTTAAAAGACTGGTGTCGTCGATTTTGCTACCGCATTTATGCAAAATGGACACAGTCTGGAAGAAGCACAGATAAGTTTCGGAAGAAACATGAGATTTGGCTACAGGCTGCAATTCAATGGCCGGAATTACAGAATGAAAATATGGAACCTTCTACAGAAAATATAAGTGACGTCATCGAGCCCATAATTTCTCCTGCTAAATCTGATGCTTCAACTTGTACACATCCTAGTCCTCGTAAATCTTTTGAGGACCTTAGTAACCGGCAAAAAAGAAGACGCACTGAAGATAGTCTTTCATGCAGCAGTAGCAGCGCTGAAATTATGTTTTCGGCCGAAAGGGCGCTTCAAAAGGCAGGACAAAGCGATACAGCTTATGTTATGAAATACTTGACGGAGAATCCAGAAGAGGCCTCAAAAATCAAAGCCTTCATTGAAGGTAAATCAATTCAGGTACGGGAAATATCCCCTTTGAAGGCATTGGCTCTTTATGTATCGATGAACTTATCGAAATGGCGCTATAACACTCTTCGGGATTTCAACACTCAAGAAGGAGCTCTTCAATACCCGAGTTACTACATGTTGGTTAAAGAAAAAATTAAGTGCTATCCGGCCAAAGAAGATCTCACAGTTACAGAGAGCTCTGCAAAAATCAAATTACAAGCCTTGATGGATTTAACCTCAAGAAGACTTATTAGGTCGTTAGAAACCCCTGTTGATCCCAATCAACAGCTCGTATTGACCAGCAAATGGGGTTTTGACGGATCATCTAGCCAAAGCATTTATCATCAAAGGACGAGTGAAGATGAGCAAATCGATCTTGCTAGTAATTTTATGATTAGTCTTGTACCACTGCGGCTCGTCTCAAAAGGTGTAACAATTTGGGAAAACGAGCGACCATCTTCCACTTCATTTTGCCGGCCAATATTGTTTAAGTTTATAAAGGAAACCAAAGAAAATGTGCAGAGAGAGATGGCTGAAATCGAAGCAGAGATTGAAGCCTTAACTCCATCCACCATCACTGATGGAATTAGTGTCAAACACCAACTGCTGTTGACAATGATTGATGGTAAAATTCATTCCATTATATCCAATACAGCAGCTTCAGTGTGTGACATATGCAAGGCTTGTCCTAAAGAAATGAATAATTTAGAGTTAATCAAAGATAAACACGCAAACGAGGACATGTATAAATATAGCTTAAGCACCCTTCACGCTTGGATTCGCTCAATGGAATGCTTATTACACATTTCCTACAAATTAGACATAAAATCATGGCAAGTAAGGGGTGATATAGCAAAAAGGCAAGTTGATGACAGGAAGGAAAGAGTTCAAGAGGCTGTAAGAAGAGAAACGGGCTTACTTCTCGATGTTGTGAAACAAGGCAGTGGATCCACCAACAATGGCAACTCGGCAAGGAGATTTTTTGAAAACTACACTAAATCTGCTGAACTGACCGGAATAGATGCTATGCTTTTAAGAAAAATCTGTGTGATCTTGCAGTGTATTTCATCAGGAGAGAAGATCAACGTAACTAAATTCCGAGAGTTCTGCTTTGATACTGCTAAGCTTTACGTGGAGTTATACCCATGGTATTATATGCCTTCTTCACTTCATAAAATTTTAATGCATGGGCCAGACATAGTTCAGAACATGTCAATTGTGCCCATTGGTTTTCTATCCGAAGAGGCATCTGAGGCTAGAAATAAAGATTTTAGAAAATATAGAGAGGGGCATTCTCGAAAGCATAGCAGTATCTCATGCAATGAAGATATTATGCACAATCTTTTACTGTCTTCTGATCCACTTGTTACAAGTATCCGTCCAAAAGGAAATAAGTTTGTAAAAAAATCTTCTTTTAAGGAATTTTATGAGCTTACGGATTCTGAGAAAAGTGATATCGAATTTGTTAACATAAATGATTTAGCGGACATCGATTCTGAATTTGAATTAATTGATGATGATGATGATGACGAAGATAATTAAATGATGTTATTGTTTTAAAATGTGTAACTTAGTAAATTAGAGCTTACATCTTAATTATTTATTGTACTTTTAATGAAACTAGGTAATTTATTATCAACTTACTTAAAAGTCATACTCTCATCAGTTCTTGTGAATATTTTTGTTAATATATATTTCTGTATATATATAATATATTTATAGACCTCTTAATAAGTCTGTCTGCGGTTTAAAGTAAATACAAATGGGGAAAAAACGTTTTTTTTTTTAAATTTTCATTTCCTTTTATCCCAGAAAGTGCACATTTGGCGCACTATGTGTCTTAGTATTAAATATAGCTCTTAGTAATAGCATTACGATATTAGAGACCGCTACTTGAAACAAGCCCGGAATCAGGAGGGAGAGAGCTCGATACACTCATTTTCATAGTAAAATTTCACATTTTCTCAAATTACTCCCGAAATATGGGAGTTATGAAGAAATTCATCACCACAATTTATGAAGGCATTAAGTAATCGAATAAGATGGCATCATTAGTTTGTCATAATTTTACTCTTATTTTTCGGACATGTCTACGTCCAACCGCTCCCATACATTCGTTCCACTGTGCGTCGGTTGTGTGCCTCGATCGTTTACATGTGACGTTAGCCGCATACAAATGGTTATGCGTGAAGTCTATCATGTTTTCAATAATGTGCCACTGGCCACTGATGAGGAATAAATGGAGTGTTTATGTGATGAATTGCAGTGTTAAAAGTAATGGAGATAAATAGTTTTTTTTTTCCATTCCCTCAAATTTACTCGAAGTGGCACTATATATGTTTTAATAAATGTTTTTTTCTTTCTTTCTTTCCCTTTCTTTCACATAATAGCCGCTCCAGGCCACAGCTCAACGCATTTCAATGATAAATAAATAAAAAATAATTAAAAATGGTTTCCCTCTTTACAATGGTTGTCTTAGAATTAACATCTTATTACTAGACAGTGGTTCGCCCCCTATTACATGGGACTTAAAACATAACAGGCAAAATGTGGTTGTACTATAGGTACACCTCTGCCCAACCCTTCGGGGAAACAAACCGTGATGCTATGTTATGTTTATGTGTGACTAAACAATAAATGTAAACAAAAGCTCCTTTGCAAGAGACTTCAATACAAACAAATTACGAAACGGCCAGCCTGTAGCGTGCCTGTAGTGTGTTTGGTTTTTACAAAATATGCCTACGAAAGTGAAGCCTGCCGTAAATGTGCAAATATTTGATTAATTTGTTATTATATATTATTTAATTTATGCGTGTAAAGGTACTTCATTCAGGATCGTAAGAACAGTATCCATACGGTGCAACCGAATTACAGAATAGACTTTTCACAATTCCCGTGGGCAAGCGTCGCGTCGCGCGTCGCAGCGAAAACGTTAAGTATGTCAATAACGCCTACGCCGCGTTGACGTTTCGTTGGCGTAAGCGCTACGCTAGCGTAGCAAAAACACGTGATAGTATCGAAAGCTACAATGATAGGAACGGCTTGCATTTGCACAGCGTCTTCATAGCGCTCCATTCATCAAATACTCCGCATTGTTTACAATTTGTTTACGCACGTTGCGGCATGCCATTAGGTAATGTGATTAGAGTTTGTACCGTGATAAAGCGATGAATAAAAGTTAACTATATTGTTTACAGCAGCTGTGCACTTGTTAGACACTTGAAAATCAGCTGACACTAGCTTAGCTGTAGTCCGAAGAAATAGGTATAAAGATAAAAAAACATCATGACAAGAACATCATACCTAATAACAATGATATACTTACCTAAGTACTAGGTTTGGGGTTAATTTTTGGCTGGTTCAATGGCATAATTAATTAATTATGAATTGTTATCTGCAGCCAAGGTGGTGTTTTCATTACTGATACCTAATACACAGTTTGATTAATTAATTAAAATCATTTTTCTCTTCACCATCTCGACAGTAAATTGTTATTTAGCGCCATCTAGTTAATTTTCACAGAAGCTTCAAACAGTGTTTACTACCCAAACAACTAGATGGCGCTATAAACACCAATATTTTGGTGTTGACAAAATATTGTTATCGGAACCACTGGAATGTTCATGAACTTTTATCGCGGTGGCCAATTGAGGTCAATTTATTTTATCTCTGACGTAGGTATATGGTCAAAGTTCGTAGTAATGATTATCACCTTTATAAATAGGTATGTAGGTACCTAAAGATCAAAACAAAGTTCGAACCTCCGGCTCATAATCGTAAACTTATGTTCCTGAGTCAATACTAAGGATAATTAGTGCAGTGGCATAATTCTTTAAATGTAAATAAATAATTACCACGATAACGGAGGTCTGATGACTAAAGGGCTTTAAGACTTGGCGAAGAAGGCCGCACACAGGGAGGAGGAGACTCGTCCCAGCTGAGGGACAATTCTTCACCTTCTTCGTCGTCGTTCCGTTAAAGTTAAAGATCACGACCACATACAACGCGTCTCCAAGTTATGCGGTCTTCTGCACTATGGACTACTCGATAGATGCTGCCTCCAAGCTCCAATGCTCAATATGATCGCGTCTGACCATCTTGCCGGTGCTCTGCCTAGAGCACGTACTGGGAGAATACAGGTTATAAAATAAAAACTTCATGACTACAAATTCATTGACTTAATTCGTGCATCCAAATAGGAACCATAAGTTTTCATAGAAAGCAGATTTAAGGTGATTTATTCTTTCCATCCATTGGAGACTTCTACCTTGTCATTTGACACAGCCTACAAGTCTCATTTAACCACCCAACAAAAAAAAACAAAAATTAGGGACGCAAGTTTATTGTTTAACGTGCTATCAATCAGAATCTAAATCATTTAGATTAAATCTAAACCATTGCGTTATATGTTTGAAAATATTGTCTGCTCAACAAAGTACCTAAATAACGCAATGAATTTTGGGAAACTGTCTAAATGAAAGCGATTCCTACTGAAAACCAAGTACGCAATTACCCCTCTAGAACTCTGATGATTAGGATCCGGGACGAATTGAAAAAGAAAAGAAATTTATTGAAAAAGTAATTTATTCCTTAAAACTAGAATATAAAAACGATAACCTTAATAGTACTTTGCACCTACCCACATTATCAATAGATAATAAACTCTCCTTAAAATAAAAAGGCACTTTATGACATTTTCTGTTTTGTAAAATACTTTTCTTTGTAATTATATAGTTACTTGGAGGATTGTACAATAAGCAGACGTTTAGCTGTCTTTTGTTTGTCGAGATCAATATTTAAAATCCAAACAATAATAAAATTAAATAAAAGATTAAAACGTCTCTATTCGAGGTTGTCCCTCAGCTCCCAAAGATCCTAAGTGCTCATTAACTATTTCTATATAATCTTTAAAAAACCTTTAATCTGCTTTGTAATCTGAAGAAGATTCTACGAATACAGATGCTTACAAACATACACAATTTATTGTGAAATATTAAATATTGCAATGTTCAAATACTACTTGTGGTTTAATGTATGGCAACACCGACTTCCTCTTCTCTTCTTGCAGAGAATTGTCATACTGTGCGTACGTATTAATTGTACGTTCATATCAATTTTTCCATAGTGAACGACAATAAAAACGATACCTGGAACTCTTTCCATTCATGCAGTCGCCACTTGCAACAACGGCATGTTTTTGTGATGCTTCTTCATTAAAATTATAATATTAAAAGTATATACAACAAGAGGTAGTCCAAAAATCGTGTCTTACCTACTGAAAATTGACACAAAATATCGTTATGCAGAGAGTCATAAATAGTTAAGCTGAAAGCAGACTATGCACACCGTGAGAAATCCCCTCAATCGTGGAAGGGAAAAAACGAAAAAAGGAAAGTATTAACAATAAGTACTTATCTTCAAGTATGACACAATTTTGAACCACCTCAACTTAACTTAAAAAACTTTACAAAAATTACTCAACAATATCTTAGTAAACACAGCGTCCCATTTACTAAACATATATAACAATAAGGTACTTTACAAAAAAAAACAACTCTTCCACTATATCTTGAAGGATTCGTACAGAACTAAAGCCTACTGTATAATAATAAATCCGCTTAGGCTTGTCAAAGTGATTTTTTCCAAAGAAGAAATCACCCAAGATTTCGTACAATCCTAAATAATATGGGAAGATATATTTTTGGATCCCCTTAAAACTTTACATACAGCAATATTAGCTGAACAAGATCCCATTAAAATCATATGCCAAAGCGAACTCAAGCCAGTATTCTTACCTACTATGTAACGGACTATCAATTACAATAAATGGATCATTTTGAAAGAAAGAAAGAAAAGGTAATAATTTTGACAATCATAAACAACTATGAAAGACAACAAATTATCTTTTAAGAAAGTATAAAAATATGAAGTCCTGGACGAGGCCACAAAGCACCTTTCTCAAATTGATGCAAGCAAAGAATATTGCTTCATATGATCGAAAAATGTGTATGCTCAATAACGTAAGGACCGCAATGAATGTTGTTGAACTGTGAAAATGAAAGTCATTCCTACCATAAAGGTATTACGCAATTATCCCGCTGGTTATAAAAACCTCACAAAAAGTAGAGTTAGTAATCCTATTTCTTCTACGCATACATTTTCTTCAACTCCTTTCTCAAAATCTTCCCGGACGCTGTTTTAGGAATGTCGTCAACAAACATGACCTCTTCGATCTTCTTGTACACGGCCACTTTACTCGCGACAAAGTCTTGAATCTCCTCCTCAGTAATCTTCAAACCATTCTTTCTGATGATAAAGGCTTTTGGTACTTCGCCGAAGAACTCGTGAGGGACGCCGATGACGGCCGCGTCTTGTACTGCGGGATGAGAGCGTAGGAGGCTTTCTAGTTCAGCTGGTGCAACCTGCATGCCTTTTACCTGGTAAAGAATGATGGGAGGTTAGACTCTCTTTGGATCACATCATCATAATCAACCTTTTATGTTCCCAATGTTGGGACACAAGTTTCCTCTCTGTGAGAGAAATGCCGAAACAAACTCAGGGGTCATGGTCTCTTTTAAAGTCCAAACATGATATTATCAGAATTGTATGTGAGTGTAACAATGCAGGGCCGTGTCTGGAAGGGCCTTTTGAAGAAGGAGTCATTGCAACTTTGAACTGAACTGTCACAATAGACGGCGTGTATGGATCAGTCGTCGTGTAGCTCAACCAGTAATTTAACTAATTTAATTTCATAGAAAAACATTTATCGGTTTCCTACTAAATTTCAGTTACATCCGATAACCCTTTTGACTTATCTCTTTTGGTACATATAGAAGCGTCTTCCCAAAGACAGTAACCACATACTAATCATCTCTCACCTTAATTAGTTCCTTAATCCTATCAGTAATAAATAATCCGACGCCAGGTTGGAAGTGGCCCAGGTCACCAGTCTTGAAGAAGCCGTCCTTGGTCATGCTCTCTTCGGTCGCTTTAGGATTTTTGTGGTATCCCTTCATTACTGTAGGACTCCTGATGTACATCTCTCCGGACTGGAAACAAAATTTACTAACAATTAATATGTGATAGAAAAGTAATGAATGAACACCGTTGCCCATTCGGATCGTATAGGCTAAACAGGAAAAAATAAGATAATATATGAAAACAAAAGCAACTACTTAAATTGTTGAGCGAAAGAGCAATTACTGTGATGTCATCATTTTCTTGAGCTAGCGTTAATCCCACGAGAATGTACTAGCCAAATAAAAAGTGGCATTTGTGTGAATCCAGGTTATAAACTACCAATGTGGCAAATTTCATCCAAAACCGTTTATTCGTTTTTTTTTTTTGTGTCTGACTAGAGTAACAACAGTAACTAACATCCCAACATACAAACTTTTACAATTATAATATTTGTAGGAGCGATTCTCCATTAAATATAAAAATCCATAGGTTCTAATATATTTTCGATGCGAAAGAAAATTTATCTATCCGTCGCGCGTCGGTCTGTCTGTTACCTTATTACTCCTAAACGGCTGAATAGATTTATGTTTGGCTCACGAATAAACCACGCAGTGAGTTGGAATACTTTTATCCAGGCTTTGACACGCGGACTAAGCCGCGAACATTAGCTACTTATTAAGCATAATTATCAATTTAATTACTATTCAAACTACTTACTTGTCCAATAGGTACAGCCTCCCCAGTGATTGGATCAGCAAACTTCAGCTGGACACTGGCCATAGGAACTCCACAGGAATTGAAGTTGACGTTCTTTGTGCCCTTGAAGGTAGAGGTGCCTAGTGACGTCGTCTCCGTCATACCGAAGCCTTGGTTGAACTCTATGTCGTGCTGGAAGCGAAAGATACATGAAGGTTAATACTTGGTAAGAATATGGAAAGGATTAGCAAGATTCTGGTCTTCTACTTGGAATCAGCATTCATGGTAACATTTGTCTTTTCATTTAGGTTTTCCCTTACACAATCTGTCTATCTTTTTTAGGTCTCCATATCTATTTATCATCTCTATCTATCTATATCTTTTAAATTCATCATCATCAAAAAATGGGCAAGGCCAAATGATACTTTTTGAATATTAAAGAAGTGTTTTAATCATTCAGGAAACTGGCCAAGTTTTATTTAAAATACCCAGTTAACCAGCACCTTAACTGCATAACACACTATTAATCAGAATCTGATTCATTTTAATGGTTGCTAATACATTTTTTTAATTTGTTCGAAAAAAATTCTTTTTAGCAACGCGAAACAACTCCATCGTGGAACCATCAAAATTTAAAGCGATTCCTACTGATATTGTTTTGCGCAATTACCCCTCAGCGACCAATACATTTATTTTGTCTTTCTTTCTTTCACATTTAATGTTTATAACAGTCTATGTCAAGAACCACTGCCTTGGTAGCAATAACAGTGTAATTATAACATGGCTTCTAGGACAATGACGAACCTATTGCCCAATCTTATTATAGCAATAGGCACGTCTCCATAGTTAAAGTTGATGGATCTTGATTTAAATAACTAGGACAAGAACATATTTGGTATCGGTAACGTTGTTTTCCTTAACAAGCAATTAGGAATGAGTCCAAAGGTTGATTACGTTTCCAAAGGTTGATGGCCACCGCGATTTTGCAGTAGGTATGGATATACCTACTGCAAAATCGCGGTGGCCATGGTGGCTGGTGGATCAATTTTGGACGTTATCTTCGCATATATGGGGCTCAATTTTACGAAGAATGCGATTTATGTTGGCCTTCAGGGCGGCAATTGTTTGTGGTTTGTCTGCATTAACCAGAGATTTCATGCAGCCCTACAGAAACTAGACGAACGGTGTTAGGTCACATGATCTTGGTAGCCAGTTGACGTCACCACCACGCGAGATGACGAAGCCCAAAACAGTCAAAAGCAGGGTCAACCACCATATGCTCTAAAGCCCTATCAGGAAATACACGGCGCTGTCTGTGATCATTGGGTTGTAACTCTTGAGTTAATTGAACTTTGTATGTATGAAAACCCAAGTCGTTGATTACGTTAGGTGGGTGAGTATTGCTCGATAAAATAGTTGAATTGAATATCATCGAAGATTAAACTTTTATGGCCTGTTTTTTCAAACTCCAGATTAACATATATCGGTTTACTAAGGAGACTTATCCGGTAGATAGTGCCTTACCGGACACTAGTAGAGGCAATTGCTGGAGGTATTCATAAAGCCAGATAAGACTTATCGATAACAAAAGAGGGTGTTATAAAACAATAGATAAGATCAAATAGAACAATGTATCAAGACAAGATGTCATAAGTTCAATGGACCCTTAAGTGGACGATAAATATAAAGATTGTCAAATGACGCTGATATAAATTATGCCTCTTCTAACCGTCGAGTTTGCTTGGGGTCGGCGCCTCGTATTAGACTGAGGTGCAAACAACTTACACTTTACTTTTGACAACTTATCTAAAGGTCAAATAAGTTTTTAGAGTGAGATTTTTACAGAACAGAATCTACATATGTTCTCTCCAGTCATGATATTTCATAATATTTCCATTTGTGGTGATGGTATTATTTGCACAAAGTGAAGCGCCTGCTTGCGTTTGACGTGCTACAAACTCGTAAGGGGCCGTCCATTAATCACGTGATGTTTTTAGTACCTACAAAGAATCTTAATATAAATAAAAAAGGATAAACTTACTTTACTCTTCTGTAAGATAGCTTCAACGTCTGATGCAGCCAATGGCGCAGCGCCACAGATGATGTGTCTAACGTAACGGTAGTGCGCCTCATTCACGTCTGGGTGTTTGCCAAGGAGGATCGCTGCAATGAAAAAGACATAGAATTTATGAAATCATTATTTTTTAAGTTAATTTATTAAAATACAACGTGTAACATAATAAACGCAAGACTTCATACTCCCTGGAGTATTGAATTAAAAGCATACCCATTACAATGACCAAAACTTGTTTTATTAAAGCTAACTGTTTTTCATTATTAAGAAGAATATGTTGACCCTAGCATGAATTTCTGCATTTAAAACTCAGTGTTATTGGCTTCTAACAACATACAATTTTCTTTGGCTCAATCGGCGGCACGTATGGCAAAATACATAATTGATGAAATCGATTCTGTAGTTAATTAGGAAGAAACTAGGTTTAAGGTTTTGCTTTTATTCTGTTATACTTTGCTGTATAAGGATAAAGAATATTGAACACAACTATTTACACAAGGTACTAAATTAAATGACTAACTAACAGGACCCACAAAAACAAAAGGACACTCAAGACTTTGAATCGTACTCGTCCGCATCACTATAATCCGGAAACGTGCCCAGAAGACTGGTAGCATTGCCACATTGAATTAAATAAATGTATTATAATGTACTGAATGGCAATGCTAATTCTTTGGCCGAAGAACAGCCCAGCCAGACGTGCACTACTGAAGGGCGGGCGTTTTGGGGGACTACCTTATTTAATTTTGATGTTAGAAAAGTGGTGATCTTCAGCTTAATTTGAATAACTGCGTTAAATTTATTTTTGCCCTTTTTTCCAAGGCATATTATAAGTTAAGTACGGAAAATACTCAATCGCTGGTTAAACTTGACCATTACCTTGTTATTTGGTGTTTAGCATTTAAATAGCTATAAAATGTAAATAGCAAAAACAGTAACTTGTTGACGCTCCACGTGCTGACGAAAAACGTTAAGCACATTGAATATATTTTGTTTTGATATTATAGAGAGATTTGCGTAAATTAAGGAGACAAAAATAAGTACTTATGATTGGCCCACAAAAATAAGAACTTATTATAAAAATTATCGTACGTAATGGCGAAATTGTCTTCGCTGCGTATAGTTTATTTGATATTTATACTAACATTATAAAGCTGAAAAGTTGATCACGCTAATCTCAGGAAATACTAGTTCGAATTGAAAAATTCTGGGGGAAGACTAGCGGCTCCTAGCGTGGGATATAGGATATATCTCACGCTAGGAGCCGCTTAGGAGCTGAATAAACAGAAAGAAAGAGAATCACGAATACGAAGAACTTGCACAAGCAGGCGATTCGATGCAACAGGGTGGGTCGGGGGAGCATGAAATTTGATGCAGACAAAGGAAAAATACTAGTATATTATAAACCGCTCTTTAGAGTTATTTTTAACCATAAAACATCGCATTAGCTACATTAGAGCATTTTAATAACATAATAGTTGCTGATGATATTGCAAATGTGCAACAATCATCATAACTTGTAGTTGTCACGGAAGATACTAATGATTCTATTTGTCTTCCTTGAGTATTAAATGATCTCATACGTCCATCGCTCGTCGGTCGCGTCTACGGTCGCTCAGAACCATGCAACTTGTTACCAAATATTCAGAATATGATTCTTAACCCCCTGCGTTGAATCTTTTGAATCTTTGTGTTTAGTAAATGAGAGAACTAAAATAACTTACGAAGTAATGAAAGTGAAAAAAAAATCATGCGCAAAACAGTGCCTTTCAAAGTAATGTCATATGGCATGACATTTCGTCCCGAGTAATGTTTCATTACACCATGACTCCAAACATGACGCGAGATGACGCACCACGCGCGATGGTTTTTGTAATGAAATGCCGCGTTGTAAAAGATATACATCATTACATGAGATATCGCATTACCTATATTGTGATGTGATGTGACATGGGTCAAACGCAATGCGCCCTCGCTTCGCCGGAACGTATATTTGATTTTGTTTCATATTCAAATAGTCGATTTTCTTTCATATTTAACCCCCAATATAAGGAATAATTGAATTAAAACGATAGACATGGTTTGCAATAGTGATTATAGACCATGACTCGAACTGTCATAGTGTCATACAGTTCGAGTCATGATTTGAAACATCACGTAGGCAGTCCGCGGTTTCAATATAACGTAAACCTTATTTGAATAACAATACGGTTCTAAATAATAGTTCACTTATCT
Source organism: Aporophyla lueneburgensis (assembly GCA_932294355.1). NCBI lineage: Eukaryota > Metazoa > Arthropoda > Insecta > Lepidoptera > Noctuidae > Aporophyla > Aporophyla lueneburgensis. The sequence continues at coordinate 22,397,604 of OW028745.1, read as the reverse complement.
CGCAGCCAACCGACTGGAGCATGTTCCTTCTCGCTTGCACACACAGCAAAGATTACCGAGATATTACGAAGCTTACGAACACCGAACAGCGCGCCGCGGCCCGCGCGCCATGTTTTAGTGTCATGTGCCATGGTTGATTGAATCGAGTCATGTGTAATGCTACAGTACGCGGCCGAGATATATGACGCGCAATGCATCACTCGCATTACTTACACAAGTCTATTACGTACCAACAGGAGGGACGATGTAAAGCAAGGTAGTCTTCTGGGTCTTTAAGATGTCCAGATACATACTGGCGGAGAACTTGGCCATCGTGACCAACTTGCACCCTTTGGACAAGTGCCCCATGAGACCAATCACGAGACCGTATATGTGGAAGAACGGCAGGAATGCTGGGAGAATATCTTGGAAATCACCTGGAAACATCAAACTCAAATTAAAAACATTTATTGCAATTAAATAACACAGCACGACGTGACTCGTGCTCATTGAATGAAAGTAGTCATTCTCCGTAGATTTTGGGTCACTGAATTCAAATTCGGCCTCGGAATTGCTCCATCACATCACACAAAGAGTTGGTCAGTCAGTTGCCCTAGCCGAAGTTAGTTGCTCATTCCGAAACGTAGATCTCTATGAAGAAGAACGGCCAAGAAATTTCAAGGACACTCTTTTCTATCACCTGTGTTCCAGCAGTGGGAATTTAATAGTCTGATTATAATAATAGATACTTCAGTTATCAAATAACATTTATCTGTGACGAACAGAGACAAGTGACATTTTTTTTTCATTCATTCATATTTTTTCTAATTTTTGGTAGGTTTCTAGTATTATTATGTAAATTTGTAAACAAATCATTAAAATTGATTTCTTACGTACTTGTGAACCTTCATAAATAAGTAATGAGACAGAGGCCATAGTTGAATGAGCAAATGAATGATTAATTTCTTGTTCTTCATTCAATGTGAACGCAGCGACCCCATTTTCAAGAGTAATAGTCTTAAGAGTCAGAAAACTATTATTATTTTACTACTATTGGTCTTGTGGCTAGCTAATAACAGTCGCACGGGCCATCCATTAGTTTAAGCTACGCTTGCCGCGGTTTATCCCTGGTGATCATTTACATACCGAGACCCCTCTGTGCTTTGGAAAGCACGGTATCCCGTTGTTCCCGGCTGTACATCGTAGATCATTGATAGTCGTTTCGGGTAGTTAGATGCCCGAAAGTCTGATAATCAGTCTTACCAAGAGGTCTCGTATTACCCAATAACTTGGTTGTTATTTAGCTACATCCGGATGGACTGAAGTTGACATCAACATAGTTGGAAAAAAGCTAAGTAGATGATTGTATAAGTCTGCAAGACTTACCGTGTGCAACATTCGGGAAACAGTTCTCTTTTTGATGCATAATCTCCATTCCAGCTAACAGATTGTCCATTGTAATCTCAACACCTTTAGGTAATCCTGTAGTTCCACTCGAGAATGGTATACAAGCCACGTCATCTCCTTTCCTTTCTATTTTATCTAATAGCCCAAAATCAGCTTCACCCGATTCTGCTACTTCTGAATATCTTGTAACATCACTAGGAACTGGTTTGCTGGGATTATCAACTAGGATTATTTTGGCTTGTATCTTTGCTGTTTTCAAGACTTTGGAGGCGGTTTCGTAACATTCTGGTATTGTTATGAAGAGTTTTGGCTCCGTGATCGTTATTTGGTTGGCAAGTTCAACTGCAAAGAAAGAGAAACATAAAATGAGTGAAAGAGAAAAGATAGAATATACATTTATTTAACCAGTGGTATTGGCCCCAACTTACGAGTTCGAACCAACGCAGGCACTTTACTTTGTGTATTTAGTTTCATCACTGCTCTCAAAACGTTAATAGAAGATCATGAGGAAACCGGCATGTCTTTTTTTTTTCATCCATCAACCTGTGATTAACAGCGCACTCGAGCTTGTGAGCACGACACCAGTGGGGCAGTTAAAGCAATAAATAAGTAATAGGTTAGCGTCAGCTACGTAGCTGTCACAATAATTCATCAAATAACCATTTGAGAGATATAAATCAGTTCTAATTATTTGAGACTAGCTTTTGCTTCGCTCGCGTTAAAAAGTGGGGGTTAGTAAGAGATAAAAAGTAGCCTATGTCACTTTCCATCTCTTCAACTATCTCCACTTAAAAAATCACGTCAATTCGTCGCTCCGTTTTGCCGTGAAAGACGGACAAACAGACACACACACTTTCCCATTTATGATATTAGTATGAATAGATTTTATTAAGGCTCCCGCAGGCAGGCGCGAAATGATACTTTGTGGAATCTGCAATAACAAAATTGCCTGTCTGCACGAGCCTCAAGCTAAGTATTCGGTAGTAAGTTGACTCTATTGCGACAAATGATATTTGCATTAGAAAAATATTGTTTTTTTTTTCTTGAAACATGAAACTCGCTGTCAATATCAATGTAGTTTTGACATTATGTGAGGGACGTGACTACTTATTATGATTTAAATTCTGTGTCTAAAGAGCCGAAACATTTCTTGTAGACTTGTAGTGAAATTTCTCGCAGGCCAACGCAGAAAAAGGCTAGTATTACAATTTAAATTCCATCCTGAAAGACATTTTATTTTATTTAAATTCCAACTCTGTGACCAGTACATAAATTTGACATTGTATTTTATTTTAAGTCTGTGACTTATTTCTATTTTGTTGATGACATTTTATTATTTTCTGTCACAGCATTTAATGCTTTCAACATTTCAACTTAATTTTTGTAATATGGCTTATGCCTGAAATAAATGCATTTTATTACATAATATCAAATGTAAATTAACCTGTCCTATCTTAGAAAGCCAAGTGATCTCCTACCCGGGACCCTCCTAGCTCGTACCTCAGACACCTGACTCTATACAGGGGTGGGCGATGGGATGCAAAGCGGCGAGTTAGCGGCGAAGTACGTAGGTACAGACGCCAACACATCAAGCTACTACAATCTGTCAGATTTCTTTGATAGATTTTCGACTTTATTTCAAGAGCATTAGGTTCAAGGTTCATTGGGAAAATTTGACAGTTTCGGGTAGCTTGACCTGGTGGCGTCTGTACAAAAATTATCACGGGACGAAATTACGATCGAAGTGCTAGTATTTAAATTAAATGCAATGTTACGTTTAAGGTCGAACTTCAATAAGTAACCACACCCATAGATTTAGTATCTCCTTTTCAATGTCATATTGGCAATGACCTGTACAAGACAACACAAACAGCTGTAAATAAAATATATAAACTGATAATTCAAAAAATATCTGAGCTATCCTTAATAAGTAAACGATAAAAACTGACACCATATATCAATATTTTTTGCTATCTGAATAAAGTTTTATTTCTAGAAGTGACTAAGATCTTAATACATTTTGACTTCTTAGTCGATTCGCAAAAATGTACTCGCCCGAAACGAGCGAATCGACACTCTTAAATTGATACCAGGTATTATTTTTGTAGGTGATTCGACTAGTCCAGTAAAACGAATAAGGCAAATGGGACGTTTTAAATTGTATGCACTGTGTGCTGGTATAGCTTTTTCACTTACAAAATTCAAAACGTGCCAATTGCCAAATACGTATTTTTGGAGTTGTCGATTCGCCCACTTATAAATTAACTGCGTGCGAATTGCCTACAGAATATAATATATTATTTAAAAGTGTAGATCACCTGTTTTGACGTCAACTACAAAACCTATCATTGTTTTATCTATCATCAAGGCCCACCAACATTAATTAAGCCATTAGTATATATTTTATCATTATCTAAATCCAAGTGAAGGCCTATTTCTTTACTTAAATTATTTTAAATGTCACTACAACTTGCAGATAGTGTACACCTAATAAAATGTATTGAATTGCGGATCAACCTCCATTTATATTAAATCCTTACATATAAAATTGGCGTTTTGTCGAATTGGCCGCTTTGATCTCAAATATCGGGCGATTGGTTAGGAATTCTAAATTCACATTTATTTAAACTATAGGCGTGTGAATTTGTGTTTCAAATTAAGTGCCTCATTTGTTTTCGCGCCTTTTGATTCTCTGTGACATCGTTCCGTTCAGAAAATGGAAAAAGAATAATGTCGCGTTATTTACGATAATGATTTCCACCGTGGCATCAGCGCTGCAGAAAAAGCTTTATGAAGGATTAATAATGTGTATACTAACACGGCACGTTTTTGGTTCCAAAGTTTTAATTCTGGAAATGGCTTACAAAACAAACAACGGTCGGGCACTCTAGTTATCAATGAAAACATTTCAATTTTCAAACAAAAAAATCTGCGACCAACGATAATAACGCAATTAATGTTGTTGAAATGTCAAAATGAAAACCGTCTACTGTTAGTAAATTCCAACTCTGCAGTACTATTGATATTAGATTCAAACTTTCACGTTTTTATTAAGTAATTGTTTATATGTTTTTTTACCATCTTTAGGACTCGTGCAGACCAGCGCGATGCGAATCGCCGATTTATATCTGTAGGACAATTTCTATGACCGTGTCGCGTCGCGACAGGTCGCCCATTTGTGAAGTGTCGCGCCGCGACACGATCTTAGAAATTGTTCTACGGATAAAAATCGGCGATTCGTGCGTGACGTCGCGTCACGCTAGTCTGAACGAGCCTTTATTTAGTTAAGATTTCTTCAGCCGCAATACGTAGGTATCAAAATGTGTGGGAGTGGCAATTCCACATATTTTTCCGATATCAATTTCAACTGTAGATATTCCAGAATCTATATTTGCAATGTGTTTATCAATACACGATGTTTAATCAGTGCAAAATGAATGAATGAATATAATTTATTTCAATCCACATCGAGATCAAAGTTTCTACAATTTAATTACAAATATCTGGATGACCGAGCTTTGCTCGGTAGTTTTTGGTAAATCGTGTTTAAAATAATAAGTTTATGTTCAAGTTGATTATCGATAAAGGTGGTCATTGAAAACACGAATAAATAGACATTTTATAAAAATGAATCCTAGCTAGATCGATTTATCGCCCCCGAAAATGAAATTTAAATTTTTCATGAAATTTAGTATACAGGGGGTCCTGTATACTAAATTTCATGAAAATCGTTGGAGCTGTTTCCGAGATTCAGATTATATATATATATACAAGAATTGCTCGTATAAAGATATAAGATAAATACATTTAAAAAATAATTAATGAAATAATAAAATAAAATCAAAATTCAAATTAATACAATTAAACTAACAGTAAAATAATATAAATTACAGTAAAATAAAATAATCTATATATCTATATCTCTGAGTCATTTGTTTGTTTGTCAGTACATTAATCATATATAATAACAATGGTATGACATATATCATGTACTGACAGTCAAACCTATTCGCAAATCCGTTCAGGATGGTGTTGGAGGCAGTGTTTCTTTCAGGTACTACTACACTTGGAACGCTACGCGGCTACGCTTGGCTTGGAACTGTAGGTTGCCGCTCGCTCGCTTTCGGCCTAGATTTACGTATGTTCACGACGAATTTCCCGACAATTTGGCAAATTATTTAAACCTATAAAGCGAATTGCGTTCCGCGGACCACGGGAAGCATACAGTAACATTTATCTACAGTCAGAACAGAACACACGTGGCGTGCAAGGCGAGTCGTGTCGGTCAGAATAGCAGAGCAGTAACCACAGCCTCCGTCGAAAGATCGTTTAGTACGATGAATAGAATACTGAATAAGGCAAGAAACAATGCTACCTGAAACTTTAATGCATTGTATGATGATTAGCATCGAGGGACCAGAGACTCCAAAAGAAGATTTTTTGGAAAAAGTTGTTGATTTGTATGCAAGAAAAAAGCCACAAAGAATAAGATTTTTGTAAAGAATAATATGTTACTTTGACAATTTTGGTTCAGCTTAGTTGATCTTTTAGTTATTGTGTAGCCTGATAGCATTTTTAATTAATTAAAATATTAATATTAACTGAAATTAATTTTAAATATTACTTTGTTTTAATTATTTACTCCGCCCCCCCCAGATCTCTTAATTGCCCCCCTGGAGAATTTTGCCTGAAAGAAACACTGGTTGGAGGTGGCCCGGAGTCTGCGCCCCAGAGATGTGCACCGCTTTCGCATGAAAGAAACAGCATCAGTAGAGCAAAAAGTTGCTTTAAATGTGAATGGCTGAAAACGGCATTGAAATTCGATTGAGATCTACCATAAAAAAAACTTCTTAAACCTATAAAGATGACTTGAAGAAATTTAAAAAGATTTTTTGAGACCATGATCACCACGCTTGGCAGGCGGGTTGGCGATCACAGTATGGTGGTAGAACGCATAGAGAACACTGCTACCCATTCTCTAGTAAGTCCCTTCGGCGACTAAGTCCCTTTTACGACACCCACGGGAATTTAAGGGGTGGTGCTCTTCTTGACGTCCAGCACCTCAAGGAACTTACAGAATTATAAAAATCATTAATACAACTCCCTAAGTTCATGATATCCCAGTGAATGATTTTCTCGTGAAATGGTAATTCAATGGCATTAAATACACTACCTGGCACCTACCGATCCTGGTGTTTCCGCTCTACGTAGTGAAACTCTTCCTGAAACACGCTGTATTACAAAATACAAAATGATGGAGTTTTCGCAGAAAGAAACGGTCTGATAGCTTGCTCAAAAAACCAATAAAAGTATGACCGGTATTATCAAACTCCATCATTTGTTTTACAATACGCTAATGACACGATAAAATAATAAAACCTTATCAGTCCTTATTTTAAGGCTTGTAAAACTGTTATCAACGCCGCTGGTGTCATTCGTCGGCGAATTTATCGTAACGTGCAATAAATGTTTGCGATAATGAAGAAACTATTATCTAATCTCGGGCGCAGGGTATTAGAGTACATGATGTTTATCAATTGCTCTTTGCTCTCTGCTTCAATATTTTTTATTTTGAGTTATCTGTGGCATCATGATGACTTGTTTTTTATCGAAAATACATGGAACCTTCTTAGTGCTTTTGTCCAGTAGACGGAATTTGGCAGAAATGATGAAATGACGTTAGAAACCTGCTGTACTGTGGTTTTTTAGTTGTGGTTAGTTTTATAGATGTATGAGGAACAGGTACAGTTCACTCATAGATACTCTATAAAAACGGAGGATCCTGCGACCAGACAGGTATCTGATGCTACTTACGGCCCGGCATTTTTTTTGTGTATGATTTCTCGTAGTTGACCCCAACGCCAAAAGAAATTAAATGAATTTTAGATTATTTTTTCCATTATATAAGGTGTATCTATTCATACACGAAATATTTTAAGAAGTGCACCTGTAGGTGGTAAAGAAGCTTTAGAAGCAAAAATAATTTTTTTATCGAAGCGTTTTTGAATTTTCGTAATTATTATAATTTAAAACTGCTTGAGACGTTTTGCATAAAACCTTTACTCCAAATTCTATGAATGGCCCGCCTGACGCTGCGAGGGCGGTGACCGGACGGTACGAGCATGGCCGCGGTGTCTCGGGCCGTAAAAAATAAGAAGGAGCCAGTATTTCTTATGTGCGTCAAATAATTTGTAAATATTAAATTTTGAAAATAATACATTAAGAAAAATTTTTTTTCGTTGCTGTAGCTTATTTACCACCTACAGGTGTACCTCTTAAAATATTTCGTGTATGAATAGATACACCTTATATTAGCCCTAACTATTACCTAACGGGACTATCCTGTGGCTCCCATAATTTTCCCACTGCTGGGACACGGATCTACATTCGCGGGTCAAGTGCGGATTGGTAGATGCCACATGTCTTCGATATTTTTGGTTCTACTATATGCCGGTTTCCTCACGATATTTTCCTTCACCGTTTTGAGAGCTGTGGTGATGAAATAATTTAACACCTGTCTGGGTATCAAACCTAGGATGATGATTTCATTCACCAGTTACTTTTTGGGTTAACTTTAAAAATACTGAAAGCAAATCTACAATATTTAAATTAGAGTAGGTGCTTATCAAACTGTTTTACATTGTAAATATTTGACGAGTAGATAAAATAAGCTATGTCAATGACTTGTGCTGGTTCCATGTCAGACTTTGAAGATTATGTAGGTTTATACTCGATCTACGTGTTTCGGTCCTGAATATTAATAAGTGTATGTTACGACTAACGACCAAAACAAAAATGTCCTTTAGAATACTTGCAGGAACCTTAACTCGAATATACATAGATACATACTAGGATTACCTACTTTTTTATATCGTATTTTTGTTGGCGTTGACTGTAAATGGAGACAAGGAAGAGTGGTGGGCGCAGAACACTCCCATGTAGTACTCTCACCTATTAAAATCTTTCGTGTTTTTTTTTATCTCTTTGTTAATTTTTGATGGATAAGTAAAATTTACAAACCACACGACGGTATCTGAATGAATTGTAGAATTTTACCTGATTACGAAAATGTGTAACTAGGGTCGTCGAATATAGTTAGTAAGAAATCTATGGATTCTTTCGATTAGAATTGAATTGTATTAATAGAAACCAAACCGCTCATTTATCAGATTACATTTAATTCGAAGACATCAATCGTTTTCTTACTCAATGGTGCCGATTCTGTTGTCACAAAATTCTCTAAACTAAACTAAAAACCACTAAAATTTGGTTTATTCCTGTCAAACGACGATTTCCTATTCTGAAATAGACTAAAGTGACACAACTTAACTATATTTTAGTTTGACAGCACTAAGATTGCACTGAGTTATTAGTTTAGTGAAAATGTCAATTTTGCTATTCTGAGTTTGCCGGTTTTCACCAAAAATTTTGACTATAATAATTTATTTTAACTAAATCTGACTATTTTTAAGCGCGATTAAAAAGGTGTGGAATAAAACTAGTGGTCATGAACTAAAATTCTCAACAACGCCTCGCCTTCACGTGCAAAAACAGTTCTGTATTTTTTATTTTCTTTTTGCTTATATCTTGAAAATGGCGTGTCCTATCGCAAAAATAATGAAATTTTCGACCCTCTTAGTATACCCTTGCATATTTCAATCTCAACACGTGGGTAATATTTTTTTTTATTTTTCAAACAAAAGTGAAAAATTCCATATAAAACACATCCAGGCTGCCCCCTAGCACGCGCTTTCGTCTCTCAAAAAATTCATTCTACGCAACGCAATGCACACACAAGTACAACGGCAACGTAGCGAAACCAAACGAAAAAAAAAAACCGGCCAGTGCGAGTGGGACTCGTGCACCGAGGGTTCCGTACAAACCTGTAGGTATTCTCGGTTTAAAAATAAATGTTTTTTATTTTATTTTTATATTTCAGTTGATTGAATGTAAGGTAAATTGCGGTTTACGATTTATGACGTTTAAAAAAAAAAACTACTCACTCGATCTCGTTCAAATCAATTTTCGGTGGTAGTTTACATGGTAATGTACATCACATATTTTTTTAGTTTTATCATTCTCTTATTTTAGAAGTTACGGGGGGGGGGGACACACACATTTTACCACTTTGGAAGTGTCTCTCGCGCAAACTATTCAGTTTAGAAAAAAATGATATTAGAAACCTCATTACCATTTTTGAAAACCTACTTACCAAGTTTCAACAGCATAGCTCTTATAGTTTCGGAAAAAAGTGGCTGTGACATACGGACGGACGGACAGGCAGACAGACAGACATGACGAATCTATAAGGGTTCCGTTTTTTGCCATTTGGCAACGGAACCCTAAAAATACCACGCTGAGTCGCGATTGTCAAATTCAGTTTTAGTCGTGTCAAAATAATTTTTAAATTTAGAGATTTTTCCTTGCAGAATAGCGTTACAATTCTCATAGCCAAATGTAAGGAATTTTAGAGATAGTTTAGTTAGTTTATGTCGTGTACAACAGAATCGGCACCAATGTCAACTATATCCGAAGTCTCTTTTGGTGAATGTACATAAGTGTGTGTGTACTTATACAGGGTTAAATTAAATAAGCTATAGAAACACCGCAGATATGATGGGCACTTATATCTACATTACGTAGTGCGGTCCAAGAGTTCTTAGCCTAACATAGAAGGAGAGATGGAAATTAAACAAAACTAATATTATTTTTCAATATACTCTCCCTTTATTGCAGCACATTTTTCAGAACGTCTGACTAATGCATCTATGCCACTATAAAATATGCTGAATTGTTACTATCAAAGTGGTCGTAAACAGCCTGTTTAATTTCTTCATCGTTGTTAATTTTTTTCCCTTTCAAATCTGATTTTAATTTTGGAAACAAAAAATAATCTGAGGGGGCCAGGTAAGTACTATAAGGGGGATAATTTATCTCTATGTAGCCACATTCCTTAACTGTAGACTTTGAAATCGCACCAATGTGGACTGGAGAATTGTCGTGAAGCAATCGGACACCTCGAGTTATTTTCCCCCGTCTTTTTCAATAATTTTCTGGCGTAACAGTCGTAGTAAGTCACTATAATAAGCTGCGTTTACAACCGTGTTACTTTCCTTGAAATCGATGAGAAGGATTCCCTCACAGTCCCAAAAAATTGTAGCCATGAGCTTCTTAACGCTTCGGGTGAACTTAGCGTTTTTTGGTGCTGGTTCTCCCTTTCTGTGCCATTCCATCGAGTCCCTTTTAGATGTCGGATCATAGTAAAGAATCATAGTTTCATCGCCCGTCACAATCGATTGAATAACTGCTTCCTGGTCATCGCGGCAAAGCTCTAAAATTTTTTCACAACATTCAACATGTCGCTGCTTTTGGACTGCATTAAGAATCCGTGGCACCCACGTTGCACTTATTTTTTTCATGTGTAAATGCTTGTGAAGGATTCTAATAACACTTGTTTTTGAAAGTCCAGACTGTGCAGCAATTTCTTTTGTTTTTAACCTACGGTCACTCAGAACAATATCTTCCACAAATGTAATATTTTCTGGGGTCGTCACTGTGACAGGGCCTCCTTCACGTGGATCATCTTCCAATGATTCTCTACCCCAACGAAACAGCTTAGACCAGTTTTTTATGATTGCATACGAAGGGCAAGAGTCACCGTAAACGACAGTCAATCTTTCTTTTATTTGCGTTGGCATTAGCCCTTCTTTAGTTAAAAACTTTATAACAGCCCGATATTCAATTTTATACATTTTGTGAAAATCACTCAACTACATGTATGTTAATAGCTCTCAAAACTAAAGTACCAAATGGAACAAGTTGAAACTCAACACAGTGCATGTTGAGACTTGTACCTACTTTATGAAGGAAAAACCAAATTACGTTCTGTTTATTTTCAATGTCAGGCTAAGAACTCATGGACCGTACTACGTATATTCAAACAAAAACGAAATTACTTCCACGATTCCGTTAATAGGTTTATCTAACTAGGTACCCGATATGTATTTTTACAGCTTGTAAATTGAGCAATAAAATTGATAGAGCTATTTCCACAGAACGACGCGCGACGTGTAGATAACACTTCTACATGAAATATACGAACCAATATCTTCGAATAACTCAGCAAAGTGCAATATTTTCAACACATGGCTTTGTTGAAAATATTGAGGGGGGTGCAAAAAAAATAATATTTTTATCAAGCAATGTGCTATTTCCACCTGTTTTTGAATTTTTAATGGAATATTTTTATTAATGTCCAAAAACCAAAACAACAGTCGTTTAGTTGCTTTTATGTACACATGTCAGTGTCATTTAAACTTTGAACAAAGTAGGAACAAGTCGTGCGTCTGGGTGCTCCTTGCATGGCTCCGTGAGCTCTTCCCATTTCTTTTTTACCTTTTTTTAATTGTATATAATATATTTATTTTTGTGTTAGTTTGTGTATAGTGTGTGTGTGTGTGTTTGTTTATATTTAAGTCAGTACAATATATCGAATAAAATGTTTAAAGTAGGAATGATGAAAAATAAAAAGGTTTTTCCTCTCTTTGTATATCAAATACATTTTTAAATTTAATCTTTGGATTGAAAGAATAAAAAATGATACCTTGAAATTTAAATGCTTGTCTATTAGCCCGCATTTTAATGTTAAGTACCTAACCGCATTTTTACCTCTTCGTGTAATTTCGACAACATTATTTTCCTAATTTTTTTTTTACGAATTCTTTACACAGTTTGATAAAAATGATACCTTGAAATTTAATTAACGTCTAGAAATAATTTTGCATTGTCATAATAATCATACGATCAAACAACGCTGTTTTTTTGCGAATTGCAAAGCAATCTGCAAGATTTATCTTTAGTTATCACCACGAAATGAAGTCATATAATTTTATTTTTAATATTATTTACTTAAACACTTAGTTTATCCTTGGTAGAACCGAAATTAAAATTAAGGAAACAAGCAACGAAAAAGTTTACTCCCTAGCTCGATAGATGGAGTTGAGATCAAAATACATCTCGCTATGGTTTCGTTACCGCGGTTTGGTTGGGTCGGCCGAAAATTTCTTCTAAGATAACTTTGCGCAGAGGCAATATCGTAACCGATGAGGTTAATCCGAGGTGCGATTATTGCTAGTTGAAAACTTTACCAATACCCCGCCGTGTGGACGTGAAATACCGTCCGCGTTGGCAATTTTTGAATGGCCGTAATTGGCCTTATAATTCCTTAATATACTAAGTCGGTGTCTCCGATCATAGTAATAACCAGTATGAATGCCAAAGGAAGTATCGGAAGACGGATTCCACCACTATCACCATAATATACTACTATATACCGTTGGGTATATTATGGTGACAGAAAGTCTAACAAGCAAAACTATAGATAATAATAATGTAAAGTTTCCAACAGACAGTCATCAACTTGCCTCGGTGACTCATAAATTGTTAATAGGTTTGCACTGAATCGAATTTGGCTCGACCGTATATTGTTTTGATAACTACTTAAAATACTACTGCCAGAGAATAAATAAGCCCACGGACGTAATAAAATCACGAAGTGATTTTTCGAGCTTGTTCTGAATTATCGCATTGTGCGCCGAGATTTAAAAATCGAACAGTAAAAACACACTATTTTAGTTTCGACGCACTCTGTTCAATTCTTGATGTTCGGTTAAACACCGAGAGTCGAAAAACCACTGCGCGAAGTGGACCGAGTAAATAATAATACTACGTCTACAGCTCAACAATGATATAAAAATAAAAAATTGTTTAAAAAAACTAAAAAACTGACTTCAGAAAAACAAACTAAAAAGTAAAAAATAGTGGATAAAAGCGTGGGGTGCTTTTTGAGGTATTTTTTTTATTGATATCAAGCACCCCACGCTTTTAGTAGTTAGTTTTTTAAACTATTATTTATTTTCTATTTTTTAGGGTGTTTCGAATTTTGAGACGTACGTCAGCATAGTTCGTGACGTATGTCAGCCTAGTTTTCGAAGACAGTTTTACTTGCTGTCCTGGTAACCTGGCAAGGATAATGGCAATTTATGAAATTATAGTATTGTCATCGGTCCTCGATAAGTCTACAAAGTTTAAATGAAATCTGACCATTTGAAGTGGGTCAAAATCGAGTCCCAAGGAGTCGGTTACAAAAATACAGGTGAAGCTAATAAAAGCGTGTTAAAAACGTCCCCTTCTCAAACCATCAACAAAGAAAAGTAAACTCACACTCTTTATAAATAGGATTGACAGTCGTTAGCACACATCCCGCTTGCAAGCACCCGAACGCCACGACCGGGAACTCGGGGCAATTCGGCAACATGACTGCCACGACATCTCCTGGCTTCAAGCCGAACTTCTTTAGGAGTGAAGTCGCGAAGACTGATACGTTTTTTTCTAGCTGCGCGTACGTGTAGGTCTTTTTAGTTTCTGCACTTTCCTGAAAAGATAAAGAGAAGTTAGAGATACTGAATTTGACCTGAGATGCACCAAATTCACAGTCCCAAGGAAGGGAAGGGAGGACGTAATAAAATCGCGCACTGCATCTTCAACGTTCTGCTTAGCGCCGAGAGTTCAAATCAAATCAAATCAAAATATTTTTATTTCACATAAACCTATAAGGGCACTTATGAAATGTCAGAAGCTAGGTGCCAATATGTTGATTCCTATGGAGAAGAGCGCGTAAGAAACTCCACGGTTACTCTTTTAAAAATAATTGCTTTTTACAATGGTTTCAAATTACAGTGTTAATAGGTATGGGAGGACGGTGTAGGTATGTCAACAAGTACCAGGTACTGAATAATATAGAAAATTGTCTACAGTCTACAAGACCTACAAAGTTCTTAAATTCACAAAGTATAAAAGTATAAAATAATCTACATAGATAATAGTATTTCATAAATAAGACATATTACACTATTTTAACTAAATGTCATTATTGCCAAGAAACAGAAAAATTGAAGTTCGAACACTGTGTTTTTTCGATGCACTCACTAGCGCTGCGCTCTATTATTTTCTATCTGCGCAAACACCCTCTTTTGCGGGCTATATCCTGTGGTAGAGGTCTTGTTGTGAATCTTTGACAGTCCAGTCAGAGACATAGGTTGAGATAATGAGAACTGACGTTGGAAAGATCAACCCTAGTCTGCTAAACTGGTAGCTAGACCAGCTAGTTTCTGGTCGGTTCGACAGGACATCTTTCAGTCATTTCCTTGCAAGAGATTAAAGTCCAATGTCAGGTTGTGATAAGCCTAACACACACGTGGATAATCTAAGCTTAGGTTTTATCGTCTCAAACGAGATAAGCCAAACTTTGCCTTTTGGATTTTTGTAAAGGATTTTCGTCAAGGTTGTACGATTGTAATGTAATTTTAGAAATCAGCCATCTATGAAAAGAGGAAAGACCAGATTTCTTGTAAGTATGTTTATTGTTATGGTTTCACACTAAAACGGCTGAACTGATTTGGATGAAATTTGGCTCATACGTAGGCTATGGGATCTGGATTAGGAATAGTTTTATAGCCCGATATTCTCAAGAGATTGAGACATAAACGAGTAAAACCGCGGGGCGCACCCAGTTATGGGTAGGGGTCAAATCTATTTCGTGTGAATTAAATACAATTTGGAATTTGAATGTCCTTAGAAGAGGGCTATCTTCTAAATTACTGATCCGATGCGAAGAAATTTCGAAGGCAGAAGCTAATATTAGGAATTCAAATAAGTTAGTGGCCAGTGTCATATATAGAAAGAACATAAATAAGCTACATTACTACCGCAATACTACATACAACTATGTAGAACGAGGTATACCTACAATAAGACTGCGCGAAGCATCGATCACTGTTCTTTATTAGTGATCGATGGCGCGAAGCATGAAAAACACGGTGAGTACAGACCATACGTAATCAGTTAAATAACAACAACACTGCGCAGGCGTCGTTGATTGCATCGCACAATGAACCGGCTCCCAATAATATCATGTTGACGTTGATAATCAAGACCAATGCAGTTTTTTCGAGATATTTCCATTTCATGTATAAACAATGACCACAGCTTAAAAATCTGTTTTTTACAGTGCATGCTTTTTAGCCTCTACATCACCTCACCTAGAGGTCTTTATTGCCTGTCTCAGTTGAAATATTATGCTAGGTGAATATACTGCATGAGGTGGTTTGTGTGGTAGGCTGTGTCTTAAATATAATCCGTTCTGTAATATTCGCCATAATAACGCCACGCTTAGCAGGCGGGTGTGCGATCGCAGTATGGTAGTAAAATGCATAAAGAACGCTGCTACTGGTTCTCTAGTAAGTCCCTTAGTCCTTTTTTACGACAGCCATGAGAAAAAATGGTATGGTGCCATTCTTTACCTGTTGCCCGTTCTATAGTATATCCCTTAGTCGTTTTAGTCGTCGATTATGAAGCCACAGAAAGACTACTGGAAGTAATTTCATAAAAAAGCAAATCGATATGTCCTACGCAAAATCATCATATTAAATCACTTTGACTATTACACACTCCCTACACACCCACGCACCTACACCCGCACACCTACACTCACACACCCTTCTTTGCTGTCTAGTTAATTGTTTGTTTTTAATTTTTTTAATTTTTTTAATTTTCCTTGTTTTCTTCATTATATAGAGTCATTTTTGTCTTCCATCCCATCATAATCATCTATTATTAGATGCTTGTTTTACTGTGGCTTGTTCGGATAGTTTGGGGGCCTGGAGACCTGTAACACAGGTATTCCTAGTACAGGCTCCAGTCTCCACGACATCAATGTATTTTTGTTACCACTGTTATGTATTGTACTGATTTATCATTATGTAGTGGAGAAAATAAACGTTTTTATTATTATTATTATTTTTATATATGTTAACATATCTCGGGACCCTAGGGTCCCGGTCTTTTGGAAGGCGTACGAGGGGCCGAAGCCAACTCGCAGAGGCCCCTTAGAAAATTTAGATGAAGTGAGGCACTAACCGGCGGTTATCCCTGTATACACTGTACAAGTGCACCTAAGGACAACCTCCGGTTGGTGTTGGACTATTGCAAGATATGGAAACTAAGATGTTGGACTATGTATTTGGATGGCTAAAATAGACTGGTTACCAAGAACTATGGGAGGCCTATGGCCCCTGCCGCATCAATGTTTTGTAAATACACGGATTAAATGGCAGGGGGTGACTTGCACACTCAATAATGGGCCCCCGGGAAACGTCGCTGGCACATAGTGACGCAGTGACAAGGGGGCAACACTTCCTGAGGTCCTTGAGAAGTGGAGAGGTATTCCACGGCTTTCAGAACAATCCCAGAGCCCGGAAGATGGTCAAGTCCCTACGAGCACTTACTGGAATACTTCCTTTCCCCGAGCACGTTTGCTCTTGCGAATCTCCACTCAAGCCAGCCAATAAAGGCAAGAATGAGGTGGGAGCTCTGAACCTCGTCAGTGTTCACTCCAGCCGGCCAATAAAGCCAGAGATGAGGAACAAGAATTCTCCCGGGAGATAGGGTCCGTGGGGTCGCTACTGCCCAACAGCACGCCACATGCTGCCCTGCTGGTTTATTATTATTATTGTTTTTTACGATAGCCATGAGAAAAAATGGGATGGTGCTATTCTTCACAACACGGAGCCTGTCTATCTATCTGTTACCACTCCACATCTAACAACCGAATGAATTTGAATGTGCTACACGGATAGACCATGACCTGGGTTAGGACTTAGTATAGTTTTTCCAGGTGATACGTTTCTGTGGGATAATTTACGATCTCTGAGCTGTGGGAAAAAAACCATTGGTCATATACTGACACACGGTATGTGTGTACATAAATTCACGCCTTTCCCATGGGGGTAGGCAGAAACAACAGAACGCCACCTGCTACGATCCTACATACACTTTTTGCTTCGTTTAAATTCGTACATCTGGTCATACACACACGCCGGTTGCGAGTACTACACACCTGACCTTTATGAAGAATATCACCAATAAGCTCACGAAAATTATATTCTCCTACGGTGTCCCCTTCAGGTGTCTCATTTTAACCAACGCAGACGCAAAAAACGGTTTTATAAGTTTGACCGCTATTGTGTGTCTGTCTGTGGCACTGTAGCTCTTTTATGGGTGCACCGATTTGGGTGCGGTTTCTTTTATTAAAAAAATAGGCTTTCTAGCGGTAGTTCTTGTTTTATCAAAATTCGTTAAATGGTTTCGACACGACGAATCCTTTGTGAAATATTAACTACAACTTAAAGTGCCAATACGTATTTTTTATATTATTGCGGTTTCTAAAATTTATCTTTTTTATAAAACAACTTAATAAAACGCACAGGTCGCCATCTACAATTTAATTTTCACTGCCTCCTTAGTTCCGTCACCTTTTGCTCAAGCTATCGGCATTTCAATGCCATCTTACTTATGAAGTGCGATAGCGTGTTATTTAGCAATTAATCGTTTTGTCTAGTGTGTAACCTAGATAAACAGAGGACTTGATATCGGAAAGTGTATTTATTAATTAGCGATGATTCAGTTAACGGATTTAATCATAGTATAGTCTAGAACGTGCGAGACTCGTGGTTGAGAACTGCGCAGAATGATCTTACTTTTTTTGTGGGTGGGATATCATCATTGTATGACGGCTCCCGCTCTGGGCGGAGCGGAAGGGCGTGTCAGACTTTTACTAACTAAAACTCACCCGTGTTCCTTCAGTTGCCTATATGCCACGGCCACGGTAACTCTATCGAACAAATCTCGCGACCCTGGCAGTAGAATGATCTTACTGCATATTGATTGACGCTAGCGAGATTTAGGTCCCACGCAGCATGCGTAGCGTGGTTTTCAGTTTCAAACAACTATCGCCCTTGCTGTGTACAAATAAAGTTGAAAATATATAAACTTAATTTAAGACAAGAGTGGTCAGAGATTATATGTTTTTAACTTTATTTTAACACTTGCAATTTAGATTTTTGCTTGGCCGAAATGCATTTAATATAGAACTGCGTCGAATAATCTTTCCGCAATGTTGGACTGAGGGGCAATTCTTTCCCGGCCACCGTAGGCGCGAGCTTGCGGGCGGCGAGCAATGGGTAGCTCGCCGCCCGGTAAGGACCAAGCTCGGGTCGACGGCGCGTTGTGTTCCACGCGCGCCTTTTTTTTTTTTTTTTTTTTTTCAGGATGGGAAATCATCAAATGACTTCTCCCGCTCTGGGTGGAGCGGAAGGGCGTGTCAGACTTTTACTGACTAAAACCCACCCGTGTTCCATCAGTTGCCCATGTGCCAGGGTCACGGTATCTCTTTCGAACAATCACGCGACCCCGGCAGGCATTGGTCCTAGTAGACCCCTACACTGCTGCTGACATCTCTTTGAGGCGCGCGTGGAACACTGCGCGCCGTTGACCCGAGCTTGGTCCTTACCGGGCGGCGAGCTACCCATTGCTCACCACCCTTAAGCTCGCGCCTACGGTGGCCGGGAGTCCGCTATTGACTCCCGACGCCTGGGGCGTCTCCTCCTGCAGCGGCTAGGGACGTGAGGGGCAAGGAGACTGCCACTCCTTCACGCGCCCCGCCTCCTCCTTCGCGAGCATTACTGCTTCGCAGAAGGAGGTGACGGCTTCCCATTCCCTCTCGCTCCGTACCATGGCTCGCACCAGGGCCGGACGCGAGAGGTCGCCGCCGCCGATCGCCTCCACGAGGACACGGCGGTGCTCCGCCCAGGCAGGGCACACCTCCACCGTATGCTCCACCGTGTCCTCCAGACGATCCTCGCAATGGAAACACCCGGACGTATCCTCCCGCTTTATCCTGAACAGGAACCCACCGAAGCACCCATGCCCGGTGAGAACCTGCGTCAGGCGGAAGGTGAGGACGCCGTGACGCCTCTCTATCCACTCCTCAAAGAGGGGACTTACCGCCGCAATTGTGGCGTGCCCAGCACTGGGTTGCGACAATCGTACCCGCCATGTCGCCATGAGATCATACCGGAGCTCTGTCCGCCGTGCCGCGATTTGTCGCGGCAGCGGAGTTTCGCCCCGGCGTTTCGCCTCCTCGCGCCACTCCCACATGTGCGCGAGGACCTTTGCCTACAGATCCCATGGCGGCACTCCGGCAAGGAGGCTCGCCGCCTCGCACGAGACCGTGCGGTATCCCCGGATTAACCGGATGGCCATGACCCTCTGGGCCGCAAACAACCGGCGCGCTGGGCGCAGCCTCAGTGAGGGCGCCCACATCGGTGCCCCGTAGAGGGCCATGGACCGCACGATCCCCGTGTAGAGCCTCCGGCAGGAGGCGTTTGGACCCCCCAGATTGGGCAGGAGCCGCTTTAATGCAGCCCCAGCCCGCTCCAGTCTGGGAGCCAAACGTCGGAAATGCTCAACGAAGTTCCACCGGCTGTCGAGGACAAGTCCCAGGTACTTCATCATCGACTCGACGCCGATGTGAACCCCTCCTACCATAAGTTGGGTACCCGCAGGTGGCGCGTTCCGAGGACCATGAAAACCCATGGCCTCGGACTTGTGCAATGCCACCTCGAGGCCCAATTGCCGGATCCTATCGACGATTGTCGCAACCCCGCGTGTCATCAGTTCGGCCGCCGCCTCGTACGACCGCCCCTGCGCAAGGACCAGCGTGTCGTCAGCGTAGCAAACTACGCTGACGCCGCTAGGGAGGTCGGCGCGCAGCACTCAGTCGTAACCGATGTCCCACAGATGCGGCCCTAGGACCGATCCCTGTGGGACACCGCACGACATCTCTCGCCGGTTCCAGTCTCCCTGGTGACCGGGGTAGATGACGGCTCTATCCGTCAAGTAAGCCTCGACCACGCGACAGAGGTAGGTCGGCATCCGGTGATACCGGAGTGCCTCCCTAATGCAACTCCAGGGCAGGGTGTTAAAGGCGTTGGCGATGTCTAGAGACACCGCCAAGACGACCCCACCCCGGGCCACTGCATCCCCCGTCGTGAGGGCTCGCACGCGCATGATGGCGTCCACCGTAGAGCGCCCCTTGCGGAAACCGAACTGGCAGTCCGCCAAATCCGGCCCCTCCCGCACCAGCCACCCTACGAGGCGGTCTGCAATTACTCTTTCAAAGAGCTTGCCCACCTCGTCGAGCAGCACGATGGGCCGGTAAGCGGACGGAGAGTCCGCTGGGCGCCCAGGCTTCTTAATGAGGACCAGTTTCCCCGTCTTCCAACGAAGTGGGAACTGGCCCCTCTCCAAACATGCGCTTAGGAGCCCCCTGAGTCGAGGCCCGAGAGCCTCTAAGGCCAGGACCCAGGCTTTGCCAGGCAAGCCGTCGGGTCCTGGGGCGGTATTTTTGGCATTTAGCCGACGTACCGCCACTCTCAACTCTACCCCGGTCACCTCTGGAGCGTTGTCGTCGTCCTCGGTGGTGTGGTCCGCAGCGTCGGGCACCACAGGAGGCGGAGCCATGGGTGGGGGACTATGTTCCCCTCGCGAAGGGAACAGAGCGCTCACCACGCCCTCCACGAGTTGGCGCCGGAGACTCTGAGTCAGCGGAGGAGCCCATGGGCGGAGTTTCTCCCGGACGGCCTTGTAGGGCCGTCCCCATGGGTCCCTGTTCAGAGTCTCCAGCGACTCCTTGCGGGCCAGTCCTCTGGCCCGCAGGATCTCCTCTTGGAGGGCGGTTTTCGCCGCTCTGTACCCCTCGTATAGCTCCGCCTGAATGGCTTCCGTATCTGGAGGTCAGATACGGAGCCTGCGGTGCCTGGTGTACCGGCGTCGCGCCGCAACGCACGCTTCGCGCAGCGCTGTCAGCTGCGGCGACCACCAGTACACCTGGCGCCAAGCCCGTCCTGGCTGGACTCGGGGCATAGCCACGTCACAGATCTCGGACATGGCCTCCCGGAACCACTCGGCCTCGTCGTTGGTGTCAGCAGGCCTGTCCGGTGGTGACACCCAGGCCTGCACGATCGAGGCTTCCAGGAGAAGCTCCCGGTCCAGCTTCTTAAGCACCCACTGCGGACCACACAGGGCCTGTCGGACTGGCGCGGTCGAGGTCTGGGCGGAGACGTCAAACCGGATATACCGGTGGTCGGAATACGTCTCCACCCCCTCCATTACACGCCAGTCAATGACCTGCGGCGACAGAGCGGGACTAGCGAACGAAATGTCCACCACTGAATCGCCCCGCATCCGTACGCACGTAGGGACAGAACCCCGGTTAAGGACGACTAGGCCTGTCTCTAGAGCCCAGTCCTCCACCATCCTGCCCCGTGTGTCCGTATACCGGGAACCCCAAGCCAAATTCTTGGCATTGAAGTCCCCGAGTACGAGCACGGGGAGGGGACGGAACCCGACGACGACAACTTTCAACTCCGCAAGGGAGTTGTGGAACTCGGCGAGAGTTCGGCTCGGGGAGAAGTATACTCCTACCACGACAATCTCCCCGAACCGTGCTGCTACGCAACCCCGTCCCCTCTTAACGGCCTCGAGGGTCGGGGTTCCGGCGGCGGCCGACGAAATGAGGGTCACTGAGCCGCTCAGGTCCTCCACCCAGTCATCCCTGGGCGGGACAAAGTACGGCTCAGCGACCACGGCGATGTTAATCGACCACTGCGCCATGCTCTGGAGCAAAAGATCCTGAGCGGAGGCGCAGTGGTTGATATTCGCCTGGAGGAGGCGTAATGGAGCAGCCATTACTGACAGTCCATATCAGCCCCCTCCCGAGCCCCCTGTGAGGGCCTTGCCGTGGCGGTGCTGGCCACGACAGCAGTGGTCGAGGCGGCAGCGGCGGCAGCGGTGACGGCGGTGGCGGAGGGTTTACCCTTGGCCTTGGCGGCTGCAGCGCAGGCCTTACTCCCAGCCCGGTGTTCGGCCGGCTTGCCAGCCGCCGCACATGCATAGCAGTGCGGCGTGGCATTGCACGAGCCAGCCTTGTGACCGGGCTGACCGCAGCGGAAGCAGTGACCGCTGCGGTCCACCTCTGAGGTGCAACTCACGAACACGTGGTTGCCCATCTGGCATCTGAAGCACCTCAGAGGTCTGGGCTCCAACAGTTCACCTGCGCTGAGACCCAGCCCACCAGAAGCCTTCGGCCCTCCGAGGTGATTTTTTGGGCCGCCGACACGGGGCAGCTCACCGTAACGGTTCGCAACCCCGCATTGTCAGGGCGGATGGTGCCTGCCCTAACTTGCTCAGCAGGACAACCCCCCGCCCTAGTGATGGCGGCCACCACCTCCGCCTCCGTCACGCAATCGTCCAGGCCCAGGATGCGCATGTCAGCGCACTTGATGGGCCTGGACACCCGGGCTTCCTCCGCGTCTAACGACGCCCTGAGCCTTTCGGCCAGAGCGTCAGCGGTCGGGCCACTAGCCGCACCGAGGACCTCTAGCATCCGGGCCCCAGTCAAAGTGACTTTAACCCAGAGCCCGTCGGAAATACCCAGCTCCGTCAGGTCCACCGCCGCCTTTGCCTTGGAGAGCACGTCGCGGTAGGACACGCCCTTTTTTACCGCTTCCGGCTGTAGTGTAATCACTACAGCTGCGGACTTTGGGGCGCGGAGCCTAGCCGCGACGCTGCTCTTTTTGCGCCGCTGCTGCCTTTTTTTGTTTCTGGCCGCCCTTGCAGCCTTGCTTGCCTTCTTCTTCTCTCCAACCACTTGCCATTCGGCGTTGGCAGGGGGAGATTTAGAAGGCGGGGGCGGCATTGGCGGTCCTCTCGCCACCTGCGCTGGGGGGGCCCTCGCAGGTGCCTGCTTGGGCCGGCCTTTGGTCTGCCCCGGCCCTTTGGCTGGGGCAGACGCGGCGGCGGCGAACGCCACCGCCTTTGGCTGGCCCGAGGCTGCCTTCGGCCGGGCCGACGCTCCCTTCGGCTGGCCCGAGGCCGCCTTCGGCTGACCCGAAGCCGCCCCAGGCTGGCCCGGAACCGGCCGGCTTGCCGCCAGCGGGGGGCGCAGGACCACGGCCTCCAGAGCAGAAAACCTGCTCTGGAAGACAGCGAGCTCTTTCCGCACCAGGGTCAGCACTTGGTTCTCGATGGGCAGGAGCCCGCCCTGCCCATGCCGCGCTTCCACCTGCGATGCCTCCTGGGGGGTGGCACCTCGGAGACCGGCCAGGTCCGCTCGGAGCTCCTCATTCTCCTTTCGGAGGAGCTCCATGGCGGCAGTAACGCGGGCGACCTCCGCCCGCAGTTCTGCCACCCCATCCACCACCGGAGGCCCAGAGCGAAAGGCCTTCGCTGCCGCCACGATGGCTTTCGTGGCATCCACGCGCGCCTCAAATAGATGTCAGCAGCACTGAAGGGGTCTACTAGGACCGATGCCTGCCGGGATCGCGTGATTGTTCGATAAGATACCGTCACCCTGGCACATGGGCAACTGAAGGAACACGGGTGGGTTTTAGTCAGTAAAAGTCTGACACGCCCTCCCGCTCCGCCCAGAGCGGGAGAATTCATTTGATGATTTCCCATCCAGAAAAAAAAGGGGCAATTCTTGTAATTTTAAGATCGCTCACAGTTTGATCTGTCAAAAATACCTCGAGTTTCCATACATTTTTGACAAGTTTTTGACATTTGGCTGTCGCCGAGGTGACTGCTACTAGATTTTGAACATTTTTAATTACGAAAATAGGTTTACTGATCGTGATCAATAGGTGATTAGAGACTTAGGGCCCGTGTAGATCTAGCGAAGTGCAGCGCAGCGTGGTTTTCTGTGTCAAGCAAATATCGCCCTTGCTGTATTACAAATAAAGTTGAAAATATATAAACGTTATTCATTCCGAGAGCGCATAGCGGACAGAGTAGAGTCTGAGATTATATATTTTTGACTTTATTTTATCAGTCGCTATGTTCAATTTAGCATAGCATTAAAACTCGCCTTGGGCCGGCGCACTGTAGTCAATAGGTACTGTGGAATGAAGGTCCATTCCATTTCCTAAGCTCGCAGAGCATTTTACTATTTTTTTGAGAGCAGTGGTAGCCCAGTGGTAAGGTGGCGACTGAGTTGTAGGTCGCGGGATCAAACGTTGAATGGCATTTAATTTTATCTAAGTAAATTATTTCATCACCACTGCTCTCAAAAACGGCGAAGGAAACGTCGTGAGGAAACTGGCTTGTCTTTGTACAAAAACTCGAAGACATGTGACATCTACCAACCTGCACTTCGCCGGCGTGTTTGGTTATGTATGGCTCACTTCCTCTCATAGAGAGCAGGCCGGTGTCCCAGCAGAAGAAACATTATAGGGTTATGTTGCTATGTCCTACAGGGTCCATAATTATATAATTTAACTAGCTTCTGCCCGCGACTTCGTCCGCGTCAAATTTTTGCCCCCCTGACCCTTCCCGTCGCATCGATTTGCCTGCTAGTTTCCGTCCATTTGTCGTTGCTGCACGCTCTTTTTGAGTTATAGTGAGTCAACCTTAAAAGATAGACATATGCTCTCGCGGACTTTTTTTAGAACTTTTCAAAAGGAACAATTCCGTCATACATGATTTTTGCGTTACTTCAACCGTTTACGCAGCGCACGCAACGGAAACTCTCAAAAGGAATAAATTTTCCGCGTTTTTGTGACATTTTTCATTACTGCTCCGCTCCTCTTAGTTGTAGCGTGATGTTATATAACCTATAGCCTCCCTCAATAAATAGGCTACCCAACACAAAAAGAATTTTTCAATTTGGACCAGTAGTTCCTGAGATTAGCACGTTCAATCAAACAAACAAACAAACTCTTCAGCTTTATAATATTAGTATAGATTTAGTTACCTCCTAAATACACATTATGGTAAAGCAATAAAGATATTGAGTATGTAAGTCTCTTTCTCTTTCTTATCGAACGCTTTTCATATAGTGCGATCCAAAATAGTCACAATTTACCAGTAGGTTTATTTATGCCATTGTTCCACATTATGAGCCCTAAAAACTAAACAATATTAATACAGTTGACCTTGACCCTGACGACCAAAGTCTACGCAAACACACAATTGAGTATGTCAACATTCAATCATGACTGTTGACTGTTCCAATTTACATAGCAAAAATAACCCATATAGAAACCCATTGTACATAAAATCGATCAATGTTACAATGGATGTGGTCCATTGACTAAGAGGTCTGGTTAGTTACCAAGTCATTTGAAGTTCGGAGTCCATTGGTAGGTTAGGTATTGTGTCGGCACTTCTAGTAAGTTTGTTAAACAATAGTATCGATGTTGATAGTTGAGAATCTGAGATTGCATGTCAGCTAATTGATAGACCTGATAGTCAAATGCCTTGAAGAACTACTCGAAAGCCTCTTAAACCAGAAATGGATAGTAAGTACATACCTCCTCAATGTTATAGGTATGATGTGCAATGTGATCGAAGCAGAGTTATTGCTGGTTCTTATAAGATTATTCGAAGATCTAAATGATCATGAAATATCACCTTATTGGTGATGTTCTTCAGAAAGGTCGGGTTTGTAGTATTCGCAACCGGCGTGTGTGTATGACCATATATGGACGTAAACAAATCAAAAGAAGGATCGCAGAAGGTGGCGTTCTGTAGTTTCTACCTACTTCCATTGGAAGAAGACGTGAGTTAATGAATGTAATGTATCTAAATGATCCACGCTAGTAAATAAATACCAGTCCAAGATAAATTCTAATAATTTTTAAAATTTGTCAAGGACCAGAAATAAGGATTCATACGTTGACACGTACAGTCAGTGCCCTACATTACCTGACCCCTCTTACACAGAAAAAATGAGGAAGAGGGGTCAGGTAATGCAGGGCACTGACTGTACACACATACTTAAAACAAATACCTAATTATTTTACACTAGCTTTTGCTAGCGGCTTCGCCCGCGTGGAGTTTGGAAAATATCCCGCGTGAACGTACTACCGGGATAAAAAGTAGCCTATGTGGTAATCCAGGTTATTTTTTTTTAGCTCGAAAGCGCATTTTCATCCGACTTGCTTCAAATTTATCGTCACTGCTCGGCTCCTATGTGTCTTAGCGTTATGTTATATAGCCTATAACCTGCCCAGGAGTATGGACTACAATCGTACCAAGTTTGGTTAAAATCCCTTCAGTAGTTTTTGACTCATGCGCGCACATACAGACAGACGGACAGACAGACAGACAGACAAAAAAATTACTGATTGCATTTTTGGCATCAGTATCGATCACCATTCATCCTCCAATATTAATTTTGAATATATTTTCAATGTACAGAATTGACCTCTCTACAGTTTTATTATAAGTATAGATATAGATAATTATTCATTAGAATGACCTTCAAACATCAAAAGTAGATAATACTAAAATTAATTAAGTTGGTTCTTATCATATTTACGGTAAGGATAACGTTTAATTAGTTGTTAGAATTAGTTCCGTGTGTTGCCAGAGTTAAGAAAAGCACTATTCCATTTCTTCCCATAATGTCGTAGAAGGCGACGGAATTACTAGAGAATGGGCATCAGCGTTCTCTATGCATTTTACCACTATACTGCGATGCCAACCCGCCCGTCAACCGTGGCGATTATTGCAAACCCTCCCGTTTGGAGGAACCCTATATCCAGTAGTGGACGTCTTTCAACTCAAATGATGATCATAATGAGTTCTCCGAATGAGAGACGTATCCAACTCATGAAAATAGGTGATTGATTTTAATAGAGTAATTAGACCTTAATGAATTCCGTTCTTATGATGATGAAGACACACATAATTATGATGATGATGATGCTAACTCATGATAGCGTTGATAACGCAGGGAGTTCTGAATCATGTATTGAATCCATGCTTACAGTCGATATCAACCTATAGGCTTCCACAAACAGTCAAAACACAACTCTCGTAGAACAATTTCTATAAAAACCTTCATGGAAATTGTTCCACAAGTGTCGCATCGTGCCAGTCTGAAGAAGCCTTAAATCGGACTGGGATTTTTAACGGGCTCTTCCCTACGTCAAGATTACGATCCATTTTCATACTTAAAAGGTTACGTTTTCAAGACATAATACTCGTGCCTTGCAAATGCATTACAAAAACCTTCATTTTATGTATATTTTTGTCGCGAATCTCGTTTGATCTTAGCGTAGTTTAAAAAGGATATACATAGACAGCATAACTGGAACTGTATATATGGGTATTAACCAGTCTTTTCAATGTTAATTGCTGTTGTTAAAATGGAGACAGGCAACAAAGCTAGCAAATGTTGTTTTTGATACTTCAATGCAAAATGATTTTCTACACAGTTGGGAAAATGTTATTGCTGTAAAATATTTGACGTGAGAGTCAGCATCAATATCACGCTGGATGCCTGACAGGAGATGACGATCTGAGTTGGGAAAAATAAAGAAAAAAAGACATTTTTGGTTGACGGTTATCTCTGGGCCACCAGGGCCCAGAGGTAACAGCCGTGACTTACGAGTTCATAGGTCGTGAGTTCGAACCCAAACAGGCGCTTTACTTAGTGTAAATTATTTCATTACCACTGTTCTCAAAACGGTGAAGGAAAACATCGTGAGCTAACCGGCATGTCCTATAACCAAACATTCAAAGACATGTGACATCTACCAACCCGCACTGGGCACGCGTGGTGGATTACGGTTCACTCCCTCTCACCGAGAGAAGGCCTGTGTACCAGCAGTGGGAACAATATAAGTTGATTATGTATGTCTGGCATTGTCTATCAGAAGATGGGCGAAGGTCGCCTTCATAGCAATCTCAGCACTCCTAATATCTCATCTAACATGTCAATCTGCCTGGCATTTCGCCAACTATATTGGGATCGGCTACCAGTCTAACAGGATGAAGCTGAATACAAATATTTTACATGAAGCGACTGCCTATGTGACCTCCACAACCAAGTTATTGGGTAGCACGATAGTTCATGTCAAGACTGGTTATGAGACATTTGGGTTTCTGACTACCCGTAATTACTGTCAAAGATCTACGAATTACAGCCGAGTAAGTTTAACGTGCTTTCTAAAGCACGCAAGAGTATGATATGTAATGAATGTTCACCCATCTAGGAAGGAACCGAGCGTGGTAAGCGTAGCTTTGATCCTTCGAACCTTCAGTCGACCGCACGAGTCGATCGAAGCTTCCAAGGGTCGAGTGTTATCGAAATTATCATCTACGACTCAACTACGTAATACCTTCCATGAAAAGATAATGATAAAAATATGGATAAACCTGCAATAATCAGACATGCGTTACAATAACAGGGGATTCAGGCCCAATACATGTTAGGTGTATAGTAGGGAGGGGTGAGGGGGGTCTGTGGCTAAGTAATATTAGCCGTAAATCAGGGTAAGCTTCGCTTGCCGCGGTCTGTCCGTGGATGGATGACCTACTATAATTCTACCCAAAACCCTCCGAAGAAATACCCGTAGATCTTTGACAGTCGATACGGGTATACAGAAGCCCAAATGTCTCACAACCAGTCTTACCAAGGAGTATCGTGTTACTACTGTAAAGTAAAATACTGGTATTAAGCTGCCTTCAGTTAGGCTGGAAATCTCACTAAAATAGTTGGAAAATGTCTAAGCAGATTCATTGAAAGCTTACCTAGAAAATATAGGTAACCTTCCAATATGAATACACAAAATAAAATGATTCGTGTATGTATAGGATAGGTACTTGAAAAAAACGCCTGATTACGATAATGATTTAGCTCCATTAGTATCTATGATTAGGGCAAAGTTTATTATGGCGCAATTGCACTGATCTTTCACCGCATTTGGGTGCATTAGGTACGAAATTCAGTCTAGCGAGTGCTTGCAAACCAAAACGTCTGCAGAACGGTTCCCTTCAGACATCCTTAGTGAGTGCTACGCTCTCCTATGTACATATATTGGAACCGACTCAGGGCAACATTTGACATTTATTGCTAATCGACTGCTGCATATGTTTGAAAAATTATCTCTGCTCAATAATGTATATAGCATAACATAACATAAAACATAAAATTAGATTTATTTTCTCAACACAAATGTTGCAGGTTGGTCCATAAAGTGCTTAAACTAATTAAAAATATATAATAACATTTGTGAGAAACTGGTGCCCGAAGAAGGTATTGAATACCTGTGTTACGGGTCACCAGGCCCCCCAATTTTTAGTTAGACTTTGTATATTATTAGATTAAGACAAGTATGAGCTAAATGTGTGATGGAGTTTTCACTGTTTATTTTGTGATATAAAAGAAATATATATTTAAAAAAAAAACAATTAAAAACGATTAAATAATGGATATGATTATGTGATTAGTGTGTGTACGAGTGTATGCCAGTAAGTGTAAGTGAGTGTAAGTGGGTGAGTGTGTGTGAGTAAGAGTACATGGGTGAGTGTGAGTTTGTGTAGTTAGCAAAGGTTTACGAGTGTTTGAGGATATGAAAGGGGGGTTAATGTGGTGGAAGAGATGTAGGTTAGCGGATTGGAATCAGCGACAGTTCTACAACATCCATTGGATGTTGTAGAACTGTCAAAATGAAAGATGACTAGTGTTATCTTATCAGCTATTAGTGGGTACCATGTTATTTCCGGACAAGAGTTATATTCATTTCGTTCAAACACGCTCTTCTTGCCTATAATTATGAATCAGAGAAGACATTCTTGTAATTTTAAGAAAGTTCACAGTTTGATCACAGTATAAATCTGTCAAAAATACCTCGAGTTTCCATGCATTTTTCACAAATTTTTGATACTTGATTGTCGCCGAGATGAGACTGACTAAGTTTTGAACGTTTTTAATTATGAGAATAAGCCTTCTGATCATTTACCAAAAAATTCTACTGGAACGCTACGTAGTTTTTGCCCAACTCTCAAGACTTTCATAATCGTCGTTGCTACCTGTGTGCTGTGTTACGGATCTGGTATCCAAGTTCGGAGGAAAAGTTATACGGGTACTCGAATGCGGGCTTACCACCCAGTATTACGCTTTCAGGAAAAGAACTAGGTAAAATAATAATAATATAATAATAATAATATTCCACAACTATCACACAACGCCATCTAGTCCCAAGCTAAGCAGAGCTTGTGTTATGGGTACTAGACAACTGATAAACATAGTTATATATTTCTAAATACATACATATTATAGATAAATTACACCCAGACACAGAACAAATGATCGTGCTCATCACACAAACATTTGTCCTGGGTGGGAATCGAACCCACGACCTCCGGCATAGCAGTCAGGGTCACTAACCACTAGACCAACAGGCCTGAATAGGTTTTTTAATATGCTAAACCATTTATGTATTTATGTACCATGTGTTAAAGGTTAAGTTGTGAGATTCTGATCAACTTTAAGTTTTTTCTTGTGGTACCGGACGTAAATAATAGCACCGTCTCATTTCTTACCATGGCTGTCGTAAGAGGCGACTAAGGGACTTACTAGAGAATGGGTAGCAGCGTTCTTTATGCACTATACTGCGATCGCCAACCCGCCTGCCATATGGCGATTATGGCGCTTATGGCAAACCCTCGCAAACTCGGAAAGGTCTTTGTTCAACATGTGTCATGTTTGTTGGCTGAAATAATGATGATGACGATGATTAAATTTACAAACACATTAAATTCTTCATTAGAATTGCTAAACTGAAGTGGTAGTGGGCAGGGCACATTGCTCGCAGACAGTGGCGTAGCGTGCCTTGGCGGGGTCCCGTATAAAAACATTTGTTTGGGGGCCCTTATGAAGGGTAACGATTTCTCACAAAAGGAAAAAAAATGTTTTGCATAAAATTAAAAGAAATATTTATTCATCATAATTATCTATCTGTCACTTTTCCAAAACTTTTATAAACAATTCAAATTAAATAACTTTCCTTGCCTTTTTTTCGGCTAACTGGTGATAATACATAATTCTACTGTTATCCAATTTTAATAGGTTATGTGAAAAAGACTATAAGCGGGGAAATCCAGCAGCCCCCGATAACCGATGTAGGGTGTTGCCAACTTTGGAGCGCACGCTTTACGCGGGAAAAAAGATATTGCTTTGTGTGACTTTGGTCATTTCTGAAATAAATAAAAAATTGGGAAGTTTTTATTAATTTTTGCTTACACACGTCGGGGGCCCCTGTGTCCCGGGGGCCCCGTATAATTGATACGGCAGATACGGCGGTAGCTACGCCCCTGCTCGCAGAACAGATGGCCGATGGGGCCGAAAGGTACTGGAGTGGCGACCGCGTACCGGAAGACGTAGAGTTGGAAGGCCTCCAACAAGGTGGACCGATGACCTTGTGAAGGCCGCAGGAATCCGCTGGATGCGGGAAGCACAAAACCGGTCGAAGTCTTTCGGCTGAAATGATGACGATGATGACACATTAAATTTACTGACTGAAATTAGATAGATGATTTTTGCATGTACCGGCTATTACTGTATGGTATCTCTGTTATCATATTGTTATTACGCTAGTATGTTTACATAAGGACTCGAGGTTAATAAATTCACAAGTCACAAAATTACTCACGGTCATTGCATACAATTTGATGTTTACCGTGAACTTATCAGCCAACGCATAAATCGCGGTTCACACGGACATCAAAATATCGCAGGGGGTATTTGATCGCGCACTTCAAGTCTCGGTGTTGGGAATGTGACTGAGTGCATCTGAACGCGTCAGAAAAACACACTGTTTTTTCGATTTTCAAATCTCAGTGCCAATCAGTACTGAAGAGGTCCACTTAGACCGATGCCTGCCAGGGTCGCTAGATTGGTTCGAAAGAGTTACCGTGGACCAGGCAACTGAAGGAATAGGGGTGGGTTTTAGTTAGTAAAAATCTGACACGCCTTTCCGCTCCACTCAAAACGGGAGACGTCATTTGATGATTTCCCAACTACCTTGGTCATAAATGACAAAGGTATACTTCCCCATAGAAACGGTCAGACAACTACAAGCCAAACCCAATATTGAATCGAAAAAGCTGATAAGGATAAATTCTGAAATTATGTAATATCCGCATCAGGACAATAGGCTGGAATTAATTATTATATCAGCCTATTGTCATCGTCAGGCCTCAGAGCAAAGGCCACTACTTGCACTGAGAAGAAACGAACATTGATCTGATCACAACGCTAGCATTACGTGCTGGAAATTACAGACCATCTCATCATACAATTCGAGCACTAGGCTCCTGCAAACAGCCGGGACGTGACAGCGCGACTTGACTCTCGTAAAACAAATTTCATGGAAATTGTTCTACAAGAGTCGCGTCAAGCCTATCTGAAGAACCCTACGTAGAGGTTAGTCGCGAATCTAGATAAAATATTTCGTGGCATTCAACCATAAGAGCTGAATTCCACCAGAGATGTGCTGTGATGATGTGAAACGAATTACGAAATTATGTGAGCATTTCCACTAATGCTGAGCTGTGTAGCAGAGCGAGTAAGCATTTGTAAAATACCGCATGGGGTACATAGTACATACACCGGAAGCCTAATTGCGTATCACAATGAATCAGAATCTCAATTTGAAGGTTATTGCTAATCCATTGCGTTATGTGTTCATAAAATTTGTGTGCTCAACAACGTAAATAACGCAATGAATGTTGTTAAACTGTCAAAATGAAAGCCATTCCTACTGTTAGTGTGTTACACTGTAATGATAATTGTAAGGAAGATTTTAATAAATAAATCAGTAAATCTTCGATGGCAAGACACGTACGATGCCTTAGAAGGCAGATATCCATAAATGGCATAGACCACTTAAAACACCTACATGAGAACCGTTGGCTTATATGCCATTGTCATTCCAAACACAAAAAGTAACATTTTTAAGTATCAAAGCAACAGTCCTTAACATAACATAACATAATATTTATTCAAAAATAAATGGCTTAAAAATGTGTACAGTTAGCTTATATGTAAATTATATTCTATGATTTATGTACCTGAACTAGGCATGTGTTTCAGGCAAGAAGAGCCTAAATAGTCTTATAAAATAAATAAATAATCAAAAGTTGATAGTATAAAAATTATTATATCAATGTTATGTAGTATATTTCTTAGTTTCTAAAATTTAATAGAAATAAATACTTAACGTACGTGAATACTTACTTTAACACAATTAGTAAATTCTCTGTTTCTTCGTAACACATACTTTGGAGAGCGTCATTGAAAGTTCTCTCACAATTTGTGTATTCAGTGAATAAATCTTTGCTACAGAGTTTAATCTATTATAGAGAAGAGGGCCAAGGTACACATAAAATTTGGATATAAAAGCATGTTTTGTTCTGTTTTGTGGACAGACTATATCTTTACGTCTTTTATTAGTAAATTCAGTGCGGGTAGAGCTGCGTGTTGTTTTAATACAATGCCCATTATAAATAGCTGTCGAACTGTTAATACCTTGTCCTACTCCAGATGCATCAACAAAATCTAAAAATATCCACCTTGGTTCAAAATCTAATATTAACAATTTAGGTTTCTACGTCAATGGTGGCCATGAATCGATAGAAACACTATAATTTGCTGATAGATGGAAATAACTAGGTATGTAAATCTGATCACATGTTACTTGGTCCGCGGGCCCAGTGCGGGTTGGTAGATGTCACGTGTGTTTGATTTTTTGGTTCTGAGAGTTCAAGAAGTTGTCGGAAAACATCGTGAGGAAACCCATGGCGGTTCCCTCACGATGTTTTCCGTCACCGTTTTGAGAGCAGTGGTGATGAAATAATTTACGCAAAGTATAGCGCCTGTCAAGCTTCGACCATCGTATGTGATAGTCTGTTACAATTACAACTAGGCCACCAATTATCCAGCAATAGATAAAGAAGAAGACATGCAAGACTTCCTCGAAGGAATTGAATTTAATGGAAACAGCTAGAGGAAGAACAACATACACAGAGAATGTAATTGAGAACACAGTGCCTCATAATAAATAATTCCCCGAAGGGTTAGGCAGAAGGTACAGGGCAACAAGTGCAGCTAGTTGCCAGATCGAACAATTGCTGCCCATTCTCTAGTAAGTCCTGTAGTCGCCTCTGACGACACCCACAGGAAGAAATGGAATGGTGCTGGTCTTTCTGTCCAGCACCACGTAGAAAAGCTGCGGTTCGAATTATTATTATTATTATTATATTAACATATCTCGGGACCCTAGGGTCCCGGTCTTTTGGAAGGCGTACGAGGGGCCGAAGCCAACTCGCAGAGGCCCCTTAGAAAATTTAGATGAAGTGAGGCACTAACCGGCGGTTATCCCTGTATACACTGTGCAAGTGCACCCAAGGATAACCTCCGGTTGGTGTTGGACTATTGCAGGATGTGGAAACTAAGATGTTGGTCTATGTATATGGATGGCTAAACTGGACTGGTTATCAAGAACTATGGAAGGCCTATGGCCCCTGCCGCATCAATGTTTTCTAAATACACGGATTAAATGGCAGGGGGTGACTTGCACACTCAATAATGGGCCCCCGGAAACCGTCGCTGGCAAATAGTGACGCAGCGACAAGGGGGCAACACTTCCTGAGGTGCTTGAGAAGTGGAGAGGTATTCCACGGCTTTCAGAACAATCCCAGAGCCCGGAAGATGGTCAAGTCCCTACGAGCACTTACTGGAATACTTCCTTTCCCCGAGCACGTTTGCTCTTGCGAATCTCCACTCAAGCCAGCCAATAAAGACAAGAATGAGGTGGGAGCTCTGAACCTCGTCAGTGTTCACTCCAGCCGGCCAATAAAGGCAAGCCAGAGATGAGGAACAAGAATTCTCCCGGGAGATAGGGTGCGTGGGGTCGCTACTGCCCAACAGCACGCCACATGCTGCCCTGCGGGTTGATTATTATTTCGTTTATTTCATTATACATACATATAAATTATATTTTTAAATATTATTATTATTATTTTTATATATGTTAACATATCTCGGGACCCTAGGGTCCCGGTCTTTTGGAAGGCGTACGAGGGGCCGAAGCCAACTCGTAGAGGCCCCTTAGAAAATTTAGATGAAGTGAGGCACTAACCGGCGGTTATCCCTGTATACACTGTGCAAGTGCACCCAAGGACAACCTCCGGTTGGTGTTGGACTATTGCATGATATGGAAACTAAGGTGTTGGACTATGTATTTGGATGGCTAAAATAGACTGGTTACCAAGAACTATGGAAGGCCTATGGCCCCTGCCGCATCAATGTTTTGTAAATACACGGATTAAATGACAGGGGGTGACTTGCACACTCAATAATGGGCCCCCGGGAAACATCGCTGGCACATAGTGACGCAGCGATAAGGGGCAACACTTCCTGAGGTGCTTGAGAAGTGGAGAGGTATTCCACGGCTTTCAGAACAATCCCAGAGTCCGGAAGATGGTCAAGTCCCTACGAGCACTTACTGGAATACTTCCTTTCCCCGAGCACGTTTGCTCTTACGAATCTCCACTCAAGCCAGCCAATAAAGGCAAGAATGAGGTGGGAGCTCTGAACCTCGTCAGTGTTCACTCCAGCCGGCCAATAAAGGCAAGCCAGAGATGAGGAACAAGAATTCTCCCGGGAGATAGGGTCCGTGGGGTCGCTACTGCCCAACAGCACGCCACATGCTGCCCTGCGGGTTTATTATTATTCCCTTTATTCATTTTTACAGACTTATAAATTATATTTTTAAATATTAGAATATAAAATAAAAACATTTAAAATATAAAAAATTGTAGCCCACCGGTATCGGGAACAGGGTCCAAGCTACCGGCGGTCAGGGCTCCAGAGAGAGGAACCTCCTGACAATGCGAGCCGTGTCCAGAAGTACCGCTTTCTGAATCAAGCCCTTGACCCAACTGCTTAACGAGAGCCTCTTCAGGTGGTGGTCGAGGCTCTTGGCTATCAACCCATTGGCTGTGACGACTATCGGCACAATGATCGCTGAGTCCACATCCCACATGTCGACAACCTCGCGAGCCAAGTCAAGATACTTGATTTGTTTATCTTTCTCGGCTTTCACGAGGTTCTCGTCATGCGGAACCGTTATGTCAACAATCATTGTGCGCCTTTCTAGTCGATCCACCACCACGATATCAGGCTTGTTTGCAACAACAGTCCTGTCAGTGATGATGGATCGATCCCAGTACAGTGTGATATGGCCATTTTCAAGAACTGGGTCGGGCACATACCTGTGGTACGGCACTTCTGATTCCACAAGGCGGTATTTCAGAGCAAGTTGCTGGTGGATAATCCTGGCTACAAGATTGTGTCTGTGCAAGTACTCTTCGTTAGCTAGACGAGAACACCCAGAGATAATGTGTCTAATTGATTCCCCGGGACGGTGGCATGCCCGACAGATGTCCACCGTGCCGTCTTTAACAATATACCTCCGGTAATTCTTCGTCATCATAACTTCGTCCATAATTGCACAAACAAAACCTTCGGTTTCCCCAAAGAGATCACCGAAACGCAGCCAGGCTACGGACGCTAGAAAATCTACGTCGGGTCCGTGTAGGGCCCGGAAAAAGCGTCCGTGGAGCTCCTTACTTTGCCATACTTCCATGCGGTCATTAGTGTCAAGTACTACAGGCTTGCGCCAGTTCTCGTTAGCTAAGGAGAGCGGGGTGAGGCCCTTGTCCACCGCGACCACATCTCGATGCATCCCCACGTTGGCTTCCAGGAAATATTCCCTGAGACTGCATATCTCGCGATTGTGGAGAGTCTTAGCGTTTAAAAAGCCTCGACCTCCACACTTTCGCGGGATATACAGCCTCATTACCGATGACCGTGGGTGATGCATTCGATATGCAGTCAGCAACGTACGGACCTTCCTATCCAGGGCGTCAAGTTCGGTTTGAGTCCATTTGAGTATGCCGAAAGAGTACATCAAAACCGGCATGACCCAACCGTTGAAGGCGCGCACCTTGTTTCCGCCTGATAGAAGACTATTAAATACTTTCTTCAGGCGGCCAAAGAAGCGCTCCTTCAACGATTGCTTCATGTCAGTAACATTGATTCCCAAAGCTTCCGACATACCCAAATACTTATAGGTTTCGGATGTGGAGAGGGCTCGAAAGTTTATGGAATCCGAGAGTTGGGTTCCCACGGATTCCACAATCTCCCCTCGCTTTACATGCATGACTGCACATTTGTCCACACCAAATCCCATCCTGATGGCGCTACTGAAGGTTTTAGTTACCTTCAGTAGTTCCATCAGTTGCAAATTGTTGTGGGCAAAGAGTTTAAGGTCATCCATGTAAAGGAGGTGAGATATAACCTGACCACCTCTCCTCAACCGATAGCCTATACCTGAATCCTCAAGCAGTGTGCTCAGAGGATTCAGGGCTAAGCAGAACCAAAGCGGACTCAAACTATCGCCCTGAAATATGCCTCGCTCAATCCTTATCGGCTCGCTATTCCTCTGGATATTTCGACATCCTGGATAGCGAAGGACCGTTCTCCATTGCCCCATACATGACATCAGGAAGGCGCGCAGAGTTGCATCTACTTTATACAACTCCAGCACCCTCATGAGCCATGTATGTGGCACCGAGTCATAGGCCTTCTTGTAATCTATCCAACATGTCGACAGATCCTTACGGGAATGACGAACCTGTTGGCTAATGGCCATATCAATGAGGAGCAGCTCCTTAGTACCGCGGGACCCGTTCCTACATCCATTTTGAGAGACAGACATGATGGTGTTAGTGTCTATATGATTGTAAATTTTAGCTCTCAAAATGGATGTAAGAACTTTATAGACCGTCGGTAAACACGTGATCGGTCTATAATTTTTATTATTATTTTTTCCTTTATTTCAGTATATAAACATATAAATTATATTTTTAAATATTAGAATATAAAATAAAAACATTTAAAAATATAAAAAATAGTAGCCCACCGGTATCGGGAACAGGGTCCAAGCTACCGGCGGTCAGGGCTCCAGAGAGAGGAACCTCCTGACAATGCGAGCCGTGTCCAGAAGTACCGCTTTCTGAATCAAGCCCTTGACCCAGCTGCCTAACGAGAGCCTCCTTAGATGTTGGTCGAGGCTCTTGGCTATCAACCCATTGGCTGTGACGACTATCGGCACAATGATCGCTGAATCCACATCCCACATGTCGACAACCTCGCGAGCCAAGTCAAGATACTTGATCTGTTTATCTTTCTCAGCTTTCACGAGGTTCTCGTCATGTGGGACCGTTATGTCAACAATCATTGTGCGCCGCTCTACTCGATCCACCACCACTATATCAGGCTTATTTGCGGTAATAGTCCTGTCAGTGATGATGGATCGATCCCAGTACAATGTGATATTTCCATTTTCGAGAACTGGGTCGGGCACATACCTGTAGTACGGCACTTCCGATTCCACAAGGCTGTATTTAAGAGCAAGTTGCTGATGGATAATCCTGGCTACTAGGTTGTGTCTATGCAAGTATTCTTCGTTAGCTAGACGAGAACACCCGGAGATTATGTGTCTAATTGATTCTCCTGGACGGTGGCATGCCCGACAGATGTCAACCGTGCCGTCTTTCACAATAAATCTCCGGTAATTGTTCGTCATCATAACTTCGTCCATAATTGCACAGACAAAACCTTCGGTTTCCCCAAAGAGGTCACCGAAACGCAGCCAGGCTACGGACGCTAGTGTATCTACATCGGGTCCATGTAGGGCCCGGAAAAAGCGTCCGTGGAGCTCCTTACTCTGCCATACTTCCATGCGTTCATTAGTGTCAAGTATTACAGGTTTGCGCCAGTTCTCGTTAGCCAAGGAGAGCGGGGTGAGGCCCTTGTCAACCGCGACCACATCTCGATGCATCCCCACGTCGGTTTCTAGGAAATATTCCCTGAGACTGCATATCTCGCGATTGTGGAGAGTCTTAGCGTTTAAAAAGCCTCGACCTCCACACTTTCGCGGGATATACAGCCTCATTACCGATGACCGTGGGTGATGCATTCGATATGCAGTCAGCAGCGTACGGACCCTCCTATCCAGGGCGTCGAGTTCGGTTTGAGTCCATTTGAGTATGCCGAAAGAGTACATCAAAACCGGCATGACCCAACCGTTGAAGGCGCGCACCTTGTTTCCGCCTGATAAAAGACTATTAAGTACTTTCTTCAGGCGGCCAAAGAAGCGCTCCCTCAACGATTGC
The DNA here is from genome assembly GCA_932294355.1 of Aporophyla lueneburgensis. Lineage (NCBI taxonomy): Eukaryota > Metazoa > Arthropoda > Insecta > Lepidoptera > Noctuidae > Aporophyla > Aporophyla lueneburgensis. The sequence goes on along the minus strand of OW028745.1, from coordinate 22,358,229 downwards.
TTCATGTCAGTAACATTGATGCCCAACGCTTCCGACATACCCAAATACTTATAGGTTTCGGATGCGGAGAGGGCTCGGAGGTTTATGGAATCCGAGAGTTGGGTTCCCGCGGATTCCACAATCTCCCCTCGCTTTACATGCATGACCGCACATTTGTCCACACCAAATTCCATCCTGATGGCCCTACTGAAGGTTTCAGTTACTTTCAGTAACTCCATCAGTTGAAAATTGTTGGGGGCAAAGAGTTTAAGGTCATCCATGTAAAGGAGGTGAGATATAACCTGACCACCTCTCCTCAACCGATAGCCTATACCTGAATCCTCAAGCAGTGTGCTCAGAGGATTCAGGGCTAAGCAGAACCAAAGTGGACTCAAACTATCACCCTGAAATATGCCTCGCTCGATCCTTATCGGTTCGCTGTTCCTTTGGATATTTCGACATCCTGGATAGCGAAGGACCGTTCTCCACTGCCCCATACATGAAATCAGGAAGGTGCGCAGAGTTGCATCAATTTTATACAACTCCAGCACCCTCATGAGCCATGTATGTGGCACCGAGTCATAGGCCTTCTTGTAATCTATCCAACATGTCGACAGATCCTTTCGGGAACGACGAACCTGTTGGCTAATGGCCATATCAATGAGGAGCAGCTCCTTAGTACCGCGGGACCCGTTCCTACATCCATTTTGAGAGACAGACATGATGGAATTAGTGTCTACATGATTGTAAATTTTAGTTCTCAAAATGGATGTAAGAACTTTATAGACCGTCGGTAAACACGTGATCGGCCTATAATTTTTGGGTTCCGCGGTGCTACCTGATTTATGGAGCAGGTGGGTAACTCCTGTTGTAAGAAACTGGGGTAGCGAACCAGACTCCAAAGCAGTCTGGTACTGAGTCGCCAAGCGAGCGTGCGATCCTACAAACCATTTTATCCAGAAGTTGTGCAGCCCGTCTGGCCCTGGAGACTTCCAGTTGGGCAACGGACGAACTGCACGAGCAACATCCTGGGGGCAGATAGTAATAGCCCCCATTTCTGGTATAGGATCGCAGGCTCGCTCGACTTCTCTAGCCCAATCACCTTCGGTGTGACTCACAGGCACCGACCAGATACTGCGCCAAAAAGAACACATGGCATCATTATCCGGCAGATGCGTGTCAGCCACACCTTGGATCGGTCGCTCCCAAGCCCTATAAACCCACCTTTCATCACTCTGGAAGGCGCGATTCTGAGTGTATCGGTCCACTCGCCGCTTATACCTACGAATACGGCTTGCCCATGCATAAACTTTCTGCTTCAGGAAGTCTATGCGCTCTGTGACACGGGACATAAAATCCTGAGGGCTGGTATCAGTCCCTGAGAACGCCCGTCTGACAAAGCGCATCACTCTAGGACGAGTGTTGCCCTCCCTGAAGCAGATTAGTTTGCCGATGAGCGCTCTGGCCCCACTAATACGTCGCTCAACTCTGCACTGCCAGGCTGGTACGGCTGGTTTTGGTCGTGTAGCTCTAGAGTCACTAGCAAATTTGACGTGAGCTACACGACATGCCGCTACAGCCGCGCAGTACAGAATTGCATGAGTATCAGTGAGGTCTTCGCAGTCATCAAAATACTTTGACAACTGCGAATCCAGAGCCGCCACCAGCGCCCTATTTTTGTTATGCATGGGCAAACGAGGTAAGCGTGGTCTAAGTTCGGGTGATATGGACCGATATTCTCGAATCGCATCCTCCAAAGCACTCCTCAATTCCTCATTGCACTGGGTACTTACGTTTGTAGCCCTGTCATCATTCCCCTCATCAGCTTGACTTGTCAAGTACTGTGGTGGGACCACAGCAGTCTGCAACGGGGGTGCGATGACATGGCTACTCTGCATTTCATTTCGAAGGCGATCAAGTACAGTGTCATCCAACATATGGTTACGCTGGATGACCCGCACCTGATCCGATAGTCGTTGGGTTGAGACGTTGACAGCTGGCTCAAGCACCTGAAAAAGAGAGAGCATTCGGACACGGTACGCGGTCAGATTGTTTCCCCCGTCTGTAGCCCCATAGTATGAGCGCATGACATTCTCATTGATGGATCTTGTCCATCTCATGCGCTGCACACTTCCGCCGGGAGCTGGGACCCTATCAGAGGCCGGTGGGCCTCGAGGTCCTAAGCCGTCCGGCGGCCGGCGTCCTCTCCGTCGACGAGCAGGTGGTGGCGTCGTGGGCGGAGAGAAGTACTCGTCGCTCGAGCTCGACGCAACTGCCACGGCCGGTGTCGTCACAGCGCCCGCAGTGGGGCTGGGTACCAGCGGCGGCGAGGCGGAGCTGAGCGAGGAGTCCGGTGGTGGAAGGCGTGCATTACGTGCTGCGGCTCTGGTCAACATTTTTCTCACTTTTCCATTGTTATTTTTTCATTATGTTCAGAGGTGACATCTGTCATGCCACCTCCGATTCGGCAGTTTTTAATTTATTTTTCTACATTATGGTGGTGGCTGGTCTCTTTGCGTTACGGGATAATTTTATAACTCTTGGTTTCGTTTAATATCAGCACTGTTTCAAAACTGGGTCAAAGTTAGGTACTTTTACAAATTAAATTATTAAAAAATTGGAAAACGTGACAGTCGATGTTGACACGGTGTTGCCTTATTATTGCCTTATTATTTTTATTATTATGTTAACATAATCTCGGGATTCTGGAATCCCGGTCTTTTGGAAGGCTTACGAGGGGCCGAAGCCAACTCGCAGAGGCCCCTTAGATAATTTTAAATGATGAGGGGGCACCAACCGACGATTATCCCTGTATGCACTATGCAAGTGCACCCAAGGACAATTCCCGGTTGGAGCAGAACTATTACAGAATATGGATACAAAGCAAATTAGGCTATGGGTTTGGATGGCTATAGTGGATTGGTAACTGCAACTATGGAAGGACTATGGCCCCTGCCTGATCAATGTTTTGTATACACGGATAAAAAGGCAGGGGATGACTTGCACACTCAATAATGGGCCCCCGGAAAACGTCGCTAGCACATAGTGACGTAGCGACAAGCGGGCAACACTTCCTGAGGTGCTTGAGAAGTGGAGAGGTATTCCACGGCTTTCAGAACAATCCCAGAGCCCGGAAGATGGTCATGTCCCTACGAGCACTTACTGGAATACTTCCTTTCCCCGAGCACGTTTGCTCTTGCGAATCTCCACTCAAGCCAGCCAATAAAGGCAAGAATGAGGTGGGAGCTCTGAACCTCGTCAGTGTTCACTCCAGCCGGCCAATAAAGGCAAGCCAGAGATGAGGAACAAGAATTCTCCCGGGAGATAGGGTCCGTGGGGTCGCTACTGCCCAACAGCTCGCCACAAGCTGCCCTGCGGGTTTATTATTATTATTATTAGCCGTTGCTGTCCCACTGCTGGGCGAAGGCCTCCCTACTCTCTTTCCACGTCTCTCTGTCCGGTTCGAATAGGAAATACAAATATCTACAAGCATTACTAGGGAATACTCCTGCTTCCCCGGAAAATTAAGCAGAGGATAAAGTGCAAAAAATAGAAGTTAGTTGCCAGTTCCAACAAAGCTAACGCCTATTGTGTCTCCTATGGAAAGGAACATCTTTCTTATATTTTTGAGAACCCCCATGGTATTTTTTTAAAGAAAGTACTAGAAAGTGGTAAAGGCTGGACATTTTTGGGGGACTATCTTATGTAATTTTGACGCCCAAAAAGTGCTGGCTCTCAGAGTCATTTGTTATGAATTTTGATTTAATATCCAAGAGCTGCGATACGAATAGCAAATACAAGCATCTCTATGCAATACTAGGGATTACTCATATCTATTTACGTTAGATTACATAAAATACCTCGAGACAGTAATGAAATATTGAGTTAGCGTGTACTGGTTTCAGTTCATTGAACCGTTTGCACTAAATACTGTTTCAATTAGAAGACGTCGAGCGGTAATGAAGAGTGAAGTTCGTGATTTATGGAAATGTATTACGTCACACACGCCTGTACTTCACGAGAGAGAAGTGTTTCTATAGGGGACCAATCTATACAAACAAATAAACAAAATTGAAGAGTCTGTTTGTAATTTCAAATTAACAGCTTTTCACGAAAGTATGTATATACGATACTTACATCAAAAAATCTATTTTTTGTCTGTCTGTATGTTTGTTCCGCCTAATCTCTGAAGCGGCTGGACCGATTTTGACGAGACTTACACTGACATATAGTTGATATTTATCAGAAGCAACATAGGCTATACTTTTTGTTCCGGGAGGTTCCAAATTATCCCACGTTTCCGTGGGAATTTCCAGTGTCCACGCGGGCGAAACCACGGTTAGCAGCTAGTTATTAGTAAAATTCTGTTTGCTATCATCGTCTCAATCAAATCAAATCAAAATATTTGATTGTGTTACATGTAGTTTATATTGTGGCGAGAAATAAATCTTTATCTTATCTTATCTTATTTTTATTTCACATAAACCTACATGTGTCCTTATGAAACGTCAGAAGCTAGGTGCACGGTTCCAAATTATTGATTCCTATGGAGAAGAGCCGGCAAGAAACTCCACGGTTACTCTTTTAAAAATAATTGTTTTTTACAATTGTTTCAAATTACAGTGTTAATAGGTATGGGAGGACGGTGCAGGCCTGTCGACAAGTACCAGTTACTCAATAAAATAGAATATGTCTACAGTCTACAAGGCCTACAACGTTCTCACATTCACAAAGTATAAAATAATCTACATAAAAAATAGTATTTCATAGATAAGACATATTACACTATTTAAACCAAATGTCATTATTGCCAATCTATCCAGAACATGACCGACTTGCCCTAAGTGTCTCTACTCCTGCAGTTTTCAAGATATCATGAACTCCACTGACGCTGCTGGTTGCGGGGCCACCTACTGAGCACAACCAATTTGAAAATCAGCAAATCAGCAAAGAAGAAGCAGAAAGTCATGCGTCCAGTGCTGGATACAGACCCCCACTTTAGTATGCTTCACCACAATGACTTGTATATAACCCCTTCAATACATTCCCATGACCTTAATGGTAGCCCAGTTGTATAGCCGCGACTTACGAATTGTAGATCGTGAGTTCTAAGCCAGCCAGGCACTTCACTTTTTGCATTTAATGTCTCACCACGTGAAACTACCGGCATATCCTAGACCCCAAAATACGAAGACATTGAGCCTCCTTGGTGCATTACGGCCCACGTCCTCTGCCAGAGAGGAGCATTATAGCACTTTCATCTAGTAGGAAGTCGGACCTAAACTCTTCCCTCTCACTCACCAATAGTTTTTCTGACTACATACGACAGAATTTTAACTGTTTACGTTCCATTGCTGGCTCTGTTAGCTAATAGAATAAAAAAGATCAATCAAAGTCGACTCTGGTCAGTCAATGGACATTAAAGTCTGTCTTATTACGGTTACCGCATCGGAACAGCTGCTGTTATATTTTCAAATCTATTACTGTAAGGTTCATAGTACAGAGTTTATTTTTATTTCAGAGTTCGGTGTTGGCGTTGTGTCTCATAGAGCAACACGGACCACCGGCGGACCGGAGGGGAGACGCCATAGCGTTTTTTCCCGATACAAAACTGTCTGTCGTTTTTTGCGGGGGGAAATCTGCTCTACCCACACTTTCTCAAATTCTCACACAAAAATAATCGTCTGTTGCTACGAAACTCACACATAAAAATTAAAGCATACACTAACAATTTCATACACACATAGATACATTATGTGTCGTTACAGTACAATGAGATGACGCAACTACATTGACAAGTTGCTTACAGCCGTGGTTGCAACTACTGTCGATACGCATTATCGATAAATTCAAGAACTCGGTTTAAAAAGTGATACAAAGATAGATATTATAATAAAGATTGACTTTATTTTTTTATCGGAATATTAGGTTTAAAAAGTGATACAAAGATAGATATTATAATAAAGATTGACTTTATTTATTATGTACTACAATAATTATCATTTAACAAATAAAATTAAGGTTTACGTCATTTTAAAAACGAGTGGATGTGTATCTATCACCTTAGAGCATTTATATATACCATGCACGTTATATAAAACTAATTGAATGCGCGGCCGCCGCCATTATATATCGTATTGTGTCGAAAATAAGTTCTCTCCAAAAATGGTTAATTGTGCAGTTTGTAGCTGTAAAAATCGATCTGCTACTACAAATCTGCGAAACCATGGTGTTTCTTATCACATGAAAGTAAATGTTATGCGCCAATGTAGTTTTATTGAAGTACATTGTCGAAATCAACTTTATACCATTACGATAGAAAAATATAGTGGTACGTGAGTAGTATAAACGCAGTACAGGGGCATGGTTTGCATAGTGCTGCGACAATGTAAGTGAATGATAGGTAAAATAAAAGGTTTTTTCAATGATTTAAGCAGTATATTCAGTAATGAGTATGAATATACTCATTACTGAATATAATCAGGAATAGTGAGAGTGGCACTAATGGCATCATGAGATGATAGTCTGTCATTTGGTAGGCTGAATGATTTTTGATGACTCTGGAAAATTAGGTTTAAAACTATTAATTTTTCAAGTTGAGAAATCTAAACTTCATTTCACCACTATAACTAATGTGAACTACATCAGGTCGGCTGTTTTACCTTTTCCGTGATATAAAAAAAAACTTACGGGACAAATACAGTGTGGTGTTAGAGTTGGTTTGGTGCCCTCGACTAATCTCCTCCTATTGTTCGACAACACATGAAAGTCAGAGGTCTTGAAATGTTTTGAGCAAATGACACTATTTCTTGTGGGACTCCAGGTTAGTCTATTATTACAAAATTTCTTCCATATATCCCTTAAATTTGGATCTTTAGGAAACCTTCAATAAATAAATTAAAAAATATTATGTTTGAAGTTCACAATAAGTAATTTTAATAAAATGTGTTAACTCGTACGTTTTATAATATTTTTAATTTAACGCTTTTTTTATACAACTATGTATATTAATATACAGCTTACAATATAATATTTTAAATAAATCAGAAAACTTAATCTCAAAAATGTCTCTGTATGGATATAATACTCCTTTGCCAAATTTATCGATAACTATCTACTAACAAACCAGTAACAACACTATCGCTCGGTGACAGTGTATTCTCGGAAATAGACTCGGATCAGTCGCTCGACCGATCCGCATATTGTATAAGGGCGAGCGGCCTGTGTTGGTAAACAAATCCGAAACAACACGACCGATGATTTTGTAATTTTTAAGTTTTATAGAAGTAAATAGGAATAATGTGATTAAAAATTACTTACATATGAAAGGTAACGCCATCTTTTTGTAAATTTGACGTGGCAGATCTCTTTTTGCAGCAAAATACAGAACAATTCGGCATTTTTGTAGGATGTCAATTTTGTCGCGCAACTAGATTTAGTCTACCGAGCAGTGCGGCTGCAACTAGTTTTATTCTACGCATAAGACCGCGTGGACTTGTACTTTGACAGAGGGGAACGCCTGCGTATGGCTACTCCCCTCTGGTCCGTGTTGCTCTATGTTGTGTCTAGACTATAATAGAATTCGATTGTTACTAGGTGACATGGATACATTGTTTATGCTTTCGTTTACTTTTCCGTGAAGTTCAGACCGATAGTAGAACTAAACGTTGTTGTGAATAGTGATGCGCCTAGCGCCAAATCGTCGAGTTGACTAAGAATAATAATTAATCGACGAAAAAACTAAATCGTGATTTATGGAGATTTGTTTCTTACTTTAAGTATTATTTATGTAAAAACTACTTTTTATTGTACTTACCTTGAAGTGTATGAAAACAACAATAAACGGCAATGTTTTGATAAAAAATAATAATCTTATTATTATAATATTTAGTTTAGGTGTGAGCTTAGGTTTTTACTAACATGCTTAACGTCATAAGTAGATAATTTAAAAAAGTGTAGCTTATGCTTGTGAAGATTGCGCTATTGAAATAATAAGTTAATTATGCATTGTTTCCGCGGTAAAAAGCACCAGAAATATAACCGCTGGATAAAATACCGGAATCAAATTCAACCAAGATAAAATTAAAGTTGAAATAAACACTAAGATAAGAAATTAAAAAAAAAAACGGCAATTCATGACACGAGTAAGAATAGATATTCATGCAGTGAAAGATAACACATTACATATATATAAATGAAATGCTAAAACACTTTCAAGAGATAGTCATAACAAATCATATCTTCATGTTCAATATAATAAACACGGACCTTGAAGTATACCTAATAGGTATAATAAATCGATTCTTAGTACCTAACTAATTAAATCAATCTAAGAGACAAGTTCCGTGTTGAACGAGACTAAAAAAGTGATTGTGTCAGAAAAGATATGAATACGGTATGGGCACGAGATGGATTAATGAAGATGGGAGACTGTTGGGTGGGGCACTCCTTGAGAGGAAACGGGCTGTAATATACCACGCAGGCCCAATATGCGTTGGTAGATGTCACATTTCTTTGAATTTGTCGTTCTAGGGCGTTCTAGAAACAACTGCAGCTGTTCTCGTGACACCGTATAGCGTAAATCAATAAAAATAATTACCTTTACCGAGGACTGACCCCGCAAAGTGGTCACTTGTGCGGTTAGTTATATAGTTTGACCATTGCCTTTAAAGAAAATGTATTTTTCCTGCAGTCGGATAGAGCCAAAGTTATGACTTAAAAAGATTGTTATTGTTGACGTTTAATATATACTTGACAATGAATGAGACGAGGTCAAGGAAAGTATCGTATCAAAAGAATAAATATTACTTCCATTCTTGTTAGAATTTAAAATATGACGATTTTCTCAGTAATATTCTAAGATATCTAACACAAGTTGGTTTATGTAAAACGATTCTACGACGTAAATAAAAAGGGATAAACACGAATGCAGAGGTAAATCGGGACGAAACTTTAAAATTAACTTTAACGTTGTAATAATATAGCTAGTTTGTTGCCTTCAAGGGCACTTAATCGTGAATTATAGGCTTATAACTCAGTAAATACATTACATGCCTTTATGGCGAGAAACTACTATTACTTATTTAAATGTAAAAATCCCTTAACCGTACGTAGGTTTTTACTTAGGTAAGTACCTATAATAATAAATAGGTACATGATATCGTACTTTGTCTACTTTTGAACAATACGACAATGACGGTTAAATAATAAAACAATCATGCGTAACATAACTAGTTCAAATTCCGAAGCGGAGCAATTGTTTAACCCAATTGGCAAGTAATTGATGAGTAAGATGTTTTGCTCCTCTGCAAAACGAATACTTAGTTAAAATGCTGGAACAAGATTCGCTGTAAACATTTTTAAAGTCCAATGTCCAATGGTACAAAATTTTACTTCGATATCAGTACCTACATTTTCATGGTTGAACCCGATGAAGACCGATTTTCATAGACTATTTAACCACTATTTTCTCTGATAACAATTTCAATTTAATTTTTAAATTAAATCGACTAAAGCCACGCAGAAAATCGCACATCACTACGAGAAAATTGAAAATAGGTTTTTAATGTCCATGGAAACATGTTTATAATGCCTAATAAAAATAAATTATAAAAACAAAATACTTACAACAGCAACAAGATTCTTATATCCCGCCGATTCAGCAAACATAAGGTCAATAAACCTTTTTTTTGGCACAACAATGTCAGGAATCGTTGATTTAATTATAAAATCATCATTTCTGAACACTACACTAGTAGACAATTTCCTTTGCCATTTTAAGTTTTTAATTTCCCGTAAGAGAAGTTTTCGCGCCATATTTTGCATGTTCGCGCGCGAATTTGCCGGCAGCGAATGAACGACTGTCGCGTTTGATTGTCGAGCGGATAAAACGTTCCGAGTTACCGAAAGAACACTTCGAAATTTTAACTTGATAATTTTGCTAATTTGTACCGAATACAATGTTTGGTTGGACGCACGGCAAGCAATGCCTGATAACAATTTTATTTAAGTAAATGTAGATACATCTGTTAGTTAAATACATTAACTTTTTTTGGCAATTAGGTTTTAAAAAGAATGATTGAAAATTGCTTGTATTTTCCTAGTTTTTCGATACCTAGTCTTTATTTTATTTTATTTTATTGTGCTAACCACCATTGTTTAAAGAAGTATCGTTTATAGACAATTAAAATGTACATTTAAAATTATTTACTTAATATTATTATCTAGATTTGCTTTCAGTAGATAAGGTCAAGTCTTCACAAGGTCATCGGTCCAACAGACCAAGGTAAACTGAAGGTAAGGCAAGGTGGACTGATGCCCTTGTGAAGGCCGTAGGAATCAGCTGGTTGCGAGGAGCTCAGAACCGGTCAAAGAGTTAGTGCTTGGGGACACCAATTTCTAGCAGTGGGCGTATTTTGGCTGAAATATTGATGAACCGTATCGGTTTGGTACCTACTTCTAGAAAAAAACAAACGATAAACTCAATTAGGTACAAAGTACAAAGGTCTAGATCATGATATCAAACATGAGTAAATATTTACTGGGGACGACATTCAGTCTGACCGTCCTGAATATTAACTATCAGTGGACTTTAATCCCTGTCATTTACAAGGTGGCTGGGACATCAAAGTGCAAAGTGTTATCATAGATTCAGAAGGTACATGATTCTGAACCCGTTCTTGTCGAAATTTTGCGCTGATTTTCATTTTGTAACCCACTGTTGGGACATTCAGGCCTCCTCTCTGTAAGAGGGAGTGGGACATAATCTACCACGCGGACCCAATGCGGGTTGGTAGATGTCACGTGTTTTCGAATTTTTCGTTCTAGGACATGCCGGTTTCTTCACCGTTTTTGAGAGCAGTGGTGATGAAATTATGTACAATGAGTTCTGCCTGTGTTCGAACTCACAACCTACAACTTGTAAGTCGCGGCCGTTACCACTGGGCCACAACTGCTCTCACCATTGTGTATATCAACGAAATTTTTTTCTCTGGGGTGTCTAGAAACATTATAGATATGAGCTAATTTCATAGTAACAATTTGCACATCAATGTCATGCCACCTTGTATTAACATATGGCAAACAGCATTCCAAGGAAAAGCAATGACTAAAAAGCCAATTAAGTATATGTAATTACTTCAGTACTCATGCATAAGTTAATGTTTGACATCCATTCAAGTGCAGAATATCACAGTAAATTACTCATTATTTAATACGAAAGTAGGTTGCAACAGTTTGTTAATTTACTACAACTTGATTAGCTTGTGTTCAGTGTGGTGCCAGACGTAAAGAATAGCACCATCCCATTTCTTTCCACGAGGCAACTAAGGGACTTACTAGAGAATGGGCAGCAGCGTTCTCTATGAATTTTACCACCATACTGCGATCGCGAACCCGCCTGCCAAGCGTGACAATTTTGGCAAACCACCCCAAATTGCGGGAGGCCTATGTCCAGCAGTGGACGTCTTTCAGCTGGAATGATGATGATGATTTGCTTGTAGCTGCATACGTTAACGATTTATTGTAATATAACTTAACATCCTTTTTTCTTCTATACTAGTACAGGGAACAGAGTGAATCAGTTTTGTGCTAACAACCATACGTACAGTCAGTTCCCTGCATTACCTGACCCCTTTTCCTCATTTCTTCTGTGCAGGAGGGGTCAGGTAATGTAGGGTACTGACTGTACTTACAGATACTTCACACAAGAATTTTACCTACCTGTACAACTTATGTGATACTTATTGAAATTGTGCTAGGTTGTTTTTATTTGGCAATTAAAGTTTTTTTTTCCTATCCGATCAAGCTTAGTTGTTTAACAGGTCATCTTAGACAAAAGTTAACCTAGACATAGATGACTTACAGCCAGGCTGGAATGTTGTCTAATTACCTACTCAGTAACCTAATTAAAAATGTTAATCTAGGTCTTTAATGAACTGTGATCACGGTTTTGAACTTTGAACTGTCATGCATCTTCGTTCACCTATGATCTCGGATGTAAACAGGCTACTTGCCACGGCTTGTGCGTATAAAAATCTTAAAGAAAAACCACTCTAGGACTCATCTGCTCCATCGGCCATCGATCCTTCGACAAACATGGCCAGCCCACTGCCACTTCAACCTGCTTACTCTACAACCCATGTCGGTAGCTCCAGTGCTTTTCCGGATAACTTCGTTTCTGATTTTATCCTTAAAAAACTCTGAGCATAGCCCGCTCCATTGCGCGCTCAGCGACTTTAAACTTATCAATACCAGTAGGTACATGTATCTAATGAGAATCTGACCATTATACTGTGAAATGACTGCCTGTGCGCGGGTACTTGGCGATGGTGACCAAACAGGTTTCGTTTCACTAAAGACTCTCTAAAGGCAATGCCCTTAGAAAGTGTTCATACAATGTTTTAGATACAGAGTGAACTAACTCTGATGATAACATCAGAGTTAGTTCACTCTGTATCTACGTATTTTCGTCATCACAATTCCCCGAAGAGTTAGTTGGTTTCAAGCCTATGCAAATGTCCTGCAGATCTGGTAGCGTCTTGTGACGGGTCGTCGGTCCCTAAAATAGAGTTGAGATACACGATGACTGATACATACATGCATGCCGTCTGTTGGGACAGGTCAGCTCAAAGCTGCAATGACTCACTCTTCAAAAGCCGTTTTCAGACATGACCCTGCAATGTTAGACTCACATAAAATTCTAATATTATAATGTTTGGACTTTAAAAGAGACCATGTCCTCTGAGTTTGTTTCGATCCCAAAGTAGAAATTCTCAGGAATCAGTCAGCTAGGAAATGCTGGTGACATTTAGTTTTTTTTTTTTAATATTGGCGTGTAAAAGTATCATAAAAGATCTGCTTACATAAATAAGCATTTCACTTCCTTGCGCTTCAAGTAAACGGTCAAACCATACAATTTGGCCAAAATGTTTGGATTGTAGAGTTAGGGGCTGAGTTAGGAGGAGACGCCCCGGGTGTCGGGAGTCGATTGCGGACTCCCGGCCACCGTAGCCGCGAGCTTGGGGGGGGGCGAGCAATGGGTAGCTCGCCGCCCGGTAAGGACCAAGCTCGGGTCGACGGCGCGTAGTGTTCCACGCGCGCCTCAAAGAGATGTCAGCAAAACTGAAGGGGTCTGCTAGGACCGATGCCTGCCGGGGCCGCGTGATTGTTCGAAAGAGATACCGTGACCCTGGCACATGGGCAATTGAAGGAACACGGGTGGGTTTTAGTCAGTAAAAGTCTGACATGCCCTCCCGCTCCGCCCAGAGCGGGAGAAGTCATTTGATGATTTCCCATCCAAAAAAAAAAGGGGGCTATACAACAAATGTTTTTTGGGTACTTTTTTAGTTGATATCGAGCACCCTACGCTTTTTTTCAGTAATTTCTACTTTTTGGTTTGGTTTTCTATGAATGGTGTTTTTTAGTTCGTCTAGCTACAAAAGCGGGAATTGCGTTTTTTTTTTTTTTTTGCTATTCTGGTGATCCTGGCCAGGACAGTAGATAAAATTTATGAAATTATTGTATTGTCGTCGGTCCTTGAAAAGTGTGCAAAGTTTCAAATTAATCCGACGGTTTGAAGGGGCTAAAAACCACGTTGAAAGATCTAGTTACTTGGATACATAACAAACTAATAAACGCGTCTTAAAATTTACTTTCGCGGTCTTCGCTATACCTACCGTTTATATCGACGCAAAAACAAACGCATTTATCTATGACACACCCACCGGCGTCGTATCGAATGTGCTAGAGTGTGCTGTTACTAAAACAAGACTCAGGTTTAAAATAGTTCGGAAAATCGCAAAGTTCAAATTCAAATTCAAATTCAAATAATTTTATTTTCTCTTCACAAACAATGACATAGAAGCTTAAGAACTATATGACACTAGTTTGTGAGAGACTGGTGTCTGCACTAGGAAAACCTGTATAGCAGATCACCAGGGTCCCACCACACGGTATATTAACATTTACAGTTATTTGCTAAAATGTGAAGGGATAGTGTATATCAGTGAACAATGAACAAATTAAAAACAATAAGTAAAAAAATAAAAAAAATAAGTCGTAAAAACTAGCGAGATTCACTATTTAGGATGGGTTAGTAATTCCTCAGTTGCTTTATAATCTAAATTTTGGAGCCATTCAACTAGAGTACTCTTACATGCCTTTTTAGTTAAGTGATAAATTTTTGTAATGCGATTTATTTTATTATATAAGTGGGAACCTAAGAAAGTAAAAAATCTTTGAGAGAAGCTCGTCCTTAGACCTTTAGTCGTAATGCATACGGAGTATTTTCTGCGTTTTCCTGATATAGAGAGGGGGTCAAATATTAAGGAGGAGTGCTTCTTGAGAACAGTGTATAAAATAAAAAGTTGCCTTACCGATAAGACTTTGAAGTGTTTGTAAAGATCTGCGGTAGGAAATAAATATGGCAGAAAACAAGCCACCTTAAGTACCACCCGTTGGGCTCTTTCCAATTTTAGCATGTTCGATTTTGGAGCACCACCCCATGAAGTTATGCAGTATGTCAGAAGAGACTCACACATTGCATAATATACCCACCTAATAACTTCTACGTCAGCTACGTGCCGTAGACTTTTAAAAAGAAAGATTAGTTTTCGAATTCGCGACGTGAGGCTGTCTATTTGTGGCTGGAAAGTTAAATTGCTATCTATTACAATTCCAAGATATTTAATCGAGGTAGACTTTTGGAGAAAGGGACAGGAGCAGGTGTTAGAATTTGTGTCAATGCAAGAGTGCGCTTTAATATGGAAATGGGATAGCAATTCATTGGATTTGTTAGTGAGGGAGAAAGCTAAATACTTAGTTTTATCGACATTAAGAGTAAGGACATTATTTTTTAGCCATGCCAGGACCATATCAAAACCTTTTTGTGCATAATTGTAGACATCAGCCCATGAGTCCGCTGTGAAAAGTAGTGCCGTGTCATCGGCAAAAGAAATGATTTTACCATGGTGTAGTTGTAAGCTACAGAGATCATTAATGTAGGCAAGGAACAGGGAGGGCCCGATCACACTTCCCTGAGGCACACCAAAAGTAACAGGTAGATAATCACTAATATAGTTTCCTATTTTAACCCTCTGGAATCTGTCAGACAAATAGTCTCTGAAGAGTTTTAATGGTAGACCCCTGATTCCCATGTTTTCCAGTTTGTTTAGCAGGTTGGGTACAGAGACTGTGTCAAACGCTTTGGCCAGGTCAAGAAAAATGACAATTGCCTTCTTTTTACCGTCAAGACCGTGAACGAGATGATCTGTCAGCTCATGAACAGCGTCAGCACAAGATTTTCCAGCCCTGAAGCCAAATTGACACTGTGAAATGAGGTTATTGCGTTCAAGGTATCCGGTAAGTCTGCCGTTCATGAGGCGTTCCAATAATTTTGAAATAGTGGGTAGAATGGAGATTGGTCGGTAGTTGTTGACGCAGCCTCTGTCCCCAGCCTTGTGGATAGGATGTACGAGTGATCTTTTTAAGGGTAAAGGAAATATGCCTGTGTAAAATGCTAGATTAAATAGATGGGTAAGTGGGGGGACCAAGTAGTTCTTGAAATGCTTAAGGAATCGAGCAGAAATGGGGTCGACACTTTCAGAGCAGGTGTTTTTAAGGTTACAAATAAGCGAATCTACCTCCTTTTCTTCTGTAGGCAGAAGTACTATTGAACGCGGATGAGGGACTGTAATACTGGTAGGAGTAGGTTCTTGACTATTTAATATTTTCTCCGCGAGTGATTTACCAATATTGGAAAAAAAGTAGTTTACTTCATTTACAGACTTCTGGGGGTTTTCAACTTGTATGAGTTCATGGGCAGAAGGCTTAGGTTTATCAGTGTCGGTGATTCTTCTAATAACTTTCCAAAGCTTTTTGCTATTATGTTTCGCGCTTTTGATTTCCTCATTCTCGTATTCCTGTCTAATTTTTTTCAATAAGTCATTACAAAAATTACGGTATTTTTTGTATGTGATTTGTAATGATTCATCATTTGGATACTTTTTCAGTTTTTTGTGAAGGTTGTCTCTATTTATTGAACATCTCAGTAGTCCTGGAGTGATCCAGGGCTTGATAATACGGCGACGATTACTAACAGGGATAACCTTAGTGTGAAGAGAAATAACATTGGTTAAAGTATCTATCAGATAACTAGCTGCTAGATTGGCGTCACTCATAGCGTACATAGGGGAAACGTCCAATGCTTTCATAGTTTCATCTAAGCCACAATAGTCGATTACTTTTGTGAATTTCTTTGGGTGCATAGGCCGAGTTGACAAATTCAGAAAAAGGGAGGCACTATCATGGTCTGTCACTGAAGAATGCGTAACGAAACAAAGCGCGTTTCTTTTGGTTTTTAAGATTATATGGTCAAGACAGGTACGTCCATGGGTGGGAAAGTTGTGGGCTGGTAGTAGGCCATGAGACGCCGTCAAATTAAGGTAACTGTGAGATCGAGAGTCGGCATTCGTTTCCGTAATATCAATATTGATGTCACCAACCAACACGATATTTTTAGTAGACGAGTATGTTAAGAGGAGATCATTTAAGGAGTTCAAAAAACCAGTGATATTTTTTTGCGCAGGAGGACGGTAAACTGCTATTATAACAGTGTCATTATTTATTTTCACTAAGAGACAGTTTGCATCAAGCAGCAAAGGTTCTTCAACAGATAATTTCATCCTAGAATTATGATAAATCACCACTCCTTCGTTTTGGGTAGAGTTGTTAGAGGTAGAGTGTGACGTATAGTTGTGAAGAGACGGAATGACCTGGGTGCATGGTAGCCAACATTCTGTCAAGATAATGAGGTCCCAATCTATATTACTCCTACTGAGCAAAGTTTGGAACGCGGGTAGGTTGCGTCTTATGCTTCTAATGTTTTGGTGAATGAATGAGACATACTGTTTTGGATTAGGAATATGGGTAGAGATGTCTTCAGCGTCACATAGATGAGATTGTGCAACTGAAACCGCATCCAAAATGGAGGTTACTTCGTCTACACAATCGAATATAAACAATGGTGTTCTGGTAGGTTGATCTGAAGGTGAGAGGGGGGATAAACAAAAAGGCATAGCGCTCTAAGAATTTCAAAGTATCTACAATAGAATAGCACAACGTCATTGGAAGGAACAGAGTTAGGGTAAAAAGTAAATAAATTTATAAAACATTCTGGTAATTATGGAAGTTGACAACTTGGAACATAACAAATCTAGGAAAAACTTTGCATGTAAGTGTGTTTGGAAAAGGAAAATATTGTTTACAATCATTAACAACTTGAATTTGGGAGGAGTTATTACAAGCAAAAACCATGTCAGGGGAATCATAAAAGCTTATTAAAGAAGCGCTACAGCCTCGAGGCACTTAATATGCTTTGCCGGCATTTTTTCTTCCTTCCGGACCAGGATACGCCCATCTCGAATCCAAACAAATTTGTAGGCTTTTTCTTTGGCGACCTTCCGAA
Source organism: Aporophyla lueneburgensis (assembly GCA_932294355.1). Classification (NCBI taxonomy): domain Eukaryota; kingdom Metazoa; phylum Arthropoda; class Insecta; order Lepidoptera; family Noctuidae; genus Aporophyla; species Aporophyla lueneburgensis. Next base: position 22,340,786 of record OW028745.1, on the reverse strand, counting down.
CTGCAGCATGAATTTCCTTATTAGAGGGAGATAGATGCTCCGATACAAATACTGGACATTTTTCACCCCCATAACCAAGATGATGAGAGTTCAACTTGTTATCGCTGTGGGCTTTGTTGAACTTCGTAACTGAAGTCAAGAAACCGTCACGAATGCCTGTATTCTTAAGCCGGACAATGATCGATCTAGGTCGATTATTTGTCGTATCCATTTTCCTAACTCTGTTTGCAGAAAGCACATCCTGTTCTTGCATGGTATTAGAGACGACATTCGATAGTTGCACGACTGTCTTAATTAGGTTTTCGCTATTATTTTCGGGAATTCCATTAATCTCAACATTCTCCTGTCGGGTAAACTGCTCTAGTGCATTTAGTCTAGACGATAATTCCTGGACAGATTTCCGCAAGTTATCGTTTTCTCTTTCCAAACCCTTAACTTTATCTTTGTTGACGGTAAACTCAGCGCTAATACGATCGAACTCATCGCTCATAAATTGAACTGATTTAGCCAGTCCTGGCAGTGAAGATAGATGTTCATTAATTTTGGATAGCTCTAAGGTAACGCAATTTTTGATGGTGGTGGCTATCTCGTCAGATAAAGCTTTGTGAATCTCGACACGGATCGTTTCAATAATTTCCGCAGTAAAGGAGGTATCGGAGTGGATGAATTGCTCCATAGGTTGTTGTTCTTGGGGTGAGTCAGTTAGACGAGGACGTTTGAACCTTGCAGAAATAATTTTCTCCGAATCTTGGTCCTGGGACAGCGAGCTTTCAACCATGTCTAAATCCGGTTCGATAACAGTGGGTTTTGGGGTACTTGGGTTCGGTGGCGTGCGCACGATTTTAGGCATTTTGAACCGACTGAATAACACCCAAAAAAATAAAAAGTAATAATAATAATAAAGTAAAAAATAAATAAAACAATTTAAAAAAAGAAAAGCAGAAAGTTGTTTTGCGTGACTTGGATTCGAACCGACTCTGTCTTGTGTGCGTTCTCTTTCTCAGATTAGAGTGCTTAGACCTCGGGACCAAATACACGTTAACTAATTCTTTTAAAAAACTAGTGTAATTAGTACAACACTGTGCGTCTGCTGGTACGTGTGATTAACTAATGAGTCCAAAGTTCACTTGTTTTGTTTGTCACCAACACAAATTGCAAAAAGTGAATCTTCGCTTATAGTTTACAAAACTGATTTTAGAAGTTATAAAATTAGAAATTCCTCATAGATTTAACACAGATTGATCACTGGGTTATGGACATTGATTTACACGGAATAAAGTTCGCACACTATAACTTTTTACTAGTATTTATAATTAAAATTGCAGAGAGCAACAAACGTACGTAGGTTCTTTCAACTACCGTCGGCGGAACTGAGTTCAATGTACTCGATATAGAATGTGTACAAGGCCGCGAGTTGTTGCTGGTATATATCTACCTACATACTTACTTACTCACGATAAAGTACCCATAGTACAATATTATTTTCTTGGGGCTTGTGACAACTAATAATAGCCGCTTGCATTGATTGATCAGGTTAAGCAACGCTTGCCACGGTTGGTACGTGGATGGGTGACCATCTTTTCATACCAAGGTCCCTCCGTGCCTCGGATAGCACGTTAAGCCGTTGACCCAGCTGTCATTTGTGACATCTCCGGCATCTCCGACAGTCTTTACAGGTCGTCAGAAGCCCGAAAGTCTGACAAACAGTCTCACCAAGGGGTATCGTACCTACTACCCAATAACTGGATTGTGGAGGTCAGATAGGCAGTCGCTCCACCTATATTGGTATTCAGCTGCATCCAGTTAGACTGAAAGACCGACACAACGAGAAAAAGCTAGGAAGATTATGAGTACATCATTATTTTCCTAATAGCCATAGCTACTCTACATCTATGTATAATCTGAATATCGTATGATGTTTTTTTTGTCATTTTCTTTCGTAATGAATGGTTCAGTAGGAGATTTGGGAGATGTAGAAAGATCCAGCTGCAGTCATTCTCCGGGTATTCCAAATCCTGGGTCATGGCGCCTGCTGCTTGAAAGAAAATTCTGATGAACTTACCTACTTGAGTTTACATGACAAATGATCAATGAATAATTAATTTATTTCAGTGAAACATTTTGTTACGTATTTGAAAAAGTAGTAAAAACCGAATTTATATATTCAAAAATAAATTCAACAGCTCAAAGTCCATGTAACTATGAATGTATAAATATGAAAATAGATGGGATGTACCTACCGTAGTACAGTGATGTAATATTTTCCAACCAATTCGAAAATCGGAAGTTTTACTATAAGCACAAAAAAATTCGCAAAAAAAATTAATACTGCTGAACGGTGGGCGCCAATATGGATCGATGGTTGCAGCAGCTCCATTGAATTGCCATAAGTACGTGCAAAAAAAGTTGTTTTCGGTTAGACTGGGAGCCGACCGCGACAGTAGTGCCCTGCTTTCCGAATTGCGACAAAAGCGATTATATCGCAAATCCGACTAACGCGGAACGTCACAATTATTACTGAATAGGCCTTATATTTTGCGACTATTAAATTTGGTCGGATTCGCGAAAAAATTCACTTTTATCGCAATTCGGAACCGGGCCTAAATATCATCATTCAACACACCTTCAAACGATTCGACTTCGCCAGATAGTAACCGACAGATGAAACGATTGCGAGAGAACGAAAGTTAACAAGTCTTTTAACCCAAGAAAAACGGAGATAACAGTCATGTCAATTAAAATCTCCGTGTCCTCTTTAAAAAACCGAGTAAACAGACAGCTGGGTAGTCGTGGGCGTGGTTTAGATGACGTAGTTTATGCGAATACCACCAAGGTCGACTACATGACGGCTACGTACCGGCTATGGGCACAACATTAATGGGTACAGAAGTCCGGCTTCATACAATTACAGAAAACACACGCACACAAAGATGCTTTACGTACAGTGAGTGCAATCGTACTCGCGACTTAAGCCGGATCCAGACGTGTGTACGTACGCCACGCGCCGTCCAAGCGAGCACTACGAGATGCTTTATATTCGAGCGGAAAACCAACAGCAGACGGATCGGCGCAAGCATCCGTCCGAGTGCTGCACTAACATGTAATTGATTTATTTACTAAGGCACAAAGTCCCAATATGCAAATCACAAATACATAAAATTCATAACAACATTAAAAAAAATACATTAATATTCATTCCAATCAGTAAAACAAAATATAATAAGATTTAATCGTCATTAAAATTAAATTTCACTATTTTATCACACTAAATAAAAATCAAAATTACACAAATGGTACCGATTCCCTTGTTCACAAACTAAACTAAATTTAAGTTCAGTGCATCTTTTTCTTTCTATTTCATTATGGAAAGGACAGAAGATAAATTTTAGTTTAGTCCTGTCAAATTAATCAGCGCCTGTCACTACTCCATACAAGTTTAGACAAGATTAAAAACTTGCCTACTAAAATTACGTCAATTTACGTCAAGCGCTGATTAATTTGACAGGACTAATCTAAAATTTATCTTTTGTCCTCTTCTTAATGAAATACAAAGAAAGAGATGCACTGAACTTAAATTTAGTTTAGTTTGTGAACAAGGGAATCGGCACCATCTTTAACGTCGGTTGGCTCTCCGATGAACCCCGAGCCAATTACCTTTGCATCGGACTGGGCTAATCCTCACTAACTACCCTCAACAGTTGATTGGTCGAATTCCTCAGAGTGCTGGAAAACGATGCTATCCGCGATCGAATAACAGCATGAAAGTCGCCGACTCTCGCGCTTCAGTACCGTGGAAATCTCATTTTTTTGTAATGCTTGTAGTGCCGTCTATACCCAGCATTCGCGTTACATTAATTGCTCACCCCTGGACCCGGCTTTTTTGCGCGATTTAAGTGTACGTGTGCCTGTTATGTGAAGCCGGCCTTCTGCACTTATCTATTCCGTGGTATCAATGGGTGTGTCTACATTAGCCATAGATCGCACTAAAATAGTTACAAGGTTTTATTTTCGGTGAAGAGCCGGTGAACAACGTTAGAATTGCAAAGTTAAACATTTTGAAGGTTCATTGTATCGAATAAGTTAAAATGACCTGTGTTGTTTATCATGAGAGGTCGTATTTTTAAACGTGCATCTGATTATTTTTGTGGTAAGGCGATTACTAGGTAGGTACCTACTTTATTTTGAAATGAAAACCGTTCAAGTACTTACGTTTTCAAGGATTATTCGTACAATATAGGGCGGCAAGGACATCGGCGTGCAAACTGTAACCATGAATTCAAGCCAAATAATTTCAGACTCTTTAACACAAAATTTTTTCGTCACCTGTATAAAAAAAAATCTGCTGTTTCATAGAAATGAAAAATACCCACGCGGTCGATTTGGAGGATGGAATTACATTTTTTTTTATGTTGGAGCTCGACCTAAGAATGAATGAAATCACAATTCGACAGCTTTCCTGACTCCTTATGTATTTTTGCCGTTATTAGGTTTAAACTCTTCTCCGAACACATTTTACACATTCAGGCGGTCTACTCGTACTCCCTAAGCACGAAATCCGTAATTACGGCCGAAATTACCGCGCTCCGAGCTCACCTACAGACATAAGATTGGTATGGGGCCCCGACCCAAAAATTAATGACCCACAGTTGACAATTGTTCCAACTCTCGATGTGTGTTTTTGCCCGTCGGAATAGGTAAGTTGGTTAATTGGGTGTAGGGGTCACTCCGAAATTTCTCGAACTACTTTGGGACGGGCCCTTATCTTCGTTGATGGACTCCGAGAGGGCTGACTCAACCTAGTCCTATCGCCATTATGAAGCATGAATTTACATTTGACTTTCTCAAAAAAGTTTTGAAATTTTAATGAAAAAAATGTGAATGAACATTTGATTGTTGATGTCATCAAATTGGAATTTTGTTTATACGTTTTAAACTCATTTACAACCCAACATAAATTGTAGTAATTGGATTCAATTGGCTTACACAATGGAGAAAAACAATCGATAGTAGGTATGGTACTTAATCTTTGTTCGTAATGTAAACATGTATGAGGCTTTGGAACAATAACTTTAATACCTACATATAAAGTTCATTTTGCGCTAGAAGTCCCGCCTTTTTCAATACTAAGTATGTACTAGTAACTCTAAAATCAACGTACACTATCATAAAGTTGGTATATATGTAGGTCGTAACTTCGAACCCAGACAGACGCTTTACATTCTGTAAATAATTTCATCACCACTGCTCCCAAAACGGTGAAGTAAAACATCGTGAGGAAATCGGCATGTTCTAGAGCCAAAAATTCGAACACATATGACATCTACAAACCCGCACTAGGCCTGCTTGGTGGGTTATGACTTATGACCCAACAGTGGGGACATTATAGACTGATAATGCTAATGTGGACTTGTATTGGAAACAAGGCACATAAAAATAGCACAAATAAAGATAAAAAAATTGGTGTTTAAATTTAATGAAATTAGGTACCACAAACCGTTCATTTAATTTATTTAAAACGATAATAATAATCACATAACATAACATTACGCCTTGTTTCCCCGAAGGGTTAGGCAGAGATGTACCTACAGTACACCCACATTTCGCCAGTTATATTTAAGTCCCATGTAATAGGGGGCGAGCCTATTGCCATCAACCGGGCACAAATCCAGACTCCAGGCTGCTACTGAGAAGTTCCAGATGGAGAAACCCAATAAACACTTTGCCCGACCTGGGAATCGAACCCAGGACCTCATGCTCAGTAGTAGCGCTTGCTACCACTAGACCAACGAGGCAGTCTAATAATATAATAATAAAAAAAAACAATAGTAAAGTATACATAACAACTTAAGATTTAATATGAATGTTTGTATATCTTAAACAATGGCTTAATATTAAAATTACATAATTTGAGCTTTAAGGCACATGATGAAAGTCGTTCATAGTTCACAATAAAGGTTTATTTTCACTAAATGGGATAACAGATGTCTCAACAAAACAATCGTTTTGTGCTATGTATTGTACTGTGTTTCTTATTTTCCAGATAGTTTCAATGCAATACAATAAAATATTCGTTGCTTACGATATATCCGTTTTCCCACAGTGATGGAAACAGACACTAAAAATGGTCTCTTAAATATTATATGGTTAGCCCGGGAAATTCAAACTTTCTTACGTTTTTTTGCAGGTCAGTGTCAAACTTTAAGTTTAACATATGACTCGCTACCCTAACACGTAAGTATTTACATAATTAAGACCATAAATACAACCCTCTAACTTCATACAGGATAAGATTTTAACCAGTGCGCATTACAAATTAAACTTTAACGAGTTATAATAACCATGCAATTTTTATTTTGATATATCTTAGTACAAAAAAATTAAGTTATCGTTTACGAAAGATGTTTATTTTGAAACTGATTTTTATCGGCGGCGAAGGTTAACGACCGAGCGTAGCTATAAGTACCTACCAACTGTTCGATCAGTCAAAATTCTAAGAAGTTCGAAGTACCTACGCCGGCGCGCGGTTACTGACCTATTCCTATTGTCGATATCATAATACGAAATATGTAGGGTGTCCACAGTTTACCGATTTAAGGTCGGATATTTTTTTTTTAAGTATTGAAAAAATAGTTGAAATTATTATTACTGATACTGAACCACCAAAAAAAATTTGCGCACTGGTTAAAAAAAAAATCCTGTATAATGTCATTGAATTACTATTTCATGAAAAAGATGGTGATTTGTGAATGATTTTAATGATCATAACTCTGTAAACACATACTTTGACATATAGCCTGACCTGAAAATTGCAGAAAAAAGTAAGAAAATGCGAATTTCGCGGGCTATTGTCTCGTATCCTCCATATCTCAGACTGTTTTATTCTAGAATAGACAACACTCCCTATAATCACCAAGTTACTTAAGTAGTCAAATATTAACAATTGATTCTTCGTCGTCTTGTCATTATCTTTATTTATTTGGTGTCGGCGCAAAATGACTTTTTTCTATATACTTACCTACATAAAGATGTAAATATAGAGGAAAAAGACTAGAAAGTTAGAGGTCCTCTCAGAACTATTTTCTTTCTAGGCTTCATCTTTTTACAGAACAATAATAATTTGATTGGCAAAACCGTTATTACTACTACTACATTCATTAAACTTGTCTGAAAATCGCATTTTGTGCTTGTCTCAACTAGGTTACCTATCCAATTTTGAAGCATTTCATAATATGGACGATCATTTCATTTGATTTTAGTATTGTCTAACATAGTTTTAAGACCTTTGTTACCAACAATTATGGAGAAATAAGTCTGAAATATATTAATTTAATTTATACTAAAAAAATACCTAATTTTCTATGACATATATTTACATAAAAATTCAACAACAAAAAAACCATTACCAATAAATGCTATAAAAAACCAATATAAATTAAGTAAAGTCAATAAAGAAATACATAGTTCATTAATTTGCTTAAGAAGTACGCACGGTTACATATCAAGATATACATTTCTGCCAGGGTCGCGAGATTGTTCAAAAGAGATACCGTGACCCTGGCACATGGGCAAATGAAGGAACACGGGTGGGTTTTAGTCAATAAAAGTCAGACATGCCCTCCCGCTCCGCCCAGAGCGGGAGAAGTCATTTGATGATTTCCCATCCAAAAAAAGCTATACATTTCCAGTTTTAGCTGACCTCGCATTGTATAGGCTGTTCGTAAAATGAGATGTCAGCTTATATATTGCATGGCTTGATGTGTAGCCGTGCGTACATTACAGGACTAGTTGTTTTATTGAAAGCCACTTTGAGAAAATACTAACATAAAAATAATATCATAAAAATCGTCTAAATAAATTATAATTATCATTAAACTTATTTGAGCTTATATTAAATTATCTAATACTTATAGATACTATATTGTGTAGTAGATACTACACAATATTTTACATAACTCGTAATTTGACCAACATTATAAAACGGGTTCTAACTTTAATTCAAGACTAAACCGTCGAGTCAGTTATTGCATTTTGAACTCTATTCCAACAGCAAACAAGTTCTTATTACAAAAAAATAAAAAATAAACTCGCCGAATACATAACCTCCTCCTGTTTTGGAAGTCGTTAAAAAATTTACTCGATTCTAGAGCCTGTTCTTGAAAACTGGCTAAACACTAAAGTAAAATTATTTTTTACAGAGTTGTATAATTCCTGGCAAAAATGTAAATTATATTCAAAGGAAATAGCATAAACATACCTTACAAAATATCTACAGAATCTAACTTTTTACTGGTAGAAGGAAAAAATAATAATCACATTCCTACTAATATTATAAACATGAAACTTTGTGAGGATGTGTGGATGTTTGTTACACTTTCATGCAAAAACTACAGAACGGATATGGATGAATTTTGGCACACAGATAGTTTATACCCTGGAATAACACATAGGGTACTTTTTATCCCGGTAATACATTCCTGCGGGATAATTTTTGACCTCCACGCGGGCAAAGCCGCTGACAAAAGCTAGTTAAAAATATAATAACGTGGTGGTCTTGGTAGTTGGCATACATTATTAATTGCTATATTTACACATTACCTAACATACAAAAATAGCTATTTAAATTCTTAGTTACACTTTTTACATTAGGACACCAGTGGCGGTCATGGTAAAAAAAGGTATGGTTTATTTTGAACGGATGGGACGCCTAGTGAGATACCCACTGCAAAGTTGTGTATATTTTGCTAGCATGTTTGCACTACCATTGTCTGATATAAGCCCATGAATTGAGGTTTTCACCAGTCACCGCAATAGGAACATAGAAATTTCGGCATTGATTTCTCGATAGAGGATTGTATTCATTAATACACGACATACTGTCATTGAGTATTACGACATTACGAAAGTTTTTGAGATTAGATTTACAGGAACACAAAGAGGTAACGGATTTCTGATACAAGTATATGGAATGGACCGCCAACCTCCAATACATCCGTGGATGGGAGGATTGCACTTGGGCAAGATGTATATGTTACCGGAAATGTATGAAATCTAGGAATTGTATACATTTCCTAGGAAATTTATACAATTCCGAAGCTATTTAGGAAATGTATAAACTATTGTTTTAAAAATGATTTAATACATACATATCCTGGGAAATGTATACATTTTCTAGGAATTGTATAAAAAGCGCCATAATAAATTGTTTTCGAATCTTTTTCCAAGCTAGGCGACAGAGCGCCGGGGCTCCTACTTCTGCGTGGTTTATAAAAAAATAACCACGAAGGGGATGGCGGGATCTATTCGCTCGCTTCGCTCGCTCAAACGACCCCGCCATCCCCTTCTAACCTAACCTATCCGAGTCGGGGTGCCTTAAAGTCCCGATTGCATCCATTTTCTCCTAATATAACTACCGTTGCACAGCCAATGTCGATGGCAAATGATGTTATGGCATATGATATTAGGGCAAATAAAGTTCGGGCAAACGGCGGTATACCGTTTTATTTCACACATTTCCGGGCGATTTTAGGAATTACATACGTTTCCTAGGAACTGTATAAAATGACGGATTACATACATTTCCGTTAACATATACATCACAAGGTACTTGTGAGTTAATACAGGTAATTATGTGGGCCGATCCCGGCGGCACTGCAATGCCGGGCCGACCCGCGACGGAAGTGGAGCGAGCCCCTAACATCCCGTCAGCTTCCAAAAATCAGATTAATATACTGGTCCCTCAGTGAGGGAACTTTCAGATATTAAGCTGAAAAGAACAGATACTACACTTTGATCTTAGCCAAAAGGCCGAGAAGCGATACCGGAAAATATAAAATCGAAGAGAGTCATTCAGCAGCGGAGGATCTTAACACCGCGACTCAGGATTGCGCGTCATATGTACAACGCCCTCTATCGCGCTGCGGAACTAACATCAACTGTTGGACTAGTACTGGCGAGATTGTATTTTCACAATATCTAATTCCGCGCTAGTAATGACTGAAAATAGCAGTAATACACTGCATGCATTAATAGTTCATTGGTCATTTGTTACATTAGAGTTAAAGTAAAAAACTTTATTAACTTACGACTAAATTGATCATCTATACAACCACTCCTCAAATTTCCTTATAATACATACTAACAGTACAATTCTTTTAACTTCTTCCTGAGGATCTTCCCAGCGGGATTCTTAGGGATCTCTCCAACGAACTGTACTGCCTTTATCTTTTTGAAGTCGGTGACTTTGCTATTAACATGTTCTAATATTTCTTCTTCCTTCACAGTCTGGCCTGGTTGTGGTACTATGAACGCTTTGGGCACTTCTCCTGAGATCGGGTCTGGTATGCCCAAGACAGCGCAGTCGAGGATTTTCGGGTGTGTTCGTAACACCATTTCTAATTCAGCTGGTGGTACTTGGAATCCTTTCACCTATAAATGATATATATATTTTCATATGAGTACGGATTACTTTTTTAAGTTACTATGGACTTTATTTTAGTTTCTTGCGGTGTCTTGCAACGGAACACTAACATATAAGCTATATAATAATACGTGAAGCAAAGACTTTGTACCCCTTTAAAAAAATATGCGGACGGAAGAGTATGTTTGGCACAGTTTATAAGGAGGAGTGCAGAAAGCTAATATTTTATAATAAATGAATGACGCATTAGGAATACGTGAAGTTTTAAATGAATATTATGGTCGAATTTCGAAACTGGGACACGTTTAACATCACGGTACGCCGCTTTTTTTTTGTGGGTGGGAAATCATCAAATGGCGTGGAGCGGAAGGGCGTGTCAGACTTTTACTGACTAAAACCCACCCGTGTTTCTTCAGTTACCTATGCCAGGGTCACGGTAACTCTTTCGAACAGATCTCTCTACCCTGGCAGACGGTACGACCATAAAGAGCCAGTCGCAAGTGAGAAATGCGGTGCAAGGTCAATCAGAGTCAAAAAAGTATATATAATAGTATCAGTCTGAATCAATGTCAAATGGATCATTACGCAGTATTGATAAGTATCTCTGTAAATCATTTTGTGCGTGTAATAAAATTGATTTCATGGTTTTTGAGTAAGCATCTCGCGGTACCGTTCGAAAGGCTGGTGAATTCGGAAGTGTTTGAGTGTGTGTGTGTGTGTGAGTGTGAGTGTGTGTGTGTGTGTGTGTGTGTGAGTGTGAGTGTGTGTGAGTGTGTGTGTGTGTGTGTGTATTTGCGTGGGTGTTTTATATGCTGTAGAACATAATTTGCTAACTAATATAACGAATTATATTTACCTTAATAAGTTCCTTAAGCCTATCGGTAACGTATAGGTATTTATTTTCGTCGTACCGCCCGATATCCCCAGTCTTGTACCATCCGTCTTCTGTCAACGCTTCTGTGGTAGCCTCTTCATTTTCATAGTAGCTAGACATTACGTTGGGACCGCGGTACCAGATCTCGCCTTCCTGAAAATGTGAGTTGTTCGGGTTAGGGATGATGTTTTGCATGTATTTTCAGGTACAGTCTGTTTTGCATGTATTTTAAGTTCTGAGAAAAAAGAAAAAAAAAATATTTGTGACACGCACAGGAGTATTTCCTTAACCAGTCAATTACCGTAATTACAGACACAATTAAAAAACCATTATGTCTATACCAAATGTGGTATCTGAGGGACTTAGAGGTTAAACAATAAAAAAGGAATATTAAAACTTGGGGACTATATTTTTTGTCACCAAAATTTATATTTGCCATCAAGTTGTATCACCTAATAAATAGATCGATCGCCACGAAATATTTTCGTTCTCAGATAAACAAAGAGTGTTCCCAGGTATGAATTATCAAATTATTGTAAATATAATGTGTAAAATATGAGATGGATTACCAATATGTGTATATTAATGACTTGCCATTCTATTTAAAGAATATCTGTGACATTGTACTATTTGCTGATGATACCTCACTTATCTTTAAAGTAGACAGGAATAGAAAAGATTTTGACGACGTGAATAATGCGCTCTCAATGGCCACGGATTGGTTTACTACAAATAACCTAGTTCTTAATGCTAAGAAAACGAAATGTATAAAGTTTGCCTTGCCGAATGTTAGAAACCTGGGACCTAATGTCGTTTTAAATAATGAGGTGCTTGAAACTGTTAACTCGGCAGTTTTTCTGGGCATAACAGTAGACGCCAAACTTCAGTGGGGATCACATATATCGAGCCTAGCGGGAAGGCTCAGTTCGGCCGCCTACGCCGTAAGGAAAGTTAGACAGTACACGGACGTTGATACAGCTCGATTAGTCTATTTTAGTTATTTTCATAGCATAATGTCCTACGGCATTCTGCTGTGGGGCAAAGCCGCGGACATACAAAATATTTTTGTTCTTCAAAAACGAGCTGTTCGAGCGATTTACCAACTAGGTGCTAGAGTTTCTCTGAGAGATTTACATACATACATACAATCACGCCTTTTTCCCATGGGGGTAGGCAGAAACCACGGAACGCCACCTGCTACGATCTCTACACACTCCTTTTGCCTCTTTAAGGTTCATACAATTGGTCATACACACACGCCGGTTGCGAGTACTACGCACCTGACCTTTCTGAAGAACATCACCAATAAGGTCACTATATGTCCTCCTAGGGCGTCCCCTCCCGGTGTTTCCACTCACATCTGCCTTGTAAATACCTTTTGTGAGTCGTCCTTCATTCATCCTCTCAACATGACCAAACCATCTAAGCATACTTTTTTCAATTTTTGTCACTATATCTTCTTTTAAACCACACCGTTCTCTTATCACATCATTCCTCAGCCTATCATTCATAGTCACACCACACATGCTTCGCAAGGAACGCATTTCCACAGCATTTATTCTACTTTCATGCTTCTTTTGCCACACCCAACATTCACTCCCATACATAAGCGTAGGCACCAGTACACCATTGTGAACAGCCAGTCGAGCCTTATTGGACATCAGTTGGTTGGTCACAATTGCATGTAGAGCACCATTTACTTTATTTCCCGCATTCACTCTTCTTTCCACATCTTTATCAATCTTTCCATCCCTTGTAAACAAACTCCCCAAATATACGAACTCACTTGCTTGCTCCACATTCTTATCATTTATTTTCACATCACACACCGATACGTTCTCTTCTCTTTCAAACACCATGACCTTCGTCTTATTCACATTTATATTCATCCCTTTCATCTTAAATGCTTCATCCATTACAGTCACCATGTCTTGCACCTGTTCTGCTGACGATGCAAGTAGAACTTGGTCGTCTGCGTATAGAAGGCATTTGACAGGCAACTCACTCATAGTCAATCCACACTCACCCTCTTTCAAATCTGTCAGACAACTATCCATGTACAAGTTGAATAGCCACGGTGACGCTACACAGCCCTGCCTAACACCCCTCGAGATGCAAAACCAGTTCGTGTATGCCCCATTTATCCTAACACAGAGATTTGTTGAAAGATATTGGTATTCTTACGGTGGCATCACAATTCATCTTCGCCAACATCTTATATATTAGGCAAAATATTCACTTGTACACTAAAAACAGTGATTTTCATAATATTAATACTAGAAATAAGGACAAACTACGAGCCCCCTTTCACCGGCTTCATAAGGTTCATAATTCTTTTGTTGGTCTTGGTATTACCTTTTATAACAAGCTTCCCTCTGCTTTGCTAGATTTGCAGTTTAATGAGTTTAAAGCTAAAGTAAAATCCAACCTTTGTTCAAAGGCATACTATTCTATCAACGACTACTTAAACGATAAGAATAGCTGGTCGCTGTGATTAACTCAAGACAATGTTTATGTTCTTTCAATCCAGAATTAGCTTTCCTACCGACAGTTTATATGGGTAGTTCATATAATTTTATTTTTTATTTAACTGCTTTTTTTAAATTTATTTTTATTTTATTTTAATTTCATTTACTGTGGACATAATCTACTCATTATAATGATTTTAAATGAGTTGTATTGCAACATGTAGTTAGCTAGCGACCTCGTCAGCTGTTAATAATATTCTTGCCTGACAAACCGGCAGCAAGTTCGTCATGCTCCCTTAGATGTCACTGCTTGCGGTAGCGTCGGGGGTCGGGTTACCACCTTCCCTCAAATATGGCGAGGGGGGTAATGGCTGACCTTTGCGTTATGCTCGTGAACGGGTGCTGCTTGTGGTGACTGGTCGTCTTGCTGACCATGGTTTTTGTTATTGTTACTTGTATTAACTGTTATCTTATTTTGGTCCGGAGGTCCTTAGTTTAACTATTGTAACTTCAACTTAGCTGTATGTATCAATTTGCATCGTTGAATATGTAAGCGGGCACGCCCTTTATGCCTGGAGGCTTTATTTACGTTTTAAGTTCTGTTTACGATTTTGTTTTATTATTTATTTCAGCTTGAGTTTAGTTTTCAGTGTTTTGTTGCTGGTATATTGGCGTGTGCTAGCTGACATATGTGAATAATGTATGTGTTACGAGCTGGGGTTCGGGATAAATTAATTTAAACCAATTTACCAAAACACACAAACTGTTTAATTAAATAAACACAAATATCGCAACTACAAGAAACGTCACTTGGAATCACTTGTTTCGCTTCGCTACTGTATCACTCGAATCGTATTCGCTCGCTTCCGAAATCGAACTGCTCGTCGGCCCAACAATCCGCTATTTATATCCCGAGCAGAACATTCTCGAACATTCGACACCGCCACAGCGTAGAAGCTTCTAGTAACTTCCATTGAACTGTTTAATCCCACTATTCAACAATAGATGGCAGTAGCGTCTACGTACAATTTCGTGTAGTACTTGCTACTCAATAACAGATGGCGTTAGCGTGTCATTTCCAGTAGTTTCTAACACTGCCCCGTCCTTAGATGGAATTAGCGTGATGTTTCTAGACTTTTCGATTTACGTCACACTGCCCCTTTCTGAGATGGAGTTAGCGTGATGTTTCTAGACTTTACGATCTACGTAACACTGCCCCCTCCTTAGACATGCTCGTCCCGAGCATCATTATTCCCGTAATATCGTGCCAATCGATCTACATGGACAATTTTAGGTGCAGTTCGCATACCCTTTTGTATTCGGTAAGTGACGTCGTTGATCTTGGTCACAATTCGGTACGGCCCGTCCCATTTTGCCTGCAGTTTAGGGGACTTTCCTTTGCTGCGCACTGGGTTATGCAACCACACTAGCGAACCTTCGTCGAAGCCAGTATTGTTCATCTTCCGATCATAACGAGTTTTCATCCTCTCGGACATCTGTTGGCCTGATTCTCTGACATGCTCATATACGTCATTCATCTTGTTGCGCAGATCATTTGCATAATCTGTTATACTCCGTGGTGAATCAGGGGGAATGCCGGTTATTAGATCAGCTGGTAACCTTAACTCCCTTCCAAAGTTCGCGAAGGCTGGCGTCACAGTTGTACTCTCGTGAACTGCACTTCGGTATGACAGAAGAAACGGTTGTATGTGCTTGTCCCAATCCTTTTGTCTGCTTGCTACAACTTTTGCCAGATATCTTTCCAACGTCTGATTAAATCTCTCCACCATTCCGTCAGATTGTGGGTGGTATGAAGTGGTTCTGGTTTTGTGAGTACCCATAACCCGACATGTTTCCTGAAACACTTGAGACTCGAAATTCCTTCCTTGATCGCTGTGGATTTCCAAGGGTACCCCAAACCGACAGAAGACTTCGTGGACTAATTTATCAGCGACTGTTGAAGCTTCTTGATTAGGGATGGCGAAGACTTCCGGCCACTTGGTGAAGTAATCCATAACAACCATGAAATATTTATTTCCACTTTCACTTTCAGGGAACGGCCCAGCGACATCTAGTGCTATCCGTTCCCAGGGGGCTCCCACGTTGTACACTTTCAATGCACCCCTGCTGCGTGTGTGTGGTCCTTTTACCGCTGCACAACTGGTACATCTGCGACACCAGTCCTCCACATCCTCTCGACAATGGATCCAGTAAAACCTTTCTCGGATCTTTAACAGAGTCCTTCTTACTCCCATATGACCTCCTGAAGAACCATTGTGGTAGAGCTGTAGAACTTCTGGTACCTTCGTTTTTGGGACTACCATTTGCAGGTGGCAGCTATTCCCTCGAGCATTTTCCCATTTTCGGCACAAGACACCATCCTGAATCACCAAGCTCTCCCATTGTGCCCAATAACTTTTGGTGGTGGTACTCATCGCTGCAATATCACACCATTTCGGTTTGGGAGCATTAGCTTTAATCCACTCGAGAATTGGCCGGATATCTGTGTCACTTTGCTGAGCATGCTGTAGGGTTTCCTTCCATTCGTCACTAAGGTCCATTCTTAGCATCCTGACAGGTACTGTTTCCTTAGCTTCTTGCCTGACACAATGCTTGCAGTCTTCAGGACAAGGTCTTCTTGATAAAGCGTCCGCGTTACCGTGAGACTTCCCACTACGATGTTCAATTGTGAAGTCATACTCTTGTAGCAATTCAATCCATCTCGCCACTTGTCCTTCTGGATTCTTAAATTGCAACAACCACTTTAATGCAGCATGGTCAGTCCGCAGGTGGAATTTACGTCCAAGCAAGTATTTGCTGAAATGCTGCAATGTCTTTACGACGGCAAGAAGTTCGCGTCTCGTGACACAATAATTTCTTTCTGGCTTTGATAAAGATTTGCTGAAGTAAGCTATCACAACTTCATAATCTCCTTTCCGTTGAGATAACACACCGCCAACCCCAGTGTTACTTGCGTCCGTGTCGACTATAAATTCATTTTCTGTGTCAGGGTAGCCCAAAATTGGGGTATTACACAAACGTTCCTTTAAATCTCGAAATGCGATGTCACAGTTCTCATCCCAAAAGAACGGTCTCTTCTCCTCCGTAAGCTTGTGAAGAGGTTTGGCAATGTCAGCAAAATTCTTGACAAACCGTCGATAGTACGAGCACAAACCCAAAAATGCCCTGACCTGCGTCTTGTCTTTCGGGACTGGCCATTCCTTGACGGCGACGATTTTCTCAGGATCTGTTTGTACTCCTTCCTTCGAAACCACGTGCCCCAAAAAGCTTACTTGCTGTCTGAAGAATGAGCACTTCTTTGGACTTAGCTTGAGATTGGCTCCTCGGATTTTTGACAGAACACGTTCCAAATTCTGAAGGTGGTCTTCGAATGTGCGGCCCACGATGATGATGTCATCTAAATAGACAAGGCAGGCGTCTCCAATTAGTCCCATGAGAACTAGCTCCATTAGCCTTTCAAATGTTGCAGGAGCATTGCACAATCCGAATGGCATGACGTTAAACTGCCATAGTCCCTTTCCCGTAGAAAATGCAGTTTTCTCCTTGTCCTCAGGGTCTATTTCCACTTGCCAGTAGCCACTTTTTAGGTCTAACGTGGTAAACCACTTCATTCCTGACAGCGTGTCCAGCGTGTCGTCGATCCGGGGTAGTGGATAGCTGTCTTTCTTAGTAACGTCATTCAATCTACGATAGTCTACACAAAACCGCATGCTGCCATCTTTCTTTTTTACCAGGACCACAGGAGAACACCATGGACTAGACGAAGGCTCTATAACTCCATCCTTTACCATTCCTTTAATCATGGTATCTACCTCCTTTTCTCTTGCCACTGGTAGTCTTCTTGGTCGCTGTCGTATCGGTAACTCATTTCCGGTATTAATTCTGTGTTGAACCAATCCAGTCTTCCCTATGTCAGCATCATTTGTAGAGAATATGTCTGCATATTGAAGTAGCATCTTCCTAGCCTTCTCTCTTTCTTCTTCTGATAGATCTTTACGACAGTCTTCCAAAAGATTTAACACGTTAAATCTTGCACTTTGGGCGTTATTTTGAGGAGGCCCATGTTGGCATTCACGCATCCAAGCTACTTCCTCACAGGAACCCATCAATGTACCCTTCTTGATTACTTGCTCCTTTTCACTTGGGTTCAGTATGCGTACGGCTGCAACGTCGATTGCCTTTACCAAGGTCCGCGCAATCTTCCATGGAAGGTTATCATCCAATCCTTCAATGAGAATACATCGGTTCTTCTGCCCAGAATTATGTGGGAGACTTACTGGAACTATTGTTTCCGATCGGGGAGGAAGAACAATCTTCTTCAAGCAGTACACTTTCCCTGATGGTGCACCTTCCATGAAGACTTCTTCTGATCCACATTTTAGGACTCCTTGATTAACGTCGATCTCGCAACAGTGCTGTCGCATGAAGTCCAAACCTAGGATGCAGTCATCTACTATGTCAGCCATGATGACCTTATGCCGGTAGATTGTGTTACCCAGTTTTAGCTCCACCTCCTTCTCACCACGGACGGTTATGTGCTGACCCGTGGCTGTTACTAATTTTACGCCGTCATGCTTACCAAAGAAGTCCCCAAGAAAACGATTCGCTAGTTGGGAACTGACAACCGTGCGAGAAGCTCCAGTATCCAATGTCAGCTTACATGGTCTTCCGTTCACTTCACCTTTTATGACTAGGGTGTTCCCATCATGGGCTTGTGAGACCGAAATTCTTGGGGCTATTTTAACACCAGCCAGCACCCGCCCCGCAGTCCTGGCGTTGACTAGTTTTCCTGCTGCTGGGCAGTGACATCTGCCGCCCTTCTTTCCCGGGTCTGATCTTCGTTGGCAGTGCTACGCTTCGGACAACTTGAACGGAGGTGGCCCTTTTCCCCACAAGTGTAGCACCTAGGGCTGTTCCTCAGACGGTCACGAGCAGGTGAAGCCGCAACCTCCCTGATGCGATGGGCTCGATGATCATGCCTAACTGCCTCCACCTCCAACGCATGGGCCAAGGCGTCCTTGAGCGTCTCGTGGTGTCCAAGTCTTACAGCAGCCCTTACTTCCAGGTCCCGTATGCCATCTATGAAAGCTTGAGTCAGAGTCCCTGCGATGACTGCAGGCGCAGACTGGTACGCTTTTCGAACCAGCTTCTCGATTTCTAGGGCCCACTGCTGCAGGTTTTCACCACTGCGCTGCACACGATCCTTCAACTGCGCACGAAAAACGTGTTCCAGGTGCGCCTCACCGTATCTGGCTTCTAACGCCTCAACAAGCTGCTCATAGGTAACATTTTTGCCGAGAGCCTCTAACACGGTTAAGGCCTGGTCGCGAAGGGCCAAAGTAAGCGCGGTCATGGCCTGCCCTTTTGTCCACCCATTTGCACTCATGACAGCTTCGAACTGGATTTTATATGCTGCCCAGGAAGATGTTCCATCGAAGGGTGGCACTTTAAACCCGCGCACGGAAGGTGTAGCAACTATCGAAGCCGTAGTCCGGTCCCCAGCTTTCAGAACTCCAACCGCTTTTCTTATATCAGCGATCTGGACTTCGGCCTCGGAGATACGATTTTCATGTACCTGAACAGTCTCCTTCATGGCTTTGATGTCCTTGCCAAATGTCGAGTGTAGATCTTTCAAAAGGAGAACCTGCTCCTCTTTATCACGCTGAAGCTGTTCTTGCAGGCGGCGGGTCTGTTCTTCCTGTCGGCGAGCCTGTTCTTCCTGTTGGCGGGCCTGTTCTTCCTGTCGGCGAGCTTGTTCCTCTTTGTCCTGCTGCAGCTGTTCCTGTAGGCGGCGGACCTGTTCTTCCTGCTGGCGAGCTTGCTCCTCTTTGTCCTGCTGCAGCTGTTCCTGTAGGCGGCGGACCTGTTCTTCCTGCCGGCGAGCTTGCTCCTCTTTGTCCTGCTGCAGCTGTTCCTGTAGGCGGCGGGCCTGTTCTTCCTGTCGGCGGGCCTGTTCTTCCTGTCGGCGGGCCTGTTCTTCCTGTCGGCGGGCCTGCTCCTGCAGCATCGCCATTAGCGCAGAAAGATCCATGGCTGGTGATGCTGAAGGAACACCAGACACTTGGGATACTGGCTCCGTCGTCGGCTGATTACCCCCAGGTGTCTGTCTAGAAGTTCCTTCAAATCGCCTCTGATCCACCTCCTGCTGGCGCTGACTCCTGGTACGGATACCTTCCGTATCCTCCTTCGGTAAAACTGGCATAATTTATCCCCTACTTCTGACGCCAAATGTTACGAGCTGGGGTTCGGGATAAATTAATTTAAACCAATTTACCAAAACACACAAACTGTTTAATTAAATAAACACAAATATCGCAACTACAAGAAACGTCACTTGGAATCACTTGTTTCGCTTCGCTACTGTATCACTCGAATCGTATTCGCTCGCTTCCGAAATCGAACTGCTCGTCGGCCCAACAATCCGCTATTTATATCCCGAGCAGAACATTCTCGAACATTCGACACCGCCACAGCGTAGAAGCTTCTAGTAACTTCCATTGAACTGTTTAATCCCACTATTCAACAATAGATGGCAGTAGCGTCTACGTACAATTTCGTGTAGTACTTGCTACTCAATAACAGATGGCGTTAGCGTGTCATTTCCAGTAGTTTCTAACACTGCCCCGTCCTTAGATGGAATTAGCGTGATGTTTCTAGACTTTTCGATTTACGTCACACTGCCCCTTTCTGAGATGGAGTTAGCGTGATGTTTCTAGACTTTACGATCTACGTAACATATGTTTTGTTTTATAATATTAATTACTTACACAGTATTGTATAGAATCAAGTTCTTCTAACTTAACAGACAGCTGTGCTGCTGGGGAGTTTTTTCCGCCACTTCTTCTTCCCAGCTAAAGCACTAGGAAGTGTCGAAGGGCGGGCGTTTTGGGGGGACTGTCTTGTGTAACTTTGACGTTCAAAAAGTGCTGACTCTCAGCCTAGTTTGAATAAATGACTTTTGATTTTGATTTTGATAATAAAATTGTAGTGCATTACATGAATATAAACTTCGTTCTTATAATAATAGTTTTATTACTTAAATAATAGCTTTGTGCTCAGAATGGTGGATCTGTCACCAAACAAATCGATTAATCGATCCCTGACTGCGACTCCTTTTCAGGGTTCCGATGCTAAATGGCAAAAAACGGAACCCTTATAGATTCGTCATGTCTGTCTGTCCGTCCGTCCGTATGTCACAGCCACTTTTCTCCGAAACTATTAAAGCTATGCTGTTGAAACTTGGTAAGTAGATGTATTCTCTGAACCGCATTTAGATTTTCACACTAAAATAGAAAAAAAACCGCTTCTATAACAAGTTGCCAAAGTCGGTTACTGAACTTAGCTACGGAAAGTTCAAATCACACATTAAGCGTGTCCTTATCAAAAATGCATATTATAAGATAAAAGACTACGTTCAAGACAAGGAAGTTTGGCAATAACTCCGTCTGCACATGTGGCTTCCCTGGTAGCTCATTACAGGATGACCATGTCTATTAACTGCTCTCAAATGACGATGTACATTATTTAAGTTTTTTTTTTTACATTCTTCTTTGACATACTCTATTCATAATTTGACATTATATACTTACAATTCTAATTTGACCTCTTTAGTATTGGTTGTCATAACAACAATGACATTTGGTTTAAATAGGTTATTATGTTTTATTTATGTAATACTATCATTTATGTAAATTCTTTTATATTTTGTGAATGTGAGAATGTTGTAGGTCTTGTAGACTGTAGACAATTTTCTATTTTATTAAGTACCTGGTTGGTTGGTGGTTTTAGTAGTACATGTTGACAGTCCTACACTGTTCTCGCATACCTATTAAAACTGTTGTTTGAAAATATTGTAACCGTGCACCTAGCTTCTAACGTTTCATAAGTGCCCTTGCAGGCTTATGTGAAATAAAAATATTTTGATTTGATTTGATTTGAAACAATAAATTTTGGGCTACAACAATAAATACTTCGAACTGAAACTCTAAAATGTTTTTTTCATCAAACCCATTCGTGTGGGGTATCTATGAATAGGTCTTCAAAAATGGTATTTAGGTTTGTAATATCATTTTCTTCTAAACTGAATAGTTTGCGCGAGAGACACTTCCAAAATGTGTGTGTGCCCCCCCCCCCCCCCCCGTAACTTCTGAAATAAGAGAATGATAAATCTAAAAAAAATACATGATGTATATAACTATATAAACTTCCACCGAAAATTGGTTTGAACGAGATCCAGTAAGTAGTTTTTTTTTTTAATATGTCATAAATCGTAAACAGCAATTTAGCTTTAATTCAATCAACTCAAATATAAAATTTAAAAAAAAAACATTTAATTTCATAAACATAAACCTTATGCATAAACCGAGGATACCTACAGGTTTGTAACCCTCGGTGCGCGAGTCCGACTCGCACTTGGCCGGTTATTATTTGTTATTTTGTCACCAATACAGTAGTTACATTTTATTTCATTCAGTTATTAAAATAATGTATTCGTTACCAATTTAATACATCAGTTTATAATTTTAATGAAAATATGTTCAAAGGGGGCGGAGACAAATTGGCGCGCTTTCCGGCGCGCCCTTCAAAAGCCAAACCAGCGCTGATTATTCAGTGATTATTATTTATAACAATAAATATTGATTATTTTGACTTCAATAAAGTGTTTTATTTACTACTAGCTTTTGCCAGCGGCTTCGCCCGCGTGGAGGTCGGAAAATGTCCCGCGTGAACGTACTACCGGAATAAAAAGTAGCCTATATGTTAATCCAGGTTAATTTTTTTTAGCTCGAAAGCGCATTTTCATCCGACTTGCTTCAAATTTATCGTCACTGCTCAGCTCCTATGTATCTTAGCGTTATGTTATATAGCCTATAACCTGCCCAGGAGTACCGACTACCATCGTACCAAGTTTGGTTAAAATCCCTGCAGTAGTTTTTGACCTATGCGTGCACATACAGACAGACGGACAGACAGACAGACAGACAAAAAATTTACTGATTGCATTTTTGGCATCAGTATCGATCACCATTCATCCTCCAGTATTCATTTTGAATATATTTTCAATGTACAGAATTGACCTTTCTACAGTTTTATTATAAGTATAGATATAGATTCTGCTAGAAATTTAATTTACTTATATTTATACTACCTGTGGAAATTAAGACCCTTGGGGGAGGCACATGGCCAGTTAAGTAGTAGACTCTTTTTGGTTGAAAGGATGATGACGACAACCCTAAATTTTTGGAACTTCATGAAATTTTCTAGGGACATAATATATGATTTATTGGTGATCTCTTTAAATTAATTTGCTTAAATACTATTAGGACAAACCTATTATAATACATACAAAAACATTTATTTGGTATTTGACCCCATATCTCCATGATTTTAGGTAATTTATTGTGGAATTGATTTTATATTGTTTGGTGACTACATTTTGGTGACAAATCTACTATTTTGCGGGCAAACCCTATTATTTAAGAAACATAAAACTAGTTAAATTGGCGACAGCTTAAATCATACCCTTAAAACTTTCAAGTTTCAATGAATAGGAATAAATAGAATTAAAAAATGAAAAAAATATCTATATATATTTTCTTGATTTCTTTCATTTCCTTAAATTTAATTTCCTGTATGGGTAAGCTAATAAATATTTTCCATTCAGCTAACAAAATGATAAAAATAAAAGAATTTACTGATATTTATAAAAAAAAAAACAGTAACACTGTTCCGACTTTAAATAAGATAATTAAATACTTAGGCGGAACAGGGTAATTTGTTTTTTTTTTTTCACGACTGTATTCTCTAAAGTTGCCTGGTTGGCAGAAGTGTATGGTACACTCACATTTCCTAAATTATATTTAACTCCAATGGATTAAACGTCGCCCTATAAATTACCATCAACCGGATACACATTCACATTCAAAGTTCAACAAAAATATTGATAGGCTCGCGTTTGGCAACAATCTGACCTAAGGCGATGATGCGGTTGACGATGGTTCACGTTTATCTAAAACTAACTTATTCAAGACTTAAAAACAATAGAACTCACTATAGTTAAAAAAAGGGGTTCAATTTAGCTCACGTTCGAATACGAATATTCGGTGGGATTTGCGCACTGTATTCTCAACGCTCTGCTAGGCGCAGATTCGAAAATCCAACAATGTAAATTTTTCGACATGCTGGGATACACTGTGTTACATTCTAAACTCTCGGCTCGACTCCGAGAGTTTATAGTTCAGAGCGTGATAAAATTCCGCTGTGATATTTTGACGTCTGTCCGCTTATAGTCGGGAAACAGGCAAGGAGTTCCGCTCCATAGAGGTACTAAAAACTTTTTAACAAAAAATTAAACCGCCGAAAGAAACTGAAGAGCGAAAAATAATTTGCGGTAATTCGCGGTTTAATTCTTATTTTAAAAAGTTTTTTTTTTTTTACTAATTCTTCATGCTTGCATATTGGGACTATTCTGTAAAAAGCTATGCGTGGTCATACATTACAATCAATGAGTGAACAATCAATCATCCCCTATTTTCCTACCCTTAGGGTTGGGTTTTTTTTATAAGGGACCACCTTCGGGGTATATCCTTTCCAATAAAAAAGAATTATCAAATTCGGACCACTCTGTAAAAAGTTATGCGTCGACTTGAGAACCTCCTCCGTTTGTTTTCGTCATTTAAAAATATAAAAATACTTGCCTGCCCCGGTCCTAAAGCTTCTTGCGTGTTCAGATCAGCGATCTTCACTTCGCTGCTACCCAGCACATAGCCCACTGAGGCATGGTTGGTGTCATCCTTCTTCCCCACGGAAACAGTTCCGTTCGTCTCCGTCAACCCGTAGCCTTGGCGGAATAAGATGTTTTTCTGGAAGAAGACAAATTTTTGTTTTAGTATCTACACGTAATAAGTATTTTTGAAGTAAAACTTATTTATGTACGCTTGACTTGGGGAGTAAGCTGGTGAATGTGTGACGAGCGTTACGAAAAGTGTGATCGGGCGAGGCGAACGGAAGTTGAGAGGAAGATATATGTAAGTGAGTCAAGATAGAAAGAGAGAGAGTTATGTTATATATTACTGTAGGGGCAAGAGAGAGGTGCGCGCGCACATTTTCTTTCTCTCTTCCTCTCATAGCAAATATCCAATAATCCATACTCCATACTAATATTATAAATGCAAAAGTAACTCTGTCTGTCTGTCTGTCTGTCTTGCTTTCCTGCTAAAACTACTAAAACGATTTAAATGAAATGTGGTACACAGATAGTTTAGAGCCTGAGAAAGGACATAGGCTACTTTTTATCCCGGTAGTATGTTCCCGCGGGATAATTTCCGACCTCCACGCGGGCGAAGCCGCTGGCAAAAGCTAGTAATAACATAAAAAGTTAAGCTATTGTACCCGGGCGTTAGTAATGGCATATCGTCAATCAATTGTGCAGTGGTCGTGGAGGAATCGGTGTTAGGGTTTCTGGTCCTTGAGCCGAGGTGTCGGTCTCTCGGTCACCAAAGCTTAGGGACTTTGGGTCTCAAGCAAATGGGAGCTTTATCGTATACCCAGAAGCCGAGAAGATTGCCTTCTCCCATCGTTTTGCAGCGCCTGAACTGCTTAACGACTGTCACACAATATAGCACTTATTTTTACAGAGCGAAGCGCGCCCTACTTGTGGTACATACTTTGAATGTGTGGGTAAGCACAGGAAGCTCTTGCTACCGATTGAGACAATACCAAATTCTGAAATGTGTGTGTGTTTGCGTGGGTGTTTTATGTGCTGTAGAACAAATTTTTTCTATTGTTTATAGTAAAGGCAGACAAACTAAGTTCTTAATAGCGGACACGGAATAAAAACTAAGGATTTCTAGATTTGTTATCAAGCGTACGGCGCTATCAAATAAATACACATATCTATACTAATATTATAAAGCTGAAGAGTTTGTTTGTTTAGACGCGGTAATCTCAGAAACTTCTGATCCGAATTGAAAAATTATTTTTGTGTTTAGTAGCCTATTTATTGAGGAAGGCTATAGGCTATATAACATCACATCATTTCAGCCGAAAGACGTCCACTGCTGGACATAGGCCTCCCCCAAGCTCCGCCACTTCGACCGGTTTTGTGCTTCCCGCATCCAGCGGATTCCTGCGACCTTTACAAGGTCATCGGTCCACCTTGTTGGAGGCCTTCCAACTACAACATAACATCACGCTACAATCAAAAGGAGCGGAGCAGCAACTAAAAATAGACGAAAACTGGCAAGCAATTCGATGCGACGGGAAGGGTCACGGGAACAAAAATTTGACGCGGACGAAGTCGCGGGCAGAAGCTAGTTATATATTAAATTGATAACAGACCCAAGTTGGAAATAACAATACCTGCCCTTGGCCAAAGGTATCTCATTATTATCGTTATCTAGATAACAGGGTTCAATGTACTTTGGGTACAATGGAAGTATTGTTAGTAAGAAAATTGGTTTTCCAACAAAATACATACTAGAGATCTAGTACGATGTTTTTTGTTGGTAAACCAATCTGGATACATTATAAAATGATTTTTTGAATAGAGAACTCTGTTATTTCTCTGTTAATCATTGCGGAAGGTTGTAGGCTATTTAACATGAAGTTAGGACTGTGAGGAGCAAAACAAAAAGAAAAAGAAAAATTATAATCATCATCATCATTTCAGCCCAAAAACGTCCAGTGCTGGACACAGGCCTCCCTCAAAAGAAAACAATCGCCACGCTTGGCAAATGGGTTGGCGATCGCAGTATAGTGGTAAAATGCATAGAGAACGCTGCTGCCCATTCTCTGGTAAGTCCTATTCCCGCGGGAAGAAAGGAAAAGAAAAATAGTGAAAACGAATTAATAGCTAAAGCGCGGGCAGGCGCTGCGATGTGGGACAGGGAAACACAAAATTTCCCGCAGACGAACTCAGACAGAAGCTGGTATTATATAGTACCACACGTAAAATAACATGTCCTATCTAAGGATTGGATGGCGAGAAATCGTAAGGCGAATCAGGGTATTTCCATTCTGTACATGGCCAAAACGCAACCATAGGAATCTACGCTCGCGTATACTTTGTAATGCAATTTTTAAATTTGTGATTACAATGTATAGGTACACGAATTTTGCGTACTACTTGTATATATGTAGTTTGTAACGTAGACGCGCACGTGCATCTTTCCAATTTGTACAAGGCCATAATGCCACCATAGGAATTTGGTAGGACTTCTGATTGCCGGGCTTCGATTTAAGGGGTGGTAGGGAGGAGGGAGGGGGGAGGTGTAGAGCTCCCTCCTGTGAAGGAACAGTTTTGAAATCCCCCCCTTTTTGAGTTTTTTTTATTATATTCTAACCTAACTTTCGAATTTTCGTGTATCGACATCAATTTAAAGGCCGGAAGAGATGTGGGGTTGACGAATAAAATGAAGGGGAAGTAGCAACGCTCGACAGGACACTTCACTGACAGGGCTCGTCAACAGAATCAAGGCGTTTCCATAGGAGGTCACAGTTTTAACCTTTTTTTTTAACGTGGAGATATGCTCATGCTTACTGCACTACCACGGGGAGATAGTGCAGTTATGTGGGACTCCAACCCGCTAAAACTCCACGGTGTCCTCCTGTGCCACTTGTGGCGGGAACACGGGCACACGTAATTCCTCCGCGAACCCGCCGCGGCTATCCGTCACCGGACCCTCCTCTGGTGGATAAGGTACCTCCATTTATGGCGCGCCAGAACACACATAGCACACCGTGACCACCCCAGGGACCAATAAGCACATGGGCACCAGACGACCCCGTGTATGGCACCTTTGGTCCCCCTGCGACGGGTCAGGACTGTGGCACCGCCGCCTACCACTTTTCGGCCGCAGGGGATAGGGAGAGTGGCCAACGCTATACCAACACTCCTCCTCCCCTGCGGCCCCACCGCGTCCGCCATCGGACGGTGACGACCCCGTTCAGGCCGCGGAAGGTAGGGAGACTGGCGCACCTCAATACCGGCACTCCTCTCCCACCGCGGCCTCCAATCCTAAGCCGCGATGCCCCAGATACTAGGACATCGCAGCCCACCTCAGTTGCGATGTCGCCAAACGACACCGCGTTGGCCGCTACATCGTCGGCTTCGAGCGGAAAAGCCCTGACGAGCGGCCCCTCCTCGGGTTCCTCTTAGCTTCACCGTGGGGTTCTAAACCACGGGAACTGAGCCCCCTCGCCTCGTCAATGCGGGAACCCACTGGGGGGGTCACAGTTTTAACCTAACCTAAGCTCCCCGAACCATGTCGTTTCTGGCACTCGCCGGTCGCTCGTCTATGTATACAGGATTAGTTTGCATACGGACTAGCACTGTATATTATGGAACAATTTATTTACTTTGACTACAAAGTATACACGAGTATTTGCGTACTACTCTTGTATAGATTGGAAGACCTTGATTAAAAAGTGATTTCCAATCTATACGCGACTAGTTTCACACCCTTACGTTCTAGCCTTGTACAGAATGGAAATACGCGGCGAATCACATCAGTCCCTAGATAAGATGAGGACCACGACCGCTCTGACAAGAGTGTTACGAAAAAGAAGAAGAAAGACTCAAAGAGAGCCAAGTCATCTCTATCTAACCCAGGACCCTCCTACTTCCTACCTCACACACCTTTCTCCATACAAGGTGTAATAAAATCAACGCAAGTCCTGAAAGTAGTTAGTTTATAATTGACTACTGAATCGATTTCAGTATTTCTAATTGTGGGTATTTATTTTAAATTATATATTTTGTCATACCTACGGACAAGTGAGCCAAAGAAAATTCAATCTTATTGCAAGGCGGTAAGAGGGTCGACACATTTTTCTTAATAGTAATCGTTTGCTTTGAATAATTTAAGTTATGGTCAATTGGTCATTGTATGATGCTTTTAACTCAGTACTCAAATTGGGGTGAATAAGGTCTTGCGTCAATTATGTTACACTTGTATAAGATTGTGCATTTTATTAACCACTAATATGATGTTGACATAAAATAAAGATTATGATATGATAATTAACAAAAGCCAGCTTAGAAGGCAAAACTCACATTTTTTGTCAGAGTCAACAAAAGTATTTTGGCGTCACCTGCACATATAGTAAAGATAAGTTATTCATGTACGATTACGATAAATAATTATGTAAAGCCAGATAGTT
This sequence comes from Aporophyla lueneburgensis, assembly GCA_932294355.1. Taxonomy (NCBI): domain Eukaryota; kingdom Metazoa; phylum Arthropoda; class Insecta; order Lepidoptera; family Noctuidae; genus Aporophyla; species Aporophyla lueneburgensis. The sequence continues at coordinate 22,311,844 of OW028745.1, read as the reverse complement.
AATCTTTCTATCAATGATAAATTGTCTTTGAACCTAGGTATTTCTGAACAAAGTACACTTGGTACGTACTAAAGTTCAACTCTAATGGAAACCACACAGAAGATTATAAACATGCCAAAAGTTTAGGCTTGCGCAAGTATATCATTACGTACATACATACATAACATCACGCCTTGTTTCCCCGAAGGGTTAGACAGAGGTGTACCTATAGTACACCCACATTTCGCCTGTTATGTTTAAGTCCCATGTAATAGGGGGCGAGCCTATTGCTATCAACCGGGCACAAATCCAGACTCCGGGCTGTTAATGAGAAATTCCAGACGGAAAAACCCAATAACACTTTCCCCGACCTGGGAATCGACCCCAAGATCTCTTGCTCAGCAGTAGCGCTTGCTACCACAAGACCAACGAGGCAGTCATTACGTACATGACATATTATGTGGTTTTATTTGGGAATGCCATCTCGCAGGTCAGCTTATGATGTTGTCGGCTGCTTAAGCAGACTTGCCTGTGGCTACCTTAATAAATGAAGGCCTCCAGCCATGGCTTAAAAACTTAAATATAGAGGGACTACACGCGATTGGCACCCCTTGTGGAGTACGAATATTTTTCCCTAAAATAAACAACTAAACCACATAGGTAAACCGCAAAAAAGTTGGTACTTTAACATATAATATCTGGCTGACCTAGCTTTGCTCGGTATTTTTGGTAAATTGTTTTTTTTTGAATTGCCACGTTCGGTAACACGCAAACGATTTCAATACTCAATACTCAATACTTTATTGCATTCCACAATGTATATGCTTAGGTGGTAAAACATTTTGTTTAGAAACAATTGTGGACCCTGTCGGGCACAGCAAAGGAAAATACAGTAGGTAGAGAGGAGGACCTATTGATTATCTTATAATGTAACTTATTCTAAAATAGTAATTAAAAATAGATAAAATACATGCTTTGGTCTTTTCTAATTTCAAGGATTTATCATTTAAAAATTCGTTGACGCTAAAATAACATTTACTTAACAGCAGCTTTTTTTAATTTATTTGTAAATAGATGGCTTTTTTTCTCTGTACTTATGGATTTTGGTAACTTGTTGTATATTTTTATCGACATAACTAGAGGGCCAGATGAGTGTATTTTTAGGCGGGATGTTGGTAAGTTTAATCGTGTTTTGTATCTAAGTGTGTATCGTGTTTGTATGTCTTCTCGTTTAGTGTAAAAGTCTTGGTGTTTGTGAGCAAATTTGCATATTTCGAGTATACAATATGTAACAAAAACCCTGTCCGATCCAATATAGGCGTAATCTTCGTTCAACATACGTACTAGAAAAAATGATATATAAATCTATCTAAAAAAAACAAAAGGTAATTGATTTTTTTATTTTTATAATCCATGCGAAATATAACAGTGAATATGGGAAATTTTCATAAGTTAACAACACTCCACCCGCCGGCAAAATCTTGATATTTTTACCTATTTTTATTTCAAAGGCCACCGCCCTACAGTACCGCGTTGTAGGCACTCGTTCGACTCTTTGATGATGCGGACTGGTTGCCTACCGGCGCGCTACTTGTTGGCCAATGGCCAGTCTTTCGTGTAGATAGCTTTTGATCGGACGTCTGTCTGTACGTATCACGTGCCGCTATCGTTTCGCGAAAAATGTCGTATTCCAATCAGCCATTCCACTGGATTTTTATTTATGGGGTCATGTTAAACAAATTGTTTATAAAAGAGAGTGCGATTCGGAAATCGAAGTCAGATCTCGAATTGTGGCAGAATCTAAGTGTGGCAGCTTTCGACTCACTTAAATCGGACACAAATTCGCTGCAAAGAGTACGTGCAAATTTAGTGAAAAGGTGTCGAATGTGTATCAGTGTTGGAGGTGGACATGTGGAGTATGATCGCCGAAGTATGCAACAACAAGAGAACTGAAACCTGCAGTCGGTAAGTACTTTGCCCAAAGGACATCATATTAAAAAAAGCCCTTATCAGGGCTACATTTAATTCAATAAATTGTTTCTTAATAAACATGATTAGGTCTCAGGATCACTATGCCTACAAAACAATATCAGCTGATACCTACGCGTCGGCATAAGGTATGACGTAGCGTAATTTTTTTTCGTTATAAGTTTGTTTGGCGGCACGCGACAAAGCAGGTTCATGACAAAGGCGGCGGCTTCTTTGACACAAAACTGTACATAGTAACACGTGAACTTTGTGAGCGATCAGTGTTGCCTTTGATTCGTTTTTATTTTTTATTTTTATTTAATTATATTCACAAGGGAAAAATAATAATCTCAAATCCATTAATTGGTTACGTAATAATGTACGCAGTACGATGCCGAATAATACCCTTAAGGATCGGACAGGGTTTTTGTAACATGCTGTATATATGCATGGCAGAGTTAAAATGTTTAGCCTTACAAAATGGGGTTTGCAGCTATCTATTTGTTGTATGTTTACTGCGATACGAACAAATTTCTTTTGTATCGTAAACAGTGATGGTGCATCTGTACTGTTGCCCCACATTATAATGCCGTAACTAAGCCATGCATATACATCGGCGTAGTATATTATAAGGGCAGTCTGTAAATTTGTGGTTTTTTTAATTTCGCGAAAAGCATATATGAATTTGGAAAGTTTTGTTTTAATTTTTTGTACGTGTGACTTCCAATTTAAATTTTTGTCTATGGTTATTCCTAGTAATGTGAATTCGTTGACTGTTTCTATTTCATGATTATTAAAAGAAAAAACTACATTTAAGGGATTTTTTTGGTGGGGGTGGAATGTTATGATATTAGTCTTTGTAAAGTTAATTTCTAGGTTGTTTTCGTTCATCCAGGTTATTATTTTGCTAAATATGTCGTTGAGGGTACTGTTTAGGTTTAGGTTGTCATGACATGGGGTGAGAATGGAGATGTCGTCCGCAAATAAAACGCATGGTCCGGATTCTGCTATGAATTTTGGGAGATCATTAATGTAGACGAGAAATAGAAGACATCCAACAACACTTCCTTGTGGTATTGATGCGTTTATCGACTTTCTGTCAGAGCGGAACTTCTGAAGTTCATTCATTTTGCTATTGAAGTATTCTATTTCTACTAACTGTGCTCTATTTCGTAGATAAGATTTGAACCATTCATGTGATTTACCGCGGATTCCTATTTTATAGAGTTTGTTTAATAAAATGTTATATTGTACTTTATTGTACGCTTTGGTCATGTCAAGCATTATACCTACTGCGTATTTTGAACACGCTTTTATTAGGTCGACCTGTATGTAACTAACTATGTAATGGAATCAAAGGTAACTAATTTAACCATCTTCCAAGGATTGTAGCGTCATGAAAATTGGCAGCTGTATGTAGTTCTGATGACAATACAATAATATGGTACTGTCGAACTGATCTGATGATGGAGCCCGAAGATATGAACTGGAACTTCATGATGGAACATCGTATCATAGCTGTGTTTGGACTTGTCAGAAAGGTCTTGTAATGAAATTTGACCACGATAAAGTTTCAAGGTCTGATGATGAAGCTGGAAGACAGGAACTGGCATTCCATGATGGAATACCGTATCATAGTCGTGTTTGGACTCATCAGTAAGGTCTTGTAATGAACTTTGACCACGATTAAGTTTCATGGTCTGATGATGAAGCCGGAAGACAGGAACTGGCATTCCATAATGGAATATCGTATCATAGTCGTGTTTGGACTTGTTAGAAAGGTCTTGTCATGAACTTGGACCACGATTAAGTTTCAAGGTCTGATGTTGAAGCCGGAAGACAGGAACTGGCATTCCATGATGGAATATCGTATCATAGTCGTGTTTGGACTTGTTAGAAAGGTCTTGTAATGAAATTTGACCACGATTAAGTTTCAAGGTCTGATGATGAAGCCAGAAGACAGGAACTGGCATTCCATGATGGAATATCGTATCATAGTCGTGTTTGGACTTGTTAGAAAGGTCTTGTAATGAACTTTGACCATGATTGAGTTTCAAGGTCTGATGATGAAGCTGGAAGACAGGAACTGGCATTCCTATGATGGAATATCGTATCATAGTCGTGTTTGGACTTGTTAGAAAGGTCTTATAATGAACTTTGACCACGATTAAGTTTCAAGATCTGATGATGAAGCTGGAAGACAGAAACTGGCATTCCATGATGGAATATCGTATTATAGTCGTGTTTGCACTGGTGAGATAGGTCACGTAATGGACTTTGAACGCGATCAGGTTTCAAAGTTACAAACAAACCAACAAACCTATTATATAAGGTGTATCGATTCATACACGAAATATTTTAAGAGGTACACCTGTAGGTGGTAAAGAAGCTACAGCAACGAAAAAATTTTTTTTCAAAATTATTATTTTTTCAAAATTTTATATTTATAAATTATTTGACGCGCATAAGAAATACTGCCTCCTTCTTATTTTTTACGGCCCGAGACACCGCGGCCATGCTCGTGCCGTCTGGTCGCTGCCCTCACAGCATCAGACGGGCCATTCATAGAATTTGGAGTAAAGGTTTTATGCAAAAGTCTCAAGCAGTTTTAAAATTATAATAATTACGAAAATTTAAAAACGCTTAGATAAAAAAATTATTTTTGCTTCTATAGCTTCTGTAACACCTACAGGTGTACCTCTTAAAATATTTTGTGTATGAATAGATACACCTTATATATTGACTTGTAAATATTGAGCGTAAATAGTGTAAACTTTTTCAACTCTCATTCATGTAGACCGAAAGGCGCACAAGCGAAGACTGCAACCAAAGCTTGTGTTATTCAATGTTACAATATAGATGAGTTTGTCAGAATAATTAAGCGAGCGACAGGGTCAGGGTCGAAGCACCCAGTTTACACTGCATTACATCGATGTCTACTCATCTACTTTGTCTGTTCAAGTTAATGCATCGCAGATAGAGCCCCTTTCTATACAGATCATGGAAGCAGAAGAAACAGTGCGTTGCAATTCAGAGCCCCAGCTATTTCCTGAAAACCGCACACTTAAAAAAAAGGCGATGCTAGACGATTTCAGCGTAATGATTAGTGAAAAAGCACTGCGTATTTATTCAACAGACGACCAAGTAGAGAAGCATAACAATGAAGTTCTTAAATTTTTCGAACGAAAAGGTACTCGAATGTACGACATAAAAGCTCAAGACCACCTTATTGACGCGACCCGGAACGTTGGAAGTACTTCATTGGAGTCCATTATTCCCAGCGATATAAATAAAACGACTACCGAGTAAATTAAGAATTTTCAAAGGGGTTAAAATCATGTTGCGTTCCAATATTAACGTGGAGAAGGGGCTAGTGACTGGGAGTATCGGATTCATCTCAGACATCGTCTGGCCGCACTTTAGACGCGACCAAATGTGTGAAACCGACATACCGTCCATCAAAGTTAATTTCGAAAACGACGGTGAGCACCTAATTCGGCCTATAAGCATCAAAGACTAAAAATTATAAAATAAATTAATAGTTTAAAAAACACTAGAAAAACACGCTTTTATAAATGCACGTAAAAACCAAAAATAAATTATGGATCGTTCAAGTTGTCTCTATTTCTAGGCTGAAGTGTAAACTATGTGCTTTTAACTATAATATTTGATTGTAAAAGCGTGGGGCGCTGGAACAGGAAAGACTTTCTTGTAAACAAATACGAATACTAACTTCCTGGCGAAAGCTGCATGAGGTCGCATAAGAGCATAACGTTTATGCCGCCAAAGGCTTACCAAAGGGAAGGGAAGGTTACAAACTATGTGCTTTTAACTATAAATTTTGATTGTAAAAGCGTGGGGCGCTGGAACAGGAAATTCTTTTTGTATAACTTACTGAGAAATCAAGTTAAGTGATATTACGGGAAGCAGGTTACAGAGATCGGCGCTCTAACTGGAGTTGCAGCACGGCTAAGTAGGTTGCTCTACATTAAACAGTCTGTTCAAAGTACCAGTTTGTCGAACTCAGACAAAACATGCGCCACCAGCGAGGAGACATGACATTCAACGATATTTTGAAGGCCTCTTCTTTCCGGCAATTAAATACTAATGGGTGGGTAATGCGCCAACAGTGGCAAAATGTAGAGTTTTTGTTCGTGGACGAAATATCTTTGGTTCCCTTTGGCGGCATAAACGTTATGCTCTTATGCGACCTCATGCAGCTTTCGCCAGGAAGTTAGTATTCGTATTTGTTTACAAGAAAGTCTTTCCTGTTCCAGCGCCCCACGCTTTTACAATCAAATATTATAGTTAAAAGCACATAGTTTACACTTCAGCCTACAAATAGAGACAACTTGAACGATCCATAATTTATTTTTGGTTTTTACGTGCATTTATAAAAGCGTGTTTTTGTAGTGTTTTTTTAAACTATTAACTTATTTGTTATTTATTATGTTTAAGGCCTCCTGTATAAATTTATAGACTGCTAATGCTGTTGATCGATTTTTTCGAAACCCATTTTGGCATTCGTCAAATATTTTATATTTTTCGCAGAAATTGTATACGCGGTTACACATAGCTTCATTTCTCTTTTTAGTAAGCAGCGTTGCCACAGCACTAAATCCGGGTTCACACAAATATGACGATGGGAATGCTATCAAAAATCGTTGAATAATTGACCACAATCCAGGGTACAATTGCGGGATCGGTTTTTGTAGCCAAAATTCTTGATATCCATTTTTGAACTTGATTTTTATTTCTTCGTTTGTTGTCAATTCTATAAGTTCTTCTTCCAGCTGAGGTGACATTGCTGTGTTGACATTTGAAAACGGATCCAACACCCAGTCTGGTATTTCCAAGTTTAAAATGTCCTGGTATCGTTCGGTGAAGTCAATGTGGAGGTTTTCCAAATGTTGGCAGTAAGCAAACAAGTCGTCGTTACTGCAGTATACTGATAAATTCGGAAAATTGTGAAACTCACGTCTGCCCATATTCTTTTTGTGCAGAAGCAGTTTGGCTGCGAAAGCAGCAACGACATTTTTTGTTTTAATTAAATTTAGTTCATCGCCTTGCAGTTGGAGGTTCATGTCGTTGAACATTTTATACAGGTCTGTCATGTAAGCTATATCATTCTTTGATGTTATGAGCTTGTTGCGCAGTTCTGTATCTTTAGTTTCCAAGAACTCTATCATAGAGTCAAACAGGTTGTAAAATCGAATCAGACAATTGCCTCTTGACAGCCAACGAACTTCAGTATGAAGCAACAAACGGTTGAAATCTTCGTCATTAGTAACACAAAGCTGATGAAATAATCTATCATTCAAAGAGCTGCTACGGATTTTATTGACTGCTTTGATGACATATTGCAGTGATTGAAATAGTCGTTCACTTAAGTTTCTAGCAACCAAATGTTGTCTATGAATAACGCAATGTATAGCAAGGACATCTGGAATTTTATTCTTTAAGTATGCTATGAAGCCTTTATGGCGCCCTGTCATAGCCGGAGCGCCATCCGTAGCAACTGGGGGTCTAAAAAGGCCACATTAAGCAATACCGCTAAAACCAATTCATATTGTGAATTCCCAGCAATACCTTAGCAATTCCTCTAACTTTCGTAAAATGGTGACCTAAATTAGCAATATCATACTCAATGCAATTCGTATCCGAATCATATTTGGTGTAAATGTTGCAGCATGAAAAAAATAAAGACCGTAATTTTACCGGTAAATATTTCTTTGAAGATTTAATAAATACAAGTGATTATTTCTAACTGTTGAAATGTTATTTAATTACATTATGCATAAAAATTATAAGAATGTCACAAATAAGCCCTGAAAAGGGAAACTAGAAACAATAAAAACTTTATAAGCTGGCAACGAATACATAAAAGTTTTCTCTTCAGATATGTGTACGTCATAATTACTCTGTGGTCATAATAATCTGTGGTTACATCAACAAAATAAATCTTAAATGATTTCATGTAAATTGGGTCATTTTTAATACAGAGTAAGTAAATACTTGTTTATCTTGAATCAATATATAATTGTATTATTGTGCAAAGGTATTTAATTGGACGTAATAATTTGTAGGCATAGAATGGCGTGCAGCTGGTCCGTGATACAATCGAAGAACATTCTGCTCGAGCTCGTCTTTCTGCATTGATAATGGGAGTTCTGTCGTTGTTGAACCCTTTATCGAGATCACTGCAGTGCCTAGTTCTGGCGAGACTGGTGTGCCAGCAATAAGCTCTACCCCGGCCGATGTTACAACAGCGGCTTTGACTCGTGGAACTCAGCAATCAAGATACCGAAGTGAGTGGAGTTTTCTAACCCTACAGCTATTTTTATTGCGACTAAGACTTATGATGACGATTGAAAATGATTATGATGTTATTTATATAACGTATTTTAGGTGCCCTCTGGCTCGACATAAAATTGAGTACCCACTATCGTTAACATTCATGAAATATATAACGAAATAAAAAGAGGAAAATAAACTATATTTTACCATTTAACTAAACAATAAGTAAAGAAGCTATTGGGCTCCAAGTCTACTATTATTGCTAACCTGTCATCACTGTTGTTCTTAGGGTGTCTTAAACAATGATATTATTATTTTCAATTTCATTTTATTTAGCAGTTATGTTAATTATTGACTGATGATTTGACTTTCTTAAAAACCACACATTTTCTTTTTTAGCCTGGTGGAGTTGTTCCAAGCAGTCATCGTTTGCCTCTGCAGCTCCGTGACTAGCATCAACACAAAATATTCATAGAAAAATAAACTGATTAACTATAGTGTTTATGTTAGTTTCAATATTTGATTATTGCTAGATTTTTACACAGTACAACATGAGAATTGTATTAAAATAATTTAACGTTGTGTATTGTTTTATTTAAATAATAGGTATAAAGATAAAATGTATGTCCTATTTTATAGATACACACTACCTAATAAAATTGGAGTGAATTTAAAGTAATATAAGGCCTATGTCCCCCGTAGGTTGTAGATTTTTATTAGGGTTCTGTAACCAAAGAGTAACCAGGATGGGACCCTATAACTAAGCCTCCGCTGTCCATTGGTCCATCCATCTGTCTGTCTGTGAACGGGCTGTATGATGTGGAAAATAAATATACCTACATATTTCCTCTGCACGCGTAGCATGACCGCCATAGAAACGAAATTTGTCGACGGAAGAGAAGACAAAATGATAGATTGTATCGTAGAAAAATTGTGTAAAACTGAAAAGAAGAGATGTTTCTATTCTTCAGTCAACAAGAATACGATGTCAAGTATGATGACTATTTTTCTGATGAGATAGAAACATTTTTACAGAAGTAAAATACATAAGGAACTTTTTTGTTCTTGGTAGAATAGATATAGAATTGGTCATGCTACGCCGGCTGGAAATGTTTATTACTTACCGGGTGCAAATTACAAAAATAAGCTAGGTGTGAATAGTCTGTACTTTTGAATAATTCTTTTTTTCAACTGGGACAAGTGTTACGAGTTATATGATAAATGATTTTATTTCTGTTAGTAACACAACATAACATAACATCACGCCTTGTTTCCCCGAAGGGTTAGGCAGAGGTGAACCTATAGTACACCCACATTTCGCCTGTTATGTCTGTTAGTAGGTTTGTACAAACACTTTTACATGTCAATGATATTTTTTTAAACTAGATGAGTTCGGCGTTTCCTAAGTGACTACTCTGCGAAGAAAGTTACTGGTACCTACAGCTATCACACTGTTTTATACACTAACTTGGTGTTTCATATTGTACGCCCTTGGTAACCTGTGGTATGATCCAGATGCATAAGTACTAAGTGGATCTACTCAGTGCCTGTGAAATATGATTGTAGTAATTTGTAACATTCACAAGAGTAGATGGTAGTGTCCATTTAGAACTGCTTCATTAAAACTGACTACTTCATTACTATTCTTGAAGGTAGGTTGTATGTTTATTTCATGTAAGTTGGATCGTTTTTAATACAGAGTAAGTAAATTCGTCTTAAATCAATATTTAATCGTTAATCGTTGTATATAAGTATATGTTGTGTTGTGTATATGGTGTGCGCCCATATTAGCCTGTTGTGTGATCCAGATGCTTAAGTACTAATTGGATCTACTCAGTGCCTAAAATATGAAAAGATTGTAATAATTTGTAACATTCACAACACTAGATGGTAGTCATCATCATCATCTCAGCCGCAAGACGTCCACTGCTGGACATAGGCCTCCCCCTATTTGGGGGGCTTTGCCATAATCGCCACGCTTGGCAAGCGGGTTGGCGATCGCAGTATGATGGTAAAATGCATAGAGAACGCTGCTGCCCATTCTCTAGTAAATCCCTTAATCGCCTTTTACGACACCCACGGGAAGAAATGGGGTGATGCTATTCTTTATGTCCGGCACCACACGGGACAGACTAGATGGTAGTGTCTATTTGGAACTACCTATAAACTGACTACTTCATTACTATTCTTGAAGGTAGGTAGTACTCATGCCAGCGCGGCAGTACGTATGTACGGCTCCAGCTCATGGATCACGACATATATTTTGCCTATATAACCCAAAAAAACCTGTAGGACCCACATTTGAAACGCTATGTCCATTTTTCGAAGTGCCACAATTCGTTGATGACTTAAAATGGACTACATATCACGAGCGTGCTCAAGAAAATTTTCTTAAGGCCTAAATTTGCCATTATTACGATATTTTTTCACAAAATCCCAAATATGATTTGTAAAATGATCCTCTTGACTAACTTCTTATGATTCTGCTATTTGACATTAAACTTCATTATAGCAATTCATAATAAGTGTACCATTTTACGAATCTCCATACAAAACTGTCAAATAGATGAATTGTGTTTAACGAATTGTACGCAGAACATATTATGAATTGTCAGTTTGTGACCATTTTACGAATTATAATATGATTCATAATATTTTCCTATTATGATTCCACCAAAGTGGCCTTTTTAGACCCCCTGATATAATATTTTTCAAAGGAATCTCTTTCTCTTCACAAAACTTTTCCAATGTATTGAATATGGTTTCGCCTTTTGTATCTGTATCCAAATTTCTGGCAAACAATAGTTCTTCACGTATTTTCTCATCTTTAATAAACCTCGCGTAAGATAGCAACAACGCTTCATTCGTTGGTAAAGTGGACTCATCGAGCTGAATTGAGAATTGACTAGTCCTCAGATGATTGCACAATGATTCTTCAATGTTTTCAGCCATTTCATCAATTCGTCTTTGCACAAAATTATTACTCAAAGGAATTTTTCGGATAATATCTGCGGCCGGTTTATGAAGCACAGTAGTGATTACTTCCTTTATTGCTGGCAAAATTAACTCTTCTCCGATGTTGTGTGGTTTGCCTTTTTGAGCAATTAACAAAGAGATATTGTACGAAGCTCGAAGTCCGTCGTCATCTTGCTTAGCAGCCGCCGAAAATTGTTTTGATACACTTGGCTAAGTATTATGCTTCTTCTCTAGGCCTTGAAAATATGCTACATTCTTTTCTGTCTTATCTGGATGCATTTTATTCAAATGATCTTGCAGTCTTGAAGGCTTCATTGCTTCGTTCGAAAATGTTTTTAGACATAGAAGACACAAAGGCGACGACGGGTTTGTGGGATTTTCAATAAATCCGAATTTAATATATTCCGCAGAGTATTGCCGTCTCTTCTTTTTTACTTCCGACATTGTTTTGTTTTAAGAAATACGTAAGTGTTGAAATCAAGTACTGCTTATCTATTATGCACGAAACCGCAAATGAAAATAAAATAAATTTACGTCGTTTATATAGGATTGCATAAGCAGCACGCACCAACAGGAATAAGACAAACGTGCATAAACTCGTTTATCTCATTCGACGCCCAATCGTACTCGACAAGCAAGAACAAGTATTATAGAACCAGCCGATTGGTATAGGAATGTACAATTCGGATTATTTAACAAAAACTTGTTAAAACATGATTGCCCGCGGTCTTTTATATCGAACCGAGTTTGAGCTATATCTTAATTAATATTAGTTGATGTTCACAAGATGTAGTCGAGAGTCGAGAGCTCAGTCGGTGTCTAAGAGTCTTCCTAGCTAGGTAGATGAAATTATAAATCGACCCCAAAGCCCTACACAATGCCCCTTTTTTTTTCTGGGTCTCTTACCGCCCCCTTTAGGCCTGCAGCGCCCACAAGGGGGCGTTATCGCCCACGTTGGGAAATACTGATCTAGGGCGTCCCCTCCCGATGTTTCCACTCCCATCTGCCTTGTAAATACCTTTTGTAAGCCGTCCTTCATTCATCCTCTCAACATGACTAAACCATCTAAGCATACTTAAAATAATAATATTATTTATTTAGTCATTATAGCCGCACAGGTCGATCGCTCAGGTTAAACTACGCTTTTCTTGTTCAGTTCGTGAAATCAAAGTGGGGCGTTACTTATCTAACCACAGTCAGGACCGAACTAATCTCATGTGTGTATGTGATACGGAGTAGCAATCACCCGTAACTTCGGCCAAAACTGCGGATTTCGTGCTTAGAGAGTAGAGTAGCTTCGCACAGATTTTATGATTTGACACAACATCAGGATTTCTTTCATCATCATCATCATTTCAGCCGAAGGACGTCCACTGCTGGACATAGGCGTCCCCCAAGCTCCGCCGCTTCAGATTTCTTTATCTATTTTTAATACGTGGAGCAAAATCACTGTACCTCTTTTTACGAAAACTACGCGGACGGAGGAGTATGTGGCACAGTTAAAGTTTGTACGGAGAAGGAATGCAAAAGCTAATTTTCAACCGACGAAAAAAAACGGAGGAGGTTCTCAATTCGACGCGTATATTTTTTTTTTTTTTTATGTATGTCCACGCATATCTTTTTACATAGTGGTCCGATTGTGACAATTCTTCTTCTATTGGAAAGAGTATACTCCCAAGGTGGTCCCATATAAAGGGAAACAAAATCGAACCCTAAAGGTCGGAAAACAGGGGATGATTGATTGTTCACTCACTGATTGTAATGTATAACCACGCATAACTTTATACAGAGTAGTCCGATTTTGATAATTCTTTTTTTGTTGGATAGGGTATACCTTGCCAAGTATTATTAGTACATTAAAGTCACAAAAAAATGTAAAATAAAAACTTTTTAACAAAAAATTAAACCGCCGAAAAACAAAAAGCATAAAATAATAAACCTTAAAATTTTGAGTCGGCGCTGAAAAATCAATGAACAAGGATCACTCAAAGCGCTGACGCATAATTTTAAGGTTTATTATTTTATGCTTTTTGTTTTTCGGCGGTTTAATTTTTTGTTAAAAAGTTTTTTATATGTATGTTATAATGATAAAATTTATTCGAAATACAATAAATGACTTATAAATTCATTAAAAATATGGTTGAAATTCGAGCACTGCGCGCCCCCTTTTTTTAAATTAGCCTACACTTTCCCTTTGCTGAGCAAAAGCCTCCCCAAATCCTTTCAGGCATCCTATGACCACTAATCTACGTGAACTTAAAATAAATGTATTATACATAATATGAACCCGGTGAAATGTGAAACTCACATCCAAATCCGTAGTGTAGTTAAGAAAACAAAAGTCTCAGACAGACAGACACGAGAAGTGACTTACATCTATACATATAATAAAACAGTAAAAAAACTGTGTCTGTACATTGAATATATTTAAAAAATAATAATTGAGGGGGGTTTAGAAACAGTAATAGAGAACGAAACCAAAAAAAAAAATGTGTCTGTTTGTCTGTTTGTTTGTACACGCTAATCTTCGGAACTACTGAACGGATTTGAATGTTTTTTTTTTTTTTGTTTAGGTATTAAGTCTGGGCAACATATAGGCTATAATTTATCTTAGAAACTTGAACACCTGATGCAGAACCGCAACAGACCAGCTAAACTATAAGAGATACAAAAATGGTACCATAGCAAAAATTGTTTCACGTGATGAGCATTTTCTGCTAAGAGAATAAATTTGAAGATCTGGAACACCTGATGTGGAATTCCAACAGCCCAGCTACACTATAACATATACAACATTATTTTTTGTTTATGCGAAACCCGAAACACGGGTCTAGTATTTTTATGTAAAGAATCTATGAAAAAAATTTCAAAACTGTATTATTAATAATCACAAAGTTATAAGCTTGTTACGGTACCTGATTGTCCTCGCAAAAACATATGCAGCCTACCGGAGGGCACCACGCCAGCCGCGCGCGCGGCTCTCACTCTCACTCATTGATAATAATTTGCCACAGTGATTGTTTATGTATTAGTTGGTGATAAACATTTTCCATCATGCTTGCAGGCTTTGGACTGTCGTAATGGTCAAGTGTAGGTAGATATTGGTGCCGATTCCCTTATTCACAAACTAAACTAAATTTAAGTTCAGTGCATCTTTTTCTTTCTATTTCATTAAGAAAAGGACAGAAGATAAATGTTAGTTTAGTCCTGTCAAATTAATCAGCGCTTGACGTAATTTGACGTAATTTTAGTAGGCAAGTTTTTAATCACGTCTAAACTTGTATGGAGTAGTGACAGGCGCTGATTAATTTGACAGGACTAAACTAAAAATTTTCTTTTGTCCTCTTCTTAATGAAATACAAAGAAAAGGATGCACTGAACTTAAATTTAGTTTAGTTTGTGAACAAGGGAATCGGTACCATTATTATGTAATTTATTCGTAAATGCAGTAGTAAGTGGTAAAATGTAATCAATGCCATTTGTTGCACCTTATGTCCACAACCTTAAAGTTCAAAATGGATGAAAATTGTTAAACATCGCATTACTGAACCACAGCAGGCTGTAAACAAATAATAAATTTGTACCCTTGACTATTTTTCCGTGCTTAAAAATGTTAATCATCACTATCTACAATAATTGGCGTAATCACTATTCACTCAAACAAACTGAAGCAACTGTTAAAAAAGGGCCCGTCTTTCTCATAAGCACTGACGCACTGCCACACCACCACAAACAGCGAGTGTACGGACGTTTGAGTATGAGAGAGACATGATAATTTTAAAATTTAAACAAAACACTTTAGCCAGGGCTCACGGCGGGCGCGCGCTCGCGATACGTATGCATCGATCGATGGCATTCGGGCGACTGAGGGGAGCGCCGTCGCCGCCCCGGAGCAGTGCGTACACGCCGCCTAGCCCGCGCTATGACCTGTCGTGAACTCGTGACCCGTGTGCAAACAGATGATTGCGGATACTAACTTTTAAGCGTAATTAAATATTTTTGGGACAAAATATAACATGGTGTAAAAATTATTGGAATCGATTCAGTTACTGATTCTGAACAAACTATATTCAGGTTTCGCATATACTAAAAATAATGTTGTATAGGAATGACTTCTTAGCAAGAATTGTTCAGCCTGATGAGCAATCTCTGTTGTCGTATAAAATTTGAAGATCTGGAACAGCTGATGTGGAACTCCAACAGCACAGCTACACTATTACATATATAGGAATGACGTCTTAGCAAGAGTTGTTTAGCTTGATGAGCACTCTCGGTTGTCGTATAAAATTTGAAGATTGGAACAGCTGATGTGGAACTCTAAGAGCCAAGCTACACTATAACATATGTATATAGGAATGACGTCTTAGCAAGAGTTGTTCAACCTGATAAGCACTCTCTGTTGACGTATATTGTAGATCTGGAACACCTGATGTGGAAATCAAAGCTATCACTAATTTCACTGTATAATTATAAAATAACATAAGCTGGGAGTACCTCCACGCGGTGAAGGCGGTAACAGTTTAGGACTGATTTTCGATGAAAATTCTATGAATCATTGAAAATTTGACTCTACTGGCTAAAACTCTCATTTATTATTTTATTTTATCGTAGAAATATGCCTTCGGGCTTATGGTATTTGAGTGTTTAATTTCCTTTTCCATTTATCTTCGTGACACGGTAGCCTACCCGGTAACGCAGGGGAGCAGTTACTTAGATTTTAATTGATCAGGTATCTTCAGAATAAAACTATAACCATGCCTAGAAAGAGGTCAAATCTTTTCCAACGTTCCAAAGGAGCTAAAAGATTGAGGATCATAAGATCCCAAGAATCTACCGAAGAGCGTCAGGATAGACTTGATGCTGTTCGAGAACATCAGGCTGCAACTCGCTCCGTAGAAACATCTTCGGATCGCGAAGCTCGCTTGCGTTCTCAGCGTATTTATGCATCTACATCCAGGTGTCTAGAGACCAGTGAAGAATACGATGCGCGACTGTCCACTGATCGTGAACGTCATGCATTGTCTCGCGAGTCGGAGACGTTCACTAATAGAGAATTGCGTTTGAGTTCTCAACGTATCTACGCATCTGCTGCTAGGTCTCTCGAGACAAGTGCGGAACATGATGCGCGACTGTTCGCTGATCGTGAACGTCACGCATTGTCTCTCGAGTCGGAGACGTTCACTAATAGAGAATTGCGCTTGAGTTCTCAGCGTATCTACGAATCTGCTGCTAGGTCTCTAGAGACAAGTGCGGAACATGATGCGCGACTGTCCGCTGATCGTGAACGTCACGCATTGTCTCTCGAGTTGGAGACGTTCACTGATAGAGAATTGCGCTTGAGTTCTCATCGTATCTACGCATCTGCTGCTAGGTCTCTAGAGACAAGTGCGGAACATGATGCGTGACTGTCCGCTGATCGTGAACGTCACGCATTGTCTCTCGAGTCGGAGACGTTCACTGATAGAGAATTGCGCTTGAGTTCTCAGTGAATTTGCACATCTACTAACAGGTCTTTCGAAGCGAGTGATGAACGTGATGCGCGACTAACTGCTGATCAAGATTATCATACATTGTCCCGAACACGCACACAACAAAATATTCATAATCAGTTAGAAAGTGAGAGAGAAAGAATTGCTGGAGTACGGCATGAAGAGACAGAAGAAGAGCGCAACGAACGTTTGAATTCTGATCGCCTTCGACATTCTCTGAACAGAATGTCGATATCATCTGAAGAATCGGACGTGTCTCAAGATATCGCCGTAGGGCATGGCGACCTTCCTTGGGTTGATAAGGAACGGAGTGCATTTACGTTCACTCCTATGATTGACTACGCCACATATTCCGCCATCGGAGGTGTGGTTCAAAATTGTACATTTTGTGAAGCTGTTAAATGGCAAAAAGAAACAAACGGTATGTGTTGCTCAGGTGGGAAAGTACATATTGAAATATTACAAAATCCTCCAGAAATATTAAGATCACTGCTAATCGGTGACCATCCACAGTCAACACATTTCTTGGGCAACCTATTGACATACAAAAATGAAAGATCTGGAACCACTCCAATCGTCTCACTCATCCCGTTGTTTTTCCGTCCCCGGGCCTTAGAATTGTACATCAGACGTTTCAGATCTTCGATTTTGACGATCCCGTTGTCGCTGGCATAAGCAACAGGATCCGCGTACGAAGTCGCGGGCAGAAGCTAGTTTTTAATATGTATAAATACAGGCATAGGTATATGTCCTAAGTTGAATGACCTACAGTCAGTGAACAAGCGAAGTATGTCAAACAATGCTAATTATGTATCTAGACGGACTGATTGACTGACCGATTGTGTCTAAGTACTTACTACTTGTGGCCGTGTAGTATTTGTCGTGAGTTGTTATATCTAGGCTTGAAGGATAAGCTTGGAAAACGATACAAATAAACAAGTTTATTTGTAGTTAGTGTATTACGCAACTACCCCGAAGAGGTCTGCTATTGTCTACGTTTATAGACGATACCGCAAATTAAACAACCGTCTTAATTTAAAATGGTACTTTCATAAATGTTGCACAGTATGTATCTACATTTTACGGACGATACAAATTAAGAACGTTTGTTTTAAAAATGCTACGATAACATTATAGGTGGCTTCTACTTCTCGTGATAAAGTTATTTGGAAATGAGTTGGAATACAAAAATATTTCTCACGACATTTTACAAATCTATTCTAATAGGTATTGTTCCGTGTGGTGAATAGCACCATCACATTTCTTCCCGTGGGTGTCGTAAAAGGCGACTACGGGACTTACCAGAACATGGGCAACATCGTTCTCTATGCATTTTATCACCATACTGCGATCGCCAATCCGCATGCCAAGCGTGGCGATTGTGGCAAACCCCCCAAATTGGGGGTGGCCTATGGTCAGTAGTGGCCGTCTTTCGGCTGCAATGCTGATGATGATGAGGGTTTAAAGAGAGTTATTCAGTATCAATGGAACTTACATTTTTAGCCAGGACAGCTTCGGCGTCTTCTTTCGAGATGGGGGCGGCACCGCTTATTATGCCGTAGAGCGACGCCAGGTGCTTCGGAGTCACTGCTGGATGCTTGCCCAGGAACACCACTGAAATGGGTACGAAGTAATTGTTGGAATGGAAAATAGTACACTTAAAATACTCCTACAATTCATCTTACCAGCCGTCCTTTTTAACCCGCAACGCAAAAAGAGGGGTGTTCCAAGTTTGCCCGCTATGTGTGTCTGTGGCACCGTAGCTCTTAAACGGGTGAACCATGTAGGGTCGGTTTTCTTTCATTTAAAAGTAGGCTTTCTAGCAGTGGTTCTAAGACATGGTTTTCAAAATCGGTTCAGCTGTTTCGACACGACGATCCATTGACCAAAATATTACCTACAACTAACCTAAAAGGGCCTACGTATTATATTTTCACTTTTTAGAGGTTTTTGTTTTGGTGACGAGTTTTTTATCCCCACTATGTTACGGTCGGTTTCTAGTCTAACCGTTCCAATCACCGGATGCAGCTGATTACCAGAATATTTTTACATCGAGCGGCTGCCTTTCTGACGTCTTGAAACTTGTTACTTGATAACACGAAACCCTTTTGTAAGACATTCCGGTTTTTGTCGGGTAACGACTGTCTAAGATGGAATGAATTCAAATCAAAATATTTTACTACAAACAAACAAACGTCAGAAGTTAGCTGCACGGTTTCAATTGATGGTTTCCTATGGCGACGGAATAAGCGTTATAGAGCAAAATGGTCAGTGTAAGGACTGCGTTGAACGATCACTTTGACAGAATAAAGATCACTCATAGAAAAACAGTAAGTAGACGTACCGTGGAGAGATTATTTCGCGCAGTGAAACTTCAACGTACTGCTTAGGGCCGAGAGTGGAAAATCGAACAAGGTGTATTCTCGACGCGCTGAGATGCACTCCGTTGGATTCTCAATTCTCGGGTCAACACCGAGAGTTCAAAATCCAGTGCACGATAAAATCCCGCAGAAATATTTACGTCATTTGATGATGTCCCACCCACAAAAAAAAAAAAAAACAAATGAAAAATATACGAGAGCTGTAAGATTATGTTCGAGAATGCATTCCGCTGTTTACTACAGTTAAATAAATAATAGTGTGTTTGTCTTACCCATAGGTGGAACCAAGAACAAAACTTCTGCCTTATGTTGAACGAGAGTCTGGAGGAAGAGTTCAGGTTTGAAATACGGCATAGTGACCAGCTTGACGCCCAGTGCCAACTGATTCATCATCAGACAATTGAGCCCGAATATGTGGAAGAACGGCAGGATCGCTGGCAACACCGCCTGATTTGTTGCTAGAAGAAAAGGGACATTCAATTTTGGAATGTCGTTTGAGTTTTCGAGGAGTAGTTTTGATATCAATCAAATGAACTCAATAACTGCGTTGTTAATTGAACGTGAATGATGTTGGATCCATATCCCCGGGTTATTTGGCTATACTATCAGGAGATTCTGACCAGAAGCTTTGGAGTCGGAATTTGTACTCGGCTAGAGGCAGTGTACTCGCCCCCTACTTCACAGGATTTATATTTATTTATTTATTATTAATAACCAACTTATATTGACAGTTTGCACCACACATACAAGTTATAAGTCAATATTAGTTCTAACATAGAATCACACAATATTTATTAAATTACAAAATTGGATAAAATTTAAAAAATAATAATATAAGATGAAAATAGGTTAAAATTAGATAAAATTACATAAGAAAACAGTTACATAAAATTTTTTTCATAAAAATTGTGCAATAAAATAATCAATATAAAAAAAACGGTTAAAGGGGAATCAACATAATCAGCCTATAATGTTCCCACTGCTGGGACACAAGCCTCTTATCTGTGAGAGGAAGTGGGCCATAATCCACAACGCTGGTCCAGTGCGGTTGGTGGATGTCACATGTCTTCGAATTTTTGGTTCTAGGAGATGCCGGTTTCTTCACGACGTTCCCTTCACCATTTTAGAGCAGTGGTGATGAAATAATTTACACAAAATAAAGCGCCAGTCTGGGTTCGAACTTATGATTACACTACAACTCATAAGTTGTGGCCGTTACCACTTAGCCACCACTGCTTGTTAGTGGCGAATATGGCTGCATTATAGGGCAAACGGGCGAGTTATGGGGTTATGACAATTAAACAATCTTTTAGGAACTTACCTGTAGTTTCTTTAATAGCAATAATCTCAGGGTCAGAAATCTGCTGGTTCAGAGCGACCACACTTCCATGCGTCAGCACCACGCCTTTCGGAAATCCTGTAGTTCCACTCGAAAACGGCAATATGGCCACGTCTTTAGGCCCTCTAAGTACTGACTTCAAACAATTAGTATCTAGGTTAAAATCTAGCGCAAACTCCGCAAACTTGATGGTACCTTCTGGTAGACCATCATGGTCTGTTAAAATTATTGGTATGTCTAGCTTAAGTTCTGTTAAGGCTTGTTTTACATTGGCGTATGAAATGTTTGAGGTAACTATAGCTTTGCAACCAACCAGTTGTAATTGGCGTTTGAGTTCGTCTGAAAAGGAAAAATATCATCGATTTTTAAATCTTCATTTGTTTTTGGTTTTTCTGCAGAATTAATGCTTCCGCGAACAGGTACACACGACAGTAGTACGCTTCTCTAAAAGAACAATTTGTATGAAAACTACATGGTTTTTTTTTCTACCAGAATTCCCGTTGCACCGTCGCGACGCGTTTATCTACCTTAATTGAATTGCACCTTATGGGAAGGTGAGTCAGTAGGCGTCCCACAAGCACCGCCACCTCGACTGATATCGTGCCTCTAACATCCAGCGAATTCCTGCGGCTTTCACCAGATCATCTGTCCATCTTGTGGGAGGCCTTCCAACGCTACGTCTTCCAGTCACCTACCAGGACCTTTCGGCCCTATCGGACATTTGTTCTGCGTGCAATGAGCCCTGACAATCCGTCTTCAATGTATGTAATATGTATAGCTAGCATATATTAATAATCATGAAATGACGTTTCCATTTGCAATAATATACTTTGTACAGTTTGTACCCAGTTCAAGGCATGCAACTAACAGTAGTTGGTTCCGTAAGTAGTACAACGCTCTCATGCATTTGAAAAAGGTGCCGATTCAATCAATCGTCGATATACCAAGGCCTCTTGTTACTGAGTAGTTATTCCTTTCCGACGGTGTTTCTTAGTACTTACAACTATTTTTAAATTTCACTGAGAATTATTAAGAAAATGTTTAGAAATTCTGTGATGAAACTGTTAAAAATGATGATGTTGATTATGATAACTGAGGTCTTTACATATTATTAGGAGTGTCCCATCATTTCGGCAGAAAGACGTTCACTGCTGGAAATAGGACTCCCCTAAAAAAATGGGGGTATTTGCCATAATCACCACACTTGGCAGGAGGGTTGATGATCGCAGTATGGAAGTAAAATGCATAGAGAACGCTGCCATTCTCTAGTTTAAGTGTCTTAGTCGTCTTGTACGATATCTACGGTAAAAAATAGGATGGTTTTATTCTTTTCTTCCGGCATCACACGGAACCAAAACAGAGAGCGACAGCCAAGATTAAATTCTCCATCGACTCTCGAGAAAAGTATTGTAAAAAAGGTTTAATGCAGAATCTGGAATAAGCATCTCTACTTGGTAAGATAAAAAAGAAATAAGTTAAAAATTAAGTTTTTATGTTTGTGATTTTAGATGAAGAGCATGCAGGCGGCCCATCTGCACCTCAAATCTCATAATCTCGAATTAACGGTAAATGGCTAAATCTATTGAATGCCGTAATTACAGAAACAATTAAAAAGCTATTGCGTCTCCCGTGGATCCACGTCCCATACGAAGCGCTCCTTAAGCAAGAAAAACAAACCCTTATATCAAAAGAAACCTATAGCACAAAAGAGGGTTTCCTCACAAACTTTTAAACGACATTGGCTAGGCTAAGACTTTTCCTGGTACACAGTGGAACGAATGTATGGGAGCGGTTGGACGTAGACATGTCCGAAAAATAAGAGTAAAATTATGACAAACTAATGATGCCATCTTATTCGATTACTTAATGCCTTCATAAATTGTGGTGATGAATTTCTTCATAACTCCCATATTTCGGGAGTAATTTGAGAAAATGTGAAATTTTACTATGAAAATGAGTGTATCGAGCTCTCTCCCTCCTGATTCCGGGCTTGTTTCAAGTAGCGGTCTCTAATATCGTAATGCTATTACTAAGAGCTATATTTAATACTAAGACACATAGTGCGCCAAATGTGCACTTTCTGGGATAAAAGGAAACGAAAATTTAAAAAAAAAAACGTTTTTTCCCCATTTGTATTTACTTTAAACCGCAGACAGACTTATTAAGAGGTCTATAAATATATTATATATATACAGAAATATATATTAACAAAAATATTCACAAGAACTGATGAGAGTATGACTTTTAAGTAAGTTGATAATAAATTACCTAGTTTCATTAAAAGTACAATAAATAATTAAGATGTAAGCTCTAATTTACTAAGTTACACATTTTAAAACAATAACATCATTTAATTATCTTCGTCATCATCATCATCATCAATTAATTCAAATTCAGAATCGATGTCCGCTAAATCATTTATGTTAACAAATTCGATATCACTTTTCTCAGAATCCGTAAGCTCATAAAATTCCTTAAAAGAAGATTTTTTTACAAACTTATTTCCTTTTGGACGGATACTTGTAACAAGTGGATCAGAAGACAGTAAAAGATTGTGCATAATATCTTCATTGCATGAGATACTGCTATGCTTTCGAGAATGCCCCTCTCTATATTTTCTAAAATCTTTATTTCTAGCCTCAGATGCCTCTTCGGATAGAAAACCAATGGGCACAATTGACATGTTCTGAACTATGTCTGGCCCATGCATTAAAATTTTATGAAGTGAAGAAGGCATATAATACCATGGGTATAACTCCACGTAAAGCTTAGCAGTATCAAAGCAGAACTCTCGGAATTTAGTTACGTTGATCTTCTCTCCTGATGAAATACACTGCAAGATCACACAGATTTTTCTTAAAAGCATAGCATCTATTCCGGTCAGTTCAGCAGATTTAGTGTAGTTTTCAAAAAATCTCCTTGCCGAGTTGCCATTGTTGGTGGATCCACTGCCTTGTTTCACAACATCGAGAAGTAAGCCCGTTTCTCTTCTTACAGCCTCTTGAACTCTTTTCTTCCTGTCATCAACTTGCCTTTTTGCTATATCACCCCTTACTTGCCATGATTTTATGTCTAATTTGTAGGAAATGTGTAATAAGCATTCCATTGAGCGAATCCAAGCGTGAAGGGTGCTTAAGCTATATTTATACATGTCCTCGTTTGCGTGTTTATCTTTGATTAACTCTAAATTATTCATTTCTTTAGGACAAGCCTTGCATATGTCACACACTGAAGCTGCTGTATTGGATATAATGGAATGAATTTTACCATCAATCATTGTCAACAGCAGTTGGTGTTAGACACTAATTCCATCAGTGATGGTGGATGGAGTTAAGGCTTCAATCTCTGCTTCGATTTCAGCCATCTCTCTCTGCACATTTTCTTTGGTTTCCTTTATAAACTTAAACAATATTGGCCGGCAAAATGAAGTGGAAGATGGTCGCTCGTTTTCCCAAATTGTTACACCTTTTGAGACGAGCCGCAGTGGTACAAGACTAATCATAAAATTACTAGCAAGATCGATTTGCTCATCTTCACTCGTCCTTTGATGATAAATGCTTTGGCTAGATGATCCGTCAAAACCCCATTTGCTGGTCAATACGAGCTGTTGATTGGGATCCACAGGGGTTTCTAACGACCTAATAAGTCTTCTTGAGGTTAAATCCATCAAGGCTTGTAATTTGATTTTTGCAGAGCTCTCTGTAACTGTGAGATCTTCTTTGGCCGGATAGCACTTAATTTTTTCTTTAACCAACATGTAGTAACTCGGGTATTGAAGAGCTCCTTCTTGAGTGTTGAAATCCCGAAGAGTGTTATAGCGCCATTTCGATAAGTTCATCGATACATAAAGAGCCAATGCCTTCAAAGGGGATATTTCCCGTACCTGAATTGATTTACCTTCAATGAAGGCTTTGATTTTTGAGGCCTCTTCTGGATTCTCCGTCAAGTATTTCATAACATAAGCTGTATCGCTTTGTCCTGCCTTTTGAAGCGCCCTTTCGGCCGAAAACATAATTTCAGCGCTGCTACTGCTGCATGAAAGACTATCTTCAGTGCGTCTTCTTTTTTGCCGGTTACTAAGGTCCTCAAAAGATTTACGAGGACTAGGATGTGTACAAGTTGAAGCATCAGATTTAGCAGGAGAAATTATGGGCTCGATGACGTCACTTATATTTTCTGTAGAAGGTTCCATATTTTCATTCTGTAATTCCGGCCATTGAATTGCAGCCTGTAGCCAAATCTCATGTTTCTTCCGAAACTTATCTGTGCTTCTTCCAGACTGTGTCCATTTTGCATAAATGCGGTAGCAAAATCGACGACACCAGTCTTTTAAACTTGTTTCAGCACTTTCACATAACTGAACACAACTGTTATCTTTTAAAACACTGAACAAATAGTTAAAGTCGCGTAAATCTTTATGTGCGCGTGCGCATAAAGCAACGTGAATATCAAGATTTGTATTAAAATTTGGAAAATACATTGCGAGATTAGCTTGGATACAACGAGGTGTAAATCAACACTGATTTTAAAGTTACTAATAGTGACCTATTTATATAAAATCCAGGTATCCCAGGTATCCTTTGTTAAATATTGCAAGGTAATTAGTTATTGTGATAATTAGTAAATGATGCATGCTAAATTAGTGTATTAAGAGCCATTTAGTAATTAAATAATAGCAATGTTCTTATCAGTAATCATTAGTGCATCAGTTTTATATGTAAACCTTAAGTCCCTAATTATATATCCTAATTAGCTTATATCTTCTCTAATTGGCTGCTCAGAAATGTTATTGTAATAAGGTAAACCTTTAGAAAAACGGTTTTAATCAACAAAATAAACAAAAAATAAAAAAATTGTGTTATAAAATAAACATCACTCTTTATCCCAGAAAGTGCACATTTGGCGCACTATGTGTCTTAGTATTAAATATAGCTCTTAGTATTAGCATTATGATATTAGAGACCGCTACTTGAAACAAGCCCGGAATCAGGAGGGAGAGAGCTCGATACACTCATTTTCATAGTAAAATTTCACATTTTCTCAAATTACTCCCGAAATATGGGAGTTATGAAGAAATTCATCACCACAAGTTATGAAGGCATTAAGTAATCGAATAAGATGGCATCATTAGTTTGGCATAATTTTACTCTTTTTTTTCGGACATGTCTACGTCCAACCGCTCCCATACATTCGTTCCACTGTGTGGTACGAGGAATCGTGGCCTCTATAATAGTTTGGCGAATAAGAAGATATCTTTAGGAGCGTAAAAAGGCTTTCTTTAGACTCGAGCCTTGTTCGTATTGGTATAGTCTGTGCCAGATGTAAAAAAATAAAAGTCGTTGACACGCACCTGGGCAATTTCAAAAATTATTGTACCCCCTGATTTTACCTTGTCCCTCGACTTTGTTCATTTATTTTTATGTGATGGATGACTTCAAGGAGAATATTTTAATTGAAGTGAAAAGAACATATTATTTTAAAATATATATATAATTTGTCGTTTAGTTGTTACTTTACGAAATATAAAACTTACCAAGATTTTAAAATATTGAACACTATCGAATTTAGCTGTCCCCTTCCCAGCAGGCCTCAGAAAATCTTTGATTTCTAAAAAAATTCGTTTGTGCGAGTGGTTTAGTAAATATAATTTGAATTCTTAAAAGTCCAATTTATCAGTTAAAAGAATCAATTTTATTTTATTTTTTCATATTTTCTATTAAAAGTAAATCTATATTAAAATCGAAAATTTAAGCCAACCGGAACATTCCGTTTTGTGACCGGTCTTTTTTGCAAATATTCTTCCAATTGTGGAATAATTCGGCACGAAATGGCAAAATAATATGTCGTTCTTCATCGGAGACACCATTTTGCTTTCATTTTCTAACTAATTAGTAGCCAGCGCTGACGCATACTGTTGAAGTGTTCTGTGTTTCAATTTCTTTGCTCAGGTATGTTACCAAGTTTTACCATTATAAATAACATTTTTTTAATTATTGTTATTTTTTAAACTTTGCAAAATTGGTATAGTATTTAAAACTACAAAGTGAATAGTGCTAAGTACGATGGGTAATTTTAAAACAATTTAAAACTACAATAAGGTGACATTATGTGACTTCCGTTTTGTGACTTATTCTACGGTCACATATAGCGGAACGGCAAGTCACAACAGGTCGGAATGCATAAAACTTAGTTCACATTGCAAAACCTTATTGACCAAATTTATGAATACAGTTACAAATAATCTATCTTTTTATATTTTTTTTATTCAAATTTACAGATTGAACTCTACTGACAAAACTTGAATGTAGAACTTTTACATGTCAATGTTTTTTTTTAATGTTATTGACATGTAAAAGTGTTTGAACAAACCTACTTACAGAAATAAAATCATTTATCACTAGCACCTGCCCGCGACTTCTTCCGCGTTAAATTTCGTGTTCTCCCGAACCTTCCCATCGCGTCGAATCGCCTACCCGTGCGATTTTCCCCGTTTTTGCAACATTTTTCATTACTGCTTCGCTCCTCTTGATTGTAGCGTGACATTATATAGCCTATAGCTTTCTTCGATAAATAGGCTACCCAACACAAACATATTTTTTCAATTCGAACCAGTAGTTCCTGTGATTAGCGCGTTCAACCAACCAAACAAACAAAAAATCTCTTCAGCTTTATAATGTTAGTATAGATTATGTGATTAGAAACTACGGAGTTCCTATTATCCTGCAAAGTTTTAATACGACTGATATCAATCAGTGCAATTTATAACGATGATTATAGTAATATAAGAATAGTTACAATTATTGTTTTATTTCTTACCTACTAATAATGGTATTTAGGCAATTTTTAAGTTGTGTGCACACAGCCTTATGATTTCAAGACTTCCATTTTGTCACTGTCCCTTCAAATAGGTGGAATGAAATCTATGAAATTAGATAGAGATTTTACCTTTTAAACCTGTGCGGCCACAAAAACGTTAACAGTAAACGTATTATATTCGAAAAATATACAAATATTAAGTAAATTATTATGATTTTAGAGTAAAATTAAAAAATAACCCATTGAAATTAGACAGAGTCACAAAACCGAATAAAAAAACAATTATTTTGAGTTAATCCTTTAAAATAAAGCTATTTTCTTACATTTATCTATTAATTACATGTATTATTTTGTTCAAACAAATTTGAAAATCGCTTATTTTCACACTTTCCTTAAATTTCGCTTTTAAATCTAGTCACACAACGGAATCAGTTTCGCCACAAAGTCTGTTTTGTTTCGATATTATGGAAAAACTGCCTCTAATTCCGCGTTCCTTTTTATTTTCCTCTATAATAAACTGTATTTCCTATTATATTTTGGCAAAATTTGTAAAAAATAAAAATAAAAAAAATATAATCGAATTTTACAGCAGGGTACACTCTTTTTTGATTCGATTATATTTTTTTTATTTTTATTTTTTACCTACCAATGTATTCAAATTACCGTTTTGATCGTGTTGGCGACACTTTCTTTACATTTTTTTTCGTATTGTTTTGAAATATTTGAATACACTGGAAGGCGGGTGTCAACGACTTCTATTTTTTTCACATCTGGCACAGACTATAGTGGTATTGCTATACCACCAACACGAACAAGACTCGAAAGTGTGAGATGTTTGTGTCGAAAGGTACGTTACCTGCAGTATAAACAGGATTCATCGTACTAGCGATGCAACCAGCCTGTAATATGCCCAGAATCGTGACAGGATATTCTGGTAGATTCGGCAGGATTATGGCAACTTTGTCATCGTTCTGCAGCTTCAGTTTCGTCCGCAAAGAGGCGGCGAATGCTACCGACATCTTATGTGTTTGTGCATAGGTGTACCCGCGGCCTGTCACTGCGCATACCTATGAAACAAAAGACAATAACTCATTAGTGAGGAGGGCCTAAGTGTCATAGGTATGTAGGTGCACGAATTTTATAGTGACTGCCATCTGACTTCTACCTAGTTACTAGATAATACAATAACCTCATCCTATCCTCAACCACATCTAGTTATAAAAATATCACTGACGAGTAAAAGTGTTTGTACAAACCTAATTACAGAAATAAAATCATTTATCATTTACCCCTTGGTAAGACTGGTTGCCAGACTTTCGGGATTCTGACAGTCAGGGGTTTCGGGTATGTAAAACCTATCCACGGACTGACTGCGGCAAGCGTAACTTAACTTGTTCGATTGACCCGTGCGGCTATTATTACTTAGCCATGAGCTCTTCTATTTTTTTGTACTAAGTATTAAATAAAAATCAACATCCATGGATGTGATAGCACTGCGAAGCTTGAAGACAAATACTTAAAATTAATTATATGCCAACGTTATATGTTTTGTAAACAATGGTGACTAAACAGTTTACGAACGTGTGGCAAGACCTGTTTGAGTACTTCGTGTATCCGCTGTGATTAGTATTTACAATGTTTTATCTAGATTATTTTAATAATGCAGAAATGTATTTACAGAAATTATCAGCCCGGAGCCTGTTTTCAGTAAACTAAAGACAATAAAACCTTTGAGTGTGAGGCTAGCAGTGATCGTTATAAGCTACAGCCCATTTGCGTAACACGCTGCGAACAGTTTTCCCACGGATTTTGAATGGAATTCCTAATACATTGCTTAATATGTTTGATAAATTCGTCTGCTCGACAACGTGAATTATGCAATTAATGTTGTTGAATTGTCGTTATGAAATGCATTGCACTTGTCAGTGTATTGGGCAATTATGAAGCGGGATTTTTTTCATGACTTAACTAACTGACATGACTAAACTTAGAAGGAAACAATGTGTATAGTTTTGTTTCATAGGTACTTAAGTTTAGCGCTGCATGTATAGCGCTCCAAAACAAACATAGCTGTCGTGGTTCAAAAGGCTGCCCAACTTAAATGGAACTAGGCAGGACATGTTTGCCGCATGCCGGCTAAACTGTGGGCCCAAGTAGCACAGCTGGTGCCCTGAGAGTCCTGAAACAGTGAGACGGGATCGCGGCAGACCACGTAGGAGATGACGGAACGAACTAGATAAATTCCATGAAAACTGGAAGCGCGGCTCGCGAAGGATGGAAGGAGTGGAGGGAGGCCTTTGCTCAGAAGTGGGACAGTGGAGGGTAGTAAAAAAAAACGTATACGAAAAGAGATAAGTAACCAGGATCGACGGTTATACCTAGGTACTTGAAATTTAGTAAGAAACCGATAGACCGGTGTGCTTTATATGCACGAATGGTTCTGAAAGAAAAAAACTTTTTTAACAAAAAATTAAACCGCCGAAAAACTGAAAAGCATAAAATAATAAACGGTTTAATTTTTTGTTAAAAAAGTTTTTATTTAATAATTTTTGTGACTTTAATGTACTAATAATACTTGGCAAGGTATACCCTATCCAACAAAAAATATATATATATATCAAAATCGGACTACTCTGTATAAAGTTATGCGTGGTTATACATTACAATCAGTGAGTGAACAATCAATCATCCTCTGTTTTCCGACCCTTAGGATTCGATTTTGTTTTCCAAATTTATATGGGACCTCTCCTTGGGAGTATACCCTTTCCAATAGAAGAAGAATTATCACAATCGGACCACTATGTAAACAGTTATGCGTGGTCATACATAAAAAAATATACGCGTCGAATTGAGAACCTCCTCCGTTTTTTTTTCGTCGGTTGAAAAATCTGCTCATCAACACAAATAAGGCAATGTTGTTTAACTGTCAAAATGAAAGCTAAATGCCATTGTTAGTGTTACGCATTTACCCTAAATAGTATCTTTGGAAATAATTAGTTATTTTGAATAACTATTTATCCAGTTTTACAAACACCTCGAACCACACCACACGAACTCATCTAGTTAAAAAAAAAAAATGATTGACGTGTAAAAGTGTTTGTACAAACCTACTTGCAAAATAAAGTCATTTATCATTTACCTAAATTGCAAATAAATACTTCAAACTGGATGACTGGGCAATTTCAGTGAGATTTCAGTTATCAACACAAAGTAGGTACAGTTATGACATGGCACTAAAATAATCGGACAATATATCCGAGAGCTTTATTAATACCTACAAGTGAACCGTGATTGCCTCCTTTGATCTAGTCATCGTTATAAGCGCTACTGTTGAGTATCTGTCCTTTTTTTTATTGTGGGTGGCTATTGCCATTGTTAGAGTGTTACGCATTTACCCCAAATAGTATCTTTGGAAATAATTAGTTATTTTGAATAACTATTTATCCAGTTTTACAAACACCTCGAACCACGCCACACGAACTCATCTAGTTTAAAAAAAAAATTGATTGACGTGTAAAAGTGTTTGTACAAACCTACTTGCAAAATAAAGTCATTTATCATTTATCATTTACCTAAATTGCAAATAAATACTTCAAACTGGATGACTGGGCAATTTCAGTGAGATTTCAGTTATCAACACAAAGTAGGTACAGTTATGACATGGCACTAAAATAATCGGACAATATAATCCGATAGCTTTATTAATACCTACAAGTGAACCGTGATTGCCTCCTTTGATCTAGTGATCGTTATAAGCGCTACTGTTGAGTATCTGTCCTTTTTTTTATTGTGGGTGGGAAATCATCAAATGTCGTGTCCCGCTCTGTGGAGCGGGAGGGCGTGTCCGACTTTTACTGACTAAAACCCACCCGCGTTCCTTCAGTTGCCTATATGCCAGGGGCACTAACTCTTTGGAATAAATCTCGCGACCTTGGCAGGAAGTATGCGGTCCTGGGTTCGGTTCCCAGTTCGGGCAAAGTGTTTTTGGATTATACTATTTGGATTTTTTTCAGTAGCAGCCCAGAGTCTGGATCTATACACGGATGATTACAATAGGCAAACTCCCTATTACATGGGACTTAAATATTAGGTCTTTACCTATGAAATTGCCGTTCTGCAGTACTGGCCATTTCAAATCAAAATAATTTTTGTTTGTCTAAGAATTCTAATTTCAAATTAATTTTATTTTAAAAACATGGAATTCTTTTTCCAAAAGTAGTCATTTGTTTATTGATTAGTGTTACATTTTCATCGCATTTCAATCTTTTTCGTCATCTTGGATACGTTAAAAATTCGAGTAATTATGGAATATGAGTACCGTCGTGGCAGCAACGCGGCACAAGCGGCACGCAACATTAACGACGTTTACGGAGCTAACACTACAAACCAACGCACCACCTGTTATTGGTTTGCTCGCTTCCGTTCTGGAAATTTCGACCTGAAAAATGAACCTCGCGGTCGTCCAAAGACTTTGGTCGACAATGACGAATTAAAGGCGATTGTGGAAGCTGATGATACACAATCTACGGCTGAATTAGCAGCAGCTTTCGAAGTTAGCGTCAAAACAATATTGGTCCATTTGCGTCAAATTGGCAAGGTTAAAATAGCTTGACAAATGGGTGCCCCACCAACTCAATGATCGCCAGCGCGAAGTACGCGTCGAGACGTGCCTTGCACTGCTCAACAGACACACAAATGAAAGAATTTTGAACCACATTGTTACCTGCGATGAAAAATGGATTCTGTTTGATAACCGCAAGCGCTCAGCAAGTTGGTTGGATCCTGGTTCAGCACCTAAACAATGCCCTAAACGAAAACTTACCCCTAGAAAAGTGTTGGTCACTGTTTGGTGGTCTAGCGCCGGTGTGATTCATCACAGCTTCTTACCAAACGGGGTGAGCATTACTGCAGATGTGTACTGTGAAGAACTGAACTCAATGATGGAGAAGCTGGTACATCTCCAACCAGCATTGGTCAATCGCTCGTCTCCGCTGCTCCTGCACGACAACGCGCGACCTCATACTGCACAGCAGACGGTCTCCAAGTTGCAAGAACTGGGGTTGGAAGCTCTCCGTCATCCGCCCTACTCACCAGACCTTGCGCCTACAGACCACGACTTTTTCCAGAATTTGGATAACTTCTTGGCGGGAAAAAAATTCAATACCCGAGAGGCAGTACAAAATGCCTTTGAAGAATTTGTTGCCTCCCGTCCAACTGATTTTTTTAAGAAGGGCATCAATAAACTGCCACTGCGTTGGTAAAGATGCATTGATTGCATGGGTGATTATTTCGATTAATACAAATAAAAAATACATGAAAAAAATTCGTTTAATTTTTTTCATACAAAACGGCATTTTCATAGGTAAAGACCTATTATAACCGACAAGAACTGGGTGTACTATATGTACACTGCCGATGGAAAGTTTCCGGACAAGCTTCTTGTTTACTTTTTAACTGAAATATGATGGATAAAAACATTAACTTGATCTATAACAAAAATGCTATGTTAGTTCACAAAGTGTGTACGATCGTGTCTTTGTCTTTCCTCCCTATCCCCGCGCACTGTTTGTGAAAAACAAAATAAAATCGTCAGCCGTAACATTTAGTACGTATCTGGCATGCAACGAAGTGAACATATATATATTTTTTTTCTATTTCTTATAAAAATTTGATTATTTTTGGCATTTTTTCGATTTCTAGCAGTGATTTTATTATTTTCACATAATTATATTACTTTGAAGGTAAGTAAATTTTCATGTTATGTGGCATTACTTCCAGCAATCTTGTAGTCAAAATATATTTTTTATTAATTTATTTAAGAAAATGGGAAGGCATCTTAATACAAGTATAGAACAACGTGCATGTATCATCCAGCACCAGAAATACAAATGCGGTTCAATGAAAGTCACGATAAACAGATATCAGTAAGTGTAGTATAGGAACGCTTACATAAAAAACTGGCCTAAATGGTAGAATTTCTACAAGGAAACCACTCTTGCGACGCGGAAACAGGAAAAAAGACTAGAATGGGCCCTTGTACATAAAGATTGGACAGTAGAAAACTGGAAACAAGTCCTGTGGACTGATGAGTTCAAATTCGAAATGTTTGGGCAAAAGCGAATTTATGTTCGTCGCGTACCTATAGAAAAAATGCACCCCAATGCTATAACTCCAACTGTTAAACATGGAGGTGGCTCCGTGATGGTGTGGGGGTGTTTTTCATATGCCGGAGTATGGGATCTCTACAGAATTGAAGGAAATCTTGACAGAAATGGTTATCATTACATATTAAAAACGCATGCTAACCCTTCATGGATGCGACTAATTGGCCATGGGTATGAGTTTCAGCAAGATAATGACGCAAAGCACACATCTAAGCTTTGTCTTAACTATTTAAAAAATAAAGACGATAGTGGTGAGTTAGAAATAATAAAATGGCCCCCACAATCTCCCGATCTAAATCCAATAGAATTTTATTATTGTGGGATGAACTCGATCGGCAAGTTAGAAAATTGAATCCCACTTCTTCGGATGATCTTTGGAAGGCTCTTCAAATGTCTAGGAATAATATACCAAAAAGTGTGTTAGAAAAACTTAAGGAAAGAATGCCGCGTGTAGTTAAAAAAATGTGGCGGTTAGAGGTGGTTTCTTTGATGAAAAGAAAGTGTAGGAGTATAAAATGAAAGAGATATAAAATGTGGATGGTTTTAATCGTAGAATGTTATATTTTAACATTTTTAAATAAAACTTATTTTAACTTGTTTTATATTACTTTTAATAACTATTTTCTCATCGAAATTGCTCGTACTATCCAGTGTGATTGTTCGGAGCTACCTAAACACATAAATATTAAAAGAAACGACTTTACTGTTATATCTCAGAATATTAGAAGCATTTCATGTAATTTTGACGACTTCACACTCACTCTGTCCACTTTTAAATTTGATACTGATGTAGTCATTCTAACAGAATGTAGATTAAGTCCTGGAAAAGCCATCCCACATCTCAATAATTATTCCTCGTATGCTACGACACACCACTTGAACCAAAATGATGGGGTAGTTGTTTATATAAAAGATAACATAAAATGTAATGTTAAGGAAATAAAATTATCCCAGGCGTCTTGCTTACAGCTGGACATATTAAACAACATTGTTTTATGTATTTATCGATCCCCATCAAATTCGAATACTGATATTTTTATAAATTCCCTTAGTTCCCATTTGGAGACTCTTAATTCACAGAAAAATACTATCATAGCGGGTGACATAAACATTAATATTAAATCCAAAGATACAGAGACGTCTTATGAGCACAAAAATAGAGTTAATTACCTCAACATGCTATCATTGCATGGAATATTACCTGGACATACTTTGCCCACTAGAGATAAAAACTGTTTAGATCACTTTATGCTAAAAATAAACCAACAAAAGGTATCAGCATTCATTGACATCTTGCACACTAGTATTACTGATCACTACACCACACTTTTATCTCTATCAAAATTAAAGAATACCTATACAGCTAATAAAACGAGATCCACACTAGATTATGAGCAAGCACTTAAGCATTAACAAGAAAATAACATAGCAGACTTGCTTTTCTGCAACGACCCTGAATCCTTAACTAACCTTTTAGTACACAAACTAACGGAATCAATTAATAGCAACACTACCCTTATAAATATCCCAAACAGTAAACGGATCATAAAACCATGGATTACCCCAGGCATATTACGCTGCATTAAGAACCGCAATAAATTACAAAAAGATAGTAAAAATGATACACACAATGAAATATTGAAGATAACATATATTAGGTATAGAAGACATTACAACAATCTCATAAAAAAATTAAAACGAAAGTATGAAAGAGAATTAATTACTAAATCAATTGGAAACAATAAATTACTTTGGAAAAACATAAAAACGATAACCTACACAAATAAATCCAACCATAACACCACAGAGTTACTAAATATTAAATCATCCCCTATAGAATCAGTTAACTACATAAATGACTATTTTGCGAATATCGGGAAAAGCCTTGCGCAAAAAATCCAGCCTAGTCTAAATGATGGCTACAGCTTCTGTCATAATTCGTTATCAGCACAATCAAACTCCTTCGTATTGTTAGACACCGATGTGGACGAAGTGAAACTTATACTAATGAACCTTAAGTCTGACAGTGCCTCTGGTTGGGATAATATTTCAACTAGATTTCTGAAATATATAAGTAAGGAAGCTGTTCCCATAATTACTCACCTCGCTAATCTCTGTTTTAGTAAAGGCATCTTTCCGGGTTCACTAAAACAAGCTATCATTACGCCAGTTTACAAGGGTGGGGACAGAGACGACGTCAGCAACTACAGGCCCATATCTGTCTTACCCTCAATATCCAAAATTATTGAAAAACTAGTCAATATAAGGCTTCTAAAATTCTTAAACGAATATAATATACTATCAGGTTCACAATATGGCTTCCGCCAAGGTATCTCTACCGAGGATGCAGTGACTGCACTAAGCACGTTGATAACCGATCATCTTGACAGCGGCAAAAAATGTTTAACTGCATTCCTGGATTTGAAAAAAGCTTTCGACACCGTGTCTGTCCCAATCCTTGTAAACAAGCTGGAACGTGTCGGAATACGTGGAACGCCTCTCAATCTGTTAAAAGATTATCTCTCGGACAGGAAACAGAGAGTCAGGGTTGGTCAGTGTACCAGTGGGGATGCAGAGATATCATACGGCGTCCCCCAAGGAAGCGTATTGGGGCCTACATTGTTCCTTATTTACGTAAATGAACTGTGTGACTTACAAATAAATAACGCACAAATCTTCTCGTACGCTGATGATACCGCTGTAGTCTTCACTGGTGACACTTGGCATGACGTGAAGATTAGTGCTGAAGTAAAATGCTGGCTAAAATAGCCAGGTGGCTGGGCAAGAATCTGCTTACACTGAACATTACAAAAACAAATTACATTTGCTTCAGTGTCTGCAATCGAACACAGCCTCCTGAGGATTTTAATATTAAAGTGCACATATGTGTCGACGACAAACTCACAAATTGTAGCTGCTCAACAATAAATAAAGTGCCCTATCTGAAGTACTTGGGTGTTGTCATTGACCAGAGACTCTCCTGGTACCCTCACCTTGAGCATATAGCGAACAGAGTTAGAAAGTTTAGCTGGATGTTCAGGACTCTCCGATACGTCGTTCCCAAAAATGTAAGTACTGATTTAGGGCATCATAAAAATCTCTTAAATGAAATATGTAGTTAAAGAAATGTGGCGGTTAGAGGTGGTTTCTTTGATGAAAAGAAAGTGTAGGAGTATAAAATGAAAGAG
The DNA here is from genome assembly GCA_932294355.1 of Aporophyla lueneburgensis. NCBI lineage: Eukaryota > Metazoa > Arthropoda > Insecta > Lepidoptera > Noctuidae > Aporophyla > Aporophyla lueneburgensis. The sequence continues at coordinate 22,275,247 of OW028745.1, read as the reverse complement.
ATATAAAATGTGGATGGTTTTAATCGTAGAATGTTATATTTTAACATTTTTAAATAAAACTTATTTTAACTTGTTTTATATTACTTTTAATAACTATTTTCTCATCGAAATTGCTCGTACTATCCAGTGTGATTGTTCGGAGCTACCTAAACACATAAATATTAAAAGAAACGACTTTACTGTTATATCTCAGAATATTAGAAGCATTTCATGTAATTTTGACGACTTCACACTCACTCTGTCCACTTTTAAATTTGATACTGATGTAGTCATTCTAACAGAATGTAGATTAAGTCCTGGAAAAGCCATCCCACATCTCAATAATTATTCCTCGTATGCTACGACACACCACTTGAACCAAAATGATGGGGTAGTTGTTTATATAAAAGATAACATAAAATGTAATGTTAAGGAAATAAAATTATCCCAGGCGTCTTGCTTACAGCTGGACATATTAAACAACATTGTTTTATGTATTTATCGATCCCCATCAAATTCGAATACTGATATTTTTATAAATTCCCTTAGTTCCCATTTGGAGACTCTTAATTCACAGAAAAATACTATCATAGCGGGTGACATAAACATTAATATTAAATCCAAAGATACAGAGACGTCTTATGAGCACAAAAATAGAGTTAATTACCTCAACATGCTATCATTGCATGGAATATTACCTGGACATACTTTGCCCACTAGAGATAAAAACTGTTTAGATCACTTTATGCTAAAAATAAACCAACAAAAGGTATCAGCATTCATTGACATCTTGCACACTAGTATTACTGATCACTACACCACACTTTTATCTCTATCAAAATTAAAGAATACCTATACAGCTAATAAAACGAGATCCACACTAGATTATGAGCAAGCACTTAAGCATTAACAAGAAAATAACATAGCAGACTTGCTTTTCTGCAACGACCCTGAATCCTTAACTAACCTTTTAGTACACAAACTAACGGAATCAATTAATAGCAACACTACCCTTATAAATATCCCAAACAGTAAACGGATCATAAAACCATGGATTACCCCAGGCATATTACGCTGCATTAAGAACCGCAATAAATTACAAAAAGATAGTAAAAATGATACACACAATGAAATATTGAAGATAACATATATTAGGTATAGAAGACATTACAACAATCTCATAAAAAAATTAAAACGAAAGTATGAAAGAGAATTAATTACTAAATCAATTGGAAACAATAAATTACTTTGGAAAAACATAAAAACGATAACCTACACAAATAAATCCAACCATAACACCACAGAGTTACTAAATATTAAATCATCCCCTATAGAATCAGTTAACTACATAAATGACTATTTTGCGAATATCGGGAAAAGCCTTGCGCAAAAAATCCAGCCTAGTCTAAATGATGGCTACAGCTTCTGTCATAATTCGTTATCAGCACAATCAAACTCCTTCGTATTGTTAGACACCGATGTGGACGAAGTGAAACTTATACTAATGAACCTTAAGTCTGACAGTGCCTCTGGTTGGGATAATATTTCAACTAGATTTCTGAAATATATAAGTAAGGAAGCTGTTCCCATAATTACTCACCTCGCTAATCTCTGTTTTAGTAAAGGCATCTTTCCGGGTTCACTAAAACAAGCTATCATTACGCCAGTTTACAAGGGTGGGGACAGAGACGACGTCAGCAACTACAGGCCCATATCTGTCTTACCCTCAATATCCAAAATTATTGAAAAACTAGTCAATATAAGGCTTCTAAAATTCTTAAACGAATATAATATACTATCAGGTTCACAATATGGCTTCCGCCAAGGTATCTCTACCGAGGATGCAGTGACTGCACTAAGCACGTTGATAACCGATCATCTTGACAGCGGCAAAAAATGTTTAACTGCATTCCTGGATTTGAAAAAAGCTTTCGACACCGTGTCTGTCCCAATCCTTGTAAACAAGCTGGAACGTGTCGGAATACGTGGAACGCCTCTCAATCTGTTAAAAGATTATCTCTCGGACAGGAAACAGAGAGTCAGGGTTGGTCAGTGTACCAGTGGGGATGCAGAGATATCATACGGCGTCCCCCAAGGAAGCGTATTGGGGCCTACATTGTTCCTTATTTACGTAAATGAACTGTGTGACTTACAAATAAATAACGCACAAATCTTCTCGTACGCTGATGATACCGCTGTAGTCTTCACTGGTGACACTTGGCATGACGTGAAGATTAGTGCTGAAGTAAAATGCTGGCTAAAATAGCCAGGTGGCTGGGCAAGAATCTGCTTACACTGAACATTACAAAAACAAATTACATTTGCTTCAGTGTCTGCAATCGAACACAGCCTCCTGAGGATTTTAATATTAAAGTGCACATATGTGTCGACGACAAACTCACAAATTGTAGCTGCTCAACAATAAATAAAGTGCCCTATCTGAAGTACTTGGGTGTTGTCATTGACCAGAGACTCTCCTGGTACCCTCACCTTGAGCATATAGCGAACAGAGTTAGAAAGTTTAGCTGGATGTTCAGGACTCTCCGATACGTCGTTCCCAAAAATGTAAGTACTGATTTAGGGCATCATAAAAATCTCTTAAATGAAATATATGTTGCTCTAGTACAGTCAGTCCTGATATATTGTATTCCTATTTGGGGCGGTGCAGCTAAAACCAAGTTTTTAGAGTTGGAGCGAGCACAACGCGCACTCATAAAGTGCATGTACTTTAAGAAAAAACGACACCCAACTGAAAATTTATATGAAATTAGTAACTTGTTCTCAGTGAGAAAACTTTACATCATACAAATTGTTTTAAAAAAACATAAGTCAGTTGTTTTTGATGCCAGCATTCAATCTAAAAGAAGAAAAGACCTTATAGTAAAAGTCCCTTAAACAAGGACCGTGTCTGCCAGTACACAATTCAGCAAACGATCTGCTCAATTGTATAACAGAATCAATAAACACGTGTATATTTACTCAAAAACCTATTATGACTCTAAAAAAATAATAAGCAATTGGTTAAAAACACTTACTTATTGTGATACTGAGACACTTTTGCTACACGTACATTGACGCACATACACACACCCTCTCACACACACATATACACCCCCACACACACCGAAACACTCCACACAACCCACACACTTCAAATATTGTAATTGTTGTTCTTTGTTTACTTAGCACCTAGTTTTGTTTACTATTTTAATATTATAATGCATGTCCTAGATTAAGTTTATTTACACTATCGGATTATTAATACTTCTTATTGTGGAAGAGCGGAGTCTCCTAACACAGGCATATCTTGTCTAAAAGGAGGCTTCAATCACATATTGTTACTACCAAAACCTGTAAGCAAATAAACGATTTTTATTTAAAAAAAAAAAAAAAAAATTAATAAATTTTCATCTTGTCCGGAAACTTTCCGTCGGCAGTGTATACATCTGCCCAAACCTTCGGGGAAACAAGGCGTGATGATATGTTATCCATACATCGGAAACTACTTATTTCTAAGGCAATGAACCACCTCAACTCAAGGTCTGTACGGGTACAGTACAGGGTCTCGGGACCAAAAAGCTGAGACTGCACTCTAGGTAGAGAATATAACATCCTATTTTCAATGTTCTGAAACTGTCATTTTGTTTATTTTACGTCATTGTCTGTCTAGCCGAGGATACGTTAGCGTCGGCGTGCAGTCTAGCCGGATGCAGCTAATTATTTACAAGGAGGGAGTAAAGCAGATTATTTAGGTTGATTTTGATTTACAAACTGCATCTTTATTCCGATGTTTTTGTTTCCTCGTGACAACCGCATTAAATGAACATTGGTAAATGCATTTTAATTGGCATAGCTCTGAACGTAGGTAAGTGTCTAATTAAAATTCAATTAGGTAGTGATAAATTAAACAATATCGTTCACGTATATTTAAATTGGGTACGTCAAAATTACATAAGAGAGTCCCCCAAAACGCCCACCCTTCACCACTTCCTTCCTAGTGCTTTAGCTGAGAAGAAGTGGCGTAACAAACTCCCTAGCAACACAGCTGATTGTTTAAGTTCATGGGCGTAGCTACGATGCCCTGCCCGGGTGGGGCTCTTGCTTGCCCCACCGCTGAGTATTAACATGATGAGGATCGCCGATACGAAAAATAAATTGGAAGCCGAATTGCTAAGCAGGTTCTGCCAGAACCCACGCCGGCTTCTCCTAAAGTAATATTATGAAGTTAGTTAATACCTACATGTAATTGTTTACTTACTGTACCTGAAAGTACTATCTATAGTAAACCTCTAAAACTGATGAACAAATTGGCATACCCTAAGAGCCCAAACGGCTGTTGTTAGAGACACATTTTTCAACCGACGAAAAAAAAACGGAGGAGGTTCTCAATTCGACGCGTATATTTTTTTTTTTTTTTTAATTTATGACCACGCGTAACTTTTTACATAGTGGTCCGATTGTGACAATTCTTCTTCTATTGGAAAGGGTATACTCCCAAGGTGGTCCCTGATATATTTGGAAAACAAAATCGAACCCTAAGGGTCGGAAAACAGGGGATGATTGATTGTTCACTCACTGATTGTAATGTATAACCACGCATAACTTTATACAGAGTAGTCCGATTTTGATAATTCTTTTTTTGTTGGATAGGGTATACCTTGCCAAGTATTATGAGTACATTAAAGTCACAAAAAATTATAAAATAAAACTTTTTAACAAAAAATGAAACCGCCGAAAAAACTGAAAAGCATAAAATAATAAACCTTAAAATTTTGAGTCGGCGCCGAAAAATCAATGAACAAAGATCACTCAAAGCGCCGGTTTCATTTCTTGTTAAAAAGTTTTTAGATGGATGATTTCGTGGTGTAGGTAGGTGAGCAATAAGAAAGTGTTTTGGATAATTCGAATTATACATACAGATACAAGGTGCTATAGGGTGTAACTTTTTTGTAGGAAAAAAATAACCAGGGTAAGACCGCGGGTATAGTTTGCTAGTTACATATTACTTTAGACTGCTGCCCCACCCTGAGCCCATTGCTTGCTAAGCCCATGTTAAAGTTAGAAGAACGTTACGTGACACGTAGGTACTTTCCTTACGGTACCTACTGATAATAGAGCATAGTTCATATTTTGCCCTATTGTTATTCATATTTTGCCCTATTGTTATTCATATTTTGCCCTATTGTTATTCATATTTTGCCCTATTGTTATTCATATTTTGCCCTATTGTCTTTATTAGTATTTTTTGTATAATTACTTACTACCAGCCGGCGCAGCATGACCAATTCTATATCTATTCTACCAAGAACAAAAAAAGTTCCTTATGTATTTTAATGCTGTAAAAATGTTTGTATCTCATCAGAAAAAAAGTCATCATACTTGACATCGTACTCTTGTCGACTGAAGAATAGAAACATCTCTTTTTTTTCCAGTTTTACACAATTTTTCTACGATACAATTTATCATTTTGTCTTATCTTCCGTCGACAAATTCCGTTTCTAGGCGGTCGTGCTACGCGTGCAGATGTGAAATAATCATAGATTTCTGATTATTACACACCTGGTGCTTAAATTAATCAGAACTTAACAATAGTCAGTTGTTGTCGTGAGATTAGAATCAGATGAGGTAATATTTATACAAGTACCTGTATTTCCACTACCGTTCCAAAGTTCAGTGATAATAATAAATTGATTTTATAGTTCAACAGTTTTTTTTTTCACTAGCTTCTGCCCGCGACATCGTCCGCATGAAATTTCTTGTTAATTTCTATAAAAATATCCTATGCCCTATGACACCTATGACACTCGGTAATGCTGTAGCTTTATTAGCGAAATAATTTTCTGATTTGATCGATTTTTCGGAAATGAAACATATTAAGGGTAATCTGCTCCATTTTCGAAATATTTGGTTAAAATTTCTGAGTTTGTATGTATGTAGAGAGAGGGCTACATACATACAAACTCAGAAATTTTAACCGTTTATAATACCATCATAGTAAGTACAGATGGCTAATTTAATTTTGCCAATTAATTATTCTAATTAATATAAGTTATCATTAAAAAATATATCATTTTCCTTGAGGCAATAAGTATGGATGGTTCAGGCATAGGTGATTCCTAAACCTATTTTACATTTATAGTCAAAAGTTTCATTTTTTTATGTTCAATTCAATTCAATTTATTTTTCAGTAACAATTCACATTGCGTTAGAAAATATCCAGCATGAAACATTAACAATCGTTTTTTTATATAAAAGAATACATGCAATTAAAGTTCAATTAAGAATATCTAACTTGTATTTGATGGACTGGGATATGAAAATCAATATTTTTCAATGAAAATATCTTTCTTGTTAAAGTGGATTTTGCCTAGCAATGCTTAGTAGGTGCCTACTGTAAGATGCCCATTTATATATTAAAAAACCGGCCAAGTGCGAGTCAGACTCGCGCACCGAGGGTTCCGAACAAACCTGTAGGTATCCTCGGTTTATGTATAAGGTTTATGCTTATGAAATTAAATGTTTTTTTTTTTTATTTTTATATTTGAGTTGATTGAATGAAAGGTGAATTGCGGTTTACGATTTATGACGTATTAAAAAAAAAAAACTACTTACTGGATCTCGTTCAAACCAATTTTCGGTGGAAGTTTACATGGTTATGTACATCATATATTTTTTTGAGTTTTATCATTCTCTTATTTTAGAAGTTACGGGGGGGGGGACACACATTTTACCACTTTGGAAGCGTCTCTCGCGCAAACTATTCAGTTTAGAAAAAAATGATATGAGAAATCTCAATACCATTTTTGAAGACCTATTCATAGATACCGCACACGTAAGGGTTTGATGAAAAAAAAATTTTTGAGTTTCAGTTCTAAGTATGGGGAACCCCAAAATTTACTATTTTTATCTATTTTAGTGTAAAAATCTTGATGCGGTTCACAGAATACATCTACTTACCAAGTTTCAACAGCGTAGCTCTTATAGTTTCGGAGAAAAGTGGCTGTGACATACGGACGGACGGACAGACAGACAGACAGACAGACAAGACGAATCTATAAGGGTTCCGTTTTTTGCCATTTGGCAACGGAACCCTAAAAACACAGTTTTCAAGTGACTTTTCAAATGAAGAAAATTTTATGATGAATGTTTTGAGTATGAAGGCTGTAAGAGTAGGGGAAGACCAAAGGAATGGTGTATGGACTGAAAGATGATATAGCTAGAAACAGGGTGACTATTGAGATGAGGACTAGTAGAGAAGCTTGGAAGAAAAAAAATTTGTTGAGCGGACTCCGAATAAATTGACAGAAAGGTAAGCAGGGCAAGGTAGGCAGGGTAAGGTGTGTGGGGTAAGGTCGGCATTAAATCTATAAGATAACTCACCGTTGCAGTTTTATCAGGCCAACGGTCCAAGTTCTGCCATACAAAGTCATTTGCTGTGTAACTAGAGGCAGGAACATCTTTGAACACAGATGTCAGAATATTTTTTTCTGGTGCATTGGAACTCTTTTGTCTGACAACTGTAGATATAAATCCAGTATTTTGTTTCTTAAAAACTTTTAGCACTTTGCTTCTCATTGTACTTGCCATTTTTGGACTTTAGACGAGACTGAAAAATAAAACATTATTTATATTCTTATTATTAGCATAAAAATAAAATATAGGTAATCTAGAAAAAGCAATCAATCTTACAATATCCAAGATCGATAATAAAAGCATACTTCGAATTTTCATTTCACATAGAAACATTCTGTTTTTGGTACGCCAACATTTAATTTATTCATAACAACGCAATAAATATTGATTTCAAAAACCTGATATTCTTGAACAGAAATCTTGTTTTAAAACTTAGTAAATAATTTTCTAACATAACAATCGAACTTGTTATAAAAACGGAAAGGATGTAATAAAAAAATATTATATAAAACCAAGCAGTAGTAAGACATCAAGTCGCCAATCATTTTAATTTAGTTTGTGTACGAAAATTGTTTATGAAGCAATAAAAATATTTACGAGTTTTGACACATACCGTTCTACACAACTACCACTTTGGAGCCTCAGCAGACAACTAAAGTAAACTCATATGTAAACTGCACTGAACCAACGATATGAACGATAACTATTAATAACAATATTCACACATAGCACATCCGCCCTCCTATTGTTAAATTTGATAATAGCAAACTTAGTTTACTTCTAAATCTTTGTGCCCTTGGACTTTGAAACAACGCGTAAGGAACCAACCGGGCTTTCACTTTGTTTTCGTATTTGAATAACCCAACTCTATGTGAAGTAGGTAAACATTTAAAAAATGGAGCGCTACTGTATATGTGGATTGTGCGAGTGGAAAAGAGAGATCGTATTAGTACATTCTTTTCACGTGGACCTATTTGAATTTGCAATGAAATGTGATATCAGCTGGTTGACGTTTCATTGTACGCATGTTTCTAAGCAAATTACAATTAATCTTTGAATTAATTAGTAACACATTGACTTAATAATAAAACTGTATTTTAGAATAAAGTTCGTGTTTCTTTTGTTTTTACACGTGTGTAGATTTTAAATGTCAGATTAACCAACACCACAAGTCCGTACGTCCCGATCCGTATCGGGGGCGGGCAGCGTGGGTGAAGTTATTTATGGGAAAATTATCTCGTCTTCCGTTCTCGTAAAATCATGGAAAGAAACACTGATGTAGAGGACACCTACTAGTTTTACTTACTGTACCTACGTTATTTTAAAACGATGGATGGACTGTGTGCATTATGATTATTTATGATTCTGCCCGCGTCAAATTTTTGCTCTCGTGACCCTTCCCGTCGCTTCGAATTGCCTGCCAGTTTTCATCCATTTTTCTTTGCTGCTCCGCTCTTTTTGATGGAAACGTGATCTTACATAGCCTTCCTCAATAAATAGGTTACCCAACACAAAAATATTTTTTCAATTCGGACCAGTAGTTCTTGAGATTAGCGCGTTCAACCAAACAAACTCTTCAGCTTTATAAAATTAGTATAGACTAGCTTTTGCCAGCGGCTTCGCCCGCGTGGAGGTAAGTAGCCTATGTGTTAATCCAGGTTAATTTTTTTTTTAGCTCGAAAGCGCATTTTCATCCGACTTGCTTCAAATTTATCGTCACTGCCCCGCTCCTATGTGTCTTAGCGTTATGTTATATAGCCTATAACCTGCTCAGAAGTATGGACTACAATCGTACCAAGTTTGGTTAAAATCCCTTCAGTAGTTTTTGGCCCATGCGTGCACATACAGACAGACAGACAGACAGACACAAAAAATTTACTGATTGCATTTTTGGCATCAGTATCGATCACTATTCATCCTCCAATATTAATTTTTAATATATTTTCAATGTACAGAATTGACCTCTCTACAGTTTTATTATAAGTATAGATATGTATAGAAAATGGGTGACTACTGAGATGACGACAAAAAGAAAAGTGTGGAAGGAAAAGACATGTTGTGCCGACCCCAAATAAATTGGGGTAAGGGCAGGAGAACGATGATGTTGACCTACGTTATTTTGAGTATGTACATAACTCAGACGAAACGCATACACATACACTGGATTACATCTGATCTGAGTAGTATTACATTCAATATTACTTGAAAATTACAGTTGATACTATAAAATTATTATATTAAGGGCCGGGTCACACCGGAATGGCAGCGGCCGACAGCGACGCGGCGAGCACTTTCAGTGTAGAATAATTTTAAACTTTAACTACATACTTAAAATACCAGTATCGCTTGAAAAACTTGAAAAGGTCGCGCGGCCGCCCGCGGTGCCGCGAGCGGCCACACGTCGCCGCTGGCAGCCGCGGGCGAAAACACCTGTTGGTTTTTCAAGCGATACTGGTCTTTTAAGTATGTAGTTAAAGTTTAAAATTATTTCACACTGAAAGTGCTCGCCGCGTCGCTGCCATTCCCGTGTGACCCGGCCCTTATGGTTCAAAAAATCTTCCTTCCTATGTAGGTATATGTGTTAGATCGTGTTGGGAATAAGTGCAAGTTGTAAAAAAAAACCATGATCATATTCTAGATTATTTAATATCAGAGAATTACAGTGATATAAACTTAATTCAGACCTTACTTTAGACAGCTAAGGAGCATCAGCAGTCAAATAATAAAGAACACATAAAATTATACAAAATATACCTAAGAAAAGTACAATACACATATCCTTTAAATAGTTCTGAAGATTAAATACAGACCGAAATGACTTGCTTTAGGATTGTCAAACGCAAATCATTTCTTAGAATAATTGAACAGATGTTTGTTCAATTATTTCGAACAAAATACTATACTTATAACATGGTGATACAAATTCGTTTAACATGAGAAATCGAGGCAATCCAGTAAACATAATAAAAACTTAAAACATTCTCTGGGCGTAAAAGTAATAAATGCAATTTAAATCTTATGTTAAGAAAGCTTCATCTTGAACATAATATTATTCTGGCATCGCGATTCATACTTTAGCCCCGATAAGGGTTAGTTTCCACGTACAAAATTATTTGATGTTTTTTTCGGTCACCCGCCGTTCACTTCGTTCATTCAGATTTTAACTGAATGCGATCACAACTGTCAGTGTCACTATTCCACAGAAATACCTTCCATTGAGAACCTTTAAACGTGGTTTGTGCTGAACGCGTAGTTTATGTTGGCGAAAATCACCCTTAGCAGTCCTCATATAGACATGTGGAAACTAACCATTAACGAACAAAATAAATCATTTAAAAAACGCCTGTAAAATACTTCCGAAACTTTTTAGAAAGCAATTCTCTGTTACAGCACTGGAGTGATCATAAATTCTTAACAAAAAAACAAAATATACTTGAGGCCAAAGAAAAGCCGAGAATAAGAGTACATACTACATAAATCTTGAGGGTACAAATAAAAAAGGAGAACATTGAACACATTTTGTACCAATAAAGGACTAGTACTAACAATATTTGGCAATTGAAAGGTAAATCTACATAAAATCTATTTCAAATTCTGTAGAAATTCGACAATGAACATAAGTAGGTACTATTGGAAGCTTCGTTCGATCATTATTTATAGTTTATCGAGACATTTTGTATGCAATGGATAACTTTTAGTAAGACCCATCTTAAAATAAGGACCTTAATTCAGTTCTGCACTACTATTACACAGGCAAAGCTGAATACATTTTATAACTAAACCTTATAGGTATTAAAGGCTTGTAACTTGCAGTCTCCTGATTCAGAACTTGACAAATACGGGTACTTATGTCGTTTCAATCTATTAAACATATAAATAAGTCACTTTTGACTGTCTGAATTAGGGGCTTTTTGGCTATTATTCTATAAGTCTTTAGTACTTCACAGAAAAAAAAACAATGGTTACATGTCACACAGTATGGCAAAATTCGGTTAATATAACATGTGGAATTAACTAGTAAATATGGATGTAATACACATATAATTAATACAGTATTGTGATTATTTAAAGCCAACAAGGGTTGTTCACAAAATGCTTGAAGGGACTACAGACAATGAAACCGTATGAGAATTCGACTCATAATCAAGTAACATAAAATATGATTATGTATTTTTTTTTCAAATTAACTTAGACAGCGAATCTCCACAGAGGTCAATTTGTCAAGTTTTTCCCAACCATGTTGGTGTCGGTTTCAACGGGATGCACATGAACGACCCGCAACGACTGTCCAAGATCTACGAACGACAGGCGGGACTAACGGCTTAACGTGCTATCCGGCTTAGCTTTAGTTTGCCAGCCCACGAGTTGGGAGTCCATATTGTTTTCACAGATAGATCATATTATTAGAAGCTTCCACGTAAAATTTTAAGTTTGAAAAATAATTGGTTTACGAGAACAATAATAATATAAATCGTAGAAATACAAGAGCGAGCGAAGTGAGTTCTGGACTCGGGGCACCCCGACTCGGACACGTTAGGTTAGAAGAGGATGGCGGGGCCAAAGACCCCGCCATCCTCTTCGTGGTTATTTTTTTTTAAACCACACAGAAGTAGGCTCCGTCGACTTTCCTAGAAAAAAAACTATGCGCGCCCCTACTCCCAGATGGCCCATAATGGAAATTTTAACCCCTATTCCTTTTATTCGTCAATCCCACACTTTCCGGCCTTTAAATCGATGTCGATACACGAAAATTCGGAAGTGAGGAATATTAAAAAAAATATTTCTCAAAAGGGGGGGGGGGGGATTGCGCAACTTTTCCTTCACACCTCCCCCCTCCCTTCAACCCCCCTTCACCCCTTAAATTTACTGCTGGCAAACTAAAACTTAACCTGCTATCCGAGGCACGGAGGAGTTTCGATGTTATTTATGGTCACCCATCCACGGACAGACCTCGGCAAGTATAGCTTAACTTTCGAAGGATCTGCGCGGCTGTTATTATATATGGCCATGAGCCCTTTCAAACTTTACAGAGGGTATCATCAGACCAATCACGCCTGTGAAGATTTGCGAATTAATTTAACTTGAATTTTGGACAGTAAACAAAGTGGATATGGAGGCACTAAACAAGAAAATGTATATGACTGTAGATAACCCATTATGAAATCAGGCATTTTATGTAACGCTCATAATTATATGAAGCTTATAAATACTACCTACATTATTTGGTCTACATAATATTCGGCTAACAACGGTTGACGCACGTTTCAAAGTTGTATTATATGCGCTTTAAGCGATATATATTTGCGATTCTCCACCGAAGTCTAACCAAAAGGGGATATCTACAGTAATTTGTATGATGATGACTGATGATCCGACTCTTACCCAGTCAGTTATAAATACATTCAAAACATTTCTAGCCGAATTACTTAACATCGTACTGATTTCAAACTATTGATGTTATTTTTGTTTTATCGTCTTCTTGACACTCGCTCTTATTATTACATCAGACGAGACTTATGTTCAAACATCTTTGGCACGAAGTTCAGCTGCGCCAGCGCCGCTCACTGTCACATTCTATCTTACTAATATAACAAATGTGAAAGTATGTAGATGTTACTCAATCACGCAAAAACCGCCGAACAGATTTGGATGAAATATGGCACACAGATAGTTTATAACCTGTATCAACGCATATGATACTTTTTATCCCGGTAGAACGTTTCAGTGGGTTAATTTCTGACGTCAACGCGGGCAACGCCGCGGGCAGAAGTTAACCAATATTGGCGCCACGTCTAGTACAAGAAAAGAAAACTATCTTGAAGTGTCATGCATCCTTGACTACGTCAAAGATTTCCGATGGAAATAGGCATTTGGCCAACTATGTCACATGTCCAAAACCAAATGGGCCAGATTATTTAAGAAATGCCTCGTACATTGCTCTATATTAAGTTCGTTACCTTTTTTTCTGAAAAATTGTTCTGATATAAATGAAATTCTTTACGAAACGGTGTAGGATACTTTACACATTTGCCGGTACATCTTTACATAGTACAAAACAAAGTCGGTTTCCTCGTCTGTTCGTTTAGATCTTTTAAATAACGCAATGGATTTTTATGCGTTTTTTATCAATAGATAGGTTGATTCAAGAGGAAGGTTTATATGTATAATACGCGGGCGAAACCGCTCGCAAAAGCTAGTTTAAATATAACGAGGAATCGATATTGTATGCAGCAAATCAGATTATTATTGTATAATACAATGAAGTGTCGTATAACGCATTATTTCAAGCTGTGTTGGAGCTGATTTAAGTATAGAAGAAGACCTATAACATGCACTAAGTGCATATGCGCCGTATTGTTTCCGATGAAGCAAAGTAATTATGACATTCTGATGTTTCATAAATCTATATAATAATATAATCAATTGCCGCATGTATGAAAAACCTTCAGTTGAGAACAGCTCGACCGTTTCGGTAGTTTTTTTTTTGTTTTTGTTATCGCAATTGTCCGAAGAGGATTGTATGAATATATTTTTTTGGGAAAATCCACCGGCAAAATCGAGAATCTGCATGAAAGAGATGAAGGTCGTTTGTAAATCAAAGTTTGAAATCAGTATTTTACAATCAACAATTTCCCCAATAGGAATATTCTAAATCTACAGGATGATTCGTTTAACATACTTCCAAGTTTAGTGTAACTTTTTAAAATAGGAATAATTTGAAAAGTCGTAAGCCACTTGAACTTGGGTGATAGTTTCTTAACATAAGGCCTTTATAATAACGTGTATTTAAAAATAACATGTGAAAAGGCGGGCGCAGTAATTATTACCAAAACTTGTCATTTTTAAGTAAATTATATCCATCTTCGGTTTCTTATCCGGCTCCACTGGAAAAGAAAAAAAAAAAAACATTAAGTGTCAAATATTTGAGGCATCTGAAACACTTGGAACGAATTAAAAGGCTTAGAACCAATCTGGCATATCGATTTAGTAGGCAAATAATTAATTTTAGTAGTAGTTTTCTCGTGCTCCTAGTAGTATGTAATTGTACAAATTTAAATAATAATCAACCTGGGAACGATTATTTGGATACAATCTGACGCCTATAGACACGTAATAAGCCTATTTTTAATGATTGTCATTGTACTTATAATGTCGATGTTTACCTTCAAATATCTCGGTAACGTGACACTTTGGGGTATCATGTTACGGGACATTTTTTATTCGTCTATGTGTCCTCTATCCATACATACCACTTTCATAATGCACCGCGATTTAAAAAAAAAAAACAAAATGGCGGCGGGTCGATATGCCAGCTTCCATACAAAAAGGTTCGAACCCTTTTACGGATCAGGGAATGTAGCGTTCAGATTAAATGTAGATTACTCCTTATTATGGACACCTATCCATCTATACTAATATTATAAAGCTGAAGAGTTTGTTTGTTTGTTTGTTTGTTTGATTGAACGCGCTAATCTCAGGAACTACTGGTCCGAATTGAAAAATTCTTTTTGTGGTGGGTAGCCTATTTATCGAGGGAGGCTATAGGCTATATAACATCACGCTACAACTAAGAGGAGCGGAGCAGCAATGAAAAATGTTGCAAAAACGGGGCAAATTTATTCCTTTTGAGAGTTTCCGTTGCGTGCGCTGCGTAAACGGTTAAAGTAACGCAAAAATCATGTATGACGGAATTGTTCCTTTTAAAAAGTTCTAAAAAAAAGTCCGCGAGAGCATATGTCTATCTTTTAAGGTTGACTCACTATAACTCAAAAGGAGCGAGCAGCAACGAGCAGGCAAATCTATGCGACGGGAAGGGTCAGGGGAGCAAAAATTTGACGCGGACGAAGTCGCGGGCAGAAGCTAGTTACATATAAAAGTAGAAATTGTATCAGAGACACAATGGGCAGTCTTACCGTAAACGTAGTGTAAGAACGGACGAACGCAGTATCTACGTTTAATCTAAACGCGAGATTAGAGTCGTCTACGAATTATCTCAAGAACAAAAAAAAAAAATGAATCGGAATCGGAATTATTAATCACCGTGTGTCGTGACGTATTACGTACTGTTTATGCTACGCATTTTTTTCACGGTCACAGCGCCACTTAAATATGTTTTTTTTTCATGAGATTTAATAGGCGTTTTTGTCTTATTTTTAGCGACGACATTGAGTGATGAACGGTTTTGTTTATAAACGCTCGACCAAGGGGCCTTACAGCCTGAGAAATATCAGAAAGATAATTACATACCGTAATTTACTGGAGATTCCCGACATCTTCTTCAAACAATCTTTTCCCGCCTTTCAAATTCTTTTCCTCATTATTTCCAAACTTCTTCGTGAATTCTTCTAACCTAATCAACCACTGGGCCCAATGTTCCCTTAGTTTATCAGGGGCGAGATGGTAGGCATCAGCTTTGGATCCGTCGGTGTAGGCTATGACGAGCAACGCATCTTTTACGTTGAAATGCTTGTAGTTAAGGTCGTGGCACACGGCGCCGAAGTACGCCGCTAGTTGGACGGGGTTGTCGTAAGTGTTCGCTATGGACTTGCGAGGTTTGTCCGATTTCTTCCATTCGATTAGTGTTGGTTTGTCTCTGGAAAATAGAAGTATGTTTGTTATATTTAATTAAATACCGTTTTTTCTCTTTAGATCTTACACAGCCGTTCTTGACATCGTGGACTTTGTCGACTGAAGAATAGAAACATTTCTTCTCTTTATTTTTAACATTAGAACTCTTTCAACAATCTGTAATTTTGCTTCGCTAGATAAAACCTGTTATTATGTTGGTCAAACTACGCATGCTGACAAGTCAAGTACAAAAAAAGAGAGGTACAACATATTAATTTTCGAATGTGTTTTGAGAAACATCTGCTTGTATTATCATGTAAATGAATTAACAAATAACTGATGGTTGATACACATTGATGCTACTTTTGACAGTCACGATGAGTTTCCTACTAAGCAAATTATGTATGTAGCTGGTCTGTTAGGACTGAGCACTTTATGAGCTTACTAGAGAATGGGCAGCAGCGTTCTCTATGCATTTTACCACCATACTGCGATCGCCAACCCGCCTGCCAAGCGTGGCGATTATGGCAAAGCCCCCCAGATTGGGGGAGGCCTAAGTCCAGCAGTGGACATCTTACGGCTGAAATGATGACTTTATGAGCTGTCGTTTTAAATTTATTTGTTTACAAATCCTTAGATTCGTTTTGCAATTGTTCTAAGAGTTTTACTAACTTCTAGGATTTGTATTCGGCGAATACCCGGTGTGGAACTGAGGGATAGTTCACACGCATATTTATTATGTTTTAAGCTTGTTTCGCAATTCTGTTCTTCTTATATGTAGTCAGATAGGAAATGTCGACTTCATGTAGCTTTTATTTTAACAATTGTCCCTATACCGGCTCAGCTTTATTTTATAAAAATAAAAATAGATGGAATCGACATTTATTTCCTTACTAGTATTTATTTTATTTTGTTTTGTAGAACAACAATTAAGCTAGATGGAGTAGAAATAGGATATAGGAATCACTTTTACACGTCATATTTGGCGTATAAAAGTCATATTCTATTTACAGAATAAAGGAACGAAATAAGCTTCTATCAACATATTATTTATTCTCGTGTCAACATTTATTCTCCTGCCCTTATCCCAATTTATTTGAGGTCGGCGCCACATGCCTATTTCTTCCATACTATTCTCTATTATAGTCTGTGCCAGATGTAAAAAAAATAAATGTCGCTGACACCCACCTGACAATGTATCCAAATATTTCAAAACAATATGAAAAAAATGTAAAGAAAGTGTCGCTAGCACGGTCATAACGGTAATTTGAATACATTGGTAGGCAGGTGTCAACGACTTTTATTTTTTTCACATCTAGCACAGACTATAGTCTCGGTGGTTACTCCAATTCTAGCCATAATATCATCATACATACAATCCGTCCATCGTTTTTTTGGTCTTTCCCTATTCTTATGTACTCTTGTATAATGGTAAGAATATAATCTTTCCCAACCCACTAGATAATAACAAACATACGAAACGAACAAAACAAGCGAACTACGCCGTAGCTTTGTAGAACGTGTTCCTAAGACGTCACTTTGTAGAATACTACGTTTCTAACAGTTATAATCTACGCTTCAAAGTGAGAACTCCGAACGGATATATGTTTTATCAGCATGAATACATACTCGTAATGCAGGATCGCTTGATTAATTTGATAAGACTGTAAATAACAGTCACTAGTGCGAATATCTTTTATTTGTCAACCGACGAAAAAAAACGGAGGAGGTTATCAATTCGACGCGTATATATATTTTTTTTTTAATGTATGACCACGCATAACTTTTTACATAGTGGCCCGATTGTGACAATTCTTCTTCTATTGGAAAGGGTATACTCCCAAGGTGGTCCTATATAAATTTCGAAAACAAAATCGAACCCTAAGGGTCGGAAAACAGGGGATGATTGATTGTTCACTCACTGATTGTAATGTATAAACACGCATAACTTTATACAGAGTAGTCCGATTTTGATAATTCTTTTTGCGTTGGATAGGGTATACCTTGCCAAGTATTATTAGTACATTAAAGCCACAAAAAAATTTAAAATAAAAACTTTTTAACAAAAAATTAAACCGCCGAAAAACTGAAAAGCATTTTTATGCTTTAATAAACCTTAAAATTTTGAGTCGGCGCTGAAAAATCAATGAACAAGGATCACTCAAAGCGCCGACTCATAAATTTAAGGTTTATTATTTTATGCTTTTCAGTTTTTCGGCGGTTTAATTTTTATCTATTTATATTAGTTACTTTCTTACAACGTAAACTCAAGTCAATAGCGTATTGATCAAGAAACTCCTCAGACGTTACGGATACAAATATCTAAACATGATAATCATTCTCCTGCCCTTATCCCAATTTATTTGGTGTCGTCATCTCATTATACTCACTCCCTTTCTAGCCATATCATTCGAAACTAAAGACGTTATGGGTAAAGCTGAAGAGTTAGTTTGTTTGATTGAACGCGGTAATCTCAGGAACTACTGGTCCGAATTGAAAAAATCTTTTTATGTTGGGTAGTCTATTTATCGAGGAAGACTATAGGCTATATAACATCACGCTACAACTAAGAGGAGCGGAGCAGTAATGAAAAATGTTGCAAAAACGGAGAAAATCGCACGGGTAGGCAAGTCGACGCGACGGCGAGGGTCGGGGGAACAAGAAATTTAACGCGGACGAAGTCGCGGGCAGAAGCTAGTACATGATAAAACAAAAGAAAATGACTGGTTTATTTTTTTGGACTATTGGCCGTAGGTTGAGTAGTTCAGATTTAACTTGACCCTGTATACGTGTGTCGCGTGATTGTTCGAAAGAGATACCGTGACCCTGGCACATGGGCAACTGATGGAACACGGGTGGGTTTTAGTCAGTAAAAGTCTGACACGCCCTCCCGCTCCCCCCAGAGCGGGAGAAGTCATTTGATGATTTCCCACCCTGAAAAAAAAAAAAACCCTGTATACGTCTGAGGCTGAGGCACACCGTGCGAACTGACCTTGCCGACTGCCTAATATTATCATGGCAAGAGCGTATATAAACTAGAGGTCGGTACAGACAATTTTTCGTCGGTTATCAAACAAAAGCTTGTAAAAATCACCTATTTCATAAAGTGAAAAGTGCTATACCTTCTCGGTCAAAATGTATGGAAAAGCTAATTTAATAACATAACTAGGCAGGGGTTTTAGAATCATCTACTGAATCCTCGGTAACATCTTACGCGCCCTGCCACAACCTGTAAACACAATACATAGTACCGGTACGAGAGAAGATTGCTGCACATCTTTCAAATCAATAAAGCGATTCTAAAAAAAAATGAACGTCTAGCTGTTGCCAGCGATTTCGTCTATGATCCACGATGAATAGTTCTTTGCTCTATCCTTACCCAGATCATTGTCTATGTTTGTTAAATTTCATCCAAATCCGTTCAGCCATTTTAGCGTAAAAGCGTTACAAATTCACGATCGCATTCATAATATTGCTACCTTTTGCCAGCGGCTTCGCCCGCGTGGAGGTCAGAAATTATCACGCAGTAACGTGCTTCCGATATAAAAAGTACTTTGTTTAAATCCAGGTTACAGACTATCTGTATGCCATATTTCATCAGTGTACTGACTTGTAAGTCAGTTATGTAGTTTTGGCATGAAAGAGTAACAAACATCCAACCATCCTCACAAACTTTTAGATTTATAATATTAAATTGGATTGGTCTATTTAAGAACTTGAAATATCTTTTTATCATTTCACTGTATTGGTATCCGGGAAGTTTGGCACGAGTTTCAGTATTCAAGACTATTATAAAGCAAGATAACCTTGAGTTTTCCCTTGACATTAGCAATCTGTTATTCCAAATCGTGGATGTCAGTGACTCCTTTATCTGAGGCATTTCATGGACGATAATGATAAACTATGATAATATAAATGACGTTGTATAAGATTTCTTTTACCGTTAGTCCATGCTGGTCTCGTAAAAACTGGTTTTATTTTACAGCAAACTCACGACAGAGTGGTGATAGTGTAGAATTTCATGATTTTAAACGTATGACATTCCAGTCTAAGGATGTCAAAAACCTCAATAACGTGATTAGTTTATAATAGAGGGGGACTCTCAATGGATAGCTGGGCAATTAAATACGAGACTAAACCTAATATTTTGGGATTTTCATTCATTTTAATCTATACTAATATTATAAAGCTGAAGAGTTTGTTTGTTTGTTTATTTGTTTGATTGAACGCGCTAATCTCAGGAACTACTGGTCCGAATTGAAAAATTATTTTTGTGTAGGGTAGCCTATTTAACGAGGAAGGCTATAGGCTATATAACATCACGCTACAACCAAGAGGAGCGGAGCAGTAATGAAAAATGTTGCAAAAACGGGGAAAATCGCACGGGTAGGCGATTCGACGCGACGGGAAGAAATTAACGCGGACGAAGTCACGGGCAGAAGCTAGTTTACCCATATTATCAGCGGGTGATCCTACATAATATGTTCTAATACTAGTTTTTGCCAGCGGTTCCGTCCACCTGAAGGTCGGAAATCGTCCTGCGGGACGTATTACCGAGATAAAAATAGCCCTGTTACTCCTGGTTATAAAATATCTGTGAGCCAAATTTAATCCATAACATACTTTAGTGTGAAAGAGTAACAAGCATGATCCATTTATCCTCACAAACTTTTCATTTATAATATGACTGGCTTTTGCCAGCTCTTCGCCCGCCTATTAAACGTATAAACTTTCCTCTTGAATCAGTATGTCTATTGATGAAAACCGCAATTAAATCCATTGCATAGTTTAAAAGATCTATGCGTACAAACACGAAATGCGAGTTTATTCTATACTATGTAAAGACTAGGATATTAGTAGGAAGCAGGATAACACCATTTTCTAAATAAAACAGGTACGGTCTTTTCACTGCCTCTGCTACGGCTTGAAAAAATTCTCCAAGGCACTCCAATCATCAAAATATCAAAAAAAAAAGTTTTACGGTAACGGTCAACCTAATTGACCTATTTAGATCAACCGATTAGAGGTGTGACGCTACGATACCCCTAAATTAAATTCTCTACGGGCCCATTTCCACTTTCCCTGTTAACAAGTGACGGAGTTTGCCGACCTTGAGTATGGCCTAGCCCGAGGGCTTCTCACACTAGTTTGCATGCTCCGTTAACCACAGCCGGTCGCAAGCCAACACATCTCTACACGACTGCGCAATATGTCTGGGGCCCGAGATAAGTGTATGTAAATGAACTGAAGTAGACCATTTCGCTGTTGACTAATCTACACATCTATATAAATAAATTAAAGTGACTGTTTATGTGCCGAAATAACAGATTCTGAACGCATAAGTATGAAATAATACAACGGTATCTACATATTCAAATAAATAAATAACTATTTGTCTGTTTGTCCCGGCTAATTTCCGTAACGGTTGTACCGATTTTGAGAGACTTTTATTTGAGACAGATAGTACTCTTATACTTTTCATAACGCTAGCACGTTCCCGTGGGATACTTAATTAGGGTTCCGTTGCCAAATGGCAAAAAACGGAACCCTTATAGATTCGTCATGTCTGTCTGTCCGTCTGTCTGTCCGTCCGTATGTCACAGCCACTTTTCTCCGAAACTATAAGAGCTACGCTGTTGAAACTTGGTAGTAGATGTATTCTGTGAACCGCATCAAGATAGTTACACTAAAATAAAAAATAATTAATTTTGGGGTTCCCCATACTTCGAACTGAAACTCATTTTTTTTTTTTTTCATCAAACCCATACGTGTGGGGTATTTATGAATAGGTCTTCAAAAATGGTATTGAGGTTTCTAATATCTTTTTTTTTCTAAACTGAATAGTTTGCGCGAGAGACGCTTCCAAAGTGGTAAAATGTGGTCACCCCCCCCCCCCCCGTAACTTCTAAAATAAGAAAATAATAAAACTCAAAAAAATATACGATGTACATAACCATGTAAACTTCCACAGAAAATTGGTTTGAACGAGATGCAGTAAGTAGTTTTTTTTAATACGTCATAAATCGTAAGCCGCAATTTACCTTTCATTCAATCAACTCAAATATAAAAATTAAAAAAAAAGAAATAATTTCATAAGCATAAACCTTATACATAAACCGAGGATACCTACAGGTTTGTACGGAACCCTCGGTGTGCGAGTCCGACACGCACTTGGCCGGTTTTTTTGACATCCAAGCGGGCGAAGTCGCAGACAGTACCTAGTCAAATAATATGAATAGAATGTTCTGCAGCCATGCATGTCGAATCTATACATCTATACATATTATATAATAAATACAAAGACACTTTTCATGTGTGTCTACATGACTGCTAAGATCTTCTAAACTACACAATGAATTTTGATGCGGTTTTTGCCATCATTTAGAACATCTAGAAGTTTTATGTGTATAAGACATAGATATTTAACTTAAAAATAGTGCTGAAATCTAGATGTTTTAACATGTCGCCATTTCACTCGTACGGAGCAGGGGCTCACCAGTCGAAAATATTATTATAAAGAAAAAATGTTTTATTTTTTGTATGTTTGTTTGTTACGCTTTCACGCTAAAACAGATGAACGGATTTGCACAAAATTTGGCATATGGATAGACTATGGATTAGAACATAGGATACTACTTATCCTGATATTCGTAGGGGATCGAGACGGATGCGGTTAAAAACTTTTTAACAAAAAATTAAACCGCCGAAAAAACTGAAAAGCATAAAATAATATACCTTAAAATTTTGAGTCCGCGCTGAAAAATCAATGAACAAAGATCACTCAAAGCGGTTAAATGTTTTGTTATAAAGTTTTTATTTTATAATTTTTTTAAAAGAATTATCAAAATCGGAGTACTCTGTATAAAGTTATGCGTGGTTATACATTGCAATCGGTGAGTGAACAATCAATCATCCCCTGTTTTCCGACCCTTAGGGTTCGATTTTGTTTTCCAAATTTATATGGGACCACCTTGGGAGTATACCCTTTCCAATAGAAGAAGAATTGTCGCAATCGGACCACTATGTAAAAAGTTATGCGTGGTCATACATAAAAAAAAATATACGCGTCGAATTGAGAACCTCCTCCGTTTTTTTCGTCGGTTGAAAACAGGGGGCGCAGCTATTAAGAATATAAGAGACTGCAATATTATTATCATCGTAGTTTTAGAGACCTGTGCTGACCTGTGTCCTTCAATAATATTTTCGTATTTAATTGCTTTGTTGAAGACTGCTCTCTTAAAACAATGATGTCTACAAATATCCAAGTGTTTAATAAAGCGTTTCTTAAGCAAACTGCACACGCAATGACTTCATCGAATAATTTATTTACTAACCCGCAATCTGTAAGATATACCGGTAAACCTTCACAACTCATCCTCGTTTCAGCTGAAAGTTTTCTACTCTTAGACCCCCCCAACCCTTTGGGGGGTCAATGCTTACGAATTATACTCAAAACGAGGCATTATAGCACTTAATACCTGGTGGTATAAATTAATCGCGTCATTATTGATCATTATCCTCTTCTTCCCGCCCAAGTTACTTGGGGTCGGCGCACACGCAATACGTTTTCTTCTGTCATTCTCCCCTGTCAACCGTCACGCTTTCATTCAGGGGCCGTTCAAGTATTACGTAAGCAGATTTATTACAATTATTTACTCCCCCATCCCCCTTGTCAGCAAAAGTAAGCAAAGCTCTTACCCCCTCCCCCCATGCTTACGTAAACATTGGTACCTATATGCATTTTTCTTTTAATGTACCTAATCTGTTTTTTTTTATTGATTCATGGACAGCAGTTATGATTCCAGAAATAAGAAAATAGATTTAAGATAGATGACTTTAACGCACATAACATTCATTTAAAATACATCAAATCATCAATTGTACCGTAACGAAACAATATATTGACTGAAGAAATTTGTACAAGTGGATAGCGCGGTAATTCCGGTACTCGGTTCTAAGCCAGTACCTAAACGTATAAATTATTTGTGGGAGTCCCCGAAAATGCGTTTCGGTTACAAACATAGACAATGTGTAGGTTGCTATATGTGTAAAAAACTAAATGACTACTGCTTACGTAATCACCATCTAGACCCCCCATCCCCCATGTCATCAAAAATAAGCAAAGCAATGACCCCCCCGCCCACCTATAGTGCTTACGTAATACTTGAACGGCCCCTCACTCACTATTCTCGTTCATATTATTCCTCAGACAACCCATCTATAACATAGATAAGAGCTTAAATATCAAATGTACCATATTTAGGAGTGTGGCAGATCTGCAAAAGAAGTCGAAGTAAGTCCTGCGGGGTAATTGCCTAACACACTATCAGTAGGAATGTCTTTAATTTTAACAGTGGAACAACGTTCACTGCGTTATTAACGTTACTGAGCAGCCATTTTTTTTCTAATATATGAAGCAATGGATTAGCAATAATAAAGTGGCACGGAAGAGTCTTGGTATGAAAAGATGGTCACCCATCTACGATCCAACCGCGGCAACCGTGGCTTAACTTGATCGATCGACCCGTGCGTATTACTTATTGTTAGTCACAAGCCCCAAGCAATGAGGTTAAAGAAATAAGGAATACAATTCTTTACTCACTCATAATCAGCAATGGCATCAAATATCCCCCTGTACTTCAACACAGGGTGTATAACATTTGATTCTATCGCTTTCGGTGCTGATATCCTCTTCAGGACATCTGCTACTGATACCCAGACTCCTTCGACTTCCTTCTCTATACGAAGCTGCGTCTGTGGTTGGGTGAAGTAGTTCTTTAGAGTACTGTGGAATTTCGTGCCGACTGCCATTTGAGCTGTGAATGAGAAAAATGTGTATTTTTACTATGATGTGTTGCTACTCCATCATCATCAAAAGGCACTCCGTGAAATTAACTTGATTCTGTTCCCTTTACGGGGTGGTAGGGATCGACCAGCAACCTGTTACCATGAATTTAGTGCATGATCCTGAACCTTCATTATAGCCGAAAGACGAGCCAAGTCGAAGACGGGGAGGGTAGCCCTAAAAGCCACGTTTAGCAGGCGGGTTGACGATCGCAGTATGGTGGTAAAAATGCATAGAGAAAGCTGCCCATTCTCTGGTAATTCCTTTAGACGCCTATTATGTCACCCACGGGAAGAAATAGGATGGTGCTATTTTCTGGTGATTTTATGGTGCTTGTTTTTTAATTTTCGTTGGTTATTAAAAAAGCAAGGTTGCACTTTTGTATGAAACAGCTGATGTTTGTTTTGATAAACGACGAAAAATGTCTACGCTAGAGATAAATAGAATCATGTGCTGACTTCTTGGGTACAGTTTGCGCTTCTATGTCCTTGCCACCCTGTATTTGTCAATTCAAATTCGTAGCGTAAATTACCTGCTTTTTTATTACACAGATTTCGTTGGTAAATGTTTCCCTGTTTCAATTGCTAGACCTTTTTTTTTTTTTTTCAGGATGGGAAATCATCAAATGACTTCTCCCGCTCTGGGCGGAGCGGGAGGGCGTGTCAGACTTTTACTGACTAAGACCCACCCGTGTTCCATCAGTTGCCCATGTGCCAGGGTCACGGTATCTCTTTCGAACAATCACGCAAACCCGGCAGGCATCGGTCCTAGTAGACCCCTACACTGCTGCTGACATCGCTTTGAGGCGCGCGTGGAACACTGCGCGCCGTCGACCCGAGCCTGGTCCTTACCGGGCGGCGAGCTACCCATTGCTCGCCACCCGCAAGCTCGCGCCTACGGTGGCCGGGAGTCCGCAATCGACTCCCGACGCCCGGGGCGTCTCCTCCTGCGGCGGCTAGGGGCGTGAGGGCGCAGAGACTGCCACTCCCTCACGCGCCCCGCCTCCTTCTTCGCGAGCATTACTGCTTCGCAGAAGGAGGTGACGGCTTCCCATTCCCTCTCGCTCCGTACCATGGCTCGCACCAGGGCCGGACGCGAGAGGTCGCCGCCGCCGATCGCCTCCACGAGGACACGGCGGTGCTCCGCCCAGGCAGGGCACACCTCCACCGTATGCTCCACCGTGTCCTCCAGACGATCCTCGCAATGGAAACACCCGGACGTATCCTCCCGCTTTATGCTGAACAGGAACCCACCGAAGCACCCATGCCCGGTGAGAACCTGCGTCAGGCGGAAGGTGAATTGCTAGACCTTGATACTAATTTGTTGGATACAAAGGTGACTACTCCTAAATTGAGCTATTAATGCAATAGACATTGTTATGGTATGTGTAGTTTACACATACCATAACAGCACTTCAGTATTCGTAGGGTTTGGCAGAGGTGCACCTATTGTAGAGCAACATTTCGCCAGTTCACGTAACTTGCGAAATGTGGTCGTTCTGTAGGTAGGTCACACCTCTGCCTAATCTGTTATACCTATAATTTTCATTTAATTTTGTATGGTGTCATATCAAGACGAATTTCGTAGGGACATGGTTGGGTGATGTTTGTACTAGCTTTTGCCAGCGGCTTCGCCCGCGCATTATACATATAAACCTTCCTCTTGAATCACTCTGTCTATTGACGAAAACCGCATAAAAATCCGTTGAGTAATTTAAAAGATCTCAGCGAACAGATAGCTAAAGCGACTTCATTTTATACTATGTAAAGATAAAGGTTCATTTATTGAATAATTGTCTGTCAATTCTAATTTCAGGAACAAACAAAAAATACAAAGTCGGACTACTCTGTACAAGTTATGCTTAATACATGAAAAAAAAAAACAAACAAAATATACGCATCGACTTAAGAACCGCCTCCTTTTGTTCCGTCGGTTAAAAATAAAGTACAAAACCATGTGACAAAACTTCATGGCGCCAGTGACGACTGCCAAAAGTTATGAATACTCGTAAACCTTTAGTCTGATATTTTTTATAGATCACACATGTCCTGTCTTCGCAGTAAGTAATTAAGGGCAGTACAGACCAACGGCTCTTAGTTTATTTATAATTGAGATATTTATATCACAAAAGGGATAGGGTGCATGTGTTTCTGCAGTTATTTCTTGTTCCAGTCTATGTATGCTGCTATTAATAAATACACTTTCGAAGACATGCATACTAATAATTAAGGTGAAGAATTGGTTTGAATGTGAATAACACAGGAAAACAGTATGTCTGTTGCATGGATTTTTTTTCATGAATCAGAATAGATTTTGCACGCTGATTTCAAAAACATATGCCGTTTTTATGTATGAAGTGACGCGATTTTTCGCTAAAAATGCACATAGTTTAAGGTACTTATTTATAAAAAATTATTAAATAGACTTATTCTGAATGAAATTTTCTTTTATATGATTTTCTGTCGTGAGGTGTGTTAGGATTACTATTCTGAATGCTACAACAAAAATCTGCTATCATATTTACGTTCCAGTAACCCTGATATATCTCCTTATTTAAGACTTCGTTTTGACGAATCTATGAACAAACGTCTTTTATTTGGATCATACTGTTTTAATTCTATTGTAGTCACTAGGCTCAGAATATGAAAACAAAACAAAAAACCGTCTTCTTCAGTAAAGAAAGAGAGTATAAACCCTTTTCCCTGTTTCGATAGTACGATATCTTCGTTTCTTTTGCACACGATTTCTTTCTTTCAATCGGGAAGCTAGAAATTTCTGATGCAGTCTTAGACAGTCCTAGGTGATTTAAATGACTTTATCAGGAGATCAAGTCATTTAAATCATCTTGATTTAGTGGTGGGGGATAAAAGAAACAATCAAAATCACTGTCGCTACTACTGTTGTCATTATTTGTTTTTTGACTGCACTCGTCTGAATGTTCCGAAGAAGTACATGGCTGCTATGGTACTGATGTGTCACTCATATTCAAGACTGGTCTTATAGCATATTTTAGGTTGGGATATACCCACTTCGAGCATTTTTTTTGGTTTATTCCTATGATTTTCGTAACACAGAAATAACAGTCATCGTGATGATTGGATGGTTCACGCCAGATCATACGAGCTGTGTACTTAAAAGTGGGTCTTATTTTGTTTTTCCATAATCGCAAAGACTCAACACATTTTTTACGTACCAAACTAAGTATCCAGGGTTTGGCGTTTATCGGCAATGGAAATCCAAATTAGTCCATATATGCTTTATTCACGAAGTTCGACACATTCAAACGGAGTTTTTTGAACATATGTTCTCCACAAATAAGACGAAAACAGTCAGGGCTGTTTAAATATGTTCATCTTGAGGAAGACATACTAAAATGTATGCAAAAACTAGTTTAGTGTCACCGCTATTATCAACTACCTACTCACGTAAATTCAAGACGGTACCTAAACCTCACTAACTAGAGCTGCTACAAAAAATCTGAGAGTAAATCAGCGCACCGAAATTAGTAAACAACCGTAGAAAAACTTCATGCAACAAAAAAAAGTTCGATTTTGATGTCCTGTGTAATCACTGAAATTACTAGATGAATTTGAAAACTAGTTATTGTATTTGATAGCCCAATTCTTGAGGAAGGCTATAGGCTGTTCAGCATCACGCTAGGACCCGAGAGAACCGAGATAAACAAAAAAAGTCAGAAAGAACGCTAAGTGGAAAAGAAGTAAGAGCGCGGGCAGGCGATGCGATGCGATGCGACGGGTGAGTCGAGGGAACAAGAAATGTAACATGGACGAAGACGCAGGCAGAAGCTAGTTGTTAATAAGATTGTGTGGTCAATGAGATCAGGTTTATGCTCAGTTTCGAACAGTTTATCAATACTGTTGTCAATCCTATGCCAACTTGAATCATTTGATTAGCGGTATTCCGAGCTAACTTAAAAGCTAGCAACCACAAAGATTTGACACGACGATATTTTAATTTATTTTATTTAGAGAAACTCCGCTACAGAAAGGCCAATTCAACTGGTTCCATATCAACAATTAAAATATGAGGTAGGTATATCAGAGTATACCAAATTTGATATTTAAAAATACTTAATGACTGCATAATAAAAAAGTAAGACACAAAAATAAAAAATTATTGATTGGCGGTAATGATACATTATGCATTTTTTGCTTGAGATTAATTTTGCATGCAAATGTTAAGGAACAAAAAGTTGGAAAATAATGTTTGGTAACAATTTCACATGATAAATGATGTTGCTGACATTAAGCAAAGCAGTCCCCTGCATTCTTTTCCACACAAAACTGTTACTAATTTAACGTTAAATAGCCTTCAAAAAGGTCAATTGTGCTACCAGAGACAAGTGGGTAATTTGCGTATTATTGCTTAACATAGCATCATACATTTTAATTTTTATATGGCCAATGTAATTTTTTTTTTTGCTATTTACTGAACTCAAATCCAGACAGTGAGAACGGACTACTACTGAGAATCTCTTAGCGGAAAAGCTCAATAACAGTGCAATGCCTTTAATAAATTAGTTATTAGTTTTAAACTGTATTTATTGAGACTGCCTCATGGGACTAGTGGTAGCAAACCCTACTGCTGAGCATCTGCTCCTGGGTGAATACCCTGATTGAACAGTGTTATTGGGTTGTTTCATCACACATTTCTCAGTAGCAGCCTGGCGTCTGGATTTGAGCCTGATTAATAGCAATAAGGTTCGCCCTATTACATGAGACTTAGGTATTACATCAGAGTGCATATTCTGAAAATGTACATGGGACTTACAATACAACTAGCTAAAGGTGGGTGTACTGTAACTGGTAAGTCTCACTCTGTCTAACCCTTCTAGGAAAACAGGTGTTATGTTTTGTAATGTTTATATATTCAGGAAACAATTTAAAAAGACAAAAATAAAATGAAGGATGACAAAGTAATAAAGAAAAATATGTATAAAACATGCTTACAAATTGTTTGTTTTGTGCCAAAGACAATGATGTATAGTTTATATTTAAACAAGTGTGTTTTTGTTATGAGATAGTATTGAACTTGTTTTTTATTATTGTAGCATTGTCTTTTAACCCTCATCTGATAGGCGGGCTGATTCAGTTAGTAACAATTGGAAAGTATTTTGTTAATTACTTGACAGTTGAACTCATAAGATACTTTATTACTTTGTTATAAGTTACTTTTATCAATTATACCTATAAAAAAGTCATTAAGAGGTCAAGCGGCTGCTCTTTTCTAAAGAGTGTTGGCTTTCCTAGATGCACCCGCAAGAGCCAAAGTACTTAAGTACATGAGATGTGTTCAATAATTATTTATATTATTTATTTATTACAACAATGTTAAAATGTATCCCACATTTTAACATTGTTGTAATAATCAAGATTATGTTAAGTCTAATTCTATGACAATACATCATGTTTCAGGCCTGCACCCTAATTGCGAAACGCACAATTTATCAGAATCTGAATGGGATTGAAGATTATTTCTAAACCATTGCGTCATTCGTTAGAATAAATTGTGGCTCAGCAACGTAAATAACGCAATGAATGTTGTTTAACTATGAATATTAAACCAATTCCTACCAATAAAAAGTTCCGCAATTACCCCTCTGTTTTATGAATCATTTATATTTGAGAACTAGTCATAAATGTTGTTTTTTTACCTCTCATGAAATGATTTATTGGGTATCCTGTGTACTCATGCCTATTCCAACCATATGGTAGGCAGGCTTACATATTAAATAGATACTAGTGATATTAATATATAAGACAGAACAATAGGATAAGATAATAGGTTCACACATACCTGCATAAAATTGATTGAACTCTTCTAACCCCATTTCAGCAATCCTCTCTTGTTTCCATTTCTCTAAAGCAGCTTTAGACTCATCAGTCATAGTCTTGTTCAGAATCAGGGTCACAGAAGGATATTGCTGTGCATAGTCATTCATATGCTGCCTTA
Organism: Aporophyla lueneburgensis; assembly: GCA_932294355.1. Taxonomy (NCBI): domain Eukaryota; kingdom Metazoa; phylum Arthropoda; class Insecta; order Lepidoptera; family Noctuidae; genus Aporophyla; species Aporophyla lueneburgensis. The sequence goes on along the minus strand of OW028745.1, from coordinate 22,244,469 downwards.
TTTGAAGTATTTTATCTTCACTGGCGTACCCCGGCTGTGCCGGAGAGCTACGGACTGCATTACACGATGCAGATGTAGCTACACCTCTGACAGTATTATTTAAGACAACACCAACGAAATTCACACAGTGCCTCGTATTCTGCCACATTTTGTTTTTTAACACATTCACTGCTAGCACAGGGTTATATTTCACATAGCCAGTCAACGTCTGACTCTGTCTAATACCATTTCTCTCTGTACTTTCGAAGGATTTCAATGTATTTTCGTTTGAAGCAGTCGTACCGTTGTTTTGATGTGTTGAAGTTTTATTTTTAGCTGTAACACACAGATAAAAGCGGCGTTATGCGTGCGCGTGTGTATCTCGCGGCGCCAACACTGAAATGTCATATGATGTTAATTGGCAAAGTAGGTATGCTACGCGGACGCTATTATGATAGTGTCGTACATATGCATTAACTGAGATCGAAAGTCAATACGAGAGTGAAAACAACACGGTTATTACTGACGACGTGGGATCAGATTGTGCACTCGTGAGGCACAAGAGGCTTCCTCATACAGCTGCCTGCTATTTAGAAAGTAGTAAATCCGCTCAGTCGCAAGGTTGCTGAAACCTTACAAGCAAATCACCACTCACCCGCCTTCTGTGCACGCTGTTTCTTCTGTTTGTTCGTCTCGAGCAAAGGCCCGAACAGTTCCTTATTCTCCTTGTTGTAAAGTTTAATTTTTTCTGCCGGGTTCAAGATAGTAGCGGGTCGAACCACTTTGTTCCTGATAAATTCTTTAGTTTTCCTCTCGATTGAAATTCGTTGGCCGATTGTGCAAACAGGTCGAAGCATTGTGGATTTTAGAACAGTTAGGACTTCTGATAAACTAAAAATTGTATAATGTACCTTTATTTTTTTTATGGCTCAAATATTTCGTCACAATTCCCAATTTGACGAAATATAGGAAATATAGGAATGGAGAATCACTTTCCGAAAATTAAAAAAACAATTTTATCAAATTGCATAGGTACCGTCAAATTGACAGCGCAATAATCAGCATTTGACCAATGAGTGCCAATGACAATTATTAATTGAAATTAGAATGGTAAATGTTGCCAGTAAACAAGAATAAAGCAAATACTACAAAAAATAAAAACACTGTCTTCCGGAGGTAAGCAGAAACAACAGAATGCCACCGTCTACGAACCACGCATACTACTTTTGCTTCGTATTGTTTAAAAAATATGTTGATGGAAAAAGAAATTGGTGGTGCCTAAAGAACATTCATACAAATATTTTCTAACTCACGATATGAATGTTATTAATGTAAATATAACTTTCGTGCTGTTTAAATGCTTTTAAATTAACATTTAACTGCACATTATTTACCTGCAATGTACAAATAACCATAGATGTCGCTGTAAACTGTGCCACAAAATACGTTGTTCCATCGCTAGATGTCACTGTAAGCACTATATTATGTAACAAAAATGAAAATAATAACTAACTAACAGCATTATCCTAGAACCAATCGTTCTCCCGCATTTGACTGGATTATACTGAAATACGAATGAAACTGTTATAATGCGGATAAATGTAAAAGTTGGTATGAACTTTTACGTTATGCTGTCAAGTATGCCTTCTGAATTCGGTGGTGTATATACAATTAATTTGGCGGGAAAATGTATATCGCGGGAATGTTTGTAGCGGCATTTGAAAAACGCCGGCTAGACGCTGCCTGTGTGTCGTCGGTTCTCCTCTTGCAAGATCGAAAGTTGAATTGTTGAACAGGTGGTCTGGACAATAGGGTGCTAGAAAAAAAAAAAAAAACACTTACACCATTTATGTGCCATTAATTTATTTTTAATAATGAAATAACTATAAATTATCTGGAAAGTGGATTGATGTGAAAAATTAAGAAGTGCGAAAGAAGTCCGAAGGATTTAACTTTGATATTGTAAGTATCTTTTCTATTCATTCATACTTATTTATTCTACTGAGAAGTTTACAGGGCTTATAGGAAATTAAGAAAATCTTGATTAATCTACTAACATGCGTACCTAGACTTTTTTTTATTACTGAAATAACTTTTTTCGGGATATAAAATAACGCGAAGTTATAATGTATTTTTTTTGATCTCGAAGTATTTACAGAAACTATTTTTTAATCGGCTAGAAAATGGGACTTACAGGAAAGAACATTCCGTTTTCAACTTTTTGGAATTTTTAGAAAAGACTACATTTGTACAATTGTTTCTTTGTTCTACCTTTATTTCTGTTTTTTAGAAAGTTATTGTAGATAAAGGCAAATATGAACCTTTATTCTTACTTGTATACATAATTGTATTATTCCTTCAAATAGGTGCCTAAAGAGCCACCAGCAAAGGTATAAACGTAAATCGACTTCATTAAAAAAAATTAAGTTCATGTTTATAACTTCTCTTTTTAGGGTTCCGTTGCCAAATGGCAAAAAACGGAACCCTTATAGATTCGTCATGTCTGTCTGTCTGTCTGTCTGTCCGTCAGGCAAATATGAACCTTTATTCTTACTTGTATACATAATTGTATTATTCCTTCAAATAGGTGCCTAAAGAGCCACCAGCAAAGGTATAAACGTAAATCGACTTCATTAAAAAAAATTAAGTTCATGTTTATAACTTCTCTTTTTAGGGTTCCGTTGCCAAATGGCAAAAAACGGAACCCTTATAGATTCGTCATGTCTGTCTGTCTGTCTGTCTGTCCGTCCGTATGTCACAGCCATTTTATTCCGAAACTATAAGAGCTATGCTGTTGAAACTTGGTAAGTAGGTGTATTCTGTGAACCGCATTAAGATTTTCACACTAAAATAGAAAAAAAACAATCAATTTTGGGGTTCCCCATACATAGAACTGAAACTCAAAAATGTTTTTTTTATCAAACCCATACGTGTGGGGTATCTATGAATAGGTCTTAAAAAAATGGTAATGAGGTTTCTATCAGCATTTTTTTCTAAACTGAACAGTTTGCGCGAGAGACATTTCCAAAGTGGTAAAATGTCTGCCCCCCCCCCCCGTAACTTCTAAAATAAGAGAATGACAAAACTAAAAAAAATATATGATGTTCATTACCATGCAAACTACCAACGAAAATTGGTTTGAACGAGATCGAGTGAGTAGTTTTTTTTTAAAACGTCATAAATCATAAACCGCAATTTACCTTACATTCAATCAACTGAAATATAAAAATTAAAAAATATATATATTTTTAAACCGAAAATACCTACAGGTTTGTACGGAACCCTCGGTGCGCGAGTCCGACTCGCACTTGGCCGGTTTTTTCTAATATGTTATACCTACATAGCTGCGACGAGAGTCCATCAAATTCAAGATTAGATTGATATATTGTTAGGAAGATACCTAACACTTGCAATTAATATAAATTGTATCTAAACAAATGAACATAATTTGAGTCTTGTTTTAATGACTTCAACAGAAGTCACACAAAGTTGAGTCTTGCAATATTGCATTTATGAATCTATTTAGAGGCTTTAAAAAAAAGTAAGTAAGTATGCGTTTCCTATTATGGGCTTGTTAATAAAAAGAACATGGCGTTACACAATGTGTACTTGACATCGATAAAACAGTACCTATGGTTTCACGCGTCTATCATAATTGTTCCATCCATAATATCCTAACACTCACCTAGACACGATTTTTCCGAATAATTGGTTACCCTAAGTGTGAGCAGAATAAGTACCTTTAGGTTCCTTTTTACCTTAATGCATCTATGTCAATATTTAAAAAAAAAAAACTTCGTAATTCACGTAGTTAAATAATTTTCCTAATCGGATCAGTACTTATCCGATTCGGAAAATTAATTCAATAAAATGAAAAGCTTCATATCTTATTGCCGAGTGTCATAGGAGTAGGTATGCTACATTTTTTGATAAAACAAGAAATTTCACGCCAACGAAGTTACAGACAGAAGCTAGTCTAAACTAATTTTATAGAGTTATAGAGAGAGAAATATAGGTACTCGATATGTTTTGTTTGTTAGGCTTTCACGCTAAACTGGCCGAACGGATTTAGATGAAATTTGGCACATGGGTAGACCATGACCTGGATTAGAACACAAAATATTTTTATCCCGATATTCTCATCGTATCGACACTTATTTGGGTGAACAGCGGGGTGCAGCTAGATTGAAATAAAATTGTAAGGATTAATTTAAAAGCTAAAGTAGTACCTTACCTACGGTACGCTATAAAGTCTTTCTAGTGTTTGTAATTTCTGCATTGTGCCAGCCTTTATTTGTTGCCTTTAGAGTGGCGAGCTCCATTGGAAAATGAAAACTAGGTAGCAAGAAAAATAATAGTTGTTTCGACACTCACAAAGCCGTTTGCAGGATTTTTGTACAGGACTTTGTATTTTCAGAAGTGAGGTAGGTACCTACGTTTTTATGTAGGTACTTAGGTTAATAATTTAATTTCGACAATTCGATGGCACAGTTTAGTGCCAGTGTCGGGATTTTACGCCTTCTTGGTTTTTTTTTTATTTCGGCATCATATACTTGACTACAACTGGCAAACAGAACAGGATTTTTGAAATCGTCTTCCAGATAAGTTTACTGGAGTGAAATAGGCGTTCTGATAACTTACCGGAACAAATACAAAAATTGTTCCCGTTTCATCCAAAGACATGCAAAGCTTGAAAGTTCGTTGAAAAGCCATTAAAAGTAAGTTTCAGGAAGTATAAGGTTCTAAGGATTTTCTAAAATATTATTACCTTTACCTTTCATTGGTAAAAGAGAAATTCATAAAATCGTAAAGATTCGACTGAATAAAGTGTGTCAAGATAGTAGGGAACTTCTTACATTTTTAACCGACTTAAAAAAAAGGAGGAGGTTCTCAATTCGACTGTATTTTTTTATGTTTGTTACCTCAGAACTTTTGACTGGATGAACCGATTTTGATGATTCTTTTTTTATTTGAAAGCTGGAGTTTCCCGTGAGGCTCCATGTTCCATCCCTATTTCAATTTTATTGACTTTGCTTTGGTAGTTTTGCGTTAGCTTCGGTCATATTTTTCGTTTGCCCGCGATTTCGTGTGGATACCTATAGGTAGGTGCCTTTTGGTATTTCGTTAGTTTTGATACAAATGTCCAGGACGAAAAGTAAACTATGCTTCTCCAGGTTTCAGTTTAGGTTATTATCTGTAAAATTTAATTACGATCTTTTCAATGGTTTATGCGTGTATAGACATAACAGACAGACATACTTAAATTACTTCAGCAGAATAAAAATATTGTAGAAGTTTGGATGTTTTTTTTTAAAGGCTGTTGCAGGTTTGTAATAAAACAGCCGCAGCCCAAACGGTTGTAGATACAATCCGCTATAAAATCTAAATCGTGAAAACGCTAGGCTGAAGATGAATAAGGCATATGAAATTACAGTTCCAAGCACACCTTTGAGGCTTAACTTTTTACATTAAAAAGCATAGCTTCGCAGATATCCAATTTACATCTCTGAAGTTCCTAGTATTTCCAACTGTGACGCTAACTCAAATAGCCTTGGAATATAGCACTTATTATTGTTGAATTAAAATGTAAATTGTGTCTCGGTTATTTCATCTCTAGTGCCCATATTTGAAGATTTCGTCGATTAGGGAATATAATAAAACTACTTTATATTATCTATGTAAAGCAAAAGCTTTTTACCAAAGATTACGCGGACGGAGGAGTATGAAATTTGACATAGTTAAAGTTTAAGGAGAAGGAGTGAAGAAAGCCAATATTTTTGTGTTTTAGTTTGATAATGTATACGTGAAGTGTTTTCTTCACGTATTAATGTAATAGCTAATATTTTTATGCTCCAGTGCCCTTCTATTAAAAATGAATCATGAGAATTTCGACCACTGGGCGACCACTAGTAATAATATTAAAGGCGACGAAACTTACCAAAAGTATCATGGGAGATGTGTGTGTGGACGCCAGGAGGGGACGCCTTTGAAGGACATAACAGTTACTTTATTGGTGGTTTTCTTCACAAAGATCAATGGGGTAATTGCGTAACACATGAACAGGATGGCTTTCATTTTGACAGTTCAACAACAGTAAACCCTGCCTGCCCCCATGGTAGGTACCTACGCGTGAGTTTATGTAGGAAAGTGAACATAATTAAAAGTCAAATCAAACGTAATCTAACACTTGTTGGAAAACGTCGAAGACGATACCTAATTCAGGAGTCTCTAAAAGTTTCTACTTTCTGTAATTAATTAAGTTAGAAAGATTAAGCTTATCTCATTATTCTTTTAATTAATGCCTAGGTAAAATGAAAAGAATTTGCGGTCCAACTTGATAAAATAGCCAAAGAATTTCCTACTTTGTGGTCTCATTTTTATCTGCATTCTACCTGGGTTCAGATTTTCAAATGAATGGCTGGTACGAAAAAAAAAGGAATGAAAACATAACGGGTAATAATTAATTCGTTTATTTCGACACTTTTTTGCGCTTCTAAGCTACTCATTGAAGCAGTTTACGAGGTACTTGTGTGATGAAAGGGATCTCTTGATTACGTAAAGTACAAGTAGGTAAACAGTTTGTTCATTCATTTAACTAATGCAAAGACCCGTGAGCGGGTGTCAGGCCAGCGATAAGATGGTGAAAGAAATTAATTTAAAAATGGAACCATTCAGTGCATCGCGGGAGCAGAATTTTAATTAAAAAATGTCCGCCACGATGCGAAAGGAGATTTATTTTAACAATTTTTTCTCGCCACGCTTAATCTAATTTCTAGTTGAATTTATTTGTTGTAGTGAGGGATTTCATTTCTCTTTTAAATAATATTTCTTGAGCCTGAGCTCTATTTCAGTGGTTGTTGACACATATAGGATTTCCTTTTGTCTTATTGTTCTCATATTTTCCATAGCAAATTATAATTTGCGGCAGATTCACTTTATTTCGCTCATAAAAATATAAACAGACTGCTACGTAAGCGTAAAATAGATTTATGTCAACATCGTTGTTTTTGTCATCTTCTGTTAATATCTCACATGCCATCATCGCCTAATAGAGTTACGAGGGGTAAAAACCTTTCAAATATAAGCTTCAAGCGGATCTAGCTACAGATACGGTTATCTCTTTTACAAGACAGTGTCTAAAGGATCATAAAAGTGAGGAATACAAGTCTTGAACATAAAACGCTCTAGTTGATACAGCTAAGTCTAACTGCAAAGCTATCTATTGTAATTGGCCATGCCTATTTGGTATATAGGTACGTCGTCGTATATAGTCCCTGGTATTAAACCACCGGAATTTATTGGAAATGAACCAGAAATTGTCGCAACGTGAATTCGCATGTTGATGCGGGATCCATGGCATTACCAAACACGTTCTATATGCAACACTGCATTCCAGAAAATTTCTGTGCGCGGGAAATCTGGAGTTGATTCTGAATTTGATTGCGACAGACATTCCTGGCAAAAATGAAAAAAAAAAAACAAACTCGTTGGTCGTTATTCTGGACAGCTATGAACGTTTTGAAAAGTTCGGGGATGTAGGGACTTTTTTATTGTTTTTTTTTTCTTCTTACGTCATAGTTCAAAATTCGGAACGATGTCGTTACAGCGAAAAATTGAACCGAAGATGACTAGTTCTAGGTTCGAAATTCTCATAAAAAATCTGATAGGAAGCGAAATAATTCCGCATTAAATTAATTGGGGTAAGTTATTTCGCAAATGCACCATTCATATGGCCAAATCATTTCCCTTAATGGATTGGAAGATGGAATAACCAAAATAGGTTTATTACCTACTTTCCAACATCAATAGCCACTTGTCAGGCAAGGAAGTAATTAGGTTAAGCTCAAACTGTCTTCCTTGATAGCCATTGATGGACAAGTAATTACCCAGACAAATGCCCACTTTTATTTGGAACTAAATCTTTGTATTTATTAGTAGGTCAGACTTTGAGAAATCGTTTTCATTTGGTGGTATTAAAATAATTCCAGCAAGTTCTTGTCTTACCGCAGAGCAAAGTCTTTTTCTCATCACCAAGCTTGTTCAAGACGGATTGGCGATTTAAGTCTTCTACAAGGTGGTTAGGGATATTGACGCGCAACCTGTTACCATAGATTCATTGCAGTCTATATTGATTTTTTCATTCACCACCCTCAGTTGACTGGTAGAGAATGCCTTAGCTTCTGTACATTTTTTGTTTTGTCTGTGTACAGTTTTTTTTTTCTAAATTATTAAAAGTCTAAGAATATGTTTTAAATAATACCAGCAAATAATAAAATAAGTATACTGGACCCGTTACCATTAATTGAGCACATCGTCGTTGCGCTTACAAAAATCGCTGTGTTGTCAAAATCGCCTTTTTAATACACGCTAACTGTAAAAACCATTTTTTTTTATAACTTCACATAGCGGATTTTGTAAGCGTGACGACGAAATGATTCTGGATCCCCTAGCGTTTAAATTATTCGTCGGTTATTAAGTAAAAAATGCCATGCTGCGCATTTTGGCCGCGTAGGCGTTTTGAATGAATTTCTATTTTCGCTGACGAAATTTTTTTTTAAACTTTTATTTATTAGTCGATGATGTCCCACTGCTGGGCGAAAGCCTCTCTTTCCACGAGCCGCCAAGAACCAATCTTTAAAAAATGATGAAAAATGTGGCCTTAGCTAAATTATTGTTTTAATACTATTAATCCATTATTATAAATGGGAAAGTGTGTGTGTCTGTTTGTCCGTCTTTCACGGCAAAACGGAGTGACGAATTGACGTGATTTTTTAAGTGGAGATAGTTGAAGGGATGGAGAGTGACATAGACTACTTTTGTCACTTTCTAACCCCCCACTTCCCTAAAATGGGGGTGGAACGCGCTTATCTTAGGAATTATTGGTTCGAATGAAAAAATATTTTTGAGTCGGGTAGCCTATTTATTGAGGAAGGCTATATAACATCACGCCACGGTCAAAAGGAGCGGAGCAGCAACAAAAAAATGGACGAAAACTGGTAGGCTGCGATGCGACGGGAAGGGTCAGGGGAGCAAATATTTGACGCGGACGAAGTCGCGGGCAGAAGCTAGTAACAGAATAAAAACAACCTAGCCTAGGTTCCAGTCGCCACACAAGCTGTAGGTTATGATTACCAGCGTTCATATCATCTGAATATATATATTAGTAAACACTAAAGCCCCGAGTAGACCGCTATAACGAACGATCCTGGAGAGACATTGGCATAATCTCCTCGGTTGATTGGATTGTTGACCGCAGCATAATGTTATTAGTACACAGGCAGATGCCGCTGGCCATGTTGATAGGTATTATCTCACTCGTCTCTTAGGACCACTAGCAATATTAGTTAGTTTGAGCTAAGTCGCCTCAACCGTGTACCGTGTGGTGCCGGTCGTAAAGAATAACACCACCACATTTCTTCCCGTGGGTGTCGTAAAAGGCGACTAAGGGACTTACTAGAGAATGGGCAGCAGCGTTCTCTATGCATTTTACCACCTTACTGCGATCGCCAACCCGCCTGCCAAGCGTGGCGATTATGGCAAAGCCCCCCAAATTGGGGGAGGCCTAAGTCCAGCAGTGGACGTCATGCGGCTGGAATGATGAAGTCGCCTCAAGAACCTATCTATACAAATAAATAATTGAAGTGTCAGTTTGTAATATCAAATTTTTCTACAGTTTTACTAAATGCTTTTGAAAGTTTAAACAGTACTTAAACAAATTAAAACAAAAAACACTTTTAATGTTGATTCCTATGGAGAAGAACCGGCAAGAAACTCCACGGTAGCTTTTGGAGGACAATGTAGGCCTGGCAGTACCACTGGCAGGTAGCTAATAATATAAGACGTAAGGCTTACTATAGGCTACTTTTTAACACGCTTTTATTAGGTCGACCTGTATGTAACTAACTATGTAATGGAATCTAAGGTAGCTAATTTAACCATCTTCCAAGGATCGTAGCGTCACGAAAATTGGCAGCTTTATGTAGTTCTGATGACAATACAATAATATGGTACTGTCGAACTGATCTGATGATGGAGCCGGAAGATATGAACTGGAACTTCATGATGGAACATCGTATCATAGCTGTGTTTGAACTTGTTAGAAAAGTTTTGAAATGAACTTTGACCACGATAAGGTTTCAAGATCTGATGATGAAGCCAGAAGATAGGCAGTGGCATTCCATGATGGAACATCGTATCATAGCCGTGTTTGGACTTGTTAGAAAGGTCTTGTAATGAACTTTGACCACGATAAGGTTTTTGGTTTTTACGTGAATTTATAAAAGCGTGTTTTTCTAGTGATTTTTGAAATTATAAATTTATTATATAGGATATTTTCCGACATCCAGGTGGACGAGGCCGCGGGCAGCAGCTAGTTGCTAAATATATACCTAAATATTGGACGTCACACTGTGATCCGACTATAAACACAATAGGAAATAAATTCTACAATGTTGTGAATTGTGTACTATCGGGAAAACGTGCAGTGCAGGAATCAAAACATACCTTTTGTTCCAACAAAGAAGGCATTTTCAAACGCTACTGTGCAATCAGGCTTACAAAAATATAACTATACACCTCTTGTTTTGTTAGCCCGTAGTATTTAACTATTGTATTGTATGCAAAGGCGTTTATTTTACTTATTACCAATACAATAAATTTCTGTGTGTAAAGTGCATAAATTAGCAGGTTTTATAAGCAGGTGACTCAAATCACAACTTTTGAACGGATATCCTTTAACCTTCGTGCTAACTATCCACCTACGGCTGGCTTCCACCGTATTAGACAACTGTATTGATAGCATAATATGGATGGATACTTCTATTTCAGTGATAATATTTTTATCACTCAGCCTATATGTTTTTACATAGGTATCTATGATAGATACATATTGACAGAGTTCGTGGTGATATTGCGAGACTGTCATACATCTATACTTAATATTATAAAGCTAGAGAATTTGTTTGTTTGTTTATTTGACCGCACTAATCTCAGGAAGTGCTGGTTCGAATTGAAAAATTATTTTTGTGTTGGATAGCCCATTTATTGAGGATGGCTATATAATCAAATCAAATCAAATCAATTTATTTCGGGCTACAAAGACCCATAACATAAATACCTTACAGACTAACATACATACAAATAAAAAAACAATTTAAAACGATTGTACACGAAGTGTCGGCGTCGTGTTTCGCTGCGTGGTGTCGCGTAGCCTTCCGCGGAATCGCCGATACACGACACCCTTCGGCCAAAACTCTGCCTTGAGGTAGGTCTCGATTTGAAGAGTTGGAACTCGCACCACGAATGACTTGAAATTCGTGTTGTGGCGCGATTCCAACTTCTCGACCCTCAAAGTGAAGTTCGTTTTCACTCGTACATACTCCACGATCTCCTCAACCTTCGTGGTGTAATGCAGACGTGAAATATACAGCTGTGTCGTAGGAACAGCAGGGCGCAGCAGCATGTTGGGTCCACTCGGAGCTGTTCCACACTGGTTTCGTGAACAGGGCTTCTTCTTCTTCCTTTCCACTTTCGTGAAACCCTCTTCATCAACTTGGCCCGTTCTCGGCAACGAGCTACGGACCGCAGCCAGGGCAGGTAGTGCAACCTTCGTCTGGTAATATCACGCTACCACCAATGGGAGCGAGCCAGCAATGAAAAATGTTGCAAAAACGAAGACCACGCACGGGCAGGTTATTCGATGCGACGGGTTGGCGAAGCAATAAATTAAACGCGGACGAAGTCGTGGGCAGAAGCTATGCATAATAAGCCTAATATTTTCACTGTTTCGACATAGGCCTCCTCTTTTCGGGAGGGATCTTCACTTTAGTTTCTTCCTTAAAATGTTCTTCAAGTTCCAAAAAATATGCCGCGATGATTTGTACCTATATATATATAGCCGTTCCGATTCAGATCTGGTACACAAGAGAAGGCTAAGTAGGCTTCTAAACTCGCTACCTTTTTTTGGTTGGGTAATCAGAATCACCAAAAAATTTCTACTGCTGTAGGCGGAGCGGGAAGGCGTGTCAATCGTGCCTGTGCCAGAACCACGGTAACTCTTTCGAACAAATCCGCGGCCCTGGCAGGAGACTCGGTACCCCTGACAATGGGATACAGTATTTTTATTAAAGTAGATACCTTCACTATCTTCAGAGTCACTAGTGTCCAGTCAAAATTCCACCAATCCAGCACACTATGTGACTCATCACACATATATGTATATGGTAGAGACAAGCACACAATTACTGTCAAAATTATCAGAGTTACACCGTTGTTGAAGATATTGCTATTACTACTTGGTCTTGAGAAATATAGAGAGCAGTTTAACTTCTGAAGTTAGATTAGATAGGTCAACATATTGTCCGGTGCGGTGGCATCCACGCCAAATAACTCTCGCACATAGTTCTTTGCGGAACAATTACAATGTTATGTAGACATTGTCCTTTCCATTAAGATTCTTCTAAAAGCATACTCTGACTTGATTAGCGAGTGTACAGCCGACCAAATGTCGGTCGTGACACTTTGAATTTGAGCTGGCGTAGCGTAGTATAGAGTTTCAATAGACTAAGAGTAATTGATATTGTTATCATTGACGTGTAGCCCACAGTACAATTTGCGAAATTGAATTAAAATATTGTGTTACAAACAAATTTATTTCATCACCAATGCTCTTAAAACAGTAAAAAAAAAACATCGTGATGTAACCGACATGTCCTAGAACCAAACTTTCGAAGACATGTGACATCTGATCTGCCATTCCACACTGATCTTGCTCTCTCAGAGGGTAGGCTTGTGTCCCAACAGCGGGAATATTATAAGCTGATTATGTTAAGCAAATACGGATTGCGGATATTCTCAAATGTCTACATCAGTGTTCAGAGTCCCATTAATTACCGCGGATGTCACAAAAACCACATACCTTGTAACCACCACAAAACTGTCTGCAGTGAATATTATGAAAAAGTTCAATGTAATTTTCACCATAACCTACATAAATTTGGTACTGAAATCTGGTATTTTGGTACTAAAATCTCTAAAGTTTCCTACACAAAAAGCTCAAACAACATTATCAAACAAACAGTAATATCTTTCACATAATAGTGGGTTCTATAACGCGATTTCTGTCACATTTCCTTCTTGTCTAACCTTTCTTTTCTTGCATCTTCAAAGAAAAGAACTAGGAAAAAAAGTAACATTGCAGTATGCAGGGTAATGTAAACGTGCCTGTCTAACACGTAATACATTTCTAGGAGTATTTGTTGATAGAAGAAGTTAGTACCTACCTAACAGATAAAATAAAAAATCAGAAGAATCAGTCTGAAACATATAGTTGGTTGTAAGTATGGCAGTCATTTGTTATCCTTCAGATTTTCTAAAGCGTCAGCCAAACTTAACAAACGGGGAATGCGGGACGAAATTCCTTCTCGCCGATGGGATCAACTAACTTGGAGGTCTTTAAACTAGTGCAAATATGTAGTCGCGTGACTTCCTAATTATTACCTAAAACAATCGAAGCGCGCTGTCCCGTCCCGCATCCCGCTCAGGGTTCCCCTCAGTGTCACCAGAGTGGTTCTATAAAGAAAAGGATGAGTATTTTCTACAACTGGCTGTTGTATTAGTAAGTCCTTTAAAACCTTTCCCAGATCTACTCTAAATATGGTCGCGCTTAAAGTAGGTACTGTCGTGCATTAAGTAGGCTCACCAACGTTAAGGAGGACGCAAATTCCTGACCAATCTCGTTTCATTAAAGGATTTGGAGACGAGATCGACTTACTTGAAATATAAATTCAACATCAAACCAGAGATTAGATATAATCTAGTTCCATAAAAATCTTAAATTTATGATTGAAAGTGGCCGTTAATAAAGAAATTGAAAGGAAGTGCATTCAGGTCTCGGTCATAACCATAACAGTCTTATAAAGTCCGTTGGTCGCAAGCGCGACAGGTCGGACAAGGTATTATTGCGTATTACCATGAGGAATTTCTTCATAATAGCCCGGAGTTTGGAAGTTGGTGGTGTGATACCCCCGTGCCTCGGAAAACGCCTTAAGCCGTTGATCCTGCGTCTGATCTGTCTCCGGCCGTGTCGGAGTGCCGTCCCATCGGACTATGCGAGTGAGGGAAGAGCGAGTGCCCTGTGTCTGCGCATACACTTGTGCACTATAATATCTCCTGCGCCAATGGCTAGTCTCCGTGGAGATTGATCGCCATGACCGAAATACGGTCTGGAGGACTATGATTAAGTCAATATACTCACACTCACAACCTTTCAACATTAAAGCCATGATTCTTCTGTACCTGTTTATTTGTAGTAATAGGACCGTGAATACTTGAACTACTTATGTGTCGAATAGCTCGTATCCCACGCGGTACTCCACTTAGCTAGACGGCTCAAGTGTTTCAAGTGATTGTTCGGGCACCTTGCCTACAATCCATTTACTTTTAATGAACTGTATGTTGTGTATGGTTATTTTCGGTTGAATTTGTAACAAACAATGGTCCACTACTGTCAAGGCTTTCGGAATCATGGTGTCATTAAAAGATAGCTCTGTCGAGTTCTATTAGTAGTGGTGGTTTAATAAAACCAAGTTCCCTTTGTTGTTGAAAAGCTTCATGTCATTCACATTTTATATCAGACAAAAACGACAAAAACTTTTCATGCGTGTTGCATAATCAACCTGAAAAAATAACACCGTAAGCTTATAGAGTTTAGTGGGTTTCCCATAATAATCGGTACACAAAGTTTTTGTTCTTTTACATGGTAGGAAATTACTGGTGAATCCCTAACTATATATTTTCAGTCGCCTTTACCGATACTCTAGGAAATATTTTAAGTACCGTAATAGGAGCCCAAAAATGCAGCAAAAGAGTTATACCAACGTTAGTTTCGCATAAAAATAAGTGGTGAATTTTTGCACAAATTTAAAGTTTTCACGAGTGAGACTGTAAGAGCGGGCGAAATAAAATAAGCTGATATTATATGAACGTTATGTTCTCTTAAATTTAATTTCCGTCATGTGTCTTAGCTCGGGAACTGCAATGTCTTATTTTCTAGCGTAGGTTACATTTATTGTGGTAATATAGAAAGCTTTAACTGTTTCATGCGAGGCAATAATAGTTATTTGTTATACAAGAGTGCAAAGTTGCTTTTTAACCGCGTGCTCAATTTTGATGACCGAGCAAGCGAAGGATTCTAAAATTGAATCACGAGCGCAGCGAGTGATTCAAAAATTAGAATCCTGAGCATTAGCGAGGGAATCAAAAGAGCACGAGGTGAAAAATCTTTGCACTCGAGTGCAACACGTAACTTTTCATCCCACCTCAGCGAGGAAATGTCTAAATGCAAAAAAAGCATTTACAATCACAAGATACTTTTATTTCAGTTTAGGTATTAATATTTATTAGGTACTACATTATGATAGGTAAGTATTACAGAATTATCTTTAAATTATTTCAAATAATACTTAGGTATAATTAAGAAAAATTTAAAGTAAAGTTGCTACAGCTGCAGCTGCAAAGTAGAGTGTAATATTTTTGTTAGTGACGTGAAAAGAAAATGGGGCGCGCAAAGTAAATTAAAAAAAGTACACCAATAAGGTTCCGAGTCTGAGTTTTTAACAAATTACAAAAAGGTTGTATGATAAATTCGGCACCATGGGGGTAGAAGTAAATAGGTTTAATGATGTTTTGAATTTACAAACTTAGTGCACACGATGTTCTAAATTCAATTTACTTTATCCCCTAGCGGATAAAAACGGCTTTTGCACTCAGATATCGAAGGGCAAAAATACTCTTTCCGAGATGGGGGGATGAAAAATATATTGTTACTTATTATAACAAAGTTATTTAATAAACCTCGTTAGTGAAGTTACTTTATAATTAACACTTCTTACTTTAGTAAAAACGAATTAATAATATATAAGGCTAATTAACATGAAGAAAACTTTTGATAAAGTAGAAAATGTCACACATAAGAACAATGTGGGTATACCGGCTCATTACAAAGTTATATAACAAACATTTATATCATTCAAATAACATGACAAAGCTACAGAACTCCTGAAAGTGTGGAGTTCCGCTGAACACTGAAACCACACCACTGCAAAACATCGCACAAAGAGACCCTGTTCCATTACAATAGTGTTAGATATATAAATGGTTATGTACAGACGCCAGCAGGTCAAGCCACCCCAATCTGTCAAATTTTACCAATCGAAAATTAACCTTCCAATATTTTGATATAAGGTTGAAATTCTATTAAAGAAATTTGACAGATTGAGGTAAGTTGATGTGCTGGCGTCTGTACAACATGGAACGCTACAATTTTATTACCTTAGTTATTCTGTTTAAAATTCCGCTTGTCGAATAGTTCCGGTATTCCGATAGCTCGTAAATTTCCCCTGGAAAGGAATTCTGCAAACTAGGGCTATCTATCTTTTTGATTGTGCTGAGTTTGGGCAGAGACGGATGGTTAGCTAAAGACTTTGAATTAATTGCAAGGCCATCAATAGCCAAGTTAAACGGTGAATGTGGTTCCAACTATTTGGATATCATCTCCATCTTAACCAATAACAGTCTATACCGGACGGAGGCCACTCCTAAATTGGGCATAATGGAGTATTTTGATATTCGCCTCATGAATTCTCATCCAAATACATAAAAGATTTAGCTGGCAATTTATACTGAACAATAGAGGCACGTCCTTAGCTCCTTTTAATTTTCCGCAAGTCATGAAACCAGATTGGAGAAAAGTGCTTTGTGTAGTGCACTTTATCAACATTTGAATTGCCAGCATTATGGTGAATGGGGTTAAGGTGTGCTTTAGCTGCCTATACGTAAGTAAAGTATTTTTCAACCTAAGAGAAAGGAAGGTTTTCCTATGATGATATGTACATATGTGTGATCATCTTTTTTCAACTTAAGACAAAAGACAGTTTTCCTATAACGATATGTACATATGTATGATCAACTTTTTCAACCTATGACAATATTGACCGAAAATACATTTTCAAAATAGCCTTTTTGCAGCATATTCCTTGATATACATCTCCCTTTTTGCGCGAAAGATGGGCTTCATTCAATTTATGCCGGCCGGCGGACAGTACCGAGTTATCGACAGCCGCTGCAGTTATATGCATAATTTAACCTGCGACCACATGGTCTGACCTACATGCATCGCTCCAGTTTGTCTTACAACTCCCAGCTCAGACCCTTCCTTTCATCAGAATATTTTTACTGAAAGTAAACGCTTGAGTAAATACAGGACGTGCTTTCAATGAGCGACGTTTAAGTATATTTTAAATGAAAGAGTTTTTCATTTATTTGGCGCTTGCTTGCATTTCAAAGAATCTTACGGGTTGCATTTAGGACGCTACTTAGCGCAGACACTGAAGTCGTTGGCGTATTCGTTTGTTTATTTTGTGGTCTGATCTTTATTCATAACTAACTTCTGCCCGCGACTTCATCCGCGTTAAATTTCTTGTACCCCCGACCCTTCCCGTCGCGTCGAAGCGCCTACCCATGCGATTTTCCCAGTTTTTGCAACATTTTTCATTACTGCTCCGCTCCTCTTAGTTTTAGCGTGATGTTATATAGCCTATAGCCTTCCTCGATAAATAGGCTAACCAATACAAAAATAATTTTTCAATTCGGACCAGTAGATCCTGAGATTAGCGCGTTCAATCAAACAAACAAACTCTTCAGCTTTATAATATTAGTATAGTATAGATAAAGTTATCATTTATTGTAGCGCGTGTGTCCGGGGCGCGTTATGGTGCATCACATAATACCAACCTGTATACCTAATAATTATAATTTTTAGGGCTTGCGGCTAAGTAATCACAGCCGCACGGCTTGATCGTTCAGGTTAAGCTACACTTGCCGCGGTTGGTCCGTGGATGGGTGACCATCTTTAAATATCAAGACCCTGCCGTGTCTCGGAAAGCACGTTAAGCCGTTGGTCCCGGCTGTCTTTCGTAGATCTTGGACAGTCGATACGGGTCGTCAGAAGCTCGAAAGTCTGACAACCAGTCTTACCAAGGGGTATCGTATTGCCCAGTAACTGGGTTGTGGATGTCAGATAGGCAGTCGCTCCATGTAAAATACTGGTACTCAGCTGCATCGGTTAGATTGGAAGCCGACCCCAACATAGCTGGGAAAAGGCTAGACAGATGATGGTGATACCTAATTTTCTTTTTTTGGTTTTCCCATTTGGATGGGAAGTATTATGCATTTTACTAACCACTACTTGGTAAAAAAAAATACATAATACCTAGTATTTTTTTTTTCATATTTCCATGAGATAAATATGCTGACCATAGACTTATAAATGGTGTCCTGCTTCTTATAGAGAGTTGCAATACTTATTGATATTTGCACCCACTATTGCTGGCCTTGTTTTTACGTAATGTTTTATTTTTATGGTCTTTAGGTACACAAAGGAGCGACGGAGTGATTGGTCTAGTGGTTAGTGACCCTGACTGCTATGCCGGAGGTCGTGGGTTCGATTTCCACCCGGGACAAATGTTTGTGTGATGAGCACGATCATTTGTTCTGTGTCTGGGTGTAATTTATCTATAATATGTATGTATTTAGAAATATATAAGTATGTTTATCAGTTGTCTAGTACCCATAACACAAGCTCTGCTTAGCTTGGGACTAGATGGCGTTGTGTGATAGTTGTGGAATATTATTATTATTATTTTATTATTATTACTTACGGTCGCAAAGGCTTTAATTTTGACAGGTCAACCGCATTCATTGCGTTATTTACGTTTCGAGCAGACTATTTTTAAACTTAAGAAACAATGGATCTATACTAATATTATAAAGCTGAAGAGTTTGTTTGTTTGTTTGATTGAACGCGCTAATTTCAGGAACTCAGGAACTACTGGTCCGAATTGAAAAATTCTTTTTGTGTTGGGTAGTCTATTTATCGAGAAAGGCTATAGGCTATATAATATCACGCTATACCTAAGAGGGACGGAGCAGTAATGAAAAATGTTGCAAAAACGGAGAAAATCGCACGGGTAGGCGATTCGATGCAACGGGAAGGGTCCGGGTAACAAGAAATTTAACGCGGACGAAGTCGCGGGCAGAAGCTAGTTAGTAATATCTTTCAAAATGATTTAGATTCTGATGGATAGTGTGTTGTCAATTAGGGTGCTGGCATATGTTTTTAATTTACATTTTCGCTGGAATTGGATTCTGTTTGTTTCAGCAATGTCTACGGCATTGAAGCTTCATGCACTCGTATGTGTAAGGTGACGTAACCCGCCCTTCGTTATTCAGGCTTCGTTATCATATCAGGAATGTAATGAAGCTTGGCATCGCGTGCCCAAGCGCATTAGGCACAATCTCTTATTTCGCATGCCGCTGATTGCAACAATTGATTTGCTTGTTCTGATTCCGTCCTACGTATAGGTTTTATGCTTCTACTATCTTTGTTAGCGGCTTCGCCTGCGTGTAGGTCGGAAATTATCCCGCAGGAACATACTATCGGGATAAAAAGTACCTTTTGTTTAAATCCAGGTTATAAACTATCTGCGTGCCAAATTTCAACTAAATCCGATCAGTCGCTTTTGCGTGAAAGAGTAAAACATCCATACTCACAAAGCTTCACATTTATAATGTTAGTAGGATTAGGTAGGTACCTACTCGTTTAGGTTTACTATGTACAGTCGTTATGCATGGCCCGAGGACGCCTTCATTTAGAAAATGTTGTAAAAATCTCTTGTCTCCTAATCAATTCGAGAAAAGAAACCTATTTATTCAAGTGTCAAATATTCAAAGACGAAAGCTCTTAGGCATCATTACGTATTCTTCATTGGCCATCCGTCCCTAAAGTGGTATGTTAGCAAGAGTAGGTAATGATAGGGAAAGTGGGCTGTGAACTGATGTCGAGCATTGTGATAATTTTCAAAGTACCACAAAGTAAAAGTCAAAAGTCAAAACATTTATTTCATATAGGCCCCAAAAAGACACTTTTGAACGTCAACAGTTACATGAAAATAGAATTGATTCTAGTTGCACAGTTCATTGACTGTTTTGCCGTTACAATAAAATCGCATATTTTGAGTTAATGGCATATATTTTGTACACTACTCTATCAGCGTAAAAAACTCAAATGTGTTTGTTAAACCCATTTGACTATCTCTTACTAGCCTATTTTCTTCCGCTGATGAAGATTGGCGTTTCCCAACAATGAAGTTAAAAATACCTATTCACCGCGCTGTTCAGACAGTTGATTCAAGTACTTCGTGGTTATTAGCTCTCAGCACAACCTAAGTATATAGGTAGGTATTCGTTCTTAAATCATATTGCTCAAGGGTCAATGTGCTATACGCAGGGTTCGTGATGCCCTTCTTTGCCAGAAATTGGATCAAAAGTCCCACTGAACACTTACTTAAAAAAATAAAATTATCAGCACCTGCCTGGTCTCTTTAAACGACTTCAAAAAAAGGAGAAGGTTCTATGTCTAAATGGATGCAGCTGAAAACCAGTTTTTTTTTTTATTTGGAGCGACTGACCGCAACGTTCCTGTTACTGGATAACATGATACCTCTTGATATACTAAGGGGTGTCATGGTACCAGTCTTATAAGACTGGTTGTCAGACTTTCAGGCTTCTGAGTACCCGTAACGACGGTCAACGGTTTACAAATCAGTCGCGACCAACGGCTTATTATGCTTTCCGAGACACGGACCTTGAGATGTAATAAACGGTCACCCATCAACGGAGTGACCTCGGCTTGTGTTGCTTAACCTTGAAAATCGAATCGTCCGTCTGTTGTTATTTAGCCACACGCCTCTAAACGAAATATATAATTGGACTGTTACTAAAACCATAACCGATTCCTGTACAGTTCCTTTTTCAACAAGAATAATGAAGATTGTTCTAACGCATCGTACCCAACATAAAACTTTATGACTCATTCATATCTGTGCATGCCTGTTGTTTGAAAAGAGAAAAAGTTTGTCCATGATAACATTGATAAAACGCTTGTAAAGCGATAAGACCTTTTTACAGTAGCCACCGACAAATGTCTCTTTTGTATTCAGATAACGGAATCAAGTTCTGGCAACTGACAGATAAAATTAATTACTAATTTATTTCGTACTTAGAATTTTGTTTACAATGTTGGAGAATAAAAGACGAACGGTTTAGACGAATAGTGTAAAAGTTTTGATCCTTCTTCGATAAGATTTCAAGTAAGGAACTTTTAATTTGTGATTCGATTTACTTAATTATTTAAGTTTCACCAATCGTGAGTTCGAACGCAAGCAGGTGCTTTAATTTGTGTAAATTATTTCATCACCACTGCTCTCATAACGGTGAAGGAAAACATCGTGAGGAAACCGGCAAGTCTTAGAACCAAAAATTCGAAGACATGTGACATCTACCAACCCGCACTGGCCCGCGTGGTGGATTATGGCCCACTCCCTCTCACCGAGAGGCCTGTGTCCTAGCAGTGGGAACATTTTAGGCTGCTGATGATGATGATGAATTATTCCAATATTTGTTTTAGCCTATACTGCCCACAGCTGACTAAAAAAAAATCATTTTGACATCTCCAACTCGCCTGCAAAGCGTGGCGATGATGGCAAACTCCTTCTTTTCCAGGATGTCCAGCAGTGGACATTTTTCGGCTATAGTATATGTGTGTGTACTGGATAGAGGCTTTCCCTAACGCCTTTCAGCAAATATTTTTTATTTTACTTATCATAAGATGAAGTAATTATGTGAGTACGCAAGTTTTGTGATGCACTCTATCACTGGTACGCCTCGGGCCCGAATAATTTGAAGCCAAAGATAAAAAAAATTAAACATAATGCCACCAACTGTCATCCAGCCCATAAACATATAACACAAACAATACCCGTTGAAAACACGACAATAGCATGTGCCCTATATTATAGGCTATATTACACACGAAACAGCAGTTCTCCACGTTCTTCGCCGCACTTTACTGTAAACAAAATACACAAAACATAAATAAATACTAACGCAATGGTTAGACAACACGTGAAAACGGTTCAACGGGTTAACTATCAGTTAATAAATATCAGTAACGTGCAGTTACCGAGAATCTGTGAACATAATCTGGTTAAAATTAAACTTTACGCAATGTGGTCTGTTACAAGCATAAAGGAACTTGTGAAGTTGTAAACAATGTTTGTGTTCAAGGGTGTTTGATTTTGAACAAAGTGAAGAGAGAGAGAGAGCATTATAAAATGTTTGTACTTTCCTAGGATTAATTATGAGCAGGAAATTCTATGTCTAGAAATAAATACAAACAGTAACTAAAACTAAATAAATAATTATTGAAAGAAATAATGAATTGTCTAGAAAGAAGATCAAACACTAAATAAATAATTATTGAAAGAAAGAATGAATTCATTTACTTGCTGATAGCTTAGGTAGACATATATGTTGGAATATAGTAAATTGTTCCGATACATTTTGCCTTACGGGAAGCAAAAAAAAAAAGTAGTCAAACATGCTTGGTAAAAATGGTATCAAACTTGGCCAAATGGCAAGCTACTTTAAATAAAACAGAGAATTCCAATAGGGTCTCAAGAATTAGCTAACACATTGCACCTAATTAACACAACCGTCTTCAAATCATCAAACTATTACAAGTAATAAGCGACTACTTAACGATGCTAACCGAAGCTAATTATGGCTGCCGAGAAAAGTTGTAGACTGGAACCAAAAAGGGAGTAGGTCAAGCAGTAACATGGGTCAACGATGCTCAGATTGCAACTGGCGGAGTACCTACAATTGCTACTGAAGTGAAGCGAAAAGTTGCCTTACAGAGAGCCTTTCACCTGATTCTTCCCCGAATATTTGATCTAGTTATCTTGAAGGAATAGTCAAAGTGAATGACTTAGGTACTAGATTTGGCCCAATTCGAAACAATGTTTCTCAAATCTGAGCAAAGGGACAATTCATTCGAATGAAGAAAATAAAACGATACTTGACATTTAGCACTTACCAGCTACAGCTAGGAATGTTATTTCTTTTTGAGAAAGAATGGGGCGGTCATAAAACTATCACGTGGCAGTTTCTTTTCAGCGATGAATAATATTTAAGTCCTATGTTGCCATAAAATTGGTATATATTTTGTCACTTTTATGTGTCGTAGTCCTAGTTCAACATAGAAGCAGATGTCTGCGCCGAACCAAAATTAATTAGAAAAATAAGGAGGAAGAAAAGTTACAGTAAAAAAAATATTGGGATTAACTATTGTTAAGGATGTAAATGGATAAGGCCTGCTTTGGTAAAGCAAAGAAGCCCTTGGACGATATAAAAGATTTCTTAATAAAATCCTAGCTGCTTCATTAACAACAATGTTACTAAACACTTCATCACAACGCTTAAACACAATTCCGAGGCTCGCAAAACAAATAGCACCGTCGAAGTTTATGGACTCGAAAGTACAAAATAAAAAAGAGTTTTAAAAAACTAGCGAAAAAGTCTACCGTCCAAATTCACGCTTGGTACAAAGAAGTGCAAAAGTTTAAAGTCTTTGTTTTATGATTCTCGTGTTTATGAAAGCAATTTACTACAGATTTGATCGTTGATGCGAATCAAAGTATAAAGAATACATAATGTATATAAACTGCTGTAGTTGTTTGCCCTACATCATTGAGTTTATTGGATCCAGTTGTCTATTTATTTAAACTCTCCTCCCCTTCAATGTATTTTCATGCATTATAGAATAGTTACCTGCAATTCCAGAAATTGTTTTCGGAATGCATTCGCCGGTTCTGAAGTCTTGTTTTATCCGTACTAAATACGAATGTAGGTCAATTAGTTTATTCATATATTTGGATAGCTTAAGTACGGAACCTATTCAATCGCAAACAATAGAATAGACTGAGTAGGAGCTAACCATTTAGCAAACATGTTTAGGTCATTCCTGTATTTAATATGAGGAAGTGAAACAACTTGGTTCCCCATCAATGTTATCTTATGAAGAAGGTCTCTAAAGACTCTTAAGAACTTATTAACACAGTTTTCTTTGACGGTTCTTAATCCTGTGGCCGCAAAATCTCCCAACTTGTACCAATCTAGGAAACTTCTCTTTACGACCTCCATCCCGGTGACCTGTTTTACTAAACACTCATAAAGCCCTGCAGGGTATACTGGCCTGGATTACGTCATTGTCGTTTTACGACTGTTTTGTTTGAGTTACAGCGTTCGGCTTTTTTGACCACTTTGCGGACATACTCACTCAGTGGATTTAGTTTGGTATCCATCGTAAAATCGACAGTTGGTTCATCAAACCGTAAAGTTGAAGCTCTTGGATCAAGCAATTAAGTTTCTATTTTTACATTGATGATTTTCTGAGTGTTTGGTCTATTCATAGTCTGGAACTTCAACACAACTTCAATCTTAATACTTAGATAGTTCAAGTCAGTTGAAAGTTTCTCTAGCTACAAAATATGAAGAATTTTACTTACCAGTAGCAGAAGAAGAAGTACTTGACATGGGAACAAACAGTTTTTATTCCTAACAATCCTCGTAAAGTTCTATATAACATGTACCATAAAGAGTCTATTTCGCGTCGTCTGCACTTCAGTTAGCGTATGCTAAAATTTTGGAACGTAAAAGTAAGAATATTTCGAGGGAATATAAGCTACCTAATTCTGCAAAAGACTTTATGAGACACTAAAATAATTTTAGTATACTTGAAGCCATCCTTTCTATACGCACACTAGAATTATTTGTTGGGAGAATAGCGCTTTTGTATTTCGGTTTAAATAACGCATCAGGGAATACTGTCATTGAAATCTGTTGCTTGGCTTACATATTGCTCGTTCAATTCGCTTTTGGCTTGACGTAAACCTATTTGCTTAGCAGGACCATTAAACATTGTCACAGCGAGCTTTGCATTTATAACATGTCTTCATTAACTTTTAGTAAATGGCAATATGGCGTACCGACATTAAAATTTTATATATATTTTTTACATTTCGTCAGATTACGCTGTTGTTTTATGCCGAAGACATAAAAATGTTTAAGCCCATAAAATTATAATGAACGATTTTACTACGGAACGTTCCATAACGAAATAATTCGAAAATATGTAGGTGTTAGCGCTGTAAGCAAAACACTCACAGATTTTGTATATTATAGTCTTGTCACCGCTTACTGACAGAGAGACACTTATGACTTATTGTGATATATTTTTACGATTGCGCATTAGCGTTACATCATTTCTTTGAGTATTTACGGATCGATTTATGGTTGCTGTAAAAACACAAATTTATGAGTTATGCTTTAAGTAGCTACCTACTTATTTTCACCTAATCTCATAAGACTGTAAATACATGGAGTGGTATGCTAATGACTCACTTACTCATAGTGGGTCAATAGCATATTCAGCGTATATTGTTCCCACTGCTGAGACACAGTCCTCCTCTCCGTGAGAGGGAGGGCTGTAATCCACCAGATGGGTCAGTGTGGGATGGTGGATGTCACATGTCTTCGGTTTCTTATCTTAGGACGTTTTCGTAAACCGTTTTTAGGGACGAGGTGATGAAATAATTTACACAAATTAAAGTGTCTGTCTGGGTTCGAGGCTACGGCCTACAACTCGTAAGTTACGGCCATTTCTACTGGGCCATCACAGCACTGGGTCAATTTTGACCTTATTACCACCATAAGGTAATTCTTTGCTATTATACATGATTGTACAAAACCACATTAGCTTTATTGCGCATACGTCTTTACTACACGTAGGTACCTACTTCTTCGGTTCAATCGTAATTCTATTTTCTTACCCTTGCCCTTGTCAAGTTGACGAAAATTCTAACGTCTCAGGCAAGATAGTGTCATTTGCGTCAATTACACAGAAGATTTTAGTCCATCGTCTGCTAAGGCCGCAGTTAGCGTGGGAACGAAGGCTATTAGCAAATAACTCCTAATAAATACCTGCTAAAAGGGTCGGCATGTTTACATTTGGCTATTATAAGAATAGATTGATTAATGTTCAGGTGGGCCGATGAAAAATGGTTAGCAGATAAAACGATCTTGTAAGGAAATGGTAAAGGTACGGCCGGTAATATGGTAATCAATTGTGGTAAGTTTTGTAGAATAGAAAAATATTGGAGCTTGGTTTCTTGATTGAGATATATTGTTTAGAGTGTAGATGTCGATACCCGAGCAAAACAATGGACAGATGTTATATTGGAATTCTTTAATGAATTTTCAAACGGACGCAAAAAAATGCACCAGTAGGTCGGTAAAGAAATAGAAGCATTTTTTTGGCCTCGCACAAGTTTTCCTTCTTTATGACCTTGTCATGATTCTGTTAGATTTAATTTTCTTTATCTTTTTACCGACTACACTTCATGTGTGTCCCAAAAATATATGTTTTCTTTGTTTCTTTTTTTATCAGAGGTGACAAAGAGAAAATAAAAAACCAACAACTGAAAATAATCACGACAAAAAGTAAAACATATAACTTCTTTGTAACTATAAGGCCCTCTTTTTTTCCCAAACAATACTTACACAAGTAACACACAACGAACTACGCACATTAAGTAAAAGGACCTTCAGGCCATAGCCGAGCTTATACGCCAGTAAGTATGAGACTTCTCTCCATACACCTAATTAACGCCCTCATCTTCCTCCGAAGACTATTTACCGCAGACGAAGCCCTCACAACCGACCCTTCGTGTCTCCTAAACGAATTGTACATACAAATGTGTTTAATTGACGCGTGACATTAATACTAAAGTGCTTCAGCTATTGTATATATCAGTTTTATTACCAGTTAAATTAAAGGCTATATCTATTGTGATCCATGTAGGTGATTAATATTCTCCTTGGAATATGAGCATTAAGGTCGCTGCCAGTGGAGATATTGTCAACCGGCTTTTATCTTTGGCTTCCCCCGCGTACATGATGAGTTCAACATTAAAAGTATCATATATGTTAATCCAGGTTATAAACTATATGTGTACCAATTTTTATTCAAATCCGTCAAGCTGATTTTGCGTGATTAAGTTATATCCAAAGAAATCTAACGTTCACATTTGTCGGAGGACATTATCTATGAATATAATATATCCGATTTTTTTGTTTCACTGCGAACTTTTCATCAAAGTATCAAGTTGCTGTAATAATTTGTCTCTCTTCAGGAAAAGTTTGAACTGCTGTCAATTTCAGCTTTATGTATGTGACATAGGAGATAAAACAGAACGAACTGACGTCATTTTTCCGGCGAAAAAGTGCCAGTTGACTGTCATATCACAGTTCGAAAAGTTCGAATACAAGGTGCTAACAATTCGCAACGTTCATCAAACGAGAAATTGGGTCGTAAACGTGAAAGGAAAATGAAGATACAAATTTCTTGTTTGACACAACTAATTAGACTTATTACTCTCCGTACAACAAAACTTGTTTACAAGTTGCTGAAGCTGTGGAAGTCCCATCTAGAATACAAAGCAAAACAGTGAAGAAATAATATGATACTATACGCCAGAATCTAATTACGACTAATGGACAAAGAGCATTATTTCTTAACGCTCATTGTTACGACAGCATAAAATATTATTTTACAAATATCTTTTGGAATTTCTACTATTGTAGTCTAAAGAAAGATAACAGAATATTAAAAGGCTTTATTAAAAGAGAAAAATTGTGTAGAGCCTGAGTGCGTAATGAAATCTTCAAAAAAGGTTTTAAATCAAGACTCTTTTGTAAGACTAACTCTATTTGCTTATCAGACTTCATTAATCCAACTTGTGAAGAAAAATATCATTTCATTCTTCTGTAATTTTACTAGCTCACAGAATCGGACATTGAAACTATGTTTGTCGCACTATTTTGTATTTAGTATAACAGGTTTCATTGCCTATAGTCTTTCTTAGGGCATTACTCCTGTTTGATTTCACTATAAATATTTGTTCAATTTCCTTGTATGAAACTGAACAAGTATCTTGTTCAAATATCTCATATTACTGTTTCTCTTTTTTGGTACCAGTTGCCTAACTGCCTCATTGGTATAGTGGTCGCTAGTCCTACTGCTGAGCATGAGGTCCGGGGTCGAACCTTGGTTTGGGCCAATTGTTATTGGGGATTTCCATCTCAATTTTCTAAGTAGCAGCTAGGAGTCCTGATTTGTGTCTAGTTAATGACGCAAGGTTCGTCCCCTATTCCATAGGACCTGACTTATGGGTGTACTGTAGATACACCTCTGCCTAATCTTTCGTGGAATATAGGTGTGATGTTATGTTACCTATGTTGTGGTACCAGATGCTATCTCTAAATTAAAGCACAACCTATTAATTACCCCCCAATTAAGAGTACTCCACAATACACGTTCATCCTCAATCACAAGGCTGACTGGCCATGCAAATACTTCTCTCAATTTAATCCTAATGAAAGCGTACAATGCGTTGTGATATCAATTTGGACAATTAAACAGTCTGTGAGCTGTTACACCATTTAACGCAATAAATGGGTCGACAGACGAAATCACTCGGTTCAGAGGGTATCATGATACATTAGTACATATGGGACGTTGTTACCATAGATGGGAATTAGGTGAGATGGTGTAGGTCAACGAACTGATAGTTTGATTTTAATAAAGGCGTTACATTACAAAAGATGCATTGTTTAATATCTGTGACGCTTTCTTTCGTCAGTTTATGAAACCCAACTAACGAATTTGGCCCTTCGAGTGAACGTTGCTAATAGTACTAGGTTTGAAAGTTTATCGTTGCTATTACAAAAAAATGATTTTCTTTAGGTATGCTTTATACCGTCGACCTTGTTTTCAAACGACTTAAAAAGAGGAGGAGGTTTTTTGTTCTTTTTATTTGTTCTTTCTCTTTGTTCACTAATTTCTCTGCCAATTGTTGACCGATTTAAAGAAATATTTTTTTTTTGGATAGGCTTTGCTTCAAGGGTGGTCCCATATAAGTTTTATTGACTTTGTTTTGGTAGTTTTTGCGTTAGCTTTCATACCTACTACGAAATTAATCCACTTTGTTTATTGTGATGATATTCTAATACTTCCTGTCGCTGCTATTGACCTAGCCAGTAGTGGTGTACGAAATTGCGGGTTAGATATCATAACTAAAAAGTGAAAAATTTAAATCTTTTTTGCAGTCGGTTGTTTTTTATGCAAAAAAAGTTTTTTAATTTGAAACAAAATTTACCGTTCTTCCATTTAATCCACAGGTAGGGTCTATAGATATGGTTTTCGTAGTGCTGAAAAACAAAACTGCATTTTTGGCCTTTTTACTCGCGCGACCGGTACTGCCGAGCATGAGATCCTGGGTTTTATTCCTAAACTAGCTTTTGCCAGCGGCTTCGCCCTCGTGGAGGTCGGAAAATATCCCGCGGGAACGTACTACCTGGATAAAAAGTAACCTATGTGTTAATCCAGGTTATAAACTGTGTTTCAAATTTCATCCAAATCCGTTCAGTAGTTTTTGCGTGAAAGAGTAACAAACATCCACACATCCATACATCCAAACTTTCGCATTTATAGTATTAGTAGGATAGTAGGAAGGATAGTGCAGTGTTATTGGTTTATTGGAATTTCTCAGTAGCAGTCCAGTGTCTATATTTGTGTCCAGTTGAAGGCAATAGGCATGCCTCCTATAACATACAATTTCAACGTAACTGAAAAAATTGAATAAAAAAAACGTGAGTGTAATTTAGGTGCCTAACACTTCGGCGATTACAGCCGTAATTTATGAATAATCAAATAAAAAAAAAACTAAAAATACTACAACTAAAAAGCACGTCAAATCTTTCTTACTCAGAATCACTGATTAGTCCAACACAAGATTTTAATAATACCACATAGTTTGACGTCACAGCTCATAAAGAGTCCCTTTATTTCGCCCATTTTGCTGTTTCTCTGCACTTAGCTGACGTCAGAACTTGGCACAAAGTTTTATGGCTAGTTATAATAGAGTAGTTCGCTATGAGTTTGCGAAAGTACAGCCAACTGATGGAATGATGGCTTGACCTGCACAGGTGTTAGTTAACTCTTGAGCATGAAGTTTTAATGTATATCTCAGCTAAATTAATGCTTAAACTTTAAGCTTTTTGGGTGGGATTTGAAATATTTTGTCAGTAGTACGGTTCTTAGAAATTTGTTCAATAAATAAAAAACGTATGAGGTTGGAGGGACTTCCCTTCAGGAACGTAGTTCTTTCCGCTTTTACTTAAACACCAAATGTTATCTAGTCTATCTTTAAAAAACATAAACTTTAGTTTGATCTCACTATTGGCTTCAGTACTCTCGAATGAAATAATACGACACCGACGAAGAAAAATTTCGCAGCCGCCATTTTAAATTTTCATTTTGACACTATTGGCTTCAGCACCCTCGAAAACCATCGAAACTACTTTTTTATTACGTCACGATTTCTACAATATCACTCTTATCGCAAGTTGCGTTAAAATATGAATGTCAACGTTGGCAACTATTTCGCTAGTGAATTTAAACATACTAGTGATCGCCCACTGGTCGAAATTCGACCGTACTTCATTTGAATAGAAGTAAATTATTAAATGAAAAAAAAAAATATAATAATAAATATAAAAAATAATATGGTTATATTTGACATTCAGTAACACTATAGATAAATTGTTGACGCTGTACTACTGTGGAGAGGGTTCACTGGCGGGATGGTCATGGCCAGGACCAGGAAGTAGGTGAAATGAGTAAAGAATACTTCTTCAGGACTCTCTTCTTTATTTTATTAATACTTCTTAACTGCTGGATATGGAATGAATTATCACAGAAAGCTCTTTTTTTATAGAATTTTCCCTATTATTTTTAATTAATTATGACAGTTCAAAATGTCATAATTATAACCAGCCTGTACAGTCGTAAGGCATACAACCTCTACAGTTTGCACACGACACTAAGTTTTGTATGGGAAACCTACTAATGCCATACTTGACACTCCCCATAAAACCACAAAAAATATTTCTTATAAATCTAAACTAAATTCCTATCGTCGCTAATACAAATAATATTAAAGACAAATATTTTCGATATGATCATAGATTTTAAAAATGAAATAGGTTATATATCTATAAAATTAATTTATTACTTATGGTTATACTTGACATTCAGTAAGACTATAGACACAAAATATTAAAGACAGATGTTCTCGATTGGACCACAGATTTGGACCATAAACAAAAGAATATCTATGCATGTGTGTATTAAATACACGGTAATGAATAGTAGTGTGTGTAACGTGTTATTTATTTAAATAATGTATTTTTGCACATAATTTAAAAAAATATAAGCATTCGTCACTTCTTCTCTGTATAAACTATAAGTGTGCGAAATACTCCGACAACCAGGCTCAAGAAAATAGGTGGCTCCTTTAGATGCCAATGTATACGTTTTTATAATAAACTTCCCAGCCTCATTCAAGAACTAAGCTTAAATAAATTCAAATCTTTTATAAAGCGGAAACTATGTCAAAAAGCCTATTATACTGTCAAAGACTATATTGAGGATAAAACTGCTTGGGATTGAGCTGCTCCAATAACTGCACTGAATGTTGATTTTATATATTATTTT
The DNA here is from genome assembly GCA_932294355.1 of Aporophyla lueneburgensis. NCBI lineage: Eukaryota > Metazoa > Arthropoda > Insecta > Lepidoptera > Noctuidae > Aporophyla > Aporophyla lueneburgensis. Next base: position 22,212,917 of record OW028745.1, on the reverse strand, counting down.
GCTACTTTATTCTGATTTTATTTTGATATTTTTTTTATTTTATATTTTTTTTTCTTTTTTACAGCCACATGTATATTTACTATATGTACATATTGTTTTAACTACTGTGAATTTGATGACTATGTGGGTCATTATTTTACTTTCGATTTTGGTCTGGCAGTTTGAGTAATTTGTGCGGCCTACCCAAATGTCCTTTCTTTGGTATTGTTCGTCGAATCGTTGGGCTCCTTAAGTTCCGAGTTGAGCTGCACGATTATTGACAAATGCGTGCACTGACTGGACAGGTCCACTCAAATCTGTGTGGTTATTTCCTCTAAAGACCATTTCAGACAGCGACTAACATGGTCATCAAGTGATTAGACCGAGATCCTTTCCGGATTTTTCATATACACATTGACATTGATAAATTCTATTTATACAATGACATGAATATTTACTTTTATCATATTGTTTAATCATTGTGAATGTGAAGACTGTGTGGGTATGTTTCTTCTTTTATTTTATCTTTCTTTACTTGTCAAGTATGTTGTAATTATGATCTGGCAGGTTGAGTAATTTTTGCGGCCTACCCAAATGTCCTTTCTTTGGTATTGTTCGTCGGATCGTTGAGCTTCTCGAGTTCTGAGTTGAGCCGCACGATTAGTGACAAATGCGTGCACTGACTGGACAGGTCCACTCAATCTGTTTGGTTCTTTCCTCTAAAGACCATTTCAGACAGCTACCTACATAGTTTTCACATAATGTTACCAATATTATGTCTGGACTTTAAAAGAGACTGTGACCTCTGAGTTTGTTTCGGCCTTTCTTCTCAGAGTAGTCAGATAGGAAACGCCGACCTCATCTAGCTCAAAAAAATATTATTGACTTGTAAAAGTGTTTGTACAATACAAACCTACTTACAGAAATAAAATCATTTATCATTTATCATTTATCATTTATCATTTATCATATACTCCTCCGTCCGTCCAATTTCCGTAAAAAGGGATCCAAAGTTTTCGCTTCACGTATTAATATATAGATTACATTTTCAATATATTAATAGAATAATATATCCTTACACTACAATAACAATGTAATCTTAATTAGGACTACGAGTCCTACAAATCAAACAGCCAACTCAAATATTATGCTACCTAGTTACGATATACCTACACTGTACTCATTTACTTACTACGTAATGCTTTAACACAAACGTTTGATAAGTAATTTAAATGCTTACATTAAACGTTCACACGAGTTACAATAAATATGGAGACAGGAAGACCACTCAATCAACAGAACTCACAATAACGATACACTCTCGAACTCCTGAATAGAGACTCCGTTGGTGAATGTTACATGTCTTCAAATTTTTGGTTCAAGGTAATGCCGGTTTCCTCACGATGTTCTATAAGAATGTTGGAGAGGAATTCAGTCATAGTACCTATTTGTCGCTGGATAAATTTGTTACTATGCGCGGTTTTAACCAGTCAATTACCGTAATTACAGACACAATTAAAAAACCATTGTGTCGATACCAAATGTGGTATCTCAGGGACTTAGAGGTTAAAATAAATAATAGTTTTTAGGCATTTTACTGAAATAAATACTTTGTAGGTAGTAAATTTACAAACTAAATAAAGTGCGAGTTTGTTTTGGCGATTGAGGAAAAGCATTCCAGTAGAAATTATGTAGTCCGTCAAAGTTGCGCGACTGCTTGCCCCGCTGGCTTGAACTTTCATTTTTTTGTTCAGAAAACTCTTAAGTGGACTAAGGTTTACCGGATCTTCTTTGCTCATCTTTCTCGTCCCACCACCAACAATTCATATGTTGTTGACTCTGCAAATATTTCTTCGTGCGAAGATTAGGCCTGGCGCAACCATGTTATCATTACGAAGAGTGACACGCTCGTACTTGACTATAGAATAGGATACCAAAATGTAGTTTGAACTAGGCTTGTACTTTGGTATAATAATTGATGGCAATGGCAAGATACGACAAATACTTTCACTGTTTGAGATATGTTAGGTTATGTATGGAGTAACAAGTTAACTGTTACTGCTATTTTTAGGCAGTTCCAACATTAATTTCACGATTTAGAATTTTCTTTATCAAATATCACAAAAATGCCTGCATTTCAGGACTGTCTAATAAGCTGTTTGTTGATTGTAATAACGTCGAAACTCATAACATTTTATATTAAAACTAAAATACCAATGTTATGGACGGTCGTATTTCTAAAATCTTATCGTTATCTTTACTTTTATTTTCCTCCCCAGTAAAATTCCACAGATTTAGGCAGCTTAACGTATTTTCCTGTTCTTGTGCTTATCGCACCCATACTTCCCATCTTCCTTATGGCATCAAACGAGCTCCTAATTAGCCGTTATTTGTGTGTATCTTTGAGATGAGCTCTGAACTCTCTTGTATACGTGACATTTCAGCACTTCCTAGGATTGTCTCTAGTGCTGCTAGTAAGTAGAACAGGAACATGAGAACAAAAATTCTCATTAAATACTTCCTGGCTTTCCTGCGCACTGTTTTTTTTTCTTTTGCATTTGTCTTTCCTAATGGGTAGCGGGGCTTCCGGCTTACGTGGGCAGAAAAGGAGCTTAAAAGACTTTAGTCAATTCTAGCTGTCTCGTTCGAAAGAAAAATTCCTAAATAGCACGACATGAAACACTATTAATAGTTGTGTCTCATTCTGATTAAATCAACACCCCATTAACTATTGACCTCCATTGACTCTAAAAACTAGTGTGGGAACAAAAGAGATTCAATTATGGTATTTCTTGGACTAGATGTTTATTTGCAAGTACTGTCTCATGTTAAATTTTTTATAGACTATCAACTGGGTACCACTAGGTAATCGAAGTGCCAACATATTGCTGCGAAGCTTCAAGATATCCTGGACTAATAAGATGCCAAATGTAATTAGTCAGTGCCTTTAATCGCTTCTTGCCACACTTGCACAAAGACTTGCGTGACCTAAATATATTCAGGGACCACACATAATATTAACTCATCCCACATTATCTTATCGGCGGTATGTCAGCATCTTTACTTACACATTAATGATGATGCCTAACAGGCATTAATAGCCCTTTGTGACACGGATTTGTGAGAGAAATGAGCGGAAAGCTTCGCTAGGAGCTTAATATTCGTCAGCTCCAAAACAAAAACAAACCTTATGAGCTTAACTCAATACTCTCGCAAACATTTTTTGAAATCCACAAGTAAAATATCTATTAATCAGTGTCCAGCAAAGTGATTGTTTTGTGTTTGTGTCTAATTTACACAAATCGTTTTAGGGTCAGTTCGGTTACAGCCCTCTTAGGGTTCGGATTCCCTTACTGCGCCCATGGGAGCCACAACGGATCAGCCATATATGTTCCAGCGAAGCTAACTTTGCAACCCCTGAGTGTTATTTGGTGCGTGAGTTTAATAACCCTTGTTTGTTTTATGGTTTCTTGAAGATATGATGTTATGTACTGAGTTATTGAGGGTTTTTGCGTTGCGAAGCGAGAAATTGAGCTGAAGCTATGTAGTTGACATCGTATCGATACCCACTTTGGCAAGAACAATGGCAGCTTTGGCAGATCACAAAAATCTGATTTTGCAACGAAATATGCCCTTATTAAAAATCTTTGGAAAAAAGTGTTAGTATTATCTATCCGGTATAGTTCAGACAAGAACGTTTGTAAGACAAATCCAATAATCTTCAAACGTTCCATCGTATCTACCGTAAGATGTAACCCAATCTATTTGAAAGAACTTGTTCCCGGAACGTAACTGGGTTTCAGATCACTGTCCGACGAAATGTGGGGCTATTTAACATCAAATGCAGTTATATGAGTCATTGTATGTTCAAAAAATGTTTGTTTAACCTCCATGGAGTTCAACGCTATGAGAAAAACATGTGAATTTGTCAGTTTCAGTATAGACAACCGCACGTCAATCTATGTTAATTTGACTATGCCAACAATTTCATTTCTTTCTTTGGCGCGTGATGACCAAAATCGGAACTAAACCACCATCTTGGTTTGTCAACACAATTTCTGTGACAAAGTGTGAGTCTATTTATCATTTAATGTATCATCAAAAATAAAAAAATGTTTAACCTCCATGGAGTTCAACGCTTTGAGAAAAACTGTCAGTTTTTGTACAGACAACGGCACGTTTATCTGAGGTAATTTGACATTGACAGGGGCTTTATGTCGTACAACGTAAGGCGAATTTAGTTTAACGTTTGGTAATTCCACCATCTTTATTTGTCTATACAATTTCTGTGACAATTTCACAAATATTTACCAATAACGCCCCCTTATCAAAGTCATTCAGGTGCTAAAAGATGTACCTAGGTAGCTAGGTACATCTTTTAGCACCTGAATGACTAGCTGCGTAAGCGCTGATTTTGTAGTTCAATTGGGATGTTTACCTTACTTCTAGCGTAGGTGCACGCTTTTATTATACGTTTGATGAATCACTCGATCTGCCCTGAATTTCTATTTGTTCGCTTCGAATTGTTTTCTACTAGAACTAAGAATAAGAGTTGACCCAGATTATTTATAGTGGAATAAAATCGTAAATGCTTTAATTAATTTATTGTTGAGGGTTTCCGTCAAAATAGATTTTTATTGTTTATGTTGTAAAGATTTTAGCTAGAATTTGTTGGCGCTTGAGTGGTGCGCTAGAACAACATCTTCCCACGGGTGTCGTAAAAGGTGACTTTTTTTTCGTAAGGATTGATATCAGCTTTCCCCGTATGTGCTATTCTCAACGCTACCATATTTATACACTTGCTCGTATTAATACGGCAATACTCGTTTATAGAAGCCTGTAACGTTTCCACTGTTTGGACACAGGCCACCACCCTGAGGGAGTTGGTGGATCGTAGTCCACCATGCAGGCGCAGTGCGGGTTGGTTGATGCTTAACGTCTTCAAATTGGTTCTAGATTGTTTGTCATCTGGAATTGTAATTTTATTTGTGGAATTGTATTGAAAAATTAACATGGCGGCGTTAGTTACAATTTTAGCCACACGCCAAAATACGTGTACGCCACGTATTATAATTGTTTTGTTTAGTTCGATTTTGTTACTGTCATCTTCACCAGTTCAAGGAATAAAATATCTAAGTCCATCAGATACATCTTGTGCACGTTGCAGCTAGGTAAATTCCCGATAATGTGATCATTTCGGTCAGAGCATCGCTCGTGGCATGCCGATATCGAGTTACGGCAATGTGGGGCAGCTGTACCTGCGATTTATTTTTCACTTCCCATCCCAAATTGATTCGGCGTTATTTCCTTTCCAATGACTTTTGAATTAAACTCTGCACCATCAATCGGATTGGAGTACAGATTGTTTTTGTAAACGAATTTCACTGACGTTTGGTAAAACTATTTTTGAATGGTGGAGGGACTGGTAGAAATATGGCGCAGTTGATAGAAGATGATATGTGATAATTGCTGTCATTCACGAACCCACAGATATGGACTGTCATATTCCTTACAAGACACCTCATAATGTAAAATAAAAATTCTTATTCTAAAACGTTGAACAAATTCTTGGGACGGAAGTGAAAGTTCCGCTCCCTCCCTTTTGGCCCGCTCGACCGTCTATTTTCTTTCTGCACTCCATAAAGCGCATTTTCAGCCTTAAATCTCCTGCAAAAATATTTTTGCGAGGTTAACGACCCGTGAAAACGGTTTAATGGGTGCACGGCTGTTCAGCTATGATGAACGATCCCCGTCTGTATGCAATAGTGTATCGTTAAAAATGCATCAGAAATGCTTTATATTGAACTCGTTAATATAGTGTGGAACTTTTAATAATTCCTTAAAAATCTACCCAGCTTTGAGGCTCCTACAAACAGGCGCGACGTGACTTTCGTAGAACAATTTCTATGAAAACTTAATGCAAATTGTTCAACAAGAGTCATGTCGCACTGTCGCGTTGCGCCTTTTTGAAGAAACCTTTAAATGGATGGAATTATCGTTAGATACTATTAACACTATGAAGGACACTAAACACCCGTAGGTGTAATAACAATATACCTAACTAGCTTTTGCCCGCGGCTTCGCCCGCGTGGATGTCGGAAATTAATGCAGGAGGACGTACTACCGCTGTAAGAATGTGTAATCCAGGTTATATAGGAAATAGCTTCTGCCCGCGACTTAGTCCGCGTTCAATTTCTTGCTCCCGCGACCCACCCCATCGCATCGAATCGCTGACCCGTACGTAGAATTTCTATTCGTGACTTGTTTTATTTTTGCTCTGATCCTAAGAGTCCTGGCGTGATGTAAATAGTCTATAGCTTTCCTCGATAAATGGGCGATCCAACACTAAAGTGCAATTTGAACCAGAAGTTCTTGAGTTTAGCGCGTGCATCCAAACAAACACACTCATCATCCTTATAATATTAAGTATAGATATTCATAGATTTCATGATTTATTTAGTTTTTTTTTTATATCTTTATTAAGAGTATAATATAGGCTATCTTAGGTATATCACGCTATGATCAGTAAGAGTGGAACTAAAGTAAACATATGTTAGAGAAACAGGAATACTAAAGGGACGTAGGGTGTCAGTCCTGGAGACTTTTAAAGATAAAATGTGGGTATTTAATAATATTATGTTGGTATCTAAGTAACGTAGTATTTTATAGTACTTCTACGTACACAATATTTTTAGCTTTATTTTCTTGCGGTAGAAGAACTACTGGTTTTCTCCGCAACCTGATCTTGATAACGCAACATATAGTTGTCCGTGTGAAAAACAGTCTTGACGTAAATCGATTCCTACGTGCTTAAATGTTTGCCCCTGGGCTTTATTAATTGTTACGGCAAACGATACCTTAGCTGGAAATTGTATTCTTTTGAAGTTAAAAGGCAAATCATTGGGAATCATTGGGATGCGAGGTATTAGCACGGTGACCAACTGCTGGTCCAGTCAAAACTGTGGCAACGATCACATTGTTGCGAAGAAATTTAACCTGGAGTCTGGTTCCGTTGCATAAATTTGGTGGTTTAAGGTTCCTTAGCAAAATAATTGGAGTAACAGTTTTAAATTTGAGGGAATATGGGGGAAGGCCACTTGGATTTAGTGAATTGAGAAATTCTTGTGGGTAATGTACCGCATCTTCTTGATCCATTACATTATCAATGGAAGTGTAATTTACGCTATCTCCGGGAAGTTTACTCAGTATCATGTCATTAATTGCGTCAACACTACTATTTCTAGCCGCCAATATTGCCCTCTGACACATCCACTGATAGTCTTTGATTTGTACTTGGACTACATCTGGGTAGACTTTGGAGATTAGATCTTCAATGCAGGTAACTATTTCACCTAAATCGTGGTCAATTTCAATTTTATTTTCAAAATGAGGTTATTCCCATCTCCTACTAAAAGTAACTTTGAAGGAAAATCTGTACTGCCTCCACCCAAATGTGCTCTCATGTTAGTAGATAGTTTTAAGGTTTGAACGAACTTCCAAAATGGCGAAGTTTTTAAGCAATACTTCACAATATCAGCTCTAGTTCCCCTAACTATCACCGGTAACGTTTGTCGAAAATCACTAGCAAACATGACAGTGATTCCACCCATGACTTTGTTAGAGCTTCTCATATCTCTAAGAGTCCTATCTAAAGCCTCTACATGTGATCTATGAATCATGGTGCACTCATCCCATATGATTAAACTGACATCTTGCAAAACTTTTCCCATAGGGCCATTTTTACGGATAGAGCACACGCTATCTTTCTGCAAAAAAACAGTAAGAGGCAGTTTAAACGTCGAATGAGCGGTGCGTCCACCTGCTAACAGAGTTGCAGCGATACCCGATGACGCAACGGCCAAAGCAAGTTTTCCCTGAGATCTAACTTTTGCTAATATCAAATTAGTAACGAATGTCTTGCCGGTTCCACCTGGGGCGTCCAAAAAAAATATCTTCCCTTCGTTAAAACGAACACTGTTCAAAACACAATTGTACGCCGTAAGCTGATCATTCACTAATTTAGGTTCATTTTCAGAAATATATTCACTTAATTTATTTAAATCATAAGGTTTCCGCAAAGCTTCTTCCAACGGAGCCATATTATTATTTGAATTATTCCTATTCGATGCTGGAAGTCCAAAGTCAGTTAAAGATTTATCACACATCTCGTGAATCTTATCTTCAATAATTATAAGTCCTTCATTGTATATATCATCATTATATTCTAATCTTATATCTTGATTCTCATTACGAATTTTGTTTAATACATCTTCACACAAATCGTTACGAAATTTCCTCCATAGCTCCAAGGGGTCAGAGGGCTGGCAGAATATGAGGATGATAGTAAATAATTCTCTTAATCTTGTGGCTGGCTCTGATATAGCAGCATCTGACAGAGTATTTTCCCAATGTTGGTCTCCTTCCAGTAAACCTAATCTTTGGCAGGCGCCTTGATAAGTCTGCAAAATCATACCATTAACGGTCCTAAGGTCTTCAAATGACGTTGGACCGCGAACATGTTGCATAAAGTTCTTAAATAATAACATTCAGTTTGCGTTGGGTGAATATTGTACACGCGGCCTAAAGCTGTATCTTTTTTTACACCTGGAAATCCTTCAACTTCTTGCCCACGCTTCCTTCTAGAAAATGTGTTTCTTTCCCAAGTGTAATATTGAGGTACTTCTTGATATAAAAGAGTTTTAGCAAATTGATCTCTTTTGCACATATCGAAAAACGCTGTAAGCGTTGTCAATGGCGGATTGTTAACCCGATCTTGAAGATTTTCATTATTAAAATAAATTCTTTGTCCGTTTTCCAAATGAACTGCTAAATGAACTACAAAATTCTCCAAACAGCTTCTGATGAACTAATATAGCGACCATTTAAATATTTTTCTACTTCATCATTAATATTTTGCAAAGAAAATGTGGCTTGATCAGAACCTTTATGAATATATTTACATATATATTTAATAGCTTTGACCGATTGACAAAATTCTATGTTTATGTGTGCGTTGAAACTTCGTGAAAGGACTGGATTATACGGAACAACCCACCTATTATCCACGCTCATTTCAGTTCCTTTGACACGAACAGTTCCTGTATTTCCACCATTATCTGGAGATCTGCGCCTATAGGTTGGATAACCGTCATCACCGGTTTGGGTTTCAGAAATAAAAGCTCTAGGGTATTTTTTTGAACAAATATGTTCTTTCATACACGGTGATGCAGGATTATGAAATCCGCAAGGTCCATGGATCATGTTTTTTATGACGATATTATGCAGTGTGGGATCTTGTCGTTTGTCTGGTATTTCAGCTGATATGATTTCATCTATGGAATCCGGTTGTACTTTGTTTGCCAGCCATAATAAAATGTGTGCGTGTGGTAAACCTCTTTTTTGCCATTCTACGCTGTAAACAAAGGCTTGAGTTGGTCCAAAGATATGTTTCTTTGTCAATAAGTCTATCATTTTCTTCAGTTTTAAATGAAATACCCTAGAAACCAAATCATGTCTATCATATGATTTTTGATCGGGAAATAACTCAATTTTGATTTCTGGCCAATCGGGGTTACATGTGAATGTAATAAAAAGATCTGGTCGTCCAAACTTTCTGACGTATGTCATGGCATCTTGACTTTTTTCATTCATATACCTTGGAGATCCTGTAAATGACGATGGCAATATAACATGCTGGCCAATATTAGCAGCGTCTATAATGCCATCATTAGTCACAGCATCTCTTAAATGAATGTAATTTTCTGCCCTTAATTTTTTCTGGTTTCTTTTGATAAAATCAAGTCTCTCAGAGATCATTTTAGCCGCCATATCAACACAGTATTGGTTGAATAATCCTTTAAAATAATGTAAGCTATTAAAGTCATTTATTCTCACCATGAGTCTAAAGGCATAAAACTGCATACATGATACAGTTTTAGATCGAGCAGCTCCATTCTGTTGTACAATGTTTATACAGTACCCATCATTGCCAAACGGAAACAGTAAAGGATATTGAAGTGGGTCATAAGATCTGTGAAGCTCAGAAACTCGTTGAAGTTGACCATCCCTAGCATTTAATACAATATCTCGCGGACCTTTATCCTCGTCTATCAAAAGAACTGCTACTTCGTCCACTGCTGGCACATTATATCGACCTCGGTGATCGTTTAGAGGTTTTACATCAGCATGAATAATAAATTTCAAATCACTCATTGGTCTATTTTCAAGATTGTATTTGAAACTTTGTATATAAGTATTATGATCGTGAAGATATGTTTGTAGAGCGTCGATAAGATCGATTTGCAAGGTCGGATTTAAATTTGAGCGCAAGGATACCTGATCTGCATGAGAAACAAAATATATTTGCAAAAACTCTGGTTGTGCACCTTGAGCCGGAAGTAAATTACCGATCAAATGATAAACTTGCCCTTGCACTTTAAAAGTGGGCATGAAGTTCCCCACCCGAATTTCTTTGGCACCAAATGAAGTCATCTGAAAAAGTGTATTGTATTGTCTTGAATGATTTAAGAAATGTTTTGAGGATTGATGTGAGCCTGAAATCAGTTCTTTTAAAACTGATGTTGGTTCGGGAATTTTAAGTATATCTACTTTGCCACCACTACAACATAGCCCCAGAGCTTCAGCCTTCCATTTCTGGGCTTGACACTTGTTGCATATTTTATCCATTCTACCAATATCAACATCATTTAGACCAGAATAGTCAAGGTTACAGTCATGAGAAAAGGCACATTTCAATAAATTGAACTGCCTGCGAATTCTATTCCTTGTTGATCGTACATTTTGTTGAACTAATCGATGGGAACGTTCAGCGCTTGATTCCCGTTCTCGGTTCACCAAAGTTCGGGTACTCTGTGAGGCCAAACGCTGAGAACGTTCAGCGCTTGATTCCCGTTCGCGGTTTACCAAAGTTCGGGTACTCTGTGAGGCCAAACGCTGAGAACGTTCAGCGCTTGATTCCCGTTCGCGGTTTACCAAAGTTCGGGTACTCTGTGAGGCCAAACGCTGAGAACGTTCAGCACTTGATTCCCGTTCGCGGTTTACCAAAGTTCGGGTACTCTGTGAGGCCAAACGCTGAGAACGTCCAGCGCTTGATTCCCGTTCTCGGTTCACCAAAGTTCAGAAACTCTGTGAGGTCAAACGTTGACAATGTTCAGCGCTTGATTCCCGTTCTCGGTTCACCAAAGTTCGGAAACTCTGTGAGGTCAAACGCTGAGAACGTTCAGCGCTTGATTCCCGTTCTCGGTTCGCCAAAGTTCGGGAACTCTGTGAAGCCAAACGTTGAGAATGTTCAGCGCTTGATTCCCGTTCTCGGATCGCCAAAGTTCGGGAACTCTGTGAGGTCAAACGCTGAGAACGTTCAGCGCTTGATTCCCGTTCTCGGTTCGCCAAAGTTCGGGAACTCTGTGAGGCCAAACGCTGGGAACGTTCAGCGCTTGATTCCCGGTGTCGGTTCGCCAAAGTTCGGGAATGCTGTGCAGGCAAACGCTGAGAACGTTCAACGCTTGATTCCCTAGCACGGATTTGTTCATTAATGATAATGATAAATGACTTTATTTTTGCAAGTAGGTTTGTACAAACACTTTTACACGTCAATCATATTTTTTTAAACTAGATGAGGTCGGCGTTTCCTATCTGACTACTCTGAGAAGAAAGGCCGAAACAAACTCAGAGGTCACAGTCTCTTTTAAAGTCCAGACATAATTTGGTTAGATCATGTGAAGACCATGTGGATTGGTGTCTGAAGTGGTCTTTTAAGGAAAGAACCACACAGATTGAGTGGACCTGTCCAATCAGTGCACGCATTTGTCAGTAATCATGCAGCTCAACTCAGAACTTAAGGAGGTCAATGATTCGACGAACAATACCAAAGAAGGGACATTTGTGTAGGTCACATAAATTACTCAAACTGCCAGACTGTGATAAAAAATAAATGAGAAGAAAAAGAACCTAGAAAAAAAAAACACCCACTTAATCTTCACATTTACAATAATTAAAACAATATAATACTTTAAAAGTAAATATTAATGTTATTGTATAGGTAAAATTCATCAATATCAATGTGTATATAAAATCAGGAGATAGTCGCTGTCTGATAATTTGAGGATCATGTACATGGAGGTGTCTGAAATGGTCTTTTGAGGAAAGAACCATACAGATTGAGTGGACCTGTCCAGTCAATGCACGCATTTGTCAGTAATCTTTCAGCTCAACTCAGAACATAAGGAGCACAACGATTCGACGAACAATACCAAAGAAAGGACATTTTGGTAGGCCGCATTAAGTACTCAAACTGCCAGATTATCATTAAAATGAAATGAGTAAGTATAAAAAAAAAACAAACATCTACATAAGTCCTCGCATTCAAAATTATTAACTACTCATTGACTACTCGTTGAGTAGCCAACCTATGCTCATTTTCATCCGTTGTTTCATTGCTTCGCAAAAGTCGCAGCCGTTTTGCAGTAGCCGACTGTCGAGAAAGGTGAGTTCGTTTTCTAGTCATTTTATAAATTTGCCCAGAAAGATTGGTAAACACGTTACACAAAAAAATAGGTAATATAAAAAGGGATTAAAAATTAAGTGTTGGTACTTTGATAAAAGTAACTTAATTATTTTGTTAGTCCAACATAGGCAATTAAGTATTATTATAATCAAACCATAGAAAAAAGAATATTTATAAAACTTAAATGTTAATAATTATGTAGGTGAAACTAATATTATACCTACTTATATAAGAAAATAACTAAGAAATAACTGACCAAATAAAACCCAATAAAAATTACTACAAAATCATAACTAATATAATTATATATACTTCTATACTATTTGTACAATATGGGTACCTACCTATACTATAATGAGTATTGGGTAAGTACCTTCCTACGTAATTACTTATTTAGTTAAGAAATTATTGAGAAACGATCTAGAAATAAAAAAAAACAATGTTATATTTATTTAAAAAGTATTCGTTTTCGATGAGATGGTATCAAAAAAACACAAAAAAGTAATGAATATTGGGTAAGAACCTTCCTACCTAATTCCTTATTTAGTTAAGAAATAATTGAGAAAAGATCTAGAAATAAAAAAACAATGTTACATTTATTTAAAAAGTATTCGTTTTCGATGAGATAGTATCATAAAAACACAAAAAAGTAGTTCGCTAAATACAACCGTTCACCTCGCAGATGTACCTACCGACCACGTTATCGTGTCCTTCCCCGACATGGCCGCCGCACACGCACATCAATCCGCAAAATAAAAATGCGCGTATATTACTTGATCATTATTTTGCTGTGGATTTATTTTAAAACTGTTATATATCTCGTAAGATATTCATTAATATCAAATAATGTACGGGCAAATTTGCAACATTTTGTAATGGTGCTCCGCTCCTATTGGTCGCAGCGTGATATAATAATTATAGCCTACTATAGCCTTTCTCGATAAATGGGCTATCCAATATTTAACATAGTTTTAGTAGATTTGTACGTTCAACCAAACAATCTCTTCAACTTAATAATATTAGTTTCGAGATAGTTTAGTATTTAGGTTTGATTACAATTAAAAGAGTTATAGTGAGCCAACCTTAAAAGATAGACATATGCTCTCGCGGACTTTTTTTTAGAACTGTTTAAGAGAAACAATTCCGTCATACATGATTGTTGCGTTACTTTAACCGTTTACGCAGCGCACGCAACGGAAACTCTTAAAAGGAATAAATTTTCCCCGTTTTTGCAACATTTTTCATTACTGCTCCGCTCCTCTTGGTTGTAGCGTGATGTTATATAGCCTATAGCCTTTCTCGATAAATAGGCTACTCATCACAAAAATAATTTTTCAATTCGGACCAGTGGTTCCTGAGATTAGCGCGTTCAATCAAACAAACAAACAAACTCTTCAGCTTTATAATATTATAGTATAGATTACTATAGTGTCTTGTTCAGTGTCCGCCAACCGATTAAGGGGAAGAGTCATAGAAGTTTTTGTAATAATATCAGCCTATAATGTTTCTACTGCTAGGGCACAGGCCTACCCTCGGTGAGAAGTAGTGGGCTCTAATCCACCACACCGACCCATAAATAGTTTGGTAGATGTCACATGTCTTCGAATTCTTCGGTTCTAAGACATACCGGTTTCCTTACAATGTTTTTCTTCACCATTTTGAGAGCAGTGGTGATGACACAAAACATAATCGACACAAAGTTAAGCGCCTACGACTTACAACTCTTAAGTCACGGCCTTTACTCACCACTGATTTTGTTGCAAGCACCTAGGTATAATATTTTGCTGATGACATTTTTAGCTGACGTGTCTTGGAATAGGCCATTGTAATATTTAACTACCCACGTCCGGCGTAAACTGGGCAGACTAAAAGCCTTGCCAGCAACCTCGCTGATAGCTAATTTTCTTCACTATCGAATCACACGTCCTTATCAAAGTCCCAACACGAGAAAGGAACATTCCAGAACTTCGATGCCGCCGTTGGCTATGTCTTAACAAATAAACGCTTTTTGAGCGATTTTGGGACTGTTTACGAGAGGTCACGAACGGTCCAGAGCTGAGCGCTTCCGATTTTACTGACCAATATGTAGATACTTGAATCGTTATCAAATACGTTACCTTCTAAGTCTTAATTTATAGCTGAACGAGCAGCGAATTTACGATAGATTCGTCTTGGTGACTAATGCGGCAGTTACAACGATAGATGCAGACACGTTTGGTTGCATTAGCTGGACTATTGAGGAATGTGAAGAAGCATAATTGTGGTCATTTTATAATAATAAGATAATAACAGTTGCACGGTCCTTCAAAGGTTAAGCTATGGTAGTCATGGTCGGTTCGTAGATGGACCACTGCGGGATTTGGAAAACACATTAAATCGCTGATCCTGACTGTTATTCGTTGATCTTTGACAGTCATTATGGATAGTCAAAAGCCATAAAGTCGGACAATCGTATTACCAAGCGGTATTGAGTTGACAAATAGGCAGTCGCTCCATATAGTTGCATCCAGTTAAACTGGAAGCCTTCGAAGAAAAAGCTTGGCAGATAATGATAATTTGATATTACCAGAAAAAAATAGTATGAATATTTATGCTTACGGTTCATCAGTGAAGGTACATCGCTAGATAAGGAAACTGGTCACTGTAATATTATACGGTATCGCTGATTCATTACGTAATATTAAGCCTTATAAAGGAAGCCATTGTTTCACAATACAATCTTTTAGCACTGTTTGACACTTTCGTAATATCAATGGAGGCCGTTTTGTAAGGTCCAGCAGAAGTCGTTTCACTTGAATATAATGTAGATAGTAGGTATACATTTCCATATTTCACAAATAGCTGAGCTAACTTAAAAAAAAATTGTTTAAGAAACTAAAAAAAAACACGCTTCCATAGAAAACCTAACTAAAAGTAAAGAGCGTGGGGTGCTTGATCCCAATTAAAATAACTCAAAAAGCAACCTCAAAAAGCTATTCAATTTTTTAGTTCGGCTAGCTACAAAAGATTTTTTTTTGCTATGTTGGTAACCCTGGATGAAGTTATTGTATTGCCATCCGTCCTCAATAAGTCTACAAAGTCTAAATGAAATCTGATCCTTTGAAGTGGGTCAAAATCAAGTCCAAAGGGGTCGGTTATAAACATACAGGTGAAGCTAATAAAAGCGTGTTAAAAAAAGTCCTGCTTTTATTTGGTGATAAAATTTTGGACATTTTCTTTGTTTCCAAATACTCACTGAGAAAACTGACAATCATAAAAGAGGTGAATTCAGCTTAAAGTATGATGAATTCACTCAAAGGACGGAGCATAGTGATTCACCAAAAAGAACGATGATAATACTGATGTTGATGATAACAGTATTTAAGATGATGTGTCACCATGGATTTAGTTTTAGTTACCTACTATTTTTCGATGCCTTCCTCATATATCCAGTTATATCCTATTAGTTTTCCTACAATTTTTCGGTGACTTCCTCACATATTCAGTTATGTCATACAATTTTTCCAACTATTTTTCGGTGCCTTCCTTATATATCCAGTTATATCCTATTATTTTTCCTACTATTTTTCGGTGACTTCCTCACATATTCAGTTATATCATACAATTTTTCCTACTATTTTTCGGTGCCTTCCTCATATATCCAGTTATATCCTATTATTTTTCCTACTATTTTTCGGTGACTTCCTCACATATTCAGTTATGTCATACAATTTTTCCTACTATTTTTCGGTGCCTTCCTCATATATCCAGTTATATCCTATTATTTTTCCTACTATTTTTCGGTAACCTCCTCGTATTTTAGGTTAGGTCCTCTTACTTTTCCTACTATTTCCTCATATCTCTGGTTATAGCCTATTATCTTACGGAGGTCGCCCTCAATAGGAGGATTGTGTTTTTTAATAAACCAATTAATATCTCTATAATACACCAGTGATTAGTTGTAGTTCTACTCATTCTCCATCAGTAGGACTACAACTAAATACTGGTGGATTACACAGAAATTGTTTGGATTATTAGAAATCACAATCCTCCTATAATTGAGGGCGCCACTGGACTTACATGATCCCCTTATTTTTAAGTATCCAATATTGGTTCTTTCCTTTTAAATATTATTAGGTGTGAGCTCAACATTAAAAAAAACTGAAGAACCCTAAACTTGAACCTTAAAAAAATGGAGAGTAAGTAAAAAAAAATAGAAAAAAGTACCTTGGCAAGAATGGTAAGAAGGTGAAAAGGGATGTATGTATAAATTAAACAGAAAATTGAATGGTATTTTTATTTCCATAGTATGAATGAATAATTATTATATACTCTAAACATTTATATTCAGTATAAAAGAAGACTGTTTTGTTTAGAAACATCCTCGCCTTAATGATTACAGTATCTATTTGTCGGTCATTATAAAGAATCATTATATACATTATGTTCAATAATTCTAGTTTTTACAAATTAAAATAAAGGTTGAGACGAGTAGAAATTTAATTTACAAAAAATAACAAACTTTACATTAATGTACCTATAACTAAAACATTTTTGCCCTTAAGGTGATTGCTTCAGGGTAGCCGTTTTTTGCAATTTGCAGGCCAGTGCTAGGTTGTATGTTAATTAAATGTTGCACGCGGGTGTAAGTACATAAGTTGTACTACATACGTCTTACACCCGCGTCTAACATTTCAATCAAAACCTAGCACTGGCCTGCAAATTGCAAAAAACGTAAGAAAATTTGAATTTCGCGGGCTACCCTGACGCTTTCACCTTAAAGCTGCATACAATAAATTGGTTATATTATTATAGTAAATATCTATTTTCAAGTAAAGTGCTACTATAAACACTCCGATGAGACTAATCTATCCCTCATACAAATACTTTACTTTAAAATCTATTACTAAAGGTGAACGCACACTTTTCAGAGCCGAAGGAGGCGAAAGAATCGAATTTTAGAATTACTTGTATGAAATCCTATGGAACCTCGCACACTTACCGAATCGGACGAATAAGGTCGTACGATTCGGTGCGGATAAGTGTGCGAAGTTACATTGGACTTCATTTAAGTAATTCTAAAATTTGATTCCTTCGCCTCCTTCGGCTCTGATAAGTGTGCGTTCACCTTAAACCAGCTATTGGTGCTGGCTCATACCATTACTTTATACGGACACCGTTATCGGGCCGTCTTTATAGGATATCCTAAAGGGATATCCGATAAATACCGTAACTAAGGGTAGATTACTAGTTGAGCGCACTCTGCTATAAAAAAATAACTGCCCTTGGACTCTGCAGTGCCTCAAACTAGCAACGCCGCGTACGGTATAAGTACATAATTAATAATTATGTAAACGTTTCCAAAAAAAATTGATATTACTGGATTCAAAATAAAAACACCTTAAAAATGAGCAAACGAGTTAACTCGTTTGCGCATTTTCAAGGTATTATAGCAGCGACCGTAAGCCGTTAGAATACCTACAGAATTTTGAAATTTTTACTCTAGGTGGTACCATCTACTTGTAATATATGACGTGTTACCTCGCATTAGAGTGAGCGTGTTAGGACACGGAGAAACGGCATTTTGGCAAGGAAAGCACAGATAATCATTACCACGTTTAACTTCATAAGAATTGTAATGAGAATTAAATTCAATAGTTTCAAACATACAGCAACGGAAAAAAACCTCTTCAGTATCTGTCACCAAAATTGCATCAATTTGGCCAAAAGTGGGTAAGAATTGTTCATCATCTATATCTACAGTAACAATAGAGTTCCGCTGCCATATAACACCAGCTATTGTAGCGGAAGTAACCGAATATTTGAGGACAACGCCAGTGCCGAGAGAAAACTTGACAGTGTCTCCTGAATTTAATGCAGATTTTTTTCCTAGTATTTTTGTTGTAGGTATTGTATTTTTCACAAACAAGTCATTGAGCATAAGTTGACATTTTATTGCTAGAGTCTTGCAAACATTGACTCGATTAAAAGATGATCTAGCCACTAACTTAGATACCCTGTGCTTGGCTTCAAAACGCATAGCCCACATGTTACGTACGGGGCCGAACTTCATTAGCATGGTAGGATAATGAGTCAGAAAATGAAACTTTGGCTGCAGGGGTGATTTTGTTAGCTCCGTGTACAATTGATTAAATTCTGCTATTATAACCCGGAGTTGAATATTGGTGTCACTGAAGACCCTATGACTTATTAACCTGTCGGTGATTTGCCGCAACATAATGTATAATTTCCATACTTTATTTTCTAAAGGAATGTAAAACCCGGCTATTAGGCTGAAGTATCTAATAAGGGTAAGCATTTCTGATGCTGAAGTTTTCAATTTTACTTTCGAACCTTGGACAACTAAACAATTACTTGGTTTTGAATTCCTATCTGGTCCATAATCAAATGAAATTATTCTTTGTTGCAATACTGAGATCTTTAAAAGACCTTCGGCAAGGAAGTGGTTTATGACAAAGGTCATTACATAACGAGCTACACCTTCTAATATATCATGCATTGGGTCTACTGCTACATTTTGAAATAAATCAAATCCTGTCACCTTAAGCCAACAGCATGATTCTTTAATGCCCGTGTTAGGTGTATCGTTTTCTTGCAATTGAGCGTGGTATGAAGTCATATTTCTAAGCAAGTTACTGTTTTCATATAGAGCAGTTTGCAAACCTTTCTTGTCAATGTTACAGATTCTGCAACACTTGTTAGCTGAAAAACTTTCAGTAAACCCGAGAATTGAATTCAGGCCTAAATTATCGCCAGTTATAGCAACAACCTTCAATTTTACGGTTCCTTTAAAAAACTTATTTTCTATAAAAATTCCTTTGTTTTGCAAGTAATTCAATTCCTCAATAACAGGGTCAAAAATAGCTTTGTTTCCATATTTAGTTTTGTCAGCAGAATGGCAAATAGCTAACAGCAAAATGTTATTCAACAATGAAAATAAATGTGGTGGGAGTGCTGGCAAGGAAACGTATACACCACCAAGCTTATGCACCCCAGCGTGGCTCCCCAAAGGATTTCCAATTTCAAAATCATCATAGTATACTACTAAAGGAAGAATAATGTCCGACGCCTGCGGTGTACACATTGCCAGCCATACAGATCCCTGCATTACATTTTCTAGACACATTGGCCTCATCGGATTTTCTTCACGGATTATTAAATTACCCCTTAGGTGGTTCAAATAATCCGTTACATCTTTCCAAATAGTGTCAATGGAAAAAAAATTCTTCAAAACCTGGCGAAGTTGAATTACTTGCATTGTACGTGGCTTGGTGTGTAATGTTAAAGTGTTACTCCTTTGTGAAATGTCAGGACAATAACCAAAGATTACTTCATGTGGTGGTATAAAAGAACCTAATAAATTCAATTCTCGGAATCTCAAATATTCTGAACGAAACGGAAAAAAGATGCCCTTCAAAGCTGTGTTGAACTTATGAAGTCGTTTATTAATTTCGCTTCCAGACATGCTTTCCTCATCAGCTAGCACAGGGCCGAATACGGACATTAAAGACGGTGCGATATTGTCAAGAAGGGTTTGCAAATGACTAACCATAGCTTGTACAGACGATCGAGATACAGAGGGATTTACATAGAGCGTTGAAATAAATTTCAAAACTTCTTTATGAATAATACTATCAGCATTATCAAGGACTTCCGGTTCACTATCAGCTTCAATGTATATGTGCTCAGTTGCTACTTTGGTAGTCTCTGTTTCACACATAGGAACTACGCAAGCCTCGTTTGAGGTAGATGGCAAATAACGAGTGTTTACTTTATTCAAATGTTTTAAGTTAACATGTTTTCTAAATTGTCTAACGTCCGTGAAATACCGGTAGCATGCGTCTTCACCACATTTATAAACTCCAGTAATATCAATTTTTTCACATTCTTTTCTTATGTGGGTAATAAGTGAAGAAAACGTGGGAAAAGTCCAAACCAATTTGGATAATAAGCCAAATGTTATAGCTTTCAGTAGGATATTTAGCCGCAGTAGCATGAAATATTTTAAAAGTCACATCAACAGCCTCAGTTAGTGTTGTGAACTTGTAAAACGTATTGTCACATACTGTGAAGGAGACACCTGACTGGCGGCACCAAATTATAAATGGTTGGAGGCTAATACCTAGGTTTTGAAGCTTTTGGCGACGCTCCTCAATTACCACTTGCACGTCTGCGTCATCATCCACGATGGTCACAAATCCATCCAATATCTCCGCTCGTGAAGCTTGCCAGTCTTTTCTAGATCGACGGGCAGGAGGAATATTAAAGAGACAGCCGAGTAGCAATATCGCTGCTATTAATTTTGTCTCCGGTTGTTCATCTGGAAAGAAAATAATAATAGTATATTTGACACAACACATCATCATTAACTGAGCAAATAGGGAAAAGTATCAGAACAAAATAAAATCTATCTATATAAGTAAAAATGAATTGCCGAAATGTGTGTCCGCCCGCCCGTTACTTCTGAACGACTGCACCATGTTAGATAATTTTTAAATTCTTTTTTGTCTATATATTTTATAACGGGTTCACCGACCCAGGGAGGTCGAGCACCTAGAACTATATAACAGAATCATTTCCTTACCGTCACAAATTGCCAATGTATCAGCTATTTTTCGACGAAGAAACGAGTCCTTTGTGGTGTTAAGCTTCTGCTGAGCAGCTTTTAGTATGTTTTCCGATGAAGCATCCAAGGCGTCGAGGCCCCCGGATTTATCAGGGAACAGTGCTTCGTAGTCATGAGTCAGGAGTCGCCATCCATCACTTGACTTCAGGATAGGATACTTATTGAAGTACTCCTGTAATGTCCCTTCCTCGTAGTACAAGTACCGGAGGCGAGCTCGCACCGTCTCCCGCCACAGGGCACTGACCTCCTGCCACGGACCAGCTGAAGGACTTGACAGCTGCTCTAATGCTGACGCTACGTCCTCCACTTCACCTGCACACAAAAATTAAAACGATTAATAATTAGTACAATGACAATAACGGTTCTTAGATTCAGATATTTTGTAATTTGTAACGAAAATTTATACTAATTCAGATATTTTTCTCAATAATTTTGTTCTTGATAATTTAATTCAATCTGAAAACATAAAATTTCTTGAAAAGGAGTTACCTTCTTTAAGTCCGGTCAGGTCGATTCCAGCGAGTGGAGGGGTGTCTAGCCTAGGACTGGACTTGGAGCGAGAACGTGACTTGGGCTTTTCAATAAGGCCCAACGAAACTAAATGCTGCCGTCGAGCCCTTCTGGCGGTGACTAACCAGCCAGAGATATTGCGCTTAGCCTGGTAAGCATCAGCCGGCAGGTACGGCGCGTAGTATAGGGGTGGTGACTCCTCTTTAAATAATCTGCCAATGTCGTAGGATAGAGCAAGCAGCTGCGAATCTGTCAGAAGTACCGGGTTTTCGGCCGTAATGAGCTTCTCCATAAGCAGCTTGCATAAACGCCCACGCACGTTTGAGGGTAAGGTGCCCGTTTTCTGCCCAATTGCTATTATTTGTTTTCCCTCGACTGATGAATGCAGTATGGTATTCACCTGAAACACAAATAGTATAAGTATGGCATTACAAACTAAATATGCAAGGTAAAAGTTAAAAAAAAATGTCACTAAAATGTTGAAAATACAGGTTCAATACCTACCTTCCATTCAGTATAATGATCAGTTGGAGTCGGTGCCAGTCTAGGCATCATGCATTTAGTTGTTAGTTATAGCTGTCACCAACTCCAAATATATTACTGATCTTTGTGACATATAGTATAGCTCCTAAACGGCCGTCCGTACACACATACAGGACAGGACAGGTACAGACGTTAAACTTATCTGTTTACGCCGGGGGTTAACAATATTGAATGTCAATTTAAATTCCTTATCAAAAGTAAAGGATAATAGGCAATAACTTACTAAATTGCTCCCGGTGGACTCTTGTCTAACTGCTTCACCCACTGACGACGACGAGTCCAGTGGTATCACCAGTATGTCACCATCCTAAAATAATATTTACTTTGAGACAATGTTATAATAGTACATGTAACAAAAAGGTGTGATAATATGAGTATGTACGGTCAATTAACCTCAATAATCGTTGAAATAATCACTAAATGTGTCCGAGTGCGACCGTTAACTAACAGGCTATAGCTAGCCCTAGCCGGAGATAACTCAAGGGAAGTGTTATATTTTTTTACTAGTAATCGGTTCAGCATTGCAGGTGTGAACGGTCCTGCCCTCGTCCCTTGATCCGGCCCTGATAAAAACTAATCGATCAAGATCAGGACTGATCCTGGTCTCAAAGAATGTCTATACCAAATTTTGCATCGGTTCAGTGTCTTAGGTATGAAAATGTGAAAAGGTCCTGCCCCAGCCGACAGATAGACAGACAAACTTACTTTCGCATTTATAATATTAGTATGGATGTAATTACAAATTAATACATATTGCTCTTGAACCAAAAAACAGTAAGTACGAGTACTTTTCTACAATTTTGCAGAACTTACCAAATTTTCCTGGTTAAGTCCTGCTTCGCAGTCTTGGTTGAGGATTGAGCTTTGCAGTCCTTCACACGGTGGCAGAGGCTCTAAGTTACAAGGTAGACTAGTTAACAAGTCATTCCTCAGGACCTCTTCAAAGAGTGATGAATTGTAGGAGTTATCCTGAAATTTAACAAGAAATTTAAAAAGGTAATAATAATGTACTTAGTTGGTAGACTAACAAGACTGATGAAAAGTTATGATTTTATTCCACTTTTTAAATAAATACTGCACCGGTTAAATTGTTAGGTATCTTAAGAAGACTTTAAAATAATAAAAGTTAATAAGTAGGTACCTACCTACCTACATGCAAGTAGGAGAATGTGCATTTAAGCGACGCAGGGCATGTGTAAGCAAAAAGTTTAAAACAAAATTTACTTTTTTGAAATACAATTTAACATGAAAACAAACCATATCTTTTGGTTGGTCGCTTTTTAACATGGCCAGAGCTGCTTCAAACCGGAGTCTGTCCCCTATTTGAGGGAACATACTATGTATGTCTTGTTTACTAAGCATCTGCATTGTTGCGATATCAATTCTTTCAGCTGAAAAAAAAGGTAAATTTAACAGCGCCCTGATTGCAGCTGTGAAATGCACTACGTCGCATCGACTTTATAAAATGTAGGTTGGTAGAGCTCGTCTAAGCTGAAATGACGCGCCCCACTACTTAAATTTGTATACGTACACTACGGTAAATGCGGTAGTGGGGCGCGTCATTTTAGTTTAGACGCACTCTACCTATTTGTTTTTTTTTGGGTTGCAGTTGCACATCGAATCTAGTGTATAATATAAATATGAACGTATATCTAGGTAGGTGGGTAGGTACCATACGACAAGACTATTCTTGGTTGGAGTGTACAGCGGCCAAAAAAGTGTTATTTTCGCAATACGTTTATTTTCTCGATTCTATAGTATGTAACACCTAGAAAGGCTAAAAGTCTCTGGGTGTTTTTTGTCTCCGACCAACCGTTTGTCGTAAAAACGATGTCGAAGGGATCCATAGGTAAGGTTATGTTAGAACTGTGACCTTGAAATTGGTCGCGAAATTTTTTTAAGTATATTTTCATAGTGCCTCTAAGACGACACTCTGACCCTATTCTTGCTAGAAATTAGAATGTGTGAATGTAATGTGTGAGCTCATGCTAGCAACTTACTAGGTAGGTTTGTCAACTTACTTTCAAAACGATCGATGTAGCGTTCCAAATTCCACTTCTTCAAAAGATCACGCGTAGCCATATCCATTTTTGCACTGATCAAACACGTTCACTGGCACTAATGGAATTGTTATTGCTATTAATTAAACGAGTCGTGAGTCGTGACTTGCCGGCTGTAGCGGTGAAATACAAATGGCCGACCGAAATGGCGCGGCGGCGGAATGAAGTGAGAGAGGGAGACCTCATTATATAATGCCGTCACCTTAAATTTGTAGGACATCATTCAAATGCTACTCATAAATGGGTCTCTGTAATAATAATTTAGTAGGATACACATAAAATAATATGACTATATTATTGAACTTTGATGCTTACTCTAAAAATATGAGATTATTTAATCGTATTATCATAGGATTCACATAAAATAATATGACTGTAATATTAAAAAATGATGCTTACTTTAAAAATATAAGTTTAAAGCATTATAATTTAATATAGTACATTAGGGGGAGGTCATCGTATTTTTAGAGATACTTCTTCATATTAAACTATGAAATCTATTTATATTACGGTGACTGTCATTGTGTTTTTTAATTAGAATCTTATTTATAATTATCATACTAATTTATGGGACAGTGGACCATTTTCTATTACATTGTGTTATTATTTGAAGAAGACAATGTTATTTCATAATTGCAAATTTTTACGATGACAAGTATCATAATATTGCATTATTTACCCAAAAAATTCGATTCCATCTTAACACATTTCAGTTCTAGCGTAATATTTACTTATTATCAACATATTATAAGACAACGCATCTATTTTAAACCAACGTCACGATATTTTAAGATTATGCCAAAATGACATTTTTCTCAGTGCTTGTTCTACGAAAGCAATGTCTTCCCACATACCTTCCTGAAAAAATGCCTAGACTTATTTTTTTCAACGTTTTTTGGCATTTGTTTTCACAGTACGTTTCCAGCATAACTGTCCAGCCAGCTCAGTACTACGTCAGCTAAAAGCGACGTTCGCGCCAAATTGCTTCCAAATCGATTTCTTCGCTTTAGTGTTGCTGGAGACACGTCGTGTCTTTGTTACATAAACACTTACGCTAAATGTATCCCGAACATCTGACAACGATTACTTTCAATAATAACTAGACATTCCCGGATTTGCTGGAAACCTAGTTTTATGAACAAATGGATTATTTACAAACGGTAGAATCTTACTTTTATTAATTCATTCGTTGTTTTACTAGACTAGCTGACCCAGCGAACTTCGTACCGCCTCAGATTCAATAAATGGTGTTAACTTATCAGATCCCACGAACACAAAGCAAAGATCACCAAGTACCATATGTTAGACCAAGTTATGACAAACTGGTACTTTGAAGGCATAAAGCGTTTTCTAGCTACCACACACCCATGTTAGGTGAGCTCCTACCAAGTTATGCCAACCTGGTACTTCGAAGATATAAAGCGTTTTCTAGCTATCAAACACCCATGTTAGGTGACTTTGTATTCTTAAATTTTCTAATTTTCCGCGCAATATTTTAAATTTTTTCTTTCATAAGAACCTTCTCCTGACAATAACAAACACAACAAAAGAAAAAAAAAGTGAAATCGGTCCAGCCGTTCACGCGTGATGGCGTGACCAAGGGAAATAGGGATTCATTTTTATATATATAGATTAGTGTTATGTGATTTTTGTAAAATATTTTGAGACCTGTGTTATCCTTAATAGTTTTAAGCCAGACGTGTACCTACATTCCTGCTGTAACAGCTATCTGCGGTCGAGATCGCCTCAACATTTTTCATTTTTCTGGGTAGTAATAAAAATAACAATCAGGAGATCTTCACTCTGGACCCCTGTTCACGATACAGGTGGGCTACTATTTTATGTATTTTAATATTAAAAAATGTAATTCTATTTATTGAAATACAGGAAAATAATAATAATTTATTTATGAAAAGGGACACAATTAAAAAGTTACCTAAAAATTAAAATACCCGCCACGTTTTCCTAGGAGGAATGTTTTTCTACCAATCACCTCTTTACATATTTTTTTAAAGCTCAATAGTATGTATACTCGTAGGTAGCTGTAAAAACACACCAAACTCACCTACTTAAAAAAATCTCTTTCACATCAAAGACGTTAAAAGCAGATTATAAATACCACAATTCAGGAAGTCTAAAAAAACCGTAATATAATAAAAAATTCTTCCTACGTTCATTTTTGGCGTTTCACCGACGCACCGAATCCAAAGCCGCGATTTTAATTAAAATCATTCGGTGAGATACGGAACTGCGAGACGAAGACGGAATATTGAATTACTTTAAAGTTGGAGAGAGAAACTAAATGCCGATAGCTTGCTTTGTAATCAATGTTAACTTTTAAACTTATTTAAGTTCGTCTTAAACACAGGCAAGCGGCGTCTCTGATACCCATAACGCTGGTGAGTAGCAACAGAATTCAGCTGGTCTGTTCTCTAAGAAACTCGCCGCGATAACTTAGGCGAAGGAAGCTTGGAGTAAGCTGTTATTTCACCTCACCATCACATCATAATTTCAGCCGAAAGACGTCCACTGTTGGACATAGGCCTCTCCAGGTAATATAAACGAATTAATATTTCTGATTGGCAGACACATGATTTAAAAGCTAATTTTCTTTTTAAATTGAATAGTAATAAGGCAGGGAGGATAGTTCGCTCGCTTGCGCTAGCGACACAAGGTGAGACGGGTGGAGTGGAAACCAAGGCAAAATGATCAAATTTGAAAAGCCTGACAAAAAACCGGGCAGGCCGGAAACCGTCTAATTTGGCCGGACACTCAACCAAAAAGCCTGACTGTGTCCGGCTTTATCTGGACGCCTGGCAACCCTAAGCGTGAGCCTAATAGTATTAATTTTTAGTACAGCTTAATAGTGCAGTCCTCGGTTGGGCTTGTAGTGAGACTTGGTCATTCCTCATTCCTCACCGGGACGCCATCGCCATGGCGACGTGCCAGGTCACACTGCCAACTAAATACAGCTATATAAAGGGTGGCTCTCCTGGCGACCTCTTGAATACGTAGCTATACATTCAGATGGCTACGTGACCTGGCTGCGCCGTCATGGCATCCAGGTGCGGTATGGCTCTTAGGTACCACTATTAGGTATCTACATGCTCATTTGATTTTTCTATTATGAAAATATTAGTATGAGCGCTCTGATTATAATCATCATCACCAAACTATGTTAGGATTGGCTTCCAGTGTAACCAGATGTTGCTGAAAATCAGTATTTTACATGGAGCGACTGCCAATCTAACCTCTACAATGTCGCAATGAGGGTCACTTAGATAAAGGGCCTTTTTCATCAACTCAGGGTTAGTTACAAATATATCTTATACCTTTAAACGAGCAATTCTTGTATATATGTATAGTGTATATATAATCTGAATCTCGGAAACGGCTCCAACGATTTTCATGAAATTTAGTATACAGGGGGTTTCGGGGGCGATAAATCGATCTAGCTAGGATTCATTTTTATAAAATGTCGTTTTATTCGTGTTTTCAATGACCAACTTTATCCATAATCAACTTGAACATAAACTTATTATTTTAAACACAATTTACCAAAAAATACCGAGCAAAGCTCGGTCAAGATATTAAGTTTTTAAGTGCAGTCTCATAGATTTCTTAGAAATTCCAATAAGACTTCTGTAAAGTCAAGTAGGTTGATAACGACGTACTAGACGTATTAGATCTAAAGCTGTGGTGGCCCATTGGTATCGGCCCCGACTTATCGGTGGTGGGTTTGAACCTAGGCAGGAGCTTTACTTTGTGTAAATAATTTAATCATGACTGCTCGTAAAACGGTGAAGGAAAACATCGTTAGGAAACCGGCATGTCCTAGAATCAACTATTCGAAGACATGTGACATCTAACAACCCGCACTGGGCCCGCGTAGTAGATTACCACTCACTCCTTTTCAAAGTGAGGAGGCCTGTGTCCCAGCTGTGGGAACATTTAAGCTGATTATTCTGACATTGTGAGTGGCGAACAAGATGTAAACAATAGACCCCTTTAGGGAATAGAGGCGCGATGATATACAATATAGTCTTAAATTCACTATTACTATGCTGTTGCGAAGAATTTGCCAACTCAAAATTTCCCCAGTGTACTTTATTTGACGTTGGGCTACGAATTTTCATCTTAAACTTAAGATATTACACGCCAACACCTTCTAAGCATGATTACTCAAGTTTACTAGAAGTGGGTAGGTAGTCATGTCAGACTACCCTCCAAAAATCCTCCCGAGAATTATTATTTCTTCCCTCGAGCAAGAAAAAATATTGTTTTAAGATTATATGAGAGGCTATAGCTATGTTTCTAAATGACGTAAATACGTTATGTGCTTCTATTTCTAACATACGGTACTAAGGCCGTCGTTTTCACAAACAATACTACTAAAAGTTATAATTCTGGAACTACTGAACCTAGTTTCATGTACTTGATGGGAGGGACGAGGAAATAATGTATTACATTTTGTAGCTAGTAGCTGAAAATCGGCAGTTGATATTATATGTTATGGTGTCAGGGTTTTCAAGACTATAAACTCTTGAAACGTGCACCGATACTTGTATGTAACTTGTCCGTATGGTGCCAGACGTAAAGAATAGCACCATCCCATTTCTTCCCGTGGGTGTCGTAAAAGCAACTAAGGGACTTACTAGAGAATTAGCAGCAGCGTGATCTTTGCATTTTTACCATCATACTGCGATCGCCAACCCGCCTGCCAAGTGTGGCGATTCTGAAAAACCCCTGGGTTGGCCTATGGAGGCCTATGTCCAGAAGTGGACGTATTTCGGCTGAAATGATGATGATGATGATGATGAACTAATATTGCCGATTGAATTCTGCATAGTTTGAAATAGATAGGACTTATGTCCCATTTTCTCCTTCAGTTGGGATTCTCACAGTAAACTTCCGCTAGTTTAGTAACGAGAAATTATTTTTTATTTGCTCATTGTGCTTAAAAACTGGAACATTTCACATCATACAACAACTTCTTCAAACTTGAATTATTTGTTTCATGTTCCATTTGCGACACGTGTCCACACGGGTAACCATGTGCGCTCGAGTGGAAATGAGAAGAGACAAGCATTCAGTGAGGACTGAAACTTAATTAAGCAAATATGTAAAACTCGCGAGACAAATTAAAAAATGTTTCGTTTTTGTTTTAAAATGGAAAATAAGGTTTAATTGCGTTTATGAGCCCTTGAGTGTAGTTAGAGCTAAAGTTGCTAAAACACATTTTTCTGAATAAACTTTCCATTGTAATAAAGGCAATGTAACAAATATATCATTATAAGTACTCTCGGCTGTACGTTAAAGCCTTTATTTCAATATCTGTGCTGGACAGTTATGGCACATTAGATCCTCTTGACCTCTGGCAACTGTAAAGTGAGCAGATATTTCATTCAAGTTCTAAAATAACGAGTACCTATTTGATTCAGTATTTAGAAAACTGAAAGGGATTAACCAAAATACTAATAATAGACATCAGAGTACTGCAAAAAAAGCAGTCATTCAAATTGTTTTGTAAACCACAGCCGCCTGGTTCGATCGATCAGGTTAAGCTATTATTGTCGCGGTTAATACGGATCAACGGGTCGAAAGACGGTCCATCATCTCTACATAGAAGCTTAGACCCCTCTGTGCTTTGGAAAGGACATTAAGCCGTTGATTGCGGCTGTCATTCGTAAATCTTTGACTGTCGTTACGGGGTTTTCAGCAACCCGAAAATCTGACAATCAGTCTTACCAAGGGTTGCATTACCCAGTAAGTGGGCTGTGGAGGACAGATAGTCAGTTGCTCCACTGCATTGAAACTGATACTCAGCTGCATTCGGTTAGACTGAAAGCCGGCCCAAACGTAGTTGGGAAAAAGGCTAGTCTGATAATGTTTTGAAAACTGTAATGGCGATAGGTCCAATCTTGCTACTAAAATACTAAAAGCTTTCGTTACCATTCTTACGATAACTATGTTTTGTACACTGCATCTTATTATTTTTCCAACTTCGTATTATAAGCCAATATGTTGAATGAAATGATCGACTACCTTGAAAAGGTGATGTGCGTCGCCCTGAGGGAGATGAATGTGTTTGGAAATTGCTTTACATTTTTCTTTCCTTGTCCTTATTATGTACAGTTTTTACAACTTCACAAAACATCTTGATTTATTTATTACATGTGAGCTTGGTATACATATGGGAGATAGTTGCGCCACTTTTTCTTCCCAGCTAAAGCACTGGGAAGTGGTGACGGGCGGACTTTTTGGGGGACTGTCTATTTTAATTTTCACGTTCAAAAAGTGCTGATTCTCAAACTAGTTTGAATAAATGAGTTTTGGTTTTGATATAAGTTTTGTGAAATATACAATATAAGAGTTGGTGAAAACCTGCATCAAAATCCGATGCATAGTTTGGAAGAACAATGCAGTCAGACACGAAAAGCGACTTTAATTTAAAAATATAATCTAATAAATAAGAGAAAGGGAGGCCATTGCCCTGCAGTGGGACAACATTTTAAAAATAAATAAAATTGAAAATCTTTAATGTCAAAATAACAGCTTTTTACTAAATGCTTATGGAAGTTTATAAAATCTATTTTTCTTATATAACTGTTTGTTCCGGCCAATTTCCGATAAGGCGGGGCCGATTTTGATGGCATTTTCACCGGCGTATAGCTGATGTTATAAGGAGTAACATAGGCTTTCTCTCCCGCTAGCACATTCCTGCGGAATAATTCCCGACATCCGGGCGTCCAGCATCAGCTACATAAATAATATTGTTTAGAGAAGTTACCTTACTAATACAACCTTAAACAAAACACGGCTAAAATATCATGGATGTGTTTAGCAATAAATATTGATCATATCCTATCCGGTAGTTAATCTTGTGTGACGTACAATAAATCATAGGAGGTCCAGTTGCCTTCTTGAGACAACAAATGGTTCCTGATATAGGTAGATAACTACCTACTGCTATTTATCTTAGATGTGATCTTGTTGACCTGTAAATAATTCTCATTTGTTGTTCAAATTAGTTCGATTGGGGTCGTGGCTATGTAATACAGCAGCATGAGGTAGGTTTGAAGATGGGTTACCATTCATTACATATCGAAAAACCTCCGTGCCCCGGGAATCACATTAAACCGTAGGTCCTGGCTGTGTGAAGTGAGTAGCTTGATTTGTGGCCATGCGTACCTATTGTCGCATCTTGAAGGTATTTTCAATTTAATGAGGGGAAATAGTCAATCAACCCACCACAATAAATGCTACTACTATCCATGCTTGTATTTGAAGATAGAATTTAATTGAGGTAATTACCTACTCTATATCTTTAAACGAGCAATTCTTGTATATATATATATAATCTGAATCTCGGAAACGGCTCCAACGATTTTCATGAAATTTAGTAAACAGGGGGTTTCGGGGGCGATAAATCGATCTAGCTAGGATTCATTTTTATAAATAGCGTTTTATTCGTGTTTTCAATGACCAAATTTATCGATAATCAACTTTAACATAAACTTATTACTTTAAACACAATTTATCAAAAAATACCGAGCAAAGCTCGGTCATCCAGATATTTAAAACGAAGAAATGTATTTATAAAGATAATTTTTGTTTTCAGAATGAATGATATACAATCTTGTAGGTACTAAACTAGTTTCATAATAACTTGCGAGATTCAATCAATATAAAAAAGAAATACCTTTAGAAGAAAATTCTGAAACGAAATCTAGATTGGAGCAGATGTTACGAAAACACGTAATAACCAATTTTGCCTCTGAATTATTGCGTCCGCAATAAAACATTACGTATTGTTATTTTATTCAGGCCCGAGAAAAGTTTATTGAACATCCCAATTTGTTTTAACGCGGCCAATATTTTTACATCACCAAACAAACTCGTAACAGCAATCGCTTTAATAAAATGTATATAGGGAAACTGGAAACATTAAATAGGAAGGTACTTACTACTTTGTATACGAAAGGTGGCAACAACAAGATGGCTTCCAACTAGTTCAATTTTAGGGTTACGCACATACATAACATAAACATAATCGAAGAATTATGCAGTTACGTATAGTTTACCCACATTCCCACACTTATGGTAACGTTCAATGTAACTTATTGCTATTTACCGGGCACAAATCCAGACTTCAGTTGCAGCTACTGAGAAATTCAAGATGGAAAAAGGAGAATCTAGGACCTCATGCTCAGCATTAGCTCTTGGATCACTAGACCAATGAGGCAGTAAAATAAGTAGTAAGATTTTGCATTTTAGCAAATCTGTCAATTTCATTAAGACAAAAAGCATAATAATATAGCTATTTGCTGCCCAACAAGATGGATCTTCTTTAAGGCAAGGCTAAAAGTATTTGTCAGACAAAGAACTCATTAAATCGTGACGAATAACAACAAAAAAATAACACTGATTGAAGCCTGAAAGTCACGTGCGGTCATGTAATTATTGCTATCAAAAGTGTCAATCACTAGCAAGAGCTGGATGACAGATGGCTTCAAGCTCACTTCACATAAGTTTTCACAGTAAGTTTTTGACGTGACAACGTCTTATAAATTGGTTTGCCGGGTGACACTTCAAGAAACTGCGTTACGCTCCGCTCACGTTATGCGCTCACAATGAGAGCGAGTGAGAGGCACGCGTCCCTTCCACTCGGGCATGGTTAGCCTGCCTAAGAGCGAGAGAGACAGACATAAAAAGTGAAAGGCACGCGTCCCTTAAGGCTAGGTGATTCGACACTCATACAGATTTGAGGGGGTGAGGTGCGGGGAAATCCGCGGGGCGCCTCCCGCGCGTCCTTCCTGTCGAACACGTAAGCGCGCCAAAAGTTCGAGCGGCGCGGGCGTAGCACAGACAGGTCATAGAGTAGCGACATCAGTATTTCCACAGTATTAGAAACCACAGAAGAAAATATAATACAAGAACAAATATTTTTATTTATTTATCTCTAAAACTATTTTACATAGTTTCTTGATTGAATCCTCGTTGGAACATTTGTATACAGCAGCTAATTGTATCTAGTGTATCCTACTAATATTATAAATGTGAAAGTTTGTGAGTATGGATGTATGGATGGATGTTTGTTACTCTTTCACGTAAAAACTGCTGAACGGATTTGAATGAAATTTGGCATGCAGTAGTTGGACTTATATTATAAATGCGACAGTTTGTGAGTATGGATGTATGGATGGATATTTTTACTCTTTCACGCAAAAACGAATGAACGGATTTGGATGAAATTTAGCACGCAGATAGTTTATAACCTGGACTTATATTATGAATGCAACAGTTTGTTAGTATGGATGAATGGAAGTATGGATAAATATAAATAAATATATATCTTTGGACAACCAACAAATCGTTGTCTGATCCCAAACTAGGCAGAGCCTGTACTATGATAACCAGACAACTGATAAACATACTTATATATTTCTAAATACATACATCATCATCATCATCATCAGCCTATAATGTTCCCACTGCTGGGACACAGGCCTCCTCTCGGTGAGAGGGAGTGGGCCATAATCCACCACGCGGGCCCAGTGCGGGTTGGTAGATGTCACGTCTTCGAATTTTTGGTTCTAAGACATGCCGGTTTCCTCGCGTTGTTTTCCTTCACCGTTTTGAGAGCAGTGGCGATGAAATAATTTACACAAAGTAATGCGCCTGCTTGGGTTTGAACTCACGACCTACTCCTCGCAAGTCACGGCCGTTACCACTGGGCCACCACTGCTCTTAATATAATACCTACATATTATAGATAAATTACACCTAGGCACAGAAAAAATGATTGTGCTCATCACACAAACATTTGTGCTGGGTGAGAATCGAACCCACGACCTCAGTCTTAGCAGTCCGGGTCACTAACCACTAGACTAACAGGCCAGTCGCCATGCCAGTCGGATAGATGTATGTTACTCTGTCACGCAAAATTACTGAACAGATTTGGATGAAATTTGGCACCCAGATAGCAACGCACTGCTTAGCGCCGATAGTTTAAAATCGAACAGTAAAACTAACTGTTTGATTTTCGACGCGCTGATATGCACTCAGTTGGATTCTCAACCCTCGGCTCAATGCCGAGAGTTGAGAATCCAGTGCGTCAATAGGATTAAATAAATAAAAAAATTGCTTATCATATTTCTATTGCGATTTTTCTTGCCTTCAACCGTGACTTGGGCATATTTTTATTTTTAACCGACTTCAAAAAAATGGGAGGTTATCAATTCGACTGTATTTAAAAACAAAATATTTTCATATTTGTTACCTCATAACTTTTGACTGGGTGAACCGACTTTGATGATTCTTTTTTTATTTGAAAGCTGGTGACGAAAAACACTACAAAGTCAAAAATAACTTTAATTTCGGAAGTCGGTGGCAAAAACCTTAAATACAGAGCATAAGACGCCGACTTCTGAAATTAAAGTTATTTTTGACTTTGTAGTGTTTTTTTTAGGAAGTCGGTTGTTTTTTTTTTTTGTTAAAAGTTTTTATTTTTAACTTTTTAGTTATGGTAGATACCCCGCACTAATCTAATCGCGTTATTCGTTTATTTGTCGCGCAAATACTTAATGCAAATTTAAGACTTATATGGTTTCCACATGAACCCCATTGTCCGAATGGAACCGAATTAAAATGGGACCATTCGGAAAGCACCAGCTTTGAAATAAAAAAAGAATCATCAAAATCGGTTCACCCAGTCAAAAGTTATGAGGTAACAAACATAAAAAAAAATACAGACGAATTGATAACCTCCTCCTTTTCTTGAAGTCGGATAAAAATAAAAACTTTTTATAAAAAAAAACAACCAACTTCCTTAAAAAACACTACAAAGTCAAAAATAACTTTAATTTCGGAAGTCGGTGGTAAAAACACTTTAAATACAGATACTAAGACACCGACTTTCGAAATTAAAGTTAATTTGAAATTTTATAGTGTTTTTTAAGGAAGTCAGGTGTTTTTTTTTTTGTAAAACGTTTTTTTTAGTCGCCGTTTTCACAATACAATCACAAAATATTGTTTTTAAAGTTTTACAATCATTTACACAATGAGAACCGTACACACAAAACAAAAGCTTAACCAACTATGGTCTTAATAAGTTCTATAAAACAATATTTATTTACAGTTTATTTTATTTTCTCTTATTATTACTTACGCAGCAGAAAGGAAGTGCGCGCGCAAAAATTGTTCACAGGTCTCACCTCGATAACGTCTCGCAGGACACTGGCAAGCGACGCGCCGATCGAAAATCACTTGAATAATTGATATTTTTTTTTAGAAATTTAATGAAAAAAAATGATCGGGTTCAATCGATTCCAAAATAAATTATCTATAAATTGATACTAATTATATAAAAATAGGAGTATTAGTACTTCTTTAAAATGAAATTTGGCTTGTTAAAAACTGCAAATCGAAGTTAGTTCGGCTTTTTTTTCTATCGAGTAAATTTGATTGTATCGTGTTTTGAACGGGTACAAGCTAAGGAGAAAGAATGTATCTTAAATATGTATTTTTTTCAGATTCTGAAAGTAAAAATTTACCTATCAAAAAGCAATTCTAAAAACGGTAAAAAATGTGAAAACGGTCCCACCTGGCCTTAAATGCAATTAATGTTTTAAATATAATTCTTTGTATAAATAAATGTTTTAAATTGTTACTATTATTTCATCCTTCTTCCTACTATACGAATGAATATTCACATTAAAATTATTTTACCACTCAAAGTCGTTGTCACGTAAAACTTTCGCCCGTATACCGACTTTACAGGCAACCAATTTTTTACCGGCTGAACCCTCATAGCGCAACCAAGTCGCACTTGACCGGTTTTTATATTTGCTGTCGGTGTCAAGAATCCTTGTAAAATATGGGAGTAAATAGGGACGTCGTCGCCATTTCAGTTTTTTTCAAGAGAGAAGTCACAATAACAACGTTACTTTGTTCCAAGATTTGTTTTGTAACATTTTCTTCTAGCACTATAAGTTTTAATAAATCCTGTTTGTTGCCTGATATTTTTTGTTGAGACTAGACTCAGAAAAAGGTGCCATAGCCATTCTTCAACAAGTTATCCAATATACCTTGAGAGTTGTATAAAAATACGAAAGTTTTAAATTAAATTCGTGGACATGCTCTCGGGGGGAGCGCAGAAAGCCAGCTTATTGTATTGAAAAGCCACCTGCGGGATGTCAGCGGAGTTGCCAGTGTTGCCACAATTTCAAAGGTAGGAAAATGTCATCTTTATTTATTTATTTTATTTATTAAAACTTTATGCACAAGTAAAACTACTGTACAAAGGCGGACTTAATGCCTGAGGCATTTTCTACCAGTCAACCTTAGGGTGATGCAGAGAAAAACATGGCAGGTGCAACTTACGGGATAGATAACTCGAAAAGGAAGAATACTAAAAACATATATACAAATAGATACAAATACATACATATATACATACATATAACGAATTCAGTTGGAATCATTGAGGAAACTTTCTGTTTCAAAGTAAAGGATTTACAAGTTTCTCTAAGGTTTGTGAAAAAAATAAACAGATAAAAGGGACCTAGCTAAAATTGGAATTTTGATAAGAACAGGAATATAGAACAAGCTTTAGGAGCGGAAAAGGAAATTTAAATGTTATTTGAATAATAAAGTAGCACTTAGATCGTCAGCATTTAAAGCTTATTTTAGAAAAAACGTACCTACTTTTCACAATAATAGACTGAAAACCGAACATAAGACCCAAGGCCGCGTGAACAAAAAAAGGACATTCCATCAAAGTCTTCATAGTTTTTTTTGGGTCAACTTATTTTACATAATTTACAAAATATGAAAGAGGTTTTCTTGGCCTTGTTTAGGCCACAATGGACCAGAAGCGCCTTTTCAGCGAATTCAGGAGCAAGCAGCAGATTATTTATTCAGTTATTCAATTTTTTAACTCGCTTGGGACAAAGACAAACAGAGAGGTCTCTTGATTTATTTATATTCACTGCAGAATCAAAAGAACAAAGCTTCTCGACTAAGGCAGCTTTTTGGGAGTGTATTTGAGATTATTCATATCTACGTACCTTCTAAGGAATTAGGAACAAGCCAAATAACTCTTAATACCTTTGGGCAAAAATCATTTGACTGTTTAGGTATCTACATACATTATTTTGATTGAAAGAAAGATAGAAACTGTATTTATTGAGATACGTACAGAAACTAAACTAAAAACAATACTCAATTAAATGAAAATTAAATTATAAACAAAAGCAAAAACAAAATTAAAAAAGAAAACTAAGTCCTGTACGAGGCGAAAAGGGTTACCTATCGTAAGTTCGAAAAATATTTAACCTGATTTCATTTCACATAA
The DNA here is from genome assembly GCA_932294355.1 of Aporophyla lueneburgensis. NCBI lineage: Eukaryota > Metazoa > Arthropoda > Insecta > Lepidoptera > Noctuidae > Aporophyla > Aporophyla lueneburgensis. The sequence goes on along the minus strand of OW028745.1, from coordinate 22,175,319 downwards.
AACTTTTCAACTATTATCGTTTTGTTTTTTTACTTCATCGAAGTCACGTCTACCACTTTATCAGTTGACTTATTCGACTTTTCTCGTTACTCCGACGTTGTATTTGGTTGAAAAAGTTTTTACCGAAGTTACACTTAGCCGAAATAATATTTGTTCGAAGTATTATGTTTCCGAATATTCATTTTTCCACTGTTCAGATTAACCTACTCTTTTGTTTAATTATTTAAATGTAATGGCACTTAATTAAACAGTTGATTATGAACAAAAATTGTTTTTAAAGAGTCCCAGTAAGAACCATGCAAACAAGAATGCTTGCTTAAAGCATGCAGCATGCAAGCAGGCATGCAGCGTGCAAGTAGGCTCCACGCCTACGCGAGCTTAAATTACACTCTAGGGGTAGGGCAAACAAGACTACGTAAAGTCGGTTTTACAGCGATTCGTTTCTCACAAAATTTTGTAGTAGAATGTATTAACTTTTTATGACACTACGTATATTTTAATTTCATATTGAAAACGCTACCAATTAACCGGCTATATATTTTTGACCAAATAATATTTCCAAAAATGTGGTTTCATTGTGGTGAAAATATGGCAAATAAATCATTTGGCAAATGAAAAAATTTCAAAAGAGGCTTCGGCCAATAGCAAAAAGTTATTTTGTAAATCGGCGAAACATAGTTCGGTAAAATAATATTTATGACACATGATACTTCGATGATCTAAAAATATGTCAAATAATGCATATAGCAAAAAAGACGTCGGTCGACAGTTTTCGGTGAAATGAAAATCGAACAAAAAAAATTCGGAAAAGTAATCGGTTCCCGGCGAAAAGGCCCCATCTCAGCATGATTGATGTTTAAATGAAATTAGGCAGACCTCTGTCCAACCCTTCAGGCAAACAAAGCATGATGTTTTGTGATGCTAAATTAAAGTACACATGTTTTTCTTTTTGGTCGCGTGCTTTATTACTGAAGGTCGTGTACCTACGTGGCTTTATGTATGATGTTCTTCCACTTCCGATCGGTCCTCGGGTTCTCTCATGCCAGTCTCTCTCGTAACAGAAAGTCCAGTGAGGAACATGTTTATATGCAGTTAATTTATAACCCTAAGTGATCATCCTTCAGCGTATCGGTACTTAACTCAGCACCAGCACTAACACTCACTCAGAATCTGAATAATATTGAAGGATGTTGCTAATGACGATGACCTGGTAAAGGCCGCAGAAATACGTTGGATGCGAGCTGCACAAAACAGGTTGAAGTGGCGGTGCTTGGGGGAGGCCTATGTCCAGCAATAGACGTCTTCCGGCTAAAATGATGATGATGATGATGTTACTAATCCATAGCCTTATACGTTTGACAAATTGTCTGCTCAATATCGGAAATAACGCAATGAATGTTGTTGAATTGTCAAAGGGACATCTATTCTTAATGTTAGTGTGTTATACAATACCCCTCTGTATTTAACCAAAATGTTGCTATTTATAAAAGAAAACGACATCTGATTAGTCGGGAATAACTGGCTTAGCTTTTTGATCATAGAGTTCCGAGAGAGACGTTGGATACCTGAATAATTATGCTCAACTTTAAGAACAAAACCTAAACAAAACCTTTCAAAGGAACCTTATACTAAAACAATGGATAATTTGATTCTTGACACTAAAGTTGTTTATAGGTCGTTCGAAGTTCCAAATTCAAATAGCGCTTTACAAAAACTTTGCTAAACTCCTTGAAAATGTGTAATAAAAATACTTTGTGTATAAAAATATCGTACCTATTATTGAATAAAATAACGTTACACTAAGTAAACGAAAAAATCGCTTGTTTTTGTTTTAATCATAACTTATAACTGCGATATATAGATGACAATGGTTGATTAAAAAACGCGATATGTTATCGATATCGCTTACGATTTATTCCAAAGATATATCGTTATTTTGGCAGAATTTCGTAATAGTAATAATATCCTCCCGATCAAATTTCGGTCCGTCACGGCAGCCATAAGCCTACTAGGCTTATCTCCGTTGAGATTTTATATCCGCAGTCGAACTTAACAACCTACCGACTACCGACCAAGTAAAAATAAAACTTAGTTTAGATACCTATTAGTGTCAAATACAGCTATTAAATCAAATTCATTCATTTTAAATAATTATGTCGCCAAATACAACCGAAAAACTTTACTTTGGTAAAAACATCGTAAACCACACAAACAATAACATACATACATAAAGTCACGCTTTTCCCATGGGGTAGGCAGAAACTACAGAACGCCGCTTGCTACACATACTTCTTTTGTTCGTTTATGCTCATACATCTGGTTGTTATTACTATGCACCTGACCTTTGTTTGTGTTAATGTTTAGTAGAACATCACTAATAAGGGCACTGTATATTCTCCTAGAGCGTCCCCTTCCAGCGTGTCCAGTCGCATCTGCCTTGTAAATACCTTTTGTTAGCCGCCGTTCATTCAACATGACCACACTATCTAAGCATATTCATTTAAATTTTTGTTACTACTTACATCTTCTTGTAAACCGGACCGTTGTCTCATTAGTTCATTCCTCAGCCAATCATTCACAGACACATCACACTTGCTTCCCAAGGAACGCATTTCCACAGCATTAATTCTGCTTTCATGCTTCTTTTGCCATATACAATATTCCCTTTCATACATAAGCGTAAGCACACCATTATGGACAGCTAGTCAAGCCTTTAAGACATCAACTGGTTGGTCACAATCGCATGCACCATTTATTTTATTTCCGGCATGTACTCTCCTTTCCACACCTTTATCAATCTTTCCATCCCTAATAAAATATATCGGCAAGAATAGTATTTTGTACTTCGAATACGTTCCAAAAACTTAAACAAACTTATTTCACCAGGTACCTAAAACATTTACAAAGGATAGGAAAACTTTGAACAGGGTGGTTCGTACACGTACTCCCAAAAAAGTTTGCCCAACGGATTTGAATAAATCTCGTCAAAAAGAGATCTCAAACTTAAACGTGTGGGTTTTTTATTTACACTTTGTAATTGCTCTGTACCTACGCTTTGTTTGGGGATAACCCTGCGCTCTATATAGGTGTTGGTAAGTACAAAGTTTTGAAAGTTGAACGTTTATGTCAAATGACTGTATTATAAAGTTGTATGTGAGTTTGTACTCGCATATTAAAATACCTTAGAACAATTAATTCAGGCTGTCCCTAATTGTAGGCAACAATGTAGGTCGCGTCCATAGTGTCTAGCATCGTAATTGCGTAACATACAGTCAACCACAAATCACAATCTGAATCGTTTTGAAGGATATTGCTAATTTATTGTTTTATTCTTTTCCGTTCTTCCCAAACGGAACGTACCCAGGAGGATTTTCCAACGGTTAAAAAGACAAAAAGTAGTATCAGTAACTAATAAAAATGCTATGCCTACTATTTATTTCTCTATTACCTGTGCTGGATAAATGACAGTCGAGACTAACGGCTTAAGCACTTATCGTTCTTTCCGAGGCACGGAAAGATCTTGATATGTAATGGACTCATCCAAGAACCGGCCGTAGCAAACGTAGCTTATCTTTCGATCGACTCTTGCGGCTGTTATCATTTAGCCACAATAGCCTCAGCTCAGTGATGAATATGGCCTAGAAATTAGGATCGGAATCTGCTCACAAAGCTTTGCAGTTTAGTTGATTTTTTTTTTTATCAAATTCCTAACGCTCCGAGGAAGGTATGTATAAGTAATTGCGCTTTAGATTCTTACTCAAAAATACCAACCGAATTTAATTTTCAAGCAACATTGAACAAAACTTATAGGCACTTAGAATATTCCGAAAATTGTGCGATGTCCGATGGTCCGATGTCTGGTTGAACAGTCTCTTTATTGCACTTATTCCTGGAAGTCAGAGACCTAAAGTCTACATAGTTCAGGGAACCTGAAAATATCGTTAAACACTACGAGTTTCTGTGTTGAGATCTTCTGTCGATACGAGATACCCATTTTATAGTGTACAATAGTCCGACAGAAGCTGTCTTTAATCCTACGACATTTTAGTTCCACTCGTTCATATTCGGTTGGTGTAAACAAATATGGAAGAATTGTTTGTTGTTCTATCACTGTTGGCGCAGATTCTATGAAATGTTTTAAGAATTTTCGCCCAATTTGTGTAAACGGCGCAAAATACGAGTGAGGTGCCGTATTCAGAACATGGTTCATTTGCTGGAGTGCCGCAAGAGTCTATACATATGCACTTCTGAGGATCTCATAGTCGTCACTGGTGCTGCTATTGATGTGGCTACCTATTGGGCCAACTAATTTAAACCAGAAGGCTGGCTTGTTCTTTGAGCATAGAATTAGCATTGCCATTCAACGTGGCAATTCTGCCAGGGTGTTACATATGATTTGCTATGTGTATACTCGTACTCCGTTATTTATTTAGAATAGTGTCAAGAAGAAAATCGTACTTAAAGTAAAATTTTCTTAAATGCTCTGTTTTCTGGTTAACTTCTGAGTTACCTTGAAAGTTGGGCAGCTGTATTGCTGTGTTTTTATCGATGTAAAGTTCTTGCATTGGAAACACATTTGGCACTTCCGTGAGACAAGAATAAACTTGTGAGTTCATCCGCATCAAAAATAGTGCACTATTTATCTGTCTTCAATATCTAAAATTCACATGTCAGCGGTTGCTGGCGTCATAAAATTTAATACAGAACTTGATGGATTTTCGATCAGCGAGCATGTGGGGAACATCAGTCATCTCTTCTTTTATGCTTTTTAACCGGATTGAGTCACAAAGACGAAGTAGGTCGTGAAACATTTCTCTTTTTCGATTTTCTGTCACTATAAAAAATGATCCATTCGAATTTTGGACCCACACTTTACCAGTGATTTAGTAATTCTCAAATATTTCTGGAGGGTGCTTGTGGAGCGTAATTAAATTAGCAGCCAGTTTGATGGAAAATTTTTAGTTTATACTATACGTGCAGTGTAAAATATATTTGCGTATTTAGTTATTTAGGTAGCAGGAGCCTGCTAATACGTAGATTATGTGTGTCAGGTACCACTATTAATAATAATAATTGTTATTTTTAACCGACTTCAAAAAAAGGAGGAGGTTATCAATTCGACTGTATTTTTTTTTTAATGTTTGTTACCTCATAACTTTTGACTGGGTGAACCGATTTTGATGATTCTTTTTTTATTTGAAAGCTGGTGCTTTCCGAATGGTTCCATTTGGATAATGGGGTCCATGTGAAAACCATATAAGTCTTTAATTTGCATTAAGTATTTGCGCGACAAATGAACGAATAACGCGACTTAAAAAGTTTTTATACCGTTACATAATGACCCGCCAGCAAAATCTGACCGAAACAAATTCGTTTCTTTTATTTTGTTCATAAAATTAGAACATTTGTGGCGTTCCGCGCATAAAGGTACCAGTAGAGAGGTATTGAGTTAAGGCCGGATGTAGAATCTAGAAGAGTCCCTTTATTATGCTGATTACAAAAAAAAAAAAAAAACAAAAATCTTAATACTTTTTCCTAAGATATCCAATGTTGAAAAATTCTGAAAAAACTAGTTTCGAGAAAGTGGAGTTTGAAAGTTAAGGTTACCAAAAAACAATGTTCTACTCGTTTATTACATAGATTTTTCCACATAGATTATATGCATCAATGTATCACTAACATAACCGATACTGTACTGCCAATATACAAATAGTATTAAAATTCAAAAACTCGAACATAATAAATATGAAAATATCGACATTCTAGAAGACCTACCGACATCTGGTAACGTTTTACAAATTCCCTTTAAATTAATTATTAATTAATTTCCTTTTAAAAAATGTGCTTAGAAATTTTGTCTTTATCAAATTGTAGCAAATTTAATATCAATTAAAAAATAAACAATAATCAGTAAAAATCACAAAATGCCATATTTCACCCGATTTTACAATAACGCAAATAACTCGGAAACTAAATACCGACATCTGGTACCATTATGCGCGGAAGGCCACATTTATGAATATGACGCTGTTTAAGCTTTTGAAAATTAAATTATTCATGATATTTAAATAAAGACATAAACAGCATTTTTCTACATAAATTCATGGTTTAAGCAAACCACACACCGCGAATGATGTCACTACACCATATCATTGACAAATACTAAGAAAATAAATAGTTACATGGCTTATTAGTTTCTAAAAATGGGAGTATTGATATTCCGACGGAACTTAGTAGAACAATAAACATGACAGAAATAAGAACATTGTCATGACTAGTGACTCACCAAGGACACGAGACATACTATTTGAGAAGTAAGTCATTTGTGTAGGCAAACCTGTATGAACTTTTAAAGAGTCGTATTCTAAAAGCTAGATTTGACAAACACAACGCGTGGCAGACAGTGTTTTCCGGTACTTATGCTACATACCTAAAGATAAAAAATATGAGTTGGTGTGCGAGTAGTATTATGGTGATTGCTACATCAACATATATATTATATAATCTTCCATTATAATGTTCTCACTGCTGAAACTGGGGCCATAATCAACCATGCGACTCTGTGTAGGTTGGATGTCACATGTTTTGGAATTTTCATGATGTTTATCTTCACCTTTTTGAGAGCAGTGATGACATAATTTATATAAAGTATCAGGAATCTGAATGCATAACATCATCTACAGTTATTTTAAATAATCTCTGTTAGGTATAAATTTCAAATTATTAATAATAAAGATCCCAATGTTATACAATATGAAACATATTTAAGCTATCTTAACTTCGTTTGCTTGGATATAATAAAAACAGGAACTATGAAATTGACCTAAAATCATATTTTAAAGTGCCATATTCCACGTAATATTATTACAGCAATATTTAAAGTTCCTCAGTAGTCCTCAATTTTATCATAAATGTGCTGCTGTATTAAATTTTATATGCAACCATTCTCAGAATACGTCGGCGAACTTCTTAGTGGATGATCTCAACGTTTAATATATTCTTGGTAGCGTTTGGCGCGGTCGCGTCGCGGTTTTGAATAGCTAGACTGTATGGCACCGATCGCCAAAGCGGGCTGTTGGCTGCATTAACGGTGTCGTTCATTACTCATTCATTTTTATTCAGCTGCGATGTAAAGCTATAAAACTTTGCATTCGGGTTGTCGGGTTTTGCTATGAATGATGCATGAAGATAATAAATATGTATGTGTCATGTATCCTGTATTACAGGTGACAGATTTTAAATGGATTATATATCATTTATTAAGCCAATGTATCTCTGTGTGTTTTTATTTTTTTTACATGTTTTCATTCAGCACTTTTGAGTTATGTTGCGTGTGTGTTCTCTTATAAATCAAACAGAATTACAGATTGGCATTTTACAGATGACCTCATTTAAAAAAAACAAACATATAAAAATATACATGAACGCTTCCACCAAGGCCGCTGCAAGTTGGATTGTATAAATCTTAGAGATTACGAATAGGATTATTAGCGTCATGATTTACTATAGCTTGTGCAATGGGATTTCAAAGGCGAATAAATAAACGGGTGCGGGCGTAAAATCGTTCCGTATGTTTCTCTAGTAGTCTAATGGGCATGAGGCGTTATTGCCTAGAAACCTATACAGTTAACGAGAGTCTAAATAAATATTGGTCAAGGTTCCTTTGTCTAGTACCAGTATAAACGTATTGCGTATGTCGAGGATATCGGATTTCTCCCACACAATTTTGGTGTTAATAATAATATCTTAGGACAACCAACACAACGTTATCTGATCCCAAACTAGGCAGAGCCTGTACTATGGCAACCAGATAACCGATAACATACTTATATGTTTCTAAATACATACATATTATAGATAAATTACACCCAAACACAGAACAAATGATTGTGCTCATCACACAAAGATTTGTCCTGGGTGGGAATCGAACCCACGACCTCAGTCTTAGCAGTCAGGTTCATTAACCACTAGACTAACAGGCCAGTCAATGAAAAGCAACCTAACACCGATGTTCTTAGATTGATATCCTGTGAGTCGTGATAAATTGACAAGAGTAGTGGCTAATGATTTGAGAAAATAGAGTTACGGAGAATGGCGTAAGATAACAGTGAATTATCTACCATTATAAATGTCTATAGTTTATACAATGACTCAGTACACAACTCTCTCTCTCTCTTCAGTACTCTTATGAGTTATGACCTAATGATAAAATAAGATTTCTCAGAGAGCGAAGTTTTCATGTATAACAACTCTGTATATTTTTTTCTTCCCCACATCATCAGAACAAATCAGACATCTTTTTAAAATTTTGATCGTAAATACAGTTCTGTGCTAGATTTTCCAATGCACTAAGTATTATTTAAGGACTACATATGGTTAAATTTCGTTATACCCTGCCCCAGAAGGAGGGGTATTTTTCCAATTTGGAAAGACAACTAAGCTACTTCGTTTTTGTTCTTTAAAGCTATTGGTCAAGGCTATATCAATGATAATTGATAAGGCATTAAACTAATTTATTATAGAGGACATCATTTGCGGGGGTGTGACGTGAAACCATTGTCTTTCTCATTGATATGGATATACATATTAAGTAAGTCGTTTATTATCTGATTGCCTTGTGTGGTGAGTGATTTATTTATTTTTAATGGAAAATGATTAATTTTATGGAACCGAAACGGCCTACGTAGTTACTATAACAATCTTGTATTTTGCGCAATTAACAATAAGCAGTCTTTTTTTTGTTATTGCAAGGAGTATATTCTAGCTTCTACATAACTACATAACATCACGCCAGTATTTAACCGAAGCGTTAGGCAGCGGTGTACCTATAGTACACCCATATTTCGCCTGTTATTTTTACGTCCCATGTAATAGGGGGCAAGCCTATTGCCATCAACCAGGTACAAATACACACTCCTTGTTCGAAAGAGTAACCGTAACCCTGACACAGGCAACTGAAGGAACACGGGTGAGTAGGTTGCTACTGAGGAATTTTACTATCCTATCCAATTAATATTATAAATGTGAAAGTTTGTATGTTTTTACTTAATCATATTAAAACGGTTGGACGGATTTAGATGAAATTTAGCAGACAGATAGTTTATAGCTTAAATTAATACATACAATAGTTTTATCCCGGTTGTATGGGAAGTGGGAACCCGTGTGATGAGTGCCGACCTCCACTCGAACGCAGCTGCTTGCAGAAGCTACTTCCTGCCATAATTATGTTCTTGCATTTATGAGACATGAGCGTATCGTGTACATCGCTAAACATAGACCACCCTATGACAATTCTGTCGTTATATTCATACCCTGATATTATCATAATCACACACTTGGCAATAGGTATTAGTAACTGTTGCAAAGCTTTATTGGAATGATTTGTAGTAATTACCAATGCACTTATTATTATTTTATTCTAATGTCATAATAAATTATTCAGTAATGGGTGATGCACATTAATAAAAAAGTAATTATATGTTTTAAGGGGCCTTTAGTCATAGCTTCAATGATAGGACCGCACTAGCATTAAATGTTCGCATAAATATAAATTAATGACTCAATAGAGATAGGAAACAGAAGGTCCATATACGGAAAGTTGTTTGTTATGAACAAATCACTAGATAAGCGATTCTGTCATAAAATAACCTACACTACTCTAATATAAGGCACACAAGGCTTTTAAATGTCTATTTTACTCGTACAAGGTCATCATCGCATGCAAGATGGCTGCCCTGTGTGTATGCACTTGGAAGTTTGCTATAGTAGATGGTGGTATACTTTTCTATACAGCTTTTCTATTTACTCAACGTTTTTTTTTTCGTTTATAAAAAAAAACTGGCTTTTTCCAGTGGCTTCGCCCGCGTGGTTGTCGAAAAATATCCCGCAGGAGCGTACTACCGGGATAAAAAGTATCCTATAAATTCAGGTTATATACTATCGGTGTGCCAATTTCATCTGAATTCGTTAGCCCGTTTTTGCGTGATTGAGTAGCAAACACAAACTTTCACATTTATAATATTAGTAAGATTAGAATTAGTGATACTTTTCACATTAAAATCTTGCCTTTTAGCTAATAAGTAATTTAAATATAACTTAATCTACTAAGTAACTATAAAATTAAGAAACCGTCCAATATGATATTTCTTATACCCTGTAAGTTAAGAGGACATTTGATTCACATCTTATTTATAAAAGTCAGCAATCAGCACTTAGAGTTTAAGTTCACTTCATCATCATCATCATTTCAGCCGAAAGACGTCCACTGCTGGACATATGCCTCCCCCAAGCACCGCCACCTTGACCTGTTCTGTGCCTCTCGCATTCAACACGTTCCTGCGGCCTTCACCAGGAAGTTCACTTACACTGTAATAAAATAACTTCAAAAAGGTTTTACTCTTTTTAGTATTCGCACCAATTCAGTGTCGTCAAGGAGAGGAGTGCGAACAATAACGTTAAACAAAACGTTTACAACAATTTAACTTACTCCCGTAACTGATCCATAATCCCGCAAAGAATCAATAATGAAGTCTATGGTTTGGTTAATTAAATAATTCGTATAAAGCCAAGTAGTTTTTTACTCAGATTGCGATACTAAGAAAAATATTCTCAAGTCCACATTTATCTGAAATAACTTTATGCAATATCAAACTGCTGTCTTAAAACTCTACATTCTGTTTTATCCCATTTAGATTTTTTACCGAAATAATGACTTCCATCGCTAAGTTCCTATTCACGTTTCCTGATATCAAAAAATGCTTAGGCATGAATGAGATACGTGATGATAAGCAAAGTAGCTTAAGCAAAGGTTAGCGTATATTTCGATTGGGTAGCCGGAACTTGGGATATGAGTTGATCAAAGTAGTTTATGTATTGGATATCGCATTTCCCAGTAATTGGGTTGTGGAGGTCAAATGTCAGCTGTCCCGTGTGAAATTGGGAAAGGATGACCGCTCCTGTTTAGGCTGGAATTAAAGTCGAAAATCGTTCAGGAAAGTGTCCGTTTTTCTTTCATATTTTGACACGGGTTATGGTGTGACATTAAGGTGTCTTCTGTGATTTGGGTGTGTTTAGGGACAATCATTTTATAAGCGCTCTGACCGTAAATATTGAAGAAGATCTCGCAACTCTACTAAACATTACGTAGCTAAATCTCAATTCAGTGTAGTAATGTGATTGATTGTAATTTTATTGAATTAATCACAGAAGCTACACATCAGATTTGACAGCTGTGTTACTTTTGGGATACAATTGTCCGTATTTATGCAAAATGGAACCACCCATCTGAGATATCAAAGGGTTTACAAAAATATAGATAGACCACTTTTAAATTTAGTATTCTTCAAAAAAAGTAAAATACTAAAATCGTGTGGTTCCATTTTGCGTAAATACGGACAATTATTGCTAAGCCTCTCTTTTAGATAAATTGACACCATTTATTACGTCATAAACACTTTGTCGAGCAGACAATTTTTCAACTACTTGAAGCTTGGAATTTCCATCAAAACCTTTGGATTGTGACAGAAAATGTGAAATGAAATTGGGGTGCTTTATAATGTGGGGATAGGTCAACCGAGATCGAATCGTCGAAATATAACATGATAAATGTGATACAGTTAGGTAGATACACAAAAACACACGTTTCTTGTTCGTTTTTCTACATAGGTCTACGTTGGTCAACTAGCTTCATTTTTCGCGCGAATCGAAAGAGTCCTTTGATAACTCAAAATTGCCTGTAAATCGTGTAATAGACATAAATGCTCTGATTTATACACGTATTTATAGAGTGAGATTTCTGTACATAACTTATTATTTGTGATCACACTAAAGTTTCGCATAAAAGATAAATTAATAGGTTGTTTTTGAATGAGCGGTTTGACGCTATCCCGTCAGTGAGTCGTTCGCTCATTGCATATCGAATTAATTATGTATTGTAGCTACTCGTTCTGTGGTGAATTATGTCATTCAGTGACTCATTCAGATTAAAGCTTAGACATAGCGGGAGCATTGGGTTATCTGTCTGGTTACTTATGAGTCTTATGACGTGCAGAAAAAAACATATGGTTACTGAACAAGTGTAGGTACAATTACAGAATGGCATGGAAAATTGACGCATAACCTGTAAAAAGAATATGATTCTGAATCCCACACACTGACATTTTTCGTCGGGAATTAGAAAAAGACAAGTGAAGCTTTAGAACTGTTAAACTAAATACCGTCTCGATTCCCTTGAATTGTGCGTGAATTTATACATAATTTGTCGTAGTTGCATCGAAGAAAATCTTAATTCAACTGCATTTATATTAATAAATGCAGCATATTAATAAATGCAGCCTATAATGTTCCCACTGATGGGACAAAAGCCTCTTCTTTTCGATAGGGAGTTGGCATAGTAGATGTCGCATGCTTCCGAGTTTTTGGTATGTTTGATACGATGTTTTCCTTCATTGTTGTGATGAAATTATTCACACAAAATAAAGCGGCTGTCTGGGTTCGAACTTACAACCTACTACTCGTTAGTTGGAGCCATAGTACTAGGACACCACTGGTCGCCAACTTCATTTGACAGCCCTCATTTAATTCCGCCTCTTTCTTGTTTCCTTAGAAGAAAAAAAAGCATTCCTCTCAATTAAGTTTAGTTGATGCAGAACAGAATCTTCTCCGAGGACGTTTAAAAAAACTTTTCTTTCTACACAAGTACTACAAAATACATTGCATCGAAACAGTTTAAAACACCTTCTGTCTGCTACTAACCTTCCACGTTCGTTTTAACATTAATAGGTGTTGCATAATAAAATGCATCTACATTTTGGTGCCGACACCATTTTCTATGCAGCACACGGGTTTCAGCGTCATGTATCGGGCTAAATAAGCGAACTGCCTTTTGATTCTCATGCTAATTTTGTTCCAAAATCTAGTCTTGGACAGGATGAGGAAGACTTTGTTGGTTTAATTTATTGTCTAACTAAGTAGTGTACGTAACGACCAGCATGAATCATATTTGTCAACGTTTCTTGTCTACAACGTAGACATAAAATAACTCATTTTCTGCCTAGCCTTTTCTCAATAATGTTGGGGTCAGTCAACCATTCAGTCTCACCGGAGTGTGATCTCCACAGCCCGATTACTGCTGAGGAACATGCTGAGGTCCACCTCAGCAGGTTCAGAGATCTCCATCTTCACAGATCTCCAGATTCATAGATGACTCCGCCGTGGAGTGTAAACGTGGTGCTGTCCCACAAACAATGGGGCACTTGCTTGCACGCTATAGGAGTTGATGGACTCTACTGAAAGTACCAAGCTGGTAGCAAATTCTGGGCTGAGAATATTTACATTGATATCGACACGCTAAAAAGAAGAAGTTAATAGGTAATACGATAATCCTTCGTAAAACTTACGGGCTTCTAAAGGTGCCACTGTCCAATGACTGTGTAATTGAAATAACTGATATAACCGCCCGTTGTATTAATCTACGTATAATTGTCTACAATTATATACGTAATCTATATGGTGTACATATTAAAGAGTATTTCTATTACATTTCTCAAGTATCATCAGTGAGTCATTACTTTATCAGTCAGCATTCTCTAAGAGATAATATCTTCGCTGTGCTCTACGACGAGCTCGTCGTCTAGACCACCTTGATATCTATCAAGTGTGCAGAGCTGAGAAAAACGGTATTCACTAACGCCGTTATGGTCGTCGACGGACTTTAGGTTGTAACCTCTTCTCGCTGTTTCGTAGACGAATTAGGCCTTGCAACAAATATCTTTTGTAAATATCAGAGTTGAGCAGTTTTAACTCTAGAGCGTTAGTGTAGCTACTCGCAGCTTAGTGAATTCCACTTTGTTAACCGACTTAAAAAAAGGAGGAGGTTATCAATTCGCCTGTATTTTTTAAAATGTTTGTTACCTCATAACTTTTGACTGGGTGAACCGATTTTGATAATTATTTTTTATTTGAAAGCTGGTGCTTCCCGAATGGTCCTATTTTAATTTGGTTCCATTCGTACAATGGAATCCATGTGAAAACCATATAAGTCTTAAATTTGCATTAAGTATCTACGTGACAAATGAACGAAAAACGCGATTAGATTAGTGCGGGGTATCTACCATAACTTAAAAAGTTTTTTTGTTTCTCCGCTGCATCAGCGCTGCGCGAAAAAGTGTACCCTCAGACAAAAGCAATGCTGAATAGATTATGTCGTGATTGCCAATCAAAATTGCGGTGATGGACCCTGGCTGTAGGTATAGAGGCGAGTAAAAATTATAATATTTGATAAAAAGATCTAATAAAACCCACGTGTAGCAATTGAGGATAAGAATAACAATTGCTTACCGAATACAAAGCCTACAGGCACAACAATTCAGTACACAAAAAACGTTTGGTAAAATACAAGTACATTGTTTTCCTGAAAGTAAAAGTAATCGTTTCTTAGAACGACTATAATAAGATTTCTGGAAAATGTAAAAGAAAGCCTGTAGAGAAATGTATGGTATCAGTTCAGTGAACTTCAATTCGTAGCTTCTCTGCTAAAAATGAGATTACCTTCTGCCCGTTGTCATGACGACGCTAAGTGGGTTTATCTTTCCACAATTATATAGATCACAAGGTCTGTCTGCCGTCTGCTACAAGACCTGTGGCTAGTCCAATTTACATGAGTTTTGCTTTAATTCAAGATAATTTTCTCTAGTTTAGTTTTAGCATAGTTTTGAAGCGTTAGGTGACATAAACCTCAAGCAGTATAGTTGACAGTAAACCAAGTCGTATCACGTATCGACTGGTCAGAGCTCCATGGCCTCTACGCCGATTATTTGTGCCCAACAAATACATTGGACACCACCAGAGTCGCTGGCACAATCGCTTTGCCATCTAAAACTGTAGCCAAAGTCATCGTAGGCAAATCTGTCGTATTCTAAAATGCTGGTTGCGCTTCTGACTGCCACCGCTGAATTTGATGTGTTTGTGGTTGAACGGAATAAAATTATGTGTATGTGTCTGGTGTTCTGTGAGACAAACTATGCAAGGGAGTGTTGGACTGTTTCTTGTTTGTGTTTAATTCAGGTAATTATTTACCTTAACAAAAATATTGTCAATCTTTTATCTGTTTCCACGTTAATTAATGTAATTAATTTAATACCGTTATAATTAACTATAATTATTAAAAGTCGAGGTCACAACCAGTGATGACATAAAATCCAGAAACTACACAGCAAAAAAAAAAATAACATATGCTTGATTTCATACCACTCATATTCTCAGGCTTTGCCATCAATCAGACCTAATAACCCGCCATTTGATATTCTAATATTGTTTCAAAGACCACTCAAGCACAGGATGGGAAGGACGTAAGATTAGATTAGCTTTGGTACTGTAAGAGTACTTTATGAGTATCCTGTTTATAAAAATCCGAGCATCAGAAGTATTAAAACCTTTTATATAAAGATGGTATAAGTGGTTTATGTACTCCTAGATTTATTCAACTACTTGAGATTGGATTGAAGGTGCTTCAAATTTGTTTGTAAAGCTCTTTCAAATTAAAGATTAAACTGGTAAAAGATGAAATTACATCGACCCTAAAACGGGCAGGTTTAGGAGAAGTTTTAGAAACAATTCTATGACATTAGTCAATTAGAGCACTCTGTATAGAGTAATAAAGTTGGTTTACCACACGCTGTGCTACCCTTACCAGCTAATAAAATAGCAATAAGGTTAACTATAATATTATTAGTAGAATTGCGTTATAATGCAGTAGAATGATGATTAAAGCTTAAGGAACGAATGTTCGAGCTAAGCTTTAATTGCCATTAGAACTTAAACCTTAATTGGATGATCTACATAGGGACCCGAATAGATCTTAAATGAGATAAACACAGTATGAATCATTATGAAGGATATATCCATTGGTTCTTATATTCGAAAAAATTGTGTGCTCACCAACGTAAATAACACAATGTATGTTGTTGAACTATCAAAATGCAACCCATTCCCACTATAAGTGTGTTATCAAATTATCCCGCTGCGAAACATGGCCCAAAAATGAAGAATTCTTTGAAGGGCTTACAAGTGATGACGACATCCTTGTAAAATAAACAACTAAAATTATTGGAGCAAATTACAAAAACATTACACAAAACCCTTAGGTAACGTTCTACAAACAACATTTGTGAGGCGTTACATTTGCTAGTACACCAGCACATCAAGGTACCCTATACTGTCCAATTCTCCCAATCAACCTTAAACCTAATGCTTTAGCGTTAAAGGTGAAAATCTATTAAAGAAATTTGACAGATTGTAGTAGCTCGATGTGCGGGTGTCTGTAGCTAGCGGTATACAGACCATCTCGTTTCACATGTTCCTAAGGTTTGTTTACTTTGGTCCTATTTACATATTCGAGGTCAGAAGGGATAAAACAATAAATTATGTGTGAAACTGTGAGATATTTTAATCGTGTTATCAACAATTTTGTGTTATTGCATCAACCTATTTTCATTTCCGAAGTATAAGAGTTATGAGGAAAGGATTGGTGGATATAGTGGAAGAACAATCATATAATAGAAATATTGTGTAAAAACGGTTTTTCTATAAAGGGATTTGTACTGGGGTAGGAAGAAGTTCCCGTGTGGTGCCGGACATAAAGAATAGCATCACCCCATTTCTTCCCGTGGGTGTCGTAAAAGGCGACTAAGGGATTTACTAGAGAATGGGCAGCAGCGTTCTCTATGCATTTTACCATCATACTGCGATCGCCAACCCGCTTGCCAAGCGTGACGATTATGGCAAAGCTGGGGGGCTTTTAATAGGGGGAGGCCTATGTCCAGCAGTGGACGTCTTGCGGCTGAGATGATGATGATGATGATGCGGAAGAAGTACAAATAAGATGATGGTACATAAATCATGCAATGAAGAAACGTTGCTTAACCTCAAAATAAATTAGTATAATAATAGTCCGTGGATGGGGGACCATTTATACACACAAAGATCTCCGTGCCACTGAAAGCACGATTAGTTGTTGGTCCCAGCTGTAATTCGTGAATCTTTGGCAGTACTTAGAAGCTCAAAGTTCTGACAAACAATCTTACCAAGGGGTGTCGTATTCTCCATTAACTGGGTTGTGGAGGTCCGATAGGCAGTCGCTTAACATGAAATACTGGTATCCAGCTGCATCTGGCTTGACTGGAAGCCGAACTTATTACAGTTGGGAACAGTCTAGGCAGATAATGAAGGTAATAAGAATGAAAGTGTTATAAAATATTTTCAATGCATTTTCGTCATCAGAATATGTAAAAAAAAATATATATTATTAAACTAAACAATCCCTATGTTGGTTTTGTTGCTAAAATGTCCAGATTTCCCGGATATAAATTGTTTGGATTATATGATTTGTTAATTCAACATCCTCAGTGTCATGGGACAGCGAAAAAATAGCAGTTTTGTTTAGACTCTTTACAAATCCATCAATTTTCTCGCAGTCTATTACGAGATTTTCAATTTCTTGTGCTAAAGGAGGGTACAGAGATAGATGCTTATATAAACATCAAAAGCTTGTCTTGGGATAACTATGTATTTCTTTCAAACTTATGGATGAGGTAACTTGAACTTTTTCCGATCTAACATTCTGTCGTCATTGAAACCGTTTTCATTCACAACTGTGTGGTTCGCTTCTAAATTCATGCTTCAATATTTACGAAATTGCACTTTCTCTAGTTTCAAATGCTCCTGCGCATTTTAACGATGGAAATATCATAAGTCGTAAGGGGTATATGTATAGGTAAATTCAATGTCTCTTACGATATTTGAAATTACCATAATTAAATTTGTGTTCCCTCTTGGTGTACACATTACCTCATCATTCATCATCATTTCAGCCGAAAGACGTCCATTATTGGACATAGGCGTCCCCCAAGCTCCGCCACTTCAACCGGTTTTGAGCTTCTCCAATCCAGCGGATTCCTGCGGCCTTTATAAGGTCATCGGTCCACTTTGTGGTAGACCTTCCAATTCTACGTCTCCTGGTACGCGATCACCACTCCAGAACCTTCCGTCTCCATCGGCCATCTGTTCCGCAAGCAAGGTACCCACTGCCACTTAAGATTGGCAATCTTTCGGGGTATATCGGTAACCTTGATTTACCTGTGGATCTTTTCATTCCTGATTCGACCACGTAGGTAAATTCCAAACATAGCCCCATTGCCCTTTGGGTGATTTTCAGCCTTCTAATAAAGCCCACTAGCTTTTGCCTGCGGTTTCGCCCGCGTGGAGGTCGGAAATTATCCCGCGGGAACATACTACCGAGAAAAAAGTAGCCTATGACCTTTCTCAGGCTCTAAACTATCTGTGTACCAAATTTCATTTAAATCGGTTCAGTAATTTTAGCAGGAAAGCGAGACAGACAGACAGACAGACAGAGTTACTTTTGCATTTATAATATTAGTGTGGATGGATTGTGAGCAAAACTTCAAACAGCTCGAGTACTCGGGTTTCAATAGAATTATAAGTCACGTATAGCAAATGTTTACAAATCCAGGTTAATATAAATCAATATACCTATACAACAACATCAATAGACACGCATTTGACAAAATATTGTTGATTGAAGACATGCAAATAAGCCTAAAATACTGTTTGCAACTGTTAATGATACGGTCATAAGCTTTTCAAAGAGTTTAGAATTACCATATACTATCGGTCTTTGAAACTATTCGTTCTCTAATACAATAGGATTAAATGAAGATTTATGTAAAGAAAAAACGTTGCGCTATAAACGAGATGTTTTACTTTATTTCTGTTAACCGCTTCCAAATGGCAACTTGCTTTGAAAAGTCCATCAAATCCGATTTCCAGCCAGTTTCAATTGGTATGAGGTTCTAAACCAATTTTCTGGGGTAAATTGCAACTGCAATTGGATTTTTGTTATGAGCTGGCTTTAGATTGATTGATGGTAACACTACAAATTTTTGATAGTCTCGTTGTCTTCCATGTTCGGCACTACTACATACATCATATCTCTTCGTAGTTGCTTCTCGACACTCGGTAAGATTTTCATTCTTTTGTGAAAAGATTGGCGTGAATTGTTTGAAACCATTAAAATCTACTTCTAGAAATATAATGTAATCTCTTTACCAAAGAGTATTTTAAGTGATCTCATGAATAAATCATCTCTCTATTATGTTAAAATCTCGTCTCTAATCCCAACGTCTGTCATCGCAAATTGAATCGTGTTATCATAATGATAATCTTGTAATATGTAAGAATAAGTATAGAATAAGAATTGTAACATCTGTAGGTTGTGAAACCATGCATTCAAAATAGACTCACTATGAAAAATGACATGGTTTATTCTGTTAATAGGGTGAGTATCGGAGTCACATTTACACATCAAATTAACGTAAAAAGTCAGTGCAAGAGTTTGTCAGTAATCGGGTAGCTCAACGTAGAGCAGAAACAAAGAAAGAAAATTTGAGTAAGCAGCATAAAGTACTCAAACTGCAAGACTTTACCTACATAAGAAGAAATTACCTACATAGTCCTCAAAATTACAATAATTAAAGTAATATCTAGACACGCGGCAGCGTGTCAAGCCAAGTTCAAGTAACAGAACTGGCGAGCAGCACCATGTGTAATATTACACGAACCATTTGGAGCCACTTTTGACCCCCTCATAACTCAAAAACCATTTCACATAAACGTGTCAAATTTGGCTCGTATAGTGAAACATGCAAGATACATATGTGCTCCAAATTTCATAAACATATCTCAAACGGTTATTTAGATATTAACGTCCAAAAATCGTCATTTTTATCACTGACTGACCTATAGATCAAAACTCTAACCCAGTTCCAGAATACCTAGAAAGTTCAAATTTGGCATGCAGATAGGTAATTAGGTGAATACAAAGGAATAAATCAGAAACTGGTAAATTTTTATCATTTTATTATAATTTTTCACTTAATTGATTCTATTAGGAACACTTATAACAAAAACCATTTGGTATTAATTTTGTTATAAATAAGTACCTACTAATAATGAATGTACAAAAAGTAATGATATCCCATCAAAAACATAAATGTGAAATAAGAGCCAAGTTCAATATTATGATATATGCCTTGGTTGTTGACTTCAACGACAAAAGAAGTGAGATCTAAATGGGTGCCAAGTTCAATGGTCAGTCCTGACTTGGCTAGTGGCACCCATTTAGATCTCACTTCTTTTGTCGTTGAAGTCAACAACCAAGGCATATATCATAATATTGAACTTGGCTCTTATTTCACATTTATGTTTTTGATGGGATAATACTTTACCAAATATGAGAGCTTTTGCCCTGAAGTGGGAAACAAAATACTGATAAATAGGATAAAAGAAACAATGTTAATGTGTATATAAGATGGTACTAGGCACTATAGTCTGACTTTTAATTTGGTAGACTAAAATGACATCTACGGTCAACATCACAGTTAAGTGATAATAACAGTTATTGAAGCAATTTGCAAGACGAACATGAGATTTAGCAAATAAATAAAAATCAGAGTATAGTAGCAACTATAAAAGCAGAATTTATCAAAATTGATGGTATTTGAAGTTAGAGACAGCTATAACGTCACAATATGTCAACGGTAATTCTTAAATTGAATGCAAAGTAAACGATGATGAAACTTGTATGGAGGTAAACCAAACAACTGTAGGCGCTTCTATGAAACGCAAGTGTATATGCGTGGAAATATTTATGATGACGTCACAGTTAGCTGACAGTAATAACTTGTGAGTGATCAAAAGCAATGTAGATTCCTTTTAAGTTATGCAGTAGAAAGCCGGAAGAGCAATAAAAATACTTTCTTTTACGATACACGGATATGCTTGCAAGATAATAAAAAGAATATTGATAGTACATAAAACAATGAAGAACTTAACCTGACATGTGACATATCAATTTCTTGGCGAGTAGCATAAAATCACCGTTACAATGTCAATGTAATATTAGATTCCTATTTCTCGTGGCAATACATATATGAGAGGTGAATAAAGTTCAGTATTCTAGTACAATGGTTGGGGCTTGTGGCTCAGTAATCAGAGAAGATCAGGTTAAGGTACGCTTGCCGCGGTTAATCCGTGAATGGGTGAACATGTTAAAATATCAAGATCCCTCCGTGCTTCAAAAATAACGTTAAGCCGTTGGTCTTGAATGTTATTCGTGGATGTTGGTCCTGAATGGGGTTATTGTAATGCCCAGTAACTGGGTTGTGAAGGTTAGATAGGTAGTTGCTTCCAGTAAAATGCTGGTGTTCTGCTGCGATTAGTTAAACAGACTTGATAAAGGCTAAGCAGATGATACAATACTTCATGAATCTGGAAACAAAACCGACAGATTTGGAAGAAAAGAAAGTGATAAAACTAACAATATTGTATTTCCGAAAACTACTTTCACAGTGAGGCATATATGGAATCAAAACAATACAAAAAATCACATCCATTATTAGTATGTGTCTAAACGTTATATAGAAAGGCTTACACCTATTCGAAAGCTATAGCCATTGTCCGATTGTCAACCATTTTGGTCAAGTCCAATGTAGGCTAGTGATGTCATTGAGTGTGCAAAGTAAAAGGCGGAAAAACATGACCATCTTGGAGTTGACTTAAAAAATACATTAATACATATTCTAGTACAGCCCGTACGCTGTCACACTATTATTTTTAAGGCTTAAAGTTATGACAATCTACTTCAGGACAGCTGTGAATATTTATTTTAGTCTTCTACTGTTCAATGTATATCGAGTGATAAGATGTATAGAATACATACGTTTGATTACTGCCGAGCCGTCTGGTTACCCATTACACAAAATAAATCCGTCAGCAGTGTCCCTTACCATATTTTGTATCCCTGTCTTCATCTTGTGCAGGCTCCTTCAATTTCCTCTTATTGGCTCTTCTATATTTTTTCACAACATTCAGCTAGCATTTCTGCGAGCAACCAAAATGTTTTTCTGGGCATAAAATAGCCTCGATTCCAGTTTATTTAGCCAGACATCCGGAAAGTTTGCTAGACTGTGTATAAACAGAAACACATGGGACGTCTCACTGATAACCTAATAAGGAAAAATAGTACAATCTTTAATTACATAGACAGGGTCGGCAAGAGAGCGATAAACGAGAAGTTTTCTTCGGGCGAAAAAATCAAATACTACGGAATAACAAAGTTTGTGATTAGCTACAGGACCTTATTATTCCGTTGCACTATAATGAGTAGCGTGCTTTTTGTAGTTGAGAATATTTACAAGAGGAAGGTATAAGCGTTTAAACAGAATAATTAAAAGTTGTTAAAGCTTCCTGTGTGGTGCCGGACGTAAAGAATAGTATCACCCCATTTCTACCCGTGGGTGTCATAAGAGGCGACTAACAGACTTACTAGAGAATGGGCAGCAGCGTTCTCTATGCATTTTACCACCATACTGCGATCGCCAACCCGCCTGCCAAGCGTGGCGATTATGGCAAAGCCCCCCAAATTGGGGGAGGCCTATATCCTGCAGGGGACGTCTTACGCTGAAATGATGATGATGATGAAAGCTTCATTAAGGTGGAAAGGTGCAAAAAAATCTTTCAGGAGTAGGTACTTAAACTTTGAAAGAACATCATGATCGTCGAAATGATCGTCTGTGTTGAAAACATTCAACTGTCAAATTTTATTCAAAAACAGCTTCTATTTCCGATCCCATATAATTGTTTGAACTATAAATACTATTTTACGGTGGGATACTATTTCCACTGTGTACTATTTTCTATCTATGTGAGCGCTTCAGTAAACATAGATCAATCAACGGGAGCAATCACGTTCAGTTGAGTTGAGACTAAGCTCTACGATGTACGGAGCACGAATTTCAATATAATGCGACTTTAGCCGTCCTAGTTCAAGTTCTGTAATAAAATTACAGTAACAAATGGAGATATAGATACACTGATTGATGCTTGGCATTGCATTGTCACCTTCTTACATGGGTGTAAGAAGGTGACAATGTAATGCCAAGCATCTTTGTGTATTATGAAAGGAGACTAAAGTAAACAAAAAATCTTCTATCTGTTTTCATGGGACTAAAATACTGTTCACACGTCCGTAGTGTTAATTTCGCATGTGTTTCTAGCTAGCCATCTTGATTTACTACAAACTAATTGATATAAAATAGAAAATTATCAATAGCTTGAAATGAAAACATTATAATAAAAACACCCAGCTGTTGATTGGTATATTCAGAAGGTGTTCGAAAAAGTTCAGAAGAGATTCGTTCGTAAAGAATAATTCGACAGTTTAGAGATCTCTGTACTGTGTGCCAATCCCTTTCAAAAGTTCGATGTACCATGTTTAGGGCTAACGGGTCCTGTGATTTCGCAGCACACATTAGATTCACAGGTCATTAGCAGTTTCGAGTTACAATGTTCTGACGCAGCACAGTGTTAATACGGAACTTCTAATAAGAATACACCAGAGAGACCCAATTACATTAGGCTCTCAAATTGGGAACAGAACCCTAAGGAATGAAACGAGAAAATTGTTCAGATGCCGATTTTATGGAGGAAGTCGTAAGTGCCAAATAAAACGTACTACTGTGTTATTTGTTGGCTATTAAATAAGAAAAGTCGGCTATCGAAGGTCATAAGGTGGCAATACTTTTTATGCGAAGTTTGATCAAAAACTTTCAACGTACGATTCTTGTCCATTGGACACTTTAAGGAGACATGATCAGAAAATGTTCATTCAAATTGACTGGCCTGTTAGTCTAGTGGTTAGTGACCCTGACTGCTAAGACTGGGGTCGTGGGTTCAATTCCCACCCAGGACAAATCTTTGTGTGATAAGCACAATCATTTGTTCTGTGTCTGGGTGTAATTGACCTATAATATGTATGTATTTAAAAATATATAAATATGTTCATCAGTTGTCTGGTTACCATAGTACAGGCTCTGCCTAGTTTGGGATCAGATAACGTTGTGTTGGTTGTCCTAAGATATTATTATAAATCAAAGAAATTGATTTGTGGACTCGGGTTATAGGGTGTACAGTGAACCCGCACATTTCGTAACATTAAGTGGGTTAAGCTACATCAGCGTTTGCATACGCGCGATCATTTTATTGAACTGGCTAAGTGAAATAAATCAGTGATTTTACCACACTCAACATTGGCGGTTTATTTCTTCGTCTCCAAGTTTCCATCAGCACAAGTGTACAGGCTAATCATCGTACGCCTGCGCAAAGTGGATAGACTAGCGTCTTACATAGAGTGTGTCTTGCCACAGTAAGCGGCACAAAAATATTAAACAGTGTTACACACACACAGAACACAGGTTACACGTCTCGGATTTTTCATTAGGCCTTGTACAGGTGCAAGTAGAGGCATTAAGCAAGTACTATTCTTCATCAAGCTCTACCAAATTCAACTAAGAAGTTAGATTTGGTAGAGCTTATCTCTTTTCTATTTAAATAAAATAAAATAATATAAAATAAAAACTCTGACGAAATATTTAAAAAAACAACAACTTAATACTGGCTAGTTCTCAATAGGTGTAAAATTTTTAAACAGCTGTACCAATAAAGCATAGTTTATGGCCCACTATTCGAATTTCGAATGATCTCATGCTCACGACAGATTTAGATATCAGCTGTTCTCTTGATGAATCCATTGACTTTACGGGCTCGACCACAATTGATAAACAAACCGACCATTTCAAAGCGTCCGTGAGAAAATATAGTAGATGTGTCATTAACTATTTTAAAAATAGGTAGATTAGAGAAAATAGTGGGTGACTAAGAAAAGCGGGAAATAATTTAGTAATAGGTAATTCTGAATACGTTTCATTCGGCATTGTGATCATTTTGCGTTGGATAAAAACTTAAATTGAAACATAAAAGATCCAAATTTGACATAGTAAAAGTTCAAGATTTTCAGTTCAAGACTGATGTATGCATTGCGACAAATCAAGCTATACATTTCCAGTATACGTTGACTATTCATTGTACGTAAAGCTTATACAATGCGAGTTCTGTTTAAACTGGAAATGTATAGCTTGATATGAAGGCACGTGTGCAACGCTATAATTTTTCAGTCACTGATCGATAACTATTTCATAAAAAACGTAAAACGCTTTAACACGTTCAATAGATTGTCAAAATACTGCATCATGATTGAACATGATCATGTTCTAATATGAAAACACCACAAATTATGAGTCATGAATTCATGATCGTCATTCCAGCTCCAAAATTTTAAAACTATGTTGCATCTGTCATTCAACGCCACGTTGAGTTCAGGAAATACGAAAAAAAGAATATAAATGAGCAATATGCGTAAGTACAAAATGACTCAATGATCGAATGCATCGGTATATGATGTCATGGTTTTCGAAATTAGAAGCAGTTCGGACTACTCCGGACTTGTTCGTGAGCTACTGCCCCATATTGTCACGAACACGACATAATTCCGACAGTTTATGACACAGCATAACATACTCTACGCAACACTCGCAGAATAAATATCACTTACTGTACTGGCAGATTTCTTTTTCTGTTACAGGCTGTATTTTTAGGCTGTGACACCTTAAGTTTAGGGAGGGTGTGATTTATTTTAAATGTGTGTAGGTTTTTCTATTTCCTTTTTTGTTATAAATGTTTTCTGTATTTGACAGGAAATGAAAAAAGATTTTGCTCATCAGTTTATTGTTGGCAATATTGGCATGAAGATTCTAGTTTACATACTTATCTAGCTTTTGCCAGCGGCTTCGCCCGCGTGAAGGTCGGACATTTTCTCATAGGAACTTACTACCGAGATAAAAGTAACCTACGAGTTAATTCAGGTTATAAATTATTTGTGTACCAAATTCTATAATAAACACAGAAACATACAAATTTTCACATTATAATATTAGTAGGATACCCGTCTTTAAACCTAGATATTTTACTTGGCATGGGTTTCAGTATTGGCAAATTAGTTGCAGATGATGCATTGGCACTCATCGGTAACAATAGTTTTATAAACGTTTTAACTAAAAATAGATTGTTATATACCTTATAACAATCTATTTTTAGAATGGCTTAATTTGTACTAAGGGTGAGGTATAAAATTCTCTCCAAATGCTCTTTAGGGACATCGGCGTGTAAACTGAAACCATGAAATGAAATTTGCACATGATTCTTGTAGGGGGATCTACAAGAATCATGTGCGTAGTTGTAGCGTAGAAATATATAATTCATTAACAAAAAAAAAAAAAAAAAAAAATGCATCTCCAAGGAAAGTGCAACACTCACTACGTCGTCAAAATATATTTAAAACAATGGCTACTAATTTTTATAATACCGTCGAAAAATTTCAACTCAGAAGGTTTCAGAAACATGTACGGTATCCATTGTGACAAGTTCTGCGTCGATGCCCCTGCCAACGGCCTGTATAATTTACACAACTTCTTCACTACTTTGAAGGTATACTTCAGAATTCAGGTTGTTAGTCAATCTACTCAGCCTATCGCAGTCGACTGCTGGATATAGGTTCAATAGTATTTAGAATAGTATAGTCTCTGAGTATAGTAAATATCCATAGGCAACCCACGACATTGTCCGCTAATCACCGCCTGCATGCTTGCAACCTATATACTTATACTAGCTTCTGCCCGCGTTAAATTTTTGCTCCCCTGACCCTTCCCGTCGCATCGAATTGCCTGCCAGTTTTCGTCCATTTTTTGTTGCTGCTCCGCTCCTTTTGGTTGTAGCGTAATTTTATATAACTTATAGCCTTCCTCAATAAATAGGGTACCTAGCACGTAAATAATTTTTGAATTCGGCCCAGTAGTTCCTGAGATTACTGTGTTCAACTAAACAAACAAACTCTTTAGCTTTATAATATTAGTATAGACCTTATTCTGTCTAGCCTTTCCCAGCTATCTTGGAGTCCGCTTCCAATTTAACCGGGTGTAGCTCAACTCCACTATTTTACATGGACCGACTGCTTACTTAACTTTCATAACCCAGTTACTAGGAAACATGATCGATATCCTTTGGTAAGACGGGCTGTGAGACTTTCGGGCTTCTGACGACCCGTAACGACTGTCGAAGATCCATAAATGACAGCTACGACCAACGGCTTAGCGTGATATCTGAGGCAGAGGGGTCTTGGTATGTAAAGATGGTGACCCATCTATGGACCATCTTCATCAGCGTAGCTTAACCTGATCGATAGGCCCGCGTGACCCTTATTATTCAACTAGCCTTCTTCGTCCGCGTGTCAATCGACCCAGAGAATAAAAAGTTTCATAAAAAATTCAACCCCCATTTCACCCTCTTAGGGATGAAATTTCAAAAAACCCTTTCTAAATGGATACCTACTCTTCACAAAGAACGCATCCTCCAAATTTCATGTCTGTACAACCAGCGGTTTAGGCTGTGCGTTGATATATCAGTCAGTCAGTCACTCAGGACTATGAATTTTATATATATACATATATAGACTAGATTCTGCCCGCGACTTCGTCTGCGTAAATGTTGGTTATCGCAGACGTAGACAAAGTCACGGAATAAAAAGGAGCCTATGTCCTTTCTTAGGCTCTAAACTATCTGTGTACCAAATTTCATTTAAATCGGTTCAGTAGTTTTAGCAGGAAAGCGAGACAGACAGACAGAGTTACTTTTGCATTTATTTATTTTTTTTTCATTTTTTATTTATTTAGTGTGGATAGTGTGGATAAAATAACAAATGTTTGAGTAACTGCTATATACAAAAATAGTAAAGTATCTTATGACTTTTCTAGTCTTATAATAGACAAACGACCCCTTTCACATTCCTAATTCCTTAATTTTTTTATTCCTTTCTGTTTTAATCTAAAAATATAAACAGACCGATACCAGTTCCCATAACGGTTAGAGATAAACAGGGAGTTGAATGTTTCTATTGACTATTATGTCTATTATTATCTCTATATGGGTCAACGGTCTCATAATAAGCTACTATTATTGTGATAAGGTGGTTCTTAAAACTGTTAATAATGCTTTATTGTTTAGTTATCTTTGTAGTTATAATTATTATTTAAATATTTCAATTTATTGTTGGTTGAGTGATTAATAATTAATTTTACAATGGGCTGTTTATTAATATAATTGTATATATTTATTCCTAATTACTTGTCTCCGTTTAACTACATATTGATCATAGGTATATCTACAAGTTACTCCGCTCTTCAAATGCCTAAAGTTATGCCGTGAAATACTGTTCACGAAACAAAGGAACAATTAGGTTGAAAATGGTCAAGTAAACATAAAGAAAATAGGTTCTCTAGACATTAAAAAACAAATAAATAAGCGGTACTTTCTTGAAATAAACTGGTGTTGAATATTTTTTCACTCCGATTTTTACTAACAAAAATTACGATTTTATTAATAAAACACGTTACAAGTGTGTATATACAATCATAACTTAAGTACTTTTTTCGTGCACGGCATAAGAGCTGCAGCAATTTTGCTAAAAGCTCTAACAAATGAAACTAAGCATGGAAGGCACACAACCTCAACATTTTCTCCTCATTTCGCGAAACATCATGCATCCTTAATTAATACTCGTATCCACTAATGGGGTTAACATGTTGTTAGAGTCTAGATGTAACCACGTTTTTTTTTTTAAATAAAAGCAAGTATGTTGTTAACACCTAAATGGGTGTAACTGGTGTAAAAACATGTCTGTTTTTGGAAAGAAGTTTTTTAACACGACTTGTGGTATGAGTAAACTGTTAAAATCGTCACGCAACGAAAAAGCGCCATGCGACTTTGACTCTCTATGTGTGATATTTATCTATTACTAATGGTCGCCTGGTGGTCGAAATTCGGCAATAATTAAAAAAAATGCTTTCTGCAATCCTTCTCTATATACACATTAACTTCTTTAAATTTAATAATCATCCGTCCACACAATTTTCGTAAAAAGGGATACAAAGTTTTTGCCTCACATTTAAATGGATATGCATATTTTGCATAGTTCTAGCGAGTGCTGAAGCCAATGGGGTCAAAATGAAAATCTAAGATAGTGGCGGACAAAATTGTTGACGTTCATCATGGGTCTAGTTGTCATGGTTTTCGAGGGTGCTTTAGCCGATAGTTTGGTTGCAAAGAAAGTCCAAGTTGGTGATAACTCCATTAGAGCTTCTGAATATCAATCAATCAAATCATTTATTTGCAACGAATGTAGATTAAATAAAATACAGGTGTCGTAAATAAAAGTGAGCCATGTACATTCTGCCTGGAATACTTGTACTAGATCGCGTATCGTATAGAGAGAGAAAAAGTCTGAATTTATCACACTTTATTTCTCTCTCTTTGTGATAAATGATTTTATTTCTGTAAGTAGGTTGGTACACGCGACCATAAAAAAAAAATATGGTTATGGAATGAGCTAGGACCAGAGTACAATTTGACATTTATTCGAAAAAAATATGGAGGGGATACAGGTAACACTTTATCAGCCATCTGTACTGTCTCTGCAGCGCAGTAGTGTAACACTCTAACAGAATGAATGGCTTTCATTTTGACAGTTCATCAACATTAATTACGTTATTTACGTTGTTTAGCAGATTTTACTTTCGATTAGCGATATCCTTCAAAATTATTAATTGATAGTGTAACGTAGGTTGCTGTTATTTCAGAGTAGACATTTGCTGCATTAAATCAAATCAAATCAAAAGTCATTTATTCAAACTAGGCTGAGAGTCAGCACTTTTTGAACGTCAAAGTTACAAAAGACAGTCCCCCCAAAACGCCCACCCTTCGACACTTCCTAGTGCTGTAGCTGGGAAGAAGAAGTGGCGGAACAAACTCCCCAGCAGCACAGCTGTCTGTTAAGTTAGAAGAACTTGATTGGCGGTAGTGACCAATTTCCATCATTTGGGATGCCAACATAACCATTGTTTCGGCAAAATACTGTTGTATGTTTTTCGTTTTATGTAGAATCGATGATAGTATCACTTTATCGTGCTGTTTTTTATATTTCCGCCAAAAAACATTCTATTATTTCCCATGGGTGTAATTTTGATAACTTTACTTTCAGGTATTCTTGAGAGTATGTAACGGAACAAATACAATTTACAAGTATATCTGTACGATCCAACCGTACAATTCTTATGTTTTTTATGTCAAATAAGCAGTTTTGTACCGTGCGCGCAAGTTAAGCCAGTTCACGTTCGGTCTTCGCCGCGAGTACTCATATCATAATCATGTAGCAGTTTGATATCCTAAAATCATCTTATCATTACTGATCAATGTATCAATTAGATATCACATTATTATATCAATAAAATCATTATAATAAACTATCACATCTATCATTTACTGTTGTCCCGTACAACAATTTGGTCCTTCGAGCCACCGTATTGGCGGGATCCACCGCGTGTGTTACGAAGTGCTTATGGACATTCCGCCGAATCAGTGTGGAGATACCTACTACTATCAGTGGCAACCACCAGGTAACAAAGCAGAAAATACCGGTGAGTGAGCTTTCATTATCATCGCAACAGCGAAGCGGCTGATCTAATCTCTACAAAGTAGAATCGCCCGCGAGGTTAGCAGCACGTGTAACGTGGTTGATGCATCAGCATACATACGACCACACCAGCATATATCATCAGCATTTTGAATAGACTATTACCAACTCTCATCAAGCATTTTATGAAGAGTGTCTATTCTCGAGCAAGTCTTGCATAAGATCATTTATCAACAAAAGGTACCTAAATCGTATTCCAAGCTTAGTCGACGAAGCAAGGAAAACACAATCGAGTAGAATTCATAGAAATATCATAGATCACTTAATCACAACAAGCTTTTATCACTGAAGCTACATTAGCATCTCCGAGATGGAGGACCTACTCGAAAATCAGAATCAGATTATGCAGGGCATAGAGCAGCTTTTGCGCAATTTTAAAAAGGATGGAGCTGAAAGAAAAACCTCTTTTTACGTCAAGAAACGGTTAGAGCTTCTCGATAAATATTGGGAAGAGTTCCAGTCCAATCATATTCGTTTATCAGAATCAGAAGAACGTGGCTACAGCTATTTTTCAGAAAATTACTATAAAAAATCAAGGGAGTCTTACAACGAAGCACGTGCGTATATACAGCAGTACAGGGTCACCATGACCGCTCCCAAGATTGTCGAAGCATCGACTACTCCGCAGCCATCATTGCAAGCAGCTGAAGCGGAAAAGAGTCAAGGGCATGGGAGAGGATCTACAGATCAAGATGCCGAAGACTATCAACAATCACCGACCAGCAAGGTTAGGGCCAAGTCTCCAACCTTGTACACTTCGCAAGGTAACAGCAGTAAGCTGGAAGAGATGCTGCGTAAGCAGAAAAGCAATTTTAAAGCATTTTCTCGTACCGTTGCTAACATAGATTTAGATAAAATATCTGAGAAATGGGAGTTCGAAGACAATCTGCAGACTATTCAATCACGATGGTCAACAATAGACTCGTTACATTGGAGCATTGATAGCGAGTTGTTTGAAGAAAATCAAGAACACGAAGAGTTGTTCAGCAAATACGAACAACTTTATCTTGACATCAAGAAATCTATCAATAGTAAGATGTGGTCTGTCTCTCACCGTGAGAAAAGTACCCCAACAATGGACATTCCAACATTTAATGGAAACTATCATCAATGGGTAGCATTTAAAGACTTATTCACGGAATCAATACACAACAATCGTTCTATCTCCAGCGCACAGAAAATGCAGTTTTTGAAAGCTAAGCTTAGGGGGGAACCGGAGAGACTTATCCAGCACTTGCATATTAGCACCGAGAACTATAAGGTCTGTTGGGACATATTGAACCACAGATACAATAACACTAAGTTAATATTCAGTTCTCATATCAATATTCTTTTATCATTACCAACTATGCAACAGCAGTCAGCTTCACAAATCAAGAAAATGTATGACACCACTAACGAGTGTCTCAATGCGGTTAAAAACCTTGGAGTTGACGTAGAATCGTGGGACCCATTTATAGTTCATGTACTAGCATTGAAACTGGATCAGCAGACCCACTCTGACTACACGGACTCTCTGAAAAACCCACGAGATTTGCCAATATTGAGTGAATTTTTGGGATTTCTAGAGAACAAGTTCACATCATTGGAAGCATCACGGTGCAAGCAAGGTGGTCAGAACTCAGATATCAAGGCTCACCAAGAGCTCAACGGCAAGAAACATTTCCAAAAATCAAATAGATCATTTTCAAACAATTCTGCGACTAAAAAGCAATGGAAATGTCCAGTATGCCGCGAAAATCATCATTTATTCGGTTGCAAAACTTTCTTAGAATCAACATCGGATTCTAAACGCAAGACCGTGAATAGACTGAACTTATGCAAAAACTGCCTTTATGATCATAAAGGTAAAGCATGTTTTTCCGACAAAAGATGTCGGGAATGTCAAGGTGATCACAACACCTTGTTACATGAGAGCTTCTCGGGTTCCGGTAACACGAAGTCTTACGCTAGCGATTCCACTTCAAGGGAACGCAAAAATGTCACACACGTGTCGAATCCAGAGATATCAGAGACTCTGTTGGCAACAGCTCAAATCAAGGTTATGGGGATTAATGGGGTATACTACCCTATGCGAGCTTTAATAGATCAGGGATCCCAAGTATCGCTAATCACTGAGGACGCTGCTCAGCGATTGGGGCTTCCTCGACGAGCATGCAAGGGGGTTGTAATGGGAGTTGGTACCAAGGAAAGTAACTGCAAGGGTGTTATACAAATTGATGCATCAGCAGTGTACACAGACTTCACTTTTTCCACGGAGGTTCTTATCATGAAAACTCTGCTTTATAATTTGCCCAATCGCTCATTCCAAAAGCCATCATGGGCTTCTCTAGAGCATGTGTATCTAGCGGATCCTGAATATAACCTCAGTCGTCCAGTCGACATACTGCTTGGAGCAGATGTTTACTCATCGATCATTATGGATGGCCTCATCAAGGAAGGCGATTCCCAGGTAGTGGCGCAGAAAACACGCCTTGGCTGGATTGTAACTGGGAAATTAATATCATATCAATGTAGTGTTGTCCTAAATAACATAGATGATATTATTCAGAGGTTCTGGGCAATCGAAGATGTTGTCGACGACAGTCAAAACAAGTTATCAGAAGAAGATCATCAGTGCGTACAGCGTTACAAGGCAGATACGACAAGAAGAAAAGATGGTCGTTATGTTGTCAGATTACCTCTGAAGGCAAACATTGAGGAAAAATTAGGGGAGTCCAAACACAAGGCTATTGGACAATTTTATCAACTTGAAAAGAAGTTTTCGAATAACGTCAATATTCAAACGTCCTATCGATCATTCATACATGAGTACATCGAATTACGCCACATGCAAGAAAGTACTTACGACAAAAATCAAGTCAGCTTCTACTTACCACATCATTGTGGAATAAAATCGGATTCCACGACAACTGCGTTGCGGGTCGTTTTCAACGCTTCGGCGAAAACATCGTCGGGGCTGAGTTTGAACGATTTGATGTATAGTGGACCAAATTTACAAGGAGATTTATTTTCTTTGATTTTAAAATGGAGGCAATATGAATTCGCATATACAGCTGACCTGGAAAAAATGTTTCGGCAGATTTATTGCCACAAGGACGATTTGAAGTATCAAAAAATTGTATGGCGGGACTCTCCAGATCAAGTTCTTTGTGAATACAAACTCATGACCGTCACATACGGTACAAAAGCAGCGCCATTTTTAGCAATAATGACACTTAAGCAGTTAGCAAATGATGAACGCCATAAGTATCCAGCAGCAGCAAAGGTCTTAGAAGAAGACTTCTATATGGACGATCTTTTGAGTGGTCATCATACCCTGCAAGAAGCAAAGCAGCTGCAGAAAGATTTAATAAATCTTCTGAAATCAGGAGGCTTCAATCTCCGCAAATGGTCATCGAACAAAACGGAGTTACTCGATGACGTCAGCAAATAGATGAGGTATTTAATTTTCGACATCAAGAGTCCACCAAGACTCTCGGGTTGCGTTGGCACCCTACTGAGGATCAATTCACATTCCAAAGCAAAATCAATGTGTTATCATCAAAAATAGTGACGAAAAGATCTCTTCTATCAGACATATCGAAAATCTTCGATCCTTTGGGGTGGCTGTCTCCAATTACCACCAAGCTCAAGTTACTATTCCAAGCAGTCTGGCAGTTGCAACTCCAATGGGACGATCAAGTTCCTGCAGAGATTCTTAAGCAATGGTCACTAATGACACAAGATTTACAGCATATCAATGAGTTTAAGATACCGAGATGGCTGCAGTGTCAGAGGAACGGCACTATTAAGCTGCACGGATTCTGCGACGCATCAACAAAAGCATTCGCTTGCGTGATTTATTGCATATGCGAAAATGAAGATGCCAACGAAAACTCAACAGTATCATTAATAACTGGAAAGGCGCGCCTTGTTCCTACAAACAAAAGTATGACATTGCCAAGATTGGAATTGAGTGCAGCCGTACTATTATCAAAGTTAATGTACACAGTTACACAATGTCTGGTTGGGCACGATATAGAAATCTTCGCATGGTCGGACTCAACTGCCGTACTAGGATGGCTTCAAGGTGACCCAAGTCGCTGGAAGCGGTTCGTTTCCAATAGAGTCAAGCAAGTAACCGATATCATACCATCAAACAACTGGCGCTATGTTAAGTCCGCAGACAACCCAGCTGATTGCGCCAGTAGAGGCATGTCTGTAGAACTACTTAAGCAGCATACTCTCTGGTGGCAAGGACCCTCATGGTTACTTTCATTCGATGAAAATCAGGCAAAGGAACACCCTAACTATAACACATGCGAAGAAAGGAGAGAAATAGTAATCGCACAACAAGTCACCTCCTCGCAAAAACAATCATATGACGTCATCGACACAATACTGAGCAAGTATAGCAGCTTTGCAAAATCAACTCGTATACTTGCGAGGATATTACGTTT
The DNA here is from genome assembly GCA_932294355.1 of Aporophyla lueneburgensis. Lineage (NCBI taxonomy): Eukaryota > Metazoa > Arthropoda > Insecta > Lepidoptera > Noctuidae > Aporophyla > Aporophyla lueneburgensis. The sequence goes on along the minus strand of OW028745.1, from coordinate 22,140,327 downwards.
ATCATCTAAATCGCGATCAAAGCCGACTTTTCTTACAATCACTGAGTTAAGAAAAGCGGAGCATATTTTAATCAAGCATGTACAGCAACGTGAGTTTACGGAGGAGATCAAAAGCCTTCAAAATCATAGCAATGTAGACTCTAAAAGCAAGCTACTTAACCTAAATCCGTATCTAGACGAAAACGGATTGCTGAGGGTTGGTGGCAGGATAAGCAATGCAAGGATAAGCAAAAACATGCAACATCCTTTTATCATTCCACACAGCGGATTACTTACCGATCGACTGATTGATCAAGGCCATCAGATGACCTTCCACGGTGGAGCTCGCCTAACACTGGCGTGGGTAAGACAGAAGTTTTGGATTATTGGCGGTAACCGTGCTGTCAAAAAACGCATACATAACTGTGTCACGTGCAGAAGGCATAATCCTGTAAAAAATACACAAATAATGGGAGACTTACCTGAGTCAAGAAGTAATCCATCGCGGCCATTCAATCATACTGGGGTCGACTATACAGGCTATGTGGACGTTAAAGCAAATAAAGGTCGTGGCATCAAGACGACCAAAGGCTATATAGCGGTGTTCGTGTGCATGGCGACCAAAGCTGTGCACCTAGAACTGGTTTCCGACCTGAGTTCAGCTGCCTTCTTAGCAGCATTAAGGAGGATGGCAGCCCGCAGAGGAGCTCCAACCCATATCTATAGTGATAATGGGACAAATTTTGTCGGAGCCAACAAGGCCTTGCGTGAAGAGTACATTAACTTACGATCAACTCTTAACGACGAGTTCTACAGAGAAATCACAGATATGCAAATACAATGGCACTTCAACGCGCCTTCCTGGCCGAGTGCTGGGGGGCTCTGGGAAGCGGCTGTCAAAAGTCTCAAACACCACATCAAGAGAGTTGTGGGTGAGCAGAAACTGACGTATGAGGAGTATTCCACATTACTAGCACAATTGGAAGCCTGCCTTAATACGAGACCTCTTTGCGCTATCAGTGAAGATCCGGATGACACGGATTACTTAACTCCGTCGCACTTTCTATCAAGCGGTCCAACACTTACCATAATTGAGACGGAAAGAGACGCAAGAACTCGATGGCAGCTTACGCAGAAGATTTTTGATGACATCTGGAAACGGTGGAAGACCGAGTACCTGTGTCAGTTATCAGCACGTAGCAAGTGGCGGCAACAGCGAACGAACTTAAAGATAGAGGACATAGTTATCATCCAAGACGCTAACTTACCACCTGGGAAGTGGGCCCTCGGCAGAATCATAGAGCTGCACCCCGGCAAGGACGGTTATGTTCGTGTGGTATCAGTTAAAACCAAAAATGGGGTAATCAAGAGGCCAATCACAAAACTTTCCCTGTTGCCAGTCCACGAAGATCAACAACCTGAAAAATATGCAGAGCAAAAAGAAAAAATCATAACAGAGAAGACAGATCAACATTCGGAATCAAATGAGAATGCGACATCGAAAAACAAATCAAGACGTCTTCGGAGGGGCAAAATCGGTAATTTTATTTACATCGCTCTCATGTTTTTACTGTTAATCATAACGCCATCTACTTGTGATTACAAAACAGCACCTTTGAATAGCAGTCAGAGCATTTATTTCGACAAGATCTCCAATATGCGTCTCGAACGAGACGAGTGGAAGTTGATTGTATATTATGATATGGAGCCTTATTGGCAAGGATTAGATCAGTTTAAAAAATATGTTGATCATCTGAATAGCATATGTTCTAACACAACAAAGATATCACAATGTGACGCAATCCTCATGCAATTACGTCACGGTAGCAATGAACTTGACCATTACAATAGCATGTTGCTTGGTCAGCAGGTCACGAGAAATGTGCGACATAAGCGCGGTCTTATCAATCCCATAGGAAGCATAGCACGTAGTTTGTTTGGTGTCTTAGACGACGAGTTTGCTCAAAAATATGCCAAGGATATCCAACAAGTCAGACGTACACAAACGCGTTTGGCTTCCTTATGGAAAAACAACACATCTATTGTTGAAGCAGAGAACAACATCATCAAAAGAGTCGAAAATGCGATGGATAGACAGCACAAGGTGTTTAATCAGCACTTGATCAGTTTAGAGAAGGGATTTAACACAATAATTCAAGAAGGAGTTAAAGAATCACTAATGTCTAACAGCTTTAGTGTATCATCTATCATTGCTAACAGTGTCCTGATGAACCTGAAAACCATTCAAGAAACCATCGTCGATACTATTATGAACCTACACCACAGAGGTTTCAATTTCCACCTTCTAACACCTAAACAGCTGACGGACGAACTTAATGTCATATTAGGACAGTTAGCAAAAGAATTGACTCTTCCAATAGATAATATTCAGTCGGATTTATCTAAACTGTATCATTTATTGAAGACTAAAGCCAGAGTCATGCAGCAGTTTATTATCTTCGAAGTTAAAATCCCATTAGTGAGTAGAGACAGCTACGAAATTTATAGAATCATAACAGTTCCGCAGCAGGTTGGAAGTAATATGATCAGCATAATTCCCATCGCGGATCTTCTAGCAATGAATATACAAAAGGACGCTTACATTCCAATGACGGAAAACGATGTCCAAACCTGTATGTTTTACGACACAGAAACATACATCTGCCCTTTAAAGGGTCCGATTTATCAAATGAGGTCTGATGAAAACCTCTGCATCAGAGATCAGCAGTCCAATCGTTGCAGCACAGCATCTACAATCTGCACAAACCGTTGGACAGAGCTTAATAAATTAAACACATATTTATATTTTTGTTGCGGACCGTGCTCCATACGAATCATATGTGAGCATCAAGTTACGGCCGAACAATTAACCAAGGCTGGCGTTATCATGCTCGGCGATGGTTGCGTCATCAAAGGCGATACTTACACAGTTCACGCACATAAGAAACTGTCCAACATTCTGAAGACTACGGCAGATGTTCTGAGAATTGATATTCCACCTATCAACAACATAATCAACTTATCAATACCAATCGGTGCAATCGACGAACAGTCTGACCATACCCACATCGAGACTCAAGATCTGGTAAAGCAAGTCCATGATAAGTTGAGTCATATGAATTATGAACCGAGCATTGATGAAGATTTGGACGATGGGTTCTCATATCACGACGTGCATCACTATACGGTGATATACTTGGTGGTGTTCGCCCTGTGCGCGGCAGGGGCCGTGCACGTGTGGCGGCGCCTTCGACGTGTGCGCAGCGTGGCTCTGCCCGCGCGCTCGACTCCACAGCAGCTTCAGAGTGCTAGTGTAGTCAGTGTTCCGTGTATCAGTGTAAATGAGCAATCGGGACCTAGTGAAATTGAGCTCAATACAATTTCGGGTGCAATCAGTGCGCGTAAATATAACAAGGCTACGTCGCCTATGTTCCATGAAACTATTTTCGGTGAAAAGGAATAAGACTTTTTAGAGACATTAAGTTTTTTGTGTTATGCAAATTGTACTTTCAATTATCATTTCTTTCTTTAAGGTACTTACATTTTAATGCTTTGATTTTTATATTGTTCCTGTTCAGTTTCATTTAAGTCTCTCGTGCCTGGGAGCATGTACGATCCAACCGTACAATTCTTATGTTTTTTATGTCAAATAAGCAGTTTTGTACCGTGCGCGCAAGTTAAGCCAGTTCACGTTCGGTCTTCGCCGCGAGTACTCATATCATAATCATGTAGCAGTTTGATATCCTAAAATCATCTTATCATTACTGATCAATGTATCAATTAGATATCACATTATTATATCAATAAAATCATTATAATAAACTATCACATCTATCATTTACTGTTGTCCCGTACAATATCATAGGTACGAAACTTGCTTAAGAGATGAAAGATGATAGTAGTTTTGGGACGTATGAGTATTTTTTGTGTTGTGTTGTATAAATGATATTAAATTACAAAATGGTAGCTCAGTATAAACATGGACAGTAGAGAAATAGTAGGCAAATATGAAGAGTAGGGCAGCCGCCATCTTGATTTTACAATTTGACCAAAGTCAAAACTCGAATGGAGGAGGCATAACCTGTACCTATGAACGCCTTTTAGCGTGCAATTTCTACCAGTCAGCTCCTATCGCATACTGCGTAGGTAGCAAGTATAACCGCGTGGGTGACACTGACATACTTATTTTTTTACTGCTTTTTTTTTTGGATGGGATATCATCAAATGACTTCTCCGCCGTGTCAAATTTTTACTGACTAAAACCCACCCGTGTTCCTTCAGTTACCCATATGCTAGGGCCACGGTATCTCGTTTGAACAATCTCGCGACCCTGGCAGGCATTGGTCCTAGCAGACCCCGTCAGTACTGCTGACATCTCTTTGAGGCGCGCGTGGAACACTACGCGCCGTCGACACGGGCCTGGTCCTTACCGGGTGGCGAGCTACCCATTGCTCGCCCGCGAGCCCTTGCCTCCGGTGGCCGGGAGTCTGCGATCGACTCCCGACGCCCGGGGCGTCTCCTCATGCGGTGGCTAGGGACGTGAGGGCGCAGAGACTGCCACTCCCTCACGCGCCCCGCCTCCTCCTTCGCGAGCATTACTGCTTCGCAAAAAGGGGTGACGGCTTCCCATGCCCTCTCGCTTCGTACCATGGCTCGCACCGTGACCGAACGCGAGAGGTCGCCGCCGCCGATCGCTTCCACGAGGTCACGGCGGTGCTCCGCCCAGGCAGGGCACACCTCCACCGTAAGCTCCACCGTGTCCTCCAGACGATCCTCGCAATGGGAACACCCGGGCGTTTCCTCCCGCTTTATTCTGAACAGGAACCCCCCGAAGCACCCATGCCCGGTGAGAACCTGCGTCAGGCGGAAGGTGAGGACGCCGTGTCGCCTCTCTATCCACTTCTCAAATCGGGGACTTACCGCCGCAATTGTAGCTATCGCTTAGGCACAAAAATATGAAAAGTACTGTAGGATATAAAAAAAAATATTTATTGCATATTTCCATTTGTTAATCCTCAATTATTAGTAACGTTACTTGTTCATATTAAATGTGTCAAATATTTTAGATTTAATTACGTACATAAAAGTTTGAATATTATTAAAGAGGATAAATAATGTTGTTTTCATTGATATTAAGAAGCGGTAGATACGGCACTTGAACGAAACAGCACGCGATCCTTCTGAATTAGGTCCAGAGACGTAGTTAGACTCAGTCACATGTGGACCATTTGTCTAAACAGCGTTTGTCGATACAGCTCAATAATTTCATGTTTTTTTTTTTAATTTGCATCAAAATACACATGAAGACCATGTGTATTTTATGACTCACAGGATTACTTTTTGTTTGTGAGGACATCGAAAATGTTGGTTTGTTGAAATATTAGAATTTGATTTATTGTTTGCTTCACCATTTTGGTGAGAGCGAGGTAAATAATGCAAAACAGCGTACGACACGATGCGATTCATTCTACAGCTAACGTGATTGCGCTCGCACGAATATGTCGGGTCCTACTTCTATCCTTGTCTATCGGTATCTAAGTGTGAGTATGCAACTATGATCACAGATGTCTTTCGTTTCGTTTCGTTGTGTGTATTTGTGCACAGAGTTCAGTTTTAGTCATTGTGATGTTAGAGCGTACCGTATCTACCGCTTCCTAATGTTTCAAATAAAAAAAAGCTAGAGATGTTTAAATTAAAATACTGATGACACTATTTAGAAACATATTCTATTAACCCCTGAGTCCCTGAGATACCACATTTGGTATAGACACAATGGTTTTTAATTGTGTCTGTAATTACGGTATTCAATGGGTTAAAATACTATAATTCATTTATATTTATTTTCACCACCGGTATCATTACAAAAACTTTAAACTTTTCCAACAAAAATACGAGAGGCTGCCTACTTTTTATCCCAAATAGATAGGGATATCTCCCGGGATATACAAGGAAATATTATTTTACTTTGTTCCTCATTTCAGGTCTCGGGGGCTCAATAATTTTGCTAAATGTTGAAATCTGGTACATTAGTAAGTTTTCTGTAGTCGGAGTTAAAAATTTAAATGATGTCAAGGATATTCCCAAGTCTATCTACACTTTTCTCTCTCTTATCCAACTCTTTCCCGTGACTTTAATCGATTGGTCTTTGGACAGATCTCGTATTTTGGCACATCCAGAACAGTTCCCATCTAGAAAATACGGTCTCTACTGACACATACATTTACGTCTAATGGTTGGTCAAATCATAAAATATTAGTATCGTGCAGTTCTGTATATTACAGTCGTTACGTGTAAAATATTGGATTTGGCTGCAGACTGGAAACCGACCACAAAATGTTGGGGAAAGGCTAGGAAATTGATTACCTGTTGAGTAACTGTTAGTGGTGTTTCTATAAAATTGAATATTGGTAGACAATACCAATTTAACATTGGAACCAACACTGGCTCCAATTTTGAAAGCGGAGCGCAAATCAAAATCAAAATCAAAAGTCATTTATTCAAACTAGGCTGAGAGTCAGCACTTTTTGAACGTCAAAGTTACATCCAACGACCCTGACTACTTATCACTTTTGGTGACCGTACAGGTAACGCTCCTAAGTTTAAATTGACGCGGTTTGACGTAGTGCGCCTATAATTTTATGAAGCTTTATCTTTGTTAGGTGACCCGCTTTGTCCACACTTTTGGAAGGTTTTTTTTTGGAATTGCATAGAGTTGTACTTTCTACCACTTGTAATTTGATACATAAATTTTGTAACCCTGGGATTACAAAATTGATAATTAATTTCATGGTTGGAACAGCTCCATATCATCGCGCTTCCGAATATAAGCGATGATTGTCGAAGCGCATACTTTTGCTGCGAAATCTGTATATGAGCTCGTCAAAGTATTTACGTAGTAAATTTCTTTCTGGTTGCCATTTTCGCTGACTTTTTAATATCAGTGCTCACAACACATACTTTTGAAGTTAAAGATTCCTGAACGCAAATATTGTCGTGTCTTTAATTTTTATAACAAAACTTTCTCCTTCCGAATACTAATAATGGGGTCCCTGGTTACCGGAATACTTTTTGTAGGCACTTAAAAGTTTTACACGTTAATTTTGGGCACGCATTTGGGAATTGAAAATCTTGCATACTTTATTATATTTTGTAGAGAAATGAAATAACAAAAGATGATCACAACTTTATTTGGATAACCGTACCAGACCTGTGTTAAATCATGATGTATAACTAAGAAAAATGGAGAACTATTTCTTTTCTGGGATATCTTTTCGAGGCATAGAAATTTAAATAAACTTACGATAGACTGAACAAAGGAAACAACAACAAAATCTACTAGATATTTAGTATTGTTTAAGTCTTGTGTCTTACGCCCCACATGACATAAATTATGTCGCAAAGCAGCAAAGCAGAAAATATGCCGAATTGTACTTTGGAAATTGCAAACCTTGGAGTGATACTATAAGGTTTGCAACTACTCTGACTGGACTTAAATATGATTTATTTTCATTAGTATTGTAGAATTTACCGCGTGTTTCAATTGTCTTAAATATATCAAACTACCTGACGGGTGGTAATAAAAGATTGATGTAAATAAAAGTATAAGTATATATACTTATACTTTAGCTCATGTCCAGCATATCGTGTCAAACTTGGGACTTTTAAGTTTTCTATGACATTTCTCCTTAAAGCTTCTCAATAGTATGGCTTTAGGTTTTCAATTTCCTGTTACTAGTAATTGTTGTCTTATGGCTAAATAATCTGAATCAACTGCTTAGAGGAAATTTACAGCTGACACGGTGCAATCTGCAAACATATATTATAAGAGTAAACGTTCGTTAATAGTTATTCTGGTGACCGGCGAATACAAGGCTACTTCTACGAGATCTATTCACGATTTTCGCAATACTAGACCTGGAATATAATCCAGTTTTCAACATAGTCTCGTTCGAAATGTTTCGTCTTCCAACAGTTGGAGTGCCGAGATAAATCATAATCCTCCAGAGGTTTTGCACATTGAAAACAGATGTTTTCCGTTATTTCTACTTTATTGTTCGTTGCTCAAATACTTTGGCTATAGAAATATGTTTATTTGGATGTTTCTTTGAAGTTAACGATTACAATAAGAATCGATTATTCGTTGGCTTTTGTTGAGCTATTTTGCGGACATTGGCATAGTTAAAAATTGTTGTACAATATTCTTCAGTTTTAATTTAGGTCAGACTCTATAGTTAGAAAACACTGTCATATAAAGGTCGGATTGAAGATTTTCTGGATCCTTTTTGGATCAAGTCGAACCAGCCAGTAGTCAGACGAGTTGATTTAAAAGTAAAAAGGAAACATTTCTTGCGCAGTTAGCGTTAAAGCAATAGTATAGATCTTCAGTTCATCTAATCAGAACCCAAATTCTTATTTCAAATCAAGATAACTAAGATCACTCAAAATTGTGCGGAGCTGTAACTCAAAATCAACTGTCTTCGTCGACGGGAACGATCAGCAATTGATGCATATTATTGAAACTAAACAATGCCATCAATTTGGATATGCATCCGGTCATAACGATTTGGCGCAGATTTGTTTCAGTTCAGATCAATAAATAGTCCTCATAGTATGTATATGTACGTACTTCTTGGATGCAGAAGGCGGAAGACAGGGTGTTGTGGCGCATCATAGGAGAGACCTAGGTGTTGACTGCGATAGGCTTAGTTTATTGATTGATTGAGTCCTCATAGTTATCGATACAACAGGAGTTATACCCAAACAGCTTCATCAGACTCTTATTTCCCTCAAGCTAGCACCTACCACTTGCTGCAGAATGCTTCTTTACAGAATTAGACCAGAAATAAATTTTCTTCAAAGTTGGTTCGACGATTTGCACCAATAACCTCTCAACTGTAGTTTAGTCTACCATACGAAAAATCAAGGAGCATCGAATAGGTTCGTTCTATCATTACCAAGACCGAAGAAAACAAAATATACGAAAATAATTACAATAACGGATTTAAGTCTTCAAGTACCTTTTAGTGTAACAGCCCATCTGTTCTTAGACATGAGGTTGACAAGTTAGAAGGTAATCCTTGCCGGTCAGTGACAGGGCGAGGTTGACATTGCTTGCGTCATAATTGCTTCTAATTATAACCTGACTAGATCTAGACAGGCGGACTAGTCTCAAATTGGATGAGGTGTAGGCGGTCGATAGTGGCGTTCGATTTTAGTCAGTTTTATGTATGTACTTCATTGAACGACTATCACTGTAACTGGACTTTCTATCAGTTTACAATTCTTTGGTAGAAAGATATACATCATAATTTCAGGCGCAAGACGTCCACTGCTGGACTTAGGCCTCCCCCAATTTGGGGGGCTTTGCCATAATCGCCACGCTTGGCAGGCGGGTTGGCGATCGCAGTATGGTGGTAAAATGCATAGAAAACGTTGCTACCCATTCTCTAGTAAGTCCCTTAGTTGCCTTTTACGACACCCACGGGAAGAAATGGGGTGGTGTTATTCTTTACGTCGGGCACCACACGGTACCTATATCTAGCTTTTCTAGTTTAATAAATAAAAATAAAATAACCAATCTTGATTTGAAAAATACATATTTAGTTCAGTTTTAACATGACCCTCATGTTAAAACTGAACTAAATATGTAAAAAAGCTATTAATTACTTACCACAATCACAGAACCCAAAATCTGTCTTTTAAAAGGGAAAACGCTCGCGAGATTAATACTTTGGTTCCAGTTTTTTACAATCAGTCTTCAAAATCATTATAACAATCGTTAACAATCCCATCGAATGTTTTTCTTTTTGTAATGGTTATTTTAATTATTACAATTCTGTAAATTTATACTCGATGTTGTCGCGAATCATACTTTAATCAATATACAGCATGATCGGGCTACCCAAGGGCTTCTCTCTTAAGTACTTACCACAATAACTTCACCCCAAATCTCATTACTTATAAACATCTTCGGTACATATTTTATAAACGATCGGAGCATTTTTAGTACCGTTTAATATTTTACGTTTCGTTAAAAAGGAAATAAGTTCCAACGGAGCACTCAATTCTGTTCGCTTCATAACTTGGTGGTAAAACTAACAGCTGAGTTGCCTTCATGGATCATTCGACTAGAAAATGAATTTTCGGGAATTTTACGAAGATTATCGGAACGCCAGTAAAGAAAACGTTCGCTACAGCCACGGTAAATATTGGTATTGTGTACGATTAGAAAATTGAAATGTTAATGTTACTTCTGCAGAATTTTATTGCTATAACGAGGTTTTGCTAGCGGCTTTGCCCACATTGAGGTCGAAAATTACCCCACGGGAATGTGCTATAGATATAAAAAGTATCCTATGTGTTAATTCAGATCAGAAAATATCTTTGTGTCGAATTTCATTCATATCCGTTTAGCTGTATTTGCGTGATTGAGAACAAACATCTTAACATACAAACTTTCACATTTATCATATTAGTAAGATAGTAGGATTGTTTACGTGTCCGTGCCTAGAAGTAAATACGTATATAAGACGAAAGAGTATTTTAAAAAAATATGGAAAAATGAGAAATCTCACTAGCCCACTTTTTGTAATATCACGACACAAGATTCTGCCCATGACTTCGTGAAATTTTTTGTTCCCCCGACCCACCGCATCACATTGCCTGCACTTTATTTTTTTTTTGTTCGGCTCATTAGGATCCTCGTATAGATCATCGTGATGTAGAACAGTCTATAGCCTTCTTCATGAATTGGGCTATCAAATGCATAAATATTTATGCAAATCCGACTGAATATTTTTTTCTGACCGGTACTTCCAAAGATTAGAGTGTACAAACAAAAAATCAACAACAACAAACAAACTATTCAGCTTTATTATAAGTATTGAAGATAGATAAAAACATAACATAATTATCATCATGACTGTAATACCCATACGGATATGCTGAAAGGTGCCAATAGTATACTCACATTTCACTATATCATTAGGGTTCCGTTGCCAAATGGCAAAAAACGGAACCCTTATAGATTCGGCATGTCTGTCTGTCCGTCTGTCTGTCTGTCTGTCTGTCTGTCTGTCTGTCCGTCCGTATGTCACAGCCACTTTTCTCCGAAACTATAATAGCTACGCTATTGAAACTTGGTAAGTAGATGTATTCTGTGAACCGCATCAAGATTTTTACACTAAAATAGAAAAAAAATAATAAATTTTGGGGTTCTCCATACTTAGAACTGAAACTCAAAAATGTTATTTTCATCAAACCCATACGTGTGAGGTATTTATGAATAGGTCTTCAAAAATAGTATTGAGGTTTCTAATATCATTTTTTTCTAAACTGAATAGTTTGCGCGAGAGACGCTTCCAAAGTGGTAAAATGAGTGTCCCCCCCCCGTAACTTCTAAAATAAGAGAATGATAAAACTCAAAAAAATATATGATGTACATAACCATGTAAACTTCCACCGAAAATTGGTTTGAACGAGATCCAGTAAGTTGTTTTTTTTAATACGTCATAAATCGTAAACCGCAATTTACCTTTCATTCAATCAACTCAAATATAAAAATTAAAAAAAAAACATTTAATTTCATAAGCATAAACCTTATACATAAACCGAGGATACCTACAGGTTTGTACGGAACCCTCGGTGCGCGAGTCCGACTCGCACTTGGCCGGTTTTTCTTAAATACGGGTGAGTTTCACTGATAAGTATGAATTTTAATTGTTGATTTAAATAAATTATTTTGTATAAAATTAAAAGGAAAAAATCTTATGCCAGTTGATTCTTTGACATGGTCTCATTAACATCCTCGTGTTATGGGACATCAAACGAAAAACCTTGTATCGGTAAGGATGGCAATCCCTAATATTGACTAACTTTTTATCACTACTTTATGGTTGTATATTTTTCTCGTTTATTCACACAATTATATTTTTATTATAAAATCATCTGGCCTTTTCCCAACAGGTAAGAGTCAGCTTCCAGTGTAAATGAAAGCAGCTGAGTACCGGTATATTAAATGGAGCGACTGCTTATCTGACCTTTACCAATGGGCTTCGTAGTCATAGTCGTATTCGACACTCGTTGTTAAAACTGATTAGTAGACTTTCGGGTCTCTGACGAACACAAATCTAGGAATAGCAGTCGGAAATAACGGCCTGACTTGCTTTCCGAGGCACAGAAGGGTCTTGGTCCGAATATGGGACCATCTTTACATAAGATGGTCCCATCTTCGGACCAACCGCAACAAGCGTAATCTGATCGCTCAACGTACGGCTGTTATTATTTAGCCACAAGCCCTTTTGATTTAATTTTATTTCAATATTATATAATTGAATTTGATATCTCAAGAAGATTTTACTCTTTCGAAGAATATAAATGTCATACTCGTAGATACTAGCTTGAGCCTATTTCACCACAGCATAACTCATGAGAATGAGGATCCAGCTCTCATACAAGCTTATTCTATCCTTAATCATGTCAAAAAAGCTTAGGTCAGTGTTCAAGGAGGCCACCTGGTGCTAAACTGGATTTAGAACTTTGTTTATATTTTCACGTTCTCAGCAAATTGTGTTCTACCGACAAATCCGCTTACTGAATTCTGCGGGAACTAAGAATTTAATTTCTAGACTGGTATATTTAAGTGGGAAATTCGACGCTTTAAAAAAAGAGATAAATTCTATTTTGGTCCTTTCAAGCTTTTTGCTTACTATATTATTATTATTATAAAGACAAAGTTCGCGAACACAATCCTAAGAAGGCAGTATTAAGTCACCAAAATTATTAGCTTACTTACCTACTAGTTAGCATAGCTTAGTAAATCCAAATCTTGGACCATATCAGAGCATTTCCTTAATTCAACAGCGTTTTTGGAATCAATAATAGAAGAATCGTTCATAAAAATGAGTTACTTATGCATTTTTTCTTTACAACGACATTACAGTCTTCACGTGACCAGAGGGCTGGGTCATTCTTTGGCCAAAGAATTAGCGTTCTTTTAATTTTTGTATTTATTTGTATAGTTAGTAATTTACTTTAGTATCTTGCCTGTAAAATTGAGGAATGATTACAGTTATACTTGACAACATAAATCTAATACTTATCTCCAAAACCACACTAAACAACTGAAACACAATTAATATTTTCGTGCACTGCAGCAGTGACACGAAAGTGCAGATGTCAATCTCTTTTCAAATCAAAATAAAACAATAGTAAGCTATGTATATTCACACGGCATTCATTGCAATTGTTCACAATGTTTATTATAATATAGTACCCCCCTCCCCCTACTGGACTTATCAATACATTGTAATGACATTGTCAGTCGACAGTCTCTATCACCCATAATATTTAAACAAATAAGTCAACATCTATTGTACTCTTAATTAGAACATTTTCGTTCGTATGTACACATGTCGGGGTTAGTTCCGATTCGACTGGTGTGCGATGAACACGTGTTTATTTAATAATGCAATAAACTGTGATTTTAATTTTAAATTTTTTCAAATGTTATTCTTGCTTCCTTTTTTTGGCCTGAACTGTACGTGAAAAGTGTTTATTAAACGGCAGTTTTTTTATTGTTTATGTTTTTAAGATTTCTGAAGGTAAGAAGTGTGATGAATATAAAGCTTTTTCTTTTAAGTGGTTATTTTGCATGTATGGTTTAATTTTTATTTAATAAAAACAATTTAAAAAGAGTAAATTTAGCAAATATGTAGTTGTAAATTTCCAATAGAAATGTAGTGCCTTAAGGTAAAATATTTTTATTACAAGTACAAATGATGATTTTTCGGAATAAGAATGTTATAGTGCATAGTAATTTCTTAAATGTGCATAACGTTGTCCAACTTATTATTTTTAGGGTTTAATACCCATATCCAAACTCTAATTTCAATGGAAAAGTAGAATAAAAATAAATGTAGTTATTAAAAAGTGACATCTGCAGCCTAAACGGCTGCAATGCATTAGCCGTTCCACTAATGACAGGTATAATTGGCCTTTATATACTATACATTCACATACCAAATTAACCGGGAGCGAATTCTAAATTCAAATAAGAAATTATACTAGGAATTAATTCTAAATTCAAATAAAAAAGGGACGACAAAGATGAAAAACTCAGGCAGAGCTGTCAAACATAACGAGCTCTGATCGAAGAACGATCCTTCGAAATGTATTCAAATAGATTCATTATTCAAGCATGGGCCCCAAAAGCAATTACGATCGATATTGCAAATTGTATGCATCCAATGAAATTCTAATCTATGCTCGCTCTCATCGTATACGATACGTATGATCTAACTAGGAGACATGTTCTAGGAAATTCTTTGCTACATTCCACATATTTTCAGGTAGTAAGAATTTATTTGCAGTATATTAATATTTACAGACGTATTATAACAAGAAATAGTGCTTGAAATGCATTCTGTTGAAATAAAGTCACCCTTTCCAGTAGCAATATTTTTGTATTTAAATTCTTACATACGTACAGACCTGGTTTACAGCAATATCTAATAAATGATTTAATAAAGTACTCAACATAATATCAATAAAGACTATCCAAGACAACCTTTTGATTTTGAAACTTGAAAGGAACTGCCTTAGAAAACTAAGCGAATCATCAACATCATATTTCCATTCCGTTCCGTTAAAAATCCTGTACTTTTTCGATAACTGTCAAATGAGATACTTTTCAAACGAAACATTGATACAAAATCATTTAAGGCAAATTACATACTTTCAATATTATAGTTAGTATTTAAAATCACTACAAATTTTATTAATATTAATTTGGAAAATATCATGATACTATAGAGCGATTCAATGAATCATTCAAAGTATTAAGTTAGATGATTCATTAATTCATTCATAATTATTGATGTCACAGTATTTTATAGTCAGTACTACAGTTATTAGCTGCTGCAGACTAATCCTGATGAGGAAACTGGTGTTTAGTTGAACTTTGCACCAACTTGAGTAAATTTTGGGGAACTAAGTATTTCGAATAACAGCAGAGTAGAGATGTTTTTGAATGATATGCGAATACTAGAGTCGAGCTAAATACCTTAATTATTCCGTAATGTAATTAATATTGAATTTACGATAATAACCACAATTCCCCATAAATTCGGACATTCATTAAATACAAATACAGTAACACTTGCGAGCAACCTTAAGTACACATCATGAATTAATATGTACTCGAATCGGATTGACGTGATTCAATGGTCTGTCAGGGTACACCAAATTGACAAGCAAATCTAATTAAGGATATAGCAGACGTTGTTATGACGGAGATGTATACTTCAACATGCACATAAGTGTATACTTAAACGTGCACGTAAGTGTAAAATGAAAATGGAGGAACCGTGTAGGAGTGTAGAGCTGCTTTTATTGCAACATCATAAGGATGTCGACTTGGGTATTTCAGAACTATTTGAAGTAAAAGTAACGAACAAACTTCGTGAGGCGGAATTTAATTTTGTAATTTTCGACAACGATGCCAAGTTTTACCTGAATATGCATTTTTAATGTATAAAGTTTTTGTTGTTAAAACTACGAACATTGCATTCTGCGGTATTTGGATATTGTTGAATGTAGCAAATTAAAATTCATCTAACTAACTAACACATACATGGTTCTAAAATATACAAGTAATAGGTCATCATCTGCCTGACATGTTTCCTAATATGTTGGCGTTGAGGTGAATACCAGTATCGTCAGACAACGGGCTTCTGACGACCCGTAACGACTGTCTAAGATCTACGAAAGACAGCCGGGACCAACGGCTTAACCTGCTTTCCGAGCCACGGAAGGGTCTTGGCATGTAAAGATGGTCACCCATCCGCGGACCAATCGCGGCAAGCGTAGCTTAACTTGAACGATCAACCCGTGCGGCTGTTATTACTTAGCCATAGACCCTTACTAATACATACTTATAAATACAATAATCCGCCTCTAATGTGCGACACAGGCCTCCTGTCTTCGAGAGGGAGTGTACCATGCAGGCCCAGTGCGGGTTGGTAGATGTCATACATCTGGAAATATTTGGTCCTAGGACATGTCGGTTTCCTCACGCTGATTACCTCACTGTTTTGAGAGCAGTGATGATGAAATTTTTCACACAAAGTAAAGCGCCTGCCTGGGTTCGAACCCACGACCTACAACTCGTAAGTCAGGGCGGTTACCACTGGGCCACCACTGCTCTCACTTAGATACATAAAAACAAAACAAAACATTATCAGAAGAAAGGCTCATTAGTAGAGAAGAAAACAAATCTAGCTAATCAGTGGGGGATGTTTTTGCCTCTTTGTCCTCAGCCCTACGCCTGCGCTCCATAGCATAGTAGTGTAGGTATTGTTTGTAAACATAACCTTTGTTTATACTGTCTTATCGCCTCGATTTTATCAGTCGGAGCTATTGAAAACGCTGTCGTGAACATTAATAACAAAGTACAGTCGGTTCTGTCTTCATCATAATTAGCCTATAATGTTCCCACTGCTGGGATACAAGCCTCGTCTTTGTAAGAGGAGTGGGCCGTAATCCACCACGCGGGCCCAGTGCGGGTTGGTAGATGATACATGTCATAGAATTTTTAGGTCTGGGACATGACGGTTTCTTCACGTTTTATTCATCGTTTTTAGAGCAGTGGTGATGAAATAATTTACGCAAAGCAAAGCGCCTGGTTTCAAACCTAAGACCTACAATTCGTAGGTTGCGATCGTTATCACAGGGCCACCACTGCTCTCTATCACTACTATTGCTCTGCACGAGTGTTCGCGGTTGATCAAATTCTACCTTATTATTACTAAGGGCCAGTATCGAAAGTGGACAAACGCTCACTTTGTTAAGTGTACCTACAATATACGATTTTAACCCTTCTGTGAAGTTGATGCCATTATTAAGCGAGTCAAGAAAAGCAGCATCCTATTTCCTCCGTAAAAAGCAACTAAGGGACTTACTAGAGATTGGGCAGCAGCGTTATCTACGCCTTTTACCACCACACTGCGATCGCCAACCCTGCCAAGCGTGGCGATTAAGGCAAAATCTCATAATCGGGGGAGGCCTATGTCCAGTAATGGACGTAATCGGATAAATGATGATGATGATGAAAGAGACATTGTCACGCCTTTTGCATCAAAAGAGGTAGTCAGATATCAAAGCACCTACTAACATTTCCCCAGTCTCAAGAACGGAGGTTTGAACTCATGACCGCTAAAGCCGCTTTTATGTATTATGGTCTGAATGTCTAAATTCGTTTTTTTATTGTTTCACAAATCCTTAACGGCCCTATCATAAATTATTATTTTACATTGATAAACAGTAATATCTGCGCCCACGCATTTAGACGGAAATGTTATTCATGGCGGATCTATAAAACACTGTTTACTTTAATCGATATTTTTGACATAGGTACCGTTTATGAGATATTTTAAAATAATGGAGGATGATGAACTGATTAAGGTATAAGGTATAACTAGGGTAAGCATATACTACTACAATATAAAGTTATTGTGCACTTTTATAATTTCTAACAATATGACGATATTATCGTCCATAAAATGTATGAAACTGCCTCGTTAGTCTAGTGGTAGCAAGCGCTACTGCTGAGCATAAGGTCCTGGGTTCGATTCCCAGGTCGGGAAAAGTTATTGGGATTTTCCATCTGGAATTTCTCAGTAGCAGCCCGATGTCTGGATTTGTGCCTGGTTGATGGCAATAGGCTCGCCCCCTATTAGATGGAACTTAAACATAACAGGTGAAATGTGGGTGTACTATAGGAGGTACACCTCTGCTCTACCCTTCGGGGAAACAAGGCGTGATGTTATGTAAAATGTATGAAAATACAAGTGAGTTGTAACGTTATCGTGGACGAAAATTTAAGAGCATCTTCATATCAACATCTCCCTAACCTTTACCCAACTATGTTGGTGTGAATACCAGTATTTTAAAGTGAGTGATTGCTTATCTGATCTCCACAACCCAGTTACTGGGTAATATGATACCCCTTGGTAAGACTGGTTGGCAGCCTGTTGGTCTTCTGACGACCCGTTACGACTGTTAAAGATTCAGAAATGACAGCCAGGACCAATGTCTTAACGTGCTTCATATATACCTACTCGTACTTTCCTGTATTGTAGTGATGGCATGACGTGGACTTAGACTTCGACTTCAAAATGTCGTCTCTCGCTCTTGGGTGGAGCAGAAGGGCGTGTAAGACTTTTACTGACTAAACCCCACCCGTGTTACTTCAGTTGCCCATGTGTCAGGGTCACGGTATCTCTTTCGAACAAATCTCGCGACTGGCATAACATTAATATCTTCACGTTACAATTTATTAAAATGCACCATTTATTCTATTTACCAAGTCAGAACCTAATTTAGGACGTTTTTTTTTTACTTATGTTGTGCATTCACTAAAGAGACAACAAACCATGATGGTCGGATATAATAGTTGAAGTATAGTAAGAAAACGACGGATTCTTTCGAATGAAATTCCTTTTGACAAATGTACTGTAGTACATTTGTACTCTTTTATACGGCTAACAGTTGCATCGCCAAACAACGTGGCAACGCTGCCAGCCTTTTGGGCACTTTTCCCATTTACAGCGGTGAGGACGAGTTTCTTGATTCCCTGTGATTCTTTTATTTATCTTTATTTTTGTATATTTGTACATATTATTTGAAATAATATATTTTCTATTAATTAAATTAAATTTTATTCAAAAACAATCATCAGTTTTTACAACCTAAAGTTCATCTATATCCAACGACCCCAGCTACTATCTATATTATCTGATATTATCTCTTTCGATGACTGTACGTCACTTGCATAAATTAGTTTCTTACGTCGGCGTAGGTACCTGATAGAATATTCCAGACACTACCTATATCCTTAGGTTATCTCAGTATTTACAAGGTGCATTTCCTCGCAAGTAAGACCGTTTCTTTTGTGGAAATTTGAGAGCTATCGTTTCTCACTCTCAAGGCATTGCCCTCGATTAATGCCTACACTCTAATTGCGTAATACGCTATAAATGGCAATCTGAATAATTTCAAAGGACATTGCTTCGTATGTTTGAAAAATTTGTTTGCTACAACGTAAATAATTCAATGAATGTTGTGATACTGTCAAAGTGGAAGCGATTGTGGCTGCTAGTGTGTTAATTGAGTTTTAAAAACCAATTAGAGAGATGCAGATAATAATCTCTCTTCTCAATGTATACTCAGTCATACCACAACGTTATCAATACAAAAGGATGCATTCTGAAAGTTCGTGAAGTCACAAATAGCTGTGAATGTAATGTAAATGTTTCTTTGTTTCGATTAATTATGAACGCAATATCGCTCTGTTGTTCACTTAAATATTGATTGTAAATTATGGTAATAATGAAAATTTTGATAAACACGTAAACTATAAAAAGTACCTGAAAACATTCCCGTTAACGTAAACGTTGCAAATACAACGTTATACACATTCAAAATGTATTATTATTATACAATAAGCCTCTGTTTGTCCCACTGCAGGAAAAACGCCCTTCTTCCTTCGTTCTTCTGTTCCGAGTCTCCTCCGATTGTGCGCTAAGGAGTCCAGCTCATCACGCCATCTCTTTCTGGCCCTAGCCTGTAGTCGTTTCCTGAGATTTCGGATCCACAAACAAATCACGATCACGATCTTCAGACAAAAATTTCTTCTGAACGAAGCTATCGAATAGATAAATTCCTATAAAGTAACCTCAGAAACTGGGGGCTAGGTACCTAATAAATAAAC
Source organism: Aporophyla lueneburgensis (assembly GCA_932294355.1). Taxonomy (NCBI): domain Eukaryota; kingdom Metazoa; phylum Arthropoda; class Insecta; order Lepidoptera; family Noctuidae; genus Aporophyla; species Aporophyla lueneburgensis. The sequence continues at coordinate 22,120,580 of OW028745.1, read as the reverse complement.
TATTGTACATATTACCAAATATAAATGGCGCTATATTTCTTTCTGTCTACATAAATCCAGCTTTATCTGTAATTAAGTAAGCCTATGTATTAGCGTCAACCCTTTACTCGCCCTGTCTAAAGTTTATGATCCAATGTGCAGAACGCAGTTACCTAGTTGAGTTTAAAAACATACGTGGAACAAAAATGTGTGCGCACACGCGCGGTATTCGAACGTGGAATATGACTTTTATTCAACTTGTAATTTTAAGTATGGTATATTATACTTTATTCCTCAAAGGTGTACCTGTACCTGTACATCCACATTTCGCTAGATATTTTTAATAAAGTCCCATAAAACATGGGCGAGCGTATTGCTACTTATTGTTACTATATTCAACTTTATGTACAACATATAACACTGTCCTAAGTAATTGTCTTATCTTCTTCATCTTCTCCTCGACAAGATGACGAAGAAGGAATCAGCAGCGGTGTCACTAACTAATTATGTTGGACTTGCGTGGCTTCTCGATGGAGATTCTCGAAAGGAAACTAACCGACACTTCACCCTAAGCCGACGACTAGACCATATCGTAAACCAGGCCCTGTCTGGATTTTTGAATGCGAGGGACTATGGACACTGGAATGCCTTGTGAAGAAAGAGGAAGAAGAAATAGTGTTATACTGCCTAGATAATTCTTGCATTCATGCATGATAGAAAGGTCATATAGACAAGCCTCAGAAAAGGATTTTACAAACTCCAACCAGCAGCTCATCTTTATCTACAGTACGTTCAAGTTTGTATGTGTATAAACCCACGGGCAACAACTAGTAGCTGGTATAAAATAAAATAAACACATTTGTGTCCAATTTAGATTAGGAAATTGATACCAAACTTGTAGGTTTTAATGTTACTAGGTAGTCAGTGTGGGTGTGAAATGTCTAGAAACTTGTAAAGTAGACATAGTTGTCTTTTTGTTGCTTGAATCGCACGTGGCTTGAAAGCTAGCTTACCATTGTATGTGTGGCCTTTACGTTGTTTACTGTTGCTATGTCACATTATTCCGAATATTCCTATGGTCATGGCCAATCTTTGAAGCCTCTTCAAACAGGAAAATCATGACGGTAAAAGTCTTTTGTAAGACATTACCAGTGTTTTTATTGTCCTGTAAAGCATACAAAGGGCAAAAAAAAAAAACAAAAAAATAATAAACAGGCTGTCGATAAAAGATTTTATTTATTCAGAGTGACGGGGGAATCTGCGGCGCTACTGTTACCATGGATAAAGTATGTACATCATTCTGAACGCAAGGGGCGTTGAAAATCTTTGTCGGTAGTTTAAAAAAACGTGGAGACATTGTTGTTCCGTAGAAACCTTTTTGAACAGGTTGGTTTTGCACTTTTTTATGAAGCAGCATTTTTTTAATAACTGACGAAAAATTTACTAGGGTGTCCTAGAAATAGAATTATGTGCTGAATTAATGGTTACAGTTTGCACGTCAATGTGTCTGCCATCCAGACTAAGAATTAGAATAGAATATTATTATTAGTATATAAATAATAGAATTTTCAATGTTGTGCCGGACGTAAATGATAGCTCCATCCCAATTCTTCCCGATGGTGTCGTCAAAGGCGACTAAGGAACTTATTAAAGAATGGGCAGCAGCGTTTTCTATATATTTTACCACCATAGTGCGACCGCCAACTCACCTACCAAGCAGGCCGAATATCCAGCTGTGGACGCTTTACCACTAAAATGATAATTACAATAGAAACGTGCCTTCGGCCCCTTGGGTTACCTACGTACAATTGTAATTGAGTTAATAATCACGAAATGACACAATATACGAAAAATACATGAAAGAAAGTTCGACGTGCTGTTAGTGACCTGTCGATCTATTCTGTTAAATTCTCACCGTGAGATCTTAGGTGAAGTGACCTAAAAGTGAGCTGTCAGTTAATCTAATGTTGGGGATTAACACTAATGACACCTAATTTTTAGTTCACTTCACCCAAGTTATCACGGTGAGATTTTTACAGAATAGCACTACTGCAATGCTAATGAAACTATCTATGACTTAAGCAGGTTAAAAATGGCATAGCAAACGTAAACACATGAAATATCCGTAGTGTAAATTCGGCTGGTGTGTCACTCCAGTCAAATGAGCAAAACGCAGCCGACTTTTTTTGATAAAATCTCACCTTGAAAATGTAGGTGAAGTGAACTGCCAAAAGTGCCAATCCGTTGCGTCAAGTGAAATGACAGCCACATCGTCTTGTCCATACGAAACTACCATTTTTTTGGAAGGGGCAACTAGAACCAGTTCTATTTTTTTTTGTAAATTTTAATGTCCAAAAGTGCCTTTTCCAAAGGTTCCTGTTTGAAATAAATGATTTGACTTTGATATTTTGACTTTGACAGAATTTTCATAATTGCTACTTTAAGTTTGCTTCACCTCGGTTATCATGGAGATATTTTTATACAGACAGAAGTAGCTATTGCCCGCGCCTTCGTACGTATGGATGTCGGAAAATCCTCCACGAAAACGTACTACTGAGATGAAAAGTATGTCATCAGCTTATCTACGAGTATGTGCCAACTTTTATCCAAATCCGTGCAGCCGCTTTAGCGTGACTGAGTAACAAACAACTAAACACAAAAACTTTCACATTGAAAACACTAGTAGGATATACTGGTTGGAAAACTTTGGTGAAATGAGCTCTCATTTCCAAGGCGACATATTAAATTGACATATACAAGGACTTCATAAAATCGTGGCGAGACTTTTTCACACAATGAATTTTCAAAAAAATCAAATCATTTATTGGTTTGCAAACATGGGTACTACAATATATAGGTGTTTAAGTTTTTGAGTCCTCCATGTCCTTCCGTCACATGGGCATGCAAATCACATATTATTCATTACTAGCTGACCCGACAGACGTTGTCCTGTCTTAATGATAACTATTTCATTCGAATTGGTATCTATCTATATGTATACATAAAAATGAATCTCTATTTCCCTTGGTCACGCCATCACGCGTGAACGGCTGGACCGATTTCACTTTTTTTTTTTTGTTGTGTTTTTCTTTCATAAGAACGTCTGATGGCGTGACCAGGGGAAATAGGGATTAATTTTTATATATATAGATTATTGAATTTACACAAAATACAGATATTACAATTTTAAAATAATATTAAGAAAAATAAAATAACCCGACACATAAATTAATGTCAAATTGTTTGGTTTACAGTAACAATCTATACTAATATTATAAAGCTGAAGAGTTTGTTTGTTTGATTGAACGCGCTAATCTCAGGAACTGCTGGTCCCAATTGAAAAATTATTTTTGTGTTGGGTAGCCTATTTATTGAAGAAGGCTATAGGCTACATAACATCACGCTACAACTAAGAGGAGCGGAGCAGTAATTAAAATGTTGCAAAAACGGGGAAAATTTATTCCTTTTGAGAGTTTCCGTTGCGTGCGCTGCGTAAACTTTTTTTTTTTTTTTTTTTTTTTCACGATGGGAAATCATCAAATGACTTCTCCCGCTCTGGGAGGAGCGGGAGGGCGTCTCAGACTTTTACTGACTAAAACCCACCCGTGTTCCATCAGTTGCCCATGTGCCAGGGTCACGGTATCTCTTTCGAACAATCACGCGACCCCGGCAGGCATCGGTCCTAGTAGACCCCTACACTGCTGCTGACATCTCTTTGAGGCGCGCGTGGAACACTGCGCGCCGTCGACCCGAGCTTGGTCCTTACCGGGCGGCGAGCTACCCATTGCTCGCCACCCGCAAGCTCGCACCTACGGTGGCCGGGAGTCCGCAATCGACTCCCGACGCCCGGGGCGTCTCCTCCTGCGGCGGCTAGGGACGTGAGGGCGCAGAGACTGCCATTCCCTCACGCGCCCCGCCTCCTCCTTCGCGAGCATTACTGCTTCGCAGAAGGAGGTGACGGCTTCCCATTCCCTCTCGCTCCGTACCATGGCTCGCACCAGGGCCGGACGCGAGAGGTCGCCGCCGCCGATCGCCTCCACTAGCAGGCAAATCGATGCGACGGGAAGGGTCAGGGGAGCAAAAATATGAAGCGGACGAAGTCGCGGGCAGAAGCTAGTGTCTCAATAAAACGAAAACGAACAACTCTCGATATTAAGCTGAGGGTTCAGAATCCAACAAGGTGTATCATCTCCATTTTATTACGTCTGTATATACGTCGAGTAAGTGGAATGACAGCTCACACTTGAAGCTCACCTACATTTTCACGTTGAAATGTTTTCCTCTCTCTCTTCGCCCGTGTGTTTCTGCCCTAACCTATTTAACCCTCCGAACGCGTTAGTTCCATTTATTATCATAAGTAAGCACACACTGGTCTATTAAATTCTCACCATCAATCACTGTTCCATTTCACTGCTGCTAACTGTGCCGTCAAAGTAGCGGTAGATAGTGTTTGAACAACCTTATTTAACTTTTTCTGAACTGTTGTTTAATTGATGATTCAGCATGAAGTACTGTTTGTAATTCGTTATGAATGCAATATTTTGCTGTCCGTAATTAAGCTTTGATATTGGTAACTAGTCTAGATTTAGAGGATTTTTGTATTTATGTGGATCTATGAGTAAATTCGTACTTTTATTTCGGACTAACGGCTATCTTTATGTTGTGTATTGTTTTTTTATTCCTTTTGTTTTTAAACGATTTCACAAATAGAAGGTGATTCTCAATGCATTTGTCAACGTTTTTAATGTTTGTAGCCTCATAACTGTATCATTAATAAACTGATTTTTTTTCTTTGGTTTGAAAGGGTGTACTTAGTGAGTGGTCTTATAAAAATTTGGATAATTTTTATAAAGTGGTCTTTGAGTTAGGTAGGTAACTAGTAACTACTTCTTTTGAAAAGATAATTTCGGGTTTTCATGCAATTAAAATAACCGGTTTCAAAAGAAACTTTACAAAGCATAAAACAATGTCATACGAAGGGTAAATATAATGTAATTACCCTCACGGCAGTTTTAGTCGGCGTTAGTCACGGGCACAGGTGGCGTTTACGACCTAATTTTGTGTTAATCTCAAAAATATTAATACCCTAGTTCTGGGTAACAGATGTCGTTGGACTGTTTTGTTTATACTCGAAATTTTAGGGTTAAATGTCTATTTGTAAAAAAAGTCTTAAAGTTTTTTTCTTTGTGTTTTTATTTTTAAATAATTTTTCAAAGGAAAATAAGGAAAAAAATATTTTTAACGTAATATATTAGCTGGAGTTGTGTACATTGAATAAGCATCTCTCCTCGTGCGCGATAATCACTGAGGCAATTTTATCCCCATGGCGACCATAACGAGCATGGTAAAGACCTTATATTCGCACCGAATATTAGGGCGTTTTCAGTCAAAATATATGTTATCTGTAACGGCCCTTAATCATCGAGTTGATAAAAAAATTGAGGCATATAGTAAAACGTGTTCCTATTGATTTCACATAGTTCTAGGGTATTTATGAGACCATCTCAAAGTATCAACTATGTATTTAATAAGCTTTTTGTACTCACACCGAAAATTTGTAGATTTTCATTAAATAGAGCTATAACACATTGGAGGGCCAATGTGTTACTGCTCTATTTAATGAAAATCTTTTTATTCATTTACTGAGGGACAGTGCACAGCCTACATACCACTGGGTGTAGAAGAATGAAATTTTGCACAAGAGCTTATAAATGAAGTGGAACACTAACGAAGAATTTTTGAAAATTCAACTCCTATAGGGGTGAAATAGGTAGTGGAAAATTGTATGGAAGTTCGTTATTTTTGCTGATGAACAATCTCTATTTAATAAGAATCATAAATTCGCTGATAGACAATGCACCGCTATACTATCTTATGTAAAAAATCTTGTGCACAATATCTTGTGCAAAATTGTATGCTTTTAGACCCAGCATGCAATTGTGCACAAGATATTTTTAATAATTCAGTCCTTAAAAGGGTTAACTAGAGGCTGAAAGTTTGTATGGCATTACCTCGAAGCATCGGGCGGCTTACGGCTAGCCTCTTATAAGTTATAACTTACAAAACTGAATCAAACTTCACCAAAATCCAACCGCAACATCAACTTGGGTGGCATTATAAATAAAAAATACTTGCAAGTATTTTTATTTTGCACATTGGCCCTCCAATGTGTTATAGCTCTATTTAATGAAAATATTATTCTGACAGTTACTCCTCATAATCCAGGTAAGGATATGCATATAATAAGTCAGAGAACTCAGCAGGAATACTTATTGTTCGTAATGAGGCATTACTAGTCGCACCTGACAAAGTACTAGGTATTCATGAGTGTGGAGAATGTGCCTGAATCTAATCGTCACGTCAGTAGGCGGTGCCTTTTGGGTCTTTATTCGTATGCTATTAATAGAAAGTTCTTAGAATTTATATAAGTAGACAGGTACTAGGCATGCCTTTTAAGTTCTGTCGTTTCCATATTTCCCGGCAATTTTTAATTTAAAACTGTTCTATATTCGAATGTGTTTAAATTTTGAATCTCAAAACAGTGCAATAATTTTCTACAATTTTAGAAGAGGCCTGACACGGCTTCAGTGTTTTGAAGAGCTAATATCTGTATTCATTGATGTAGCCTCATGTCTGCGGACTGTCGAACGCTGGTATTTAGAATTCCAGCGTGGACATACTAGTGTTAGTGACGAATGTCGCGAAGGACGCTCAAAATCCGCCTTCACTGAAGATAACATCATTGCTGTGAGACAACTAATTCTCGACGATCGTCATGTGACGTATCGAGAGATAGAGGCATCATTAGGCATCTCAGGGACAACTATTTAGAAGATCTTGCATGAAGCGCTTGGTGTGAGAAAGCTAGTTTGCCGTTGGATACTGCATCTGCTTTCCGACGATCACAAGGCGGTCCGCGTCAGATGGTGTAAGAAAACTCTGCAGAGGTTCAACCGAGGAGAGTCAAATAACGTCTACGACATCATCAGTGGTGACAAATCTTGGATCTATGCCTACGATCCTGATTCCAAACAACAATCTCCAATCTGGGTCTTTCAAGACGAGCCAAAGCCGACTAAAGTTGTTCGTTCTCGAAGCACTTCAAAGAAGATGGTGGCCGCGTTCGTTGGAAAAACCGGCCATGTTGCGACTATTACACTTGAAGATCGTAGAACGGTTAACCCAGAGTGGTATACCACAGTTTGTTTACCACAAATCATCGCCGAACTTCGAAAATCTAACTCAAAACGACGCACCATCCTGCACCACGACAACGCAAGCTCACACAACGCTCGTCAAATGATTGAGTATTTGAAGCAGGAAAAAGTAGAAATTCTTGACCATCCTCCATACAGTGCTTTTTTTTTCTATTACTGATACTGAACCACCAAAAGAATTTGCGCACTGGTTAAAGTTTTTCCTGTATGTGCCTTATCAACTTCCTGAAACTCATCCTTTATCTCCAATGTGTGGTGTATGTTAGTGTTGTAATCTCAATCTAAAATTATAAATAGAAAAGATTTGTTTTATTTGATGATTATTTGTTACGCGTTCACATTAAAACGCCTTAACGGTTTTGGATGAAATATTGCACCTGGGTAGGCCATGGAATAGCTCTTATCTCGATGTTCTTACGGGATTGAGGTTTAGTCAACGTAATCCAAGCCATGGTCATAGATGTCAACTTATGCGGGTGAAACTGCGGAGCACAGTTAGTACGTACGCTACTACTTTAGAGTACTAGTACAAGGCATGCCTTTTAAGTTATGTCGTTTGAAGAAAAAAACACAACTAGAACCTTATAGTACCTACTTTTTATTGTTTTTCAAAGTATTCACCACGTAGCTTTATACACTTTTCCATTCGCTCAAACCAGGTATTATAACATTTATTCCACTCTAAAGTGAGGGTGTTTAAAATGGCTGACTTGAAAGCTTCGACTGCTTCTTCACCGGACTGGAACCTTTGACCACGAAGACTTTTCTTAATTTTAGGAAATGTAAAGAAACCGTTAGGGCTTAGGTCAGGACTGTATGGACTGCCGGGGTCGCGTGATTGTTCGAAAGAGATACCGTGACCCTGGCACATGGGCAACTGATGGAACACGGGTGGGTTTTAGTCAGTAAAAGTCCGACACGCCCTCCCGCTCCGCCCAGAGCGGGAGAACATTTCAACTATTTTTTCAATGCTTTATTTTTTTTAATCCGACCTTAAATCAGTAAACTGTGGACACCCTACATATTTCGTAAAATGATATCGACTAGGTATAGGAATAGGTCAGTAATCACGCGCCGCCGTAGGTACTTCGAACTTCTTAGAATTATGACCGATCGAACTGGCAGGTACTTGTAGCTACGCTCGGTCGTTTACCTTTGCCGCCGCGTAGGTACTTCGAACTTCTTAGAATTTTGACCGATCGAACTGGTAGGTACTTGTAGCTTCGCTCGGTTTTTCACCTTCGCCGCCGCGCCGGCGCTGCGCGTAAGTTACCATAAAAACCAGTTTCAAAATTAACATCTTTCGTTAACGATAACTTATTTTTTTTGTACTAAGATATAGCAAAATAAAAATTGCATGGTTATTATAACTCGTTTAAGTTTAATTTAGTAAGCGCACTGGTTAAAAACTTATCCTGTATATGCGAGATGGCGAAACACTCTCACAGAATACTGAATTCTATTCGAATGTTGGAAGTAAAGACTGACAATGGGGGAATTAAGATAATCTTGCAAAAATAAAAACCTATTGTAGTTACTCATAGAGCTCAACAGCCTAGCTTTTCACAACCATTCGAAAAGCTATGGTATCAAAAATGATACATTTCGACAATCTGATTTGACTTGCCCCCGACAGCCAACAAATGTCAGATACAATAGCGGTCGTAATTTAAACTGACACAATGTTCGAATTTTGATTTGTGAAAAGCATTTAGAGGCCTTCTTCGATAACATTGATTGATGTTCGATTCGCTACGGAAGCTCATCGAATGGTTGTGAATAGCTTTGCAAGAATACTCTTGTCTATACTAAACTAATATTATAAAGCTGAAGAGTTTGTTCGTTTGATTGTTTGCTTGAACACGCTAATCTCAGAAATTGCTCATTCGAATAGAAAAATTGTTATTGTGTTGAGTAGTCCATTTATTGAGAAAGGCTATAGGGTACATAACATTACGCTACAACTAAAAGGGGTGGAGCATAAATAAAAAATGTTGCAAAAACGGGCAAAATTTACTTCCTTTGAGAGCTTCCGATGTGTGCGATGCGTAAACGATTAAAGTAAAGTAATGATCATGTGGATGGAACTATTCCTCTTAAAAAGTTCTAAATAAATGTCCGCGATTGCATATCTACCTTTTAAGTTTGGTTTACTATAACATTTTGAATTGTATTCGAATCTACACATTATAAAGCTGAAGACTTGCTTGGTTGAACGTCCTAAACTGAGGAACTACGTTTAGTGTTGCATAGCCCATTTATCGAGGAAGGCTATAGACTATACACATCACGCTAGGTCCCTTAGACGCCGAGCAAAAAAACAAAAAAAAAAACGACGGGTTGCACTCCGGGAGTGCCGGCAGAAGTGAAAACTTGAATATTAATGTTGTGCATTTTTGATATTTTGGAATGGTTAGGGAATAATTTTGCACGAATTGCTTTAATTATCAGTATAAAAGTACTATCATTTATGTGGTAAAATACAATATTTATTTATTGCGCTATCGTACACAAACATGACAATTTATATTACATTAAAAAGTTTATCTCTCAGAAAAATCACTCTCCGTCCGTCTTACGAATTTTCGATCAGGTCACGTGTCCTGACGCGAGTTTAACATTTTTTACCCATTACCTTCGATCAATAATAGCACATTTTTTACCCATTACCTTCGATCATAATACATTTTTGATCGAAGCCCATTACAAAAAAAGTGCACAACGCCGCTAAAGAAGTTTTCACTTCAAAAAAATAATGAATATGAAGACCGCACGGGCAGGCGATTAGAGGCGACGACGGGATGGTTTGAGGGAGCAAGAAATTGGAGACAGACGAAGCCGCGAGCAGAAGCTAGTTGTTCATAATGAGGTATTACTAGTCCACCTGACAAAGTTCTAGATATTCATGAGTGTGAAGCATGATGTGCTTCTATGGTGTTAGCAGGCGGTGCCTTTTGTAATTTTATTAGTATGTTATTCATAGAAAGTTCTTAGGATTTATATGGATAGGGTACCTACTTAGATTTATTACGATTTTATGTCGTATGTAGGTTTGAATATTTTGAACACACACCGTTGGAGTTAGATAGAGAATCAATTAATCAGGTTTTAAGAACAATATATTTTGATTCTTAAAAGAAAATAAGAAGAAATACAGTATACCGTAAAACACGTAAAAATTCAGTCCTCTCTTTAACATAGAACTGACTAATAGCACTGTTTTAAAAACAGGATTTGTGGTAAAAGGACACATCTCATTTCAATCCAGCCTTCCGTCCCTTGCTCAACCAGCGAAGCCCTAAGCAGAGGTCTGTACCCACATGGGGTGCCCTTAGCGAGTAGTCGCTCTAGTTATACGTTTTTAAGCACTGGCCGGAGGCCTTAATTAAAATATCTAATATCTTTTTTGGACAACCAACACATCGTTGTCTGATCCCAAACTAGGCAGAGCCTGTACTATGGTAACCAGACAACTGATAAACATACTTATATATTTCTAAATACATACATATTATAGATAAATTACACCCAGACACAGTACAAATGATCGTGCTCATCACACAAACATTTGACCTGGGTGGGAATCGAACCCACGACCTCAGTCTTAGCAGTCAGGGTCACTAACCACTCGACTAACAGGCCAGTCAAATTCATCAAATTCGTCCAAGTAAGTCCGGTTAAGCAGCCGAGTACCTCATAGGTAGACCTGCGAGATGTAATTCCCAAAAAAAGAACACATCCCAGATATTCATAGAACAGTAGCTACTTGTAGGTATATAGTTTAGTTTTCTGTTTTTCTTATCCATGTAAGAATATGCCTTTCTATCTATTTTCATATTATTGTAAATCCTAGAGGTATGTTATAGAGACACATTTAAAAAAAAATAGACGACTTCATCGTTCAACAGTTTAGAAGAATAACAAACAATATGCTGTTCTATTCTAAAAATTCTTATCCATCTCCACAAGGAGCAGCTTTTCAATTTGTATAAAATAACAAGTAATATAGACGTTTTCCTTAGCTGCCACCTGGTACAAAGTTACGAAGTTAACTAAATCCCATTTGAGAAATGGCCGTCGATCTTTGCCGGAGTGTCGGGGGCTTAACTTAAGCTCACTGCCAATAACGCTTTTTCTAAATCACTTGGATGAATGTTCTACATTTTATCTCGAGCTTCAGGGTGTTTCGTAATAACATTCTGTATTTTTTTTTGTTCTGCTGTTGTGAACAGAGTAATAGAATTCGCACGGATTGATCGATCAGGGTAAACTACTATATACCCAGATCTTTAGTGCCTCGAAATGCACATCAAGCTGTTGCTTATTCGTGGATCTTTGACATTGGTCATCAGAAAACCGAAAGTCCGACAGCCAGTCTTACCAAGAGATTTCGTATTAACCAGTTACTGGATTCTGGAGGTCAGGTGACTCCTTTTAAAATACTGGTACTCAGCTGGATTCGGTTAGACTGGAAGCCGAGCTAGCCAGATGATGATGTCAGGGAGAGTGAGATGGAGACTGGAACCGGCGAGAGATGTCGTGCGGTGTCCCACAGGGATCGGTCTTGGGGCCGCATCTGTGGGACATCGGTTACGACTGGGTGCTGCGCGCCGCCTTCCCTAGCGGCGTCAGCGTAGTTTGCTACGCTAACGACACGCTGGTCCTGGCGCAGGGGAGGTCGCACGAGGCGGTGGCCGAACTGATGACACGCGGGGTTGCGACAATCGTCGATAGGATCCGGCAATTGGGACTCGAGGTGGCATGGCACAAGTCCGAGGCCATGGGTTTTCATGGTCCTCGGAACGCGCCACCTGCGGGTTCCCAACTCACGGTGGGAGGGGTTCACATCGGCGTCGAGTCGACGATGAAGTACCTGGGACTTGTCCTCGACAGCCGGTGGAACTTCGTCGAGCACTTCCGACGTTTGGCTCCCAGACTGGAGCGGGCTGTCTTAAAGCGGCTCCTGCCCAATCTGGGGGGTCCAAACGCCTCCTGCCGGAGGCTCTACACGGGGGTCGTGCGGTCCATGGCCCTCTACGGGGTACCGGTGTGGGCGCCCTCATTGAGGCTGCGCCCAGCGCGCCTGTTGAGTGCGACCCAGAGGGTCATGGCCATCCGGTTAATCCGGGGATACCGCACGGTCTCCTGCGAGGCGGGGAGCCTCCTTGCCAGAGTGCCGCCATGGGATCTGGAGGCAAAGGTCCTCGCCCACATGTGGGAGTGGCGCGAGGAGGCGAAACGCCGGGGCGAAACTCCGCTGCCGCGACAAATCGCGGCTCAGCGGACAGAGCTCCGGTGTGATCTCATGGCGACATGGCGGGTACGATTGTCGCAACCCAGTGCTGGGCACGCCACAATTGCGGCGGTAAGTCCCCTTTTTGTGGACTGGATAGAGAGGCGTCACGGCGTCCTCACCTTCCGCCTGACGCAGGTTCTCACCGGGCATGGGTGTGTTCCTGTTCAGGATAAAGCGGGAGGATACGTCCGTGTGTTTCCATTGCGAGGATCTTCTGGAGGACACGGTGGAGCATACGGTGGAGGTGTGCCCTGCCTGGGCGGAGCACCGCCGTGTCCTCGTGGAGGCGATCGGCGGCGGCGACCTCTCGCGTCCGGCCCTGGTGCGAGCCATCGTACGGAGCGAGAGGGAATGGGAAGCCGTCACCTCCTTCTGCGAGGCAGTAATGTTCGTGAAGGAGGAGGCGGGGCGGGTGAGGGAGTGGCAGTCTCTGCGCCCTCACGTCCCTAGCCGCCGCAGAAGGAGACGCCCCGGGCGTCGGGAGTCCATAGCGGACTCCCGGCCACCATAGGCGCGAGCTTGCGGGTGGCGAGCAATGGGTAGCTCGCCGCCCGGTAAGGACCAAGCTCGGGTCGACGGCGCGCAGTGTTCCACGCGCGCCTCAAAGAGATGTCAGCAGCAGTGTAGGGGTCTACTAGGACCGATGCCTGCCGGGGTCGCGTGATTGTTCGAAAGAGATACCGTGACCCGGCACATGGGCAACTGATGGAACACGGGTGGGTTTTAGTCAGTAAAAGTCTGACACGCCCTCCCACTCCACCCAGAGCGGGAGAAGTCATTTGATGATTTCCCATCATGAAAAAAAAAAAAAAAAAAAAAGGGAGAGAGATATCTTCGGGTCAAAATTCTGGAAATATTTCGAACGTCATATTCACTGTAACTGATGGTTAAAGATGGTGATAATACCCTTAGTGCTTTTACCTTTATTTTAGTTTTTTTTATTTGTCTTTATATTACCTAGTCTCCACATATAAGCCTGTCTCTATCATCTTCAAGCAATTAACTAAAAGAGCCTGAAACAATGCTTTTCAATTCGTTTAATGTTCACGCACAACTTATTATGATTTGTGATGCAAGCGAGCCTAAGTAAATAAACGAATGATCTTGTTATTATTATTTTATAATTTTTACATGGCGTGACCATAGCTGGCCTACAATAAATTGAAATTTGGTACATTCATCAGTTTTTTTTTCCGTTTAATTTTTTCGGTGATTTCAGTATTTATTTGACTTGGAAAGAGTGTCAAAATTGTAAACCTATTTCCGCGTAATCACTTTCCTCAAATATTGCCAACATAATCCAATCGAATTTGGTTTAATAAAATAACAACTGCAAATAGCTTTATCCCACAATCTTCTAATTTTAAAGTTTTTCGGATAATAGTACTTAGACACCAGTTTCCGAGTATTTCGGAACACAACGAGTCATTATCACATGAAATATATTTTAAAAAACAATCTCACACCTTGCATTTATTAGCTTGTCATGAGAACTAACTATGACAGCGACATTTTGACAGTAACCTTTCCCCTTTTTTTGGCACTACAAAATCTTTTTCGTACCACTAGCTCAAAAAAGTGACATTCTATGCCACAAAAAGCTAACATAACAATAGTCATTTTTAATCTGTTAAAAACAGGGAAAGAAAATTGTACTGAATTTCATTCATCCTCTAGGGGAGACTAATGGAAAACAGAAGCCAATAACGAGCAGTGGTCTGATAATATAATTCGTATATTTCGTGGTCAATATTTTTACACAAGTGACAAGGCTCATAAAAAACATATGCCGTAACAATATTAATTTGAATCGGTGACAGGCATGTGTAACAGGCCAGTGCATACATATATGCGACCTCTTCCAATACGCCCCCTTAATATAGTTACGCTGCTTATGATCACTTCTGTACTTGTCAGAACTCGGTACATAAAATTAAATAAATCACCAACACTTCTGTGTCCGACTGTACTACGCTGTACCCAAAAGTAGAATACAAAAACAGAAGAAATCTAACAAAATAAAGTATGCATAACGAAACTAAATTATCTATTACACAAAGCACAAAAAAGAACATAAAGCGTCAAAACGTCTAACTACTCATCGCCCCCTTAATAGAATAATTTGACAGGGATAAATCCTTTAAAAATTCTCTAAGCTTCGGGCTGTGAACACTTTTAGTTAAGATGTCCGCTATCATCACATCAGTTGACATGTACCTTATTTCAACTTTGTTAGCTAGTACACATTCACGAATAAAATGATACTTGATATCTATATGCTTTGTCCTATTATGCATCATTTTGTTAGCTGTAATTTTATGCGCCGACTGATTGTCATTATAAATTACTACTGCTTTACTATCCACAGCTGTCAAACTGTTAAGTAAACTACGTAAATAAAGAGCTTCCTTCGAAGCTAGACTCAATCCTACGTACTCTGCCTCTGTGGAGGACAAGGATACTGTCGCTTGCTTCCTACTCTCCCATGACACTATATTTTTACCTATCTTGAAAATTAATCCTGCGAAAGATTTTCTATCAAGTGCCCCTCCCCAATCTGCATCAACATAGCCTCGTAAGTCCAAATCTCCCGACTTCCTAAAAGTAAGACAAAGGTTAGACGTACCCTTCAAATACCTTAAGACCCGTTTTGCACATTTAAAGTGTATTTCGTCATAACACGAATTAAATTGTGAAAGTACACTCACCGCATGTGCTATGTCTGGTCGCGTATTACAGGCTAAATAGTTTAGACACCCTATTATGCTTTGATATGGCAGATTACTATGGGAATTTGTCGATCTTTCTAATTTCATGCCGACTTCCATTGGGGTTGAAACTGGCTTAGCGTCTGTCATGTTAAAGTCATACAAAATTTCCGAAATGAACTGTTGCTGATCTAGACAAATAACATCTTTATCTCTCCTCAGCCTCATGCCTAAAACATGCCTAGCCGCGCCTAAATCTTTCACTTTAAACTTATCAAGCAAATCGGTTTTTAATTTTTGCTTTTCTTGTTCACAATTTCCAAAGATAAAAAGGTCATCTACATAAATAACAACAATTAACTTGTTATTGTTTTTAAGCTGCTTTTGATACAAACACGGTTCTATTTTTGATTGTACAAAGCCTGAGTTCAACATCTCTTTGTCCAATTCCTTGAACCAAGCATTCGAAGCTTGTTTCAATCCATACAAAGAACGCTGCAGCTTACATACTTTGGTTTCTTGACCTTTAACTACTGCTCCTTTCGGTTGGAGCATGTAAATGTCCTCTTTAATCTTGCCATATAAAAAGGCAGTCGTGACATCCCATTGGTCAATAAACCAACCGTATTCAACAGCTAGCGAGAACAACGTTCGCAGAGTAGAACTTCTAACTACTGGAGAATACGTCTCAGTATAGTCTACACCACGTACCTGTGTGAAACCTTTTGCTACTAATCTAGCCTTATACTTTGTTACCTTGCCGTCACTATCTCTCTTGATTTTGAACACCCATTTGCAATGGATAGGCTTCTTATCGATCGGACAATTCACCAACGTCCAAGTCTGGTTCTCCTTTAGTGACATAAGTTCATCATCGATCGCTTTTTGCCATAAGTCACCATCGGGTCTCGCCAATGCTTCATTAATAGTCAATGGATCATCATCAAGATTGCTCTTGGCATATATAACATTGCATCCATACCGATCGACTTGTCTGCGTTCTCTTACAGGATACCTTCTTTCCGATTCAGGTATTGTGACTTCCTCTTCAGTCAATACGTCAATCTCTTGCTCTGGTACTACAGGCTCAGGTTGTATCTCCTCCGATACTTCTACGTTCTCGTCTATAGCATTACGGTACACATCATCGTGAGCCTCCAAGGGTTCCGATCTGCTTGTAGATCTGTTGGGTAAATTGGCATGAACAGAATCTGTATTTAGGTTTATGATAACTTCCGACTTTTCCACGTTTTCTTTTTGGAAAAAGACGTTTTCGAGAAATTTTACATCTCTTGCAGTTTTCACTTCACCTGTCTTAGGATTCATCAGACGATAACCTTTCTGATTATCTGGATATCCAATAAAAATCATCGGTTCCGTCTTCATGTCTAGTTTCCGTCTCTTTTGTTTTGATATCAATCTGTACGCCAAACAACCAAAGATTTTCAGATGACTGACATCCACATCTTTTCCAGTCCAAAGCTTCTCTGGTACCACATTGTTCAATGCTTTCGTGGGGCTTCTGTTCTTTAGGTAAACAACAGTATTAACAGCCTCGGCCCAATACTTCTTGCTTTTTTTTTTTTTTTTTTTTTCAGGATGGGAAATCATCAAATGACTTCTCCCGCTCTGGGCGGAGCGGGAGGGCGTGTCAGACTTTTACTGACTAAAACCCACCCGTGTTCCATCAGTTGCCCATGTGCCAGGGTCACGGTATCTCCTTCGAACAATCACGCGACCCCGGCAGGCATCGGTCCTAGTAGACCCCTACACTGCTGCTGACATCTCTTTGAGGCGCGCGTGGAACACTGCGCGCCGTCGACCCGAGCTTGGTCCTTACCGGGCGGCGAGCTACCCATTGCTCGCCACCCGCAAGCTCGCGCCTACGGTGGCCGGGAGTCCGCTATTGACTCCCGACGCCCGGGGCGTCTCCTCCTGCGGCGGCTAGGGACGTGAGGGCGCAGAGACTGCCACTCCCTCACGCGCCCCGCCTCCTCCTTCGCGAGCATTACTGCTTCGCAGAAGGAGGTGACGGCTTCCCATTCCCTCTCGCTCCGTACCATGGCTCGCACCAGAGCCGGACGCGAGAGGTCGCCGCCGCCGATCGCCTCCACGAGGACACGGCGGTGCTCCGCCCAGGCAGGGCACACCTCCACCGTATGCTCCACCGTGTCCTCCAGACGATCCTCGCAATGGAAACACCCGGACGTATCCTCCCGCTTTATCCTGAACAGGAACCCACCGAAGCACCCATGCCCGGTGAGAACCTGCGTCAGGCGGAAGGTGAGGACGCCGTGACGCCTCTCTATCCACTCCTCAAAGAGGGGACTTACCGCCGCAATTGTGGCGTGCCCAGCACTGGGTTGCGACAATCGTACCCGCCATGTCGCCATGAGATCACACCGGAGCTCTGTCCGCCGTGCCGCGATTTGTCGCGGCAGCGGAGTTTCGCCCCGGCGTTTCGCCTCCTCGCGCCACTCCCACATGTGCGCGAAATACTTCTTGCTTAAGTTCGATTCTGAGATAATACTTCTTGCTTAAGTTCGATTCTGAGAGTAATGTTCTTGCCTTTTCTATTATAGTCCGATTCGCTCTCTCTGCGACAGAATTTTGTTCCGGCGTGTACGGTACAGTCGTCTGGTGTTTTATACCTGCAGACTTCAAAAATGATTTAAATTTACCATTACAGTACTCTGCGCCGTTGTCAGTTCTCAGACATTTAATGAATTTACTGGTCTCATTCTCAACTTCCGCCTTGTATTCACGGAACTTATCGAAAGTTTCACTTTTGTTCTTCAAAAAGTAAACATGAGTCTTCCGAGTAAAATCGTCGATAAATAGAAGAATATACCTCGAACCTCCGAACGACGGCTCCTCGATTGGTCCGCAAACGTCGCTAAAAACCAGCTGTAAGACCTCGTTCGCTCTCGTACCTTGGTTTTTAAAGGGACTTTTGCAGGTCTTTCCTTCGATACATGGAATACACGGCTCGCATAAATCGGTACTCTTAAATTCCATACCGGTTACTAAAACTTTCATTTTATTCATATAATTACGCGATAAATGAGCTAATCTTTTATGCCAAATGTTCGAAATATTTTCATTTTGTTTTGACAGTGTCACATTCACGACGTTATTTTTATTTTCTGTCAACTCATAAATTCCGTCAACCTCTTGACATCTTGCAATAATTCGATTCTTATTTTGAATTATGCAACCTCCATTGTCAAAATTCATGCAATAATTCTTCTTGGTCAAATCGCTCACCGAAATAAGGTTCATGGATAAATCAGGAACATGTAAAACGTTTTCTAAAATTAATTTTTCGTTTTCGCTGACTCGTGGCTCAGCATTTCCTCGTCCTTTCACCAACAATTTCTCGCCGTTTGCTACTGCGATCTTCATGTTGCCCTTTTCAGGTTTATAAGACAACAATTTATTTTTATCGTGGGTCATATGATTTGAGCACCCACTGTCTAAATACCACTTATCTTTGTGTATCACCTTCTTCGTATTCAGGCAGATATTCGCGGTTTTGATCCGCTCCTTGCATTCGGACGCCTTGTGTCCTTGCTTGTGGCACTTAAAACACTTGTAGACGAATTTCTGCTTGCGATCGTTAGTTTTTGTGTTAGATCTTGCATCGTTCTGTACTTTACGTGTAACTAAGGCTTGTTCGTACTCTGTATTTAACTTACTCTGTCTACTTCCTTCTTGTAACAATTTCGTTTTGATTTGCTCCAACGTGATCTGTTGTCCACTATTATCTACAGCCATGATGAGAGGGCTGTACTCAGCGGTTAGTCCACCCAGCAAAATCGATATGATCCAATCATCAGGAATATCAGCATCAATATCGGACAATTGTTGTGTCAGGAATGTAGTTTTGCTTATGTAGCTTTCCATAGAATCGAAATTCTCTAACTTACAGTTGAAAAGCTCTCGCTGAATATGTATACGTCTTCCCCAACCTTTGTCTTCATATGCTTTTTGTAAGCTGTTCCAGGCTTCTTTCGCAGTCTTCGCATTGTAGACGTGGGTAAAGCACTCTGGTTCTAACAACAAACATATTGTCGTTCGTGCCTGCCGGTCTACTTCAGCGTTTGCTACATCTGTAGAAATTACTCCCCACCAGTTTTTATTCTCCAAGTAATTTCGCACCAAGAACTTCCAATTTGGGTAGTCGGACGATCCTTTCAGCTTCTTGATACCACTTATACCAACTCCAGCTGACATAATTAAAATTTCGTAAGTTTTACAGCAAACCACTCATATTAATTATACGCACTATCAGAAAAAACTCCAGCACACTCCTGGGACCATAACCTAATGGAAAACAGAAGCCAATAACGAGCAGTGGTCTGATAATATAATTCGTATATTTCGTGGTCAATATTTTTACACAAGTGACAAGGCTCATAAAAAACATATGCCGTAACAATATTAATTTGAATCGGTGACAGGCATATGTAACAGGCCAGTGCATACATATATGCGACCTCTTCCAATAGAGACTGTGATTTAAATTTGGAGTACTTACCGAAATTTATACTGAACTACATCTGTGTTTAAACCATTGAGTTTACATTACCATTACCATTGGGTTTGCATTATACATCTTTTTGAAAAAGGAATACGTATTTATTATGCAGTTATGATTATTAAATAAAATTACGAAAACCGACGAGGCCGTATGAGCTTGATGCCATTGCTTTTCCAACAAAAAAATATTAGTCTAGGAATTTGCCGCGTTTTTGTTTTCTTCAAATACATAAACGTTAATTGGACCAATGTTTCGAATGTTAACTTTTAATTAATTAATTTTTAATAAATGCTTATCTCATATTATTATTGTGTTAATTTTTTCGCAAATGGTACGAAAAGTAGAGTATTTTCCTCGGTGATAAAGCTGTATCAGTCTTGGGTGAACTTAAATCCCTCGCTACACTCAGGACTCGTCTTAAATCCCTCGCTTCGCTCGTAATTTAAGTTTTTAATACCCTCGCTACGCTCGGGAGTAAACCTCGAGTCCTTCGTTACGCTCGCGATTTAAATCGTCACCCGCGACAGAAGACACTGCTTTATCCCCTTGGTTAATAATCTACTATTTCATCCCACCATCTCGGTAAGAGTATTTTTAATCTTCAATATCTGAGTGGAAAAGTCGTTTTTATTCTCTAGAGGATAAAGTAAATTGAATTTAGAACATCGTGTGCACTAAGTTTGTGAATTAAAAAAAAACATTAAACCTATTTACTGCTACCTCTATGGTGCCGAATATATCATACAACTTTTTTTTAATTTGTTAAAAACTCAGACTCGGAACCTTCTTGGTGTTCTTTTTTCAATTTGCTTTGTACGCGGTTCTTTACGCGGCATTTTTTCACGTCATTGTTAAACCTTATATTAAAAACAAGAAACTTGAAAACAAGTGAAAAAACTAAAATGAGTGATTCTAGCGACGAGGAAGTTTGCTTGACGCCAACAGAATTGACTGAAACTGTTAATAATGCGCAAATGAGCTTTCTCCCTCAACAATCACGCGAGAAGTATTTAAAACAGTACGATATGTTCAACACGTGGCGACTAGCAAAAGGAGCCAAAACTTTCTCAGAAAACGTTTTGCTGGCATATTTTATAGAATTATCCGAGAACAAGAAAGCAAGCACTCTATGGAGTACGTATTCGATGCTAAAAGCAACAATAAAGATGAAAAAAGACAAACATATCGATACCTATCCTAAATTAGTGGCATTTTTAAAAAGAGCCTCATCTGATCATCAACCAAAAAATCGAAGGTTTTCACAATATCTGATATTGAAAAGTTTCTTAACGAAGCACCCGATTCCGTATATTTGGCGGCAAAAGTAAGTCAGTTGCACATTCAGTATATACTTAAGTATATTAATCTCAATTAAATAGTATACTTAGTAGATGTTGATAGGCATAATTATGCGTTCATATCAATTTTATTCATTTATCTACTACAATACTCTTTACGTTACAGGTTGTTCTTATTATTGGAATAAACGGAGCATGTCGAACTAATGAACTAACACAACTTAATGTCAAAAACATTGAGAAACATTCAGATGACTTACTATTAATTAATTTACCTAATACAAAGACAAAAAGAGATCGCAACTTCGTCATTCGCAAGGAATACGTAACGATTGTTGAGAAATATCAAGCCTTACGCCCGCCTAACACTCCAATCAATCGATTTTTTCTACAGTATCGCAATGGAAAGTGTGTTAGACAGCCTATGGGTACTAATAAAATTGGCAGTATCCCACGAGAAATAGCAACATTTCTTGAACTTCCAGAACCCCTGTTGTACACGGGTCATTGTTTCCGACGAACTTCAGCCACACTTTTGGCTGATTCCGGAGCTGATCTCCTGTCCCTTAAGCGCCACGGAGGCTGGAAGTCCAATGCAGTTGTAGAGGGATACATAGAGGATTCCATCCAAAATAAGTCTAAAATACGTGAAGGCATCGTAGGAGCTATTACACTGAAAGAGCCTCAATCGGATCCTTGGACTGGCCCTTCTACATCAAAAATAAGCCGTTATGAAACACCTAACCATCTCCCTCTCTCTCCAACATTCACGCCAAGGGAATCCGATGAATCGGTACAACTATTAAGTATGACAGATAGTTTACCGAAAAACAGTACACAAGTGACTAACACCAATATTACAGTACCAAACAAAAATATTACACTCAATTTAAATAACTGTAGCAACGTTACTTTAAAATTTTCTTAATTATACCTTAGTATTATTTTGTTATAATTTAAAGATTATTCTGTAATACTTACCTGTCATAATGTAGTAATTAATACCTAAACTGAAATAAAAGTGTACCTATCTTGTGATTGTAAAGGTTTTTTTTGCATTTAGTCATTTCCTCGCTGAGGTGGAATGAAAAGTTACGTGTTGCACTCGAGTGCAAAGATTTTTCACCTCGTGCTCTTTTGATTCCCTCGGTAACGCTCAGGATTCTAATTTTGAATCACTCGCTGCGCTCGTGATTCAATTTTAGAATCCTTCGCTTGCTCGGTCATCAAAATTGAACACGCGGTTAAAAAGCAACTTTGCACTCTTGTATAACAAATAACTATTGTGATTTTTTAACAAGAGAATTGGTTAACTTTAGTGTTTATCGACAGCGCCCCTTTTCCATGAAATTTTCATATTTTTGTTGCATTGTATTCTTCTCTTGCGATTTAATACAGCAACATTTTATGTTTGACAGCAAAGTAACATCATTTTCACGTTATCTGCTCCAATACCCTGAAAACATAAAGTTAATATTTATAACGGGAACCGCCTCGAATCATAAATATTCGAATGATGGAAATCTCATTGGAATTGGCTCATTACTTTTCGAGATTAATGTACCGAACCACTGACGTGCTATATCAGTCCTCCAGTAATGCAGAAATAAACCTGCACCACTTTCTGTCACAATCCCAAGGATTTTAAACGAAATTCCTAATTCATTGCTTTCTATGATTGAAAAATTTGTCAGCTCGTTGTTGAAATGTCATAATGAATGGCATTGCAATTGTGTTATGCATTTACACCACGGAGTATTCGACGATAGTAACAAAGAATGGCCAAAAGGAAAATAATTTTCGTTGGTTTAGTGTTGACAGGTGACTGCTGAACTGGTGTTTTTGGGTTCGATTCCCGTGTTTGGCAGTGTCATCTGATTTTATTTATTTTTTAAACTTTATGCACAAGTAAAACTACTGTACAAGGCGGACTTAATGTCTGAGGCATTTTCTACCAGTCAACCTTAGGGTGATGCAGAGAAAAACATGGCAGGTGCAAGATAAGGGATACAAAAGAGAAGGGATTAAAATTTCTCAGCGTAGGTGTTATGGTGTTCTAATAAACCTGTTCGTGCCTTTTGGGTATACATATTATAAACGTGGTTTTAAGTAATTTCACCATGACTGACGGATGGATCCTAATATTTGTGAATTGTTCGATGTTAGGAGATATATAGTAGATATGTAAGTAGGTTTGATCAAAATCGGAAGATGGTGCGTTATGTCTTAACACAGATTTCTCCCATTTCTCGTATAACTCTTTCCTAAGCACTAAGTACATGCCCAAACACATTACTCAATTACAACTTTTTCAATTTCAGGTGCGGAATATCAAAGGATAAACATGGCGTTCTGGAGAATTATAACATTGGCATTCGTCACATCTATATTCGCTGAAGCAAAATTGTACCATTATCAAAAACGTGACACAACGATAAACGTATGCGACTCTGCGTACAACAATACCAACCCTGTACAGTGTTACTGTGTTGAAACCCATTCCATGGATAAGGAGAGAACCGCCAGTTGTCATCTGGTAAGGAAGGACCTCCACCAAGATGACAAAATATGGAATAGTTTTGAATTGTTAAAAGATATCAACAAACTCACCATCTCTAACACCAGAGGCATCGCAATTCCTTACATACCCACAAATGCCCTTAAATTAATGGATAAATTATCGAAGGTCGAAATCAAGTTCGGCAATATTGAAAAGATTGACGCTTTCGCCTTTGCCAATTTGAGCCTTATCGAAGAAATAACGCTAAGCGATAATCAGATTAAAGTGTTAGAAAAACATGCCTTTGCCCATCACAGAGACTTATCAGTCATGGGGTTGGACTCCAACCAAATAATTGAGATCAACAGGGACGTATTCGTTGAACTGCCATCTTTGGAAAAGCTGTTTTTAACAAACAATAAAATAACGACCATACATGATAGAGCATTTGTGCATTTGATAAATTTAAGAGAATTAGAAATGGATAGAAATGGTTTATTTAGTTTGAACAGCGAGACATTCTCGGGACTTAGAAACTTGAAAAAACTTGACCTTAGTAGCAACGCCCTTGAAGTGATTGGAGATAATACCTTTTTGCCACTAATGAGTTTAAAAACCCTGAATTTAGAAGAGAATAAAATTCAAATGCTGGACGAGAAGGCGTTCAACGGATTAGGGCAATTGAATGCTTTAAATTTGGCACACAACAAGCTGGTGAAAATCGAAAATGTAAGAACTTTTGAAGGACTAGAATCTCTGACTATGTTGAGTTTGAAAAGCAACCAGCTTATTGAACTGAAGCCGCAAGTCATGTCTCCTATATTGAAGAATTTCTACGGCAACACTAGCAGCTTAGATGTGGAAGGTGGGATGTTTTTAAATATTATTTTATACTACTTTTTTATTTTAAATTCAAGTTGAGAAACTGAAGTAAATTCTGGAACATGGTTAAATATTGGTCTCCATAATTCATTAAAGAACACATTTTACGGTCTGAAAGGGCAGCTCATCCTTAACTCAACGTCTTTGTGTAGATCGTAAACCTATCTCCTATACATATATATATATATATATATATATCGTAGCTTATGTTGTTGGCTTCTTAAAAAGTATGGGAATATAGATTACCAACCCGTTGCCAACCGTAGACATTAGGACGGATTCGAGATTTATTTCACATTGTTAATCACACTTTATAATAGAGATAATACAGTATAATATGTATAAAAGCAACTATGAGCAGTACGTTTTGTGCGAGTGGTAAAAACCAGAAAAAAACACTAGGGACTTTAAAAATTTTCGGACTAGCATGGTGATATTTAATTTTGATTTGTATTTTGCAGAGAACAACTTCCCCTGCGACTGCCGCCTGGACTGGTTCATGTCGCTGATGAACAAGACACAAAACGAATATTTGAAGCGCGCTACAGAAAACTTGAAATGCTATCCTGACACCAACCTGAGGGAACTGTGGGTGAAAACCGAAGATACCGAGAAGAACGTCCCTCAAGTATTTGTAGAAGAGGAGTCTCAAGTTCAAAACACTGACTACGAATACTACGACGAAGCACAACTCAATGGAAAACTATTTTACATAGACATTAGGGACTTGGCAAACTGTACTAAAACTAGCGATCGTGTAAAAAATACAGTTAATGTTGGAAATACAATACAAACAGCCATAGATTCAAGTACCAAGCTAACTACCAAAGTAATTACTTATCCAGCTACTGCAACGAAGTCTATAAGACATACTACAGAGTATCAAATGCTGGGGTCAACTCAAGCGACACCCAAAGTTCTAGTGAACGATGTTACAAAACCCAAAGAAAATGAAACTGTAAAACCAAACAAGGATAATGAAACTAAGAATAAAGATTCTTTTACAACTGTGCGTCTGGCTACTGTTTCTGCTAAACCGATTGAACATAATTATGACCACGATATGGCGTCAGATGAGGCAAGACCTGACAAGATTAAGGAACATTCTCACAGAAGCATTCATGACGAATCCAAAACTACTCCTACAATGAACCACAATAGCGCATGTCGGAATGTGAACAGTGTGGCTTTAGTATCTATGATATTATGCTTTAGACTGTATTTTTATTAAATCACTAATACATTGTTAGATCTTTAGTTCATAATGTTAAACACTCTCTCACAGTCATTAAAATAAATAATTTAAGTTTACAAGTGTTTTATTACTTTGTTTGGCTAGTAAGTAGTGAATTTAGCACGATCGTAAATTAGTAATTATGTCACCGTACGATTGTGATCACCTTTAGTTAAAGTCTATCTCGGGAGATTGTAAACTTTCGCTAAATTGTGAAATTAATACGTTAAATTGCAATGCATAAGCTATGTGATACATATCACATTGCTTACAATTTAACGTATTAATTTATAATAGTTTATAATCTAATCTATCCATGAAAAATCGTGAAATTGTTCACGAACCGACAGGTTTTACCAGCTGTCTGATTTTATAGGCCGTTAAATTGTGAAAATCAGGAACGATCTGATTTATCGGTCTTGCCGTTAGCCGAATTGAACGCGGTAACTAAGTAAGGGCACTGCGATTAAATGGGTTCGATTATGTTAAAACTGTGGCCAAAGGCGCGCGAGCTGAGCGAGCAAAGCAATCGGTGGTGCCGCGGCAGCGGCCGGCGGGTTCCAAGTTAGCCGCAGTTACTTGGCTATTTAGTATTAGGCAAGGTGCAATCCCTCGCAAACAAGATTTATACCAGTTAACAATTTGACGGTTTGCCATGGACAGATTATAAACTTGAAAAACAATGCGTTGAATTGTAAGTAGTATGTTGTAGTTCTCAATATTTCGGTAGCTTAAAATTTCTCGAAAGAGATTAAAAACTAACGATGTTCATTATTGGTTATACTGTCACAGATTCCTACATAGAACAATATGTATGACCGTGATATAACTATACAGTTGGTTGTCTAAACGCTGGGTAGCATAGCCAGCTTACGGAAATTTGTGATAGATAGATGGCTGTAGAAGCGAAGACCAAGAAAACCTAACAGAAAACGGGTGGTTAGTAATCATCATAACCGCAGTATACAGGTTGAAATTAAATAAGCTGGTAATACTTTACCTTTGTGTTGGCTATCAATATCGTTAGAAGCTAATTTAACTTAATAGAAACAAAAAACATTTTTATTTTTTATCAATCGTTGGCGGAAGGACCCGAGATCGATAAGCTGTTTTTGTAATTTTTTGTGGAACATAGATACATACATATATTTTACGAATTTCGGACAACCAAAACATAATAACAGTCGTTATGTTTGACTTAGTATACAATGTCAGTGACATTTAAAGTTTTAAACAAAGTTGAAATGTGAAAACGAAATCATTTTTATTAAATTTAATTAGTTTCGATATCGATACCCAACACGTGAGTAAAGTAATGCCACCTAAATTATTTTACCTGTATAAGGTTTTTAAAGTATTGTGCGTTATTCTTTCTGTTATCTTACTTGGGATGTCGCAAATAATACCTTAATGGAACTTAAACATAACCGGCAATTTGGATTAGGTCCTCTGCCTACCCTTTGGGAAAAATACTGGCGTGATATTATCTTATCAGCTTGATACGAATTCGGACTAAATGTGAAAATAAGAACCTTCTTAGTCTCGCCGGAACTGAAATATGAAAATGCATACAATGTAGAGGAATGTTGTTATTCGACTGTCGACTGTAGACATTTACTGCCATCTGTTATGACATTCAAGTACTACCTACTAATACCATACCGCACCGTTCACGCCAGAACGTCTTACAAAGTGTGACAGTTGTTCAATTTGTTTCTGATTCTGCTAAAAGATGGCGCTTACTTCATCTTTCTACAGAAGGTTTCATAAAGGTGTGATGAAATGAATGTAGATGGCATGCCGGCAATAAAATTGGAAATCAGCTTGAGTTTATTGTTTTCTATTTTAAATCTGGTAAATGCAAATTTTGTGACCATATCTTAATTATTTAACTAAGTAGATCGTCTTAGGAAACACTGGGAGTATCAGTAGTACAGTATAACCTGGATAAGTGGGATCTAAAAGAAGAATAAGGACCTATAATATTGTTTATCAGTTATAGAGGCTTTTCATTTACCTAGTTTTCCAAATAGGCGGTTAACATGACAGTTATTCTATTTATTTATGGTCACATTATGAGAAACCCTTAGTACTGATAAACAAAACAAGTATAGAAGCGATTAGACTATTTTTTACAACTAAAGAGGAGTCATCCACCACTGGATTGGGCGCTAAAATTAGTCTTATGTTCTTTAATACCTACCTACCTCTCTAGTACCTAGCTAATTAATCGTCGTCCTCGTCGTTTCAGCCAAAATAAGTCCACTGCTGACATAAGCCTCTTCCGATTTAGGGGCTTGCCATAATCGCCACGTTTGGCAAGCGGGTTGGCGATCGCATTATGATGGTAAAATTCAAGAGAACGCTGCTGCCCATTCTCTAGTAAGTCCCTTAGTCGCCCTCTACGACACCCACGTGAAGAAATGGGATGGTGCTATTCTTTACGTCCTGCACAACACAGAACAGATCATTAATATTAATTTTATATTATTATTTAGACTATGGCCGTTACAGGGTATATTTTTTACCTATTATAGTGCCAGAGATAGCGCCTTTTGACAGACGTACAGTGGGCCAGAGAGTAATAAGGCCCCATTGTCAACTGGTTTGTACGGAACCCTTAAAGAGTAGGATGTTTGCAGATATTGACAGTCGATATGTATGTGCGACCCACATAATAATGAAGTACCTAAGTATAGTACTCATTAATTACAGTGCATTGTCAGCCGCAAATAAACTTTGCTGTATGTGCAGAGATAGTTCTTTGCAACCTAACCTTTGACTCCCAGCGATATAAAAAGTATATCACATACAGCATGTTTGTTAAGTACAGAGTTTTGTTTAAGTTCTTCTAGGTATTAGAGGAGCAGTGGTAGCCCATGGTATCGGCCCCGACTTATGATTAGGTCATGACTTCGAACCCAGGCAGGAACTTCGACCACCAGTCAGGTCGACGGCGCGGCGGCGCGTTGTGTTCCACGCGCGTCTTAAACAGATGTCAACAAATAAATATTGAAAGGGTCAACTAAAACCGATGCCTGCCAGGGTCGCACATTTGTTCAAAAGAGTTACTGTGGCCTTGAAACAGGCAACTGAAGCAACACGGGTGGGTTTTAGTAAGCAAAAGTATGACACGTCCTCTCGCTCCGCCCAAAGCGCGAGAAGTCATTTGATGATTTCCCACCCAGAAAAAAAAGCAGTCTTCACTTTGTGTCAATTATTTTATCACCACTTCTTTCAAAACAGTGAAGGAGAATAACGCACAAAAATTGGGAAGTCTTGGAAGCAAAAATTTGAAAACATTTGACATCTACCAACCCGCACTGTGCCCGCTCAAACACACGGATTTTCTGGTGCCCACTCTCTCTTACAGAGAGGAGGCCTGTATCGCAGCAGTGGGAATATTATAGGCTGATTTTGCTAAGTGTTAGTGCAATTGAGATTAATGTGTTTATAAATGAAACAGAAATATGTAGTCACAAAATTATCATCCTCCTGCCGATCTCCAATTTATTTGGAGACGTCCTAAATAAACTTCTATTTCTAAAACTTATGTAATAACAATATAATGATAGGAAGTACCTTTTAAGCGAAGCATTGCCGTATTAAGTACCTACTTCCGCTCTTCAATACATAAGTGAGAAATCAAAAAGTTGGAATTAACAAAGGAGCTGGCCCTGATAATATACCTGCTTTGCTTTTAAAAAAACTGGCAGATGTTCTTTCATTACCATTAAGTATTATTTTTAATTATTCTATGCATCGGGGTACTTTCCCGACTGTTTGGAAAGAAACCAAAATTGTGCCTATTTTCAAAAACGGAGATCAGTCCGATGTGTCCAATTATAGGCCCATTGCTATTTTGTCCATACTTGCAAAAGTGTTTGAAGCCCTCATATGTCCTGAGTTAGCTAGACATTTATCACAACTAATAATAGACACCCAATATGGATTTATGAAGGGGAAATCAACAGCTACCAACTTGGTGACTTATGTCGAAAGCATTGTTGAGGCGGTTGATGCGCGTGTCCAAGTTGATGCAGTCTACATCGACTTCAGCAAGGCTTTTGACACGGTAGACCATGGCATACTCATCAAGAAACTTGAAATGCATGGCGTTTCGGACCCCCTCTTAAGTTGGTTCCGTTCATATCTTTCTGAACGGATGCTCAAGGTTGTGGTAAATGGATACTCTTCAAACTCGTACATTGCAACGTCGGGGATCCCTCAGGGATCTCATGTGGGTCCGCATGCATTCATTCTTTTCATAAATGATATTTACAAATGCTTCCCGAACTCGAAAATATTTTTATTCGCTGATGATCTCAAGGCAATTAAGATTATTAGAAATCCTGCGGACTCGGCACTATTCCAAAGTGACTTAGACCTTCTGAATAAGTGGTGTGAGCACAACAAAATGTCTTTGAATGTTAAAAAATGTCATCATATAAAATTCACAAAAAAGAAAAATATTATACAATCAGCTTACAAATTGAATGGTGAGCGGCTTGAGGAAGTCGAAACCATACGGGACTTAGGCGTTCAATTCGATAAAAAGCTATGTTTTGTCGAACATATTGACAAAATTATACTAAAAACTTCAAAGATGCTTGGCTTCATTATGAGAGAGTGTAAAAACTTTAAAAAACCCAAAATCAAAAAAATTATGTATAACTCACTAGTTAGAAGCCATCTCGAGTATTGCAGTGTGGTCTGGTCACCAAAGTATAAGGTTCACATCAAGCGCATCGAACGACTGCAACAACGGTTCTTGTGGCATCTTACCTATCACAGTAACATGGGCAAAAAGCTCAACTCGTACCGTAAAAGACTGGAGTTTTTTAAAATGGTGTCGCTGGAGAAACGAAGGAATATGCTCGATTTGGTTTTCCTAAAAAAGTTAGTGACGGGCTCCCTGAACTGTCCCGATTTGCTCAGTAGGGTGTTATTCCATGTGCCACGTAATCTGCCAAGAAGTTCTAATAGGAGGCTTTTCTGCATGCCAAAATGTCATACCAACTTAAGGCAGCACTGTCCACTATCTAGAATGTATGCTGCATACAAAGAGCAGGAAGTGGACATTGACCTCTTTCACTCATCAGTGCCTGCTCTAAAAAAAGCCGCTCTTGCTATTTAATGGGTGTCTCTAGTCTTCTTAAATATCTTAAAGATTAAATATTTGTAAACTTAATTAAATAATCCTATCTAATTTAATTTAATTTATTGTATGAAATTTGAATGATTTATTATTATTCCAATCTTAATTTATTTTTAATTTATCAAACCAATTTTATTTTTTGCTTTTAATTATATAATTTAATTTTTTCCTATTTTTATTAATTTTGTGTTACTTATTTTAATTAACTCATTTTTTTTTTTTTTTTTTTTTTTTTTTTTTTTTTTTTTTTTTTTTTTTTTTTTTTTTTTGGAATCAAATATATAATACAGCGATACGGAAAATACAGGACGCATACAAAATGAATGTGTAGATGGAACCGGAGCTAGCCTTCACTGCACGAAATATTTAAAAAAAAAAAAAAAAAAAAAAAACAATTTTATTTCTAGTAGCACAATAACAACCTTAGATACGAGTTATATGTATTTATAAAAAAAACAACAAGATAAAAACAAATAAGATCTCATGTCAAACGTAAATGGTTGCTAGAGAGTAATTCACACTGACCTCCGTACTAGTAAAAACTGTATCACGGTAGGTCAGTATTCCTCGTTCTCCAATAATCACACGTTGTCAGTGAACATAATATTTGAGATATTTAGGAGGTAGTTCAGTATTAATTAATGCATTGCGATCACTACTACCACTCGAAGGTGGGTAAAATTTGAAAATATTTAGTATATGCAAAATATTTAGACAAAAATAGTTTTAAAAACAAGATGTTGAGTTGATGTTTTTATGATGTTGTGTGTTGATATGATTGGTGTATGCGACTGAATGTGTGTGAATAAGTGTTGTGTGTTTGTATTTATGATAGGCTTACTAATAACTTTTCTGTGTTAACATAATCAACTTGAAGTAGAAAATCATTTAAAATCTTTTTGCACTTAAAGATTGACAAATCACGTAACTTCACACTTTTAGACAACCTGTTGTATAAATGAGGCCCGATATGATCAAAAAATTTGCTAGCAAATGCCGTTTTAGTTCTAGGAACAGAATAAACCAAATCCTTTCTACGCCTAGCTGTAGAAAGAGGTAACTTCGAGTGTTGCTGTATGATCGAAGTTTTTATAAACAATTGTCTAATTGTAAGTAATGACAATTCTTTGTATAATTTATGGGTAGGGTACATAAATCTCCTGAAATTCATTACTTTGAGTACAGCTCGCTGCGCTCTTTCTAAGGATAAAATTGTTGTTTTAGATGCGCCTCCCCAAGCAGTGATACAGTACGTTATTATTGACTGGCAAAGGGAAAAATAAATAGTTCGCAGTAGTCTTGGGTGACAAACATTCCGGAGATTTTTAAATAGGTGGATCATTCTCCTAACTCGCGTAGTCATGGAGGCTATTTGTTCCTTCCATGAGAGATTTTGGTCAACAGTGAGGCCCAGATATTTGATAGAAGATACCTGTGACAGACTGTAGCAGGAGCAAGACAGGGGGTTTATGCATGAATGAATTTTGATGGATGGGGAATTAATCGGTGGTTGAGTACTATTCCGAATGCTGAAGGCAATGTACTTGGTTTTTTGGGCATTTAGGGTAAGAAGGTTATGGTCAAGCCAAGTTGTAACTAAACTAAAACCCTCATCTGCCAACTTAAAAGCCTCGCTCCACGTGTTGCCTTTAAACAAAAGAACCGTATCATCGGCAAACGTAATTATTTTACCGCGTGTGAGATGAAGGTCACACAAGTCGTTTATGTAAATGAGGAATAAGGTCGGTCCCAAGATGCTCCCTTGCGGAACCCCAAACAGGACTTTTTCTGGTTGACTTGTGTAGTCCTTCATTCTCACACATTGCGTCCTGTTTGTCAAGTAATCGGTAAACAAATCCAGCGAAACACCACGAACACCGATGCTCTTCAACTTTCTTAGGAGTATGGGGACAGAAACTGTGTCAAACGCTTTTGCTAGGTCCAAGAACACACCTATAGTCTTGTCACCTTTATCCAAACCATCGACAATGTATGATAGAAGCTGATTAACCGCATGAGATGTTGATTTCTTACTCCTGAAACCGAACTGGTTTGCAGACAGAAGCCCGTTGGATTCTAAGTAGCTTTTCAAGCGCTTGTTTATAATGTGCTCAATAATTTTAGACAGGGTTGGCAACAACGAGATTGGCCTATAGTTTGAGACACAGCCTCTGTCCCCAGACTTATGTATGGGAATGATCACGGAATGTTTGAGGACGTTAGGAAAGACGCCCTTTGTCAGGCACAGATTACAGATCAGAGTTATTGGTAATGCAAATATCTCAACGCCTAGTTTAAATATGATTGAAGGAATCTCATCCCAGCCACTGGAGTTAGATGATTTTAAATTGATTATTGTACTTTTTACTTCAGTTTCGTCCGCCGGCAGCAAGACGAAAGATTTAAGAGATGAAAAGTTTGGGTTACCTGTTCTAGCTAAATAATCTTCATTTCTTTGAGTTCTAACTTGGATGCTATGAGCAAGTTGACTACCTACATTAGAAAAATATTTGTTTATATAGTTAATAGAATCTTGTGGATTAGTTTTACTTTTTAAAAGGTCATCAAAGTCATTTGAGGGACTTTTGTATAGACAGATTTCCTTAATTATTGACCACTGTTTTTTTAAATTATTTTTGTGAATGTTTATTTGTGATCTTAGGTATTTATTCTTTAGGTTTTTTAGTAAATTAGTACACGTATTGCGATATCTTTTATAGGTTATATTAAGTATCTCATTATGAGGGTCTTTTCGAAGTTTTTGGTGCAAATGATCTCTATTCCTCATACAACGACAGAGTCCAGGCGTTATCCAAGGTTTAATGTTGCGTTTTCTGCGAGACAGTTTACAGATGTACGTATGTTTATTGATGCTATCTCTTACTGTGCATAGAAACTTATTGGTGACTTCATTAGGGTCATCAGAATGAAATGTAACAGTCCAGTCAATTTGTTTTAACTCATCCATAATCGCGCTATAATCCACTTTTTTATATGTTGTCTGTTTTTTCTCAGGGGATACTGATTTTTTAGAGAGTGATAACATAACACTGGAATGATCGGTAATAGTTGAGTCGCATACTATGGTTAAAGTATTACAATTAGTTTTGACAAAGCAATGGTCCAGACAATTATTTTCGCGTGTCGGATAAACATGTGTTGCAAGAAGACCGTGCGAAGCAAGAAGGTTCATATATATTGATGTTTTACTGTCAGTTACGTCCCTAATATTAATATTTAAGTCACCTATTAATAGGATGTTTTTATATCTTTTATATGTATGCAATACGTTATCTACGGCGCTAACGAAATTGTCTATATTTTTAAACGCGGGTGGTCTGTATAATGATATAATTGCTAGATCGTCATTAATAGTAGTTACCAAACAATTGACATCACAACCTGCACCAGTAGGTTCCGACACAGAAACTTTTAGTTTCTCATTAACAAAAATAACGATACCATCGTTTTGGTTAATATGATTAGCAGTCGCAAAAACTTGGTAAGAAGCAATATCAGGTAAGGTGGTATTTTCTGAAAGCCAGCATTCGGTTAAAATTATAAAGTCAAAAGCAATGTCAAGTCTGAGTAGAAGTACACGAAGTTCATCAAAGTTATGATTAATACTTCTAATGTTTTGAGTTAACACTTTATAGGTATTAGTTTTATCAAACAAAATTTTGCAATTTTCCGGTAAGTCTATGCATTGAGCATTCCCGACATTGATGTGTTCATCAATGTCTGACGCGATGTTAATTAAGTCAACCATATTGTTTAACAAAAAAAAGTAAAATCTTAAGGGAAACGCCCAAATGAAACAAACGCGGAATTATGCAAAATAATGAATGAATATAGTCTATCAGAATCCTGTGCATGATGTGTTGTGATTGTGTGGAGTGAAATTGTAATTTTGGGTAATACGGACAATTTGAGAAACAAGAATACATTTTAAGAACGAAGTGTGTGTATTTTACGGCTACTAAGAGTTTAACAAAAACGAAAAGTAAAAAATGGGCATGCAATAAACAAATAAAGCAATGTAAAGATGATAACATGAATTTAACCAAAAGTCATATTCTTGAATTGGCACTTGGAACATTAGTTTTCTCAATATCAGCAACAATACCTTCAATATGTTCTGCGGACTTTATGAGTATGGATGGAGATCCCTCATTTTTCTTAATAAAAATTCTTCCATTGGAGATCCAGCAGAACTTAAACTCGTGCTTTCTCTGCAGGGCCCGGGCTAAATAATGTAGTTTACGTGCATTAGGAGTCAGGGATTCTGAAACATATATTGGGAGTTTCTCACCCGCGATTTGTAGTTGACTTGTGTTCAATTTGTCTTCTTTGTGCTTCTGATTATATGATTTAATAGCATTAAGTATATCAACACGCGATTTAACTGTTTGATACTCAACAACAATAACGTTGTTTTGGCTAGATTTCTTTTTATATACTTGCCGAATATTACCAGGGGAGATGGGTAAATCCATTGCTTTGTGTAGGTGAGACACAATTTCACTTAGGTTATCAGTGTTACACATGGGCACGTTTTTAATTTCAATAGTAGTCTCTCGCTGTTTTCTTAGCAAATCTTCAATTTGACCTTCGAGAACATTTATTTTAACAAATGACTCCTCATTGGCTAACAAAGTATTTTCATATTTATGTTTCAATTCTTTGCACATAGTCACAGACTCATCTAGAGCTTTCTGCAGGATCGTATTAGACTGGATTATTTCTTTGTTTTGGTCTTTTATTTCTTTAATCATTTCATTCAGACTGGAAAATTTGGAGTCTTGATCTTCTTTCATAGTTGAAAACATATTCCTTAATTCACAACGCAATTCAGAAATTTCCTCATCAGACTCTGGTTGTTTTCTTTTTCTCGAGGACACGAAGTCAGCGTCTTCTCTAACGCATGTAGATAACTCGGGTTGCGGTGCGTAGGTAGTTTCTTTTGGTGAACGTAACATGTTGATTTCTCTATAAACCTTGCGTATACTGTGCAAAGCGTTCCTTATCTACAACACGACACTGACGACACTGAGCGCGTGAGCGAACTAATTAGCGAGGCGACAGTTAGTTTTAGACCATAGGTACTTTAAGCTATGGTATATTTTAGCTTTACTCAAAACTATTTATATTTTAAATAATATTTTTAGTGCGGCTTGACCGGTAAACACGTCTATTCACTGCGAATGCGAGCGAGGAGCATTGTGTTATTATTTGCGCATAATGTAGTGCATGTGGTGCTTTTCTGTAACTAGTGAGGCACTTAGAGTTAAGATTACAATGTCATAATTATAAAGTAAGAGTGTACTCACTGTTGAGAAGCCAAAATAAATAAATAAATAAATAAATCAAACAATGAATTCACTTACATTCTAAAAAAATACCAGATACCAAAATAAAAATAATAATTGAACTCCAAATCTAAATTACAGTTAAAAACACACAGTTAGTCACAGCATGTCTTCTTCCCCACTATATACGAGTATATCGATTATATCTCTCCAAGCCATCATCTCAGTAGATATATTACATCTTTTCATAATACTGTTGCTATGAAAGCAAAAGAGGATATAATTTTTCTGACTGGCCAACTCCTTGCCGATTAAAAAGTGGCAGTAAGTGCCGTACGTCGCAGTAATTGGTTTAATAGAAAGAAATTATTAGAGTGAGTTTGAGTTAGTGAGTCCAATATTTTAAAACAAGCATGCAATTTTTCATTAGATCAACCTGTATATCAAAAGTGTCTATCAAGGCTTTATGCGAGGTGCTTACCCGGCCATAAACAAGATAATATATTTTACTACGAGTGTATAAAGGTTATGATTTCTAACCAAACTCTTAGTTCAGTGTGACATCTTATACAACCATGAAGTGCATAATTTTCACCGCATTTTTACTGAGTGAGTACTTTTCTTTAAAACATGAATAGAAACAGATCTAAGTCGTAATAATTGATGGAACAGTTAATTATTGTCAGTGAGAAAATTTGTTTGATGTCATCTGAAAAGAAGACAGTTATAATTTCATCGTTCTCTATCCTCGGGCTTCCCTTTTTCAGTGGCATCTAGGACTCCATTACTTGTACCCTATTGCACGCCAAAACATTTTATGCATTTAAGGCTAAAAGAATTGAAAATATCGTTCTATTTCCGATAGTAATTCATTTGAAAATGATACAGACAGACAGTAGAAGTGGTCCTTAATGTTCCTTAATTGGATGATTCAACAAGGCAATATTTTACAATAGACGTCTGCGTGTTTGTTTCGTCACTAGATGTTTGTCTGCATACTAAATTTTATATTGCAGTTACGTTGATAGTATTCCATTTTTTACGTCATCTTGTCGATATTCATTGTAATTCCACCTTTACAGGTATTTGTCTGCCCTCGACATACTCTCGTCATGTACAGTTCTATAGAAAAGATTACACATACGTTGAGGAGTTCGACGCCTTTTACAAAGTTCACTGGGACGTGAGTGGATCAGCTTGGAGTACCGCTTTTTTTACTTGTGATGACGAAGGAGCTAGTCTGTTCTACCCGAAAGCACATGGAGAGTGGACTGTGGTGAAGAACTTGACAAATAGAATGAATGAAGTACCAAATGTGACAGATATCTTCGTTGGATTGCACGACGAATTTGATTTAGGAGAGTTTATGACTATTGACGGTGAGTACTCACAATTGGATACTATTAACCCGTTGAATGCCGTAATTACAGACACAATTAAAAACCATTGTGTCTATACCAAATGTGGTATCTCAGGGACTTAGAGGTTAAAATGTACACACTTTCTGTTTACATTGCCATGTTTGTTTTTTTCGTGGTAAGTGGTTATCGCGTTATAGACTGCTGAAACACAAAGAGTGTTGTCGTAACTATGCTAGCAAAGTAGGGATACAGTTGAAATGTAAAAATGTTGCAAAATTACTGCATTTTTTATACAAGCTAATATTTCATGCGCGTAGATTAGGTGCTCGCATTTTCGAATATAAACCACTATCTGTGTCTTCTAGGCTTTTTTACTCATCATAGAAAGACTGCCTCGTTGGTCTACTGGTCACAAACTGAGCATGAAGTCCTGGGTTCAATTCCTAGGTCGGGCAAAGTGGTGTTGGTTTTTTTTTACGTGGAATATCTCAGTAACAGCATGGAGTCTGGATTTGAGCCCGGTTGATGGGCATAGAGTTGTCCTCTATTACATGGGATTTAATAACGTGCGAAATGTGTTAATCTCTGCCCATGTTATAATGATGATCATCGAAATTGGTAGCAAGCTATATGTGTTTTTCTTCAGTCATTAAAACGACTTTAAAATGTGGCCAACATTGTTTAAGCTTACGATAGCAATACATTTAATTTCTTTTTGCATTTCAGGACATTCAACGCCATATCCCCTGCCAGCTGAAGGTAGCCTATTGCCTCATCACAGTTGCATAACTATGAACGTAAATACTGGATTGTTTAATGTGGACAGTTGCTCAAGAGCACCTGATGATACTCCTTTACCATTTGTGTGCAAGAAAGTTGAGGAAGAATCGTGTCCGACTATTGACCGTGGTAAGTGGTGCATTCCTAGTTTATAGGGTTCGAATGAAAAGTGAACCGCTCATGTGATCACTTGTGTGTCTGTCTGACTGTCCGTCTGTCACAGCCATTTTGCTTAGAATCGAATGGACCGATTAAGTAATAAAGTGGTATACAAATGAGTCTCTGTTACCCAAGCAAGGGCGTGTCACGTATATAAATCAATTTTGATAATGGGGGTCACTTTTGGGAGACAAATTAGTTTTTTTTCTTAATGTTTACAATTGAAAAAGCTTACTGTGAGCTTCTCAAATAATTATCTATATATTAATACGTGAAGCGAAAACTTTGGATCCCTTTTTACGAAAGTTAGGCGGATGGAGGAGTATGAAATTTCGCACACTTATAGTTTATACAGAGAAGAAGTGACGAATGCTAATAATTTTAAAATTATGCGTAAAAATACATTATTTCAATAAATAACACGTTACACACACTACTATTCACTACCGTGTATTTAATACACACATGCATAGATATTCTTTTGTTTATGGTTCAAATCTGTGGCCCAATCGAGAATATCTATCTTTAATATTTTGTGTCTATAGTTTTACTGAATGTAAAGTATAACCATAGGTAATAAATTAATTTTATAGATATACATATAACCTATTTCATTTTTAAAATCTATGATCATATCGAGAATATTTGTCTTTAATATTATTTGTCTATAGTGTTATTGAATGTCAAATATAACCATATTATTCTTTTATATTATTTCTATTTGAATGAAGTACGGTCGAATTTCGACCAATGGGCGATCACTAGTTTTATAATTTTGAGAATAAATACTTAGAGCCTTAGCCTTAGCCTTTTGAAAACTTTCGTACAACGCATACGATATACAAACGGCCCGTTTGCAATCATCGGATAGTTGCGCACCAGATATGACACCCATCGGTTTGGTGGGTCGGAGAATCATCCTTGTCTACGGAGGCTGAGTGAACTTTACAGCTTATTCCTTAAACCTCCAAACTGGTGACCGATGAGTGATCAAGGGAGGCCTTCCAACTTTACGTCATCCTGTACGCGGTCGCCACTCGACAACCTTTCGTCCCCATCGGCCATCAGTTCTTCGAGCAATGTTTACAGCAGCATAGTCAATATTTAATGGGCATCTAATTATGATTACAGGTTACAAATACGTGAAAGCATCTAAAAAATGTTACAAAGTAAACAAAAAGCCGCAGAAGTGGCAGGAAGCTATGAAGACTTGCTTCATGGAGGGAGGAATACTGGCGGTTTTAGAAAACACAGCACAGGCAATGGAAATTAGAGAAATGTTGGAAAACGGAGAAATATATTTCGTAGGAGTGAGAAGGCTCTTCTCAAGTGCTGAATATTACACAGTAAAAGGTAACATTGTTTTTTACTTTTCTGTTAGTGTAAATGACAGCTTTTTCGTGAAATATTTAGGTTTATTTACGTAGAATTTCCAACAACCTTTGTAGCAACGAAGCTGTACGTTCAGTCTTGAACATAAATATTCTTCTGAATTTAAGTAAATAGGCAGATATTGATGATGAATTACCGTTATTGTATTGACACATCTCTTCATGGTATAAAACAAAGTCGCTGAGAACAGAGTGATTCAAGCGGAAGGTTTTATATATATAATGCATGCATACTACTGAGACCACTAAGATGACGGCTGCTAGAGAACTGTGAAAGAAAAAGACGTATTGCGTCGACCCCAAATATATTGGGATAAAGGCATGGGAATGATGACGATGATAGAAAATATATAAATAAATAAAATATGTAAATACTATAGTAGAAAAAAGGCGAGAATTAAAAGATTTGTAATGTGATGTCATAAAATCCATATAATGTACGCTTACAATGCAAACTCTGGCAAAACCTTACGAGATAGATCAGTATAATGTAATTTACAAAAATGTCTGAGATGGTATATGTCTATCTCCTAGGGATAACCCACGAGAACCATTTAAATATTACCATTACCATTTAAAAATAAAAAAATGGGATATTTACGAAGCATATGAAACAATACAGTATTATTCCTTCT
The DNA here is from genome assembly GCA_932294355.1 of Aporophyla lueneburgensis. Lineage (NCBI taxonomy): Eukaryota > Metazoa > Arthropoda > Insecta > Lepidoptera > Noctuidae > Aporophyla > Aporophyla lueneburgensis. The sequence continues at coordinate 22,080,130 of OW028745.1, read as the reverse complement.
CCAATAAGTACGTTAAAAAGGTTATAAAATGTATGTGAATTAAAATGTCTTCACAGCACTATCATTAAAATTAATATCTCAGGAAGTCTCAGAGATTTAAAATGCGAGGATGGAGCGGCCCGGGTGGCAGTGGCCGGTGTGTGTGGCGCGTGTCTATAAATAGCGCTTCATAAAGATATCCTGTCGTGTCTTATCATAATAATAATATTCTTAACCACACTGACACTACAATAGTATCTACAATTGCGACCATACGAACCCGGGGCGGGTCGCTAGTAACAGAGCGATCAAATGATCAGACCGGGACTATTTCCTAATTTTATATACACATTAACATTGATGAATTTTACTTATACAATGACACGAATATTTTTTTTAAAGTATTATATTTTTTTAATTATTGTAAATGTGAAGACTAAGTAGGTGTTCTTTTTTTTTGGTTTCCTTTTCTTCTCATTTATTTTTTTACATGGTCTAACAGTTTGAGTAATTTGTGCGAGCTACACAAATGTCCTTTCCTTGGTATTGTTCGTCGAATCATTGACCTCCTTAAGTTCTGAGTGGAGCTGCATGATTACTGACAAATGCGTGCTCTGATTGGACAGGTCCACTCAAGCTGTGTGTCTTTCCTTAAAAGACTACTTCAGACACCAATCCACATGGTCTTCACATGATCTGATCAAGATTATGTCTGTACTTTAAAACGAGACTGTGACCTCTGAGTTTGTTTCGGCCTTTCTTCTCAGAGTAGTCAGATAGGAAACGCCGACCTCATCTAGTTTAAAAAAAAATATGATTGACGTGTAAAAGTGTTCGTACAAACCTACTTGCAAAAATAAAGTCATTTAGCATTTAGTATTTTTTAACCGACGAATGTGACTGTCGATGATAAAACACAAAATCCGTATTTTTGACTTATGGATTAGTTTAGGGCCCGAACTAAGAATGAATGACAACACGATTTGACAGTTGTCCTTACTCCCGATGTATTTTTGCCCTTTCGATAAATTAAAATTGTCACTTGTTTTGACGAATCAACTACTTTCGAACGAGTCCTTGGTTTCGTTGGACTTCTTAGACCCTCAGATACTATTGCCGGGCTGATTTTACCCCTCAGATATTATTGCCGGGTTCGTAACTTACGCTTGAAAATTTGCTAGTCCTGCTTCATGGGACAATCCAGAGTCTAGACAAAATAAAACTGGTTGCTATTTCAATTGTATAATTCATTATTTTTATGACATTGATTTACACACTGCGCTTACTTAAATTCACACACTGACTAACTATTTTTTTTTATTGGATCATCGTATACTTAATTTTAAAATGTTTATGAGAGCACTATGTACTTAACGTATAATTAATTTAGCTGTCATTGCCTAATTTTAATTCTGTAATACCTTTAGTGGTATGGTGATTTTATTGTAGGTGTATCGTTTTCACATATACCTAATTATATAATGTATTGTAATATATTGTAAAACATTTTATAAGAGTAACGTTAGAGTTTTTTTGCCCTTCCTTCACCATACGAAACTACATTTTGGAAAGGGCAACTAGAGTCTAGTATTCTTTTTTACTGTAAAATTTGATGTTCAAAAGTACCTCTTATGTGCCTATTTGAAATAAATGCTTTGATTTTAAAGGTACCTCTTTATCAATATTTTTATTAAGGTGTTCATAGTATTTTTCAAAAAATCGTTCAATTTTTACTTCGCTTACTTCATCCTCTACTAATTCTTTCATAACACTACATTTCTTTTACAGGTAAAAAATTCAGTGACATGTACCGACACATTTATAACGGCGAAAATTATGACTGTGGAACCGTTTGGAATCGAGACAACACTCTTTACACTGAGACGAAAAACTGTGACGAAAAAGCACCCTTCATTTGTGAAATGGAAGTAACTGCATAAGCACAAGAAAATAAAATTGAAAATTTATACAAAGAAGGACGGTAGCATAGGGCTAGCGGTATTGATATTCTAGTAATTTAAAGTTTCCATAGTTCATAATAATATGTTTGCTTAAATCATGTTGTAATCTTTTCCTACGTTTACAGAATAACAGGTGGCCATGGAATCAATACATTATTATTTTTGTGTTTGGTCTTTCTTTGCGTAATGTTTCCCGCAAGTTAACGTTTAGTCTTTCTTTTTTCCCACAGAAGCGCGATACTTTTTTTAATAACCGAGGAAATATTTCAAAGTAAGAAGGTCCAAGAGTGATGTACTGAATCTTTGGTAATAGGTTGCGCGTCGATATCTCTGCCACACTTTACTGCCTGTTATTGTTGTTGCTATAATTGTTATTGTTACAATGAAAAGCAAAAATAAAATACCGTTCAATAAATATGTAGTTTTGAAATCTGTACATAATTTTCCCAGCCTTTACCCAGCCCATAATTTTCCCACTCCTAGGAAACAGGCCGACTCTCTGCGAGAGAGATTGGGCCATAATCCAACACGCGGGCGCGAGTTGGTAGGTGTCATTTGTCTTCGAATTTTTGGTTCGAAGATTTGCTGGTTTCGTCACGATGTTTTTCTTAACCGCTTTGAGATCATCGTGTACATTTTAATCGCTCAAACGGAACATATCGTATATGTCTTAACATACGAAAGACAGCCAAGACCAACGGCTGTCTTTCGTATGTCTTAGACAGTCGTTACGGGCTTTCCGAGGCACGGAAGGGTCTTGGTATGTAAAGATGGTCACCCATCCATGGACCAACCGCGGCAAGCGTTTATTAACCTGGACGATCAACCCGTGCGGCTATTATTACTTAGCCACAAGCCCTTCTACTGAATTCAGTTTTTGTCTATATTTTAATTGTTGCTTTTTCTTTTTCCTTTGTTTGCTGACGTCATGATCTTTCAACATTTGTGTATTTTTTTTTTAATAAAACGTTGCTGGTTTTAATTTTATTTAATCTGTGCTTACCCACACACACGCACACTCACCACATCTTTTTCACACTAGAATTAAAAACATGATTGTATCCCTTAAAAATAATTATACTACTTACTTACCTGTAACTTCGTATAATGGACGGATGGATGACCCCTGTAACACAGGTTCCACCTAGCATGGGGGTCATTGATCAAATTTCTGTGCACCTGTAAGTCCTAAGCTGCAAATGCTGCGCATAACTACTTTGTAATTTACTTTTGGAAATAGATGATTTTTATTATTATTTTTGGGAGTGTTCTTTTTCTCAGCTCTCAGGCTGGTGTCTGCTACATTTACGGGCCAATTCCAAGTAAATGCAGCGTGGGGTGTGTATTTACGATGAGGGTGTGTTTTTACCTCTAACGGCATGAACTTTCTAACTATTCTGCAGGTGGTTAAAATGGCAGCTTTCTGTAGGTTAATATAAACTGATTCTTCTAAATCTAATAATTTTAGGGTGTTGTACTTCGTAGCACGACCATGAACGCATTCATTATAACTTTAGATGGTAATAAAATCCTTTTAATTTGTACTATTTTGTACCACTAATTAGAAATTTTGTACCTCTCAAATAACGTAGATACACAGGTCGTGCCAGGAAGATTCCTTTCCAGCACGACCACGCTAAGATTGTAGCTGGCATCATAACTATAGATGGTACTAAAATCCTTTTAATTTGTACTATTTTATACCACTAATTAAAAAAATTGTACCTCTCAATGGCTTATGTTTAACTTACCACCAGATATAGTAACATATAACAGACAAAACTAGTAAATGATCACACAAAATTATAACCAAAATTTTAACATCTTGCTATCCTATTTAAGCAAACTGACTCCAAATAAATCATTGTTAATCCAAAAGTAGTAAATGATCACCAAAATTAAAACAGCATTTCAATGTAAAATTATAACCAAAGTTTTTACATCTTGCTATCCTATTTAAGCAAAAAATCATTGTTAACCCAAAAATAGTTAGTGAACACGAAATTATTAAGAGTGTACTACGTGAGTTCGACAAATGGGTGTGCGAATAACACTTGTGCGACAAAACTGTACTGCGACTCACCATAGTTCGAATGCACGGTTATGCGACACACTGAATCTAGTCGTTTCTAGCGTTTTTCATAGGAGGTCACAGTTTTAACCTAACCTAACCTAGTGTACTATGTGAGCTCGAGTGTATCGCACAAGCGTGCATTCGAACTATTGTGAGTCGTAGTACAGTTTTGTCGTACAAGTTATGATTTGGTGATCATTTACTACATTTGGTGTTCGAATACAATTTAAAGAGCAGTCGTGACTAAAATAGCTAGTACTATTGTAATTTTAGACTTTATTTTTCTGGTGTCAAGTATATATTTTTGGTTAAAGAACTAAGGGTATCAAAGCATTTTATGGTGATCATTATATTTAATCCCCCTCTCAATTATCGTAGATATACAGGTCGAGCTGGCAAGATTCCTTCCCAGCACGACCACGCTAAAATTCTAGTTGGAATAAAAGTTAATGAAACAGAAGCATGCCTAAAAATTATTACTCAATATGTACTCTTATTTTATTACTGGTAAACTGTCGTAAATTGTTAGAAAAGCAAAAAAAAAACATTTCCTGCCTGTAAGCTAGTATCTGATTTTTATACATGACGCAAGACGGTATTAATGATAATTGAGTGGTATAAAATTTCTAATTAGTGGTATAAAATAGTACAATTTAAAAGGATTTTATTACCATCTATAGTTATAATGCTAGCTGCAAATTTAGCGTGGTCGTGCTAGAAAGGAATCTTCCCAGCACGACATGTATATCTGCGATAATTGAGAGTTATAAAAATTTTAATTACTGGTATAAAATAGTATAAATTAAAAGGACTTTAGTACCATCTATAGTTATAATGACAGCTACAATCTTAGCGTGGTCGTGCTGGAAAGGAATCTTCCTAGCACGACTTGTATATCTACGATAATTGAGTGGTACAAAATTTCTAATTAGTGGTACAAAATAGTACAAATTAAAAGGATTTTATTACCATCTAAAGTTATAATGAATGCGTTTATAGTCGTGCTACGAAGTACAATACATTTTAGGCTACAGAGAAGATGGTTGGGGATAACGCCTGTCGTGGAGAGAACTATAGGGATAACATATACTTTGTCTTGCCTCCAAATTCTTTTGACTTCTTCTTTAAGGTCAGCATATTTACTTATTTTTTCAGATATGGTTTTTTGTAGGTTATGGGTGTTGGGAACTGCAATGTCTATGAGGTAAGTGGTTTTGCTTATTTTGTCCTGTAGGGTTATAATAATAATAATAAAACATTTATTTTCAGGTTACAAAGACCCATAGACATATACCTTATAAACTAACATACATAAAACTTGTGTATAACTCGTGTTAGTAATAATATCTTAAACTACGTTAGTAGCACTTCACTTTACGAGCTAGTCCGTGAGCTGTCCTGTGGCACTTGTCCGCGGAAGCGACGGAACACCACGTCCTGAGGCCAAAAGTCTTCATCCATGACGACGGGCAGATAGCAATTCGGTACACGCACCACAAACGCCTTGAAGTTAACGTTGCGGTGTGACTCTAGTAACTGCACCCTCGGCATGTATGTTGTCTTCTGGCGTACGTACTCCACAATGTCTTCCGCCTTTGTGGTGTAGTGTAGGCGGGAAATGTACACGGGAGTGTTGGGCTTAGCAGCGCGCAAGCTGACTTCGGGCTTCGCGGTAGCTTTCCCGCAGCGGTTCTTGTTGGTTCGCGAACGGTGCTTCCTCCTTTGCACCGTCACGAAACCATCATTATCTGGTTTAGGCTTCATAGTTGGAGCGCCTGGAGCACTCACAGTGACGCTAGCGAAGTCCTTTTGTGAGGGCTTCGTCTGAGCTGCAGACACTGGCAGCGGGATCGGGCAAACGGTTCGGGCGGCGCTGCGTAGAGGAGCTGTGCTGATGGGCGCGGGGCTGCTAGGCACGCGGGCAGCGGTATATCTGGTCTATTATAGTGGATAGTCTTATCTGTAAGTATGGCACGATCGTAGTACATTTTGTGTGTATCATTTTCTAGGATGGTTTGTAGTGTGTACTTATAGTAAGGAGTGTTAGTGCTTTTTATGAGACTGTGTTTGAGTGCTAGTTTTTGATGGATGATGTTTGCAACTTGGTTGTGTCTGTTTATTATTATTATATTAGTATTTTAAATAAACGTACAGTAGTTTCTGCTGCAAGTATCTTTATTGCTATTGATCTTCTTCTTCCTTAAATAGTATAAAACAAAGTCACTCTCCGCATCTGTAATCTTTTAAACTACGCCACGGATTTTAATATGGTTTCATCAATAGATAGAGCGATTAAGTGGAAGGTTTATTCGATAATAAGCGGGCGAACCCACCAACAAAACTTAATTTTATCATTAACCACACCATGACTTTTCCAGTGATGCCGTAATTACGATTTTTCCTTTGTAGTCTTGGTCTATAATTTCCAGTGCCCTGCCCCCCCTCAAATGAGACCAAATATTGATGGCGCAGACAAAACTAGTCATATTAATAAAATAAATTCAATTCCAACCACACCAGAATATTTTATTCTGTTGGACTATTCCAAAGGAGCGTTTGCTTATATTTTTACGATATTCACTCAAATCCCTAATATGATTCGATGGTTTTCAATTTCCCGCCTGTGATGTAGGCTTGCGTGATAGCCACTATAATATAGTATCGTCGTATAATAAATATTGGTACGACCAAAACATGCTTTACTTGCCCCGGGGGAAATTGGGATCATCGCAGTGGGTAACCAATTAAGTCTTATATTATGTATTGAGAGTTTTATCACACTGCTGTGTTACAACTTAACATTATTATAAATGTTCTGGACTGAAAACGTGGTAGGTTTCCTTGTTATTTCGTACATTAAACAGAAACTATAAGTTCAAAAACTGAAAAGCAAAAATAAGAAGCCTAAGTAATTTTGAGTCGGCGCTAAACAATCAATGAACAAAGATCTCACATAGAATTAATTAACTAATTTGGTTTAGTTATTTCTATAAAAAGGTAATTTCGTGATCCTTTGTCTTTTATCAGTGGCTCATCTGAAGCTTATTATGTGCTATCTACTATATTGTTGTACAAAGATTTTTAGTTATGCCATTAGAGCGCGGTTGTCCGTCATTGTCCCGACAAATACGCTAGAATGAAACTCAGTTCTGCCCTGTGATTCTATAAATCTGTTAATAAATTAATGGACTTGGGTAAACTTAAATACTAAGTAAACTCAAATTTTGAGAGTTTTTGAAGTGAAATCTTGTTGATGTCAGGACAAGAGGCCGATTGGAGCTTTACTGGGCGTCGATGTGATTTGCGGGCGAGAAGAAAAACTCTGAAGATTAGGTATTATTGATTTTCAGGTTATATTTGAACTTTTGACACACGATACTGTGAAATAATTTATTGTTTGGGAATAGCATTAGGTTATTGTTATAGTATCAACCAACGTTACATAATTATGTGCCTACCTACTATTCTGTAATAGTGTAAGACGAAGGAGACTAGCCTCCACGACACAGGGAATGCTAGTGTGGTGGCTAGTGCTATTTCAATTTGTAAATAGCAGTTCTTGAACAATAAAGTTTTATATAATTTTTTTCTTCGTTGGACATTTTCGAGAAACTTGTTGCCATGACACGCCGTAGTTGTGCTCTCATCGACTCGCACGAATGTCAGGATAGACTCTGCCGAAGCAACTTCACACTTGTATTTCTTGTTATTTGACATCCCGTACCCATGCCTATTCCGTTATACATATACATTGACATCGTATTGGAAAGGGCATTATCGAGGTTCCACTTGTATGAATAAAATAATTTAATCGGAGGAGGAGACGCCTCGGGTGTCGGGAGTCGATAGCGCCTCCCGACCACCGTAGGCGCGAGCTTGCGGGCGGCGAGCAATGGGTAGTTCGCCGCCCGGTAAGGACCAGGCTCGGGTCGACGGCGCGTAGTGTTCCACGCGCGCCTCAAAGAGATGTCAGCAGAACTGAAAGGGTCTGCTAGGACCGATGCCTGCCGGGGTCGCGTGATTGTTCGAAAGAGATACCGTGACCCTGGCACTTGGGCAACGGAAGGAACATGGGTGGGCCGCCCAGAGCGGGAGAAGTCATTTGATGATTTGCCATCCAAAAAAAAAAATGTATTGACTCTGTGGCAGTGTGCCTGTGGGACGTAGCCCGACAGTGGGAACATTATAGGTTGGTTAATCTGATCATCATCATCATCATCTGCCTAGCTTTTTCCCAACTTAGCTGGGGTCGGATTCAAGTCTAACCGGATGCAGCTGAATACCAATATTTTAAATGGAGCGACTGCCTATCTGACCTTCGAAAACCCAGTAACTGGGTAAAATGATATCCCTTGGTAAGACTGGTTGGCAGACTTTCCGGCTTCTGACGACCCGTAACGACTGTGAAAGATCTACAAATGACAGCTGGAAACAATGTCATAACGTGCTTTCTTAGGCACGGGAAGGTCTTGGTATGTAATGATGGTCACCCATCCACGAACCAACCGTGGCAAGCGTTGCTTAACCTGATCGATCTATCCGTGTGGCTGTTATTACTTAGCCAAAAACTCTTCACGTTACGACTTAAACCTGTTACTTACTTACTACATTTTTTTTTGTGGGTGGGAATTCATCAGATTACGTCTCCCGCTCTAGGGCGAAGCGGGAGGGCATGTCAGACTTTTACTGACTATAAAAACCCACCCATGTTCCTTCAGTTGCCTATATGGCAGGGCCCTACTACATTATACTATATTTATAACATAATTGTTTTTTTTATTACTATGTTAAATTGCAAATCGATTATGTTATCTATATATTAATACGTGAAGCGAAAACTTTGGATCCCTTTTTACGAAAATTGGGCGGACGGAGGAGTATGAAATTTCGCACACTTATAGTTTATACAGAGAAGAAGTGACGAATGCTAATATTTTTTTTAAATTATGCGTAAAAATATATAATTTTCACTAAATAACACGTTACACACACTACTATTCATTACCGTGTATTTAATACACACATGCATAGATATTCTTTTGTTTATGGTCCAATTGACAATATCTGTCTTTATTTTGTGTCTATAGTCTTATTGTTAGGGAGCTGGCGAGCATTTCGGTATTTGATTTGCACACGTTTCACGTCGAGGTCGATTGCAGTTTAAATCATTACGAATCGATTTGGTCCAATCAATTAAGGTCCTATGTCGCTGCGTTTTCGCGTTACAGCGGATTGAAGTTGCTTAAAAAAATCGGCGTATTAAATCATTTGCACATGTATGCCTCTAGAGTTCATGGTCACAATCATCTTGGAAATGAAGAAAATTGAAGAGGCAGACATTCAGGACTCTGCATTATCATGGGACGGAGTTATAAAAATGTAAAAAAAAAAAGCTCTACTAAGTCATTTGCACGCGGTTCTCATTGCGCCCATTCGATTCACCATGACTCTGTGGATTCGAAAAAACATGTGGCAGACTCTTTGCTCACTGATTTTCAGCTGTATTACTTTTTGAAATTCACGGAATCAAGGGACAGCGGGTCTTACGTGGGATTAATGGTTATTATTTATCCTCTAAACTCACGGTAACTATTTTTATTTAAACGGATTAAACTTCTGGAGCTGAAATCTATCCAATAATTTTTTTTCTCAATGCCAACCAGAAACGAAATGCGCTTGGAACTTTAATTAGAAAGTTTTTTTTAAATCGCATGCTTGATTGTAATTTGAATAGGATTAGGATCTGGATAGGAACAGTCTTTAACTTTTTTAAATCACGTTTTATTTGTGTAAAATACGTAGATTTTGAACCAAGACGTGTGAAAGTGCCTGAGAGCGAGAGAGAGGAAAAGCGTGCAAAATAAAAAGGGAGGCTGTATATAGATATACGCTCTATACATTTAGTTGCACAATACGGAAAAGGTCGGAACTGAGTTATACCGTTCTCACTCATATTCCCAAATAAAAGAGAGACACCATGAAAGGAACTATGAGGATATTTTATACCTGCTTGGTTTGGTGCGAGCGTCGGGTTGAAAAAAAAATCAAATGGTCTGCCTTTGGAATATCAGAGGCCTGAACATCTGCCTCATCGATTTTCTTGGTTTTCATAAGGAATTCAAACATCAGTCCAAGAAGTAGACGTGTGCGCATAATACAGCACACCTTTTTTTTACATTTTTGGAGCACGTCATGGTGGCAGACGAGGTCCTTGATGTTTTTTAGGGTATAATTATCACTATTAATAACGTCTGCCTTGTGTGCTGATCATATCGAAATTTTGCTCGCCATCTCCCTAACTATTACTGAATGTCAAGTATGACCATAGGTAATAAATTAATGTTATAGATAGATTATATAAACCTATTTCATTCTTAAAATCTATGATCATACCGAGAATATTTGTTTTTAATATTATTTGTCTATAGATAGTGTTACTGAATGTCAAATATAACCATTTTTTTTTAAATATTTTTATTATATATTCTTTTTTCATTTAATAATGTATTTCTATTCAAATGAAGTACGGTCGAATCTCGACCAATGGTTGATCACTAGTATTGAACTATTGCTTATACTTTGACATGCGGTAAAAACTGAACTATACCTACAGTTGCAGACTACATATTGAATTAACGGTATTTAATTTGGTATCTTGCAACAATTACAGACAAAATACAGATGAAAAGATTTATACGTGACTAGCTTCTGCTCGCGACTTCGTCTGCGTCAAATTTTTGCTCCAGTAACCCTTCCCGTCGCATCGAATTGACTACCAGTTTTCGTCTATTTCTCGTTGTTGCTCCTTTTTTATTATAGCGTGATGTTATATAGCTTATAACCTTTGTCAATAAATAGGCTACCCAACACAAAAATAACTTTTCAATTCTGATCAGTAGTTTCTGAGATTAGCGCGTTCAAACAAACAAACTCTTCAGCTTTATAATATTATAGTATAGATTTGGGCAGAATATGAACGATGGAAAATACTACAATATCAATACCGCTACGAGTACTGGACCTATGCTACCTTCCTTATTTGTTTACGTTGTCATATTTATTTTCTTCCGCTTAAACAGTTATTTCCATTTCACAAATGAAGGGTGCTTTTTCGTCACAGTTTTTCGTCTCGGTGTAAAGATTGTCGTTTCGATTCTAAACGGTTCCACAGTCATAATTATCGCCGTTATACGTGCGTCGGTACATGTCACTGAATTTTTGCCCTGAAAATGAAATAAAGGGCTGTGCTGAAAGAAGTAGTCGTCCATAAAAATGAATAAAAAGTCTTGGCTGTGAAAAAACCGGCCAAGTGCGAGTCGTACAAACCTGTACGTATTTTCGGTTTAAAAATATATATTTTTTTTAATTTTTATATTTAAGTTGATTGAATGTAAGGTAAATTGCGGTTTACGATTTATGACGTTTTAAAAAAAAACTACTCACTCGATCTCGTTCAAACCAATTTTCGGTGGTAGTTTACATGGTAATGTACATCATATATTTTTTTTAGTTTTGTCATTCTCTTATTTTAGAAGTTACGGGGGGGACACACATTTTACCACTTTGGAAGTGTCTCTTGCGCAAACTATTCAGTTTAGAAAAAAATTATATTAGAAACTTCATTACCATTTTTGAAGACCTATTCATAGATACCCCACACGTATGGGTTTGATGAAAAAAAAACATTTTTGAGTTTCAGTTCTATGTATGGGGAACCCCAAAATTTATTGTTTTTTTTCTATTTTAGTGTGAAAATCTTAATGCGGTTCATAGAATACATCTACTTACCAAGTTTCAACAGCATAGCTCTTATAGTTTCGGAATAAAATGGCTGTGACATACGGACGGACGGACAGACAGACAGACAGACAGACATGACGAATCTATAAGGGTTCCGTTTTTTGCCATTTGGCAACGGAACCATAATTAAAAGAAGTAATAATGTTTTAAAATTGAAAGACAATCGGACAAAGATCTGTGATCTCTACAGGATCAAATTATTTTATCTGGCAATATTTAAAAAAAAATCTATATCGATAGAGGTTTTTTTTTCATTATTACAGTTACACTGACATGTAGACAACGCAACCAAATGACTATAATGTTACGGTTTTTGGAAATTCGTAATAAATTTCTATGTTCCACGAAAAATTACAAAATCAGCTAGGTGATTACATCCTTTGGCCATTGCATGATGATTTTTATTTTTTAACGTTTGTTTTTTTTTTGGTACATTTGTTTTAATATCGATACCCAACACGTGAGTAAACTATTGCCAGCTAATTTAATTTGACCCCATATACATAATGTTTGAGAGTAAAAACGTTTTTTAATCAACATAAACAAACTACAAATATGATTTTTTAAATATTCTAATACGATCGTGTTCATTTGTATCAGTTACAATTCAAAGACTAAAAATTTTAAAAAATTAAAAAACTGAAAAACACGCATACAAAATAAACACATTTTAAAACTATTATTTATTTTTTGTATTGTCATCGGTCCTTGATAACTGCAAAGTTTCAAATTAATCCGACGTTTTGGGGGGTGAATATCACGTTTCCGTAAAAAGATTCCGTTACATAGAAACATTCCGAGCCAATAAAAACGGTGTTAAAAACCATTATACATTACCTTTTACTGTGTAAAAACTATCACGAGAGTTGAGTTGTCTAACTCCAACAAAGTACGATGTCGGTGCTGAGCGCAACATCTGTCTAATGTCATATGCTTGGACACTATCTTGTATGACAGCCAGTATCCCTCCCTCCAAGAAGCACGTCTTCATAGCTTCCTGCCACATTACGGGCTTCTCATTCACCTTGTAACATTTTTTCGATGCTTTTGCGTATTTGTAACCTAAAATAATAATTCGTTCCCAATTTATTCGAAATCATAATCCAAAGTCATTTATTTAAACTAATTTAGGTGATAGTCTTTTTTTTTGAACGACACATTTACATAAGACAGTCCCCCAAATCTCCCAACCTTCATCATTTTCGGTGCTTTGGCCTCACCACCAGTGCAGCTGCTTCGTGCGTCTCTCATCCATGTGTTTTCCGCGACTTTGACGATACAATCAACCCAACGCGCTATTTACGGCCTTGGTTTCTTTGGCCTAATATTGGCCACCATTCGGTCACTACATTACTCCATCATCCATCTCCTCGTCTAACTAGATGTCCTGCCCAACTCAACTTGAGGTGCATCGCCCTGTCCCCGACGTCGAAGACTTTTGTTTTGTGATAGTTAATTGTAATCTCGAAGATAGTTAGACCCTCACTAATTTTATTCTTCAAGGGGCACACCTTGTCTAGGTTCTCTTTTCCAAACTTGGCGATGGTACCAGTTCTATGTGAATTTTGTAACGGAGTTACAATTGAAATTGGAAAATTACTATAACTACCTGTTAATCTTTATTCTGCATACAACTGAAAGATCAATGGTCATAATCTATCAACCATGCTAGTCCATCAAGCCATGGGCGAAAACTACATATATGCTGCATTTATTTGTTATTTTTTGTACCTCCACACTTTAATTTATGCCAGACAATTTGCCTGATTGGATTTAGCACAGCTTATATATTAGAAACTGACTAGATTAAATGTTGCTCCTTTCACACACACAGGTAGTGTTACACTTTATTGATTAGAGACAACTTATTTAACCTTACAAAGAATATCAATGAAATAACATTAAACACACCACTTACCGCGGTCAATAGTCGGACACGACTCACCGTCAAGTTTCTTGCACACAAACGGTAACGCCGTACCAGGTGTTCTCAAGTAACTGCTGATTTTAAACGATCCGGTATCTATGTTCATAGTCATGCAATTAGCGGGATGTGGCTGTGGCCAGTTTTCTGAAAATCAGAGAAAGTTAAATCAGGACATAATTCAATCTGGGCTAATTACTTTTCTCTTATTTTCCGATTTCATAACAGACAAATATAGCATGTTGTACCAATGGTCCACAGTACTCACCCAGAGTATCTCGGCATTACGAAACTGCGAGAATTTTAAACAGAAAGTGGACACCAGAACCAGAGTAGATCATGCAAATCTATAGTAAGTTGTTTGGTTAAAACGCGCTAATCTCAGGAGCTACTGGTCCGAATTGAAAAATTATTTTTGTGTTGGGTAGCCTATTTATCGAGAAAGGCTATAATAGGCTATATAATATCACACTACGACCAATAAAGGCGGAGCAGCAACGAAAACTGTCAGGCAATTCGATGCGACGGGATTCACAGGAGCAAAAATTTGTTTTGACCGCGGCTGGGAATTTCTCATAAAATACGTTAAGTGACATTTCAACCTTGTCACTTATGTACATTTACATTTTCGTAATGCAGGTGCGTAGGCCGTGATAACCACTTTTCTTCAGATTGGCTACATACGGCTTGCTTACTTATGTTATGAAAAGGGTGTGATGATTTGTAATATTGTACAATCGTGAATACTAACCTTCATTGTCGCCTAATTTAACTTCGTCGTGCAATCCGATGAAAATATCTGTCACATTAGGACCTTCTGTAGTTTTATTCATCAACTTTGTCACCACTGTCCACTCTCCCTGGGCTTTAGGATAGAAGAGAGTAGCTCCTTCGTCATCACAAGTAAAAAAAGCGGTACTCCAAGCTGATCCATTCTCATCCCAGTGAACTTTATAAAAAGCGTCGAACTCCTCAATGTATCTATAGTCTCTCCTGTAGAACTCTACTTGGCGAGGCATTGTCAAAGGTAGAAGTATACCTGCAATAGGTAAAATTACATTGAATATCAACAATCTTGCCAGAGTTATGAAACAAAACGTTTATTAGGCGGCATTAAAAGGTACCTTAATTTGAAATGAGAATTTAAGCAATAAACAAAATCATTATCATGATCATAACTTCAGTCCAAATACCTCCACTGCTGGACATAGGCCTCCTACAAGCTGCGCCACTTCTAACGGTTTTTTGCTTCCCGCATCCAGCGGATTCCTGCGGCCTTCACAAGGTCATCGGTCCACCTTGTGGGAGGCCTTCCAACTCCACGTCTTCCGGTGCACGGTCACCACTCCAACACCTTTCGGCTCCATCGGCCATCTGTTCTGCGAGCAACTTGAGATGGATAGCCATCTTTGGTAGCCTCCATCCATGCTTGAATTTTCCCTACGCCGTCGAATCAGAATGAAGAGATCCATAGAAGAACCAAGGTAACCGACATAGCACGAAAAATTGTTAAACTTAAGTGGCAATGGGCAGAGCATATAAGCAAAAAATAAAAATTAAATCATAAAGAAATACTCACCAAATAAACATATGGTGAAAATAATGTCCCTCATCGTTCTATAAAAGATGGCACACTGTATTAAACCAACTTGCTCAGTGGATATTATTTATATAAACAGTTATTATTGTTTCTGATTTAGGCTTAAATTGTACTGTGCGTTTGGACCGCCTAATTGAGCGCGCTGGCGGTTACCATAGCAAATTTACTGGTGGAGACAATATCAGATATTTACTCAAAGTAAAACTTCTGAACACAAAATTCATCAAAAGTGAAGAACGAATTCATCACTTAACCGATTCAAGGTTGGATTCCGGCACTCGTCAACCGAATTATCGAAAATTGAAATTGAAGGAACTGATTCGTATACATGGTCAAATGAAATATGCCAGCAATACTTAACTTACTTGTAGGGTATCCATATCGGAAAGTAATGGAACATAAAAAAACAATACAAATGTGACACATCACAAATGGGTCACATCGTAATCTGTTTTTGTATTTTTTATGGAAATTGTTTGTTGAAACGAATTTCCAAAAACTTACCATCGTTTGGTTGCTTATATGAAATTGCCATAGTGTCATTAAATGTAATGAAAAAAAATAAAATAATTCTTCCTGGCTTTTTGCCAAATCGTTGTTGTGATATATAACACGTGGGAAAAGTAATGCCAGCTAATTAAATTTGACCCTTTACAATTTTGTCGGTTTCATGTGAATAACAAAAAATTAAACTTTACTCGAATGAAGCTGCTTATATCCACGCCGAGCGCAAGAGAGCTGATTGTGTTTCTGCTATTTCAGAAATCGCAGTCTGTTAAATGTTGAGTCATATTAAATCTCAACTTGTACTTCAGTATAGATTCACCGCAGTTTCTACAGCAGTAACTAGTAACTACAGTAAATATTGATAAAGGAAGTTAAAAAAACAAGTATGTCTAGTTGATTTATTTAAAATTATATGTATATAGAGGGTATGCTAATACAGTATAAACCTAAAATAATTCAAGCAGTTATTAAAATCCATGGATTATAAAGGCACCAACGCAGAACCACCGATATTCACAGACTTCATGTTTTGCTATGTCTCCCATGTACACGGGATGGAAAAGAGAGATTTCCACAAAAATATGAATAATCTAGGTAACCAATAAGTAATTACGAGTCGATTACCTCTGGGCCCTTAGTGCACACACTTTTTTCTTGCTTTGAAAAACTATGGTTTATTAGCCAAGTGTAGGTGCGGCCATCTGAATTGTATGGATCACTAGAGAAATTTCGCTACGGTAGGACGCCGTATACCATATAACCGTGTCATATGTAAGGTCAAACCATTAATCTATGGTGCGGCTAATGCAGCGTGCCGTGAAGAAGCCCTGTCGTACTCTACATTCCTTTGCTTCTCTGTAAACAGTAAATCTTCCACCCTATCTCTTTTCTCTTCTGCTTACACAGCTACTTCCATTTCACAAATGAATGGTAGCCTGTCAATACTTCTTGCTGTCTCGGTAACTAGATAGTTGTTCCGGTTACAAACAGTCCCATATCTCCCATTTGAGGGTGGTTGGTTTTGGTTTTGATACATGTCAGTGATTTTTTTACCTGAAAGAATGAAAAGCTATTCACACAAAAGTATTTTTTGGAGGGCGTGTCAGACTTTTGCTGCACCCGTGTTCCTTCAGTTGCCCATGTGCCAGGGTCACGGTATCTCTTTCGAACAATCTCGCGACCCCGGCAGGCATCGGTTCTAGCAGACCCCTTCAGTATTGCTGGCATCTCTTTGAGGCGCGCGTGGAACACTACGCGCCGTCAACCTGAGCCTGGTCCTTACCGGGCGGCGAGCTACCCATTGCTCGCCACCCGCAAGCTCGCGCCTATGGTGGCCGGGAGTCCGCTATCGACTACCGACGCCCGGGGCGTCTCCTCCTGCGGTGGCTAGGGACGTGATGGCGCAGAGACTGCCACTCACTCACGCGCCCCACCTCCTTCTTCGCGAGCATTACTGCTTCGCAGAAGGAGGTGACGGCTTCCCATGCCCTCTCGCTCCGTACCATGGCTCGCACTAGGGCCGGACACGAGAAGTCGCCGCCGCCGATCGCCTCTACGAGGACACGGCGATGCTCCGTCCAGGCAGGGCACGTTTCCACCGTATGCTCCACCGTGTCCTCCAGACGATCCTCGCAATGGAAACACCCGGGCGTTTTCTCTTCCGCTTTATCCTGAACAGGAACCTACTAAAGCACCCATGCCCGGTGAGAACCTGCGTCAGGCGGAAGGTGAGGACGCCGTGGCACCTCTCTATCCACTATTTGACAGCGTTAAGGTGGAATTTATCGACGCCATCGTTCAGATATATATTGCTATTATTATCATATAAAAAGTTTGAAAGAAGATAAACCAAACATAAATTATTTTAAAAATTTACACACACAAACACAATTCAATGCGTATGCGTTAAGGTGCGATTTCAAGGATTTTTAATCCTTAAAAGTCGTTATTATCTTGTAAGCATATAGAGGACCACCATACTGCAATCGCCAATCCGCCTGCCAAGAGTGGCGATTATGTCAAAGCCCTCCCAAATTGGGGGGACCTATGTCCAGCAGTGACCGTCTTACGATGAAATGATAATGATGATAATCATATTGAAGACCTAAGGCAGCAAATACACCGCCAAATCCGATCTACGTATCACGCGCAAGCAGAGTTTACTGCGCAATACTACTGCCTAATACTACTAATACTCTGCCAGGGTCGCGAGATTCGTTCGCAATAGGTACCGTGGCCCTGGAATCTGGGCAATTGAAGGAACACGGGTGGGTTTTAGTCAGTAAAAGTCTAACACACCCTTCCGCTCCACCCAGAGCGGGAGACGTCATTTGATGATTTCCCATCCACAAAAAAAAAAAAAAAAACTACTAATACTGCGGTAATATAACGACAGTTGGCAGTGGGGACAGGACACCCGTCGGAGGATACTCTTTTTTCTATTTTTTGAAGTTTACTGAACTTTATACCCTATTTCTCGTACCGCCATAGACCTACACGCTTTTGAAAATATTGGTTACATTATGGCATGCGACCGACGTAAGCAGTTGCTGTCAAGATACCATGCTACAGGTTCTCGTTTCCAATAACATGTGACTTAAAAATAACTGACGATATGTAGGTGTACTGTAAACACATCTCTACCTAACCCTTGGAAGAAATACAGGCGTGGTGTAATGTTGACCGAGAGTTTTAATAAATTCCCGATATCAAATAAATATTATAATTTTGTTAGGCACCTGTTACTGTGTAATATGCATCGCGATTTAAGACCTTTCTCACTCCTACAAAATATGATACTTCTGGTTCTATCATATCTCTCACTTCTTCTGCCTGTGTCTGGTCTTCTATAACCGCCAGTATTCCTCCCTCAACGAAGCAAGTCTTCATAGCTTCTTGCCACAACTGCGGCTTTTTATTTATTTTGAAACACTTTCTTGATGCGTTCATGTATTTGTAACCTGAAATTATCATTTGTAATCAGCATACAATTTGCTTGGAGCACAGGCCCAATTAATTGGGCATAAGTCACAATATTACTTTCATTATCAGACAATAATATTTTCACTGCTTGAACACAGGCCTGCTCTCTGTAAGAGGAAGTGGACCGTAATCCACCGCGAGGGCCCAGCGCTAGTTGATTGATGTCACATGTCTACAAATTTTTGGTTCTTGGACGTGACGGCTTTCACACTATATTTTCCTTCACCGTTTTGTAAACAGTGATGGTGAACTAATTTACGCAAATTAAAGTGCAGGCGTATTTTGGGTTCGCTCCTACGGCTTATAACTCGCAAATCACGACAATTACCACTGCTCTTAGAAAAGGAAATTATAAATCGATGCTCATTAATTATTTAACTATACTACTTAGTTGTAAATCCCGAATACTGTTCCTAATAATTATTTGAGGCCCACGTCCAATGACCGACTGCAATTGGCAGCACTGATTTACAGTTTTAAAATGGCTATTAAGAAGATTTAACACTGACACCCTAGTGATGACCTTGCTTTTAGCCTGGACTAATCAATTTGCAGAATTGATTTACTAACACTTTTAAAACGGCTATTGAGAATTCAAAACTGACAACCTAGTGACTACCTTGCTATTGTCCTGGATAATAAATTGTAGAATAGGATAAACTTCAAAAAAGGATGTCTAAGAAAAAGCAAGAAGGCACCACTTACCACGGTCAATAGTCGGACATGACTCATCGTCAACTTTCTTGCAGACAAATGCCAACGCCGTGTCAGGTGTTCTGATACAACTGTCCAGTTTGAACATTCCACTGTCAATGTTCATAATTATGCAATTCTTTTTGTTCGCCATAAAAATGCTATCAAAATCCAGTGGAACGGGCCGTAGACTACTGTCTGAAGCCAATGGATCAGGCAATGAGTGTCCTAAAAACCAGAGAAAGTAAAATCGTAAATGGAACAAAAAGTGTGATAACTTTGTAGTAGTGTTCAATCTTAAATGCTTACCATCAACTGTAATAAACTGTCCTAGCTTAAATTCGTCGTGAAATCCAACAAAGATGTCTGTCGCATTTGAAACTACAGTATCTGTCAAGTTCTTCACTATTGTCCATTCTTCCTGTGCTTTTGGATAGAACAAGGTAGCTCCTTCGTCAGCACAAGCATTGAAAGCATTTCTCCAAGATGCTCCACTCACGTCCCCTTCCCCTCCTCCGTGAAGTTTATAAAAGGCATCGAAGGCTTCAAAGTACGTATAGTCAGTTCTATAGAAAGGCACTCGGTGAAAGGATGTTGAAGGTAGGGATGTACCTGCAAATGTAAAATTACACTGTCAAAAGGAAAAGGAACGCTTTAAAAATGGAATTGTAAAAAAGGTTTTTTTATGTTAATGTAGATATCCATGGTTATTCTAGCACTGTTTTTTACAAACATAGAATCCAATAACCAAGCAAAAAAGATAAAGAAAGGATATTTTGCTCACCTAAGAAATATAGAGCGAAAATAATGTACTTCATCGTTGTAGAAGAAGGCACACTGTTCTAAAAGAACATGATGAACGAACGATTTATATATGTAAATGCTCATCGAAAAAAAATATTTAGGCTCCAATTGTAATGTACGGCTGGGCCGCGCGACTTATCGACTGAGGTCTTGCCGTTCGGCCACGAAATCTATCAACCTCATCATCTTCCTAGCCTTTTTCCAACTATTTTTTAGGGTCGTCTTTCAGTCTTAACAGATACAGCTCAAAACAGTAGTTTACGTGGAGTGCCTTCCTGAACCTGTATAAATATTCAAAAAAATATCACCGTGAAAAGTAAGCTGAACCGAACTTAAGATGGGCAGTCATTCATGGCAGCAAAAATTGAAGTGGTGCCCTAGGACCGATGCTTGCCAGGGTCGCGGATTTGTTTGAAAGAGATACCGTGGCTCTGGCAACTGAAGGAACACGGGTGGGCTTTAGTCAGTAAAAGTCTGACACATCCTGCCGCTCCGCCCAGAGCGTGAGACGTCATTTGATGATGAGCCACGCAAAAAAAGGTGTGCACTATAATTAGTGTTAATGCTGCGGCATTCTACAAGATGCTAGTTAATTACTAGCATCTTGTAGAATGACAGCATACTTCAAGGTACACATTAGTTATCTATGGTTAGATTTTTACAGAACATTATATCGTTTGTTTGCAAGCGCTAAACGGCAGCGTCGCAGTTCGAACATAATTATATAGAACAGTTTCATGCATGCCCATAGCAAAGCGGTTAAGCCGCCAGGCTGTGAATGTAATTCCAGCCTTATGGCCAGTGGTAATCAATTTAATTTATCAGTGGAAGTCAAAAGGTCTTCACATATTAGAATCTTTGTTTTAGTGACAGTTCACTATTGTGTACTATGTTAATGCACGTACTTATCGACTATCAGACAACAGACATCCTGTCTTTAATGTGTCGCAATGTATGGACAATGGACAGTGGCCATTTGAATAAAGAATGTCTTTAAAAGTCAACCGACTTGATCCCGATATTAGTTCCCCAATGCTGGAATGTGTGAAGCCGGAATTAAAGAGTAGCAGTATCCCATTACTTCTCGTGGGTGTCGTAAAAGGCGACTAAGGGACTTACTAGAGATTGGGCAGCAACGTTCTCTATGCCTTTTACGCTAACCCGCCAACCCGCCAATCCGCTTGCCAAGCGTGGCGGTCACGGCAAAGCCCGCTAAACTGGGGGAGGTCTATGTCCAACAGTTGACGTCTTACAGTTAAAATGATGACGAATGCCGGATAGGCTTCTCTTATTCAGCAGTTACCGATAGTCATGATATCGAAATCTGATTTATCCAAGAACAAGCTCCAAGAACACTCCAACACAAGTTTCTTCGACATCTATATTTTAAACTTGAGACCCTACGTTAATTTGCCGTGTTATAGCCATTTCATACAAATATCAAAGAATGACACTTGTAATTTGAATATACGGACGATTTGAGTTAATGCCCAATTTGCAACAATTAATTTTCGTGACTTTACAATTAGAGAAATGCATGGAATTGTTTGACAAATTTCAGTACCATGATTAGCAAAATCTATATTTAGATAGAGTCATATTGTTAACTGTACCTACTCTTCGTGACTTATATATCATCATCAGTGGTCGGAGTAGGTAGATTGATTTTACGTACTCGCATTATGAATAGTCATACAAAAATCACAACATGGATAAACCTTTTTTTCGGGATTTCATTTTGGTACTTACGGGATTGAATCAAATATTGTGAAAGAAAGCTAGGTACTATATAAGAAATTTATAGAATGCGATAGATAAACATTTAAAATTGTTTTTTTCTTACTGTAGAAGGCCGATCACCTATATACTATTAAAAAGACAGCAAAAACGTTTCTTATTCATATTGATGTATTCTTTATTCTACACATTACAACATTTGAAATTACTTTCAAAATCGCGTAGTCCCGGAGGCATATCCATACTAATATATACGTGCCAGTTCATTGATCCCATTTCAATCTACCTACTCCGACCTCTGATCATCATCTGCCTAGCCTAATATCAACTGTGTTGGAGTCGGTTTCCAGTCTAACCGGATTTAGCTCAATACCAGTATTTTACATGGAGCGACTGCCTACCCGACCTCCACAACCAGTAACTGGGCAATACTATATCCCTTGATGAGACTGGTTGTCAGACTTTCGGACTCCTGACGACCAGTAGCGACTGTCAAATATCCATAAATGTCAGCCGGGACCAATGACATTACGTGTTTTCCGAGTCGCGGAGGGATCTTGGTTTTTAAAGTACTTACGTACTACATTATATTGTAAATCGATCCAAAAAGATATGAAAGTCAGAAGTACCACGAATTTAACGGATTTTCAATCTCAACTGTTTGTTTTCACGAGTAACATGAACGTTTTAAAACAGGGAAAAATAAAATAATGGGTCGAAATGAAACCTGCGTAAATACACATATTTACTCAGGTTTCATTACGCCTCATGTTAACCGCTATTCACAAATATCGGTTATTATGAGCAGTTGATTTTTAATGGAAGATTCTCGCGCCTTAACATTTTTTTTAAACGTACCTGGGTAGCTAGAACCTAACTAATTATTATCTAGCTTTTAGTACATTATCTGCATCATAATTATAAGACTTTTCAATAAAACAGTTTAAATTGAAAAGTTTTGTATGTATGTTATTGAGTGTTTTTAGTATTAGTGTTATCTTTTTTCTCAGTATATTTAACTCAACTCATTATTACACGGTTTTGCACCTGACAATTTGCTACGGTTCAATTCTACAATACATAGGGAATTCGATTTTTTCAGAGTGCATTCTACTAGTCAAAAAACACTGGTGATTACTGGGGCATCTCTGTTAAACTGTTAAGTAATATAATAGATATCGTAGCCCCCTATCTGGCTGTAACTTTTAATAAATGTGTTGATTTGGGATCTTTTCCTGACCTCATGAAGAGCAGTAAAGTCATACCATTATTTAAAACAGGTAATAAAAATAATGTTGGCAATTTTAGGCCCATTTCTATCTTACCTGCATTTAGTAAAATATTTGAAAAGTTAATACTCAAGCAGTTGCTAAGACATTTTAATTTAAATAGCCTCCTTCATAATGAGCAATATGGCTTTACAAAAGGTCGTTCGGCAACAGATGCGGGTGTTGCTCTGCTGAAACATATTTTCAACGTATGGGAGAACTCGCAAAATGCTATCGGAGTTTTCTGTGATCTCTCCAAAGCTTTTGATTGCGTTCACCATGACACACTTTTGCGTAAACTACGTCATTACGGTGTTCAAAACGAAGCTCTCAGTGTCATAAGTTCTTATTTGCAAAATAGGCACCAATGTGTAGATGTCAATGGTGTAAAATCTTCCGGGCTACTAGTTTAGTTAGGTGTACCTCAAGGATCAATACTGGGTCCATTCTTATTCTTAGTGTATATTAATGACTTACCATTTTATTTAAAGAATATTTGTGACATTGTACTATTTGCTGATGATACCTCACTGATCTTTAAAGTAGACAGAAATAGACAAGATTTTGACGACGTAAATAGTGCGCTCTCAATGGCTACGGAATGGTTTACCACAAATAACCTAGTTCTCAATGCTAAGAAAACGAAATGTATAAAGTTCGCCTTACCGAATGTTAGGAATCTGGGACCCAATGTCGTTTTAGATAATGAGGTGCTTGAAACTGTACACTCGGCGGTTTTTCTGGGCATAACAGTAGACGCCAAACTTCAGTGGGGATCACATATATCAAGCCTAGCGGGAAGGCTCAGTTCGGCCGCCTACGCAGTAAGGAAAGTTAGACAGTATACGGACGTTGATACAGATTGATTAGTCTATTTTAGTTATTTTCATAGCATAATGTCCTACGGCATTCTGCTGTGGGGCAAAGCCGCGGACATTCAAAATATTTTTGTTCTTCAAAAACGAGCTGTTCGAGCGATTTACCAACTAGGTGCTAGAGTTTCTCTGAGAGATTTGTTTAAAGATATTGGTATTCTTACGGTGGCATCACAATTCATCTTCGCCAACATCTTATATATTAGGCAAAATATACACCTGCCCCCCTAGCCAAGTCACAAACGTTTACCGTTCTACAATCGGTAACGCCTCAGTGTCAGCAATTGTAGAAAACGATAAGTTGGTAGCCATGTTGAAGCGCCTGAGTCGGCCGCTCGTTCTACAATGTCTTTAGAAAAACGACACCTTATAACAAAGGATGTAGCGTTGAACATTGTAGAAACGATAAAAAATCATTCTATCATTTTGAACGATGTGAATTTGGCTACGAATTTTCTGTTCGTTTGTTCTAACCACGTGACTTAACGTTGAGCGACTACCGTTAACGATTGTAGATTATCAACTTGGCTAGGGGTGCTGTACACTAAAAACAGTGATATTCATAATATTAATACTAGAAATAAGGACAAACTACGTGCTCCCTTTCACCGGCTTCATAAGGTTCATAATTCTTTTGTTGGTCTTGGTATTACCTTTTATAACAAGCTTCCCTCTGCTTTACTAGATTTGCAGTTTAATGAGTTTAAAGCTAAAGTAAAATCCAACCTTTGTTCAAAGGCATACTATTCTATCAACGACTACTTAAACGATAAGAATAGTTGGTCGCTGTGATTAACTCAAGACAAACTCAAGACAATGTTTATGTTCTTTCAATCCAGAATTAGCTTTCCTACTGACTGTTTATATGGGTAGTTCATATAATTGTTTTTTATTTATTTTTTTATTTAACAGATTTTGTTAATTTATTTATTTATTTACTTACACAATATTGTATAGAATCAAGTTCTTCTAACTTAACAGACAGCTGTGCTGCTGGGGAGTTTGTTCCGCCACTTCTTCTTCCCAGCTACAGCACTAGGAAGTGTCGAAGGGTGGGCGTTTTGGGGGGACTGTCTTTTGTAACTTTGACGTTCAAAAAGTGCTGACTCTCAGCCTAGTTTGAATAAATGACTTTTGATTTTGATTTTGAGTCAAGCTCTTTCCTTTGATACCCATATTAAGGGAGTTGTGAAAAACGTTGAGTTGTGTACTAGTCAAACCCTTTCGTTTGATACCTATATTAGTGGGTTGTGAAAAAATATATAATCGGCCATTTTGCGACGGCAGCCATCTGGGATTTGCAATGATACTGAATATGTGAAATTGTATTGTCATTAAAATCAAAGATGTGTATGAAATTCAGATCAATTTGACAATAGGAAGGGAGTTAAATTTCAATTAAAATAAAACCGTCGAAAAAGTAAGAAGTACCAAGAATTAAAAACAGATTTTGCACCCCTACTGAAGTAATTTTTCACGAGTCATTATGAACGTTTTAAAAAAGGGAAAGCCGCACTTAGTACGTATGCATGAGAATATTTAGCTGTCCGCATGAAAAAAATAAAAATAAATTGCTTTTATGATGTCATTAACTGTCATTTATTGTCGCTTACTTTAAAGCGTTTTACGGTCTTTAGCGGCATTACAATTCACGAACCATAAGAAATATTTTAACGAAACCATCTTCAAAGCGTATATTCTTTTTGCATGCTAAATGTGTTATTTTTTAATTTCCTGCCATCAAACATGTTTTTTTTTTTAAATTTTGTAATGACTTTTTCACTTTTAACAAGAATTCGCTGACAAGATTTTCAGTGCTGATAAGAAAGAAAGAACCGGATGTTGTTCTATTATGCAATTAATTACAGCCACACGAGGCCAAGGTCAAGCTGACGTCCGTGGATGAGGTAAGCATCTATTGTCTTACATATCGAGATACCTCCATGCTGCAGAAAGGGGTTGGTTCCCGCTATCTTTACTATATTATCTATACTTTTAATATTATAAAGCTGAAGAGTTTGTTTGTTTGTTTGATTGAACGTTTGGTCCGAATTAAAAAAATCTTTTTGTATTGGGTAGCCTATTTATCGAGGGAGGCTATAAGCTATATAATATCACGCTACAACTAAGAGAAGCGGAGCAGTAATGAAAAATGTTGCAAAAACGGGGAAAATTTATTCCTTTTGAGAGTTTCCGTTGCGTGCGCTGCGTAAACGATTAAAGTAACGCAAAAATCATTTATGACGGAATTGTTCCTTTTAAAAAGTTCTAAAAAAAGCATATATCTATCTTTTAAGGTTGACTCACTATAACTCAAAAGGAGCGAGCAGCAACGAAAAATGGACGAAAACTAGCAGGCAAATCGATGTGACGGGAGGGTCAGGGGAGCAAAAATTTGACGCGGACGAAGTCGCGGGCAGAAGCTAGTAATATTATAAAGCTGAAGAGTTTGTTTGGTTGAACGCGCTAATCTCAGGAACTACTGGTCCGAATTGAAAAAATATTTTTGTGCAGGGTAGCCCATTTATTGAGAAAAGCTATAAGCTATATAACATCACGCTACAATCAATTGGGGTGGAGCAGCAACAAAAAATGGACGAAAACTGGCAGGCAATTCGATGCGAAGGGAAGAGTCATGGGAGTAAAAATTTGACGAGGACGAAGTTGCGCGCAAGAAGCTAGTCGTTCATATATTAAGAACACAGATAAAAACACAGTCATAACATGACTGTGTTTTTATCAGTGTTTTGTGTTTTGTGTTATGACAGTTTTTTAGAGGATGTGCGATATCGTTACGGGAAGTCGGAATCCCAAAGGCCAGGTAATGCTCATTTTTGGGTGTCAGTTGAAATTCACACTAACGTAATATAACCACGGCGGGAATTTGTACCCTCTGGCTTTTCAACTCTCTGTGTTGAATCGATCATAGAGATCGAGTATCTAACAGAGTAGAACGCGAGTGAGTCTCATCGCGTCGAAAAAACACCTTTTGATTTTCTACTCTAGGCGCTAAGCAGTCAAAATCAAAAAGAAAATTATTTTTGCTTTACATAAACCTACATGGGCACTGAAACGTTAGAAACTAGGTGAACGGTTCCAATTTGTTGTTTCACAAGGAAAAAACGCGGCAAGAAACTCCATGGTGACTCTTTTAAAAATAATTGGTTTTTACAATGGTTTCAAATTACAGTGTTAATAGGTATGGAGGACAGTGTAGGCCTGTTAACAAGTACCAGATACTTAATCAAATAGAAAATTTTCTTCAGTCTGCAAGGTCTACAACGTTCTCACATTCACAGAGTATTTTAAAAGAGGTAACTTTGACGTAACTGCATTGGGCTGTTCATTGATAGTGAGGTGAATTCATCATAACCCATGTAATTTAATAATAAGCTGTTGAGTTTCCAAATAAATAAATAAGGTGCGTTGACGATGCAGTACACGAAAAATTCCTATCGCTATGTTATTATGTCCAGGGTAACATGAGGTTACCAAGTTACTAGGCTGGTAGTTAGATAAGCAGTCACTCCATGTAAAATACTGATATTCAGCTGCCTTCACTTAGACTGGAAATCGACCCTAATATAGTTAGGAAAAGTCTAGGTATTTTGATTGACGATCAAGGAAGTTGGGCAAGCCTTGGTACGGAGCGAGAGGGAATGGGAAGCCGTCACCTCCTTCTGCGAAGCAGTAATGCTCGCGAAGGCGGAGGCGGGGTGCGTGAGGGAGTGGCAGTCTCTGCGCCGTCACGTCCCTAGCCGCCGCAGGAGGAGACGCCCCGGGCGTCGGGAGTCCATAGCGGACTCCCGGCCACCGTAGGCGCGCGCTTGCGGGTGGCGAGCAATGGGTAGCTCGCCGCCCGGTAAGGACCAGGCTCGGGTCGACGGCGCGTAGTGTTCCACGCGCGCCTCAAAGAGATGTCAGCAGCCGTGTAGGGTCTACTAGGACCGATGCCTGCCGGGGTCGCGTGATTGTTTGAAAGAGATACCGTGACCCTGGCACATGGGCAACTGATGGAACACGGGTGGGTTTTAGTCAGTAAAAGTCTGACACGCCCTCCCGCTCCACCCAGAGCGGGAGAAGTCATTTGATGATTTCCCATCCTGAAAAAAAGGGGGGTTGGTGCCGGGGTCGCGAGATTGTTCGAAAGAGGCACCGTGACCCTGGCACATGGGCAACTGAAGGAACACGAATGGGTTTTAGTCAGTAAAAGTCTGACACGCCCTCCCGCTCCGCCCAGAGCGGGAGAAGTCATATGATGATTTTCCATCCAAAAAAAGGGGGGGCTGGTGGCGGTAGATTAGTCTAACACATTAGGGACCTGTACAGGCACACGAGAGAAGGGTGTCTAGTATGTACTAGATGCTCGTTATGTATTCAACAAGGTACAACACAAAAGGTTCGCGTTATTGCTATTTACCATTTACATATTTTCCTTGGTTAAAAGATATATATTTTTATTTGGCACTTACCTACCATACGTATAGTGCTATATTGTGTAGATAAAGGCATCTCCTAAAATATTATTATAGTGCTTAGATTTAATACAGAAGTTAAAGGAAATCTTTTCAAAAATATTTTAAAGAAAATGCTAACTCTACTTAGACAAGACCACATAAATTAATATTCTCATTTGCCTATCCTTTTCCCAACTATGATGAGATCGGCTTCGAGTCTAATGCAGCTGAAATACCAGTAGTGTATGATGCAGTTGCCTATCTGACCTCCACCACTCTAGTACGGGTAACACGACGCCCATAGTATCTCGCCCATAGTAGTTATCGGGCTTCTGACGACCCGTTACCACTGTTCAAAGATCCAGAAATGAAAGCCAAGACCAACGTGTAACGGCTTGCGTGGGTGGGTGACGGTCTTGGTATGTCCCACGGACCAAATGCGATAAGCGTAGGGTAACCTGATCGATCACAACAAGACCATACAAAATAATATATCTATCTAATATATAAAATTCTTGTGTCGCAGTGTTTGTTACCAAACTCCTCCGAAACGGCTGGACTGATTTTTATGAAATTTTGTATGCATATCGGGTAGGTCTGAGAATCGGCCAATATGTATTTTTCATACCCCTAAATGATAAGGGTGACTCCCCCTAAATATATATTTTTTTCATTTTTTGGTCATTTTTTTTCTATTTTTATTTTATTATGAATTGGCAATAAAAAATACATACAACTCTAAATTTTCACTCTTTTTCACCCGACAAAATAATGTTTGTCGGGTCAGCTAGTCATATAATAAAATTAAGAATTAAACAGTGGTAGACAGCGAAACATGTACTTCTATATACCAAGTACAGTTCAACAACAAGGCTATCCGATTTGCAAGTCGGAACAGTGGGGGTAGCTTTGAATATTTTGCGATTGGCGATTTGACTTTAAAATCCGATGCAACCGCTTATCAAGAGCAGCTCTGTTCGTTGTTTACTGGAGTGCTTGCTAACAGCCTATTTGTGGCGGTTGTTCCTGTATACGATATTCAGCATATTATTAAACTAGAATACGTTTTTTAAATTTAGATAACGTTACAATGAGCCTTGTTGGTTTAGTGGTCAGTTCTATTCCTTGGCCGGGAAAAGTATTGTTGTGTTTTTCCATTTGGAATTTCTCAGTAGCAGCCCGGAGTCAGGATTAGAGCCCGGTTGGTGGCAATAGGTTAGCCTTCTATTACATGGGATTTAAACAGAACCAGTGAAATGTGATTGTACAGTATCTAAGTACACCTCTCCCTAACCCTTTGGGGAATACAGGTGTGATGCAATGTGAAGTATAAAAAGAAGTCGGTAAATTATTGATTTTAGTGGGCCTAGTACGAACGCGCGGAGTAAGTAATCGTCACTTTAGTTCACTGTCCATAAAGTAGACACAATAGTTAAATTATCAACCTGAACCATATTTGGTTCATGGGACAGGGAATGGGTATGTATCCATATAATGGAATCTTTGAACGTGATTTTCATCCCGTCAATACTTCTGATTAATTTGAAGCTTTGCACACTTATCAAAGACCGAACAATACAATAATTTTATAAATTTGTGCCGTATTATACTAGGCAGGATCACCAGGATAACCAAAAAAAAAAAACACTTTTGTAGCTAGCTGAACTAAAAAAATTGAAAATAATAATAGTTTAAAAATCACGCTTTCATAGAAATCCAAACTAAAAAAATTCAATTAAAAATACCTCAAAAAGCAAACCAAACTTTTTTCAATTTTTTTCGTTTGGTTTTCTATGAAAACGTGCTTTTTAGTTTGTTTTAATCATTATTTTTTCGTACGTTATAATAAATTAGATCCAAGACTTTTTTATAAGTTTATGAGTATACCAATTGTGCTTGTCGTAAAAGTTTTAACCAAAATAAAGCATTTTGCAACAGGAAAGTTGTATTTTCTATAAAAATCGGTCGAATTTACGTGGCGTTAACGTCAAGCGTCTATGTCTTTCAAACTGTGTCTTTTTTTATAATGATCTATTTAATTGTTTTTTATCAAATTCTGCTTCACCTGACCTGCGGGGTAAATGAATGCACTAAGAGTTGGAATAACTTTCATTTTGTCAGTAAAACAGAATTCATTATGTTATTTACGTTGTTTAGCAAACAATTTTTTTGTAACAATGATGATTTGGATTAGCCATTGCTAATGCTCATGCCTGAAGTAGATTTTGTTTTTTTTTTGTTTTGTAATTTTTGTTTTTGTAGTTTCGAAGAGGCTAACTACTTGTAACTACTACTTTTATGCGTCGCAGTTTCAACATTTTATTTCAAATTAACCAAATGTGTTATTGGTGCCCAAGATACAGGCTTTGCCTAGTTTGGGACCAACGCTACCTCAAAGTTGAAATAAACGATTTTCTTACTTTTTTATGTAAGCTATGCAAAGAAAATAAAAACATTTGTGCGACATACTTTTATACTAAATCAATTGCCAAACTATTAAAATGAAAAGCTAATATGGGGCCATTCATTTATTACGTAAGACTATGTTCGCTAGATTTTGACCCCCTCCCCCCTATTATAAGATAAAATAAGAATAGGCCGACCCCCGACCCCCTGTTTCATATTTATTACGTAAGAATCTAAAGGAAAAAATTAATACACGTTTGGTTTATTTTTCAAAGTAACAATATTTTGAAATGGTTATTTGTAATTTCAAAGGTATTAATAATCTTTATCTTTTGGTTTCATAAGCATTAGTTTTAATCATTCATCTAGGTAGGTAACGACATAAGATTTTCAGTCCAGGGGCTCAAAACCCACTCGGAAATTGGTTCTGCCACTGGAACTTCTCTAGTAATAGGTGTCGCTTCTAGTTGGTTATTCAGGATAGTGACATCGTCGACGTCCACCCATTCCACATCAGCCCCGATGCGGAACAAAACTTCTTCAACCCCGGAAGGTGCAGTGCGGGTGGCACGGGTCCGTTGCCATGGAAATGGAAATATCGTTTACCTATACGCATCCGAGCGAACCTCGGCAATCGCCCGGTTGCCCGCGCTTTTTCAAAGTATAATTTTAACTTTGCGCATTTTTTTGATCTTACGTAAGATAACGAGACTCCCTCCCACCCCCTTGTAAGAAAAAATAAGACATGGTCGACCCCCTCCCCCCCTAAATCATCTTACGTAATAAATGAATGGCCCCTATCCTAAACCTAAAACGATTAACATTTTTTTCTTGTTTCATGGTAAGTACCTTTTTTTAATTGTCAGAGAGACATTTTAATTTGTGCATAATATCCTTTCATCCGAATCCTCAGACGTTTTTAATTTCACTCAATTATTGGATCTGGAGACTCGTAACTATCTTTGAACTTAAACTTGATGTAATTTCAAAGTAACCTAAGTTGATATTAATCAAATTCTGAAACCCGAAGCTTTAATCTCCAATGCGACTTCTGAGATGATTAAGTAAAGAGTCTAGTACAACTTAAACATTATTTAAAAATATATTTTGGAGCTAGGTACTGTCTTAAAAATATATTTTTAAATTATTAATATTTCAAATAAAAATATATCTAGACTAAGGCCCTTTGTACACGGCACGGTTTGGCCGCGCCGTAGAAACTACGTGTCCGTTGTCAAGCTTCCGTAGTGCTCCATACAACAGTGATAACCGTTCCTACACACGGCGTGTTTTACACTTTTTTTTTTCCTAGAATATACTGTCCCACTGCTGGGAAAAGGCCTTCTCCAATTTTTTCCAGGAACTCTTGTCCCGCGCCACCTCAAACCAGCCGTCGCAGTACGCATCTAGGTCGTCTCGCCATCGCTTTCTGAGGCGACCGCGGCGGGCGTCGTCCATCTTCTTTAACACTTTAAATATATGTATATATTTTTTGCAATGGCATCTCGCACGTCAACCTATCAGGTTGTCTGACTTGTTACATTAATAAATTGATTGATTTGCGTGACATCAGTGTCATGCGTGCGTGGTTGACTGGTAGAAAATGCCTATGGCGTTAAGTCCGCCTCTGTACAGTTACGTGCTTAAAGTGTTAAATAAATAAATGCGTTGTTCTCATATGGCGGTGTAGATCCTACACATACATTTTATGGTGTATGATGTTAAATGTTATAACAAAATATCCTGTGATATATTGCAATTAAATTAAAGAAAATTTAAAAGTAGTATTAAATGTACACTTGCACTGCAGTCGCATATTATAAATTAGAGGATTTTATCCAGTATGCTTGAAAACATACTAATCCTGCTTCATAGGACAATCTAGAGTCTAGACGAAATCAAATTGGTTGCTGATTGAATTGTACTTCATTCATTATTTTTATGACATTCATTTACTCACTGTGATTACTTAAAGTCACACACTGACTTATTGCTTGTTAATATTTTTGTAAAATGTATACTTACAATGTTTGTAAATCATCATATAATTAATGTACCTACCGTTGCTCCATTTTTTACTATTGTGGTATAGTAAGTTTATTCGAGATGCATGATTTTTACATATATAATTTATAATTAATGTGTGTAAAATATTGTAAAACATTTTTTAAATAGGAACGGTGGAGTTTATTGCCAATTATTCTACATATGAAACTACGTCTTGGGACTAGAACCAATCGTATCTTATTGTACATTTGAAGACTTTGACTTTTAACTTTGGATAAAAAAATAGTGATCCATACAACACTGACGACGTACCTGCACACGGTAATTAAAACCCTAGTTTTCCAGGGCCAGAAAAACGTGTGTGTACAAAAGAGCCAAAGGTGAGCCAAAGAATTATCCCAAATACCGGTTCTCCACTTTTCTCTTACAGCGGATTCCCGCGACTTTCACCAGGTCGTCGGTCCATGCTACGTCTTCCGAAATGCGGTCGCCTATTCTAAAGTTGTCGACCCCATCATGACTTCTGAGAAAATGATTAGTTCTAATTTTGAAAATTCGTTTTTTAGTCCACGTCTCGCAACGTTAGTCGTATCGTGCACGGGATTTTCATCGCTTTGCTCAGCGCCGAGAGTTGAAAATCGAACGGTGTCTTTTTTTACAGGTTTTTTTTTTGTTGGATTCTAAATGCTCGGTTCAACAATGAGAGTTCAAAATCCAGTGCACGATCAAATCCCGCGATAGTTTTACGTCATTTATCGGTTAGGTACCTAGAAATTGTCAGATTTTCACAATCAATCTTGAACCTAACACTTTAGCAATAAAGTTGAAAATCTATTATAGAAATTTAACAGATTATAGTAGCTCCATGTGCTGGCGTCTGTACGTGCGTATGTGGTTTAGCCCTAAGATACCATTTATCGGTTTCGTACCCAAAGACTACTGCGTATAATCAAGAAATCAAAAAATAATTGAATATGAATTCCACTATGAGTTCGGCTTAAGATATTCTCCATCCTATACAAAACAACAGCTACAGTTATATAGGATGATTAGCTCCCAAAATTATATAAACACACTTTCACTAGCACAGACCTTAACCCTGCAGAACCCGCAATATTTGCAACGCAAAGTAGCCACGACGGCCAGACGTGCCCCGAATACTTTGCGGATTAAGAATTTGACTTTAAAATTAAGGAGATAAAGCCAGTACTCCTTACCTCTTAAGTTAGCCATTGATTTTCAATAAGCAAAATCCTCTGTTATTTTTGTAAATGGACAAACGGTCGTGTCTGTCTTAGGGTTCAAGAGCCGTGGGCGTATTTTGTTTTATGTTATAAGTACCTTTTACAGAAACTTTATGTACAATCCGCTTAGACTCTTAGAGGAAGAAACGAAAATATGGAACTTTGGGAAAATGAAAAACAAAATATTATTAAGAAAAAAAAATACAATTTATTATGTTGAAATGTCCCTGAAATGGTTTTGTATTTTGACTGAGAATGCGTGAATTCTCATTCCTATCATGCATGCTCACTGTATGTCAGTCAGACTTCAGATTTCTACACGATGATCTTTTTCATCAGTAGGTACCTCATAATCAACTTATATTGTTAGCACTACTGGGACACAGGCCTACTCTTAGTAAGAGGGAGTGGGCCGAAATCTACGCGGGCCCAGTGCGGGTTGGTAGATGTCACATGTCTTCGAATTTTTGGTTCTAAGAAATGCTAGTTTCCTTACGATGTTTTCCTTCACCGTTTTGAGAGCAGTGATGGTAAGATTATTCACACAAAGTAAAGCGCCTGTCTCAGTTCGAACTTATAATATTCAACTCGTAAGTCGGGGCTGATACCACCTGACCACCATTCCTCTCACAGGTATTAATTACCTACAGTCAGGGATTTACACTTGAAAGCAAAACGGGGTGTATGCTTATTGTCCACATGATAGAAGTGTGGACTTACGACTGGAGCCGAGTACTGTAGTCGGCAATTCAGCGCCGAGGGTACGCTATTCAACGTCATAGACCGACTGGAGTTTTTGGATTGACATCACGCAGGTCAACCTCATAGGTTGTCGGCTGCTTAGCCGGAATTTTGTGTGGTTGCTTCAATAAGTTAAGGCCTCAAGCAGAGCTATTATGTCCGTAACGCTCAACCATAGTCCATTTATCTACCCGATTGATCACCGACCAACGCGCAAAACGCTCCCGCCTACAAAAGATTTCACACTTTAAAAAATCCAAATTGTATATGTAAACAGGCAACAGAAAAAAACGAGTAGGTAGATCCATTACCAATCAATGCCTCAAGAGTAAAAGAACAAAGGGTGGGATCAATTTCACGTAATTGCATCACTTTTCACTGCTCCGCCCATTAACCTAACCTTTTTTAATCGAGTTTTTTCCGCTTCAGACCGGATATTACTGGACGAGTAACGGACCACTTATTCGAATCTATTGAATGAGCCTCCTGGACACTAACTACTACTTTTCGAGTTTCTAACCCGTTTAACGGGTTTTAATAGATTGAGCCAACGATATATGGAGGCAATTTATTTAGCCTTTTTCTTCTGTAGTGGTGGTTAGTGCTTATAGCGAGTGCTTCCCGATTGCTTTTTAACAATTAATTGTATCGTTCTGCTGGTTCGAAGATTTCTGGGCTGTTTTTTACGATAGCAATACATTTTCCTGTTTGCGAATACATCCCAGGTAAAAGTTAAAACAGTACTTATATTAGAGCAGATTGTCCGTGGTTAAAATTATGTATTTGTGTATTTTTTTTTGGAATTACGTTACTATAAACGATTATAAATAAATAAAATTCACAACATCAAAGATATGTAGGTCTCCTAATCCTTATTTCACAGAATCACGCCATTTATTGGGTCGTCCAAAAGCTCTTTTTGTCCCTTCACTGTCCCTAGGGCTTGTTAGATAATTATTTACCTCCAAATTCGAAATTATTCAAAAGATAAGGTACTCGTATTTTAAATTCGTCGGCTCTTATAAGCCGAAAATTGCAAGATAATTAACGTAACACAGCAGAAATGGCTTTCATTTGACGGGTCAGCAACATTCACCATGTTATTTACGTTGCCACGTAGACAAATTTATCGATCGTATGAAGCAATTCGAAGAAGGAATAGCAACAATCATCAAAACGATTAATTTTCTGATTGATAGTGTACTACGCAATAAGGATGCTGGTCTTCATTTGATGATCATTTACACGCTTGTTTTTTGACCTTAGAATCAAGTTTCTCTGAGTAGGCATATGGCTGTTGTCTTTGAGGGAGTGAGGGCAATTCCCGTATTTTTACGAATGATCTCATTTTAATCCGTCTCGCTTGTTGCGTCACTTCTTCTTTCCAGCTAAAGCACTAGGAAGTGGTAAAGAGCAGGCATTTTTGGGCACTGTCCTATGTAATTTTGACGTTCAAAAAGTGCTGGCTCTCAGTCTAGTTTAAATAAATGACTTTTTTATTTTTTTATTCGATTTTGATTTTGAGGGTATCGTATTACCCAGTAATTGGGGTCACATTGGCTGTCGCTCCATGTACAAAAACCAAAATGCATCAATGTGTAAATATTGGTATTCAACTGCATTCGGTTATACTGAGACCCTACCCCGATATAGTTGGGGAAAAGCCAGGATTCTTTTTTAGGGTTCCGTACCTCAGAAGGAAAAACGGAGCCCTTATAGGATCACTTTGTTGTCCGTCCGTCCGTACGTCCATCCGTCTGTCTGTCTGTCAAGGCCCTTTATTTCGGGAACGCGTGGAGGTATCGAGTTGAAATTAAAACGATATACTCAATTCTAAAGTTTCATGAAGCTGTGAAAAAACCAAACTTCTAAGTTAACGTGAAAAAGATACGGCCATTTATGCCGCAAAAAACGTATATTTCGACACTCTCAAGGGAATCAAAATGTATAGGTTATTTCCCGTTGACCTAGAACTATGAAATTTGGCAAGTAATACCGTCTTATACTACAAGTATAGGGAAAAATCTGAAAACTATACATTTGTAGTTAAATCATAAAAAAAAACAGGGTCTGAACCCTCAGTGGGCGAATCCGGCTGGCACTTGTCCGGTTTTTTGTTTAAACATTAGTTTAAAAAAGTAAAAGAGTAGAGTTATGGATGAGGCTTGAAATTAATAAAAGAAAACCATATGCATACCTACATTTGAAAACATTTTGACAGCAATTATAGCAGAGATCAGAAGGCCAATGCTCGTAAAAAAACAAGTTCAAAATCTAGTCATAGTCTCACCACGACGCCAATCAAATGTCAAAAACGTTTGGAAAGTTGAGGTATTTTTGTGACAGATTAAGACTGAGATCAGTCTGTGAACGTTCTTAAAAGTACGAGAAACTTTCTTAAAAGTACGAGAATTACTCCAAAGATTGCGTTTCAATTTATTCTTAACGTTTTAAACTACGGAATTTGGCCTTCTAATATGTAGAAAGATAAGCGGAAAATCTACATACTAACGTCTACATTTTACATTGTGTTGTTTCATATTTCTTATTGGGATGTAGTTACTGACCCGAGGCCAATTATTCCTTGGAAACGAAGTAAATGAATCAGTTACGTAACAATACCGGGTATTATAACAATGAATACTCCATCATTGGTAGATGGAGCATTTATTATATGCGTTTATATTCTGTGATTTTAATTATCTTTCCTCTTATTAGGTTCTATTTCGTTTCATTCGTCATGCTTACTTCACAGACTGGACACAGACCTACATACACACACACAGTCAACTAGATACAAATTGGACAATTAATTGTAAAATAAATTCACATCGTTAGCCTATAGCAATTCACTACCGGATATAAGCCTCTCCAATGGCATGCTATTCCGCTCGATTTTCGGAAAATCTCATCTAGCTGCTACTAGCCACCCTGCGAAGATCGGTGCTTCACCTAGCCAGAGAGGAAGCAGGGTGCGTGAGGGAGTGGCAGTCTCTACGCCCTCACATTCCTAGCTGTCGCAGGAGGAGACGCCCCGGGCGTCGGGAGTCGATAGCTGACTCCCGGCCACCGTAGGCGCAAGCTTGCGGGAGACGAGCAATGGGTAGCTCGCCGCCCGGTAAAGACCAGGCTCGGGTCGATGGCGCGTAGTGTTCCACGCGCGCCTCAAAGAGATGTCAGCAGCAGTGTAGGGGGCCGCCCAAAGCGGGAGAAGTCATTTGATGATATCCCATCCAAAAAAAAGGGTGTCTAACCTTACGTTTGCCGATTCGCGTTCTCAACTCAAGAACACGTCTGCCCTAAAAGTCATAGGTGCTACGGCTACTGTGGGCAGCCCATTACCACTTCAGCTTGCTAATTCTATGAGCTATGTTGACACCTTTGGTTCTCTGCCGAAAAACTTAAACTCAAAACAAATTCACACACAACGTCAATATTCCGTGTTACAGCCATTTTATATACGTGTTTCAGAAGAGCATATGCATAATCAGCCTTTAATGTTTTCACTACTGAGACACAGAGGCCTCCTTTCTGTGAGAGAGAGTTTGCCACCATCCACATGGGCCCTGTGCGGGTTAGTAGATGTCACTCGCATGGCTTCCAATTTTTGGTTCCAGGACATGCCGGTTTCCTTGATGTTGCCCTTCATCGGTTTGAGAGTAGTGTGGTAATAAAAGAATTTACACAAAGCAAAGTGCCTGTTTGGGTTCGAACAACTCGTAACTGGTGCCGTTTCGACTGCGACACCACTACTCCCTATGTTTAGCAATGAGAGATTTGAATATACGGACAATTTAATATGGTTAACAGTTTATGTCCCTGACTTAACATAGGTACATTCTGCCAAAATCACGGATAGCAATGACATAATAACGTAAGGCTTATGTAAAACGAGACGCTCTTACTCACCGGATCAGAATCTAAATGAAACGAGGTGTCATCTAAATAAAACAGGAGTGGAAGCATCCAGTCGTGTGCCCTTGTTACGTTTGAGTATGAATGAGATCAGCATCGCTCGCATTTTCTAGTAGTCATATCTTTTTTTTTCTCCAAGTTTTATACCAACGACATTTATTTTCGGCTTTGCTTCTTGGTTGTACGCTTTTGCTATATTTTTCTCAGTGATAATGACCCCTCAGTTGCCTTATACCGTTGCATATAAGTAAGTACATATAATTCAATGCAATGGTATGTGGACTTACTAAAAGGACAGCAGCGTTTCTATGCATTTTACCTCCATTTGCGATTAAGGCAAACACCCTTGTCTCTTAAGCACTACATTTTCACTTTCGTAATGCATAGGCACTCTTAAATAGGCAGTTGACCTAAATTAAAATGGCATTTTAGTTAATAACATTCGGAATATAAACTTCAGGAGATTA
Source organism: Aporophyla lueneburgensis (assembly GCA_932294355.1). Lineage (NCBI taxonomy): Eukaryota > Metazoa > Arthropoda > Insecta > Lepidoptera > Noctuidae > Aporophyla > Aporophyla lueneburgensis. The sequence continues at coordinate 22,040,689 of OW028745.1, read as the reverse complement.
TAATGAGATTTTAGGACATTATCTACCTATGTTCAAATTATTATCAACATCCCTTCTTAACATAGTCGTACAGTGAATGGCGCGAATTATGCACGCTCGATTTAAGAGTGGGGATCGAATTGCGTATTGTAAACATAAGAAAGACCCTACTCTTTCATCGAGCGCTCGAGATTCATGCCCGTCATTGTAATGGGGGATTTAAACTAGGTTGATTTTTGCCGTGTGGCTGGTGGCTTACTAAACTATCTCAAATTTACACAGGTCGATAAAATATCAGGTAACTAGTTCCTTCTGCAACAAAATGTCGAACTTTATGCGGAGGGTGATCGCCTGCGACTAACTATTTTCAGAGTGGATTTTAGTCACCCACCGCATACGACTTGTCGCTACACGACAAAAGTCGAAGCCTACAATAAAACTTGCAACTTTAGATACCGGTGACCTAGTCGAATGGTTATTTAATTGCATAAAGTTAAACACGAAAGTTGTCTTATTGATACTCCAACACCACCTTCCTTCCCAGATCATATCCTATTCCTGTGGGTTCCTCTGCCCTCCGGCAACCCTCGGAGTGACAGGTCACGTACACCAAGGGTCCTGAGCCGACGGTATCTGATCAGTCCTTTACACTGACTTAAAACTCTTTAGGCGCCTTGGGACGAGAGGTCGTGTGTGGTTTTTAATGTTTTAGGAGCTTTTTAGAGAAAAGATAATGTTTGTTAATTTGGAATTAACTGTGATTACAGTAAGGTCCAAATTCCAGAAAATACTTAACACAAATAAACACACATTGTTCATGATCACATTAGTGATAGAATCTGATAGGTTTAATTAACTTTATGCAAGCTTATTGGGGGTAGCTCTATGCTTTTTTATTATGGAAAATTATTACTTATGTCGAAAATGTGATTTGTTTTCATTTGCCAGTGTGCAGTACTTGTTAAAATTGTTTGGTTCCGTTAAGGGCGGATCCAGGCTTCAAAAATAGTAGAGGTCGATACATGACAGGTTCTAATCAGTCGAGGCGTTTTATTTTTGTGAGTGGGAATCATCAAATAAAGTCACCCGCTCTGGGTGGAGCGGAAGGGCGTGGCAGACTTTTACTGACTGAACCCCACCCGTGTTCCTTCAGTTGCCAGGGCTACGGTAACTCTTTCAAACAAATCCGCAACCTTGGCAGAATCAGTGGAGGCCTAAGCATGTGTGTGAAAAATGACAAAAATACGTACAATGGGTTCTTACACCTGGCAGGATATTTTATCAAGGAGGTGCATTTGCAGCTCTTTAGTATGCTATTTACGGAAAGAATGAATTTAGGGTGCAAGAACGAGCGAGGTGCACTCGAAATTTTTCGCACCCATCATTGAACCATCGGAGACGTCATTTGATGATTTCCTACCCAAAGAAAAGAGGACGTTTACGAAATTTTGCGGAATTTGCTGATTTACGTGATTTTATAGTTGAAATTTTGTTTATCTGTAAGTTTTAATGCACCATTTGAAAGTAAATTTCATTTTGATCAAATGAATGAGCTACTTTTTTTTCTTATGATTTGGTTTTCATCAATCACGTCTATAAAATCAAGTAAATCAGCGGAATCGACCAAATTTACTTAGATGGCCTCTTAAGTTTCTATTTAACATTACGAAAATATTTTTAATAATAATAATTAAATAATTAATAATAATTTATTTATTTCCAAAAAAGATTACAGACTTATTCGAAAAAGATTGAGAATCAGAAGAATAAAGGATGCAAGCGAGACAAGTGAGCTCGAAAATTTCAGCACATCGCTTTAAGTAGGTAAGGTATTCTTTTGAACAGTAATTAATACATTAATAAGAGTAACTTTGTCAACTAATGGAGAAAGTGTGAGAGAGTAGGCTGCAGGAGCGAGCGTAGTGACATATTTTTTTTTTAGCACCCTGCATTTATATTTTTTTTGCTTATGTACGGGACCTCTAACTTCAAACTACTAACCATTGAATTCAGGGTGCCAGGGACTGTTACCATGGATGTAGCACATGATACTGAACCCCTTTTTTGTGTGGGAAATTATCAAATGACTTTCTTCTTTGAACTTCTCCCGTTCTGGGCGGACTGGGCAGGAGTGTCAGACTTTTACTGAAAACCCACCCGTGTTCTTTCAGTTGTGCGAGGACCACGGTAACTCTTCTCTTCTATCTTTCACTTTTTAATGTAAAAGCTATAGACAGTTATATGATAAAGAAAATAATATAAATCTAACTTAGATACATTTTCTTTCAAATCAAACTCAAGTTATGAAAACCAGAAACTTTTACTCCCAACTTCGGAGTTTTTCATATAATTCTGCCAAACGTATGATAATGTAGTAGTAGCGGCCCTATTTAATAATCAGTTGGTATCCGGGACATAAATCATGGGACGGCGTCAATGTTACTAATTAATTCCGACCACGTCGGACTGTGATATCTCCTGCACTAGAGCACCTGCTTTACCTAACTTTACAATTTTATGTCTTTCCCAGTCAATCCAGGTAGGAAAAGTATGCACGCTTTTTTAAAATGATTATTTTGAAAGTAGAATTTGAATAAAAAAAAAAACAAGTAGGAAAAGAATGCATGCTTTTTAAATGATTATTTTGAAAATGGAATTTGAATTGGAGCTGACAAACCAGAAGGCGTTAGTGGGATGATGTTAGGTTGGGGAAAAAGTCTTTTCGCATTATAGTATGTATGAACTTGTAATAAAATCTCTTTGGCTATACTATTTGTATCTGGCTGGTTTTGGTATCATTGAAAGTTTACATTTTAAAGAACATAATTCCAAATTCAAATTAGGAAAATGTGTGATTTTCATTTGTTTTTCGTACCGTCAAGATGAGTGAATCTAATGAAGAAATTCGATACATTTTAAAATTTTACTACAAAAAAGGTAAAAATGCAACGCAAGCCGCGAAAAAAAATTGCGATGTTTATGGACCTAGTGTAGTGTCTGTGAGAGTAGCACAAATTTGGTTTAAGCGATTTCAATTCGGAAAGGTCAATGCCTATTCATGGCCCAACCCGAACACGTTTTGAAGGATAATTAAAAAATATATTTTTTTAAAACAGGAATTATCCGTTTAACTTCTATCTCTAACTAAGTCGCCGTCATTATAAGCAATAAATAAGTAATTTAACGTATTATTATCACTGAGAGTTTGACTGTCAAGCAAAGTTTAGGGTTGCTAGTATTTTGTCAAATTAATTTCGAGTCGTATATTGAATACGTCTAATCGATTACGGATTAATTAATAATTATAAAAATCAATCCGTGTGCTCAAAGGCGTGCATTGTAATCACACGGTACGCCGTCATAATCATGACGGCCATTTTAGTTTCTGTGAACGTAACTAACTAACTCCAGTTTAAGACAAAACAATTATGTTCATAAACATCTCAAACCAGATATCTTATAGTCCAATCATACATAAACATGGAATGGTAATATCATTGTATTGTTTATGGCTTTGCCGTAATTAGATAAAATTAAATTGTTCAAGACCAATAATCGATGCACGTAATCGATTATATTTCAAAATATGGCAGCATTATTCTATGACAGATGATGAAGTTGACATTTGACACCCAGTAAACAAATAGTTAAAGATATAAAATATAGTTTGTGTTCTTTTGTGAGCTTTTTTATGACAATGGACTCCGATCAATATCACCAGAATGACAATCCTTGCACGAACTTGGATCGTGGCTCCACTTTGAATGACGACCCTAGTGTGAATGTGAAAACTTCTGGCTGCATATGACGACCCTCGCATGCATTTGGACTGCGGGAGTCCCGCTTTTACTAATGATTAATTCGGCGCGAATTCGGACCTGAGTAACTATGCTGTCCCGAACACGTCGCGTGGATTAACCGGCGCAAGCAAGGTTCGCTGTGCGAATTGAATAATGGATTGAGGCACTTACGCTCTCATCAACTCATAAATATATATTGTAAGCAATGGGTTCTTCCACAACAGGTAAGTATTATATTACTCACCTACATTAAACAATACCTTTAGAAAACTATGATAATAACAATAGCCAGTACTAATGCAAGCTTATAGTGATTTAACTTTACTACACAATATAAAACAAAGTCGCTTCCCTCTGTCTGTCCCTATGTTTAGATCTTTAAAACTACGCAAAGAATTTTAATGCAGTTTTTTTTAATAGACAGAGATTCAAGAGGAAGGTTTATACGTATAATAGGCGGGTGAAGCTGCTGGCAAAAGCTAGTATTCAAAAAGTAAAAAAAGATATTTTTAAATACTTTTACTTTATTGAGAAAGTAACCAAATCTTACAGCTCATCATCATCTGCCTAGCCTTTTCCCAATTATGTTGGGGTCGGCTTCCAGTCTAACCGGGTGCAGCTGAATACCAATATTTTACATGGAGCGACTGCCTATCTGACCTCCACAACCCAGTTACTAGGTAATACAATACCTCTTGATAAGACTGATCTGAATGAAAGTCTGACAGACTTTCGGGGTTCTGACGACCCGCAACGACTGTCTAAGATCTACAAAAGACAGCCGGGACCAACGGCTTAACATGCTTTCTGAGGCACGGAAGGGTCTTGGTTTGTAAAGATGGTCATATACACGTATATGTACTGACGTGACGTCAGCATTATTTCATTACATAGCTTTTGTATTGTTGGGGGGGGGGGGGGGGGCGGATGTTGTTTGGGACAAATGATAAGTATTGATTGATTAATAAATAAAATATATGGTGCGGTGCAAAAGTAAATATTTGTAAAGGTAAACATTAAAAAATGATATATATGTATATTTAATTTAATAATGTAATAATATAATAATTTAATTAATTACTTAATAGCTACTTAATGCTTGTGTGTGCATCTATGAATGAACATATGTATGTGTGATGTATGTGTAGTGTGGGGTGTGGTGTATTTGTGTGTATGTGTATGTATGTGTTCGGGTGTATGAATGGGGTTGTGTGACTTTATTTTATTATTTTATACTTTCTAGAAGTTTTTCAGTATTTCCATAATTTTGAGAGAGAAGGAAGTCATTTATGGTAAGTTTTAGTTTACTTATTGGTAAGTGATGTAGCTGAGTATTTTACTTATTTTGTTATATAGATATGGACCCATATAGCACGGTTGTCTTCTGAAGAATTCTGTTTTACATGGTTTCAGGTCAAATACTAGGTCGTTTCTGCGTTTGTTTTTCAGTCTTACCGGGTCATACGTTGAGCCTTTGTGGCTTATAAGCAGAACTCTCCTGATATAAAGTTGTCGAACCGTTAATACCATACAATCCTTATATAGCTGCTCCGTTTCATACTGAAAGTTCTTTTTGTGCATTACTTTGAGTACTGCTCGCTGGGATCTTTCTAGGTTTAATATATGGGTTTTGTGTGTACTCCTCCAGACTGTATAAACTTAGAAGGTGACTATTATTCAAAAGGTTAAAATAAGTAAGTAACTTTGAAATGAACAATGACTGTGTTAATACCATTCAAAAGTCATTGTAAGTGTATAAAATAAGCCAGTGCTTGTGAAAAAATTAAAAATGATAAAAAATTAAAAACTGTTTTATTTCCAAATGGCGACTTATTTTCTGAACTGATAAGTACTAGAAGGTGCTCATAACACCTTATACTATCATTCCTTACACTATTTGTAAGTGTTCACTGTGGGCCACGGTTGTTCTAGTATGTGGGCATTGTCCTTTTGATGTCAAAGATGCACGTCGCTCTGGTCGCCCTATTACGGATAAAATAGATGCCATTTTTGAAAAAGTGGAGCAAGATCGGCATACCAGTAGTTACGACGTAGCTGAAGAACTGGAAATTGACCACAAAACAGTTTTGGCGCATTTGAAAAAAACTGGGTACACAAAAAAGCTCGACATTTGGGTACCTCACGAGCTCACTGGAAGAAACCTAATGAACCGTGTACTCATTTGTGATTCTTTATTACGACGTAATGAAACCGAACCATTTTTGAAGAAGCTGATAACTGGTGATGAAAAGTGGATCACGTATGACAAGAACGTGCGAAAACGGTCGTGGTCAAAGGCCGGTCAGGCTTCACAGACTGTGGCGAAACCCGGGTTAACTCGCAACAAGGTGATGCTGTGTGTGTGGTGGGATTGGAAGGGCATTATTCATTATGAGCTGTTACCACCAGACAGGACCATCGATTCTGAACTCTACTGCGAACAACTGATGAGATTAAAGCAAGAAGTTGAGAGAAAGCGGCCGGAATTAATCAACAGAAGGGGTGTGGATTTTCATCATGATAACGCTAGACCTCACACATCTTTAGCCACCCAACAAAAATTAAGAGAGTTTGGCTGGGAGGTGTTAATGCATCCGCCGTATAGTCCTGACCTTGCACCTTCAGATTTCCACCTGTTTCGGTCTCTTCAGAATTCTTTAGGCAGTGTCAGGTTAACATCACGAGAGGACTGCCAAAACTACTTGTCGCGGTATTTTGACCAGAAGTCCCAAAATTTCTATAGCAATGGGATCATGTCCCCTACCTACAAGATGGCAAAAAGTTATCAAACAAAATGGTACCTACATACTTTAATTGAATGTAAATAAACTTTATTAAAAAATGTTTTGAATTTTCTTAAAAAATGCGAAGAAACTTTTTCCCCAACCTATTATGTTTTGTAACATGATATTGATTATAAAAAGTGCCTATGGAGTTTCTGCTATTTTTCTCTATACATGTGCTGGATATGTACAGCATGTGTGGTATAAAAGTAAGTTACAAAGCTACCTCAATCCAAAATAGATTGGACCACCCCATATATAGAATATATGCTTACGCAGTTGATCGCGACGAATTTATTCCGATTTGGTGTGTGTCATAAGACTACCAATATCCTTGACTCCTTTAAACTCCTTTTTAATTTCAGTTCATATTTTATGTCACCTATATAAAGTATTACTTCTATGCTCCGCGCTTAAAACACTATCAGGGTGAATACTACTAAATCTGTGCTATCCGCCTGGATAAAAACCTACCGCGGTAGAGGATACTTGATCTGTGCAATCCAACTCGTTAAACGATGGAGTCGGCACCACCGGGGTGGATGGAACAATTTTTCCCATCTGCCCCGTTAACGGGGCGGGACGACCGGGGTGGATGGGATGCACTCTGCTTTCCGAGACACTTTATTGTCACCAATAGAATACAGAAAAATAATTAGGACACTAAAATCCAATACAAATGAATTACACAAAGGATAAACAATTATACGTCTCCTTAAAATACCATCGTCCTGCAGAACTCAAAAATATTTTCACTCGTTTTAAAAGCAATTCAATACCCGTAAAACTTTTAAGACTGGCACAATAAACCGTTGGCACTTCATAAAGACCGGCAGTGTCATGCGGCAGAATATTTCATACGCTTAAGGTCAAGAGCTCCTCGTCACATAGTTAAATAGTTATGACGGTACTGGGACCTATTGGTTCGTGCCTAACTTCGGATATAATGCCGCATGCCACCATTAGTCTAGTCAAAAAGTTTAAATACGTGAAAAATAGAGATAAACGTCCTAAAAATATGAGCGATGGCTTATTCGATTCGGAATCACCTCTAGAAAAATATTTTGAAGGATTTTGGTGCAGGTAAAAAATTGCAATTGTTATTAACAAAATAAGATGAAAAAAAATGATATTTCGTTTTTTGGTAATAACTCGAAAGATATTAACATTTAAGCAATTTTGAAAAAATCTCGTTAACAGGAGGAAATTTCCAATAAAAAAATCTTAACTTCCGGAACTCTAACTCTAATTTGTAATTTTAATTTGACGTTGAAAATAGGGCCCCGCGCGGCTGTTACGGCACGCGCGCGCCGCCGCTAAAAAGAGTTCAGCAATTTTTTTTTTTTATAACATAAAAAGTGATTTTAAAACTTTGAAAAAATTCTAGTATCTTCTTGACACTTGAAAGAATCGAGCCCTGAAGAAAAAAAAGTTTAATCACCATTTTTCAAAAAGTTATTCAACTGTTACCTAAAAAATTTTTTCCCAATCTCCATTGACAAATTTTTTTTCTTCAATTTATATTTAGCTATGCCTGTTTTCACATTAAAATTATTTTTTTTAATTTTTTAGATTTTAATTTTTCAATAGTTATAAAATATCATAATTAACAAATTAATAAACTTTTATGAAAATTTATCGCAGGATCTTATAAAGTTCATATATCAACAGGGCTCCACGAAGTTTCAAATTTATAGGCCAATTGTTTATACCTTTAATTCCATTGTTTATGCCAATGGAGATTGGGAAAAAAAATTTTAGGTAACAGTTGAATAACGTTTTGAAAAATGGTGATTAAACTTTTTTTTCTTCAGGGCTCGATTCTTTCAAGTGTCAAGAAGATACTAGAATTTTTTCAAAGTTTTAAAATCACATTTTATGTTATAAAAAAAAATATTTTTATTGCTGAACTCTCTTTAGTGGCGGCGCGCACGTGCCGTAACAGCCGCGTGGAGCCCTATTTTCAACGTCAAATTAAAATTATAAATAATAGAGATAGAGTTCCAGGAGTTAAATTTTTTTATTGGAAATTTTCTCCTCTTTAAACAACTTTTTTCAAAATTGCTTAAATGTTAATATATTTCGAGTTATTAACAAAAAACGAAATATCATTTTTTTTTTCATCTTATTTTGTTAATAACAATTGCAATTTTTTACCTGCACCAAAATCCTTCAAAAACATTTTTCTAGAGGTGATTTTGGATCGAATGAGCCATCGCTCATATTTTTAAGACCTTTATCTCTATTTTTCACGTTTTTGAACTTGTTGACTAGACTACATCTTGTATTTTTCAATACAATGACACACAATGTTTACCAACAACCGGCCCCTGTCAATGTCATTCAGGCGTCAAAAAATGTTTGTAGCAATCTAGTTTATTCGATTAACAGAATATTTTGACAGAAATTGATCAATATTTTGAAAGGCCATATTGGTGAATTGGTGGATGAACGAAAAAAAAACTTACTAAATGCGACGAATTTCATCATTACCCTATAGGATCATTTTCAAAAGTTAAATAATTATATTCAGCATCCCGTTGATGCCTAAAAGTTTCAATGATAATCAAGCTTGTGCTAAGGCTGCTTTGTCAGTCTATACTCTGTCTTCGCGTTTACCAGTAACAGCTTAGGTATTGGAAACAGGTAGTTCTGATTCTTTCTCCCATTTTAGCTCTCCACTTTATCTGTAGTTTTGTAAATGCGCGATTGTTTGTGGCTCCGTCTCAGTTCAATGTGTGAATTTCTTATAGTTATTATTTTTAGCATCAAACCCTCAAGAGCCAAATCCTAACGACTATCAGAATCATCAATATATTTATTCCCAAGCTATGAACCTTCATATTCATGAGTCGATCGGTATTAATACACAAAATACTTTCGTGTAATTAAGAGCCACGATAATATTCTGCCATTATTAATGATTTGATCGTTGGATTCAGCGGCTGTGCTCAACTTCATCCGATGAATGGAAAGTAGCTTTACTCGTTATCGTATCAATATAGGCCATCCTGTTTAAACCACAAGGTTTATTTTGGCTGGCCTGTTAGTCTAGTGGTTAGTGACCCTGACTGCAAAGACAGGTCGTGGGTTCGAGTCCCACCTAGGACAAATCTTTGTGTGATGAGCACAATCATTTGTTCTGTGTCTGGGTGTAATTTATCTATAATATGTATGTATTTAGAGATATATAAGTATATTTATCAGTTGTCTGGTTACTATAGTACAGGCTCTGCCTAGTTTGGATCAGATAACAGTGTGTTGGTTGTCCTGAGATATTTATTTATTTTTAATTTGCTTGATGCTTTCTGTATATTTAAGGTCTGAGTTTTTGAGTTGATTTTTTTTTGGTTCAAGTCGGGGTCCGTAATAGTTCCCTTCTTCTTAGCAACACTGACTCTTTTTTCTAAATAAATTCTGATCCACTGCTATAAAGAAAATCTATCATTAAATATCATTCTTGCGACGGTCTTTCTTCCCTGCGTAAATTTCAGATTTCAAAAACACTAGATCAGTTTTCGCCTGGTATTCAGTATTTAAGTTTTCAACCACAAAACTTCCACAAAGACAAAGTTGAAACCAAATACGGCGAGAAATATACCCGTACGGACCTAAAGAACTTTTGTTTTGGAAACAAACCCGTTGCTATAGGGACTAATTTTAAATGATTCCACATGAGGACGAAAGGGAGTTGGGGCACAATATCGTAAAATTCAATTCACTAACTTCCCACCGCGCGTACCCAGGGGGAATCTACGAAACAAAACATTGGACAGTTAGTACTGAAAATAGAAGGTTCAATTGAATAAGTTGTTTTTCCTAATGATTAATTGTATTTGTTTGTTTCGTGTTAGATTTATGATGTAGATTTTGGACGTTCTTTTTTTTACTGGATTTTTACTGGCAAAATAATTATGTTTTATCGTCATTTTAGCTAGTCAACATCCGAAGCAAGCGTTCACTGTTTTGTATAGCAAGCGCTGTAAAAGTGGTCTAAAAATATAAATTATAATAATCAATGACAGCTACCATACTTACAAAACTTGATTTCAAAGAGAGAAATATTCAAATTTCCATATTGTAGCAATGTATTCCAAAATATTAGAAAAAAAAAATCTGCCGATAACAGTCTTTTATTCATCTACAGATGGCGCTGTTCCAAATTATACAGCGCGAACTCGAGTATCGTAATAAAAAATAAACTTATGTACCAACAGTAAAGTATCAGTACAGCATTAATACCTCGAACGTTTTATAAGCTTTTCAACTTTGCCAATAAAATAAGTCAGGTGCGTTTATAAAAATATGCGTCGTAAAGTGTGTAACTTCGCCTTAATGCGCACAACGACGGGAATAAGGTCGATTCACACATCACGAATTCTTGTTTGAGGCCAGAATTTCATAATAAATATTTTACAAGTAAATATTGAATTCTGTCTGCAGATATGAAATTCATAAATATGAAAACGTAGGTACGGTGTAAATGTTCTTTAAAATGTGTTTTTTTTTTTGTTCTGAAATTCATCTGCAGAGATTGAACCCAATTTCGTTTTGCAGAATAACGTATAGATGCAGTCGAAAACTTAATTGACTAGGTGCTTGGTTGGTATGTTGCTTTCCTGGAATGCTTTAAAACTTTAAAAGTGTGTGAGTGAATGAGTGTGTCATACGATTAAACAGACTGCCTAAAATACGCGTCATGTAGACAAGGATATGACTGCACAGTTTTGCGTTTAGGGTGGTATAGTCGAGCAAATTGCTGGGTAATCATTAAGTTAAATATCCCTTGTGTTCACTGCCAGGCTAGACCCCCTACAATAGCATTTCAATAGCGCAGTGGAAGTTATGATGGTGGGGTCCAGGAGACAAGAAGTGGCTAGCGAAACTAGTCCGCCGTACGCGGAGCAGACAATACAAAGAGAACAATTACAAATACAACAAAAGAACTTACCTGTGGTAGACGAACACCTGCTCTGGTGCCTACCTGGAGTTATGTATGAAAGTGAGTATATATGTATTGTGTTGTGACGCTATGAGTATTCTCCAGGTTACAAGCCGCAACAATGAGGCTGGAGGCAATCACAGCATTCGGTTTCCAATAGCGTCACTTTGCTTAACCTTCAAACTATTTCAACAAGATATATTCAAAACTCAACCTGTGTTATTTCACCAAATTGGGGTTAGTTACAATCAAAGCAATTGGATCACGACTAATTGTCACAAACGGATCGATTTAAAAGGATTAATTTCAACAAACGCGTCGCGGGGTCCCAATACGGCGACGGACCTTTTCAAGCGGCAAATCAAAGAGAAGTGTCAAAGTCAAACTCCAACTGACAAGTCAGATGTCATTCTGTTACACGTTTAGAAACGTAGGCGCATAAAGTAACTAATTTATACGGTCCGGAACATCTACCCCCCCCCCGGACGGGCCTTCCCGTCCGCTAATCACTTGGCAATCCCGACAAGGTTGCGTTTTATCAGTCCACCTGACGCGCTGCCGGAGGATGTGCAAATACTCCAAGCTCCAACGCTTCCAAAACTCTGAGCGAGCTGCTGCACCAACTGAAACCGCGATAGCCAATTTTGACTCACATCAACAAAAGGGTGCTCCGGCAGGGCGACAAGTGCCTGTCAAATCAAAAAAAAAAAATGTCCCGGGGTCAGGGCCTCCAAGTCGTTCGGGTCCGAAGACAGCGGGCACAATGGACGCGAGTTCAATACAGCTTCAATGCGGCAAAATACCGTAGCTAACTCCTTAAAGGTGAGAACGGCGTCTCCCAACAATCTGCGCCTGGGTCCCTGTGCCGCTTTCACCGCGGCCTCAAAATACCCCCCCCATGGGGGCAGGCTGGCGGATCAAAACAGCAACAAACAACAAAAACAACCAAACAACAACAACCAAACATCAACAACAACAACAGTTTAACCAAATGGCCCTCCTTAGGCAACAAAAGGGGGTGACGGGCCCCATAAGGAAGGCTAGAGTGCCTCAACCGTCAACCAAACAACAAAAGACCCGTATCGTCCAAAAAAGGGGTTCAACTTACTAACGGCTCCCGACAATTTCCAAAACTCTCGCTGTAGAATGGCCAACAGCGCATTGCAACCGGCATGCGAGTTCATAATGTGACGATCAGTCACCAACAATTCAACAACAACAAACAACAACTCAACAATTTGTCGAGGGAGCTAAATCGATTCAACAAAAATCAGGGTCAAACGGAGAGTCCTTCGTTCCAACAGCGAGCACCTTGAGCCCGGGCAAAGGACCCGACATCAAGACTGGCGATCGAGGTCAATCATCCTCGGGGTGAGTCAGCCAGTCTGGTCCCCACCATAGGGGGTAAGCAAACAAGCGGGGTGCCATGCACCCACGTGAGGCCACGGCGCCTGGGTTCAAATCTCCAGGCACGTGCCTCCAAATCAAATGCGTTTTAGACTTTTGAATCTGGGACACTCGGTTCGCAACAAAGACCTCCAAAGAGTGGACGGACGGCTTCAACCAACACAAAACAATTTGACTGTCCGTCCAGGCGTAAGAAACCCGAATGTCCACAGTTCCACCCAAAGTGTGAGCAACGGAGTTCAATAGACGCACAAGAAGCGCCGCCCCTGACAATTCTAACTTAGGGATGGTCAGTGCCATCCGGAGGGGGGCCACCTTGCTCTTGGCCAAGACCAGTGACAAATTCACCTGGCCTGTTGCGCAGACGGTGCGTAGACAAACAACAGCTGCATAACCGTGCGAAGACGCATCACAAACAAGGGTAGCAGTGTAGCTCCCAGGGGGGAGGATAGCGCGGGGTAACACGACCTCGTTGACTGCGGGGAGTGCGGATACAAATTGGAGCCAATCTTCCAACAGGGTTTCCCGAAGTGGCTCGTCCCAACCAAGTTCCGCAGTCCAAAGGCGCTGAAGAAAACAATTTTGCCCAAAACAATACAAACAAAACAACAAAACAATAGACAAAAGGCAACCCTGGTCTCCCATGTCCAAAATGGCACGGACCACAACAGAGTCCCCCGTGGGCCCCCAGACCTGACCGATGCCGTTGGCAACAAAACCGTGTCGATCTGAGGGGACCTTAGCGGGGCAGGCGCCAATGTCCTAACAATGTCTGGGCGGCGACCGATCGCCGCACCCAGGCCCAAGTCTTTCCCGACGAGGATGGAGTTCAAATTCCTCGTACGCGCGGTGTCCCGAGCCACGCGCCATCGCTGGAAGGGCATATACCACCGGATGCCTGAATGGCGGGGGGCGTGACTCCAACCGGGGACGTTCCGCCAATGGAGGGGAGGGAAGGCGGTGCTGGTCTGGCCAGCGCTGCCTAGCAACAAGTGCGTAATCGCCTTTACGCGGGGAGACCAAATGGCGGTCGCGCGGCTCCCGATCAACTTGCGCGGGGGGTGGAGTGCAGCGCTCAAAATTGCGGGCTTCTCCCCGGTTCTGAACCGGCGAGGCAGAAGCCCGGTGACCAACTCCATGGTACCCCCCCGTGCGCGAACCTTCATCAGAGTCTGGTCTGCCAGCGTGGTTCGCGTTAGCGCACAATATGTCCAAATGGGACCCCCCACAAATTCTACAAGGGCGGGGGTTGGGGCAGTCCCGATGGAAGTGAGCCCCTAAACAAGAGAAGCACATGCGGCGTGCATTGGCAATTCGGCGGTGGGCACTCACGTGCAACTTCAAAAAGGCCACGCAAGTTGCCATGCCATGCCCCGTGTCCCTACAAAACTCACAACCAGGACGACTCTGGGTGCCAGCAAAACGAGTGGCGGGGCGACTATCAACAGGCCCGCGAGCCCTAGTCCGTCCCTGGTCTCGTGGCCGGGAAGACGGCTGGCATGACTCAGTGGCAACGCCAGAGTTGTCCACAAACCGACACTCATCCTCCAAAAATTGGACGAGGTCATCAAATGGGGGGAGATGTGTGACACTATCCCCACCATACTTTTGCTCGAAACGATCCCTCAAATCGGCAGGAAGCCGTTGCAGCACAACGTGCACCAAAAGGTAAGACCAATGGTCCACCGGCAAGTCCAATTGCTTTAAAGCGTTGGTCGCTGCCACCAACGGGTTCAACAGGTCAGTACGCAATGCAGACAAACTAGTAATGACCGGTAACCCCAAAATCAATTTTATATGAATGTCAGCCAAACAACGTTTATTTTGGTACCGCCGGGTGAGTAGTTCCACAGCGGTAGGGTAGGCTGAGTCAGTCAACGACAGATGCTGTACCAAGGCTCGGGCCTCACCTTCTAGGACAGACAACAAATAGGCCAACTTTTGGGCGGGTCTGAGGTCCGAGCGTGCATCAACCAAACTTTCAAACAGGTTTTGGAAACCTAACCAGTGGTCCAGACGACCTTCAAAGTGTGGCAGTTCCAAAGTAGGCAGTCTACTCAATAGTCCGGGACCTGAAACAACCGAGGTCTCCGGTTTGACCTGGACAGGTGTCCGGCTCTCCAATATTTCCCGAGCACGTTGACCAATGACATCCCCCAGGTCCAAGATCTGGTCATAGTCAGCAAGGACCTTGTCACGTGCTGCCTGATCCAGCACTTCCAGAGCCACATCACAAATGTACTCGTTGTAGCGGGTAAGCAGAGCATCAGCGTTGCCGAGTCTCACGTTCAACTGCTCGAACCGAGCCAGAGTGACCGCTTCAAGATCCGGGCGCTCAGCGGTCGCTGCAGCTGAAGTGAACCACCGCAGCTGTGTGGCCAATCCACTGATTGCCTCTCTCACCGCTTTGTGTGCCATTGCACAAACAATACAAATCAAATAAACCAAATAATTAAATAATCAAATAACAAAGTTCAATCAATCAATTACAAAATAACTACAAGCAAACAATCAAACTACTAAACTGTTAGTCAGCAACTCCAGAAATAACAAAATATTGGTTTCAATTCAATTCAACAACAAACTTTTATTTTAATTCAAAACCAATTTCAACGTTTAAAAATTCTATTTCATATTCAATTCAAAATTCAAATTCAAATCCAATTCCAAATGTTAAGTTCACAAACCACTGTGTCAATGGTACAACAATAATAAACCTTTATTCCAACTCAAAACAATGGTAATACTCAAAAATGCCAATTTCAAATATTAATTTTCACAAACAACCATATCAATGGTACAAACTCAATATTTTAATGTCTTCCTGACATTCAATACAACACAGAGGTCAAATAACAACAACAAGAGGTTATAACATAGCTCAATCTAACCAACTCTGTTAGCATATGCAAACCCGGTTGACCCCGGCAATATGAGTTACTCGACTCAATAAATTCCAAATTATTTCAAATAAACAAGCAATCATAGTTATCAAATATTTACAGCGTATTACTACTTCCCTTATAGAGACTGCCAAGTAATTAGCCTACTGTAAATTACCAATTTGTTGGTTATATGTCTTATAACCACGCTCTGCTACCAAAAATGTTCACTGCCAGGCTAGACCCCCTACAATAGCATTTCAATAGCGCAGTGGAAGTTATGATGGTGGGGTCCAGGAGACAAGAAGTGGCTAGCGAAACTAGTCCGCCGTACGCGGAGCAGACAATACAAAGAGAACAATTACAAATACAACAAAAGAACTTACCTGTGGTAGACGAACACCTGCTCTGGTGCCTACCTGGAGTTATGTATGTAAGTGAGTATATATGTATTGTGTTGTGACGTTATGAGTATTCTCCAGGTTACAAGCCGCAACAATGAGGCTGGAGGCAATCACAGCATTCGGTTTCCAATAGCGTCACTTTGCTTAACCTTCAAACTATTTCAACAAGATATATCCAAAACTCAACCCGTGTTATTTCACCAAATTGGGGTTAGTTACAATCAAAGCAATTGGATCACGACTAATTGTCACAAACGGATCGATTTAAAAGGATTAATTTCAACAAACGCGTCGCGGGGTCCCAATACGGCGACGGACCTTTTCAAGCGGCAAATCAAAGAGAAGTGTCAAAGTCAAACTCCAACTGACAAGTCAGATGTCATTCTGTTACACGTTTAGAAACGTAGGCGCATAAAGTAACTAATTTATACGGTCCGGAACACCTATGTCATAAAAATATAAAAACAATTTTTGCTTTCAAGGCGAATGTGAGAGTTAGGTAGTTTCAACCTTAGTGAAGTAGGTATACATTTACTGGGAGTTTTTATCAATAGTGGTACAGTAAAAACAAGGTCGACATCGTTTAAGTATAGGAATAAACTGTACTTTTCCTAAATATGAAACTCTTATAATAATGTAGTATTTCCTAGCGCAGTTATAACCGCCATATACAACCTAACGTGATGGATTGGCTTAGTGACTTAAGTGACTCTTATTTTGAATAGCGGCTTAGGATTCATTGTAGATCCTCGCGTATACTATATGGTAATGGCTCGTGGTGCCAAAACGCCAAGGTGAAACTCCACTTCCGCGAGAATTCACGGCACGGCGTACAGAGCTCCAGCGGGATCTCATTACGACATGGCGAGTGCGATTGTCGCAACTCAGTCCCGGGCACTCCACTATTGCGCCGGTAAGTTTGATCTTTGAGGAGTGGCTGAGGAGGTGCCACAGCATCCTCACATTCCGCCTTACGAAGGTCCTCACCAGACACAGCTGATCGGAAGGTTGCTGTTCCGAATAAGGCGAGAGGAAACGCCCAGGTACCACTGTGTGGATCGCCTGGAGGGCACGGTGGAACATACATGGAGGTGTGCCCTGCCTGGGCAGAGTATTGCCGTGTCCTCGTGGAGGTGATTGGCAGCGGCAATCTCTCGCCTCCGGCCTTGTTGCATGCCATGGTACGGAGCGAGAGGGCATGGGAAGCGAAGCAGTAATGCTCGCGAAGAAGGAGGCAGAGCGCGTGAAGGAGACGCAATCTCTGCGCCCTTACGCCCCTAGCCGATGCAAGAGATTTCCCGAACGTCGGAAGTCCATTGCGCATGGGCTTGTGGTCGGCAAACAATTGGTAGCTCGCCGCCCGGTAAAGTGAGGATGGTGCTTTGTGTTTCTACCTCAAAAAGATGTCAGCACATATTGAAGGGGTCTACTAGGGCCGATGCCTCCTAGGGTCACAGATTTGTTCGACAGAGTTACCGCAACCCTGGCATAGGCAACTGAAACAACACGAGTGGGTTAGTCAGTAAAAGCCTGACACGCCCTCCCACTCCACCCAGAGCGGGAGATGTCATTTGATGATTTCCCACCCAAACAAAATGTATACACTTTACGTCTGAACTATGCTATACTCACAGCTGAATGGATCTGGATGATAGTTCAAGACCAGGAACTTAACCTGGTTAGGGCGTAGGATACTTTTATTATGGTAGCACATCCTCTTGTGGAAAATTTCGATATCTAAGCGGGCAAAACCGCGGGCACAAGCTAGTATTCTAATAAATCCGTTTTTGACTAACGTTTACAATTTTAGAATTAATTTATTGTATGGAAGTGATCTTATTAATTGTTTAACGTAACGAATAAATAAAATTAATTGGTCTCCTCGGACCGATGTAAATCGACTCTTATCCCGAACGTTGGATAATTTGGTTCAAGCCGAAACACGTCAAGTGTGGGCCGATAGTAAAATTTACGCAACCTTTTATGGGTAAAAGAGGTTTTAATATTTTTACACGCGTAAGTTATAGGTTTTGTGAAGATTCTCAGTTTTAATTCGATACTGCTTTATTTATTTATGGATTTATTTCGAACTGATGGAACGGAAGATGAAACGATGAAGGGCTTGTAAGGCTAAGTAATAACAGCCGCACGGGTTGATCGTCCAGGTTAAGCTACGCTTGCTGTGGTTGGTCCATGGAGGGGTGACCGTCTTTACATACCAAGACCATTCTGTGCCTCGGAAAAGCACGTTAAGCCTTTGGTCCCGGCTGTCTTTCGTAGATCTTAGACAGTCGTAACGGGTCATCAGAAGCCCGAAAGTTTTGTAACTGGGTTGTAGATGTGAAATAGGCAGTCACTCCATGGAAAATACTGGTTACACTAAGCAGCATCCGCATGCAGACTCGAAGCTGACCCCAACATAGTTGAGAAAAGGCTAGGCAGATGATGATGGAGTGGAAGATCAAATCGATTTATGCATTTGGTTCATTTAATACAGTTCAGTATTGCTGCGAGAAATAGATTTGTAAAGCACACAGTAT
This sequence comes from Aporophyla lueneburgensis, assembly GCA_932294355.1. Taxonomy (NCBI): domain Eukaryota; kingdom Metazoa; phylum Arthropoda; class Insecta; order Lepidoptera; family Noctuidae; genus Aporophyla; species Aporophyla lueneburgensis. Next base: position 22,021,952 of record OW028745.1, on the reverse strand, counting down.
TGCCCTTGACTGTACGTACTACAACGGCGTCTTGCATTAAAACCTTTTTATTTTAAAAGAATATCATTACCCCATTTCCTTCCGTGGGTGTCGTAACAGGCGACTAAGGGAATTACTAGAGAATGGACAGCAGCGTTCTCTATACATTTTACCAGCATACTGCGATCGCCAACTGGTCTGCCAAACACATGGCGATTATGGCAAAGCCCCCCAAATTGATCTGGCTATAAGCTGGTCATAAGCCTCCCTATGAGTCATCATCATAATCAGTACATGGATATCACCATCTATTCCGCCTACTATTATTTTTGAAGTTAGTTAAGTTAATAAGAAAACTGGCTTGGACAACCTTGTCTTCTTTGCACATTCAATCAATCTGCCTAGCATTTTCAACCGACGAAAAAAAAACGGAGGAGGTTATCCATTCGACGCGTATATTTTTTTTTTTTTTTTATGTATGACCACGCATAACTTTATACATAGTGGTCCGATTGTGACAATTCTTCTTCTATTGGAAAGGGTATACTTCCAAGGTGGTCCCATATAAATTTGGAAAATAAAATCGAACCCTAAGGGTCGGAAAACAGGGGATGATTGATTGTTCACTCACTGATTGTAATGTATAAACACGCATAACTTTATACAGAGTAGTCCGATTTTGATCATTCTTTTTGTGTTGGATAGGGTATACCTTGCCAAGTATTATTAGCGCATTAAAGCCACAAAAAAATATAAAATAAAAACTTTTTAACAAAAAATTTAGTTTGTTATTTTATGCTTTTCAGTTTTTCGGCGGTTTAATTTCTGTTAAAAAGTTTTTTTCTAACTACGTTGGGGTTAGCATTCAGTCTTATACATGAAGCAATTGTATACCAGTATTTTACATGAAGCGACTACCAGACCTCCAATAGATTTTTTTCTATTTTAAGTGTGTGTACAAAACATTATTTATTACCCCGTTAGCCGCTATGTATAATAATAATTTACAACAAATATAGCACCGCTATTGCTGAGCACGATGTCCTGGGTTCGATTCTAAGCCGGGCAAGTGTTACGAGAGTTTTCCATTAAGAACTTCTCAGTGTAAAGCTGTGCCCGGTGGATGGCAATAGGCTTGCCCCCTATTACACGTAACTGTAAATAACTAACACACTCAAACGTAACTGTAGAAATGTAGGTGTACTATAGACCACCGCTGCCTACCTTTCGGGGATTGATTGCTTAATGTTATGTATATGTATAACCATAACAATAGATTGGAAGGTGTAAACCAAGATTTATCCGACGATTTTTAAAACTACCAACATAGCGTTCCATCGACGTTCGAAAAATAAAAATTCAAATCCTAGTAAAATTCTTATTTACGTTCGGCTACAATTCAAATGTTACGACTTTCTTGAAGTCTGAGTTGCCAGTTCGATTTGCTTCCTGGTATTAAGGAGTTGGTTTATGGCTGTACCCAAGCGTTCGGCCAATAGCAATGAACCTTTACTGGTTGGTTTAAATATCAAATTAGATTTATCTCTGAGTTATAAAGCGCGTTTAGGCATTTTATTGTAAATAACATCGATTTGATTATGTACACATTAACTAAATAAAAAATTCGGAATATGCAACATTTATTGTCTACAGGGTACAAGACTGCGGCAAACTACGCAATTCTACAAGCATTTTGCAGGCTTTTATATTTCTATCCTAGCCCGTGTCTGTGTCTAGATATTTGTCTTAGTCCCAGAGGAGTAATTAACTCTGGGTATAGATAACTTTACTGCAGGCCAAAGATAGAAACGGAGAAATGCCTCCGTTTTGTTCTGGAATGTTCTGAGCAATTTTATTGTAGTTTCCCTTGATACTTTCTTTTGATGAATTTTAAGGATATCAGAAAATCACAATGATATAATTTATTTAGTTCATAATTAGAAAATTGCCTGTATTAAGGATCATTTCACACTTGCATGAATATTTGTTTTTTTTTATTAAATTTTTCAACTTCGATTATAATGGCACTATTAGCAAACACAAGCTCACACAAAAACATACACTAACACAACCCCACACACAAACTCACACTCACTCAATACTACAGTCACTTTTAAACACAAGAAAGAGCTGCTAACTATTTTATAAATCATTCTCTTTGTTCTTAAAAATCCGTTCTTAATTTTGTTTCATATAAAGTCCAAATATTGTTAATTATAATTTATGGGAAGGAGTGAGACAACAACACAAATTTGATATTATTAATTAATTTCCGGAACTGTTTCATTCACGCTTGTAAATACCGTTTGAGAAACCATAAACAATTATATTTTTAACGTAGAGAATTCCTACAAAGATAACAAAGTCCAAATCTGCCTATAATTGTATAAACCTAAATAGTGCTTTTACTTTTTAAAGTCAGTTTCAAACATATATCTCAAAGAAGATCAGTTACTAGCTGAAGTTAAAATAAGGATCTATTTTCATAGGTGTCATCGAGTTTCATTGCGCAGACCGCCGCATTGCGAACACCGTTAAAGCCAACTAGCGTTTAAAAGTTTTAAATCTCCGAATTGAATGACTGACATAATTCGAGATTGGTGTGTCTAAAAGTAAGACTTATAATTATACAATGAAAGTGACCCATCTCTGTTTCACACTGTTTTACGATTTATTAAAACATCGTTATTTCTTTATTATAATGAACATTTTATGTGCATAAATCTTCCTGAAAAACCTCTCCAAAATATGGTCTAAGCTGCATGAAAATCCGTTGCGTAGTTTAGAAAAACAACGCGGTTACACATGATACCAAAAGCAACTTTAATTTATAATATATTAGCTTTTGCAAGCGGCTTCGTCCGCTTATTATAAATATAAACCTATCTCTTGAATCGCTCGGTCTATTGATTGAAATCGCATTAAAATCCGTTGCGTAGTAAAACAGATTTAAACGTACAGACGCGAGAAATGACTTTATTTTATACTGTAAAAAGATACTAGCGACCCGCCCGCGCCCCGGCTTCGCACGGGTGGACATTTATTTTTTAAACTCTCTGAGTGAGCCGACCGCGCGAGTGAGCCGCGCGGCAACCTGCTTCATAGATGTGCACCCCCTCCCCTGCGGTTTCGCCGTGCGAGTCGTGCGACACCATCATTCATTTTAATACCAATTACAATTTTAAATTCGTAATATCTTTTGAATGGATTGTCCGATTGGAATAAAATAAAAAGTAATTTATAGCTATTGAAACAATCTTGCTCAATAAATAGTTTATTTGGATAAGGATTAGTATTTGACGATAATATGATCAATAAACATAGGCTAATAATTTTAATTACTTTTATTCTATGGAAAAGTGGTTATAATGGCTAAAATATAAATGTTTGGTTTATACTATCGCGGACTTTTTTGTAGGCATTATTGAGTTCTACAACTTTTCTATAGAAGTCAACCATACATCTCTCGAGCGATCGACCAGGACCTGGACGCTTTCCTTGCCCTATTCAATAAATGCCTAGAATTGGCACACTTCCCAGACATCTGGAAAGAGGCAACGGTGGTAGTCCTCAAAAAACCGGGCAAGGATAATTACCTTAACCCCAAGTCATACAGACCAATAGGTCTTCTGCCGGTCTTGGGGAAGGTCCTAGAGAGGATGGTAGTGGCGAGGATCAAGTGGCAGCTTGTACCGCGGCTTAGTACTCGTCAGTTTGGCTTTATGCCCCAGAAGAGCACCGAGGACGCCCTCTGTACGCTAATAAAGCATGTACAGGACAAGTTGAGGCTAAAGAAGCTAATTGTCCTAGTGTCATTAGATATAGAGGGCGCTTTCGACAGCGCATGGTGGCCAGCAATTAAGGTCAGGCTGGCTGAGGAAAATTGCCCGGTGAATACCAGGAGGCTACTTGACAGCTACCTCGACGGCAGAAAAGTACGGGTAAGGTATGCTGGGGAGGAATGCACGAGAGAGACAAACAAGGGCTGTGTTCAAGGTTCAATCGGTGGTCCCATCCTGTGGAATCTCGTACTGGACCCGCTACTGCAAGACCTGGACGAAAACGGCTACTTTGTGCAGGCGTTCGCAGACGATATAGTTTTGGTCGTCGATGCTGACACAGCGGCTGAAGTCTCCAGAACTGCCAATGCGGCCCTCGCCCGTGTTCAGAGTTGGGGTGTCAGAAACAAGCTAAGGTTCGCACCGCACAAAACTTGTGCGATGCTAATAACCAATAAGCTCAAGTACGACACCCCAATTCTGACCATGGCTGGGGTCGGTATTGGTATGGTCAGGAGCATAAAGCTGCTGGGGCTCACCATAGACGACCGGTTGACATTTAGCGAGCACACAAACAACGTCTGCAGGAAGGTGGCCGAAGTATACAAACAGCTGTCACGTGCGGCCAAAGTCAGCTGGGGCCTAAACCGCGAAATAATTCACGTTATTTACACCGCCACGATTGAGCCAATTATTACATACGCGGCTGGAGCCTGGGCTCCCGCTACGAAAAAGCTGGGTATACGGAAGAGGCTGGGCTCTGTCCAACGAGGATTCGTCCAGAAACTTTGCAAGTCTTATCGTACGGTCTCATTGAACTCGGCACTGGTACTGGCTGGGATACTACCTCTAGACCTCCGCATACAAGAGGCAGCCGCCCTGTATGAGGCAAGGAGAGGGTCATCCCAGTTCGTGCCAGAAGACAGGGAAATAGAGAGTATGGTAAGATTTGCAGAGACAATTCACCCTGCTAAACAAATGACCTTGGAGTTCATGTGCCTGGTAGACCAACAGCTTGTGGACAGCCAAAACGTGCAGGCAGTGCGAATATTCACTGACGGCAGCAAGATTGAGGGGAAGGTTGGAGCTGCATTATCATTGTGGGATAATGAAGGTGAATTCCAGAGCCTCAAACTTAGTCTCGCCGCGTACTGCACTGTTTACCAGGCGGAACTACTGGCCATTTGCAAGGCAACGGATGTAATCCTCAAGCGCAAAGAGACGAGCTATGGATTGTACAGCGACTCAATATCAGCATTGCAGACGCTTGCAAATAATGGCTCGCTCCATCCCCTGGCGGTTCGCGCTCGAGCAAATGTGGCTCGGGCTTTGGACCAAAACAAGAACATTTCTTTCTTTTGGATTAAGGCCCACGCCGGTTTACCGGGGAATGAGCGCGCGGATGAACTGGCGAAGGAAGCGGCGTTGTCACTACGGAGGAAGCCGGATTATGACCAGTGTCCGGTTTCATTCATCAAGCGTCAAATCCGCTTGAGTTCGCTTGATGAGTGGAATCTGAGATATGTGTCTGGCAAGACGGCCTCGGTGACGAAAATGTTCTTTCCGGACGCCGTAGCCGCCTACCGCATTGTAAAACAAGTGAGACCAACAGGCGTGCTCACACAGATACTAACGGGGCATGGTGGGTTCTCGGAATACTTAAACCGGTTTAAGTGCAAAGAGAGCCCAGCCTGCTGTTGTGACTCCAGTGTAGCGGAATCAGTCCCACATCTTGTTCTGGATTGCCCAATATACGAGAAGGAGCGATACAACCTGGAACAGGAAATAGGCATAAAACTACACAGAGAAAACGTAAGGGAAATAATGCTGGGTAAACAAAGAAACATATTCATAGCTTACTGTGAGAATATAGCCGATAAGGTAATAAAAAATAATAAAACACGGTAATAAAACTATGTTTCGTATTATATTAAGTATAATTACCGTAAGCATAGGACACTTGCGCACAAAATGTAATTAGAATTAACATTAGGTTAGAGTAAACAACATGTATTAGTTATACTATATATTCGAAGTATTATAAATATGAAGTAAAAATGTACAATAAAGGATTTGTAAGAATATTTAATTAAGCACCATTTGTAAGTTATAAGCATAATGTAATGGTATAATATGTATAGTATAACGCAATCTAAAGCATATGTAATAAAGAAACCCTGAAAAAATTATTTACCCTAAAACTCAATAAAGTAATATTAATAGAAGATTAGGATAAGATAACGGTGGGAGTCCCACTCACTGCATAAAAGTTGAAGGATAAAAGAAAGATATAGTATGAAGCATGGAAGTACGAGAGGCATGTAAGCGAGAACTGGTATGGAAAAGGAGTAGATATAGAATAGGCGCCAATTATGTTGGCGGAACTAGTCCAAAAAAAAAAAAAAAAAAAAAAAAAAAAACCATACATCTCTAACCATTTAGGCAGCGTTCGCGAGAATCGTTAACGTACGGCAGTTTTTTCGACGCCTTACTCCACAATTTTCACTACCACGAAAAATCCTATCTATTTTCCGGAATAAAATATAGCTTATATGGATTCGCAAGAATTCTTCTAAGTAATTGTAAAAGAAATTTTGAAATCGGTCCAGTAGTTTTTGAGCCTATTCAATACAAACATACAAAAATACAAAGGTTTCCTCTTTATAATATTAGTATAGATAAGCATATTTAGATGTATATAACTTGACAGATTAGTTGCACATATTGCTTGGTGGATGATAGGATAGAGGTTCTAGAGTGGCTACCACGTACAGGAGGGTGTAGCGTTGGAAAGCTTCCGACAAGGTGGCGCGATGACCTTATGAATGCCGCAGAAATCTGCTGGGTGCGAGAAGCACACGCCCCGTCGATATTGCGACGCTTGTGGGTGGCCTATGACCAGCAGTGGACGTCTTTCGGCTGAAATGAAGACGGTAAATGAACCATTCAGCAGAGGTAGCGGGGTTGTTGAAAGTTTAGAGGTATGAGGGTTAATAGGTCACTCAACCTCCGTAGTATCGGGTATGATGGTGTAGTATCGTATTTGACGGGTATCGTGTGAGGTGGGCACCTGCTCGTCGCTTGATTTCGGGATGTTGTATTTATGCTAGTTGTGCGATAAACTCTCAAGATTCTGCGTGACGATCACATAGATGTGTGTCCACTTATTCTATGGTTTGCCGTATGGGTTGTTTCCTCAGCCCCTTTATGATGTTAATGATTTCTGCCTGTAATATTATCTATATGGCACATGGTTTTTTATTTCAGAGAGACATGAAGTAGTACATTTAGTTAACATATTTTTTTATTTTACACACTATACGTTATCCTATTTAAATTTATTTATTACTATATTTGTCCGTGACATCACAACACACTGGGCCCTATGAGAATACCAGCGCTGCGACACTTATTTTTAAATGTCGCAGCATCATGCTGAGATATGCCCTTTGGCCTCGCACAGGACTTTCTGTTTTGTTTTTTCTTTTAAATTTTGTTTTTTATTTGTTTCTTTTGTTTATAACTGATTCATTGTTTGTTAAGTTTTTTTTTTGTATGGTTTCTGTGCGTGTCCCAATAAATAGTCCCACGTAGGCTCAGTGCGGGTTGGTAGATGTGCCACATCTTCGAATTTTTGGTTCTTGGACATACCAGTTTCCTCACGATGTTTTCCTTCACCGTTTTGAAAGCAGTGGTGATAAAATAATTTACACAAAGTAAAACGCTTGCCTGGGTTCGAACCCATGACCTAAACTCGGGGCCGATACCACTGGATCCATCACTACTGCTCTCAAAATGGTGAAGGAAAACATCGCGAAGGAAACCGCCTTTTTTTTGGATGGGAAATCATCAAATGACTTCTCCCGCTCTGGGCGGAGCGGGAGGGCATGTCAGACTTTTACTGACTAAAACCCACCCGTGTTCCTTCAGTTGCCCATGTGCCAGGGTCACGGTATCTCTTTCGAACAATCTCGCGACCCTGGCAGGCATCGGTCCTATCAGACCCCTTCAGTGCTGCTGACATCTCTTTGAGGCGCGCTTGGTCTCCTTCTGCGGCGGCTAGGGACGTGAGGGCGCAGAGACTGCCTCTCCCTCACACGCCCCGCCTCCTCCTTCGCGAGCATTACTGCTTCGCAGAAGGAGGTGACGGCTTCCCATGCCCTCTCGCTCCGTACCATGGCTCGCACCAGGGCCGGACGCGAGAGGTCGCCGCCGCCGATCACCTCCACGAGGACCCGGCGGTGCTCCGCCTAGGCAGGGAAAACTTCCACCGTATGCTCCACCGTGTCCTCTAGACGATCCTCACAATGGAAACACCCGTGCGTATCCTCCCGCTTTATTCTGAACAGAAACCCACCGAAGCAACCATGCCCGGTAAGAACCTGCGTCTGGCGGAAGGTAAGGACGCCGTGACGCCTCTCTATCCACTCCCAGCCTCCCAGCACTGGGTTGCGACAATCGTACCCGCCATGTTGCCATGAGATCACACCGGAGCTCTGTCCGCCGTGCCGCGATTTGTCGCGGCAGCGGAGTTTCGCCCCGGCGTTTCGCCTCCTCGCGCCACTCCCACATGTGCGCGAGGACCTTTGCCTCCAGATCCCATGGTGGCACTCCGGCAAGGAGGCTCGCCGCCTCGCAGGAGACCGTGCGGTATCCCCGGATTAACCGGATGGCCATGACCCTTTGGGCCGCACTCAACCGGCGCGCTGGGTGCAGCCTCAATGAGGGTGCCCACACCGGTGCCCTGTAAAGGGCCATGGACCGCACGACCCCCGTGTAGAGCCTCCGGCAGGAGGCGTATGGACCCCCCAGATTGGGCAAGAGCCGCTTTAAGGCAGCCCCAGCCCGCTCCAGTCTGGGAGCCAAACGTCGGAAATGCTCAACGAAGTTCCACCGGCTGTCGAGGACAAGTTCCAAGTACTTCATCGTCGACTCGACGCCGATGGGAAGGAAACCGCCTTATTATAGAAATATTCGAAGACATTCGATATCCACCAACCCAAACTGAGCCCGGGTGGTAGATTACGACCTACTCCCTATCTCAGAGAGGAGGCCTGTGTCCCAGAAGTGGAAATATTTTAGGCTGATTCTACATTTTATATGTATATCCTAGAAACTAAGATCCTATAACAAACCAAAAAATGAAAAACTTTTCATTTAATCTAACAAGTAACCCTACCCAACTGTCACCCACCGATCAGAATAAAACTTTGCACATCGATATAACACTAAAAAATATTGACCCCGTGTTTTTTTATTTTTCCGGAATCCACTTTTTAGGGGTAGAAACCAAGGTTACGTGTAAGACACTCACACTGCATTTATTATTGAAGATCGTTTGCATCGATTTTCATTTAATTCAATACCATCAACATCGTCTATACTACCGTCTTTTATTGAGAAAAAAAAATATAAACTCATCAACATATCCTAGAAACTAAGATCCCATAACAAACCAAAAAATGAAAAACTTTTCATTTAATCTAACAAGTAACCCTACCCAACTGTCACCCACCGATCAGAATGAAACTTTGCACATCGATATAACACTAAAAAATATTGACCCCGTGTTTTTTTATTTTTCCGGAATCCACTTTTTAGGGGTAGAAACCAAGGTTACGTGTAAGACACTCACACTGCATTTATTATTGAAGATCGTTTGCATCGATTTTCATTTAATTCAATACCATCAACATCGTCTATACTACCGTCTTTTATTGAGAAAAAAAAAATATAAACTCATCTACCTATAAATTGCAATAAAACCGAAGCGACGAAATAGTGACGAAATAACGATAGTCTAGCGTTTACTGGGTATAAAGTTTATGTTGCTTCTTGGGATATTTATATGGCGTGGACTATAAAATGGATAGTGGATATTCGTTGGTTCCAGAGTAGTGACTCCAATAGGTTTTTGGTGGATGTATTCTTTTTTATCTTGAAGTAGTGTTTATGACTGTGCGTAATTTATTACTGTGAGATGCGGATGATTCTGAAAATGAAATAAAATAAATAATACTTTAAAAAAAGCGTGGGGTGCTTGATATCAATAAAAAAATACCTTAAAAAGCGATCCACGCTTTTTTTCCATTATTTTCTACGTTTTAGTTTGGTTTTCTTTGGAAGCGTGTTTTGTAGTTTTTTCAAACTATTTCAATTTTTTAGGGTGTTTCGAATGTTGAGACGTATGTTAGCGTAGTTTGTGACGTTTTTTTTTTTTTTTTTTTTTTTTCAGGATGGGAAATCATCAAATGACTTCTCCCGCTCTGGGTGGAGCGAGAGTGTTAGACTTTTACTGACTAAAACCCACCCGTGTTCCATCAGTTGCCCATGTGCCAGGGTCACGGTATCTCTTTCGAACAATCACGCGACCCCGGCAGGGGTTTGTGACGTTTGTCGGCGTAGTTTTCGAAGACAGTTTTTTTGCTGTCCTGGTAACCCTGGCAAGGATAATGGCACAAATTTATGAAATTATTGCATTGTCATCGGTCTTTGACAGGTGTGCAAAGTTTGAATGAAATCTGGTCGTTTAAAGTGGGTCAAAATCGCGCTAAAAGGAAGTACGAAGTACGAATATACAAGTGAAGCTAATATGAAGCGTGTACAAAGTAAAGTCGCATCGCTAAAATCTGCAAGTATCTCGTCTTCACCGTGTGGTGCCGGACGTAAAGAATAACACCACCCCATTTCTTCCCGTGGGTGTCGTAAAAGGCGACTAAGGGACTTATGCATTTTACCACCATCCTGCGATCGCCAACCCGCCTGCCAAGCGTGGCGATTATGGCAAAGCCGATGATGATCTCGTCTTCATTATTTCAGCCGTAAGACGTCCACCACTGGACATAGGCCTTCCGCAAGATCCACCACTTCGAACGTTTCTGTGCTTCTCGCATCCAGCGGATTTCGGCTGAAATGATGATGATAATATATAATAATAATATATCTTAGGACAACCAACACAACGTTATCTGATCCCAAACTAGGCAGAGCCTGTACTATGGCAACCAGACAACTGATAAATATACTTATATATGTCTAAATACATACATATTATAGATAAATTACACCCAGACACAGAACAAATGATTGTGCTCATCACACAAAGATTTGTCCTGGGTGGGAATCGAACCCACAACCTCAGTCTTAGCAGTCAGGGTCACTAACCACTAGACTAACAGGCCAGTCAGATAATGATGAAGCTCTACTACTGAGCTGAATGAAGTCCTAAGTTCGATTACAGGGTCAGTATTAGTGTTCGACGCCAGGCCAAGGCCCTGGCCAAGAATTTAAGTAGCGCAGTGGAAGCTGGTGGTGGGCCTTGGGACAAGAGTGGCTTAGCGAACTGTCCGCCGTGCGCGGAGCTGATCAATACAAATATTCAAAAGACTCACCTGGTTGAAGAAACTGGTTCTGGATCCTACCTGAATTTATGTATGTAAATGAGTGTATATTGTATTGTGTAGTGACACTGTCAGTATTCTCAGGATACAAGGCCGCTCCAAGACGCCAGAGGTTTTCACAGCACGCGGTCCCAATCACTATCACATCAAACTATTTCATTCATATACCAAAATAAAACCCGTTCTATTTCGTCAAAAGGGTTATTTACAAACAAACAATTGGATCACGACAAATTGTCCACAAACGGATCGATTCAATAGGATTAATTAACAACAAAAGGTCGCAAAGCAAAATTCGACCGACATTTTTCAAAGACCAAACCAAAGAGTGTCAAAGTCAAACTGACAAGTGACAGTGGTCACTCTGTTACACGTCTAGAAACGTAGGCGCACAGAGTAAACAATTCAAACGGGACGAAACAATTAGTGTTATTGGGTTATTCGAGTATTGAATTTCTCAGAAGTCAGGAGTTTGGATTTGTGTCCGGTTGATGGCAATAGGCTCTTCCTCTATTACGTGGGACTTATACAAGACTGGCGAAATGTGGGTGTAATATTGGTACGCTTGTGCTTAGCTCTTCGGGAAATACAGAGGCGTTTACGTTATTATAGTACCATCACAAACATATATGTGAAATGAGAGCCAAGTTCAATATACGATATATGACTTGATTGTTGACTTCAACGACAAAAGGAGTGAGATCTAAATGGGTGCCAATTTCAATGGTCAGTCCTGAAATTCATTTATACTTACATAAAATATCATTTATTCTTATAACTTAGGATAATATATTATAGCCTAAGGTCTGACTTGGCTAGTTCTCATAAACGAATTATTATGTTCGATGGCTATTTTCTACCAGCAAGCCAAATTTTCGGAATAATAAAATAAGAACCGTCAAGTAACAGGTTTAGAACTTGTGTAGGCTATAATATAATTCGTATATGAAAACTAGCCAAGTCAGACCTTTGGCTACAATATATTATCCTAAGATCTTCGAATCGAATCGAGTCGATTTGATAACCTCCTCCTTGTTTTGAAGTCGGTTAAAAAGGCGTCATCCAACTGATTTCCTTTTAAATATCACGGTAAGAGAGGACTTATTAGATATGTACATACAAAGAAATATCAAAATAAACGATTGAATTCACTCCTCGAATAATTTACTCGTGTTTTTCCTGTTTTTCTTCACAAATGGACGACGCTTGACGTCTTTTTATATATATTTTTTTCGGAAAACTTCAAAGGCTTTGTTTAAGATTTCGTACCTATACAAATTTAAATTCTTTCGGATATTTTGATTTTTTTTACTTTATGGCTAAAAGTTTTTGGTTTTAACTTCACGGGTCAAGAAACTGGGTAAATTCAGCCTCTTGGCATTGTTAATGAAATGAATTGGTTAGAAAAACACTGAAGTATTGCGAATACGAATAGCGACCATGGTATATTTAACGAAGTATCATGAGCATGTAGGTTGGCGATCGCAGTATGGTGGTAAAATGCATAGAGAACGCTGCTGCCCATTCTCTAGTAAGTCCTTTAGCCGCCTTTTACGACACCCACGAGAAGAAATGGGGTGGTGTTATTCTTTACGTCCGGCACCACACGGTACATGACAAATAGAGAGATATATTATTTAACATTTTAATCTATCTGATAGTCCTTGCGTGATGCTGGAACATACAATCAGACAAAAACAGAGAAAAATAAACGAAAAAAATTGAATCGTTCACAAACGACAAAAATTACAAAATACAAAAAAAAACGACTTTTGATTTCGCTACGACTATGTATAAATTGTACAGTGGCGGTTATTGTAAATTACTTGTATATTACTTGAACCATCATCAGCAGTAAAAGTACCTAGTAACCACTATTTCACATAGTAACCCATTATAACCTCATAATATTAGGTCTTTACCTATGAAATTGCCGTTTTGCAGTACTGGCCATTTCAAATCAAAATAATTTTTGTTTGTCTAAGAATTCTAACTTCAAATTAATTTTATTTTAAAAACATGGAATTTTTTTTCCAAAAGTAGTCATTTCTTTATTGATTAGTGTTACATTTTCATCGCATTTCAATCTTTTTCGTCATCATGGATACGTTAAAAATTCGAGTAATTATGGAATATGAGTACCGTCGTGGCAGCAACGTGGCACGGCACAAGCGGCACGCAACATCAACGACGTTTACGGAGCTAACACTACAAACCAACGCACCACCTGTTATTGGTTTGCTCGCTTCCGTTCTGGAAATTTCGACCTGAAAAATGAACCTCGCGGTCGTCCGAAGACTTTGGTCGACAATGACGGATTGGCGAAAGCAGCAAAGGCGATTGTGGAAGCTGATGATACACAATCTACGGCTGAATTAGCAGCAGCTTTCGACGTTAGCGTCAAAACAATATTGGTCCATTTGCCTCAAATTGGCAAGGTAAAAAAGCTTAACAAATGGGTGCCCCACGAACTCAATGATCGCCAGCGCGAAGTACGCGTCGAGACGTGCCTTGCACTGCTCAACAGACACACAAATGAAGGAATTTTGAACCGCATTGTTACCTGTGATGAAAAATGGATTCTGTTTGATAACCGCAAGCGCTCAGCAAGTTAGTTGGATCCTGGTTCAGCACCTAAACATTGCCCTAAACGAAAACTTACCCCTAGAAAAGTGATGGTCACTGTTTGGTGGTCTAGCGCCGGTGTGATTCATCACAGCTTCTTACCAAACGGGGTGAGCATTACTGCAGATGTGTACTGTGAAGAACTGAACTCAATGATGGAGAAGCTGGCACATCTCCAACCAGCATTGGTCAATCGCTCGTCTCCGCTGCTCCTGCACGACAACGCGCGACCTCATACTACACAGCAGACGGTCTCCAAGTTGCAAGAACTGGGGTCGGAAGCTCTCCGCCATCCGCCCTACTCACCAGACCTTGCGCCTACAGACTACTACTTTTTCCAGAATTCGGATAACTTCTTGGCGGGAAAAAAATACAATACCTGAGAGGCAGTACAAAATGCCTTTGAAGAATTTGTTACCTCCCATCCAGCTAATTTTTTTAAGAAGGGCATCAATAAACTGCCACTGCGTTGGCAAAGATGCATTGATTGCATGGGTGATTATTTCGATTAATACAAATAAAAAATACATGAAAAAAATTCGTTTAATTTTTTTCATACAAAACGGCATTTTCATAGGTAAAGACCTATTATAGTCAACCTGTCGTCTGCGACACACATATACAGCGTGACCTTAGATCTTTTTTCCACGTATTTTTGTTAAATGATTCACAAATAACAAGGTTTGTGAAGTGCTAAATACCTGTACCCACTCGGCACTTTTTAATTGGAGAGGGTCAAATAATTATTCATGGGCACGCCTGCACCCTGTTGGGCTTGAGAGCGTTCGTAAAGAATATTTTTAAATGTTAAATATTTTTTCGTGGAAACCTTTTATATTTGCTTGCTTACCTACCACAGAAAAATCTAGAAATGGAAACTGTTTTTTTTTTTAAGTTAGTAGGTGTAGGAGTTTTATAAAACTAGTTCAAAAATTACTTTAATAAGAATACGTTACATAATTATATATTTACTTGCTGAACGTACAGACGTTGTCCTGTATCCTAGACATCGATAGCAGCGGCACCTACCGGGTCCAATAGTGAATCTAAACATATCCAGGGTGCCACCAAAACGCATACAAAAAAATTCATTCAAATTGGTCCAGCCGTTTAGGAGGAGTTCAGCGTACAGTAGAATTATATCCCACCAAAAACATTCTGTAAAAAACTAGCCAAGTCTCGATGGAGCTGCTTGTTTATCTCTAAAAAGTAATGAAATCAGTCGTGCCAAGTCTAAGGTTCCTTACTGCGATTTCTTTATTATTATAGTTAATGTTGTGTGACTTGGCCGTTGAACACGTACAGACGTACTTCTATCAATGATTAGAAGTCCGTCTGTACTGGAAATAATTTTTTATGCTGTTTGTTTCAGGCTCGCCTATACATAAGTATTATTGAAATACGCAGCTTTATCAAGCCTACAATTGACTGGTTATTGAATCAACGTTTTCCAAGTGGCAATTTTCCATTGTCAATGGGTAGCGGTTCTGGCGACAGATTGGTGCAATGGTGTCATGGAGCACCTGGTTTTGTACCCTTCAACGGCCAAGTCACACAACATAAACTATAATAATAAAGAAATCGCAGTAAGGAACCTTAGACTTGGCACGACTGATTTCATTACTTTTTAGAGATAAACAAGCAGCTCCATCGAGACTTGGCTAGTTTTTTACAGAATGTTTTTGGTGGGATTTCACTTCTTTTTGTAGACACGTATTTTGATTTATTTTATTAGAGTTTCTTATTTGACACAGCTTGTTTTCTTTTTAGGACTAGTTTTTTTTAGCAGTGGGACGCTATAGGCTATATTAAATTAGAAGATGTGTCCCACTACGCTGGATTTTTGCAATGACAGTCAATTTTTTTATGTACCAATAGTAGAAGGGGGCATTACCATATCTCTAATACAGCTGAGACCAGCTGAGGGTTCTTCATCAGATACTTCAGACCTTCGATTTTTGACATCAAATGAAGCGGCCCACCAAGTTGAATATTTTTTGTAAAGGCGGTATGTCGATCTCTAAAAGTTTGGTTGGGCTCTTGTGTTTTCTAATCAGGGTCACCAGGTACTCCAGATCTTCCATTATCCTAGTTTTTATAGTTTTCCCTTAATGTGGCCATTAAACCCTAGCTCTGTACCAAATTTCAGCTCTTTGAGTTTATGGGAAGTACTAGTTCTATTCTGATGATCATGAGTGAGTGAGTGTCATAAATACGAAACTTTGCTTTCGCTTAACTTCGGAACTAAATGACCTACAGACTTGAAATTTTGGATTTTAAGTATGTGATTATAGCTTACTGGATGACGAAAATGTCTGCGTTCTGGTCTTATCCAGAGGTTCTCAAATAGGGGCCTGAAAATGCGGCGAAATGGTTCCAGTAAAGGATGGTACGGCAGTGTTTGCTTCGCGCTCGACTTGGCGGGGGCACTGTCGTGCCCCCCGATATTTAAAGATATATATTTAATAATTTAATTCGAGCAACAAGACTCGAGCAGTGGTGGCCCAGTGAGCAGTGGTGGCTCAGTGGTAACGGCCGCGACTTACGAGTAGTAGATCGTGAGTTCAAACCCAAGCACCTGCATTACTTTGTGGAAATTATTTCATCGCCACTGCTCTCAAAACGGTAAAAGAAAACATTGTTAGGAAACCGGCATGTCTTAGAACCAAAAATTCGAAGACATGTGACATCTACCAACCCGCAGTGGGCCCGCGTGGTGGATTATGGCCCACTCCCTCTCACCGAGAGGAGGCCTGTGTCCCAGCAGTGTGAACATTTATAGGCTGATGATGATGATGAACAAGACTCATAGTGTTAGTAACAATGTGCTTACAAAGTGTCTTAGTAACACAGGTACAAAGACAAAAACAGAAACAGATTGTGACATCACTGCTGCAAGGTGACAGGCCCAGCTGAAACCTTGCCGCAGTGGTTCACAAACTCACTATCCAGCCTACTTGCTAACATAGATAGGATGCTGATGGCACTGCGCCGCACCCTAAGGACCAGGGATGCGCACCATTTTCGCATCACCATCATATATGTATATCTGTAGAAACTTACATCATATAGAAACTTTACATTGTATTACCGTAAGAATCATCATTTGCTTAGCCTTTCCAACTACGTTGCAGTCGGTTTCCAGTCTTATCATTCCAGTTGGATGCCAGTTTTTTGCATGGAGCGACTGACTATCTGACTTCCCTGCCTTTAGTAAGACTGGTTGTAGGACTTTCGGGTTTCTGACGACCTGTAACGACTGTCAAGTATCCACAAATGACAGCAGGAACTAACTACTTAACGTGCTCTCGAAGTAAGATGGAGTCTTAGTATGTAAAGACGGTCACCCATCCACGAACCAATCGCGGCAAGCGCAGCTTAACCTGACTAATTTACTGCTGTTATTACTTCTTCTTCTTCGTCGTTACACTCTTGACAGAGTGGTCGTGGTCGTCATATCTGGTGTGGTGGCGAGCTTCACCATCCATCGCCATTCCTCTCGTACTGCAGCCCTTCTTGTACATTCGAGAAGTGGACCATTAAGTGCAGTTTTGACCTGATCGGTCCAACGTATGGGCGACCTGCCACGAGTTCTTGTGCCTTCAATTTTTCCCTGCACAAGTCGTTCCACCGATGTGTCGTCTCGGCGTGTGATGTGTCCAAAGAAAGCGAGAATACGACTTTGGACGATGGAAGAAAGATGCTGTTTGATGCCAAGTTCATGGAGGTTATTACTTAGCTCTATGAATTATTAACATTGAAATGCTAACAACACAATTATTACACTATTAAATTACAATATATATTGTGACGGGGTGCGCACTGCCGGCCGTGGCATAACTAAAATGCCGTTATCCGACATATGGTCGATTTTAACTTTTAATACTATTATAATGAGAAAAAAAAATCTATCGATCTGTGTTTCCGAATTTTCAATACCTTGAATAGTTTTGGAAATAAAAATAGGTATTGTTATTGAAAACTGACATCGGTTTAAATTTTTACCGCGGTTTTTGCATGTTATTCAAAACAACGTTTTTGGTAGATAACGGCATTATAGATATATCACGGCAGTGCAGTAAACTTTGCCTGCGCTATGCAGGATTCTGTGTGACGTCACTGTGATGTGTAGTTTACATGTGACGATGTAAAAGCCACTACAGAACTTAATTAACTAATTAACCAACTAACTTTATATATAACTAGAAACCTAAAAACAATATATTACTTAGGCGTCGAAGTACTCCTTCGCACCGCTGTCCCCCGAAAACGTTCCCAGACTGGCATTGCCACGTTGAATGGCAATGCTAATTTTTTTGCCAAAGAACTTACCTGAAATGTCATGAGATCATGTGAAATGTTGACCAGTAGACGAGAAATAAATACCCTACTATACAGTATGAATTATAATAGCGAATGTTGGAGAATAAATCTTTAAAAAAAAATATTGAACCGCCGACAAAACTGAAAAAACTTTTCAGTTTTTTCGGCGGTTTAATTTTTTATTCAAAAGTTTTTTTTGTGGCTTTAATGTGAAAGGTATACCCTATCCAATAAAAAAGAATTATCAAATCGGACTACTCTGTATAAAGTTATGCGTGGTTATACATTACAATCAGTGAGTGAACAATCAATCATCCTCTGTTTTCCGACTCTTAGGGTTCGATTTTGTTTTCCAAATTTATATGGGACCACCTTCGGAGTACACCCTTTCCAAAAAAAAAAGAATTATCACAATCGGACTACTATGTAAAAAGTGATGCGTGGTCACACATAAAAAAAAATATATATATGCGCGTCGAATTGAGAACCTCCTCCGTTTTTTTTCGTCGGTTAAAAACAGCCACGCTGGAGTGGGAGTGGGTCGGACGTGTTGCACGTATGCACCCGGAGAAATGGCCAAAGATCGTCACTCTTTGGACGCCTAAGGAAGGACAACGCTGTCCCTGTACACCACAGTGAAGGTGGTGTGAAGATCTGATCAAATATGTTTGCAAAGACAACATGGCTGCAGAACGCACAAGACAGGGAGGTTTGGAAGGAAAAGGGCTCGAAGGCTATGCCCAGCAGTAGGGCACAATTTATACTAACTAAAAAATATGGATTATGAACCAAGTTCATAATAATTTGCGTTCATTTATATTTGATTTTTCGGTTATGCCCTGTCAAAATGTGAATGATATTTTAATTCGTTCAAATTGTACCTACTGATTAAATGTGATGATAGTCAAATAAATAACAATTTGTTGTGCGGTGGTTGTTGTAAACATTTGTAATGAAAACAATTTTTGTTTATTCGGACAATTGTTTGCTATTGACAAGCAAGGAAATGTTAATATTTTGATTCTGTGGTGATTTCAAATAGTGAAGTTTAGTAACATGTTTAAAAATAAATTATAATATTGTACATATTTCTAGGATTTTATATTTAAACCGTGCCTTTTCTGTCCGCCGCATAATTCCAGTTATTATATGGCCACACCGCTTTTTATGAAACTCAAGCCAAAAGAACCCTCCACTCTTGACAATTCTCAGTTGAAAATCGGACACACCCGATAACCCAAAGACGTTCACTGTGGAGCATAGACCTCCCTAAGCTTCGCCATTTTGACCGATTCAGTGTAAGTTCAGTGACCGAGTGCTTCTGGTATCCAGCGGTCTCTTGATGCCTTCACAAGATCCACGGTCCTTTTTATGGGAGATATGCACTACATACTTATGCGAGCAATGACACTTAAGTTTGGCAATCGTCTGGGTGTATCGGATATCTCGTTTTTCTTGTAGATCTCTTCCATTCTGATGCGACCATGTAGAAAAACTCCAAAAATAGCCTTCTTATTCGCGTTTTGGTGATTTCAAGCTTTCTAATGAAGTTTCAGTGCCATACTTCAAGATTTTCATTTTGAAAGCTTGTGGTATGTGAGTAATAAGATATTGCGTTGCTAACTACTAATTTACCACGTTATAAGCTCTAATCATTGTTCATGCCGATACGTCAATAGAATATATACTTACCCCCAAAACGTATAAATAAACAAAATAACATCAATCTCTAACAGAAAGCAGACAACGAAATTCAAAATAAACTTCAAACTTCACCAAAAGGCGTAGTTACACTCTAAAATAAAGCCTAAACTCGGTAAAACTTCGAGATCCACGATTCTTCGAAGTGGGGCATCAATTGAGAAGTTTTCCGAATTGTAGCATTAACACAGAGGCGCGATAGTACGGGATCGTATAGTTTTGAAAGCTGGTTTTAGCACTTAAGTAATCATGTGAGTATTTTTTTTCTTGAAGTTCTTTGGATGTTTAATGACAAAAAACTATATCAGAGCCAGATATTATTGCTTGATGAAATTAGAAAAGCATGTTTTTACCAAAATAAAAATAATGTAAAAATAATCATGGTTATGAATTTTTATATTATATTGTAATGTAACTGGTAGTATTTCCTGAACGGTTAGGCAGAGATGAAACTCTAGTTTACCCTTCGGGACCCCTGAAATACACCCCGGTACCGTGTGGTACCGGACGTGTACCGTGTGGTACCGGACGTAAAGAATAACACCACCCTATTTCTTCCCGTGGGTGTCGTAAAAGGCGACTAAGGGACTTACTAGAGAATGGGCAGCAGCGTTCTCTAAGCATTTTACCATCTTACTGCGATCGCCAACCCGCCTGCCAAGCGTAGCGATTATGGCAAAGCCCCCAAAATTGGGGGAGGCCTAAGTCCAGCAGTGGACGTCTTACGGCTGAAATGATGATGACCCCTGAAATATGTTTATTTTTATATTAGTAGATACTAGTCATATCAAACTTCCGTTGTCAAGGTTCCATGTGTGTAAAAAATAGCAGCATCCTATTTCTTCTCGTGGGTGTCGTAAGAGGCGAGTAAGCATTCTACCACCATACTGCGATCGACAACCTGCCTGCCAAGAGTGATGATCATGGTGGAGCCCCCCATATTAGAGCAGGCCTATGTCCAGCAGTGGACGTCTTATGGCTGAAATGATGATATTAATGACTAATATCCACTCCACTGCTATGGTAATGTAATGGATATTAGTCACACAATCTAACAAATAAGTCAATCTTCCAATTTGAGTCCTGCCCGGCAAATTAAATGAGCAGTTTAATTGACAATACGATAGGAAGACACCGATCTATACAAGCAACACTATAATAATGACGCCGACGGTCGGTGCTGCAACAACTGTCAATGTATAATCACAAAACCGCAGGAAAAAATACACCGTTACACACTGTACCGAATTATTTTAACTACAATCAACTAAAATCTAGATGGGAGCCGAAATAGCTTAATAGTGACCATTATATTAATTACTGTTAAACAAAAACTTGATTATTTGCAAACCACAAAACTCATTTTGTATTATTGCTGGGCGAAAACGAAGTGATTATTTTGGTAATGGTAAGTTTACATTCAATTTGCGTTATTTTCGTGCCTACCCACATGATAATTTATGAGCTGTGTTCAATTTACAATACTATTTGTCTAATTGCAGCAGGTACAAATACGTAAATATGTATTTACTGATGAATAATTTTCTTGTTTTTGCGGGATTCACACTTTTTTCACTTAAGGGTAGGCAGAAGTTATAGAACACCAAATGCTACGATCCATACATAATCCTTTGCCTTCGTTCACGTTCATACATCTGATTATACACGCACGCCGCCGCGCCGGTTGCGAATACTACGCACCTTTCTGAAGACTATAGATACCATGTCTCATTTCTTCCCATGGTCGTAAAAGGAGACTGAGGGACTTACTAGAGAATGGGCAGTTGCGTTCTCTTTGCATTTTACCACCATACTGCGATCGCCAACCCGCCTGCAAAGCGTGGCGATTATGGCAAAACCCCGTAAACTGGGGAAGGCCTGTGTCCAACGGGTCGTGGGGCTTTCGGGATCGAGACCGCGGTCCTAGATTCCACCTATTAATATAATAAATATTTTTAGCAGTAGTTTGGGACTACAAGTAAAATAAACAAAGTTGTATATTGGAAAAGTACAGTCAACCAAAAAATTTGAAGTTATACAAATAAAATTATTTTTATAAAACGATATAACATTTATTTTTATTTCAACAATGGCAGCCTTCTATAAGAATTAAACCTAAAAATGAGTACAAAATACCTACTATTTAAAAAAAAGTAATCTTAAATCACCTATCGTCCCCATAATCACCCATCAAAACGTAACAATAACCTTTTAAAAAACTTCACTATCGAAATTAGACACGTCAGCAGTGGTCATAATCATTACAATTATTGTATATCATTACTATTTTTATAATTAAACATAATCAATTGACATTTAAAAAAAATATGCTTTCTTAATATACTAGCTAACCCAGGAAACTTTGTACTGCCTTAGAATCAATAAATGATGTGTTAACTTATTAGGTTCCTACCAAGTTATGAAATCCTGGTACTTTGAAGACATAATGCGTTTTCTAGCTAAAACATACCCACTCTTGTTAGTTGAGCTCCTACCTAGTTATGACCATCAGGTACTTCGAAGGCATAAAGCAATTTCTAGCTAACACTCCCATGTTTGGTAGCTCCTCCGAAGTCATGACGACTTGGTACTTCAAAGGCATAACGCGTTTTGTAGCTGACACACAAAATTTATGAGGAAATGAAAAATTTGTTTTGTACACTGTACTTTGACTTCATTTTTCTTGTGATCCCAAAATACTACTGCAAAATAATTATTGTATTTTAGGTGGAATCTAGGATCGCGGTCCTGGTCCCGAAAGCCCCACGACCCTGTCCAACAGTGGACGTCTTTCGGCTGAAATGATTTTATAGATGTATGTACCACCCACATCTGCCTTGTAAATATTTTTGCTTTGTTGTCTTTTACTCAACCTGTCATCATAACCAAACTATCTAAACAACTGTTCTAAAATTCTAGTCACAGCATCTTTTTTCAGACCGCGCCCTAACCTTATTACGTCATCCTTCAGCACATCAATCATGTCATTTAGATTCAAATAGAAACACTGCACCTAATCAATTGAATTCAAAATATTTAATGGACTAAAAATATACTTAATTGTGGAGGGACGCCATTTTATCTCGAGACCGCGGATTCAAATAAAATGTGTGGCAGACAGCCCTTTGAAAACGAAATATTGCAAGCAATGGCACTCGCCGCAGACATTTTGAATAACCCGTTTATTAATGAGATACATATTTAGATTCACAATAATTTCGCGAACAATAATTAGCTATACAGTGTGTATCAGAAATATGTAGCCTTATTTAAGGGTGTGGTACCTACAGCCTGAACAATTTCTCCATGTGACCCACACATTTGTGTCAAGTAGGTATTGAATTTTTAGTAGTATCGAGCTGAATGGTGTGCAATTGGAGAGGGTTATGTTCAGCGGTGGACTGCTGTAGGGTGATGATGATGATGATGATGACGCATTGAAGTATAGTATTAGGGTGATTATTTTTTGCGATTATTTTGGTCTTATAAATAATTTTATTTCTGCAAGTACGTACACGTTTGTACAAACACTTTTACACGTCAATCATATTTTGAAACTAGATGAAGGCGGCGTTTCTTATGTGACTACTCTGAGAAGAAACGACGAAAAAAACTCAGAGGTCACAGTCTCTTTTAAAGTCCAGAAATAATCTTGGTCAGATCATCTGAAGACCATATGGATCGGTGTCTGAAATGGTCTTTTGAGGACATAACCACACAGATTGAGTGGACCTGTCCAGTCAGTGCTCACAGTACTAATGCAGTTCAACTCAGTAAGTAGTTCAGTTTCATAGACCTGTACCTACCACATCCAGAACCTCAAACTTTTAAAACACACTGTTTATGTTTACTTTCATGTAATTGGTTTTTAATGAGAGTTCTTCAACTGAAAGACATTATTTTGAAATATGTAATATTAATTTGTAGTTGCATGAAATATTTTAGTGGTAGGTAAGTATATTGAGGGGTCACGCAAAGTGGAAATGCAAAATTAATATAAAACAAGTTGCTTTTGTCTAGTGTTTGAATGTGACTGGTTTATAATGAAAGAAACTAGATTTTTATTTGTTGTGCGAATTAAAATCATCTGCCAGAAGTATGGGTAAACATTCCATTTGGAAACTGTATGTGTCCGAAACTTTACTCAGAGACTGAGTGTTAAAAAGCTGTATTGTTTTTGGAGATGTGATAAATTCATGGTAGTAGCATATACCTTTAACGAAGTTAAAAGTTTAGTTTTATTTACTCACAATTAGTTTGATTTCACAGCAAAGATATGAAAGAACGGAGTCTCTTAATACAGGTATTGTTTGCTTGAAAGAAGGCTCCAAAGTCTCCAAACACGTCTAAATGTTATGTGCATGCTAATTGTGACAAATTAATTCTTTTGTATTTGTAAAAGGAAAACATCACAGCTAAATAAGCTTTACAAGTTAGTGAGAAACAGTCCATTAACATTTGCAGCTCGAATGTATGGCAGAGCATGTTTGTCAACTACAAAGTTGTAGAAGAATGGCAGTTTTAGGGTCGTTTAGTTTTAGAAGCGTTTATAAATAAAAGTATGCACATTATATGAAACAGTTACATGGCTTTACTTTGTATGCATTAGCTTTTTTTGGGATAAAGTAATCCCAACTACGTAACCCTTCATTATGCGAGATCCGACATTCACTTGGCCGGTTTTTTGTTGTTGGGAAAACCGGGAGGCGTCATCTGTCGGTGCGACCACGCGTTGCGCTTCACTGAACAAAAACTGACATATGAACGCGACCATCGTGTATTCGTGTAACGATCGATTTTAGTTAGGACCCGGGATAAGCCGTCACAAGCCCGCTAAACAAACACTTTTACATAATAGGCATAACGGACAGCCCCCCGTGCAGGGCTTGCATGGAGGCTGAGGAAACCGTTGCGCATGTACTTTTAGAATGTACAGGCGTCACCCAGATTAGGACAGATACCCTTGGGACACCCAAATCTTACACGGACGTTATCAATAGATCGGGATTCATAATTAACTTCTGGAGGGAGGTGGGTTGGTTGGAATAAACACCGACGGCCGCCATTGCCCACGCACAATGGTCCACTCAAAGGACTTAGTGCGGAAACCAAACTCCTATAACATAAAACATATAACATTAAACATACCTAAAAGAGGCAAAAGGAGTGTGTAGAGATCGTAGCAGGTGGCGTTCCGTGGTTTCTGCCTACCCCCATGGGAAAAAGGCGTGATTGTATGTATGTATGTATGTAAACATAAAAGCCGTCACAAGTCTGACGATAGCGCAAAAACTGATGAGATAATCAATGGTGATACTAATCCAATATAATTAATTAATTTCACATAACTACTCCGAATTAATACTGCCACAGTAATTGATCGGAAATATTCAGGCATTATAATAAATTATGATAGCCGGCGATTAGTTAGAATTAGTACGCCTATAATGTGGCATTAAAGTTACTTTATGACGATTGAATATTTGAGTAATGTTACATACATGACATCGCGCCTCGTTTCGTTGACAGGCTGGGCAGAGTTGTAGACATAATATGTATGAGGCGACCCGATAGCCAACAACCGGGGTCAAATCCAGACTCCGGGCTGATACTGAGAAATTCCAGATAGAAAAACACAATAACACTTTGCCGACCTGGGAATCGAACACAGGACGTCATGTTCATCAGTAGCGCTTGCAACCACCAGACCAACGAGGGAGTCCAGAATAATATGAATGTGTAAATTCATAAAAATATCCTATAAGTTTACGACAGGTAAGGAATCTTTGTGTAAACTCGGTGTTTGACGAAGATGTACGAATATAACCGACATGACGTGAGCAACGCTGCACAGTGTAGTGCGGCATTGAATGGGCGGCCAGAACTCTGGAGTTGGATATTCCTGAAAAAAGTAAGTAAAACAATCAACAATCATAAAGTTTTGAACATATTTGGATCGTAAGTCAGAGAACCACAATACCAGACTGATCATTTTTCTTCACTGTCCTGTGGCCCATTTCACCAACCTCCGTATATTTTTTTTAAACCTTTAATATTTTTTATTTAGCTAGTATATAGCCATAGTTATGTGGTGCTGGACGTAAAGAATAGCACCATTCATTTCTTTCCGTGAGTGTCGTAAAAAGTGTCTAAGGGACTTACTGAGAGGGACTTACAGGGGCTTAAAGGGATTTACAGAGAATGGGCAGTAGCGTTTTCTATGCATTTCACCACCATACTGCGATCGCCAACCCACCTGCCAAGCTTCTTCTTCAAAAAAATCTCAAAACCGGTAAAAGTGGCGCTGTCTGTGGGAGACCTATGTTCAGAAGTAGACCACTTTCAGCTGAAATAATGATGATGGTGATGATGAAAGACAACCAACACCAAACCCAAAAATTACAACAACATTTTTGTTGTTGTAAAAGAGGAAAGGCGAAACAGGTGATGAGCTGGGACATAGTGCCTATCCATAAAATTAATCCTACGTCCCCATTGCTATGTTACCAGCCAAACCCGATTTTAGGATGAACTAGTTTCGCCTAGGCCAAACCAGTTCTCCTTTCTCATCAACATAAAAACTCATTTTTTAAGTGTAACAGTTTACAACGCTTAATGTTTCCCATTGGAATCATACCGTGACACTTCATCGCTACTTTTCCTAATGTAGTAGGCTGTACATGCTGTTTCTTTTGTCTTTTCTGCATAGGTCTATCTATACTGGTTTGTCCTATAGAGTGTAGGTACACAGTAGCGTGTAGGTACAAAGTATGATGTACAAAGGGACATAGAAAGGAGAGCTTCATCAACCCTAAGGGAGCATTAGGATGAACTAGTTTCGCCTAGGCCAAACTAGTTCATCCTTATATCGGGTTTGGCCAGTAACAGCTATTTCAAGATCAAATGCTCCCTTAGGGTTGATGAAGTTCTCCTTTCTATGTCCCTTTGTACATCATACTTTGTAACTTAGCACATCTTAATGAGATCTGGGGGTCTAAAAAGGCCACATTAAGCAATTCCGCTAAAACTAATTCATATTGTGAATTCCCAGCAATACCTTAGCAATTCCTCTAACTTTCGTAAAATGGTGACACTTATTAACGATATCATACTCAATGCTATTCATATCCGAATCATATTTGGTGTAAATGTTGCAGCATGAAAAAAATAAAGACCGTAATTTTACCGGTAAATATTTCTGTGAAGATTTAATAAATACAAGTGATTATTTCTAACTGTTGAAATGTTATTTAATTACAGTATGCATAAAAATTATAAAAATGTCACAAATAAGCCCTGAAAAGGGAAACTAGAAACAATAAAAACTTTATAAGCTGGCAACGAATACATAAAAGTTTTCCCTTCAGATATGTGTACGTCATAATTACTCTGTGGTCTTATTAATCTGTGGTTACATCAACAAAATAAAACTTAAATTATTTCATGCGAATTGGGTCATTTTTAATACAGAGTAAGTAAATACTTGTTTATCTTGAATCAATATTTAATTGTATCACTGTGCAAAGGTATTTAATTGGACGTAATAATTTGTAGGCATGGAATGGCGTCCAGCTGGTCCGAGACAATGAAGAACATTCTGCTCGAGCTCGTCTTTCTGCATTGATAATGGGAGTTTTGTCGTTGTTGGACCCTTTAACGAGGTCACTGCAGTGTCTAGTTCTGGCCAGACTCGTGTGCCAGCACCAAGTTCTACCCCGGCCAATGTTACAACAGCGGCTTTGACTCGTGGAACTCAGCAATCAAAATACCGCAGTGAGTGGAGTTTTCTAACCCTACAGCTATTATTATTGCGACTAAGACTTAATGATGACGATTGAAAATGATAATGATGTTATTTATATAACGTTAGGTGCCCTCTGGCTCGACATAAAATTGAGTACCCACTATCGTTAACATTCATGAAATATATAACGAAATACAAAGAGGAAAATAAACTATATTTTACCATTTAACTTAACAATAACTAAATAAGCTATTGGGCTCCAAGTCTACTATTGTTGCCAACCCATCACTGTTGTTCTTAGGGTGTCTTAAACAATGATATTATTATTTTCAATTTCATTTTATTTGACTGATGATTTGACTTTCTTAAAAACCACACATTTTCTTTTTTAGCCTGGTGGAGTTGTTCCAAGCAGTCATCGTTTGCCTCTGCAGCTCCGTGACTAGCATCAACACAAAATATTCATAGAAAAATAAACTGATTAACTATAGTGTTTATGTTAGTTTCATTATTTGATTATTGCTAGATTTTTATACAGTACAACATGAGAATTGTAAATTTATTAAAATAGTTTAACTTTGTGTATTGTTTTATTTAAATAATAGGTATAAAGATAAAATGTATGTCCTATTTTATAGATACACACTACCTAATAAAATTGGAGTGAAAGTAAAGTAATATAAGGCCTATATCCCAGGTAGGTTGTAGATTTTTATTAGGGTTCCGTAACCAAAGAGTAACCAGGACGGGATCCTATAACTAAGCCTCCGCTGTCCATTGGTCCGTCCATCTGTCTGTCTGTGAGCGGGCTGTATGATGTGGAAAATAAATATACCTACATATTTTCTCTGGAAATGTTTATTACTTACCGGGTGCAAATTACAAAAATAAGCTAGGTGTGATTAGTGTGTACTTTTGAATAAGTCTTTTTTCAACTTGGCACTAAAGTGTTACGAGTTAAATGATAGATGATTTTATTTTTGTTAGTAACACAACATAACATAACATCACGCCTTGTTTCCACGAAGGGTTAGGCAGAGGTGAACCTATAGTACACCCACATTTCGCCTGTTATGTCTGTAAGTAGGTTTGTACAAACACTTTTACCATGTCAATGATATTTTTTTAAACTAGATGAGTTCGGCGTTTCCTACTCTGAGAAGAAAGTTACTGGTACCTACAGCTATCACACTGTTTTATACAGTAACTTGGTGTTTCATAAAGTGTACGCCCTTGGTAACCTGTGGCACCTGTGGTGTGATCCAGATGCTTTAGTACTAAGTGGATCTACTCAGTGCCTGTGAAATATGATTATATGATTGTAGTAATTTGTAACATTCACAAGAGTAGATGGTACCTATTGTCCATTTAGAACTGCTTCATTAAAACTGACTACTTCATTACTATTCTTGAATGTAGGTTGTATGTTTATTTCATGTAAGTTGGATTGTTTTTAATACAGAGTATGTAAATACTTGTTCATCTTAAATCAATATTTAATCGTTAATCGTATATATATGTTGTGCTGTGTATATGGTGTGCCCCCATATTAGCCTGTTGTGTGATCCAGATGCTTAAGTACTAGTTGGATCTACTCAGTGCCTAAAATATGAAAAGAAGATTGTAATAATTTGTAACATTCACAACACTAGATGGTAGTCATCATCATCATCTCAGCCGCAAGACGTCCACTGCTGAACATAGGCCTCCCCCTATTTGGGGGGCTTTGCCATAATCGCCACGCTTGGCAAGCGGGTTGGCGATCGCAGTATGATGGTTAAATGCATAGAGAACGCTGCTGCCCATTCTCCAATAAATCCCTTGGTCGTCTTTTACGACACCCACGGGAAGAAATGGGATGATGCTATTCTTTATGTCCGGCACCACACGGGACAGACTAGATGGTAGTGTCTATTTGGAACTACCTTAAAACTGACTACTTCATTACTATTCTTGAAGGTAGGTAGTGCTCATGCCAGCGCGGCAGTACATATGTACGGCTCCAGCTCATGGACCTTATCACGACATATATTTAGCCTATATAACCCAAAATACCTGGAGGTCCCACATTTGAAACGCTATGTCCATTTCTCGAAGTGCCACAATTCATTGGTGACTTAAAATGGACTACATATCACGAGCGTGCTCAAAAATTTTTTCTAAGGCCTAAATTTGCCATTCTTACGATATTTTATCAAAAAATCCCAAATATGATTTGTAAAATGTTCCTCTTGACTAACTTCTTATGATTCTGCTATTTGACATTAAACTTCAATAAAGCAATTCATATTAAGTGGACCATTTTACGAATCTCCATACAAAACTGTCAAATAGATGAATTCTGTTTAATGAATTGTACGCAGAAAATATTATGAATTGTCAGTTTGTGACCATTTTACGGAATAAAATATGATTCATAATATTTTCCTATTATGATTCTACCAAAGTGGCCTTTTTAGACCCCCTGGTTCATGTTCTACAAGCCCTGTTAGATTACCGAGGTACTTGAGCTACACACTGAATATTACAAAGTAAAGTAACACCTGTAATAACTTGGTCTCATCATAGCTTCGTATCTCTGTCACAGAAAAGGTAGATGTACAGAAAGCTGGCTCCGTACAACGAGTGGAATCGTACATACTCATAGACACGTACGTATCATCATAATCATCTCATTGTTTTTGTCATAATCGCCGCGTTTGGCGGGCGGGTTGGCGATCGCAATATGGTGGTAAATTGCATAGAGATCGCTGCTGCCCATTCTCTTATAACACACAGTCTTTTACGACACCCAAGGGAAGTAAGGGGACGGTGCTTATTTACGTCCGGCACCACACGGAAAATGTAACTGTCATTTGTTTGACATTTGAAATCACTATACGTACGTAATACGCCTATTAAGGTTGTCACTACTTAAACGGACTTTCCCGTGGATTCCTTAAAAGTTAATTTAAGGCCTCCAGCCGGGGCTTATATACTTAAAAACTAAAGTGACTAAGACCTAAGGGCAACCCCAGGTGGGGTACGGACCTCGGCTTAGGCAGTCACTGGTAGAAGGGGTAGCAAGGGACAGGCTGGATCTGGGTTAAAATTATTTAGTTACTAATTTAAAACTACAGGCGCAGCATCGCGGGCTGGCTCTTGCAAGGGACGGGAGGGACTATTTAGTCGGGGTTGTCGCGACGACGGACCTCGGTGGCGAGTTCGGTATGACGATTTTTGTTTGTGTTTCATAACTGTACTGGTGGCCCTATTACTCTCTTGGAGGAGGGTAGAGTTACGACATGAAGCATGTCATGGCTAAGTTATAACAGGCGCATTGGTCGATATCCAAGGTTGAGCATTGCTTGCCGATGACAGTCCGTAGGCAGGAACATCAATAACATACTCAAATCCTTCCGTTCCTAAGAAAGCACGTTAAGCCGTTGGTCCTGGCTCAGCTAGTCACAAACCTGTAAGTCTGTTGACTATTCTTAACAATGGGTGGCGTGATACCCCTGAATTGAGTTGTGGAGTTCAGTTGTTCAGTTTGTTGGAGCGACTGCCTAGTCGCTCCATATAATACTGGCACTGAGCAGCATCCGATTAGACTGGAACTCGACCCCAGCTTTGTTGGAAAAAAGCTAAGCAGATGATATAAAACAGAACAATTGGAGTGAACGCACTAATATGGAATCATAATTAAATTCACAATGATGTTTAACCCGAGAACAATACGAAGCAAAATTCAACAATCAATGCGTGCGTGCGTTTCCAATCATTATATGGAATTGATATTCTGTATCAATATATTTTGTGTCCTAGCTTCCTTCGTTCCTCGACACTCACTTAAAATGTCCTAAGGATCGTACAATAGCGTTACTGTGACAATGTAACCGAATTATTAGGGAATTATTAAAGAAGGTCTTCTTGAATAAATTATTTTGTTTTTACTTGTGAAATTCTTTATTAGGAACGTGGATTTTTCTCGGGTTTTAGGTCACAATAATTGGGAATGTGTGTAAAGGACTTCATAAGGAAGGTTCTGTTTTAAAGCTGAAATATTGCGTAAGATAAAATCATGCCTGTATTCCTCAAAAGGATCGGCAGAGTTGTACCTACATTTCGCCAGTTATATTTCTCTCCTACGTAAAAAAGGGGCGGCTGAAAGTTTATTAAGGAGTAAAGGATGGTCGGTTTGTGTGTTTAAGACACTTTTTTATTTCATGTATATCGTCACGGCATCACGATAATACAAGTTAGAGAAATGTAAAGAAGTATAAATGAAGCCGGTTTAAAATTTCCATCCACCATAACTTTATAACGTGCACGTAGTTCCATACATCTTATATGGAGGTCAACGTGTACGATAATATCGCGTTATCTTGCTTACTATCCTATTTATATTGTCAATGTTAAAATTTTGTATGTTTGGATGGATATTTTGATGTTTTTTACTCAATTACGCAGAAACGGCCGAAAGAATTTGCATGAAATTTTTCACACAGATAGTTATAATAATGATTAATACATAGGATTCCATTTATCTCGGTAGATCCTGATCCCATGGAATAATTTCCGACCTCCAGCCGCGCTGGTTTAGGCTCATATGCTAGGTTTAAATCATAAAAGCGCACAATATCAAGTTAGGGGTGAAAATATTTTCGGTTTACTGTCGCTATAAATAGCTGCTTACTCATTAACAAAATACAGAGACTCGCAGTCCCTAAAAGCGGTTGTTCCTGTGTAGTGGTTACCAGCGTCCCGCACCGCCCACAGCCGTGGCCGCGACCAAATATTAGCAGCTAAATATAGTTCCTATTTAATGTCACCCTTGGAAATGAATTGTCATTTTGTAGAAGATGCTACATTCAAGGAACATTTTATGTTTATTCATTGAATTTATTCAGCAACTTTATCGATTTATCATCTTCATCATCATCATTTCAGCAGTCGTCCACTGCTGGACATAGGCCTCCCCCAATTTGGGAGGGTTTGTCATAATCGCCACGCTTGGCAGGCGGGTTGCCAATCGCAGTATGTTACGACACCCACGGGAAGTTATGGGACGGTGCTATTCTTTACGTCTTTACGAAATATTTTCAAAAATTATGAATTTGAATTTATGGAGAGTTTAATTTCAAGTAGATACAGAGCTCTGTATCAACTTTAAATTAAATTCTTCATCGCCGCATGAAAACAAACAAACATTTATTTTCTGTAATCCTTGTAAAGGAATGCCAAACTCGCGCAGATTTTATAAATCTTAGATATTTATATGTACACATATCTTTGAAACATCATAGAGTACCTGCATTATGATGTCTCCTTCCCTCTGCTCATCATCATCTGGCTTGCCTTTTCCTATCTATACATATACTATTATATTGTATAAATATATCGGTTATAACCGGTGTACCGTGTGGTGCCGGACGAAAAGAATAACACCACCCCATTTCTTCCCGTGGGTGTCGTAAAAGGCGACTAAGGGACTTACTAGAGAATGGGCAGCAGCGTTCTCTATGCATTTTACCACCATTCTGCGATCGTCAACCCGCCTGCCAAGCGTGGCGATTATGGCAAAGCCCCCCAAATTGGGGGAGGCCTAAGTCCAGCAGTGGACGTCTTACGGCTGTAATGATGATGATGATATCGGTTATAATATAAACCGACTACATCGGCTTCTAGTTTAACCGAATGCTGCTACATACCAATATTTCACATGGGGCGATTGCACACGAAATCCTTTTGGGAAGATTAGTTATAAAATAAATAACGCGCTTTCCGAGGCACGGAGGGATCTCGGCATGTTAAGATGGTCCTGGGGGCCTATTACGAACTCTTATTTCCAGGCAGTTTACGGTGTAAACTGAACTGCCTTGCAATTTCATATTATGAACTCGGCAAACAAGCCAGTCAGCGGTCACGTGACATCCTGGCCGACTTCTGACCGAATATTGCCTGGCAGTACCGTAATACGACCGTTCGTTTGACATTTCTTTTCGTATTAGAACTGTCAAAAAGTAACTTCACAATCCATTTTGTTTACGCTGCGTCAGAGGAGCTTTTATTGAATTGTTTTGAGTTTATTTGGCGAAATTATTCGAGTATTATCTAGATTAGTAAAAGAAAATATGATGTGTGACGAATATGAACTATTTGAGTTCCTGGAAAGTGACTTTTCTCATCGAAATAGAGTGTCAAGGAACAAAAGAAGACGACTTCGTGATAAATGTAATGCGCTCGACATGGATGTTGTGCAATTTATTCAAAGATATCGACTTAGCAAAGACTTGGTACTGAATCTTTGTGAGGAGTTGAGACCGCTTTGAGTACTCTCGTGCTTGGGCAGATTTATTGTACCCAATAGCCACTTTGTGGGAATTTAAGAACACCTACAATGTTTCCAGCTGCACATAAGTTACGCGCCGACGACGGCTAGAACTCTCATGCACTGAACTATAATAATTACAAATATATTAATATTATATCATGTTCAAAACTGAATATTAATTAAAAACACTCAATAATACTTACGCCATAATTTTGTTTATACTCCGAATATATTACGTACGAACGGAAGTATCAAACGAACAATACGTTATCTGTCTTACTTTGTGAAACAATACTTCCTAACTTGTTGAGTACGTTCGGAAACATAATCTCGCGTTACAATTTACAAACATAGAAAATTATAATATGAATTAATTGTATGTCGCAATAAATATTGTGTTTATATTTTCACCTACTTATAGACTAGTGTAACTAGATTATTATTTTTATCATAAAATAAATGATTAAAATAAAACCGTAACTTAACGATAAATATTCAATTCTATTTCTGAACGTTGCGACAGAGAATTACAAGCCAGCCATAGACAAACTAGCCAGCGTCAAGTCGGGCAGAATTTGAAATGTCATAGTACGAAATTTAACCAGCCAGTGAAATGAACTGCTTGGAACTTGCCTGGTTTTTTAAAAGTTCGTAATAGGCCCCCTGGACCTATTCACGAACCAACCACGGCAAGCGTAGCTTAACCTTACCGATCGATCCGTGCGGCTGTTATTACTTCGACACAAGCCTCTCTCCTTCTCTCTTAAGCCATTCAAAAACCGTGGCGCTAAAAGATATATTTAAAAGACAACTAAAAGATCGCTTATAGCGATAAGACTTTTTTTTGGATTGGAATTCATCAGATGACTTCACCCGCTCTTTGTGTCAAACTTTTACTGACTAAAACCCACCCATGTTCCTTCAGTTACCCGTATGCCAGAGCCACGGTATCTCGTTTGAACAATCTCGCGATCCTCCTGTAGTTTTTATTGGGTACCTACTTAATTAAGAAAATGTTCTATTCCACATTGTAAAAATTTATTTCTTCTAAATAAAAAAACACTCGCATGCCAACCCTATATGCTGCTCTAATCTTTTCTCAGGAGTGTCGAATGAAAACTTTGCAATCGGATTAAACTCCGTTTCTTATCTAATCGCAAAGTTTTGTCAAAATTTCAAGCGGCTCGAACTTGATCGAGAGTTCGGCGATCCTTTGCAGACCGACACGACATTGTTCTTTATTATTTTTAAGCTTTTATTTGTTTTTCTAAGTGTTTTGTGAAATTTTTGTGGGATTATTCAGGTTATTTTTCTCTTGCAGGATTGTAAGACTCTTATTTATGATCTTGGCAGTTGTGAGCTTGTGAATCTTATGAGTGTGTGGATTACATATCTTACAATTTAAATGATCTTTATCTATCTATCGTATATAAACGAATAATAAATCTGAAGCGTTTTGTCTGTTTATTTGTTCGCACTAATTTCTGAAATTACCAGTTCGATTTGAAAAAAAAAATACAATTGATAGTTAAGTTAAAGGTTATTTATTTCATCACAGTACGCCTCTTTGGACACGAGTAAAACGAAAAACTTAGGAATGTTAATAGAAAACTAAGTAAAAGGGCGCGAAGTTTCGCACAAAGGTAGAAGCTAGTTTTTCATATGTGTATATGTGTGTGTGTGTTTTCGTAACTGCTATGCCACATACTACGGGCAGTATTGCATTTCTTTTGGTGAATACTTATAATAATGGGTATTATTATAATCTATCTTTTCCATTTATCTATCTTTAATGAAATCAATATTCAAAACGTGCTTTTTACGCAATTTAGTAAAATAAAACTATAATTTTAGCATTTCAAACGTGTGAACGTACATACATACGTATCATACGCTCGACGACGCTCCAAACAAATTGATTGTTCATACATGCTTGTCAAGTTAGTATCTGTCAGGCGTGGGCATGGCAATTTCCTCTTTGTACAACGGTCAAAGGCTCAAAACCAGAAGGCAAAACACAATATAGTGGAGCATCAAAACAGCAAAATAATCATCAAACCACCAGCCTTCACAAAATAATGTCATTCGTCTTTCCTTTAATGTCAGTTCGTAAAAAATAAAAGTCGTTTCTCAAGTTTTCTTTTGTGAGTCGGCACAATAATTTTACAAAAAGGCTGTTAAATACGTTAGTTCTAAAGGCCTGTCTTAGCTTTAGATCTTAGGTATTCAAGCTTTATCGAGAAACCTTCGGGGCTTTGTGCGTTTATGGATGAAAAACTAATCTCTTTTGACTTCAATGAAATCTTATTTAAGTCGGAAACTTCTGTAGTAACTTTTCCTTTTTTTGTTAAGGCTTTTTTGTTTTATAATTTTCTTGATTTTGTTCATTGAGTTTTAACAAGAAGTCAAACACAAAAATGTGAAATTGATTATCAGGATATTTATTCACTTGTGTTAAGATATCCAAAGTGGCAGTGGTGCCAGTTTTCTAGGCGCTTTTTCTCATTGACGGCAACGTGAACGAATTTTTCGGATGCCCAATGAGCTCCACCTTTTTATATTTATTTGTGCGTAATGTATGCTTAAGATTCGTCGTTAGTAACTAACTCACTTACTATTTTCGTTATTATGTGATTGCTAACTTGCCGTTTTATCTTTTCCCCGAATCTTGCTTATAATCACTAAATGTTTATTCAATAATGTTTTTTTTTTCTAGTTCCTGCGGGTCTATTCTGTAAAAATCATACCCGGAAGCCTTAGGTGAAGTGAGTTGATATTCTACCTGATGTTAGGGATGTACACGATTGACATTCCACTTCAAAGTCAATGCACCTGAGTTGTCACGGTGTTATTTTTACAGAATAGATCGACTGGATTAAAACCTAAAGCAATCGTCACGGTCATAACTTTAGACCTCCGTGCTTTAGACACAGTTTGTTACACCAATTTGGATAAAATCTACA
This sequence comes from Aporophyla lueneburgensis, assembly GCA_932294355.1. Lineage (NCBI taxonomy): Eukaryota > Metazoa > Arthropoda > Insecta > Lepidoptera > Noctuidae > Aporophyla > Aporophyla lueneburgensis. The sequence continues at coordinate 21,985,125 of OW028745.1, read as the reverse complement.
CCATATTCTTGCAATTTAAACTGCGGACCTAAATAGCCTTTCTATTATAAACCACTTGTGCAACAAAGAACTCTACAAAAAATCTGAAACTACCCCTATCAACAATAACCCTTTCACCGCTAACCAGGTCACTGGTATAAAAATAAATCTATTAAGCCTATAATAAACAAACAAAAACGCAGCGTATTTATACTCCCCGTTACAACAATGTAACAAAAGGTAACATTAGCGGTGCTCGTGAAAAGACGCCCCGATGTGTAACGCCTGTCGATACACCCTGTATAGGAATATAGTAAAATTTACAACATAAATATTCGTCAATTCACTGACGTCGGCGTCTGCCTTTGTTGGAGGTTTACAGTAGGAACTTTGATTCCGTGCAAGTTATAAGCGAGTAGTGGAAGTGGTGGCCTAGCGGTAGCGGCCTCGACTTACAAATTTTAAGGTCGTAGTCAAACCCAAGCAGGCACTTTGTGTAAATTATTTCATCTATTATGTGAGGAAATCGGCATGTCTTAGACCATAAATTCGAAGTCTTGTGACAATTATTAACCCACACTGGGCCAGCGTGGTGGATTATGGCCAAATCACTCTCACAAAGGCGAGGCCTGTGTCCCAGCAGTAGGAACATTATAGGCTGATTATGCTTTATGCTATGAGCAGTAGAATAAGGCAAAGGACTACTTCATCAGTCCATCAATCTTTCATTAGTTATTATGGTATGGTGCTTTACTTGCCACACTTTGTAACTAAAAGTGTAACATCAATTTTGAAATTGATGTTACACTTTTTGACATTTCTTTAATGAATGACTGTGGTGTTTTGCCTGTGTAATGCGATTATAAATTTAGTGTTATACTTTTAATAAAACTTGGTGCTTCAATTACCTAACGAAACAATTTTTCAAAGGAAATACCATAAAACATCAAACATTTTTGGCGTTTTTGTATGTATGGAAACTGGTTTATAATGATTATGTCTTTTATTAATCTGTTCTGTTCATAATAGGTCATTACCTATGAAAATGCCGTTTTGTATGAAAAAAATTAAACGAATTTTTTTCATGTATTTTTTATTTGTATTAATCGAAATAATCACCCATGCAATCAATGCATCTTTGCCAACGCAGTGGCAGTATATTGATGCCCTTCTTAAAAAAATCAGCTGGACTGAGGCAACAAATTCTTTAAAGGCATTTTGTACTGCCTCTCGGGTATTGAATTTTTTTCCCGCCAAGAAGTTATCCAAATTCTGGAAAAAGTAGTAGTCTGTAGGCGCAAGGTCTGGTGAGTAGGGCGGATGACGGAGAGCTTCCAACCCCAGTTCTTGCAACTTGGAGACCGTCTGCTGTGCAGTATGAGGTCGCGCGTTGTCGTGCAGAAGCAGCGGAGACGAGCGATTGACCAATGCTGGTTGGAGATGTGCCAGCTTCTCCATCATTGAGTTCAGTTCTTTACAGTACACATCTGCAGTAATGCTCACCCCGTTTGGTAAGAAGCTGTGATGAATCACACCGGCGCTAGACCACTAAACAGTGACCATCAGTTTTCTAGGAGTAAGTTTTCGTTTAGGGCATTGTTTAGGTGCTGAACCAGGATCCAACCAATTTGCTGAGCACTTGCGGTTATCAAACAGAATCCATTTTTCATCGCAGGTAACAATGCTGTTCAAAATTCCTGCATTTATGTGTCTGTTGAGCAGTGCAAGGCACGTCTCTACGCGTACTTCGCGCTGGCGATCATTGAATTCGTGGGGCACCCATTTGTCAAGCTTTTTTACCTTGCCAATTTGACGCAAATGGACCAATATTGTTTTGACGCTAACGTCGAAAGCTGCTGCTAATTCAGCCGTAGATTGTGTATCATCAGCTTCCACAATCGCCTTTAATTCGTCATTGTCGACCAAAGTCTTCGGACGACCGCGAGGTTTATTTTTCAGGTCGAAATTTCCAGAAAGGAAGCGAGCAAACCAATAACAGGTGGTGCGTTGGTTTGTAGTGTTAGTTCCGTAAACGTCGTTGATGTTGCGTGCCGCTTGTGCCGCGTTGCTGCTACGACGGTACTCATATTCCATAATTACTCGAATTTTTAACGTATCCATGATGACGAAAAATATTGAAATGCGATGAAAATGTAACACTAATCAATAAACAAATGACTACTTTTAGAAAAAGAATTCCATGTTTTTAAAATAAAATTAATTTGAAATTAGAATTCTTAGACAAACAAAAATTATTTTGATTTGAAATGGCCAGTACTGCAGAACGGCAATTTCATAGGTAAAGACCTTATATAATAAAAGAAAGTCACTTCCCGTGTATGTACGCTCAGATCTTTTAAACTATGCAACGGATTTTAACACTAGAAGTGCGGGCGTCCCAAATATGACCCATTTCGATAATCTTCCTGCTCTAATTAATATTTTATTATGCATATAATCGTATCTTTTTATGACTTTTCATGAAATATGATGTTTATTATCATTTATTATTTATACGAGACTTCCACGTAATTGCAAAATACATATTTTTTTTATCCAAATTTACCTCATTCGGTATGTTCCGCGCTTCTAGTGTTAATGCGGTTTTCATCATTAGACGAAGTGATTCAAGAGAAAGGTTTGAATGTATAATACGCAGGCATATGTGCGGGTGTGTAATAGAAAAAATGGCGAGCTCTAAAATCGTTAAGTGTAAAACGTGTAATATCGTGATTAGCGAGTGGCTTTTGTGCAAAATAAGCTGGATGTGATGGACAATGAGAGCCTTATCAACATTTGTGCAACGGGTTTCTCCGTGGAAGATATCGATCAAGCAAAGTCGTTATTATTTGAATCTTTGTCGTCGGGCAAGCGTAAAATATCCAGACGAAAAGACAAGAGACATAAGGACCTGGAAGACATTATAACTTTGTTAAAGAATACCGACCCCGAGCTTATTCTTATATTTGTGGCCAAAGAACTGAGCAAACTGCCTCCAGTAACCTTTGACCACGTTGCCGTTACGGGGCTGCTAAAGGATTTAGTGTTACTGAAAAATGAGCTTAAGCTTGTAAAGAGTAACTACGCAACGGTTGAGCAGCTGCAGGAAATAAAAAGTGAATTACATAATTGCAAATATGGGTCAATTGTGGGAATAGATGACTACAACGGAGGCGAGCTGCTTTTTGTATGGATAGCGGACCAGTAGGTATATCACCTGTGATAAACAAAATCAAGGAGCCGACACTGAGACAACAACAAGTGAGAGCACTCCACAAGTGCTATCTCCGTCATACCTGCGCTCGGAGGATAACTCAGTGTGTGAGACTGGTGTAACCGAGCGGGACGCAAATATGCACGGTGTCGCGCCAGGTGCAAATCAACGTGTTTCGATGCCGTGTAAACTGTTATCTCAATCAGCTGAGAAACTAAGTGCAACTGTACCGGTTTGTACTATGACTACGCCTATTTTAGTGGCTGAAAATCCGTTATCTATGGCAGAAGTCGTAAAAAAAGGCGGAGATTTCAAGATAGACAAACCCGATCACGGCTGGACTGTCGTTCAAAGAAATCGTTTACGAAATCGTTTTGTGAGTCAGTTAGGTAAGGCAACCGCGGAACCTCTGAGTAATTTTAAGGCGGCGGACATTAAAGTGCCTCTATTTGTCTCAAATGTACATAAAGACACTCTGGAAGAGGACATAACTGAATACATTTATAAAAAAACGCAGGAAAAACTGACCCTGTCAAGAATTAACATGAAATACGATAGAGGGTACAACGCTTTTAAATTGTATGTATCTAAATGTAGAATGCATCTGTACCTTGATGACAACTTATGGCCGGACGGAATAAAGTTCCGCCGTTTCGTGAGTATGAGACAGGGGCCGGTTGAGCAAAATTTTAATGGAACACAATCAAAACAACACGTTGGTTAGTTTTAATTGCAAAAATGTGAAAAGGAGTGTGGAATGTGTGCGATCACTGTGCAAGCGCGCGGACTTGGTAGCACTGCAGGAGACTTGGCTGGTGCCGCAGGACCTGCCTTTCCTGGGCAGCATCGACGATGACTTCAGTTATACCGGAAAATCGGCGATAGACTTATCGTCCGGTGTGAGGCGAGGGAGACCGTTCGGTGGGGTTGCGATTCTGTGGCGTAAAAGTTTGTTTACAAAAGTGACAGTTGTCAATAGTGAAAGTGATCGTATTACGGCAATTAGAGCTAATACAGGTAATAATCGTGAAGTTGTTGTTATATGTGTGTACATGCCTACAGACCAGTCTGACAACCTACCAATGTTTACGAATTGTCTAGGGGAGATTAGCGCTATTGTGCAACAAAATGACATGGGATCTGTGTTTATTCTGGGTGATTTTAACGCTCACCCATCAGCACCTTTTTGTAAGGAGTTATTAGATTTTTGTAGCGATAGTAAATGGATTTGCGCAGACATAGCTAAGCTTGGTAGGTCGTCAGATACACATACGTTCTATAGCGAGGCTCATTGTTGTAAGCGTTGGTTAGATCACTGTTTAGTCACGGAATCAGCCTGGCAAACAATAACTAACATTAATGTTGACTATGGCGTGTATTGGTCGGATCACTTACCTTTAATTGTTAAATGTAATCTTGACATAATTCAAACTAAATGTATTTCTGCCGATTGTATTTCTAATGACATTTTGTGGGGTGATAGAGAAAGTGACGAAGTAATGAGTTATTCTGACATTTGTAATGGTAAATTTAAAGAACTTCAGTTCCCTAATGAATTTTGTGTTTGTGCAGACAGTATGTGTGGTAATTTTGAACATAGAAATATTATTGACAATTTATATAATGATATTATTAACATTTTATGTGAGGCATCTGTGCAGAGCAAGAAGGTGAGAAAGTTAAAGAAAGGTAAAACGGTAGTAGGGTGGAACAAACACGTGAGAGAAGCTCATAATCAGGCTAGGCAGGCATATCAAACATACTTAGGACATGCTAAACCTGAAAGTGGGCCTCTCCATGAGAATATGTGTCTTACGCGGAAAATATCTAAATCTAGACTTAAGTTCTGTCAAAACCACCAAGACCAGCTTAAAATGGATTTATTAGCGTCACACGGTAGGGATAAAAACTTTCGGGCTTTTTCGAAAAGTACTAAAAGAATGAACGGTAGGGTAAGTTTGCCAGTGACTGTAGGCGAGTGTAGTGAGCCTAAAGATATTGCTAACCTGTTTAAAAGTCATTTTATAGTTGAGTCACCGCTTGCCAACAGTTCTGTGGTGGCGGATGTTGCGGCCGTCACTAACTGTGAGAAACCAATTGGGTTCTCTTCTAAAGATGTGAAAAATATTATTAGTAACATGAAACGTGGCAAATCTCCAGGTAGTGACGGGCTCAGCATTGAGCACCTGCAGCAAGCGGGTAACCATTTATTTAGGGTACTGGCTATGTTGTTTACTTTCTGTATACGTCACTCATACTTACCACCTAAGATGATGGAGACTATTGTTGTGCCTATAGCAAAAAACGTCTCTGGTGATGTCTCGGACAAGAATAATTATAGACCTATCTCCCTGGCCACTGTCTTAGCGAAGGTTTTCGATGGGCTTTTGGATGCTGAGCTAAGCAAGTTTATTAACCTACACGATGCACAGTTTGGTTTTCGTGAGACTTTGTCAACTGAAAGTGCTATATTGACACTAAAGAACACAGTCGCTTACTATGTTAATAGGAAAACACCTATATACGCTTGTTTTCTAGACTTATCGAGGGCGTTCGACCTGGTGGATTATAGTAAGCTCTGGACTAAGCTTGGGGAGGTCGGGGCCCCCGCCGAACTCACTAAGGTATTTTCTTTTTGGTATAACCACCAAAAAAACGTTGTCAAGTGGGGAAACGTATATTCTGAAGAATATTCACTTAAGTGTGGAGTGAGGCAAGGGGGACTGACCTCTCCTAGACTTTTCAATCTCTATGTCAATCAACTGATAGGTGAGCTCAGCAACAGCCATGTCGGCTGTCATATAGACAACGTTTGCGTCAATAACATCAGCTACGCGGACGACATGGTTTTGCTGAGTCCATCTGTCGGTGGGCTAAGGAAGCTATTAAGTATCTGTGAGGCCTATGCTGGGGAGCATGGCTTGAAGTACAATGTTGGAAAAAGTGAGTATATGCTCATCAGAGGTAATAATAAACAACCAGAACATATACCACCAGTGTACCTCAACGGGGTATCTTTGAGTCGGGTCTCGCAGTTTAGGTATCTAGGGCATGTTGTGACCGAAACCCTGCATGATGACGCAGATATTGAGAGAGAGCGGAGAGCATTGTCGGTGCGTGCTAACATGTTGGTTCATAGGTTTGCGAGGTGTACAACACAAGTAAAGATAACTTTGTTCAGAGCCTACTGCCAAAGTTTCTACACAAGTGCCCTCTGGACCAACTACACACAGCGGGCCTACAATGCTCTCAGAGTACAGTATAACAACGTCTTTAGGATTCTGGTGCGACTACCTCGATTTTGCAGTGCCTCGGGTATGTTTGCTGACGCGAGGGTAGATGACTTTTACGCTATAATGCGCAAAAAGTCAGCCTCACTAATACGCCGAATTCGAGGGGGTAGCAACGGTATCCTAAGGATGTTTGCAGACAGACCAGCGTCGCCAGCGGTGAAAAGACTCATCAGGCTGCATGTGACCTGATATTATATTGTAATTTAATCTTTGTATTTTAGCTAATTTACAACTTTTTTTTTTTTTTTTTTCAATCTAATATTAATTTATTTCAATTTAATTTAATTTATTCTTAATTTAATTTTAACTCGTTTAAATTTAATTTTTACTTATAACAATTTAATTTTTAATTCTTTTCAATTTTAATTCATTGCAATTTAATTCATTTCAATTTAATGTAGTTCAATTTAATTTTAATTTATTTTTCACACGAGTATTATTGATCTCACGACTAACATAGTTTTTAAGATTATGTAATACTAACGAAATATGGACTTTTAATGGTCTGAATTAAACGTATTTTATTTTTTTATTTTTATATAGGCAATAAATAGAGAGAGACAGATAGAGACATGGAAATAAAACTATATGCACAGAAAAGTATGCCAACTTCAAACCACGTCATCAGGACAGTGAATACTGGTGGCCCAGTGGTTTTGGCCTCGACTTACAAGTTGATGGTTGTGAGAGACCAGAGAGGCGCCTAAGTTTGAGTGTTGAATTTTATCGCCACTGCTCTCAAAACAGTGAAGGAAAACAACACGAGGAAACCGGCGTGAATAAGAAACCAAAAATTCGAAAACATGTGACGTTCACCAACCCGCACTGGGCCTGCGTGGTAGATAAATGCCCACTCCCTCTCACTGAGAGGATCCCTGTGTCCCAGCAGAAGAAACATTGTTTACTATTGTAGACTAATTTTGCATCAGCACAGCCAGCGGCTTCCAAAGCCTGCTTATCGCCTCCGCTCATCCCTTATCCCACTCGTTATGCCAAACCTCCCGCCTTCCCCACCCCGCGACATTTCCCCGACAATGCCCTCCCCGCTTGAGGAAATATTTTATCTTTCTTCATAAAGGAAGCCAACAATGGTGGAGTGATGTATTTAGGAAATAAATGTCAAGCCATCACTCAGTGTTCGCTCTAAAGTACATTTCGGACTGTTCTTAACGGCAATATGAAATATTAATATTGTCTTAAATCATAAATGAAGAACTGACTTCTAACCTGAACGTTGTGGGGACTTTTGTTATTCTCTACGTTTATTTAACACAGAGATGGAATGTTTTCAGAGGGTTAAGAAATGATTTTGCTTGAGGTGGGTGCGAATATTTTGGTTACCTGCTCATATTTTTATGGTGACTTATTTAGCTTGTGCCAGCGACTTAAATTTCTTGCTCTCTCGACCCAGCCCATCACAAGCATCGTCTCGGGATAGCGTTCTTTCTGATTTTTTTCTCGGTTCCTAGAGGACTTGGCTATTGATTTTAAATAACCTATACTATAGGCACTATAGTTTTCTTCAAGAATTGAGCTACCATATGCAAAAAAATCAATCAAATCCAACTTATATTGTAGTTTCAGAGGTTAACGCGTTCAAACAAACAAATTCGAATTTGTGAATCAAAATTAAAACCACTCCTATTTCTTTTAGTAGGTATATTTTTTGCGACAATCATCAAAGAAAGAAAATACATTAATTTAACACAGACTAAAAGGCACACAATATATTACGTATAGACAAGAAGTAAAAATAGCTATTTGGACTCTGAAAATGGGAATGACTGTCCAGCTGCTCCCTAGTCATGTCTGTCAAAAGACAGACCAAATGAAATGAAATATTAATTTTTGCATAGATTGGTTGGTGGTTGGAGCAGACGAGTGAATACCATAAATTAGTATTCTTTATGAATAGCCTAAAGTTTTTACTTTAGGTGTCTAGCTGGAGGGTGTTTCCTCCAGCTAGTCACACCAACGACTGAGAAAAATGACCTGGGGCAAATTGGATGTGGAACAGCTATGGCGGTCCAATAATTTTATTTTGATAACTAGCCCATAGAACTTTAGACAAAAAACCATTATAAGCTAGCCGCTTAATCCATTAAATGATAAATGATTTTATTTAGGAGTATGTAAGTATCAGCAGGCGGCATTCTGTCTACTCCCATGTTAAATAAGCGTGAGTTTATGTACCTATATATGTATGATTTAATTTATGTAGGTTGGTTTGTACTAACACTTTTACACATCAATCACATTTTTTAACACTAGATGAGGTCTGCGTTTCCTAACTGACTAATATGAGAAGGTAGGCCGAAACAAGCTTAGAGGTCACAGTCTCTTTTATAGTCCTGACATAATCTTGGTGACATCATGTGCAGAACACCTGGGTTGGTGACTGAAATACTCTTTTGGGGAATCAACAACACTAATTGAGTGGACCTGCACCCCTAGCCAAGTTGATAATCTGCAATCGTTAACGCTAGTCGCTCAACGTTAAGTCACGTGGTTAGAACAAATGAATAGAGAATTTGTAGCCAACTTCACATCGTTCAAAATGATAGAATTTTTTTAAATTGTTTTTACAATGTTCAATGCTGCATCCTTTGTTATAATGTGTCGTTTTTCTAAAGACATTGTAGAACGAGCGGCCGACTCAGGCGCGTCAACATGGCTACCAACTTAGCTCACCTCAGAACTTAAGAAGTTCCTCGATTCGACGAACAATACCAAAGAAAGGACATTTGGATATTAGGGCAACTACTGACTTTGCGGTCGACTATTCACTTTAATATCTTTAAAGGAATTTACTAACCCAGACTATGACTGAAAGTTCAACTATTTAATCAGTGTAAGCGGGTTTTCTTCAAGAAAAGAAAACCGTTCGCAATAAATAATAAAGTAGCTACTCTGTGATTATTACGAAAAGCTTTGAGAAAACTTGGAAAAAATACAAGGGAATTAGGTATAAAAAAACCGGCCAAGTGCGAGTCGGAATCGCGCACCGAGGGTTCCGTACAAACCTGTAGGTATTCTCGGTTTAAAAATAAATGTTTTTTTTTTAATTTTTATATTTCAGTTGATTGAATGTAAGGTAAATTGCGGTTTACGATTTATGACGTTTTAAAAAAAAACTGCTCACTCGATCTCGTTCAAACCAATTTTCGGTGGTAGTTTACATGGTAATGTACATCATATATTTTTTTTAGTTTTATCATTCTCTTATTTTAGAAGTTACGGGGGGGGGGACACACATTTTACCACTTTGGAAGTGTCTCTCGCGCAAACTATTCAGTTTAGAAAAAAATGATATTAGAAACCTCATTACCATTTTTGAAGACCTATTCATAGATACCCTACACGTATGGGTTTGATGAAAAAAAACATTTTTGAGTTTCAGTTCTATGTATGGGGAACCCCAAAATTTATTGTTTTTTTTCTATTTTAGTGTGAAAATCTTAATGCGGTTCACAGAATACATCTTCTTACCAAGTTTCAACAGCATAGCTCTTATAGTTTCGGAAAAAAGTGGCTGTGACATATGGACGGACGGACAGACAGACAGACAGACAGACAGACAGACAGACAGACAGACATGACGAATCTATAAGGGTTCCGTTTTTTGCCATTTGGCAACGGAACCCTAAAACCCGGCCAAGTGCGAGTCGGACTCGCGCACAAAGGGTTCCGTACAAACCTGTAGGTATTCTCGGTTTATGCAGAAGGTTCATGTTTATGAAAATAAATGTTTTTTTTTCAATTTTTATATTTCTGTTGATTAAATGAAAGGTAAATTGCGGTTTACGATTTATGACGTTTTAAAAAAAACCGACTTACTCGATTTCGTTCAAACCAATTTTCCGTGGTAGTTTACATGGTAATGTACATCATACATTTTTTTTAGTTTTATCATTCTCTTATTTTAGAAGTTACGGGGGGGGGGGACACACATTTTACCAGTTTGGAAGTGTCTCTCGCGCAAACTATTCAGTTTAGAAAAAAATGATAATAGAAACCTCAATACCATTTTTGAAGACCTATTCATAGATACCCCACACGTATGGGTTAGATGAAAAAAAACCATTTTTGAGTTTCAGTTCTATGTATGGGGAACCCCACGATTTATTGTTTTTTTTTCTATTTTTGTATGAAAATCTTAATGCGGTTCACAGAATACATCTACTTACCAAGTTTCAACAGCATAGCTCTTGTAGTTTTGGAGAAAAGTGGCTGTGGCATACGGACGGACAGACAGACAGACAGACAGACAGACAGACAGACATGACGAATCTATAAGGGTTCCGTTTTTTTCCATTTGGCAACGGAACCCTAAAAAGCCAAATACAATCAAATTTTCATAAAATTTTGAAGATTGTTGATATTCTTAACTACGTAGAAAGGTTTTATAAATTACCTAAATAAGTTTAATTTTTTTCTGAATAAAAGACATTGTATTTGTCTACTCTAAGTCCAAGTCAAACAAGAATCGTTTATTGTACTAGTTTCAACTAGGGTTCTACGATATAAAAACGAGTGGTGTTTGCTACATTTGTAATTAATTCGATGGGCATATACCGCTAATTTTAAAGAAACACATCTGTACATCTTTAAAAATAAATAAAATTGTAGTGTCTGTTTGTAATTTCAAATTAACAGCTTTTCAATAAATGAATATGAAAGTATATACGGTACTTACATAAAAAAATCAAATTTTTTTTGTCTATCTGTTTGTTCCGGCTAATCTTCGAAACGGCCGGACCGATTTCGACGGGAAATGTACTGGCAGATAGTTGATATTATAAGGAGTAACATAGGCTTTAGTAATATATATTTTGTCTGGGTAGTACGTCTCCGTGTGATAATTTCCGAACCTCACGCGGATGAAGCCGCGGGCACAGCTAGTATGACATAATATTAGTATTCACTGCGATGACAATAGTAAAACAAACGGATTTAATTACTATAAATACAGTCAAGGAATGAAATGTTAAGCACCTTATGTTGAATGTGCTAAAGTAATCCGCGAAATTCAATTTTTCTTTCGTTTTTTTCCAAATCGCAGGTCAGTGTTAGGTTAAACCTACGACAAACTTAACTAGACGACAAACTTAACTCATACCAAAAGAACTGGCTAAATAAAGGATTAGCAAAAGATGGCATTGTGTGGACAAGGGAGCCCTTTATCCTAGGGCAATACAAGCTAGTTAGATTAGATCGTACATCGAGCCCCACCATTAAATATCAATTTTGACGTCGTGTTGCTCACTCTATTTCATTTCCATTTTAAGTTCATAAGGTTCACAAATACAACCACCTATCATGAAAACTGCACAAGCAAGCAAAAGTGTGCTTTAAAGCGTAAAAACTGCGTCCAGATACAAGGTTCCACATGTTTGTGACGGGTTAGTTTGCTGTGAAAAGCGAAACTCGACAGTATCGGACATTTCATTTTGGTCTTTGTCAGGCCTATTTAAGTGAGAGCTGATTTTTAAGAAATTCATTGTGCAACGAAAAAGAAAATTAGTATATTATGGGTCGTAGTGTTCATGAATGTAAACTACTTTTTTATGGGATCAAGAATTATATTGATCGAAATTGTTTGTTTGAGTGTAATTGGAGGTTTCATACAATCTGAATCAAGTATATTGCACCATTATCTGGAACACTGAAATTTTTTCTTCGTCTGAAGTCCTCTGATTCCAGTATGAGACATGCCGAATACTCAGTTACCTGTACCATTCATGATCTTAAGAATGCGTCAGTGAGCGGAGTTCACGTAGCTAAATGTTGAGCCAAAGAAGTTTGAACTTTATGTCATCGATGTTGAAATGATTATGAATAATTTGACATTGCTATTAATTATTTTGACATCACTATTAATTGTTTTGCCATTATTAATAATAATTATGTATATTTTGCAAAGTGTTAAAATGTGTGTACTAACACTAGGTTTAAGATGTGTAAGTTTGTAAGTACTAACAAAATTGGATTTTATGATCTGCTGAATAAATTATTTGATTGATTTGAAAGAAGTTTTTTTTTTAATTAGGTTACACTGACCCACTGCTGAGCAAAGGCCTCCCCCAAATCCCTCCAGGTATTCTTTTCCAGGGCCACCTCAAACTAACCCTTGCAATACGCGTCTAGGTCATCTCGCCACCTCTTCTTGGGCCGACCTCGGCGGCGATGTCCATCCTCAGGCACCCACCGTGTAAAGACTATTCCTGACAGTCACTTTGCATGCTGCTGGTGTGACCCACCCAGTCCCATTTTACCCTGGCAGCCTTTTTGATTACGTCGATTCCCGTTTTGGAGTACAGAATGGTGTTTCTTATCCGGTCGGTTCGTTTAATGCCTAAAATGCTGCGCTCCATTGCTCGTTGGCAAACCCCAAGGCGGAAGAAGAAGAAAAATGAGACATAAAATACCTTCTTAACAGAATGAAGTAACAAACAAAACCGGTATAATCATGCAATCCCTGTCTAAGGCATCAATTGCGAAGGCGAAATATGAAAGGGCACGTTATAGCGGACCCAACGCTTCCCGTATTCATTCGACCCAGCGGAAAGGATTACGTATGCGCCTTAACCCTATTGAAATAAATGGATATTTGCGCCATCGTATGAAACTAACCGGACGGCTTCAGTAGCTAGTACCTACCTAACAAAGGTTACGGACTTACGTGCATCTTCAAAGTAGTTTCGATTTTCGAGGGGCTGAATGTTAGAACGTGGATAGGGGGCTTAAAATACCCTGTGATGGGTTTAAGCGGTAATTGGGCAGTTGAGTGTTTTTATACTGCCTTATTAAGTGTATTGTGCTAGTTGTGACGATGGTTCGCGAAAGCTTATGGAATTTGAAAGTGCCTTACGTGCTAGTCCGTTTATTTTCGTGCATTTACTTCCGTAGTCTGTACCTACTGCATCTGCCCAGCCATTTTCTGAGTATGTCGGGGTCGGATTCTAGTCTAATCGAATGCAGCTGAATATTAGTATTTTACATGGAGCGACTGACTAATTCCACCATCCAGTTACTGGTTACCAATATCCTTTGGTGAGACTGGCTGTCAGACTTTTGGGCTTCTAACAATCCGTAAAGACTGTCGAATCCATAGTTGACAGCTGAGATCAACGGTTTAACAAAGCAAATCTTGGTAAGTATGTAAATCATGACATTTGAGCCAATTCCAACTGAATTCTAGCAGGAGTGAAAGAGAATTATTGATAAGAGAATTTAAATGAAACATATTGGACATTGGCATAATACAGAATATTCTAGCAAATCCTAGATCTGCGATTGCAAAGAGGTTGTGTGGCCTGGTGAAGATGCTTAATCAATAATTATTTTTCACTTACATCTACTTAGAGTTTAATAGTGAATAAGGTACGATGGGGTTGGCGTATCCGTGTGGATAAAAACCCCTTATAATAAAGAATAAAAAAAAAACTGAATTCTAAGAATTATTTCCTTCGCGGCCAATTTTTTTTTCATGATCGCACATTGTCCCACTGCTGACCAAAGGCCTTCCCCAAATCCCAGTCAGTCAAAAATATTTAGTTCAATATATAACCTGATAAGCAATAAAAAAAACATAAGGTTTGGGTTTCTATCCGGAGTCTCCGGCTTAAGTTCCTATTTAGAGGGTGAGCCTATTCCTATCAACTGTGCACAAATACAGATATAATATAATGTAATAGAAGGTTGATACTAAGAAAATCCAGATAGGAACCCCTTAACAACCTAGGCATGCTCAGCAGTAGCTCTTGCAACCACAACACCTAAAAAAAAATATTTCTGAGTATTTTTTAAGTGCTTAAAATATACGTCTACAAAAGATGTGGGCTGACAAAATTAAGACTAAGGTGTAGTGCTTGAATTACAAAAGGCATCTCCACCATTTTGAAGAGCGGCCAAAGCATTAAAATGTATCGCAAATTCTAAAGCCACAACAATCACCCTTTTGAAGGCGAGTACAAAGCCAGTCGTGGTTCCGTATCTAAATTGGACAATTAGAGACCTTTTGTCATTTAATTGTTTATCTGTCCAAAACAAGGCTACGCTTAACTGCAAATTATAAATAACTGGCGGCTTAATGAAGTAAATGAGTTTCGCGGTGATAAAAAATGTGGACCCGTTTTTTAATATGGGGTTTGTTTTTATTTAGCGTAGAGAGATTTTTAGGCATATTGTTGTATGCAGACATATTGTAGTCTTTTGAAATCCGGTAAGATTAGATTATCGACAGCAGCCGGACTAATAATCATTTATGTATGTGACCGTTAGATAACAAGATCCGCAAGTTTATAAATTTCCTAGGAAATTTATAAACCCTCGTAGGATTCTAAACGAGAGATAAATTGTATTATTTTACGGTCACATTTTCGCAAAATCAATTTGCGACGTCTCGTGGTAAATTTATAAACTAACGGATATCCATTCGTAAGATTCTAAACGGTTCGTCCAATCACAGAAGAGCTTTTAATTTTACGCTTTTTTAAACTATGGAAAATAACACACTGCTCTCTGATTGGTCGTTGCTGACAGTGGCAATGCTCGTGTCCCTATAAAATGTATTTAAATTTACGGTTCTTGTTATTTTCCGGTGACATATATACTTTATTGTACACCACAAAAATACATAACAAAAATAAAAACAATGAATACTACAAAATATACAATGCGCGGCTTTATCGCTTTCTGCGATCTCTTCCAGGTCTTCCATCTGCCTAGTCTTTTCCCAACTACCTAAGAGTCGGCTCCTCGTCTAACTGAATGCAGTACCAGTATGTTAGATGTGTTTTATGATAGGTAGCAGTGTTCTCTTCATCATTATCAGCCATCAGCAGTATAAAGCAGGCCTCTTCAATTGTACTCGTACCACATGTATTCAAATATATATTTTTACCTAGCTTTCTAGGTTCTCATCTGTGGTTACAAATGTATAGAGATTACAACCTTAATAGCTATAGAATTAAAGCAAAAATATATAGCAGCCTAAATAAATATTTTCTTTATAGCCTACATAGTGCCAGTGTCTGTAGCTCTCGGCTACACTTTGTGACTAAGATGTTAAGGTTCGGTCTCCGTAAATGAACACAGTACCCTTGTACCACCTACGTTAATAAGCATGTAGGTCAACTGTTCTTAGATCTTGGAGCTGTTTTGCATGACATACAATGTTCAATATTTTGGGTACCTAGTGTAAGACCTTACATATAATCTTTGGACAGGCAATGTGGCGCCCTTTAAAGGTTTTTATCTAGATCAGAAAGGTCAGCATTTCTTACACCTTCATGTTAGGACTTAAAGTTTGAGTTATAAAATAATAAAATAACATCACATTACGCTATCGCATACACTGAAGGGCTGAGGTATGTTTATAGTACACCCACATTTATTCCAGATATGCATAAGTCTATGTTATAGGGGTTGCCCCTATAACATTGCCATCAACTGGGGACGTACTCAAACTCCGGGCTGCTACTGAAAAATTACGGATGGATAAATCCAATATCATTTAGTACGACCCAGGAATTAAACCCAGGATTTCGTGCTGAACAATAGCGCTTGGCAACCAGTAGATAACAAGGAACAAAGTTTGAGTAATCTGTAGCCGAATATGAATAGCTGTTTTAAAGTTCACCAAAATAACCTCCACAAATCTGTACTAATATTATAAAGCTGAAGAGTTTATTTGTTTGGTTGATCGCGCTAATCTCAGAAAGTGCTGTCCAAATTGAAACATTATTTTTGTGTTGGGTAGCCTATTAATTGAGGAAGGTTATAGGCTATTTATAATCACGCTACTATTAAAAGGAGCGGAGCAGCAACGAGGAATGGACGAAAACTGGCAGACAATTCGATGCGACGTGAAGGGTCAGGGGAGTAAAAATTTGACGCGGACGAAGTCGTGGGCAGAAGCTAGTGTGATATGTAAATATACGCAGGAATCCGTTGTAAGCATGAAGCACAGAACCGGTCGAAGTGGCGGCGCCTGGGGTAGGCCTATGCCCAGCTGTGGACGTCTTTCAGTTGAAATGATGATGGTAACTATGATAAATATTCGTCATACACATCCTAGGCAGGTATTTTTTGAAAACGGGATGATCTATTTATTTCTGTACTTTGGACTTGATTGTCTTATCTAAACTGCGGAGAAGTCTTGTAACAAACAACCCTGATCAGATGAAAGTTTTCCAATTCACTTGAAATATTTTTTTATTTCACAAAACGTAAACCTATTGAATTAACACTTTGTCAGTCCAAGAAATATAATGTAATGGGTGATTCATTAAAAGGTACATACCTGAGTCAAAAATAAAAAGAAATGAAAACATCGCTATTTTTTTTGTTTATTTTTATTCTAATATAAAAGAAACATTATTACCGAAACGTTTATTACAAAATAATCGCTATTATGGGGCGATAACCGATTGGAACTTTAGAATGGACCAAGTAAACCGCAGTTATGGAAAACATTCGAAAGCAATAGTCTTTAAAAAATGAGTGAAGAATTTTTCATTTGCATGATTATAAAGATTACCCCATATTTTTTTTTTTTTAAGTACCTCTAAATGAATCACCCGTTACTTGCGTTATCAATTGCTGAGTTATAACGATAACCAATATGACATTTTTATACAAAGTAGTAGGTATATTTTTTCTCGAAACCAACTATGCATGACGACTGTCTATGTTGTTCGCATGACAACCGGGACGCGAAGGCTTATTGTGCTCTCTGAGGCACGGAAGGGTAGCGGTGTGTAAACTTATAGGTCAACCGTTTGCTGGCATTTAAAATTCGAAAGAGCAACTAAAAATAATAAACCGTGCTTTTTTGAGCCCTTGCCACATTAGATTATGGTCTCGTGGCTCAGTAATAACAACTCCAGTGGTCTATCTTTAAGGTTAAATAACGCTCGCTGAGTCTGTGAATGATTGAGCACCTTTTAGGGAGAGACCAGTCCTTGCTTCTGAAAGCACGTTAAGCTGTTACTCCTGGCTGTTAATATTAGTTTTTTTTTTTTGTTTTAACCAACACACCGTTATCTGATCCCAAACTAGGCAGAGTCTGTGCTATGGCAACCAGACAGCTGATAAATATACTTAAATAATTTCTAAATATTATACATACATATACCTGCCGGGGTCGCGTGATTTTTCGAAAGAGATACCGTGACCCTGGCACATGGGCAACTGACGGAACACGGGTGGGTTTTAGTCAGTAAAAGTCTGACACGCCCTCCCGCTCCGCCCAGAGTGGGAGAAGTCATTTGATGATATCCCATCCAAAAAAAAAGTACATATTATATATAAATTACACCCAGACACAAAAATAATTGTGCACATCGCACAAGAGTTTGTCCTGGGTAGGAATCGAACCCACATATTGACAGTCGTTACAGGTAATCAGAAACCTAAAAGTTTGGCAGACAGCCTATCGACGGGTTATCGTGTTATCCAGTAGGTAAATGGGTTGTGGAGGTCTCAAAGGCAGTTGTTCTGTGTAAAACACAGGTATTCATTTGCATCCGGTTAGACTGGAAGCCGAATCCAACACAGTTGGAAAAAAGTCAGGTAGATTATGATAACTAATTAAATCATGAATCGATGCTTTTATTACTAGACTACGACGAAACAAGATGCACCAGCTTTCAAACAAAAAAAAATAATTATCAAAATCGGTTCACCCAGTCGAAAGTTCAGAGGTAAAAAATATTTAAAAAAATACAGTCGAATTGAGAACCTCTTCCTTTTTTGAAATTGGTTAAAAGGAGAGGTATGATTTGACGTATGAGTATGTATGTATGCATGTATGTATTTGGGTATACTTATGTGGGTATACGTATGTTTATCGGTTCCCTCATAAGTTCTAAATTACGTATCATAATTTAACAAATTACGTATTGTATGACTGTTTTGATCGCACGCTGGTTATAGGTTATATGACGCCTCATAAAATTGAATATGGCGCCCAACATGGGCCTCGCCCGCGCGGACAGCCCTGTGACGTCACGCAAAACTGACCACGCTGTGCGCCTGCGACCCGGCAGTCTACCTCCCTTCTCTATGAGTGACGAACGTGCCATGTGATTTGTAAAACATAGTTCTAATTAAACGTGTTGATTTCAGCATAAAGACTGTTTAAGGAAAAAAAAAACGACGACCGAATTTAAAATAGTCACATCTGCAAGCTGTGCTGTGTAGAGCAGTGGTGGCCCAGTGGTATCGGCCACGACTTACGAGTAGTAGGTCATGAGTTCAAACCCAAGCAGGCGCATAACTTTGTGTAAATAATTTCATTACCACTGCTCTCAAAACGGTGAAGGAAACAACGCGAGGAAACCGGCATGTCCTAGAACCAAAAATTCGAAGACATATGACATCTGACATCTGACAACCCGCACTGGGCCCGCGTGGTGGATTACAGCCCACTCCCTCTCACCGAGACGAGGCCTGTGTCCCAGCAGTGGGAACAATATAGGCTGATGATGATGATGATGATGAAAGCGCCTGCTTGGGTTCGAACCTGCGACATAATTCGTAAATTGCAGCTATAACCACTCGGGCACCATTGCTCATCCCATATTATGCTGCTGCTCTTGGGCTTTACCTCGATTATCACATTCATGTAGATAAAAGATCATATTGCTTATCCATCAATATACACATCTATATCAAGAGTTGCCAAAAATAGATAGCACCTTCAAACCTTTTAAGAAGGTGAAACATGACCCTTATCAATTGTCTTGTATCACACTTTAATGCATTCGATAATGATATTAGGTATGGTTCACACTAAAAGGTAGGTTATTGGAACTTTAGGAGTGTCCCAAAGGTCATCTCGGTATTCAGGGGCTCGGGGCAGACCGAAATAATGCCTGTCGGCTTCAAATGGCGCCTACGAAAATAAGGCCGTCATGCAAAAAATTCGATGGCCTTTTCACAATTTAAAACCGGTCTCTAGATTGAATTGAATTGATTTTTATTTATTTATTTGACATCCATTTACGTAATGTTATGATGATTTTTTGCTTGCTTTCAAAAATATCACTTCAGTGATAATCAATAACGTTTTTGCGTAATATGCAACACAACTACAACAATGCACAATTCACAATATAATCCTGCATGTACAATTGTACATATAGGGTGGCATGAAACTTGAGGGTGTAGGGTTAATTCAGTGTCCAGATTCGGATTCGGCAGCTCAAAATACGTAAAGACCATGTGGTTTTAATAACAAGTACAATTTATTTTTATTTTTTTTGTGGGGCTGTGTAATTTGACGGATATATTCCGATGGTCTAGAATCATGTGCTGAATTCATGGTCACAGTTTGCATGACAATATGCCAGCAATCCTGTATAAACTCACGCCTTATTCCCATGGGTACGCAAGGTATATTTTTCATAATATTGACGTAAAAGACCATTAATAAGGGTTATCAGCTATTGTCCCTTTTGACAACTTTATTAATAGAAGTGTCTTATTAGAGGACTTATTACCAATGTAGAGACAGCGTGGGTGAAGCATTAATACATACAAAATCACCCATACACAGCATACAAACATCATATTGGGCAATATATTTTTGTTGCTCTTACCAATTCTAAAGATTGTTATTTCAGTGTGGGTGAATATGACAAAAGAGGACTTATTTTTAGGGTTTCGTACTCAAAGAGTATCAACTGTATTTTATTACTAAGGCTCTGCTTTCCGCCCGTCTGTCACAGGACTGTATCTTTTAAACCTCTATAAATAGACACTTGAAATTTTCACAGAGTACTAGGGCAGTAGACTACTGCAGCCACTATAGCAAAAAATAATAAAGTTAACAATTAATACATTGGGGTTCCCATACAAGCAACGTGCTTTTTTAAAACGCTTTAATTAGCTTAAATACATCTGTAGTATATGCCTATGTAAGGGAAACTTTGAACATGATTTTGACCCTCTTTAAAACGTTGGATTAACTCGAAATTTGGCTTACTTATCTAAGACCGATGACTTACGTCACAAAATATGAAAACTACGCTGACACACGTCACAAAAATTGAAAATAAACCAAAGTTTAAAAAACAAAAAAATCGCTTCTAGAAAATAGTGGAGAAAAGTGTGAGGCGCTTTCTGAGGTATTTTTTAATTGATATCAAACACCTCACGCTTTTTTCCATTATTTTCAACTTTTTACTTTATTAACCGACTTCAAAAAAAGGAGGAGGTTTCTCAATTCGACCGTATATATATATATATATTTTTTTTTTTATGTGTGTTCACCGATAACTTCGTCGTATGTGGACCGATTTTGATGATTATTTTTTTGTTGGAAAGGAGATATCCCAAGGGTGGTCCCATGATAAGGAAACCAGGATCTGATGATGGCATCCCAGAGAAGTCGAAGGGAACCTTCGAAAATCGTAGTGGCGACTAGTGCGTTTTTTATTTCTTTCATTAATTATCTTAAAGCACTACTGTTTAATAAAGGTCTGAAGTTGATCTGATGATGAAGCCGAAAGACAGTCGAGGGAACTCTTCAACGACTTACAGCAATTACGCGGTGTTTGGACTTAATTCATTTCTATTGATGAGAACTTTGCACCCATATGGGCTATAAGTGCCATTACAGGTCTGATGATGGAGACCATAGACAGTTGAGGGAATTCCTCAACGATTTACAGCAGTTCCCTATTGTTGGGGTTACTTTATACGGTTCAAAGTGCCAATTTTATCACGACTATTTAATTAAGGTCCGGAGTTGATCTGATGATGGAGCCAAAAGACAGTCGAGGGAACTCCTCAACGATTTACAGCAATTACCTGGTGTTTGAACTTAATTCATTTCTATTGATGAGAAAGCTCCCATAAGGCTTATAAGTACCATAACAGGTCTGATGATGGAGACCATAGACAGACAGTCAAGGGAATTCCTCAACGATTTACAGCAGTAGTAAAGTATTAAATTTCACCTGGCGATTAGTGGTATAGGAATTAGTGCGGGTAGATACCATAACTAAAAAGTAAAAAATAAAAACTTTTTGCCAAAAAAAAACCGACTTCCTCAAAAACACTAGAAAGTGAAAAATAACTTTAATTTCGGAAGTCGGTGGCAAAAAACTCAAATACAGATCCTAAGACACCGACTTCCGAAATTAAAGTAATTTTTCACTTTCTAGTGTTTTTGAGGAAGTCGGTTTTTTTTTGTTTTTCTATGGAAGTGTGTTTTTTAGTTTTTTTTAAAACTATTATTTTAATTGAAATAGTTAAAAGAAACGTAGTGGTAAGTATTGTGCGATGGTACGGAACCCTTCGTGTGCGCGTACGACTCGCACTTGGCAGCTTTTTGAGCTACTTACCGTGCAGAGACAAATATGTGGGTTGAACATTTCTTTTCATGTAATTTTCTGGAATATACTTATACATAGGTAGATATGGATTATATCAAGGTATGGCAAACGTACATAGTATATAGTCCATATACTTTTCCACCACCTTCGGAATCTGACACAGCTACATACATTCATAAACTTACGCTTTCTCACCATGGGGTAGACAGAAACTACAGAAAGCCACTTGTTACGATACTACCTTGCTCCTTTTGCTTCGTTTACGTTCATATATCTGCAGGCCAATTCTCGTTTTTTAAATCGTTCAAAATCTAGGCATAGTCTCAACTTGTCAAAAATGTATTGAAACTCGAGATATTTTTGACAGATTGAGACTAAGATCAGACTGTGAAACTTCTAAAATTGCGAAAATTGTCCGTCTGACCTTACACGCACGCCAGTTGCGAATACTATGCACCTGACCATTCTGACGAAACCAACCAAACCACCAATAAGTACACTATGTCTATCTAGGGCGTCTCCTCCCGGCGTTACCACATCTTCTTTATAAACCTTTTGTTATTTGTCTTTCATTTTCATTCCGATCCAGCCTGTCCCATGCTGCCTTCTTCCAGCGGCGCCCTAAGCCAAGATCCGTAAGCCACAGGTATGTAGTCGCTATAGTTTCAAGTTCTTAAGCTCGGGCTGGAGGTCTCAATTTATTAAGGTAGCCACAGGCAAGTCCGGTTAAGCAGCCGACAACCTCATACGTTGACTGTCGAGATGTCACTCCCAAAAAAATTCAATCAATCGTCTTTAACTCATTCTCTCAGCACGACACTAAACCTAAGCTTTTCAACCAACAACATATATAATTCGACAGAATCGACATCCCTACACGATCAAACATTCGCAAAAACATTTCCACGCGTTCCTCGCATTTTTAATCTCAGATAATACCGCGAGACTTCTCAACCATAAAACTCAAAGATTTATTGTGACGTCTTTGACATCGAAGTATAAAAAAACACAGCATAAAACCGAAAAATATTCCGTACACCTATTTATTTTGTAACAGAAAATCCACTTCAGTAAATTTGTGGGAATATTTTTCCTCACGTGTGACTTTAAGAATCCATACAGATTAAAAAAAAAAAAAAAAAACATGCTTTCATATAAAATCAAACTAAAAAGTAGAAAATAATGAAAAAAAAGCGTGGGGTGCTTTT
The DNA here is from genome assembly GCA_932294355.1 of Aporophyla lueneburgensis. Lineage (NCBI taxonomy): Eukaryota > Metazoa > Arthropoda > Insecta > Lepidoptera > Noctuidae > Aporophyla > Aporophyla lueneburgensis. The sequence goes on along the minus strand of OW028745.1, from coordinate 21,962,084 downwards.
TAAGGTATTTTTTTTATTGATCAGGCACCCCACGCTTTTTTTTCATTATTTTCTACTTTTTAGTTTGATTTTCTATGAAAGCGTGTTTTTTAGTTTTTTTAACTACTATTTATTTTCTATTTTTTATGGTGTTTCGAATTTTGAGACGTATGTCAGCGTAGTTTGTGATGTATGTCAGCGTAGTTTTAGAAGACAGTTTTTTTGCTGTCCTGGTAACCCTGGCAAGGATAATGGCACAAATTTATGGAATTATTACATTGTCATCGGTCTTTGACAGGTGTGCAAAGTTTGAAGGAAATCTGGTCGTTTAAATTGGGTCAAAATCGCGCTATAAGGAGTCGGAGAAGGAGAGTTACAAAAAAACATACAAACATACAAGTGAAGCTAATATAAAGCGTGTAAAAAAGCCCGGAGTCTACTCAGTTGTTAGCAGTAAGGCTCGCCCACTATTACATGGGACTTAAACATAACTGGAGAAATGTGGGCGTACTATATATACAAGTCTGCGTGACCTTTTAGGGATTACACACGTGATGTTATGTTACGTGAGTATAGAATTAAAAAAATAGAAAATTTTAATATGGTTACACGTGCCGCGAAGCCACGTGCAGATATAATCCGTTTTGTTTTATAGCTTTGCCTGCCCGCCCGCGTGGTGAATTTATTGCCCACTCCCTCTCATCAAGAGGAGGCCTATATCCCAGCAGTGGGAACGATAAAGGCTGCTGAAGATGGACTCTAGAAAGACAGATCAGAGTCAGACTCGCTGCAACAATAAGTAAAACACATGTCGTATTATAGGTGTTTCTTACTCGTTCTTCTCCACAGCAACTTACTATATTTTGGAATGGGCAACTAAGTTTTATTTTTCTAACATCATCATCAGCCCACTGCTGGATATAAGCATCTCCAATTGCAAGCCAATCAGCTCGATTTTTGGTAAATCTCATCCAGCCAGTAAACCTGCAAAGAACGTCGTTTCACCTAGCCTGAGGGTGACTCTACGATTGCTGATTCGTGGTCTCCACTAAAGAACACATCTACCCCAACGGCCATAGGTTCTACTGCTTATAAGGCTGATCCATTGCCATTTCAGTTTGCTTAATCCGTGAGCTTTGTCGACACCCTTGGTTTTATGTCAAACGAATTTTTGACCATTCAAAGCGCCTAAAGTTGGTATATTTATAATGTAACGAACTATCAAATGTATTTTCATTGTGGCAAATTAATGTATTATTCTACTTTGGCAAAATTTGGAAAGAACTTATATGATAATAGTATCGTTATTTATCGGTGGGGCACAAAGTTTTTTACTGATAATATTTTGTGCATTTTAGTCGTTGTTGGTTTGTGGAAAAATACAGTTGCGCAATTAAAATTTTTAGCAAGAACAGAGTATTTTCTTCATAAAAATTATCTGAGCAGTTGATTGAACTTCTGCACCTCGCTATATAGCCACAAATCGCTGAAATAATAAAGTCTTTGCAGGAGGCCTGTGGAAAGCTACATGACAACGTTAAATATGATAATGAGAAAAGTAAGCAACACGAACGCTCGAAGTTAGGCCATAAATTATTAATATTCGTCGAGCTGCTGCATTTGAACTGATGCAAAAATTTGTTGGCTACATTATTGTTTTGGTGCTGTACGTAATTGAAATATGTCGAATTGTGAAGTTATTAGCATTCGTTTACATATTGAGTGAGTGATTTAAAATTATTGCATTGTATCTGGAATGTAGTTTAATGCTCATTGCTCAATCAAATGGGGGTAATTTTATATTAACTTTAAATTTATTTAAATAACGAATTTGTTTTATATAACGATAATATTTGTAAAGTCCTCAATAGCTGACTGTAAGGTTCGGTGCGGATCTTGATACCAAACAATTGATGGTAGGGACCTTTAGAGGAAAAAGTGGGATTCAGAAACAAATAGCTGTCAAATATTTTGCTGTGTTTATTAATTTGTTCGTACTTATTATTAAACTAGCTTTTGATAGCGACTTCGTCCACGTATTATGCATATAAACTTTTTTCTTTAATTATTCTGTCTATTAGTGAAAACCGCATTAAAATCCGATGCGTTGTTTAAAGGATCTAGAAGCGTACAGACGCATGATGCGATTTTAATTTTATACTGTGTCAAGGAAATAAGAATACCATTATTTTCAGACATCGAAGGCCTATGGACAAAATACACAAAGTAATGAAACAAAATATACTAATACATTACACAAACATCACTATATAAAATCTGTTTACTACGTTGGGTAGGTGACGTACTGCGCTGAGTTGTGATGTCATGGAGCCTTCTGTGAAAGCCTTAACACGACACCCAAAATTCCTCCTTCATGAAAGAAAAAATTCTAAAAATATAATGAACTATCGCTCTGTAGTGCATGAAACTACTGATCATGAACTGCAATAATTAATATCGTAAGACAATGGCAAAATGAGTATTTGGCAGCTGTTTTGCGTTTGGACTGAAATCTTTTCTCCAAAAATTTGCAAGGGACTTCATGGGTTATCGATCAAGAACAATCTCAAGTATTTATTTTAAACTAGCTGATGCCCGCGGCTTTGCCCGCGTGGATATCGGTTATCGCCACCAAAAGTAATTATGAAATTTAGATCCCGTTCCCGCAACCCATGGGAACCTATTCCAGGGATAAAAAGTAGCCTATATCTTATTCCAGGCTATAATCTATCCCTGTACCAAATATCAGCCAGATCAGAAACTTTTCATTAGTTTTAATTTTTTTTTCGTGAGATTTTATTTTTTCCTCAAATAAAAGTAGCCTATCTTACTCCTTATAATATCAGCTATCTGCCAGTGCATTTCCCGTTGAAATCGGTCCAGCCGTTTCTAAGATTAGCTGAAACAAACAGACAGTCAAAAAAAATTGTGTTTTTGATGTAAAACCCGTATATACTTTCATATGCATTTATGGAAAAGCTGTTAATTTGAAATTACAAACAGACACTACAATTTTATTTATTTGTATAGATAGGCTTATATGACTGTTAGACAATAGCTAACAGGCACTTTTGAAGTGACAAGCAGTCTGTCAGAAAGATGAAGCTTGTTGCCCATTCCAATACGTAGGTTCCCGTCCATTGAGACAAACAGTTGTTATTTTAACATATTTTATTTTTTTAACTATAGTAAGTAGATTAGGTATGCCTCGGAGGATTAAGCAGAAACGTACCTATATTACACCCACATTTCGTAAGAAATGTTTCAGTCTCATAATAACTTTTTAACAAAAAATTAAACCGCCGAAAAACTGAAAAGCATAAAATAATACTTAAACCTTAAAATTATGAGTCGGCGCTTTGAGTGATCCTTGTTTATTGATTTTTCAGCGCCGACTCAAAATTTTAAGGTTTAAGTATCTTTTCAGTTTTTCGGCGGTTTAATTTTTTGTTAAAAAGTTATTATTTTTTATTTTTTTGTGACTTTAATGTACTAATAATACTTGGCAAGATATACCCTATCCAACACAAAAAGAATTATCAAAATCGGACTACTCTGTATAAAGTTATGCGTGTTTATACATTACAATCAGTGAGTGAACAATCAATCATCCCCTGTTTTCCGACCCTTAGGGTTCGATTTTGTTTTCCAAATTGATATGGGACCACCTTGGGAGTATACCCTTTCCAATAGAAGAAGAATTGTCACAATCGGACCACTATGTAAAAAGTTATGCGTGGTCATACATAAAAAAAAAAAAAAAAAAAAAATTACGCGTCGAATTGATAACCTCCTCCGTTTTTTTTCGTCGGTTGAAAAGGAGCGAACTTGTTGCAAGCCGTTACTAAGAAATTCTTTACGAAAAAACTCGATAACACTTTGCTTGACTTAGTAATCGAATGCAGGACCTCGTGCTCGTGCGAGTAGTAGCGCTTGGGACCACTCGACCAATGAGGCAGCCTTTATTATTTGTTTCTGAAGCTCAAGTCAGGTACCCAATCACTGAAATAATTACATTTATTTTTAGACTCATTGTCTTCCAGGTTGAAAACTTTTAATTGAACGTGACAGTGACATTTACGTTCGCAATTCTGTTGAAAGTATCGAGAAGTAAATTGATTTGAATATTTGAAAGCTTATTTCGTAATGAATGAGTTGACATTTCTTTAGAATATGGCGCCTTGGTACTTCTCGTGGGTGTTGTAAGAGGATTCTGTCGAGAATGGTGAATTATGTCGGTATACCTTTATATAATGATATACCAAAACGAGCATTTCTTCACCATAATAAGTATTTTATCCCTGGTAGGCGCTTTTATTTGTTTAAATACTTTCATCACCACTGCTCTCAAAACAGTGAAGGAAAACATCGTAAGGAAACAGGCATGTCCTAGAACGAAGAATTCGAAGACATGTGTCATCAACCAACCCACACAGGGCAGGCGTGGTGGATTACTGCCCACTCACCGAGAGGAAGTCCTTTGTCTTGGCAGTGGGAACAATATAGACTGATTATGATATATCATATTATAAAGTGAAATGTTAAGGGATTTTTTTAATTGCATCTCGCAGGTCAACCTTGGAGGTTATCAGAAAGGAAATTAATTAGCCTGTTAATAGGATACCAGAATTGCTTTCACGCATCGTATTATAAAAAAAGACGGTTTGCACTGCAGGCGTGCCGGCAGAAGTGAAAACTTGAATATTAACGTTGTGCATTTTTGATATTTTGGAATGGTTAGGGAATAATTTTGCACAAATTGCTTTAATTATCAGTATAAAAGTACTATCATTTATGTGGTAGAATACAATATTTATTTATTGCGCTATCATACATAATCATGACAATTTATATTACATTAAAAAGTTTATCTCTCAGAAAAATCAACTTCCATCCATAATTTTGACGACGGTAACTACACAGACGGTCGAGCCATCAGCTGTCACCATCCATGGATGCGCGTGGCACGTTGTAACATGAACACACACGAATATTCGCGCAAGCGTCCTGCGCCGCCTAAACGAAACTGTAGGCGCAGGCATTACATTTTCACCGCGCCGTAGAAAGAGAGGAGGATACTTCCTCTCCTACGCCGCACAGTGGACTGTAAAACAAGCTTCCCTTTCGTAGGATTGTCGAAAAATAAAAAGGTTTGTTTTGACATTTCCAAGTATACAGTTTTGTTGACAACATCAAAACATCGTATATTACTAGTAGTCATGGATTTTTTTTTTCGATTCCTCACCATGAAATATGAGTTTATACATTTCAAATGTATGAAAATGGAATTTGATATCCTCATAACTTTTTTTAGTCTTGCAATGTAAAGCTGAAAATTTTAGGCGTTATTACCGAGTCTATAATGAAGCCATGTGAGTATTGACCTTAACCCCGAAGGCGCCCGTTCGAAAGATATTAACTATTTAAAAATCCACATTTCAGCGATATTGTTTTCTTCATAGTTTTTTTTCGTCTTGCCTGGTTAAGCTGAAACTTCTAGATATTGTTACCGAATCTGTAATAAAGCCACGTAATCTTTGATCTTGACCCTAAACCACCCCGTTCAAAAGATATGAATTATTTAAAAATGCATATAAATTGGGCGATATTAGTTATCTCATAACTTTTTTCGGTCTTATAATGTAAAGCTGAAAATTTTAGATATTGTTACCGAGTCTGTAATGAAGTCATGTGACTTTTGACCTTGACCCCAAACGCGCCCGTTCAAAAGATATGAAGTATTTGAAAATGCATGTAAATTGGGTGATATTATTATCCTCATATTTTTTTTGTTCTTGCATTGTAAAGCTGAAATTTTTTGATATTGTTACCGAGTCTGTAATGAAGCCATGTGACTTTTGACCTTGACCCCGAACGCGCCCGTTTGAAAGATATTAATTAATTTAAAATTCATGCAATGTACCTCAAAAAGTCAGTTTCCTAATTTGTTTCTGCCCAGTATTGATACCAACAAACCCGTATAACTTTAACCTTGACAAAAAGCCAAACGTATGAATTTATGAAATATCAATATTTTGAAGATTTGGTCATGGTGAAAGTGGTTGGTGAAACCTTTATTGTATAGAATAACAAAGAATTCTGTAATTACCTAGGTAAGTACATATCATATATTGTCTAATTTGACTGCCTAACTTACAACAGTCGCTACCTGCACTTGGTTCCCATTGTTATACCACAGGTGTGCTCAAATATTTTGGTTTTGCTAATTAGGGCGATTAGTTTCTTTGTTTGTCAAGTAATGGAGACCTACTTACGTGCAGTTCCCATTTTTCTGCGAATTTTATGATATGTACTTACCTAGGTAATTACAGAATTCTTTGTTATTCTATACAATAAAGGTTTCACCAACCATTTTCACCACGGCCAAATCTTCAAAATATTGATATTTCATAAATTCATACGTTTGGCTTTTTGTCAAGGTTAAAGTTATACGGGTTTGTTGGTATCAATACTGGGCAGAAACAAATTAGGAAACTGACTTTTTGAGGTACATTGCATGAATTTTAAATTAATTAATATCTTTCAAACGGGCGCGTTCGGGGTCATAGTCAAAAGTCACATGGCTTCATTACAGACTCGGTAACAATATCTAAAATTTTCAGCTTTACAATGCAAGAACAAAAAAAAATATGAGGAAAATAATATCACCCAATTTATATGCATTTTCAAATACTTCATATCTTTTGAACGGGCGCGTTTGGGGTCAAGGTCAAAAGTCACATGACTTCATTACAGACTTTGTAACAATACCTAAACTTTTCAGCTTTACATTGTAAGACCGAAAAAAGTTATGAGGTAACTAATATCGCCCAATTTATATGCATTTTTAAATAATTCATATCTTTTGAACGGGGTGGTTTAGGGTCAAGATCAAAGATTACGTGGCTTTATTACAGACTCGGTAACAATATCTAGAAGTTTCAGCTTAACCAGGCAAGACAAAAAAAAACTATGAAGAAAACAATATCGCTGAAATGTGGATTTTTAAATAGTTAATATCTTTCGAACGGGCGCCTTCGGGGTCAAGGTCAATACTCACATGGCTTCATTATAGACTCGGTAATAACGCCTAAAATTTTCAGCTTTACATTGCAAGACTAAAAAAAGTTATGAGGATATCAAATTCCATTTTCATACATTTGAAATGTATAAACTCATATTCCATGGTGTGGAATCGAAAAGAAATCCATGACTACTAGTAATATACGATGTATTGATGTTGTCAACAAAACTGTATACTTGGAAATGTCAAAACAAACCTTTTTATTTTTCGACAATCCTACGAAAGGGAAGCTTGTTTTACAGTCCACTGTGCGCCGCATCGGCTGTCTACTCTCCGTCCGTCTTACGAGTTTTCGATCAGGGTCACGTGTCCTGACGCGAGTTTAACATTTTTTACACATTACAAAAAAAGTGCACAACGCCGCTAAAGAAGTTTTCACTTCAAAAAAAAAATTAAGCTAGGGTTACGCCATTTCCTACCTGACTACCCCTAACAAGCAATTTCGGAATAAACCCAAGCGTTAAATCTCTTTTAAATTCGTGACGTAATCTAGGCCACATCATTTGACGACAATTTAGATTAGTGCCTGAAATGGTCATTTGAGGAAACCACCCACGTTGATTTGAATGGACCAGACCAGTCAGTAATCGTAAGTCAGAACTACTAGAGCTCAATAACTGTGTTTTGATTGCTTAACCGGTTGCCTCCATAACCAGCCAATGCATAAGAGGTACGAACTAAGCGATTACACGCTAAGGAAATCCTGTGTGGGGTACTGTCCCGGCGTAAGGCACCGCTGGGGGAGAGAAGTAAGGGATGGGCTGGATCAGATCAAGTGTGCATATGGCGTATTTACACACGCTTCGTATGTAAGCCGTGTGGACGGCACGTTTTGCTTTGAAAAATCAGCAATAGTTGCGTTTCTGGTGCATCTATCATGCGTCTACCCTTTTTTTCTGGATGGGAAATCATCAAATGACTTCTCCCGCTCTGGGCGGAGCGGGACGGCGTGTCAGACTTTTACTGACTAAAACCCACCCGTGTTCCTTCAGTTGCCCGTGTGCCGGGGCCACGGTATCTCTTTCGAACAATCATGCGACCCCGGCAGGATGCGTCTACCCTAAATAATATTAACAGTAATAAAAAATGAGGATCTCTGCTGACAATCATTTTGGGAACTCTGACCGTAGTTTGAATCTTGTGGGTACAATGTAAGTCTGATCAAAGACCACCCAAAATCCCACCAGCGCTCTTATTGCATAACACAATATTAATCTGAACCATTTTGAAGTTTATTGATAATACATTCTTTCATTTGTTCCAAAAATTTGTGTTCTTAACAACGCCATGAATGTTTTGGAACTGCCAAAATGGATACGATTCCTACTGATAGTATATTACGCAATAACCCCTTTGGCATCATTCTCCTTAACCCGGATCCAACCAAAACAACATAAACCACCAGATTATTTATCTTAGTGTGAAACCCAAAAAGCATTTTTTTAAATTGTATTTCACATAAAAAAATATTTCACCTTACACCACAACAGGCAAATACCGGATTAAACTAAGTAGGTGGGAATAATGGAATATTAAAAGCATCTTTACGTAGTCCAGGTGTTGCCAACGTAAATAATTAGCTAGAGGGAAGATGGCTGCAAGACATTATGTTCCAGCTTGTATGCTGCTCCAAAACGTACTCGAGTTATCTTCGTTTTAGTTTTAAGACTCCAAATATACTAAACGTTGCTGTTTTGAGTTCAATTCAAAGGTGATTGAACTGGATTTGTAGTTGTTTTTCTGGCTGTATTTTTATTGAGGTTCTAATATTGGAGTCCGAAAAAAAGGTTTTAATAATTTACGAGTATTTAACAGGGTGCCGGACGTAAAGAACATCATCTCCTCATTTTTTCCCGTGGGTGTAGTAAAAGGCGACTAAAGAACTTACTAAAGAATGGGTAGCAGCGTTCTCGATGCATTCTGCCACCATACAGCGATCGCCAATCCGGCAACCAAGCGTGGCGATAATGGCAAATCTCCCTACCATGCTTGGGGAAGGCTTATGTCCAGCAGTGGACATCTTTTGGCTGAAATGATGATAATGATGATGATTTGCAGTGATAGTTATAGGATCAAAAACTATCGAAGCTCTAGTCTCGTTGAACTAAGATGTCTGCTGAGTGTGATTTCCTAGGTTAGATTCTCAAATCAGGCAACGTGTTACAGGGTTTCTGTTATTAGAGACTAGCTTTTGCTAGTGGGTTCTTCAACGTGCAGGTCAGAAATTAGTGTCCGTTTCGACTGCTCGGATACAGTTTCGTAGAAGAGAAACAACTATGTCAACATTACGAAGGAATTTGTAAAACACTAACAGTGAAAGTCGCAAATTCGTAGAAACAATATTCAGAAAGTTCTAAAGATTTAACCATGGCCGCGCGGCCTAGTACGGTCAGTGCCCTGCATTATATGACCCCTTTTCTTCGTTTCTTCTATGTAGGAGGGGTCAGGTATCGTATAGCACTGACTGTACCATCCCATTTCTTTCCGTGAGTGTCGTAAAAGGCGACTAAGGAACTTACTAGAGAATGGACAGCAGAGTTCTCTATGCATTTTACCACTATACTGCGATCGCCAACCCGCCTACCAAGCGTGGTGCTTATGGCAAACGCCCCCAAATGGGGAAGGCCTATGCCCAGCATTGGACAACTGTTGGCTGAAACGATGATGATAATGACTTAGCAAATAGCTCTCCCCAAATGATAAGGTCAACTTGCGAAATGTGGCTACAACTACTATCAACCCTTTCGGAAAAACCAGTCGTGATAGCACGAGCCATGCTTAAAATTACAAGCAAAGGTGCTACTGTTGTCAGCAATCACGTGATTAGCACTAATATTTCGCTGATTCGCGACCATGCGTTACGGTCGGTAAATAGCTGGTAACTTAATAAACTGATGAGCAGTTGTGCATAGTCTGCGTTATAAGTAGTGTACGTACATACATTAAAGGGTCATAAATATGCATACGTGGTCTCGTAGTCAGTACAAGTGCTGAAAATGAGATCTTGCTCGGTTTGATCACAGAGAGACAGAAGGTGACTGATGACATTATATACTCTGTTAAAAATATTTAAATATATATCGGACTACAATGGCTCATATACCTAAGAAACTTATATATATATTTAGTTTTAAACAAAACTGTTAATAAATGTAGCTTAAATCATGTGAGTAGATTAGCTATAAAGCTTTGCACGCGCGGGTGTTAAAGTACAGTGGAGCCCGAAATTCTCATCATTAGCCCTATTCCAGCCTTTACTGGTTTGTACAAAAAAAGGCAGAGAAAACCATTAAATAGTCACTTAGTCCAGTTTTCAGATTATTGGAATGTAGTTACAATGACCGAAATAACAAAAGCCACCGTCAGTATCTATGTCACTTGAAATATGAATAATTGAACTTTCTGAAGTCGCAAACAACTAGCAACTGACTGCGAGCTACATAACAGCAATCATCCATTTATTTTCAAAGCAGCGAAGTTACACAAACACAAATAGAACACCTTCCTCCCCAAGCCGTGAATAAAAGTCTTCCTAAACACAAAAACACACTTTAAATTTTACAATTTGCATAAATATAATACTAAGCTTTCTGTAACAAATTAGGGCCGGCTATAACCGGTGCCTTATTTAAAGTTGTGCCCGCAACTGTCTGTGTATCCACGTTTCGCTTGTCAAGTTGCGGTTTCTATTAAAAAAGCAAAAATTACATTGTTCGCTGCAGGCGCTGCCAGGGCTGTCAACCTTACACAGAAGGAAAAGGCTTTCATTTCAAACTTTTGTGGTGGCACCCGCGTCCTTTGTGTTGACGATGTGAAATTTTATACTTCATTCAAAACGTGCGGTATTTTTACCGTCCGCATATTCTCCTTTTACTGTATATGAATAACTGCCAACCTTATTTTGGAGTGTGTTAGTGGCTGACAACTTGGTATAGCGTATAGCTCGCTCCGTAATATCACTGGGAAGCCAAAGGATATATTTTGTTTGGACGTTTTTGAAATTTCTTGAGTAAAATGCGGTCGCATTTTACGAAGTGGCAGATTTGTCAATTAGTGTTTTCATCTTTACTAAATGAAAATGTTGCGTTTTTGTTTGAAGGAAGATCCGTAATCTGTGTAATTGGACTAAGTAAAAACAGCTGCACGGATTAAGCTACGCTTGTCGAGGTACCTTTATAGATGAATGAACATCGTTACCTACCCAGACCCTTCCGTGCCTCGGAAAGCACGTTAAGCTGTTGATCCCGGCTGTCATACGTGTCATACTTTTTTTTTTAATCGTTTATTCGTGGATATTATACATAGACAGTTAACACAGTTCTTCTGCCAAACTGCAGTACAGTTTGTCGGCAGTGTTCTCGTGGATACAGCTTTTAATATCTAATATATAAAATTCTCGTGTCACAGTTTTCGTTGCCATACTCCTCCAAAACGGCTTGACCGATTTTGATGAAATTTTTTGTGCTTATCCGGTATCTATGAGAATTGGCCAACATCTATTTTTCATCCCCCTAAATGTTAGGGGTAGTCCACCCCTAAATTTTTAATTTTATTTTTTAAACAAAATTTTTAATTTCTATTTTTTTATGATAAAACATACAAAAATACATACAATCCTCAATTTTCACCCTTCTACGATCAACCCTTATTTTTTAATAGCCATTTTAGTAATTTAATCATTTTTCCTCTCCGGTCGGAAACTGATCAATCGTCATTTAATTAGTTATCCCCGCCTAGGAAATTATTTATATGGCAAAACAACGTTTGCCGGGTCAGCTAGTCCAAGTATAAATATTATACAAAAGAAAACAAAAAGGGGTTCACACAAAAAAATTGCAATTGATGGGCTTAGGTCGTCCAGGCTGGCATGAGCAACGCATGCACAGTTGCACACAACCCAATCCTCCCGACCGCCGCCACGTACTCCTTATTCAGTTTGTCTTTGGTTGCCTATATACTTTGACAGTCGTTACGAGTCGTCGTCGAGTCGTATATGATGTTGCTGTGCTTCTTTTAAATAAATAAATAAGTCGTCAGAAGCCCGAAAGTCTGAAAACCAGTCTTACCAATTACTGGGTAATAATACGATACCTCTAGTATCGTATTATTACCCAGTAATTGGTTTGTAGAAGTCAGATAGGCCGTCGTTTTATGTATAAAACCGGTATTCAGATACATCTGGTTTGACTGGAAGCCAATATAGTCAGCATAGTTGGAAAAAGGCTAGGCAGATGATGAGGTATATGTCGCTAAGAGTCATTACAGTTAACAATATGACTCTCTCTTAATATATCTTTTACTGATCATGGAATTTACTAAAAATACTTATTTTTCTCTGACTGCATAGTCAGGGAACTGCATAGTTAATTTTGACCACCACCTTAAATCGTCCGTATATTCAAATTAAATGTGTAATTCTTTGACATTTGTTAGAAATGGCTAAAACACGGCAAATTGACGTAACCGTGTCAAATTAAACAAAATATAGATATCGAAGTAATCTTTTATTAGTTGTCGCATAGAATCCTCATTATAAAAAGCAGAAGAAAGAAAAAAACAAATTTCTGACCCCTCAACTTCAAGCAATGTGACCCAAAAATAAAAGAAAAAATAGTGTCTTTCACTGTATTTCGAAACAAAAGAAGTTGAACTAAAAATTAAATGTTTACAGATGTCTTCTAAAACACAACATTCCCGGCACAAAATCAAATGAATTCTCCTTATTAACTTTAATAATGAGAAAACCACTAAGATAATGATGTTTTGGCAATCCGTCCTTCATATTTCGTAAAGGACCCACTACATTATTGTTTCCTAAAACAAAGGAAATTGCCGACCGCTCCAGCTTTGATCATTGGCTGAATAAAACCCTTTGTCGATGTTTCACTAATAAAGTTTACCTAAATATGAATTTCGGAATGAAATATTAATATTAAATGTTTTTGTTTAAGGGTTGGGCTGGCTAATTAGCTGATATAGTTTATGTGGAAGTTGGTTTTGGTAGCTAAACGCTAAATTGGCAAGCTCGAGAACTGGCGTGGAATAAACTTGGTAAATCCGTTCCGTGGGCGTAGAATTACGACTGGAAAAGGCCTCAAGTAAGTAGGTACCTCAATTAAAGTATAATAATTTAGGATTTTTTGGATGTCGCGTTATCTGTTGTGATAATATATGTGGTCTGTATCTAAAAAAATAATAAAGCAGGAGTAAGTTAGAAATTCGATAGAATATGACAGAAGAGTATGAGAAAGATGAAGTAACGAGTTAAAAAGTGTATTTTTGATTTGAATCATTAATCAATTATAAGAAGATAAACGTACTTTCAAGTTTCATTTCGGTCTGCACTCTTATATAAATGTTAATTTATTTAAGTTCAATTAATTTCTTTCTTTCTTGTTCTTCTTTTACTGAAGCTCTCAAAATCAGCAAAAATACCTACAGGCTGAATGTAATTTGACGGAGCACTGCCGCATAAAAAAAGTTAATGCTTGTGACTCACAAGCAGCTGGCAATTCATTATAAAATGTCTGTAAATAATGCCCGCAGGAGCACACTATGTTCTTTCTTCACAAAATTCCCTTTCAAGACCGGAGTAAAAATGATTTACCCTAACAATTTCATGAATTCATCTGAACACACATGAGATCTTATCTGAGATTGTTTTAAATATCACACTCATCTTTTAATGCCACGTCCAGTCATGATTTATAACGTGTAATATATTTTTAGAGCCCACAGCATTTTTTAATTGTACCCAATTAACTTTATTTCAGCCCTCGGCTCAGGAACCCAATTACAACACTTCGTGAAAAAAAAATTAAGACGAAAAATAAAAACAATAAAAGATTTTAGACGGTACGCTGTGGACGATTAATTTATGAGATCAGAATGTAATGACATCTTTTATCTTAATTACTTTGCCTTTGAGCTCTTTGAAATCGGCATAGACTTATTATTTTTTCTTTCTCTTTCTCACTGATTTTCTACAAGGATTTGACATTATAGCGTATTAGACCAGGCTGTTGCCACGTGAAATTGCCTTACCTTCTTTACAGGTATTAGGGTCTATAAAAGGTATTCGGCATTATGATTATTTTAGATACGGGATTGTGTTCTTTTCTTTTATTAGAAATATATTATAGCAAAGTTCATGTTATGTAAATACAAAAAAATACGAACAAGAGTTTTATTTCCGTATCTACGACCTACATGGTTTTCCCCTAAAGGCGCGCGCGAATGCCAAGGAAAGTTAAGGAAAAAGAAAATTAACTTTTTTAAGGAATGGGAATTGAATAAAAGTCGGAAGTAGGTGTATCAACTGTGTTGTTTTGTTCGAATTTCAGAGGTTAACTCCGAAATGGAATTACTTATACATTTCGGGAAGAATATTGTACACTTTTTGTGTTAGATTTGTTCTTCCTTACCTATTGTATTTTTATGATGTTTTACAATTATAGTTTTATTTGAGGTTTTAACCTATGTCTTTCATCAAATCACGCATGTCTAGCTAATTTAGACCTCTAGGTAATTGAGTGATAGCTTAACTTTAAGAGTGTTGGTACAGCACAGCAAACCAAAAAGTTAAGCTATCACTTAATTACCTAGAGGTCTAAATTAGCTAGACATGCGTGAAAGGGATACAGAGAGTAAAAATGCAATCAGGAACATTAATTGCTTATCAAATTGACAAACTTCATAATTTTGCCGTGTTATAGCCATTTCATACGAGTGTTTAAATATGACTGTAGTGATTTGAATATGCGGACACTTTAATCGTTTAGTAAATTAACTACCTTAATTTTACATAATTATGTATAGAGCTGCTATAGTAACTTGCTACATTATAACAATGTTAAAGACAAAAAGCAAGTACAATTTTAAAACATAATATTCTTCCCTATACGTAAAGTTAGGAGTTCCTTTTGTTTTCGGATAGACCGTTCAATTATTGCGGGTGTGTGAAAATATTTTTTTGATATAGTTAATGCTTTTGTGAAATTAAAGGCTTTATAATGAAGTTTGTTGATAGAGAATCTCCCTCCATCTGCCAGGTATGGACGTTTTCAGATATATAAAAAAATTAAAGATTACAGATAGAATGTCCCACACATTCCAACTGTAACATTTGACAGTTGTTACAGGTCACCAGAAGCCCGGCAGTCTGACAACAAGTCTTATCCAAGGATAAAGTATTACCCAGTAACTAGGTTGCGGACGTCCAAATAGGCAGTGGTTTCACGTTCGCACATACACAATACAGCTGATAAATTTAAGCTCAGTAGCCATATACCGTAACGACAAACTGAAATCAGTTGAGGAGACAAAAACACACGTCCTAAAAAAATATATGCCCCGAGCAAATTCAACTTCTGATACGAGGACTACGTAAGACGAAAAATGGCGGTGTTATTATCAGCATTGAAACAAAGAACAAAATTGAGACGGTGAAAAAATCGAAGCAGTTGTCAAATTCAGACCTTACAGTAGACGAGACCCTAAAAGAAAGCCTAGAGTAGTAGTAGTCCAAGTACCGTCATCCATTGCAAGAGAATGAAGTTTTTACTGGTTTGTTCCACCAGAATCTAGCCGAAAACCTTCAGGATTGCAGTCTCGAGACCTTTTTGACCTCCATTAAGTTAAGCCATAAGTAAAGTAAGAAGGAATTCGCTGAAATCTGCGATTATATAATTGACTGGCTTCTGCCCGCGACTTCGTCCGCGTCAAATTTTCGTTCCCCTTCCCGTCGCCGCGTCGCATCGAATTGCCTGCTAGTTTTCGTCCATTTCTCGTTTGCTGCTCCGCTCCTTTTGACTATAGCGTAATGTTATATAATTTATAACCTTCCTCAATAAATGGGCTATCCAGCACAAAAAGATTTTTTCAATTCCGACCAGTAGTTCCTTAGATTAGCGCGTTCAATCAAACAAACAAACAAACAAACTCTTCAGCTTTATAATATTATAGTGTAAATAGTACTAGCTTCTGCCCGCGACTTCACCCGCGTTAAATTTCTTGTTCCCCCGACCCTTCCCGTCGCGTAGAATCACCTACCCGTGCGATTTTCCCCGTTTTCGCAACATTTTTCATTACTGCTCCGTTTCTCTTAGTTGTAGCGTGATGTTATATAGCCTATAGCCTTTTTCGATAAATAGGCTACCCAACACAAAAAGATTTTTTCAATTCGGACCAGCAGTTCTTCAGATTAGCGCGTTCAATCAAACAAACAAACAAACTCTTAAGCTTTATAATATTAGTATAGAAGTATAGATAGATAGAAATATATGCATATATACGTAAACCCCTTATATCTAAAAAAGAGTGTTTGTAAATTGGTCATCATGCCCCGTGAGATACTTTACTCTGGTCACTAGTTGTTATAAGTGCTAACAGTAGCAGCATTGCTCTGATCTTCCTGTGCTCGACAGGTTCCATAATTGTGACTTAAATAATTATTTCCCTTCCAATGGCACCGTCAAATTGTAAAAACCGTTAGATTACTATTTATCTAGCGAGATTATGATTTGACAATTCACAATTTTTTGGTATTTATAATTTCACGTTGACTTATTGAAACAAAGGACTTATGGTACGCAATAAAAAATTGGATATATTGTATTGGACGATAAAACCAGGAACGAAGTTATCCGGAAAAGAACTGGAGTTACCGACATAGCTTGCAAAGTAAGCAGGCTGAAGTGGCAGTGGGCTGGCCATGTCTGTCGAAGGACCGATGGCCGATGGAGCAGACGAGTCCTGGAGTGGAGACCGCGTATCGGCAAGCGTAATGTGGGACGCCCGCCAGCTAGATGGACCAATGACCTCAAAAAGGTGGCCGGGACAGACTGGAAGCGGAAGGCGGATGACGGGATGTTGTGGCGCAGCATGGGAGAGGCCTATGTCCAGCAGTGGACTGTGATAGGCTGAGTTGATTAATTGAATAAATGAATGAAAAATTGAATTGAGAATTGCAGTACGAAATGCGGCGTGCATACTAGTATTCAGTTGCACTGCAAAGCAACTTCGACATCTATACTTATACTTAATAATATTATAAAGTTGAAGAGTTTGTTTGCTTGAACGCACTAATCTCAGGAACAACTGGTCCGTATGTTTTGTATTGGGTAGCCTATTTATTGAGAAAGGCTATAAGCTATATAACATCACGCTACAATCAAGACGAGCGGAGCAGCAATGAAAAATGAACGAAAACTGGCAGGCAATTCGATGGACGGGAAGGGTCAGGGAAGCAAAAATTTGACGCGGACGAAGTCGCGGGCAGAAGCTAGTAATTGATAAAAGGCTAGGCAGATTATGAGCAACTTAAACAAAAAAACACATCTCACGAGGGAAAACAACGATTTATTGTACAAGGGTACCTTATTTAAGTTATATTTAGAAAAGGCCATGAATTGATTATAATAAAACAATAACGGGCGGTCAGTTCACATTATGTTCTCATTTGTGGGTCAGCCCTGACCCGGCTGAAAGTGAGTTATGACATATTATTAAAGCTTGGAAAGAATTAGTAATGCGGATGATTTTAATAAAAATGTTGGTGGTGGTTACATGAAAATCGGTGGCCACGGTTTTTTGATCAAAAGATTTGGAAATGTGTAGAGAAATTGTATAGAATTTTGTATATAGCTTTGATATTTACATACAAAGATAAACTTACGCCTTTTTCCCATGTGTGTGGGCAGAAAATAGAGAACACTACCTGCTACAATCCTTTCCTACTCCTTTTTCCTCGTTTACGTTCATACATCTGGTCATATACGCACGCCGGTTGTGAGTACTACGCACCTGACCTTTCTGAAGAACATCACCAGTAAGGTCACTATATGTCCTCCTAGCGCGTCCCCTCCAGGCGTTTCCCGTCACATCTGCCTTGTTAAAACCTTTTTTTAGCCGCCCTTTATTCATCCCTTCTACATGACCAATCCATATGTTTAATTTAAAACCAAGTTTTATATTTAATACAGTGTAATAAAACGTAAATGTAAGAAATGTTAGTATTCTAATGATTATTTTTGAGTTTAATAATCTATATACATATATACCTACATACGAATAAATAAAACTGAAGTCTGTCTGTAGCGCTGTAGCTCTTGAACAGGTGATCCAATTTTTTTTTTAAATTTAAAAGCAGCTTTTCTATGTGTGTTTTATCAAAATCGATTCTTTTCTTTTCTTCGATCTTTTGATCAAAATATTACTTACAACTTCTTATTAAAATTAAAGGCCAAATATGTGTGTATTTTTGAATTTTTAGATGATTGGTTTTGATCGGAGTTTTCTTAATTTTTAATTTAACGTTTTTATGTATTTTTCTTCCATGTATAGTTAATTTAACAGAACATTTACAGTGTTAACCATTTACTACAAAACTGTTGCTTTGAAATAGCCAACACAGACTATTTCTGTCAAAAAACATCCGAACATCACAATGGCTTGCCAACACAGTGGGCAAAACAAAACACAGCGTGCCTAAAAAATCTCTCCGCCGAGGTCCGAGGCTCTTTGTACCCCACCATAGGGCAGTGGTCAACGGAGCATAGAAATGGCGCCGGGATAATTGCGCCACTGTCCTTTAGACCCGAGACTGTTCCAATTATCCTCGACACTAACATAGGAACAACACAGAAACCCTGTGTCTAAAGGTTTTCATAAAATTGTTCGCATACGAGTATGTATTTTTGACGTAAGGAATTTTGTGTTTCTACATGTTTTGGCAACGTGGATGTTTGAGGCAACGGGAATTTTTGGGTTATATGGTGAATAACGTGATATTTTTAGGAGGTGGTTTATGTAAGAATGTACAGTAAACAGGTACTTAGTGTTGTAACCAAAAGAGATAAGTAAGTAGCGTCTTCAGATATAGTCTCAACTTATTTTGATAAACTACCTTTTCTTTCTTTATTTTATACTAGCTTTTGCCAGCGGCTTCGCCCGCGTGGAGGTCGGAAATTATCCCGCAGGAACATACTACCGGGATAAAAAGTAGCCTATGTCCTTTCCCAGATTCTAAACTATCTGTGTACCAAAGGAGAATGTCCATTTTTCTACTGACCCCCGTTGCGCATCAAAACATTTTGTATGATAGCATAAATTGGATATAAAAGAGGAGTGATGTCGTACTTTCAAATGAAATAAAAATTATCCATTTATTATGTGGGGTTTTTGTTGTTCTTTGATTTTCTGTTCAGTTTTGAGGTTAGTTTTGTAACGAAACTGCCACTAAAAGGAGCAGCCCTTTACAACGATAAGATTTGAATTCACCTACGACAGCATAAAATAGTTCCAATAAAGCAATGAATGATTCCAAACAAATAATATTACGTTAGTCAAGCTAAATGTAGTTTTGTATTTTTGTAGGTAGGTATAGGAATTAGAAATAAAAAAATGCTTGATTATAGGCATGAAATAGTTTTATTCGGCCATATCATCACATTCATAAAATATGTCGTCTAAAAACGGAGCCGGCGGCTCTACAGACCTAAATCGAGCCCAACTGAGATACCACAAAATGGTCATCACGTGAGCACAACATCCCAATGTCCAGTTACCGACCAAACAATTACAATAGTATTTAGTAATATCAGCTACTGAGTTACTTGTGGCCCTCTTAACTAAAATGTAGGCGTAGTACACCTTACTGCTTACATGTCGTGACTTAATCCTTCCTCTTACTAAATACTGATCCGTTCCCAGTACCAATGGCAAGTCATCCTCAATGTCGTTTGCTACTTCTATTTCGTATTTTCCGTTTCTACGGACATGCTCCCCATAATACGACCGAGCCTGTTTAACCTGATAGGAACCCAGAGCTACTGTCATAAGATCATGTAGTGAAAGTCTTGGAAATGTGTCTAAATGTGGATGTTCAGCATCTATGGCCAAGAAAATAGCTCTCCTTCTATTAATGTTTTCATTTTGAATGTACTCCCCCAAATAATTTCTTGTATTTAACCTAGCTTTCGCTATTTCCAAGAACTGTTGAGCATCAGGTCGATCCAAAATTGGTGCATGGAACTTATTTAAAAGTGCACATGCAATATTAAAATCTAACAACAGGTGTGATGATGCACGGTTGAAATATTCTTGGCGAAATAATTTAAAATCGCGTTTTATCCTCCCATTCACAACTTCAACCACCCATCGACACATTGTAACACATCTTGATCGATTTGCCTGCTCCGTGGTTAACTGATTTTCGCCTTCCAGAAGAGACTCGGGCATATAGGCTTTATAACCATGGCTGTGCAATTGGCCAATTACATCTCTAAAACCCCTATCTAAAATAAAAACATCTCCAAGCCTGAAATAATTTCTAAATATACTTGTTTCACTGCGAAATTCAGTGGACATAATGTCCGAGTCACTTTTGGTTGCTGGGAATGGGCCAAGTGATTGCAAAATGAATCCATCGCAGCAGACAAACAAAAATGGTTTTACCAAATTAATATATTTATGTAGGCTGTACGTTTTCTTTTGGTACAAGTAATTACTACTGCATTGCACGTAGATGTAAGTTCCATCACAGATAACAATTGCTGGCTTGGTAGAAACTGGCATATCTGGATTACCAAATAAACCCTCTGGAATTATCTTATTTCTAGCTGCCACATCTTGTATTGACATGTGACCAAGTCCTAAATATAAGGGTACAAATGAATTACCCAAACATTTTCTTGCTTTAGACATGTACCTTTCTAAAGTGCTTCTAGGAAGTTGAAATAATGTAGATAATCGCTCATTACTGTCACCAGTTCTAAGTTTAACTAACATAATACTTAAAGCCACACTTGGACAAGGAGTTTCCTGAGCCAGCTGTGGTATGTGTGCTAACAATTGATAAAACTGTTCAGGATTGATACCTAACCAATAATGACAAAGGTGTGGATTCATTTCTCTAATATTGGAAAAGTTGTGCTGTCTGCGAGCACCTCTATCCATAATTGATATCATGTCATCCATTTGGTACCCAGTAAAGTCATTATATTGAAACTGTAATTCATCCCAAGAACCAATATTGAGATGATGACTGCATATTCGGGCACTAGCTGGTACATACAATTTATGCTCTAAGAGTAACATTTCCTTTATAACAGATGGTATCAACAAACGTTCTGTATTCCTACACTCACCAAAAATACAATGCCGCGATGATGCAGCAGCTCTTTTATAAATGCGTGAGATTATTTTAGGGCGGTGTACAATATTTTGATCCTGATGCAATTGCTGAATGGGTTGTGGTGGTGGCGGTGTAGGTACTGAGACATTAGTTGTTGGCATAGAAGTTTCTAATACACTAAACACATCATTTCTTGATGTAAGAACATCTAAATTCTCTTGAGGTGCAACAGCTTCTTCTTGAACAATATGTTGTTGCCTATGTTCATCATACTGAATCTGTCTTCTTACACTTCTATAGGCATTAGTCCAACAAGGTAGGCAAACTCTTTCAAGTCTGTGTACCTAAAAACAAAAAATTAAAGCTTAAGCCCGTTATAAAGGTTTGCTAGAAAACATTCATTTAGGGAGGGCCAAAAACAATTGTGATAAGTGGAATAAATCTTTGGACAAAATATATACATAATCAACTTGAAAATGGCATGCTCCATGTTTCTTTTTTTTTCACAAATGATTGTGAGAACTATTTTATTATTTTAATGCAGCAAGTGAAAATAAAAGTATAGATACCTGCTGAGTAGGTATGCACGACATGATGACATTTCCTTCAGGGCTATCAATTGATACCCTGTGTGTCTTAGCTCTTAATATGGAAGATCCACATACAAAGCACACTTGTTGAGGTCCATAAGCTCGTGCAACTGTTGATCCACTTGACAAGTTTAGAGATGCTCTTTCTAGTATTGTATAACATTCTTGACAAAGGACATCCTCAACGGAAATCTAAAAATTAATATAAGAAATATATAATATAACATAACATCACGCCTTGTTTCCCCGAAGGGTTAGGCAGAGGTGTACCTATAGTACACCCACATTTCGCCTGTTATGTTTAAGTCCCATGTAATAGGGGGCGAGCCTATTGCCATCAACCGGGCACAAATCCAGACTCCGGGCTGCTACTGAGAAATTCCAGATGGAAAAACCCAATAACACTTTGCCCGACCCGGGAATCGAACCCAGGACCTCATGCTCAGCAGTAGCGCTCGCTACCACTAGACCAACGAGGCAGCTTATATATAATATATTCTGTTAAAATATTATTCTTAGCATTAGTTAATTAGAAAATAAACATTATTGTCACAGACAAGAAAAAGCAAAACAAAATCAAATCAATCTAAGAAAGTATAAGTGGTGGTCAAGTTCAAGCTATTTATTTCATAACAAAATACATTTGTGTCGAAATATTTGCACAGTAGGTACACAATCTTAAATTCTTAATCTCAGTCTATCTCTTCATGGTGTATTTACATGTATATTTACATAGTTAAACAGTTTCTAGTAACAGCTGCAAAACTTAACTGTTAACAACAAAATACACAGACTTGAGCCACTGTTTCTTTGTCTTAATATTAATCCATACAGTATTATGGATAATGTACCTATACACATACGTCAAACGTACACAACTGTGTATGTTGCATAAATAAGAGATACTAACGGTTGCTGGAGTAACCCAGAATCGTAAAATTCTGACCATTACATCCGTTGCCTCCCCGACTTGACGACGGGGTAGAGGATGTACCATAGAAAGAGAGCAGTTCACACAGCGTGACATTTTTAACGGAATTGTTGGTGATGTACTACTGCACAGAGGGCACGGACCGTAGTCGTAAAAACGTTCTACACAATCAACACCTCCAGCACAGAAACAGTACAATGGTCTTCAAGAGTTCTTGATCGTGCAGGAATCTGAAGACTTGACTGGACACGAACAGAACGTAATGATAAGTTAGTAAGTAACACAATAACTATCAAAGCACAAAAATAATAAAAAGTTCGCTACCGAAGCCGGTACGATGCTTCAAATTACTTCAAATTGACAGTGAAACTTTTGACAGTTCACCTTTCACATTGTGATAGTGTTACCAACAGTCCATATAAATCAATCTCACCATAACTGTTTTTAGAGAAAGATTTTTAATTAGTAAAGTAATATTATTTTAAAGATGTGTATTAAGAAAATATATTATTTCAGTTATGCTAATTAAAAATATTAATTACGAGGATAAAGTCCTACTTGAATTTATTTTTTAAGCTGCGAGTCTGAGCGATTATGGGGAGGTTTTTATATTGGCAACACTACTTTCACCAAAATACGCCATTTTGTATGCAATAAAATGCATTAGTAACTAATTAAATACAAAATAGTAACCCCACATACGATTTCGATCATGTGAAGTAAGAGAAGTTAAAAAAATATTTTATAATTTATGAGTATATTTTTATGGCCATACTCTTAAGCAATAAAGCGGCTTTGATGGTGTCAATCTCCTTTCATTTCAATCGGTTCAGTAGTTTTAGCAGGAAAGCGAGAGAGACAAACAGACAGACAGAGTTACTTTTGCATTTATAATATTATTATATATTACATTATATAGGTATAGTGTGGATAAATTCAAATAAAATTATTTCGAAAACATCCGTCGGTTTCTTACTACACTTTTACTGTACCCGACGATTCTAATCTTAATGTATATAAATTACGCGTCACGTTGTTTGTCCGGGATGGACTCCTAAACTACTAAATCTATTTTAATAAAATTTGTACACCGTGTGCAGTTTGATTCAACTTGAAAGATAAGATAGTTTTTTTTTTTCTGGATGGGAAATCTTCAAATGATTTCGCCCTTTCTGGGCGGAGCGGGAGGGCGTGTCAGACTTTTACTGACTAAAACCCACCCGTGTTCCTTCAGTTGCCCATGTGCCGGGGCCACGGTATCTCTTTCGAACAATCACGCGACCCCGGCAGGTAGCGGTCCTAGAAGACCCCTTCATTATTGCTGACATCTCTTTGAGGCGCGCGTGGAACACTACGAGCCGTCAACCTGAGCTTGGTCCTTACCGGGCGGCGAGCTACCCATTGCTCGCCACCCGCAAGCTCGCGCCTACGGTAGCCGGGAGTCCGCAATCGACTCTCGACGCCCGGGGCGTCTCCTCCTGCGGCGGCTAGGGACGTGAGGGCGCAGAGACTGCCACTCCCTCACGCGCCCCGCCTCCTCCTTCGCGAGCATTACTGCTTCGCAGAAGGAGGTGACGGCTTCCCATGCCCTCTCGCTCCGTACCATGGCACCAGGGCCGGACGCGAGAGGTCGCCGCCGCCAATCGCCTCCACGAGGACACGGTGGTGCTCCGCCCAGGCAGGGCACGCCTCCACCATATGCTCCACCGTGTCCTCTAGACGAAGCTAAACGAGGTTTCCGGCGACTGGAACCGCAACTAACTAGGACCGCGGTCCCAGTCACCGGATCCATAAAAATTAAATAATTTTCTTCCGGCGACTGGGACCACTCATAGGTAACTTAAAAAAATCTACTATACAAGCCAAAATCGGTACAGTCAAACGAAAAAAATTCTAAATTATTTATATGAATATCATTGACTCGTTCTAGACATGATTTTATCCTATGCGCTTAGTAATAGATTAAGCTAGCCCGTTTTTCCATAATTCACACATGCAGGTAAACACACACAAAGGCAATAGCATTGTATGATTGTATATTACTATCCCTTTCTAACTCGAGTCCGTTTTGCCTGTCGATTTCAAGGTCAGGTAGCCCTTTTGTTATAAACGGGAAATTTTGCATCGCCCGATGACTGGCTTGGCCAATCACTAGCAAGAAGCTTATCAGTTTAAGAAAGTCAAGTTTTGCATCAGACAGTTTTGTATTAGAGCATTGTATGTAAGACACAGACACTGCGCTGAATAAGATAAATAATTACTTTCTGATTGTTAATTGTTTGAAAATTGTTGATTATTGTTATTTTTTTTATTATTGTTAGTATGATTTTCGTGTATGTTTTTATTAAGAAAGTTTTAAATAACAGAACTGTAGTCAAAGACTGTTTTTTATATCAATAAATGATGTTTTTAAATCAAAAAGGATTTTTATTCAATTATTACATCGTCGTTTGACTGCACATTATTTGATTTCAGTTATCATTTATGAGTGGGCCCTGTCGCCGGAAGAAAATTATTTAATTTTTATGGATCCGGCGACTGGGACCGCGGTCCTAGTTTATTGCGGTCCCAGTCACCGGAAACCTCTGTTAAACACCCCTTAGAATAAGCAATATTATTTTTTTATTATTTGACAGTCACAATTATCTGCTAGCTCCAAACGATTTGAGCAAAAATTTGACGCGGACGAAGTCGCAGACAGAAGCTAGTTATATATAAATCTCTTTTGATTGTGACCACACTAAGTACCTATTTACCTATAATTGTAAAATATTTAACATAACATGACGCCTGTATTGTCTGAAAGGGTAAACAGAGGTGGACCTAACACCCACATTTCGTCAGTTGTATGTAATAGGGGGCGAGCCTATTGCCATCAACTGGGCACAAATCCAGACTCTGGGCTGCTACTGAGAAATTCCAAATGGATAAACCCAACAACCCTACGGTAATCCTTTTTAGCTTACTCGTTGTAGAACTATAAAATCAAATATTAGTAACTTTTAAAAACTCTTAAAATAAAAAAAATAACTTCTTGACTTCAACTTTATTTGCAAATATCGCTGCAGGCTAAATGTTCTATTTAAATTTTGAAAATGAAAAAGAAAGCAAATGAAATTGGCATACAAAGTAACATGATTTATAAATATTTAAAAAGTATGTAAAAAAGACATAAATTTTATTTAAAAAAGCAGACAGAATACCAGTCAAACTTCTGACCGATGAAACTTAAAATGTTTTAAAATTAATTGCAATGTTTTTGAGGGTAGCTGAGCAAAAACACAATCCCTGCTCCTCGTCCATTTTGCATTGTAAGTACAAAACGTTTTTACGGACGATAAACTTTGAAAAGATGCCCAAAAATTTTGAACACATAAAGGAAAGGACGAGTTTTGAAGATATTTTTAAACGTAAGGTAAATGATTACGGTCACATTGTTACGTTACATCCTTATTTTGACTTTATCAAAGAGATAAATTGGCGGGAATAAGAAAACGTCTTTTTTACATAACGTAAAAAAAAATTAGAAAATATTAAATGAATTGTTTTTTTTTTAACGTTATGTTCCACTGCCGGGAAAATCTCCCAAATACTTTTCAAATTTCTGTATGTGGTACTTCCTTCGGCCAAACCGTCAACGTTTTAGTAATACGCACGTACAAGTCAGACAAATGTTTTTAACTTCATTACCACTAAAGGAAGTTTCTAGACGCGAAAATGGGATAAAGAATTATCGTAAACCATTTCATAAAACTGACTAAAATACTAGCATTTGCAAACATTAAATCTACTTTTACTTCAATCAGTTGTATACGGGACAAAGCTGGAACCTCATTACAATAACTGAAGGCAAATTATGCAAACAAGTTTTGTCGTTTATTGGGTACTTTTCCTTCGCCTGACTTACATTTTCTTCAAACTGGCTCGATCCAATAACTGATCAAACTAGTTTAAATGTCCTACACACGACTATCATACGAAAACCGTTCTCCAAAACCATTCAATTCTGATTGAAGGGTTCCAAAGGATCTCAGGACTTAACAATAATGGCTCCTAGAATAAATTATTGGCTACAACTTAATCGTAATTTCAAAAGCAATCTGTTATCCAAATCGTATATTACAAGAGAAGGGTAAGATTTGGACAGATCTCAGGAGCCTTCGGGGAAATCAAGTGATCCAAGTTGCGGCCGCCGGTTCATTGGGCACCGTCTAATGCGATCCATTGTTAGGTATTACAGCGGTGTTTCACGTAATAGCGTAATTTAAGTTGGTATGTACAGACGAGCCCAAAATCCGACCGCTTGTAATGTTGCTGCAAGAATTCTGTTGGGACGTACTGAAGAGTCTTATGTCAGTGAAGAGGTTACTCAAGATTTTGCTACTAGTCTTGCGTATATAGTTTTAGTTACTATTCATATAAGTTAATAGCGTGTACGAGACATTATTCAAAATTCAGTAATCAATCCACTTAAAATTCAAGTTAGTTACCTAAGTCTTAAAACGAATGCTTTTAGCATACTAATTGGGGTAACCGTGCAGAATTTCGGGCAGCTTTTTAAGCCCATCCCATTAAAAATTCTTTGAAACACTAGGAGAATTTAGTTAAAAAGTTATAGGTACTTACTGCAGATGGGACAATTTATTAGAAAAAATATACTTACATAAAATGGTAATAGTTAAAAGTTGAAGGACTTCTGAAACTTTCTAAAATAATCTGTTTTATAAAGTCTTCTATTAAAGAAACGGTTTCACATGAAAACTGAAATTCACCAATTTAAATTTTTAAGTCTGAAGTTCTATTAACATTTTTGGCATTTGAACTACAAAAAATCTTTTTAAATGAAAATCGTTCTCATTTAAAAATAAATGCAATATACACTTTACCTCGTCTGTACACAACATGAGACTATCCAAAATTATCTAATGTGTAATGACAGTGTCCAATCTGATGAGGGTCGAGTCCGGGGCCAATCTGAAAGGAATTCCAGTTAATATGCCCGTTATTCCGAAACACCGTACCCTTGTACTGAATAAACCACCTATTTGGTATGCAAAGAGTGTAACTGACTGCTCACATTCCATTGCTGGTTTCACACTACGCCACATACTTGCAACTCATAGTTGGCTGTCAGTGGATGAGATATGAAAATGTGCATGGTAAACTCGCGGTGTGAGGTGGTACTAATAAGCGATTAAATCTACAGCCAGTCTAATGTTATGCACGCATGAATGATTAGGGTAATTCGCAATATTTAGTAAGGGAAAGTTTGATATAAGTTTGTGTTTCTATACAATTTAACATTTAAGTTGCAATTTAAAATGTAACCTATACAACATTAATTTTTGTTTATGCGAAACCCGAAACACGGTCTAGTATTTTTATGTAAAGAATCTATGAAAAAAATTTCAAAACTGTATCATTAATAATCACAAAGTTATAAGCTTGATTAGTTACCTGGTTGTCCACGCAAAAACATATGCAGATCACCACAAACAGCTAGTGTACGTACCATCTCCGTGTAATGGACGTTTGAATACGAGAAAGACATGATAATTTTAAAATCGAAACAAAACACTAAGGCCCGCGACTTGGAAGCGTAATTAAATATTTTTGGTACAAAATATAACATGGTGTAAAAATTATTGGAATCGATTCAGTTACTGATTCTGAACAAACTATATTCAGGTTTCGCATATACTAAAAATAATCTTGTATAACTGTAAATATTTATAATTTTATTTTAAAGTACGTATTTAAGCTTTCAATAATGATTAAGGAGTCAGGTCTAGTTAGAACGTTAAAAAAGGCCTGTTTTCCAATTTATTTATTTTTTGGCCAAAGGATAAAATAATTTACAACAAAAGTTCTTCCGTTTAAAAGAAATATATTTCATGTAAACATGATATTGTTTTAAAAAAACGTATTCCAAGATAAGCCGATATGTATCGATGCCGAGGACGCTGCAAAAAAATCAGGTTTTGCGGTAACACTCTCGCGCTGCAACGAATTATCTGAAACTAACAAAACAGAGGATCTTTAGTTTTTTTTTTTGTTTTTACGAGTTTAGTACAAACATAATGTTAATAAGATTTGATTGTAGGTTTGAACATAACTCCATACTTACCGACTAAAGTTAATGATATAATTCTCCGTAGTCAGTAGTCAGTTAGGAAACGCCGAACTCATCTAGTTTAAAAAAAATATCATTGACATGTAAAAGTGTTTGTACAAACCTACTTACAGAAATAAAATCATTTATCATTTATCATTTATCCGGTTGAACAAAGCGTTTTGAAAAATTTTAATTTTACACAAAATGGCGGACGTTGAAAGTCAAAAGTGTTGTTTTGACCAAAATTTCACGTACATTTTTGACTAAAAAAAATAGTGCGAAAAAAATTCTTCGTTCATCCGAAGGAAAATGATGTATAGAAAAAGTGATATAAATTTCAACCCGATCGGTAAAGCTGTTCTCGATTTACAGTGATCACTGACTTCGAAAACATGGTTTCCAGAAAAATGAGTTTAAAGTTCTGAGTACGATTTCATGCAGATAAAAAAAAAATGTTTTGTAACTTACTTACTTATTGTTAGAGTCGTCTATCCCTGGGTCATATAGTTCGCCTTCCTGCGCTTTTTTTCCTGCATCTGAAGCTATTTTAAGCTGCCGCCGAGCTACCCTTGCCTCTCGAGTGTTTTTCAGGGATTCTAACTAGACCTGACTCCTTAAGTTTGTAATAATATCAATAAGAAGTGGAATGTAGAAAACTGTATTTTATAAAATAAAACTAAAATGTTATTTATTTGAGTAAATATATGAATAAGAAATAAAGAACGAAAAATTGTTTATTCTACACAAACAAAACGCATATTACGAGATAAAAAGATACAATAAACGCACATATACAACGTAGCCGAAAGCTTCGTATTTCAGTCAATAAAAAAACTAATCTAATAATTCTAGAGGCAAACACGAACAAAACACATTTTAAATCAAAAACTTCTTTTCTAAAAAGGTCATGATGAAACCTCAACACACATGTCAAATACAGAACAATCCTCGTTGCACGATCGGCGGCGGCGACCTCTCGCGTCCGGCCCTGGTACGAGCCATGGTACGGAGCGAGAGGGAATGGGAAGCCGTCACCTCCTTCTGCGAAGCAGTAATGCTCGCGAAGGAGGAGGCGGGGCGCGTGAGGGAGTGGCAGTCTCTGCGCCCTCACGTCCCTAGCCGCCGCAGGAGGAGACGCCCCGGGCGTCGGGAGTCGATAGCGGACTCCCGGCCACCGTAGGCGCGAGCTTGCGGGTGGCGAGCAATGGGTAGCTCGCCGCCCGGTAAGGACCAAGCTCGGGTCGACGGCGCGCAGTGTTCCACGCGCGCCTCAAAGAGATGTCAGCAGCAGTGTAGGGGTCTACTAGGACCGATGCCTGCCGGGGTCGCGTGATTGTTCGAAAGAGATACCGTGACCCTGGCACATGGGCAACTGATGGAACACGGGTGGGTTTTAGTCAGTAAAAGTCTGACACGCCCTCCCGCTCCGCCCAGAGCGGGAGAAGTCATTTGATGATTTCCCACCCTGAAAAAAAAAAAAAAATCCTCGTTGCAAAATGCAAAAATCATTTTCCTTTTAATTATAACCAACTTGTATGTCATCAAGTTAATAAGAGTTCCGACGTTGTTAACAAACACAAGAACAAAGGTGCTATTAAACAAAAGCACGGCAGCTCCCCACAAAAGGATGTCACAGGCATCCCACTCGAGCTACAGAAACCGCTTTTACATACAAATAAACCTTTACTACAACCACTCAAAGATCATTTTCCTTTAACTCATCTATTACAATTGCATGGTTACGACCAACACTTGGAAAAACAATAAAAATCTCTAGCGGATCACTTTTTCCTCAAATATCCAATTTATTTATGTGCTTTATGAGTGTCGAAATGTGAATTGAAGAGTCTTGAATTCGATTCCTGGAGGCAACAGAGTAGTTTATTATAATAAAACATGGTGCGAATGTTTTTACGATAACTTTTTATGATACATAAAAACCGAATATCTATAATAGTGAGCTATTTGGTATAAACTACTTCGGTTCGGTTACGGTTATGATTTCGGGTTTGTATCGGCCACGCTTCGCTTCTTAACGACTCGAAGAGTACTCCAATTAGGATCCATTTTGTGGTGATGTTTTGCTTTTTATATTATTAGGATTTCGGTTAGAAAATCCACGGATTTGGCTTAATATTGTGGAATTGACCAGCAATCGGAATAAGGTTGTTCTTTGTATAGTGTAAACAAGTTTTTGCCAGGGGCTTCGCCCTCGTACTATACATATAAACCTATCTCTTGAATCACTTACTGATGAAAACCGCATTAAAATCCGTTGCGTAGTTTAAAAGAAATTAGTGTACAGACGCGAGACTTTGTTTTATATTATGCAAAGATTTAATACGTGGGTGGCTTATAGGGCAATTTAACTTTATATTAACAACCAAGATCAATAAGTAAGTTAAAGTTATGTAATGTCAAGGTCAGGCAATTCAAATGTTCAGGAGAACTAGCCACTTTATTTATTTTATTCCTTAACTTTGATAAACTCGGTTACAAAAGAGATTCATAATCTAAAGATCACATGCGCTTTTAAAAGAAAATACTTAAATTAACAAGCTCAGGTTAAAACAATCAAAATTTAAATTCACAACTTTTTAATGAATCCCTCTCACTTACTCTCTTCTGACCTAATGACCTTCTGACCTTGTGAACATCTTAACTTTTACGATTTCTAGTAATTCTGAGTATTTCATAACTAGAAATGAAATCAAATTAAATAATCAAGATAAATAAAATAGACTTGAAATAGACTAAATTGACAATATTTACA
Organism: Aporophyla lueneburgensis; assembly: GCA_932294355.1. Taxonomy (NCBI): domain Eukaryota; kingdom Metazoa; phylum Arthropoda; class Insecta; order Lepidoptera; family Noctuidae; genus Aporophyla; species Aporophyla lueneburgensis. Next base: position 21,930,478 of record OW028745.1, on the reverse strand, counting down.
TTTGTAAATTATTCAGTGAATAAAAAAAATGAACTATTTAGGTATTTTCATTGCCCTAAATATATCATACTATTTATGAATAGTGCCAAATTCATAATTGTGTTAAAAGTTGGCACAAAAACATGATTCACAGTTCACTCAATTCTGCTACGAAAGCGTAGCCACGTAGCGGTAAGCTACGGCGTAGCACCAAACATTTAATTCATAATTACCACTGACTCAAATTGATATGAAGGATTGTCCCATAAGTACCACATCGTATGTTAGTTATATCAAACACCATCTATGTGATGTGTGAACGTAGGTGTGCCTGAAAGTTAAACAATGTGACACAGGGGACAAAGCAAGTGGAGTGGTGGACCCTCCAGTTTCGAGACCGCCCTTTGTTCTATGACCCTGCCAGTGATGTTTCTTTTGTATGAGGTGTACGTTACAAGCAGTTGGAGGGTTGAGTGGTGTATTTATTTCAAATGAAGGTGTATTTATTTTGTAATGATATGTCGATGAAGGGAGTAGGTATATCAGAACTGGATTCAGGTGGTTGTTTTGTTTGAGTAGTCCATATAATTGTTTTTGTTTTGAATTTTATGTTCATATCGATTTGCTTTTCTACTACGATTCAAAGTTACCATTGTTTGTGTTTAATGGTTCAACTGAATTGTTTGGATGACTCAGAGTTTTAGGGTATTTAGTTATTGCACATAACTAGATGATATTTTTTCTTTAAAATAAACATAATTGTTTAATGATCACGTTCCTTTTTCGGCAATCATCATCATTTCAGCTGAAATACTTGCACTGTTGAACATTCATATGTCTCCCCCAAAAATGGGAGAGTTTGCCATAATCGTAACGCGTGGCAGACGGGTTGGCGATCGCAGTATCTTATATCTTTAAACGAGCAATTCTTGTATATATTTATATATATAATCTGAATCTTGGAAACGGCTCCAACGATTTTCATGAAATTTAGTATACAAGAGGTTTCGGGGGCGATAAATCGATCTAGCTAGGATTCATTTTTGTAAAATGTCGTTTTATTCGTGTTTTCAATGACCAACTTTATCGATAATCAACTTGAACATAAACTTATTATTTTAAACACAATTTACCAAAAAATACCGAGCAAAGCTCGGTCAACCAGATATTGTTAGTAATATGCATAGAGAACGCTGCTGCCCATTCTCCTTGTAAGTCCTTTAGTCGCCTTTTACGACATTCACAGAAAGAAATGGGATCGTGTTATTCTTTACATCCGTCACGACACGGAACCTTTTACCTTTCACCTTTTTTGGTACAGATAGAATATTTATAATTTTTTTTTTTTTCATTAAAATATAATGTAAAATACATTTATTTCTGACCAAACAAGTGATTCATTTCATAAACTTGCCAATCTGCGTAGTAGTTACACAAAGTTTGCTAGTTAATGGTAAGAGCAAACAAAAAAAAATGTTTCTAGCTTATTATTTGGTTTATTTTAACCTACTGGGCAAAAAAAGTATTATAGAAATGTAGCGTTGATACGAAAACTAGAAGGCTTGTTAAACTGTAAGATCAGCTTTTTTATTTGCGTTAACTGATGAATGAAATAATTGTTACTATGGCGTAGCTGGTGGCTACGCGGCTTCGGTTATCTGCTACGAAAGCGAAAACCGCGTAGCAAACAAAAATCGCTTCTTCTTGTAAAATGCACTGCACTCGCTCTCCGCCAGACAGGAAGCAGTGTCTCTTTAAAACAACCACACAAGATCGCTTTTGTGTATCGCTGACATGCCCTGCAGACATCGCGCGAACATTCTTTAATTCTAACCTCAAATCTCGTTATTTAATCAAATGGGAACACCCATTGTCTGTAGTTAATTGAAAAATATCGTCCATGTTGAAATATTTCGAATTTTTGTTATGCCATGCTTGTGGGTAAATTATCACCCGGGCCGTTCAATCGACCACGTTTGCAGCAACCGATCCGTAGATGAGTGACATCTTTACATACCGGACCCCTCCGTGCCTCTGAAAGCCCCGACTGTCATTCATGGAGACAATCGATATGGGTTGCCAAAAGCTAAAAAATGGAACAAACAGGCAACCAAGGGGATTCATCTTATCCAGTAACTGGCTTGTGAAGTTCAAGCAGCTGCAACCGGTTAGACTGAAAACCAACGTTATCACAATTGGGATAAGATTAGGCAGATTTTTCCCGTTACGATGAAACTTTGTTCGGTGTAAGCGACTAAGGGACTTACTAGAGAATGGGCGTTCTAAACCCGCCTGCCAAGCCTAAAGATTATGGTACAGCCCCCCAAATTGCAGGACCCTTATGTCCAGCAGTGGACGTCTCATGGCTGAAATGACGATGATGTTGATAAAACTTTAGTAAATGTTGTGAAAGACAAAAATAAAAAGAAAACGTTGATCATGAACGAAGTCGCGTGAAACAGCTAGTAAATAATATATTGTATTATATATTGTATTGTATCTCCAAAGGTCGTGAGTTCGATATTCGATCAAGACAAATATTTGAACGGCTCAGTAAAGTTTGTTAAACGTCTGGACTTTCAGTTCTGATTTTTATAATCGCCGAATGATTCGTGACTGATTACTGCTTGGGGTGGTTATTCATTACGATACAAAGTCAAAGCATTTATTTCAAATAGGCACATAAAAGGCACTTTTGAACGTCAAAATTTACATCATTAAAATAAGATTCATTCTAGTCGACCCTTTACATAAATGTAGCTTCGTATGGAGAAGAATGGGCAAAAAACTCGACCTCTACACCACGCTTCCTATAAAATGTTTTAAAATATTTACATGTATTAAATGAAGCATAGATAAATGGTGCTCACATATTTACATACAATATAAAATGAAGTATACGGTTTTCTTAAAATTTTGACAAGTAATGAGTTAAAGTAACCACAGAATGTAAATCAATGCCATAAATAAATTTATAGTTCAAAAATCACTAGAAAAACACGCTTTTATAAATGCACGTCAAAACCAAAAACCTTATCGTGGTCAAAGTTCATTATAAGACTTTTCTAACAAGTCCAAACACGGCTATGATACGATATTGCATCATGGGATGCCAGTGCCTATCTTCCGGCTTCATCATCAGACCTTGAAACCTAATCGTGGTCAAAGTTCATTACAAAACTTTTCTAACAAGTTCAAACACAGCTATGATACGATGTTCCATCATAAAGTTCCAGTTCATATCTTCCGGCTCCATCATCAGATCAGTTCGACAGTACCATATTATTGTTTTGTCATCAGAACTACATACAGCTGCCAATTTTCATGACGCTACGATCCTTGGAAGATGGTTAAATTAGTTACCTTAGATTCCATTACATAGTTAGTTACATACAGGTCGACCTAATAAAAGCGTGTTAAAATATGAAAGCATATAATGTAATTTATAGCCAGTTTGATTTTTTCGAGAGTCTAGATCAGAGGTTTGAGAACACTTTGTCCTTTTAGACCAGTTTTTAAATTTTACTGATGTCGGTGGACTCCTTTTTTTTTGGATGGGAAATCATCAAATGACTTCTCCCGCTCTGGGCGGAGCGGAAGGACATGTCAGACTTTTACTGACTAAAACCCACCCATGTTCCTTCAGTTGCCCATGTGCCACGGTCACGGTATCTCTTTCGAAAAATCTCGCGACCCTGACAGGCATCGGTCCGAGCAGACCCCTTCAGTGCTGCTGACATCTCTTTGAGGCGCGCGTGGAACACTACGTACCGTCGACCCGAGCCTGGTCCTTACCGGGCGGCAAGCTACCCATTGTTCGTCGCCCGCAAGCACGCGTCTATGGTGGCCGGGAGTCAGCTATGACTCTCGACGCCCGGGGCATCTCCTCCTGCGGCGTAGACAGTCTTGTAGGGTTTTCCAAGACGAGTATTTCCCCATAAAAAATCCGACAAAATCTCAATCTCATCTTTCGTAGGGTCATTTTGTGCAAAAATTCAAGTTCCATGCAAACCCATTTTTGGACTCGAATTCCACGAAAATGAAGACCCGAAGCAAAAATCGAAAAAGAGGAATCGATAGGGAATTTTATGACAAACATTAAAAAAAAACACCTCAAACGGCCAAACCAAAAGGGGCCCAGGTCAATTTGGGCGGCACAGTGGTGCTTCGCGCTACTGTGCGGTGGCTAGGGACGTGAGGGCGCAGAGGCTACCACTCCCTCACGCGCCCCGCTCGGTGGACCCCTGCTTGGAAAATGTGGAATTTATTTTGCTTCCTTAATATTTTTGAGTTGTTTATTATCTGCCTACATGAATGATGTTTGTTTTTCACACCACCGTAGACCCCCGTCGAGTCTTCCGTGGACCCCTGGGGTTCTATCTGGACTACTTTGGGAATCACTGGTTAGATGAAGTTTCGTAAGTATTCATGTTGATAAAACTATCACTACAATGTTTAAAAAGATTTATTTTAAGCTATGCAGTAGCAATAGTCGCGTATCCTGGTAAAACATATCTTAGTAGTTTTCACAAGAGGACAGGGCTGCAGGCTCTTTTTTTCTGCTAGATATAGATTGCTATAAACCATAACCCCGTATGCTGTCACGCAGACAGGGGTACTATATACACTGCAGTCATCAATATTTCTGCAAAGCGTTATAATTATGCAAAATGTGTAAGTCAAACAATTTATTTTAAAAAGATACATAACAGGCACTTTTGAGAATTATAACTACTTATCAATAACAAAAAAACGTTTGTCAGATTTTCGGGCTCCACACGAACCGTAATGACTGTCAAAGATCCACGAAGTATAGCCGGGATCAATATACTAACGTGCTTTCTGAGGCACGTAGGACACAAAGCACGTAAAGAAAGTCACCCAACCACGACCCAACCGCGGCAAGCGTAGCTTAACCTGATCGAATCGATCCGTTCGGCTGTTCTTACTTAGCCACAAGCCAAGTAGGTATAAATATAATTATAATTTATTTATCGAAAAGGAGAAATACAATGCATGTTACGCTATTAGAATATTACATGTATACTCAAGTTTTGTGAATAATGACCCCGATGCTAGTCCGTTTATTTTACACTAGCTTCAGCCCGCGACTTCGTACGCGTCAAATATGTGCTCCCCTGACCCTTCCCGTCGCATCGCAGCCTGCCAGTTTTCGTCCATTTTTTGTTGGTGCTCCGCTCCTTTTGATCATAGCGTGATGTTTTATAGCCTATAGCCTTCCTCAATAAATAAGCTAACCGACTTAAAAATATTTTTTCAAGTAGTTCCTGAGATTAGCGCGTTCCACCTCCCCATTTTAGGGAAGTGGTGAGTTAAAAAGAGACAAAAAGTAGCCTATGTCACTTTCCATCCCTTCAACTATCTCCATTTAAAAAATCACGTCAATTCGTCGCTCCGTTTTGCCGTGAAAGACGGACAAACAGACACACACACTTTCCCATTTATAATATTAGTATGGATAATTAGGGAACTAAAACGTGTAACAGCAGCAGTAATGAATAAGCGCGTGTAATGTAGTGTAATGGAGTAAGTGTATGTGTCAGTGAGGTGTGTGATGTGTGTGAACGTGTGTGATGTGTGTGTGAGTGTGAGTGTGTGATGCGTGTCGTGTGTGTTTAGAGAGGTCTGTAAGTGTTCGTGATACTAATACATTTTTTATTTGTATTGGGGTTTCGTCAGTAATTCTGTTTCAGCGTAATCTAGGGTGGGTAGGTAATCTACCTCATAAGTAATTTTACCTATCATTGCTTACCTTCCTGGTAAGCAATGACAGGTACATTAATTATGTGGTTAGTGTATATAGTAATGGTCGTTAGTGTATGGAATAGGGGGTATCCAGCGGTGAGGAAATACAAGCTAGATAGAACTTAATTGAAATACTGTGCCTATAAAACATGTACAAACCAAAAAATAAAAGTTCTACATGCCACCACCGTTGTCATATGTATGTGTAACTGACAAAATTTTGCCCTTGATATTTAATAAGTGATTTTATTTCTGTTAGTAGGTTGGATTTACACTATATGAAGTTGGCGGTTCACGAAGCAAGGCTGAAACAAACTCAAAGCCCAAAGTGTTTTTTTTAAACCAGACATAATCTTGGTCAGATCATGTGCAGACGATGTAGATCGAGGTCTAAATGGTCTTTTAAGTATGATGCAAAAAGGGGCACACCATTTTTTTCGATATCTTTAACATGAATTAATTTCAGTAACTAACAGACAGCGAACAGATCAAACAGTTGAGTCTAGAAGCATTTATTTTTTTTAAATTGTGCAAGTGTTCCTTGCAAAACAAAAGTGTGCCCTAAGAAGACTGAGGACATAGTAGAGTACGGGTGAAGACCAACTGGATCTGGGGAGTGGAGAAGTTCGATACAGTGCGCGCCATTACACCAATTTCAAGTCGTTCGTGATGCACGTACTGACTAAAGATTTGGTGACCTTCCTCAAGGAAGAGTTTTGGCCGAAAGGTGTGCTGTATCGGTGTTTCCTCGGCCGCTACGCGACACCTCGTAGCGTAACACGAAGCCTCCACTCCACGAGCAGAGGTTTTTAAGTATTTTTGATAAAATACTAGCTTTTGCCAACGGCTTTACCCGCATATCTAATATATAAAATTCTCGTGTCACAGTTTTCGTTGCCATACTCCTCCGAAACGGCTTGACTGATTTTGATGAAATTTTTTGTGCTTATCCGGTATCTATGAGAATCGGCCAACATCTATTTTTCATCCCCCTAAATGTTAGGGGTAGTCCACCTCAAAAAATTTATTTTTATTTTTTTGACAAAATTTTTAATTTCTATTTTTTTATGATACAACATACAAAAATACATACAATCCTCAATTTTCACCCTTCTACGATCAACCCTTATTTTTTAACCTTTAAGTTCTGACGTGGTTTAGTCATATCATAAATGGTGACGTGACGTATGTCAGACAGCTTCATAAATAATCGAAATGGATTATATTTATTAACTGATTTGTACAATATTTACGTATATTATGATCTGTTCATTATTATTCTAATAAGGAAGTGCAAAAACAACAACATTTTCAAATGAAATCAGTATTTATTTGAATCAAATTACGTAACCTATATTTTGCTTAGCTAAAAAATATATGTTATAATCTTAGCTACAATATAATTATTTGGACGTTTTTTTTGGCAAATTTCTTATATTTAAAATGTCAGTCTAAATTAAAGTACTGCTTATGTAGCGATTGCTTCTCAAATCACATGTGTTGTTGTCTACACAGTCCACGCATATAGTTTTTGAACATCCAAGACAAATAGGTTTGCGACATTCGATGCAATTGTACTTAGTACGTCTTTTGAGTCTTGATGGGCAGATTTTGCATGTTTTTTTCGTTGTTTCTGTACTATCAGGGGAACCTCCGGAACCTGAAACAATACGTTTCAGGTTCCGGAGGCTTATTTGGACCTAGTACGCGTGCGATTGTCAATCGCAATTCTCTCGGCAATCTATTATTGTATACGCGGCGTTTCAGGTGCGGCAAAACTAAACTGTAAGCAAGGTTCTGAAGAAATTGTGCTCTGGAAATATCAGGAACAGCAGTGCAGGTCTTGTACAGAGCATAGGCGTTGACTCCACTCAAATCCAAGACCCTGAAAAAAATTGCGAGAGTCCAACGTCTGGTTCTAAGATTTGATGAATAATTGGAACACTTTTTATCTATTTCATCAACACCCCCTTTTGTTTTATTATAATCTATTATTATTTCCGGTTTTTTTGATAGTGGATCCAATTGCTTTGTGTGGTGCATTGAAGAAATCAATAATACTGCTTTTGCCTTTTTAGGGACATATGAAACAATAGTGAAGTCTTTGGTAAAACCGTGTAAAGATGATTCAGGCTGACGACTTTTACATGCTTGAAATTCAGGTGGGATGTGCCTTTTATTTTTTTTTTCAAAGTTCTAAGATACGTCAGACCTCTGTCTTTCAACTGCTCCATCAATTCTATGGAGCTAAACCAATTGTCGGCTGTAATATTGCGATTGGTTTTTTCAAAATCCTTACACAATCGTAATACTGACTGAGTTGGTATGGCGAGCTTTTTCTCGGTTTCGGTTAGTTCCAGCCCAACGGAGTCTTTTCCATGGTAAATGTATGCATTATACACATAAAAAGATTCTGAATCACATACAACTAAAATCTTCAGACCATACTTGGCCGGCTTCTTCGGCATATAAATAATAAATTTGCATCTGCCTCTAAATGGAACTAACATTTCATCTACACATAGGTAAGCTCCGAGAGTATATGCCTTCTTGCAATTGGCAATGAACAGTTGAAAGATTTCTGAAATTGCAGCCAATGGGTCCGTTTCAAGGCGTTGCGATCTAGTGTTACTGTCGTCAAAACGAATGTAGTTCAATAGGGTAAGAAATCTGAACTGAGACATCACGCAACGAAATATTTCACGTCCAGAACCATCAGTAGCAAAAATGTATTTGGTGTTCTCGTGATTCGATTTGAAGACTGAGGTATAAAATAATAAACCCAGGAAAGCTTTCATTTCCTCACGATCGGTAGGTCTTAGTTCAATTTTATTTGGGTTTTTATACTTCGTGCAGACTTCTGATAATTTTTTATTAGTATAGGTAACAATCGTATCAATCATAATAGTGTCAAATAATTCAAGCCATAGAGATTCCGAATCGATAAATGTTTTAGGTTGCTGTCGAGGAATATCAACAATGTTATGACTTGCTGTACGACTCGATCTGATAACAGGTTCTTCAAATGACCACTTGAAACCATTTTTCCCATAATAATACTGATTACTAGAAGTAACTGGAATAGGACTTACAGTTGCAGGTTCTGGAACTTGGTTGGCATCAAGAGGAGACACGGTGGTCGGTCTGATTTGTAACTGATTCTCATTTTCCTTATTTTGTTCGTCTCCTGACTGTTCAGATTCCGTATCATGATCAGATTGTAAGAAGAAATCTGGGTCTGCCTGATCATCGTCAACATCGCTAAAGTCGCCCTCAATTTCCGTTTCTAACCAACATTGTAGAGTATTTTCGAAGTCCTCACTAGTAGAAGCAACCACTCTCTTTCTTTTACGGCAATTTTTTGACGAACTTGGTTGGTCCATCTAAAACAATACGACAAATAATGAGGTGACGTCTTGTAGACACTTAGAAAGATACACACTAATAATGATCTGACGTCTAACAGACTCGCAACATTAATACTGACCTTACGTCTGAGAGACACTGCGCAGCTCCACAGCCGAACGTGCTGTCGCGCCGCCAGCGAGCGCTCGACTGAATGATTGACGTGTTCAATCCCGAAGCTACAGGGAAGGGCGCGGGTGTATCTTTAAAGGCTTTGAAATACGGCTTATATTTGTGAACTCACCGTCTATGAGACACCCACGTCAGTAGTTAAAGGTTAATAGCCATTTTAGTAATTTAATCATTTTTCCTCTCCGGTCGAAAACTGATCAATCGTCATTTAATTAGTTATCCACACCTAGGAAATTATTTATATGGCAAAACAACGTTTGCTGGGTCAGCTAGTTGTACATATAAAGCTTCCTCTTGAATCACTCTGTCTATTGATGAAAACCGTATTAAAATCCATTGTTAAAAAGATCAGAGCGTACGAATACGAATTGCGACTTTATATGTATTCATTTTTAGTTTTTGTTGCTTTAATTATATATGTATTGTGATTGATGGGCCTTAGTTGCCTCAAATAAAGGATAAATAAGGAAGAATTTAAAAAAAAAATCATTCAACCGTTTAGGTTATTATTTTTATAACCCCAAGGGATTAAATATAGATTTTAAAAATAATAAAGAGGATTTCTTAGTGGGATGAGAGTTTCTCCAAAAGTTCATTACTTTTTGCAGATCAGACACTCGGCATGTAATTGAAATATTTCATTCCCCATACCAGACATGAGTATTTTCAGCAACAATTGCACGAATACAGGGTATGCGTGGTACTCTTTCCAATTAGCACCTCTATACTGATTAACTAATTGTTAAAGGCGAACCTCCGTGTGACATTACTATGCTAATGCCTCGCGATATACAAACAGACAGATGACTCTACTCCGGTAATTGTGTTAAGGGGACGTACGATTTGTGTTTACATTTAGTTTTTTCTTTTATTTGAAAATACAGATGTTGGTTTTATAGTGAATCATGTGGTGCTGGACGTAAGGAATGGCACCATTCCATTTCTTCCTGTGGGTGATGTAAAAGGCGACTAAGGGTCTTACTAGAGAATGGACAGCAGTGTTCTCTATGTATTTTACCACCACACCGCGTTCACCAGCCCGCCTGCCAAGCGTGGTGATTATAGCAAACCCCTTCAAATTGGGGGAGGCCTATGTCCAGCAGTGGACGTTTTTCGGCAGAAATGATGATGATGACTATTTAATTTAAATGTAATTAAAGAATCCTCAATATTTTGACGTAGCTTTGAAACCGAAGGGTTGTTATTTTTGACCGATTAAGGTCGTTATCTAGGAATAAAATATTTTTAGGTTTCAGTTAATACTCGTTTAATTAATATGTTAAAATAATAATTTATTCCCTAAGCAGTGTTTAATGTATTTATTAAGTAAAACATGGCTATGAAAATAATATTCTATTAAGTAAAATATCTTTAATTCGTTGTCTTTACTGCTGTGTATATCAAAATTAGTGTCAAGTCAGATGTGTGACTGAAGTAGGTTTTAACGATATCAACATTAAATGAAAAACATAACCTAACTTTTGGGCCTGTCGTAGTAGGGTAATTCATCATCATCATCATTTCAGCTGTAAAACGTACACTGCTGGACGACTGAAGGCCACTGGCACTGAAGGACTGAAGGCCTTCACCAAATTGATTGAGAGTTTGCCATAACCGCCATGCTTGCCAGGCGCGTTGGCGATCGCAGTATGATGGTAAAATGCATAGAGATCACTACTGCCCATTCTCTAGTAAATCCCTGAGTCGCCTTTTACGACACCCACAGAAAGACATGGGAAGGTGCTAATTTTTACGTCCGGCACCACATGGAAACAGGGTAATTATGATTATGTATTCATACTATTATTTGTACTCATCTATGTTATGCTAATTGCCACGTACAGTACATCAAAATAAAGATAATTATACTTTAACAACAGAAACAAAGAGATTTGACACATTTCTTTTTTGTTTATTCTTGACCTGTGTGTTTAATTGCCGTGAAACAGCTTATTATGAAGTTCTTTACCCAATTATTTAATAACAGAGAATAAGGAAATCCATATTGCTTTGTTTAATTAAGTGTAAAATAGAAGCTATATGAAAGTAAGAAAAAAATATAGGTACATATATTTTTTAATTGTAATTGGTCTCTATAAGCCTCTCAATTGAATTGTAAAACGACTTGTCCTTGGATTCTGAAAATACTATAGGAATTTTAATCTGAAAGCCATTATTTGTAACTTTATTAAAAACGTCCAAAATTAACTCGCTATCACATCTCTGCGACAACAAATGTCAAAAACCGGCCAAGTGTGAGTCGGACTCGCGCACCGAGGGTTCCGTACAAACCTGTAGGTATTTTCGGTTTAAAAATATATATTTTTTTATTTTTATATTTCAGTTGATTGAATGTAAGGTAAATTGCGGCTTACGATTTATGACGTTTTAAAAAAAAACTACTCACTCGATCTTGTTCAAACCAATTTTCGGTGGTAGTTTACATGGTAATGTACATCATATATTTTTTTTAGTTTTGTCATTCTCTTATTTTAGAAGTTACGGGGGGGGACACACACATTTTACCACTTTGGAAGTGTCTCTCGCGCAAACTATTCAGTTTAGAAAAAAATGATATTAGAAACCTCATTACCATTTTTGAAGACCTATTCATAGATACCCCACACGTATGGGTTTGATGAAAAAAAAAACATTTTTGAGTTTCAGTTCTATGTATGGGGAACCCCAAAATTTATTGTTTTTTTTTCTATTTTAGTGTGAAAATCTTAATGCAGTTCACAGAATACATCTACTTACCAAGTTTCAACAGCATAGCTCTTATAGTTTCGGAATAAAATGGCTGTGACATACGGACGGACGGACAAACAGACAGACAGACAGACATGACGAATCTATAAGGGTTCCGTTTTTTGCCATTTGGCAACGGAATCCTAAAAATCCCATAAATTATTACTACTGGACATCGCACGTGCCGATTTTCAAGGTTAAGCAATGCTTGCTGAGGTTGATTTGTAAATGGGTGACTATTCATGACATATTGAGACCACTCCGTGTCTTGGAGAGGAAATAATGTTATCTTGGAAAAACGGTCAAAATGTGAAGCATTCTATTTTCATCGATAAATAACCAATGGACAAAAATTTAAATATGTCAGGAAATTAGACGTATTTTTGATAAAGTGAGACAAAAAATGTGTGCCTTTATCAGTTGTAAACGGACGATAATATCGTAGATGTCCACGTCACGCATCACGAAAACACCGGGAAGTAAAATGCCTTTACAAGACGTCAAATTGATGTTCTAGCCCCTAAATTATATAATCATATTCTTTAAAAATACCAAAGACAGCAAAACCTTTACTGTTCATAAATTTAAAACTAAACTGACAGTCTGGCTCAAACAGTACAACTATGATGTAATTGAAGACGTAATCTCTAATAGGTAAGTAAATATTTATTAATTCACATTCACACTAAACACACACACACTACGCAAATGCAAACACACACGCTTCACCAAATCATCATTATCTATCATCATCACTTCAGCCGAAAGACGCCCATTACTGGACATTGGCCTCCCCAAGGACCTCCACTTTAACTGGTTCATTCTTTGAAGGGGTGTTGTCATAATAGCCACGCTTGGCAGGCAGGTTGGTGATCGCAGTATGGTAGTAAAACGCATAGAAAACGCTGCTGCCCCTTCTGTAGTAAGTCCCGTAGTCGCCTTTTATGACGCCCACACGGGAAAAAACCGGCCAAGTGCGAGTCGGACTCGCGCACCGAGGGTTCCGTACAAACCTGTAGGTATTCTCGGTTTAAAAATATTTTTTATTTTTTTTATTTTTATATTTTAGTTGATTGAATGTATGGTAAATTGCGGTTTACGATTTATGACGTTTTAAAAAAAAACTACTCACTCGATCTCGTTCAAACCAATTTTCGGTGGTAGTTTACATGGTAATGTACATCATGTATTTTTTTTAGTTTTATCATTCTCTTATTTTAGAAGTTACGGGGGGGGGGACACACATTCTACCACTTTGGAAGTGTCTCTCGCGCAAACTATTATGTTTAGAAAAAAATGATATTAGAAACCTCATTACCATTTTTGAAGACCTATTCATAGATACCCCACACGTATGGGTTTGATGAAAAAAAAACATTTTTGAGTTTCAGTTCTATGTATGGGGAACCCCAAAATTTATTGTTTTTTTTCTACTTTAGTGTGAAAATCATAATGCGGTTCACAGAATACATCTACTTACCAAGTTTCAACAGCATAGCTCTTATAGTTTCGGAATAAAATGGCTGTGACATACGGACGGACGGACAGACAGACAGACAGACAGACAGACAGACAGACAGACAGACAGACATGACGAATCTATAAGGGTTCCGTTTTTTGCCATTTGGCAACGGAACCCTAAAAATGGGATGGTGCTAATCTTTACGTCCAGCGATAAAAGAAACTCTTCAACACAAGGAACCAAATGTTAAATTATAATCCTATTTTTATGGATTTCTTTGTTTATTACCTTAATCTTTTATTTGTTGTTGAGATTGGGACTTGAACAGGTGAAAACACTGGTCCCTATAATACAGTTAACACTAGTTTAGGGACCAGGCGATTCACATTTGTGTACTGTATACTTTTATGTCAATAAAGCGAATTTCTATTTACTACTTATTAGGTATGTAGAGCGCTTTACTTTATGTAAATTATCACCACTGCTCTCAAAACCGTGACGGAAAAAATTGTGAGGGAACCTGTATGTCCTAGAACCAAAAATTCGAAGACAGGTGACATCTACCAATCCGGACTGGGCTCGCGTGGTAGATTACGACCCGCTCCCACTGACCGAGAGGGAACAATGTAGGCAGATTATGATGACTTAATATATATGATGACGCTGTTTCGTCTAAGATAACGTTATAACACATTTAACGTATATTGTAACGTTAGAAATAAATGGCCTCATAAGGTCATAATAACGTTCTTAGAACTACGAGAATTGTCTCGCAGAAAACAGATAAAAACTCCTGACGACCAAGTGAACATGTGCTCTGATGTTAGAAGTGGTGCGTGTGTTGTGTGATACGGTAGGCATTGGGCTTATCAGAACAATTTGTTTCAATGACGTCACATTAACAGTGAGATAAGGATAAGCATTGAGCTATGCGAAAGGCGCCGAAATGTTGATGTTACGGTAAAAAGGATGATGCTTATATTCGGCAAGAGGAAACGATATTTAAATTGAGGAGTCTAGATTTCTACTCGTAATGGTAGATCATCATCATCATCATCATTTCAGCCAAAAAAACGTTCACTTCTGGACATAGGCCTCCCTCAATTTACGACGATTCTTTCAATTTGAGACGCCCCGGGCGTCGGGAGTCGATTGCGGACTCCCGGCCACCGTGGACGGGGCTTGCCCGGTAAGGACCAGGCCCGGATCGACGTTGCGTAGTGTTTTACGCGCGCCTCAAAGAGATGTCAGCAAAATTAGCTAGTACCGATGCCTGCCAGGGTCGCGAGATTTGTTCGAAAGAATTACAGTGGCCCTGGTATCAGGCAACTGAAGGAACACGGGTGAGTTTTAGTCAGTAAAAGTCTGACACGCCGTCTCGCTCCGCCCACAGCGGAAGATGTCATTTGATGTTTACCCACCCACAAAAAAAAGGATCAATTTGAACTGGTTAACCATAATCGCCACGCTTGGTACACGGGTTGGCGATCGCTGTATAGTACTAAAATGCATTAAGAATGCTACTTCCCATTCTCTAGTAAGTCCTTAGTCGCCTCTTACGACACCCACGCAAAGAAATCGGATTTGTAGACCACATTAGGACAATGTTTCATAAAATAAAATGATAAATGGTTTAATTTTTGTAATTAGGTCTATACAATCACGATTATATGTCAAAAATAAATATTTTTTAAATTATATGAGTTCGGTGTTTCTTATCTGAAAGACTTAAATAAACTCAGAGGTCACAGTCTCTTTTAAGTCCAGACGTAATCTTGGTCAGATGTGAGGACGATGTAAATTAGTTTTTGAAATGGGATTTTAAATATATCCAACTAGCTTTTGCCCGCGGCTTTGCTTGTGAGAAATGTATGTGTATAAATATGTAACCCAATAAACTTTATGTGTCCAAATTCCATCCAAATTTATTTAGTAGTTTTTGCGTGATTGAGCAACAAACATTTGGATATGCAAACTTTCATACTGATGATAATAAGAGGATCTAACCCAAAATGTGATCGTAAAGCTGTATTTCCTAAATTATTATTTGAAATGGAATAATATTTATAAATTATTTTGTGGTTTGAATACAAGGTTTTCTCATTACTGGAACCAGGTTCAGTTGTAATGAGAGTGCTGCATTTAGAACCTGATTATTTTCATTGATAATGAAACTGCACATTATTCAATGTATTCCATTTTATAGGAGTTACAAAGTTTACCTATGTTATTCCTTTGATGGTCATAGGAGTGTAAATGACAATCGAAAAAAATGCAATATAGAACAACTATGTAATTATTATTTACGAAAATAAGAATTGTTGGTACTTCTTTATTATTTGTGAAAATTGTTTTAGTGTTGAGTAGCCCATTTATCGAGAAATGCTATAAGGTATATTACATTACACTAGGATCTTTAAGAGCCGAGCAAAACAAAAAAAAGTTCGATGGGAAATCACGAATATGAAGACCTTGCACGAGCAGGCGATTCGATGCGACGGGATGGATCGGGGAGCAAGAAATTTGAAGCGGATGAAGTTGCAGGCAGAAGCTAGTGATTGATAAGTTATCAAATAGCATTTGTAAAGTAATAGAATAACCATGGGGCACGTAATTATTAATTTTAAGGCTTGAGTAATTTTACTACCTACTATGCTGAAAAATATATTTATAAAAAATAGGTAGCTTACCCCATATCATAATATATATTTTTATGGTGAGATATTATCAAGTCAGTTAATATCTGGATATGAATCTCCTTTCTTTGATTTAAGGCTTATTCAGACCGGCGCGACGCGACAGCGCGACGCGATTCTTGTAGAACAATTTCCATGAAGTTCACATAAAAATTGTTCTACGAGTGTCGCGTCGCGTTGCCGCGTCGCGCCGGTTTGTAGGAGGCTTTAACGTCAAAATGTAAAAATTAAACTGTAATTTATGCATCTCTTGAGTACCTTACTTTCTCGTTCTTCTGTTACCGTTTACTCGGGCAGAATTTAATTTAAAATAGCCATTCTATTTTCATAGAACAAAAAAGAAAAGCACACTGGGACCGAGTGTACTTTTAAACGTTGATACAGGCGCGCACAAAACGCTTCCTCCACTCAACATTTTCTCACATAATTATTTTCTACTTCACAAGACTACATCTGCTAAATTAAAATAAACTCACCTTCATATTACGGCATGCTTGCAATTTTTTTTTTGTAAAAGTGTTTTAATTTTTTTGACCTAGCTGTGCACCCTTAAAATGGTACCCGAATGTAAATTGGTCACTGGATGTGATCGGGGATTTTAATTAATTCAAGATTTATTTCAATGAATAGACATGGATAGTAGTATTCGAAGACAGACTTGATAAAATCCACTTTGTCATTGAGCAATTGCTCATGTATTTTTTATTTAAATTATATTAGTATCATATATTTAGTGATATTCATTCTAGAAGTATGTATGTATATTTTGTTTTTTCATTATATTTAAATTGTAGCATACTTTTTGATTTTGTTTTCCCTTCTACTATTACACACATTTTCTACATTTCTTTTTATATTCTCTCCTATCGCAAGTATGCTGGAAGAGATTTCTATAGAAATAAGCATTAACTTTGTACGTATTTTTATGTTCCTCTCTTCTTGTCTATTTATATGTGTGCATGAATGGTTACATAAAAAAATGCGTTACTTTTAGACAAGCCAGTACAATCGTCTACCAAATAATTACTTATTAAAATCTAGTTCGAAATAGACCAAATGCATTTACAAACAAAAAATATGCTCCACCAAGCTTAGCTGCTCAAGCTGTCAAAAATTTTATGAAGCCCAAAATTATACCAATTACCAAAAAAATGTACCTAAAACGTACTATTTTGTACCTAGCTCTAAAAAATCTGTAGGTACCTCCTTCAGAACGAAATTATTTCGAAATTAAGGTACATCCGCCATATTGACATCAAGATGGCGGGTGTTCTATAGTATTTTATTATTTATCCATTACTCATAAAATATAATTACACCAAAAAATTGTACCCAAAAAGTACCACAAGTAAAAAGAAACACACACTTGATCAGTGGGATACTAACCTGAGAAATAAAACAACCATGTCTCGTTTACTTCTATGTTCTATGTTATGGGAGTTTGGTTTCCGCACTTAGTCCTTTGAGTGGACCATTGTGCGTGGGCCATGGCGGCCGTCATCGTTACTCCAACCAGCCCACCTCCCTCCAGAAGCTGGTTATGTCTCCTGGTCTGCAGAGAACATCTGTGTAAGATTTGGGTGTCCTGAGGGTATCTGTCCTAATCTGGGTGACGCCTGTACATTCGAAGAGTACATGCGCAACGGTTTCTTCAGCCTCCATGCAGGCCTTGCACTGGGGGCTGTCCGTTATGCCTATTGTGTAAAAGTGTTTGTTTAGCGGGCAGTGTCCTGTGATATTGCCCGTCATCAGACGCAGATCATCCCTGTCCAGGCGTAGCAGACGTCTGGTTAGCTTACCATCCGAGGATGGCATAGCTTCCCTGGACTGCCTGCAGCTTGGTGCTGAGGTCCACCAGCTCTCCGCTTGTGTGTGGGTAAATTCCTGCAGCCACCTGCGTAGCTGGTTGAACGGGGTGGGCGATCCACTGTGTCCTTTTATCCATTGCAGTGTCACTTTGTTGCGATTAGAAACTGTTACCCGTTCTAATGCGTTGTGACATTCTAGTGTAAAGCTCGAGTTTATGTATCGTTTGGCTAGGGATTGGAGGACTGAGGCGCTGTCGGAGAGTATGCGCCAGCTCTTTAAGGCGTGCGTAGTGTTCCACGCGCGCCTCAAAGAGATGTCAGCAATACTGAAGGTGTCTGCTAGGATCGGTGCCTGCCAGGGTCGCGAAATTCGTTCGAGAGAGTTACCGTAGCCCTGGCATATAGGCAAGTGAAGGAACACGGGTGGATTTTAGTCAGTAAAAGTCTGACACGCCCTTCCGCTCCACCCAAGAGCGGGAGACGTCATTTGATGATTTCCCACCAAAAAAGAAAGGGCGAGGTTTAACTGGCTTCTTAGCACATTGCGCGAAATAACAAATCGTCTTTGCGTTTTTTTTTTTCATACCTAAAAATAAAGTCGTTTCCCAGCAATAATTTTTGCGCCAAGCTACTTTGTTAGATGTACGGTATGCGTAGTTGACGGCTATGTGATGTGTCTTTTTACACCCTGTATCTACCTAGATCAATATTAGTAATCTGCTTAGCCCGCGGCTTCGCCCGCGTGGATGTCGGAAATTAACGCAGGTTTTTTTCTATAATAAAATATTTTTTCAAAAAATTTAAGTAGCCTAAGTTACTCCTTATTACATCAGCTGTATGCCAATAAAATTCTCGTCAAAATCGGTCCAGCCATTTCATAGATTAGCCGGAACAATCAGACAGACAGACAAAAATTGAAAAATATGTTGTTTTGGTATATGTACCGTGTATACATCCATATACACTTAGTAAAAAGTGGTTATCTTAATGTTACAAACAGACACTCCAATTTTATTTATTTGTATGTATAGATAATAATAATAAACATAAGTAAACGAGACACGGTTGTTTTATTTCTAAGGAAGTATCCCACTGATCAAGTGTGTGTTTCTTTTTACTTGTGGTACTTTTTGGGTACAATTTTTTGGTGCAATTCTATTTTATGAGTAATAGTTAAGCGATAAAATATTATAGAACACCCGCCATCTTGATATCAATATGGCGGGTGTACCTTGATTCCGAAATCATTTTGTTCTGATGGTGGTACAGATTTTTTGGAGTTAGGTACGAAATAGTACTTCTTAGGTACATTTGTTTGGTAATTGGTATAGTTTAATTCGCTATGGAATACCCGCCATGTTTTATTTCTCAAGAACTGTCCCACTGATCAAGTGTGTGTTTCTTTTTACTTGAGGTACGTTTTAGGTACATTTTTTTGGTAATTGATATAATTTGATTCGCTATAGTACACCCGCTATTTTGACTCTCACCAAAATTTAAGTGGTAAAGCTCAGCTGTGGTAGGAACCTACAAGTACTAAGATACCTACTTGGCATAGTTAATGGAGTTCAATGTTTGTGCCCTGTAATTTGCTTTAACTTGAGTACGGTAAACATTAGCCCACCAGCGGCACATAAAGGAGCTTCGTACAATGCAGCTTGGATCAACCTCATCTATTCAGTAAGACTATTCAGAAGACATTTTAATAAAGGCGTCAGTTTGGTAACTGAGCTCATATATCTTGAGTGTGAGAAATTATGTAACATTATTCGTCAATTACTATAATACCTTATTTACTTGGAAATATACTCAAATGGTTGTTATCATTCAGTAGGGTTTTTAATCTCTTTCATCACCACCATCACCGTCCGTGTAGCGCCAGAAGTAAAGAATAGCACTAACGCATTTCTTCCCGTGGGTGTCGTAATAGGCAACTAAGGGACTTACTAGAGAATGGGTAACAGCGTTCTCTATGCATTTTATCACCATACTGCGATCGCCAACCCGCCTGCCAAATATGGCGATTATGGCAACCCCCCCCCCCCCAAATTGGGGGAGGCTTATGACCAGCACTGGACGTCTTTCGGCTGAAATAATAAATATCTTAGGACAACCAACACACTGTTATCTGATCCCAAACTAGGCAGAGCCTGTACTATGGTAACCAGACAACTGATAAATATACTTATATATTTCTAATTACACCCAGACACAGAACAAATGATTGAGCTCATCACACAAAGATTTGTCCTGGGTGGGAATCGAACCCACGACCTCAGTCTCAGCAGTCAGGGTCACTAACCACTAGACTAATAGGCCAGTCAAATAATGAAACGTGAACGCTGCTGCGAAAACGCTGCTGCCCATTGTCTAGCTATTCCCATAGTCGCCTTTTATGACACCCATGGGAAGAGATGGGGTGGTGATATTAATTACGTCGGGCACCACACAGAGCCTCTCGTTCATTGGCTTCTTCGTAAGTCTCTTGGGGCTAGAATTGATAAAGACTCACCGCATACGTGAAGCCACTTCTAGTTCCACACACCATGATCCACAGCTAAATCTCTGTGTACAGAGTGTCGGAAATTAAATTAGAATAAACAAAATTAAACAGTTGGCCCCATTCGCTTCGACTTTCAAAATTACCGTATTTAGGGGATTAAATGCCGCCCCCAATGTTAATAATACAGGATTTTGGGCCTAAAAAGTATATTGTGCTTCTCGTATGCCATAAGTAATTTTACTAATTATTTCATTAGCATAGAATTAATTCTTGGTTGGAGTTCCTCGTATGCTTTAAAAGCGACTAAATCGGTTTTTGTGACATCGTGTTCCAAAATCAAGTGCTTAACGTTTTTTTTTTTTGTCTATTTCTAAATGTAATTAGGGTAGGTACCAGTATGCGGTCTTTGCGAGTACCAAAGATAATCTGTTTGTGCCTCCGTGGAGGTTATTTATGTTTTATTATTTTTAAAAGTATATAAGTAAACAAACGCGGCCAGCAATTACCCATTACGGCCCTCTAAACCTCTAATGGGACACCGAAGCATCGTAACCCCTTTTAGATACTTGAAAATTTTCAAAGTTTAATTAAAAATGCCAATTTATAAGCAACAACCGCAATATGGGTCGTAGAAGTTTGTTTGAAACTTATTAAAACAATCACAAAATATTCCGAGCAAGTACATTGTCTTTTGTTCTCGTCTGAAGACAATATTTTGTGCGAATCACAATAAGAAATATAAAAGAATATTTCTCCCAATATCACAAACGGACGCTGACAAAGAAAATCTTTTGACTCAAAATTCACGTCGAATATTGCTAAACAAAGCGAGAAATTATTTTCCCAAATATCATAATCTTTGCGTGTGTATTGCTCTAGCTTTATACATTGCTATGTTAGTTCGTGAGCCCAAATTTTCTCTGGTTAGTGACGCGGCAATGTTTAACAAGTGCCGCGGTTTGAACAAGTGAGCTTTGCGCATGTATAGAACATAGTGCAACAGATAATTTTCCCGAGAGCGTCAAATTCAGTGTATTTTGTGCCGTCGTGCGGGAGCTACGCGCCTCGATTCGGCTTCAAGTGAAGTTTCCTTCTCCTATCGGTGTTACGAAATTTGAAAATCGAACGCTTTTGTTTTTAAGTGGCAGTTTTGTTTATGGACGAATGTATCTGGGTTGTTTTTGAGGTGAGTCGATTTTTATTGATGTTTTATTTTTAAATAAAATTTATCTTTCATTGTTGCAAAGTTTGGAAAAGTACGAAGTAGATTATACTCATTTTCAGCGATTTTTTCTAAACGGATTATTATTATAATGTGATTGGGATGAAAAAAAAACATATAGTTCACGTGCTTATTATACGTGTTAATTTGAGCAAGTTAAATAATTACGTAACACATTTTATCCTAACATTATAAAGTAATTTAGGGCTTTCTAAAATAATGTTTTATTTACTTTTAACATAAGAAGTAGCAAAAATATTTCCAAAAAAAATGTACGTTTCCTAATATCCATGACAAATTAAACCTGAAAACACAACACTCGATTCAACCTGGAAACGGAACCAGTAATCCGCAGCTTAAGCCTCGAGACACATTAAGAGCCCTAGATTTATAATATAAGTAATTCCACGGGGTCGTTTTGACCGTCGCTTGATCTCAGCTTAGAGGGGGTAAACGGGGAGCGAAATTCTCTCGGCGTGCTACACACCTATTGTGTAAGGCGAAATATAATAAAGAACTATAATTTTGAGGAATGATAAGAAAGAAATGGGAGTGATAAATAGCGTGATGGTTGACAGGGGAGAATAGAACCTAGAAACGTGTTGTACTGACCCCCAGTATAATGGGACAATGGCAGGAAGATGATGATGACTATTGTATTAGCTGTATGAACACTAGCTACGTCCCGCGGTTTTAGTCGCTTAAGTCTCGATTCCTTTAGAATATCGGGATATAAAGTATCAAATCTTTTGTTTTTATAATAAGATATTATTTTAAATGTCTTTGACATATCTTGGTAACCTGATTTCCCGGACCGTGGAAGGCGTAAGCCCCTTGGACGATTTTAAACGATGAGGGAGCACCAACCGAACATTATCTCTGTATGCACGATGCAAATGCACCCAAAGTTAACCCCTAATTGGTACAGGATCATTGGAGAACATACAAACCAAAATATTAATTTTATAGATAATATTTTGAGTGAACTTAAGACACCTGAAGAATAGGTGAACTGTGTGAGAGATAAAATGATTTGGAAGAAAGAAGACACTAAGATGGTGCTTGATAAAGATAAATGACTGAAGAAGATATGAATCGTCGACCCTGAATCAGTTGGGCTGCCCTTGTCAGAAGGATGACATTTGGGCTGTTCATTCCGATCCAGCCCGTTCCTTGCTGCCCGCTACCAGCGATGCCCTAAGTCGAGTGCCATATCCCACAGGCCCTGCCCTAGTAAGTAGTTGCTCTAGTTTTTAAGCCCTGGCTGGAGACCTTAATTAATTAAGATAGCCACGGGCAAGTCCGGTTAAGTAGCAAACAAACTCATAGGTTGATCTGCGAGATGTCATTCCAAAAAAAAAACAGTTGGGCTGTATAGGTTGTGGTATCTGCCATGAAAAGAATCCGTTCAACTTTACCACTGCTGACAAGCGCTGCTGGACTATTCCTACAACGGGCAGCAGTCACGTTTGACGAGCCATTTTTCACGACTGACAACACTGTAGGGGATAAATTCTTGTAACATTTCTCGTTGTATGGGCATACTAGATGTTAATCTGGGCTAACTTTTTCAATAATGTTAGGATCTGCTTCTTCGACAGGATGCAGCTGAATAATAGTATTTTACATAGAGCTACTGCCTAACTGACTTCCACAACCCAGTTACTGGGTAACACGCTACCTCTTGGTACGACTAGGTGTCTGACTATCAGGCTGCTTACGACCCGTTGTGACTATCAAAGATCTACGAAAAGACAACCGAGAGCAACGGCTTCACGTGCTTTACCGAGGCACGGAGGGGTCTTGGTATGTAAAATTGGTCACATATCCATGCACTAATCGCAGTAACCAAAACTTAACCGGATAGATCGACTCGTGGGAATGTCATTACTTAGACATAAGTCGCTATATTGCCATACTAATAGAAATATAAATAGTTTTTATTGTAACATCATAAAAAATGTATACATAAATGTAGAAGTTTTGTGGAGAGTTTTATCGCGAAAAGCCACCAACAACCAAACAACGGTAACCTAACCGATTTGATTAAAGTGAGTTATCATTTTTATTAATCCCTAGTATCAGATGAAATTACAGTTCACTTTTAGGTCACTTCAGCTGAGTTCTCACGGTGAAATTTTAACAGAATAAATCGGCTGGATGGACCGTGTGCGTGATGCTACCTCATTAGCGTCTTTGTTTATTTAACTTATCTCGATGTTGACAAATAAGAACAATGTTTTGTCTACAGATTGCGGGAATACTGGGTATCTACATTTATTTATATTAAGGCCGGTCGATATATACCTACAGCCCCAATACGTATTTTTTCTTCTAAAATAGTTCAGCAGTTGACTGCTGACTCTTGCTATTGTAAACAACTTTAATCTGTCTAGGCTTTTCCATCTATGTTGGAGTCGGCTTCTAGTAATACCGGATGCAGCTGACTATAAGTATTTCACGTGACGTGACTGCCTATCTGACCTCTGTGATACTGGGTGACACGATAACCCTTGATAACTCAGACTTTTGGTCATTTTTTGTTTTTCAAACAACTTAGATAGCTTTAAGATTTCTGCCTCCTGTGTGGACCTTCTTTGGGCAATTTTAGCTTCAGTGCTAATCTCGCTAATTTGGTAATTCATTTAACGTGATAAACTGTTTTCAAATATCTCGTTTTAATACAGTTAAAGGATATTGACCTATTTTCATGAATGGTCCACATTACGGTCTGACTTTCTTTGAGCTCGAAGCCTGAAAGGAGAACAAATCAAAGCGATTAATGATATTAAGGGTATGAAGAAGCAGAGAGTAGCGTACGAACCGGTAAAATAGCATATGCAATAGGTATATTGTATTGTGAATGACGAAATCTTTATTTGCTTCAATGATAGTTATGAAGTGTGGGCAACGGAAGCAAATTGTCAATTTATTTTCGTTCTATCACCTCCTACGTTTACCTTACAATCAAAGCAAGTTGACATTCCTAAGATTAGTCATCGAGGTCAAACTTCAAGCGACGTTTCATTGGTTCACTTGACAATGTCCAAATGGTGATTAAAGTGATGTAAAGTCGACCATATGGTTATCTGTTTTTACCAAGGACAACATAACACCACAGAACTGCTACCAAAAAGAGGCTGCTAAGCCCATATATAGACGTTATTGAAAACGATATTACGAGCTAAACTGAAACGGAAAGCTCTATCTTCTGTGCTCACAATATGGAGGGAAACTGAATCTATACAAATATTTGAACGACCTACATCCCACGTAAATCTCGTATGGATGATGCTGGTGTGTTAGCATCCAAAATATGAAGTAGCTACTAGGACTTCATATGTTGTGCATGTAATTATTGTTGGTTGTTCAACATTGCTAATCGGTATGTTTTGAGACAAATATTTTGGCCAATCATGATTTAATCAGCGCATAACGATTGATTTGGGGAAGCTTAAATTATTTCGGCCATTGTAATTGTATGCGAGTAAATGAGTAATTAGCACTTGCGCTAACTTGTGCTTGTCTGTTGTGTAATCATAACAAATATAGATAACATTAGAATCTACCTATATATATTTATACCGAAGTAATGACAACAATTGTATGCAAAAATTGGGCGACAACATCTAGTTTCAACAGTTTTCGACTTTGCCTGGAGAAGAGCTCTGAAAATAAGGGAGAGGAGGTGAGGAGAGGACAGGAGGAGGAAATGAAAACTAGAAACTAGTGATGGATTTCTGAAACATCTTCTTTCGGCAGTGTAATTCATTACTGAAGTTCGTGTCCTTGGAAGGCCTGCGTGACTTTATGAACGATGTTTTTTTTTTCACTTCTTTTGGTTCTCGGTTCCTCTCATGGCGAACATTACAGAGAGTCTAGTAAGGGACGTTACTTGGTCAAACCGGTGGTTAGGTAGCCGGTCGTGATGCATTTTCCTATCTACATTGCCCATCACCACTAACTTTTCAAGGTTATGTGGTTACTGAGTGACAGTGTGACAAAAGTAACCGAGAATCCTTTGGTAACAGATCGTGCATAGTCTATCTTTTCTGTTGGGGAGTTTGTTGCGCCACTTTTTCTTTCCAGCTAAAGCACTAGGAAGTGGTGAAGGGCTGGCGTTTTGGGGAACAGTCTTATGTTACTTTCACGTTCTAAAAGTGCTGAGTCTCAGCCTAGTTTGAATAAACGAATTTTTATTTTGATTTTTGCGTAGTTTTGCGACGATATATTTATTCGTACCCTTGGCGGAACAACAACTTGAGTAAAATCACGTAGACTCATGAATTGATCCCTGTAATCAATGAGATGACTTTTTGAGTTGCTTTTCTGTATCTGCGTATTAAAACAGGTTCTAACTCAAATAATTTATTTCAAATTAACCAATCATAGGCACTTAAGAATTGTCAACGGGTCAAGGGTTTATCAGCGCTATCGCTTATGAGCCTATATTATGTATTTATAGTTGACGATAATGATATCTTATACCTTTAAACGAGCAATTCTTGTATATATGTATATATATAATCTGAATCTCGGAAACGGCTCCAACGATTTTCATGAAATTTATTATACAGGGGGTTTTGGGGACGATAAATCGATCTAGCTAGGATTCATTTTTATAAAATGTCGTTTTATTCGTGTTTTCAATTACCAACTTTATCGATAATCAACTTGAACATAAACTTATTATTTTAAACACAATTTACCAAAAAATACCGGATATTAGTATTAATACTTGTAAGTATCTATATACCGCGTACTGGAAGACATAGCGTTGGGAGGCCTTCCACAAGAGGGACCGATGACCTGGTGAAGGCTGCAGGAATTCGCTGGAAGCGAGAAGCACAGGTTCGGTCAAAGTAGCGGTTCTTGGGGAGGCCTATGTCCAGCAGTGGACGTCTTTTAGCTGAAGTGATAATTTTAATGATAAATGTTGTCTCATTATCAATCTGACTAGCAAGACTTTAAAAAAATCATTAAAACTAGTGGTCGCCAAGGGGTCGAAATTCAAGCCTAATTTATTAAAATACAAAATAAAAATTATTAACTCTCTGCACTCCTTCTTCATATTACAACTTTTCCAAATTTAATTCTCCTTCATTCGCGTAATTTTGATAAAAAGGGGTACAAAGCTTTTTCTTCACGTATTAATATGTGATAACTTGAATATCTTTGTTTGTGGTCTAAAGTAAATAATTCAATGGGTATGAGTATAAGAAAAACGAATACCTTTTTTTCGTCTAAACACAACGAGTTTACCTGTAAAATAAACACGTTTGTCAGTTTTATTATTTTCAAAGCGTTTTCTGATATCACTGCCACACAATTCACTTAATCATACGACGATTAACTCCAAAGGACGCCCTTTACTCGTGTATTCCATAAAAAGGACCAAAGAGTACCGTATACACCTCGTAGGACCCTCATTCGTTCACTTGACTGAATCCAAGTGCTATCTGGACCCTAACTTTAATGAAGATGGACCGTACAAGGATGGCGAACCTATTGTAGTGCCTTTTGCTTTGAAAAATCAAACGTAAGACAAACGCTCATAAAAAATATTTCTTTTGAACGGTTATTACCTTCTTTCTGAAAGACATTCTTTATTTATTTTAATCACGAATTGTAATGCATTGTAGATCAATAGGTACAAACGCCAGCATATTAAGCTACTACAGTCTGTCAAATGTCTTTAATCGATTTTCAACTTTATCGCTAAAGCATTAGGTTCAAGGTTGATTGGCAGAATTTGTCAATTTCAGGTAGCTTGACGTGTTGGTATCTGTACCGTATACTTTTGAAAATGATAACTACATTTAATCAATTTTGACAGCTCAACAACATTCATTGCGGTATTTACGTTGTTGGAGACAACATTTTCAAATACATTCGAATCGTGTGATAACCGCGTGTCCAAGGTTCACATTAATGCATCATAACCAGCTTATAATGTTCTCACTGCTGAGATACAGGCCTCCTCTCTTCAACAAGGACTGACTGGGCTGTAATACACCACCTGGGCCCTATTTGGGTTGGTAGATGTCAAATATCTTCAAATGTTCAGATTCAGATAAAGAATATGCCATGTCCTTCACCGTTTTGAGAGAAATAGTGATAAAATTATGTACACAAAGTATAGCGCCTGCATGGGTTTGAACCCACTACTTACAACTCATAAGTTGAGGCAGATACCAATGCACCCCTAGCCAAGTTGATAATCTGCAATCGTTAACGCTAGTCGAAAACTAATCAAATGTATGGGAATGAAATCATCTCAACGTTAAGTCACGTGGTTAGAACAAACGAATAGAAAATTCGTAGCCAAGTTCACATCGTTCAAAATGATGGAATTAATTGTTATTGTTTCTACAATGTTCAACACTACATCCTTTGTTATAATGTCGTTTTTCTAAAGAAATTGTAGAACGAGCGGTCGACTGTGGCGTGTCAACATGGCTACCAACTTATCGTTTTCTACAATTACTGACACCAAAGCGTTACCGATTGGAGAACGGAATTCGACACGAAACGGTTGTAACTTGGCTAGGGGGGCTGGGCTATAACTGCTCATAAATGCATAGCATAAGTATTATCAGTCAATAATGTTCCCACTGCTGGGACACAGACCTCCTCTCTGTGAGAGGGAGTGGGCCATAACCCAATATACGGGCATGGATGTCACGCTTTCAATTTTCCCTTTGCTCAGATTCGTTATAATCGTAAATTGTCCTGTTTCCCTCTCAAAACGAAAAACATTACTTAGGTGACGTAATATGTTTTTTGTTACAATATAATTTAAAGATTTTTCATGGGGTTCTTGTCCGTTCGGCTGTGAGTTCACCATACCTGGACTAAAAGCTACCATAATGGCGGAACCAGACTCATATTACGCCACGCCATGCCGACGTATGGCAATGAAGCGTGTCCATTGGCCACTTTTTATCTTGTGACGCTACTCTTGTGACGTTATTTGGCCAATAAACACGCGTGCATCTGTGACGGGTGTTACAAGAGTGCCGGAGTCATAAGGCATGGTTTGGAGAACCCAGTTTGACTGGCCTGTTAGTCTAGTGGTCAGTGACCCTGACTGCAAAGACTGAGGTCGTGGGTTCGATTCCCACCCAGGTCAAATCTTTGTGTGATGAGCACAATCATTTGTTCTGTGTCTGGGTGTAATTTATCTTTAATATGTATGTATTTAGAAATATATAAGTATGTTTATCAGTTGTCTGGTTACTATAGTACAGGCTCTGCCTAGTTTGGAATCAGATAACGGTGTGTTGGTTGTCCTAAGATATTTATTTCATTATTATTATCTACATTTAAGGCACAGCTACGGCAGGACCACGTGACAAATTTCCTAAATACTGTAATAAATTTTAAATGTTCATCATCATCATCATTTCAACCGGTTGACGTCCACTGCTGGACATAGGCCTCCCTCAATTTGGGGGGTTGGCCATAATCGCCATGCTTGGCAGGCGGGTTGGCGATCGCAGTATGGTGGTAAAATGCATAGAAAACGCTGCTGCCCATTCTCTAATTAGTCCCTTAGTTGCCTCATACGACACCCACGGGAAGAAATAGGCTGTGGCTATTCTTTACGTCTGGCAACACACGTGTTAATAAAAAGTGAAAAATAAAAGTAAATTCTTAGTACTATTCAACTGTTAGTAAGTTCAATTGATTCAAAAGATAGTTGATTAGTTTGATTTTAGGTAATTTAATTACTAGGTCATTTGTATTCATCCTACCAGAACATTCAACTGGCATCTGTTTGTGTAAGGCTATGAACTTACACTTGACCGAGAACTATTTTGAACTATGAAGGAATATTTCATCGACCGACCCGACATTTGGTGTATATAGGAGTTTTGACTTATATTAAATAGCTTTGCAGACTGAATATCTTGAATATAAACACACAAGTAAACATACTAACTAAATACATACTTAATTGTTAAAATGTATAGTAAAAAAAGTGCTCATAGAACAGATGGCCGATGGGGCCGAAAGGTTCTGGAGTGGCAACCGCGTACCGAAAGACGTAGAGTTGGAAGGCCTCCCACAAGGTCAACCGATGACCTTGTGAAGGCCGCAGGAAACCGCTGGACGCGGCAAGCACAAAACTGGTCAAAGTCGGTAGGTCCCATTTGTTCTATGGAACATGCCGTGATAGAACAAATTGAGAAAATATTGTCCCTATTTGTACTATAGAACAATTTGTACTTTTTGTCTCAAATTGTTCCATAGAACGAACTAAGTATATAAACTTCTTGAAGTTGATATGTAAACTGGCCACTCGCTACCACTTGTCTTAGTGACATTGATGATTAGATGGTTACCAAGATGGTTACTCACCGACAGAAATTTTAACGGATTTTGAGAGAGCTGCAGTCGCAGGGTACTCACTTCTTTATTGTTGTTTGTTTACAATGATTTTATTGGATCTTTGCTAATCGTAATGGAAATATATGTATGTCTTATATGTATATCTCATCATGGAAGAATTTGGGAAAAGCGATTCCCATTTAGTTCTGTGCATTCACTGACAAATAAAAACAGGAGCAAAAGTTAGTATATAGTTAGTACAAATAAAGACAATATTTTCTCAATTTGTTCTATTACGTCATGTTCCATAGAAAAAATGGGACCAACCGGTCGAAGTGGCGGAGGTTGGGGGATGCCTATATCCAGCGGTGGACGTATTTCGACTGAAATAATGATGATGATGATAGTAGATAGCAATTCGGACCAGTAGTTCCTGAGATTAGCGCGTTCAACCAAACAAACAAACACACTCTTTAGCTTCATATTATTAGTACAGATTAAAGAAAAAAAAACGTTAATCATACACAAACCTAAATTTTAAAACCACCTCTCAATAAATGAATACCAATATAAACGAAAACAATACACCAAACCACACCAAACAAATCATAGAAAAATAATGAGTCCGGAGAGAATCGGTTGTGCACCAACTAAATTTAACTTAGGCTGTTGCTATCTTTTCCCTTCTAATAAATCAAGAAAGAGACGGCAATAAATAAGACCTGTCAAATTTTGTTGAACTAAGATTTTCTTCGACGCAACTACGACGAACTAAATTTACTACATTCATCATGCTTAAAATCACGCCAAATTCAAGGCAATCGAGACGTAATTTCGTTTGAAATGTCTATAACGTTTCTTGTATTTTTCTTTCATTAGCTTACAGGAAGAGATAGCAATATTGACGGTTAAAACGTAATAGGGTATAGGTGACAAAAACCAAATTATTCAGAAGAGCGAATTAAAGTTTTAAATTGTAGAAAAATGGACATAACTTTTCTGTTTATTGTCATATCGTGAAAATGAAAAGACATCGTAGAGCCTGGGAGTAAGCGCATTCGCAAAAGCAGAAAATTTTAAGTAGGATGGAATTTAGCGCGTATTACCTTTTAACCGTCGATATATGCTCTTAATGTAGTTAAGGGGAATAACCAAAGAATCGGCACCAGTGTGAGTTTTGACAGTCATGTTAAAACAAAAGTGAAATTTCTCACCTTGACTCCAAATAAACTGCTCTACAAATTATGACGTAGACTATGATCCATAATAAAATTCACATTCTCTTTTGTTAAATAGCGTTGAGACTGAAATTGTTTATCAAGTTGAAATAAAACTCTCAAAGGTTTTCGTCTTTCATAATTGGAGATTAGACCAATTGGTCGAATGTCTGTTATCTGTCAGATAAAATGAAGTTTCAAAATTGTAAAAATCTTCTACCATTTAGGCTTTATTACCCGACTGCACCAAAAGTAGGGTTATGTCTTTCGAGTGTATTGTATATTTCTTTAGTACGTTCTGTAGCCTAAACGGCTTAGTGGATTTTAGCTTGAGAGGTGTCATTACCGTAGGCGCGAGCTTGCGGGTGGCGAGCAATGGGTAGCTCGCCGCCCGGTAAGGACCAAGCTCGGGTCGACGGCGCGCAGTGTTCCACGCGCGCCTCAAAGAGATGTCAGCAGCAGTGTAGGGGTACTAGGACCGATGCCTGCCGGGGTCGCGTGATTGTTCGAAAGAGATACCGTGACCCTGGCACATGGGCAACTGATGGAACACGGGTGGGTTTTAGTCAGTAAAAGTCTAACACGCCCTCCCGCTCCGCCCAGAGCGGGAGAAGTCATTTGATGATTTCCCATACTGAAAAAAAAAAAAAAAAAAGAGGTGTCATTAGATTCGTCTTAATTAATTTAGTGTAGTATAGTCTAGTGTCACTATAAAAAATTAAATTAATTAAATGAAAATTATGAAAATTAAAATGGCTGATTTTTGGCGGAGGATCGTCTTAAATTTAACAATACCGACCTTGTAGCCTTGACGATACGAGATTGCTTATAGTATTCAAATTTAATAACCTCTTAAAATAATATAAATCTTATTTTCATCTTTCTTGAAGTTGAATAATACATACATACTACATAAACTCACGCTTTCTTCCCATGGGGGCAGACAGGAACAAAAGAATTTCACCTGCTACAATAATGACATTCTTTTTGCTTCGTTTATTTTCATACATCTACACGCACACCGCTTGCGAGAAAGTACTATACACCAGATTTTTTTTTTTTTTAATAAATTCGGAAGATTGATTTGTCTCTACATATATTTTGCTAAAAATATTAATAGTATCACGTCAGTAGGTACATAAAAGTTCCATTAAAATTTGTTACCAATCTATCAGTGGACCACGGCGATCGCTTTTGTGTAAAACCTATTCATGAAATATATTAACTTGTTCACAATGACCGGGCTCTAAAATATCAAAGGCAATGTAGGCTAGTTTCACACTAAATACGTTTTCGTCCTTAGGCTTTAGCTATATTGATGAAGACCTGTCTTTATGTTTTTTTTTTCTGGTTGGGAAATCATCAAATGACTTCTCCCGCTGTGGGCAGAGCGGGAGGGCGTGTCAGACTTTTACTGACTAAAACCCACCCAAGTTCCTTCAGTTGCCCATGTGCCAGGATCACGGTATCTCTTTCGAACAATCACGCGATGTCTTTATGTTTAGTCTTGTTTTACACTGCAGATCTTAACCTTATAGTACTTAATTATCCTGCAGGTGACGTTGTTACTCATAATCAGCCTATAATGTTCCCACTACTGGGATGTGGGCCTTCTTTCTGAGATAGGGAGTGGGCCGTAATTCATCACACGGGCCTTGTGGGGGTTGGTAAATGACACATGTCTATTGTTCTAGGAGATTT
Organism: Aporophyla lueneburgensis; assembly: GCA_932294355.1. Taxonomy (NCBI): domain Eukaryota; kingdom Metazoa; phylum Arthropoda; class Insecta; order Lepidoptera; family Noctuidae; genus Aporophyla; species Aporophyla lueneburgensis. Next base: position 21,897,505 of record OW028745.1, on the reverse strand, counting down.
TCTCACGCTGTTTTCCTTCACCGTTTTGAGAGCAATGGCGATGATTTTTTTTTTACAAAGTAAAGAGCCTGTCTGTGATGTTTATTAACTCAGATGGGCATAAGGCAAATGCTTGCTATAACTCAATAAACATTTGATATCCGACTATAATAACACACATTTTGATTTGCCTCGGTTACTGTTTATACATCAAACAAATTGCATGGACATATTAAATAGATTTTTATCATCCTGCTAATACTATAAATGTGAAAGTTTGTATGTTTAGATATTGGGATGTTTGTTACTCAAACACACAAAAACGTTCAACGAATTTGACTGAAATTTGGCACACAGATTGTTCATAATCTGGATTAACTCATAGATTAATTTGTAGAGATTCATTTCCATGAAGTTTGTATAGAAATTATTGTAGTAAGTCGCGTCGAGATATTGCGTCGTGGTTGTCTGCGGGCTTAAGAACAACAACGGCATCCGCTTCGACCCTTGCTCGATCCAGTCCGCTGAGCTCGTTTTATTCCAGTAGTACGTTCCTATGGGATAATATTCAACCCCCGAAAAGCTAGTTTCTAATAACTTTATAACCAGCAAGCAAAATCCGAAGTAATGCTAGTGTTAAAATAAAATGTAACATGAAACGCAATAACAGGCACGCTTTGAATATATTTTGGACTGAATAAATCTGTCAAAATACTTTGTTTATTACACAACGTTCTCGTATAGCCTTTCAGAATTTTAATTCAGACGACATTAGGGGCGTACACCCTACAGTCCGGAAATTTAATTTCCTTTATGGAGACTAACATATATACGTAGATAAGTTTATAATATGCTCAGTACGCAACCAATGGAAAACATTAGTATTGAGCAAATATTTAACAGTCGGTCAGTATAAATAAAACACTTGAGAGGTGTCAAGGGACACCCGGATGGAATGAAGTTCCTTTCCAGGATTCAACAGAAATATGCTTTGTCTCCCTCTCTCTCTGTCTCTCTCTCTCTCTCTTTGTCTCTCTCTCTCTCTCTCTTTGTCTCTCTCTCTCTCTGTCTCTCTCTCTCCTCACAACAAAAAAACAACAACATACAAACAAATAAATATATACGATCGAAAAAGTGTCGTTACAACTTTTTCTCTTAATTTCCGTCTAACCCCCTTTCGCAACGCACCATAAGGAACTTCGTTCCAATAATAGGCGTTTGGGTCGATCAAAAGTTAAGCTATACTTCCCACGGTCGATTCGTGGATGGGTAACCACCCATTACATATCGAGACCGTTTTATGGAGAGTTAAGCCGTTGGTCCCGACGGTCGTTTGTAGACCTTTGACAGTCATGACGAGTAGTCAGATAACCTGCCTTATCAAGGGGTATTGTGTTTGACCGTGGCCCTGGCACAGGCAACTGAAGGAACACGGGTGGGTTTTAGTCAGTAAAATTCGGACACGCTCTCCCATTCCACCCAGAACAGGAGAAGTCATTGGATGATAACCCACCCAAAAAAAAAGAGGTATCGTGTTACCCGTACCGTGTGGTGCCGTTACCGTGTTGTGCCGGACGTAAATCGTCCCGCGTCGTTTGTCGTCGTAATCGTCGTTCGTCGTCGTTCCGTTTATCCTATTTCTTCCCGTGGGTGTCGTAAAAGGCGACTAAAGGACTTACTAGAGAAGGGACAGCAGCGTTCTCTATGCATTTTTCCACCATACTGCGATCGCCAACCCGCCTGCCAAGCGTGGCGATTATGGTAAATCCCCATCAAATTGCGAGAGGCCCATGTCCAGCAGTGGACGTTTTAGGGCTGAAATGATGATGATGATGATCGTGTTACCCAGTAACCGGATTGTGAAAATCAGATTGGCAGTCGCTTCATGTAAAATACTGATATTCAGCTACATCTGGTTAGACTGAAAGCCGACTAAGACATAGATGATAAAAGGCTCTCTTTTTTTTTCCAGGATGGGAAATCATCAAATGACTTCTCCCGCTCTGGGCGGAGCGGGAGGGCGTGTCAGACTTTTACTGACTAAAACCCACCCGTGTTCCATCAGTTGCCCATGTGCCAGGGTCACGGTATCTCTTTCGAACAATCACGCGACCCCGGCAGGCATCGGTCCTAGTAAACCCCTACACTGCTGCTGACATCTCTTTGAGGCGCGCGTGGAACACTGCGCGCCGTCGACCCGAGCTTGGTCCTTACCGGGCGGTGAGCTACCCATTGCTCGCCACCCGCAAGCTCGCGCCAACGGTGGCCGGGAGTCCGCTATTGACTCCCGACGCCCGGAGCGTCGGGAGTCAATAGCGGACTCCTCCTGCGGCGGCTAGGGACGTGAGGGCGCAGAGACTGCCACATGATAAAAGGCTTGGCACATTGATTGACTAAACCAATGGAAAGCTTTCGAATACCTACTTATTTCAATAATTTAGTCAAATATCTCTTCGAGTTTCAATCAATTTAGGAAAAGGTTATCTTTCACCAAAGGGGTAAACAACCTGAGGCAACATACAATTTAGTTGATTAAATTAAAACATACTTCACGGCGTTCGTCGTGGTCCATTACACAATAATTAAATTAAATTGTTGTTACAAAACCAAAACTATTCGGTACTAAAAAATATTATTCGATCGTGTACTAGTTTGTGAAATCTAGTTTCCGAACCACGTTATAATAATATTTTAACGTGGAAATGTTTTTGTTTTTTAACATTTTGAAACTTTTATTTAGGCTGGTTTTTGTTTTTTTTTTTTTGTAAAGAAATCATAGTTTATCGTTAGTACGTAGTTACGTCAACATTACGGTCCAGCGACGGTTGGTAGTTGTCACATTTCATCGAATTTTTAGTTCTAGGATCAGGCCAGTGTCTCTATTGTTTACGCAAAGTAGAGCGTTTGCTTGGTTTCCAACCCTCTACGTACAAGTCGGGACCAATACTACTGGGCCACCACTACTCTCACTACTTTTACTAGGTACTTAAATACAATTGTTAATATTGTAGTGTGAACCTTTATACTCGTCTCGTTCACCACCCTAGCAAAGAGAGAGACAATCCTATTTTTGCGAAAACCACAGACCTAAGTCCGCTCATATAAATAATTCTGTACAATTTGCCTCGCAACCAACCCTCAGTACAAATCATTAACTCTAAAGGGTCTGGAATCTTAAAGACGCATTCAGAACCACTGATTTGAATATTCGTTGTTATTCATTAAAGTCTTTGGTTGGACAAGAGTTTTGCAGCTACGTTAAGGGCGAGTGAATTTGAAGGCTGCTTGTAATTTGTTGATGCCACAGAAATTGAATAAACATCGTTTTCATAAACAAGCCTTAATGTTACTGGATTCATATTTTTTTTTTTTGTATGACGTTTATTTTGAAAACGCCGAGAGGGGACGCCCTAGAAGGACGTATAGTGACGTTATTGGTGATGTTCTTCAGAATGATAATATGTTTAGTACTCGCAACCGGCGTGCGTGTACATGACCAGACCAGATGTATGAACGTAAAAGTAGCAAAAGGAGTATGTGTATACTATCTGTGTTTTAGAGTGTATGTAAGTGTGATTGAGTCGTGAGCCCGTTATTTCCATATTTCTTCTTCTTTCTTGAAGATCCTTTAATTTGTAAATGAAGCAAGCGATATACGTATCATACAGACAGACATACTATACCATACGCATAATTCAGGGGTGTATAGGAACACCGTTTTCCCCCTATCACTGTCAAGAATACAATGGTTAAAACCGTACTTAATGACATGTAATGTCATACATCGTAGGAAACTGCTTTGTTTAAGTTGTTTACAAAGGCACTTCTTTAACTTTAACCAACAATATCTAAACGCGGATGCAGAGTTCTCCTAAGAATATAACCCTTACAAGTTGGCTGGACGTAAATCTGGAGTATACTAAGCATAAAATTTGTTGTATCCTTAGTCATTAATCTTCTACGCAATTGTGTCTAATTCCTGGAGCTTCCGTTAATGTAATAAATCAAGTAACTAAGTACAAGTGGTGTTGTGAGCAGCCTTCGTTTTCGGTTTCATCATTTCGTTTACACTGGTTTATATTTAGATTTTCGTGTAATTCGTGTTTATGAATCAGTGTTTGTGTGCTGTTTCTTGGTAATTGGCTCGCCTGTTTTTAATCGTGGGCGTTTTGAAAAGTAGCTAGATTATTATGTTGGAAGAAAAATGGCATTTTAAATGCTATATTGTTCTCTATCTTAACATCATTTACATTAAGTACTATCTTTTGCCAGCGGCTTCGCCCATGCCTCCACGTGGGCGAAGCCGCTGGCAAAAGATAGTCTAAATATCCGATGGGAACGTACTACCCGGTAAAAAGTGTCCCATTTGTTATCGTTATTGTCCCATATGTAATCCAGTTTAGCTCCACAACCCCTAGATTCTGCATTTCATACAAAACCGTTTAGCCCTTTTTGCGTGATTGAGTCACTAACTTTCACATTTTTAATATTAATAGGATAAACTTCTAAATAAGAGTATTGAGGTCCAAGGTCTGAAAACAACACACCACGAATCAATATTTTAAGATTACACTTTAGGTGTCAGTGAATTGCTGATTTTTTTAAAGTGTTGTTTATTTTTCCCGATTACAAAAGAAAAGCCTGAACTTGGACGTCCCTATTGTATGCATTCTTGTTAAAGTGGGGGTCATGATTGATTGCTTGGTGCAAAACAATTTTGTTTTCCGGCTTGCGATCGGTAAAACTTGATGATTGATTGATAGATTACAGGTGATTGTGTATGGAACGAGGGAAGCGAGGGGTGTTTGTTGTTTTCCTATTTTTACGCGGGAATGACGGACACAGCTGATAGTACTTAAACTTATGTGTGAGATAGGTAGTTATTGGAACGAAGTTCTTTAACGCATTTTGCAGTAGGACTGGCAGGAGTAAAATTGTAGATGTCGCTGAAACAAAACGAAAAAACGTGGGGCATTACGTTTATTCGTTATGTTTCGGCGATGCGATTTTTTGTTATTTATAGTAGGACGAGATAGAAAGAGAAATAGTTTTCATGGTGTTCGAGGGGCTGAAGCCGATAAAACGACGCTCACAACTGAAATCCAAAATTACTGTTTTTCGAATTTCAAATTTTTCGTCACGGATGTCATTTTGATGCTTTTGAGGGTACTGCAGCGAATGTCACAATCACCGAAAACTCAAGATGGCGGCTACGAGAATTGTCAATATTAACTTTTCCGCCATTTTGGATTTTTATTTTAAACTTCGTTGTTGGCGGTGGTGCCCCGAGCCCACCAATTTACTTTTAGATGAACTTCAGATGTATATCACTAGTTGTCTGGTTAATGGTCGAGTGAACTGTTTGGCACTGTATTGAGGCAGAGGCTTTTATCCATAACAAGTTCTTAGATTGAATTTTGTATTGCAGCTCAATAACTTTGTTGAGTTTTTAGGCAGCCCTGAAGTAACAAAGAAGTATATATGAATATATCTAGGTCTAAAAAAACTTCTGTTCCATTTTGCATTAACTCTATAATCTATACTAATACTAATATACTAATCTATACATCTATACAAATAAATAAAATTGGAGTGTCTGTTTTTAATATTAAAATAACCGCTTTTTACTAAGTGTATATGGATGTATACACGGTACATATACCAAAACAACATTTTGTACAATTTTTGTCGGTCTGTCTGTCTGTCTGTTTGTTCCGGCTAATCTCTGAAATGTTTGGACCGATTTAGACGGGACTTTCACTGGCAGATAGCTGATGTAACAAGGAGTAACTTAGGCTACTTTTATTTTAGAAAATTCTTTCTATTTAGAAAAATACCTGCGTTAATTTCCGACATCCACGCGGGCGAAGCCGCGGGCAAAAGCTAGTAATATTATAAAGCTGAAGAGTTTGTTTGTTTGAACGTGCTAATCTAAGGAACTACTGGTCGGAAATGAAAAATTCTTTTTGTGTTGGATAGCTCATTTATTGAAGAAGGCTATAAGCTACATAACATCACGTTAATGTCAAAAAGAGCGAAGCAGCAAACGAAAAATGGACGAAAACTAGTAGGCAGTTCGATGTGACGGGAAGGGGAGCAAAAATTTGACGCGGACGAAGTCGCGGGCAGAAGCTAGTAAAATTAATATTACTTACTTGAAAAGGTAGCAGGCCGCTAATAACAATAGAATTAATTAATTAAATTGTAATCACACATGAAAGCTTCATTCGAAATACGCCGAATAAAATAAACAGGTAAAATAAATAGCCATTCTAGCGGCTCATTCACGCACTATTACGCCCTCACTATACGCTTTCTTTCTTTCTTTCTCACAAAAATACCCTTTGGCATATTCGCATTCAACGATTAATTCAAATGAGTTACATCACTATTACATACACAAATAGCCGCGCGCTCTGGCGGACTACAAAAGGATTTGTCGAAACAATTGTTTAAACTTTGTATTATGTTTTCGGCGTAAACATGACGCATCGTGCGTAAGGGTCCTAATCCTTAAATAATAGTGATGTATGGCACTAAATTAAAAGGGCTTTGCGCAAGTATTGTGTCTACCTAATTTTATATGGCATAGTCATGTAATGCATTGTCAGTGGTACTTAGTGGAACTATCAGCTATACCCTTTTTAAACGTGGGTGTTGTGAAAATTCCTTAGATTATAATGTTAGAAAGAGGGACTGATATTTTATGTTGCTGTGATGGTTTATTGGTTTATTTTACCTTCATTTATATTTTTGAACTTTAAAATGAAAAGCAAAGAGTTCTAGAAGCAACGCCACAAAACGCGAATAAATAATTTTTATTTTTAAAGTTGAACAGCTTAACGACCTATAGGATTTTGAAGTAATACTATAAAAAGAAAATATTTTATTATAATTATTTTGTTTTATCTCATTTATTTTCGGAAAACTTACAGCTTAACAGACACAGTAAGTAAACGTTTCTACAAAATAAGGCCCATTACAAGTATATTTCATTGTTTGTCCCCTTTAACGATTAAACGGTTAAATGGATTTTGATGAAATTTGGCACAAGAATTGACCATGACTTTTACTAGGCCATAATGTAATTTTTATTCCGATACTCTCTCTCGGGATCAAGACCTATGCCGGTTAAAGTGCGGGGCACAGCAAGTCATTTCTAATTTTGTGTAAATAACTAGTAAGCCTATTTTCCAAAAGGCTTTCCACAAGCATTGTTCAGTCTAGTTTTATACAGTTATATTGGAATTGTGAGTGGCACTAAGAATAATGTATTGATGTAGCTTAAAATGAACTATCACTCTTTCAGAATGGCGCCATTCTACGGCTAATGGTAGCGTTCAATGCGCGGATCATTTAACTAAAATCTTTTGAAGAAATATGTGTGCGCTGAAAGTGCTTCACTCTCATTATATTTTCTTAGTATTATTACTGAAAGCTAAAATAATTTTCAAGTCGATTTACTTCATTTCACAAGATCTTAGCAGTATAAAGTGAATTAATTGGGCTCGCGTTCTTGAAACTACGCCATTGCTTATTAGTTGACAACTTTATCCTAGAAAACTTTATCTCATAACTTATGATTGGTAAGTAGTTACAATTTACTAAATAACTAACATTTAAACAAGATTTTCCCTTTAATTTGTATTTCAGACCATCATAAAATCGAGCTGAGTTCACAAACCATACAGCCCAATTTCTACCTCGTTTAATTGAATAAAATGTTGGTATAAATCATTTGGGGGCGTTTGAAAAACAATTGAGACAGCTGTCGTGTTCCCACGCACCTTCAAATCATATTTTAAGATATAATAACCTATTTCTTGACGATATACTACTTTTTGGTCTACGTTAATTAACTAATGTCACGTGTAGATAAAGATACAACGGTGAATCGCTAGGAACCTACTTAGTTAATTCTTACAGTTTAGGTCAGGACTAAACTTTTCATTTCTATGCACAATGTCACCAATGTTTCACTATTACAAATATTCATTTAATTGAATATGATAATAATAAAAAACCCCCAAAAAACCCAAATTTTATGTAATTTCGAAATAAAAATGTAATAGATATAATATTTAAATATTGAATACTGGCGATTATCCTACTAATCCACACTAATATTATAAATGCAAAAGTAACTCTGCCTGTCTGTCTGTCTCGTTTTCCTGCTAAATCTACTCAACCGCTTTAAATTAAATTTGGTACATAGATAGTTTAGAGCCTGAGAAAGGACATAGGCTACTTTTTATCCCGGTAGTATGTTCCCGCGGGATAATTTCCGACCTCCACGCGGGCGAAGCCGCTGGCAAAAGCTAGTATAATAAATGTGAAAGTTTAAAATTCGATAAAGTAAGGATGGATGTTTGTTACTCTTTCACGCAAAGACTACTGAACGGATTTGGATGGTATTTGGCACACGGTAGATTATAACCTGGATTAACACATAGTGTACTTTTTATTTCGGTAGTATGTTCCCGTAGTATAATTTCTGACCCCCACGTGGGCGAAGCCGCTAGAAAAAGCTAGTTACTACTAAATTATGAAAGATAAAATATGAGTTAGCTTTATTTCAATTTTATTCTTTTAGGCATGTGGTGTTTACCCATAAGTAATTGTTGCACTGTTATTATGAATGATAAAGAATGTATTATGCCCCTCTAGTATACCATTGTTAGTAAACCTAATAAAAATAAATAAATAAAAGATTTAATTCATCATTATATATAATTTTATAAGACCACAATATCACATCAGTCCTTAATAAAAATTAGAAGGAGATAAATTAAATGATATATTATTTTAATATGGTCTATATTAGGAGCTATAAGTTTCAGTACTTCAGCCTGAAATCGAATAAAGCAAAATATCAGAACAAATCCCAAATCGTTATTCATTCTTCAAACAAGCAAAATGATCTAATTTAAAAGGCTGGACCCGAAAAACTAATTTAAAACAAACTCCAATTCTGGACCAAACACCACTGCAGACATAAAACGATTTATACAGAATATAACATAAGACAAACAATGAGAATTTTACAAAGGAGCGCAAACAGTGTACATGAAAACTTGATCCAGTACTAAGGCAGCATAAAAGCTAGAGGAGCATACAACACATTCATTTTGTAACCTGTCACTTACTAAGCTCGTGACGTCACCGAGGTAGTGGTACCGCGACGTAATCTAACCTGACCTCACGCTGTATAACTAGCAATAAAAATAGTAATAGCCCATTGAGGTTACTTCAAGAGCCTTTTATTGAAGTTCATAAAGTAATTGTACTAGGTCGGCAAGTTAGTAAGTTGATTGGATTGTTTTAACTACCTCTTCAACCGTTCGCATACTTAGTAGTGGTGTTTAAAGTTCCGCTTTTAATTTACGAGAAAAGGTACTAGCGATTAGACATGAGGGAGTGAAATGCACGAGACGTAGGTCATAGGTTAGAAACCCAGGCAGGCGCTGTACTTCGTGTAAATTATTTCATCACTACTGCTCTCAAAACGATGTAGGAAAACATCGTGAGGAAACCGGTATGCACTAGAACCAAAAAATCGAAGACATGTGAAATCAACCAACTCGCACCAGGCCCACGTGTTAGATTACGGCCCACTCCCTATCACAAAGGTAACATTGAATATCTGTATACATTAAAGGTAAAAAACAATATCAATCTCTTCTCTGTTTGATCAATCTTTGATCATTATGATTTATGTCTAGTTTTACACACACGTTTTCCAAATGCATGGTAGTGTGTGTCATGTTTTTTTTATAATTTAACTAGATGTTACGAGCGGCTTCGCCCGCGTACTATACGTATAAAACTTCCCCTGGAATCACTCGGTCAGTTAAAAAAAACCGCATCAAAATCCGTTGCTTAGTTTTAAAGATTAAGCATACATAGGGATAGACAGAGGGAAGCGACTTTGTTGCAGTGGCGAGGCGTAAATTTTTCTAAAAGAGAAGCCGAAGCGAAGTCGGCCTTAACTTACTGACTCATCAATAAAGAATACTTACTATCATTCTAAAATTAATATAGGAATGTAATGAATTAAATACAATTAAATTGAACAGATGAAAACGAATAAAATATGCAATATTCCTCTATCTCGTTCTCGCTGACGCATTTTTCTATACCTGTCTCTGTCATAACCCGTTGTACAGCGGCTTGCTCTCGTACATATCAAGCGGTGCCACGTGACCTAAAGTGACATCATTACGGGATCGCTGTTGTATGAATTTTTAGTTCCCGATTATGACGTTTTGGCGCCGGGTTAATTTAGAACATTTCTCTTTTGTTGTAATACAAAGGTATAAATAACCTTTTTTGTTGTTTGAATTAGTAGTGTAACTATATTTATTGACAATAGTAGCCACTATTTACATACTATTGTATTTTTAATAGTGATAGAGTTACCAATGCGAATCCCCGAAGGCAACCCGGTAGGAATCGTGTTATATGGTGCCTTCGCCACTGCTTTGTTGTATACTATATAGTGATGATGCATTAGAAATTTCATTATTATTTAAAACTATAAGCTATCTGCACTCCTTCTCCATATAATATTTAACTGTACCAAATTTAATACTCCTCCGTCAGCGACATTTTTGTAAAAAGGAGTACAAAGTTTTGGTTTCATGTATTAGTATATATATATGTAGATATGTGTATGTAGATGTATCTAATATTAAAAGAACGCAATGAACTCTGTGCACAATATTTGTGCATATTACGAACTGCTCGACGAGGTGGGCAAGCTCTTTGAAAGAGTGATTGCAGACCGCCTCGTCGGGTGGCTGGTGCGGGAGGGGCCGGACTTGTCGGACGGCCAGTACGGCTTCCGCAAGGGGCGCTCAACGGTGGACGCCATCATGCGCGTGCGAGCTCTCACGACGGGGGATGCAGTGGCCCGGGGTGGGGTCGTCTTGGCGGTGTCTCTAGACATAGCCAATGCCTTTAACACCCTACCCTGGAGTTGCATTAGGGAGGCACTCCGGTATCACCGGATGCCGACCTACCTCTGTCGCGTGGTCGAGGCCTATCTCACGGATAGGGCCGTTATCTACCCCGGTCACCAGGGAGAGTGGAACCGGCGAGAGATGTCGTGCGGTGTCCCACAGGGATCGGTCCTGGGGCCGCATCTGTGGGACATCGGTTACGACTGGGTGCTGCGCGCTGACCTCCCTAGCGGCGTCAGCGTGGTTTGCTACGCTGACGACACGCTGGTCCTTGCGCAGGGGAGGTCGTACGAGGCGGCGGCCGACATAATGACACGCGGGGTTGCGATAATCGTCGATAGGATCCGGCAATTGGGACTCGAGGTGGCCTTGCACAAGTCCGAGGCCATGGGTTTTCATGGTCCTCGGAACGCGCCACCTGCGGGTTCCCAACTAACGGTAGGAGGGGTTCACATCGGCGTCGAGTCGACGATGAAGTACTTGGGACTTGTCCTCGACAGCCGGTGGAACTTCGTCGAACATTTCCGACGTTTGGCTCCCAGACTGGAGCGGGCTGGGGCTGCCTTAAAGCGGCTCCTGCCCAATCTGGGGGGTCCAAACGCCTCCTGCCGGAGGCTCTACACGGGGGTCGTGCAGTCCATGGCCCTCTACGGGGCACCGGTGTGGGCGCCCTCATTGAGGCTGCGCCCAGCGCGCCGGTTGAGTGCGGCCCAGAGGGTCATGGCTATCCGGTTAATCCGAGGATACCGCACGATCTCGTGCGAGGCGGCGAGCCTCCTTGCCGGAGTGCCGCCATGAGATCTGGAGGCAAAGGTCCTCGCGCACATGTGGGAGTGGCGCGAGGAGGCTAAACGCCGGGGTGAAACTCCGCTTCCGCGACAAATCGCGGTTCGGCGGACAGAGCTCCGGTGTGATCTCATGGCGACATGGCGGGTACGATTGTCGCAACCCAGCGCAGGGCACGCCACAATTGCGGCGGTAAGTCCCCTCTTTGAGGAGTGGATAGAGAGGCGCCACGGCGTCCTCACCTTCCGCCTGACGCAGGTTCTCACCGGGCATGGGTGCTTCGGTGGGTTCCTGTTCAGGATAAAGCGGGAGGATACGCCCGGGTGTTTCCATTGTGAGGATCGTCTGGAGGACACGGTGGAGCATACGGTGGAGGTGTGCCCAGCCTGGGCGGAGCACCGCCGTGTCCTCGTGGAGGCGATCGGCGGCGGCGACCTCTCGCGCCCGGCCCTGGTGCAAGCCATGGTACGGAGCGAGAGGGAATGGGAAGCCGTCACCTCCTTCTGCGAAGCAGTAATGCTCGCGAAGGAGGAGGCGGGGCGCGTGAGGGAGTGGCAGGCACTGCGCCCTCACGTCCCTAGCCGCCGCAGGAGGAGACGCCCCGGGCGTCGGGAGTCGATAGCGGACTCCCGGCCACCGTAGACGCGAGCTTGCGGGCGGCGAGCAATGGGTAGCTCGCTGCCCGGTAAGGACCAGGCTCGGGTCGACGGCGCGTAGTGTTCCACGCGCGCCTCAAAGAGATGTCAGCAGCAGTGAAGGGGTCTACTAGGACCTATGCCTGCCGGGGTCGCGTGATTGTTCGAAAGAGATACCGTGACCCTGGCACATGGGCAACTGATGGAACACGGGTGGGTTTTAGTCAGTAAAAGTCTGACACGCCCTCCCGCTCCGCCCAGAGCGGGAGAAGTCATTTGATGATTTCCCATCCAGAAAAAAAAAAAAAAAAAAAAAAAAAAAAAAAAGACTGTTAAAAGTAGCCTATGTCATGACATTACCCAGGTCTATGGTATGCCAAATTTCATCCAAATCTGTTCTGTCATTTTAACGTAACGTAGTTCCGCAAGGTCATCATGATATTACCCACTGACAGTTAATTGTGGAATTGTAAGGCAAAATATTAAGAGCCACATAATGATGGTGATAATCAAAGTTTCCTTACAGGAAAAGTAAAATAGTAAGAAGCTTTCTAACCTAATGAATATACTTATCGTCTCTGGAGCCAGGGTCTCAAATTTTCTGTAACCTGTTTTTATGGCAATAAAGAAATTTATTATTATTATTTCCTTTATTACATTTAAATACATATAGATTACATTTTTAAATATTAAAATATTAAAAAAAATATGAAAACATTTAAAAATATAAAAAATAGTAGCCCACCGGTATCGGGAATAGCGTCCAAGCTACCGGTGGTCAGGGCTGCTGAGAGAGGAACCTCCTAACGATACGCGCCGTGTCCAGAATTACTGCTTTCTGTATCAGGCCCTTGATCCAGCTGCCTAACGAGAGCCTCCTGAGATGTTGATCGAGGCTCTTAGCTATTATGCCATTGGCCGTAACGACTATCGGCACAATGACTGCTGTATCCACATCCCACATGTCGACAACCTCGCGAGCCAGGTCAAGATACTTTATCTGCTTATCTTTTTCAGCTTTCACGAGGTTCTCGTCATGCGGTACTGCTATATCAACAATCATTGTGCGACGCTCTAATCGATCTATCACCACTATATCTGGCTTATTGGCAACAATAGTCCTGTCAGTGATGATAGATCGATCCCAATACAACGTGATATTACCATTTCCGAGAACTGGGTCGGGCAGATACCTATAGTATGGTACTTCTGATTCCACAAGGCCGTATTTCAGAGCAAGTTGCTGGTGGATAATCCTGGCTACAAGGTTGTGTCTATGCAAGTAGTCTCCGTTAGCCAGACTAGAACAGCCAGAAATAATGTGTCGGATTGATTCCCCCGGACGGTGGCATGCCCGACAAATGTCAACCGTGCCATCCTTCACAATATATTTCCGGTAGTTGTTCGTCATCATAACTTCGTCCATAATTGCAAAAACAAAACCTTCGGTTTCTCCAAATAGATCTCCGAATCGTAACCAGGATACGGACGCTAAGAGGTCTACATCAGGTCCATGTAGGACCCGGTAAAAGCGTCCGTGAAGCTCCTTGCTTTGCCATACTGCCTTGCGATCATTAGTATCTAATACTTTAGGTTTGCGCCAGTTCTCGTTAGCCAAGGAGAGCGGGGTAAGGCTCTTGTCCACTGAGACCACATCTCGGTGCATCCCCACGTCAGCGTCTAGGAAGTATTCCCTGAGACTGCATACCTCACGGTTGTGCAGGGTCTTAGCATTCAAGAAACCTCGACCTCCGCACTTCCGCGGGATATACAGTCTCATTACCGATGACCGTGGGTGATGCATTCGATTTGCGGTCAGCAGTGTGCGGACCCGTCTATCCAGGGCGTCAAGTTCCGTCTGAGTCCATTTGAGTATGCCGAAAGAGTACATCAAAACCGGCATGACCCAGCCGTTGAAGGCGCGCACCTTGTTTCTGCCTGATAAAAGACTTTTTAATACTTTATTCAGGCGGCCAAAAAAACGCTCCCTCAACGATTGTTTCATGTCAGCAGTGTTAATACCTAACGCTTCCGACATACCCAAATACTTGTATGTTTCGATTGAGGCAAGGGATCTTAGGTGTATGGAATCCGAGAGTTGGGTTCCCTCGGATTCCACAATCTCCCCTCGCTTTACATGCATGACCGCACATTTGTCCACACCAAATTCCATCCTGATGGCGCTACTGAAGGTTTCAGTTACTTTCAGTAGCTCCATCAGTTGCAAATTGTTGGGGGCAAAGAGTTTAAGGTCATCCATGTACAGGAGGTGAGATATAACCTGACCACCTCTCCTCAATCGATAGCCTATACCTGAATCCTCCAGCAGTGTGCTAAGAGGATTCATGGCTAGGCAGAACCAAAGTGGACTCAAACTGTCGCCCTGGAATATACCTCGCTCGATCCTTATCGGTTCGCTGTTCCTCTGGATATGTCGATATCCCGGATAGCGAAGGACTGTTCTCCACTGCCCCATACATGACATCAAGAAGGTGCACAGCGTTGTATTTACTTTGTACAACTCCAGCACCCTCTTGAGCCAGGTATGTGGCACCGAGTCATAGGCCTTCTTATAGTCTATCCAGCATGTCGACAGATCCCTTCGGGAACGACGAACCTGTTGACTAATGGTCATATCGATAAGGAGCAGCTCCTTAGTACCGCGGGACCCGTTCCTACATCCATTTTGAGAGACAGACAAGATCGAGTTTGTGTCAATATGATTGTAAATTTTAGCTCTCAAAATGGATGTAAGTACTTTATAGACCGTCGGTAGACAAGTGATCGGTCTATAATTTTTGGGTTCTGCGGTACTACCAGATTTATGGAGCAGGTGGGTTATCCCTGTTGTTAAGAACTGGGGCAACGACCCTGACTCTAAGGCTGACTGGAACTGAGATGCCAAGCGAGCGTGCGACTTTTGGATCCACTTGATCCAAAAATTGTGCAGTCCGTCTGGCCCTGGAGATTTCCAGTTAGGCAACGGACGGACTGCACAAGCGACATCTTGGGGGCTGATGGTAATTGCCCCCATTTCTGTTATTTGACCGCACGCTCGCTCGATCTCCCTAGTCCAATCACCTTCGGTGTGATTGACAGGCACCGACCAGATGTTTCGCCAGAACGAAGACATGGCGTCATCATCCGGAAGGGGCGTGTCAGCCACACCTTGGTCCGGTCGCTCCCAAGCTCGGTAAACCCACCTTTCATCGCTTTGGAATGTGTGATTCTGGGTGTACCGCTCCACCCTCCGCCGGTACCGACGTATACGGTTCGCCCATGCACAGATCTTCTGCTTCAGGAAGTCGATGCGCTCTGTGACGCGGGGCAAATAATCTCGAGGACTAACATCCGTCCCGGAGAACGCCCGCTTCACAAAGCGCATCACTCGAGGGCGAGTATTGCCCTCCCTGAAGCAGATTAGCTTACCGATGAGTGCTCTAGCCTCACCGATACGACGCTCAATCCTGCACTGCCAAGCTGGTACGGCTGGTTTTGGTCGTGTAGCTCTGTCATTGTTAGGAAACTTGACACGAGCTACACGACAAGCCGCTACAGCTGCACAGTACAAGATCGAGTGGGTATCGACCAGGTCTTTGCTGCCATCAAAATATGTTGACAGCTGTGAGTCTAGAGCACACACCAGTGCCTTGTTTTTCTTATGCATGGGCAAACGAGGTAGACGTGGTCTAAGCTCAGGCGGAGTAGAGCGATACTCCCTGAAAGCATCCTCCAAAGCGCTCCTTAATCGTGCATTGCATTGAGTACTCACGGATATAGCCCCGTCACCATCCTCTTCACCAACGCAGTTGGGTCGCGGTGAAACACTAGGTAAATTTTGCGGTTGCACCGCGACCAGTGGCGAAGCAGGCGTAACATGGCTATTCCGTGATTCCAGGCAAAGTCGATCAAGTACAGTGGCATCCAGCATATGATTACGCTGGATGACCCGCACCTGATCTGACAGTCGTTGCGACGACACGTTGATAGCTGGTTCAAGCACCTGAAACAGAGAGAGCATCCGACCACGGTACGCAGTCAAGTTAGTTCCCCCTTCTGTAGCCCCATAGTATGCGCGCATGACGTTTTCGTTGACAGCTTGTGTCCACTTCATGCGCTGCACACTTCCACCGGTAGCGGGGACCCTATCAGAGGCTGGTGGGCCTCGGAGTCCCAAACTGGCCGGTGGTCGGCCTCGTCCGCGCCGACGTACTGGTGGTGGTGTCGTCGGCGGCGAGAAGTATTCGTCGCTCGAGCTCGACGCAACTGCAGCAGCCGGTGTCACTGGACTCACGTCTGGAGCAGGATCCGGCAACTGCGAGGCGGAGCTGAGCGACGAACCCGAAGATGTTGGGTGTGTGCTTTGCAGCAGTCGTGCCCGACTTCGCGTCAGCATTTCACTATTACTCGTGTATTGTTATTTTGTCTAGTCTTGCATTATGCAGATTTTTGGTTACAGTACCAATTTTTGGCACTCCACTGCTGTTGTTTAAACATATTATAAAACATTTTTGCATTATTAGACTTTAAAAATACTAGAAAAATACACGGTGAGAAAAAATGTTGTTCCGTCAAGTTGACAGTCGGGCCACAGATTATTATTATTATTACTTATAGGACCATTAAGGAACACTCTACACTCAAGAAGCCGCATCATATCACTCGGTCAACCAGCCAAGTAAAAGATTAACTCAAAGGATTTATGAGGCAAATGAAAGTGGAAGCCCGACAGGACACCCAAGAGACACGTTAACCGTTAATGATGTCTTTCAAAACAATTTAGTGCGTAGTTTCTACTTACGGCTGATGGGAATGGAGAGGTATGTTCTGTTTACCTTAGCAGGTTACTTGGTTCTACTTGCATACAATATGCTAGCTACTCTTGGCAGATTTGATTCAAGTTACAGTAGGTACTAACTTATGGTTAAGTAATAACAGCATACATCTATCGACCAGGTTAAGCTAACCTTGACGCGGTTGATGCCTAGATGGGTGACCATGTTTTTCATACCAAGGAGGGGTCTTGGAAATAACTTTAAGCCACTGGTCCTATCCGTCTTAGACAGTCGTTACGGGTCGTCAAAAGACGAAAGTCTGACAACTAGTCTTACCAAAGGGTTGTGGAGGTCAGAAAGGCAATCACTCCATAGTACCAGCATCTGGTTAGAATGGAAGCCAACCCGTACACAGTTGGTAAAAAGCTAGACAGATCTTGCTACAAGAAGCATGTGTCGCTCAGATGGCGTTGACAGAGGGCGCTGTGTGTGTGCTATATCAATTAAGCCACAAAAGACACATTTCTCTCACATTCCGAAAGTCAAAAGATTGTCAGGATTGCACAACTAACATTACACTCACCAATATGAACACACCTCTCTTCCATTTACACCCACACTCTTTCTCCATACCTACATCCATCCATGCTCAAAATATATCTAAAATTACTTACTCAGCTAACTCACATTTTTGTTTTGTGGTAGACTAACATTTAAAGTCCATGATTAATTTAATTTACAGTTTAGCTCGGTCGAATCACTGTCTCCTAAGATAAAGATCACCCCTAGTTTAGGAGACAGGATTTAATTTTTGGTTCATATAGACAATTATTTTTCTCCCCTTGTGTCCATTGTTAGTTGAATAAGCCTAAGCATGTAACTATTATAAAACCCGTGTATATGTATATCTTTGGATAAATAAACTTATTATTATTATTGAATTCACCCGTTCGTTTCCTTATCAACCTCCCCGTTAACGCCTACTAGTACAGGCTGCACGGTTATTTTTGTTTAAAAATGTTGCTGACGGTAGCAATTCAGCTATCATGTCAATATTTGGACGTTGACAGGTGCACAGTTATGAAAAGCGGTGTAAACTGATTTAATAGAAAAGAAATAAAAGAGGAACTGGAATAATAGATTATTTGTAATGGATGGCCTTCTTTTGTTTCTGTGTTTTTGTTTTGATTTCTTTTGTAGTCTTAATGTGAGTGTTTTTAAGGTACAGTCGCGACCCTCACACTAACGTAAGGTTGAAACGATTTCCTTCTAAAGGATCTAGTATTGATAGATATTTTATAGTGTTACGAACATAGCCCTCTCGAAATCCTACTTTTATGAAATCTTGTTTTCTCAGTTGCAATTTTCATTTCACGAGAAAAACGCTCTTGTATTTTACGTTATTGTAAAGCAATAAGCTCGCAACTGCAGATACCGTGCAGTTTTTATCAGTTCTTTAAAAACATGATCGAGTTATTTTCTATAGAACTTTTGAACGTTTTCCTAGAGTCACTAAGCTTTTTAAAACGATTGTTATTGGTTTCTCGTAGGAACTATGAGAGGAAGCAATTATTGTTTTGTTATGTTCACCAATTATGACGCAACAGAATAAAATAATACAAGGAAAAAATGATTACTATCAGTCCAGCAACAAAATCCCTCATGTCGAAATTACACGAAAACGAATAGCATCCTACTTCCTAATAATATTATAAATTGCGGAAGTTTATATGTATGGATGTGTGGATGTTTGTTACTCTTTCACGCAAAAACTACTGAACGAAATTTGGAACACAGTTAGTTTATAACCTGGATTAACACACAGGCTATTTTTTATCCCGGTAGTACGTTCTGATATTTTCCGACCTCCACGCGGGCGAAGCGGCTGGCAAAAGCTAGTTCTAAATAAAGCTAAAAACCACAGAGGGGCTCGTGGCTAAATTAGAACAGCCATATGGGTCGATCACTAGCCGCGGTTGGTTCATGGATCCCTTATATCGAGAGCCCTCTGTACCTCAGAAAGTACGGTCAGCCTTTGGTCCCACATTTGTGGAACTTTGGCAGTCATTACGGATAGTCAGGGGTAAAACCCCAACCCGTGCTACCCAGCAGCTGGGTTGTAAAGATCAGATAAGCTGTCACTCCATGTAAAATACTTATATTCAGTTGCATCTGGTTACACTAGAAGCCGACTGCTACATAGTTGGGAACAAGCAAAGCAAATATACAAATGGCCGGTACCGCTAACTTTATTTTATACCGTATAGTATTCCACAGTCCGTATGCTATCATGTGAATATCCATGTCAGTCATCACGGGTAGACAGCACCCTGAAAGCCTGTTTTGTTTTTGGTATATGTAATAGTTTAGTTTTAGAAGCTAAATTGAAAACAATTCGTTTGTATCGTATTCGCCTGCGTCTGGGAAAAATATACGTTAAAGGATAAAAGGGATTATGGAATAAAATTTTTGCATTTTATTAAACATAACAAAATGATTGTTTCATTTAAATTATCCTAACTAATTTTATAGATGCGAAAGTAAATTCTTTTGTTACGCTTTCATGTTAAAATGAGTGAACAAATTCGGCACATAGTTGGACCATGCCCTAAGTAAGGACTCAAGCTTTTCATCTTGAATCGCAGACAAAGTCACGGGAAACAGCTAACACAAGCTATCCATAAGACAATTTCACATCGATTTGAACTTTACTTGCTATAATTTTAATTACATCCAGAAAAGGACTAATTTTCACTCGATTAAAATGTGTAAGGCTAATAAAACGAAAAGAAAGGAAACGATTAAACTCAAAACTGTATTATTACAGAATAGGATCTAACTTAAATCTAAGCCTAAAAAACCTGCAAGGCGGTTTTCGGTTTTTGTATATCGAACTAGATGCGACTTAAGTAAAATTCTTAGTTTAAAATGACAACCTTAGACCAGATTAAGGTGTTCGTTTTAGTTTGGAAAACAGGCTTTTTTTTTTCAAGATGGGAAATCATCAAATGACTTCTCCCGCTCTGGGCGGAGCGGGAGGGCGTGTCAGACTTTTACTGACTAAAACCCACCCGTGTTCCATCAGTTGCCCATGTGCCAGGGTTACGGTATCTTTTTCGAACAATCACGCGACCCCGGCAGGAATCGGTCCTAGTAGACCCCTTCACTGCTGCTGACATCTCTTTGAGGCGCGCGTGGAACACTACGTGCTGTCGACCCGAGCTTGGTCCTTACCGCACGCTTAGCTCGCGCCTATGGTGGCCGGGAGTCCGCAATCGACTCCCGACGCCCGGGGCGTCTCCTCCTGCGGCGGCTAGGGACGTAAAGGCGTAGAGACTGCCACTCCCTCGCGCGCCCCACCTCCTCCTTCCGAGCATTACTGCTTCGCAGAAGGAGGTGACGGCTTCCCATGCCCTCTCGCTCCATACCATAGCTCGCACCAGGGCCGGACGCGAGAGGTCGCCGCCGCCAATCGCCTCCACGAGGACACGGCGGTGCTCCGCCCAGGCAGGGCACACCTCCACCGTATGCTCCACCGTGTCCTCCAGACGATCTTCACAATAGAAACACCCGGGCGTTTCCTCCCGCTTTATTCTGAACAGGAACCCACCGAAGCACCCATGCCCGGTGAGAACCTACGTCAAGCGGAAGGTGAGGACGCCGTGGCGCCTCTCTATCCACTCCTCAAAGAGGGGACTTACCGCCCCAATTGTGGCGTGCCCTTGGAAAACAGGCTTCAATTATTTAAACCATTCTCAAAGTAAATCTTATTTATTAATAAGACCCAAAGAGTTTTACAACTCACCATAAATGTTGTTGTGGACAAATTGATGCCCATCTTTAGTGTATGGTCTCTGATCTTGTTAATAAATACAATTTATTTTATGCTACTTGCAAAAATAAAATCATTTATAATTTTATCAACACGTGTTTATTTGTTCATAAAAGCATTGCATTGCAAATTTATACTAATATTCATCCAAAATAATAATGACAAATATGATTAATGAGAATGGCTTCAAAGTTATTAATGATTTAATTATTGAATATAACAAACAATAATACAAAACAGTTACCAAAAATTTGTGAAATTCTATATCATAATATGTTGTTAATGAAAATAATAAACCATAACAATACATAATTAAAACAATACACAATTTCGAGCAAAGCATCGACAAATAAACGGCAAACAATACATCAACATCAAAAGATAATTAGTGACGCTCAACTTTGTTAAATTATGGACATTAGCTATCAGAATGCTGAGCAATGCCCGAAACTGGAGCGTGTGCCAAAGGGCCTTACCTACCGCCGCGTAATATGCAAAGTAGACCCCACAGTGGACATTAAATATTTACATACACTGTGAGAGGACGTCTTAAGAATTTACACACGCCGCATGAGGGGAGCTTAGCTAGAGCAGTTTTTACTGTAAACATAAGGCTATATAGTTACTTTCTGTTGTAAGAAGCTGTTATCTCGATCTGTCGTTTGTAAAAGGGGTTGAAGTAGTGGAAAGATAAAGAGGACGAGATCTTTCAGGGAGCACGGTTTAGCGGTTGTTGGACCTCTGTAGTTGGATAATTTAAATGCTTTATTTAATATGAGATAGAGCTGAGAGTCAGAGAGTAGTGGTGGCTAGTCATAATGGCTCCGTGCCTATCTTCACCATTGCTATCGAATGGTGAAAGAAAACAGAGTAAGGGAAACGGTTTGTCGTAAGATGAAAAAAGTCGAAGACATATGACATCCACCAACCCGCCCTGGACCCACGTGGCGGATTATGGCCCGTTGCCTCTCACAAAGAGGGGTCCTGTATCCCAGCCGTAGGCACGCTATAGGCTGTTTCATAATCTATTGAATTTTGTAATATAAATAATATTGACAGTATC
The DNA here is from genome assembly GCA_932294355.1 of Aporophyla lueneburgensis. Lineage (NCBI taxonomy): Eukaryota > Metazoa > Arthropoda > Insecta > Lepidoptera > Noctuidae > Aporophyla > Aporophyla lueneburgensis. The sequence continues at coordinate 21,875,474 of OW028745.1, read as the reverse complement.
GTATAACAGATGTTCCATTAATTCAGCTATGAAACAAACTTCGCTTGAAATGTCTCCGAGGAATAGAATCCGGAAAGAGGTAATCTGGCAGAGAACCAAAGTTGTCGACATAGCTCACAGAACAAGCAAGATGAAGGAGCATTAGGCCGGCCAGATTAGTCATAGAACCGGATACCGTACGGGTAGACGTGTTCTTGAGAGGACACAGCGAATTGGCAAACGTAAGGTAGGGAGCCCTCAGGCTAGGTGGAGTGACGATCTTTGCAGGATATTTTGAAGCAGCTGGATGAGTGTTGCCGAGAATCGAGCGAATTGGCGTGCAATTGGAGAAGTCTTTGTCCTGCAGTGCTGTTGTAGCCTGTGTAAGCTGACTATTATTAGTACATAAAGATAAATATTAAAAAAACAAACTTCTAATAAAAATGACTAGCTAAATACCTTCAATTTTAGCTTTAATAGGACGCAATCAATGTAACATGTACAAATGAATATTTTAGCGTTTCGTATGTTATAATAGTTTGCGATCAAATCATTTGATAACAGATATTTGTACGACACCGTTTTCAATGTAATAGTAAATCCAATTAGTAGCCGATATATTGAATAATTCAACGCGCCTGTATCTTGTACTGTGTATCAATAGAAATAGGTATATTCGTCGTAATAAAACACGCAGGCGTTAACATCAAAAGCGCTTAGTAACTACGCACCAAATCGTTTTAAAACATTAAACTAAGTAATTGTTTCAGCCAGTAATTTCAACTAAAAGCTACATTTAAAAAGTAACTCAGCATTAGCTTTATCAACAATTTGAAAAGCAAGAATATACCGCACATGAGGCAGTATGTTTTAATACCTTTGTTCTCCCTCGAGGAAAAAATGAACAAAGAAAAAAAGGTACTTTCATTTTGTCACAGACTGCCAGTTGGCTGTTGTGTATTAAATTATGTAAGTATTTGAAAATATACCTAATAGAATTTTAATCAATATTCCGAAAGCAGGACAATTTAATAATTCAGCAAAATTTACAACCAGGCTGTGACCGCGTGTCTTTTAATCTTAAAACAATGTTGTGTTTGCCGGAAAAAAGGTTATGCGGCCTGTCAAAACTTTATTATTTATTTATCCGTGGCGCATACTTAATTAACCTAAAAAAACGGCCCGGGGCCGTCTGTGTGTAAAGTCACGTAGAATATCGTCAACAGCTGTCAAGAATAGAGTTTATAATAAACGGAGTATGGCTAAGGGTCGCCATCCCTTATTTTAATTAAGTTCTCAAGTAATGTAATATAATTAAACTCGTAAACAAACAAGTATAGTTAGCGAACAATATATGAGTAGTTTGGTTATGAATATAAGGAGCCGACGTTACCTTGATCCCTTGAGCGGAATTTTCATTTAATTTCGGCAAGCGAACGTTGGCAGAATCCTGATTTTTTCACGTAAAACTTTTCTGTTCTTTACATTTCATCAATCTGTCTGCCTAAATAAATGTTTAGGCAGACAGGGCGATATGGTTTATCAAGCTTTATTGCGAATTTAACAAAAAATAATTGTCCATCCGAATGTAGCTTAACATTTTGTGACGAGATGGTCGCCTAATGTTTTTGCCCTATATAAAGTAGCAGAATAAATATTTCGCACAAAATAATATTTACACATTCCTGCTCGTCCAAACACAAATAAATGAGATTACTTTTTAGTACTTAGTTGAAACTAGTGGACGTTGCTGATACAAAGCTTTTTGGTGCTATTCAGATTAACTTTAATGTAAATAAGTTTTTAATTACACCGAAGCTGTATCGTAATAGTTTTAGGGATATGTACAGACGCCAACACATCAAGCTACTACAATCTGTCAGATTTCTTTGATAGATTTTCGACTTTATTTCTAGAGCATTAGGTTCAAGGTTCATTGGGAAAAATTGACAGTTTCGGGTAGCTTGACCTGGTGGCGTCTGTACCTATAAAAAAAAACATGTCTGTATTACTAAATAGTTAATTAAAACTAATATTAAACTGATTGTCTGGTACCATTGCGGCAGTGATCGGCGAGCTCTACATCCAATTTGATCGCAGTTACTTCGCTATTTGGTTTCTAAGGACCCCAAAAAAGGAATTAGGCGCACAAAAAGAGGCGCAATCATTGTACTAGACTATTCAACCCTCATAGGAGCAATGCTGTCCAGTGAGAACCGCTGCAGTAGTAGATTGTAGGTTCGAATCTAGACAAGCGCTTTACTTTGTGTAAATAATTTCATCATCACTGCTCACAAAACGGTGAAAGAATTAGTCGTGAGAACACTAACATAACATCACGCCTTGTTTCCCCGAAGGGTTAGGCAGAGGTGTATCTACAGTACACCCACATTTCGCCTGTTATGTTTAAGTCCCATGTAATATGGGGCGAGCCTATTGCCATCAACCAGGCACAAATCCAGACTCCAGGCCGCTACTGAGAAATTCCAGATGGAAAACCCAATAAACACTTTGCCCGATCTGGGAATCGAACCCAGGACCTCAGGCTCAGCAGTAGCGCTTGCTACCGCTAGACCAACGAGGCAGTCTTGTCGTGAGAAGTCGACGTAAAAAATATTCTATAACCTAATATACATGACATCTACCATCTACCCGCACTGGCCCGCGTAGTGGAATGCAGCCCACTCCCTATTATTGGAGAGGCCTGTGACCCAGCAGAGGGAACATTATAGATTGGTTATATACTAGCTTTTGCCAGCGGCTTCACCCGCGTGGAGGTCGAAAAATATCCCGCGGGAACGTATCACCGGGATAAAAGTAGCCTATGTGTTAATCCAGGTTATAAACTAACAGTGTTCCAAATTCCATCTAAATCCGTTCAGTAGTTTTTGCGTGAAAGAGTAACAAACTTCCACACATCCAAACATCTATACATACAAACTTTCGCAATTATAATATTAGTAGGAAGTAGGTTAGTAGGATAGGATTCAATCATATTTTTAGGAAAGTAAAATGAGATTATTTAAGATTCAAATAAATAAAAATAATTTCTAAAATTGTTACCGAATCAATGTCTGAATAAGTATTGTGGCCAATTAAGATCAATATTGTATTTACAAAGTAAATTAGACCAATGGACCAGCCGAAGTTATTAATTGTGCTGGCAACTACTTGTTGGTTTATCAAATCAAACACTTATTGTACAATAAATCAATTCAATCAATTATTACTAATTGTGTTTGCTCTGAGTTAAGGTAAAGGAAATAGAAGGAAGAAAACAGACGTTGAGGCGGAAGCGCCCAGATAGCTCATTTTGCATTGTCGCACGTTTTTGCAATTTTCAGGTCTATTTTTTTTTTGGTGGGAAATCATCAAATGAATTCTCCCACCTAGGGTGGAGCGGAAGGGAATAAATCAGTCAGACTTTTACTGACTAAAACCCACCCGTGTTCCTTCAGTTGCCCATATGCTAGGGCCACGGTATCTCTTTCGAACAATTCTCGCGACCCTGGCACGTCAGGTCAGCCCGTATGTTGATTTGCGGCCATAATAAATGTAGCTGTACAGAATTCATCATCATCATCACTATTTCAGTTAAAAGACGTCGACTGCTGTACATGGGCTGCCCCCAATTTTGGGGGAGTTTGCCATAATCGCCACGCTTGGCAGGCGGGTTGACGATTGAAAAGAATTATAATCATTAAAATCTTTTAATCTTATTGAATGCCTATTTCATGAAAATGGAATTAAATGATCTTAAAGGGTTGTTTTGACGATATTAACCTCTAAGTCCCTAAGATACCACATTTGGTATAGACACAATGGTTTTTGTGTCTGTAATTACGGTATTCAATGGGTTAATTATTATTATTCAATCATATTTTAATCATCATAGAACCTAGCATTGACCTTCAAATTAACGAAAAAGGAAGAAAATTTAATTTTGTGAGCTATCTTAAATCATCACCTTAAAGACTAAAATTGCGCATTGCAGGATTGCCGTGTTTCGATTTAAAGGGCGTTGGTGTTATTACAGGCCAATAACAGATTTCTCCTTTGGCTCTGAGATAGCAACGCATTTGAGAAGCCTCTGGCATTGCAGTTGTTCAGGCAGAGGCGGTTTCGTTTTTTTAAATAATTTAATAATCACAGCTTTCAAAACGGAAAAAACAAATATCGTAGGCGGTTTCCCCTTATGTCCTAGGAACAGTGGATTCCTGTAACCTTCACCAAGTCATCGGTCCATCTTGTGGGAGGCCTTCTAACGCTACGTCTTTCAGTACGCGGTCGCCACTCCTGAACTTTTCGGCCCCTACCATCCGTTTGTTCTGCGAGCAATGTGCCTTACCCACTGCCACTTATGTTTGATAATTCTTTCGTTTTGAGAGACTGCGGTTAGAGGGCCGAAAAGATATTGCGTAGCTTATTTCTTCTTCGGAATCTTGAAGACAACCCTTAGTGTAGCGGCGACCAGTTTCGAAGAGATAACGTCTCCCTATCTCACAGCTCACTGCAGAAGAATTGGTTTCGATATCCGGTCCTGGCGTCGGACTGACATAGTAGCGTTTTCATACAACACGTGGATCTACCGATAGTAGTCAATCTGGCACCAATGGAGAGACTGCAGTACCGTCCAATCCCAAAATGGCAATATGAGATAACTCTTTTATTTATTTATTTATTGCATTCCATATTGTGAAAAGATGTTACAAAAGGCTTGAAGCTAAGTACAAAATATGGACTCTGTAAGGGCACAACAAAACTATAAAAATAAAAATCTAGGTATATAAATTAATACAAAGGGAAATAAAATTAGGATAAAATAAGAAATTTATTTAAAATCATGTCAAATTAATAATTAAATTGAGATATGTCATTTTACAATACAAATTAGTGTCAATAGCATATGTAAACAATATTTGTGACAAAAGAAGTTAGTAATATTACGTACATAAAGTCATACATCTATAAAGTCGTACATCTATAAAGTCTTATCCGTCATGAATTCGTCTATTGTGTTTCCCTATTAAAAGTAATTTTAGTTTGTTATATAATGAATTTGTATTCTCGTCTTCTTTTATGTAGTTTGGTAGTTTGTTATAAACTGGGTTAGTTACAGGATGATGTATTATTATTAGAATTTCTTAGTAGCAGCCCGGAGTCTGGATTTGTGCCCGGTTGCCGGCAAAAGGAAACCCCACTATCACATGGAACTTAAACATAACTGGCGAAATATGGGTATACTATAATGTTCACATCTGTCTATCTCTTTCGGAAAAACAAGCGTGATGATGCTAGGTTATTATTTTCTCGTACCCAATATACTATAGTACATATTGAATACATACGCTACAAGCGTATATACTCAATATTTATGTAGATATTGATTCAATTATCTTTGCGTACAGCTCTGTGTATGAAGGCTTGTCAATGTCCAATTTTCCTTCGAGTGAAATACGTCTTCCTATTACACACACAAGATACTGTGTCCGTATAGACGAGCTCCCATTTAGGGACTATCCCAACAACGGATATTTTTGAGATATTTTCTTACGAAATGTTTTCCCAGAATTGGACACGTTACTATTGTTTTCGGGGTCCTTTTTAATTTAATAATTAATAATATTAGGTCTTTACCTATGAAATTGCCGTTATGCAGTACTGGCCATTTCAAATCAAAATAATTTTTGTTTGTCTAAGAATTATAATTTCAAATTAATTTTATTTTAAAAACATGGAATTCTTTTTCCAAAAGTAGTCATTTGTTTATTGATTAGTGTTACATTTTCATCGCATTTCAATCTTTTTCGTCATCATGGATACGTTAAAAATTCGAGTAATTATGGAATATGAGTACCGTCGTGGCAGCAACGCGGCACAAGCGGCACGCAACATCAATGACGTTTACGGAGCTAACACTACAAATCAACGCACCACCTGTTATTGGTTTGCTCGCTTCCGTTCTGGAAATTTCGACCTGAAAAATGAACCTCGCGGTCGTCCGAAGACTTTGGTCGACAATGACGAATTAAAGGCGATTGTGGAAGCTGATGATACACAATCTACGGCTGAATTAGCAGCAGCTTTTGATGTTATCGTCAAAACAATATTGGTCCATTTGCGTCAAATTGGCAAGGTAAAAAAGCTTGACAAATGGGTGCCCCACGAACTCAATGATCGGCAGCGCGAAGTACGCGTCGAGACGTGCCTTGCACTGCTCAACAGACACACAAATGAAGGAATTTTGAACCGCATTGTTACCTGCGATGAAAAATGGATTCTGTTTGATAACCGCAAGCACTCAGCAAGTTGGTTGGATCCTGATTCAGCACCTAAACAATGCCCTAAACGAAAACTTACCCCTAGAAAAGTGATGGTCACTGTTTGGTGGTCTAGCGCCGGTGTGATTCATCACAGCTTCTTACCAAACGGGGTGAGCATTACTGCAGATGTTTACTGTGAAGAACTGAACTCAATGCTGGAGAAGCTGGCACATCTCCAACCAGCATTGGTCAATCGCTCGTCTCCGCCGGTTCTTGCACGACAACGCGCGATCTCATACTGCACAGCAGACGGTCTCCTAGTTACAAGAACTGGGGTTGGAAGCTCTCCATCATCCGCCCTACTCACCAGACCTTGCGCCTACAGACTACTACTTTTTCCAGAATTTGGATAACTTCTTGGCGGGAAAAAAATTCAATACCCGAGAGGCAGTACAAAATGCCTTTGAAGAATTTGTTGCCTCCCGTCCAGCTGATTTTTTTTAAGAAGGGCATCAATAAACTGCCTCTGCATTGGCAAAGATGCATTGATTGCATGGGTGATTATTTCGATTAATACAAATAAAAAATTTCATAGGTAAAGACCTATTATAAGTTTTCTCAAAAGTTTCTTAAGGTTGACTAACGTTCTAGAATGTTCAAACATGAATCTCGATTCAATAATGATAGCGATCAGATTTCATACTAATTTCTATTTAAATCAAGATTCCTAAGAAATTCGTTCTAAAATTTGGGTCTGAAATTAGATATAGAACAAACAAAAAGCATTCGAAATTTAAGGAAGGCAAACAAAAAGTGTTCTGAATTTAAAGTTACAAGCAAGTGACTTCAAGACAAAGTAGGTTTAAAAGAAAAAGGTTTAGTGACCATAAACAAAAGGCTGGCAACCCGACAAAGTGTTCGTTATTTAAAATCGAATGGCCCCACGTGCATTGGCTGAGTAGTGATCGGAATAATATATGTTGACATTGTAACCGTTGTGTGTGAAAATAGAAAATACTAACTGATCCGATATTGTCGTGTCAAAACAATAATTCATACAAAAATACCATAAAAAGTACGTTCAGATTTCCTGAATTTAAAATATTCCGGAAAATGTTTCAACTTTTACGAACATTTAATTATCGGTCCAAGCTTTCTCAAGTGATGCACTTACAAACGGACTCAATTATTGCTTTTTGTATACATTACAAATAAGTGCAAAATCAAAATCGTAAGGTGCTAGTTACAAGTTTTTAATTTTTGCATAAAATTTAACATCAATTCCGACGTATCCAGTAGGTACGTTCCTAGATCATGACTATTTTCAACAGCTTCAGAAATGCGGATCACACTATCAGAAAAACAAATCAGAAAAAAGGCTCCTTCGAAATAATGGAAAAGCACAGCTCTTTGTAACGCGCGAAAATTCCGCCTATTTTGACGGGGCGAGTTTATTAAAAAAGTAACTTGACGCCGCTTCTGGCAACATTTTCGTACCAACTGATATACTTGTTCACAAAGTATAAATAATAAATTGCACTAGATATGATTGCTACAAGATCGATCTAACCTAAATCAAAATTCTGGGCACGAGGGGAATTGATTCCTTGCTTCCCGCTGGATATCTCATGAACGGTCTTGGTGTAATGAATTGGGTCAGTATTTGTTAGATTTTTTTCTGCTTTAAAGAACTCGATTATAGGTAATTTATAACAAAACATAACATCAAGTTGGACCAGTAGGTGCACCTATTGTACAACCATATTTGACTAGTTAGGTATGGTTAAGGTTGAGGTTGATCACACCCCTAGCCGCTGTAGGAGACGCCCCGGGCGTCGGGAGTCCATAGCGGACTCCCGATCACCGTAGGTTCAGCCTTGCGGACGACGAGCAATGGGTAGCTCCACTATGGCCGATGCCTGCTAGGGTCCCGGTTTTGTTCGAAAGAGTTACCGTGGCCCTGGTACAGGCAACTGAAAGGACACGGATGGATTCTAGTCAGTATAGGTCTGACACATCCTTCCATTCCGCCCAGAGCAGGAGAAGTCATTTGATGATTTCCCAGCCTAAAAAAAACAAATGGGTTTTATTAAGAGACCCATATACAAGGAGAGCATAGAACTTGTTTATTCATCTTATAAATGCTACTTTAATATTCCTCAACAGCCTACAAAATATGTCCTCAAAACCCCTTTTTTCTAGACACAAAAATCTTAATAAAGGCAACAAACACCTCCAGACAAAATCTTCATCCTAAAAAATAAACTTATCTTGTCAAAAACCCTTGAAGGCAAAGATAATCCCTCTAAACCTAGTTATCCTTGAAGATAAGCTCAGAATCCTGAGAGTTAGTAAATAAACAGCGTGATAACTTATATAGGGGATAAGGTGCTAATAATGTCGGCGAGAGGGCTCACCGTGACGTCATCAGCCTTTATCTCGGGGGATAGCACTCGGAGGAAGGCTACACGTTGCAGAAATGTTGCCTGGGGGATGGAGGGTGGTTTGTGACTTGAATGGTTTATAGACTAGCCTGCATCACAAATCACTAAACGTGGTTAGAACTAAATGAATTTAAAAAACATCGTTCTGTTTCTGTCAAGTGTTTGAACGTGGCAGAGACAGAATGCATTTTTATGGGTTTAGCGTTGTTACACATTTCATATTTTCTGTTGTCTTGGTGGTGAAGATTCGCTACGAGTGAAGTGAACGGTCATAGGGAAATGGCATATACATATGTACATCAAATAATATGGTAGATACGATTTTAGTTTTTCTTGATGTACGTAGTAGCTTGTCTTGTAGATTCAGAATAGCGTTGTAGTTTTCTGCACTCCAGTTGTAGATGAAAGCTGTGCTGTAACAAAAACAGTGTTAGATACGTTTTGTAGTTCAATATTGTTTTCAACAGGGTTTTTATGTCAATTTATGGAAGTCGAGTTGTGCAATTATACCAATGCTAGTACTGAATAGATTTGCAACGACCTTCAACACGACAGGACCTCCTTTAAATGTTTTATTACCAAATATACTTTAGAATATATTGGGTGTAAAATGACACTTAACGAAACTGAGAGTCACTAGTACTCCCCGTCAACATAATCTTTTTAGGGTTCCGTTGCCAAATGGCAAAAAACGGAACCCTTATAGATTCGTCATGTCTGTCTGTCTGTCTGTCCGTCTGTATGTCACAGCCACTTTTCTCCGAAACTATAAGAGCTATGCTGTTGAAACTTGCTAAGTAGATGTATTCTGTGAACCGCATTAAGAGTTTTACACTAAAATAGAAAAAAAAACAATAAATTTTGGGGTTCTGGGGAACCCCAAAATTTATTGTTTTTTTACTTAGATCTGAAACTCAAACATTTTTTTTCATCAAACCCATACGTGTGGGATATTTGTGAACAGGTCTTCAAAAATGGTATTCAGGTTTCTACTATCATTTTTTTCTAAACTGAATAGTTTGCGCGAGAGACACTTCCAAAGTGGTAAAATGTGTATCCCGCCCACGTAACTTCTAAAATAAGAGAATGATAAATCTAAAAAAAATATATGATGTACATAACTATATAAACATCCACAGAAAATTGGTTTGAACGAGATCCATTAAGTAGTTTTTTTTTTAAACGTCATAAACCGTAAACCGCAATTTACCTTTAATTCAATCAACTCAAATATAAAAATAAAAAAAAAACATTTAATTTTATAAACCTTATGCATAAGCCGAGGATACCTACAGGTTTGTGCGGAACCCTCGGTGCGCGAGTCCGACTTGCACTTGGCCGGTTTTTTTTTTTACTTGACCATATCTGGTAAACTTCTGGTTAGAAGTGGTGGTTAGTGAGATATTGAAGGTCAAAATTCCAACTTTTACAGATTTTTTTTACGAAAAATGGTTTTTCATACACAACTTTAAATACTGCATTGACCCCTGTACAGTTACATGCACCCATAAGTACAATGTTTTACGTGCGTTATATTGCGCACTACCGCAAACAGCAAATGTTGACACCAAAACTAAAAGTTCTTACCCAGGGAAAAGTACTTACTGAATTGATTGATCCGATATTTGAGCTAACTTTCTTGTTTAATTTTTTTTAATAAGCAATCAACCTCGACTACCATATCTTATTATAATATGGTAGTAGAAAGTTTGATTGATCCAACGTTTGACCAAACATTTGAACCAACTTCCTCATTTACGATGATTTAATAAGGAGTCAAACTTTTGACCATACTACTTACCGGTATCTGGGTGCTTACTCTCGAATATAATTCCAATAGATCGACATTGGTCAAACGTCAGTTGGTTGAGTTAAACGTCAGGGATTGGCTAGACTCAGTGAGTCCAGCCAATCACTGACGTTTGACTGACAATTCCAATGTCGATCTATTGGAATTATATTCGAGAGTAAGCACCCTGGTAGTAGAAAATATGATGGATCCAACGTTTGACCCAACATTTGGCCCAACTCCCTTGTCTGCGTTCACAACTTACGCCGCAGTCCATCATGTCTGTTCTCAGTGCGGCTCGTTTATTCATTATTCACTTCGTCGACGCGACGTTCCGTTAAACGCGTTACTCGTTTGTGACGCTGCCGTTTGGCTGGCACCACTAAATAGGTTAGGCAGAAGGGTTAATTTTCATTAGCAAGACAGCTGGTGCCGGTGATTTAGTTAATTTGTTCAACATAAAGTGTGGATGAGGTTATAGAATTGTGTTTACAGTTTCCCTTACCAAAATGAGCTTATGATACATGGGTATTGTACAGTCAAGATTCACATTGGCATCAAATTCAATGTCAAACAAACAGGTACCAATGAACGAAAAAATTACAAAAAAAAAAATGTTTCTCGTTGCAAAGCTGATATCGCATTGAGAAAAATAGGCAAAAACCCCACCGTTGTTCTTTTAAAATGTTGTATACATTTAGAGGTTTATTCATAAACGTTGATTAAAGTTGAGAGACGTTTAAATGTCAAAAATGTATGGTTAAACACTCACTAATCATTACTTAAGTTTAAACGACGTTTATGAATAAATTGGTAATTGTATATGAAGTCGATGCACCTATAAGAAAATTACTATACCACAATAGGTAAAAGAATTAAAATTAAAGCAATGACAGCTAAACTAATTATGTGACAGATGCATAGTGCTTACATTGTTACAAATTTTGTTAAATTAGACGATTTTCCTAATACTTTAACAAGTAATCATTTAGTGTGTGAGTTAAAGTAATCACAAATGTTAAATTATGAAATTATAAAGACATCGTGTTCCAGCTACTGTTGTGTTTCAGAGACCTCAAAAAATCGCTCCACCATTAGCTCGACCAACCAATCGCTCTACCATTAGGTAGGAATATGGAGCAATTTATTCAGGTACTATTAAGTAGGTAGGTATTTAACAGCATAATGCTAAGATGAGAAGCTGACTGTTGAAGATAGACAGTTGTTTAGATGACATGATGATTTATTTATCTCTCTTTGCTTCTTTCAAATTTTTTTACCTGTTGTGGTATGGTAATTTTATTTTAGGTGCATTGTCTTCACATATAATTATATAAATATTGTATATGTTACCGGAAATGTATGAAATCTAGGAATTGTATACAACTCCTAGGAAATTTATACAATGCCGAAGCTATTTAGGAAATGTATAAACTATTGTTTTAAAAATTATTGAATACATACATATCCTAGGAAATGTATACATTTCCTAGGAATTGTATATAATTCCAATATCGTATTAGGAAATGTATAAAAAGAATGCTTTCTTTAATAAAACACGTTGTTAAAATGAGAATAATATTTTTTATTAAGGCAATCAGGTAACAGTCATACCGTAAAATATAATATCTTCATATTATCTTACTAATTAAAGCTTCAAAAATCAACTATCTATCAATTTTTAAGGTGTATTTATCACAAAATCAATTTATATTATATTATTCTTATAAAGTTAAACTTACGCACTGACTGTTTACACGGCACTAGCGCGATAACCTAATCAAACGATGCAAATCCCTCCTATAGCCCCGCTTTCCCCGCGTACCCCTAAACATCTTAAATGTTTTTCATGGTTGTCTATTGTTTACCCGAAGATTATATACCATAAATCATCATATTCCCAAATTTCATTTACCCGAATTTCATTTGCCCGAATATTTTGTTTGCCCTAACAGATATATGACATACTTTTAATTGCCCGAAACTTAGATACCTTAGGATACGAGTGCCATACGTATCGTTTTTCATATTTTTAATTGCCATAATAATGATTAGACATAATATTTAAACGCTATAATAATCATTACGCATGATATTTGATAAAAAAAAAATGGCCCACTCCCTCTCAGCCTGGAGGACAGCCAGGAGGCCTGTGTCCCAGCAGTGGGAATATTATAGGCTGATGATGATGATATTTAAGCGCCATAATAAATTGTTTTCGAATCTTTTTCCAAGCTAGGCGACGAAGCCCCGCTACGCGAGGCTCCTACTTCTGGGCGGTTTATAAAAAAAATAACCACGAAGGAGATGGCCATCCCCTTCTAACCTAACCTTTCCGAGTTGGGGTGCCTTAAAGTCCCGATTGCATCCAGTTTCTCTTAATATAACTACCGTTACATACGCAATGTCGATGGCAAATGATGTTATGGCATATGATAATTATGGCATGTGATAATTAGGGCACGTGATAATTAGGGCTTACAATGATTATGACAAATGATGTTATGGTAAGTGATTTTATAGGAAACAAAGCTTCTAGCACGTGACTAATATAGCAAATGAGAGTAGGGCAAATGAATATTACGTCATATAATATTATGGCTATTGACGATTATAGCAAATGATATTAGGGCAAATAAAATTCGGGCAAACGGAAGTATGCCGTTTTACGTTTCTGATGGCTATTTAGGAAATGTATAGATTTACTAGGAAATGTGTCAAATATAATTTATTTCACACATTTCCCGGCGATTTTAGGAATTACATACATTTCCTAGGAATTGTATACAATGACGGATTACATACATTTCCGTTAACATATACAAATATTGAAAACATTTTAAAAGAGTAACGGTGGAGTTTCTTGCCCATTCTTCTCCATACGAATCTACCTTTTGGAAGGGGCAACTAGAATCAATTCTATTTTCATATAACTGTTGACGTTCAAAAGTGCCTTTTAGGGCCTATTTGAAATAAATGCTTTGACTTTGACTTTGACATCAAGTTAGTCCTTCTCTCTTGTCGATGATCTTCTTCTAAGTCGCGTTCTTCATTACGAAAGGCCTTACTGGCTTTATGAACGATGTTCTTCCATTTCGTTCGGTTCTCGGTTTCTCTCATGGCCGTCGTAACGGAACGTCCAGTGTGGGCGGTCAAGTAAGTCGGACCAGTGGTTAGGTGACCGGCCGTGAGGGCTTGTCCCATCTGCCTTGCCCATCGAAACAACTTTGCAAGGTTATCCGGTTCTCGACGGAAAATGTGATAAAAGTAACCGTGTCAATGGTACACAGTATAAAAGGCAAATTATTAATTGTTATCTGGTAACACCAATAATTTGTCTTTTTGTCAAGTTATGGTTAAAAAAATAAAACTAAAGAACCTTCTGAATTTATCTCCATTTAGTTAAAGCACGTTCCGTGTCACGGTACCAACTTATTGCATCCTGACGTCAGATGTCATTGAGAAAAATGGCCACAGCTGGGCAAGATATTGCGGAAATAAGTGACACCAGCTCCTGCATGCAAATGAGGATAGTTTGTTTAGTGTATTTTTAACCGACTTCAGTAAAGATGGAAGTTATCAAGTTTTTTTTTGCAAGTTGGTTAAATTATGAGCTTTGAGAATAAAGAGAATATAAGAATTTTAAAAAACAATCGCTTGAATTGACGTTTCTATGGTGGTTGCACGGCACAGGTTTTTTTTAGACTTCCCTCTAATATGTCTTTTGTTAGACTGGTGTATTAACAATGAAATATTTAAAATTAAATAAAATTTTGCCCACGGCTTGGCCCGTAGTACTGTAATACCGGGATTAAAAGTATCCTATGTTAATCCAGGTTACAAGCTAATTTTTTAAGTACTAATTGTAAGATAAGTTTTCTCTCCAGTTTCCTTAGGCCCAGCAAAAAAAAAAATACTGAAGCATGAGTCTCGATCCAATTATGATAGTTGACAGATTTTATATTAATCTCTGTTTAAATCGAGATTATTGAGAAATTCGTTACCTAATTCGGGTCCGAAATAAGATAAAGAACGAACAAAAAGTGCTCGGAATTTAAGTGTGAAAGTACCTACTTCAAGACATATAGCGGCTTTAATGGAAAAATATTTAGTGATCATTAACACAAGGGCAACTTGACAAAGTAATTGTTATTTAAAATATATTAACTTGATATTGGATGAAATTTGGCATACATCCAAATCCGTTTAGCCATTTTTACGTGATTGATTAACAAACATCCAAACTTTTAGATTCGTTATATTTATTTTACATGAAAATGTATAATTACTATTACTAGTGATCGCCCATTGGTCGAAATTCGACCGTACTTCATTTGAATAGAAATACATTATTAAATGAAAAAAAAAATATATATTAATAAATATAAAAAAATAATATGGTTATATTTGACATTCAGTAATACTATAGACAAATTGTTGACGCTATACTACTGTGGAGAGGGTTCGCTGGCGGGATGGTGATGGCCAGCACCAGGACGTAGGTGTAATGAGTAAAGAATACTTCTTCAGGACTTTTTTCTTTATTTTCTTAATACTTCTTAACTGCTGGATATGGAATGAATTATCACAGAAATTTGCTCTGTTTTTATAGAATTTTCCCTATTATTTTTAATTAATTATGACAGTTCATGAATATAACCAGCCTGTACAATCTATGACCAGCCTGTACAATCGTGAGGCATAAAACCTCTACAGTTTGCACAAATAGGTACTAAAAATATCTTAAAATACTCCACTTAATAATCAGTTGAACTTTATTTAACTGAATTCCAATTCGTTCGATTAATTTTAAAAAACATACTCAATATACAATTAATTCCCATTGCCACCCACAAGATTTCACTAAAGCGAGAACCCAGCTATGTCGTCAATCCAGTGTGAATTGAGCCTAATTGAAATACAATACGGATATGCTGTTAATTCTGCAACGGACGGATCCAAGACGGTACGGACGGATTCAAGCAAGCACGCAACGGTATCTAGACATTTGTTATCTGTATTACAAAGCTCTACTTAAACCACAAGGGAATTGCCCTGAAAACACGAAAAGAAACGTGAAGTACAAGACACAGTCGACGCTAATACAGGCTAATAAAATGCGAAAGCCTGTCTTTCTGGCTTCCAATTGAGGTACATTATGTCAGTGTGAATGGTTCTACAACAATTCAATGTGAAGTCCCAATAGAATACTGGCCGCAAAATAAAGATGTTAAATGATTAGTGGGCTCTACTCCTACTTGACTGTGTTTGACCATACTATGGAAGTTTTCTCCATTCTCCTTCAAACGAAACTACTCTTTGGAAGGAGCGCCTAAAATGATTTTTATTTTCTTGTATTTTTTCCTTTCAAGTGCCATATAGTGACCTGCTTCAAATAAATTATTTGACTTTTGACCTTTATGTTTTTGACAGAGCACTTACCCCTTTTGTCACACTACAAAGCCTAGAATTCATTCAAGTACCCAGGTACTTAAAGATCAATTCTAATTAAAAAACTTGATTTATTATCCCAACAAAAATCGACAATTCAATCACTAAATTGATGTTAGACTTAAACATGATAACCTCGGTCGCATTCAATTTTATTTTCCTTTATAACAAAAATAAAAAGCAAAACAATCCATTACTTCAAAATACGAAATGATGGATCGTTCTCTTTATGACGTCAAAGTTCAGATAGTTACCCTCGGACCAAGTAATGGCCTCAGAGGAAATTTCATTCCAATTTTTGCGCACATTCCCTATTCCTACACAATTTAATAACCAATAAAGGCAGAGTTCGGGGATGACGTCACAGCCTCACAATACATAGTCTTAACTAACAAGGTTTGGTCTGAAAGCAAAGACAAGCGCGGCACTCCCCTAGCGAAATAAGTTATCGATAACTCGCTCTGTGAGCGGGCGTAATATCGATAAATTATATTATCGATGAAGCAGGTTCGCGTACTTAGCATTAATTTGTAAATATTCGGTGACGGCTGAAATTAGTTTCTTGCTCCCAATTTCAGGTATCGATTTCGAAATTTGGGGCGAAAATAATTGATTTATACGTAGAATTTGTTTTTGATAAAGTTTTTGTTTTGTTTTGAATAATGAATCTACTAAAGTTCTAAATAATATTATTTAACGAGGCTACGTAACTTAATGATTTAAATAAAAGCTAGCTTGTTACCGGTTCGAATATCTCGACATAGTGAATTACCAATCGATAGTTACATCTACGATAAACCCAACTCTACACCGCACATCGGAGACAATTTCGAGTAGATTGGCAAATCGGTCACGTTCACAATATAATAGCTTTTAATGCATGACAAGGAGTAATGAAGCGTTGAGGCAATCTCCAGGTCGTACAGCATCATCTATTGATCATTATCCCCTTTACAAGATGGATTTACTCCAACGAAGTATGCTAATGCTGTGATAAATAATCGCTTGCTTAGAATTGGAAAACGCTTTAAGTACTTTGAGCCTCTAAGACGATTCCGATAAATCGAGTTCGATTAATCGGACGGAAAATCGAATAAATAAACTCGAGTGATAATTATGTTGGTTAGAGGATCTGTAATTAATGTTCTGGCTAGGCTGACTTGGCTTTGCTTACGTATTGGACTTCATTTTATTTTTCTTAATCTTAAATAAGATTTCAGTCGGGCTTACAGATTATTTGAGGATTTAGTAAAAAGCTTTTGATTATTTTTTTTTCTCAACATTTTATTTCAAATCCAAATAGAAATTACGAAAACCTTTCGTAAATTGAAAATATTATGCGTTTTTACTTACATATTTATAAGAAAAAGCTTATAAAAGCGATGTTTATTCGACAAACATAAATAATGTGACATAAAGCCTAATAAATACGATTTATTTTCTGATTTATTCTGTCCCTATGTAAGTCTGGTTGATATTGAATAAGTTGCCTGGCGTAAATTCTTGTTGAACGTTTCGGCAAAAAAATATAAATAAGAAAAATACGATGTGGGACCTCTGACAAAGTTTCCACAGCACTCACCTACATGAAATATATGAAGAAAGTTTTTGATATTGGGCAAAAATTTATAGGGAGCGCCTTAAAATTTTTCCGAAGTGATAAATTGAGAAAATATTACTTTTCATTTACGAACAAGTGAGGGGAACCTAGCTTGGGTCTCGCTAAAGGAGGCCTTTGTTTGTATACCTAAATCTTTATAAAAAGAATATCTAAGCCAAGTAGGGCTATTTTTTTGGAATACTAACCCCTATACAACTTACTTTTCACGTATGTTGATTGAGTATCGCTATCCTTGTGTGATAATTACTATGAAGAACAGTGACATTGCTGATGCATACTAATTGAAGAAACAGTAACCTGTGAAACACTTTCAACATATCTGAAGGCATTTTAATTTATCAATCCTTTCTTTTCCGTGGGAAAATCCTCATGGATACCCTCCATCTCGGATGAACGGAGGGCTATGTCAGACTGCTACCCAATAAAACCTCACTGTTCCTTCTAGTATCATGTGTCGGAGGCCCGGGAGATACTTGTGTATTGGCCACACCCCCGACTGACATCAGCTCGCCATGTCTAGCAAGCCCCATCACAAAGTGTCGCCGATCCCATGACCGCACATTCTCCCATTAAGGCGCGCATACTGCGTGCCACTACTTTGGGCCTGACTGCTCGAGCTACGACACAGCTCCAAATTCGTTAATTATTAATCCTGCCAGCATAAATTGATCAGGTGGGGGTACTCAGATAAGCCGCAGTGCGACTGTGGAGCCACATTGCAAACTATGCCCCACGCCTTGTGTACTAATTCCTACAGTATGGAAAACCTTTGCGAGGCCAACGATAACGCTGTCGCCGTGGCTGAATACTGGTCGAAGCTTATTCAAAACCAATAGTTAGAATCATCGACGCGACGAAGAAGAAGAATTAGGCTGTTATGCCTCGGAAAGCACGTTAAGCCGGTCATTTTGGCCGTCATTCTTAGATCTTAACCTCTAAGTCTCTAAGATACCACATTTGGTATGCAAACAACCGTTTCTTGCGAGAAGCACAGAACAGGTCGAAGTGGCGGTACTTGGGGGAGGCCTATGTCCAGCAGTGGACGTCTTTCGGCTGAAATGATGATGATGATGATGACAGGTCGTCAGAAGCCCTACAGTCTCAGAACCGGTCTTACCAAAGGGTATCGTATTACCCAGTAGCTGGGTCGTGGAGGTTGGACGGGCAATTGCTCCATATAACATATGGATATTCAGCTGCATCTGGTTAGACCGAAAGCCGACCCAATATAGTTGGGAAAAGGCTAGGCTAATGCTGATTGGCCTATTATAGGTATTATATATTGCAAGTGCAATTGGGCATTATTGTTTTTTTTTTTTTGGGATCGTGTCGAATAACATATCGATAATCATTAGGGTGAATTTGTTCAGCTTGGGTACCTATTTATTAAACTTTTACAGGGCGTCCCACGGATATGCCACATGGAGGGAAAGTACCTTGAATATTGTAGATGGAACATTTTACTGAAAGAAGACATTATTTCAATTTAAAAAAACAAGTTGAACTGCATTCATAGATATTTAAATAATTGCATGGTTGAACCGAGAATCGAACCCGTTACACGAGAAAAATAATCACCCTGTAGTTTTATCATACCGATCGAAAGGCTTTATCATAAGGATTATTTTTTGCTAAATAACATAGTGTCACCATGAAGACCAGGAATTTTAACATTTGATGTGAAATTTTGTTCAGAAAAATTAAAAGCTGACATTGCCGTAAGGACATACAACTGACATTATCATAAGTACCTATTACCAATAAATGTATCCTGAACCGAAAGACGCGTAAATTATTTTGTCCATCGCAATGCGGCTGGCTGATTATAAAAAAAAAAAATATAAAAATATCCACCACGACAAGATCAAAAAATCGACAGGGAGCGAAATAATCAAAAGAGTGCGACTTTGTATTCAACAGGAAGGGACTCATTTTGAGCTTTTGATAAATTGATTAATTTTGTATTAAAAATGTTATAATTCATGGTCTTCCTTTTATTTTTGACACTGTTATTTAGCAAAAAATAATCCTTATGATGAAGCCTTTCGATCGGTATGATAAAACTACAGGCTGATTATTTTTCTCGTGTAACGGGTTCGATTCCCGGTTCAACCATGCAATTATTTAAATATCTATGAATGCAGTTTAAATTGTTTTTTAAATTGAAATAATGTCTTCTTTCAGTAAAATGTTCCATCTACAATATTCAAGGTACTTTCCCTCCATGTGGCATATCCGTGGGACGCCCTGTATATACACTAGCTGACCGTACAGACGTTGTTCTGTTTTCTAGAACTCGATAGCAGCGCTACCTACCTGGTCCAATAGTGAATCTAAACCATCCAGGGTGCCACCCAAACGCATACAAAAAAATTCATTCAAATCAGTCCAGCCGTTTAGGAGGAGTTCAGTGACATACACACGTACAGTAGAATTATATAATAGGTCTTTACCGATGAAAATGCCGTTATGTATGAAAAAAAATAAACGATTTTTTTTCATGTATTTTTTATTTGTATTAATCGAAATAATCACCCATGCAATCAATGCATCTTTGCCAACGCAGAGGCAATTTATTGATGCCCTATGCCCTTCTTAAAAAAAATCAGCTTGACGGGAGGCAACAAATTCTTCAAAGGCATTATGTACTGCCTCTCGGGTATTGAATTTTTTTCCCGCCAAGAAGTTATCCAAATTCTGGAAAAGTAGTAGTCTGTAGGCGCAAGGTCTGGTGAGAAGGGCGGATGACGGAGAGCTTCCAACCCCAGTTCTTGCAACTTGGAGACCGTCTGCTGTGCAGTATGAGGTCGCGCGTTGTCGTGCAGGAGCAGCGGAGACGAGCGATTGACCAATGCTGGTTGGAGATGTGCCAGCTTCTCCATCATTGAGTTCAGTTCTTCACAGTACACATCTGCAGTAATGCTCACCCCGTTTGGTAAGAAGCTGTGATGAATCACACCGGCGCTAGACAACCAAACAGTGACCATCACTTTTCTAGGGGTAAGTTTTCGTTTAGGGCATTGTTTAGGTGCTGAACCAGGATCCAACCAACTTGCTGAGCGCTTGCGGTTATCAAACAATCCATTTTTCATCGCAGGTAACAATGCGGTTCAAAATTCCTTCATTTGTGTGTCTGTTGAGCAGTGCAAGGCACGTCTCGACGCGTACTTCGCGCTGGCGATCATTGAGTCCGTGGGGCACCCATTTGTCAAGCTTTATTACCTTGCCAATTTGACGCAAATGGACCAATATTGTTTTGACGCTAACGCCGAAAGCTGCTGCTAATTCAGCCGTAGATTGTGTATCATCAGCTTCCACAATCACCTTTAATTCATCATTGTCGACCAAAGTCTTCGGACAACCGCGAGGTTCATTCTTCAGGTCGAAATTTCCAGAACGGAAGCGAGCAAACCAATAACAGGTGGTGCGTTGGTTTGTAGTGTTAGCTCCGTAAACGTCATTGATGTTGAGGGCCGCTTGGGCCGCGTTGCTGCCACGACGGTACTCATATTCCATAATTACTCGAATTTTTAACGTATCCATGATGACGAAAATGATTTAAATGCGATGAAAATGTAACACTAATCAATAAACAAATGACTACTTTTGGAAAAAGAATTCCATGTTTTTAAAATAAAATTAATTTGAAATTAGAATTCTTAGACAAACAAAAATTATTTTGAAATGGCCAGCACTGCAGAACGGCAATTTCATAGGTAAAGACCTAATATATAAAGATAAATCGCAGTAAAATCAGCATGTCGATACGCATTGTTTTTTTGTCATCAAACTGAAAAAAAGTAAACAGCAACATTTTCTTTTCGAAAAACTCTCCCTCTCTCTTTTGTTTTTTCAAAATGCTAGGAAAATTGTAATCTTTATCTAAATAACGGACGGTTTTTCCCTATACATAATGTGTCGACAAGCTGTTGCAATGTTGAAACTACTCAAATATACAGCAATTAAGAGCAGACAAATTAAACCACCACATTAGGCATTCTAATCAATACTAACAGAGGCTAATAATGGTGGAAAATGTTAATAGCTATGGGATGGGCTTAGAAGGGGAAGCAAATGGATGAGTTAAATTAATTTTGTCATATTAGGGAACTAGTGACCTGTCCCTGCTCGTTTGACAAAAATTGGAGATTGCCTTATAATGTGTGAGTTTAATACTTATAGCTAAGTAATAATAGCCTAACCGTGATCTGGTTAAGCTACGCTTGCCGCGGTTGGTGCATGGATCGGTGAGCATCTTTACACACCAAGACTCCTCCGTGCCTTGAACAACACGTTACGCTAGTCATTTGTGGATCTTTGATAGTCCTTACGGGTCGCCAGAAGCCCGAAAATCTGACAACCAGTTTTACCAAGGGGTATCGTATTACCCAGTAATTGGGTTGTGGAGGTCAGATAGGCAGTCGCTCCATGTAAAATACTGGTGTTCAGCTGCATCCGGTTAGACTAGAAGCCGACCCCAAATTAGTTGGGAAAATGCTAGGGGGATGACGATGTTGTCAATATAATCTTGATGTATTTATACATGTACGAACGACTGACTGGTTCTGCGGCGTAACGCGGTACGCTGACGGTGAACACGATCGTGTGCGAGTTCGATTTTCACACGTTTTTTCTGCCAGAGTCGCGAGATTGTTCGAAAGAGACACCGTGACTCTGGCACATGGGCAACTGAAGGAACACGGGTGGGTTTTAGTCGTGCGTGTCGTGCACTGCTGAACATAGGCCTCCCCCGGTTTTGGGGGCTATGCCATAATCGCCACGTTTGGCAGGCGGATTGGAGATCGCAGTATGGTGGTAAACTGTATAGAGAGCACTTCTGCCCGATCTCTAGTAAGGCACCCTTAGTCGCCTCTTACGACACCCACGGGAAGAAATGGGGTGATGCTATTTTTTACGTCTGGCACCACATATTAAAACATTATTATTATTGAAATAGTTCACATTATTGGTGATAAAAAAGAAAACACCATTATTGAAATTTTCTAACCGGCCTTGCAACAACAACACGCCACATTCATGCCGGATATACGGGCAGTCCAACCTCTCAGCGATCAGTGCCAGAATGACACTGGGGCTAGCCCGCACCCGGCGAACCAGAGACACACACCGTTCCTGCAAAATAGCATAGAAATTGTCAGTGCGTGCCATCGCGTCAGGGATGTTCACGTTTTTGAAGGTACCTACACATACCTTTTATGAAGGGCTGTTGAACCAGGAGGTTGTCGACTTCTTAACCGGGCTATCCTGTGGATGCCTTATAACTTTGGACATGGATGGTTGGATATAGGAATTTATAGACTTGTACTATGATGGTCTGAAGTCTGAAGTCTCAATACACCCTGTATTGAGACTTCGGGCCTGTAAGTTCAGTTCTAAAGTTATGTATGTTTGGATCGACTCTCAGTCTAACTTGGCTGCTGAATATTCACATTACTGTGAACTTGCACCCTCGGCGTCGATACCAAATTAAATGATCTCTGCATAACTTTACAATTCTTTATAGGAAAACTTGCTATCCAGTAAAAAATATTTTAACTAGTAACTTTTATCACCGTTGGCAATCAGTTTGCCACCGGTGATCGAAGAGTTGTCATGGTATAGAGATGTGCTGCAGAGGAATAAAGAAAACGTCTTAAGGGAAGTTGTGAGTATGAATATGGATGTCTATTGTAGTAGAGAAAAACTAAAGAAACGATGGATGAATTGTATGAAAGATAACTTCGTTAGAAAAGGATGGACTACTGAGATGACGACTAATATATAGTTATGGAAGAAGAAGACATATTACTATGACCTCTAATTAATTAGGATAAGGGTTTTTGTGCCGCAGACGCTAATAGCGTGCCATATGCGGCATATTTTTGGCTACGGAACGCTACCGCAGCGTCTACACATCTGTGTACGCAGGACATACTTTGAATTTAAAACAATCTATTACGAAGAAACTTCCACAAGACTATAAAGATTTAATTTCATCCTATTATTGATAATTTTGGATTGTATTGTTAGCACTTGGCGTGTTCCAAGTACCGGGTCGTTAATGAATAAAGGACTATTCATAACTTTTAGAATCGGTTTTACGTGTATTACATATAATGTCAGCTCTACCAGCCCTCCCTCTATTATTGTCTAATTCTAAATTCAAATTAGTGTTTCTCTCATATCAATTAATAAACTATTCATGAAGGTTTCATCGGAAAACCATGAAGACTAAGGGCTCTTTCAGTATAGCGATATTATAAGTATCTACCTACCTGGCAACCTAGCCGACCGTACAGACGTTGTTCTGTTTCCTAGAACTCGATAGCAGCGTCACCTACCGGGTCTAATAGTGAATCTATACCATCAAGGGTGCCACCCAACGCATACAAAAAAATTCATTCAAATCGTTCCAGCCGTTTAAGAGCAGTGTGACCAGATTCAGTATTTAAAATATTGAATCTGGTCACACTGCTGGCAACATACAATCTTCATTGACTGGTGCACATCTATACTTTATAATATATAATATATAATATTATATTATAAAGCTGAAGAGTTTGTTTGTTTGGTTGAACGCGCTAATCTCAAGAACTACTGGTCCGAATTGAAAAATTATTTTTATGTTGGTTAGCTTATTTATTGAGGAAGGCTATAAGCTAAGTTAAGGCTATAACATCACGCTGCAATCAAAAGGGGTGGAGCAGCAATGAAAAATGGACGAAAACTGGCAGGCAATTCGAAGCGACGGGAACGGTCAGGGGAACAAAAATTTTACACGGACGAAGTCGCGGGCAGAAGCTATATTAGATAAAATCTTTATTCTAGCTAAAAGAATAACATTACTGATGCATTTATTTACTCAAATCATACTATCTCAAATGTAGTCATAAGTAAGAACCATTTTAGAATACAGAGTAAATTCAAAAAGTACATAAGCGAAACATGTGATAAAAACGTGTGCTGTCACAACAATCTACACCTACCCTAATAAACAAAAACAGCTGCCTTATTTCAGCGTATATTAGCGTAGCGTATGTTCCGTAGCATGCATAAGTTCACTTGGTCACTTCGTCTGAGCTCGGCGAAGCTCGGCGGAGCTCGGCGGGGAGACTAAGGGATTACGCCGGGAGACGGCCAGCATCCGGCTATTAACTAATAAAATTATCCGCGGTCACCACACTGGCTGTCAAGCGTGGTGAATATGGTAGAATTTTCCCTATATGATTCGCCATCTTGAATCTCCAGAACAAATGTGATAAGGTTGTTATTGTTAATTCTTTAAGGTTTTTTTTCTGTGTACTGACACTTAAGCATAACAAGTATGTTTTGTATGAACCCGTTTTTATACTAATTTATTTAGAAACCGTGTCCGCGTCCCCAACAGACACACGGTTGTCCTATCGACAAAAAAGGCGATTTTCTATTCCCTATTTACCCTCTTTAGAAGGTGATTTTTCAAAAATCATTCCTTAGTACTTTCGTTAATTATGGAACTCTTTGGCAAAATTGTACGCTTTTAAACCCAGCAGTGTAGGTTTTACGTTGTATGTAAATCAATTTATATTAAGTAGAATTGGCTAACAATTAATTCCCACTTCTAGGTTTACGTCCTCCTTTAGTTATTCTAAATACTTTTTTCTTGCACCACCAGTGGGGAAATTGCGTAACAGACACTAAAAGTAAAAATTATTTCATTTTGACAGTTCAACAAAATTCATTGCGTTATTAACATTGTAGAGCAGACAAATTTTTCGAACATATGAAGCAGTGTATTAGGAATATCTTTCAAAGTGATTCAGATTACGATTCATATTGTTTTACGCCATGAAGGTACTAAATTCGCGGTACAAGCTTTAATTAATTTATCTATCAACTCGGCTTTTCCTTTGTTAAACCATATATGTGCTTATTGATTGCCTCCATGTTTTAGCACTAAACCAAATATTGGTGTAGCCTTCCGCCTAATTAATTTCTAGTCTAGATATAAGGTTATATGGATAATTTAATGAATATAGTTTATATAACAAGGATAGATAAGTCTTTTGTTCGAAGAAATGGTCGAACAGATGTGAAATTCAATTCCATAGTCTTGATAGCACAAATATATTTCCGTACCAACGAAGTATACAAAAAAATAACCTTTTTTCAATCGATTTGTTTCATCTGGGGTATGCTACATTTAGAATGAAAACTTAGTGATGCGACAGTTGAAAAGTTTTTCCGTAGCAACATAGGTTGGGGTTATTAATAAGCTTTTGCTGATCAATGGCCGTGCGCACCTTATATAAATTAAGGTCATATCGTCTATTTGAAACTCATTCATCTCTTATGGGACATGTCCCACCATGGCTGATTCTGTATCATCATGTATTACATAGTTTGCTGAGTCAGGTGACTTGCTGAATCGATCTACGCGAGATGATCTGACTAGTTCAATAAATTGAATATAATAAACATTTGGAGCACTGTCGAAAAATAAACCCATCAAAACAGTGTATTCAATGGAAGTGTTCGAAATGACATTACGATTTAGAGTATTATCTTTCTCTTTCTTCGCGTGGACGGCATTGAAGTCAAGTCCAAGCATTTATTTCAATTAACACATTTACACACACGTTTGAGTTATCAAGGAGTAAGTTAGTTAATCAGAAACTGAAAGCTACTTGCCCATTCCACAACGTAGATCTCTGTGGAGAAGAACGGAAAAGAAACTCTATGGTATTAAAAAAAAAAACTGGGCAAGTGCGAGTCGAACTAACCCACCGACGGTTCCGTACATAAATTTGTAGGTTCTTATTATCAAAAATAGTTTTTTAATTAATTAAATATCATGATTTTTATGATTTAATTAAAAAGTATAGTTTTCAGTTTTTTCCTATACTTGTAGTATAAGACGGTATTATTTGCCAAATTTCATAGTCCTAGGTCAACAGGAAATACCGCATACATTTTGATTCCCTTGATAATGTCGAAATATACGTTTTTTGTGGCATAAAAGGTCTTATCTTTTTTTCACGTTGATTTAGAAGTTTGCTTTTTTCACAGCTTCAAGAAATTTTAGACTTGAGAACATTGTTTTAATTTCAACTCAATACCTCCACGCGCTCCTGAGATAGACAGACAGACGGAAGGACGGCCGGATGGATAACAAAGTGATCCTATAACAGATCCGTTTTTCCTTTTGACTACTGAACCCTAAAAACAATGAAGTTATTACAAAATTATTAGTTACCAGCTTTTGCCAGCGGCTTCGCCCATTTAGAGGTCAGAAATTATCCTCCGGGAACGCACCACTACCGGAATAAAAAATATCCTGTGTGTTAATCCAGATAATAAAACCGTCTGTAAGCCAAATTTCATCCAAATCCGTTCAACCGTTACTGCATGATTGAGTAACATACATCTAAAGATGCAAACTTTCACATTTATATTACTACTATAGTAGGAAGTAAGCTGCTGGGGAGTTTGCTGCGCCACTTCTTCTTCCCAGCTAAAGCACTAGGAAGTGTCGATGGGCGGGCGTTTTGGGGGGACTGTCTTATGTAGCTTTGACGTTCAAAAAGTGCTGACTCTCAGCCTAGTTTGAATAAATGACTTTTGATTTTTTGATTTTTGATTATAATTTAGAATTCAATCGCGAAAAATTAAAGGAGTTTCGGGGGGCGCTTAAAAGTCAAAACAGGACAGCCTAGGCCCGTAAAGAAAATAATCCTTGACGGTTTCTTCCAATTCAAGTAAGAACTTTTGTACATGAAATTCGAATACGAAAACTGACGTAACTTCTGTCAGATATTACCAGCTATCTTGCTAAGACCGTCGCTCAACTTAGCCTGAGAGCAGGAATAACGTTGCCTCATATTATGAATATAAGACTAAATATTATATACTTGTGTGTTGCGTGGTAACTGTAAAGTAAATGTTAAATCCTTTTGGTCCATTCCTCTGAATATCTCGTTTCCACTCTAATCTAGATTGGCTTGAAACTTACATTTTGAACATTAAGTCTGACTTTAAAACACTTAGGTTCAAATGGGGTTTTACTTTAGACTGCAATTTGTGAACAGAAATACGAACCTTGGTACTTTTATTCCTGGATAATTTTTATAGCAGCTAAATGCTAAACTACCCATAATTACGAAGCATTAGAAGTAGATAGTTTTGATGGTAGGTAGCACAGGTTTGTGTCAATAATGTAAGGCTTTTAAGTGTAAAAAACACGAAAAATAACTAATTTCTTTGCTATAAGCATTGCAAAAAGTAGATACTTGCTTTATATTGTTTATTTATCATTCGTTTGCAGACCAAAGCTAAAACACAATACAATACAATCCTTTATTTTAGCTACGCTTGACGTGGTCGGTCCGGATAGATGACCATTTTTACAGACCAAGAGCCCTTCGTGTCTTGGAACGAACGCTAAGCCAAATTATATAATATAATAATATAATATTCCACAACTATCACACAACGCCGTCTAGTCCCAAGCTAAGCAGAGCTTGTGTTATGGGTACTAGACAACTGATAAACATACTTATATATTTCTAAATACATACATATTATAGATAAATTACACCCAGACACAGAACAAATGATCGTGCTCATCACACAAACATTTGTCCTGGGTGGGAATCGAACCCACGACCTCCGGCATAGCAGTCAGGGTCACTAACCACTAGACCAACAGGCCTGTCAATTATGCGTGGAACTCGCAAATCTGGATTCATTACAGGTCGTCAAAAGCCCGGAAGTCTGTCAACTAGTAAGACTAGGTCAGATAAGAAGTCGCTCCATGTAAAATACTGCTATTCAGCTGAATTCTTAGAATGGAAGCCGACCAAAAAAATATTTAAGAAAAGTCTAAGCAGATAATAATAGTCTGTTTTCATTAGTTGAATCAGTCTAATTATATGTGTACAACTAGCTTCTGCCTGCCACTTCGTTCGCATCAAATTTTTGCTCCCTGACCCTTCCCGTCGCATCGAATTGCCCACCAGTTTTTGTCCATTTTTCATTGCTGCTCCGCTCCTTTTGATCATAGCGTGATATTATATAACTTATAGCCTTCCTCAATAAATAAGCTACCCAACACAAAATAATTTTTCAATTCGGATCAGTAGTTCCTGAGATTAGTGCGTTCAACCAAACAAACAATTTCTTTAGCTTTATAATAAATTATTAGTATAAATTAGTATAGATATAATAAATTCAAGATAATAAAAAGCGTTACAATCTCTCTTCTTTTTCATTCTCTTTTTTCATCACAAAAAAAGGAATCTAATAAAAATAAAACCTTCAATCTAAAATGTCCTTTCCTCTGCTCCAAACCATCAATCAATTAATAAATTCAGTACCTTCCTATTTTAGTATCGTTAACGTAAAGTTATACCTGCCAAAGCTATTTTTAGGCAAACGTTTTTGCTCGTTCAAAAGTCCTTTGTCTCAAAATTTTCCAGTAAAAACCAAGGATGAAAATATCACGTAGGTAGCTCCTGAAATTAATCCTAATACGACATTTTCCACCTATTTTATATCAAGGTGCCATATTATTTACGTGGAACAAGGTAGGTTGATACGGGTTGCGCGGTTGCTCAAAGCGACAGGTTGACGTTCCACGTTCGGTAACCACTCGGGACCGATTACGTGTCTCCCTCCATAAACGTTTATTTTATAAACGCTTTATTCTTTATCTTTTGGGAATCAGCCGTTTGGGCTGTTCGGGTTAATATTAATGATAATTACTTGGCAGGAATTATGCTTAACTGTTACCGTTATTGTCTGGGGTGGGTGTCGCGGTCGAGATATCGATGGAAATCGTTTTTTGGGCACGTGGAAGCAATTTCTGTGTGGTCACTGATTATAATGAATGAAACTGTGAGTTCGTTACTTATATACTTCTACTGTGATGCCAAAATTCTGTCAACCTGTCTTATCAAGGAAATCGTGTTACTCAGTAACTTCTATGGAGGTTAAATTGGTAGTCGGTCTATGTAAAATATTGGGTTTCCGGTGCTACCGGTTAGACTGCAAGCCGACCTCAGCATAATTGGAAAATAGGCGAGGTAGCATGACTTCTACCGTCATGGCACTACTATCTAAAAGTGTGTGTAAAGATTCGAGTGATAATACTAGTAAACGTACCTAAAGATCCTACAGACAGGCGTGACGCGTTGCGCCTATTTACAGGAGCCTTAAATCTGGCGCACTTTGGGCAGTCAACTCCTCTCACTCTGCTAGCAGCATATTGTTTATTTTCTTATTATCAAATCAAATCAAAATATTTTTATTTCACATAAACCAACATGGGCACTTATGAAACGGCAGAAGGTAGGTCCACGGTTCCAAATACTTGATTCCTATGGAGAAGAGCCGGCAAGAAACTCCACGGTTACTCTTTTAGAAATAATTGGCGTTTACAATTATTTTAAATTACAGTTTTAATAGGTATGGGAGAACAGTGTAGGACTGTCAAAAAGTACCAAGTACTTATACTTGTACTTATACTTGTACTTATACTTGTACTTATACTTATACTTGTACTTATACTTGTACTTATACTTGTACTTATACTTATACTTGTACTTATACTTGTACTTATACTTGTACTTATACTTGTCCTTATACTTGTACTTATACGTGTACTTATACTTGTACTTATACTTGTACTTATACTTGTACTTATACTTGTAGGTACTTATATTATGTAATTGTCAGTGTCGTAACGAAGATCTATCCATATTATCGTAGGTCCCTGACATCAACAAGCATTAAACAATATTGTAGAACTCTTTTGACTTGAGTTCGGGGTTCTGGCTCATTTCTACGTATAAATTTTTTGTATCCTTTTAATTTATTTTTCTTAATGATGTGCATTTTGTTTGTGTAGAATAAACATTTTGTCTTTCTCTCTTTCTATTCAACTAGCACCTTGTTGCCTGGTTAATTATTATAACCACAACACAAGCTATTCTCAAACAGTTCACTATACGAAGTAGAACCCACTAAAGCCGCGGTGAAAAGATTACCTCGCACCACTAATAGTGTTAATCAAGGAAGGATTTCATGAATATTATGTGTGCAAAGTCGCGGCCAAACTGTGAGGTGTAGGAGTTACATAGCACCCGTAACGTTATTAAAATTTAGGGGTGTAATCTTGTAAGCTAACACCTTCGTACTTTGTTGCAGATGATTCATTTTCAGAGACAAAATCTCATCTAGTTATTAGACAATTTGATCTAAAGTTAAGGTCAGGGAGATCAATTGTTTCGAGATGTCAGCACTTATTGTAAGGTTCGCTAGGACCAATGCCTACCGGGGTTGCGAATTTGTTCGAAAGAGTTACTGTGGCCCAGGCACAGGCAACTGAAGGAACAGGGATGGATTTTTGTCAGTCTGATACGCCCTCTCGCTCCGCTCAGATCGGAAGACGTCATTTGATGTTTTCCTACCCAGAAAAAAAGGAGATTGTTTACCAAATTGACTCACCATCTGCCTATACCTTTCTTGTGTTGGGTTCGGGTTCCAGTGTAACTGGATGCAGTTGAAGACTTTACATGGAGCAGCAATCATTTGATTTGATCTCCAGAAGTTACTGATTCATACGATACGTTTTGGTAACACCGGGTAGCAGACTTTCAGGCTTGTGACTACCCGTAACCATGTCAGAAATCTACAAATGGTAGTCAGAACCAACGGTTTAACATGCTTTTTGAGACACGAAGGGGTCTTAGTATGAATGGATGGTCACCCAAACACGGACCGATCTTAAGCATCGCTTAACCTTGAAGATCGACCTTTGCGGCTGTTATTATTTAGCTACAAACCCCCGTTAATGATTACCATATCAAATTAGAAAAATTTACAATTATTTACCAAACTGTCCGGCTATTCAAATCACTACTGTCATTGTTTGACAGTTGTATGAAATGTCTATGACTCAGCAAATTGACAATGTCAATTCCTTTACTGAATATACATCACGCTAGTATTCACCGAACCCAGAGGTGCATAACTACCCACATTTAGCCAGTTCAGACCCATGTAATAGGGGACGAGCCTACAAATTGAGACTCGGGGCCCATACTTACAAATTCCTGATGGGAAAATCCAATTACACTTTGCCTCACCCGGGAATTGAACTCGGGATCCTACGCGTTGCAATTGCGGCTACAACATCAAAGCCTAATTGAGTCATATTTATTTTATGTTACTAGACCTACTATAAAATACACAATTAATCTTCGATACATCCCTCAATTAATAATACTTATTTAAGATAATTTTGGCAGAGTGGAGTCTCCTAATATAGCCTCATTTATTTAAAAGGAGACACAATCAGTAGTTGTTTGGTTATTTAAAATTAATAAAGCAATTTTCATTTCTTGTTTTCATTTTCCTGATAAATATGTTGTTCATTAGCTACACTCAGGACAAATTTTTTCAACGATAGAAATCTTCAGCCGAGGATCAATTTGGATTTTTAGACAGTTTTCCATACAAAATCTGTCAGATGACATCTTTGTTTTTTTTTCTGGATGGGAAATCATCAAATGACTTCTCCCGCTTTGGGCGGAGCGGAAGGACGTGTCAGAATTTTACGGACTAAAACCCACCCGTGTTCCTTCAGTTGCCCATGTGCCGGGGCCACGGTATCTCTTTCGAACATTCACGCGACCCTGGCAGGCATCGGTCCTAACAGACCCCTTCATCTTTATTCCACAGATTAAACAAATCTGCCAGTAGAAAAATCAGCGTTCATTGTCAATCATTCTGTCTAGCCTAATTTTAAAGTAATAAACCATTTTGCATTTTATTCCTGAAAAATGTGTTACGCTGATGATTAGCTACACTCAGAACAGATTTTTCCAACGACAGATATCTTTAACCGTGGAATAATTTGGATTTTTTAACAATTTTCCATACAAGAACTGTCAGACTTTATTCCACAGATAAAAAATTGGACGTTAGAAAAATCAGCGTTCACGGTCAATTGATCTGTCTAGATTTTTCCCAACTATATTGGGTCGCCTTCCAGTATACGATATCCCTAGGTAAGACCGTTAATCGAACTTTCTGGGTTTCTCACTACCTGTAGCAACTGCCAATGATCCAGGGATGACAGCCGGTACCGATGGCTATTTTTTTTCGTGTGTGGGCAGTCATCAAATGGCGTCTCCCACTTTTAAGTACAGACGCCAGCAGGTCAAGCTACCCCAATCTGTCAAATTTCTTTAATAGATTTTCAACCTTATATCACAATAGTGGAGGGTTAATTTTCGATTGGTAAAATTTGACAGATTGGGGTAGCTTGACCTGCTGGCAACTGTACCAATAGCTTAGCGTGCTTTCCGAAACACGGAGGGGTCTAGATACATAAAAGATATGTAGATGATCACGATTCTACCACGATAAGTGAAGTTTAACCTGGTCGATCTACCCGTACGGTTATTATACAGTTAGCCTCGACCCTCTCACTATTATTCTTTTAATATTATAATAACAGAAATAGCACTCACTTTAACCCTTTCCCCAGACCACTATACACCAGGCAAACAGGCATCCTATCTCTCACATTCAGAAATTAACATAGAATGAGCCGAGCATGTAGCACAGTTGCTAATTTGCGAACGTGTTGATTAGATACTGTGCTCATTCCGTTCACTCGGCAGTATTACAAGTCTGAACCTACTAGCTGTGGTGGGAACGAATCAAATTACGTAGAGAAATAAGGCTAGGATGAAACATACATTAGGTACCTATCTTTTGAAGACCTTACCTTATTTTCTCAGACACGTTTAGATAGAGAAAAAATGTTTTGTGTAGGCACAAAAATCCCGCGGTCCAGCAGCAGGGTGACTGCATGATACTCATACACTTATACAGTTGTAAGTTTCTAAATTCAACAACATTCATTACGTCACTCATGCTATCGAGCAAATGAATTTTTGAAACATAAAGCAGTGGTAAACCATTCCAGTTCCTTCAAAATATGAACTGTACCCGTCACCGTATAATTATGAACATCGTTAGTTTATGGACTATCTCGTGAGATTATAAAATGTCAAAAAACAGAAAAAATTAAATGTCAGAAAAATAAATGCGACAAATTGAGAACTAGTATTAAAAGAGCATGTGACGATTGCACCTTGCGCTCATACTAAATATCCAAGTAACTACGACCAATTTGGAAGTAGCGCGGTTGCTCACAGTTATAACCAAACCAAACCCATTTGGCTGAGGTGAGGTTTGGACTTAGTTACTGCGAACAAATCGGCTACCGCCAAGATCGACAAATCAGGGATGGTTGACAATTTTAGGGGTAATAAAATCAGACAGATTGTGAACCCTTTCGGTTAGTGGAGGTTCGTTCACAATTTGACGGTTTGAAATGGATAGATTATTAGATTATAAACTATCGAAAATTAATACGTTATATCGTAAGGAGTATAGTACAGTTCAAAGGCATAGTACTGGGAATGTGCGCGCAGGCGATGCAAAGGTACAAAGGTGCAAATGGGAGCGAGACAAAAACACTGCATATTATTGTGTATCTTATCGGTTATATTATAAAATTCTAAGTACTGTCTCATTTATTTTATTATTCGTTTTGTCTAAACTGTAAAATCCTGACTTTGATTTCGTACGTCGTTTTCGGGTAACCACTGAAAATCAGCGCTGTGCTGTGAGTCCCATAGCACAGCATCATATTGAGTGGAAGCCTTCTTGTGTCAGTCACAGCGTGCAGTTGTCGACTATTTATGTTCTGTGTTCATAACTAGACATACATCTCTTTTGTTTTCATGGTTTTGTGCGCACGTGACAAATAAATCTACTATTTTCTTTCTTTATATTTTTCTACTGTATCTACCCTTTAGTGTGATCACCGTGATGTCATACATTAATAAAACGTTCACATGATACCACGCGTTTTCATTAAGAAATTGAAAACTCGAATTGAATATCATCTGATCGTATTTAGTCCTGTACTGGGTATACTCTTAGCTTCACAAAATCAGCGATCGACCTTTAGAAGCCGAACTTCTAGCTGAAGTTTTGTCGAGTATTGGGATGTTTTAGATTTCGCTAGAAGTTCACTGGGACTAGTTGTAGGACAAGACGTTCACTGTTTTAATAACGAAGATTCTTTGAAGTAGTTGTCACGGAGTTTGTGGCAAGCAGTGCATTATTGCGATTTCGATTAAGCTTACGATTTTCCAAATCAGGGTTTTGTTAAAGTTTTTAAACATTTTGTGGGCCTTGAGGAAAGGGGAGTTCATAAATACTTTCATAATTTCAACTGAATGACATGCACTGCTGTACATAGGCCTCCCCAAAAGACCGCCTCTTCAACGGTTCTATGCTTCTCGCATCTAGCGGATTCATGCAGCCTTCACTAGTTCATCGGTCCACCTCATACATAAATACTTACATCTTTGAAATTATGCCGACGTGGTTCCTAGACTGATCCATCAAACGCAATACTACGATCACTACTATGATTCCTTAGTAACAACAATACCTACTATGAAAAAAAAAACCCACACCAAACATAAATATCCGTTCTGCGGTTTGCAAATCATCACGCGATGCTTTTTCAAACAACAGATTTGTTTGCCTTCCGTTACCTATATTTTACGCTGACTGGCGGTTGCAAACCACATAAAACCCCGTGTGTAAATCAGAACCACAAACTTTTTGGACAGAAAAAACAAATAACTTCTAAATTCAAAACAACAAACATACATGGAACCAATTAAAATGAACGCGATCAGCACATTTTAACCGTTCAATATCTGTTAGTGTCAATACTACTATAATAATTAATATTATGTTATCATCAATACTAATATTATAAAGCTGAAGAGTTTGTTTCTTTGTTTGTTTATTTGGTTGAACACGGTAATCTCAGGAACTACTGATCCGAATTGAAAAGTCTTTATGTGTTGTGTAGCCTATTTATTGAGGA
The DNA here is from genome assembly GCA_932294355.1 of Aporophyla lueneburgensis. Classification (NCBI taxonomy): domain Eukaryota; kingdom Metazoa; phylum Arthropoda; class Insecta; order Lepidoptera; family Noctuidae; genus Aporophyla; species Aporophyla lueneburgensis. The sequence goes on along the minus strand of OW028745.1, from coordinate 21,839,962 downwards.
AAGCTTAAGGTTATATAACATCACGTTACGATCATAAGGAGCGGAGCAGCAATGAAAAAAAAAACAGTCGAATTGAGAACCTCCTCCTTTTTTTTTTTAAGTCGTTTAAAAATGGACGAAAACTGGCAGGCGATGCGACGGGGTCAGGGGAGCAAAATGTGACGCAGACGAAGTCGCGGGCAGAAGCTAGTTATTAATATTATAAATGTGCATGTTGGTATGTTTTGGTCTTTGGATGTGTGTTATTCAATCACGCTAAAACCTGATTTGGATGAAATTTAGCTCATAAACAGTTTATAACCTGGATGAACATTTATGATTCTTTTGTATGGGTCCAGTTGAAAACCAGCGTCAGGGACTAGTTGGCTGGCATTTTTGCTGGACTGGGCTTTTTGGCGCAGCCGTGACACAAAGCACACAATAATGCTCGTATCTTACACTTTTTATTTTTATTTCACTCTTTCCTGCTATATATTGCGTACCTGTATATTGTTGTCTGAGCTAAATAAATGTTTTTTTATTTTCTTTTCCTTGTTTCTTTATACCAGTAGTCAGTTCCCGTAGGATAATTTACGAACTCCACGTGTGGACGAATGCCCTGGGAATGCTAGTACCCATTCCATAAGAAAATTGACAGCACACTTAAACTTGAACTGGTTTAGATGTACTGAGCGCAAGCAGTTTCATTGGTGAAATTCACCCTAAAATAAATCCAAGCAGAATTCAAAATCAGTTAAAGTACCACATCAGAGAATCGTATAACATTTCTAACCAAACAATAACCGCTAGCTGCAAGACGCTTGAAACAAAGGACTACGTAATTTCGACGTCCAGACGTATGCACGTACAAACGACGTAGAATTGAAAGCTCTATACCGTTCTCTATGATTTCACTAGAATATGATTATAGTATTTGTAGTCAAGGAAATGGATCAACATTTCCTTGGCACTGTTGTGGTAACAGTAGAACAATGCGGAATTGTTCTTGGTTTACCCTGACTTCTAATAAATTACTTATGTGCTCTCTCCTTCAACTACATCTTCAACGAATCGAATTCCACCTTTTATTAATTCGTTAAAGTAAAAAATTAATAACTAAATACATTTTATTGTAAGTGGACACGCCGGGAGTTGACATCCTAGAAGGACATAATGTTACAGTGACCTTATTGGTAATATACTTCAGAAATGTCAGGTATTTTCAACCAAATGTATGTACCATTGCATTGTAGCATTAGGTGTTCTGTAGTGTCTGCCTACCTCCATGGGAAGATGGCGTAAGTTTATGAGTGTGTTTTGTATGTACATGTACTATGTTTAACTTTGAGTTTTTGTTTTGTTTGTCGATAATTATGTTATGGATTAAAAAAAAAAACATTTAGTCAGTTCTTAGGACTTTCATTTATTATTGTACGACCACTTATATCTACTTTTTGTCTACATTTTCAACATAGAATGAATCAGTTTAGACAATAATGTGCCAATTTAGCAATCTATATAATATATCTACGTATGTTTGAACAGTAGTCCAGTCCCAATAGGTTTCTGTCACACGGTTTGTCTTTACCCAATCTATTATTATAGGATAACGTAGTACAGCTCCAGTTTTGTCCCAAAATTTCGAATACATCTTATAAAATAAAGGCTGTCAAGCACAAGTTTCTAGGTGGACGAGCTTAAACAGAAAGATATGAGTTATACGGGAAGCTGGGGCAGGGACTTCATCAATATCCCTGAATGTATGTATTGTTTCATACATTCTTCGGTAATAATGGTTAAGGGGCGATATTTTTATTACGATTTTAATAATTCGATTTTCTTTAGCTTAAATATTTAGTAAACACTTAGCCAAGTGAAGACTATGAATGTCGCTGGCTATAAGAGTAAAGGGAAACCAAAGAAACGATGGATGGACTGTGTGAATGTTTTTTTTTTTTTTTAGATGGGAAATCATCAAATGACTTCTCCCGCTCTGGGCGGAGCGGGAGGGTGTGTCAGACTTTTACTGACTAAAACTCACCCGTGTTCCATCAGTTGCCCATGTGCCAGGGTCACGGTATCTCTTTCGAACAATCACGCGACCCCGGCAGTGAATGATGATATGGATAGAAAGGGGGTGACAACCGAGACGACCGACGACTAATACAGTAGTGTGTCAGAAAAAGATATGTTGCGCCGACCCATATGAATTGGGATAAGAGCAGGGAAATGATGATGACTTGGTCCAGCCACGGAAGTCTTTCGGCTTGAGGATGGTGGACGAGGATGACGATGAAACACCTAATCATTGTAAAAAAGTCGAACAGTAATTAGGTTTTATTTATTTTATATAAGTGGAGCGACAGCGATCGAACACCCGAAAGTACACGGCGGATATTTAGCATACCTACACCACCAGGTACCAAAAATTGTGTTTGGACGTTCAAGTAAAACTGAGACGTAGCGTAATAAGAAGCGAGAGAGAACAGGCAACTTTTAAGCATGCTCGTTTCATTATTAACCACATCAATCACTCTCTATCAGGCGTGATCAAGGTCAAGAGCAGGCTCATTAAGTAGTAGAAAAAAAAAAACAAACAATGAATGCAATTTATTTGTCCACTGCTGGACATTGGCCTCTCCCAGGCTGCGCCAGAACACCTTGTCCTTGGCCTTCTGCGTCCAGTCTGCCCCAGCCACTTTCTAAAGGTCGTCGGTCCATCTAGCTAGGGGGCATCCCATGCTACATCTATCGATACGCGGTGGCTTATCTAGGACTCGTAAAAATCGGTCGGTCGTAACTACAGCCTTCTTTGTGTATTGTCTACTTCAAATACTAAGTAATTACGACTTACGTATTGAAGTGTGCTAGAATTGGAACATTTCGAATCGGATTCTGAAGAACAAATTAAAATTAATAAAAGCCTCTTATCTAAATTCAGCTTTTTGTCTGTCCTCATTTAATCTTGTTAAGTCTCATAACCTTAATCTTTATTCTGGGTAAGATTATATTCTTGTTCATTTTCTTTAATTTAATCTAGAAAAGGGACTGTTTTAAAAATAAGTCCTCTAGAGCTCCTGCTGGGGGTCATTGCTGTAGGTTTTCTGTTTTCACTGACACTAGTAGACAATTAAATTTAATGCGTAGAGGTTACGCACTTACTTAGGTGAGTAAATTAGCCCGGCTTTCTATTTTTAAGCAGTTTTTTACAATCGGATACTCAAAAGCAGATTGTAAAAAAGCACAATGAAATGTAGCGACGTAGTTTACAAGCTGCTTGCGAACTCGGTGGCTTGTAGCTTGTAAACAAGCCCAGTGTCATCGATGCTTTAGAGGTAAAACACATTTCACCAGTCACTAGGCGATAATTAAAGATTAGCTACACTTAAGCAACTCTTGCGGTTACCAAGCAATAAATTACTAACAATATTGACGAACAAGTCTGAAAGTCTGACCTGAACTTTCAGCACCAAAGACAAAAGTCTAGACTAAAGTAAAAAAAAATAGTTTCGGCATGTTTCGTAGAATTTACTTTACTAGGAATTAGTGTTTAGGATTTTGTGAAAATTGGCAAGACACAGTGATTAAAATGTAGAGACACCTGCTTTGATTGGGTTACCTTCAAGCATACAAATACCAAATGGGGAGAGCCAATTAAAACGGGAGGTCATGCGTTTGAAATCTAAAACACATGAGCTGTGTTTTCATTAGAGAGTTTGAACATCTACTTTGTGACGTTTTCCCTTATTGGCAACTTGTACACTTACAACTGACCTCTACCGCTCTCTGGACATGTTCGTCCTTTCCACCCTCACTTGTGGAGCTCTTACAAAGCGTCAAAAGTCCGCACTTGGAGTCTGCCAATGGGCTATGGAACGAAGTATACTTGTTCTAGACTCACAGAACATACAAACAGCTGGTCACGCAGCTGCTGAACGAAAGTGGAACTGGGCTAGCCACATCCATCGCTTGTCAGAGCAGAAATACGCAAAACCACCACTCAGTATATCTCAAATCTCAGGAATCGAGTACGCGGCAGGATGAGAAAGAGATGGCGGTGTGAACTGGACTGCTTTAAAAAGCAATGGATACGAAGGCTTGATCCACAATCGTAGTAGACCGGCAAAAATGGGAACAGGGGAGGAAGGCTTTTACCCTGCACTGAGATAACACAGGCTTATAATAATAATATGTAATGTTGTCACCATCTGTCTAGCCTTTCCGAACTATGTTAGGGTTTTTTTGGGGGGGAATTAATCAAATGACGTCTTCCGCTCTTGGGCGGAGCGGGAGGACGTGTCAGACTTTTACTGACTAAAACCCACCCGTGTTCCTTCATTTGCCCATGTGCCAGGGTCACGGTGTCTCTCGCGACCCTGGCAGGCATCGGTCCTAGCAGACCTATTCAATTCTGCTGACATCTGCTTGAGGCCCGCGTGGAACACTACGCGCCGTCGACACGGGCCTGGTCCTTACCGTGCGGCGAACTACCCATTGCTCGCCGCCCGCAAGCCCGCGTTTACAGTGGCCGGGAGTCCGCGATCGACTCCGCGGTGGCTAGGGACGTGAAGGCGCAGAGACTGTCACTCCCTCAAGCGCCCCGCCTCCTTCTTCACGAGCATTAATGACGCGAGAGGTCGCCGCCGCCGATCGCCTCCACAAGGACACGGCGATGCTCCACCCAGGCAGGGCACACCTCCACCGTATGCTCCACCGTGTCCTCCAGACGATCCTCACAATGGAAACACCCGGGCGTTTTCTCCCGCTTTATCCTGAACTGAAACCCCCGAAGCACCCATGCCCGGTGAGAACCTGCGTCAGGCGGAAAGTGAAGACGCCGTGGCGCCTCTATACCCACTCCTCAAAGAGGGGATTTACCTCCGCAATTGTGGCGTGCCCAAACTATGTTTGGGTTGACTTCGAGTTTAACTGAATGCTGCTGCATAACAGTATTTTACATGGAGTGATTGCCTATCTGATCTCCACAACCCAGTTACTGGGTAATACAAAACCCCTTGGTAAGTCTTGGTTGACATACTGCTTTTGACGACCTGCCAAATGGCAAAAAGCGGAACCCTTATAGATTCGTCATGTCTGTCTGTCTGTCTGTCCGTCCGTATGTCACAGCCACTTTTCTCCGAAACTATAAGAGCTAAGCTGTTGAAACTTGGTAAGTACCTAGATGTATTCTGTAATCCGCATAAAGATTATTACACTAAAATAAGAAAATAAAAAATAAATTTTGGGGTTCCCCATACTTAGAAATGAAATTGAAAAAAAAAATTTCATCAAACCCATACGTGTGTGGTATCTATGAATAGGTCTTCAAAAATGGTATTGAGGTTACTAATATTATTTTTTTCTAAACTGAATAGTTTGCGCGAGAGACACTTCCAAAGTGGTAAAATGTGTGTCCCCCCCCCCCCCCCCGTAACTTCTAAAATAAGAGAATGATAAAACTAAAAAATATATGATGTACTTAACCATGTAATCTTCCACCGAAAATTGGTTTGAACGAGATCTAGTAAGTCATCATCATCATCATTTCAGCCATAAGACGTCCACTGCTGGACTTAGGCCTCCCCCAATATGGGGGCTTTGCCATAATCGCCACGCTTGGCAGGCGGGTTGGCGATCGCAGTATGGTGGTAGTAGTAGTAGTAGTAGTATCTAGTAAGTAGTTTTTTTTAATAAGTCATAAATCGTAAACCGCAATTTACTTTTCATTCCATCAACTTAAATATAAAAATTAAAAAAAAAAATAGTTAATTTCATAAACATAAACCTTATGGATAAACCGAGAATACCTACAGGTTTGTACGGAACCCTCGGTGCGCGAGTCCGACTCGCACTTGGCCGGTTTTTATAACCAGTGAGGAAGCCAACTAGATTATATTAGTGCTCGAATGCTGTTACTTTCACAGGGCTTAGCAGGATGCTTCTGCTAAGTTAATCACTTTGTGGATTTTAATTTAATCTTTAGCCGTGCAGGGCTTTTTTTTTTTTTTTCAGGATGGAAAATCATCAAATGACTTCTCCCGCTCTGGGCGGAGCGGGAGGGCGTGTCAGACTTTTACTGACTAAAACCCACCCGTGTTCCATCAGTTGCCCATGTGCCAGGGTCACGGTATCTCTTTCGAACAATCACGCGACCCCGGCAGGCATCGGTCCTAGTAGACCCCTACACTGCTGCTGACATCTCTTTGAGGCGCGCGTGGAACACCGCGCGCCGTCGACCCGAGCTTGGTCCTTACCGGGCGGCGAGCTACCCATTGCTCGCCACCCGCAAGCTCGCGTCTACGGTGGCCGGGAGTCAGCAATCGACTCCCGACGCCCGGGGCGTCTCCTCCTTCGGCGGCTAGGGGCGTGAGGGCGCAGAGACTGCCACTCCCTCACGCGCCCCGCCTCCTCCTTCGCGAGCATTACTGCTTCGCAGAAGGAGGTGACGGCTTCCCATTCCCTCTCGCTCCGTACCATGGCTCGCACCAGGGCCGGACGTGAGAGGTCGCCGCCGCCGATCGCCTCCACGAGGACACGGCGGTGCTCCGCCCAGGCAGGGCACACCTCCACTGTATGCTCCACCGTGTCCTTCAGACGATCCTCGCAATGGAAACACCCGGACTTATCCTCCCGCTTTAAGCCGTGCAGGGCTGGCATATCCTTATTCTTGGTAATTTTATTACTCGACTACGGTAAAGCAAAAACAAGGGGTTATTATTATGACCGGTATACAAGTGTGTATGTGGGTATGTATGTGTGTTTTTCTGTTCCCTCATAACTTTTAAGTTGCTTAACATAATTTGAGAAATGAGGTATCGTTGAAAGCGTCTTGATTGTTTTTAGCTATCTGACGTCACAATAAATGTGTGGTAATGTGTTTGAGATGAGAATTATTTCTTGTTTTATGCTAAAGCGTGATTGTTCAAGGCGGGTTTTAGTAATTGAACTTATTTTTTCGAATGAGTGATGTCCACTTCGTGTTCATTCCTCAATCTGTACTTTTGTCTTACTCTTGAAAAAAAATTTAAATGCAATGTTTTTAACACCGTTCATAGTGAGGCGCCGAAATCTTGCTTAAACGGGTTGTATGTCTGTCTGTGACCACGTGGTTCTTTTCAACTACGCAACAGATTTTGATGCGGTTGTCATTGATATTATTCAGAGGATTTATTCCGGAAGATTAATGATTAATACTTAACTAAGGTATATAATAAATAAATCTTTATGTTTTGTCAAGTCATCATACCTAGAGTAACCGTGGAGATTCTTGTCAGATGTTCTACATGGGAAACGTCTAATTGAAAACATGCTCCTAACTTGTAACGTTTCATAAGCCTATGATAATAAATAATTAATTCATTAATTTTATTAATTTTATAACAACATGTTACTTAATCACGCAAAAACGCAGCTTAACGGATTACATTTAGCACACAGATAATTTATGAACTGTTATTCAGCGAATTTTTAATTATAATATTTGACATTACATTTATTAATACTTTGTGTGTTTATTAACCGTTCTTTTTATTTTTTTTAGCATTTGACATTATATAAATAGTAAATTTTGGCATATCATTCGTAAAAAAAAATGTACTTAACATTGTACACAACTTAGCAAGAGTCGTTAGATTTCGTTTTGAAACGGCAATATAATTTATTTATTATCCAACAAACTAACGAATCTCCTTAACAAGAGCGCCATAATTCCAAGGCGTATCGACCGACCTCATTAGCAGCTCAAATTCAAAACTAATACAACTTTATAGTATCACATACTAACAACATTACAAAATCTGAGCTCGAGTGCGCTTTCCGTTGATATTAATTTGTGGAAGTTGGCAACATCACCTGGTATCCGTAACAACTTCTCAGTAAGGCACTTCCAGGGTGTATTACGAACTTAGTTTCATGGCTTGTAATATTATATATCGACTATGAATTAACATCCATAAAATAAAATTATATACTTTCGTTTTCTTCGAAGAGTTACACAGAGGTGAACCTTTACATCACCCACATCTCACCAGATATGTTTAAGGTAATAGGGGCTGCAGCAATGGTTACCCATTGGTAACGGCTCCGAATTACGTACGAGGTGTTTGTAGATCGTGGATTCAAATACAGACAGGCGCATAACTTTGTGTAAATAATTTCATCACCACTGCTCTCAAAACGATGAAGGAAAACATCGTGAAGAAAATGGCATATCCTAGAACCAAATATTTGAAGATACGTGACATAACATCTACCAACTCGCACTGGGCCCGCGTGATAGATTATAACCCACTCCCTCTCGAAGCGAGGAGGTCGTGTCCCAGCAGTGGGAACATTATTGACTGATTATGTTGTTGCCATCAATGGGCACAAATTCCGGATGGCAAACCCCAATTGAACACTATGCTCTACACAGGAATCGAACCAATCAAGTGCAGCACTAGCAATTTGAATGTATGAACACTGAACTTACAACTGGTCTATAAATTCAAAGTCACTCAGCGAGCTATAGAAAAAAGTTTGCTTGGAGTATATCTAAGGGATTGAATCTGGAATGAGGTAATCTAGCAGTACACCAAAGATGTTGACATAGTTTACAATATTAGAAAGCAGAAGTGGCAATAGGCCAACCATGACCACTAGACGAACGAACTTTAGAAATGACTAGGTACTTGGCTAGTGTTAAAAAGCTGCATCCCAATTGTATTATACTAGCTTCTGCCCGCGACTTCGTCCGCGTCAAATTTTTGCTCCCCTGACCCTTCCCGTCGCATCGATTTGCCTGCTAGTTTTCGTCCACGTCGTTTTGAGTTATAGTGAGTTAACCTTAAAAGATAGACATATGCTCTCGCGGACATTTTTTTAGAACTTTTTAAAAGGAACAATTCCGTCATACATGATTTTTGCGTTACTTTAACCGTTTACGCAGCGCATGCAACGGAAACTCTCAAAAGGAATAAATTTTCCCCGTTTTTGCAACTTTTTTCATTACTGCTCCGCTCCTCTTAGTTGTAGCGTGATGTTATATAACCTATAGCCTCCCTCGATAAATAAGCTACCCAACACAAAAAGAATTTTTCAATTCGGACCAGTAGTTCCTGAGATTCGCGCGTTCAATCAAACAAACAAACAAACTCTTCAGCTTTATAATATTAGTATAGATAATACACTTTCTATCAGAATAGGAAGTTTTTTGAAGGAAATTCATGATTCATTGCTTCTTATGCTTGCAAAATTCGTCAGCTCGACAATGTAAATAACGCAATGAATATTAATGGATTGTCAAAATGACGTTGAAATTGTGAGTGCGTTATGAAATTATCGCTGAGATAAGACAGTCTTTCAAAATCAAATCAAAATACTTTTATCCACACTATCCACATACACACTATACACACTAATATTATAAATGCAAAAGTAACTCTGTCTGTCTGTCTGCTTGTCTGTCTGTCTCGCTTTCCTGCTAAAACTATTAAACCGATTTAAATGAAATTTGGTACACAGATAGTTTAGAGCCTGAGAAAGGACATAGGCTACTTTTTATCCCGGTAGTATGTTACCATGGGATAATTTCCGACCTCCACGCGGGCGAAGCCACTGGCAAAAGCTAGTTTCACATAAATCTACAGTGGCCTTTATGAAACGTCAGAAGCTAAATGCACGGTTCCAATTTGTTGATCGCTATGGAGAAGAGCATGCAACAAAGTTAGTTACTTTAGTTAGATACTCTTTGATAGCGCGCACACTCGCTACAAAATAGCCTTCATCTGCGTTGCCTTTTTACGACTATGTCGAGGTCGGCTTCCAGTCTAACCAGATGCAGCTGAGTACCAGTATTTTACATGGAGCTACTGCTTATCTGACCTTTCAAACCCAGTTTCTGGGTAACATGAAACTCTTCGGCCCGGCTGTCTGACTTTCGGGTTTCGAACGTCTCATAACGACGTGCTTTCCGAGGCACGGAGTGATCTGTAGATGGACCCATCAACGGACCAACCGCGGCAAGAGTAACTTGATCGATCAACCCGTGCGGCTGTTATTACTTAACCACAAGTTCTACTCGCAACAAAATAGTATCGTACTCTCATTCGACGAAATCTACTGCAAAATCTGTTACGTTTCAAGTGTACCGGCTGACGTTCAACGGAACGTCAGCCGGTAGACTCAAACATTTTTAAGACAAAACAGTTTTATTTATCGTAGACGTACGATAAATAAAACTGTTTTGTCTTAATATTCCGTATATTTAAAAACCGACTTCTTTGAAATCTGTATGAGAGGACTATAATACGGCAAATTGACGTAGATTATCCATTTTTTCTTTACAATAAAGTTGTCTGACTGTAAATAAGACCGCCCACTGTATCACCTTTGCCAAAGAATTCATTTGTATTTTCCTTTACTTGATGTAAGTAAAGAGTTTCCCATCGATCAATTTTAAAGGCGATAAAGTTCATGGAACGCTGCGAGTGAAACCCGTGCTCAAATTTTCCTTAATCCTACTTCAATCTTTTTTCATCCTCACGTCTCTTGGCCAGAAGCCAAGATTCACTAAAGGAACTGCTCGTGCGATTATTGCCAAGCACAGAATCCTTTCATCCATGATATTATGGTGAACGTTGGCGACTGGCGGTTTAAAAATAGTTGGCCGATGAAACCCTTTTTTTTTCTGGATGGGAAATCATCAAATGACTTCTCCCGCTCTGGGCGGAGCGGGAGGGCATGTCAGACTTTTACTGACTAAAACCCACCCATGTTCCTTCAGTTGCCCATGTGCCAGGGTCACGGTATTTCTTTCGAACAATCACGCGACCCCGGCGCCTATGAAACCCTTAAACTTAATTCGAACTATGTCATATTATTATATAAGGCTAGCTCTTTCCATGCGACCCGAATTGCCGTAAACACGTTTCGATTCGGGTGAGTTTATTCAATTGAATCGACTAATCAGCCGATTATGTTGCTAGTATTGAATGTTCAAATTATTTATAGTGTTACATTTTAGTTGAATAACTATTTACCTTTTTTATTGCAAGAGCCCCTCTTATAAGATGGCGAAGGCCTCCTTCAAAGACGATCAAAGATCTCTGTCTTCTGCTGTGTGCATCCAACAAGTGCCAGTGACTTTTACGATGTCAATAAAGACAGCTACTTCTATTAACAAGTTTAATGTTAAACTTTAGCCTTCGTTTAAAGGCTACTTATTCCTAAACTATATCTTCCTGCAGTAGGTACCTACAGAATCAGTAGCTACACACTATCTTCGAGTATAAGGACAACTAAATGAGATCTGTCATATTCAGATAGTCACGGAAATTATATCTTCATGATATCAAACCGTAGAAGACGTCTTCAATGAAATTGCAAAGGGGAAATTGCTATATGTGTGTTACTCATATGCATTTAAGATAAACTGTAGTTGAAGTGTGGCAGTTGAAGTGTGCACAAGCACACAGGAAATAACCCTATATGTATATTTGGTGTCACACATTACTAGGTCATGACACGGCAATATTTTTTCCATTAGCCGTTTTAATCTAATTAAAAGCTAATCAGTAAGCTAAGCAAGGTGGACCGATGACCTGGCGAAGGCAGCAGGAATCCGCTGGAAGCGAAAGCACAGATACGGTTGAAGTGGCGTTACTTGGGGGAGGCCTATGTCCAGCAGTGGACATAGGCCAATGTTTCGGCTGAAATGATGATGATGATGAAGTAAGGTAAAAATAGTAAAAAAATGTGGTAGTTTTTCGTATCTGCCTATGTAACCGTTAAGTTCTTCTAAACTAACTGCAATACATAATATCTTGCAACAATGAACATCATTGTAAATGTAAAAAATAAAAATAAAACTGTCATGTTAAAAAGATATAGTAAAAAAAAATTGATGTAGATAATGTACTGTTAGCTAGGAAATATTATGTTAAGTCCTAGGTACCTGTCATTACACCAATCTCCTCATTAATCTAGGGCATTGATAAGAATAAAAAGTGAAATCGTGAGGTGAACTCAAGATGCTCCTGCCTCCCTTTTTTTTTTTTTTTTTGAGTAGGAAATCATCAAATGACGTTTCCCGCTCTGGGCAGAGGCGTGTCAGTCTTTTACAGCCTACTACTCCAAGCCCACCCGAGTTCCTTCAGTTGCCTGTGCCAGTGCAACGGTAACTCTTTCAAACAAATTCGCGACCCTGGCAGGCTGCGGCCCTATGCAATCCCTTCAATTGTGCTGACATATTTCACACATACTCTCTAATTCGGTGGTATTCCGGCGTACATTTTTAGAGATTGCCGTGCGGTGTTGGTTAAGCCGTTGCTACACTTGTTCAACGTTTGTATCAAGACCGCAACTTTTCCTGAGCGCTGGAAACTTACCCGAGTTGTACCCGTGCCTAAAGGCAGTAAAGGCTTAGCACCCTGCGGTTATAGACCTGTACCGGTATTATGTACTCCAGCGTGCAAAGTGTTCGAGTCGACCATTCACGGTAGCATGTATCCGCAGATTAGCGCCTTGTTGTCCGACGCGCAGCATGATTTCCGTCCTGGGCGGGGGACAACGGGACTTTTAGCTAGATTGGCTGGTGTAAGGCCCGAATTCCTCTGTCGCTGATGTCGGTCGCTGATGTCGGTCGCGCGTACGAATATACGTTGTGTTCTATGAAGCACCACACTGTAAAGCTGACATCAGGGGCGCGCGAGTTGCTACGCGCCGCTGATGACGCGCGTCGGTCTCTCTCGTCAGCGCCGCGTTCGTCGGTCGACTGACGCGCTATAGAACGCTATGAGCGTCCTCACTCTGTTCCCGACCGTCGGCACGCGCGCGTACAGTCGCCCGCCACCATGAACATTGATACCATTCTGACGTATATGTTTCCTCGTCCTGACGTAGCTTTTCAAATAAAGTAGAAAATTCACCATTCGTCACCCTATCAGCAACAATTGGGTGAATGTGATATCTTTTTTTCTAAATTGACGCCGTCTCCGCTTGCGTAAGTATGCTGCAGCAACTAAACAATTTATAAACGGGTTCATAATAATATCCCAAATTCAAACTCCGTTTCACAAATCCACAACAAATCCACTTGGAGACGCCTGTACCGTGGAGCGGTCAGTATCGCACTACGGATGTTTTCATTGGCGCTGATGGTCAGCGCGCTACGCGACTGACGGTACGCGACCGACGTCAGCGACAGAGGAATCCGGGCCTAAGCTGTACACCTCACACTTTGTCTTTTTTCGCCTACTATTTACGAGACCGTTGTCAGTACGTTGACTGCAGTGAGCAGTTCTCTGAGCCCTATTTCACGAGATCAGGAGTCAGTCAGGGTAGTAATGTAAGGCCTCTTTGCTTCATTTTAACAGTTAACGACCTGCCGAGAGTAGTCAATAAATCCATACCATTGCTGTTCGCTGACGACTTGAAATTCGTTCTTAAAATAAACCAGGAAACTGACCATGACAAACTGCAGCAGGGTATCAATAGGGTAGTAGAGTGGAGTCGTAGCATTAGGTTATATTTTAATATGGCCAAATGTTCAGTGTTATCATTTACTTGTGCGCGCGAACCAAGTCATTATCCATATTGCATGGATGGAATCCAACTGCAACGTGTCTCAGAAGTTAGTCCTTAACTTAGGCGTGCTCTCTACGACTGATTTAAATTTCCGTAAGCATACCATTGATGTTTGTAAAAAAGCATACCGCAATTTAGGGTTGTTCTTACGGCTAGGACACCAGTTCACGAACATCAGTGCTCTGAGATCGATGTACGAAGCGCTTGTAAAAAGTTATTTGGAATGCAAAGCTGTCGTCTGGTCGCCACATGAAGCCAAATACAAATTAATTTTAGAACGCATCCAGAACAAGTTTGTGAGATTCCTGTACTTAAAGCAGTATGGTGTATATCCAGGGTATCCACTGTTGTATCCTACTCTGTTTGTGCTGGGTATGGTAGGCTACTATAAACTGTAAGTAAGAAGGGAAGTAGCTCTCGCAACTTACTTATTTATGGTTACGGCTTACTTATTTACGGTTGGGTTATGTGTACCTGATGGGTACGTGGGGCGACGGAGGCGGCCGCCACTGCTGTGGGTGCCACCCGCTCGCACCAATTTGCTGCAACACGCGCCGCTGACGCGCGCCCTACGTACACTCAAAACGGTGTCACAACAGATTGACTGCTTCAATTGTACTCTGAGCGAATTCACACAGGCCGCATTTTGTAGGATTATTCTTGGTTGTTCACAATAATACAGTTACTTGTAAGTCGAATCATTGAATGCTTTTATAACTACACTATTGTATTAGGTTAGCCTGTGATGATAGTTGTATGTGTGTTTAAATAAATAAATAAAAGTAAATAAATAAAATCACCTTTTGCAATATTCACGCAGCTATGCGGAAAATACTACCGATAACCACAAGCACGAAAAAGTTTCAATCAAGTATGAAAAAGCGGCCCAAGTGCGAGACTGACTCAGAAACGAAGGTCTCCGTACCACCGTTTAATATTTAACAATATATATTTTTTTGTAAGACTGGGGTGGCCCAATGGTAACGACCGTGACATACGAGTAGTATGTCGTGATTTCGAACCCAAGCAGGCGCTTTACTTTGTGTAAATTATTGCATCACCACTGCTCTTAAAACGGTAAAGGAAAACATCGTGAGGAAACCGGCATGTCTTTTTTTTTTTGGATGGGAAATCATCAAATGACTTCTCCCGCTCTGGGCGGAGCGGGAGGGCATGTCAGACTTTTACTGACTAAAACCCACCCATTTTTCTTCAGTTGCCCATGTGCCAGGGTCACGGTATCTCTTTCGAACAATCACGCGGCCCCGGCAGGCATCGGTCCTGGCAGACCCCTTAAGTTTTGCTGACATCTCTTTGAGGCGCGCGTGGAACACTACGTGCCGTCGACCCGAGCTTGGTCCTTACCGGGCGGCTCGCTACCCATTGCTCGCTACCCGCAAGCTCGCGCCTACGGTGGCCGGGAGTCCGCTATGGAGACCGGCATGTCTTAGGACCATAAATTCGAAGACATGTGACATCTACCAATCCGCGTGGTGGATTATGACTCGCTCCCTCTCACCGAGAGGAGGCCTGTGTCCCAGCAGTGGGAACGATTATAGATGATGATGATTTTTTCGTAACGAGAAAAAAAACTTCGAATAAAAAACACGTTTCCTGTATGAGCCGCTTTATATTTTGTTACAGCAGCCATAGCCATATATAGTACACCCAGAGAAAATTTCAAGTGTACCTATTAAGGCTCGTAAGATACAGCCCTATGACAAACGAACGGACGGACAGCGGACCCTTTTAGTAGGATACCGTTGGAATTCTTTGGGTACGGAGCCCTAAAAACAAATGAAACACAACAATAGCGTTCCATTGTGACCACGAAAAGTTATAGGTCTCGCAAATTCATGCGTTGCTATGAATTAATTACCCGAAGCAAAAGCAATAGTAACAACATAAATCACAACGAAGAAACACGCTAGAGTAAAGAAAATGGCGCTTAATATCACTGTCACACTAGTGATAGCACGTTATTAATGTTTATGAAAGAAATACACGTGAATACCACTGTTTTCTTACAGATGTTCTGTACTATATCAGGTAGCAATACGCCTTTTGCAGGACAAACGAAAGCAAATATTAAGAAACATTCGTAGGTTCTTGTTTGACCTGAATGAAAAAAAGAAGAAGACATACAGGTCTTTTATAAGGGTAACAATAACCAAACGGTGGTTGTTCCGTCGTTTCTATACATAGAAAAAAATATACTTGATAATTATCTAAAATAATACGAAGCAAACTCGCAAAAAGTATAAATAAAAATTTAATTCTCAATACAAGATGGCGGTACTGACATCATACACAACTTTAGCAATTTCGTTCAAAATTCCATCTAACATTTCCAAAGCGACATGACATATTTTCGCCGAGTTTGTGCAAAGTTGTGCAAAAATATGTCATCCCATCTCCTTCGATTATACAAGTTCACTTGTTAGCATTCAGTACGTGTTTCATTCGGAATCAACTTTTAAAGTATTCTTAGCGGGATCTAAAATCCCGGTCACACAAATCCGATTTTAACGAAACACAAAAATAGTTGATAAAAACTTTTTATTCGCGTTCAAAATGCATTTTAAACCCCGGCAGCACTACTTTTAATCCGCTTGCGAAACTTTAACCGAAAGCAACTTTATAGTTTTTAAATCCTAAAAGCCGAAGGCTGACAAAACTCGTAGAGACATCGGATACTGTGTATTTTATAACACTAGAGACGAGACCGTGATCCCTACGGTTTTTTCGACTTGACAAAACATCGGTAAAATTAATTTTAATTGACATACCTACACTACAACACACCTTGATTCCCCAAAGTGTTTGGGCAGAGATGTACACTCACATTTCACCAATTATATTTAAAGCCCATGTAATAGGGGGCGAACCTATTGCCACCAACCGGGCACAAATCTAGACTCCAAGCGGCTACTGACCTGCTTCTGCTAATTGTACACACCTTCCGGAATAAATGATCTAAATTGTGGTGAAAAAAGTATCAAAACTCATTGTGTTAAAGTGTATTTCAGAGTAGCATACAATATCTATATATTAATACGTGAAGCGAAAAAGTTGGATCCCTTTTTACGAAAATTGGGCGGACGGAGGAGTATGAAATTTCGCACACTTATAGTTTATACAGAGAAGAAGTGACGAATGCTAATATTTTTTTTAAATTATGCGTAAAAATACATTATTTTCAATAAATAACACGTTACACACACTACTATTCATTACCGTGTATTTATTACACACATGCATAAATATTCTTTTGTTTATGGTCTAAATCTGTGGTTTTATGGGGAGTGTCAAGTATGGCATTAGTAAGTTTTCCATACAAAACTTAGTGTCGTGTGCAAACTGTAGAGGTTGTATGCCTCACGATTGTACAGGCTGGTTATAATTATGACAATTTGAACTGTCATAATTAATTAAAAATAATAGGGAATTTTCTATAAAAACAGAGCTTTCTGTGTGTGTAATGTGATAATTTATTCCATATCCAGCAGTTAAGAAGTATTAAGAAAATAAAGAAGAGTCCTGAAGAAGTATTCTTTACTCATTACACCTACGGCCTGGTCCTAGCCAACACCATCCCGCCAGCGAACCCTCTTCATAGTAGTACAGCGTCAACAATTTGTCTATAGTGTTACTGAATGTCAAATATAACCATATTTTTTGTTTATATTTATTATATTTTTTTCATTTAATAATATATTTCTATTCAAATGAAGTACGGTCAAATTTTGACCCATGGGCGAACACTAGTATTTATTATTCCATTGTTGATTGATACTGCGGGTAAGTTTAGACGGACACAGCGGTCGCACAGACAGATACGAAAAGCGACCTTAATTTATACTATTTACGGTTTATTTATTAGCCTTCGCTTATAATTAGGTTAAAACTGCTAATGGAAGACTTTTTTTGCCGGGTCGTGACCTGGCAATGTGTGAAACCGAATATTTAGGGTTATTTATTAGGGCAATATTTCAAAGAGCGACCTGGTCCTTCGAGGATGCCTATATTGTTGTATGAAAAATAATATTTTTTTGCGTTTATCTGCGGTACAGCTCCTGTACGTGTAATTACACTGTTTCGCAATATATTCCATTAAGGAGCCCCGGACGACGTTATTGGTATCGATTCGATATGGATACGAGTCGTGTTTATTACCTTCAATTTTATTTGTTCGACACATGTTTATATTTTGTGCAATGAACGAACAATGCGGTTTGTCTCGATATAGTTTCACTATTGATTTTCTTTCAGCATTCCTATTGTTTTAAACACCTTCTAATACTTAGGGGCGTTTTACGAGTAGATTCTTACCTTCTCCATATTCGTCTAGTATACTTCGCAGCAAACTGTGGTGTCGTTTTCGTTTTACTTGTGCTTAAATTAAATTTTTCAAGCTGCAAAATATAAAAGGCCTGTAAATCTTGGTCGACTTCTATTATAATTTTCGCCCATTTCCTCTGGCTTTCAAGATTTATGTGAAAAGATTTCTGATAGCATTTTTTTCTAACATTTTCTAACAGTATGGAAGTTACTTCAACTACTATCAAATTAGTTATAGACTATCATTTCTTATCGCAACCTATTAAACTAAAGCAGTTAAGAAAGCTTTTAGAACACTATTATTACCTTCATATTATCCTATCTTAGTAATATATAACAAAGAATGGCCCTTCCAATAATGTCAGAATAATTTTCTATGCAAAACTTTTATCACAATCGAAGTGGAAAGTTGTGAATTAGATGATAAATGAATTTGAAATAAAACGTGTTCTCAAATACTATTTTCTTTGTTCCAGATATCCTACAAGAATGGAGCAAACCACCAAATACTTGATCATCATCGCATCACTAATGACAGTCAAATTCACAGTGACGGGAAGTGTGAATGAAGATACACAACCAAAAATGGAGAGACTTTATTATTCACCTGTCTTTATAAACGTTTGCGACATCATCGACCGGCGCTCCAAAGTGCACTGTTATTGTGACAGTAACAAGCCAAAAATGGCGACTAGAGCTGACTGTTGGGTATTTAGTGGAGGAATAACTGAAGAAGACCTCATCTGGCCGAGCTTTTCATCGCAGTCCGAAATAGAACATCTCATGTTTAATGTGAGAACGGATGACGCACTGACATTCATTCCTGCAAAGGCTATAGTAAGACTGGACAAATTGAAACATATCTCTATACAATTTGGAACTATCAAAAGAATCTCACCGTACGCATTCACGAATTCTTCAACAGTTAGACAAATTGTCTTGAAATCGAATAAGATCAGCACATTAGAGAAGCACTCGTTCTCACAAATGATGATGCTATCAGAGTTAACCTTGGATGAAAACCAAATATCAGAATTGAAGAGAGACGTGTTTTTCGGATTACCAAACCTTCACGCTTTACACTTATCGAATAATAACCTTAGTTTGATACATGAAGGTTGTTTTAAACACTTGAATAATTTAATAGAACTCGATTTGGACTATAATTACATATCAGTAGTGACACGAGAAATGTTGGAGGGATTGGAAAATCTTTCTCGATTAAATTTGAAAAATAATAAATTGACGATGGTTGGGAATCTGGCCTTTAGCGAACTGTGGGGATTGAAGGAGCTGATGTTAGATAACAACGCGATAGAGTACATATCAGAACGCGCGTTCGGTGGCCTCACACAGCTGAGAAAATTGACGTTGTCCGGTAACAAGCTGACAACATTCTACGAAGATATATTGGAGGATATAAGGAGCCTAGTCGTATTAGATCTGAGGTACAATATGCTGGAAGTGATATCGTACGAAACTGTTCGACCGGTGGTGGAGAATGACAAATCTGCTTCTACTGCAGTTTATTTGGAAGGTGAGTTAGAACTTTTGTTATTTATGGCCCTAATACCGACTATTAAACCGAATATACGAGCGGTTACGTCACATGACTTTCCATCCGTGAACACCCGGTGCGTATGGGGTTTTGAATATTTTATTCTCTGAATACCGTCTAATGCAAAATCCGATTACTTTGCTATATACCTTTCTCTTTGTTTTTGTTTAAATCTCCTTGTGAATAAGAGAATATATAGAAGTAGATTTTTGTGTATTATTTATGATGCGTTCTCTGTATGTAGTCAAATAATATTACTTATAAACATCCTGGGAGTATGAACTATGAACGTGTGTATGGTGAACATTTTCGTTACTGACACTAAGAGACACACACTGTTGGCACTATCCCGATAATAAAGTGCATAGAGAATGCTGCTCCCCATTCTCTAGCACTATCACGTATTGTGTGAATATTTGACTCAAATAACAGACTTGACCATTAGTCACAACATTGTTCCGTGACGGTAAAACAATCGTGTGTTTAACGAAAAGAAAAAGGGAAACACGAAAACAATTATTGTAACAATCGTGAACCCATTACAAAGCATTCTCTAGTCTAGGACCGAACAAATAGTTAAAAATAACAGTGAAAGCTTTTTAGGCGATCGACTGATACCTGTACAGTAAGTGGTTTACCTACAATTAGTTAAGGTAGTTCCAAGGACAATGGTATCAGGCACTACCAAAAAAGACCGATTTAAATAAAGAAAAAAACTAAAATTTTAACTGAATAAAAATTGAGTATGAACTTAAAAATTATCATCACATCACTCAAGTTCATAGTGGCGAGAAGTGTGAAACTAGAATACCATACCATATGGTGACCAGTGCTGACTGTTTGGTATGTAGTGGAGATATAACTGAGGAAGACCTCATCTGGCCGAGTTTTTAAAATAAAAGTCATAAGAAAACTACGAAAATGCTTTGGTTTACGCTTCAAATAATCGCGTATCCACGATGAATTTCTATCGTATATTGAAAGACAAATGGTGCTGAAAATAGGGAATCATTGTACCTATAAATTTCACTATCGCAAAACGGAGTAAAATCAATACGCACACTTTGGTTTTCGGTTGTATAGGGAAGATAGTTTTCGTCGTATTTAAATGTATTTGTATAACTTAAAGTATCGCGACCTCGTTTCTTTGATTAAGATTAATTGCTGCAATCGTTTACATTTATCAGACTTAGATAAACTATTGATATTGTGCCTACTTCTTTAATACCCTTTTGTTGAAGAAAAGTAACTTTTGTGTGGGAGAATTCTACAGTACCTACTTAGGTACAAAAATAAGACGTTGAAATATATATTCCGTCATTTACGTGAGTGTTTCTTGCGAAAATTGTAAAAGCTTGCTGAAATATATAAGATACAGAAGAATGCTGCTAAAGAAAATGTAAGAATCTAGAGGTTTGCTCAAAAAAAGATTTTATGACCAGTTCCTTTTTATCAAACCGTGATATACCTAAAATAGATAAATGAGAACCGTTCACTTTCTATTTCCAAAACAGAACTAGAAA
The DNA here is from genome assembly GCA_932294355.1 of Aporophyla lueneburgensis. Lineage (NCBI taxonomy): Eukaryota > Metazoa > Arthropoda > Insecta > Lepidoptera > Noctuidae > Aporophyla > Aporophyla lueneburgensis. The sequence goes on along the minus strand of OW028745.1, from coordinate 21,818,998 downwards.
TAAATTCCAGTGGAATTGAAGAATCTATTTCCCAACCGTCCGGTAATTATGATGGACGTTACAATCGACACCGTTGAAATGATAAAGGCGTCCAGTTCCAAATATATAGCAATACCTTTGTTCGTTCACTAATATTTTATATCTATTTAGTGTAGGTACGTGTGCCTCCGGTAACTTATAACTACCAATTCAATTTCGTAAGGGTCGGCCTGATCTGCGTGGTCATCGGAAACGTGTGAGCTCTAGAGGCCAACTCGGCCCGGCAAACCATTTGAATCGATTATTGATTCAATTCTATATTGCTAAATGTGGGATTTCGCCAAAGGAAATATAAATAGAAGGCTCCTTCGGGTGTTGGAAGAAATTTAAATAACCAAATAAGTAGCGTTAGCAGAAATCACCTACATTTATTTTTGCTGTTTCCTTCAGACAGATCTTATTGGACCTTAAACTAAATTGTAGTCGTAAGCAAAGAATACAGGTGTTGACGTCGTACGTGTTTTCGCCAAGTACCTGTAGGCCTCGGTAAATTAAGAGCACACATTCACACGTAAGATGTTAAGACCTTTTTCTAAGTTTCACAAACAGCAAAAAATATTACATTCCACGAACCAACATTTCTTTTAGTGCTCTGAAAAAGTGCTACAGGTCAAAACACCCTCCACTTTGAACATAATAGAATTGTCCTGAAATAGCATCGCAAAGAGTATCAATAAGGGTAACAACGTGTGCACAGCACTCGAGCGTCGTCGGTGGCGCCAAATATATTGGCGAGTGACACTTGCAAACGACACTTATATCTCAATCGCATTTGATACACAATTTCGGCTCCGAAAGATACACAAATCCTTTTATTTCTTGCGTTTCATAGACATCGCGTACGTAAATCACCTTTCCACCGTTGGCAGGATTGCACCTATATTTCGCCGAGCGACCCGATAAATTTGGCCCGTCCCACCATCGGGAAATAGCTTTTTATTCGCAAACCCGTTTGTTTATTACGTGTTTTGTGTGTTGTATCGGATACAGGTCGCTTATTTTATTATTCACGAGTGGGTTTTGTGACTTATTTGTTTATTTTTTTATATTACTTCTCTCGTTCCGCTAGCGAGTTTTATATTCTTCTTACTGTGAATAATAAGTTGCGAATGGTACATTAAAATTTTCGGGACTTACGCCGTCGTAAAGAGGGAAAAGTTTTCGTGGATGTTGTCTTTCTTTTGTAATAATACAAGTTTTATTCGATGCGAAAATTCTTAATTTATTTTACTTTTAGGGTTTCAATATAACGAAAAATATTACGCATTCAGAAATCTCGAAAGCTGTTTTCTTTTATGGCTTATTGTCTTCTGAAAACAAAATATAAAAGAAGTTTGTTTAGTTTTGGAAGACCACTAATATAAAAGGCGTCCTATATTTTTATGGATTCAATTAAGGTTGTAACAGTTGACTTTACAGTTAATTTAATTCAATTCAGTGCATCAAAGAAACTCTTAATTGTAATAACTCACCTTCAAAACAATTTTATAAATTCGCTTCCAAGAGAACGATCGTCCGTCAAGTTTCATTTTCTCAATTAAATTTTGGGAATTAGAAGAACGAAACTTGGGCATTTCTTAACTAACTGTGGAATAGGGGGCTAACCCGCTTGCCGGCACTCGGTTAAGCTAAGCGGCTGTCCGCAGGATTATTGTGGAAACGAACGTTCGAAGAACGATATCGAAAACAATTTTTCGTTTTTAGTAATCTGGGCTTTCGATATTTATTCTGGCTCATCGATCTAGAATTAGTTTCTTTTTGACAACATTTCTAAAGTGTGTGTAACAAGATCGTTTTGGAAGAAAAAACTGTATTCAATTGGGATTACAATTTCGCAAGTATTGATGGGATCGGCTTACAGTCTAACCGGATACAGTTGAATACCAGTATTTTACGTGACGCAACTCCCTATCTGACCTCCACAACCTAGTTGAAGGGTACCTAAGTTGTTAAGATTGGTTGTAAAAAATGTAATGTTCACGTAAATACGTTTGGAGTATTCCGACTTCACCCTAAAACATATTTACAGACAACTCAATTTCGTCCATCGATAAGTCAACTTTAACATTTACAACCAAAACTATCATAGAGTAAATGTTTGTTTTAGGTAAACCATTCCACATAAGCCTTTACTAAACAAACTTCCCTTATGTAATTATTAGCGGATGTAATATTCCGGCATCGTGACGTTGGTGCCGAAAATGGGGGACGGGAGGAACTCTGGGTACTTCCAGTCCCCCATTAAGATTCATCTCGGCTTGACGGGAACTACACGGATGGTGATACAAGTACGTCACTTTGATAAACTAATTTCGGCTGATTGTACACGTAGCTTTGTGTAATGGGTTTGTCTTATAAGGCGATAACACATTGTATCGAATGCCAAGACGCTAGATAGTTTTAAGAACATGTTTAGTTTGTAACGATTGTGTAGTGACTCTTAGGTTCACATTCAATGCCATTTAATTTTTATACAAAATCAATGTTCTAAAATATAATAATTTGCTTGGGTTTTGTATGAAAACTTACACTTTTATTGCTACCTGATCCACCTGCCACGTACTTTAATTGATAACTATTATCAAGAACTAAAAGTAAGTAACAGCAGTGGTAGCACAATAGTATCGGTCCCGACTTACAAATTATAGGTCGTCAGTTCTACTCCAGGCAGACACTGTATTTTGTGTATTTAATTTCATCACTACATCTCTCAAAACAAGGAGGGAAAACATCGTGAAAGGAAACCGGCATGTCATATAGAAACAAAAATTCGAATACATGTGACATTCACCAACCCGCACACTAGGCTAATTGTAAAATCTATCTAATCCACTTTTGTTTCGTCCACGTTTGAATGGTGCTTGACTACAAAATAAGCCATTAGGAAGCAAAGAAAAATGTTAATTTAATTTCTTACCTAAGATTCCCAAATTACTATTCTAAGCACCCAAAACCGTTTTTCTGCCTGTAACATAGGCATCATATTTCTCTAGTTCGTTCACTTACTTCGCCGATCGACTTTGCTAGCGACTATTTGTCCAGAATACTCCTCCAGCGGGGCGTGCCATCCCGATCGCCATTTTTCTTCCGCTAGCTATCTAGCGGAGGCAGGGCGCTGCGTCGGCTACTCTGATAAATCCTCCACGGAATGCAAATAAAATAGATCACTGACACAAATAAAATTATTTTCCCGAATAAAAGGTTCGAATAATTATTTTTGTTTGTCTTGCTATCCGTACTAACGGTGGATTTTTATGCGAATGCATTGTATTCTGGGTTCAGGAAAGGTGTTAATTGAAAATTATGGAGCTTGAAGTTACTGGGGACATTATAAATTAGAAACATTTTCGTTTTTTGTTCGGCTTCGTTTGTTGCCTCTGTGGGTTTTCATGTGACGTAAATCATACTGTAGCGTAGTATTTTTTTTTTCTGTTTCATGCTATACGTTAACTAGAAAATAATTTTACTATCCAAAAATTGTCATGTTGTCCACAAACTGTTGTAATGGATTCAGTACCTGATTCTTAACCCACCTGTGTAAAAAATGCTCTGTTATAAAAAATTAAATCTCTGCCAAAAAATTGACAGCATAGGTATTGGCACTTTTAAAACAGCAGTTCCTTTAATTTTCATAAACGATGACAAAATTCTACGGTTTGAGTTCTAGAATCATGTTATGCTAAATTCATGGTTTCATTTTACCAATCGATGTCCTTTTTTTGGGTCGGAAATCATAAAATGACGTCTCAGAAGGGTGGGTCAGACTTTTACTGACTAAAACCCACCTACGTTCCTTCATTTGCATGTGCCAGGGCCACGGTAACTCTTCTGAACAAATCCATGACCCTGACAAGAGCCGTCGATGTCCCTGCCAACCTGTTAAATATTACATTAAAAATTACACTCTGTGACTATACAGCAAAATAAAAATATGGTAACAATGGCTCGGATGTTATAAATTGACCTTTACATGCCGATAACCAACTAAAAAAAATAACTGCGTAACCGAATGAAAAATAAAATATATGGTACCTTTTCCAGATTTTATCGTAGGCATAAATTCCGACATTGTAATTTAATACTAAATCTATCCATGACTAAAAATACTCAATTTAAAACATGTGCGGCATGAAAAACTACTGGCAGCACATATATTTTTCGGAGTTGCCATGAAATAAACCATCGACTTTTTTTTTTGTAAATACTGTCAGTGGCATGGTTTCCCGATTAGTGTTTGGTTTTTAAATTGCTCGGTACCGCGAATTGTCGGTATTGTTAAAATGGATACCAATATTCCTATTTACTGTGGAGGATTTCTGTTTAAATATTCCTGCTTCGGCTTTTAACAACTAAATACGATATGGAGTGTATGTTAGGTTTTCGCAGAGTTTTATTGTAACACTCTCAAAACGAAGGTATATTTACGTAGCTGATAGAACATTTATGCATAGAGAAAGCAAGCAATAGCCACGCATGTCAACTACGAGTAGTAGTAATTTCGCACTAAACCTATTTCTTCAGGTTTTTTTTTTCTTATACTTTCCTTACTCGTGTGAGTGGTAAGTCAGCGGTACTTAAGATTAACTTAGAAAGTATTCTTTTTCTCCGGTCTTGTTCAGTGTAATGCGGAAAGCATGCGTTAGCTACACTTTATTTTAGCATCGAATACTCAGTTGTTGTCAAATGCTATATACAATGTTATATTTTATCACATATAATTAGAGGTCGACAGAAAATGCCTTATTTCGGGAGAAAATTAAAATGAAAAATTCGGCCAGATTAGTGAAGAAAAGAAGCTGTGTAAGTCTTATGTATTAAGTAAATTCACACGAAGTTAACTACTTTTAGTCCATATTTATTCCTAATCAAACAATATGATCTTTTATGCGATATACGATATGCGATATACCGTGTGGTGCCGGACGTAAAGAATAACACCACCCCATTTCTTCCCGTGGGTGTCGTAAAAGGCGACTAAGGGACTTACTAGAGAATGGGCAGCAGCGTTCTCTATGCATTTTACCACCATACTGCGATCGCCAACCCGCCTGCCAAGCGTGGCGATTATGGCAAAGCCCCCCAAATTGGGGGAGGCCTAAGTCCAGCAGTGGACGTCTTACGGCTGAAATGATGATGCGATATAAAACTTCATTTTGACAGTTGTGCTTTTAGGTGTTGCAAGTATTGAGTTGGCTTATTACTCGATTCGTAGAATTTACTCGCCCGAATGGAGTAGATCGAAACGATATTAATTTATTTGTGGACAAATCGACAACTTCAGAAATATGTAGCAAGCATTTGGCACGTTTTAATTTTATGCCATAAAGTTAAGAAAAAAATTAAAGATTTTAATTTGGTCGGACCCTAGATGTAATTTACCAAGTTTTATTCAAAATTTATTTTGTAACTTACCAAGAAATCAGATCCTCAGACTAAAACGAGGCCAAGAACCTAGTTATACCACGGGTACGCTACCTACCGTTCTCCTAAGTAGCTATATAAATGAGCTATTATTTAGCCCCCTTTCTACCGTGGCCTTAATTTCGGCAAGGGTGAAGGAACGGTATGTGTCCTATCGTGTCTCCGCAGTTTGCTAAATACGGGTTTAAATCCGATTTGGGTAGAGAGCGTACCTAACGCTATTTACCATATGCTAACTGTACCTATGTGCCTATGTAGGTACCTACATAGTTCCAGTGTAAACCTAAAGCTATAGATTTCTGCCAGGGTGAGATTTGTTCGAAAGAGATACCGTGGCCCTGGCATATAGGCAACTGAAGGAAGGAGGTTTTAGTCAGTAAAAGTCTGACACGCCCTTCCGCTCCACCCAGAGCGGGAGACATAATTTGATGATTTCCCACCCACAATAAACAAGGCGTACCTACCTATAGTACATTCATATTTTACTAGAAAAATAGGAACAACTGGTGCGTATAATAACAACCTAAGTATTACACTATCCTGCCAGGGTCGCGTGATTGTTCGAAAGAGATACCGTGACCCTGGCACATGGGCAACTGATGGAACACGGGTGGGTTTTAGTCAGTAAAAGTCTGACACGCCCTCCCGCTCCGCCCAGAGCGGGAAAAGTCATTTGATGATTTCCCATCCTGAAAAAAAAAAAAAAAAAAAAAAAAAAAAAAAAAAAAGTATTACACTATAGTATACAGAAGAATCCTATTTGTAGCTTTTTAAATACTCACAGAAGAGAAGGCCTGGTTTTGAATAAATAATACCAATAATAATATTTAATAGTACCAATTTAAAAATAAAGTACTTGATAATCATTGTTGAAAACAGCTAAAGCAAATTAAGTAACAATTCCTATACTGAACACACACCTATACATAAACGTATTAAAAATAAGTTTCCATTAAAACCCAACAAAGAAACTAAGCCCTATATAAATGTCCGTGAAATAATCCATTCATTGGATAAAACAAACAGCACGTAATTAGAACTACGTCCAGAGCAAAATATTTGAATTGCCTTCATGTTACCACGGCTTAAATTAACAATCACAAAACGGCCTTCCCGAGCCAAAAGGTAAATTAAAGAAAATAACATAACCATAAGCAATTAACATTAAAATTGTTATTATACCTCAACAAACTGTTTACATAATTGCTTTAAAATTACTTTCAGTGTAATATTCTTTGAAAGTAACAGCATAATCTGCCTATGTTCCCACTGCTGGGATACAGCCCTCCTCTCGGTGAGAGTGCGTGTGCCGTAATTCTTCACTAGGGTCCATTGCGGATTGGTAGAGTTCACATGTCTTGCCACTTTTCTCACCGTTTTGAGAGTGGTGGTGTAATAATGTATATACAATGATAAGCACCTGCCGGGGTTAGAAGCGATGACCTACAACTTCTAAGTTGTGGCCGTTACCACTGGGCCACTGCTCAAAACATAAGCAATTAACATTAAAATTGTTATTATACCTCAACTGTTTTCATAATCACTTAAAAACAACTTTCGGAATAATATTCTTTGGAAAGAACGGGCTCATTTAATATAACTATGGCTTTATAGCCAAGATATTCTGTTACAAATTGGCAACAACGCCTCCCACTACCCTAGATTACTCAAATAAAATTTAAGCACTACAAAACTGCGTCGTAAAGGTTTACGTGGCTAAGGGCCCAGCCCTTGATATTGAGCCGTGTTTTCACTAGGCGTGAAAGGGGTGGCTAAATGGCTAACACAGTACGATGGTCGGTATGCTAAGTGGCGTGGCAACAGACATAAAGTACACGTAATTTTACATCGTTCTCAAAAATCCTCATTATCATCCCGGCCTTTTCCCGAGTATGTTGGAATCGGCTTCCAGTCTATCCGGTTGTAGCTGAATATCAGTATTTTACATCGAGCGACTGCTTATCTGACTTCCACAATCCAGTTACTGGGTAAACGATACCCCTTGGTAAGATCGGTTGGACTGAACTGTGGACCCCCTAGCAAGCGTAGGTTAAGCTGATCGATCGCCTCGTGCGGTTATTATCGTACTCACAAATATAATTATAAATTCAATATTAATGATGTAATTTAACAACATCACGGAGAATAGTGGTGGCCCATTGGTATTGGCCCCGACTTACGAGCGATTTCGAACCCAGGAAGGCATTTTACTTTATGCATTTGCGTTTATCCCCACTGCTCTTAAAACGGTGAAGGAAAACATCATGAGAAAACCGGCATGCCAGTTCGAAGACATATGACTTTTACCTAACTGCACTGAGCCTGCGTGGTGGGTTACGGCCCATTCCCTCTCATAGAAACGAAGCCTGTGTTTCAGCAGTGGGAACAATATAGGCTGAATATTCATGCATACATGATGTAACTAATATTTTGAACTACATAATCTAAATAAGTGTCCATGGAGATTCTTGTCGGCTCTTCTACATAGGATTTTACACCATCCTCATATATAAGGTGTATCTATTCATACACGAAATATTTTTAGGGGTACACCTGTATGTGGTAAAGAAGCTATAGAAGCAAAAAGAAAATTTTTATCTAAGCGTTTTTGAATTTTCGTAATTATTATAATTTTAAAACTGCTTGAGACGTTTTGCATAAAACCTTTAATCCAAATTCTATTAATGGCCTGCCTGACGCTGCGAGGGCGGCGACCGGACGGCACGAGCATGGCCGCGGTGTCTCGGGCCGTAAAATATAAGAAGGGGCCAGTATTTCTTATGTGCATCAAATAATTTATAAGTATAAAATTTTGAAAAAAAAAATACATTTAGAAAAAAAATATTTTTCGTTGCTGTAGCTTCTTTACCACCTACAGGTGTACCTCTTAAAATATTTCATGTATGAATAGATACACCTTATATATCTCTGTCTTATTATACATTCAAATGAATATCCATGAAGTATCTTGTCTGTTCCTCCTACGCTACTACACTTCTGGAAAAGAAAAACCTTTTGCCCAGTACTGTCACCTTTATGGATGAAAATAATCTGATCATTATCAGTTTATCACAGTCAAGTCAAATCTTGAGCTTCAATTTATCTTAAGTTATCTGCTTTGTGTGAATAATTCGACTGCTCAAATTTGAGAAATTATATTTATAAAAACATATTTATACATAACAAACATTGTTGTAGCAGAAAAAGGCAAGATGTTGTGTTATAAATTTATTTAAGAATGTTATATGTCCTCGTAAATAAAATTCAGAATTACCGACAGAACTTGGAATGTGGCATTTAGATCTTAATTCTTTTTTCGGCAGTCGCATATTATTAATACCTACTGAACATAGCTCCCATTTTCACATTTAGGTTTTTGATGGGATTTTTTTTAATGAAAATAATTTATTAATAGGTACATTGTATTTTAGAGGTTCATGGCTTAATCTTAACAGCCTCACAGGTCGATTAAAAGTTAAGTTACCCTTGTCGCGGTCGATTCATAGATGTTGAGTATCATTAGTTTTCGAGACCCTTTCGTGCTTCGAAAAGCACGTGAAGCCCTTGGTCCCGGCTGTCATTTGTATTCGCTATCAAAAGCCAAAAAGCCTGGCAACCAGTCTTACCAAGAGGTATCGAGTACCCATTAACTGAGTTGTGGAGGTCAGAAAGGCAGTCGCTAAATCTAAAATACTGGTAGTCAGCTACATACGATTATACTGGAAGCCGATTGCAACGTAGCCAGGAAAAGGCTTAGGCATATTAATTGGCAGAGTATTTTATTGAACAAAATACTTTGAGAATCCATAAGAAAATTCAATAACCTAATTAATTCTATAACCGTTCGACGGGGATTAAATGTTTTCAGCTTAGCAACCAAAAGGTTAACAGCCAATTCAAGACACTATTTGATTCGTTGACAACAACGTAAAAAACGAGAACATTTTATCTTTATCGGTATTTTATTTTAACTAGTGATCGCTCATTAGTCGAAATTCGACCGTACTTCATTTGAATAGAAATACATTATTAAATGAAAAAATATAAATAATAATAAATATAAAAAATATATGGTTATATTGACATTCAGTAACACTATAGACAAATAATTAAAAAAAAAAACAAATATTCTCGATATTATCATAGATTTTAAAAATGAAATAGGTTATACAGGGTGATTAGAAGATGGGTTCAAAGCTTTAAGGCGAAGATAGTACAGACAATTTAGAACCATTTAAGCCATGGTTGTCTTAGACGAAGTCTTACCAAATATTTTTAACCAAATTTTTTAGTTTTTTTTCGGAAATTCTCAAAATTTAATGTAAACTGCATAATTATGGCCAAATTGAATGATAAATGAATTCATTTTTTATTTATTTAATTAAAGTAATGTGTAAGCAATCAAGCAAAACATGTTTTAGGCTTCTGTGTCATTAGAATTTTTTTTTACAGATATTTAAGCTCAGAAAAAAAAAAAATGTACAATACGTCTTTTAAACCTTATTAAAAAAAAAACGAAGGGTGCTTTTTTTGTTCAAACCTTTTTGAAGACATGCTTGATAATCGCTCTTTCTTTTGAGGTATCATTTATGCGGATATCTAACAAATTATTGAAATTAGGGCTTACAAACCAATTTGAGGGAGATTTTTTTTATTTTAGGCAGACTAATTAAAACAACATTTGAATTAAAATGATTTATTTTTCATGTTCAAAATGACGGCCGTGATTCCTAATACAAGCACGGCCCCGTCTTCTAACTTCTGTAGTCATTATTTTCAACATCATCTCCTGCTTCATTGTCTCAAACGCTGAATTTATTCTTTGTATCAATTCTTCTCTGGCGTTTATTTCTATGTTGTTATACACCAGTTCCTTGGCCCGGCCCCACATGAAAAAGTCCAACGGGGTCAGATCTGGGGAGCGAGCGGACCAAGGGATGGGTCCATCCCTGCCGATCCAGCTATCAGGAAAGCAATTGTTGAGGTGTTCCCTTACATTTAAAGTCCAATGCGCTGGACAGCCGTCTTGCTGAAAGATGACTGTTCGGTCTCTTTCGAAGATCGGGACACCTGATTCCTCTACCAGCAGTGGTAAATCAATTTGCAGAAATTGCAAATAATTTTCGCCATTCAATGGATCAGGCAAAAAGTGGGGCCCAATCAATGTTCTGCCAATTATTCCAGCCCATACATTCACAGAGAATTTCATCTGAAATGACACCTGCTTCTTAAAATGTGGATTGTTGTCTGCGTCGGCCCATTCATGGATGTTGTGAAAGTTTGTAATACCTTCCCTTGAAAATTTACTGTCATCCGTCCACAAGATTGATTTCAGAAACCACGCATCTTCGATGTCTCTGTTGAGGAGGAAACGGCAGAACTGAATTCTTCTTTGAGGATCTTGCTCTACTAGACCTTGCACACTCCTGCCATGGAACGGATACTTATCATTTTGGTGCATTGTATGCCACACCTTCCATTGAGAAATGTTTAAATTTCGAGCTACTGCTCTAGTACTGGTAGTAGGATCCGCTTGAAATGCTGCTAAACTGTCTTCGTCGACGGCAGTTTCGTGTCTGCCCGGCTTGACTCCAGGTTCCACGCGGTGAAACCCATCTTGGGCAAGACGACGAAACGTGTTGTAAAACACTCGGACATTCGGTATCCTGCGATTCGGATAGCGCTCTTGATACATCCGTCGCGCCAAAGATCCATTGCCGTCTGCTCTACCGTACATAAATACGATATCCGCATATTCTTGATTGGAAAAAGTAGCCATAGTCACTTAACAATTAAGAAAAACGGCGTAGGAGCGCACTAAATGTCAACTCATCACAATTAAGTCAAAAATCAACACGTGCAGGAGCGCGAGGCTACGACTGGACACGGTGAAACAAAAAAGTTCAAAACTAACGCAAACAACACGTGCAGGAACGCAAAGGGCTACAACTGAACACGGTAAATTGTGAATCAACACGACAACGTCCACTCACAAGGGCAGTAGTTTGACTAATAAGTAAAAGATGTAACGGCTTCATCACAGACCGACTGACCCTGACTAAAGAAAAACGACTTTGTTGCTTCAGTAACTAAGACCATTTTGCTGTAAAAACCAACTCTTATCGCTTTTTGCTATTCATTGGGCGTTCTACCTGGAAATGCCGTCGCATCGCGCTCGGTGGCCATTGTTTAGAGAATCCCCTCAATGGGTTCCCCACAATTGGTTCCTGCATGTGCCAAAAATTCTTAGAATTGAACAATGTTATCATTTCGAGCACAAAGTATTCTTTTAAGCAAAAATTTTGTGTTTTGTTAGATTGCCTAAAATTTAAAATTTCTCCCTCGAATTGGTTTGTAGGTCCTAATTTCAATAATTTGTAAGATATCCGCATAAATGATACCTCAAAAGAAAGAACGATTATCAAGCATGTCTTCAAAAAGGTTTGAACAAAAAAAGCACCCTCCGTTTTTTTTAAAATAAGTTTTAAAAGACGTATTGTACATTTTTTTTATTTTTTCTGAGCTTTAAATATCTGTAAAAAAAATGTCTAATGACACAGAAGCCTAAAACATATTTTGCTTGGTTTCTTACACATTACTTTAATTAAATAAATAAAAAATTAATTCATTTATCATTAAATTTGGCCATAATTATGCAGTTTAAATTAAATTTTGAGAATTTCCGAAAAAAAACTTAAAAATTTGGTTAAAAAAATTTGGTAAGACTTCGCCTAAGACAACCATGGCTTAAATGGTTCTAAATTGTCTATACTATCTTCGCCTTAAAGCTTTGCACCCATCTTTCAATCACCCTGTATATCTATAAAATTAATTTATTACCTACTAGCTTCTGCCCGCGAGTTCGTCTACGTAAATGTCAGATATCGCGGACGCAGAAAAGTCACGGAATACAAAGCCTATGTCCTTTCTCAGGCTCTAAACTATCTGTGTACCAAATTTCATTTAAATCGGTTCAGTAGTTTTAGCAGGAAAGCGAGACAGACAGACAGAGTTACTTTTGCATTAATAATATTGGTGTGGATACTGTGGAGAGGGTTCGCTGGCGGGATGATGATGGCCAGGACCAGGACGTAGGTGTAATGAGTAAAGAATACTTCTTCAGGACTCTCTTCTTTATTTTCTTAATACTTCTTAACTGCTGGATATAGAATGAATTATCACAGAAAGCTCTGTTTTATAGAATTTTCCCTATTATTTTTAATTAATTATGACTGTTCAAAATGTCATAATTATAACGATTCTGTACAATCTATGACCAGCTTTTATAATCGTGAGGCATACAGTTTGCACACGACACTAAGTTTTGTATGGGAAATTTACTAATGCCATACTTGACACTCCCCATAAAACCACACAAAAAATATTTCTTAAAAGTCTAAACTAAATTCATATCGTCGCTAATACAAATAATATTAAAGACAAATATTCTCGACATGATCATAGATTATAAAAATGAAGTAGTTTATATATCTATAAAATTAATTTATTACCTATGGTTATACTTGACATTCAGTGAGACTATAGACACAAAATATTAAAGACAGATATTCTCGATTGGACCACAGATTTGAACCATAAACAAAAGAATATCTATGCATGTGTGTATTAAATACACGGTAATGAATAGTAGTGTTTTAACGTGTTATTAATTGAAAATAATGTATTTTTATGCATAATTTAAAAAAAATATTAGTATTCGTCACTTCTTCACTGTATAAACTATAAGTGTGCGAAATTTCATACTTCTCCGTCCGCCCAATTTTCGTAAAAGGGGATCCAAAGTTATCGCTTCACGTATTAATATATAGATTACGTTTAGTTGTTTTTTTTTCCTATTTGTATTTTGTTTTTCTTTCTTATTTTGTTAATTCTCTTCAGTCTCAGAGAATTACCGAATATAAGTTTGTACATATAAAGCGTCGTAGGGTCCTGTTGACTTGTACCACAGGCGTTGCTTCTTCTTCTTAGCGTGTTGATAGCAATATAAATATAGCCAGCCCAGAATTTGAATACGAGCTTAGCACTTTCATAAGCGTCCATCTATTCCTGTAGCAAGGCATTGCTTGCAATGCCTATTTCAACCACCAGTCTCTCAGTTATATAAACTTGTCCAAAAGCTAGTAAGCACTACCTGTACACTTGTGAAAAGAAACGAAATATACTTATATTCTCATTGACATAACAATTTCAAGCGACAACGTATCCACATAATATTTTCCTGCCATCTGTACGAGCGTTATCTAGAGTTGTATAAGCTGTTTTATTTCAATCATTGAAATTTAAACCTTATGGTAGTGGCTATAAAAGTCAGTTAGGGTCGTGACGTGCAACGGATAGCTCGAGGCTCGGCTCTGTCTCGTGGCTTAACTTGATTGTTACCAGCTCGTGTAGCATCGTATGTGAAACAGTGCAACGTGTTATGTAACACGGACTTTTGTTATCAATTGAGGTACAGTCGGCAAATGAGGTTTCTGAAGCCGGATTTTGATCAAAATAGTTGGTATTATATTTTATTAGTAATGTACCGACTACTCTTCGCCTGACGTTGGGAAAGCCGACTCGTTCTTGCCATATTTGCAGTCGGTAACTGGTCTGCAACTAGTCAACAAAAAACGGCCAAGCGCGAGACGGACTCGCGCACCGAGGGTTCCGTACAAACCTGTAGGTATTCACGGTTTATGCATAAGGTTTATGTTTATAAAATTAAATGTTTTTAAATTTTATTATTTGAGTTTAGCGAATGAAAGGTAAATTGCGGTTTACGATTTATGACATTAAAAAACTAACTTACTAGATCTTGTTCAAACCAATTTTCGGTGGCAGTTTACATGGTATGTACATCATATATTTTTTTTTAGTTTTATCATTCTCTTATTTTAAAAGTTACAGGGGGGTGGGGGACACATTTTACCACTTTGAAAATGTATCTAACGCAAACTATTCAGTTTAGAAAAAAAATGATATTACAAACCTCAATAGATATCATTTTTGAAGACCTATCCATAGATACCCACACGGAATGATTGGGCATGACTAATAATTTTAAATCACCTGTTTAGTAAGTGTTTAATAAGATCTAGTAAGAATATAAAATATATTTTCCTTTGGATGTCAATAATAGAGAAAACATCAAGAAAAAATTGTCGTATGTACTTAAACTATTGTTTATTTAACAATTAATGTAGGTTTTGTTCAGCTGAACTTCACCGAAAACAGTAATCGACTTGAATTCGATTTGCAGTCAACCAAAGTTCATTTTTTTTTTAACCCAGATACTATTTCGACAGGTGTCAAATACATGTCAAAGTCATTAATAAAATAGAAAACAGAAAAGACCTTAAACGTCACATAAGTCTCTAGGATTAAAATCACTTTATTCGATTACTCGGCTAGTCGGCCAATGTCTTAGTCGACCCATCTCTAGTTTTTATGTTGCCATGTCATAAGGTCGTTATCAATTATTTATAAGAATATCAATGGTGACCCCATTTGAGAGATAACCCTCGAGATGACGACTTATAGAGAAGTATAAGAAAAAAAAATAGTTTAGAAGCGTGTTTTTTAGGTTTCTTAAACTATTATTATTTTTCTATTTATTAGGGTGTTTCGAATTTTGTGACGTATATCAGCGTAGTTTTTGTATTTTTTATGTATGTCAGCGTAGTTTTTGAAGACAGGTTTTTTGCTATCCTAGTAACCCCGGCAAGGATAATAACTTAAATTTATAAAATTATTATATTTTCATCGATCCTTGATAAGTATGCCAAATTTCAAGTTAATCCGACGTTTTGAAGGGGGTCAAAATCATATTCAAAGTTTCCGTTACATAAGCACATAATAACATACGTAGGAAGCTAATAAAAGCGTGTTAAAAAAGAATAGTTGAATTGAGTTGTTACTGTTGTTGAGCGAAAAAGATAATATACAGGCTGTAAGGGACAGCCCTCCGCAGACTGATGGGGTGGATTCAATATATCATACTAAGATGACCAGTACAAGAAATTATTTCAGGACCGGTATGGGAATCCAATAAACCTGATTTGTTTTATTTCCTCACACGCAATGTATCTCGGATCAATTCGAAAAGCCGCCTTTGTGCAATCGCCGACGACGAGTTCGATGAACTCTATAGTTAGCCGGGAAGTGAACAGCTGATTTTACGCGTCGTTCGTTAGAGTATTTCAACATCCATTGCTGTTTTTTTATTTTATTTTAGCCGTATTGTATACATAAATGGAGTGCTGCTTTCAGAGAATGTAATTTTACATTGAAATAAAACTAAAAAGCTGAAAAATCGTAAAAAATAAACAAAAAAATTCTGAGAAAAATTCCGGTGGAATATGATTCAAAATAAGGAGCTGAATGCACTCTGTCAGTTTGTGGAGGGCTGTCCCTTACACCCAGTATGTTGCGCTGACCCCAAATAAATGCGGATATGGAAGAGGGAATGATGAAGATTAATGGTCACCATAATAGTGAATACTTCTCTTGTGTTAAAGATGCCTTTAGCACAAGAGGAGTGAAGGTGTCAAATAAATATATAAAATTTATTTCGCTCACAGAGTACAACAAAAACCTTTATCTATGAATTTACAATTTATTGTAACGTTTGATGGTTGTACAGAAGAACATAATGAATGATGTTAGTCTGATGTCTCTTATCACGTTTGATTATATTATCTATAAACCGATATTAAAAGTATTCAAGAAATTAACTTATGTTTCTGTTTTGACAGCGTTTCTAGGTATTTAGACTTAAAAGGTTGCCATAAATTGTTAATATATCTACAATATCATTTATATGTTACGTATTCATGCGTGTTACTTCAACTAGAGATATGATTTCTTAACATTAGGCATGTGAATAAATATTGCTCGTTCACTGCTTATAATTACACGAAATTTGTCTTTAAAGTTAATTCACTATGTCCGATGCCAGGGTCGCGAGATTAGTTCAAAAGAGATACCGTGGCCTTGGCATATGGGCAACTGAAGGAACACGGGTGGGTTTTAGTCAGTAAAAGTCTGACACGCTCTACTGAGAAGTCATTTGATAATTTCCCACCCACAAAAAAAGGACACAGGCTTCCTCTCTATGAGAGGGAGAGGTCGTAATCCACCACATGGTCCCAGTGCGGGTTGGTTGATGTCACATAATGTCTTAACATTTTTGGTCGTAAGACATGCCAGTAACCCAGGCAGAGTTCGAACCCACGACTTAAAACCCGTAAGTCGCGGTCATTTCCACTGGGGCATCCCTACACTGCGTTTTTGAGAGCAATGGTGATGAAATAAATTACACAAAATTAAGCGCCTGGATTCAGATCCACAACGCACAACTCGTAATTCGGGGCCGTCAACACTGGGCCACCAAAAAAATTTAATTATTTTTGCTCTTCTTGGAATCCTGGCCAGGATAATGCCATAAATTTATGAAATGATTGTCTTGTCATCGTTCCTTGATAAGTGTGCCATGTTTCAAATTAATCCAACGTTTTAAAGGGGGTTGAAAATCACGTTCAAATATTCCATTATATAGTCCTCCAGACCGTATTTCGGCTACGGCGGCCAATCTCAACAGAGACTAGCCATCGGCGCGGGAGATATTATAGTGCTCAAATGTGTGCGCAGATACAGGAGCACACACTCTTCCCTCACTCTCATATTCCGATGGGATGGCAATCCAACACGACCGGAGAGAGATCAGGCGTAGGACCAACGGCTTAACGTGCTTTTTGAGGCACGGGGGTATCAACACCGCCAACTGCCAAACTCCGGGCTGCTACTAAGAAATTCCTAATGGAAAAACCCAGTAACACTTTGCCCGATCCGGGAATCGAACCCAGGACCCCATGCTCAGCAGTCGCGCTTGCGACCACGAGACCAACGGGTTAGTTACAAATATTCCATTACATTGATACGTAGATACATACATAACAAGCTAATAAAAACGTAGTAAAAGCCACTTGACTTTGTAGTACAGAAATCCATCATAATCCACACCTAACTCATTTGCGATGTGCACTACATCATCACAGTTTCTCGACCTATTGCCTCGGTTTCCTTTACTGAAAGGAATTGGGTCCATCTATTTTCTACGCACACCGTAGTTAACTTCCGTACGACCTTTGACACCCTTACACATAGAAAACTAGATTTATATACGGTTTTGTCAATGAACGGTTGAATGCTGCACTGATTTAATGTTTCGTAGATTTGGGTAACCTTTTGTTAGAAAACCATATTAATTAAAATGATAAGAAAACCCCTTCTTTTGTAAAAATATTTGATACCCGAATTTAAATTACGATAGTCGTAAAATTAAGACGTTTTCTATTTTATTCGACACATAAGGCATAAATAATGAATAATGAAAACAGATATAACGGTTTTATACATACGTATTTCTGCAGCTAATGTTAGTAATACGGTTATTTTAATGAACTGACAAGTATTACGTAAACCTACTATATTAAGATGAAAGACATTTAGGTATTCCGCGAGAGCTGTTTCGAGTGAATTTAATAAAACATGAGTTGTAAATTGATACTGAATTTTGAAAGAAAGAAAAATATTTTATTTGGAAACCTTAAAACTAACAAAATCATAAAAACAATTTAAAGAAAACATTAGAACAAAAGTACTTAAAAAAGTACAACTTAGGTTAAAACTAAAAAATCGTGAAACTAATTAAACAAAAAAAAAGGAAGACCTGTGCGGGACTAAAAAGGCTCGTATGTCAGTACCATGCTTCGATATCTGAAAAAAAAAATGCCGTGACACTGATATTCTGATAGAGCCCGTTGTGACGTTTGATGATTATAACGAATATACCTAATAGGGGCAAATTATGTTACCTAATGTGTGAAACAAACAACATAGACGGCTCATTAAATTTCTATTATTATGGCTATGGGAAATTTAGGCGCAATGCATTAGTACATTATAGGTACCTCATATAACGAATACTTACTTACCTTTATTATTAAACCCTACCTTTCAATAAATCTATAAAACTTTATGTGACGCTATAATGTACTCTAAACACGCTATACATTGCGGCAATCCCCTAAACGTGTACATTCAATCTTCAAGTATGTTTGCCGATTACCGATATATCCTTTTAGAACGAGCTCACGACAATCGAATCTATTTAAAAACAAATGGGCTCTTTATATTCAAATTGCCGTAAATTTCGTATGAGAAAATAAACCTGTTCGTAAAACAAACACGTTAACACGCTCTCTGTTTACAGGTAACCCACTCAGCTGTAATTGCCGCCTGTCCTGGATCTACGCGTTACGCAATGAGACGCGAGACAACACGCTGAGAAACGCCCTCGAGAAAGTATCTTGTGTCACCGAACTTACCCCTGACAGACACTTAAACGACCAGGAAGATACCGTAAACGCCAAAGATAATGCCGTACCCGACGACACTTATGACTATTACGATAAAAATGAGGATGACGCTGTGACGAAATTCACGAAAAAGGCAACCAAACTGACCGATATACCCTTAGAAAGTCTCCCGTGCCCCAAAGAACTGATGCAAACTGAGGAATACGGACACCCTGTACAAAATGAAATCAGACTCAAAGCTTTCTCGCATGTTGAGAAAATTTCTCCATGCGTAATTTTACTTTTATTCATGTTGTTGTGTTAATTTTAAGTATGAGACAAAGATATTTGTGATATTAGACGTTAATTAGTGTATTTCTCGTGTACAGATTTATATTAGTTGTTCTGGATGTAGCTGTTGTAGTCGCCATTTTATATTTTTAAAGCGTGCGGTGGATGCCCCAATTCTTGAACGAAGTAATGATGTTGTTTATTTAATTATATAATTGAAAAGTTGTACTGTTTTTGTGTACGTGGCACAAGTGAATACTTTCAATCCATTAACCTTATTAGTTTTGCTTGTAAAAAGGCTATATGTACTTTTCATTATTTGTCCTTAAAAAGTCTGATCAGATTATAAAAATACATATTATTATGAACCTAAGTTACACTGAAGACTTTTGCTATAACTTTGACTTTTTTCGTTTATAGAAAAGATTTTAGAGTTTTTGTTAAATCTAAAACCTTCTAAAAATATATAGGTATGTTTGTGTCTAGCGATATTTTATGACCGAAAGTGTTACTGAATATTTTTTCTTTTCTAATTATTTTGAGTGCCACCTTGATGTGTGTCAATAATTAGGACATCCACCTCACGCTTTCATTTAAAAAAATAAATGTTAATTTTTTGTCGAGGGTGTTACGTTACATAGAGTGTACGGGCAAAAAAAAAAAAACATCTCGTTAAAGGAGACTCCCTAAGGGATTAACCCGATGTGTGATTCGGGAAACACTCTGAATGTGAGCTTCGTAAGCCGGGACGCTTAAAATTATCTAGCTTTAGGGAATTTTAGCAAGGGTTACTCTATTAGGTAAGAATATATTTTTGGAGCGAAAGCGAGAATTCGCTCTCAATTCAAGCTGGATTTGATGTATATAGTTAGCCTGTTATTGTTGTACGAGTTTGGGAATCTCGGGATTTTTTTTTTTTTTAATGGCTTCAGTGTTTTGTTTTAGATTAAAAATTCGAAATATTGGAATTTGAATGGTGATGTTAAGAGATAAAACTGTTGTTCGATATAGACATTTGCACACGTCACATATATTCTGCTATTCATTTGTTTTATCATTGTTGGAACATGCATCATGTAGGAGTCATTGCCTGCAGTGAGTACATCTACCTAAGAATTGACTTGCATGAGCAACAAACACAAGTAAACAGGCTATTTTGGGTCAAGCAATATACTAATAACAATACCGTACCGGCTGACGGCATTATGTCAACGCGGGCTGTCGCTGAAATCAGCGCTGCGCTGAGAGCTATTAAGCCATAAAATAAAGCTGAACAATGTCGGTTTAGAGCATTCTCTTTTGCTTCGTTTTTTAAATCTTCAATTTTTTTAGCATTGAATGCTAGAATCACTAATAATGAAACATTGGGCATTCTAAAATTGAATTGCGAAGTACAGACGCCACCAGGTCAAGCTACCCGAAACTGTCAATTTTTCCCAATGAACCTTGAACCTAATGCTCTAGACATAAAGTCGAAAATCTATCAAAGAAATCTGACAGATTGTAGTAGCTTGATGTGTTGGCGTCTGTACAATCGAGCTCAAAAATATTTCATTAGTTTGGCAACCGAAACCGACTATTATACAGGCTCTCGATGGTTAGAAGGGCCCTCGATGAGTGAAAAGCGGTTAACTATGCACAGACGTGATTAGTTGATGACCGATTGACTATTGATTGACCGACCACAGGTCTATTAATCTTTGAAGCTGCGAGCTGCTGCAACTAAAAAACATTTGTTGTTATTCATATACCATATTCACTTATCTGTATGGAAGATCAGGATAAACTCTTCTTTTGTTTGACGTTGGTTAAAAATATGGTATACATCTACAGGATGAAATTGAAAACTTGCGTCAACTTAAAATAGGAGCTTCAATGACTCTCAACTCTCATAATCATGTATTATTAATTTTCGTATCCCAAATCTAAATTCTTGAAATAAATCGCGTAATTATTGTCTAAGACAGTGCAAACTAAGTTTTTGCTTTTAAGTAGACAAGAACGGCAATTGACGTTCCAGTAAAAAAAAAAAAAAAAATCTATCAATAAAAAATAAGAAAAATAAAGTATCAATTATAGTACACACCCAATAAGCAATCCTTTCATCGCAGAGTTCACAATATGAAGCAAGTTGGCAACGCGTTGGGCTAGCGGTCATTTGCCTAATTTTGACCGTTCATGCAAAAAAGAACACGCGGCAACGTTGCCAAATCGCTTGCCTATGCGCACGTATGTGTAATGCACTCCTTTCCTTAATGAAATACTCAAAATTTTCTTTAGAACACGTTGTTTTATATATTTTGATACAGTGCACCTATTCAATTTCATCTTGTATACTGGCATGAAAATTCGTTAAAGTCTAAAGAGTCACGTTCTTCTATTATGTACCAAATATAGCGTATTAACATTCCGATTTTCAGAATATATTAAAATTAGTTTAATCGTATTTGAGTTTGTACAAATGCATAGGTACCGTATGTTTCTTACTTAGATCAAGTCTTTCAATTCTATGATCTTCAATTTCCCTGCAGTGTTTGTTTACCAAATAAACCATCTGCCTAGCGTTTTTCCATCTATGTTGGAGTCGACTCTCAGTCTAACCGGATACAACTAAATACCAGTATT
This sequence comes from Aporophyla lueneburgensis, assembly GCA_932294355.1. Taxonomy (NCBI): domain Eukaryota; kingdom Metazoa; phylum Arthropoda; class Insecta; order Lepidoptera; family Noctuidae; genus Aporophyla; species Aporophyla lueneburgensis. Next base: position 21,797,261 of record OW028745.1, on the reverse strand, counting down.
TTACATGGACGACTGCCTATTTGGCCTCCACAAACTAGCCACTGAGTAATACGATACCCCTTGGTAAGACTTTGTCAGACTCTCAGACTTTTGACGGCCCCTAACGACTGTCAAATATCCAACAATGGCAGCCGTGAACGGCTTTAGTGTTTTTGGAGGCACGATGAGGTCTCTGTATGATGATCATCCATCCACGGACAGAAGTGTGAGATGCCTAGCTTAACCTAATCGATCAACCAGGCCGGCTGTTATTTCTTACCCACGAGTCCAGTCTTTTTCCACATAAAATGACTAAGACAAATTTATAATAACGGTGGAACTGTCGCACTATTAATATTTCATAATAGCAATTAATAACAATAGTGTCACGTTTAATTGCTACGTATCAGGAATGAATAATTAACTTCGATTACACGTCAATTCAAATACGAAATAATTATTTGTGACGGTCTAATATCTGTTGAGGTTAATTATAACGTAACGAATATATCGCATACATTTTCAATTATTAAGACATATGTATGAGAGTTTAGTATATTATCGGAGGCAAAAATAGGACAAGAGTTTGTAAATGTTTTTGTTGGTAACTTCTGTATCTGAGGCCCTTGTACGAACGATGTTACGTGAACCTAACGTGAATTGGAAAAACTTTTAAATCGACAATAGTACTAGGTATTCCATATCGTTTTAATTTCTCATTTCGTAGGTAAAAATGTATGTACTGCCCAGAAAAAAGTGCGGTTTTCTGACAAGAAGTGACATTTTGAAAAAAAAATATGTTACAAGTTACAACAGAAATCTACTTGGCTGCTATTAGAGACTGAAAGTACCAAAACAAATATTTTTGCCAACATTGTTCTGGACATTCGTTTTAAGACGCAAATAGTTATTGCCTTTTGTTTAAATGGAGATGATAATATGATTAAAATGTAATCAAAATAAGGTGTTTAGTATTCTCACAGGTAAATAGCAACCAAAGGTTAATTGTATACTCTCACTGTCATGGTAAGATATGTTGAGATAGTTATTTCCCATATGAAATCCATTTTATTGTTTCGGGCCGGCCATTTTAATTTGCAACACAAAATACTTGAAGCATTTTATAATCACAAATTAAAGTGATGACCTGAATGAGGCAGGCCCAATAAGTATCTCCCGTGGATATGAATAGTCTTAAAACTAGGTAAACATTGTGTGAAAACGAGTATTCACAATTTTAAAATCGTTCTATTTTTCTTTGATTCTGGGCGTTCATACTAGGCCTACTTTTTTAAGCATGAAAACAAAGCATGTAGTTACAGAAAGGAAGACTAGGTATATAAAATACTAAGAATATCCTTCCTCCTCAGTACAAAATATTAATTAGAGGACTCATTCAAACGCATTTTAAGTCTAATTTAATTTTTGATCCCGCATAATGATACTACTGCCATCTTTATCAAGATTATAGTCCATTTTATCCTTTAATTATACATGAGTCTAACGCAACTGAGCCAAACAAAATGGCTGCGAAATTATATTAAATATCCTGTGAGTACCGTGAACTGAATTTTTATTTCCCTATTGCTGAGGTCGCCTCATAACTACCTACTTTAACTCTTTTGGAGAATGTACTGCGAGTGTGTGTTCTTATATATTGTTAAGTGGTACACAAATTGTCTGTATATTGCCTCCCTCTCTGTGTTATTTATCAAATGGAGGGTCTATACTTGTAACATCACAATCAGTCTATATTATACCCACTGCAAGGTCATAGGCATCCTCTCTGTCATAGGTAGGAGCCATAATCCGTCTGAATGCGGGTTGGAAGATGTCACATGTCTTCGAATTGTTGGTTCTAGGGTATACCGGTTTCGTCACGATGTTTTCTTTCACCTTTTTAAGAGCTGTAGTGATGAAATTTAACACACAAAGTAAAAAGTAGTGGCAAATATCAGCAGTGGGAACATTATTGGCTATGACACTAGGAAAAAGTTTTCTGTTTTCTCATGTCAATGATATCACAGAATAATTAGGAATCGAAAAGTCAATGCTCATTATCCTAGCACGTTATAATAACTTTGTATTTATCAAAAGTATAAAGAAAAATCGAACTCCCGGAAAATTGCTAGGTATAAAATAAGCTTAATTAATTAAAACCACTGTTAGCATAAATCACAATTTATTGAAATGTTCTTACAAATTCAACATTTAAATTGACCTGTATTTGTAATGTTAACATAAAATGTTTAAGATCAAATTCATAGATTTTCATCGTTGAAATATTAAAATTAATTGTACATACAAAATGTATTCCTGTTAAAAATATCGTGTATATTGTAATTATTAGGTTGTGTATAGTCTTCAATTCTGTTGTAATAAATATTTCTACCCGTGCTGTGTGAGTTTTATTTTATAAACCCCCTATTTCCTATAAGAGTTAATTTTGCAGCTACTGAAGGAAAAAAATAAGGTTGACTGTGATGGCGGTGCGGCCCCGGTTGATGAGCGGAACTACGTCTAGATGTCTAGATGAAATAAAAATCAATTCACAATTTCCTGTTTGGTACCAGTTAGATTAGGTCCGGAGCTAAAACCAAACTAGATATTGCATGTATACTAGGTACTCATAGTTTCCCAAAAAACATTTTCACGAAAACTTCGAGAATCTTTGGTTTCCTTTTATTTTGCCGCCGACCTCTGAAATTAAAGTACTTTTACATTTTAGTGTTTTTTTTTTTAATTGTTAGTCTTTATTTTGTATATTGGTTTTATTTTTATTTTAAATATTTAGTTATGGCACATAGGGGAGAGTTGGGTATATTGTACCGCCTGATAATTTGTACTGCCTCGAAATTTCCTACTAAATGTCATTATTTTTCTTTCCTGGCAAAATGAAACTGAGTGCTGACAGCGTTTAGTTTCGCGCTTACTTTTGTAATAGCATTCGGCAAGTGTATTGGGTTCGAGAAAAAAAAACGATTTGGTTAATGTTTGTTGTTTTTGACTGGTATATCTAAGCATATTACTCAGTGAAAAGATCCTACTAATATTATAAATGTGAAAGTTTGTATGTATGGATGTGTGGATGTTTGTTACTCTTTCACGCAAAACCTACTGAATGGATTTGGATGAAATTTGGAACACAGTTAGTTTATAACCTGGATTAACACATAGGCTATTTTTTATCCCGGTAGTAAGTTCTCGCGGGATATTTTCCGACCTCCACGTGGGCGAAGCCGCTGGCAAAACCTAGTAAGTTATAATTTTGCTATATCGTTTATTAAATATGTCTACAGTTACTTATCAAACGATGAAGTTACAAACGCGTTAGGTTTTGAGGTTATTTTGCAACAAATACATCTTTTTTAAATTTCTTAGTTTGATAAATCGTACTATCAGTAGTTGTCTAAATTGTACTGGTACAATTTACTCGACGAGATGTGTGTTGTTTTTAGATGGACTGTGAAAAATCGTAGGGTGACAAACTTCAAATCCAGATATTTGCGATAATTGTTTAAATTAAACCAGGGTAAAAGAAAACAAAGATTTTGATCAATAGATCAAAATCAAAAAAAAAAAAATTATAAAAAGAAAAGAAAATCAAAACAAAAATTCAGAAAAAAATCGGAATCAGTCAATTTTTTTTTTTTTTTTTGATTTTGATTGAATCTGGGATCAATTGTGATTAACCAAATTATATTTTTAAGTTATAAATATTTATTTCGTTTTCATAAAATAAATCATTTAATTTTATTAATAAGAAGGTAGTTAAGTTTGATGATTGGTCAAACTTTTTTGTTTTTGATACTTATGTTAATTTTTTCATAATTATGAATGTACTGATTGTCGGAAAAATTATTTAATTTTTGTTAAGACTTTTATGGTTTGAGATCATTTTATTCTCATAAGAATATATTCATTCACTTACATGAGAACATTAATACTATAAATTGTATATTTACACATAAAATAATTTTGTTGGGCGTATTTCAAAAAGTAAACATAATCAATAATTTTAGGGTAGTCTTAAAAATCAAGCAATGTTGGTTCAAACACAAAGCTAAAAAACTTTTTTAAAACATTAAAATATTATCACGAAGAATATGGTGTATTATAAATAACATTTTATATATATCATATATATATAAATGAGAATCCCTATTTCCCTTGGTCACGCCATGCCGCGTGAACAGCTGGACCGATTTCACTTTTTTTTTTTTGTTGTATTTGTCATTGTCAGGAGAAGGTTTTTATGAAAGAAAAAAATAAAAAAATTACGCGGAAAATAAGAAAATTTAAGAACACTTATTTAAGAATACTTGGACAAATATTTTTGAATTTGATTAAATTCTTGAAAAAGGCTATAAGCTAATAAACATCACGCTAGGGACCTAGCGTGATGTTTATTAGCTTATAGCCTTTTTATAGCCTATAGTTAGGAAAATATAAAGTAAGAAAGAATGCTAAGCTAAGAGATAGCGTGGGAAGACAATGGGATGCAATTAGGTGGGTCGGGGGAACAAGAAATTTCACGCGGACGGAGTCGCGGGCAGTAGCTAGTCTATAATATAATAAAGCTGAAGAGTTTGTTTGTTTTTTTGATTGAACGCTATAATCTCAGAAAGTACTGGTTCGAATTGAAAAAATCTTTTTGTGTTGGGTAGCTCTTTTATTGAGGAAGCTATAGGTTATATTACATCACGCTATTGACCAATAAGAGCGGAGCAGCAACGAAAAATGTTGCAAAAAAGAAGACCACGCACGAGCAGGTTATTCGATGCGACGGATTGGCGGAGCAATAAATATAACGCGGACGAAGTCGTGGGCAGCTAGTTGTACAGACGCCAACACATCAAGCTACTACAATCTGTCAGATTTCTTTGATAGATTTTCGACTTTATTTCTAGAGCATTAGGTTCAAGGTTCATTGGGAAAAATTGACAGTTTCGGGTAGCTTGACCTGGTGGCGTCTGTACAATAATAAAACTTTTCACAGGTTTGGAAGTCTCTTAATTATTAGTGGTACAATTAACCTAACCTTTGATACAATTTACCCGACTAGTTGGGTAAATTGTTTCAATGGAAAGCTTTTACAAAAACGCATATTTTGATTAATTGGTTAAGAGGTCGGGGTTGATGTTACAGTATACGATAAACGAGATTCTAAACAATTTGGCTATGAATAAGTAGTTTGTCTAAATTAATATCAAAACGAGATATTTTGCTGAAACTGAAAAATGGTCCAATATATCCGACTTTCCCCTATCTAGAGCTTCTACCTAACAATTGACGTATGAAGACCGGTGTAATCTGAGCAGTTAGCTCCACTATATAAAACCAAAGCAAAGACGAAGAATATTATATTTTTGTAAGTATTAAAGAGTAAAATCGAAGTAGTAAGTAATCTTAGAAAGTTTTTGCTAAACATGAAACTAGGTGGGTTCTATGTTGAGAAACTCTGAAATCTGTAATGTGACTATCTTATGTTATAATAAATAAAAAATAAAATCTTGAATTCATACTAATATTATAAAGCTGAAAAGTTTGTTTGCTTGGTTGAACACGGTAATCTCAGGAACTACTGGTCCGAATTGAAAAAATCTTTTTGTGTTGGGTAGCCTTATTGAGAAAAGCTAAAGGCTATATAGTATCACGCTACAAGCAAAAGAAGCGAAGCAGCAACGAAAATGTACAAAAACTGGCAATTCGATGCGAGGGGAAGGGTCAGGGAAGCAAAAATTTGACGCGTACGATGTCGCGAGCAGAAGGTAGTAATAAAATAAAACGTGCTCTATATCCAAAACGACGCACGGGTCAATCAATCTGGTTAAGCTACGCTTGCCGCGGCTGATTCGTGGATGGTTGACCATTTTCACATACCGAGACCCCTTCGTATTTCGGATAGTTAGCCTTGGTCCCGACTGTCATTTGTAGATATTTGACAAATGTTACGGGTCGTCAGAACCCGACACTCTGACAACAAATCTTACCGAGGGATGTGAGTATTATTCACTAACTGGGTTTTGGGGGTTAGGCTGACCCCACATTAGGCGTGCGCGATCCTCGGGCGCGAGCGCCGCGCGCGCATCGCGAGCGCGTCGCGTTTAGCTGCCCTGCTGCGCGCTCGCGGCGCGCTCGCGGCGCGCACGCGGCGCTCGAGTCGCGTTCTTACCCCTTCGCCCGCTACAATACTCAATACTTTATTGCATTCCACAATGCTTAGGTGGTAAAACATTTTATTTAGAAACAATTGTGGACCCTGTCGGGCCTGTGCCCCTTTGCTGTCAAAGGAAAATACAGTAGGTAGAGAGGAGGACCTATTGATTATCTTATAATGTAACTTATTCTAAAATAGTAATTAAAAATAGATGAAATACATGCTTTGGACTTTTCTAAACTAATTTCAGGGTTTATCATTTAAAATTTCGTTGTCGCTATAATAACATTTGCTTAACAGCAGCTTTTTTAATTTATCAGTAAATAGATGGCTTTTTTCTCTGTCCTTATGTATTCTGGTAACTTGTTGTATATTGCTACTGTTTCGGTCAGTCACATGGTGGGCAGTGTTGTGTTGACACACGTTAAAAATAGAGTCACGAGTGAAATTAATATCGAAAGCTTTATCCTAGAAATACAGAATCGTTCTGCGATATGGGACATGACTACAAAGGAGTATAGTGATCGTATTGCAAAAAAAGGTGTAGGAAGAAATCAGCACTTTATTTATAAAAGACTAGCTTCTGCCCGCGACTTCTTCTGCGTAAATGTCGTTTATCGCGGACGCAGACAAAGTCACGGAATAAAAAGTAGCCTATGACCTTTCTCAGGCTCTAAACTATCTGAGTACCAAATTTCATTTAAATCGGTTTAGTAGTTTTAGCAGGAAAGCGAGACAGGCAGACAGACAGACAGAGTTACTTTGCATTTATAATATTAGTGTGGATAGTGTGGATTTTGAAACGAAAATTGTCCAAATTGTGACTGACTTAGCTGAAGGGGGTTAAACGCCAAGGCGAGCGCCGCGTGCGCGCCGCGAGCGCGCCGCAGGGCAGCTAAACGCGACGCTCACGCGGCGCGCTCGCGATGCGCTCGCGCTACTCACACGCCCGAGGATCGCGCACGCCTAATGTGAGGGAGGCCTTATATAGGCAGTCGGCTCTGACACTCTCATTCACCTACATCCGGTAAGATGGGAACCCACTCCAAAAAAATGTTGTAATAAGGCTAGGAAAATGTTGATGAATAAATCGAATCAAATCAATTTATTTCGGGCTACAAAGACCCATATCATAAATACCTTACACACATACATACAAATAAAAAACAATGTAAGGTAAGGTAAGGTAATAGGTAAGTAGGATCAATTTCAGCATGTCTGAATGTCATCAGAGGGACGATTCATTCATTTTAATGACATTTGTATTCTTGTCTCAGTCAAAATCTGAAAAAAAGAACATATAATTAACTTACTGTTTTGACAAGTTTTTGACATTGATCGTCATTTAGGTGAGATTATTAAACGTTTTTAAGTACGAGGCCTTCAGCTAATCAGCTATTGTGACTGGCAGACCAAAATAACAATCTAATAAATTGACATGACATTTAACAGCAGATTAAATTAAATTAGCTTTCAGAAATCAAGGCTTAAAATATTAAAGTCAAAAATTTTGAAATGTTTTCAATGTCACTTTTACTTAACACAATAAAATTCATTTTGACGTCTAGACGCTCAGAGTGGTGAATATAAATCCGCTGTATTCATAAAATGCGGTGAAATAGTGTTATAACCACATTGAATTTAATTGGAGGGTTTCAACCCAGTTATTATTCATAAAAAACACAATAGCGCCGATTTCACAGACTATACTTTCACTTTTCAGTAGGTACAGTAAGCAAAAAAGTCGATTATCTGTTCAGTTTTTGTTTTTTTTTTTTCATAGCTAGAGGAGCCTGCTTCACATGGATGCAATGATGACCGGTCGAATTCTGAGCTATTTCTAAGTTAGATATTCTACATGAATATATACGAATAAACCTTTCGAAATAAGTGTTGGCTCTAAGTGATGGTGGCCGCCACATTGCATCGTTTAAATCTTCTAAATTACACTATAGACATGCACAATCAATCCAATGGACGAACTGTAGAAAATATAACTGGTTACAGAACAGACATCAAAAGCGTGTTTCATATGTATATCAAAAGAGTCATGAGTAGGGATGTCAATTGGCAACGAAATGCAATTGTGAAGTTAGTGCAGTTCGACAGAGTCTAGCCTGATGTTCGTGCGAGTCAACGAGAGCGTCACAACGGGTGGCATGGTGCAGCCCTCCTGACTATCTGATATCGTGCGGAGAACAAGTGTCTAGAAACTGTTTTGTTCTAGAAATTTTGGCAAGTTCAACTGTGACTTTAAATTCAATAATCATATCCAATTTTTTTTCTTCTCACCCACAGCATACATCAAGGCCTAGTAAAATGTTCCACGATGAAGAATCCAGCTGCAATCGACCTCCTGTACTGACATGTATATTGAGCAAATCATTAATATAAATCTGAAATAATATGAAGATGTCTTATTACAAGACATGAATATATTTTATCTTTAATTATAGCCTAAAGCTCTGAGCGAGTTTTTGCATATTTTTTTTTACATGGTAAATCATCAAATAACTTCTCCCGCTCTGGGTGGAGCGGCAGGGCATGTCAGACTTTTACTGACTAAAACCCACCCGTGTTCTTTCAGTTGCCCATGTGCCAGGGTCACGGTATCTCTTTCGAGCTATCTCGCGAGCCTGGCAGGAGTTTTTGCATATCCACTTTATTTCGATTTGGGTTAAGTTCTTAATACATAAATGACAACTTAGCACCCGATAAGTTGTCAGTTTTATAAAAGAATTTTGTTTCGGATTCTGATAGGTTCGTTGTTATTTTAAAAACAGGCTCTGGTTTAAACCGTTCCAAAAGAGTTTTAAATCACATGAAAAGCTAAATCGCAATGTATCAAATCGTTTCAAGATGATATGTAAAAGTAGCAGTTTTAATCGACTTTTGTTGCTAACCATACTTGTCTTTGAAGTCACAAAGTACTATTTATTCCACGCCACGATCTTACACAAAGAAACCCAACTTGTTATCAAACCCAGAGGGACTAAAGATCGTAGAACTCGAACCAAAAAACATTCCAGGCTTTATTTAATGAGTTGAGTCAAAAAACACATCGGAACCTCAATTGAAGTCTAAAATTTGAGGATTTTTTGCGAGAAGCCATCTATTCTAATTAGAAATGAAAGTCGTAGATATCAAGCGTCGTTTCTATAAATTCACTGAACGTCTATTAAAATGGAAGGAGTAATATTTTCATAATTACTGTGATTAGTTTATCTTTGGAAGCGAAAAGCCAACATGAGATACTGGTCACAGTTAATTAATTTCCTTGACTAATGGACTGCATAACAGCATTTACATCAAAGTCCTAGTTTTGAATACAAAGAGCTTAGTATAAATAAACAAACACAGTGTTTCATTTACCTCTGCTTACTTTCTTCTTTTTATTTATTTGCCTATTTAAAATATGGTCATCGCTCGATTTCACTTGCAAAGTGTGCGCAATCAAAAGTGAAATGGAAGGGAAAATTACCAATCCTAACCAAATACATTTTCGTAGAATGTTGATTTTCTTTTACCTGAAAATGTTATTGACTGCTCTAATTTCATAATTGCGCCTACTTTTGTGAAGCTCAATTGATTAATGTTTTGTGATCCTAAAAATAATGAGTAGCCAAATAACTTCGACTTGGATGTAGGTGTTGGTCCCAATTCTATTTTTTTTTACAGTCATGCATACTGCGCTACCACGGGGAGAAAGCGCAGTTATGTGGGACTCTAACCCACTAAAACTCTACGGTGTCCTCCTGTGCCGCTTATGGCGGGAATACGGGCATTCTTCAACGAACTCACAATAGCAACCTTTTTTTATTATATCTCGAGGTGAAATTCCACAGGCCGCTTCGTAGAAGATCGTGCGATGAGCAGATGAAGCAGCGTTGACAGCGCCCCAGCCACGCCTGACTTGGGCGCCAGCCGCTGGAAATGGGGGCCGGAGTCTCAACAGCTGTCGAGCACCAATCTAAGATATTTCATGGTAGACTCGACAGCGATCCGAGACTCCCTGACCACGATGTGTGATCCGGCCGGCGGCGCCCGCCGGGGGTCATGAAAGACAATGGCCTCTGACTTGTTGAGGGCCACCTCCAGGCTCACAATTGTAACCTAACCTAACCCATTTTGCTCGTCTATGATTGGTCACAGATTGTTCGGAGAACCCTAACGTAATCGCAGCAACCAACTGTGAGATAAGACGAAAATGTTACAAAGAGACTTAATTATTTAAAAAAACGTCCATCACTAAAAGCGTTAAAAGAGTTATTTTTTAGACCATATTAAACCATTTTCTCTTGCTTTGAAAAGGGCTCACCCACAAGGCGCAATGACGTGAACCTAAGACCTTGGTATCGCCTTTTCTTTAATATTTCTTCCACAAATGTATATAATTTTATCAGTTTAAGATTTTGTTTGAAAGGAATTCTTGATTTTTCTCTAAAGACTGAGGCTAGACGACTGTGCTTTTTCTTTTGAAGTACTTTTTAGTCGGGAAATGGGAAACAATCGTTTATTCAGTTTATTTACAATTTCGAGATATAAACACTAATCATCACACCTGTACCTATTTATAATCTAAATTTTGGGTATTAATCGTACTTCTCTAAAAGTAAGTTCGTTTTACAGTCCAGTGCTTTTTAAAGTCCGAGTTAGGTCCAAACACATATATCATCATCATTATTCATAATTTCAGTTGTAAGAAATCCACTGCTGGACACAGCCCTCGCCCAGTTTGGGGATTGCCATATTCAAATCAAATCAAAATATTTTTATTTCACATCATAAACCTACATGGGTCAGAAGCTACCTAGGTGCATGGTTAAAATTTGTTGATTCCTATGAAGAAGAACTGGTAAAAAACACCATGGTTACTCTTTTAAAATAATTGGCTTTTACAGTGGTTTCAAATTACAGCGTAAATAAGTATGGGAGGACATTGTAGGCCTGTCAATATAACGCCACACTTGGCAGGCGGGTTGAAATTCGCAGTATGCTGGTAAAATAAATAGAGAACGCTTCTGCCCATTCTCTAGTAGATAAGTTCCCTTAAGTAGTTCCCTTAAGTTCCCGTAAGTTCCCTTAGTCGCCCTTTACGACACCCACGGGAAAAAATGGAATAACGCTATTCTTTACATCCGGCAGATACCGACTGAATACCAGTATTTTACATGAACCGACTTCCTATCTAACTTTCGTAACTTAATTACTGGGTAACACGATACCCCTTTTTTTTTTTTTTTTTTTCAGGATGGGAAAACATGAAATGACTTCTCCCGCTCTGGGCGGTGCGGGAGGGCGTGTCAGACTTTTACTGACTAAAACCCACCCGTGTTCCATCAGTTGCCCATGTGCCAGGGTCACGGTATCTCTTTCGAACTATCACGCGACCCCGGCAGGCATCGGTCCTAGTAGACCCCTACACTGCTGCTGACATCTCTTTGAGGCGCGCGTGGAACACTGCGCGCCGTCGACCCGAGCCTGGTCCTTACCGGGCGGCGAGCTACCCATTGCTCGCCACCCGCAAGCTCGTGCCTACGGTGGTCGGGAGTCCGCTATTGACTCCCGACGCCCGGGGCGTCTCCTCCTGCGGCGGCTAGGGACGTGAGGGCGCAGAGACTGCCACTCCCTCACGCGCCCCGCCTCCTCCTTTGCGAGCATTACTGCTTCGCAGAAGGAGGTGACGGCTTCCCATTCCCTCTCGCTCCGTACCATGGCTCGCACCAGAGCCGGACGCGAGAGGTCGCCGCCGCCGATCGCCTCCACGAGGACACGGCGGTGCTCCGCCCAGGCAGGGCACACCTCCACCGTATGCTCCACCGTGTCCTCCAGACGATCCTCGCAATGGAAACACCCGGACGTATCCTCCCGCTTTATCCTAAACAGGAACCCACCGAAGCACCCATGCCCGGTGAGAACCTGCGTCAGGCGGAAGGTGAGGACGCCGTGACGCCTCTCTATCCACTCCTCAAAGAGGGGACTTACCGCCGCAATTGTGGCGTGCCCAGCACTGGGTTGTGACAATCGTACCCGCCATGTCGCCATGAGATCACACCGGAGCTCTGTCCGCCGTGCCGCGATTTGTCGCGGCAGCGGAGTTTCGCCCCGGCGTTTCGCCTCCTCGCGCCACTCCCACATGTGCGCGAGGACCTTTGCCTCCAGATCCCATGGCGGCACTCCGGCAAGGAGGCTCGCCGCCTCGCACGAGACCGTGCGGTATCCCCGGATTAACCGGATGGCCATGACCCTCTGGGCCGCAAACAACCGGCGCGCTGGGCGCAGCCTCAGTGAGGGCGCCCACACCGGTGCCCCGTAGAGGGCCATGGACCGCACGATCCCCGTGTAGAGCCTCCGGCAGGAGGCGTTTGGACCCCCCAGATTGGGCAGGAGCCGCTTTAATGCAGCCCCAGCCCACTCCAGTCTGGGAGCCAAACGTCGGAAATGCTCAACGAAGTTCCACCGGCTGTCGAGGACAAGTCCCAGGTACTTCATCGTCGACTCGACGCCGATGTGAACCCCTCCTACCGTAAGTTGGGAACCCGCAGGTGGCGCGTTCCGAGGATCATGAAAACCCATGGCCTCGGACTTGTGCAATGCCACCTCGAGGCCCAATTGCCGGATCCTATCGACGATTGTCGCAACCCCGCGTGTCATCAGTTCGGCCGCCGCCTCGTACGACCTCCCCTGCGCAAGGACCAGCGTGTCGTCAGCGTAGCAAACTACGCTGACGCCGCTAGGGAGGTCGGCGCGCAGCACCCAGTCATAACCGATGTCCCACAGATGTGGCCCCAGGACCGATCCCTGTGGGACACCGCACGACATCTCTCGCCGGTTCCATTCCCCCTCGTGACCGGGGTAGATGACGGCCCTATCCGTCAGATAGGCCTCGACCACGCGACAGAGGTAGGTCGGCATCCGGTGATACCGGAGTGCCTCCCTAATGCAACTCCAGGGCAGGGTGTTGAAGGCATTGGCGATGTCTAGAGACACCGCCAAGACGACCCCACCCCGGGCCACTGCATCCCCCGTCGTGAGGGCTCGCACGCGCATGATGGCGTCCACCGTAGAGCGCCCCTTGCGGAAGCCGTACTGGCCGTCCGACAAGTCCGGCCCCTCCCGCACCAGCCACCTGACGAGGCGGTCTGCAATCACTCTTTCAAAGAGCTTGCCCACCTCGTCGAGCAGCACGATGGGCCGGTAAGCGGACGGAGAGTCCGCTGGGCGCCCAGGCTTCTTAATGAGGACCAGTTTCCCCGTCTTCCAACGAAGTGGGAACTGGCCCCTCTCCAAGCATGCGCTTAGGATCCCCCTGAGTCGAGGCCCGAGAGCCTCTGAGGCCAGGACCCATGCTTTGCCAGGCAAGCCCTCGGGTCCTGGGGCGGTATTCTTGGCATTAAGCCTTCGTACCGCCACCCTCATCTCTACCTCGGTCACTTCGTGAGCACCGTCGTCGTCGTACACGATACCCCTTTGGTGAGACTGGTTGTGAGACTTTTGTACTTCTGACTACCTGTAACGGCTGCCAAAGATCTACGTATGACAGCCAGGACCAACAGCTGTTTTTTGTGGTTGGCAATTTATCAAATGACGTCTCCCGCTCTGGGTAGAGCGGAAGGGCGTGCCGAACTTTTCCTGACTAAAACCCACCCGTGTTCCTTCAGTCGCCCATATGCCAAGGCCACGGTATCTCGTTCGAACAAATCTCGCGACCCTGGCAGTGGACCAACGGCTTGAAGTGCTTTCCAAGGTACTTTTATTAACAGAAGAATTCACTACAGATACTTCAGCTCACATTCCAAGCAGCCAGGCATTATTGTAATCAAGTTCGGCATTTGTTTTCAATTAAAACTTGTAGCTCATTCCTCTTCCAATAGACTGGGAATCGGGCTGCTACCGTTATCACTGGGAACTGGGGACTAAATAACTTCGGCAGTCTTAAGGTTCATTTACATTGGTCGAGTAAGTAGTCTAGTTTGTAATCGAGTAGATACTAGTAACATTGACTTAACGGTTTGAGCTTAAGATAGGTATGAATTCATGCCGCAAACTGTAGTTTACTATGGTTAAAACTACTTCAGAAGACCGTTACTGCTGTGTAGCAGATTAAATGGCACCATTTCATTCATAAGCATTGGCATATGTGTATTGTAGAAAGTTTGTTAAATTTTTGTATGGTTATTCATAACCAGTTTTAAGTGCAGTAGCATCTAACCTACATTTTGGCTGTATTTAACATACTTTACCACCAACACAAACTAGATAATTTAACAAAATAACCTAAGCTAATTTACAACCCTAATGCCTACTCTTCTACCAGTACTAGCCAGTACTAGCCTACCTACTCGACCAAGGTAAACGTAGCTTAACGCGATTTTGTCCCACAGACTATCTCGAGTGAGAAGATAAAAAATTATTAACTTTGAAACTCTGAAACAAAGTCGTAAAGTTTGAGAAAGTTTGCAAAAATTTCGTCGTTCCATCTTAACCTTGGTCTCTTTATCCTGACCACGATGATGGATTCCACTGATTTATTGAACAGATGTATTATCTAACAGGGAAAAGGAAATCTTGTCAGCTGGTTGCTATCTTTGTATTAATACAAAGGAGAAAATCCAGGTTAATACTTTGGAAGAATAGGTTTTTCTACCAATCCCTCTTACTTTACTTAATAAGCTTTGGTTTAGGAGGGCTTCAGTTCTAAATGTATATGTTTCTGTGGATGTGTCTACGAAAACTAAGACTCAGTACGAAAACTAGTCATCACAAGTATTTTGCCTGATGTCTATGTGCTCGGCATCTACTTCGTCACATGCGGACGCCGCATCCCAATGATATCGCGCAAAATCCGCCATTGCGCAAGCAGAATTTACCACGCAACGTCACGATATCAAAATGAAAAGTAAACTCATCCTCTATAGAAAAGTGAAGATCACCTCCTCTATAGAGAATGAGTTTACTTTTCATTATGTTCCTCATAGCTCTATTGATACAATAATTTAAAGTGCATACTTAACAATTTCATCACTTTATCTTTCTAGTCGTACGTTTTTCGAAATCTTATCCTACCATCCTATTAAGACGTGTGAAAGTGTGTATGTTTTAATGTTTGTTACTCAATTACGCAAGAATGGCTGAACAGATTTTGATGAATTTTGGCGCAAAGGATACTTTTATAATAATATTGGTAGTACCTTCCCGTGGGATAATTTTCGACCTTCGCGCGGGTCAAACCGTTGACAAAGGCTAGTAAATTATAAATGTGAAAGTTTGGATGTTTAGATCTTCGTTATTTAATCACGTCAAAACAGCCGAAAAGATTTGGATGTAATTTAGAACACAGAGAGATTATAACCTGGATTAATACAAAGTACCTATACTTTAATCCCGGTAGTCATTACCGGGAAATATTTTATGGCATAGTAACTAAACAAATATTCACTCGAATGCTAACATTCAATATGATAGGTATTTGAACATAAAAGATCTCTGACAACTCAGTCACTTCACTCCAGGCTAACTATCTTAGCTCACTCTTAACTCAAAGCCCTGACCTGCGTGCTACTGAATAGAGATACCCTTTGATGACCAGCCAACAGTTTCTAGTCTGTAATAAAGGTATTTAATATCTACGTTTAACTGGGTCAGGTCAATATAAATAGAAGGTGAACTCTGAAATAAGTTGTCTGGATAGGCGACAAATAGAATCGCTGGAATTGTTGGACAGATATATTCATAGGACCTTGTGGCTTATTAATAACAGCAACACGGGTCGATCGATCAGGTTTAGCTAAGTTTGCCGCAGTTTGCGACTATCTGTACGTACCAAAACCCCTACTTACCTCGGAATGCACATTAACCTTTTGATCCAGAAGCCCGAAAGACTGACAGACAGTCTTACCAAGGGGTATGACAATGATGGGACTCCCGTTTCCGCATTAAGACTCTTATTCGGTCCGATGTACGTGGGGGTTTTGGCTAATGGAGACCATTGATCATTGTTCCAAGGATTTGTTTATGTTAAGAAGCCACGACCTCGCATTCCAGGATGAAGTGGGCGGCTGATTCCTCGGCGTCAAGGCAGCCCCTGCAAAGCGGGCTGCCTATCTATGGCGCCTATACAATTGCTAATCGAGAGTTATGGGCCGTAATTGTTCCTATGATTGTTCTTAGGTTATTTCTACTCAGACTAAGATGTTTTTTGGTTAACCGCGGGTATACCAGCTTTGACTGTCTACAGTCTGTTGTCCGGTACTATCTATTATTATGCAGTTCGGTTGATTTTTACGAATCCACGTACAATATTGCGAGAAAGGCAGTGGGAGAACTGGGTACGGGCCTTTCACAATCATGTCGGAGCCTCTCTTCGCAGCTTACTAAGGGGTTGTGGTGGAGGTCAAGTAGACAATCGCTCCATGTAAAATACTGGCATTCGGCTGTATCCTAAACTAGATTTTTTTAAATATAAACTAAGAGCTTAAACGGGAAACTGACACCAGCGTAGTTGGGAAAAAGACTAAGCAGACGATAATTCACTTAATCATACACATCCTATAAAAGCGAGCCCCGATGGAATCCACTGGTAGATGGCAAGGCGTAAATTCGATATTTTGGGACTGGCTTGTACTTGGGTCGTTCTTCTTTTTTACCGACAGTGAAACGAAGTACTTCTGTTTTTTTTTTTTTGTTTTTGAATTATACATAATATTCATTTATTTATTTATTCATTTATTTGCGTAAAACATGGTATAAAGAGGTCTTATAGTAAAAAAATAGAGCAGACATGTTTTGCCAAGATTAAACATAGCATGCAAATATTCAAAATTATAATTGTAGTAACAATTTCCCAACCATAATTATTATTATAATATTACAACAACACTATTTTCGCTCTAGGAATTGCTTTATACTGTAGAAGTTGTTATCATTTAGCCATACATACAATTTATTCTTAAAAGCATATCTCGAGTTTAACATTTTCAGATCAGTAGGTAATTTGTTATAGATTCGTACACACATAGTTAAGCAGCTTTTATTGTACTTAGCAAGCCTGGGAGCATTATTAAGCATGAGCCTGTGAGGATCTCGTCGGCTTCGAGGATTTACATCATTAGCTATTTTAAATAATTCCTTATGTTTCCATACAAACATGCATATTTCATTAATGTATAAACAAGGTAGCGGTAACAAGCCAAGTTTCTTAAATATTGGCTGACATGATTCCTCAGGATGAAGTCCGTATAATGCCCTAATGCATTTTTTTTGAGCAACAAATGTTCTATTCTGGTCGGTACTGTTACCCCATATTATAAGTCCATAACGCAATATAGATTCCACATATGCATGGTAAGCTAATATAGCTGTTTTTAGATTAGTACTTTTTTTTACTTGTCTAAGAGCATACACAAATTTGTTTATCTTGCTTGAAACACTGTCTACATGCACTTTCCAATGTAGATCTTCATCAATAGTTACTACTAGGAACTTGGTATGTGTTACTGGTTTAATTTTGGGTATATTTAATTTGAGGTAAAATTTATGATTATTGGATTTATTAAATTGTATATAAACTGATTTGTCAAGGTTTATTTTCAAGTTATTTACATAAAGCCAGTGAATTAAAATGTCAATTGTATTGTTAATGTCAGTTTCGTGGTCAGAAATTGTATTTTTTTTTTTTTACTGGATGTCACAATAATAGAGATGTCATCAGCAAACAATATGCACTTATGTTTCGTTATTTTAATGATGTCATTTATATTATCAAGAATAAGATAGGCCCTAGTATGCTTCTCTGTGGGACACCAAACTTATTACATCTATATTTCGACGAGTGTTGCGTTACTTCTTTATTTTCATTAATATTTGTTATGGTAACACATTGTTGCCTGTTCTCTAGGTATGATTTTATCCACTGTAAGGTAGGCCCTCTAATCCCGATTGCTTCTAGCTTTTGCAGTAGTAGATCGTGTGATACTAGGTTGTGATGCTTTCGATAAATCAAAGAATAATCCTGTGGTTAGGTTGTTGTCATTGACGTTAGTTAATATAACATTTATGAGGGCATAGATTGCTAATGTTGTAGACTTCCCCTTTTGAAAACCATACTGTTCTTTTTTTATAATATTGAACTTTGTACAGTAATTTGCAATTCTTTTGTACATACATTTTTCGTATATTTTAGACAAGATGGGTATTAGGGTTATAGGGCGGTAATTGCTTAGGTCATGTCTGTCTCCTTTTTTGTAAAGTGGTCTAACAATGGAAAGCTTTAAAGCTTCTGGAAAAATTCCCTCATAGAATGACAAATTGATCAAGTGTGTTAGTACTTCAACAATTTCGTCGACACAGGCTTTAATGATTTTGGTGTTAATTTCGTCGTGCCCTTCAGAATTTGTGTTATTCAAATGCAGTATTTCCTGCTTAACTTCAGCTATCGACATCGGTCTGAGGAACATAGAGCCAACAGTAAGACTATTGCTAGTGTTACCTGTGACGTTCGGCGGCATTGATTTGTTTGTTGAATCGATATAATGGTCATTAAAGGCAGACGCTATTTCTACTGGGTTGGTAATAAGTGTGTTGTTATATTTGATACTGTCTATATTATGTCTAGGCTTTGTATTATTTAGCTCGTCTTTTATAACATTCCACGTAGCTTTGCATTTATTGTCGTTTTTAGTTATGTATTTGATATTTGCGTTTTTCCTGGAATTAAAGATGCATTTTTTAAGGAGATTAGCATATTTAAGGTATTTAGTCTTATTAATCGCAGTTTTGTTTTTATAAAATTGATGGCGCAGCGAGCGTTTTGTTTTACAACTCTTTTTTAAGCCCTTGCTTATCCAACTTTGCTTCTTTTTGTTATTTAAATTTACTTTTACTTTTAATTTAGGGAAACAAAGATTGTAAAGTAAGCAAAACGTTTCATGAAAATGATTGAATGCTGAGTTTGCGTTGTTAGCCGTATGTATATTAGACCAAGAAAGATTACTTAAGAATTCCTTAAACTTGTGAATATTATCTGAACTATAATCTCTTTTGTATGTATAATATATTGCTTGACTTTGGGTTTTATGTTTTAAGGGAATAGTCAACATTTGTGCTGTATCGTGGTCTGACAAGTGAAGTGGCAAGACTGCAGCAGTAGCGTCGTGAATGTTACTCAAAATGTGATCTATACATGATGACTTACGTGTTGGTACATCAATGTGAAATTTCAGATTATAGTTGTATGTTAGATCTTGCAATTGAGTAGTAATGTTGCCTTTTTTTAGGGTGTTAATATTCAAATCACCCGCTAAAACTACCTTTATTCTAGATTTATATTGTTGAAATAAATTATGCATGAGACTATTTAATTTTATTAAGAATTGGTTCGGGTCTGATTGAGGTGTTCTGTAGACACAAATTATTATTAAATTTTGATGTGTAAGTTCAATTCCGCATACTTCGAAAGTGTTTTGCGTGGCGTAGCTTTTTATTAGAGGCAAATCTTTGAATAATAGGTGTTTTTTTACAAGAATACAGGTACCACCTCTTTGTTTTTCTCTACAGTAGTTAGAAGCCATCTCATAACCGTAAATTTTAATGTAGCTTTCGTAGTCTCTTTAATAGTGGTTCCTGTGTGGGATTTAAAAAAAAAAACGCATCTGTGTTTTCATTAGGACTAATTCAAATTTTCTTTCCAGCTAGTATTTTTTTTAAATGTTTGTTTTAAAAAAAAAATGTATCAGAGTGGCCTTTTTCTGTGGAGACCACATTTCGGCTTACCACTCTGTCACGGCATTCTACGGGAAAAAGACGTGTTAAATATGTTGGTTAAAGAAAATAAAAATGACATAATATTAATAGATAAGAAAAATACGGACGTTTATTTGAACCAAATTAAAAAAAAAAACCGTAAATATCAATACTCCAACGAGATGCCATAACAAGACGAAGGACAGACCGGTTGTCGACAGGTTTGTTGACAGGTTGGTTGTCGGTAAAAAAGTAGAACGACTCACTTGCGTTTGTAAGCCTACACACGCACGGACGTAAAATATCGCGGTCGGATTCTATCTTGCATTGGATTTTCTACTCTCGGCGCTTAGCATTGTGATAGAAATGCAGTGCGCGAAATAAAATAGCCGCGAGAGTAACCCGCCCGTGAAACCTGGGCTTAAGATCCAAGCACAGGCACAGTTGCATAGAGCCACAACGCATTGCATTGCAATACATAAAAGCGCAGTGTGGCCCACCTGTAGGCAGCCCAGGGTTCGTACAAAATGCACGAAAGTGATGTAGGAGCATTTTTAGGGTTCCGTTGCCAGATGGCAAAAAACGGAACCCTTATAGATTCGTCATGTCTGTCTGTCTGTCTGTCTGTCCGTCCGTATGTCACAGCCACTTTTTTCGGAAACTATAAGAGCTATGCTGTTGAAACTTGGTAAGTAGATGTATTCTGTAAACCGCATTAAGATTTTTATACTAAAATAGAAAAAAAAAACAATACAATTTGGGGTTCCCCATACATAGAACTGAAACTCAAAAAATAATTTTTCATCAAACCTATACGTGTGGGGTATCTATAAATAGGTCTTTAAAAATGGTATTGAGGTTTCTAATATCATTTTTTCTAAACTGAATAGTTTGCGCGAGAGACACTTCCTAAGTGGAAAAATGTGTGTCCCCCCCCCCCCCCCCGTAACTTCTAAAATAAGATAATGATAAAACTAAAAAAAATATATGATGTACATTACCATATAAACTACCACCGAAAATTGGTTTGAACGAGATCGAGTAAGTAGTTTTTTTTTAAAACGTCATAAATCGTAAACCGCAATTTACCTTTCATTCAATCAACCGAAACGGAAACGGAAGCAGGTGGTGGTGGTCTACATTGATTTTAAAAAAGCATTTGACACTTTGGAACACCACCAGCTGCTTCAAGCTATGGAGGAGTGCGGAGTCGCGGGCCCACTTAACAGGTGGTTTCGTGCTTACCTCACAGATCGGAAACTGCGAACGGTCATTGACAGCGTCGTCGGAGAACCAAGACCCGTCACGTGTGGTGTGCCAACCGGATCCGTGTTTGGTCCCGTTGGATACATCATGCATGTTAACAGCATGTGTAATGTAGTTCGTAAGTGTCGCATATATATGTATGCTGATGATACGTGCCTAGTCTATGCAGATAAAGATTTAAATTTAATTGAAAGTAACATTCAGGAGGATTTGACTAATATCATCAAATGGGCTCACGATAATGGCATTATAATCAACATAAATAAAACCAAATGTATGCTTATACGATCTCCTTATCTTAAAAAAATAGAACGTCCACCGCGAATAGTGGGGCATAGCTATGAATGTCTACACAGTGACGGACTGACGTTGTGTGAGTGTGCAAAGATTGAGGTGGTGGAGGAGTACAGGTACCTGGGTTTAGTTATAGACAACAGCTTCTCATGGAAAATACACATTAATCACTTATGTGACAAACTCAGGTACGTCTTAGTAAAATTCCACCACCTTAGTTTTGTGTTAGATAGGGCAACTCTGTATATGGTCTACTATGCACTGGTGGACTCACTACTTTCTTATGGACTGGCATGCTATGGTAACACATTTAAAACATATTTGGATAAAATTAAAAAAATACAGATCAGATTCATGAAACTTTTAGTAGACAAAAACACAAAAAACCGTTGCAAAATTAGCGATTACGAGGACTTGTTTTTTGAATGTAAAATGCTGCCAGTTCATGAGAGGGTAGTGTTGTCTCTAGCTGTAGAACAACATGGTAGTGATACATTTAAAAATAACATTATACGCACAAGATCCCAAAGAAACAATAGTGTAAAAAGATTTGTGGTGCCCACGTATAATAATTATTATGGTCAAAGGTGTAGACATTTTCTAGTTCCCACAATTTTTAATAGCCTTCCAGACGATATTAACAGCTGTGTCTCCAAAACCGTTTTTAAAAGTAAAGTTAGTAAGTACCTTTTAGATATGTTTTTCCAAAGTCTCACTCTAAATAATAGTTGAAAAATTTACGAATTTTATGTCTCTGTTTATTGTTGTTTATGTTTTATATGTTTAAATGAAAAGGTGTTAATATAGCATTATTACAAAAATTTGAAAAAAGGAGCTACATCTGCCAACAAACTGCCTTGCAGTTTGGCAGAAGTAATATATTTTGTAAAAACAACTTAACATTGTGAATAAACACTTTTTCATTTTTTTTTATTTTTTTTTTTTATAAAAACTAAAAAAAAACATTTATTTTCATAAACATGAACCTTATGCATAAACCAAGAATACCTACAGGTTTGTACGGAACCCTCGGTGCGCGAGTCCGACTCGCACTTGGCCGGTTTTTTCATAGTGGTATGGCCCGCCTAATCAATGTGCGTCAGCCTTATAAGTATTAAAACGCTAGCCAAGTGCGAGTATGACTCGCACATGGTGAGCTCCGTACCATTAGACAAAAAACGCAAAAAAAAAAGATTTGTGAATGGAGACCCCTTTTATTTTATTATTATAGCGGCAATAGAGTACATACTCTGTGAAAACGGATGTCACATGTCTCCAAATATATTTTTT
The DNA here is from genome assembly GCA_932294355.1 of Aporophyla lueneburgensis. Lineage (NCBI taxonomy): Eukaryota > Metazoa > Arthropoda > Insecta > Lepidoptera > Noctuidae > Aporophyla > Aporophyla lueneburgensis. Next base: position 21,774,532 of record OW028745.1, on the reverse strand, counting down.
TCTAAGATAGGTGATTTTCTCACGCGCTGTTTTGCTTCACCGTTTTGAGAGAAGTGGAGATGATATTGTTGACAAAAAGTAAAGCGCTTGCCTGTATTCCAAACCACGACTACGCAGATATGAAGACAGAATATAAAAGAACATCATCATCATCATCTCAGCCGCAAGACGTCCACTGCTGGACATAGGCCTCCCCCTATTTGGGGGCTTTGCCAAAATCGCCACGCTTGGGAAGCGGGTTGGCGATCGCAGTATGATGGTAAAATGCATAGAGAACGCTGCTGCCCATTCTCTAGTAAAACCCTTAGTCGCCTTTTACGACATCCACGGACATAAAAGCAAAGAATATAAAAGCAAAGAATTTTATTATTATGTTATGAACAAATTATTTAAACACATTTGAATAATCGAATTATTTAGACAAAGCAGATAACTTAAGATAAATTGAAGCTCAAGATTTGACTTAGCTAGTATTTATCAGCAAACCAATTTCTTTGATGAATGAAATTAATGAAATCGAGAGAAAATATCTTACAATATGAAAACTGTAATTTACGTATAGATAACATAAAGAAGATAAGTTGATTACCCAAATGTAAGATAATCTATACTAATATTATAAAGCTGAAGAGTTTGTTTGTTTGTTTGGTTGAACGCGCTAATCTCAGGAACTACTGATCTGAATTGAAAAATTCTTTTTGTGTTGGGTAGCCCATTTATTGAGAAAAGCTATAAGTTATATAACATCACGCTACAATCAAAACGAGGAACAGCAACGAAAAATGGTCGAAAACTGACAGGCAATTCGATTCGAAATATTTGACGCGGAAGAAGTCGCGGGCAGAAGCTAGTTGGTATATAAAAACAGCCAAGTCAAATCTTGAGCTTCAATTTATCTTAAGTTATCAACTTTGTGAATATAATTCGACTGCGCTATGAGAAGTTATATTTATTAATAGTAGTGTTGTAGCAAAAAAAAAGCAAAATATTGTGTTCTCAATTTATTTAGAATTATCTAGAGAACTTGGCACCCATTTAGATCTTAATTATTTTGTCGGCGCAGTCGACAACCACGCATATTCTTATTACTGAACTTGGCTCCCATTTTCACATTTATGTTTTTGATGGTTTAATATTTTCATCAATGAGTTAGTTGGTAACTTTTTAATTTTAAAAACTTCCTTAGGAGATTAGCGGTGACGTAAATTTTAAATGGCTCTGACAGCTCCCTTTTGCAAAATAAAAATGGATTCAATATCAGCAGCACGAGCCCACAGTAAAATGACGTATGACATAATGCTGTGGTTGTCGCTAAAATAGACCAAATGCGCGGGTTTTCTTATCTAGTTACTGTCTTATCCATAGAAATATAAAAATAGGTGTAATCTATTCATCAATCAATCAGCTTTGCGCCGTCCACTGCTGACAAAGGTCTCTCGCAGGCTGCGCCACTACAGTATATCCTCCGCGTTCCGCATCTAGTCTGTCCCAGCCACTTTATTAAGATGGTCGGTCCATCTAGCTGGGGCGTTTCACAACACGCTTACCAATCCGCGGTCTCCATTCTAGGACTCGTCTGCTCCACCTTCTCCGTCTGCTCATTCCTTCGACAAACATGACCAACCCACTGCCGCTTCAGTTTACTTACTCTGCAAGCTATGTCGGTAACTCTTATTTATCATAAGCTTCTTATATATTTTTTGAAAATATAACCTCCTACTCTAATGCCATTCTAAAACTTTTAAAGCGCAGGTATAAAAGTAAAATAAAAGTAAGTTTTAAAAATAATAAACATTAAAATTATGAGTCGCCGCTTTGAGTGATCTTTGTTCATTGATTTTTCAGCGCCGACTCAAAATTTTAAGGTTAATTATTTTATGCTTTTCAGTTTTTTCGGCGGTTTCATTTTTTGTTAAAAAGTTTTTATTTTATATATTTTTTTTGTGACTTTAATGTACTAATAATATATATATATATATATATATATATTATATATAATAATACTTGGCAAGGTATACCCTATCCAACAAAAAAAGAATTATCAAAATCGGACTACTCTGTATAAAGTTATGCGTGGTTATACATTACAATCAGTGTTTTCTGACCCTTAGGGTTCGATTTTGTTTTCCAAATTTATATGGGACCACCTTGGGAGTACACCCTTTCCAATAAAAGAAGAATTGTCACAATCGGACCACTATGTAAAAAGTTACGCGTGGTCATACAAAAAAAATATATATATATACGCGTCGAATTGAGAACCTCCTCCGTTTTTTTCGTCGGTTGAAAACTAAAACTTATCCTGCTGCACCACACATAAATGTGAACGAAATGAGTTCTCTGATGGCATCGTTAACTGTTCTTTAACATTTCAGCAATAACTTCCATATTTTAGAGTCGTTTTAGAGTACTAAAAATATGTGGCGATAGTGCTTCGATATCGTTAAATTTGTGCCTACCTATTACTAGCTTTCATTGGTGCCAACTTCATATATTTCCATATATTTTATATCGACAATTTAATGTGTATTAAAACTTATTTTTTACGCTTTTAGTCAATACAGGGTGGCAAAGATATTAACGCGCTATTTGTAACCATTGATTCAGTACATAATTCCTAATCTGCTTTGTAGACATTTTTCGTCGGTAAAAAAAATCTGCTGTTCCATACATTTTGACCGCGTAAGTGCCTATTGCACTTTTTTATGAAACAGTATTTTTTATTTTGTTTAAACCGACGAAAAATGTCTATACCAGGGTCTTCACAATTATGTGCTGGTCAAATAATGGTGACAGTTAAGCGTCATTTACAACCTATATACAACCTTTTTTATTTCCATATCTACCATTATTCCATATATACCAACGTAAAAGCATAAAGTAATAAGTACCAACACAAAAAAACATTACACGTAATTCCACATTTTTCATATCACCATCATAAAAGTAACAAAAAGTGAACACAAACACAAATGATAACCGCACGTTTCCGCCGTAAAAGGAATATTTAACTTCCAAAAACCATATACCTGAAGGCCACACACGTAGAATACAACATTTTATTCACAACATGTCGCAAAGACAATTTCAATTTGCCACAAAATACAGTTGTTTATAGATTTCCAAAATATACAATCCCCATTTGATAGTTTCACAGAATATTACAAAGAGGAAACACGGCATAAATAAGCTTTCAAAGAAATGAAAGGCCCATACATCTCGCAGTGCCGACACGGAAATATTAAAAAATATCTTTTGAATCGAACGCGCTATTTGCAGGTGTAAGGAAATTGGACCGCGGGATAACGTAATGGCTGTATTTCCTCGACCTTTCATTTATTTCAGTTGAAAAACCCGCCACAGCTGGAGCATATTTGGCCCAAATTATCTGTAAGGATTCCAACTAAAGCCACATGGCAATAATCCGAACGAGATCCTGATTAGAAATCCGCCTAGGCAGGGACGACCCTTATTTGAATTGTCATTCGTACCTACAAATTCTTATCTGATCATACTTGATATAATTCGGATGGGTTTATTCATTTTCAATTCAATGAAAACGTCAGCCTATTTTGTGATTGCGAATTCCGTTTTTCGAGTAGCTTGCCGTTTCTAAGGGAGATATTTATAAAGGGCCATTCCGAATTGATAATTTACTTCACTGTATCATATCAGCAATTTTGTTAAAGCACCGTAAGTGCTGCAGAAAATTTCCCAAGTGGAATTCTTGCCAGTTAAGCTTATTTGAGTTTCGCTATGTACGTTATGGCAAATATTTAAGTTGGGATAGGTCCCTGAAGACGGCGTATCGTATGCACGCGATATTCCATATTCTAGTTTCACAAAGTGTTACATAAAGATTTTTAAGCTGTGGCTGGCAGTTAAATAAACAAAGTCAGATTAGTGCTGTTACTAATGTTCGATAAAAAACTCGAGATCGGCGAGGTATCCAAATTGCCGAATATGCTGCCAAGTTGGAACGATTCCAAAATCAAGTCTGAACTTCAGCATCAATCTGACACTGTAAATTGGTGGGATTATAGTTTAATACAAAATTATATGGGTACGCAGGTGCTTTACATAATGAGTACATAGTGAGCAGAAGGGGTTATTATAAAACATAATGTGGGGTATTTGAGTGGAATGAGAATTACAAACTTGTAGTAATACGCGTACAGAAAGTTACCTATATGAGGATGTAAAGTTCTTGTCAAATATTGCTAATGGCTTTTGAAATTAACTTGTTATAGCTGATGAAAGAGTTTCCTGGTAGAACTACTTAATATCTTGTATAGTTCGGTGAGCTTTCATTTGATGGATTACGGATAACTCGTATTATTGTTTGGTTTCGTTGTAGTAATACAACGTGTGTATAGATGGACATGCTATTTCTATTCCTGTTTGTCCAGAGGTAATTTGATTAGACTTTTTGTAAAAGTAAAAACCTCTACCTGGTTAGCAACATAAGACATAATCGTATCTCCTTAACTTTCCGGTTTTTTAACCGACGAAAAAAAAGGAGGTTATCAATTCGACGCGTATATTTTTTTTTTATGTATGACCACGCATAACTTTGTACATAGTAGTCCGATTGTGATAGTTCTTTTTTTATTGGAAAGGGTATACTCCCAAGGTGGTCCCATATAAATTTGGAAAACAAAATCGAACCCTAAGGGTTGGAAAAAAGGGGATGATTGATTGTTCACTCACTGATTGTAATGTATAACCACGCATAACTTTATACAGAGCAGTCCGATTTTGATAATTCTTTTTTCATTGGATGAAGTATACCTTGCCAAGTATTATTAGTACATTCAAGCCACAAAAAAATATGAAATAAAAACTTTTTAACAAAAAATTAAACCGCCGAAAAAACTGAAAAGCAAAAAATAATAAACCTTAAAATTTTGAGTCGGTTTAATTTTTTGTTAAAAAGTTTTTAAATCCTATTTATTGAGCTAAAAAGTAGCTTAATATTTGAATTTAAAACTAGATATTTAATGAAAACCGGACAGAAGTATAATTCGATCTTTTAAAATACGCAACGGATTTAATACGGTTTTCATCATTCAAATTTATCCAAGAGGAAGGTTTGTATACACGGGCGATGCCGCACTGGCAAAAGCTAGTAATATTATAAATGTGTAAGTTTAAGAGGATGTTTCTTACTCTTTCGCGCAAAAACTACAGAACATATTTGGATAACATTTGGTACACAGTTAGTTACACAGATAGTATCTGGATTAATCATCTAGTTGCGCGCGTTCCGTGTAAGTTAACATTTTAGCTGTGTTCAATTTATTAGCGATTACTCTACAATTTTTGACTATTTCTGTTTTGTTGTAATTGTTTTATTTTTTTCTTCTCACCAAAACTGTACGTTACAAAAACAATGTTTTTTTGATTATGAAAATATTTTTCATGTAAGTGAAATGTCTTTCTTGTGGGAAATAAAGATATCTCTAACCCGATTAACACATAAGATTCATGTAAAAAGGTAGCAGTGTCAATCAGCTTTCTTCTCTAAACGTATCTCCTTTTAATCTTTTAATATAAAGGTGACCACCTACTGGTCAAACACAACATGTCATACAGATAAATACACATAGCTACAGATAAACACTGTTAAAAGCTTGTTGGTGACGCAAACCAATAAGATTTTCCCCTACCAAAAATCACTTAAGACGCCTAGAGATATTTACTCTTCAAAAATCATACAAAAATACACATACCCGTGTTATCCCTGCTACATTGTTCAAATCTTATACAGACACATACAGATAAAGCCGCCGTCATTTCCTCTATTTTCATACTTCCACTCGTGTGTAATGTCATTTGCCAACGTTCCTGTCATGGCTCAGAACGGGTTGGAAAAAGTGCCAATTGAATTGAATAATGTTACAAAAGACATCACTTGAGCGAGAATTCAATGAGTAAACAAATAAAGGATGTTGTTCAAAAGAGAAGTTTTTACTTGTTGGGCTATTAGTTGCAAATACGACTTAAGTTTGAGGTGTTTTCTGAGCTCTATTTCCAGAGGGGTAATTGCGTACTACACTATCAGTAGAAATCGGTCACATTTTGATAGTTCCGCAAAATTCATGGCATTGTTTACGTTGCTAAGCAAACAATTTTTTCGGACACATGGAAGCACAAATAAGCATCAAAATAATTCAAATTCTGATTAATTAGTGTGTTTCGCAATTAGGGTGCAGGTTGAGAACAGTTTTATTGTATATCCAATCAAATCAATTTAATTCAGGCAAGGAAGACCCATATCATAAATACCTTACAGACTAACATACATACAAATAAAAAACGATATAATTATAAAACTATTGAACATGAAGTGACGGCGTCGTGTTGCGCTGCGTGGTGTCGCGTAACTTGCCGCGGAATCGCCGGGTACATGACACCCTTCGGCCAGCACTCTTCCTTGAGGAAGGTCTCGATGTGATGAGTCGGAACTCGCACCACGAATGACTTGAAGTTCGTGTTGTGGCGCGATTCCAACCTCTCGACCCAAGGTTCAGCCGGTCTTCACACGAATATACTCCACAATCCGATATGGCCTACGCAACTGTCCTGCATATCTAGTCGTGTCTTGTGACGGCTCCGGTACGTTCCCTAAAATAGGGTAGCGGTACACGATAACTGATGCATGCATGCCACTCTCTCTCCTTCAAAAGACTCAAGCATGGCATTGTTAGACTCTCATAAAATCTTAATAAAAGAAAGTTTGGATTTCACAAGAGACCACGACCTCTGAGTTTGTTTTGCCATTTTTTATCAGGAATCGCGGTCAGCTAAGAAATGGCGGTGCCGTCTAGTTTTAAAATAATGATATGTTCATCATCTTTTTGGCGTCTTTGAAGACACTTTTACATTTATATTAAATTATATATTATCAATATTCTGTTATATTGAGGTGAAAAGGTGTATTAAATAAAAGATCAACTTACATAAAAAAATCATTTAGCTTCATCAGTCCACTGCTGGGGCATAGGCCTCCTCTTGGTGAGAGGGACTGGGTCGTTATCTATCACGTGAGCCCAGTACCGGTGTGTAGATGTCCCAAGTCTTAAATACTTTTTCTTTCTTTCTTTCTTTTCTTTAAGACGGTATGTCTTTGGTTTTCTCACGATGTTTTGCTTCACCGTTTTTGCTACATTGAATTAAATTTAATCGAATAATTGATGATATCCGTCTGGAGCATCTCAATAGCAACCCAGTTCCGTATTTGTAACGCAAACTAAGAGGCGACATAATTTCTTAACTAAACATCTCTCTTTGTCCCTTCAGGGAATACCAGTGTGATGTTATACATATATGCTAGAATGTTAACCTAAATCTATACTAATATTATAAAGCTGAAGATATTATAAAGCTGAGAGTTTGTTTGGTTAGTTGAACGCGCTAATCTCAGGCACTACTGGTCCGAGTTGAAAAAATCTGTTTGTGTTGGATAGCCTATTTATTGAGGAAGGCTATAGGTTATATAACATCACGCTACAATCAAAAGGAGCGGAGCAGCAATGAAAAATGGACGAAAACTGGCAGGCAATTCGATGCGATGGGAAGGGTCATGGGAGCAAAAATTTGACGCGGACAAAGTCGCGGGCAGAAGCTAGTACTTAATACAATAAAGACTCAAACCACAGGAAGAGCCGTCTGACTTTTGTCCTCAGTGATTGCAAATATAATTTCCGCAGGCAAATCGATATGTTTGAGTTCAAAGGTCGTAAGGAACAGGTAACGCTAATGCCCCTTACACCCTTTGGGACCCTAAATGGATGACCTATAGATATTTGTTCCGAATCTGAATGTTTACATGCCTATGTAAATATTGAAGGTAACCCAAGATATGAATAAATAGGGTTGGGAAAGCGACGGGTAAAAGATATCTTTCAATCTTTTACGCTCACAAAAATATGAAGAGTTTATTACGATAACAATCAAAAGAAACAAGTGCTATCAAGAACTGTAACAAAGTTAGTATCTCGTCTCCATAAAAAACACTTTTCAGCTGACTCGTCTCAACTGACGATTATCTTTACTTCCCTCAATTTTCCGGGGCTCAATTTATCTTTTAACCACTCAAAATCCAACTGGCATTCAGCCAGAGTTCAGCAAGATTTGAACGATAACGCTGGCAAGATTCTGCATTTACATAAAAAAGCTGTTAATGCGGTAGTTACTGCTGCAGTTCATAGTGGAGATGTTGATGCTGATATTTTGCAAATAGTCACTAAAGGTTTAAGAGTGTAATTTGGCAAATTTCGCGTAGGGTGTCAGATATGTCCGGTTCTATTTATGTACCCATTTTTTTTTAATGAGGTAAGCCTGTTCATTGAAAACATAATGTCGCTTTGTTTGTAGGCTTAAATTATATTGAGGTTATTTGTAATAATATCTAAAATATATTTTATGAGTATAAACTATTGATAATTGTTTGCCATTTTTATACCTGTCATCTGGTCACATACCGAACGGATTTAAAGTCTAATTTATTGCTCGTGGCAAACTTTCATGTTGGCTGAAAAATTGTCTAGTTAAAGCGAATCAACAGATTAAAAGGTAAGATCAATACTAAACATTTCTTGACATTAAAGAATTCTAACAAGAATTAATATCTCTTTCACTCGATCTTTCATTCGGTAAAAGATAAATAATTTCAAAGAGACTAGAGACTTCTCTATTTGTTTTGTCTGCCCACCTCCTTAATTGAAGTAAAAGATAAGCATGTCTTAGATGTTTAGCTCTCTGTTCTTTAATGAAGTAATGCTTACCGGTAAAAGTTTTAATTTATTCATCACTAGCCAGCGGCTTCGCCCGCCGTATGTATTTATTACATATACATCTCAACCATGCGTCCTCTTGAATCACTCTGTCTATATAGTAATACTAAAAATGTTTTATTGACTTAAGAAGGTGACACAAATTCAGTTTAAGCCCTGACTCCTGAGCTAGGTGGTACCTGTGTTACAGGAGTCAGTGTCTTCACCCGTTTGCGGAACAATTGACAATCTATACAATAAAAATAAAAATTAAAGAATTTAGTGCATACTTGCTCTTGTGGTGTGTGTTTGTGTGTATGTGCGTGTGTTATCTGTATGTGTGAATGATGAAAACCGCATAAAAGTCGTTGCGTAGTTTAAAAGATCTAAGTGTACAGACATATACTACATAGGTATTATAAAATTTCGTAAAGATTTATGAAAACCTCCATAAAATTTTATTTAGATATTTACGCTTTGAATTGAATTGAAATTGAAACGCGAGGCAAAAAAAAAATCTTGTAAATGGGGGGGCCATTTACAAGTTTTTTTTTGTAAACAGCCTCGCGTTATGTACATGAGGATAAAGAGCAATAATGGATCTGTAAGTAGACGTATGCTTTTAGTTCGCTAAGGCAACTTCTCAAAAATAACATAATCAGCCCATAAATTTCCCACTGCTGGAATACAGGCGTCCTGTCTGTGAGAGAGAGTGGGCCTTTATCCACCACGTGGACCCAGTGCGAGTTGGTAGATCTCATGTCTTCGAAGTTTTGGTTCTAGGGCATGCCGGTTTCCGGACATGGACGATAAAATAATTTATACAAAGTAAAACGCCCGTCTGTTTCGGGCCATTACTGCTCTGCGCTAATACAAGCTTATTATAAATTTCCACATATTTATCTAGAACACTGAGACCATTGTGAAATTCCTGCCTAAGGATAAGCCATTACTTTGGTCATACTAACAACTACTAGCCGAGAAAATACGTTCCCGAACAAATGTAGTATTTAACATGGCGTGTTATATTACAGCATAAATAGCAAAACCACTCAATAATATGTGTAAAATACTGTGCACGTATTGAGGGTCAAACTTTGACATTCATAGTTTCAAAGCATGTAGAATAGTCAACACCGACTCAATTGAAAAAAGGAAAAAAAGGTGACAGAGGCAAATACTGGAGATTTTAAATGGGGAACCACTTCCATAACGCCATTAGGGACTCGCCAATTTCTCATTCAAAGCCCTCGCTCCCCCTTATTCAAACTTCTACTTGACATACTGACAACGCGCCAACAAGGACCAATCTTTTACTCGGCCCACGTCAAAATTACTGTCCTATTAACCACGACCCATTCTTCCGAGCAAAACTCAAGGAAATGGGTTACCAATGTTATTTATAAAAAGTCTTTTAACATAATTTCCTGAGGCGCATTCCGAAGAGGCAGACGTTAATTTATTTACTCCATCAAATTCAATTTGTTGGTTAAATAAACAGCTGGTTTCCGTGGTCTATTTCGTAGCTTCGTACTTTAAACAAACTTGTTATTAATACAACTATTTATAACTCTAATTGTGTTTTCTGGTAAAATTTCGGCAATCTCAGGTTAGAATACTAAATGATATCCATGATATTTTAACCTTCTGTTCTTGTGAGAAAGATACATTTATGTTTATGTACGCTTTGCACGGTTTTAACGTTGTGACAATACATTGAAATTTCTTCATTTTATACAAGTATAATATAAATGTATTGTACATGAACCTTCTAGAATCTGCCTAGCCTTTTCCCAACTATGTTGTGATCGGCTCCTATATAACCAGATGCAGCTGAAATCAGTATGTTAAATGGAGTCTATTTGACCTCCACAACGATACGATACTCATTAGTAAGGTTAGAAGGTTTGCTAGATTTGCGGGTTTTTACCAACCCGTAACGACGGTCAAAGATCCACAAATGACAGCTGGACCAACGGCTTAACGTGCTTTCTGAAGCATGGAGGGGTCTTGTATGTAAAGATCACCCATGGTCATCGATTCAAAACACATTACTAGTATACATTCCAACTGTAAGTTGATCGATAAAATTACTCGTAAATTTGTAAAGCCTTGTTAAGTAAAGTAAATAAAGTCGTGTCGTGTTGTGTGTGTCGTGTCGAGTCGTCGTGTCGTCGTGTTAGGGTCGGCTTCCAAGACTACTACCGTGAATTTTTCACCACTTTGTTGGCGAGACTAATATAAATATCCCTGCAAACAGCTTCTTAGTAATAACAGTAAGCTAAGCTGCGGACAGATAGATGGACGGACACGGTGAAACAATATGAGTTAACTACTGGACCCGTAAAAGCGATGAATGGAAACATTGCTCAAGTTTAGCTCAACTTTACTGCAAATTAACTTATAATAGTAATCAAAATGAATTAAATTATTGACAAGTATTTGAGCATAACATATGGTCCTCGATAGCTCCTGTACCGTACGGCACTGATGATTATAATAAGGACCACGTCTACAGCTGTTACCATCATTACGATTATATTCTTACGGAAATTCCAACATCATTTTCATGATTTAATTTGTGAAAATATGAAAAATGTTATTTCAATTTTAAATAAGCAGTAGCCGGCTGAATGAAAATTGGGTTGACTTGGAACCCGCAACGAATTTAATGAGAAAAAATATTACGAATGTATTTTTTTTATGTTTCTCTTCGCAACTGATCGTAAAGATTTTTTTTTTTTTGTTTGTTTATTTTACTTCTGTTATAATCTTAATCTGTTGTAGGAATGGAAAGGTGTAGGATTGTTTGGTAAGTACCTACACATCGGCAATGATTATATTGTCAATTAGAATTGACTGATACCTAAGTGTGAATTTTTTCACAATCATAATAATTTATTTCTAAGAATATGGTACAACATATTATTGCCGTACACACCTGTGTTTACATATAATACGTGTTTTCTTTGCTTACACACCCAAACAGTACTTATAATGTCTACTTTTTAATCTGATCTGCCAGCAGTGTGCTCCGCCCAGTGCCACTTAAGTTTAGGAATTAACTTTAAAGAGTTATCTAATAATTAATTTTTTATAAAGTTAATATCTTGGCTAATGGAAAAACGATTTTATTCTGTTAATGAATTTATAAATAATGTTAATAATCTATTTTAAATTAATATAACGGTGCTATTAAAAATAAATGTATTGTAATGTATTAATTAATAATAGAAACATTTAAAGCCATTGGATTATCTGAAATATTAAATTTAACAATTAAATACATTGTAATGTTTTGCATGTCAAATGTCTGACTTTGTACTAGGAACTTATTACTGACTAACACTGTACCAATAATTATTGCAAATAAATTTTTTGAAGAAAAATCTTCGGGCTATGTCGATTAGCTTAGTTCTCCAGCGGATCTCTTCATTTCTGGTCACGTAAGGAAACTCAAAGCATAGCTCTCTTCATTGCCTTTTGGGTGACTTTTAGCCTTCTAATGAGGCCCATTGTGAGTGACCACGTTTCAGTGCTTAGGTTATCACTGACAATACGCAGTAGTCGTTCGTTTGTAGAGAATGCAGTATGTTGGATGGGAATATATTGCGTAGCTACTCCTAAGTAACCTTAGGAATAACAGGTTAACTAACCCCATGTTTTTTACCTGACTTGGAAATCATCAAATGATGTTCTTCACTCTGGGTGGAGCAGGAGGGTGTGTCTAAAACTGACTAAAACTTAACCGTGTTCCTTTGGTTGCCTGCGCAAGGGCTACGGTAACTCCTTCGAACAAATCCGTGACCCTGGGAGACATCGGTCCTAACGAACCCCTTCAATTACTGCTGACAACTGTTAGAGGTGCACGTGGAACACAACGCGCCGTCGACCCGGACGTGGTCCTTACCGGGCGGTGAGCTACCCATTACTCGCCGCCCACAAGCTCGCGCCTATGGAGGCGCTTTGGCCAGGAGTCCGCTATGGACCCCTAAAATAGTAACTAACAACATTTGGAGTAGATAATTATGTAATTGCAAATTAAAATTGTAGAAGAAGCCACATTATTCAGCATCCTGTACCGTCATTTTGCGATAGTAGTTAGAAATGAACGCGGAAAGTGTTTTATTTTCACACTGGACAAAAGACAACCTGTTACGTCGAGCTGCATTACTCTTAGCTACCGTAATTACTTTCAGTTCCTACTGCTTTCATTTATGGAAATATTTCTTTCCATTTTTAATAAACACTTTCGTGTTGGACGGTTGGTGGAGCTGTGCGCTATATTAGGATAGAAAAGTTGGATTTAAAATCAATTTAAAGGTAGGGTGATGAATAATATAAATGGGGATCAGTTAAAGGATTTTCATCATGAAAAAAATAACTACTAAGGCTACTAAGGCTACTAAGGCTATATGCATGTACTAGCTTTTGCTCGTGACTTCATCTACGTCAAAATTCTTTCTCCCCGACCCCCTGTCACATTGAATCACCACGGGCTTCGCCCGTAGTGCCAGGGTGAAGTTGCGGCCAGCAGCTAGTCATCAATATAAACTAAGAGAAAAATATATGTATTATTGAAGCTATACCAAAAACCACTAATCAGAACTTGACCAAATTTATATACGAACCACTCACCTAAGACCAAATAAGAATTTCAAATCGGTATATAAATTACGGAGTTCTAAGTTAACAAACATTAAAAAACAAAATACAACCGAGTCGAGATCCTTCAACTTTTTCTTTCCAGTCGATTAAAAATGTGTTGCGCCGACCTCAAGTAACGTGGGATAAAGTAAGGAGGATGTTGATGACGTGTAGTTAAATGTATTTTCAACCGACGAAAAAAAAACGGAGGAGGTTCTCAATTCGACGCGTATATTTTTTTTTCTGTATGACCACGCATAACTCTTTACATAGTGGTCCGATTGTGACAATTCTTTATTCATTGGAAAGGGTATACTCCCAAGGTGGTACCATATAAATTTGGAAAACAAAATCGAACCCTAAGGGTCGGAAAATAGGGGACGATTGATTGTTCACTCACTGATTGTAATGTATAAACACGCATAACTTTATACAGTGTAGTCCGATTTTGATAATTCTTTTTTTGTTGGATAGGGTATACTTACCAAGTATTATTAGTACATTAAAGCCACAAAAAATATAAAATAAAAACTTTTTAACAAAAAATTAAACCGCCGAAAAACTGAAAAGCATGAAATAATAAACCTTAAAATTAGTTAGTAATAGTTTAGTTAGTAGTTAGTTAGTAGTTTAATTTTTTGTTAAAAAGTTTTTTATATTTAATTTAAGTCACAACAAAATATCTGAACTTAATGCTATCAATAAATGACGACAACAAGAGAACAACCGTAAAGACGAAAGCTTTTACTAGAACAATTACAGACTAAGATACCTAATTACCTTTATTTCATCTTATACTAAAACAAAGATAACGTAGGTAATAGAGACATGAAAATGAGGTTTCATTTGCAAAAGGTCAAGGAAAGCTGTTGCCAAGAATAATTATTTGAGACTGGCTGTGCCCGCGGTGCCAACTAAGTTTCCATTTACCGAGATCAAAAGAGCCTATATCTTTTTTCATGTCTGTATAAATACTTTTGAAGAATGTATATAAAATCCTATTAGACGGTTAATGAGAATCATGATAATGTTTAATGTATGTTCAGCGATATATTTCGAACGATTCTAAGACTAAACATATTTTGAAAAGTGGACTTGCTCCACTCGCTTGCCTTGTGAGCTCGCTTTGCTTGGTCGAAACGAAGCGAGAAGGCTCTGGTAGCTCGTCACGATACTGTGCTCGCTACAGTCACTTTTCTTGAGACGCGACTTGCTTGAGAGATCGAAATGGATTTTTGTAAAAATATGTTTTGTATCCGGAAAAATTAAAAGAAGTTTACGTGGGCGGAATTGTAAATACAGCTAGTGTAGTAGAGTCAGCTGTGCAATAGTGTAGATATTACAAAAGAGTTAGTTCTGATTTCCCGACCTCTGTCATTACGCAACTCTCTTGCTAAAGCGCTGGAAATTACAGTTTCTCAAACATCTCCTTTCTCCTTAGAGAAATGAAGAAGAAAAAGCGCATTTAAATAAATGTTGAACTGAGAATTCGTAGCATTTTATTCCTTAGAACTTACTTATTATTCACTTCATTGTTTTACCTGCTCGCGTCCGTTTTGCTTAATCAATAAATTAGCCGATGAACTACTTATTTCTCTTGTCTTGACTTAGCTGCATTTTCTCTGCAACGTTTGCTATAAATGGTCTTTTTAAATTGTAGAATATTAGCTTTTTAAACATTTCTTTTACTGAAATATCACGCTTTGCTTCCCCAAAAGGTTAGGCAGAAGTGCAGCTATCGATCAGTCAATCAACTCAGCATATCGCAGTCTAGTGCTGGACATAGTTTTCTCCCGTGCTGCACCCTGTCCTCCATTTTCCGCATCCAGTTCATCCTAGTCACCTTTTTAGGTCTTCGTCGTGATGTCCACCTTTAGTACACCTATATTTCGCCAGTTATGTTTTAAGTCCCATGGGTACTATTAATAAGGTACTATTTATTATCTTATTTATTGTACGGCTAATAAAAGACATTCTTGGTAGTTGCTTAAATATATAATCTTAGTTAAGCTTTATAAATATGTTATCGAATGGATTAGATAAGAGTATAAGATTAGACACAATATTTAAGAAAATAAACTGACTTGACTGTGTTAATTACGAACTATCTAGACATTTACAAGAATAAACGTCTAGATAGTTAGTAATTTACACAGTCAAGTCATGTTTGGGTGTTAGTTTATTTAGTTAAGAAATAATAATCAAATTAGTTTTATTATTATTTAGTATAGGTTTTTATATATTAAATTAGTTTTATTTTTATTTACTACAGATTTTTGTATATTAAAATCTGTGTGTTCCCAAATATATCGTCAAAACCAGCACGTGTTTAAAAGAACGATAAGTATATTGACACATGTAATTTTTTCAAATACATAAAATTGAAGCAGTTGGTCAGTCAGAAACTTGGAGCTAGTTGCCAGATAGTTGCTAGATAATATTGTGTTTATGTGTGCGTGAGGTTATTTTGCTCATTGCATATAGCCAGGCTACGTACGAGAGCAGTGGTAGCCCAATGGTATCGGCCGCGAGTTACAAGGTCGTGCGTTCGAACCCAAGCAGGCACTTTCAATAAACAACATCAACAGCCTATAACGTTCTCACTGCTGGGACACAGGCACTTTACTTTGTGCAAATTATTTCATCACCACTACTCGCAAAACGGTGAAGGAAAACATCGTGGGGAAACCGGCATGTCCCAGAACTAAAAATTCGAAGACATGTGACATTTACCAACCCGCAATGGGCCCGCGTGGTAGATAACGGCCCACACCCTCTCACCGAGAGGAGGCCTGTGTCCCAGCAGTGGGAACAATATAGGCCGGTTATGTTATATAGACAGCAAGGACATGTGACATATGCTACTTTTTGTCCCGGTAGCACGTTCCTGTAGGATAATCTCCAAACACCACGCGGGCGAAGCCACGGGCACAGCTAGTTTGAAACTAAATCCAAATGGACACAATAAAACACTATCTATTGTTACTATCGGCCATGTTTTTCGAATAACAGCTGTTAGAACTCCCGCACAAAGTGTAAAAACAACAACTAAAACATTGTCAGCGAGTGATTTTATTTAGATTTTTATTTTTGCTAATATGTACCGTTGAATACCTTAACTACGGGGTGTAAGGACATTGTTGTGCAAATTATTTCTATGAATTCAGTACATGATTCTAGATCCAACAGCGTTGAAAGTTTTTCGTAGCTTTTCGAAAAATCAGCTGTTAAGTAATAATACATAAATTTTGACCATGTGGATTTTTTTTTATTTGGGAATAAAAACAGTGACACATTACATTTTGTAGGAATAAAATACAAAATAAATACGGCCGAATGTGTAGCCAACAAGGCGAAATACTCATAAAAATAATAATCTTTACAAACTAAACCATACTTACATTATTTTTCTTTATCTACACTGAGAAAACTGACAATCATAAAAGAGGTGAATTCAGCTTAAAGTATGATGAATTCACTCAAAGGACGGAGCATAGTGATTCACCAAAAAGAACGATGATAATACTGATGTTGATGATAACAGTATTTAAGATGATGTGTCACCATGGATTTAGTTTTAGTTACCTACTATTTTTCGATGCCTTCCTCATATATCCAGTTATATCCTATTAGTTTTCCTACAATTTTTCGGTGACTTCCTCACATATTCAGTTATGTCATACAATTTTTCCAACTATTTTTCGGTGCCTTCCTTATATATCCAGTTATATCCTATTATTTTTCCTACTATTTTTCGGTGACTTCCTCACATATTCAGTTATATCATACAATTTTTCCTACTATTTTTCGGTGCCTTCCTCATATATCCAGTTATATCCTATTATTTTTCCTACTATTTTTCGGTGACTTCCTCACATATTCAGTTATGTCATACAATTTTTCCTACTATTTTTCGGTGCCTTCCTCATATATCCAGTTATATCCTATTATTTTTCCTACTATTTTTCGGTAACCTCCTCGTATTTTAGGTTAGGTCCTCTTACTTTTCCTACTATTTCCTCATATCTCTGGTTATAGCCTATTATCTTACGGAGGTCGCCCTCAATAGGAGGATTGTGTTTTTTAATAAACCAATTAATATCTCTATAATACACCAGTGATTAGTTGTAGTTCTACTCATTCTCCATCAGTAGGACTACAACTAAATACTGGTGGATTACACAGAAATTGTTTGGATTATTAGAAATCACAATCCTCCTATAATTGAGGGCGCCACTGGACTTACATGATCCCCTTATTTTTAAGTATCCAATATTGGTTCTTTCCTTTTAAATATTATTAGGTGTGAGCTCAACATTAAAAAAAAACTGAAGAACCCTAAACTTGAACCTTAAAAAAATGGAGAGTAAGTAAAAAAAATAGAAAAAAGTACCTTGGCAAGAATGGTAAGAAGGTGAAAAGGGATGTATGTATAAATTAAACAGAAAATTGAATGGTATTTTTATTTCCATAGTATGAATGAATAATTATTATATACTCTAAACATTTATATTCAGTATAAAAGAAGACTGTTTTGTTTAGAAACATCCTCGCCTTAATGATTACAGTATCTATTTGTCGGTCATTATAAAGAATCATTATATACATTATGTTCAATAATTCTAGTTTTTACAAATTAAAATAAAGGTTGAGACGAGTAGAAATTTAATTTACAAAAAATAACAAAATTTTACATTAATGTACCTATAACTAAAACATTTTTGCCCTTAAGGTGATTGCTTCAGGGTAGCCGTTTTTTGCAATTTGCAGGCCAGTGCTAGGTTGTATGTTAATTAAATGTTGCACGCGGGTGTAAGTACATAAGTCGTACTACATACGTCTTACACCCGCGTCTAACATTTCAATCAAAACCTAGCACTGGCCTGCAAATTGCAAAAAACGTAAGAAAATTTGAATTTCGCGGGCTACCCTGACGCTTTCACCTTAAAGCTGCATACAATAAATTGGTTATATTATTATAGTAAATATCTATTTTCAAGTAAAGTGCTACTATAAACACTCCGATGAGACTAATCTATCCCTCATACAAATACTTTACTTTAAAATCTATTACTAAAGGTGAACGCACACTTTTCAGAGCCGAAGGAGGCGAAAGAATCGAATTTTAGAATGACTTGTATGAAATCCTATGGAACCTCGCACACTTACCGAATCGGACGAATAAGGTCGTACGATTCGGTGCGGATAAGTGTGCGAAGTTACATTGGACTTCATTTAAGTAATTCTAAAATTTGATTCCTTCGCCTCCTTCGACTCTGATAAGTGTGCGTTCACCTTAAACCAGCTATTGGTGCTGGCTCATACCATTACTTTATGCGGACACCGTTATCGGGCCGTCTTTATAGGATATCCTAAAGGGATATCCGATAAATACCGTAACTAAGGGTAGATTACTAGTTGAGCGCACTCTGCTATAAAAAAATAACTGCCCTTGGACTCTGCAGTGCCTCAAACTAGCAACGCCGCGTACGGTATAAGTACATAATTAATAATTATGTAAACGTTTCCAAAAAAAATTGATATTACTGGATTCAAAATAAAAACACCTTAAAAATGAGCAAACGAGTTAACTCGTTTGCGCATTTTCAAGGTATTATAGCAGCGACCGTAAGCCGTTAGAATACCTACAGAATTTTGAAATTTTTACTCTAGGTACCATCTACTTGTAATATATGACGTGTTACCTCGCATTAGAGTGAGCGTGTTAGGACACGGAGAAACGGCATTTTGGCAAGGAAAGCACAGATAATCATTACCACGTTTAACTTCATAAGAATTGTAATGAGAATTAAATTCAATAGTTTCAAACATACAGCAACGGAAAAAAACCTCTTCAGTATCTGTCACCAAAATTGCATCAATTTGGCCAAAAGTGGGTAAGAATTGTTCATCATCTATATCTACAGTAACAATAGAGTTCCGCTGCCATATAACACCAGCTATTGTAGCGGAAGTAACCGAATATTTGAGGACAACGCCAGTGCCGAGAGAAAACTTGACAGTGTCTCCTGAATTTAATGCAGATTTTTTTCCTAGTATTTTTGTTGTAGGTATTGTATTTTTCACAAACAAGTCATTGAGCATAAGTTGACATTTTATTGCTAGAGTCAAGTCATCTTTTAATCGAGTCAATGTTTGCAAGGCAAACATTGACTCGATTAAAAGATGATCTAGCCACTAACTTAGATACCCTGTGCTTGGCTTCAAAACGCATAGCCCACATGTTACGTACGGGGCCGAACTTCATTAGCATGGTAGGATAATGAGTCAGAAAATGAAACTTTGGCTGCAGGGGTGATTTTGTTAGCTCCGTGTACAATTGATTAAATTCTGCTATTATAACCCGGAGTTGAATATTGGTGTCACTGAAGACCCTATGACTTAATAACCTGTCGGTGATTTGCCGCAACATAATGTATAATTTCCATACTTTATTTTCTAAAGGAATGTAAAACCCGGCTATTAGGCTGAAGTATCTAATAAGGGTAAGCATTTCTGATGCTGAAGTTTTCAATTTTACTTTCGAACCTTGGACAACTAAACAATTACTTGGTTTTGAATTCCTATCTGGTCCATAATCAAATGAAATTATTCTTTGTTGCAATACTGAGATCTTTAAAAGACCTTCGGCAAGGAAGTGGTTTATGACAAAGGTCATTACATAACGAGCTACACCTTCTAATATATCATGCATTGGGTCTACTGCTACATTTTGAAATAAATCAAATCCTGTCACCTTAAGCCAACAGCATGATTCTTTAATGCCCGTGTTAGGTGTATCGTTTTCTTGCAATTGAGCGTGGTATGAAGTCATATTTCTAAGCAAGTTACTGTTTTCATATAGAGCAGTTTGCAAACCTTTCTTGTCAATGTTACAGATTCTGCAACACTTGTTAGCTGAAAAACTTTCAGTAAACCCGAGAATTGAATTCAGGCCTAAATTATCGCCAGTTATAGCAACAACCTTCAATTTTACGGTTCCTTTAAAAAACTTATTTTCTATAAAAATTCCTTTGTTTTGCAAGTAATTCAATTCCTCAATAACAGGGTCAAAAATAGCTTTGTTTCCATATTTAGTTTTGTCAGCAGAATGGCAAATAGCTAACAGCAAAATGTTATTCAACAATGAAAATAAATGTGGTGGGAGTGCTGGCAAGGAAACGTATACACCACCAAGCTTATGCACCCCAGCGTGGCTCCCCAAAGGATTTCCAATTTCAAAATCATCATAGTATACTACTAAAGGAAGAATAATGTCCGACGCCTGCGGTGTACACATTGCCAGCCATACAGATCCCTGCATTACATTTTCTAGACACATTGGCCTCATCGGATTTTCTTCACGGATTATTAAATTACCCCTTAGGTGGTTCAAATAATCCGTTACATCTTTCCAAATAGTGTCAATGGAAAAAAAAAATTCTTCAAAACCTGGCGAAGTTGAATTACTTGCATTGTACGTGGCTTGGTGTGTAATGTTAAAGTGTTACTCCTTTGTGAAATGTCAGGACAATAACCAACGATTACTTCATGTGGTGGTATAAAAGAACCTAATAAATTCAATTCTCGGAATCTCAAATATTCTGAACGAAACGGAAAAAAGATGCCCTTCAAAGCTGTGTTGAACTTATGAAGTCGTTTATTAATTTCGCTTCCAGACATGCTTTCCTCATCAGCTAGCACAGGGCCGAATACGGACATTAAAGACGGTGCGATATTGTCAAGAAGGGTTTGCAAATGACTAACCATAGCTTGTACAGACGATCGAGATACAGAGGGATTTACATAGAGCGTTGAAATAAATTTCAAAACTTCTTTATGAATAATACTATCAGCATTATCAAGGACTTCCGGTTCACTATCAGCTTCAATGTATATGTGCTCAGTTGCTACTTTGGTAGTCTCTGTTTCACACATAGGAACTACGCAAGCCTCGTTTGAGGTGGATGGCAAATAACGAGTGTTTACTTTATTCAAATGTTTTAAGTTAACATGTTTTCTAAATTGTCTAACGTCCGTGAAATACCGGTAGCATGCGGCTTCACCACATCTAGAAACTCCAGTAATATCAATTTTTTCACATTCTTTCCTTATGTGGGTAATAAGTGAAGAAAACGTGGGAAAAGTCCTTTTACAACTGTGACACTTCATCTTAATTTAAATTGTGACTCCGAGAGTAACTAATATCTCCTTCACAGATTGTGACATACGATCGTACGATGTTTTGACTTTGTAAAAACCAATTTGGATAATAAGCCAAATGTTATAGCTTTCAGTAGGATATTTAGCCGCAGTAGCATGAAATATTTTAAAAGTCACATCAACAGCCTCAGTTAGTGTTGTGAACTTGTAAAACGTATTGTCACATACTGTGAAGGAGACACCTGACTGGCGGCACCAAATTATAAATGGTTGGAGGCTAATACCTAGGTTTTGAAGCTTTTGGCGACGCTCCTCAATTACCACTTGCACGTCTGCGTCATCATCCACGATGGTCACAAATCCATCCAATATCTCCGCTCGTGAAGCTTGCCAGTCTTTTCTAGATCGACGGGCAGGAGGAATATTAAAGAGACAGCTGAGTAGCAATATCGCTGCTATTAATTTTGTCTCCGGTTGTTCATCTGGAAAGAAAATAATAATAGTATATTTGACACAACACATCATCATTAACTGAGCAAATAGGGAAAAGTATCAGAACAAAATAAAATCTATCTATATAAGTAAAAATGAATTGCCGAAATGTGTGTCCGCCCGCCCGTTACTTCTGAACGACTGCACCATGTTAGATAATTTTTAAATTCTTTTTTGTCTATATATTTTATAACGGGTTCACCGACCCAGGGAGGTCGAGCACCTAGAACTATATAACAGAATCATTTCCTTACCGTCACAAATTGCCAATGTATCAGCTATTTTTCGACGAAGAAACGAGTCCTTTGTGGTGTTAAGCTTCTGCTGAGCAGCTTTTAGTATGTTTTCCGATGAAGCATCCAAGGCGTCGAGGCCCCCGGATTTATCAGGGAACAGTGCTTCGTAGTCATGAGTCAGGAGTCGCCATCCATCACTTGACTTCAGGATAGGATACTTATTGAAGTACTCCTGTAATGTCCCTTCCTCGTAGTACAAGTACCGGAGGCGAGCTCGCACCGTCTCCCGCCACAGGGCACTGACCTCCTGCCACGGACCAGCTGAAGGACTTGACAGCTGCTCTAATGCTGACGCTACGTCCTCCACTTCACCTGCACACAAAAATTAAAACGATTAATAATTAGTACAATGACAATAACGGTTCTTAGATTCAGATATTTTGTAATTTGTAACGAAAATTTATACTAATTCAGATATTTTTCTCAATAATTTTGTTCTTGATAATTTAATTCAATCTGAAAACATAAAATTTCTTGAAAAGGAGTTACCTTCTTTAAGTCCGGTCAGGTCGATTCCAGCGAGTGGAGGGGTGTCTGGCCTAGGACTGGACTTGGAGCGAGAACGTGACTTGGGCTTTTCAATAAGGCCCAACGAAACTAAATGCTGCCGTCGAGCCCTTCTGGCGGTGACTAACCAGCCAGAGATATTGCGCTTAGCCTGGTAAGCATCAGCCGGCAGGTACGGCGCGTAGTATAGGGGTGGTGACTCCTCTTTAAATAATCTGCCAATGTCGTAGGATAGAGCAAGCAGCTGCGAATCTGTCAGAAGTACCGGGTTTTCGGCCGTAATGAGCTTCTCCATAAGCAGCTTGCATAAACGCCCACGCACGTTTGAGGGTAAGGTGCCCGTTTTCTGCCCAATTGCTATTATTTGTTTTCCCTCGACTGATGAATTCAGTATGGTATTCACCTGAAACACAAATAGTATAAGTATGGCATTACAAACTAAATATGCAAGGTAAAAGTTAAAAAAAAAATGTCACTAAAATGTTGAAAATACAGGTTCAATACCTACCTTCCATTCAGTATAATGATCAGTTGGAGTCGGTGCCAGTCTAGGCATCATGCATTTAGTTGTTAGTTATAGCTGTCACCAACTCCAAATATATTACTGATCTTTGTGACATATAGTATAGCTCCTAAACGGCCGTCCGTACACACATACAGGACAGGACAGGTACAGACGTTAAACTTATCTGTTTACGCCGGGGGTTAACAATATTGAATGTCAATTTAAATTCCTTATCAAAAGTACAGGATAATAGGCAATAACTTACTAAATTGCTCCCGGTGGACTCTTGTCTAACTGCTTCACCCACTGACGACGACGAGTCCAGTGGTATCACCAGTATGTCACCATCCTAAAATAATATTTACTTTGAGACAATGTTATAATAGTACATGTAACAAAAAGGTGTGATAATATGAGTATGTACGGTCAATTAACCTCAATAATCGTTGAAATAATCACTAAATGTGTCCGAGTGCGACCGTTAACTAACAGGCTATAGCTAGCCCTAGCCGGAGATAACTCAAGGGAAGTGTTATATTTTTTTACTAGTAATCGGTTCAGCATTGCAGGTGTGAACGGTCCTGCCCTCGTCCCTTGATCCGGCCCTGATAAAAACTAATCGATCAAGATCTGGACTGATCCTGGTCTCAAAGAATGTCTATACCAAATTTTGCATCGGTTCAGTGTCTTAGGTATGAAAATGTGAAAAGGTCCTGCCCCAGCCGACAGATAGACAGACAAACTTACTTTCGCATTTATAATATTAGTATGGATGTAATTACAAATTAATACATATTGCTCTTGAACCAAAAAACAGTAAGTACGAGTACTTTTCTACAATTTTGCAGAACTTACCAAATTTTCCTGGTTAAGTCCTGCTTCGCAGTCTTGGTTGAGGATTGAGCTTTGCAGTCCTTCACACGGTGGCAGAGGCTCTAAGTTACAAGGTAGACTAGTTAACAAGTCATTCCTCAGGACCTCTTCAAAGAGTGATGAATTGTAGGAGTTATCCTGAAATTTAACAAGAAATTTAAAAAGGTAATAATAATGTACTTAGTTGGTAAACTAACAAGACTGATGAAAAGTTATGATTTTATTCCACTTTTTAAATAAATACTGCACCGGTTAAATTGTTAGGTATCTTAAGAAGACTTTAAAATAATAAAAGTTAATAAGTAGGTACCTACCTACCTACATGCAAGTAGGAGAATGTGCATTTAAGCGACGCAGGGCATGTGTAAGCAAAAAGTTTAAAACAAAATTTACTTTTTTGAAATACAATTTAACATGAAAACAAACCATATCTTTTGGTTGGTCGCTTTTTAACATGGCCAGAGCTGCTTCAAACCGGAGTCTGTCCCCTATTTGAGGGAACATACTATGTATGTCTTGTTTACTAAGCATCTGCATTGTTGCGATATCAATTCTTTCAGCTGAAAAAAAAAGGTAAATTTAACAGCGCCCTGATTGCAGCTGTGAAATGCACTACGTCGCATCGACTTTATAAAATGTAGGTTGGTAGAGCTCGTCTAAGCTGAAATGACGCGCCCCACTACTTAAATTTGTATACGTACACTACGGTAAATGCGGTAGTGGGGCGCGTCATTTTAGTTTAGACGCACTCTACCTATTTGTTTTTTTTTGGGTTGCAGTTGCACATCGAATCTAGTGTATAATATAAATATGAACGTATATCTAGGTAGGTGGGTAGGTACCATACGACAAGACTATTCTTGGTTGGAGTGTACAGCGGCCAAAAAAGTGTTATTTTCGCAAATCGTTTATTTTCTCGATTCTATAGTATGTAACACCTAGAAAGGCTAAAAGTGTCTGGGTGTTTTTTGTCTCCGACCAACCGTTTGTCGTAAAAACGATGTCGAAGGGATCCATAGGTAAGGTTATGTTAGAACTGTGACCTTGAAATTGGTCGCGAAATTTTTTTAAGTATATTTTCATAGTGCCTCTAAGACGACACTCTGACCCTATTCTTGCTAGAAATTAGAATGTGTGAATGTAATGTGTGAGCTCATGCTAGCAACTTACTAGGTAGGTTTGTCAACTTACTTTCAAAACGATCGATGTAGCGTTCCAAATTCCACTTCTTCAAAAGATCACGCGTAGCCATATCCATTTTTGCACTGATCAAACACGTTCACTGGCACTAATGGAATTGTTATTGCTATTAATTAAACGAGTCGTGAGTCGTGACTTGCCGGCTGTAGCGGTGAAATACAAATGGCCGACCGAAATGGCGCGGCGGCGGAATGAAGTGAGAGAGGGAGACCTCATTATATAATGCCGTCACCTTAAATTTGTAGGACATCATTCAAATGCTACTCATAAATGGGTCTCTGTAATAATAATTTAGTAGGATACACATAAAATAATATGACTATATTATTGAACTTTGATGCTTACTCTAAAAATATGAGATTATTTAATCGTATTATCATAGGATTCACATAAAATAATATGACTGTAATATTAAAAAATGATGCTTACTTTAAAAATATAAGTTTAAAGCATTATAATTTAATATAGTACATTAGGGGGAGGTCATCGTATTTTTAGAGATACTTCTTCATATTAAACTATGAAATCTATTTATATTACGGTGACTGTCATTGTGTTTTTTAATTAGAATCTTATTTATAATTATCATACTAATTTATGGGACAGTGGACCATTTTCTATTACATTGTGTTATTATTTGAAGAAGACAATGTTATTTCATAATTACAAATTTTTACGATGACAAGTATCATAATATTGCATTATTTACCCAAAAAATTCGATTCCATCTTAACACATTTCAGTTCTAGCGTAATATTTACTTATTATCAACATATTATAAGACAACGCATCTATTTTAAACCAACGTCACGATATTTTAAGATTATGCCAAAATGACATTTTTCTCAGTGTATCATGTCAGATCAACAAAAATAATTCAAGTTAAGAACACTTTTTTATTGAATAGTAAAACAAAAGTTTTAGCAAACAAAGAAAAACTAATCAATACATTCAAATCTTAATTAAGATGTGGTGTTTTAAAAACAATATTTTTGGAACTACTAGCAGAAAGACAGATAATTAACTTTTTGCATCGATCGATAACGCTTACAATGATACAAACCCACAGGTGCGTACAATTTCCAATATAGGTAGTACATACATTATTAAGAAAAAATGAGCTGTTGCATACATTTTGATCATGTAGGCACCATTTTTGTTTTTTTTTTTTTTTGGGAAAGCAGACACTTTTATATGTGTATATAAAATGCATAAAAATAAGGCCAAATGAGTAACCAACCAACAATATTTTTCACGGAATACACATAAAAATAATAATCTCAACATGTTATGTAAACTAAAACCTACAAACTAAGTTGAGAAACCATTTTGGTGTTCAATAGTAAAACGAAAGTACGTAAGTAAGCGAAAAAAGGAGAAACTCATAAAGCATGCAAATCTTAATTAAAATTACTACTAACGTAGTGTTTGGACTACAATATTTTTGGGTGTACCAGCAGAAAGTCTAAATGAACAATTTGCGCATCGATATCCCATACACCATACGTATTTAAATGTGGTAAATGGTCGTTACAAACCCACAGGCGCCAACAAAATCCAATTTCAGTACGTACGTAGGTGTCGAACCCACTAAATAAAGTGCCTAAAAAGAATTCATAAGAAAATGTTGACAACAACTAACTCTTAGAACCACTGAAAAGTATAAATAACCATTCTTTTTTATCAAGACAATGGTAAATTAATATAAATAAACAGGCTTATGTTAAACTGAGCTACCTTTTCAAGCCCATACATAGAATATAATGATATTTCTTATACACATAAATGGCTTAAAGCGGTCCCTCGAGACAAAAAGTAAGAAAATATAAAAATAATACAAAAACACGTGTTACAGAGGAAAGCCTATATTTTTCTATCGGATAAGCCGTGTATACCGTTCTTTAGGTTTCTAGAACACGTTGCTTAGGGCGGTTATAGAACTGAGTACAAATATTGTCGCAAAAGATGCTTTTTTTCTCATTCCATCAGTTAGTCGTTATCGACAAAAGTAAAAATATGGCGGCGTGATTTTATTTCGTACTTGGTTTTTAACTCTAAGTTATCGGTGTGCTCGGATCATTGAAATAGACTAGTTGCTGAATTGGTTGTCTACTGCAGTAACCATGAGCGAAGAGATACTTGTTATTAACTCTACCTACTAGCTGTGCTCGCTGGCTTCGCCCGCGTGGATATTGGAAATAATCCTAAGAGAAGGTACTACCGGGACAACAAGCCTTTATTTATTCTTATAACATCTGCTATTTGCCTGTGAAAGTTGGTCCGTTTTAGAGATTAACTGGAACAAATAGACAAACAGCCAAAAAAAATTTTTTGTTTAGCCTATCCTGTCCCACTGCTGGGCAAAGGCCTCCCCCAATTTCTCCAGGAGCTCGTGTTCCACGCCACCGTAAACCAGTCGTCGCGGTACGCATCTAGGTCGTCTTGCCACCGCTTTCTGGGCCGACCAAAAAAATAATAATATAATTTTTTGTTTAAAGTACCATTTATATAGGTATGTGTTTTCATATGCATTTAGTAAAAAAGTTATTTTGCCACCGCAAACTGACACTTAAAAGTAGTTTATTTGAATAGATAAGGTTCATGTATTAACAGCCTTACAATAAAATGTAACAATGTGCCAAACAACAAACGATACATTTATACAACTGATGTACACAATTACGTTTACGCAGATGACTCCATTTACTTTCATGTGATCCTAGTACTCGTGAAACAACTAACGATGACTATTACTCGTAATGTAAGAGATGTTAGAGACATCACGCCTGGTTTTCATCAAGGGATAGGCAGAGGCTTATAGAACGGTAAAATATCGCGGCTGGATTTTTCGCGCACTAGAATTTCAACTTACTACTTACGGCGCCAAAGTTTAAAATTAAATTCTAATTTTTCTACGCGCTGGGATGCACTTTTTTGCATTCTCAATGCTCGCTTCTACATTGAAAGTTCAAAATCTAGTGCGCCATAAAATTTTGCGATATTTTTATGTCCTTTTGAACGTGGTCTAATAGTAGGTGGACCTTTTGCCATTTACTGGTAAGAAACAAAACTACTACTACTAAGAAATTCCTACTTGCTACTTGCCGGCGAGTGCTAGAAACGACTAGAATCAGTGTATCGCACAAGCGTGCATTCAAACTATGGTGATTCGCAGTACAGTTTTGTCGCACAAGTGTTATTCGCACATCCATTAAGTCGAACTCACGTAATATACTCCAAATTACGGGCTGTGTGTTACTAAGAAATTTGTAATGGGGAAACTCGTAAGTCATAACACTTTGCCCGACCTGGGAATCGAACCCGGGACCCCGCGCTCAGCAATCACGTTTGCGCCCATGAGACCAACGGACACCAAATACGTAGAAATGACATTAAAGTATTTTTGTATCAGAATCTATTAAAACTGGTAGCCCAGCAGCTTACTTGCGCAAACATACTATTAATTTGAATCTGAATCATTTTGAACCTTATTGCTACTACATTCTTTAAAAAATACGAAAAATTTATCTGCTTTGTAACGTAAACAACGCCATGAATGTTGTGCAACTGTCAAAATGAAAACGATTCCTACTGATTGTGAATCACGCAATTACATCTCAGTTCCTAATACTTGTGGACTAACTATTCTTAATCTTTTCAGATATTTTATCTTCTATTTTATCAAGTTTTTCCTATTATATATTTCAGGCAACTGGAGCCCAACGACATACAATAAACAAATATAAAGTTTAGAAACCAATAACACTTCTGACCTGGGAATCGAACCCAGTACCAGACAGTTCATCTACACAAATTATAGGAATTACTGGCTTGTTCTTAAAAAGAAATGAATTTCTTCGTCAAAGCCGATTAGCGAAAGACTTTGAAGATTTAAATGTAAGTACCTAAAATAATAAGAAAAGGAAATTAAAGCTGAATATAACATGACAATTCAATTTGAACGTAATCTGTTTTTTAAATTGTTCAGCAGATTCCGAATTTCCAAACATAATCCGATTCGTTTACAAATTATTGTCGTGGCAAAACACTCATTATTGCCATGATTTCAGTATGGAAAGATGATTGTATATAGTTTGAAAACAGTATTAAAATTATTCAGAACAATAAATTACTAAAAAGTTTCTTAGAATTTCAAACACTTAAATTTCACCCACATAGATCGTCTATAAATATTGACCGGTGGTATTTATACATATACTAGCTTCTGCCCGCGACTTCGTCCGCGTCAAATATTTGCTCCCCTGACCCTTCCCGTCACATCGTAGTCTGCCAGTTTTCGTCCAGTTTTTGTTCCTGTTCCGCTTCTTTTGATCGTAACGTGATATTATATAGCCCATAGCCTTCCTCAATGAATAGGCTACCCGACTCAAAAATATTTTTTCAATTCGAACCAGTACTTTCTGAGATTAGCGCGTACCACCCCCCATTTTAGGGAAGTGGGGGATTAGAAAGAGACAAAAAGTAGCCTATGTCACTCTCCATTGATTCAACTATCTCCACTTAAAAAAATCACGTCAATTCGTCGTTCCGTTTTGCCGTGAAAGACGGACAAACAGACACATACACTTTCCCATTTATAATATTAGTATGGATACTTTCAATATTGTTTCAAGGAACTTAGAAAAAAGAATTAAGTGAGAAGCAATATTTATTCTGCTGTATTTTTATCATCTTCATCTTCTTGACGCTATCCCTATTTATTTGGGGTCGACGCAACGTATTAGACGTCACCTCGGTAGTCACCTCATTTCTAGCTATTGTATATCATTCATAGACTACTATATATACTAGAGATAGACTGGCAACTTAAGTATTTCTTAGGCAGCGCCATCTAGTTACCAGGACATACACTATTCATCTGTCAATATACCTACGTAGTACCTTGTATCGGTAATTCTAGCAAGTAGAATAATGTAGAATGGTTGAAAATTCTGTTGCAGTAAAACAACCTAAAAATTCAAATCTAGATTTTAAATCTTGATTTGAATTTGTTAGGTTTAGTTTTACTACAACAGAATATTTCAACTATTCCACACTATTCTACTCGGTAGGTAAAGCTAATTCATTATTACAATAAACTTGTGATTTCGGGGATAGTAAAACAAATATCAATTTTGGATGTTTATAATTATTGCGTAAAACAAAACATTACTTTACTTAAAAAAACCAAACATTAACTTCGGTACCAGCTTTTATTGATTAACCGGGCACACAACACTTGTTTCGAGACATTGTTATTTAAACACAAAACACTTATCTTATATGGTCCAAACTCCAATTTACGGGGGGCCTAAGTAATTCGGTTCGATTAAATCACAGAGGAACACAGGGGACTCAACTCGACGTAATTTAGAAAGAACAGACACTAAGGGAATGTTAATCTTCCAAGACTTTTAGTAAATACGGAGTAGCGAACTAAACTCGCGTAATTTACACTCAAAATCGGGAAGCAAACGAAATAATTACAAAAACATGCGCAACCGCAGACATCTTTGTATTGACATAAAATTTCAATATCGCCCTGTGGCCTGTTGTAAATTCTACTAATAGTTTAATTTTTTATCAATATGAACAAAGCATTCATAAAATGCAATGATCAAGGAACATTTGAAAATGCAAAAAAAAAAACAGAAAAATATTAACTAACTCACAATAGATCAAAATCGAAGATTATGCGCTTCCCCTTTTACTTACATATACTACCAATTACTTTATGGATATACGCTGGCAACATTGTTCATTTTTAATTTATGTCCTCGTAGATAGATGGCGCTGAGTAGACAAAAATTAAAATGTATAGCATTTGCCACCCTGTGATATCATTCATCACTGGAGCACTGCTGGACCAATGGTAACGACTGCGACTTACGAATTCTTAGGTTCGAACCCAGACAGGTGCTTTACTTTGTGTAAATTATTCTCACACACACATATACACCCCCACACACACCGGAACACTCCAACAACCCGCACTCTTCAAATATTGTAATTATTGTTCTTTGTTTACTTAACACCTAGTTTTGTTTACTATTTTAATATTATATTGCATGTCCTAGATTAAGTTATATTTATTCTACCGGATTATTAATACATCTTATTGTGGAAGAGCGGAGTCTCCTAACACAGGCATATCTTGCCTAAGGCTTCAATCACATATTGTTACTATCAAAACCTGTAAGCAAATAAACGATTTTTATATTTATACTAGCTGACCCGACAGATGTTGTCCTGTCTGAACGATATATATATATATATATATATATATATACAAATGAATCCCTATTTCCCTAGGTCACGCCATCACGCGTGAACGGCTGGACCGATATCACTTTTTTAAATTTTTTATTTCATAAGAACCTTCTCCTGACAATAACAAACACAACAAAAAAAAATATGTTTATATTTTTTTTTTATGTATGTTCGGCCATAACTCCGTCATATATGAACGGATTTGCAAAATTCTTTTTTTGTTCGAAAGGGGTTTATTCCGAAATGGTCCCATATAAGTTTCATATAGATCTGATGATGACTGCCGGAGACAGACACCGAAACTCTTTAAAAAATGACAGCAAATCAACCGCGATTTCTGCTATCGCATCATTGTTTATTTGGAATTAGTGCGGGGTATACTATAACTAAAAATTTAAAAATAAAAACTTTTTTACAAAAAAAAAAAACAACCGACTTCCTTAAAAACACTACAAAGTGAAAAATAACTTTAATTTCGGAAGTCGGTGGCAAAAACCTCAAATAAAAATCCTAAGACACCGACTTCCGAAATTAAAGTTATTTTTCACTTTGTAGTGTTTTTAAGGAAGTCGGTTGTTTTTTTTTTTTTTTTTAAAGTTTTGTATATATATATAGATTTATTTATATTTACCACTGCTCTCAAAATGGCAAAGATAAACACCGTCAGAAAACAAGCATGTCCGAGAACCAAACGAAGACATGCGAGATTTACCGACCCGCACTGGACCCGCGTAGTGAATTACGGCCTACTCCCTCTCACCAGAGGCCTGTGTCCAAGCTGTGCGAATATTGTAGGCTAATTGTGTGATAGTTGTGGAATATTATTAATTATACTTATGCATTTTTCAACCGACGAAAAAAAACGGAGGAGGTTCTCAATTCGACGCGTATATTTTTTTTTTTTTGTATGTATGATCACGCAAAACTTTTTACATAGTGGTCCGATTGTGACAATTCTTCATCTATTGGAAAGGGTTTACTCCCAAGGTAGTCTCATATAAATTTGGAAAACAAAATCGAACCCTAAGGGTTGGAAAACAGGGGATGATTGATTGTTCACTCTTTGACACTCACAACTTTTTACATAGTGGTCCGATTGTGACAATTCTTCTTCTATTGGAAAGGGTACACTCCCAAGGTGGTCCCATATAAATTTGGAAAACAAAATCGAACCCTAAGGGTTGGAAAACAGGGGATGATTGATTGTTCACTCACTGATTGTAACGTATAAACACGCATAACTTTGTACAGAGTAGTCCGATTTTGATAATTCTTTTATTGTTGGATAGGGTATACCTTGCTAGTATTATTAGTACAATATCTGGATGACCGAGCTTTGCTCGGTATTTTTTGGTAAATTGTGTTTAAAATAATAAGTTTATGTTCAAGTTGATTATTGATAAAGTTGGTCATTGAAAACAAGAATAAAACGACATTTTATAAAAATGAATCCTAGCTAGATCGATTTGTAGCCCCCAAAACCCCCTGTATACTAAATTACATGAAAATCGTTGGAGCCGTTTCCGAGATTCAGATTATATATATATATATACAAGAATTGCTCGTTTAAAGGTATAAGATTAAAGCCACAAAAAATCATAAAATAAAAACTTTTTAACAAAAAATTAAACCGCCGAAAAACTGAAAAGCATAAAATAATAAACCTTAAAATTTTGAGTCGGCGCTGAAAAATCAATGAACAAGGAACACTCAAAGCGCCGACTCATAATTTTAAGGTTTATTATTTTATGCTTTTCAGTTTTTCGGCGGTTTATTTTTTTTTTTAAAAGTTTTTCACACAGCCCGTTTATCGGTTTTAGGTCCCTCATCTTATAGCAATCCACATTCATTTATTTTCCTACAAAAAATTTTCACAATTTAACAATTCAAAAGTTTTTTTTATATGCCGAGTATCGTAGCACCCAATACGCTTAAACATACTTAAACAGTCTCATACAATATTACTGGTATCGATGCTTTAAGTGCGAGTAAAGCCTATACAACAAAATAAAAGCCTCTAATGTAACTTCAGAACAAACCAGGTAAAGCTCCTGACATTAAACTTTCTAAAACATTCGCTATACTTATAGACACTTCTCTACCTTTATAATAGAGCTACAACACTTACACAGGCGAGTTTCAACTTTAATTCATGGAGCAGTGAGTTGAAAATAGCTTAAGAGTTTAGATTTTGACACGTTATTGAAGACTTAATTCAGTTCACATGCCAAAGTCCACTTTTGTAGGTTTATTGTTTTGACAGTTTTGTTTAAAATCCTTTCTCTAACAGATTTGCAGACTGACTTATCTGTGAAGCCATAATTTGACCATGTGCTTAAAACTTAGTTGAGAATTGAATTTTCGATGAGAATTATAGAGATCAAGTTTGTTATTGACGATACGCTTGATATCTGTGTAGATGAAGTTAGTTTGTACTAAAATTTTGACACACTTTCAATATTATTCATTGATTAGGTACAGAAATAATCCTCTCAAATTAAAACAATTAATGCTCTGGATTTCAAAGGGAATATAATTTTAGAACAGAGTCAAGCCTTAGAAAAACCGTTTCTACATTTTAAAATAAGGCCAACTTGTTGCTCTTGTGGTCGCAAGTGCCACTACTGAGCAAGGGGTCCTGGATTCGATTCCCGAGTCGGACAAGTGTCATTGCTTTTTCATCTGGAATTTCTTAATAAGTGTCAGGTTGATGACTAAAGGTGCGCTCCATTTTACATGGCACTTTAATAATAATAATAAAAACATTTATTTTCAGGTGACAATGACCCATAGACATATACCTTACAAACTAACATACAAATATATTATACAAAACCTCTGTTAATAAAATTATACCTTAAACTATGTTTAACACTTCACTTCACTAGCTTGTCCGTGAGCTGTCCTGTGGCACTTGTCCGCGGAAGCGACGGAACACCACGTCCTTTAATATTACCGACAAAATATGGGCGTACCCTGAAGAATTAGGCTGAGTTATACCAACAACACCACTGCTAACCCTTTAAGGAATAACGGCGTGACGTTATAAGGCTGACCGAATCGTATCAAAATCTTTACTAAAAAAAAAGATTTAGGTGAGTAGGTTGGTTAAACACAAGAAAACCCAAAAGTTATCAATGAGGCTCAGAAGCCAAGTTCCTTACTTACTTGTGAAAGACTGAACACGCACTTAAGTAAGCATAATTGTTTGAAAACCGACGAGTCGTGCATCTGACGTACAAGATTGATAGAACCTTTGTCGAGATATAAATTTACTGAATGTGACATGGTCAAAGAAGTTTCTGGACGCAAATTGAACGAATTATTCTGTTATGCCCTTGATTTGGAGCTATGTAAAAGCTTCAGTAATTTTTCAACTGACTGATTGAATGACTGATCAATTCAGAAGTGATCACTTGGAAATCAGAAATCATTTCCTCACAATGAGGAAAACGGTAGGAAATTAAAATCACCACGCTGAGCTGAATAATTAGTAGACGCTGTTAATCTGATTAACTGAAGTATTAGCAACTGAAGGCCAAGGCTGGTCATACTCTTGTATAGACATCTACACCACCACATGCACTCACTACCAGACACGACGACCCGCTTGATTGGAACCTTCCTATTTTACGGAGGTTGACTGAATCTACACCCAGGTCCTCAGTCCTCCAAACTCCAGTGACGTAAGTCCTGCATCGCGGACGAACAGCGGCAAAAAATTCACAAGGGACGGTAACGTATTAACTTATTTGAATATAAATACTGAAAAAATATAAGTTGAAGTTACCTACTTGTAATTCTAGAATTACTTTCCTCGAATATACATAATAGAAAGGTCCCAAAGTTCCCAAACATTATTCACGAAAACATTATTTTTACAAGACGCTTAGGCCTTATTGAAGAAAACTTTTTATATGTATTAAGCCCCCAAGCTCAGCACTACAAACAAAGATGTAAAGCGCGTTATCCAACTCTCTTGGAGCGCACTTCATCAAACTTGGCTCTTCCATTTCACCCAAATTCTTTTATGCCCGAATTTACCAAGCCCAGTAAATTAATCTTCGTACAGATTGGGACAATGGAGGACTTAGCAACATAATACAGAATTCCCGTTGGCAAAATTTTGCGCCTACAAAAGATTTGTTCTAAATAAATGAAGCTTTCGGTTTAGGGATTTCTTTATAGCTGCTACGAGTTAAATTTGATTTTTGGAAACAATGATAGCGGAGCACCGTTTCACCTGCATTGTACCTTTTGTTAGATGCCGACCCCCTCGACTGGTACCTTAATTATGTCCGTATAAATCGACAGAGCCGAAAACAGTCGTAAAATTCGTTCACAAAGGGAAATGAGTAAAATTGTACGGACGAAAATATCCGTTAGCCTTTCATTTGGAGTAACTTATTCACTTGTTGTAATTTTATGGAGGAAACGGAGCTATTCCCGGAAGTTTTATGCTTTCATTTCTTAGTCAATCATCTTAGTCTATTGTAGTTCAAGCTCCGCCATATTTCTTTTCTGTTCTTTTTTTAAAACAATGTCACGCCAACGACTGAGTGACTGGCGAATTAACATACGTCTTTCAAGCACGGAAATAAATTCACATTCATATTTTATTATTCGATTCGGAATTGCCTGTTGCTTGTTGGGATACTTGTAATTCTGCCATTGAATAAATATTTTTCCAGCCTACAGGTGACTTTTTTGGTCTGCTTATGGCTTATCAGTCAATTCGTACGAATTTACTCACCCGAATCGGCCAAATCAAAGATAATATTTTATATTCTACTAGTTTTTGCCAGTTGTTTCGCCCGCGTATTATACATATATAAGTCTTCATCGTGAATCACTCTGTCTGTTGATGTAAACCGCATTAAAATCCGTTGCGTAGTTTAAAAGATCTAAGCTTACAGACGTGGGAAGCGACTTTGTTTCATACTATGTAGAGATAGGCGACTCGCACGAAATACAAAAAGTATCGATTACCTAATACGATAATTCGAATTGTATGGATCAAGTCATTGGATATGAATGGATTTTAATTTAATTTAAATTTTAATTAATGGATCTTCTAGATTATGAATTTTTAATTTAATGTATTTAATTTGTGTGTTGTATATTTGATATTTTTATCTTTTGTATTGATTTATGTATGACCTCGTATTTATAATTTTAAATGTAATTTAAATGTTGTTATCTAATATGGGTTATGTTGCCTGAATTAACCGATTTTTAATTTTAATTTAATTTAATACGTATTTCAAAAGATGTCGATTCACCCACAAATCAGTTAGCTTTGTGTGAGACACCTATATAAAATAATATAATAATTAAAATGGTTGATTCGCCCGACCCGGGCCAGTTAATTTGTGCAAATATACTGATAAGCCCTTTGAACAATGCAGAATACAGGAAAATGACGGATATAAATACTTGTATTACTGGCTCAAAAATGTTGTATTCTTGGATTTAGCAAACCAACCAATCTATATTATATTATTACTAGTGATCGCCTATTGGTCGAAATTCGACCGTACTGCATTTAAATAGAAATACATTATTAAATGAAAAAAAACAAATAGTTATAATAATAAATATAAAAAAATATGGTTATATTTGACCTTTGATTGTATACCTGTCTAGATAGAGTAATGCAAACAAACGATGCACAAAAACTGTCCCCAGTTTCGCGATTATGTGTGAGTAGCGCTCGCGTACTTATTGTAATCAAACTGCCAAAGTGTGCGTGTTTGGAGATGCCAGCTCTAAATGATTAACTTACCTTTCTTCCATCATTTAATAAGATCAATGTTAAACAAATTAGGTTAAATGAAATAATGATTTTTGTGTTAGTGTTTTATTTAATTAATACAGTATGTCTCCAGCAATTTGCTTTTACGGAATCCGTAGGAAATCTAAAACCCAAATATTAGAAAGAACTAACAACAATACTATTTCGTGCATGACGTCATGGATTTCATTTATTTTATGTTCGTAATTTCTCATTTTCAGATCAAATAAATACCATCAGTTTTTAAATAATAATTTATTATTCTCCTGATTGAATTTCGGTCACGGCAGATAATCATAAGTTTTAATGATATTTGTAATATGTTTCCCATATTTTCGCCAAATCTCCCTAGTAATAAACTGGCAACACCGGCTAATCAAAGTAACCTACCAAGAATTGAATTAAAAATTCAGGTTTTCTTTAAAAAAATGTGGTTAAATAACAACACTTAGCGATGATAACTGATCTTGGTATTATTATATAGCTTTCCCACATAAATGCGACACAGTTTGACAGCACAAACCAGCGTAATTAATAATTTTTCGTGAGCACGTTACCCCTAAGTGATTCAAATGACACTGACGTCGGTGAGAAGCGAGTCTACTAAATTTAGTAGACTTTTTTTGAGCCGTTCGGTACGGCCAATGTGTCATCTAGACAGGTATATAATCAAAGTATTTGACATTCAGTAACACTATAGACCAAATAATATTAAAAACAAATATTCTCGATATGATCATAGATTTTTTAAATGAAATAGGTTATATATCTATAAAATTAATTTATTACCTATGGTTATACTTGACATACAGTAATAGTTAGGGAGCTGGCGAGCAAAATTTCGATATGATCAGCACACAAGCCAGACGTTATCAATAGTGATAATTATACCCTAAGAAACATCAAGGACCTCGTCTACCACCATGGTGGCGCTGCGTTGTAAATTTACAGCGTTTCAACAATGTTTAAAAAAAGGTGTGCTATATTATACGCACACGTCTGCCTCTGGGGCTGATGATCACAGTCATCCTGGAAACACAAAGAATAAAAAAGGCAGACATCCAGGGCTCTGACTTTTGTAGTATTCATTTTTTACATTTATTTTTATGATTAAAAAAACTCTATATGAAGTGCACACTTGGCAGATTTGAATTGTTCGATTAAAAACAATGAGAAGAACCACGGAAAAATAGTCTGCCAACATGTTGCCTCTGCGTTGTCTATTGACAGTGCTCCGAAAATGTAAAAAAAAGGTGTGCTATATTATGCGCACACGTCTACCTCTTAGGCTGATGTTTGAATTCCTAATGAAAACCAAGAAAATCGATGAGGTAGACGTTCAGGCCTCTGATATTCCAAAGGCCATTTGATTTTTTTTTCAGCGCCCCACACGCGCGCCAAACCATGCAGGTATAAAATATCCCCATAGTTCCTATCGTGGTGTCTCTCTTTTATTTGGTAATATGAGTGAGAACGGTATAACTCAGTTCCGACCTTTTCCGTATTGTGAAACTAAATGTTTAGAGCGGGGTCCACCCTTTATGGCAGAATTTTATTCGTCATAATATTATTTTGCATAACAGCGGATGGCATAAACTTCATTTCGCAGAAAATCGTTTGGCATACACTCATTTATCATACATTCACAACGCATAATTTTATAAGTCAGAATCATCTTTAGGCATAAATTTTATTCCATAATAATTAAAAAGTAGAACCATCATATCGCAGAAAGTTCGCAGTCAGAATCGTCTCTTGGCATAATTTCATATCGATAGTTATTAAAAGGCAGAACTATCATATCTCAGAAACTTTAAACTTAGAATCATCTTTTGGCATACACTTCATATCGAAGAAGCATGCAGCATGCAAACAAGCATGCAGCATGCAAACAAGCATGCAGCATGCAAGCAAGCATACAGCATGTAAGCAACCAAGCATGCAGCTTGCAAGCAAGGATGAAGCAAACAAGCATGCAAGCAAGCATGCAGCATGCAAGCAAGCTTACAGCATGCAGGGGAGCATGCAACATGCAGCATGCATGGTTTCTGTCACGGCTTCGGCGCTGTGGGGCTCCGGCGGTCCCACGCGACCTCATCGTCGCAGATGGTTTTACGCTCACCACCAACCGTCAAAACCACCTGCTCCTCAGCTCGCGGGCCGCCTCGTCACTCCGCGCCTACGCGAGCTTAAATTACACTCTAGGGGTAGGGCAGACAAGACTACGTAGAGTCGGTTCTGCAGCGATTCGTTTCTGTCAATAATTTTTATAGCACAATATATACTGACTTTTTGAGACACTATTTCATTTTATTTAAGGTTAAAATGCAATTTAATAGAAATGAAAATATGCCTAACAAAATTATTCTTAATGAAATTCTGCCATCTTCATAGTATGGCAAGTGAAATTATGCCAAATAATCATTGCTCCAAATAAATGTTATGTTAAACGAAATTATGCGGAATTTTAAGTCTGCCAAAGGTAATTATGCGAAATAAAATTCTGCCATCTTAAAAGTATGCCAGCGTAAAGTCGAGCATATAAACATTCAGCCAAACAATGATTATGCTAAACATTTTTTATGCCTCACAAATATTCGTTTAAATAAGATTATGCCAAGTGTGTTATGCCAAATAAAATTCGGAGCATCAAGTTTCTGCCAGATAGAGGGCACCCGTTTAGAGCGTATATCTATATACAGCCTATATCTATATACGTATATCTATAAACAGTCTTGGTTCAAAATCTACGTATTTTACACAAATAAAACGTGATTAAAAAAGTTACATACTGTTCCTATCCAGACCCTAATCCTATTCAGATTAAATTCAAGCATGCAATTAAAAAAAAAAACTTTTTAATTATAATTAAAGTTCCAAGCGCATTTCGTTTCTGGTTGACATTGAGAAAAAATATGATTGCATAGATTTCAGCTCCAGAAGTTTAATCATTACCGTGAGTTTAGAGGATAATATTAAACAAACTTATAAGAATAAAACTATAAAGAATTACAATAATCCCATGCAATACCCGCTGTCCCTTGATTCCGTGAATTTTAAA
The DNA here is from genome assembly GCA_932294355.1 of Aporophyla lueneburgensis. Classification (NCBI taxonomy): domain Eukaryota; kingdom Metazoa; phylum Arthropoda; class Insecta; order Lepidoptera; family Noctuidae; genus Aporophyla; species Aporophyla lueneburgensis. The sequence continues at coordinate 21,733,947 of OW028745.1, read as the reverse complement.
CAGTTATACAACTGAAAATCAGTGAGCAAAGAGTCTGCCACAGGTTTTTTGGAAACCACAGGGTCATAGTGAATCAAATGGGCTCAATGAGAACCGCGTGCAAATGGCTTAGTAGAGCTTTGTTTTTTATCATTTTTACAACTCCGTCCCATGATAACGCAGAGTCCTGAATGTCTGCCTCTTCGATTTTCTTCGTTCCCAAGATAATTGTGGCCATGAACTCTAGAGTCATACATGTGCAAATGATTTAATACCCCGATTTTTTTAAGCAACTTCAATCCGCTGTAACGCGAAAACGCAGCGACATAGGACCTTAATTGATTTGACCAAATCGATTCGTAATGATTTAAACTGCAATCCACCTCGATGTGAAACGTGTGCAAATCATATGCCGAAATGCTCGCCAGCTCCCTAACTATAAGACTAAAGACACAAAATAAAGACAAATATTCTCGATTGGACCATAAACAAAAGAATATCTATGCAAGTGTATTAATTACACGGTAATGAATAGTAGTGTGTGTAACGTGTTATTTATTGAAAATAATATATTTTTACACATAATTTAAAAAAATATTAGCATTCGTCACTTCTTCTCTGTATAAACTATAAGTGTGCGAAATTTCATACTCCTCCGTCCGCCCAATTTTCGTAAAAAGGGTTCCAAAGTTTTCGCTTCACGTATTAATATATAGATAAGGCTGAAGAGTTTGTTTGTTTGTTTGATTGAACGCGGTAATCTCAGAAACTACTGGTCCGAATTGAAAAAATATTTTTGTGTTGGGTAGCCTATTGATAAATAGGCTACCCAACTCTTGATTGTAGCGTGATGTTATCATCACGCTACAATCAAGAGGAGCGGAGCAGTAATGAAAAATGTTGCAAAAACGGGGAAAATCGCACGGGTAGGCGATTCGGCGCGACGGGAAGGGTTGGGAGAACAAGAAAGAACAGTGGCGAACTCCCAAACAAATTTTTGTTGACTTTTTTTTTTTAGCGTCTACCTATGAAAAATATGGAAAAGTATAGAGATTGAATTGCTGAACAGTTTTGTCTTTGGTTATACTTTTATAGAAAGTCAGGAATTTAAGATATTTCAGGTTGAAGTATTTGAGGTTATGTCTCGTCAACATCAGACTTATCGAAAAAGATATATAGAAATAGCTACTTATTACTCAAAATATCATTGATAGAAATGCATTTTAAATATAAAATAAACTACGGACTACGCATTCAGTATATTAAGTCCAACCAACGTGCGTAGGTCTGCCACATGGTCCACGTAAGTAATAATCTTAGTCACCTATCTTTAGAGCAGTTAGTTATAGATATAGTATGATTCATTACATGGTAAGGGTAGGTCATTGGTAGATATAGAAAAAAAAAACTTAAAAAAAAAAAAAATATTCCTCATCTTGTCTAAACACAATGTCATCAAGAAAACCTGCGGGTGCTGTGATATATGGTTGATGTCTGGCCCATCCTAGATATCATACTACAGTCATTGTATGAGCGCAACATCCAACTTTTGAGTTAAGTGCCAATGCCGGGTATCGGCGCATTTTATTGACACATAATATGTTGCAGTCGACACACATGATGCGTGTAGGCCTTACACGGCTACTCGTCGTGATAAACAAATCGATGCACACACAACAAAATCCAAGGCATAGGTATCCAAGGTATCATGCAGAATCGGAATCCAGAGTCACAGAAAAATGTCGTCGTATAGGCAAACATTCAGAATCCTTAGGCAAGCACTAGTCACACAGGGAATCGTAAATCTCAGAGTCCATGAGCAGAAGCAGTCGATGAAGTAGAAAATCACGGAAAATCGATGGAAAACAAAATAACGAGACGCACGCGAAGACAACAAGTTATCAGTGCTGGCAGATTGACAATTGAAATGTCATCTTTTTTTTGCGATGTTGCCGTACTCGAATTGCACTACGATGTCATATGTACACGTATTAAAAAATATGACCGCTATAATCTTTAGCACAAGCAATCATTTTTATTTTAGCATTTGTATTCTGATGCAGAAATATATTTCCTACTAGCTTTTGCCCGCGGCTTCGCCCGCAAAGATGTCGGAAATTATCGCAAGAGGACGTATTACTGTGGTAAGAATGTATTAATCCATGTTATACATACATAAAATTACGACTTTTTCCCATGGGGGTAGGCAGAAACTACGGAACGCCACCTGCTACGATCCTTACATATCTTGTGTGTTTGATGTACTTAAAATAAAACTTATAGTATTCAGAGTAAAAAGACTGCGACATAGGGCTGGATTGAATTGAATATAAGTCTTCCTGGTTTTTCTTAACGCTCCTATTCTACCTATATAAACACTCAGTTATTTACCAGACACCAAATTAAACATAGTTATAAGAATAGTACTTTGGCCAGTGGCTTTGCCCGTATAGCTGTCGGAAAATATCACCCGGGAACCTACTACCGGGATAAAATATCTATGGTATGCTATATAATATATGGTAAGTGTCCAGGATAACCAAAAATCCAAATCCATCCAAAAATCTAAACATCTAAGCCATATTTCGCGGTCTCTTACTTGGATCAATACAATTAGCTTTATTTTGAGTACTTCGAACACACATGATATGCATTTACTATGAAGCCCAAGTAATATGAATTACAATCCTACTAATCCTGCACTACCCGACCTAGCGGCCAAGCGAGATGGCCGGAAGCGGGAAGGCCCGCTAGCCGCTCTGCGGCGATTTCATTATAATCTCTGATATCTTCTAAAATATTAATTTTAATGATATGCTGTAAAGGGCAATTTTGATCTACATGAAATGCACAATTTATTTAACGTACTTAATTGCATAAGGATTAATGCTGTATTGCTTAAAATCGCATTCATAAATAAGCCATTATTTCTCGTAAAAAGTAAACGATAAAAATGGTTATTATGGGTTATCCCTAAGAGTTAGACATATACCATCGCGGACTTTTTTGTAGAACTTTTTAAGGTGCACAATACTGTAGTACATTATTTTGAGCTATTTCGTAGGGTTCAGCCAGCGTTCGCAATGTAAGCGCAAAAAAATGTGTTTATTTATGACATCACATTAGAAACCTCTAAAATTATCAGCGTTTCATTACTATATTATGCATGATATATACATATAAACCTTCCTCTTGAATCACTCTATCTATTAAAAAAACCTGCATCAAAATTCGTTGCGGAGTTTTAAAGATATAAGCAAACATAGGGACAGACAGACAGCGAAGTGACTTTATTTTATAATATGTAAAGAAGTATATTAATGCAATACGTAAAGCCACAGCGTATGTCACTTGCCTAAGATTTAAGATTACATGGCAACATTTAAAGGATCGCTTAGCCAAAAGTCATGAAGTCAAGCAAGAAAGAAAAAAACTAAGCCATTATTATTTCTTGGCATCATTATTCTAGTCAAATAAGCTCTTTAATATCTGGATGACCGAGCTTTGCTCGGTATTTATTGGTATATTGTGTTTGAAATAATAATTTTATGTTCAAGTTGATTATCGATAAAGTTGCTAATTGAAAACACCAATAAAACGACATTTTATAAAAATGAATCCTAGCTAGATCAATTTATCACCCCCGAAACCCCCTGTATACTAAATTTCATGAAAATCGTTGGAGCCGTTTTCGAGATTCAGATTATATATATATATATATACATATATACAAGAATTTCAGCCGTAAGACGTCCACTACTGGACTTAGGCCTCCCCCAATTTGGGGGGCTTTGCCGTAATCGCCACGCTTGGCAGGCGGGTTGGCGATCGCAGTATGGTGGTAAATTGCATAGAGAACGCTGCTGCCCATTCCCTAGTAAGTCCCTTAGTCGCCTTTTACGACACCCACGGGAAGAAATGGGGTGGTGTTATTCTTTACGTCCGGCACCACACGGTACTCCGCAAGAATTGCTCGTTTAAAGATATAAGATTATGATGATTTTTTTTTCAGACTTTGATAGTACTTATGTTTGATTTGATAAAACATAGTAAATTATTTCGTCGGTATCTAGTAGGGTGACATACGTAGACGCTTAATAATTTCATCAACAATTCTCTCGCCGGTATCCTTTAACGCAGACGAAGTCACGGGCAGAAGCTAGTTTCAATATATGTCCAGTAATTATTAAGAAACTATATCTAAATATCATACCTAAACTCGCGCTTGTTTGCCAAGAGAAGAACACGCGACCTGGTGCCTGCTTATACAGAAAAGCAATGCACGCCACTATGTGACACAGCCTATTTGATTTGATTTTTTGATTTTGAAGTCTATGTTTAACAATACTACTAGACATATCCCTAGGACTGCGAATAGCTGAGTTGAATGTACCGATATTAGTCTTTGTAACATGAATTTGCAAAACTGAGATCCAGTACCTACTAACGTAAGTTTGTAGTTTGTATAATATAGTATACCAGTAATTCAAATTCTACCTAAACTAAGTTTCTCATTGAATGTGTTATATCAACAATTCTGAGTGGTACCTAAACTCACTCTTGTCTAAGTAATGTAATTGGAGCATTCATAAATCAAGTACCTCCTACTCTCAAATTAATTTAGATCAAGACCTAGGGGTTAGCTTTGTTGTCGATATTACAAAGGTACCTAGTTACATACCCACTACTACTATTGTAGTAGAATAGCAATATCTTGGCCTATAACTGAGCTTGAGGGCTTGTAGGGTCTTTATTCCAAATAGGCAACTACGCAATCTTGAGTAAAATTTAATTAATTGTATTTGTTTTTGCCTCGTTTCATGATGAAAAATAATAACACAGTCAACAATACATTTTGGAATGAACGCAATTAATCAAATTTCGGAATTAACGGAAGCACGCTGGTTGCGATTACTACGCACCTCACCTTTCTGAAGAACATCAACAATAAGGTGTAACATATGTTCTCGTAGGGCATCCCCTTCAAGCGTCTCCAGTCACATCTGCCTTGTAAATATCTTTTATTAGCCGTCCTTCATTTATCTCTTTCTCAACATGAACAAACCATCTAAGCATTCTTTTTAATGTTTGCACACACCTTTTTAGGGTTCCGTTGCCGAATGGCAAAAAACGGAACCCTTATAGATTCGTTATGTCTGTCTGTCTGTCTGTCTGTCCATCCGTCCGTATGTCACAGCCACTTTTTTCCGAAATTATAAGAGCTATGCTGTTGAAACTTGGTAAGTAGATGTATTCTGTGAACCGCATTAAGATTTTTACACTAAAATAGAAAAAAAACAATAAATTTTGGGGTTCCCCATACTTCGAACTGAAACTCAATTTTTTTTTTTTCATCATACCCATACGTGTGGGGTATCTATGAATAGGTCTTCAAAAATGGTATTGAGGTTTTTGACATAATTTTTTTCTAAACTGAATAGTTTGCGCGAGAGACACTTCCAAAGTGGTAAAAGTGTCCCCCCCCCCCCCCGTAACTTCTAAAATAAGAGAATGATAAAACTAAAAAAAATATATGATGTACCTACATTACCATGTAAACTACCACCGAAAATTGGTTTGAACGATATCGAGTGAGTAGTTTTTTTTAAAAACGTCATAAATCGTAAACCGCAATTTACCTTACATTCAATCAACTGAAATATAAAATTTAAAAAAAACATTTATTTTTAAACCGAGAATACCTACAGATTTGTACGGAACCCTCGGTGCGCGAGTCTGACTCGCACTTGGCCGGTTTTTTTTTTAAACCGCACCGTCCGTCGTCCGGTTTTGTCAGGTACTTATTTTCTTCCATTATTCAGAATATTCTAAGATTTATTATTATTAAGTAAGAATTGAGAATGAACAAATTCTTATCACCGGTGTAGTAGAAAACATAGGTAATCAATCAATCACTAAAAATCAAGAAACAAATGCAGGTCGCGTAGTTCAAGTTTGAAATATTCGCTGAATAGAAGCTTTGATCGAAAACGGACACTTGCCCTTAAAAGCAAAACTAATGGTCTAGTTATTAAGTCAGCTCACAAAGTAGCACTTACGTGTCAATGACAGGAACTAGAGTAACGACAAAATGTACAGTGGACGAGGTCAAGCAGGAAAATGGCTACGAATTGTTTTATTAGGTAGTAAGTACTTGTTATTGGAAAGGCTAACAAAACGATGGACACGATATAAGTTTATTTTTACGCGACTACAGCAAAGCCAAAGGAGGCCAATAATTTTTAAAGGCTAAGTAAAACTCCGCAAACCAGGGTCGATAAGGCGACAGGTATCCATCAGATTTACACCACAGAAAAAGGTGTCAATGTCTAAACATAATCAAACAAAAGCCCATCTGGCCTCATAAATCCTAAACTACTCATAGTCGTTTGAAAAACGCGGCATAGTTAGAACTGTCATATTATTTCGTGAGCAAACTAAGATGAGTGTTATTTCGCGAGCAAACTAGATGTCGAGTCAAACGCAATCTGTACCTTGCTCGAGCCAGCCCGCGCCGCTGAGCCGTTATAAAACCCTAGCTGGAGGCCTTAATTTCTTAAGGTAGCCACAGGCAACCTCATAGATTGACCTGAGAAAAGTAATTGCAAAAAATACAAAAACGCAAATCTGTAAAATTTATGCCTTAATTATGTGACATATTTTAGGTCCAGTCAAACGAAAACAGAAAAAAAACCTAATTGATATTTTATTTAAACCTTATTTTTAACTACCTTTCCTTAAAAGTATCATATATTAATCTAGGTTATAAACTATCCGTGTGCCAAATATCATCCAAATCTGTCAAAATCATACATCCTTAAACTTATTATGATAGAAAGATAGGATAAGTACGTTTTAAAAAAAAACAAATCCAGTATTCCAGTTGTAACTGAAAGCCATGCAACATCATATGAATTAATTAAATTAATAACACGATGTACTTATCTTTGGCTGTGTTGTAATTGTTAATACGATACGTACCTACTGAATTATTCCCATCTGATTTCCTGAAAGGTTTCAGACTTAAATGTAGAAACGAAAAAATGGAATAATGAAATAACCTGTTTCCAATATCTACTTATAATATTAAACAGATACTTACTCCTTGCAGAGTTAAGACAATTTCAAAATGACGAACTTTGAAAAGTGCTCTGGACGGCACTAAAAACTTTAACCACTTCAATTCCCGGCAGAGGCAATGTGACTGCGGCTGTCAACTTTATTTTTACTATTCATACTTAAGTTATAAGAGCCTCTAAGATTGTGTAGGAAATTCGTACTGTCATGATGGTAGAAGAGAATAAATTTATATTCATATACGTAAACTCATGCCTTTTTCCCCTGGCGGTAAGCAGTAACTACAGAATACCACCTGCTACGGTCCTTACATATCCTTTCGCCTCGTTTAAGTTCATACATCTGGTCATACACACACGCCGGTTACCAGTACAACGCACCTGATCCTTCTGAAGAATATCACCAATAAGGCTACTATATGTTCTCCTAGGGCGTCCCCTTCTGGTGTGTCTAGTCTCATCTCACCTTGTAAAAAAACCTTATGTTAGCCGGCCTTCATTTACCCTCTCAACATGACTAAACCATTAAATTAAATTTAAAATAAAATGACTACCCTTGGTTTAATCGCTTATTAGATACTTTTATTAGTAAATGTAAGAAAGAACAATGATGTATGTTTAACTATTCATAACTTTAACTATTTCATTACACCAATATGTTTAAAAAGTGTGATTGCTGACGGTTTTAATCAAATTTAAAATTCCAGTTTTGCATACAAAAGTATTCTCTAATCAGGAACTGACCACGAAGCCAGGTCGCGGGTAGATCTTTAGTAATATTCTTTCAGCTAGAGATTTTCACACTATTCATTCGTTTTTATTGAGTAAATAAATCACTCACACCGTACCAGCTAGAGACCAACAGTCAATTAAGTAATTGCTTCATCGAAAGCAAACCAATTGCGAACAAATTACTACTACACAGAAACATTTCCACCCTCTAGGGTCACATATAAAGTGACAAACACAACGACCCTAACATCCGATACGAGTAAAACCACAGGTAAACGATCGTAAACCTACCCACAAATGTTACGAAAAAAATCCCTAAAAAGCAAATTCCGAGCCGTTTGATCGCAATCATCGCGAGTGACGTATCAAACAGAAAGATCCACGACATAAGCCTCCAACGAAAAAAATGAAACTTGCAAGCCATAAAAATCGTCAATTTTACGGATTTCCGAATTTCGATGTGCGATTCACCGTGAACAGTGAATGCTTGGGCGAGCGAAAACTTACAACAATAGACAGTTTTCTAGCGCGTAAATCTACCTTTTAGTTGGCAACCCTATTGGTGACGACGTTACGAATTGTCGTGATTTTCTATTTCGTGGTTTGGTGGTAACCCTAATTTTACGTGGCCTTTTAGATGTTTCAAGGAGCAGATATTTATGGCACGTATGATATTCACCCTCGTTCGGTCGGTAGTATAGCGAAATTGCTGTCGTTTGTGATAATACTCGTAATTTAAAACGACAACAACCCTTAGGGTTGGCTGCTGATCGAAGGGTCGTGGGCTCGAATGGGAATCTATTACGTCATTACCCACAGACAACTTATCGGCCATGTCTTTCTGATGACTCGTGAAAATTACAAGATGGCGGATGGTCTGTAAACGACGTTCGAACATAATAACTACAATGTATAGTGGTGGGGGAACAGTGACTTGATAGTCACTTTAGTTAACGGATTGGTGATTGTAGCATATTTGCATATATATGAATGTATGCGAAGAAGGAAAGTGTCAAGAAGAATAAGTTGTAATGGGCTATTCGATAGCTGTAAACATGTAGCAATCATCCCACCTATACGATCACGAATGGTATTTTCATACTCTAATAATCCTAAAGATATGTGGTAGGCATTATCTAACTCATTAGTGTTCCATGTGGTGCCGAAGGTAAAGAAAAGCATTATCCCATTTCTTCTCGTGGATGTCGAAACAGACGACGAAGGGGAGTTACTAGAGTATAGACAACTGCGCGCTTGGGGGAGGCCTATGTCCAGCAGTGGACGTCTATCGGTTGAAATGATGATGACGAATGCGATCATTCTTCTATCCTTTGCCCAACTCTGTAGGGGTCGGCTTCCAGTCAAACTGGAAGAAGCTAGAACCAGCATTTTATGTGCAGCGACTACTTATCCCCGGCATGCCCTAGAACCAAAACATCGAAGAAATGTGACATCTATTAACCCGCACTGGGTTCACGTGGCGGACTATGGCCTATTTCCTCTCACAGAGCTGATACCAATGTCTCAGCAGTGGGAACGTTTATAGGCTGATTATGTGTGTGTGACTAACTAATTAACCTCCAGATTCCAGTTCCTGGGTAATGCGATCCACCTTTGTATCACTGCTTGCCAGACTTTTGGGCTTCTGTAAAGATCTACTAATGCCAGCCGGTACCAACGGCTGCACGAAGCTCGGAGGGATCATCTCGGTATGTAACCGATACTGGCCCACATCCACAAACTGACCTTGGTAAGCGTTCTTTCTATCAGACCGTTCGGCTGTTATTACTTCGCCATGAGCCCTTCAAGCTTATGAGGTAGACCGCCTGTTCTTTTATTATCATATTACTAGTTTTTGCCAGCGGCTTTGCCCGCGTGGTGGTCGGAAGTTATAAAACGGGACACCACGGGAAAGGATAAAAAGTGTTAATCGGGGTCAAATGTCTTCTCCCGCTCTGGGTGGAACAGGAGGGCATGTCAGATTTACTGTCTAAAACCCACCCGTGTTCCATCAGTTGTCTGTGCCAAGGCCTCGGTAGCTCTTTCGAAAAAATCCGCGACCCTGGCAGGGTTACCTGTGTGCCAAATTTCATCAAAATCCGTTGAATTGAGTAATAAACATCTAAATCTTAACATATATACTTTCACAAGTAAATATATCATAATTAAACCAAACGAGCTAAGTAGGCGTAGTAGTTTTTATGATAAAGATCTAACAAAGAATACGGTTGGTCGCATAACGATCGTGGAATGTTCGCCTAAATAATGGGGACTGGTACAATCTGGATCAGAATCTGACGTGAAAATACTAGGTTTAATTGACCAAGTTTTATTCTGTTTTTGCGTACAATAATAGTCACTAACTACGTGGCATATAACGTGACCTATTAAATAAATCCAAACATAATATTAGTTCGTTACTCTTTTATGATAATAATAAACATTTCGCAGAATTGTACAAAGAAAACAACAAAGTGGCACAATTATTAGAATCGCTATTGATTAATGTTCATTTAGTACAATGCCATCTATTTATCGTTTGGCGGAAACGTCAAGCAGTGTGCTTGGGTGAGGTCGGTACGGGGCGTGGCATGTTTGACAGCTGTCAGCTGTCATTCGTTTTGACATTGAATGCATTTGATTTGAGAAACGTCACTTTGGAGTTGGACACGAAGGTGAGAGGTCGTTCTGCCAGTCTATAGCAAACTTACCGCGTTTCCGTAGTTTAATCTATTTCCATCGCCTTGATTATTTGAGATTTTGTTATTGAGAGTGAACAAATAGACGATTGTAATTAGTGTAGAGACTATTATTTCGTACCTATACCATGTCGAACATGGATTCTGATGACGAGGTATCCCAAACGGTCGAACTACCCTCGTTATCAGAAGTAGGCTGCAAATATGAATTCTGATGACGAGGTATCCCAAACGGTCGAACTACCCTCGTTATCAGAAGTAGGCTGCAAATTAAACACCCCACGTTGTGTAACTGACAGTGCTAACCAAGAAAAGTGTAAAGACAATACATACGTGTTTGAAGGTGACACAGAGATGGAAAAATGGCGCTTTCTGTTAGAGCAGCAAAACAAAACTTTATGGCTGTCGTGCAAGCAATGAAAACACCTTCTGCGATTGTGGATGTTCGCCTACCGGATTTTGACCCTGAAAAACGGAATGTTGACCCACGTGCATGGCTGGCAACAGCGGACATGTGTGTGATCGATCCGAATAGTCATGGTGCATCGTTGATGATTGCCTTGAGCCGCGCACTCAAGGGAGAAGCTTCATCATGGCTGTCGTCCATATCTTACCCTGGGATGAAATGGAGCGATTTTAAGGAACTTTTTATAGCCAGGTATGAATGTCCAGAGACTATCGCTTCCTTTCTAATAAATCTGCATGGAAACAAACCTAAGGAGAATGAGTGCCATCATGTCAAAATGGAATGGCCTTACGACAGAGCAGATTGCTGTCGCAACGGTGCTTGCTCATCACGCGAAGAATGATACGCGAGTCCAGCGCTAATCCTTTACTACGGACATCAAAAACCGCTACGATTTACATCGGAAACTGAAGGCTGCTTTGTTTCTGAAGAGAAGTGCCCCATCTGGTGGTGATGAACGGGAAGGTTCTGACGTGAAGAGGAACCGCCCGAATTGTCTCAACGCTGGGCCCAAGTGTTTCAACTGTGGGAAACCAGGCCACAAATCGGTGCAGTGTCGCCTGAAAAGAGACCTAAAGGCACATGAAGAGCAATCGAGATCGACGGCATCTAGCAGTGGCAGGAGTAACCAGGTACCTGGGAAAGCCGACTGAATCACTTGCTTCAATTGTCGTGAACAAGGACACTACGCGTCTAGCTGTCCTAAGAGGAACACCAAGGAAACACGCAGCAGCACGCAGCGCTGGCGGTTGATCCTGCCAGGGAGAAGTGAGTTGATGTGTGCCTTGTGGACACACCTGCTGGATCTAAGGATCCAGCAGGTCATTCTGGGCATTCTGGTGATTTCAATTTGATTTTTATTATGACTTCGATGCGGAATGTTCGCTTGTTAAAGAATCTGTATCTTGTAAATTTGGTGGTAAACGAATTTACGGAAATGTAACATTGACTGGTATTGGACAGACTTCTGTAAGGTCGACTGTACAAATTTTGACCACTGTTGAGATCGATGGAATTATTTTTGAAATTCTTTTCCACGTTTTATCTGACAATATTTTGCGACATGAAATCATGATTGGACGCGAAGTTTTATCAATTGGTCTTGTAGTTCATATGTCGTCAGATAAGATACGATTTGAGAAAATACGGACAGTTCAGACATGTGACGTGAATGTTGGCTGTAAATTTGACTTTGACACGATAGACACAGACATCCCCCCTGAATGAAAAACCGAACTGTTAGATATTTTGCTTTCTTTCAAAAATAATTTTATTTCCGGTGTACCTACATCCCCTGCAGACACTGAACCCATAAAAATCCGCCTCATAGACCCTCATAAGACTGTTAATCGACGCCCTTATAGGTTGAGCCCCGAGGAACGACAGGTTGTACGAAGTAAAATTGATGAATTGCTTAAGGTTAATATAATTCGCTGTAGTTCATCACCGTTTACGAGTCCTATTCTCCTCGTTAAAAAAAGGATGGTACAGATAGGATGTGTGTGGACTACCGCAAACTGAATGATAATACAGTACCTGACCGTTTTCCTTTACCGCTTATCTCTGACCAAATAGCTAGGTTGCATGGAGGTCATTTCTTTACGATTTTAGATTTAGCGTCAGGATTTCACTAAATCCGCATTTCAACTGAATCTATAGAACGAACAGCTTTTGTGACACCCGACGGGCAATTTGAATATTTGACCACGCCATTCAGACTTCGAAACGCCCCCTCGGTGTTCCAGGGAGCTCTAATTCATGCGCTTGGGGATTTGGTGAATACTTACGTTGTAGTATACATGGGTGACGTGCTCATCGTTGCAAAAAACGCTGACGAGGCGCTTGAGCGACTTCACATAGTACTTGGAGTCCTTTCAGAGAAAGGATTCTCTCTTAATCATAAAAAGTGTGCTATCCTAAAACAGAAAGTACCTTGGGTTTGAAGTCAGCCAAGGGCAGATACGGCCTAATCCTCGCAAGGTTAGTTGTTTGACTTTGTTACCGCCGCCCCATACTGTGACGCAATTGCGTCAATTTATTGGTTTAGCGTCTTATTTTCGTCAGTTCATAGGATTTTTTTTGCAGATTATGGCCCCGCTATATGCTTTGACTTCCGGTAATGGTCGGATCGAATGGAAACCCGAGTATGAAATCATAAGACAACAAGTAATTTTTATTCTAACAAGTCAGCCAGTGTTATCGATTTATGATCCAGCACTAAATACGGAGTTTCATAAGGATGCAAGTGCTATTGGATATGGAGCTGTTCTTATTCAGCTATGTGAAGGTAAATCACATGCTATTGCCTATTTCAGCAAGCTCAAAACTACTGCAGAGTCTAAGTATCACTCATACGAGTTGGAGACTCTGGCTGTTGTCAACGCAGTAAAACATTTCCGACATTATCTGCATGGTCGTAAATTCGACGTGGTGACTGATTACAGTTCATTGCAGTCCACCCGTAAGAAAACGGACTTAACGCCACGTGTTCACAGATGGTGGGCCTTCTTGCAAGCCTTCGACTTCGACATTGTTCATCGTAGCGGTAAGCGAATGTCTCATGCAGATTTCTTCTCAAGAAATCCATTGCCAGACGATGGAGAGAGCGCTCCTTTCGAGAAGGTAAGCATTAAACAAATTAACTTAGCTGAACTGAATGATAACTGACTGATTGCAGAACAGCAGAAGGATGGAGAGCTTTCAAAACTCGTATCTGACTTGAAGGATGGAAAACTTCCTCATGATGTAGCTAAGACCTACGAGCTTCGGTCGAGCGTTTTGCATCGGAAAATTCAGCGACGTGGTAACACTCTGTGCCTGTCAATAATTCCTAGAACGTTCTGGTGGTCCATCATCAACAATGTACACGAAGGTTTGCTGCATTTGGGATGGGATAAGACTTTAGAAAAGGTTTACGAACTTTATTGGTTCGACAAGATGACGAGGTTTGTACGAAAGTTCGTAGACCACGTGCAAAATTTCTAAGTCATACTCTGGTAAGGTACAGGCAGAAATGCATCCCATTCCTAAGGTAGCTTTACCCTGGCACACCATACATATCGACGCTACGGGAAAACTAAGCTGCAAGAATGACCGGAAGGAATATGTGTTTGTGCTTATAGATGCCTTCACCAAGTAAGTATTCTTTCACCATACGCTTAAAACTGATACAGCTAATAGTATTAAGGCTTTGAAATCTAGTGTTTCACTATTTGGTGCGCCCAACCGTGTAATCGCTGACCAAGGTAGGTGCTTCGCCAGTAAAGACTTCAAGGACTATCGTGACTCTGTTAACATTAAGCTCCACCTAATAGCGACAGGTAGTTCGAGGGCCAACGGCCAGGTGGAGCGCGTCATGAGCACATTGAAAAACATGCTTACTGCAATAGAAACAAGTAGTCACTCGTGGCAGGATTCTTTGCCTGACGTGCAGCTGGCTCTCAACTGCACGATGAATCGAGTCACGCAAGCTAGCCCATTGGAACTTCTCATTGGGAAGGTTGCGAGGCCTTTAGATGTCCTATCGGTAGTTGGTGACGACCCCGAAACCGACATTGAGCAGGTAAAGTTACAGGCTGTGGAGAATATCGAGAAGGGCTCAGCTTACAACAAGGTACGTTTCGACTCTACCAAAGCTAAGTTAAAACCATTTACTATAGGAGACTTTGTACTGCTGCAGAACGAAGAACGAAAGCAAACAAAGCTCGATCATAAATACAAAGGCCCTTTCAAAGTTATAGAGGTACTAGAAGGAGACCGGTATGTACTTAAAGCTCTCAATTCGAATCGGACATACAAGTATGCGCACGACCGTCTTCGAAAAATGCCTGACAGCGACAATTTTAACGACAAGGACTTTGACACCGACTCTGACGATGACTCTAGCAAAACTGATGAGACGAGACCGACTGACAATGAAGGTGTTGGACCTTAGGTGAGGGAATAAAAGATGCAAATGTAGTATGCAAGTGACTCAGATTGCATACATTCCAATGTTGTTCGTGGCTGCAAGTTTAAGTGTTTACTGAAGGTTGGTGACCAACGTCAACATGGCAATGTGGGTAATCGCTAAAGGTGCTAAATAGAGGCAATGTAATGTGTTGAGGTCGGGTACCAGATGGATGTCCCACTAGTTTGCCGGATGGAGGCAATGTGTTGTGTGTGATGAGGCTGGGTACCGAACAGAGCATTGCATACTGAATTTGGTCTGAATGTTTCACGAATTGGTTTGAAAATTGATGATTATTAAAGAGTGGTGATTTCAATGTTAAGATTTTCTTTATAAGATTTGATGAGAATATGTGAATCAGAATAAAATTGTATTGTTTGAATCGTGTGACTTTATCTTCCGACGCCTTGGCCAGGAAGGCCGAGCACAGGACGTTTTACTTTACATAAATTCTTGTTTCAGATGCTTCACACGTGGACGTGTGAATTGTCAAGATGGCCGTGTCGCAGAATCAACAAACTGGCACAACTATTAGAATCGCTATTGAGTAATGTTCATTTAGTACAACGCCATCTATTATCGTTTGTCAGAAACGTCAAGCAGTGTGCTTGGATGAGGTCGGTACGGGGCGTGGCATATTTGACAGCTGTCAGCTGTCATTCGTTTTGACATTGAATGCATTTGATTTGAGAGACGTCACTTTGGAGTTGGACACGAAGGCGAGAGGTCGTTCTGTCAGCCTGTACCGAACTTACCGAGTTTTAGTAGTTTAATCTATTTCCATCGCCTTGATTATTTGAGATTTTGTTATTGGGAGTGAACAAATAGACGATTGTAATTAGTGTTGAGACTATTATTTCGTACCTATACCATGTCGAACATGTATTCTGATGACGAGGTATCCCAAACGGTCGAACTATCCTCGTTATACATATGCAGGCATACTAACAAAACGAGGTCCAAAGAATAAATATAGATCCCTCTCTTTAAGGGCTTATCGTAACACCCCTATGTATGTTCACCATTTTTTTTTTATTTAAGTGGTTTACGTTTTTTTTTTTTTTTGGATCTCGTATTATAACAAAGCTTAGAACAGGATATACTTTTAACGAGTGCACAAACTGTAACCATGAGTTCTGCATATGATTGTAGATATTTTTAATGTAAAAATTTACTGTTCCATACATTTTGACAATGTTGCACTTTTCTTTGAAATAGCAGATTTCTGTTGTGATATGATAACCGACGAACATAAGCTAGGGGGTCTAGAATCCTGCACAACAAACACTATAATAAACAATGTTTACTAATCTCTAATTTTATTCATATTAAAAAATCATCACACGTGCGACGGACAGTACAAAATACAAAAAATAAAATAACGTAGGTATACTTGCGGATAATTCTAAGATTCTCAACTCCATTTATGAACCGATACCTTTTTATCTTTAATGACATGTTTCTTTGTCCGCAGTCTCCAATTATCTTTTACGAAAGATCCAACAGGATCTCGAATCTTTGAAATCGGAATCAACATTAAAGGTTCCTTTGTGGGGCAATCGGAAATAATTGTTAATTAAATGTAAGCAATTTAATTTGAAAAATCGTGGAGCGTTTAATTTAAATTGATTGATTTTACTTTTGTTAAGTGGTTCGATTTTTAATCTGGAAGTTGTATATTTTTTTAGGTAGTGGGAACTATAGAGATTCTACCCTATTTGGTGCTTACATATAACCTCAGCGAGTCCGCATTAGAATTATATATTTCTTTTTTAGCAAACTGCTTGAATTCTCACCAAGGTAGTTAGTAATTGCGATTTCTGCGAGTAAAAACCCAAAAAAAAAATGTACATGATTGGGGGTTAAAACAGAGACAATAACGAACTTTTGAAGTGTAGTAGAAAATTTAAATTTTAATTTACAGAAATTAGCAACAAACCGTAGTAAAATTTTGTATTTTAATACATTTTTTGGGTTTGTAATATAAACCAAAAAAGACAACATGCTTCATTTATACAAGGAAAAAATTACCAAACTTTTCCCTAGTACCCCGCTGGTCAAAAATTGAAGATTTGTTTAGGTATTAACGTGAAAATGAACTGTATTCATGTATCACTGGTAACAAGATTAAGTATGCGGTAGGCCATCTGCATTATTAATTTTCTTGTTACTCGGCCTGTTTAATGTTAACAAGTATCTACTTACTTAACTATGTGTACTGATAAGGACAAGGGTCTGGGTTTCCACGAGTTAGGGAAAACCTTGAAATACAGATCTTTGGAAGTCGGTTTTGGAAGACAGATGTAAATAGTGACAAGAACATCGATGCGCAAATTTTAACCATTAAAATCAGCAGTGTGTGCCAGACGTAACGAATAGTATCACCTCATTTCTAACCGTGGGCGACTACCCAAGTAGCACAGAACTGCATTATAAATGGTCACTTAAGGCCCACAGCGGTAATCTAAGCATTTATAAAGACTTATTAGTATTCACCTGTGCTGCAACAGCTGTTTCGAAAAAAACGTGGCCAACTATAATGCTTTTTTCTGTACAGTAATTCTATTAAGCACCACAAACACGCCACAAAGTCACTGTTATTGAGCGCTTAGTAGTGCAGTACCCTATTAGCTGTAAGTTTTCTGAATAATAGCCCACACGTGTACTATACAACCGTTGCATTTTAAGAGAGAACATATCACCCACTATAACATCATCAGTTACTTTGTGAAGTTATTTAACAAAAATTTAATGCTTTATGCTGCATACAGATTCACTTTTCCCCTATTAGTCAGGTGTTTACCATACACTCGAATAACAGCATGTATCCAAGTGTCGGCATGCGCGAATGGAATATTGGACGCGACGGGTTCTGTATGTTATATTTATTAATAAATAAATAAATAAAATGAAATTAATTTATTTCAGACATAACCCATATTACAAAAATTAAGATAAAAGTAACAATGCTGCAGCAGAAAAGAATAAAATGTCATTAACAAAATAAAAATATACGTCACATAGTTGAAATAAAATAAAATTTCAAATTTACGTCGGATTTAAATTAAAGTAACAATAAATAATAATTGCACATATGAACAAAACAATACAAAAAAGCCTTTATAAATAAAGGTCAGTGTGTTTGATGACATTAGGCTGAGTAGGTACAAAAATGCCCTGCTACAAAAATCTTCTTATAACCTACCCATTTTCGGGACTAATATGGTTGCGACAAAATTAATATTGTTGTTTTATATGTTTCTGGTACTTACCTAAAAATGAAGAAAATTTATTAAGAGAAATCCAAGATTTTTTTAAAGTAATAAATTAATACCTTTCGAGACTTTTTAAGATCCAGATTTCGAACAACGTAATTTTCTTTATGTTTATTTAATGTTCCCTTTTTAAAGTACAATTTAGGGTGTACCACCCTGGTCCAGGCCTTGAATTTTCGTCTTTTTATAATTTCAAGGAGTACAAAACTACTTCTCGGTGGCCACCATAGAATTTCCTTAGTTTTCCACTGTGCAGGAACGAATGTTAGATCGACAACACCTCTCTCTATAGTCTGAACTATTTTGAGAGTCTCGTTCTGTAAAAACAAGAAAATATACTTATTATAATAGAAGTATCAGTTTCTTAATGACAACATTATCTATACAGTTTTTGAGGGAAAAAAAACAAAAGATACAAAAACATATTAAATACCTAAACTTAACGTAACATAATGCTATTTCATGTGGAAGTAATTAAATTATTAAGCCAGAAAAATACATTATCTTTATATAGGTACCGACTAATTTATAGGTATTTTGTCGCATATTGAATAAATCAATAACTTATGTATTATACATATAATTAAATTATAATCTCAGCTACTTAAATTACAATTTTAATTAAGTACTTATCGTCGAATAACAACTAAAAAAAGGAACAAAATGGCTTTAAAAGAACCACGGCGGAACCCTAAAAGCTTGGATCCATAAAGGTACTTATCTAGGTAACTGACGCAAATGTGAACCAATACTACTCTCCTAATCGATCCATGTCTGATTTGTATTTCACAAGTGCTAAACTATTTTGCTCTTGGCTGAATTACAGGCCACATGTGAACACCCGTACAGACCTTAGCATTAAATTGAGATTAAAACTGTTCACTTGCCATCCGCCATATTCACTGCGTTACTTTGTATTATTATAAAATTTTATGTTTTAATTTTTGTTTATTTTAGAGGATATCAATTGTAAATATGGATTAAAAAATAATTACATGAAAACAGTCTTTATTTTGGTTACTTTGTAAAAAAACGAACATATTAATTTTATTTTCATTCTAATTTTGTTGCTTTTCTTTTAGTATTTAGTGGTATTCCGAGGGCGCGTGAAAATTTTGAACTAAATATGTATGGTATTTGACAGTAAAGTTACCTTCCCAATAAAATTTCAAATATAATAGGAGGAAATCGATGTTTTACTTACCTTCAATTTTATGTATGTATATTCTCACAAATGGCACCTGAGATCTTGCACACAACGATACACTTCATGTTGTACAATTTGAAAGTTCATATCAAAGAAAAATAAATAATTTAAGTTATTGCATTCCACAATTTCGCTCAGTGTGTAATTTTAACTGTACAAAAGTACACACAATGTACACATTCGTCTTCCTTGCTGTATAATAAGTAACACGTGCCTCATTAATCAGGCAATATGCAGCTCTTTAGGTGACTGTTACACACATAAATGCTACTATAATGTTGTTATAATGCAATTATTTGTCAATTGGATTTCTTATACAGCTATGTGCTGAATAATTTGTGCCCAAATTAGAGTTATATCCTCTGAGGATGCGCTGTCTACGCTATTATTCAGCAACTAATGCATTCACTGTGCACTGTTAAAATGCTAGATGATGTTAAATGTAGATAATGGGCAGCAGCGTTCTCTATGCATTTTACCACCATACTGCGATCGCCAACCCGCCTTCCAAGCGTGGTGATTATGGCAAAACCCGCCAAATTGGGAGAGGCCTATGTCCTGCAGTGGACGTCTTGTAGCTGAAATGATGATGGTGAAAATCAGCCGATAATTCTGGACCTAGGGGAGATCCAGCATAGAAATAACGTAGAAAAATATCAACGTAGAGGGGTTTAGAGTCTTGGACTGAATCCATGGTAACAGGTTGAACGTCAATGTTCCTGCCACCACATAACACTTTTGACAACAATCCCCAAAAAAATATTTTTTTTACTAAGATTGAACTTTCACGTAAGCAATAGCCTACCTTTTCGTTTTATGACCTACAGCTTCTGCCCGCGACTTCATCCGCGTCCAATTTTTGCTTCCCTGACACTTCCCGTCATCGCATCGAATTGCCTGTCAGTTTTCGTCCATTTTTCGTTGCTGCTCCGCTCCTTTTGATCGTAGCGTCATGTTATCAATAGCCTTTCTCAATAAATAGGCTACCCAACACAAAAATATTTTTCATCCCACCATCTCGGAAAGAGTATTTTTAATCTTCAATATCTGAGTGGAAAAGCCGTTTTTATTCTCTAGAGGATAAAGTAAATTGAATTTAGAACATCGTGTGCACTAAGTTTGTGAATTAAAAAAAAAACATTAAACCTATTTACTGCTACCTCTATGGTGCCGAATATATCATACAACTTTTTTTTAATTTGTTAAAAACTCAGACTCGGAACCTTCTTGGTGTTCTTTTTTCAATTTGCTTTGTACGCGGTTCTTTACGCGGCATTTTTTCACGTCATTGTTAAACCTTATATTAAAAACAAGAAACTTGAAAACAAGTGAAAAAACTAAAATGAGTGATTCTAGCGACGAGCAAGTCTGCTTGACGCCAACAGAATTGACTGAAACTGTTAATAATGCGCAAATGAGCTTTCTCCCTCAACAATCACGCGAGAAGTATTTAAAACAGTACGATATGTTCAACACGTGGCGACTAGCAAAAGGAGCCAAAACTTTCTCAGAAAACGTTTTGCTGGCATATTTTATAGAATTATCCGAGAACAAGAAAGCAAGCACTCTATGGAGTACGTATTCGATGCTAAAAGCAACAATAAAGATGAAAAAAGACAAACATATCGATACCTATCCTAAATTAGTGGCATTTTTAAAAAGAGCCTCATCTGGTCATCAAACAAAAAGATCGAAGGTTTTCACAATATCTGATATTGAAAAGTTTCTTAACGAAGCACCGATTCCGTATATTTGGCGGCAAAAGTAAGTCAGTTGCACATTCAGTATCTACTTAAGTATATTAATCTCAATGAAATAGTATACTTAGTAGACGTTGATAGGCATAATTATGCGTTCATATCAATTTTATTCATTTATCTACTACAATACTCTTTACGGTACAGGTTGTTCTTATTATTGGAATAAACGGAGCATGTCAAACTAATGAACTAACACAACTTAATGTCAAAAACATTGAGAAACATTCAGATGACTTACTATTAATTAATTTACCTAATACAAAGACAAAAAGAGACCGCAACTTCGTCATTCGCAAGGAATACGTAACGATTGTTGAGAAATATCAAGCCTTACGCCCGTCTAACACTCCAATCAATCGATTTTTTCTACAGTATCGCAATGGAAAGTGTGTTAGACAGCCTATGGGTACTAATAAAATTGGTAGTATCCCACGAGAAATAGCAACATTTCTTGAACTTCCAGAACCCCTGTTGTACACGGGTCATTGTTTCCGACGAACTTCAGCCACACTTTTGGCTGATTCCGGAGCTGATCTCCTGTCCCTTAAGCGCCACGGAGGCTGGAAGTCCAATGCAGTTGTAGAGGGATACATAGAGGATTCCATCCAAAATAAGTCTAAAATATGTGAAGGCATCGTAGGAGCCATTACACTGAAAGAGCCTCAATCGGATCCTTGGACTGGCCCTTCTACATCAAAAATAAGCCGTTATGAAACACCTAACCATCTCCCTCTCTCTCCAACATTCACGCCAAGGGAATCCGATGAATCGGTACAACTATTAAGTATGACAGATAGTTTACCGAAAAACAGTACACAAGTGACTAACACTAATATTACAGTACCAAACAAAAATATTACACTCAATTTAAATAACTGTAGCAACGTTACTTTAAAATTTTCTTAATTATACCTTAGTATTATTTTGTTATAATTTAAAGATTATTCTGTAATACTTACCTGTCATAATGTAGTAATTAATACCAAAACTGAAATAAAAGTGTACCTATCTTGTGATTGTAAAGATTTTTTTTTTGCATTTAGTCATTTCCTCTCTGAGGTGGAATGAAAGTTACGTGTTGCACTCGAGTGCAAAGATTTTTCACCTCGTGCTCTTTTGATTCCCTCGCTAACGCTCAGGATACTAAGTTTGAATCACTCGCTGCGCTCGTGATTCAATTTTAGAATCCTTCGCTTGCTCGGTCATCAAAATTGAACACGCGGTTAAAAAGCAACTTTGCACTCTTGTATAACAAATAACTATTTTCAATTCGGACCAGTAGTTCCTGAGATTACCGCGTTCAACCAAACAAACAAACAAACTCTTCAGCTTTATAATATTATAATACTAGCTTTTGCCCACGGCTTCGCCCGCGTGTTGTCGGAAATTATCGCAAGAGGACGTACTACCGCGGTAAGAATGTATTAATCCATGTTATACATACATAAAATTACGCCTTTTTCCCATGGGGGTAGGCAGAAACTACGGAACGCCACCTGCTACGATTCTTACATATCTTGTGTGTTTGATGTACTTAAAATAAAACTAATAGTATTCAGAGTAAGAAGACTGCGACATAGGGCTGGATTAAATTAAATATAAGTTTTACTGGTTTTTCTTAACGCTCCTATTCTACCTATACAGACACTCAATTATTTACCAGACACCAAATTAAACATAGTTATAAGAATAGTACTTTTGCCAGTGGCTTCGCCCGTATAGCTTTCGGAAAATATCACTCGGAAACCTACTATCGGGATAAACTATCTTATGTATATGGTAAGTATCCAGGATAACCAAAAATCCAAATCCATCCAAAAATCTAAACATCTAAGCAATATTTCGCGGTCTCTTACTTGGAATAATACAGTTAGGTTTATTTTGAGTACTTCGAACACACATGATATTCGCATTTACTATGAAGCCAAAGTAATATGAATTACAATATTACAATCCTATTAATCCTGCACTACCCGACCGCTACCAACCGGGACGGCCGGACGCGGGAAGGCCCGCTAGCCGCTCTGCGGCGATTTTATTATAATCTCTGATATCTTCTAAAATATTAATTTTAAAGATATGCTGTAAAGGGCAATTTTGATCTACATGAAATGCACAATTTATTTAAGGTACTTAATTGCATAAGGATTAATGCTGTATTGCTTAAAATCGCATTCATACATAAGCCATTATTTCTCGTAAAAATTAAAGGATAAAAATGGTTATTATGGGTTATCCCTAAGAGTTAGACATATACCATTGCGGACTTTTTTGTAGAACTTTTTAAGGTGTACAATACTGTAGTACATTATTTTGAGCTATTTCGTAGGGTTCAGCCAGCGTTCGCAATGTAAGCGCAAAAAAATGTGTTTATTTATGACATCACATTAGAAACCTCTAAAATTATCAGCGTTTCTTTACTATATTATGCATGTTATATACATATAAACCTTCCTCTTGAATTACTCTATCTATTAAAAAAACCTGCATCAAAATCCGTTGCGTAGTTTTAAAGATATAAGCATACATAGGGACAGACAGACAGCGAAGTGACTTTATTTTATAATATGTAAAGATAAAGATAAAGATAAAGATAGTATAGATAAGCAGGGTTTTCATCCGAATGGTGCCGGAAGTAAACAACAGCACCATCCCATTTCTTCCCGTGGGTGTCGTAAGAGACGACTAAGGGACATAATAGAGAATGGGCAGCAGCATTCTCTATTCATTTTACCACCATATTGCGATCGCCACAACCTAAGCAACAATAATCCACAGCGTGACAACCTTCGGGCTTTATGAAAAGATAAAGGTCGTGTTAGAACCTAAATATAGATTATAGATTAAAAATTCTAAAATTCAGAAGCTATTTTAGAAACCGGGATGATCAATGTTAATTAATTTTTTGCTTGAATGGAACTTTAAATAAAAGAAGTCGAGGATTTTTAAAATGTGTCTTACCTCAGAACTCGATCATTTATAAACTTATTAAAAAAAATCTTCTTTTGTTTGAAAGGATATATTTATACAACGTGTACCGTCTGATACGTAAACATTATTAATAGGATGTTTCATACTTCTAATGCATTATTTATTTTTCTTAGTACCTATTATCTGAATTAATGGTAACAATTTTTAAGCACGCCTAGAGGTATATTATGTCGGGTATAGTGGACAACCTTTGTAAGACGACTAAAATGTCACGGCGTATAATGTGTTGCTTTGTTCTCGAACACGGGTGTAAGTTTTATTGATAAATGATTGATTCAAACCAATAATTAAATTGAATGCTAGAAATGCGACGTTATCATATTTCACGTAAGGGTGTTTAGCAAAAATAATCGTGACTTTAAATGATTTCATTTGAAAAACAAAAACGTAAAAAAAGAAATCACATGCCAATTGATTCTTTGACATAGTCTCATTAATACCCTTGAGTTATCGAATTTAAATGAATAAAAAACAAAATAAATAAATATCTTAGAACAACCAACACACCGTAACTTGATCCCAAACTAGGCAGAGTCTGTACTATGGCAACCAGACAACTGATAAATATACCTACATATGTATATATTTCTAAATACATACATATTATAGATATATTACGCCCAGACACAGAACAAATAATTGTGCTCTTCACACAAAGATTTGTCCTGGGTTGGAATCGAACCCACGATCTCAGTCTTAGCAGACAGGGTCACTAACCACTAGACTAACATGTCAGTCAAATATCAAAAGGAACACCTCGTTGAGTGGTCCCATATAACGGTCAAGTTCTGATTAGAAGTTTTTGAGTTAGCTTTCGTAATAAGTAGTTTTTTCACTCAGTGCATGTTGATTAATAGCTTCTTGACACTATTATTTACTTAGTAAGTGAAGGTATACGAATTTGGGGTAGGCACTACAACGGAATAAGAAAAAAAAAAATTAAATCCTAATTTGATAAGGCTGTCTTTTTCTTGCACTGCAGATAGTCAATAACAAGTCAGTGTTATATAAACAGGACAACCCAAAACATAAACAAAAGTAAATTTCCAACAAAATATTCTACAAAATTCCCTCATTGCAAACCTTTCACCGTCGAATTTCCCCGAAGAAAGTTTCCAGAATCAATTTTGTATTCTATTTGCCTCTAGTGGGGGATGCAATCAATACACATTATGCTCTAAACGGGTTCCGCAGTTAAGTTTCCCCTGGACACAGGTAAACACGTCTTATTTATAATCGAGGCGTGATAAGTGGAGGTACGAGTTTATTCTTCGGCCAATTTATAGGATTATAGACCTTATAGTACCTTCAGTTGGTCGGTGTTTGAATTTCGTAGAATTATGTTTCAGGAATGGTAAAGATTCAAGGATTATTTTGTTTTGGTGGTTGGGTATCTATAATGTATAGAGTTGCGTACCTGTATGCTGTATAGAGGATCTTACAGTCCAAACCAGATGTTGCTGAATACTATGTACTAGCTTTTGTAGTGTAGCGACTTCATCTGCGTGGAGTTAAAAAATATTCTACGAAAACATACTACTGCAATAAAAAGTATCTAATGTGTTTTCTAGGTCATAAACTATATGAGTGCTAAATTTCATCAAAATCTGTTTAATCGTTTTTGCATGATTGATTAACAAACATCCAAACGTTTAATCATTCAAACTTTCCCATTATAATATGAGTGGGATAAAGGGTTGGACTCGGCGACCGTTTTCCAACAGAAAAGACCGAGACAAATATTTGTTATTTTCAAACATAAAATGATATTCTTCAGAAAGGACTAATGCATACTACTCCGACGAAATATTTTAAGAGGTTCACCTGTAGGTGGTAAAGAAAGAAAAATTTTGTCTAAGCGTTTTTGAATTTTCGTAATTATTATAATTTTAAAACTGCTTGAGACGTTTTGCATAAAACCTTTACTCAAAATTCTATGAAAGGCCCGCCTGACGCTGCGAGGGCGGCGACCGGATGGCACGAGCATGGTCGCGGTGTCTCGGGCCGTAAAATATAAGAAGGAGCCAGTATTTCTTATGTGCGTCAAATAATTTTAAAACATTAAATTTTGAAAAAATATTAGATTTTTTTTTCGTTGCTATAACTTCTTTACTACCTACAGGTGTACCTCTTAAAATATTTCGTGTATGAATAGATACACCTTATATACGTGAACGAAGCAAATAAATAAATAAATAAAATAAATATCTTAGGACAACCAACACACTGTTATCTGATACCAAACTAGGCAGAGCCTGTACTATGGTAACCAGACAACTGATAAATATACTTATATATTTCTTAATACATACATATTATAGATAAATTACACCCAGACACAGAAATAAGAAGAAGAAAGGAAATTGAGTATATAAGGATCGTAGCAAGTGGCAGTCTGTAGTTTCTGCTTAACCCCATGAGAAAACGGCGTGAGTTTATGTATGTATGTAGAATAAAATGTTATTACTGCTAATCGATTCAGTTCGAAATTCTTACAAAACAGTTAAAAACAAAGAACAATGTTGTCCAGTCATGGCATCATAGAAAAAAATTGTGTGTGACTGGTGCTTAAGCTAAGCTGAAGCCTGAATTTCAGGTCACTAGGCCTCCGTTCCAAGTACATAATTATGGTTTCTCGTAAACTAAAACTAGACAATAATACATACATTTGACTTATAGGAAGAACTGTTCGTGTGGAGTGAGTGTATGCGAGTGTGAATGTGTGGGTGATGGTTATTGATGAGTGCCTTATTAATATGTGCCTGCGACAAATATAAACTTAGACGGAATGCGCTGACTATTTTGTAATACCTATAGAGTAGATTTTCGATAAAATTCAATAAAATGGCAAGTCAACCGAACCGATCAGTATGTAAACAGGAGCGTTTTTTTTTTTATTTGGATGGGAAATCATCAAATGTCGTCTCCCGCTCTGGGTGGGAGGAGGCGTTTCAGACTTTAACTGACTAAAACCCAACCGTGTTTCTTCAGTTGCCCATGTGCAAGGGCCACGGCATCTCTTTCGAACTAATCTCGCGACCCTAACAGGAGTGGTTAGACTACGTTCGTATGGACGTAAAAATATCGCGGCGGTATTTTATCGCGCACTGAATTTTCAACTCTCATTGGTTAATCGAACATTGAGAATCGAACAGAGTGTATCCCAGCGCGTCGCAAAAACACACTCTTGAAAGAAGAAGAGGAAAGAAAGAAAATACCTTTATTTGCAGTAAATATGACGCAAAAAAAGACTGAACACAACAAAAATAAAATAAAAACTGGGGGAAAAAATGTGTCACATCCTCGCAAAACGGCCATCGCTCAGTATAATGCTGTGACCCTATGCGAGACAGAGCCCTAGCGCTCGTTTTCAGTGACAGCCGACGCTGATAGATTTTCGACTCTCACACTTACGTAGTGCGTAGAAGATCCTTTGCGCGAAATAATCCCGCGACTATCTGTTTATGTCCTTGTGAACATGGACTTACCCAGGTTTCAGACTTCGTCTACGTTTATACCCCATATGGTGCATAATATATATTTACTGCTGCAATTCCAGGTAGTAACTAGTTTTTATTTACCTTGCCAGCTTGCAGCCAACATCGGAAGAAGAAACAAAGTAAGCAGAAACTTTATTTTGTTGCTAGTATTTACATAAGAATAAATGTACCGGTTCAGAGAAAATAAAACTAGAATTTCGAAGTTGGTCCTAACGGGCTTGCGGTTAATAACAGCCGCATAAACTTGGTCCGTGGATGGGACCATCTTTATATGAACATGGTCACCCATTCGTTTCTTGTTATTTATCAAGACCACTCCGTGCCTGGTTTAGCAGTTAGTCTCGGCTATCATTCGTAAATCTTTCACCGTCATTATGGGTTATCAATATCCCAAAAATCCAACAACCAGTCTTACAAAAGGGTATCGTATTACCTAGTAACTGGATTGTGAAGGTTAGATTTGCAGTTGCTTCATGTAAAATAGTATTTTTCACCTACACCCGGTTAGACTGGAAGCCCAAAATAGTTCGGAAAAGATGACCGAAATACAAGTATGATGAAAACTTTTATGACAAATGATAAAGTAAGCCTCTGTTTTAGAAATATAAAACACGAAGAAACAATAAAACATCTTTAATTAATTTAAATATTTTACAATTCCTTATTTAACACTAAAATTAATATATTATGTACAAGTATATAAAAACAGAAAAAAGAATCAGAGGGCTTCAAAAAACTCGTCTGCATCGCTGTCAATGGGAAAAGTTCCCAAAAGGCTGGCAGCATTGCCACGTTGAATGGCAATGCTGATTCTTTGGCCAAAAATTAGGCCAGCCCTCTGGTCACATGAAGTGTCGACCAACCGCTTGACTATTAAGAAACAATTCAATGTACACTATTTGATAGCTGGAAATCTTTCGTAGGCTAAAATACGTACACAACACCGTGTGAGTAAACGAGAAACACGATGAGTTATATCACACCTTTAGAATGTAACAGATTTAATTTAAAGATTTCTACTTTGACCCATTGAATTATAAAACTCTTATTAAAAACTTTTTAACAAAAAATTAAACCGACGAAAAACTGAAAAGCATAAAATAATAAACCTTAAAATTTTGAGTCGGCGCTGAAAAATCAATGAACAAGGATCACTCAAAGCGCCGACTCATAATTTTAAGGTTTATTATTTTATGCTTTTCAGTTTTTCGTCGGTTTAATTTTTTATGAGTTATAGTTGAAATCTTGAAAGTAAGTAGGTCGGTATAGATATTTAAAAATACAATGAAAGGTCCTTTGACTGGATAAATGGAAAAGCTACAAAATACTTTAATTCTAATTATAGTATTTTGAACACTTAATTGAATCTCTCCAAGAAGATCTTTTACTACGTCCAAGTAGGTACCTATTTAGTTTACTAGGTAAGAAGAAATTGCGCTACAAAGTTCGCAATAACACGTCTCTCAATGTTGATATTCAAACTTCAAATACCCGCCTACCTGTTGTCTTTCAAAATATTGAACTTGACTATTACTCACAATCGATTCTCTTGAACATTTCCAATGTCGTGAACAAGACAAGACTTCTGTCAAGTTGAAATATACTTTGATTGAAATAACAAAATAATATTCCAATATCAGAATAAACTTTCATATAAACAAAGACTTTATTGATATTTCTTACTCATAAATAAAATATTTATTAGTTTACTATTCCACTCACTTACTTTAATAATATATTTAAGCTTACTTATAAATCTTATCAGTCGAAATTAACTTACTTACCCAACTCATCGTCATCATCTTTTCAGCTGAAAGATGTCCACTGCTGGGCATAGGCCTCTCCCAATTTACGGGGTATTGCTGTAACCGCTACGCTTGGCAGTCGGTAAAATAGGTTGGCGATCGCAGTACCTACATATATTGTTGTATATCGGTATCAAAAACTAATGGAACAAAAAAAAACAACCAACAAAAAAATCGGTTTTCGTAATTTTTGGAGGAACATCGATATTTTTAATAATTTGCAGAAACCAAAACTGTGCTGATGTACTTGTCAAAGATTTGAACAAAGTTGTAGTGACGAAAAAAACATTTGTTGGTGATATCGATATCTACTCAACATGTGGGTACCAGCTAATTTTATTTTATTCTGTTTTTATTCTACAATTTTTTTTTAAATCTTTATCCTGTCTGCTTAAAAACATAAAAGAATTTTGCCACTTTTGAATGGTTTTCCTGTAACGCCGATCCGAGTGAAAAAGATATATCGGCTGCTTATCTTTCTCCAGTCGTGAAGTAGAGGAAAAGGGTTGTTTTACTGTATAAGATATCCAACAGAGTGATAAGAATGTTTTTATCAGTGAGTTTATCAATTTTTGCAGAACTGTGTGCGATGTGGCGTAGCTTTTGAGAGCCCTGTGAATGTTTAGTGAGTGCGAGATATGCAATTTTCATTCTTGTGTTCAAAATATATCTATACTAATATTATAAATCTGAAGAGTTTGTTTGTTTTTTTGATTGAACGAGTTAATCTCAGAAACTGGTCCGAATTGAGAAAATCTTTTTGTGTTGGATAGCCTATTTATTGAGGAAGGTACTCCCTTTCTTCTCCTAAAATTGTTTGTCCGAAAATCATTATCCATAACACGTTAGGTATAAACGGCAGTAACCATAATATTCAAAAAGTCGAAATTTTGTTTTACATAATTATCTTTGCTTCTAAAACTATTCTGTCATAACATCAAAAACTATAATCATTAAATCTCCTAATTTTGCATGTTATAAAGTCATATGTCCTAAGTATTGTATTATATAAATTGTATTATGCCGAATGTTCATTTATAATAAAATCGTTAGTAGTAAAAAAATGCTACAAGTTAGGTTTTAGTGACAGAAACGAATCGCTGTAAATCCGACTCCACGTAGTCTTGTCTGCCCTACCCCTAGAGTGTAATTTAAAATCGCGTAGGCACGGAGGGGCAAGGCGGCCCGCGAGCTGAGGAGCAGGTGGGTGTAACGCTCGCCGCCGCTGCTGAGGCTGGCCGGCGAAGCCGGCCAGCAAGACGAATAGCGTATGCGAATAGTGACGAATAGCGAATGCGACGATAAGCTCGCGTGGGACCGCCTAAGCCCCGCAGTGCCGGAGCCGTGACAGAAACCATGCCTGCTGCATGATGCATGCTCGCTTGCATACTGCATGCTTGCTTGCATGCTCGATTGCATGCTGTTTGCCTGCTTGCATGCATGCTCGCTTGCATGTTGCATGCTTGCTTGCATGCTACATGATGCATGCTTGCTTGCATGCTCGATTGCATGTTGCTTGCGTGCATGCATGCTGCATGCATGGTGTATGTTTGTTTGTATGTTTCTTAGAGGGAAATAAAATCACATGTTCACAATCACCTGTTTTATTGAGTGATATTGTATTTATTGAGTGATAATACATGCAGCGCCATGCCAGGCCTTGATAAATACCATAATGCTTTTGTATCTTTACTAATTATGTATTGTATCAGTTGAATTTGATAAAATAATGAAATTCTTAATGAACTCCGTAATACTTTGTTTTAAAAATATAATTAGGATAAATAAACATAAATAATTTGAATTTAGAACTTATAACTTTTATGGAAAACAGTTTTAAGTCTTTTGTATGTTATTGATAGTAATATTTATGACAAACGGATTTAGGGCATATTATATTTAGGGATTTCAATTGTATGGCATGTGATATTATGTGACATTTAGTTCGGGCAAGTTATCATTCGGACAAATGATGATTAGGACAAAAAAAATTATGGCTCTTTAGATTATGGATAAAAAAGTTAGGTCACACAACAGAGAACCATTGTGGAAGGCTATAGTCCATATAACATCACGCTAAGATCAAAAGGAGCGGAGCAGCAACGAAAAATACACGAAAACTGGCAGGCAATTCGATGTGACGCGAAGGGACAGAGGAACAAAAATTTGATGCGGAGGAAGTCGCGAACCTAGTTTAGTTTAGTATATGTTGAACGTCCTATGAAAAAAAGTATATTGTGCTCTTATTTATATTTTTACTGCGTTTCAATCACCACCCGCAAATATCATCATCATTTTTTCATCCGATAGATGTCCACTACTGGACAAAGGCGATTATGACATACTACCCCTGTACTTTTTCTGGGGTTTATGATAATCGCCACGCTTGACAGACGGGTGGGCGGGTCTAGTGAATCCCAGTCACCTTATACCACACCACCGGACAAAATTGGGTAATACTATTCTTTGTGCATTCAACACCCAGAGGAAGAAATGGGGAAAATAAACTTACCTATACCATTCGGATAAAAGTAAACTTATTGAACATTTTAGAGAAAGTTAAAGAAAGAAAAATATTTTATCTAGTACACGCACAGGAATTACGGACGGTTAAACTAATGAAAATAAAAAAGGACCGTGCGAGGTCAATCAAAGACTTACTTCTTTTCTCTGCAAAAAAAAATATGAAAGAAAATACGGTAATTTACGTTAAGCATGGTCAACCCGCACTGGTTCCACGTAGTGAATAACGGCCCACACCCTCTCACCGAGGTCTGTGTTTTAGCAGTGGGAACAATATAGGCTGATTTTGGTTATGCTAAACATGACACAGAGAAAGAAGACAAATACAAAAAACCGACCAAGTGCGAGTCGGACTCGCACAAAGGGTTCCGTACAAACCTGTAGGTATTCTCGGTTTATGCATAAGGTTCATGTTTATGAAAATAAATGTTTTTTTTTTTAATTTTAATATTTCAGTTGATTGAATGAAAGGTAAATTGCGGTTTACGATTTATGACGTTTTAAAAAAAACGACTTACTCGATTTCGTTCAAACCAATTTTCGGTGGTAGTTTACATGGTAATGTACATCGTATATTTTTTTTAGTTTTATCATTCTCTTATTTTAGAAGTTACGGGGGGGGACACACATTTTACCACTTTGGAAGTGTCTCTCGCGCAAACTATTCAGTTTAGAAAAAAATTATCTTAGAAATCTCTATACTATTTTTGAAGACCTATTCATAGATATCACACACGTATGGGTTTGATGAAAAAAAAAATTTAAGTTTCAGTACTATGTATGGGGAACCCCAAAATTTATTGTTTTTTTTTTCTATTTTTGTATGAAAATCTTAATGTGGTTTACAGAATACATCTACTTACCAAGTTTCAACAGCATAGCTCTTATAGTTTCGGAGAAAAGTGGCTGTGACATACGGACGGATGGACAGACAGACAGACAGACAGACAGACATGACGAATCTATAAGCGTTCCGTTTTTTGCCATTTGGCAACCGAACCCTAAAAAAGAATAAGATGTCCGTTTTGCGTGGATGTGACGCATATTTTCCCTGTACATCGGTTTGCTTAGTTCGACTACCCTACACGAAACAAAGCCCCAACGCTGGTTTTCAGTGCCAGCCGGCGTGGCTGTGTACTTTAAAGCGATGTCTTTCATTCCACTTCAGGTCATAAAATTTATGCAGCAGGATCTATCTGAACCTGAACCGCTATTTATAATTTCATCTGCTACTTTGGGTATTGCTATTTCCCCCTTGAGAGTTTGTTAGGACCATATCAGTGATCTTAGCCACCTACAATATTTTTATTTTTTATTTTCCGAAGGGTACGATAGTGGTGTGTCTATAGAAAACCCACGTTTAACCAGTTATGTTTAAGAGCCAATTGCCATCAACTAGGCACAAATCCAGAGTCCAAAACCAAAATAATTTGCGGTTTATTCCGATTGACGTGAACAATCCGGCTTTTTCAGGATAAAATATGGTTTTTCCTCCCCATAATGACTATTCGACCTACTCCGCCTCAAAAATACGTTAAGACCGTCCCAGCTAAGTGATGTTGGTCGTTAAGGCATAGGCCAGATAACTGGAGAGAATAAAGAGGGGGTATTAAGGGGAAGACCTCTAGTTGCTGCCAATTATCATAACACGATATAGCCGAGTTTTTTTGTGAGCTGACCTTGGCTTAAAATCTTCGGGAAGAATGGAAAAATAGTACGTATTTTTTAAAACAAGGTTCGAAGTATTTTTTGGCCAGTCATTTTTCATCTTTAATGTTTAGATTATATTAGCGTAAGGGTTAATTCTTAGTAGGAAAGCCCTAATTAATACTCCTGTTTGGAGTAGGAATTCCATGAACAGGAAAAGGTGTGACTGTTTAAACTTATGATCTCTCAGTTCACAGACGTCGCGCTAATTGTTGGGATACTTCTAATCAAGACAAATTATGTTTAGCATAATCAGCCTATATTGTCCCCACTGCTGGGACACAGGTGTCCACTCTGTGGGAAGGATTGGGGTGTAATTCACCATGCGGGCCTAGTGCGGGTTGGTAGACGTCACTTGTCTTCAAATTTTTGGTTCTAGAACACTAGACAGAAACTATAAGGACAGGCCGGTTTTCCAACACCGTTTTGAGAGAAGTGGTGATGAAATAATTGACACAAAACGCACTTGTTTGGGTTCGAACTTACGATCTCCAACTCGTAAGCCGTGGCCGTTACTATTAGACCATCACTGCTATCGAAATATGCATTACAGTACACTATATTATGCTTAAAACATTAAAAAAGCTAATGGCATAATAATCAGTCACACAAAGCTTCGAATCTCAAACAGAAAATACTACTCCAAGACAGTTGACATCTACATCGGAAACTGCAGTAACGAAATTTTGAAAGCACAAACGTAGTGAACCGGAGCAAACAGTCACGACAAACGACCTGTCAGTAGCATAACGATGTTAGCAATCTAGCCGCATACAGTTTTGCTTCCTAAACGCAAAGAGCATAGGAATAAGTGTATAATTAATCGGAATCCACCGGTAACTGGTTAACCGGTTGTGTTGACGCCGCCCAATGTTCTTTAGTTCACTTTGCACGTCGTGGTTAAAGATGAAAACTTTAGCTTGGTTTGTTTCACATTAAAACAAGAACTAGTGTCGAATAGAGTAGTTTAAGTTTATTTAGAACGAAAACACGAAAAGACGTCCCACTTAATATTTCGGTTGCAAAAAAATGATCACGCACCTTTATTTCCCAAAAAAAAGTAGACAAAGATGTTGAGTGCAATTTTCGTATGTTTTGTTAATCCCATTTGATAAAGAGCAGGCGTATTGACAATGGATTAAAAGGGTATATCTTTTTGTTCCAAATCTCTAAGTGCTTTCAAAGTACTGCTAGTGACTGAATGAAAATTAGACGTACAGGAAATATAATTACAGTTCATTTTTTGTGAAATTCTAGTGTTGTTTACATATTTTTTCTTAATAAAATTACTTTATTTATCTACTAAAACAAAGACACAGTAACACATCTCTGAAAGCCTTATTTCTGCCTTGAAATCTTCCGACGAAACTAAACAAAAGACTCTAATAAATTCTACCTTTAGCATTTATAAATATTTCCACATATCTTTGGATATCTGTGCTCCGTCTCAAAGAAACCGTTCCGCTTCCACGCTTACAACTCATGTAAATAGAACCGTCAGAGGATTTACATACGAACGTGAATTCTAACAAAAATCTAAAAACTTTTTAGTATACTAAACCTTAACAAAATGGACGTCTTAACTAAACTCCACCGTAGCCGCTGACACGTATGTCATAACGTCTACAAACGTCAAATTTTAGGTCCCCAACCATATAATTACACCCCAAAAAAACGCATTAGTCTATACTAGACTCTATCCCGTCAAAATAAAGCTTGAAAAGTCACTTAATTATCTTCGTTACCTGCATTAGCAAGTTGGGCGCGGATTATGTTAACTAGGTTACCCAGAAAATGTATGTCAAAGAGATTTTGCGTCGTATGTCGTCTTTTCTGACAGAACTTTCAACGGCAAATAAATGTGAGGAATAATTTATATGTTTTTGTTGTTTCAATATTTATTCGTGAACAGATTTTGTATTGTATACATATTGTATTGCCTAAAAGAAAAGCTTGCAGGAAAAAGTTTAACTTAAAGGTCAGTGAATCGCCCTTTGATGTATATTTTGTACAGCAAACAAATCTTTGTAAAAATAGATAAAGGAAATAAGTACCTAATAATCCGAAAAGGCAAAATATCTTTCGTTGACAATTTGGTTGTATATTCATGGAATAAGATTTAACTTTGGGCTAGTGGGCTTCCGGTACATAAGTGATGACTTATAACTTAAAGAAAGATGGCGGAGAGTTAAGTATGGACTTATTTCTGGTCGAAAGGTCCCTTTCATTTGCAATACATCTCGATGTTATAAATAGACCGGCCATTGTGTCACCCTATGTAAAATTTATATATTATGCATATTATGCTTAATAATACGGCCTTATGCATAATACGGCCTTATACTAATACGGCCTGTGAGTGAAGCATACGCAGCGAACCTACAGAGCCCTGCGCACCCAATATAACAACGCTTTTAGGATGCTGTTGGGCCTGCCGTGGCGTTGCAGCGCGTCTGGCATGTTTGCTGAAGCGCGTACGGATGGCTTTCAAGCTATCATGCGCAAGAAAGCTAACTCGTTGCTGCTGCGTCTACGAAGTAGCAGCAACAGCATCCTAAAGGTGATTGCTGCCCGTTTTGATTGCCCTTTCCAAAATCATTGGATAAGGACAGCCCTATGGTATAAGTTAGGCATAGGTTATAACAGTACTAACATAATTTTAAGTCTAATTTTTTGTTATTAACTCACTAACATTTTTATGATTGTAACTTTTTTGTGTACTATGTACTTTTATGGAGATTTTCTCTGATGTAAATAAATTGAATTGAATTGAATTGAATATTATATAATATTCGTCATAAAGAATTTTCTATTCTATTTCATAGAATTACTAGCTGTCCACCCCTGTCTCGCACGGTTTTCATTACAATTTAACAAAACTTCGAGATAAGAAAGTTAAATACTTATGTTAAACACATAAACCTTCTCCAAATAACTAAATAAATACAGTGTATTGAAAACCAGCTAGAAAAACAACAAACAGACAGACACAAGAGGTGACTTTAATTTATACCATTTATATTACTATGTATTGATTTACCGTCCAGTGGGGAGGTTTACAGGGTGTTAGGTTAAACATTGACCCTCTTATTAAAAAAAAAAGTTTAATCCATTAAGTCAGTTTTGAATTAAGAACCCAAACCCAGTTTTGTTCTTTTTACAAAACTGACAACTTACGTGCCCAAATGTGTGCGCAAATACGGGGGCACTCGCTCTCACTCTCATATTCCGATTGGACGGCACGAGATCCAATACGACCGGAGATAGATCAGGCCTAGGACTAATGGCTAAATGTGTACTCCAAGGCACGGGGCTATCACACCGCCAACTTCCAAAATCTGGACTGTTACTAAGAAATTCTTTATAGAAAATCCATCAACAATTTGTTCAACCAGGGACACCACGCTCAACAGTTTCGCTTGCAAGCACGAGACCAACGTAGCAGTTTAAATCAAACTGTACTATGAGACCAACCCTAAAATATTAAAAATCTGACCACTCTGTTAAAAGTTATGCGTGATCATACATAAAACAAAAAAAAAAAATAAAAAAAATAAACACTCGTCGACTTGGGAACCTCCTCCGTTTTTAATGAGTCGGTTAAAAATAATATCTGCTGTTTCCTATAAACTGCAATATGTACACGATTATAGAGCACTAAACTCTCTTATAAGTTGGTCCCTCGTATAACTTACAATCCTGTATATCTGACAACGGACATATTATGTACGGTTAGTAATTCAGGAAACTTTGCTTCTATTCCTGACCGCGGTCCAAATGTTACTAAGTCTTGACCTTTGTACTAATGTCTGAACATTAATTATAATTCTGTTCAACTCATCAAGGACCTAGATGTGTGCTTTCATACCGTTTAAAGTAGTTACTCTATGCGCCTTCGGAACGCGCCCGAACGGAATGACATCTGACCTGTCAAGTTTGATTTTGACACTTGTCACTTCCTTTTAGTTTGGTCTTTAACAGCGTCGGATAGATTTTTGCTTCCGCGAGTTTTTGTAAATCAATCCTTGAGAATCGGTCGTTTTTGCGGACAATAAGTCATGACCCAATGGTTTTGTGTTAAATAACCCCATTTAGTGAAGTAATACGGGTTTAGTTTCTTGATATTGAAGAACTTTGAAGGTTACGTGTTGAGGACCGCATGTTGGAGAAAATCTCTGGCGACTTGAAGCGGCGGATGGTAACCTGTTCCTGAGAATACTTACTCATAACGTCACTACACGATACATACACACTCACTTACATACATAGATCCAGGTAAACCCAAGAAGCAGGTGTTCTTCTATGCCACAGGTAAGTTCTTTTGTTGTATTGTAATTGTTTGATTTGATTGTTCTGCTCCGCGTACGGCGGACTAATTTCGCTAGCCACTTCTTGCTCCAGGGCCCCAGCATCGCGCTTCCACCTACTCAATTAAAATTCTATGGCTAGGGCTCTGGCCTGGCAGCGAACAACAAACATATAAGCTAGTGTAGGTAGTTTAGTTTTCGAAATGAGAAAGGAGATCTCTAAAGGTGCGTCCAGACTGTGCGAACATTTTTTTGCTTTCAACGCAGGCATGTACGATCACCAAAAGAGATAAGTTACCAGGATCGTCAGATATAGTTGAAGTTTGGTAAGAAACCAATGGATGTTTTGGAATAAGATTTAATTTAATTAATAGACAACAAACAGATCATTTACCAAATTTAATGTCATTTGAAAACATCTATCGGTTTCTTACTAAATCTCAATTTTATCCGACGACCCTGGTACCTTATCCCTTTTGGTGACCGTCCGTGCGAACGTTGTCTCAAGCAAACTTTCGTCTACTAGGGTCGCGAGATTTGTTCGAAAGAGATACCGTGGCCCTGGCATATGGGCAACTGAAGGAACACAGGTGGATTTTAGTCAGTAAAATTCTGACACGCAGAGAGCCGGAGCCGTCATTTGATGTTTTCCAACCCACAAAAAAAAGCAAACTATTGGATAATAAAAAGTATTATTGCTTTCGTACCTCAACATGTTAATTCATTGCGTTTACCGTGAGACGAGGAAAACCTGGTTACTTGAAAGAAAAAAAAAGAAATTATATTTATTCTGCACAAACAAAAGGCGCGTTACAAGAAAAAAACACGCTTCCAAAAACCAAACACCCTAAAAATGAGAAAATAAATAATAGTTAAAAAAAACTAAAAACCACGCTTCCAAAAACCAAATTACAAAGTAGAAAATAATGGAAAACAAGCGTGGGGTGATTTTAAAGTTATTTTTATTGATATCAGGCACCCCACGCTTTTTTCCCATTATTTTTTACTTTTTAGTTTGGTTTTTGGAAGCGTGTTTCTAGTTTTTTTTAAGTATTATTTATTTTCTATTTTTTAGAATGTTTCGTATTTTGAGATGTATGTCAGCGTAGTTTGTGACATATGTCAGCGTAGTTTTCGAAGACAGTTTTTTTGCTGTCCTGGTAACCCTGGCAAGGATAATGGCACAAATTTATGAAATTATAGTATTGCCATCGGTCTTTGACAGGTGTGCAAAGTATGAATGAAATCTGGTCGTTTGAATGAAAAGTGGGTCAAAATCGCGCTATAAGGAGTCGGTTACAAACAAACATACACGTGAAGCTAATATAAAGCGTGTAAAAAAATATCCAACGTACCTACATAGCTCCACAGATTATCGCGTCCAACAAAAAACAAACTCTTCAGCACCCTTATAACTTGTGCTGTCTACCTACAACGCATATGACTTACCTACAACGTTGTTTACAGGCTGAAACTTACATTTTATTAATGTAAGTTTCAGCATATTCTCACAATTTTTTTGTGTTATTTTTTACAATTTCAGTGTGACAGAGTAAGTTAAAAACTAGGTAACCCACACTAATGTCCGCGAAATAATGATTTGAATTAGAAAGTACACTTTTTGCTTCGTGCTGCCATCACATACGACTAAAATATGACAATTGTGATATAGAATAACAATTGTGATTGTAGTATATGACAATGTCAATTTGCAATACATCCATTTCCCGGACAGTACAAGTGCATATCAGGGAATGGGGACTCTTAAGTTATGAATTGAGCTGCATACATTTATACAAATAAATTCGTGCACTGACTGGGCGGTTCTACTCAGTAAATGTGGTTCTTTCCTCAAAAGACCGTTTCAGACACCAATCCACATGCACGATTTTTCATCATCTGACCAAGATTATATCTGGACTTTAAAAGAGACTGGCACCTGTGAGTTTGTTTTAGCCTTTCGTGTCAAAGTAGCCATAAGGGAAGGGCCGACCACATCTAGTTTGTTTTTTTTTTTAATATAATTTACATGTCAAAGTATTTGTACAAACCGACTTATACAGAAATAAATGATTTATCATGTACAAATGTACTTTTAGAGAGAAACTGAGTGATGATGTTTCATAACGGACTTAATCGCCTTACGCCTTACTACGATATTGCAGTATTTAATCCTCTCTCGATATATTGGCACACAAAGCTTCAAACGGCAGCGAGTCACCTTGCACCGGCTTACTGCGTCGATACAAAAATAGAACGCAGTTTTTGCGACATCACGATATTCGATGGCATTTCACGATATTCGTACGAATATCTGGATATTGGTCGTTTGACTAGAGTTTGGTGAAAACTTCGTTTTGTTGCCGATCGTGGAGCTTTTGCTTTTTCAGTGGTGTGTTTTGTAACTGGGACATTTTATTAATCTTTTTGGTGTCGTTTGGTTTATCACGGACGATTCTCTCTTTATGGAGACGATCAAGAATCTCTAGAATGAAGATTTTCTCAAAAGTAAGATCTAAAAAAGTGATTAGCAAAGTTTATTCAATTTGATTCAATTATAAAATAACAATTTAATATGTAAAATTTGCACGTCGAATTAAATGCATAATAAGAGAACGATATAGTTATGTTAAGAACTTTATGCACCTTATATACGCAAATAATATACCTTTTCATCCCCCTATCTCGGAAAGAGTATTTTTGCCCTTCGTATCTGAGTGCAAAAGCCGTTTTTATCCGCTAGGGGATAAAGTAAATTGAATTTAGAACATCGTGTGCACTAAGTTTGTAAATTCAAAACATCATTAAACCTATTTACTTCTACCTCCATGGTGCCGAATTTATCATACAACCTTTTTGTAATTTGTTAAAAACTCAGACTCGGAACCTTATTGGTGTACTTTTTTTAATTTACTTTGCGCGCCCCATTTTTCTTTTCACGTCACTAACAAAAATATTACACTCTACTTAGGCAGCTGTAGCAACTTTACTTTCAATTTTTCTTAATTATACCTAAGTATTATTTGAAATAATTTAAAGATAATTCTGTAATACTTACCTATCATAATGTAGTACCTAATAAATATTAATACCTAAACTGAAATAAAAGTATCTTGTGATTGTAAATGCTTTTTTTGCATTTAGTCATTTCCTCGCTGAGGTGGGATGAAAAGTTACGTGTTGCACTCGAGTGCAAAGATTTTTCACCTCGTGCTCT
Organism: Aporophyla lueneburgensis; assembly: GCA_932294355.1. Classification (NCBI taxonomy): domain Eukaryota; kingdom Metazoa; phylum Arthropoda; class Insecta; order Lepidoptera; family Noctuidae; genus Aporophyla; species Aporophyla lueneburgensis. The sequence goes on along the minus strand of OW028745.1, from coordinate 21,692,754 downwards.
TTTGATTCCCTCGCTAATGCTCAGGATTCTAATTTTTGAATCACTCGCTGCGCTCGTGATTCAATTTTAGAATCCTTCGCTTGCTCGGTCATCAAAATTGAGCACGCGGTTAAAAAGCAACTTTGCACTCTTGTATAACAAATAACTATTGTTATTGAAGTGAAACTTCTAATGCGACTTCCAACAAGGTTGCGTTAAACGTTTAACGCTACCATGGGGGGGTATGAAAGCACTGTTGCGAAAAATCAATTTCTACCCCTTCCTATTTTCATTTCCACATAACGAAGTTTTACTTCTTCCACGCGGAGGGAGTCCACGCACTGTTTTTGTTTATTATGTTACCTACCGTCCGGCCGCCCGCCGAGAGAACTCCTTGACACTTAGTTTCATACAAACAGATACGTGTTTTACGAATTTGATATTTATTCTTTACTAAAATTGTCGCACTGACAGGTGTCAGGACTACAATCTCTTGACGGCCTGACTATAATTCAGAAATGACACCAAGCATTATTTTACAATTCGAAGAACCTTCAACTTTTTTTTTCTGACAGTATACCTTGAATTAATAAAATATCATAGCGGACGTGCAAAAAACGCCCTACTTACGCTGTTTAAATACAAAGATTCTTTTACAGATTTGCCAATCTTTGACAAATTACAAAGGGTTTCACTTTTGAAAAGCTTCCCTGTTCAACATAAAAATTACATTGTTTTTCCTCTGAAAAACCTATTGCTGGAGCAAAAATAAGCAAATGCAGCTCGCTATCAATTCGAGTCACAAAAACAATATTTTTCTGTTCAGTTATACTTTTAAAGTTTCCCAGTAAAATAGGAAAACCGTGAAGCTTCCGTACGTTTGGAAGTTTCCTAATAACGTAACGTTCGTCTTAAATATTCATTCATACTACTACTACTACTACTTGTTACTTGTTGACTTTGGGTTCGCTTGACTAGGTTAAGTTTCATTTCAGTTCGACTTGCGACCTTGCCTAGATCTGAGCTCATTACTATGGACTTGAGTTTCAAATTAGTCAACCGAACCTGAAATTGCCAGTAAGTAGTTTCTGACTTCAATATAGTGATTGAAAACCTAAACATGATTAAATCAAAACTTTACTGCTACGTTGGTCGATTGGTCGCAAAGGCCACTGCTGAGCATAACGTCCTGGGTTCGATTCTCAGGACGTGCAAAATGATATGGAGTTATTCCATCAGGAAATTTTCAGTAACAAATGTGCTTGTCCTCCTTTTTTTTGGATGAGAAATCATCAAATTACTTCTCCCGCTCTTGGGCGGAGCGGGAGGGCGTGTCAGACTTTTACTGACTAAAACCCACCCGTGTTTCTTCAGTTGCCTAGATGCCAGGGCAACGGTAACTCTTTTGAACAAATCTCGCGACCCCGGCAGGCATCGGTCTTAGACCCCTTCAGTATTGCTGATATCTCTTTGAGGCGCGCGTGGAACACTACGAGCCGTCGACCCGAGCCTGGTCCTTACCGGGCGGCAAGCTACTGCTTGACCTTACAATGACAAACGTTTTACCATGCAAACATCAGACTCTCAAGCTAGGTGGTGCCATGCTGTTCGCAGGGTGGCTGGTAGGAGCTGGATGAGAGTTGCCGGGAATTAAGCTGAATGTCTTGCAATTGGAGAGGCTTATATCCACCAGTGGACTGCAACGTATTGGCTAATGATAAAATGTGCTCGATGTATGGCAATAGTCTTGCCGCCTATTTTTTTATATCTTAGGACAACCAACACACCGTTATCTGATCCCAAACTAGAGAGAGCCTGTACTATGGCAACCAGACAACTGATATAAATATATATTTCTAAATCTATACTAATATTATAAAGCTGAAGAGTTTGTTTGTTTGTTTGATTGATTGAACGCGCTAATCTCAGGAACAGTAGTTTGTTTGTTTGTTTGTTTGTCAGTAAATGTTTTTTTTTCAATTCGGACCAGTAGGTCCGAATTGAAAAAAACATTTTTGTGGTGGGTAGCCTATTTATCGAGGAAGGCTATAAGTTATATAACATTACGCTACAACCAAGAGGAGCGGAGCAGTAATGAAAAATGTTGCAAAAACGGGGAAAATCGCACGGGTAAGTGATTCGACGTGACGGGAAGGGTCGGGGAACAAGAAATTTAACGCGAACGAAGGCACGGGCAGAAGCTGGTACATACATATTATAGATAAATTACACCCATACACAGAACAAATAATCGTGCATTACATGAGACTTAAACATAACGAGCCAAATGTGTGTACAGGTCATCTCTGCTCAACCTTTCTGCTTTATCTATACAAACGTGATGTAATGAATGAATCAGAAGCTCTAATATTTCCACATGACTGATGGTCACCGTACAAGGGTATGGTATTATATTAACTTTGAGGAATTTATGTGACAACGGTAGTAACGGGTGGTGTTACGAATTAATTACCGCGTTCAAGGGCTGCGGTTAATTAAACAGGTAACGGTACCCGTGACGTTGGTTTACCACCAAATTATGTGTGTTAATTACGTATTAACTGGGGGTTATGTTGAAAAAATCTTCAAGGAAAATTCTTGAGGAATATCTCGAAGGAATTCTTGTTCATATTTTGCTATAGTGTATATGGCATGTGTGGATGGCTATAAGAGTAGAGGGAGACCAAAAAAGTGATGGATGGATTGTGTGAATTATGATATGGATAGAAAGGGGGTTACTACTGAGATGACGACTAATAGAGGTGTGAAAGAAAAAGACATGTTGCGCCGACCCCAAATAAAATAGGGATAAGGGTAGGAGAATTTTGCTATTATGTTACTAGTAGTATAATTGATATATTATCAGCTTATAATGTTCTCACTGTTAGGACTTACCTGCTCACTACTAGAGAATTGGTAGCAGCGTTCTCTATGCATTTTATCACAATACTGCGATCGCCAACCCGCCTGCCAAACGTGGCTATTCAGGCGAAACCCCAAAAAATGTACCGGTCAAATTGGCGACATGTGGGAGCCTTATGTCCAGCAGTGGACGTCTTTCAGGTGAAATGATAATAATGATGACTGCTAGGACAGAGGCCTCCTTTTGGTGAGAGGGAGTGGGCCATAATCAACCACGCAGTGCGGATTTGTGGATATCACATGCTTTTGAATTTTTGATTCTAGTACCTACCTATTTGTCGGTTTCCTCATGAGCTTCTCCGTTTTGAGAGCACTGGTGACTGCCGTTAAAAAAACTACTTTTCTTTCATATGTATATTTATACAACTTAAGAGTCAATCATAATATATTGTTGTTATAGTAAATTTAATTTCTATGTTGTAATTTTTTGCATACATTTTATTCCTTTAAAATTTTTGCATACGGAAACGTAAAATTAAGCTATTGAAACTAAAATCTTCTTAAAGATACATAATCCTACTAACATATATAAATGCGAAAGTTTTTGAGTATGGATGTATTGATGGATGTTTGTTACTCTTTCACGCAAGAACTACTGATCGGATTTAGATGAAATATGCAGAAATAGTTTATAACCTGGATTAACACATAGGGTACTTTTTATCCCGGTAGTAAGTTTCTGCGGGATACTTCCCGACCTCCACGCGGGCTAAACCGCTGGTATAAGCTAGTAAGCCAATAAAGATTTATTTTCCTCTACATACATACAAGTCTATGAATCACATGAGTAACACACATCCAAGTCACATAGTCAAGTTGTAAGCGATACAGGTAACTTCGCGTAGTGACGTCACTCGTGGGTGACCAAACTGTCGTCGCTTGTTCGTTGCGGGAACGTGCCAGCTAACTTAACTTAGACTTAGCTCTCTACTTGTTTCTGAGGGACACGTTTTGAGTTATGACGCATACGAGATGATTTTGTTTTTCTTGACAGATTTATGCAAGTAGAACAAAATACTAGTAAATATTTATTTGCAAAAGGTATTGGTAATGTATCTATTGATGTCAGTAATTAAATTTTCCAGTAAAATTTCCGATAAATATTTGACATGAATATATTTACAGTATACTAGCACTTCACCCGCGACTTCATTCGCGTGACTCACAAGAACTGTGCATTTTTTCGGGATAAAGTATAGCATGTGCTACTTGGTGAAAATGTAGCTTTCTATAGGTGAAAGAATTTTTTAAATCAGTTCAGTAGTTTTCGAGTTTATCCATTAAAAACATAAATACAAAACTTTTCTCTTTATAATCTTAGTTAAGACAAGATGGAAAGAACATCGACGCACAGCCTGTTGCCACGGGTTCAGTACATAATTCTGAAGCCCCTGCGTTGAATTTGTTGGGGATTATTAAAAAAATATAGATCTGCCATTCATTTTTCCCGCGTAGGTATTGGTTATATAGACTACAAGCCCGGCTGCCTACGGTAAAGACCTGGCTCCAATTCTCTGGGCAAAAATCTTCACCTTCCTAACTACGATGTTATATTCTGACTGCCTTATATGTTAGATTACACAGTGTACTATGTAATATACCAATGGTCTACACACACACTCGACACATGTAGATCACTGACCCCATTTACTGTTTTCACTTAGCAATCACACACTATATCGGCAATATAATAATCTATACTGATATTCCAATTTATATAAATCACAACCCATTCTGGACCTTAACCGCATGTTATAGATTCTACATTAGTGTGGGTTAAATGACATGTAATCAAAGTTTGTAGACTATTTCATTATAAGAGAACTAACTAGATTTTGCTTCAATAGATAGTCACTATTACTAATAGGTCTATAGAATAGAAACGCACGAGGCCTAATTGGTTTAGAAACTGTGTTATTCTGCAATTAGTTAAAGGAAAAATACTGCACTAGTTGGTTTGAAAAACATAGCTACATGCTTTATAAGTACTAGGGTGTGTCAAGGTACCAACTATGGGCACGCCACAATTGCGGCGGTAAGTCCCCTCTTTGAGGAGTGGATAGGGAGGCGCCACGGCGTCCTCACCTTCCACGGTGCTTCGGTGGGTTCCTGTTCAGGATAAAGCGGGAGGATACGCCCGGGTGTTTCCATTGTGGATCATCTAGAGGACACGGTGGAGCATACGGTGGAAGTGTGCCCTGCCTGGGCGGAGCACCGCCGTGTTCTCGTGGAGGTGATCGGCGGCAGCGACCTCTCGCGTCCGGCCCTGGTGCGAGCCATGGTACGGAGCGAGAGGGCATGGGAAGCCGGTTCCTCGTTCTGCGAAGCATTAATACTCGCGAAGGAGGAGGCGGGGCGCGTGTAGGAGTGGCAGTCACTGCGCCCTCACGTCCCTAGTCACCGCAGGAGAAGACGCCCCGAGCGTCGGGAGTCGATAGCGGACTCCCGGCCACCGTAGTCACGAGCTTGCGGGTGGCGAGCAATGGGTAGCTCGCCGCCCGGTAAGGACCAGGCCCATGTCGACGGTGCGTAGTGTTCCACGCGTGCCTCAAAGAGATGTCAGCAAAACTGAAGGGATCTGAAAGGACCGATGTCTGCGAGGGTCGCGAGATTGTTCAAGCGAGATACCGTGATCCAACCCACCCGTGTTCCTTCAGTTGCCTATATTGGCATATAGGCAACTGAAGGAACACGGGTGGGTTTTAGTCAGTAAAAGTCTGACACACCCTCCCGCTCCACCCAGAGCGGGAGAAGTCATTGGATGACTTCCTATCCAAAAAAAAAAGGTACCAACTAAGACATTTGACACATTATACAAAACATCCTAATACATTGTGACAGATTGTTAGAATAAGGAAACAGAAAAAGAAAACATTGTTGGAATTAAGGTTTTGGAGGTATGAGGAAGCGTCTAAACCTCTTTAGAAAAGGGAGGATCCCCCGACCCCCATATTTTACAGATTCTTTAGAAAAAAAATGGCGCACGCACTTATTTTAGAACATCGGCCACCTGTTAATTCAGAACATTTGAGAGGCATTCGCATAATGAATTTGGTACAAAAAACTTTTCAACACTAAGCACCGACAAAGATTCAAAGTGTAGCATTTCACTAGAGGAAGTAGGTCAGGAGCCGGTAAAACAAACCTCAGATTAAGTTCTCTCATAAACGGAACTAACTCATCATCTGCGTACCCTTTTCACAACTACATAATATATTGGGATTGATATTCAGTCTAACCGAAAGTAATTGAATATCAGTATTTTACATAAAGCGACTGCTTGTTCATCTAACCTAACCCAGTTACTAGGTTATACGATACCCCTTGGTAAGACTGGATGCCAGACTGTCAAAGATGAAAAAAAGTCAAACCTAACGACTTAACATGCTTTCCGAGGCACGGCAGGGTCTTCAAATATAAAGGTAGTCACCCATCCACAGAACAACCACGGCGAACATATCTTAACCTAATCGGTCAAGCCGTGCGGCTTTTATTATTTAGCCCTCATAAAAGAAACAAACTATGATATCGAAGTTACCCGCACCTGACTGTCTGTAAAGACACCGACCTACGTATAAACCTACCTCTTAATAACAATAAGTCTTCATACAAAAACCCGGTCCACCCCCCTCTTTATTCAGGGGTAGATTAATATTGGATTTAATGAAAACCTTTAGAGGAACATAAATCACTGGGCCATTGATGGTCGGGCTTATTAGTCCGGATAAAGACTGTCACAGTTTGGAGGTTTTGAACGTAAACATTCCGGTAATAGTCAGAATTATTGAACGTTTCGGCTTACGGAGTTGTTGTTAGTTGAAAGGATTTCTTAATAATATACTAATAATGAAGCTGAAGAGTTTTTTTTTTTTGCTTTGTTCAATGCACCTAACTCTGAAACTACCAGTCGGATTTGGAAATAGTCTTTTCGCATTGGATATCCCAATTTTTGAGGGAGGTTATATAACCTCCTCATAAAAATAAAAAAAGTTCTACTCTTATTCAACTTTCATTTTTTTTTTGTTTTCCTCTTTCTTTCGCCACTTGCTATTTAATCTAGCCGTATCAATGCCGTGAAACTCTGTAATTGGCTTAAGAGATAATTGTTGTCATCTCACTATCACTGTGCAATGGATGTTAGTAGGTAACTTTAACGCAACTGCATTGGGCTGTTCATTGATAGTGAAGTGAACATTCATAACGCATGTAATTTAATAAAAAGCTGTTGAGTTTCCAAATAAATATATTTAAAAAAAAAACTGAACATCAGGCTACGCAAAGATTAAATGGTCAGAAAAAACGCAAAATGGCATGGGCGGGCGATGCGATGCGATAGAGTGGGTCGGGGGAACAAGACATTTCACGCGAACGATGTTGCGGACAGAAGCTTATCCAGTTAATGTTTATGATTTTATTTTTTATTAATAATGGCTGGCGGTAGCTACTGCAGTAGAAAACCCACATTGAGTTTCAGAAAATCGGTTTTGTAGATCGTCAGTCATTTAAACCCTTGTGATAGTCTCTTCCAGACGAAACCGATTACAGAGAATGGAACGCGTTGCAGCAATTCTGACAGTTTCGATGGTCGTGATAAAGTTAAAGGGTTGGGCAGAGGTGTACCTAAAGTATACCCACATTTCACCAGTTATTTTAAGGTCGCAAATCCAGACTCCGAGAAACTGAGAAATCCCAGATAGAAAAACCGCAATAACACTTGCCCGACCTGTAAATTGAATCCAGGACCTCATGGTCCATAGTAGCGCTTGCGACCACTAGACCAAAGAGGCAGATAGAGTTATAGAAATTTTTAAACTTTCCATTCTAGCCAGATGCATCGCAATCAAATCCTTATGCTCAGGCTTATCTGACTAGTATAGATAATTAAATCGGGCTCCTACAAACTGAAGGGGGTTTATTGCTCCACTTCATCTTCCCAGTTAAAGCACTAGGAAGTGGTGATGGGTCGGCGTAACAGAGGGGTGTACTATTTAATTTTGACGTTCAAAAATGCTGAGTCTCGTGCCTAGTTTGAATAAATGACTTTTGATTTTGACTTTTAACCCCATAGTTATCATGAATCAAAAGTATACCGTATTCACTCGCACATGTTTGACTACTATACTGCACACTCAACTTTCCCATAAATTAAGCTTTATTCTACACCAATTTGATTACATATAAGCGTACAACCCACCGCTGGGGTCGCGTGATTGTTCGAAAGAGATACCGTGACCCTGGCACATGGGCAACTGATGGAACACGGGTGGGTTTTAGTCAGTAAAAGTCTGACACGCCCTCCCGCTCTGCCCAAAGCGGGAGAAGTCATTTGATGATTTCCCATTCAGAAAAAAGCGTACAACCCACCTTATCAACCCCTATACAAGTCCACGTCACTCAGCTGATTGCACAAGTAAAATCGAATGTCTTGACTCTTCGAGAAACACTGGGGAATACACAACAATGTCTCCCTCTTAACCCTTTTCTGAGTAAACTCAGTAATGTAATCTGTTACGCTGATTAATTGTTATTTTATCAGAAAAATATCATAAGAGGTTAAGCAGTTTAGTTACGGGTTTATATATATGTATATTTTCAATCAATATAAGAACTCATATAATGATGATGGTTGATGGCAATAGACTCGCCCCCTATTACATAACAGGTGAAATGTGAGAGATAGGTACACCTCTGCCTAACCCTTCGAGGAAACAAGGCGTGATGTTATGTTATTATGAACTCATACATTATCGGAGCGCAAATATTCGGAAATTTTGACACACCAAACCAGATTCGCACGGCCGATTTCTACTCGGCGCGATTTTTTGTTCGGTGCTTAGCACCGAAAGTTGAAAACACAACAGTGTATTTTTGGATGCTCTGGGATGCATTCTGTCGCATTCTCAATGCTCGGCATAACTAAGAGTGCGCGATAAAATCCCGCCGTTGACATAGCGAACTGTTGTTTTCATACAGGATTTTTTTTTAACCAGTGTGCAATTTTTTTTATGGTGGTTCGGTATCAGTAATAGAACATATTTCAACTATTTTTTCAATACTTTATTTTTATCCGACCTTAAATCAGTAAACTGTGGACACCCTACATATTTCACAATATGATATCGACAATAGGAATAGGTCAGTATCCGCGCGCCGTAGGTACTTCGAACTTCTTAGAGTTTTGACCGATCGAACGAAGCTGGTAGAAACTTGTAGCTACGCTCGGTCGTTACCGCGCGCAAGTTACCATAAAAACCAGTTTCAAAATAAACATCTTTCATTAACGATAACTTAATTTTTTTGTACTTAGATATATGTAAATAAAAATTGCATGGTTATTATAACTCGTTTAAGTTTAATTTGTTAAAATTTGCGCACTGGTTAAAATCTTATCCTGTTTAAAATGTTGACACTAAAGGAGTCGGAAAAATGTAGATGTAGTTGAAAATTAACCTTGAAGTGCTTCACAGTCTAATTCCCTATACTTACATCTTATTTGTTATAGTTTAAAATTGTATAAGGGAGCTTTAAGTTTCCAGAAGAGAATAAAATAAATATCGAGAGGGAACAATAAGGATAGACATTTGACTATTCATTAAATAGAGTATGAAAATTGGTTTATTTTTCCAGGCAAATGGCTTATAAAAAGTATTAAAACAAGTAATTCATGGATGAGGCCACAGTAAGGCGGACAACCCCATCTAACAATTAGACTCGTAAACGAATAATCATGTGATCGGGAACGCAAGAATGCTCTACCGCTTAGCCGCGATCGTCATTTGAAGGGATGTAGCGAGGACTAGTGGATAGACCGAGTTTTGTGGCATTCTATCTTCGGCAGTTGAGCTCGGACTGTCTTAGCAAACGCACGTGTATGTTTTGTTCATTTTGATTATTAGTTCTGTTCAATTTATTTATTTTGATTTCGAACTATCTTTTCGTTCTAATACCGACTACAGTGCCCAAACCTAATTAAACTATTTCGGATCGTGAGGAAGACCCGATGTTTCGCATCTCAGCCAATGTGTTTCGTCCCGTGACAACAGACGGACCGACCAACCGACCGTACGACCATTTGATTTGTTTACTCTGTGCGCCTACGCATCATGCCGTGTAACGAAGTGACAACTGTCACTTGTCAGTTTGATTTTTACTCTTGGTTTTGATCTTTGGAATATGCATGGTCGTTGTAATTTGCCTTGCGACCCTTTGTTGTAATTAATCTTCTTGAATCGATCGTTTGTGGACAATTTGTCGTGATCCAATTATTTTGTGTGTAAATAACCCCTTTTGACGAAATAGAACGGGTTTTATTTTGGTATTTGATTGAAATAGTTTGATGTGATAGTGATTCATTGGGACCTCATGCTGAGAAAATCTCTAGCGTATTGTAGCGGCCTGGTATCCTGGAATACTTACAGCTTCACTACACAATACAATATACACTCATTTCCATACATAAATCCAGATAGGCTCCTGAACCAGTTTTCCTCAACCAGGTGAGTGATTGAATATTTGTATTAATCAGCTCCGCGCACGGCGGACAGTTCGCTCCACTCTTGTAGCCAAGGCCCACCATCATGCTTCCACTGCGCTCATAAAATCCTATGGCCTATGGAATTTTTATTAACTACGTATGGTACACAATATATTATATTTCAGCAAAAAACATAACCCCCAAAAAATCAACATTTCCCTTTTCTATTCCCTCAAATTCAAAACAACTATTGTATATTTCGACACGCAACTTTACTCATAAACCATACATCCACCCCCTCTGTATACGAGAAACAAGTAAAGAAAAATATTATGTTTTCATATTTTCAGGCGCGCCTTATTGAACATGTTATGAGACGGTTATTGAAAATGCCTCACAAATACGTACCAATATTTATGACAAGTTATCACACCTACTACGAGATGCAGACTAATAATTTTTTGAATCAAATATATGTGTAAGATGAAGTTCGTGCCTACGATATAAGTCACCCGAATGTCTTTTCTTTCGTATTGTTCGTGAAATCGTTAAGGTTCTTAATTTCTAAGTTGAGCAGCACCATTAGTGACAAATGCATGCACTAACTGTACAGGTCCTCTCAACGTATGTAGTTCTTTCCTCAACAGAAATTTCAGACCCTAATCTACTCGTACATGGCACATGATGTGACCAAGATTATGTCTGGACTTTAAAAGAGACTGTGACCTCTGAGTTTGTTTCGGCCTTTCTTCCCAGAATAATCAGATAGGAACCTCCGACCTCATATAGTAACCTACAAACCTACTTATAGATTTAAAATCATTTATTGTTTACCAAAAGAGATAAGTACAACGAAACGAATTAATTTACTAAATGAAAACGAAAAATTGAATATGCTAAATGAATTGTTTGTTTCCTATTAATTAAATTTTATTTCATTCAGAAACATCCATCGGTTTTACGACCCTGGTGATCTCTTTTGGTGACAGTACATAAGGAAAATATCGTTTTATAAAAGTTTGAACATTGTTGGGGTCACTTATTTAAATTTTGGTCAAAGGCTTTATTTATAACTAAAATAGCTGTAATCCGCATCTGGCCTGAATCCGTACTAACACATATATACATCCTCATTCACTCATTTGTACTCACACACACAATTCTACCTCACTCATTCGTAGTCACACATACATATCTCAGTCTTTCTCATAAGTAGGTACTCTCCTCTTATTTTAAACTTTCATTCAAGACGGTCGCATATTACTCGTATGTACTTCATTTCCAAATATATGAAGTTCTATTTTTACGTCTCCCAGTACAAACATTACACTAATAGCTCATGACGTGGTTAAAATATGAGCCAGTCAGCAAGGTAGCGTCATGAGTTCATGACTGATTGCTCAGGGTGCATCAGATATTACTCAGTATAATAGAAAGCTATCGTCACGGTAATTTCTTCGCGCTCTCCAAACAAATGAGTGGCGAGACAGAACTAATGATCGCAACGATCGCGTATTTACTCGACGATAACTTTTATTAAGACAGCGTCTTAAAATGACGGTTATTTTAAAGACCCGACTACGGCAAAGCGAAAAGGTGGGTTATGATTTTCATCGGTATGTTATGATTTTCATAATTTTACAAATGTATAGTTGGATCGTCTTGATTGACCGCTGGTTATGAGCGACATGTCATAGCATTCAAATGTATATGACGCCCTCTAGAGGACATAAAGCGACGGACTTTAAAAAAATTAAATGATACGCCTAAAAACATTAGGGCAAAGTGACATACTAACACGGCTTTCAGATGAGAATATTATACTTGCTTCATACTTTTTAGAGCGTGATTTTTCAGTAGCCGAATTCTAGTTTATGAACTTACTTTGTATGCACTGTGTACTGTTAAAGGATGCCCAATAAGCTGGGCAATTGACAATACTTCGAGATGATTTTATTAAATGTAAGTTTAATAACAGTGTATACAGATAAACCGGAATAGTAGTCTCTAAATGGTTATAACCACCACGTGGAACCCGGTGCCAAATTAAGAAGAACATCGTGGTCACAAACTCAGAGAGGAATAGTGAATTTCATTGCGTGCATGTATAGAAGATATAAGGTGTATCTATTCATACACGACATATTTTAAGAGATATACCTGTAGGTGGTAAAGAAGCTATAGAAACAAAAAATAAATTTTATCTAGGCGTTTTTGAATTTTCGTAGTTATTATAACTTGCCCATTGGTCGAAATTCGACCGTACTTCATTTGAATAGAAATACATTATTAAATGAAAAAAAAACATATATAATAATAAATATTTAAAAAAATATGGTTATATTTGACATTCAGTAACACTATAGACAAATAATATTAAAAACAAATATTCTCGATATGATCATAGATTTTAAAAATGAAATAGGTTATATAATCTATCTTTAAAATTAATTTATTACCTTTGGTTATACTTGACATTCAGTAATAGTTAGGGAGCTGGCGAGCAAAATTTCGATATGATCAGCACACAAGGCAGACGTTATTAATAGTGATAATTATACCCTAAGAAACATCAAGGACCTCATCTGCCACCATGGTGGTCCTGCGTTGTAAATTTACAGCGTTTCAACTATGTTTAAAAAACAAAAAGGTGTGCTATATTATGCGCACAAATCACAGTCATCCTGGAAACAGAAAGAATCGAAAAGGCAGACATCCAGGGCTCTGAATTTTGTAGTATTCATTTTTTACATTTATTTTTATGAAATGAAATGAATGAAATGAATTGCACCGATCCCAGCGTGGTTTGACCAGACTCGATTAATCGAATGAACCCCGAGATTTACACTAGCCCCTGAAGCGTCATGATTCATGGTGCTACATAGGCCATTGCATATCAAGAAGTAGACCGGGGGGCGCTGTAATGGTAGGGAAGACGTGCCCATAGGATAGGAAAGGATTACGAGCCTACCGACTATGCAGCCTTAAGTAAGCATAGGACTAGTGGAGAGAAGGGTCATATTTGTCTTTAGGAGGGCATCTTTTCACGTCGTCGCCGGCATGTTGATCCAGGTCGAGCTTCACCGATGCATCTTTTGGTGGGGTTAACCGTTTGCTTGGCTCTTTTCTATGTCGAGGCTTCGCTATGTTCCGTGTTGTTGTTTTCTTGGTCGTCTTCGCTCGCTGCTATCAGTTTCTGGTTTTTTGTAGATTTCTTGATCTTATTTCTGTCTCCAGCCGTGTCCCTCCAAAATTGGATTTCCTTGTCGAAGTATTTCATGTCCTGTTTTAGGTTGTCATTCCATGTGTAAATAGGTCGTCCGACCTTTTTAGATTTGGCCCTGTACTGCATTGCTGCATGTAACAGGTGTGGTTCAGAGCGTCTGAAAATGTGTGCCAGGTAGCACATCCTGTGGTTCTTGATGCGTTTTGTTATAGTTTTACCGTCTAAGATTTGATACATTTTCTTAAGTCTCGGTTTGTTCCTAGCATGGTTGATCAAGTCTCTCATGATAACTCTTTCATATCTTCTCAGTCTTGAACGGTTCGCCTTTGTGAGTGCTGATACTTTTAAGCCATATATCATAGAAGGTACGATAATCATTCGATACATAAGTGTAGCTAGTTTCCAGTCCATTTTTGAGTTCAATATGAATGGTAGTAATGATTTTGCATTTCTCGTGGCCTGTTGGCATCGTTTTCTAATTGAGTTTTTTCTGCTTAATGCGGACGTTATGTAAGTGCCTAGGTATTTGATTTCATCTGCTGTTGGTATATTTATTCCGTTGAGAGTCACGTGGGTCGTTTTCTGTGTTTTTATGGGGTCCCTAATTATATTTTTTGTTTTTGTTTCGTTTATTTGAAGGCCTACACTATTAAGTAAGGGTTTTATGTGGTATAAGATGCGTTCTAGTCCTTCTAGCTCATCTGTAATGAGAATAAGGTCGTCCGCAAATGATAAGACTAGGGGGAGGGAGATTTCGCGGTCCTGATCTAGTTTGATTAACTGAGTTTCCTCTTCGAGGGTTCTTAGAACTTCATCGATGACCAATGTAAAAGGCGGGGGGACAGGGGGCAGCCTTGTTTAACTCCCTTTCCTTTGATAATCCAGCTGCTTTGCTGGCCGCACCATTTGATGCATGTTCTTTCATTCAAGCATGCCGTGATTATCCTGTTGGTCATCGATTTGTTGGTTCGTTGTAATAATAGGTCTCTTAATGCCATGAGGTCAATGTTGTCAAATGCTTTTTCTATATCGAGGGCGAGAACGTACGTTCGTTTACCTGCACGCCATTCCTCGTCTAGAACCCTTTTGAGCGTAAAAATGTGGTCATCTGTTGATCTATTGTTTAAGAAAGCCGCTTGGTAACTGCCTAGTTCCGTTATTATGTCGTCAAGTTTTTTAAGTAAGTATGTAGCGTAAATTCTATAACCCGCGTTGCAAATCGTTATGCGGCGATACTCGTTAACATCTTTAGGATTGTTTTTTTTTTGGAATTGGTACCTGTACGGTCTCGAGCCACGTGTCCGGTACTGTGTTCTCTGACCAGGCTTTAATTATATGTTTAGTTACGGCTTCCTGTAATGTTTGGGGCATCGCTTTGTAAAGCTCGATTACTACTTGATCCGTTCCGGAGGCCGTCCCGTTTCGCATTTTGTTGATGATTCCTATTATTTCGGCCACCGTCGGTTCTTCGCCTTCTGCTTCTGTTATTGGTTTTGTTATGTTTACCGTTGGTATGCGAAGGCCCTCGGAGTTTTTAAGTATTTTCTCCCATTTGGACATCGGTATGAACGCGGTTCTTTTTCGGCGTTTCGTTTGCTGTTTGTTTTTCCTATAGAATGAATAGAGCATTTGCATGCGTTTTGCGGGGTGCGTTTTACCCAGTCCGGAGAAGCAGGCTCTGCATGTTTTTTGTACCTCCAGATGTGTAACCCTTTGAAGTATTGTCTGACATTCTTTGACGCGATTATGCCTATTGTGGTTATCCGGTTGCCTGCTTTGTAGGAATTTGGCCTTTTGTACGTTAGCGAGGGCTATTCGATGGTCCCTTGAGTAAATTGGCTGAAGCCTCAAAGTTTCCTGAGCAGCGGCTTTTAGTGCATCCGTTATGGTATTCCAGGGTATTTCGGTGTTTTCATTTGTTGGGATTCCCATATTTGCTAGTTTTTTTTGTGATACAATCTTGATATTTTGTTTTGATGGCTGCTCTGTTGAGAGCGGCATAGTTGCATTGTTTGTAGTTGAAGTAATTGGGCTCCTTTGTTGTTTCCTTGGTGCCTTTGTCTTGCTTTAGTGTTTTATTTTTGTTTTTATTTACAATTAAGTTTGATTTTAGTAGTCCCCAGATTATTTTATGGTCGGAGATGCGACCGGTGACCCATTCACCTTTAATAAAGTGAAAAAGTTTTCCTGTTGCCTGTGGCGTGATGATGTGATCCAATTGCGATTTTTGAGTCCCCTTCGACCATGTTATTCTACATGATGTTCTAGCTTTTGTTGTTTCTATTTGAAATTTTTCCCTGTTGGCTATATCCATTAATAGTTCGCCGTTGTAGTTGGAAAATTCATGGTGAAGGTTTTGTTGTATCAACCCTTTGCGTTGGAAGGTTAATGTGTCTTGTCGACCTATATGGGCGTTGAAGTCACCGAGTATTACGAGAGTACATTTCCTTGGTTTTTGTCTAATCAAGTTTAATAAGCCTGTGAATGATCTGATTGCTTTCGCGGAACAGCTGTTGATGTGTGATTTGATTATGTACAGAGGAGTTGGTTTGTCATTTCCCATGCCAACCTCAAGAGTAGCTGACATCACGTCGGTGTCCTTTTTACTGTTGACTAATTCTATTTGGGCATTTTTTCTTAATAAAATTGCAAGACCCCGGTGTGCGTTACCCGCAGTTCCTGAGAGGTACCAGTCGTAGTGTGCGCAGCTAAATGTTCCTGCGTTCATCCCTGTTTCCTGTAGGTTAGCTATGTGAATGCCCCTGCGTGACAGTTCGGCGTTAATTTGATTTCTTTTTCCTGGTTTCGAGGCGCCGCGAACGTTCCAAGTTGCTATGCGCAAGTCTGTGCAAGTGTACTTAATTTTGGTAGAGGTGGGGTTTCTCAGTATTCTGTATCCCGTGTCGTCCGCGATTACATCTGATAGCGGTGTAAGTGGTGTTGATTCTTGTTGTTCGCATGGTGTTAATGAGTTACCTACTTGGCTTTTTACGAGCAGCCCCGTTTGTAGCTGGGGTTTCGTGGATTTCTCTTGCTCTTCTCGTGTGTTGTACCTGTTACTACACGGGTTGGTATGTTGTTGTGCTTTGACGCTGGTTAGACCTTGCGTTAGGATTATCCGGTTGTTATTGCATTGTTTGTCGTTTGTCAGGACCCAGCTATCATAGTGCCGGTTCATGAAGAGGATGTGTATGTTAGCGGGAGCTGGTTCGCCGGTCGGTGAATATACCTGTGTGTTTCTCTTGTTTATGTGCACATGCACGTTCACGAGGTAGAATTCGGACGCGGCTATAATTATTTCTTCGCCACCCCAGAATGTTTCATTAAATTGCGCAGTTATGTATTTTGTAATCCTTTGTTCCTGGGAAAGAAAGCTGTTGGGGAGAAATTCCTGTATATTATTTAGAAGTGCTAGGTGAATTCTATCATCATGGCGATCTTCCAAGACGTATGCGGCGAGGTCTTGACGAACATTCCTATGATCAAATGTTAGGCCCATTAGGTCATTAATTTGGTGAGCAATCGCTCCGAACAGACAATTCCCGTCTATTAAAATGTGTACAATTGTACCCATTGTAAATGCTTTTGTTTGTGGGGCAAGTCAAAGACACGTGCAAGTCGGACGCTCAAGCTGGCTACACTTGTAGTGAGTCAATTTATGGGTTTGACCTTTTTTTTATTTCTTTTGTTTATCTGAGTAACAAGATGTGCATTCAACTTAAAGCTTGAGGGTCTGGCTCGGGTACCCTTTTTTTTATTTTTTTTTTAACTTTTCACCTCACGTGTAACCGATTCAAATTGGAGTGATTGTAGGCCACTCAGCAATATTTTAGCAATTTAAAAATTCGTTACTTTGTTACAATAATGACATCTTTAGTTGTGGCGTCTTAGTAGGTATCGTATTCTGTTCTAGAATGATAGCAAGAAAAGGGCTGTTAAGTAGTTAGTGTGAACGCAATCCTTCACACAACGCTTGCTCGTGTGATGACGATTTTGGGTTCCCGCGCGCGGCAAAAACAAGCCGGTCTTACGCAGTTTATTAAACAAAAATCCCTGAAATATTAGGAACGGGCTCACCGAGTTCATCAGGGGTCAGTCTTCTTCTGGTAGGCAGATTCTGATGCAGTCAGGAGCGCACAGTGACACTTTTGCTTGCTTGTTTTATACAAGGTGTAACGTAACTGAATGGACGCAGGTCTGCCGATTAAGCCAGAGAGAATTCAACCCTATCTCAAGGCAGTAGGGCTCCTTATTACAAATTACGACACAGAAGCAGACACACAATAACTCGGTTCGATTTCGAAGTCAGGCGGGTAAAATACCACATCTGTTGTGCGCGCGCAAACACGTCCGGCTGTGTCGAAGACTCAGCTTGAACCCTCATTTTTTACATTTATTTTTATGATAAAAAAAAAACTCTATATGAAGTGCACACTTGACAGATTTGAATTGTTCGATTAAAAACAATGAGAAGAACCACGGAAAAATAGTCTGCCAACATGTTGCCTCTGCGTTGTCTATTGACAGTGCTCCAAAAATGTAAAAAAAAGGTGTGCTATATTATGCGCACACGTCTACTTCTTGGACTGATGTTTGAATTCCTTATGAAAACCAAGAAAATCGATGAGGCAGACGTTCAGGCCTCTGATATTCCAACGGCAGACCATTTGATTTTTTTTTTTCAAATCGACGCTCGCGCCAAACCAAGCCAAGGTATAAAATATCCTCATAGTTCCTTTCGTGGTGTCTCTCTTTTATTTGGGAATATGAGTGAGAACGGTATAACTCAGTTCCGACCTTTTCCGTATTGTGAAACTAAATATATAGAGCGCATATCTATATACAGCCTCTCCTTTTATTTTGCACGCTTTTCCTCTCTCTCGCTCTCAGGCACTTTCACACGTCATGGTTCAAAATCTACGTATTTTACACAAATAAAACGTGATTAAAAAAGTTACAGACTGTTCCTATCTAGACCCTAATCCTACTCAGATTACAATCAAGCATGCAATTTAAAAAAATACTTTCTAATTAAAGTTCCAAGCGCATTTCGTTTCTGGTTGGCATTGAGAAAAAATTTGATTGCATAGATTTCAGCTCCAGAAGTTAAATCGTTACCGTGAGTTTAGAGGATAATATTAAACAAAATTATAAGAATAAATAATAACAATAATCCCACATAATACCCGCTGTCCCTTGATTCCGTGAATTTCAAAAAGTAATACAGCTGAAAATCAGTGAGCAAAGAGTCTGCCACATGTTTTTTCGAATCCACAGAGTCATAGTGAATCGAATGGGCGCAATGAGAACCGCGTGCAAATGACTTAGTAGAGCTTTTTTTTTAAACATTTTTACAACTCCGTCCCATGATAATGCAGAGTCCTGAATGTCTGCCTCTTCGATTTTCTTCGTTTCCAAGATGATTGTGACCATGAACTCTAGAGGCATACATGTGCAAATGATTTAATACCCCGATTTTTTTAAGCAACCTCAATCTGCTGTAACGCGAAAACGCAGCGACATAGGACCTTAATTGATTGGACCAAATCGATTCGTAATGATTTAAACTGCAATCCACCTCGACGTGAAACGTGTGCAAATCATACACCGAAATGCTCGCCAGCTCCCTAACTATAAGACTATAGACACAAAATAAAGACAGATATTGGCGATTGGACCATAAACAAAAGAATATCTATGCATGTGTGTATTAAATACACGGTAATGAATAGTAGTGTGTGTAACGTGTTATTTATTGAAAATAATATATTTTTACGCATAATTTTAAAAAAAATATTAGCATTCGTCACTTCTTCTCTGTATAAACTATAAGTGTGCGAAATTTCATACTCCTCCGTCCGCCCAATTTTCGTAAAAAGGGATCCAAAGTTTTCGCTTCACGTATTTATATATAGATTTTAAAACTGCTTGAAACGTTTTGCATAAAACATTTACTCCAAATTCTATGAATGGTCCGCCTGACGCTGCGAGGGCGGCGACTAGACGGCACGAGCATGGCTGCGGTGTCTCGGGCCGTAAAAAATAAGAAGGAGTCAGTATTTCTTATGTGCGTCAAATAATTTATAAATATTAAATTTAAAAAAAATACATTTAGAAAAAAAAATTTTTTCGTTGCTGTAGCTTCTCTACCGCCTACAGGTGTACCTCTTAAAATATTTCGTGTATGAATAGATACACCTTAGGTATATAGATTTACATATGTAGATGAACTCGTCCCTTACATTTTCCTATTGTACCATAGATCGTTAAGACATGAAACGTCACGCTGCCGCAGACGCACGCTGGCATCAAGAAGCAGGAACTACACGGACTGGATTATCTGTAAACGCCACCGCCATCTATTATCGACTAGCAGAATTATTTGTTCAGGTACTATCTAGAAACGTCGCTGCTAACTGTGATTAAGTGACAGTTCTTGATGAATGTTTGCAAATAATATTGGCGATTATGGCATATAAATAGCGGTTTGTTAGACCGTGAAGACACTTCAGTTACAAATGCGAGACAGTGAACTACAAGCGAGACAAGTGATTCTAATAAAAGTTTCTAACTACTACATTTTAACTATTTTAATAAACTGTTAGTGCTATTGGTAAAATTGGTATGAAATTATTTATCTCTAACCCCAGCTCGTAACACTATATTAAATGCAACTGAATAGAGAATTCCAACTATCTTCATAGTTCTGATACTCGTATAACCGATTAAAGTATGCCGGCCGGGTTCATTTCAAAATTCCTGCGCTATATCATCGCGCATCGGGTCGAACGTCTGAAGTTGAGTAGTTTTTACGTGATTCGACTAGCGATGGTGGCAAGCGATCCAAATGCAGCTCTTTTTGACATCGTTAGCTAACAATGTAGTGCGGTTCGATTTTTATCTTAATATGTTCTTCAGTTTTGAAGAAATACTATAAACTAATAAGGAATGCTAATTACGGTGTACTGCAATCATCAACTATAGTTACTTACTACAAAAAAAACACGCTTCCATAGAAATTCTAACTAAAAAGTAGATAATAATGGAAAAAACCGTAGGGTGATTTTTGAAGTATTTTTAATTGACATCAAGCATCCCACGCTTTTCTCCATATTTTTCTACTTTTTAGTTTAGTTTTCTATGGAATAGTGTTTTTTTTCGTTTTTAAACCATTATTTATATTCTATTTTTAGGGTGTTTCGAATTTTGTGACGTATGTCAGCGTAGTTTTCGAAGACTGTTTTTTTGCTACCCTGTTAGCCCCGGCAAGGAAAATGGCACAAATT
The DNA here is from genome assembly GCA_932294355.1 of Aporophyla lueneburgensis. Lineage (NCBI taxonomy): Eukaryota > Metazoa > Arthropoda > Insecta > Lepidoptera > Noctuidae > Aporophyla > Aporophyla lueneburgensis. The sequence continues at coordinate 21,671,867 of OW028745.1, read as the reverse complement.
TATAAAATTATTGTATCGTCATCGATAAGTATGCCAAATATTGAGTTAATACGACGTTTTAATGGGTGTCAAAACCATGTTTACAAAGTTTCTATTACCTACATAGGCACATACTAACATACGTTTGAAGCTAATAAAAGCGTGTTAAATAGACAATTTCTTATTTTCCTTTTGCAGATGGTTTACTAGCGGTAAGTTCAATATTTCTGACTGTAAGTACCTACTGCAATATTTCAATCGCTAGTTACTACGAAAGGTTTAATTCTAGCGCAATGGTTGCATGCTACAGATAGGTCATGCTTGTAGGTACAAATTTTGTGCCAAATTTGCCTGTGACGTCATCTGACTCGTTTTCAGGCCGTTTAATTCGAGAAATTTGTCGTTGAAAAGTCAATTCCAAAATTATCAAAATATGAGTTTCATAGTTAAACTAGAGAGTTAGGTAGGTACTTACTAAGACTGTAAATAGTTCTGCAAACATAAACAATATATTTACTACTCATAACTCAAAGCAATATCAAGTAATATTTCGAATTGCTTCTAAATAAACTTTCCCAAATAGGATCTCTTGTACAAACTTTAATAACGTTAGTTTAAATAATGATTGCCATTTACTTATCTTATTACAATTTCTAAACGTAGTTTTACTTTCCAAGTTTCACGAAATATCCCGGGTTTATAGAAGCCAGCTCAAATAATCCCATTTATGTTATAAATTGTTTTGTAGGTCTAATATTCTTTCAAAGTCAATCTTAAGATGGGTTTAGACCAAACGAGTGAACCTACTATTACCCGCTCTATCAAAATCTCTTAATTCTAATAGAGACACAGCATTTTTACGGTAATCTATCTTAAGGTGTCTTTAGACGAGGAAGCGGGGCGCGTTAGGGAGTGGCAGTCTCTACGCCCTCACCTTCCTAGCCGCAGCAGGAGGAGACGCCCCGGGCGTCGATAGTCGATCGCAGACTCCCGGCCACCGTAGGCGCGTGCTTGCGGGTGGTGAGCAATGGGTATCTCGCCGCCCGGTGAGGACCAGGCCCGTGTCGACGGCGCGTAGTGTTCCACGCGCGCCTCAAAGAGGTGTCAGCAATACTGAAGGGATCTGCTAGGACCGATGCCTGCCAGGCTCGCGAGATTGTTCAAACGAGATACCGTGGCCCTGGCATATGGGTAACTGAAGGGACACGGGTGGGTTTTAGTCAGTAAAAGTCTGACATGCCCTCCCGCTCCGCCCAGAGTAGGGGAAGTCATTTGATGATTTCCCATCCAAAAAAAAAGGTATCTTTAGCCCAAAAGACTTACATAACGAGACGCCTCTGTGCCTTCGGAAGGCACGTTAACCGACCGTCCCGCTGCCATTTGTAGATTTTGATAGTTCTTACGGGTAATCAGAAGCCTGAAAGTCTGACAACCAGTCATACCCAAATGGAATTGTACTAACCAGTAACTGGGTGATGGTCGTCAGATAAGCAGTCGGTACATGTAAAACACTGGTATTCAGCTACGTCCAGTAAGACTGGAAGCCGACCCCAACATTGTTGGGAAAAGGCTAGGAAGCTGATGTAATTGTATCACACCTGATAAAAATACATATTTAAAGTATTTGAAGAGTTGAATTATTTATAGATATTCTTTTGTTTTATTTGCTATATGAAATATCAAAATTGATGATATTACAATCTATACGATATTAATATTATACTGGATTTACATTACAGTCTAGCCTATAAGCTAATAGATAATTTAAATATAAACTGCTATGTAACTATAAAACGAATAAATCCTACAATAACGTCTTTCTTATTCACTGAAAGTTAATAGTTAGGGAGGTGGCGAGCAAAATTTCGATATGATCAGCACACAAGGCAGACGTTATTAATAGTGATAATTATACCCTAAGAAACATCAAGGACCTCGTCTGCCACCATAGTGACGCTGCGTTGTAAATTTACAGCGTTTCAAATATGTTTTAAAAAAAAGGTGTGCTATATTATGCGCACACGTCTGCCACTGGGGCTGATGATCACAGTCATCCTGGAAACACAAAGAATGGAAAAGGCAGACATCCAGGGCTCTGACTTTTGTAGTATTCAATTTTTTAATTTATTTTTATGATTTAAAAAACTGTATATGAAGTGCACGCTTTGCAGATTTGAATTGTTCGATTAAAAACAATGAGAAGAACCACGGAAAAATAGTCTGCCAATATGGTGCCTCTGTGTTGTCTATTGACAGTGCTCCAAAAATCTAAAAAAAGAAGGTATGCTTTATTATGCGCACACGTCTGCCTCTTAGACAGATGTTTGAATTACTTATGAAAACCAAGAAAACCGATGAGGCAGACATTCAGGCCTCTGATATTCCAAAGGCAGACCATTTGATGTACTTTTTTCAACCCGACGCTCGCGCCAAACCAAGCAGGTATAAAATATCCCCATAGATCCTTTCGTGGTGTCTCTCTTTTCTTTGGGAATATGAGTGAGAACGGTATAACTCAGTTCCGACCTTTTCCGTATTGTGAAACTAAATGTATAGAGCGTATATCTATATACAGCTTATTACATTTACACAAATAAAACGTGATTTAAAAAGTTAAAGACTGTTCCTATCCAGATCCTAATCCTATTCAGATTACATTCAAGCATGCAATTTAAAAAAATACTTTCTAATTAGAGTTCCAAGCGCATTTCGTTTCTGCTTGGCATTGAGAAAAAATATGATTGCATAGATTTCAGCTCCAGAAGTTTAATCGTTACCGTGAGTTTAGAGGATAATATTAAACAAAATTATAAGAATAAAACTATAAACAATAACAATAATCCCATGCAATACTCGCTGTCCCTTGATTCCGTGAATTTCAACAGTTATACAGCTGAAAATCAGTGAGCAAAGTGTCTGCCACATGTTTTTTCGAATCCACAGATTCGATTCGACATGATAATGCAGAGTCCTGAATGTTTGCCTCTTCGATTTTCTTCGTTTCCAAGATCATTGTGACCATGTACTCCAGAGGCATACATGTGCAAATGATTTAATACCCCGATTTTTTTAAGCAACTTCAATCCGCTGTAACGCGATAACGCAGCGACATAGAACCTTAATTGATAGACCAAATCGATTCGTAATGATTTAAACTGCAATCTACCTCGACGTCAAACGTGTGCAAATCATATACCGAAATGCTCGCCACCTCCCTAACTATAAGGAGAAGACACTTGATTCACGCGTTCTTTCACTACAGTTTAAGTTCACTTACACTGCACTTAACTAACTAAAAGGATTTTTTTTTTTGTCTTTGCACTAATTCAGTGTTGTCAAGGTGTTGGATCGTCTCGACATTCACGTGATTCATCGTCTGTGTTCATGAGCTTCCGCATATTTTTGTATAACTATATTTCACTGATTCACTATTAAACAACGCACAGGCTAAACCGCTGGGTCGAGCGGTGTAATTGTGTAATACACTAACAGTAGAAATGGCTTTCATTTTGACAGCTCAACAACGTTCATTGCGTAATTAAACTTGTTGAGCAGACAAATTTTTGTAACATATGGAGCAATAGATTACTAGTGTCCTTCAAAATGATTCAAATTTTTATTGAAAGTTTGTTACACAACTAGGGCGCAGAATCATGAAATTTTGCATAGGAGTTCCCAATATTACGGAAGTGAGCACTTAGGAAGTATTTCTGACAATTTGTCCTCTAAAGAGGTTAAAAGGGTGTGAATGTTCTAAGGAAGAGCCACATTTTTGTCAAAGGGAATTTATTTTATTACTTAAATAAATATTTTATTTTTAAGTGTTACTTCACAGTTTGATTTGTTCTTTATATCTGTATATGTCCGTGACATCACAGTGGCATCCTATAGGTCTTGCTGATGTTTAACCCACGACACAAAAAAATATAAGTTTGATCGCTATATGTGTGTCTGTGGCACCGTAGGTCTTAAACGGGTGAACCGATCTGGCTGCGCTTTTTTATTTAAAAGTAGGCTTTCTGACGGAATTTCTTAGACATGTTGATATCAAAATCGTTTCAGCCGTTTCAACACAACGATCTTTTGATCAAAATATTACAACTTCTTATTAAATTATCTTCTTCTTATTATTATTACATTTTTACTTTTTAGAGGTTTTTGTTTTGATCGGGGGTAGTTTGTTTTACATTTTTTGTGTAGTTCCTGTGCGAGTTCCAATGAATATTTTTCCTGTATAAAATACGGCACATGGCATCATCATCTTCTGCGTAACCTTTTTCCAACTATTTTGGGGTTGTCTTCCAGTCTAAACAAATGTATCTGAGTAGCAGTATTTTACAAGTGCACACGGCATGCCTATCCGTAATAAATACATATAAAAACTCACACATTCCTAATACCAATTTAATGGAACAAGCAAGTTTGCTAATTGAAGTTCAGAACGGTTACAATACTTGCTACCCATATAAGTTTGTCTTCAGCTATTTGTTTAACCTACATTCAGAAGTTACGGCTGATCTAGTATTAAATTGATCCAAAACTTATAGCCTTGGATACTAAAATGTATTACATTAATATGTCGCTAAGTCTGCCTCCAAACTTAGTTTATTTGCGGAGAAATAATCTAGAACTAAATTGCGGTGAACGAGGCAAGTCTGAAATTTCATATTTGTATGTCTACCGGCCAGTGTAAAGCTTGATAAATGCACATTCTGAATCAAGAAACAAATATTTTTTCAACTCTTCTTTCATCCTTTTCGTATACATTTACATTGTAAATATTTTTATTTTTGACTACCTGTGCCCACTTCTTCTCTACTCGTCTCTTCTCTTCTCTTCTGCATCTGAGAAAAAAATAGATTGTATAGTTTTTATAGCGCAGTATTAGGTAATTCTTATCCTCTAATAAAACTAAACTAAGTTACTCCTTGTAACGTCAATTATCTTGTCAGATACAGTAAAATCAAAATTGGCCCAGCCGTTTCGGAGTTCAGCTGGTACAAACAAACAACGGATATTTTTTTTATTGTAAGTTTTTAATTATATTTACTGTAGGTATTTACTTTTGATATGCATTTAATAAAAAGCGGTCATTTTGACCTTACAATAAAGACTATAACATAACTTTACTATTCTATTCAAGTAAATATCATTTTATTTATGATTATTATTATTTCAGCCGAAAGACGTCCACTACTGGCCATAAGCCTCCCCCGATTTTGGGGGGATTTGCCATAATCGCCACGCATGGCAGGCGGGTTGGCGATCGCAGTATGGTGGTAAAATGCATAGAGAACGCTGCTACCCATTCTCTAGTATGTCGCTTTTTACGACACCCACGGGAAGAAATGGGGTGGTGCTATTCTTTACGTCCGGCACGACACGGTACGACACGACACGACATATCACGGTACGACATTTTATTTATTTACATGTAATATGTATAATTTATTTACATGTACCGTGTGATGCCGGACGTAAAGAATAGCTCCATCCCATTTCTTCCCGTGGGTGTCGTAAGAGGCGACTAAGGGACTTACCAGAGAATGGGCAGCAGCGTTCGTTATGCATTATACCACCATACTGTGATCGCCAACCCGCCTGCCAAGCGTGGAGATTATGGCAAACCCCCCCAAATTGGGGGAGGCCTATGTCCAGCAGTGGATGTCATAGGGCTGAAATGATGATGACGATGTATAAAGAAGATAATAAATGTTCGCCGCCAGGCTAGGCCTCACCATAGAATTTCAATAGCGCAGTGGAAGTTATGATGGTGGGGCCCTGGGTCAAGAGTGGCTAGCGAACTTGTCCGCCGTGCGCGGAGCAGAACAATAATCATGCAAAAGACTCACCTGGTTGAAGAAACTGGTTCTGGAGCCTACCTGGATTTATGTATGTAAATGAGTGTATAGTGTATTGTGTTGTGACGTTGTAAGTGGTATCCAGGACACCAGGCCGCTGCACTAGGCCAGAGATTTACTCCAACATGCGGTTCAGTCACTTAACCTCAAAGTTCTTCAATTTCAAGAAACTAAACCCGTATTATAGTCAAACTGGGGTTATTTACAATCAAAGCAATAGGATCACGACTTAAGAATTTAGTTAAGAATTTCTTAAATAATTTATGAAATTCCCAAATCTGTAAAATATAACATTACCGATTTATGGCGGCATATCTAGGGCCCTCACTTCATTATTGTTTGTACTGAGGAATCTGCAAAACAAGAATATATCTGAAGAAATACATAAATACGACTTTAACATGTTTTACTTACATACCTATGTGAATTAGTTAAAAAAAAAATTTTTTATTTTGTTAAAAAGAGATTAGTTAAATGAAAGTCGAATTTTACTAAAAAGTCTGAACTGAGAGCCCAATATTTTCGGCTTTATTGACTAGGCTCAACCTCATAGATTAACGCAAATAAGAACAAAAGTTTTAACTATTTCTTAATTAAATTGTAACATATCGTTCGTTCTTCTAAATTTCATACTATAAGAGAAAATTGATTTTCAATTTTTTGTAAGAGAATTATTTGTAGGGTGACCATAATGTTCAAAGTAAGTACCTGTCCATTTTGTAAAGTGCATTCGGAAAGTCATAATATTTGCAGCTAAAAGTACTATATACCTACTAATTACAATTTGGTTTTCCTTATTTTTAATGTAATTTCTATAAAAATAAATAAAACTAGAACATTTATTTAGCTTCAACAGTGTTTGCATAAAATGAAAGGCAAACTAACCGACTAGTAGTATGTTATACATGTAAGTAGTCATCGTATCTATGGATCACTGTAGCACCAGATCAAACAAATTCATTGTGATAAATAAAACACAATCGGTATAATTATAAAAAACTATTTACTTCACATAAATTTGCTTTAGGCAACTTGGCTCATAGTATTACCTTAAAGAGTAACATCACATAAATAGAAATTACATTAAAAATAAGGAAAACCAAATTGTAAATAGTAGGTATATAGTACTTTTAGCAAATTATGACTTGCCGAATGCACTTTACAAAATGTACAGGTACTTTGAACATTATGGTCACCCTACAAATAATTCTCTTACAAAAAATTGAAAATCAATTTTCTCTTAAAGTATGACATGTAGAAGAACGAACGATATGTTACAATTTAATTAAGAAATAGTTAAAACTTTTATTCTTATTTGCGTTAATCTATGAGGTTGAGCCTAGTCAATAAAGCCGAAAATATTGGGCTCTCAGTTCAGACTTTTTAGTAAAATTCGACTTTAATTTACTTCTTAACAATTAAGTTTTGTGTCCTTATTTCTTTTTAACTAATTCACATAGGTATGTAAGTAAAACATGTTAGAGTCGTATTTATGTATTTCTTCAGATATATTCATGTTTTGCAGATTTCTCAGTACAAACAATAATGAAGTAAGGGCCCTAGATATGCCGCCATAAATCGGTAATGTTCTATTTTACAGATTTGGGAATTTCTTAAAATATTTAAGAAATTCTTAACTAAATTCTTAAACAAAAATTATTAACCCAGAGATAGTACTTACTGAGATTTAGGCTATGCCACTTTATGCACGCGTCTGGATTGACGGCCCAAGTTATTTCATCATAACAGTTTTAATTCACGTTTAAGAAATTTATGACCCTTTGCTTTAAGTTTTTACTATTTTTAAATAATTTCCCTATAAATCTTATTTCGGTACGCAAGGGTTCAAAAAATGGGCCCTCAATCCAGATGCACATTTATAATCGCAGTGAAACATCGGAACTAATATAGAAAATTATCCTATCGTAGCCAGTGGCCAGAGTTAATTCACTGAATGAACTTTCCATTTTGAGGAGTAATGGAATTAAATCTCAAAGCTACAACCGAGAAAATAACCAAGAATATAATTCCAATCAAGATACAAGATCTTATTCTATGGTGCTATTTTAAAGAGGCATACTTTATCACTAATTTTCAAAGAATTCAAGCTCTGAAGATAAATGAGTGCGGCGTAACTACGTGGCCTGGGCGTAATGACGTCACTGCTACGCCGTAGCGAACGCTACGCTCTCGTAGCAAACCGCTACGAATGGTTACGAATCAATTGAATGCACCGTTCATTGGGATTGCTTGGCAAATTGTCTTGGATAAAATATTTTTCTGGTACTGGACGTCTTTTGATGGATATGATTATAATAATGACTTGTTTTAAAGCTTATATACATGAAAAAGTCATCAATGTCATGAATGTAATAATAGCTTTGACATGTCAATAAAATCACTAAAATAATAATAATCTTTGTTGCTCTCTACTACATTTAAACATGGTTTACCATAATGTCGAAATGTGGATGTTTATTTGGCTTCAATTTTGATGTTTATGTTTGATCGGATAAATAATTATTATTTGTACTTTAACAACCAATTTGTGTTCAGTACAAAATTAATGCAACAGTAAATATGTGATTTTCAATTAAGTGTATCCTGAATACACTTCAAAGTGCCACTTTTTGTAACGTACTAGTTGTATTTTGCTGTGGAAGGTAATTAATATAAACATTAAACTCCGTGGTTTCCTCTGACTGTTAATTAAAAGAAAATAACCAATAATGCTGATTCCACTTCGTGAATAAATAAGTTACCGTTGATTCGATTTATTCTTTGTAAGCGTTTCAAATGAATTACTCAAAGTGGGAAAGGAAAAAGTTTGTTAACGTTCAGGTTTTTGATCCCTATTAGTAGGAAAAATTGATGTTATGAATTATTGGAACGTGAAAGATTCTATGAAACATAATTTCTTGAAAGTTATTTTATTTATTTTCTAAATGTTGTAAAAAACATTTTTAAATACTTCTATAGAAAAAAATCATGTGATAAGACAACGGTGCGGTTTAAAAGAGGGTGTAGTGACAAAAAAGGGCCTTGACAGACAGACGGACGGACAACAAATTAATCCTACGGATTCGTTTTTCCTTTTGAGGTACGGAACCCTAAAAATGAAAAGAGTATGCTTAGATGGTATGGACATCTTGAGAGGATGAATGAAGGACGCCTTATAAATCAAAAGTCATTTATTCAAACTAGGCTGAGAGTCAGCACTTTTTGAATGTCAAAGTTACAAAAGACAGTCCCCCCAAAACGCCCGCCCTTCGACACTTCCTAGTGCTTTCGCTGGGAAGAAGAAGTGGCGGGACAAACTCCCCAGCAGCACAGCTGTCTGTTAAGTTAGAAGAACTTGATTCTATACAATATTGTGTAAGTAATTAATATTATAAAACAAAGCATACATTATTCGTCATATGTCAGCTAGCACACGCCAATATACCAACAAAAACATTGAAAACTAAAGTGATGCTGAAATAATAAAACAAAAAAAAAAAAAACGTAAACAAAACTTAAAAACTAAATAAAGCCTCCAGGCATAAAGGGCGTGCCCGCTTACATGTTCAACGATGCAAAATGATCCATATACATACATTGATGCATATAGCTAAGTTGAAGTTACAATAGTTAAACTAGCACCTCCGGAGTAGAATAAAATAACAGTTAATACAAATAACAATAACAAAAACCATGGTCAGCAAGACGACCAGTCACCACAAGCAGCACCCGTTCACGAGCATAACGCAAAGGTCAGCCATTACCCCCCTCGCCATATTTGAGGGAAGGTGGTAACCCGACCCCCGACGCTACCGCAAGCAGTGACATCTAAGGGAGCATGACGAACTTGCTGCCGGTTGGTCAGGCAAAAAATATTATGAACAGCTGACGAGGTCGCTAGCTAACTACATGTTGCAATACAACTCATTTAAAATCATTGTAATGAGTAGATTATGTCCACAATAAATGAAATTAAAAGAAAATAAAAATAAATTAACAAAATCTGTTAAATAAAAAAATAAATAAATAACAATTATATCAACTACCCATACAAACTGTCAGTAGGAAAGCTAATTCTGGATTGAAAGAACATAAACATTGTCTTGAGTTAATCACAGCGACCAACTATTCTTATCGTTTAAGTAGTCGTTGATAGAATAATATGCCTTTGAACAAAGGTTGGATTTTACTTTAGCTTTAAACTCATTAAACTGCAAATCTAGTAAAGCATAGGGAAGCTTGTTATAAAAGGTAATACCAAGACCAACAAAAGAATTATGAACCTTATGAAGCCGGTGAAAGGGAGCACGTAGTTTGTCCTTATTTCTAGTATTAATATTATGAATATCACTGTTTTTAGTGTACAGGTGTATATTTTGCCTAATAAATAAGATGTTGGCGAAGATGAATTGTGATGCCACCGTAAGAGTACCAATATCTTTAAACAAATCTCTCAGAGAAACTCTAGCACCTAGTTGGTAAATCGCTCGAACAGCTCGTTTTTGAAGAACAAAAATATTTTGAATGTCCGCGGCTTTGCCCCACAGCAGAATGCCGTAGGACATTATGCTATGAAAATAACTAAAATAGACTAATCGAGCTGTATCAACGTCCGTGTACTGTATAACTTTCCTTACGGCGTACGCGGCCGAGCTGAGCCTTCCCGCTAGGCTTGATATATGTGATCCCCACTGAAGTTTGGCGTCTACTGTTATGCCCAAAAAAACTGCCGAGTGTACGGTTTCAAGCACCTCATTATTTAAAACGATATTGGGTCCCAGATTCCTAACATTCGATAAGGCGAACTTTATACATTTAGTTTTCTTATCATTGAGAACTAGGTTATTTGTGGCAAACCATCCCGTAGCCATTGAGAGCGCACTATTTACGTCGTCAAAATCTTGTCTATTTCTGTCTACTTTAAAGATAAGTGAGGTATCATCAGCAAATAGTATAATGTCACAGATATTCTTTAAATAAAATGGTAAGTCATTAATATACACTAAGAATAAGAATGGAACCAGTATTGAGCCTTGAGGTACACCTAACTGAACTAGTAGCCCGGAAGATTTTACACCATTGACATCTACACATTGGTTTTGCATATCTATTTTGCAAATAAGAACTTATGACACTGAGAGCTTCGTTTTGAACACCGTAATGACGTAGTTTACGCAAAAGTGTGTCATGGTGAACGCAATCAAAAGCTTTGGAGAGATCACTGAAAACTCCGATAGCATTTTGCGAGTTCTCCCATGCATTGAAAATATGTTTCAGCAGAGCAACACCCGCATCTGTTGTCGAACGACCTTTTGTAAAGCCATATTGCTCATTATGTAGAAGGCTATTTAAATTAAAATGTCTTAGCAACTGCTTGAGTATTAACTTTTCAAATATTTTACTAAATGCAGGTAAGATAGAAATAGGCCTAAAATTGCCAACGTTATTTTTATTACCTGTTTTAAATAATGGTATGACTTTACTACTCTTCTTGAAGTTAGGAAAAGATGCTAAATCAACACATTTATTAAAAGTTACAGCTAGATAGGGGGCTACGATATCTATTATATTACTTAACAGTTTAACAGAGATGCCCCAGTAATCACCAGTGTTTTTTGACTTGAGTGTGTTAAAAATATTAATCACATCACGAGGCGTTACTTGTTCGAAACTAAATAAGCGACTACATCCGGGCACACTACTATGCAAAAGGTTTTCAGCTTTAGACGGGGACGAATTTAAGGAGCAGGTCGTAGTTATAGGTATGTTGGCAAAAAACTCATTAAATACAAAATAAATCATAAAATAACAAATTGGTTAATAAAGCAGCCGACATAGCTGAGGCTATGTCGGCTGGTTTACTAGCCAATTTGTTGTTAATCATAATCTCTAGATGTTTTTCCTGTTTAACCGGTTTACCCGTTTCATTATTAATAATTTTCCAAGTAGTTTTTATTTTATTATTGGATTTTTTATGGTATCGCTTAAAAACTTTGATTTAGCTAAAGCGCGGATCTTTTAAAATAATTTTGAATAATTACTGACTTACTCTAGAAAAGGAGTATCAAATCTGTATTTTCTTTCAAACTCGTATAGTCTTGCTCTACTTTTATAAATTCCTGGAGTAGCCCATTGGTTGAAGCTAACGGAAGTGCTATTAATGTCAATAGTTTTGATCTTGAAAATAGATTCGTATTCTTTTTGCACAATATCAAAAAGGGCTCCATAGGTTTCATTAGGATTCTCGCGTTCTACTATAGATGGTGTAATCCTATGAGCTATATTATTTTTAAATTTATTGCAACGACTAGCTGTATAAGGCCTGCATAATATTTTATGCGGCTTTTTAAGTAGTGGCAAAGGGAAGCTAGCTAATAATCCACAGTGGTCAGATGTTCAGTCACTTAAAACTAACTTATTTTTGGCATCACAATCACTAAATATATTATCGAGACAAGTCGACGAAGCAGCCGTGATCCTAGTTAGTTCAAGGAACAAGTTTATTAAATTAAATATATTATAAAAGGTATTACATAGGTATGATGCAAATGTGAATGGAAACGCCGGGACCCCGACGCCCTAAGGGGACATATACCTTATTAGTGTTGTTTTTCGGAAAGATCAGGTGCGTACTACTCGCAACCAGCGTGCGTATATGACCAGATGTACGAACCTAAACGAGGCAACATGAGTATATAAGGATCGTAGCAGGTGGCGTTCCGTAGTTTCTGCATGGGAGAAAGACGTGAGTTTATGTAGTATGTATGTTTAAAAAAGATCTACGGATATCGGGAGCAGGGTCCAAACTACCGGTGGATAGGGCTGTACAGACACAGACCTCCTCTAGATGCGAGCCGTATCGAGGAGTACTGTTTTCTGAATCAGGTTCTTGATGCCACCGCATAACGAGAGCCTCGAGACATGTTGATTAAGGCTTTCGGTCATCAGGCCATTGGCCGATCCGACTATCGGCACAATCAATGGCAGCCGAGCTTACATTCCACTGCTACATTGACATCTCAGCGGGCCTACCAGAATAAAGCGCTGCGACACTTATTTTTAAATGTGGCAGCATAATGCTGACATAGGAGCCTTTTAAGCCTCGTACAAATGGAAAATTTAGTCGCAGTGTCATCTCATCATCATCAGCCTGTAGGAACACAAGGTAAGCGCGAAAGGCTGACGCTATATAAGCAAAAATGTATGCGAGTGAGACGAATGAACGGACGACAAGTTACTGCGCACTGGTCCGATCGGAAGGTTGTCATTACGGGTTCCTTGTGAAATAAACATAGACATTCTTAACCTATAATCAGACTTTGATTTCCGTGACTCCGTAACTTTCCACGATCAGACGAGGCAGTGCTCACTTGGGGGTACACAAGCCGCATACTAGTGCATAGCAAAGGCACGCTAGCACATGGCGTTTCGACCCCCAAAAGCCTATAATTTTCCCACTGCTGGGACACAGGCCTCCTCTCAGTGAAAGGGAGTGGGCCATAAACCACCACGCGGGTCCAGTGCGGGTTGGTAGATGTCACATGTCTTCGAATTTCTGGTTCTAAGACATGCCGGTTTCCGTGTCATCTCGGCGACAATTAAATATCAAAAACTTGTTAAAAATGTATGGAAACTCTGTTTATATCTGGCAGATTGAGATTGGGATCAGACTTTGAACGTTCTGTAAATTACGAAATACCCTCTGGACTTTTTGTTTTTATTTGGATTTAACGTTTTAAATGTTTTATGTTTCTTTGAGTGTGGTTAGTTTCATTTGTTATCTAAGTACCTGCACTAGTCACAGTATAACTTTTTCTTCCTTTCCTAATTAAATGGCAACATTATGAGCTGTTTTAAAACGAAACTTGGTAGAAAATAGTTGTTTAGTTTACCAATCTTGGCCAATTTCGCATGAACTCTTTCAGTTCATAACACCATTTTTTTTTCAGGCTCGTCTATCTACACTATATATCTATACTAATATTATAAAGCTGAAGAGTTTGTTTGTTTGTTTGTTTGATTGAACGCGCTAATCTCAGCAACTACTAGTCCGAATTGAAAAATTCTTTTTGTGTTGAGTAGCCTATTTATTGAAGGAGGCTATAGGCTACATAACATTACGGTACAGCTAAGAGGAGCGGAGCAGTAATGAAAAATGTTGCAAAAATGGGGAAAATTTACTCCTTTTGAGAGTTTCCGTTGGGTGGGCTGCGTAAACGGTTAAAGTAACGCAAAAATTATGTATGACGGAATTGTTCCTTTTAAAAGGTTCTAAAAAAAATCCGTGAGAGCATATGTCTATCTTTTAAGGTTGACTCACTATAACTCAAAAGGAGCGAGCAGCAACGAAAAATGGACGAAAACTAGCAGGCAAATCGATGCGACGGGAAGGGTCAGGGGAGCAAAAATATGACGCGGACGAAGTCGCGGGCAGAAGCTAGTAATATTATAAAGCTGAAGAGTTTGTTTGTTTGTTTGATTGAACGCGCTAATCTCAGGAACTACTGGTCCGAATTGAAAAAATATTTTTGTGTTGGGTAGCCCATTTATCGAGGAAGGCTATAGGCTATATAACATCAGCTACAAGTAAGAGGAGTAGAGCAGTAATGAAAAATGTTGCAAAAACGGGGAAAAAGGCACGGGTAGGTTTTAGGATTCGACGCGACGGGAAGGGTCGGGGAACAAGAAATTTAACGCGGACGAAGTCGGGGGCAGAAGCTATAATTTATATTTGTCCACTTGACCACATTGAACTCGATACCTAAAGAAAATAATATCATGCGGTAAAGTATACCAAATAGCATTGTGAGAAGAGTGACGTCATGAAATATGCCATCTTAAAGTTACCTACCTACGTACGTCAACTTAATGAAGCGAAGACAATACAGACATATACCGCTAAGTAGTTAGCTTCCAACTTATTCAGGTGTAGAGTAATTAAATAGTTTTTGAGTTCCTAGTCTGCATTTATTGTTGGTGTTGATTAGAGGTAAGTAAAGAGGAACAGGTAACTATTAAAGAATGGGTCGTTTTCAAGGTCTAACTAACACCGTCTTATTTTTAACCAACCTCAAAAAAAAAAAAGAAGGAAGAGGTTCTAAATTCAGTTGTGACTGTACCTATATAAAAAAATGAATGTATTTTTTTTACCTCATAACTCTGTCATTTATAAACCGATTTAAAAATATATATGTTTGAAAGGGAAACTTATCAAGTAGTCCCATGTAAATTACAACAAATAGTTTTTTAATAAAAACTATTTGTTCTACGGATATGGGGAGCTTTAATAATATGATTTGTTTCCAACTTAGTGTATATTGGTGATGTTCTAATTATAATTTCTTGTCACTGTTATTTACTAAGCTAGTGAAGGTATTCAAATGTTATTACAAAAGGCAGCAAAACACTTGATAGCACTTTTTTAGGGTTCCGTTGCCAAATGGCAAAAAACGGAACCCTTATAGATTCGTCATGTCTGTCTGTCTGTCTGTCTGTCCGTCCGTCCGTATGTCACAGCCACTTTTCTCCGAAACTATAAGAGCTATGCTGTTGAAACTTGGTAAGTAGATGTATTCTGTAAACCGCATTAAGATTTTCATACAAAAATAGAAAAAAAAACAATAAATTTTGGGGTCCCCATACATAGAACTGAAACTCAATTTTCTTTTTTTTCATCAAACCCATGCGTGTGGGGTATCTATGAATAGGTCTTTAAAAATAGTATTGAGGTTTCTAATATCATTTTTTTCTAAACTGAACAGTTTGCGCGAGAGACACTTCCAAAGTGGTAAAATGTGTCGTCCCCCCCCCCCCCGTAACTTCTAAAATAAGAGAATGATAAAACTAAAAAAAATATATGATGTACATTACCATGTGAACTACCACCGAAAATTGGTTTGAACGAAATCGAGTAAGTCGTTTTATTTAAAACGTCATAAATCGTAAACCGCAATTTACCTTTCATTCAATCAACTGAAATATAAAAATTAAAAAAAACATTTAGGTTCATAAACATGAACCTTATGCATAAACCGAGAATACCTAAAGGTTTGTACGGAACCCTTTGTGCGAGTCCGACTCGCACTTGGCCGGTTTTTTCAATAGGTACAGTTTTTTGAAATAGTTTTACAATTTTTCACCAACGACGTCAACCTGTTAATGTAATTCAAACGCCAAAAGATCGTTGTAACACTGTAGATTAACCTTTAAGGTACCCTTGTAAGTATGTATACCGCTACTATTTCCGACCACAACAAATCACCCTTCGCGTTAATCGTAAGATTGGCAAGCATTGAGTCAGCTGTGAGCCTGTGAATCAATCACGGGCGTGTCAATGACGTCACGGCGACGAAAGTACCTAATCGATTGCTTACATGAAATGTTTCCCGTAAGGCTGGAATTACACGGTTCACTATGGCCTTTGAGTGAAGCAAATTGAACCATGTGTACATAAAAATAAATTATTGAATGTCTTGTTTATTATATTTGGTTAATGTGCCGATGTCGTCGTCACTTCTGTCTATGACAGATGTGACGTGTTAGAGAAAAGTGTGTGGAAAATGTTTAAAGTATGGTTTTTTTGAACATCGGTGGCCATCATGTTATAACCACAGTCATGAAAAGCTGTCATTTGTATTTGACATTAAGGTGTCAAAATACGAAGAAAATACAGAGATTTTATATGTCAAAAGACGCTCTGTATTTTGATCGCCGTTATTATGTGACCCTTCACCGCTTTCTTAGGAAATCAAGCTTTAACAAAACCTCTGACTTCCACAAAACAAAAATATTCTGGCGAGCACTTTCTCGCTTCTGGGCAAAGGCCTTGTATCCACTACTCGATTGAGTAACAAAAAGGCAACACACAAGCAAGCTGTTTTTTTTTTAATAATTAGGTACATATTGCAAATCCACTTCTTCGCACGTTCGAAAAATTCCGCTGCTTAACGACGTAAATAACCCAATTACTTTATTGAACTATCAAAATTAAAGCCATTCTTGCTGGTTGTGTTACATTTGACGGAAACGACCCAGTCGCCCCGCCCCATAACAAATACCGCACAAAAAAAAAATGGAAAAGTGACTCGCTAAACTACCTACTATTGTTCAACTAAAGAGTCAGGTGCCGATTTCAACTTTGTACAACAGAGAGATAAACAATTGAACATCGAGACACAATGCACTGCATTAATCATAGACACGACGACTGATATAGCAACAGATTCGAACGTGTTCAACAGATTTAGTGTGACAGTTTGATACTTGAATAATACTTATCTTCATGCCTGTATTCCTGGATGATAGGGTGAGCAGATGTGTTCAGTAGACACGTTTCTCACGTTATGTAATCGGGGCGGGTGATTATGTAACCCTATACCGTAATGTTTACATTTTCTTACATAATCAACTTGAGAATTCGTTATCTAAATAATAGGAGTACATGAGTTTAGTAGTAGCAAATAACCGATTCATCATAATCATCATCATTTCAGCCAAAAGACATCCATTGCTGGACATGGGCGTCCCTCAATTTGGGTGAGTTTGCCACGCATCGCCATCGTGGGTTAGCGATCACAGTATGGTGTTAAAATGCATTGAAAACGCTGCTGCCCGTTCTAGTCCTTCTCTAGTCTCTTATTCGCCTCTTGTGACACCTATGGGTAGAAATTGAATGATACTATTCTTGATGTCCGGCACCACACTAACCGATACCAATAACCGATTAAAAAACATTATTATTATTCGAACTAAAATTCAGAGTTTTCTACTGTGTCAATAGGTGATGGAGGTAATGAACTGACGTTAGGCATAAGGTGGCTCTGCCAGGGTCGCGAGATTCGCTCGAAAGAGTTACCGTGACCGTGGCATATGGGCAACTGAAGGAACACGGTGGGTTTTAGTCAGTAAAAGTCTGACACTCCCTTCCGCTCCACCCTAGAGCGGGAGACGTAATTTGATGATTTCCCAACCAAAAAGAAAAGGCATAAGTTGGCTATGATTTACATTTTAACCGACTTATTAAACTAATAACTCTAACCAATGTACTAAAAAATAAATGATAATTTACGAAACACGCTTTAATACAAAACTGATGGAAAAAAGCATGGAGTGTTTGATATCAATTAATGCAAATAAAAAGTACAAATATTAATTATAAAAATATCTCAAAAAGCACCCCACGCTTTTTACATTAAAATGATTTTATTTAATAATCACGCTATTCTTATTTGGTTTTTTTTTTAATGTTCTTTTCTTCTTTTTAGTTTTGTTTTTTATGAAAGCGTGTATTTTAGTTTTTTTTTTTAAATATTTTCTTATGGCCATGTTAATGGCAGCAATTGTCTGAAATTATTGTATTGTCATCATCCTTTTAAGTGCGCAGATTTCAAATTAATCTAATGTCTCATAGAGAGTGAAAATCACGTTTAAAGATTCTGTTAAATACATATATACCAAGCTAACAAAACAATTTTAAATTAACCTTGTAAATGACAGTCATGCATCCACTGCTAACGTCAGTCCATTACCTCCATCACCTAGTACTACAATTTTCAACTCTCACATGTCTATAATTCCATTAGCATTCCATATTCCGGTCCCAATTCCCGATAACAACATAATTCCTATGACAAAGTTCTGGAACTCTCGAGAGCTCTGTGGATGACAGCACAAAGCATCAATAGCAGTCGAAGGTTAACCGCAGTCAAGCTCGCCGCAGTCCACGCGACGTGTGTTAGATGGGTCTGTTGTTGTGGAAGTTATTAAGTTATTCTTTGTAAGATTGTGTGGAATAAGGCAATATCAAAGTTGTGTTTTAGAATGTGCCTTTTAACTCTATTGTCAACGATAATATTGCCAGCGTAGAGCAGAGATATTTTTTATTAGCCGTTGATGTCCCTCTGCTAAATGAATGCCCCTACTCTCTTTCAATCTCAAAATCTTTCAATCTACTTACAATGGTATAGATTCAAGTTCTTCTAACTGGGCTGTGCTGCTGGGGAGTTTGTTGCGCCACTTCTTCTTACCAGCTTAAGCACTAGGAAGTGGTGAAGGGCGGCCTTTTTGAGGGACTGTCTTTTGTAATTTTGACGTTCGAAAAGTGCTGATCCTCAGCCAAATTTGAATGAATGACTTTTGATTTTTCCACATTCCTCTGAACAGAGCTGCCAAGAACCAATTATAGAAAGAGTTCAGCTTATCGCGCTATCTAACACTAGTTCTAGTCTAAAGCTCTCGAGGCATTTTTTGCAATTCCAACTTTATTTCAAATTAAGTAAAGTTCCTGATACAAAAATGAATTTCGCGGGCAACATTAGCGCATCCATCGTACCTATAATCAACAGGAGGATGATGATGATTACATTATACAATTGCATATTAGTACGTTTATAGTAATCAATCATGTTTTAATCACGTCTCAATATAATCCTTACAAACATTCATAATACATATTATTACTAACATTATGTTATGTTATATGAACATAATTACACAGTTCAGATCACATGACTGCACAATCACAAGACGCCAATAGCAGTGGGAGGGTTAACCACAGCGCCGCCCCGCCTTTGCACTGGACGACCGGATAATCGACCTGGATGCCGGACGATCAACCCGGATAGCGCCCGGATGCCGGACGCCGGGCGCTAAAGGCTTTTTAAAATAAATATATTTAAAGAATTATTATATTTTGCTGTTTCAATACTCGTTTTAAAATAGTCGTATAGGCACCTGTCCTGTTGCCGACGAGAAAATAACAACGGCAACGTACAAAAGATTTTAGCTCTCATTAAGTAAAAGACACGCCTAGACAAAGACTAGAAAATGAGCAGTAGCGTTCTGTACTCATTTTACCACCATACTACGATCGCCAACCGGCCTGCCAAGCGTGGCGATTATGGCCCCTCAAATTGGTGGAGACTTAGCTCCTGCAGTGGACGTCTTACTGGCTGAAATGATGATGATAAGTAAAACAAATATATTTATGTATTTATAGTTCATCGCTGATTGTTCACATTGCCAGCGAGAACTCTCGCAACGACGATATCGACATAATGAGAGTATTCTCTCAGCGACGCTCGCTTAGTGGGCAGACCACTTACTGATAGTTTCACGCTTGGTACATACGCAGCAATCATGTGATGTTCCCACTGCTGGGACACAGGCCTCCTTTATGTGAGATACTGGCCACATGGGCCAATGTGGGTTGCTAGATGTCACAAGTCTACGATTTTTTGGTTCTAAGGCAAGCCAGTTTTCCCACAATGTTTTCCTTTACCGTATTGAGAGCAGTGGTTCTGTAATAATTTACATAAAGTAAAGCATCTGCCAGGGTTTCGAATCTTCGAACTACAACTCGTTAGTCACATACCAGTAAGTGATCGCTCGTCGCCGTCGCGCACTCGCTGCTCATTGGTTACCAACTCGTTTTTAGTTACTAGCTGTACTAATAACTAAAAACTAGTTGGTGACCGCTTCTCGTTTATCGGTGGCGGTGAAACAGGTGCCTATAACAGTCGTTTACGGAAGGAATTTATTCAGATACTCATTAATAATACCGTACTCGTATAATGAAAGTGTGTACGTATGATTGAATATAAATAAATGTTGTATGATAGGTACATTTACTGTGTTGAGACGTATTGAAATAATTGAGTAGAATCTATTGGTTTTCGGCATCATTTATGGCATTAAATATTTTCGCATAATTGTTTTGATACGTTATATTGTGATACGTTAAATTTCTGTAAATATCGAATGTTTTGAGTACTCATAAAGCATACTGAATAATCCAGGCTATCAAAAATGTTAACATTTGGCAAACCTTTTTTTTTTAATTGAGTTTTCTTAGCCGATTCCTCGTATTAATCGTAATCGAGCCTTCGAGAATATCCTCATTGAAAGTATAATGAAAGAGATCAGATTGCAACTTTTCTATCAACTCAGCCTAGATACGAAGTAATCTGACACTAATATAGATCGTAGACCACAGACCGACAACCTAAAAGGTGGCTGGGTCTAGATGCGGTAGGCGAAGGACAAGTTGTAGTTGCGCAGCCTGGGAAATGCCAACAGGATATATGATAGATTGATCGTTCCTAAAACTGGAGCCTTAAAACTTCTCACCGTCAATATAAACCTGTATGAGATAATAATTCTTACTCAGGCCAATTCTTCGAAAATTAGGTGCAGCGCAGACGGCACACTTTTTGTGCGATCGAGTCTGCGGCGCTAAAAAAGTCTAAGTCTAAAAGCGCCGGACTTTTTGCGCGTCGTGTGCTTTACTGCATATTATTGCATAGGTTCTATTTTCACAGACTAAAAAGTGCGTCACGGATAGTCTGTCGTCTGTGCTGCACCTTACGTTGATGTTTGTAGATTTTTGTAGAACTGGGTCACTAAAATTGTCACAAAGTGTACTTGGAGATGTCACTACACTGGACGTAGACTAAGGAAGCATTACCATAACATTCAGAGAACTTTATGCAGTTTCGCCTTATTCCTGGTTTTCTTAATCAGCAACTAACTTTAAAACTAGAAGCACTGAACATACCGATTGAGGTAAATTTGGATAAAAAATATATACATTGTAATTACGTGGTTGAAGTCTCGTATAAATAATTTATTTATTATAAAATATAATAATCATCACATTTCAATAAAATATTAATTAGAGCAGGAAGAACATCGAAATGGGTCAAATTTGGGACGCCCGCACTTCTAAGTTAAAACAAGTTTCGGTAGGACATATCTATATATATAAAAATGAATCCCTATTTCCCTTGGTCACGCCATCACGCGTGAACGGCTGGACCGATTTCACTTTTACTTTTTTTGTTGTGTTTGTTATTGTCAGGAGAAGGTTCTTATGTAAGAAAAAAATTAAAAAATTGCGCGTAAAATTAGAAAATTTAAGAACACTTATTTAAGAATACAAAGTCACCTAACATGGGTGTTTGATAGCTAGAAAACACTTTATGTCTTCGAAGTACCAGGTTGGGAAAACTTGGTAAGAGCTCAACTAACATGGGTGTGTGGTAGCTAGAAAACGCTTTATGTCTTCCAAGTACCAGGTTGGCAAAACTTGGTAGGAGCTCACCTAAAATGGGTGTGTGGTAGCTAGAAAACGCTTTATGCCTTCAAAGTATCAGTTTGTCATAACATGAGTATATGGTACTTGGTGCTTCTTGCTTTGTGTTGGTGGGATCTGATAAGTTAACACAACATTTATTGATTCTGAGGCGGTACGAAGTTCGCTGGGTCAGCTAGTGTATTTATAATTTCGAAGCTAAGATGGCAGTCATTTTGTCTATCCATCTTAGGCAGAAGGATCTGTTAGCACCTGAGTGACACTAACTCCAGGACATTGTTGGTAAACTATTGTAAAATTGACACTGTCATTGTGTACTGACAAACCAAGATGGCGACCTTGTTTCATTTTAAACTGCCAAATGCCAAAATAAAGAATTGAGTTTTTTATTTTGTAAAATGCGTTTAGTTTGTCATCATCATCATCATTTCAGCCGAAAGACGTCCACTGCTGGACATAGGCCTCCTCCAAGCACCGCCACTTCGACTTGTTCTGTGCCTCCCGCATCCAACGCATTCCTGCGGCCTTCACCAGGTCATCGGTCCATCTTGTGGGAGGCCTTCCAACGCTTCGTCTTCCAGTACGCGGTCGCCACTCCAGAACCTTCCGGCCCCATCGGCCATCCGTTCTGCGAGCAATGTACCCTGCCCACTGCCACTTAAGTTTGGCAATTCTTCGGGCTATGTCGGTAACCTTGGTTCTCCTACGGATCTCTTCATTTCTGATTCGATCGCGTGGGAAACTCCAAGCATAGCCCTCTCCATTGCTCTTTGGGTGACTTTGAGACTTCTTATGAGGCCCATTGTGAGCGACCACGTCTCAGTGCCATATGTCATCACTGGCAACACACACTGGTCAAAGACTTTTGTCTTGAGACACTGCGGTAAGTGGGACGAGAAGATATTGCGTAGCTTCCCGAACGCTGCCCAGCCGAGTCGGATTCGACGATTGACCTCTTTCTCGAAGTTGGACCTACCTAACTGGACAGTCTGTCCTAGGTACACATATTCGTCCACAACTTCGAGTGTAGTGCCTCCAATCTTCATTGGAGTGGGTATCACACGAGCATTGGACATGACCTTTGTCTTGTCCATGTTCATTCTAAGACCCACTCTTTCGGAAGCTCTACTGAGGTCATCGAACATTGTACTGAGGTCCTCCATAGTCTCAGCCATGACTACTATATCGTCGGCAAATCGAAGGTGAGTGATGTACTCGCCATTGATGTTGATGCCAGGCCCTTTCCAGTCGAAAACCTTGAAGACATCCTCCAGTGCAGTGGTGAACTGTTTCGGAGAGATTACGTCTCCCTGTCTCACCCCTCGCTGCAGAAGGATAGGTTTCGAGGCTTTGTCCTGGAGCCGGACTGACATAGTGGCGTTTTCATACAAACACTTCAGCAGCTCGATGTACTGATAGTCAATCTGGCACCGTTGAAGAGACTGCAATACAGCCCAGGTCTCTATCGAATCGAAGGCTTTTTCGTAATCCACAAACGCTAAGCAGAGAGGCAGGTTATACTCTTCGGTATTCTGTATAACCTGCCGCAGCGTATTTATGTGGTCTACGGTGCTAAAGCCTTTACGGAATCCGGCTTGTTCGGGAGGCTGGAAGTCGTCGAACCTGCGCGCGAGACGATTCGTGGTGACTCTTGAAAACAGCTTGTAGACATGGCTCAGAAGTGAGATGGGCCTATAATTCTTAAGTAGGGTATTGTCACCCTTCTTAAAGAAAAGTACCACCACACCTCTGTTCCATGCCTGTGGCGTTTTGCCCTCGAGTATGATGGAATCAGATTTTAGTTTGTGCAGAATAAATAATATTTCTTTCTTGATTATTCGTTTCATAAGACTACTAGAGAATAAAAACTTGCCACAATTAAAATATAACAACAGGAGACAATAATTATTTTGCCTCTGCAAGCACGTAGGCCAGGCATTTAGAAAAATTACGTCGATTAACGAAGTGTCAGTAGATTGTAGTAATTCAAGTGGGTCATTAAAATTGTCACGTAGTGTGTTATGGGACCTCATTACTATTTTTAGACATTTTGCTTCATACTGTGGTTTCTTCTTTATTGTCAAAGTCAAATAATTGATATGAAAGCTGCCACTTTGTCTATTCACCCTGGAAATACAGGAATCTAACCTAACCTAACCCTTAGTATGGTAGTGTTGTGCTAAACCCCCGTTGGTCTAGCGGTCGCAAGGTGACTGCTGAGCGTGGGGGCCTGGGTTGTATTTCCGGGTCAGGCAGTGTTACTGAGTTTTTCCATTAGTCTTACTAAGGTCCTGGAGTTTAAAAGTTGGCGGTGTGATACCCCCATGCTATGGAAAGCACGTTAAGTTATTAGTCCAGTCCCAGATCTCTCCAGTCGTGTCGGGTTGCCGTCCCATCTGACTATGAGAGTATAAGTAATACGGACTGGAGGACTATATTGTGCTAAAAAGGTATTTTAAAAACATAACTCTCGTTTTGAGTTACACCATTATCGGGTAAAAACCTTCCAGCGTCAATTTAAAACTATATGAGACAATAATTCTTTCGACTCTGCAAGCAAGTAGGCCAACATTTAGTCCATTAACCGCTTCGTATGCAAGAGCTCCATTAAAGTAGTTAGTAAAGGAGCAATGGACAAAATTTGTGGTCCAAGCCGGGCGTAAGAGCATTGTTGATTGCACTGCGGGGCAACTTCATGACCTCGAGCCTCAAACTTTATCTGATGTGTTCTGGAATGTCAGTATGGAAGTGTCTGTAGAATTTAGAATTGGGTCATTCAAATTGTCACGTAGTGTATTTGGAGTAAATGCACCAAGACAAGCGTAGAATGTAATAGATTTTAGAAACGACAGTAGAGAGACATGGCCTTTAAAAAAATGGAGTTGCTTGGTTTGGTAGATACGGGATTTCAAAATAATATTATTGTTTCCTAAACATTATACAATGACGCCAAACAACATAGCGGTAACCGGTTGGACTAGAAGTCGACCCCAACATAGGTGGAAAAGGCACAGCCGATAAATTAATGAGTGCCTATATATTAAAATGGTGGGAACTGACGGGAATCTAAGAAAATTTAAGCAAAAAACTGTACCACTATTATTCAATAAACTCAGCCTATCGCAGTCCACTACTGGACAGATATCTTTTCCAGGCTACATCAGCTATTTTTTCAATTATTTTGGTGTCGGCTTGAAGTCGAACTGAAAACCGCTGAACACGGGTATTTCACATGGTACGACTGCCTATGTGACCTCCACAGCTCAGATACTGGATAATACGATACCCCTTGGTAAGACTTTCAGGCTTTCAGGCATCAAACGACCCGTAACAACTATCCATGAATGACAGACGGGACCAACAGCTTAACGTACTACGACGTATGTTGCGGTATAAGATGGTCTGCCGGGGTCGCGTGATTCTGCCGGGGTCACGTGATTGTTCGAAAGAGATACCGTGACCCTGGCACATGGGCAACTGAAGGAACACGGGTGGGTTTTACTCAGTAAACGTCTGACACGCCCTCCCGCTCCACCCAGAGTGGAAGAAGTCATTTGATGATTTCCCATCCAGAAAAAAAACGAAGATGGTCACCCATCCACAGACCAACCGCGATAAGAGTAGCTTAACCTAATCGATCGACCTGGATGTTATTACGGTGCGGCTCCCAAGCTGCACCACTATTAAAAATTAAAATTGTAGTGAAAACAACTATTAAACGCATCTTCATAAACTGTCGACATTTCTAGAACAATAGAGCCCAAAGCCTATGCTTCTAAAATGTAACATACAACGTAACATTAATCAAAATAAAACCAGAACACGTACTAAATCAACATAAACATCACCGTGATATACTGACTCACAATAGCGGGGAGTAGGTAACACCTGTTCCATCAAAGCTCCATTTGTTACAGACAAGTCACTGACACCCGGGTCGCTCTCATAAAATGTTTTAATGCGCAAATATTCTTGTTACATAGTACACGAGGCGGCTGTAAATAAAAAAATGTTGTAATAAGTAACTAGAGTTAGTTACAGTGTAATGAAATAGAAGAATTCGTAGTAAGGATACCGCTAACTGCATAATCATCATCATCATCATCAGCATCATTACAGGCCAAAGACATCCACTGCTGGACTGGCCTCCTCCAATTTGGGAGGATTTACAATAATCGCCACGTTTGGCAGGTTGGGCGATTCCAGTATGGTGGTAAAATGCATAGAGAACGCTGCTGCCAATTAGATAAGTCCCTTAGTCATCTTTTACGACACCCGTGGAAAAAAACGAGATAACTGCATTCACATGCATAAACTCATGCCTTTTTCCCATGGAGGTAGGCTGAAACAACTGAACGCTACCATCTACGATCTTAACATACTCCTTTTGCTTGAGTTTATGTTCATATATCTGATCATACACGCACGCTGGTTGCGAGTACTACACACCTGACCTTTCTGAAGAACATCACCAACAAGGTCACTATAATGTTCTCCTAGGGCGTACCTTTCCCGCGTCACCATTCACATCTGCCTTGTAAATACCTTTTTCGTTACAATTTTACTCCTATCGCAAGCTGTGTTAAAGAACTTCTTTAAAAAACAAAATAAATATTAAGCCAAATACAGCTGTCTCCAGCTAACAAGGGCAAAAAACGGTTAATATTTTTCATTACATAAGTCACTTTTCGTTGAACCTAAACTGGATTACTGAATTACTTAGTATTTACTTCAGTCATTACAAACTGTAATAAAGCTGCAGTTTAATCACACTGTGTCAATACGTCAGTGCAAGATCTCCAACTGAATCAACATGCCCTAAATTTGTACCAGTTACACATGCATAAGCTCTTAGAACAAAGTAAAACTAAGTAGTTCCACAAGGTAAGTAGTAAGTATACTTAAGACTACATAGATTATGTCGACGAAAAGCTTTTTTTACAAGTTAGTTACTCAGCAACATGCAAAAGTTTATATGGTTTATTTTCCGTCTCCGGTCTTGACCGAGAATTACTTAGCAACAACCTAACTACAGTATGAATTTGTACCCGATTGATAACAATAGGCTCGCCCTCTATTACATGGGACTAGACTTAAAAAACCCGTGAAATTTGGGTACACTTCTGCCTAACCTTTCAGGGAAAACAGGCGTGATGTTATGTTATATTAAGTATTGACTTGACTGACAGTCATTAAAATCGTGAAAATATTCCAAAACTCCAAACAAAGACATGGTTACATAAACGAGACAAGCACACGCCAAAACGATACTAATAGTGTACCAATTTCGGTATGAAACACTAAAAATATTGGCAGAATATTCGCAATAAGGAGGCAATACACGCATAGCCGCGCGCGCCGAGCATGCCAACCAACTGAAAGTGATAAATAACATATCGGTACCTAATAACCACAGACAAAAATAAACAATATATTATCGTCACCGCAGGACGAGTCTCGTTTGTAACCCACCTATTACGTAACTTTACGAGCTATAAACCGGACAAATGAAATAGTTTGTCGTGCGAACGCAATAGTAGCACGTCGGCCCGTCAATTTGTCAAGTCGTATGTTTCACTGGCTCCCTCAAAATTGCTTTTGTATGCTACATGTTTAGAGTTGCGCGTAAAGATAAGCGAATGTGAATTATATTGCTTAGATCGTAAAGCCGTCTACATAAGAGAGATAAAATGATATTATTTCTAAATGTTTGTATGCGTTTCGCGTTTCTGCTTTATGGGAACGAGAGTTGTATGTAAAGTTAACACTTTCACACGCGGCCACTAGTGACACTAAACTCGGTCATGCTCTGTGCGACAAATGAAAAATAAAACAGTCTCTTTTCTCGTAAGTTATTTTAAAGTCGCCCATAAACTTTTGTCGATTTGGGTTTATGGCAGAATAGACCACTCGTTATGGCAAAGCCCCCTTTGGGGAGGCTTATTTCCAACAGTGGACGTCTTTTGTCTGAAATGATGATGACGATGAGATCACCCGTATGGTGGTAAGTGGTTCTATGTCGGCAACTACATATTGAAAAGTGCGAATTTATTGATTGATTAATTTACAACCTTAGTAGTTTAACAGGAATACTCTCGTATACTATAGTTGTAAGTTGTATAGTAAAGTTCATATCTCATTTTAATTCTAAAATGAAAATAAATTTAATCATTCCTATTGATAGCGATGCGGACGAGTTTTTTGATGCCCTGATATTATTTTCTCTCTGTTTTAATAAATGTATCTACTTACTTATTATTAATATTAAATTATGTGTGTTCTTATCATTCAAATCCAAACAGATCCATTATGAACAAATGTTTAATTATACAACACCAAAAAATAATTGTGCAACATAAATAACCAATTACCCAACACAATTGACCAATTGAACAAAACAAATTACCATTTTTAGAGCACAAATGACCAAATGACAAAAGAAAAATTATTATAGTTCACACAAATATAAGACAAAAGAAAAATTATTATAGTTCACACAAAAACCAATTATTAAACACAAAAGACTAATTATTAAACACAAACTACCAATTGTTAAACACAAATGACCAATTGCACAACATAAATGACCAATTGTGCAACACAAATGCCTTATTACCCATCACATAAAACAGGAATTCTGCAGAACACAGTTTACGAGAAACACAGTTTTGTACTTGCTATGTTCGCGTTGAATACGGAATCGGCTCGTAACTCTTAACTTCAGTATCATGATATGCTATGACAAATTGTGCTGTCGTTCTGTAACAAATACGTTTTGAATTTTAGAGTTTGTAATATTTATGGTATTTTTCTTCATGTTGCTTTTGCAGAAAACATGTCCTAACACTTTTCATAAACATCTAACTACCTTAAAGGTTTATACTAACTAAACAACCTATTTATATGCGTAAGTATAATAAACAAGCTAACATTAAAATTATGTTTTAATTAATTAATTTTGTAATTAATTACTAAAATTTATACTAAATACACACTATTATACAAATTAAAAGGTGAAGACTTCATTGCACATGAAAATATTCATTCGGATGTCAATGGGAAAAGTGCCCAAAAGGCGGCAGCATTGTCGCGTTGGAAAGCAATGCTGATTATTCGGCCTGCAATAGTAAGTATCACTGTCAGTCTGTTAAGTTTTCACGTCTGAAAAGCAGGATCAGTTTCGATGACATTTTATGTAGGGATAGCTTGTACTTACTTCGATAATAGGCATGGGCATACTTTTGATTCAACTCCTAATGGGGTTTTGAAGTTTTGGAAAATTCATTTATAATAACAGGATTTATAACGTTGCTAATGGATTAAATGAGTAATTTCTATTCAATATACATATTATAAATACTTCTGCTTGTTGCTAAGTAATAACGGCCACATAGTTTAATCTGTTAGGTTATGCTACACTTGAGGCAGTTGTTCCGAGGGTCGATAATCATCTTTAAACATCAAGAACTATCCCTGCTTCAGAAAGCACATTAAG
Source organism: Aporophyla lueneburgensis (assembly GCA_932294355.1). Classification (NCBI taxonomy): domain Eukaryota; kingdom Metazoa; phylum Arthropoda; class Insecta; order Lepidoptera; family Noctuidae; genus Aporophyla; species Aporophyla lueneburgensis. Next base: position 21,642,442 of record OW028745.1, on the reverse strand, counting down.
CTGTTGTTTCTGGCTGCCGTGGATCTTTGACAGTCCTTTCGGGTCGCCAGAAGCCTGACGGTCTAACAAGGAATCAAACTGGAAGCTAATCCGAACATAGTTGGGTAAAAGCTAGGTAGATGATGACACATTATATGATAAGTTTGAATCGTTTTGTGTTTAGTGTTGTTTGACCGCGTTTTCTTCTAAACCACGCAATGAATTTTGATGTGGATTTTACCATTATTTCAAGAAATTATTCCGAAACGTTTATGTGTAGTTTATTGTGTTTATGTGCATTCATATTAAACTGATATAATTAAAATGAAATCTCGATGTTGTGGATCTTTATTAAATATTCAAAATAGTCTGTCTAAAGAAGCACCTGATTTTCTTTTCTCATTTCTAGAATTAAGATTAAGGCGAGTCACAGAGCACCTAAACAAAAGCCGAGTACCAAGAACTGACTACGTGAAAGTAATTATAATTATTTAGTTTTCGTTCTAACAAGGTACGATGTTTTGTTCTGCGCGTCTCGTAGTATCATCTCCGAGTTTTTGCTAGGTTTTTTTTCCCGTTTGCCTGCTGACAACTCTTGTTGACAACTTCGGCCTCGTCGGAAGGTAATTAAATTGTGGTTATGCTTTTCTGTAGATTTTTTATTCTTTTATTTCATACAAGTTTATTTGGAAGGTCGTAAGCTTCCTTATTGGTCAATTGTATGGCTTAAAATGGCTTATTACTCAACTCACATGAATGAACTCACTCGAATCAGATGAATTATCACTTTTATATCCTTAAAAAGTATAAAATAAAGCATTATGTGTTTTGTACACTTAGATATTTTAAACTACGCTATTTTAATGCGGTTTTCATTAATAGACACAGTTATTCAATATGAAGGTTTATACGTGGGCGAAGCCGCTGGCAAAAGCTAGTAATATAATATTTTCTGTAGGTGACTCGCGGGAAGATAATTTATTTGTCGGTGAAACAACAATTCCAGAAATTCGTATTACGCAACTGGCACATTTTGTATTTTATGTAATAAAGTTATTGTACTTTTCCTTAACTTTCTTTGTTGCCTTAACATTTTATTCAAAACATGCCACTTGCCTTATATAAACTAATTAACGAAATTTTCGATTCACCTACAGTTAAATTAACTTTGTTGGAGTCGCCTTTTGAACATCATCATCATTTCAGCCGTCAGACGTCCAATGCTGGACATAGGCCTCCCCCAAGAAAAGCCTCTTTGATATTTTTGAGGGCTTTGCCATAACCACCACGCTTGGCAGGCAGGTTGGTGTTCGCAGTATGGTGATAAATGCATAGAAAACGCTGCTGCCCATTCTCCATTAAGTCTTTTAGCCGCCATTTATGACACCCACGCGAAGAATCAAAATCAAAAGTCATTTATTCAAATTAGGCTGAGGATCAGCACTTTTCGAACGTCAAAATTACAAAAGACAGTCCCCAAAAACGCCCACCCGTCACCACTTCCTAGTGCTGTAGCTGGGAAGAAAAAGTGGCCAAGAAACTCCCCAGCAGCACAGCTGTCTGTCCAGTTAGAAAAACTTGATTTTATACAAGAAATGAGGTGGTGCTATTATTCTGCCGGGGTCGCGTGATTGTTCGAAAGAGATACCGTGGCACATGGGCAACTGATGGAACACGGGTGGGTTTTAGTCAGTAAAAGTCTGACACGCCCTCCCGCTCCACCCAGAGCAAGAGAAGTCATTTGATGATTACCAATCCAGAAAAAAAAACCGGCCAAGTGCGAGTCGGACTCGCGCACAAAGGGTTCCGTACAAACCTGTAGGTATTCTCGGTTTATGCAGAAGGTTCATGTTTATGAAAATAAATGTTTTTTTTTAATTTTTATATTTCTGTTGATTAAATGAAAGGTAAATTGCGGTTTACGATTTATGACGTTTTAAAAAAAAACTACTCACTCGATCTCGTTCAAACCAATTTTCGTTGGTAGTTTGCATGGTAATGTACATCATATATTTTTTTTAGTTTTGTCATTCTCTTATTTTAGAAGTTACGGGGGGGGGACACACATTTTACCACTTTGGAAGTGTCTCTCGCGCAAACTATTCAGTTTAGAAAAAAAATATATTAGAAACCTCAATACCATTTTGAAGACCTATTCATAGATACCCCACACGTATGGGTTAGATGAAAAAAACCATTTTTGAGTTTCAGTTTTATGTATGGGGAACCCCACGATTTATTGATTTTTTTACATTTTTGTATGAAAATCTTAATGCGGTTCACAGAATAGATCTACTTACCAAGTTTCAACAACATAGCTCTTGTAGTTTTGGAGAAAAGTGGCTGTGACATACGGACGGACAGACAGACAGACAGACAGACAGACAGACAGACAGACAGACAGACATGACGAATCTATAAGGGTTCCGTTTTTTGCCATTTGGCAACGGAACCATAAAAAGTGCTATTATTAACACGTTAACTGCCACGTCGGACTATGTGTCCGATAATTTTTAAACAATAATCGATTTAAAGTCAAATAACACTAAGTACATTTTTGACTTTTTCTGATTTTACCTATGGCAGTTAACGTGTCCGGCACCACATGGAAAAATTATATATATACTAATCTTACAATTAATATACATATATGTTACAGTCATAGTGATTAAACAGCTATTATACAGAACGACTGGTTATTATATATAATGACTAAATTGTCTAGACAATGTGATAAATATCACTTTATCCGAATATTATTCATAATAGCAGAAAGTTAGTCAAAGTAATAAATACGGTCCGACTTGCTTCCCCTCCTTCTCTTTATGTTACCTTACACTAGAAATCAGTTCAGTATCTACAAATAAACGTTTATTATATATAGTTTATACTGTTCCTGAACAAGAAGTTATCATCCGACAATATGTAAATAAAGAGTTACATCTTGGCGGCCGAAGGTTTCAGAATTGCAACTGTACCTACTGCCAAATGCGTTTCTATTAGATGCAAAAGCAAAAAGTCAGTCCTGTTGTGTAACTCAAAATGTCTCAAAATGTTCAAATTAGGGGAACCCTATGTCCAGCAGTGGACTCTCGGCTGAACTGATGATAATGATGAGTCTTTACTGAATTATAAATCCGTAGTTACTTTTGCATTTATAATATTAATTATAAATGCAAAAGTAACTCTGTCTGTCTGTCTCACTTTCCTGCTAAAACTACTGAACCGATTTAAATGAAATTTGGTACACAGATATCTTAGAGCCTGAGAAAGAACATAGGCTACTTTTTATTCCGTGACTTTGTCTGCGTCCGCGATAACCGACATTTACGCAGACGAAGTTGCGGGCAGAAGCTAGTACCAAATAAATCTCTGTGTTTTTTATTTTATTCTGTGTATGGGCTTATGGCTTTCAAATTAGTTTTTTCTTTTATTATTTTCTATTATTATGTGTTGAACATAATGTTTTGAAAACTTATAGTAAACATTATTATTAAAAAAAAATCTAATCTCCACTGTCCCTCTGCTGGGTTAAAAGCTCCCTCCACTCTTTCCGTTTTTCAAGAGCCCCCGCGTCCGCCTTCCAGTTTTGACGGAATCTATCCAGCTAGTCCCGCCATCTCCTACGTGGTCTATCGTGATCCCGCCTAACTGTGTCAGGTCACCAGTTCTATGCTACTTGGGCCCACAGTTTATCCAGTTTATGCGGCAAACATGTCGTGATAAGGGTACTCCCTTGCTTCTCCTAAAATTGTTTGTCCGAAAATCATTATCCATAACACGTTAGCTATAAACGTCAGTAACCATAATGTTCAAAAATCTAAATTTTGTTTTACATAATTATCTTTACTTCTAAAACTATTCTGTCATAATATCAAATACTCATCATTAAAGTCATCATTAAATCTCCTAATTTTGGATGTTATAAAGTCATATGTCCTAAGTATTGTATTATATGAAGTGTATAATTCCGAATATTCATTTATAATAAAATTGTTAGTAGTAAAATAAATTGCTAAAAGTTAGGTTTTAGTGACAGAAACGAATCGCTGTAAATCCGACTCCACGTAGTCTTGTCTGCCCTACCCCTAGAGTGTAATTTAGAATCGCGTAAGCGCGGAGGGGCAAGGCGGCCCGCGAGCTGAGGAGCAGGTGGTTGTAACGGTCGCCGTCGTAGCTGAGGCTGGCCGGCGAAGCCGGCCAGCAAGAAGAAGCTGCGGTGGTGATCGTTAGACCGTCTGCGACGATAAGCTCGCGTGGGTCCGCCGGAGCCCCGCAGCGCTGGAGCCGTGACAGAAACCATGCCTGCTACATGATGCATGCTTGCTTGCATGTTTGCTTGCATGCCACTTGCCTGCTTGCATGCATGCTTGCTTCAATTATAATAATAAATGGTTTATTAATAAAAAAAGGGACACATTTTTCACAATAATTACCTTAAACAATTAAAATAGAGCAGATTTGCTAATTTGCCTGAACTAGGTAGAACCTGTGTTTCAGGCTACAAATGCACAAATTCTTAAAGTAATAAATTAACAATGTGTAGTAATAACTAAAATTAAAACTTAGGTAACAAAAGTAAAATAGCGTGTTAGCGGTTTTATTTGCAGACAACTAGTAAATCTTCTGTCTGTGCATAATCTATGGTTAGTAAATATTGAAGTATATGTTTTTTACAGCTATAGTAATTTAATTTATATATACTTAGTTTTCTATTTAATCTATTGTACAGAAATGGGCCTAAAAATGTAAAGAATCTTTCTACAAAGACATGTTTTGAGGTTGCATTTGTTACACATATTATATCATTCCGTCTCTTGTTAGTCTTGTCAGCAGTGAAGGTAAGCATGGTGTGCTGTTGTAATACTAATTGCATAATTAAAAGCTGCCGAACAGTCAGCACGTTGCAGGTTTTATAGAGTAAATATGTGGGAAAAAAGAAGGGATGGAAGTTTGCTACCTTTAGAATTGCTCTCTGAGCTCTTTCAAGAGGAAGCAAATTCGTTTTTGGTGCACCGCCCCAAGAAGTGATACAGTACTGAATAATAGTTTGACATAGGGCCAAATAAACTTGTGTGATTAATTTTTTGTCTGCTAATGTTCGCAGTTTCTTAAAAACATATATCAGTTTGCGCACTCTTTTACTAAGGCTTTCAATATGTATTTTAAAAGAAAGTGTTTCGTCCATTATAACCCCCAGGTATTTAATGTTGCTCGTTTTGATGATAGAAGGACAATTACACGTGCTGACTGTACAGTTTCCACATTGATGGGCATATAGACAAGGGTTAGTAATGTTAGGTTGAGATTTGCGCATGGAGAAGTGAATATATTTCGTCTTGTCGGTATTTAATGTTAATAAAGAAATAAAAAAATCTTTGAAGCCAATTAGTCACAGAATTTAATCCTAACTGAGCAAGTTCGAACAGTTCGCTACTGCATTTTGCGGTAAATATTAACGCAGTGTCGTCGGCATATGATAATTATAATTTTCCCGTCTTTAATATTTTCATTACACAAGTCATTAATATAAATCAGGAATAGTGTAGGGCCCAAAATACTTCCCTGGGGTACACCGAAACTAGTATTTTTCTGCTCATCACTCGTAATATTATCTATTTTAACACATTGGTACCGGTCTTCTAAATAGTCAGTAAAGAGTTTCAGCGGCGTTCCTCTTATTCCTATAGTCTCTAATTTGTTCAGAAGAAGAGAAATAGATACCGTGTCAAATGCCTTGGCTAGATCGAGAAAGACTCCCAGGGTCTGGTATCCTGTGCCAAGGTCTCGAGAAATATGATCAGTCAGGCTATGCACCGCATCGGCAGTCGATAATTTGGCTCTAAAACCAAATTGCGCAGGGGAAAAGATGTTGTTTTTTTCTAAATAATTAACTAGTCTGGTGTTTAAAATTTTCTCCAGTATTTTTGAAATCGGTGGTAGTAAGGATATCGGCCTATAATTATTAACTACGTCTTTACTTCCGGATTTAAAGATAGGGATTACAACTGCCTTTTTTAGGCAACTCGGGAAAATTCCTTTGGAGAGACAGATTCGGAAAACATGCGTTAAGGGAGGTATCAAAATATGCTTAAAGAGTTTAAGAATCTTATTGCTTATATTATCCCATCCAGCTGCACAATCATCTTTTAGCCCGGGCATTATTCGGGATATTTCATCTTCATCAGTGTCCAGCAAAGCAAAAGATTTTGAATTACGACTAAGGATTGATTTTTGGACAGATGATTGGTCGCGACGCGGTGGAATCTGCTCGGCAAGAGTTTTCCCAACATTTATAAATTAGTTATTTACATTGTTAGCTGTTATGAGTGGTGAAGGATTTGCAAGTAATAAACCCGAACTTGATTCACGCTGTTTTGACATATTGGTGATATTTTTAATACTTTTCCAAAGTTGTTTGCTATTTTTACCTGCTCTATTTAATTGTTTTTTATCGTAATCAGTTTTTATATTCTTTAGGAGATTTTTGCAGAAATTCCTGTATCTTTTATAAGTGATTTGAATTATAACATTTTCAGGGTATCTCTTAGTTTTCTGATGAAGTTTATCTCTGTGTCTTATACAGCGAATTAATACAGAAGTAATCCACGGTTCAATATTATAAAGTTTCTTATTTACTGTAGAAACTATCGTGTTTTGTAATATTGCTTGTTGAACAAGTTTTATTATGTACGATAAAGCCAAATTAGCGTCAGCAGTATTGTAAACTAGGCTAAAGTCTATGTTGCATAAATCATATTCGAGTTTGTTTGTGTTTAATTTGCTAATAGTCGGAGGACGATTTAGTTTAGGCAGCGATAAATTTACTGTCAGTAAAACTGCGTGATGGTCAGTAATTGTTGAGTTAGTAACAAGCGTAATGTATGATAAGCTTGTTTTGATCATCATATGATCTAAGCAGGAACCGCTCTGATATGTAGGCAATGTGTGAGCAGGAAGAAACCCATGGTATAAGCAGATGTTAAGGTAATCCTGGATCCCTGCATCACAGTACTCAGAACCAATATTTATGTTTAAATCACCTGTTAGTATAACATTCTTAAATGAACTGAATGTTAAGAGAATCTGGTTTAAGGATTTGTTAAAGGAATCTAAGTTTCTGGCGGAAGGGGATCTATACATAGCGATTATCGCTGTGATTGTACCAATTTTGATGACTAAACAATTACTCATACTCTCTTGTAGACTATGTTCCTCGATTGTGACCTTTAGTGATTCCTTAGCAAATATTACGATACCGTCATTTTGATTATGGTTGATTTGTGTATGGAATACGTTGTACCCCGGTATAACTGGAATATTATCGTAGCGGTTAACTAGCCAACACTCGGTCAGTATCATTATATCACAGTCAAAGTTAAGTCTACGAAGAAAAATGTTAAAGTTATCTATTTTTTTAAAAATACTACGAATATTTTGAGTTAGTACAGTTAGTGAATTTTGATAGTCGGAAATATATTTTATGCAGTCCTCAACGTCACATGTCTTTGATACTGTTAAAAATGTGTTATCAATATCTGTATTTAATTTATCATCCATATTTAGCTATAATTAATAATAAAAAATTAAGTCTAAAAATAATCATCATCATCATCATCATTTATTTCATAAACAAGTACCTTGTATCTGAATTAACATACAAATTACACAACTACAGTAAATTAAACGAGTAATCAAGTATGCGGCGCTCTTAGGCGCCTTCATAATCTATCGAATTTATATCGAATTTATACCTGTATTCGGCTGCTTTTTTAGCTGGACAATCTGTGTGTCCCGTCTTGTGGTTTGCCTGTTTTTTAAAACGAGAACATGTAGCACATTTAGGCGGGTTGGCACATGTAGGCGGTTGTTCTTCACCGCAATGCCCACAGGTGGGGACAGTTAATTTGCAAGTCTTGGCTGCGTGACCGTACTGCTGGCAGTTGTAACATCTAGTTACCAGAGTGTAGTCTCGTACTGGGCAGGACGTCCAATTTATAAATAGTCTGTCCTGTGTGATGAGGGCCTTACGAATTACGGCAGGAACTTCTATAATAAAGTTGCAGTTCTCTGCATCTTTCCTGCCAGACTTGTGACTCAGTTTTATAGAGGACAAAAATATATCTTGGGACATAGTCGGCAGTTTTTCAGTCAAGTTCTGTTCAAAAATACATTTAAAAACCTAATTTTCAGTCATTGAAGTGGGAACTCCTATGACTACAATGCGTGGTTTCCGTTTTTGAGGATCATCTACGGTAAGCCCTGACGAAGCGTGTTGGACTGTTTGCCTTAGCTTATCGAGGTCATCTTTGGTCTCAGTGCTGATTATCAGGCCTCCTTTTCCTATTTTGCGCACGCTTCGAACTTTCAGTTTCGTTTCTCCGGGACTAATAATTTTCTGGACCATGGTTTTGGTTTCATCACTGGTCTTCGAGTTGTCACATGGATAAATCGCCACGGAGCTAAAATTGTTGGGGCGAACAAAGCTGTTGGACCCATTTTTCACCATATCGGCAAAAGATGTAGTAGCCGCACCCTGTTTCGAACAGGTCTCTTGAATTGTCCGGTTCATCTCGGTTAGGCAGTCAGACAGGTCTCGAGTTTCGGCCATTGTTTTTAGAGAAGCATGGGCTTGTATGGCTTTTTGCTTAAGCGACTGGTATTGAACAGCCATTTGCGCAGCTCCATGGCCAATGTTGCGGCAGAGATTGCTAATTTTTAACTTCTGCTCAGTGTTCAGTTTTCCTTCAGAAGTAATAGCACATACCTCATTGAGGCACTGTTCAATAGATCCCATCCAGGACTGGATCTCCGGAGTGGACACTACTTCAATACACTCTTCTTGTTCCTTTCTTGTTTGTCGCGGCGGTGTCGGTGCCGGGGCTGGTACCGGGGCCGGTACCGGGATCGGGGTTGGTGTCGGTGGAGGGCTGCGACGTATCATCGCGCTCCGATTAAAGGGGCTGCCTTCCATAAACCAGAAAAGATTGAAAAATAATCCAGTCAGTTCATTATATTAACTTGTCACTTAAAATGTTTAATGTACAACACGCTAATACACTAAAACTAGGTCACTATTTATGCGAACGTTAATTTATTTAATGATTAAAATGCATTGATGTGCACGTCCGTATGCTTTGAATGCGTACTTCGATCGGAGCTCAATGCTACATGCTTGCTTGCATGCTCGATTGCATGCTGCTTGCTTGCATGCATGCTGCATGCCTGCTTACATACATGGTGTATGCTTGTTTGCATGCTTCTTAGAGGGAAATAAAACCACATATTTACAATCAACTGGTATTTTACTAAGTGATATGATAATAGATGTAGCGCCATGCCAGGCCTTGACAAATGCTATATTGCTTTTGCATCTTTACTATATTTTATGTAATGTATCAGTTGGATTTGGTAAAATAATGAAGTTCTTAATGAACTTTGTACTACTTTGTTTTAAAAATATAATTAGGATAAATAAACATAAAATAATTTGAATTTCGGTCTTATAAATTTTATTGAAAACAATATTATGTCTTTTGTATAGTATTGATTGTAATATTTATGACAAACAGATTTAGGGTATTTTGTATTTAGGGATTTCAATTTTATGATATGTGATATTATGTGACATTTAGTTCGGGCAAATTATCATTCGGACAAATGATGATTATGACAAAAAAAAAATATGTCACTTTAGATTGTGGATAAAAAAGTTAGGTCACACAATAGAGAACCCGTGATAAGTCCCCTTTGAGCTGGGCAGCCTTTAGAGCCATGTCAGCTATTTTTGTTTTGTAGAGCAGTATTGTGTTTCGGACACGAACCGGTAATTTAACGACCAGTAAAATATGAATGATATATAATTATTACTATTAAAAATAAGAACAACTGTTGCTACACATAAATAGTTATGCTTATGGCAAATTGAAATAAAACTTTATAAGCTTCACCAGTACTTGTTTTATTACTTTATCCAACTCTTCCAAGACATTATATAAAATATCTAGTTAATGTGATTAATTCTGTGTCAATTATCACTTTGTCTAAATTGAGTAGATATTATACATAATGGCTGGATATTATGTATAATATCCGGATTAATTACTTTCGCTGTAACATATACATTATTTAAAAGTGACGATACGCCTGATTCGGGCAAAATAATTCATGCAAGTCGACTAATAAGCCCTTAATTTAGTCAGATAGTCGATGCATTATGTCTGATCCCTGTATGATTAATTCTTCTCTCGTACTGTTCCAAAGTTATAGCTAGCTAAAATCAAGCTTGATAGCTGAACTGGCTGCGTTAGGTACAGTGAACTGCAGTAATTGGGTACCTATTGTTTTGAATCTCAGCTGCACGCAATTGCCTTTCATTCTTCGCTTTTGTGGCCCAACAGTCTGAGCCCATACAAGACAGTAGGTCTAAACATGATTTTATATATCGTTCTCTTGTACTTAAGGGGAAAATGGCAGTCAAATTGTTAATGTTGGGCAAAAATATTTCCAAAAAAATCGTCTTTGTTACCCTTTGCTACAAAAGACGATCAATACTGTAATAATCACAACACATTACTCGAAATTCCGATTGGTGATCGCCATTACACTGCAAATAGCTTCATCGTCTTAACACGTCACAAATTGTAAACGCGCCATTGGCAATCGAAAACGACTCGATCCATCGTCCACTACCTTAACGAAATCGAGAACATAAAATGTTTTTGCTTTTCTTTGATTTTATTTTGCTCGTTACTCTGTTTATACAAACTTCCATACACCACTTTAGGAGGAATAATTTTAAAAGCTTTTCCTAAAAGAATAGTCTGTAACAACAGCGCATAGAGTTCAATGCCCAGGCTTCATGGACGAGTCAGATCTCCAGTGTGTATGCGGCGTCTCTCCACAGACAATGACTTACCTCCTATCTTGCACCGCATGTCCTGTCATGTGCACGCGTGAGGACCTAATGGCTGCGTCAGCAAACGGTATTTGCGTAACTGAATTCTGGGTCAAAATATTTTAGAAATCTTTGTAACTATTTATAAAATTTTGTATATACTAACAATTAATAATTTTTGCCATCGACACGCTAAGAAGAAGAATGCCCGTGCCAAGCAGCATGTGATAGAGTAGTGGTGTTCGACTGGTAGCGCCCGCGACTTACGAGATCTTAGGTCATGAGTTCGAACCCAACTTCAGGCACTTTACCTTGTGTAAATTATTTCAACACCACTGCTCTCAAAGCGGTGAAGGAAAACATCGTGAGGAAACCGGCATGTCTTAGAACTAAAAATTTGAAGACTTGTGACATCTACCAACCCGCACTGGGCCCGCGTGGTGGATTATGGCCCACTCCCTCTCACCGAGAGGCCTGTGTCCCAGCAGTGGGAAAATTATAGGCTGCTGATGAAGCAGCATGGAATTTCTCAGAAGTAGCCCGGATTCAGTTTTTTCTCCGTATGATGACAATAGACTCGCTTTGCTGGTATATGGGACTTAAGGATGTGGATGCGCACAAAATCTGACCGGTAAATGTCAAGTTTATGACCTTCAGTGAGATTGTGTTAAAAAAAAACAATACCAAATTACTCAATTATTTCAACAAAATGAATAAAAGTGTGAACGCAAATGTTTTGCAACAGCCCGCTAACAAAGAATTATCATTGCTCCCAGCATTTTAATCATCTAAATTCAGGCATTGTTCTGAAAAAAGTTGGCCCCGACAGTTCATTACATTGTGTCCCGCCGAGTGTACAATGGAAACAATGATTTTTTTTTACACAATGTTACTTATCAGAACTTTTTATTGAGCGAAGAATTGAAGGCTCGTATTTCGTAGCTGTTCGTAGAAATTCTTCGTTTTCGAAATGTTTTTATTTTTTGCTAGGATTTCTTGGTGTTCATTACTTTTGAATTACATCTAAACATAATTAGAGCCTTGAACTCTATTAAATGAATGCCAACATTTGTTTTCGTGCTCTCAAAAAGTAAAACATTTATTAGGAAATAATGAAAAAAGTACGTACTCCTCTATATTTCATCTTTTGTGTTTAAGTGTCGTAAATAGGGTCTATATTTAGTTAAACACAAAAGATAAAATGGTCTATTTTCAACAAAATTAAAATTTGATCTGTTAGTCCAACCACCCACGCCACGTTAAGGCATTTTTTAAATTAAACAAACTTAATATACTAAATAATTGCTTTTTCTTTCCTCCAAGAAGTAAATATTGAGCAACCTTTTAATATCCTATCGTAACGGAAAAACATTTACAACCTTAAGAAAATATCCCCAACTCTATTCTGATAACACCGAGTAGTCTGGGAGATAGCAACCTAAAGCATCATATCATTATCATAAAGAAAAATTGAAAGGGGTAATGAAATATGAAGTTTGTACTTTAAACATGTAACTCCACACCATATTTCCCCAAAAGGATCAACCAGAGGTGTAACTATAATACATCCACATTTCACCAATTACTTTTAAAGGTCAGAGACATGCTGGTCAGAGCCGAAAAAAGCGTCGTAACGTTAAGTGGTACGAAATTATTTGAAACCTCACACACTTATCCACGCCGAATCGGACGAAACACCGGGAAAATTCAGGCAGTTTTCATCAATTCGGTGCGGTCGAATCTATCAGTGTGGGCAAATGTGCGTTTTTCTATAGATCCATGTAATAGGATGGGAGTATCTTGCGATCAACCACAATACATTCAAAGGTTAGGCGTTAATATGACACATTGATTAGAAAAAGACTGTCATGCAGATGAGTGAAAGAGACGACGCTTATTTTTAATACTGCAATAAAAGTATGTATGCTTGTATTACATTTAAAATCGCTGAGGTATTTCATGAAATACATACGTAATGAAAACCGCTTACGGTAGTATGGACATGTAATTAGGGGAGATGATGACCATATGATTAAAAGAGTCATGAATACAGAAGACGGAAAAAAGGCCGGAAACGACAATCAATAACCTGGTTATGAACAATTAAAAATGATCAACATACGCTGATGACACAACCGTACGATGTAGCGCATCGTGATAATAGTCAGAAGATAAAGAAACAGAATGTGCTATATGTATGTACGGACTGGTACTGTAGGCATACATATATTTATTTCATTTTAGCCTTGTTAGCCAAACAAGCTATAAAACGCCAGTGAAACTCCAGTAGTATGATTAATCGTCAAAATTTTCGGTATTCATAAAGAAATAACTGGTTGTGTGAATTCCAGCACGGATTAATTCCCTATTTTACTCGTGTCGCAAAAGGCAATAAAGGTATAACGTCAAAGGAATTGGTAGTAACTTCCTGCTACTAATAACAACAGCATGGTTATTATAGAATTTTCCTTTCAGGCAATCAGACGAGGCCAGTAAAATACGTTCATTTTGCTAATAATTATGATGATCAAAAACTCCAAGCTCTATGGTTACTACAAGGAAAACGGAAGTACGTAATAATTAAGGCATCGAATCATGAGGAAAAGTGAGCGGTAACCTCCCGTGAGATAAAATACTCCGATACAAACGTTAATAAATCAAAAGAAAGGAGAAGATAGAAGCCATAAATATTAATTACCCACTTTTAAATACCTTTGTCACTTTATTCCCGCGACCTTAAGGACCGTATAGATATAGAGGGAGCGCAGAGGACTCGCCGTCAGGTAGCCAAAATACTGCCATGTGGATTTGCTCGGTGTGCAGACCAAGTAAAAATTACTATTTTCAAGGTTTACTGTCCGAGTCTGTACACGAGTAATCTGTGTGTAATTTTTTAGTTTCAATTCAAGTAACCAGCATCAGTGTAGCCCTGGCTCTTGTACTAGGAGCTCCTGTATTTTATTAGTTCAAGAATCCGATTTCTATTTTTAACTACACCAAAAGATCACTATCTTTATAACAATGGTTACAGGATGTTGTTGAGACTTCCTTGCTAATGTAGCTAGAAATAATAGGAGATATGAGGTGCTATTCTGTAAAAAATATCACCATGAAAACTTAGGTGGAGTGAGCTTAAAGTGAGTCTTTCATTCAAGTTCACTTCGTGATGATGTAATTTTTTCAAAATAGATAGTCTGTACTTTGGTTCTGCTGATTTTCAAGCCAAGCTGGAGAATGTTGGCTTCAAAATCAGAACCAAAACCAAATATATGTTCTGCGATTTCGGTGGTTTCTCCAGCTCTGGAGCCATAGCGATGGATGGTGCGCCTCTCCCGGTCTGCTCCAACTTTCGGTATCTCGGTTCACTCGTGCAAAGCGATGGTGAAGTAGATCGGACGGTTAAGCATAGAATAAACACAGGAACAATCTGCGACTCCCAAATCCCCCTTAAACTTTAGGGGAAGATATATAAAAACACTAGCTTTTGCCCGCGGCTTCGCTTGCGTTAAATTCAGGGTAACACGGTTCCCCTTTCCTGATTTAGAACACAGAAGAGAACTCGGAACAAAATGTTATTTTAATACGCTACTGTAGATGATATTATATGTCTTTCCATTTGGGGATAGAATGTAAGTTCTGGGCATTGGACACACGCGAACATGCTACATATAATTGTCCATGGGAAAAGCACGGCTTTTCTAAGTTCACTCCAGCTACCTAAAAAAGAAAAAAAAGTAGCCTATGTCACTCCCACTCCTTTCATCTATCTCCACTTAAAAAATCACGTCAATTCGTCACTTCGTTTTGCAGTGAAAGACGGACAAACAGACACACACATTTTCGCATTTATAATATTAGTATGGACACTGTTTCAATAAAGTTTAATCAATAAAACAACACGATACAAATGTATCATTTACTACGCTGATAAATTGCACAATCACTATTTTAAACTATACTTGTAGCGGCAGAGACCGACCAAGTGTTTAGCAAATAACTTGAAACGTTTGCCGTCCGGAAATTAATTAAAGTAATTTAGATGTGTATTTATCAGTCTTACCAAGGCGTTTCGTATTACCCTATAACTGAGTTGTGGAGGTCGGTTAGGTAGTTGCTTCATTTAAAATACTGGTATTCAGCTCTATGCTGGTATTCATTGGATATGGAAGCCGATCCCAACATATGTGTAGTTGGAAAATAGCTAAGCAGATGATGATGATGATGATTTATCAATCATACGTTGTGAAGAGTTCAAATATTTTACAGGTTTATTGTAATAATTATATTACCTACTAGCTTTTGCCCGCGACTTCGTCCGCGTGTCAATCGATGCAGACAATAAAAAGTTTCACAGAAAATTCAACCCTGATTTCACCCTCTTAGCGGTGGAATTTCGAAAAAGCCTTTCTTAGTGGATACCCACTCTTCACAAAGAACACACCCGCCAAATTTCACGTCTCTACGACCAGCGGTTTAGGCTGTGCGTTGATATATCAGTCAGTCAATCAGTCAGTCACTCAGGACTTTGAATAGATATACCTATGTGAGGCTTGTGACTAAGTAATAACAGCGGCACAGGTCAATTAATCAGGTTAAGCTACGCTTGCCGCGGTTGGTCTGTGGATGGGTGATCTTTATACGAAAAGCTCATTAAGCCGTTGGTCCCGGCTGTCTTTCGCGGATCTTTGATAGTCGTTACGGGTCGTTAGAAGCCAGAAAGTCTGGCAACCAGTCTTATCAAGAGATATTATATTACCTAACTAGCTTCTGCCCGCGACTTCGTCCGCGTCAAATTTTTGCTCCCTGACCCTTCCCGTCGCATCGATTTGCCTGCTAGTTTTCGTCCATTTTTCGTTGCTGCTCGCTCCTTTTGAGTTATAGTGAGTCAACCTTAAAAGATAGACATATGCTCTCGCGGATTTTTTTTAGAACTTTTTAAAAGGAACAATTCCGTCAGACATGATTTTTGCGTTACTTTAACCGTTTACGCAGCGCACGCAACGGAAACTCTCAAAAGGAATAAATTTTCCCCGTTTTTGCAACATTTTTCATTACTGCTCCGCTCCTCTTAGTTGTAGCGTGATGTTACATAGCCTATAGCCTCCCTCGATAAATAGGCTACTCAACACAAAAATAATTTTTCAATTCGAACCAGTAGTTCCTGAGATTAGCGCGTTCAATCAAACAAACAAACAAACAAACAAACTCTTCAGCTTTATAATATATAATAATAATATAATATATATTACCTAATAAATGGCCTGTGGTGGTTGAATAGGCAGTCACTTCATGCCCAATAGTGGCATTCAGCTGCATTCGATTAGACTGGAAGTTGACTCCATAGTTGATAAGAAGCTAGGCAGATGATGGAATTATCTATGTACAGACGCCACCAGGTCAAGCTACCCGAAACTGTCAATTTTTCCCAATGAACCTTGAACCTAATGCTCTAGAAATAAAGTCGAAAATCTATCAAAGAAATCTGACAGATTGTAGTAGCTTGACGTGTTGGCGTGTGTACCTATGTATCCATACTAATATTATAAATGAGAAAGTGTGTCTTTCACGGCAGAACGGAGCGACGAACCGACGTGATTTTTTAAGTGGAGATACATAGTTGAAGGGATGGAGAGTGACATAGGCTACTTTTTTTTGTTTCTTTTGTGGCTGGCTGGGGTGAACTTAGAAAAGCCGTGCTTTTCCCATGGACAATTGTATGTAGCATGTTCGCGTGTGTCCAATGCCCAGAATCTTTCAATTCTATCCCCAAATGGAAAGACATATAATATCGTCTACAGTAGCGTATTAAAATAACAGTTTGTTCCGAGTTCTCTACTGTGTTCTAAATCAGGAAAGGCGAACCGTGCTACCCCGAATTTAACGCGAGCAAAGCCACGGGCAAAAGCTAGTTACCTATATTGTCAAAAAGTCAAAATATTTTTATTTCACATAAACCTACATGGGTACTTATTTTCAAAATAAATTTCTATTCTATTTTAAAAATCATACATACATATACTCACGTATTTCCCATAGGAGTATGCAGAAACTCCGGAACACCACCTGCTACGATCCTTACATCCAAACTTACGTATTTAAAAAATCCTTGATAAACAAAACAGATATTGTAATTCTTCTTTTGTATAGCTCCCCGCCTAACCGTTTATGTATGTACGCCCTTCGCTTTGTAAACCAAACGTATTCGCCATCATAATAAATAACACGATAACAAAGAATACGTCACCGATACAGTACATTTACCAACACATTTACTTTCAAAGCAAATCAAGGCTCTCATTAATTATGAGCCGGCAAAGAAATATGGCGGCCGAAATAATATGGCGACCGATCCGACCGATGAAGTCTGCGAATAAACGTGGCCGACGTTGATAAATTAATGGTCGCTTCCAACTGTTTCCGTTATTTTTCATTTACTTTTTCGGGGTTCCGTACCCACTGAGTGCCAACGAGACACAAATTAAAGCTCCGTTGTCCGTCCGTCCGCCCGTCTGTCTACCTGTCACAGGGCTGTATCTTTTGAACCGTAATAGGTAGACAGTTTATAATTTAACAGACTGTATACTACTATAATAATTTATTAAGTAAAGACGTTTAAAAAGAAGTACATTTAGCGAACAAAAGTAAATTTCCCAAAAAATTATAATGCTCAAAGATAATTCGTGTATGAATATTTCGTGTATGAATAAATACACCTTATATATAGCAGCCATAGTTTTTTAGAAATAGTTCTCTAAAAAACTATGGCTGCTATATATAAGGTGTATCTATTCATACACGAAATATTTTAAGAATTACACCTGTAGGTGGTATAGAAGCTATATGAGCAAAAATATTTTTTTTATCTAAGCGGTTTTGATTGTTCGTAATTATTATAATTTTAAAACTGCTTGAGACGTTTTGCATAAAACCTTTACTCCAAATTCTAGGAATGGCCCGCCTGACACTGCGAGGGCGGCGACCAGATGGCACGAGCATGGCCGCGGTGTCTCGGGCCGTAAAAAATAAGAAGGAGCCAGTATTTCTCATGTGCGTCAAATTATTCATAAATGAAAAAAAAAACATTTTAAAAAATGTTTGTTCATTGCTATAGCTTCTTTACCACCTACAGGTGTACCTCTTAAAATATTTCGTGTATGAATAGATACACCTTATATATACTATGTCTACTTATAATACACAACAGCAAACAATAACACAGCATGATTGTAACAACAGTCATAGTAAAAAATGAAAATAAAACAAAGTAAACATTAAGGAGGCACTTATTAACGAAAAATTTATAGTGTTAAATATTATACAATAGAGCGGAACCCTTTGTTTGCAAGTCCAAGCCACCGTTGGCCGCTTTTTTCAGTTATTAATATGTGTTGTATAGTTCGGGAGATCGGCTGTTCCACAGTAATGATTGTTCGACGCATATGCGCTTCAATAAATACGTGTTTCCTGTTTGTCCTTTGTGGAGTTAAATACATTAATCAGGTGAGCCGGAATCAGGTCAACGATTGGTTACGTTTATATCTGAAGTGCGCATTAATTTAGAATTTGTGTTACATTTCGTCAATCAAAATTGTATGTTGAATACAATTTTTAGTAAGAGGTAGTTTTATAAGCAATTGTTACTAAAAAAAAAGCAAATCTAGGTATATGTCGTCATCCAAAGTAAAAGGTCTTTTCAGGATATGTGGCGGCCATATCGTGAAAAGGCCAGGATGATCGCGCATTCTTGTTTTTGACCTTAGAACATCCGCCATATCGTTCAACGCTCAACGTTTGACGATTTGTCCAGCAATGCTAGAGATACGCCCACGTATTGACCCAATACGCGTAAAATCTAGTTCTATTTTTGGTGCTGGATCTTATTCGACCCTAAAATAGGAATTATTCTAGGAGGTATATCTCCTAGAATAATTCCTATTTGAGGGTCTTAAAAATACTAAATTGCCTAGAAACTCCTACCAACTTGGATATAGCGCTCGCTCGCACACGCTTGGTCACGGGTATTGACTTTTTTCTGCTGTGGAAAATCCTCATGGATCTCCTCCGTTCTGTGGCGAACGGAAGAGTCTGTCAGACTTCTTCTGACTAAAACCACCCTGTGTTCCCTCGCACACTTGCTAAATTTGCCCTCTGTTGACGCACGTTGTGCCTGCTGCGGGCTGGGAGAACATTCATAATCTCCCTCTCCCTTTCCGCTCCCTCCATCTGCAACATGACATTTTCGCAGAAGGAAATCACCGCATCCGTAGTCGGGATGCCACTAGTGGTGTAAAATGCAACTACTTTGCGATATGCCCAATGGTCAGTTGGGAATATCAACAAATAAGTTGCTGTCGTCGATCCGCCCCACTTTCGATTAGGCAGAACGTGATATAAATGGCCAAATCATAAATTGGCAGAGTATCGTGAAATTACCAGGCAGATCGCGATTTCAACGATCGAACCACGATAAAAAAAAGTCGCCTTATAAGTGTCTCTGTATGACCGCTTAGTTCTTCTTAACGGTTTTTATGCGGTTTTTCACATCACAAGCAGATTTTTTATCTGACAGGTTTAAATATCCTTATTGCCACATCAGTACATGGCCTGGGCCCTATCAGAATACCAGCGCTGCGACACTTATTTTTAAAGTCGCAGCATCATGCTGAGATAGGGGCTTTGGCCCTTTGGCCTCGTACAGGACTTTTTATTTACTTTTTTAATTTCGTTTTTTACACTCCTTTGTTAATAATTTAATTTTTATTTTATTAAGTATTATTTATTGTTCCGTTTTTGTGCGTCTCCCAATAAATGCATTTTCTTTCTTTAGATAGCACCTGTGTGAATCAGGGGGAAGCATTATTACAATCACGACCGTTAGCCTCGAGAAAATTTGTATTTTAAAGGAAGTCCAAAGAGAAATTCTTCCGAATGAAACTGCAGATTTTCAGACACAAATCTCAGCACATAAAGACAATCGATCAGCCACTGCGCCAATCTCATTAAAACCCACTCTAGATTTTACGATTCTCGTCAAATCTTGTCAGAATTGTTTTACGCCTCAAATATTCTCTCTCTAAAAATCTTTTCTTTTATTACTCCGGGTTGATAGCTATGTAGAATTCTAGAACAATGTTCACTTTTAATATAATAAAAAACAAAGCTGACAAGGTTAATAATTTTCCACATCGCTCTCCCCTTCTCCCTTAGCAGAACGAGCTCCTACGCAAACCTCGTAATAAATTATCAAAGGACAAAACTACCTATAAACTGACTGACCAATTAAAAACTTCGTATTTTTGTTCACAACAGGATGTCACTCCAACTGTGCCTATTTGCCGCATCAGCGAACACACGATTCACTGTCTTGAAATTAAACTACGCTCGGGAATGTTCGTTTTAAACGAATCTCCACGAATTCACGCTTAGGGGATAATAGTACTTATTTATTTTCGGGCTTGCAGTGCTTTAACGTAGGAGCTCTCTGAGTGTGAGTGCGGTTTCAAGCTAGATGTAGTGAGAATACATGTTAAACGATTGAAAGCAAAGCTAGCAAATAAATTACTTATTAGTCGATTCGCACGAATTTACTCACTCAAAATGGGCGAATTACAGGTTTAAATAGTAGATAATTTTTTGTTGGCGGTTCACACGATGTTTATTTATTTATTTATGGCTTATCGATATATATATGTCACCGTCAAATTGTAAATACCGTTAGATTACAATCTAACTAGCGAGATTATAATCTCACGGTTCACAAGCTTTCGACAGATTACAATCTCACTTGTTAGGTGGTAATCTAACGGTATTTTCAATTTCACGTTGACATATATATGAGCAATAAAGTAATTTATAGTAATCTCTAATAAGAGAACTACAACTTATTCCTCAAATAGTGCATAAGAATGAAGGACGGCTAACAAAAGCTGCTTACAAGGCAAGTCAAGATGTTCGTGGAAACGCTGGGAAAGGACGCCCTAGGAGGACATATAGTGACCTTATTGGTGATGTTCTTCAGAAAGGTCAGGTGCGTAGTACTCGCAACCGGCGTGTGTATGACCAGTTGCGTGAACGTAAATGAGGCACAGGAGTATTTAAGGATAGTAGCAGGTGGCGTTTCGTGGTTGCTGCCCACCCCCATGGGAAAAGGCGTGAGTTTTATGTATATGTGTATCTTTACATAGTATAAAACGAAGTCGCATTTGCGCTTCGATCTTTTAAACTGTGCATAAGATTTTAATGTGGTGTTCATCAATAGACAGAGCTATTCAAGAGGGAGGTTCATATCGTACTTCCTACTCATATTATAAATGCGAAAGTTTGTATGTATTGATGTGTGGATGTTTGTTACTCTTTCACGCAAAAACTACTGAACGGATTTGGATGAAATTTGGAACACAGTTAGTTTATAACCTGGATTAATACATAGGTTAATTTTTATCCCAGTAGTACGTTCCCGCGGGATATTTTCCGACCTCCACGCGGGCGAAGCCGCTGGCAAAAGCTAGTGTATAATACGCGGACGAAGCCCATATAAAAAACTCGTATTGCATAAATTTCAAAATGTGACAATTGCCTAATACGTAGTTGTCGAAGCGCCCACGTAAATTCATGGTGATCGACTAATAAGCCAATTAAACTGACGATTAGGTATTACATTAATTAAGTTTATCAAAGACGGTCTTCTAAAAAATTTTTTTTGTTATTAATAGTAATGGTCAAGGTTAACCTCTAAGTCCCTGAGATACCACATTTGGTATAGACACAATGGTTTTTAATTGTATCTGTAATTATGGTATTCAATGGGTTAAGGCCATGGACACAGTAATTTGGTATAAATACGAGTTTTTTTTTTGTGAAACAATTTATTACTAGAGAATACTAATTCCAAGTCATGTAACACCCTCTAAGTCCACCAATTATTCTTTCTGAAAATAAACAATAGAACAGAAAAATAGAAAACTTTCTTTCAGACAGGAGTCTATAGGGTACATAATTTACATGTTTCTTTGTAAGTAGCATGAAAAATTATCTGTGTTTATATGCATAAGTGTGGATATGAACTTGTATGTAAGTAGCATATACAATTATCTTTAAACTAGTTTCTACCCGCGACTTCGTCCGCGTTTTTCTTGTTCCGCCGACCTTTCCCGTCGCGTTGAATCGCCTACCCGTGTGATTTTCCCCGTTTTTGCAACATTTTTCATTACTGCTCCGCTCCTCTTGGTAGTAGCGTAATGTTATATAACCTATAACCTTTCTCGATAAATAGGCTACCCAACACAAAAATAATTTTTCAATTCGAACCAGTAGTTCCTGAGATTAGCGCGTTCAACCAAACAAACAAACTCTTCAGCTTTATAATATTAGTATAGATTATCTGTGTTATACACACAGATTAACACATCGTAATTATCATCTGCCAAGTCTTTTCCCAAATATGTTGGGGTTGGCTTCCAGTCTAACCGGATGCAGCTGAGCACTGTTTTACATGGACAGACTGCCTATCTGACCTCGACATACCAATAATTGAGTAATGAAATGAAATAAAATGTTTATTTCTGTAAGTAGATCTTATAAGACACTTTTACACGTCAACATGTTTTGGTCAATGATTTTTTTTAAACTAGATGGCGCTGGCTAGTAATACGATAACTCTTAGTACTGGTACTAAGACTGAACTGGACTGGTTGTCAGACCTTTGGACTTTTGACGACCCGTGACGACTGTCAAAAATCCACAAATAACAGCCCTGACCAAAGACTTAACGTGCTTTCCGAAGCACCGAGGGGTCTTGGTATGTCAAGTTGGTAACTCATACACGAGTCAACCGCGGCAAGCAATACAGATTAACTATACAATTGCTGCATTCACCTCAACAGAGAATGCAACATCAGAGAACTCATCCATTCTGCGAATACACTGAGAACCCTGTCGGTTCTGCGCGAACACGCGTCATCAGGGACATATGTTCCTAATAATGGCGGCAAAACTTTTAATATTATTATCTGCAAACATCCCTGACAGACTACAAACGCCACGGCAGCCGCAGTAGTACTTTCAGTGCATTATTATATTGAACTAGCTGTATGCACAGCTTCGTCCCCGAGTATGTCGAAATTTATCAAATAGGAACGTGCGACCACTAGAAAAAGTAGCCTATATTATAAAATCAACCAGTTTCCAGAGTAAGACCCGTCAAAATCGATTCATCCGATTCGAAGATAAGCCAGAACATACAGGAAAACAGACAGACATAACATTTAAAAATGTACGTGCCGTTAGTACCTTCCTATACACTTTCGTATGGATTTTGTAAAATGCTGGTACTTTGACATTACAAAGAGACACTTCAAATGTATTGACATTACAAACAGATACTTCAGTTTTATGTATTGGTATATACATATATGTATGGACGTCTATGTATAGAAAATACCACGGTCCCGTCCATACATTACTACATCCGAATACGTAAGCAACCTAAATTGTATTGGAGCAGTTTTTGTACACACCTCGGCAATTCTTCGGAACAATTTATAAGTTCCGAAAAACTCGCCGACAAGTTTAATACGACGGGAATTCTTAACGAAACAGTTCCACGGGGTCCATTTAAGTGTTGCTTTTGTTATAAGTTTTGATTAAAAATATTGCCAAGTGAATGTGGGAGTTACAGCTTAAGGCTTTAACTAATAACCAGAACCGCTAATGTGGCAACCCGAAAAGCCACGATTTTTTTTATCAGGATGGGAAATCATCAAATGACTTCTCCCGCTCTGGGCGGAGCGGGAGGGCGTGTCAGACTTCTACTGACTAAAACCCACCCATGTTCCATAAGTTGCCCATGTGCCAGGGTCACGGTATCTCTTTCGAACAATCACGCGACCCCGGCAGAAAAAACGTGTGGGAATCGAACTCGCGCACGATCGTGTTCACCGTCAGTGTACCGCGTTAAGCCACGATCAAGCCTTATTTACAAGATACGGGTTACAAAAGATTGCATTGTCTATACACTGTTTCGACGTTGCAACCTTTATTTTGCTTCATGTTATTGTATGCCTTTTCCGTGTTGTCTCAACATGTTGAATTTGACATCCAGTCTAATCTGATGCAGCTAATTACCAATGTTTTACATGGTGCGACTGCCTATCTGACCTCCACATCCCAGTTACTGGGTAATACAATACTCCTTGGTAAGACTGGTTGTCTGACTTTCGGGCTCCTGACCATCCGTAACAACTACCAAAGATACACGAACGATAGCCGAGACCAACGGCTTAACTTGCTTTTCGGGGCACGCAGGGGTCTTGGGGTTTTTCTGTACCGTGTGGTGCCGGACGTAAAGAATAACACCACCCCATTTCTTCCCGTGGGTGTCGTAAAAGGCGACTAAGGGACTTACTAGAGAATGGGCAACAGCGTTCTCTAAGCATTTTACCACCATACTGCGATCGCCAACCCGCCTGCCAAGCGTGGCGATTATGGCAAAGCCCCCCAAATTGGGGGAGGCCTAAGTCCAGCAGTGGACGTCTTACGGCTGTAATGATGATGATGATGAGGGGTCTTGGCATGTAAAGATGATCACCCAAACACGGACCAGCCACGGCAAATTGAACCGGTCGGCTGCTATTAAGCCAAGAGGCCCTCTCATGTACCGTTCAGGCAAGCATCACAATAATGACTAGTTAAGAGCAACAAAAAGTTCGTTCATTTCTAAAGATTTAACCAAGGTACGTCCCGTTTGTTCAGAACTAATTTCACTTATGGCAACTAATCTGAACGTAGGTTAGCCGGTCTACCCGGGAGATATTATAGTGCACAGACACAGGTACGTAAGCAGGTACTGTGTATATGTTACAGATCAGTTTTTATTTCGTATCGTAGGGTCCAATCAGTGGCTAGAGAAGATTCCTAGTCCATCTTAAGGCAGGTTTTTCGCGCACATTTGGATCATCAACGCAATTCTTAGCGCCGAATTGAAAATCGAATAGTGTGTTTTTTCGAAGCGCTGGGATGTACTCTGTTGGATTCTAAATGCTCGGTTTAACACTGAAAGTCGAAAATTCCCTTGCGCGATCAAATCCTGCCGCGATATTTTTACGTTCGTGGAAACGTGGTCTTATACGAATTCGCAGTTCATATTTCTATTATACATAGCCCTTATAACAAGGCTCTACTTATTAATATAATACTAGTGATCGCCCATTGGTCGAAATTCGACCGTATTTCATTTGAACAGAAATACATTGTTAAATGAAATAAAAAATTAAATTAAAGATTTAAAAAACCCCCGACACAAAAACCTAATTTCCCTTTAAAAAGTAAAAAATAAGTCAATCTTAAAATACCTAAGAATGTATTAATAATTCAAAAAAAAAAATACGCCACATTGGGGGACCGCTTCATACCTAACAATTTAATTACTAATAGTCTTATTACCTAAGCAGTCAACGACGTCTGCACTCGCGGAGCGGTCCCCCAACGCGACGTTTTTTTTTTTGAATTATTAATACATTCTTAGGTATTTTAAGATTGACTTATTTTTTATTATTTTTTACTTTTTAAAGGGAAATTAGGTTTTTGTGTCGGGGGTTTTTTAAATCTTTAATTTAATTTTTTATTTTGTACTTTTTATAGGTATATACTTAATATAATGTAGAATCAAACGAAGCTAAGAACACTCTCGATTAATTCATCAATATTCTCTTTCAGTGCGCTTTCATTTGAGACCCCACTCGAGTATATTTGCTGACATTCGGTTACTCTTTCCCACTTTCCCCCCCACAACTTTTAAACGGCTCAACCGATTTTCATCAAACATGTCTAAGAACACTCGCAGGTAAATCACCTTTAATACATATTTTTTTTATTGAAATCGCATCATCCGTTCGGGAGCTATGATGCCACAGACAGACAGACAGACAGACAGACAGACACGTCAAACTTATAACACCCCTCTTTTTGCGTCGGGGGTTAAAAAAAACATATATAATATAATAAAAAATATTTTAAAAAATGGTTATATTTGACATTCAGTAACACTAAAGACAAATAATATTAAAAACAAATATTCTCGATATGATCATAGATTTTAAAAATGAAATAGGTTATATATATCTATAAAATGTATTTATTACCTATGGTTATACTTGACATTCAGTAATAGTTAGGGAGCTGGCGAGTAAAATTTCGATATGATCAGCACACAAGGCAGACGTTATTAATAGTGATAATTATACCCTAAGAAACATTAAGGACCTCGTCTGCCACCATGGTGGCGCTGCGTTGTAAATTTACAGCGGTTCAACAATGTTTAAAAAAAAAAGTGTGCTATATTATGCACACACGTCTGCATCTGGAGCTGATGATCACAGTCATCCTGTAAACACAAAGAATCAAAAAGGCAGACATCCAGGGGTCTGATTTTTGTAGTATTCATTTTTTACATTTATTTTTATGATTAAAAAAACTCTATATGAAGTGCACACTTGGCAGATTTGAATTGTTCGATTAAAAACAATGAGAAAACCACGGCAAAATAGTCTGCCAACATGTTGCCTCTGCATTATCTATTGACAGTGCTCCGAAAATGTAAAAAAAGGTGTGCTATATTATGCGCGCACGTCTACCTCTTGGACTGATTTTTGAATTCCTTATGAAAACCAAGAAAATCGATGAGGCAGACGTTCAGGCCTGTGATATTCCAAAGGCAGACCATTTGATTTCTTTTTTCAACCCGACGCTCGCGCCAAACCAAGCAGGTATAAAATATCCCCATAGTTCCTTTCGTGGTGTCTCTCTTTTATTTGGGAATATGAGTGAGAATGGTATAACTCAATTCCGACCTTTTCCGTATTGTGAAACTAAATGTATAGGGCGTATATCTATATACAGCCTCCCCTTTTATTTTGCACGCTTTTCCTCTCAAAATCTACGTATTTTACACAAATAAAACGTGATTAAAAAAAGTTAAAACTGTTCCTATCCAGATCCTAATCCTATTCAGATTACAATCAAGCATGCAATTTAAAAAAAAATACTTTCTAATTAAAGTTCCAAGCGCATTTCGTTTCTGGTTGGCATTGAGAAAAAAATGATTGCATAGATTTCAGCTCCAGAAGTTTAATCGTTACCGTGAGTTTAGAGGATAATATTAAACAAAATTATAAGAATAAAACTATAAATAATAACAATAATCCCATGCAATACCCGCTGTCCCTTGATTCCGTGAATTTCAAAAAGTTATACAGCTGAAAATCAGTGAGCAAAGAGTCTGCCACATGTTTTTTCGAATCCACAGAGTCATAGTGAATCGAATGGGCGCAATGAGAACCGCGTGCAAATGACTTAGTAGAGCTTTTTTTAACATTTTTACAACTCCGTCCCATGATAATGCAGAGTCCTGAATGTCTGCCTCTTCGATTTTCTTCGTTTCCAAGATGATTGTGACCATGAACTCTAGAGGCATACATGTGCAAATGATTTAATACCCCGATTTTTTAAGCAACTTCAATCCGCTGTAACGCGAAAACGCAGCGACATAGGACCTTAATTGATTGGACCCAATCGATTCGTAATTATTTAAACTGCAATCCACCTCGACGTGAAACGTGTGAAATATTGTAAAAAGGAAGAATTATAAGGTAATTAGTAAGAATTTAGAATTTAAATGTATTTCACTATCGCATTAGGTGCAAACCTGTAATGATAGATGTAAGGTGGAAAATAAATAAATAAATAAATCATATACCGAAATGCTCGCTAGCTCCCTAACTATAAGACTATAGACACAAAATAAAGACAGATATTGTCGATTGGACCATAAACAAAAGAATATCTATGCATGTGTGTATTAAATACACGGTAATGAATAGTAGTGTGTGTAACGTGTTATTTATTGAAAATAACATATTTTTACGCATAATTTAAAAAAAATATTAGCATTCGTCACTTCTTCTCTGTATAAACTATAAGTGTGGGAAATTTCATACTCCTCCGTCCGCCAATTTTCGTAAAAAGGGATCCAAAGTTTTCGCTTCACGTATTAATATATAGATTCTACTAGGGATGCTGTTACCAATTAGTCTATAATTAATACCGAGAAAACGATACAGCTAAATACAATGTAATAGTAGGAATCAATCAACCATCAGCATAATAAGAGTTAACACAGAGGTGACAAATATATTATTACGTATTACGTAGCTTTGACTGATTATGTGTACCACAGTAAGCAGTTGCTTATTGCCATTTTCTCGGGAATGACAACTCAGAGGTCAACCACACACCTCACAGGTTGTTGGCCGATTAACAGGACTTGCCTGTGACTACCTTAATAAATTAAGGCCTTCAACCACGGTTTAAAAACTTAAAACTAAAGTGACTACTCGTTAAGGGCACCTCCTGTTGGTTACGCACCTCAGCTTAGGGCACCTCTTATAGAAGGCAGCAAGGGACGGGCTAGATCGGAATAAACTTGTTGCCATGTCTACTGCAAAACAGATATGTTCATACAAAGCGAGCAAAGTAGGCGCATGCACACCTAGACACCTTTTACCTATCGGAAAACTATCAGGAACGTACTACCGGGATAAGTATACCCAGGGTTGCGGATTTGTTCGAAAGAGCTACCGTAGCCCTGGAACAGGCAACTGAAGGAACACAGCTAGGTTATAAATCAGTAAAAGTCTGATACGCCGCCGCCCGCTCCGCTTAGAGCGAGAGACGTCAATTTATGATTTCCCACCAACAAAAAAGGAATAAGTATCCTATGTGTAAATCTAGGTAATTAACGACACGTGTCCAAATTACACCCAAATCCGTCAAACCGTTTTTGGGTGATTGATGAGTAACAAACATCCAAACAAACTTTCACATTTATAATATTCGTAGGTTTGTGCGTGCGTTTCCTCTTATTACCTACATGGAACCTTCTATTCCTATCTACTCTGTGGTACTGGTAACATTGAATTGCACAATTACCAACAGTGCGAGCAGTCGCCGTGATTGCGCGTATTAATAACGCATCGAATATTATCAAGTGTTTCGACGGAAATCGTGTATGTAGTCGACCGTGTACATACTGAGCCAGAGGACGTTTAAACGTAGATTAATCAATTATTTATCTATTAATCAATCTGATTAATTTCTAGATAGTGATCTAGAAATTAATCAGATTCAGAGTAATTAGATTTAGGTGAAGTGGTCAAGTAGCAAATATGAAACTGATTACAGCCTTTACTTACATATGTCAATGAACCGTGGTCGCTCATAATAGGCCTTATTGAAAGACTAAAACTCACTCTAAGAAGGAGACTATGCTTGGAGTGTCCCTAACTTAGTCGAATCAGAAATGAAGAGATTCGCAGAAGAATCAAGGTAACTGACATAGCCCGATGAATTGCGAAACTTAAGTGGCGGTCAGCTGCAGGGCACACTGCTCGAAGAACAGATGGCCGATGGAGCCGAAAGTTGTGAAATGGCGATCGCATACCGGAAGACGTAGTGTTGGAAGGCCTCCCACAGAGTGAACTGATGACCTTGTGAAGGTCGCAGGAATCCGCTGTGTGCTTCCCCTAAAGGCAACAATGGATTTCTTTCGGCTGAAATGAATGCTAATGATGATGACTGATTACAGTCCCATTTGGTCTTGGAACCAGGATATAACTGATTTGACTTTCTACATTTTAATTCACAATATTCATAGAGTAACTTTTGCCAGCAGTTTCACCCGGGTGGAGATCGCAAATACCTACAGTCATTACCTTATTGCTAAAACTGTAAAATTATAAGCAATCGCTTCAAAAGTCAAATCAAATCTTTATATACTAATTAATATACATATATAGAAAAAATTATGAACCCTGTAGGGCACAGCAACATTTTAATTTCTAATTAAAATAGATGAAGAGCACTTCTAACCATTTTCCTATAAATTCTTAATATTGGTCTGTATTTTAACAATAATATAATAAATTGTATATTATAGTTACTGTATGTATTGTATAATTGTATTTATTAAGTCTGTTTATTATACGGATACCCGTGCGTTTAAATTTAAATTCATACCGCATTAAAATCCATTGCGTAGTTAAAGAGATCATAGACACGGATAATGACTTTGTTTTTTTATTATGTAGAGAAGACATAGAGATAAAATATATCGATTATCAAGTACTCATAACAATTGATGTTGAAATTCAAGTCGTACAAAATTTCACTGCTCGTTTACATTTATTCAGAGAGTATTTCTTTGTTACCCTTATGAGTAAGTCAAGGTTACAAGGGCAAAGGTATTGTTTTACTTTCATTTACTGATGGTTATACATCGTCGTATTTGTTACAAAATGTGAAAATTATCTTTGCTTTTCCACTCTTTGTTGGCATGAAATATTTTTATCTCTTGTCAGCCCAAATGTTACTAGAATAACCCGGGGTAAATAATAATATATATGTTTATTAAAATAGTTGTTCAAAATTTTACACATCTCTTCTACAGAAAGAAAATATAGCCTATTTTCTTTTAAACAAATGATTTAGACATCTGTAGCCAAACTAGGCCTTTATTTCGGCTATCAGCGATTTCGCCAATACCCTCAAATAAGTGTACTACCGTAGCCTAAAGGAGCCTAGCGAAGCCTAGAGTATTCTATAGTAGCCTAGCGTTGTCTAGCGTAGCCTAACGTAGCGTCGCATATAGCCTAGATAGCGCAGTATATCCTAGAGGAGCTTAGCGAAGCTAAATTATATCCTAACGTAAGCTAGCATACCTTTGCCTTAGCCACGTAGGTTACAAGCACTTAGATTGTATGCGATTGGCGCCAATCCGGTCCAGTCGGGACTGTCCTGCATGATATTGGGCAAGTTACTGGCGTATATTGTTTTGTACCTGCAAGCGGATGCTCTGTTAACACCATCTACTTTTGTACGTTGCCAGGCTAGACCTCCCAATACGATTTCAAGTGCGCAGTGGAAGAGTTATAATCGTAGGGCTCTAGAGACAAGAAGTGGCTAGCGTACTGTCCGCCGTACGCGGAGCAGACAATACAAGTACAAGGTACAATATACAAACAAAAGCACTTACCTCATGGTTGAAGGACACTGTTCTGGTGCCAACCTGGAGATATGTATGTAAGTGAGTGTATCTGTATTGTGTTGTGACGTTACGAGTATTCTTCAGGTTAGATTCCGCTTCCAATTAGGCTGGAGGAGGTCACAGCATGCGGTCTTCAAATCACTCATTCACAATAGCGTCACTTTGGTTTGACCTTCAAACTATTTATCCAAAATATGTCCAAAACCCGTGTTATCAAACGTCAAATTAGGGGTTATTAACAATCAAACAACTGGATCACGACTAATTGTCCACAAACGGATCCATTTACAAGGATTAATTTCAACAAACGCGTCGCGGGGTTTCAACAGGCGACCGACCTATTTTAGCGGCAAATCAAGAGAGCTGTCAAGTGTCAACGTCAAAAAGACAAGTTAGATGTCACTTCGTTACACGCGCATTCCGTTAGGCGCACAGATAATAAACGGTACGCAACAACTTTTGTAGCAACATCTAAACTGCCACATACTAACTACGCATCACATTGACTTCACGCAGAATCCTGCATCACTTAAACAGAGTTTACTTTCCATCAACCCGACATCAGTCGCCCACCAGACACGACACCCATCTGGACGGAGGATCCTCCCTTTTTTACGGAGATATGAATGAACATCCTATTACTCATCCCTCCAAAGTTTTATAGGATAAAAAGATATGTTACCATCATGAATACTTTATATCGGTACTAGAGTAGGTACGGTATACGCCAGTACTAGAGTTGGTATTTATAATCATCATCATCATTTTAGCTTAAAGACGTCCACTGCTGGACATAGCCCCCCCCCAAGCACCGCCACTTCGACCGGTTCCGTGCTTCTCGCATCCAACAGATTCCTACGGCAATTCCAAAAGATGGACAGATGACCTGGTGAATGTATTTATTAATTTGAACCAAACTCTTAGTAAGTCGTAGAAATCGAGTATAAAATAATGCCCATAAAAGGAACACTAGCTCAATTTCCAGGCACATTATGCAC
This sequence comes from Aporophyla lueneburgensis, assembly GCA_932294355.1. Lineage (NCBI taxonomy): Eukaryota > Metazoa > Arthropoda > Insecta > Lepidoptera > Noctuidae > Aporophyla > Aporophyla lueneburgensis. The sequence goes on along the minus strand of OW028745.1, from coordinate 21,610,473 downwards.
CACAAGATCATGCCTCGTATCTTCATTCGCGTGAAAAGTTAACTACCCAGTTTTACGATTCTGCAGAAGTTTTGAAAAATTCTGTCTCTCGTTGCTACGTCATAAAATAACATTCATATTATTATTATGCAAAATATCTCACCACTGCAGTTACCTAACCGTATTTTTCGCTTATAATAGAAAAATATAGCTCTGTGAATATGTGATAAGGGCTATAATATTTATGCAAATATTATACTGAAATGCGATATTTCTGTCTGACTATATACTATTTTTACAGCATACGTTGGGTCTATTTCAATCATATTTAGCAGAATAGTAATTTTATAGTAATACTGTCATTTCGACACTTGGTACAGTAGTACAATACTGTGATATATTTGTAATAGTGAGTACTTAAAATTAAGTTATTGTACGTTACTAATACTAAGTTATAACGTTTCTTTAAGAGAATGCTAACAGTCTTTATCTTTGTATAACAGTTGTTTTGTGTCTATCTGTGTGATCATTGATTGCTGCTAAACTACACAATGGGTTTTTATGCGATTTCCACCGTCACTTAGAAGATGTATTCCAAAAATATTGTGTATATGAACATAACATTCATGTTAAGCTGAAATATAATAAACAAATCTTGATATTTTGTCAAATAGTGAGAACTGTGTGAAGCACAGGCGCTAGTAATTAATAAAGAATATCTAGTGAATAAGTCCGAACCTATAATTCCGTCCTATATTTTTTTAACGCATATTGAGTTACATAAATTGTCTTGACACGTATATATTTTAACAGGGATACTGTTATCTTTTCTCTATTATAATATTGTACATACTAATAAAATATAGTTATGCAAGGTCAGAGATGTTTAAAACCCAGACTGTTAAATCAACATAGTTCATCAAATACGTAGGCTTTACAATATTTTCCTCCACGTTAACATGTTTAGTTTATGTTTAATTAACACAGTGAATATTCCAAATATTTTTAATAAAAACATAACATGACTCCATATCCGAAATCGCTCCTCACCTTACATTAAGCAAGCTATGGTATTTACTTGCCGTACTAAACATACATTCGAGGGTACCGTGTATTTACATATGATTTGGGCCAAACTCGACGCTCATCGATTACAAAGAAATTGGAATCGAGTCGGTGCCTTTTTCTCTGTACAAACAGTCAACTGTTTTGTATGATTTTCGGGAGCCATTTCAATGTTCACTTCCGCAAGAATGTCAATGAAGGGACTTCGTCGAGTCGCTATTAGAATGTGTGACCTTTTTTATTTGCCTGTTCTTTTTGCTGACGAACGTTTTGATGACGTGGTAGGGAAATCGAGACGTTGTAAAGATTTTTCCCTAATAATTTGTATATTGTATGTTATTGTATTGATTGCATTGATGTTTTTCCTTTGATAAATATCGCGTTGCTGAATGATAGGCTTTCTTCGCCTCATTAGAGGCCGTTAATGGTAATTATTTTGTTTTGTTTTGTTAGTTAATGAGACATTTCGGGATCGCTTTTATCTCTCACAACGATTTCATCATTATTTTTATTTTATTCTATTTAGGAAAAAAACAACAACATTACATTACATTTAACACTTATGAGTAAGTCATATAAAATAAAATTATAACCTCAACATTTTCCACATATTTACAAAGAGGTAAACCATCATGAGGACTCATCGGTGAGTTAGTTATTTTTCACATTCAAGGAAATATTTTATATCTTATCTGCCTAGGCTTTTGCCAACTATGTTGAGTTCGGCTTCCAGTCTCACCAAATATAGCTACGTGACAGTATTTTATATGGAGTGACTCCCTATTTGACCTTTACAATCCAGTAACTGGGTAGTACGATACCCGTTGGTAAGACTGGTTGTCAGACTCATAAACAAGTCTGAGTGATTAATTACAATAAGCTGAATTGAACAAATGCATTGCATCAGTAAGTTAAACTCAAAACTATGACGCGTTCTTATCTCTGCAAAAGTTATAAAAATTTAGTAATAAAACATAGTTTCTCGTTATTTTTCCACGTTGTTCCCTCGTGGGTGATAAAAATATTCATTTAATGCCTTTTATATATTTTTCTGTGTGCTTACTTATTATAACTCGCGCTTTGTTCCAGCCATGGTCTCGTAAAAACATTATGAGGAGACATGAAACGTAAACCTCTACGTTATTATATGACTTATATTATTTAAGAGGAAGTATACGGACAATTTTGTTCGTGTTTTTAGCTGTAGATATTTAATTTTTTTGTGTCAATGCGGACAGTCCTTTAAGTGTTCAAAAGTGTTTTCACGTGAATGCAAAGTATCAAACTTAGATGTAGAAGTTGTTTTTTTGGAGAAGACTTTTGGAACAGTCTAAGGGAAAGATTATTGAATCATTTTCCCCAAGGACCTAAAGCAGCATGGAGAATAATATTTTTATAATTTGGAGTGCTTTTGCTTTGTCTATCGGCCTTTATTTGCCTAAAAAAACAGCAATTATTATTATAAGTAGCCCATATTGATATTTGCAAATTTTGAGAAACCACATCACCTAGCTACATAATTTTTGTGTTTATCAAAAGCTACAATAACGTCGTCTGTCGTATACATCAAGTAGGTACAAGGACAATCAAAAAAAAAAAATTCAAACGACCGATATACTGCAGGCTCCAATGATGTAGAATACAGCCTAGCATTTTGCCAATAACCGCATAACCAGCTGCTCTATAAAAGTCCACCTAATGTTTGGCAATCGTCCAAAAAGTTCAAACATTTTTAAGCCAATATGATTGAGTCCTACACGAACTGCATTTAAATCTATAAGGCTATATAATTTTGTAAAAGCCAGACGACGTATAAGGGACGAGATTTAGTTTGAGTAAAATTGGAGCTGCAGTAGCACGAAAGCAATGGTGGCCTTACTTAGGAGTTGTAGGTCGTGAGTTCGAACCCAGGAAGGTACTTTACTTTGTGTGTCTTTAATTTGATCACCATTGTTTTCGAAACAGGGAAGAAAATCATCATGAGGAAATGGTCGGCATATCCTAGAATGAATATCGAAGACATATGATATCCACCAATACACAGTACCACAATAGATCATACTGTCCTTGTCTTCTAGTGTATTTTGTAGCGACAGAAATACTTTAAGAACGCCTTTTTTTTGCATGGGAAATCATTAAATCACTTCTCCCGCTCTGGGCGGAGCGGGAGGGCATGTCAGACTTTTACTGACTAAAACCCACCCGTGCTCCTTCAGTTGCCCATGTGCCAGAGTCACGGTATCTCTTTCGAACAATCTCGTGACCCTGGCAGGCATCGGTCCTATCAGTCCGCTTCAGTTTTGCTGACATCTCTTTAAGGCGCGCGTGGAACACTACGCGCCGTCGACCCGAGCTTGGTCCTTACCGGGTGGCGAAGTACCCATTGCTCGCCGCCCGCAAGCTCACGCCTATGGTGGCCGGGAGTCTGCTATGGACTCCCAACGTCCGGGGCGTCTCCTCCTGCGGTGGCTAGGGACGTGAGGACGCAGAGACTGCCACTCCCTCACGCGCCCCGCCTCCTCCTTGGCGAGCATTACTGCTTCGCAGAAGGAGGTGACGGCTTCCCATTCCCTCTCGCTCCGTACCATGGCTCGTACCAGGGCCGGACGCGAGAGGTCACCGCCGCCGATCGCCTCCACGAGGACACGGCGGTGCTCCGCCCAGGCAGGGCAAACTTCCACCGTATGCTCCACCGTGTCCTCTAGATGATCCTTACAATGGAAACACCCGGGCGTATCCTCCCGCTTTATCCTGAACAAGAACCCACCGAAGCACCCATGCCCGGTGAGAACCTGCGTCAGGCGGAAGGTGAGGACGCCGTGACGCCTGTCTATCCACTCCTCAAAGAGGGGACTTACCGCCGCAATTGTGGCGTGCCCAGCACTGGGTTGCGACAATCGTACCCGCCATGTCGCCATGAGATCACACCGGAGCTCTGTCCGCCGTGCCGCGATTTGTCGCGGCAGCGGAGTTTCGCCCCGGCATTTCACCTCCTCGCGCCACTCCCACATGTGCGCGAGGACCTTTGCCTCCAGATCCCATGGCGGCACTACGGCAAGGAGGCTCGCCACCTCGCACGAGACCGTGCGGTATCCCTGGATTAACCAGATGGCCATGACCCTCTGGGCCGCACTCAACCGGCGCGCTGGGCGCAGCCTCAATGAGGGCGCCCACACCGGTGCCCCGTAGAGGGCCATGGACCGCACGACGCCTGTGTAGAGCCTCCGGCTCCTGCCCAATCTGGGGGGCCCGCCACCTGCGTTTGGGCCCCCCAGATTGGGCAGGAGCCGTTTTAAGGTAGCCCCAGCCCGCTCCAGTCTGGGAGCTAAACGTCGGAAGTGCTCAACGAAGTTCCACCGCCTGTCGAGAACAAGTCCCAGGTACTTAGTCATTGTCGACTCGACGCCGATGTGAACCCCTCCCACCGTGAGTTGGGAACCCGCAGGTGGCGCGTTCCGAGGACCATGAAAACCCATGGCCTCGGACTTTTGCAAGCCCACCTCGAGTCCCAATTGCCGGATCCTATCGACGATTGTCGCAACCCCGCGTGTCATAAATTCGGCCGCCGCGCGCCGCCTCGTGCGACCTCCCCTGCGCCAGGACCAGCGTGTCGTCAGCGTAGCAAACTACACTGACGCCGCTAGGGAGGTCGGCGAGCCAGCACCCAGTCGTACCCGATGTCCACAGATGCGGCCCCACGACCGATCCCTGTGGGACACCGCACGACATCTCTCGCCGGCTTTAAGAACGTCTTAGGATGCATTTAACGCAAAAATTGTTTGGCATTTTTAAACTGTAATAATAAATAAATAAATAATAAATGTTTTATTGTTCCAAAAACAGTGTTACTTAACAAATTTCCACCAGTTGCAGATAAACAAAAACTTTTCAATACAATACAGTACTTAAAGGTAGTGGAAAAGATCACCTGTATCCTGTACTAGTTAAAAAAAAAAACTGTATTTCAGGAGACAGGGACTCCCGTATAAAATGAGTCAGCGTATTGACAATGTATGTAAGCCGATAACTGTAGCTTGTTATCGTTTGAGTTTTTAGACATTAAGCTCTTAATGAATTGACAAAACTAAGTGTTGAAAGTGTAAGTAACTCAATAAAAAAATGGTGTACATGAAAAAAATAACTATCTTCACAAAGAGACCTACAAATCTTCTCACAAGGAATCTTTTCGATGCCAATACTGCCAGAATGACTGGCAGATAAGAGATAAGAGCCTTAACTGCAATACGTTCAGAGACAACGGATCCAAACTCGATAGATTGGAGATTACTTACTGTCAAAGTACTTGAAAACTCCTTATCGGGATACCTATCACTTTTATTGAGTTTCAGGACATTTGTATGGGAAGCTATTACAGAAGACTGTCCTTGAAATTAAGTTACTGACCGCGTCTAGAAGATGGTGTACTTTATTCGGGCTATTATTAAAAACGGATGCGAGAAGCACAAGACCGCTCGAAGTGGTGGAGCTTGAGGGAGACCTATGTCCAGCAGTGGACGTCTTTCGTCTGAAATGATGATGATTATTATTAAAAGCTTTACTAGTGGCAGGCCTGTTGGTCTAGTGGTTAGTGACCCTGACTGCTATGCCGGGGGTCGTGGGTTCGATTCCCACCCAGGACAAATGTTTGTGTGATGAGCACGATCATTTGTTCTGTGTCTGGGTGTAATTTATCTATAATATGTATGTATTTAGAAAATATATAAGTATGTTTACCAGTTGTCTAGTACCCATAACACAAGCTCTGCTTAGCTTGGGACTAGATGGCGTTGTGTGATAGTTGTGGAATATTATTATTATTTTTTATTTATTTTTCTACATATTTCATTACATTTTTAAATATTTTTACAACAAAAAAATACAAAAAACATTTAAAAATATAAAAAATAGTGATCCACTGGTAGCGGGAGCTGGGTCCAAGCTACCGGTGGTTAGGGCTCCAGAGACAGGAACCTCCTCACGATGCGAGCCGTGTCAAGGAGTACTGCCTTCTGGATCAGGCTCTTGATCCAACCGCCTAACGATAGCCTCGACAGGTGTTGGTCGAGGGTATCGGCCATCAGCCCATTAGCTGATACGACAATCGGCACAATGACAGCCGAGTCAACATTCCACATGTCAACAACCTCGTGTGCTAAGTCAAGATATTTAATCTGTTTGTCTTTCTCAGCTTTCACGAGGTTGCCGTCATGCGGAATGGTAACATCGACTATCATTGTGCGGCGCGCTAACCGGTCTATCACCACTATATCAGGCTTATTGGCGACAATAGTCCTGTCAGTAATGATAGACCGATCCCAGTACAACGTGACATGGTCATTTTCGAGAACTGGGTCGGGCACATACTTGTAATACGGTACCTCAGAATCCACTAGTTTATATTGCAAAGCAAGTTGCTGATGAATAATCCTGGCTACTTGGTTATGCCTGTGCAAGTATTCGCCGTTAGCCAGACGAGAACCAGAGATAATATGTCTGATGGACTCACCCGGATGGTGACATGCCCGACACACGTCAACCGTCCCATCCTTCATAATATGTCTCCGGTAGTTATTCGTCAAGATAACTTCGTCCATAATTGCACAGACAAAATCTTCAGTTTCCCCGAAAAGGTCACCAAAACGTAGCCAGGATACGGACGCTAAGAAATCTACACAGGGCTCATGAAGAGCCCTGTAGAAGCGCCCGTGAAGCTCCTTGTTTCGCCATACTTCCTTGCGGTCATCGGTAGTAAGTACTACAGGTTTGCGCCAGTTCTCTTTAGCTATGGAGAGTGGGGTGAGGCCCTTGTCCACTGCAACCACATCCCGGTGCATACCCACTTCGGCTTTCAGACAATATTCCCTGAGACTGCACACCTCACGGTTGTGGAGGGTCTTAGCATTTAAAAAACCTCGACCCCCGCACTTCCGCGGGATGTACAGTCTCATCACCGATGATCTTGGGTGATGCATCCGGTTTGCGGTCAGCATTGTACGGACCCTTCTATCCAGGGCGTCGAGTTCTGTTTGAGTCCATTTGAGTATGCCGAAAGAGTACATCAAAACCGGCATGACCCAACCATTGAAGGCGCGCACCTTGTTTCCGCCTGAGAGAAGACTAATCAATACCTTCTTCAGGCGACCAAAGAAGCGCTCCTTCAACGATTGCTTCATGTCAGCATCGTTGATGCCTAACTCTTCCGACACACCCAAATACTTATAGCTTTCGGATGAGGAAAGGGATCTGAGGTGTATGGAATCCGAAAGTTGGATTCCCTCGGATTCCATAACCTCACCTCGCTTTACATGCATGACTGCACATTTGTCCACACCAAACTCCATCCTGATGGCGCTACTAAAAGTTTCAGTTACCTTTAGTAGCTCCAACAGTTGCAGTCTGCTGGGGGCAAATAGTTTTAGGTCATCCATGTAGAGGAGGTGAGATATAACCTGACCACCTCTCCTCAGCCGATAGCCTAGACCTGAATCCTCCAGCAGTGTGCTTAGAGGATTTAGGGCTAAGCAAAACCAAAGTGGACTCAAACTGTCGCCCTGAAATATTCCCCGCTTAATCCATACAGGCTCATCATTTCGCTGGATCTGTGGACATCCCGGATAGCGAAGGACTGTCCTCCATTGCCCCATGCACGACTCAAGGAAGGTGCGTAGAGTTGCATCAACCTTGTACAATTCCAGCACCCTCCTGAGCCATGTATGTGGCACCGAGTCGTAGGCCTTCTTATAGTCTATCCAGCATGTCGACAGATCCTTGCGGGATCGACGAACCTGTTGGCTTATGGCCATGTCGATGAGGAGTAGTTCCTTAGTACCACGGGACCCATTCCTACATCCATTTTGAGACGCAGACATAATGCAGTTATTATCAATGTGCGAACAAATTTTCGCTCTCAAAATGGATGTAAGAAGTTTATAAACCGTCGACAAACATGTGATCGGTCTATAATTCTTAGGTTCCGCGGTACTACCTGACTTATAGAGCAGATGGGTAACGCCTGTTGTTAGAAACTGCGGTAGCGACCCAGACTCTAAGGATGACTGGAAATGAGATGCCAGGCGACTGTGTGAACTGGTGAGCCATTTTAACCAGAAGTTGTGCAGTCCGTCCGGTCCCGGTGATTTCCAGTTCGGTAACGGACGGACTGCTCTGGCTACATCTTGTGGCGTAATTAACACCGACTCCATTTCTGGTAATGATTCACACACTCGCTCGACATCCCGCATCCAGCCAGCCTCAACGTGACAGACGGGTACTGACCAAATGCCCCGCCAGAATGCATTCGTGGCGGTGTCATCCGGGCAGCGCACGTCCGTCACATATTGTTCGGGTCGCTCCCAAGCTCTATATACCCACCTCTCATCGCTCTGGAACATACGATTCTGCTTGTATCGGTCCACCCGCCGTTTATACCGCCGCGCCGAATACGGCTTGCCCATGCACAGACTTTCTGCTTCAGGAAGTCGATGCGCTCTGTGACACGGGATAGGTATTCTGGAGGACTGATTCTAGTCCCCGAGAATGCCCGCCTTACAAAGCGCATCACTCGTGGTCGTGTATTGCCCTCCCTGAAGCAGTATAGTTTGCCGATGAGTACCCTGGCCCCATCGATACGACGCTCGATCCTGCATTGCCAGGCTGGTACGGTTGGCAATGGTCGAGTAGCTCCGTCACAGCTTGGAAACTTGACGTTAGCTAAACGACATGCCGCAACAGCCGCGTAATACAGGATCGAGTGTGTATCGACGAGATTCTCGCTGCTCTCGAATAAATTCTTAAGCTGCGAGTCCAAGGCACACACCAGCACCCTATTTTTCTTGTGCATAGGCAACCGTGGTAATCGGGGTCTAAGTTCGGTTGGGATAGACCTATACTCGCGAAGCGCATCCTCCAGAGCGCTCCTCAGTCGGTTGTTGCACTGGCTACTTACTGTGGCAACCATATCATCCTCTTCTTCAACATGATGGAACCGCGGCGAAATTGCGTTAATAGATGACCTTTGTGCCGCGGTTTGTGTCGGAGTCGAGACGACATAGTTGCTCAGTACTTCTGAGCGCAGCCTTTCAAGTGCGGTGTCGTCCAACCTGTGATTGCGTTGGATAACTCGCACTTGATCCGATAGTCGTTGGGCCGAGACGTTGACGGTTGGTTTCAGTTCCTGGAACAGAGACAGCATCCTATCACGATACGCAGTGAGGTTAGTTCCCCCCTCTGTAGACCCGTAATATGCGCGCATGACGTTCTCGTTCATAGACTGAGTCCATCTCATGCGCCGCACACAACCACCGGCAGCGGGGACCCGGCTCAGGGCCGGTTGGCCCCTAAGTCCCAAGCTCTTCGGTGGCCGGCCTCTCCCCTGCCGACGTACAGGTGTTGGCGACGTCGGCGGGGAAAAATATTCGTCGCTCGAGCTCGACGCAACTGCCGCGGCCGGTGTCACAGCACTCTCGATGGCGCTGGGTTCCGGCGGCGGCGAGGCGGAGCTGAGCGACAAGTCCGGAGGTGGTAGTCGTGCGTTCCGTGCAGCTGCTCTTGTCAACATGTACTCACATTCCTTATTTATATTTTCATTTTCATTTTATCGGATTTAATCGGAGATGACATCTGTCATGCCACCTCCGATTCGCTACTTTTAACATTAGTTTTTTTACATTATGGTAATTTCTTGTATTGTATTATTCCAAAAGGTTTTTTCTAATGGGGATTTCCTTTCTATTGCAAATTTCTTGTAAAATTGCGTCAAATTTATTGTTTTTGTTGGAATTAGGAACACAAGATGACTTGTCGATAGTGTTGCCAGCTTAATATTATTATTATTATCCTTTATTTCATTTAAACATTCTTATAAATTATATTTTTAAATATTAGTTAAAAAAAAAAACATTTAAAAATATAAAAAACAGTAGCCCACCGGTATCGGGAACAGGGTCCAAGCTACCGGCGGTCAGGGCTCCAGAGAGAGGAACCTCCTGACAATGCGAGCCGTGTCCAGAAGTACCGCTTTCTGAATCAAGCCCTTGACCCAGCTGCCCAACGAGAGCCTCTTCAGATGTTGGTCGAGACTCTTGGATATCAAGCCATTGGCTGTGACAACTATCGGCACAATGATCGCTGAGTCCATATCCCACATGTCGACAACCTCGCGAGCCAAGTCAAGATACTTGATTTGTTTATCTTTTTCGGCTTTCACGAGGTTCTCGTCATGCGGGACTGTAATGTCAACAATCATTGTGCGCCGCATTGATCGATCCACCACCACTATATCAGGCTTATTTGCAATAATAGTCCTGTCAGTGATGATGGATCGATCCCAGTACAGTGTGATATGTCCATTTTCGAGAACTGGGTCGGGCACATAACTGTAGTACGGCACTTCCGATTCCACAAGGCTGTATTTCAGAGCAAGTTGCTGGTGGATAATCCTGGCTACAAGGTTGTGTCTATGCAAGTACTCCTCGTTAGCTAGACGAGAACACCCGGAGATAATATGTCTGATGGATTCGCCCGGACGGTGGCATGCCCGACAGATGTCCACCGTGCCGTCTTTAACAATATACCTCCGGTAATTCTTCGTCATCATAACTTCGTCCATAATTGCACAGACAAAACCTTCGTCTTTTGTTCTGTCACTAATGGAAGGAGTATTCCCGACACGTCTAAAAAGGTCAATTGTCAAACCCCTTTATAAAAAAGGTGTAAAAAATGAATTGAATAATTATCGCCCAATAACTTTGATCCCAATTCTGTCCAAAATCTTTGAGAAAGTTATGTGCACTAAAATAGAAAACTTTTTAACAGCATGTAATATTCTAAAAAAAGAACAATTTGGCTTTAGGAAAGGCAGTTCTACTGCTTTAGCCTGCTTTACGCTGATAAAACACATAACTGAAAGTTTAAATAAAAAATCTAAGATAGGTTGCGTGTTCCTAGATATGACAAAAGCATTTGACTTTGTTAATCATGCAACACTACTCTCGAAGCTTGAGCATTATGGTATCCGGGGTAAAGCCAACGACTGGATCAAAAGTTATCTGTCTGAAAGAGTTCAATGCGTGGAAATAACAAAAACTTGTAAAAATGAAAAAAAAACTTTTAGGTCGGAATATAAGCAAAATGATTATGGCACGCCACAGGGCGGTATCGTATCCCCTCTACTCTTTCTTGTTTATATCAACGACTTTCCAGAGGAGATAGGCAAAGATTGCATACTGTTCGCTGATGACACTACAATAATTGTTAAGAGTGACAATAACAAAAACTTGGAAAATGAAATTGTCCAAGGTATTGAAAATGCAATCAATTGGCTAGAAAAAAATAACCTAAAAATAAATATGACTAAAACAAACATAATACAATTTCAGACATACAATGCAAACATAAATAAACTAGACATTCACTATAAAGATTCTCACTTGACCTCAGTCGATAATTGTGTATTTTTGGGTATAACGGTCGATAAAAATTGCAGTTGGAAACCACAAATAGATAAAATTCTTTCAAAAATAGATCGTTTCACATATGTCTTGAAAAGAATTAAACAAACAGTTAACCATGATACTGCAATGCTGGCTTATCATGGTTATGTATCATCAGTACTGAGATACGGTATTATAATATGGGGAAACTCAGTAGATTTTGAGAGAGTTTTTAAAGCTCAAAAAAAAATGTATCCGAGCAATTTGCGGTGCTCACTTTTTAGACAGCTGTAAGCCGTTGTTTCAGAAACTTAAAATATTACCTTTGCCATGTTTGTATATTTTTGAAATATGTACTTTTGTTAAGAATAATTGTAATTTATTTGAAACGAGCACAGTCAGGCCAAATAGTCGAACACGGCATAAAGATAGACTTCAGCTGCCACCAATAAAACTAAAATTATTTAAGAAAAATGTATACTGCATGTCGATTATTATTTACAATCATTTACCAAATAGTTTGCAAGACTTACCTCTAACATTGTTTAAAAAAATACTTTTCAAACTATTGCTGTTTAAAAGATATTATACCGTTAATGACTATTTAGAAGACAAATCAATAGAAGCTATAATTTATAAGTTAGAATAATTGACATCGCTGATTTAATTGACATTTGCACGCCAGGTTATGGCAGGATATGCTGAAACAAAATGTATGTAACACCTTCTATACCATATTCTTGCAAATAAATATTTTTGATTTGATTTGATTTTGATTCGGTTTCCCCAAAGAGGTCACCGAAACGCAACCAGGCTACGGACGCTAGTAGATCTACATCGGGTCCATGTAGGGCCCGGAAAAAGCGTCCGTGGAGCTCCTTACTCTGCCATACCTCCATGCGGTCATTAGTGTTAAGCACTACCAGCTTGCGCCAGTTCTCGTTAGCCAAGGAGAGCGGGGTGAGGCCCTTGTCCACCGCGATCACATCTCGATGCATCCCCACGTCGGCTTTAAGGAAATATTCCCTGAGGCTGCATATCTCGCGATTGTGGAGAGTCTTAGCGTTTAAAAAGCCTCGACCTCCATACTTTCGCGGGATATACAGTCTCATTACCGATGAACGTGGGTGATGCATACGATGTGCAGTCAGCAGTGTCCGGACCCTCCTATCTAAGGCATCGAGTTCGGTCTGAGTCCATTTGAGTATGCCGAAAGAGTACATCAAAACCGGCATGACCCAACCGTTGAAGGCGCGTACCTTGTTTCCGCCTGACAGAAGACTATTTAATACTTTCTTCAGGCGGCCAAAGAAGCGGTCCTTCAACGATTGCTTCATGTCAGTAACATTGATGCCCAATGCTTCCGACATACCCAAATACTTATAGGTTTCGGATGCTGAGAGGGCTCGAAGGTTTATGGAATCCGAGAGTTGGGTTCCCACGGATTCCACAATCTCTCCTCGCTTTACATGCATGACCGCACATTTGTCCACACCAAATTCCATCCTGATGGAGCTACTGAAGGTTTCAGTTACCTTCAGTAGCTCCATAAGTTGCAAATTGTTGTGGGCAAAGAGTTTAAGGTCATCCATGTACAGGAGGTGAGAAATAACCTGACCTCCTCTCCTCAACCGACAGCCTAAACCTGAATCCTCAAGCAGTGTGCTCAGAGGATTCAAAGCTAGGCAAAACCAAAGCGGACTCAGACTATCACCCTGAAATATGCCTCGCTCGAGCCTTATCGGCTCGCTATTCCTCCGAATATTTCGACATCCTGGATAGCGAAGGACCGTCCTCCATTGCCCCATACATGACATCAGGAAGGTGCGCAGAGTTGCATCAATTTTATACAACTCCAGCACCCTCATGAGCCATGTATGTGGCACCGAGTCATAGGCCTTCTTATAATCTATCCAACATGTCGACAGATCCTTTCGGGAACGACGAGCCTGTTGGCTAATGGCCATATCAATGAGGAGCAGCTCCTTAGTACCGCGGGATCCGTTCCTACATCCATTTTGACAGACAGACATGATGGAGTTAGTGTCTATATGTTTGCAAATTTTAGCTCTCAAAATGGATGTAAGAACTTTATAGACCGTCGGCAAACACGTGATCGGTCTATAATTTTTGGGTTCCGCGGTGCTTCCTGATTTATGGAGCAGGTGGGTTATGCCTGTTGTTAGGAATTGGGGTAACGATCCGGACTCTAAGGCTGACTGGAATTGAGATGCCAAGCGAGCGTGTGACTTTTATTATTATTATTAGTGGGCCTAGAAATGGACATATCGCAGTAAGATGGTTAAAGCCGTGATATAATTATATGTCTACTAGCTGACCCGGCAAACGTTGTTTTGCCATATAAATAATTTCCTAGGCGGGGATAACTAATTAAATGACGATTGATCAGTTTTCGACCGGAGAGGAAAAATGATTAAATTACTAAAATGGCTATTAAAAAATAAGGGTTGATCGTAGAAGGGTGAAAATTGAGGAATGTATGTATTTTTGTATGTTGTATCATAAAAAAATAGAAATTAAAAAATTTGTCTAAAAAATAAAAAATAAAATTTAGGGGTGGACTACCCCTAACATTTAGGGGGATGAAATATGAAATGAAAAATATATGTTGGCCGATTCTCATAGATACCAGATAAGCACAAAAAATTTCATCAAAATCGGTCAAGCCGTTTCGGAGGAGTATGGCAACGAAAACTGTGACACGAGAATTTTATATATTAGATATAGCTATATACCGAGATATTATAGTTATATGAAAGCAGTTTATAACTGTTTTACGAAGAATATAACCATGATTCGAGCACGATTTAGTAATATAACTCGGGAGGTCGTACCCAACCCGGACACAATGGCCACTACGCGCGCTCCACTCTACTCACTCCACCCACTTCATTGTTTCATTATCTGTATACGTTGTAATTGTAAATTATGGCATTGCACGTATTTTAATTAATACAGTCCACTACTTCTTTTATTATAAAATCAGATTGAGCCCATTCAATGGTCCTTCGAGCCGGATAACTAGACAAATCTTTGAATCAATTGACCTTGCACGCTCATACGTTGCGTATTTCAGTTGATGTTCGTCGTTAACGACATGTTTTCGTATGTAATTTTGAATATTCGCTTCAAACTTTCGATTCGCACTAGAATGATTATTTTCTATTATATACTATTTCTAGCTTATGTCCGCGGCTTCGCCCGCGTGGATGTCGAAAAATATCCCAAAGGATTAAAAGTACCGTATGTGTTATTCCAGGTAAACAATGTCTTATCGCACTGATTGCTTTGTCTTATACGAGGAGCGGCGCTCGGATTTATAAATGATTGCTGTAGGATAAATAATCCTAAAAGCTAACAATAGTAACGGAATATATAACGGAACGGCATATTACCTACTTGCATGCCTTTGAAGGCAACTTTAAAGAAAAAATATACATCCTCTTTATTCCCTATGCGGTGTCAATTTAGAAAAAAAAAAATTACCTAAATCATTCAAATGACGATTTTACTTACACTGCTGTTCACAGGGGTTTAATACTATTTATTTTAAAGTATATACTTAAAATATCTCTTTAGATACTATTTTAGAGGTTCTGCCCTGAGGTGCTAATACAACCAGGATCACTCTCGAGCAGACAACGTTAAAATGGCCGTGCGAGAAGCAGTCCTCTGTAAGATCATATCCCGCTGTTTTCAGTGACTGTCCCCGAGACTTAATCGGCATTACGAAACATACCATAAGAGGATTGCAGCTTTTTGAACATGAATGGGTACTCCGACATTATTAGTAGTATTTGCGGTATAGTACACAGATTCACCTTGAGCACAGCCAGTAAATACAATGGCGGGGCATCTACCACGTTTTGATACAAGGTTTTCACAAGAACCTGGTCCCATTGCACAACTTGGCCGGATTGAGATATCGTTGTAGCATTATTGGAGCACCCACTTTGAGGATAAGTGTGTGTAAGAGTAGTATAGGTTTATTAGAACTCAAAGCGTGTGTGACAAGATTTATTTACGAGACAGCCAGAAGTGGATCATAAACAATTAATATGGTTTATAACGAAATACTGTACCTACCGCAGTATTTCTTTGTAAACAATATTTTTAGTTTTTCCTTCAGGTGCTAAAATCACCAGGCTGCTCCGTGAGCTCACTCTGGAGCAGGCCACGTATAACTGACCGTGTGAAAAGCAGTTCTCCCTTAAGTCTACTCCTGCTAAATTGAGAGTTTGACCTTGAGATTTGTTTATGGTCATGGCAAAGCAGACTTTGAGGGGAAACTGCACTCTTTTGAATTCGAAGGGGTAGTTCGATGGTGTTAGAGGAATTCTTGGAATAAACACAGACTCCCCTCGGGAATAACCTGTCAGTATGGTTGCCTCTATAACATTTCGCTGCAATGTTTTCACTCGCAACCTGGTACCATTGCATAATTTTGGAGGGTTTAAATTACGCAGCAAGATAACTGGGGCGCCAACTCTCAATTTTAATATGTGAGTTGGGAGACCCGGAGGCTTCAATGTATTAAGAAATTCAACAGGGTAATGTATGGCGTCATCGTTGTTTATCACTGAGTCCACTGATTTATATTGATTTTCAACTCCTTCGAACGACCTCAAAAGAATTTCATTGATGACTGTGGCTTTTTTTTTTTTTTTTTTTTTTTTTTTTTTTTTTTCAGTATGGGAAATCATCAAATGACTTCTCCCGCTCTGGGCGGAGCGGGAGGGCGTGTCAGACTTTTACTGACTAAAACCCACCCGTGTTCCATCAGTTGCCCATGTGCCAGGGTCACGGTATCTCTTTCGAACAATCACGCGACCCCGGCAGGGCACGCGACCCCGGCAGGTCACGCGACCCCGGCAGGACTGTGGCTTGGTCGTTTTTTGGTGTTAGGATGGCACGCTCGCACAACCATTCTGCAGGTTTATCGTGAATATTACTAATATCTGGATAGATTTTAACTATAAGCTCTTCTACAGTGGTCACAATTGTACCTAACTCTATAGGGAGAATTATTTTATTATCCACTTATGGGTAGTCACCATTTCCTATTTCGAGTAAAAGATTTGAAAACTGTCCAGCAGAAACATCTACCCTTAGATGGACTCTCATGTTTTTTGTAAGACTAAGTTTAATCACTGATGGCCATAAATGATAACGCTTAACACACGCTTTCACTTCATCCGCTCGCGTTCCCCTGGGCACTACTGGTAATGTCTGCCGGAAATCACCTGCTAATAAAACAGTTACTCCCCCCATTTGACTATTATTATTTCTGATATCTTGTAAAGATCTATTTAAGGCTTCAAAACCCCCCTTATGAGCCATAGTACTCTCATCCCAAACAATTAATTTAGTTTTACGAAGAACTTCGGCCATATTGCTTTGTTTGGGAATATTGCATAATGGGTTTTCAATTTGTATTAAATTGAGAGGGAGTTTAAATGTAGAGTGTGTTGTTTTGCCTCCTTCTAGCAGCGTGGCAGCTATTCCAGAAGATGCGACCGCTAAGGTGATACCGCGATAGCTTCTCACTTTGGCCAGTAGTAAGTTAATAACAAAAGTCTTACCTGTCCCACCAGGAGCATCCAAGAAAAAATGTCACCAACCCCTGTCTCAACACTGGAAAGTATTTTGTTATAAACAGTCACTTGTTCGTGGGTTAGAGAACCTTCACTACGTGACACCACTTCTGATATTGAATCAATATTGTAACTTGTTTCCCTCAGGTAGTGCCGGTTGTGTAAACCTTCAGACCTTTGAGGCTGAGGCAACCCGTATTGCTCTAAGTTTTGTCCTCCTAATGCTAATACAGCTTCTTCTATTGTGACCAGACATTTATTATAGATTTCATCTGCTAGTTGATCTATATTGGCGGAAAGTCTCTCCACTTGTCGTTTGTAATCTTCTGAAAGACTATTCTTGTATTTTTCCCAAAGACTAAGTGGGTTTGAAATCTGACAGAATGCCAGCATTACAGTGAAAAGTTCGCGCATTTTAAAAGGGGATTCACATAACGCTGCTTCTTCTAGGGTAGAATTCCAATGTTTGTCGTCCTCCAGCAAGCCAAGTGTCATGCAAGCTAATTGAAAAGTTGGATGGAGAACGCCGTTGATGGTCTTCAAGTCGTTGTAGGATGATGGACCCCTAACCTCGTGCAGAAGTAAACGAAGATGGTAACACTCTGTGTTATTCGGGTGAACCGTATACACTCTACCTAGAGCGTGTTCTTTCTTAATTTCCGGCCAGCCATCAACAGGTTTTCCTCTTTTCCTTCTTACAAATTTGTTTTTTTGCCATACAAAATACGAAGGGACGTCAGAATATAAAAGAGTTTTAGCAAATTCATCTGTTTTACATAATTCAAAAAATGATAATAGCGTTGTTTTAGGTGGATTATTAACTTTCTCAGCCAGGTTGTCGGAGTTAAAATAAATGCGTTGGCCGTTTTCAAGATGAACAGCTAAGTGTATAACTGGTGGAAACCTCTCATGTATTGAAAATCCCAAAATTCTCCACACTGCCTCAGAACTACTCAAGTAGCGCCCAGTCTCATACAGTGTCACTTCGTCTTTTTTATTTTCAAGTGCAAAAGCAGCCTGATCGCTGCCCTTATTTACATACTTGCAAATATACTTAATTGGTTTTACAGAATTACAAAATTCCACATTAATATGAGCATTGAATGTGCGTGAAAGAACCTGATTATACGGGACCACCCACCTATTATCCACTTCAATGTCCTTTATTTTCAATGTGAAACCACCGTCAGCCGGAGACCGTTTTCTGTATTGGGGGTATCCATCATCAACTGTCTGTGTCTCTTTCAAAAATTGTCGGGGATATTTTTTGGTGCATGCATTGTCTTTCATGCAGGGAGATTTATTATTTAGGATTCCACATGGGCCGTGTAACATATTGTTTCTAATTATTTCATATAAAGTAGGATCTTCGTTTGGATTTGGTATTTCTGCACTTATAACGTCATCAACCATATCAGGCGAAATGTGGTTAACCATCCACAATAATATGTGGATGTGAGGCAAGCCACGTTTTTGCCATTCTATTGAATACATAAAGCAACGTACCTCTCCAAATATTTGACCTTTGGTTAAAAGCGCCATTACCTTTTTAAACTTAAGATGAAACACTCTGGCTATAATGTCGTGGCGATCATGAGGCTTTTGACCGGGCAACAACGCATCTGCTATATTTTGCCATCGAGGGTTACAGGTAAACGTTATAAAAAGGTCGGGGCGGCCATAATGGCGTACGTATGTCATGGCATCCTGAGTACGCTCATGCATGTATCTAGGCCCACCAGTAAAAGATGACGGCAGCACCACCATTTGCCCAAATTGTTCTGCTTCAGCATCCTGTCTGCAAGCAGCATCTTTTAGATGTATGTAATTATCCGCGCGTAGCTTTGTTTGGTTATTTTTAATAAAGTTCAGCCTTTCCGTCTCTATTTTAGCATACTCATCTACCAGATATTGGCTAAAAAGAGATCGAAAACGTATAAGATGATTTTCTTCCCCTTCTCTAATCATTATTCGATAAGAATAAAAACTGGCAGCGGAGACCGATTTTTTCAGAGGTGTTTTTTTTTATAGGATCGTGCTGCGGTAAGAAAATTGAATATCCATCCTCACTGCGACAAAATAATAAAGGATATTGTAGGGCGTCATATGATCGGTGAAGCTCACTTATTCGCCGCAGACTTTGGCTGTGACTTTCAAGTATTATGTCACGGTGTTCGAACTGTTGACCTGCCATCACTAAAGCAACTTCATTCGTTGTGGGCGCGTTGAAACGGCCTCTGTGTTCCTGAGGTGGTTTTTTTTTTCTGCATGGATGACAACTCTAAAAGAATCACAAGAAGTAGGTACTTTATCCAAAGTTGTTTTCAAATCTTTTATGTAAGGATTAACTTCATGTAGCATTTTCTGAAGTTGTTTAACTAAGCCTGGTTTAACATCTGGAAAATTGGAGCATCTCAGATTCACTTCTCTATCGTCATCACCCACGAAATAAATTTGCAAAAATTTTGGTTCTTCTTGTGATGATGACATTAAACTTCCAATCAAATGGTATACCTGTCCTTGTACTTTAAAAGTTGGCATCAATCCCATGGATGTCGTTTGTTTCCCACCAAAAGACGTAATTTGGAAGGAATTGTTATATTTACGAATGAGATTCATAAAATGGCTATGCTCAGGGTGAAGATCCATCACTAAACTGTACAACAAATCAGGTAGACGTTCATAGGGCTCAAGTTGAACTTTTCCTGCATCACAACACATGCCAGGTGTTTCCTCCTTCCACTTTAAAGCTTTGCACCACTGACACTTGTGTATCATAGATCCCAAAGCAATGATTTTGTCATCTTCATACGCAATATTGAGGTCATATTTCATACCTGATTTTGCTTTGGTCGTCCAGGGTCGTGAACGTCTAGCTGTTCGCTGTCCTTCATTTCTCTGTTCATATCGAGATTGTGTTATTCGGTGCTGTTCAGGGTGCGCCTGCTGATAATTGGCTTTTGCTTCTCTATGTACTTCAGGGCGAGTCTGTTGATACTTAGATGCAGCTTGCCTATGAACTTCAGGGCAAGTCTGTTGGTACTGAGATGTAGCTTGCCTATGAACTTCAGGGTGAGTCTGTTGGTACTGAGATGCAGCTTGCCTATGAACTTCAGGGTGTGTCCGCTGATATTTACCTGAAGCTTTTCGTTGTGTTGCAGGTTTGTTTTGTTTATATTTCTTTAAAGCGTTTTTAAGCTGCATTTTTCTAGCTACGCCAGTAAATCTAGCCCTACGCTTCTTTTTTAATGGAAGAGACTTTTTCCAGCAAATTGGCATAGAAATGTCTTCTGAATTCAAAGGAACAGTAAATTCAGTCTCAGACTGCTGAATGGTGAAAGTGGGTGAGTCTCCATCAACTTTTATAATTAAAGGACCAATGGGCAGGGAAGACGTAGATGACTCAGATTTCTGCATGGTGAAAGTGGGTGAGTCTTCATTATATTCTTCTGTATTTAAAAGTATGGGCATGGACGAAACTAAGGTTAAATCAGACCCAGATTGCTGAATGGTGAAAGTGGGTGAGTCTTCACAAATTTTCGTAGATTTTTTTCAATTATATTGAAATTAAAAATTAATGATGAATCAACAGCGGTATCTAATTGAAAACACCCAGGAGACGTAGGTACTAGGATGTGAGAACGTCGATTGGTAATTTTTTTAGCAACGGAAGCACGCCCAGCTTCTGTATCGAAATTGATTTTGGTTAAAGACTGATTATTATCTAGCAGATACGCGTCAAAATGGCCGCTAGACAGATCTTGTGCGAAACGTAATCGTTTAACTGGTTGACCTTCAGAACCAAACTTGACATATAGATCTCCGTTACGATAGACTTCAAACACAAAACTATATAACTGTCCCGCCGCTGCTATTTCGCACTAACCACCATAAGTCGAGTGGTTCAACATATCTGCATTATACTCCGCCTCTGATAAATAATTGTCCCCGTTCATATCATGAGACATAATACCAAAGTCTTGCCAATTATTTAACACATAACCAACAATTTGTTTACGTACTTCCATTGCTCTTTCTTGTGTGCCGTACATCAAATAAGAAAGCGATCGGATTAATATTAAGCAGTTCTTTAATCATATTTGCAAAATTTGGCAAAAGACCTAACGCTAAACAAAAATACTTCTAATACTAAGCTACTAACTAAATACCGAGGTAGGCTACGAAGTTAACTAAATACCTAATAATATTAAACTTAACCTACTGTATACTTACGAATAATAAACATAAAATCTAGTATTACTATCTAATTACTACACCTAACTAATAATAATTACTGTTTACCTACAAATGAATAAAATAAAATTATCAATGAAAATATTATCTAATAAAATATAGTAAATATAAGTACCTGGAGAAAGATAATAAGCGCAATAATAATTGAAGAAAGTATTTTGAAGAAAGTATTGAATTAGCAAATGTGTTACAATGACAAAGGTGCATAAATCAATGAGCCGTTTCATTTTTTTTTTTTTTTTGTGGGGCATCTCGTAGTTAATCCTAAGAAGATTCTTACTACTTAAACGGATTGTGACCCGGCGAGTTCTAAAAAGTTACCTTTTTAGGCCTCCAGCCAGGGCTTATTATACTAAAAACTAAAGCGAAAGCTCTAAGGGTTACCCCGAGGGGGGTACGAACCTCGGCTTAGGCAATCACTGGTAGGGGGACAGCAAGGGACTGGCTGGATCTGGGTTAAATTATTTAGGGACTAATTTAAAGCTAACGGCGCAGCATCGCGGGCTGGCTCTTGCAAGGGTCGGGAGGGACTATTAAGTCGGGGTCGCGACGACGGACCTCGGCGGCGAGGTCGGTATGGTTTGTGTCTGTGTGCTGATCTAGCTGTACTGGTCTCTTTTCAACTCTCCTGGAGGAGAGTAGTGGGATCATCAGGATCGTTAAGAACGTGCCGCGAGCGGCGAACTTTACTGATACGGGAGGGGGTATAAGTAGCTGCCGCCACAACCAGAGGGTTGCGGTGGGCTACGGCCCTATCGAAGAAACGCTTCGAAGCGCGTTTCAAGTACTGATAGATAGTCGGGAGTTTCATATCTAAATGAAGATTGATATTCCGAACAAACCAAGGCGCGCCTGTGGCTTGACGGAGAAAACGGTTCTGGAGAGTCTGCATCCTATGGATGAATCGGGGTTTAGCATGTGTCCAGACTGGGCTTGCGTATGTCATAATCGGCCTGATACAAGCGGTGTAAAGCCGCTTCTTACACAGAAGACACATTTTATTCCGCTTGTTCAGGACGCAATAGAGCCTACCGAAAGCGAAAGCGGCCCGCGAGCGGGCCTGCTTTATGTGCTCAGAAAAGGTAAGGTGTTCGTCGAGGATGACACCTAGATATTTAGCTTGCTTCGCCCAAGGGATCTGCTTGCCGAACATTGAGATGGGTCGGGGAGGGGGGTGATTACGTCGCGGTCGGGTGTAAAAGACCGCCTGACTTTTATCGGGATTGACCTCGATTCGCCACTTTCTGAACCATTCGCCGAGCTCGTCGACTGCGGTTTGGAGGTAGCGAACCAGCGCTGTGTCACTAAATCCCGAGAAGAAGATGGCAGTGTCGTCTGCGAACAGTGCTAACCTTGCCTACTTACTTCTGGGGATATCGCTAGTGAACAGCGTGAAAATAAGGGGGGCTAGTACAGAGCCTTGAGGGACTCCTGCACGGAGCGGGTGAGGTGAGCCGTTGCGGGCTGCGCCGCTCCTATTTATACTCTCGGTATCCGCGACGCTGCGAAGAACTTTGTCGCAGTAAGTATGTTTTACTTTGATCATTTTGTTTCTTTGCTTGAACGCAATAATCTCAGGAACGTTCGAATTGAAAAAGTATTTTAGTGTTTGGTCATTTATCGAGGAAAGCTATATAGACTATATAACATCACGCTACGACTAACAGGAGCGGAGCAGCATTAAAAAATGTTGCAAAAACGGGGAAATTTTATTCTTTTTGAGAGCTTCCGTTGCGTGCGCTGCGTAAATAGTTATAGTAACGCAACAAATATGTAAACCGAATTTGTTTTTCTTAAAAAAAAGAAAAAAAAGTCCGCGATAGCATATATCTATCTGTTAAGGTTGGCTCACTATGACTTTTTTAATTGTCATCAAATCATATTATAAAGAGTTTGTTTGGTTGAAAGTGATTTTGGTGGAACTATTGGTTCGAAGCGCAAAATTCGTTCAGTGTTGGATATCCCATTTATCAAGGAAGCTATAGACGATATAACATCATGCTAGGTCCCATAGGAGCTGAGCAAAAAGAAATAAAAGTCACGAATATGAAGAGGTCGCATGGGCAGGCGATGCGATGTGGAGAGATGGGTCGGGGGATCAAGAAATTTGACGCGGATGTAGTCGCGGGCAGAAGCTAGTGTATAACCTAAAGTGTCATTTTAGTGCATTTTCGAAACTCTATTTGACTTTGTTAGGGGATGATTTTGGAAAAACTGTGATACACGTGTCTCATTATTACAATTGAAGAGTACGTGTATAAATTTTTGTGTCAATCGACCCAGAATTTTTGTGTCAATCGACCCAGAGAATAAAAAGTTTCACAGAAAATTCAACCCCCCATTTCACCCTCTAGGGGTGAAATTTCAAAAAACCCTTTCTTAGTGGATACTTACTCTTTACAAAGAACACACCCTCCAAATTTCATGTCTCTAGGACCAGCGGTTTAGGCTGTGCGTTGATATATCAGTCAGTCAGTCAGTCACTCAGGACTTTGAATTTAATATATATAGATACCAGCAATCACCCTTATGTTCAAAGTCAGCGCCTGCAAAAAAGAGCAACTAGCCTGTAGAGTCTGTCAGAATGCTCGTATTGAATTCCATGAACGCTTTCATATAACTATAATATGGTATATTGCTATATCCCTAGAGATATAACTATATATTATCACCGCTTCAAACATCTTACTGTGACAAAAATAAAGCCGTACATGAAGTAAATATTATGAGCTAACCGAGTATTCTAATTGTAAAATCGTTCGAATTTACGTTTCGCTTTAGTCGCCCTTTCGCGGAAGGGCCTTGCTATGTATAATCGCGCCACATGTTGTTTGTTCTCTTCACATATGTAATCCTTTGATATTAATTGTTCACTTAAGTAAAGCAAACAAGAAATATGTTTTGGAATTAAAAAACAAATGATTCATAAATTGAACAAAATTGTATGTGTGTTTTGTGAAAAAAAGCATTTTTCTACAAAACTACTGCCGAGGAAACTATGGTTTTCGGTTTTTATAATTTTTTATTAATCTTTTTCCCCTTTCAAAGATACACTTACTGCTTTACCATTCATGAGTATCTACTTTATCTACCTAGTGTGACAATAAAGTTACAAAAGTAACTAAAAAGTACTTAAAATCATGCTCTAAAATGTATGAAGTAACACAATATGCGCATCGGTTATATACAAACTATTCAAAATTTATTGTCTATTAAATAAGCAACTTACTGTTAGAACGCGTTGTTTTATTTTTTAGAGTAGATGTCATACCGCCAACTATACCTCATTTGTCAAATTTTGATTAGATCTACTAATACGAACTAGAAGTTCTGAGGGAAAAGAAATACCTACGCTGTCAAGATGTTTGAGGCGCATATTTAATTTTATTTAAATAACCGACGAATTTTTTTTTTTTTACAGGGCATCAAGAATCATGTATGTACTTACTGTATCCATAGCAACAGAATGCGCATCGGTGTTCCTTCCACCCTTTATATATAAAAGCAAAATTCCGTGCAAGCATAACCTCTTCTATATCCGCATCAGTGACTCCATAAGTATCGCCATTCTTAAAGCATAAGCAGAGATGCTCAATCGAGCGTCTCTAGAGAGCACAGAGTTGCATGCTCTTGTCTCTTTGGCCAAACAATCGAATGAGCACGGTTAAAAAGAGCGTTATTTATTCTTTCGTACGGGTTACAGAGAGTACACTTGAATATATGAGGCCGTTTCTAAAGTAGTTACAGTTGCTATGGTAGTATTTTGTTAAGCAGGATTTGTAGTTGCACGAATATGGGAATGAATATTCTGAATATAGGTGGGTATATTGGATATGAGCTTGCCTGAACGTCGAGTATATACACGGGAACATACTGCCGGGATAATAAGTATCATATATGTTAATACAAGTATAATCTATATGTGCGCCAAATTCCATCCAAATCTATTCAGACGTTTTTGCGTGACTGAGTAACAAACATACAGACTTTCACATTCATAAATATTAGTAGGATGGAACCCTTTATAGTCGAACAACAGTTGAGTGTCTTGTGAAAATACATGGTATTTTAAGTATGCAAAATACTATTACAACCCATCTACACTATCACTAGGAATCGATTTCATTTCAACAGTTTCATAACATTCATGGGTTTTTTTTTACGTTGCTAAGCAAACAATTTTCACGAACAAATGAAAGAATGAATTGGCAATAATCATCAAAATAATTCAGATTCTGATTAATAGTATGCTATGCAATTAGGGTGCAGTAGTAAACCACCGCCTTTTGTTAACACGAAAACAAAATATCTCTTTACTAACAAGCAAAGTTTAGCGCTTCTGCGAAGTGAAACCGGAATAAAGGCTTTTAACCACAATAGTGGGCAAATAATGAAAGTGATGACTCAGTGATTTCAATGAATTCCAATGCTGAACAACGTGATTCTACCTTTATATTCTCTCCGACGTATTGTAGATACGTATAACATACATTTCTTCGATTTGGATATTGTAGCGATTACGTACTTTAAGTTCAATGAATCTATAAAATAGGCATCTTATTACAATTATTCCATAACACAAACTTCTGATTTGTTGCAAATCAATGCACGAATTATATTATCTACAAATCATTATTACGCGGACATTAGTGTGGGTTATGTTACGTTTACCTAGGTTTTAATTGAACCTATCATACTAAAATTGTAATGTTTGTTTGTTTTATGTCCCAAAGGATATTTTTTTTTGGAAAATATTGTTATCATTGCAAGTTTAAAAAACACTGGATGACATTTTTTACCGTCTCGACCTTCATATGGTGTGTTGTGTAACTAGAATAGAAGGCAGGAAGGCCTTCAGATTCATCGTAGGTGACTGAAGGAGCGCGGAACGCGGGTGGACGGGGATGCGTGTGCGGCTCGTGCACCTGCGAAAGATCAATGAGGCCGCCTATCGACCAGTTTCAAAGGGTAGGACCGCGGTACGAAATCATTGATACATGCCGCGCATTGAGTAGGGTGCGTATGATTTGAGTTTCGATAGATTTTAATTGTTTTTTTTTCCAAACTTCTGTTTTTGTTGTTCTAGTATGAAAATGTTACTTTAACCTCTAAGTCCCTGAGATACCACATTTGGTATAGACACAATCGTTTTTTTAATTGTGTCTGTAATTACGGTAATTGACTGGTTAAATGTGTAGTATTTATTGCTAGATCAATTTTATTACATGTTATTCAAAAATAAAAATAATAAAAAACATTTCTATGCTAAAGGCTTCTACTCCGTTCACCTATTACAACCATTTTTTTTCAAGACGTTAAAAATTTTCACCCGGTATATTGCTGAATGGGCACTAAGCGAAGGATGAGGGCTATAATAGAACGAGGGTGCCCAAAAGATGCATGTTCACTCTTGATTTGAAGGCAGAGGGGTTAAATGTGGAACACAGACGAGGCAGAGAGGTCCACAGTTTAGCTGTGGGCATGTGTGGAAATGCATAGAGTACCACTGTAATGATAATACCAAGCAAGTGCGGATTGTACATACAAGGAGTTTCTGCACACACTATTCTTACACGTTACTAGGTACCAGTATAGAGTTAACTATACTGGTATACTTATTACCAGCACCAACTTCAGCTAACTAATATAATAATATTTTTCTTCCAAAATAAAAAGCTTATAAAGTATGTTATAGAAGTGAATTATGTGAAGAGAGTAAACGCATCAGCTTGTGTCTATTTGTTCGTATTATACTTAGAACTAACAATCACCTAAATAGGTTTTATAAGGCACTAATAAATAACAATGCAGTCGCTTGTTGAGAGAATGCGTTCTTGATACCTGTCACTGCGACATTTCTAGTAAATAATAAAGATCAAAGTCGCATAACACGTATTCGTTTGAATGAAACTAACGGGAGTTGGACTGTAGGTCTAAATATAAGGTGTATCTATTCATACACGAAATATTTTAAGGGGTACACCTGTAGGTGGTAAAGAAGCTATAGAAGCAAAAAGAAAATTTTTATCGAAGCGTTTTTGAATTTTCGTAATTATTATAATTTTAAAACTACTTGAGACGTTTTGCATAAAACCTTTACTCCAAATTCTATGAATGGCCCGCCTGACGCTGCGAGGGCTATGACCGGACGGCACGAGCATAGCCGCGGTGTCTCGGGCCGTAAAAAATAAGAAGGAGCCAGTATTTCTTATGTGCGTCAAATAATTCATAAATATTAAATTTAAAAAAAAACCCTTAGAGAATTTTTTTCGTTGCTATAGCTTCTTTACCACCTACAGGTGTACCTCTTAAAATATTACGTGTATGAATAGATACACCTTATACAGGAAAAGGGCGGGTTTTCTCCGGAGACGTCTTATATAATTTCGACGTTCAAATAGTGCTGATCCTCAGACTAATTCGCATAAATGACTTTGATTTTATTTTATTCATTTTAGAAAAACTTACAGCTAAACCTAAGCTACACAGTAAGTAGACGTTTTTACAAAATAAGGCCAATTAAAAGTTTCCACATAATCAGATAAGCATCGTCTCAGTTTAGGGATAAATAATGTCGGGATGTCATTAAAAACAAACACAGTTCTTTTGATATGAGTATGTGTGACAGCATTATGCTGAGCGATGACCATTTAGCGTAAATAAAAGCAGTTTTTTTTTTTTTTCAAGATTATGGTTGTTGGTCCACAGCAACAGTATTACTAACGAGGTTTGTAGTCAAGTGACAGTTATAGGCAGAAAAGCAAAAACACGCTGACCTACTCAAATTTTCTTGGGTCTTTTACAATTTGCAGATCAGTGTTTTAAGGGGTTCCGTAGCCAAATGGCAACCCTTATGGATTCGTCATGTCTGTCTGTATATCCGTATGTCACAGCCATTTTTTTCCGATAATATAAGAACTATGCTGTTGAAACAAGGTTAGTAGATGTATTCTGTGAACCGTATTAAGATTTTCACACAAAAATGGAAAAAAAAAACAATAAATTTTGGGGGGGCCCATACTTAGAACTGAAACTCAACATTTTTTTTTTTTCATCAAAGCCATACGTGTGGGGTATCTATGGATAGGTCTTCAAAAATGATATTGAGGTTTCAAATCTCATTTTTTTCTAAACTGTATAGTTTGCGCGAGAGACTGTAACTTCTAAAACAAGAGAATGATAAAACTAAAAAATATGTAATGTACATTACCATATAAACTTCCACCGAAAATTGGTTTGAACGAGATCTAGTTAGTACTTTTTTTTTAATACGTCAAAAATCGTAAACCGCAATTTAACTTTCATTCAATTAACTCAAATTTAAAATAAAATAAAAAACATTTAATTTCATAAACATAAACCTGATGCATAAGCCATGAATAACTAAAGGGTTGTACGGAACCCTCGGTGCTCGAGTCCGATTCGCACTTGGCCGTTTTTTTTTTTTTTTGAGGGTGGGAAATCTTATGACGTCTCCCGCTCTGGGCGGAGCGGGAGAGCGTGTCAGACTTTTACTGACTAAAACCCATCCGTGTTCCTTCAGTTGCCTTTATGCCAGGGCCACGGTATCTCTTTCGAATAAATCTCGCGACCCTGACGGAACAAATATGGCTTCACAGAATCATAAGCATCAAAGTCATCAAAACAACCCTCTCAGTTTATATAATACCATTAAATGGCTTTTTCACGAAATAGTCAATCATTTGTCCAGATGTCAAATTGCAAAAAAAAACCTAATACAATTCGAAACGAATGCAAATTGTCAAAATGCAAATGTTTTTTTTATTTATAAGGTATTATCGTATTCTCTTTAAGGAAAAATACAGAAATGAAATGTTTATTTATGGAAGTCAATCTTATAAGACACTTTTACATGTCAACATTTTTTGGTCAATGTTATTTAAAAACTAGATGACCATTTCTTAGCTGACTGTTCCGTGAGAAGAAACGCCGAAAGAAACTCAGAAATCATGGTCTCTTTTAAAGTCCAAACATGATATTATTTAAATTTTATGTGAGTCTATCAATGCGGGGCCTGAAGAGCCTTTTTAAGAAAGAGCCATTACGGCTTTGAACTGATCTAACAGATGACATACATCCCTCATCATACATATTCACTCCAATTTGCACAAAATAAGCCTCAATCCCGTCTCTTTAACCGGCTCTTTAAATTAAACATAATTTACGGACCATTACTCAGAATTACACTCAGTTTTATTTATTATTCGCAAAGCTACGGTATTGGGATAAAGCCGGACCGGGCCGTATTATCGGCCACCAGCCGACTTTGATGCTTTGTGAATACATTTTGTAGTTGTTTACCTGTTATTTATTTGCGTTAAATAATTATTAAATGTTGAACTAAAGACGTTGATGAAAGTATCACTGTGTTTTTTGTGAATCGTTTGTTTACAGATAAATAGGTACGTGCGTAAGTAGGTAAAAAAAAAACCAAAAAAAAAATCACCTTAAAACTATAAAAGACATCATCATTTCAGCCAAAAGACGTCCACTGCTGGACATTAACCTCCCCCAAGCACCGCCACTTCGACCAGTTCAGTGCTTTTTGCATCTAGTGGACTCCTATAAAAGACATAACAATGATTAGAATGCCAAAAGGGCCTCAGCGCAGCATGTCAGATGAAAACAGCGTAAGACGGTACACCGCCTTTTTTTTTTTTTTTTTTTTCAGGATGGGAAATCATCAAATGACTTCTCCCGCTCTGGGCGGAGCGGGAGGGCGTGTCAGACTTTTACTGACTAAAACCCACCCGTGTTCCATCAGTTGCCCATGTGCCAGGGTCACGGTATCTCTTTCGAACAATCACGCGACCCCGGCAGGCATCGGTCCTAGTAGACCCCTAAACTGCTGCTGACATCTCTTTGAGGCGCGCGTGGAACACTGCGCACCGACGACCCGAGCCTGGTCCTTACCGGGCAGCGAGCTACCCATTGCTCGCCGCCCGCAAGCTCGCGCCTACGGTGGCCGGGAGTCCGCTAACGACTCCCGACGCCCGGGGCGTCTCCTCCTGCGGCGGCTAGGGACGTGAGGGCGCAGTGACTGCCACTCCCTCACGCGCCCCGCCTCCTCCTTCGCGAGCATTACTGCTTCGCAGAAGGACGGTACACCGCCTTACGCTGAGTTACAGCTGTAATCCACAAGTGCCATCCTCTAGAATAATAAAGACAAAGGGAAGTGTGTGTCAATAGTAATAAATTAAAGACTAAATAAAATTATAAATGCAAGGTGACATGGCCGGCGACACTCAACCTGTTATGATGGATTCAGTACGTAATTCTAAACCTCCCAGCGTTGAAATATTTCGTCGGTTATTAAAAAAATAGCACCTATTTATTACATTTTGACCACCTAAGTAGTGTACTTTTCTATGAAACTACTCGTACCTAATTGTGTAACATTGATATTAATAAATTAGTGAGATCTTAACTTCCTTCAGAGTATGTTCTATGTTATGGGGGTTTGGTTTCCGCACTTAGTCCTTTGAGTGGACCATTGTGCGTGAGCCATGGCGGCCGTCGGTATTCACTCCAACCAGCCCACCTCCCTCCAGAAGCTGGTTATGTCTCCTGGTCTGTTGAGAACATCTGTGTAAGATTTGGGTGTCCCGAGTGTCTGTTCTAATTTGGGTGACGCCTGTACATTCGAAAAGTACATGCGCAACGGTTTCTTCAGCCTCCAGGCATGCCCTGCACAGGGGGCTGTCCGTTATGCCTATTGTGTAAAAGTGTTTGTTTAGCGGGCAGTGTCCTGTGATGGTGCCCGTCATTAGACGCAGATCATCCCTGTCCAGGCGTAGCAGGCGTCTGGTAAGCCTGCCATCCGGGGATGGCATAGCTTCCCTGGACTGCCTGCAGCCTGGTGCCGAGGTCCACCAGCTCTCCGCTTGTGTGTGGATAAATTCCTGCAGCCACCTGCGTAGCTGGTTGAAGGGGATGGGCACGATGGGCTCGGGGCCGCAGACTGACGCGCTGGATGCCTTTCTGGCCAGTTCATCAGCAGCGTCATTGCCTAGTGATCCACTGTGTCCTTTTATCCATTGCAGTGTCACTTTGTTGCGATTAGAAACTGTTATCCGTTCTAATGCATTGTGACATTCTAGTGTAAGGCTCGAGGTTATGGATCGTTTGGCTAGGGATTGGAGGACTGAGGCGCTGTCGGAGAGTATGCGAATATGGGTGTCCGTAACTCTTCTGGCTTCTATGGAATACGCCGCCTGTATAATGCCCACGCATTCCGCCTGGTAGACGGTGTGGAGCATGGATATTTTTATGTTGAGGTCGTGTGAGAAAACTCCGACTCCGGTTCCGGAGGTGGTCTTTGAGCCATCAGTGTAGACTCTTAGCTCTTCCGGGCCCGAGTGGTCGTTTTGTTCTTCTGTGAGTATAACGTTGTAGTGCTTTTGAAAGTAGTGTAGTTTTGGGGTTTTATCGCAGGGTGATGCCATCATTGGTTGTCGCTTGATCGCATCGTCCCTAATGCGTGAGTGCTTGACTCTCGAGTCGTTGCTTAGGGTCCCTGCTATGTTTAGTCTTAGGGCAGCTAGGGCAGCCTCCTCCCGCACGATCAGGTGTAGAGGTGGTAGCCCGAGCATTACCTGTAGGGCAGCGGTGGGTGTAGTCCTCATGCAGCTAGTGATGGCTTCACAAGCGAACCGCTGCACCTTTTCAAGGTCTTTTTGGGCTGTGCTCAGGTCTGTTCTGGGCCACCAGACTATTGAGCCGTATGTGATAATTGGTCGAATAACTGTGGTGTATAGCCAGTGGGTGACTTTGGGGCTGATTCCCCAATTCCTGCCAAGCATTCTTTTGCACTGCTACAGGGATATGCTGGCTTTTGTAGTAATGTAGTTGGTGTGTTTTGCCCAGTTCTGTTTGTCCAAAAATATGCCCAGGTATTTGGTTTCAGTTGATAGGCTTAGGGTGGTGTCAAAAAGTCGTGGCAGTTCGAGTTTCGCGAGTTTCCTCTTTTTTGTAAAGAGGATCATCTCGGTTTTTGTGGGGTTTACTGATAGTTGATGTTTGTTGCACCAGACCTCTACTATTTTCAGGGCTTGGCGCATGAGGTGGCATAGGGTGTTTTCATTAGTGCCATTTATTATTATGGTTATATCATCGGCGTAGCCTACGGTGAAGTAACCTTTATCGTTGAGTGTTTTGATGAGGCTGTCTACGACCAGGTTCCATAGAAGTGGCGAGAGGACGCCCCCTTGCGGGCAGCCCTTCGCCACTACCGCCTTTGTATTGTCGTTCACTGTGACTTGTACAGCTCTCAATTTGAGCATGTTGGTGATCCATCCGCTCAGGGTCGGGTTTATGTTGTGTCTGTCGAGGGCCATGCTGATACTATTGAACATAGTTTTGTCGAAGGCGCCTTCTATGTCAATGAAAACCGCCAGTGCTGAGCATTTGTGGTCCACTGCGCATTCAATTTTGGAGACCACGCTATGTAGCGCAGACTCCGTTGATCTGCCCGTGGAGTACGCGTGCTGTTGTTTGTGAAGAGGTTTTACCCGGAGAGGTCCGTCTCGGATATGTCTATCGCAGAGTCTCTCGAGGGTTTTTAGTAGGAAGGATGTGAGGCTTATAGGCCTATAGGCCTTTGGTTGTGTATAGTCCGATTTGCCTGGCTTGGGTATGAAAATTACTTTCACCTCGCGCCACGCTAGGGGTATGTATCTGAGTGCAATGCAGGTCCAGTAGATCTCCACCAAGCATGGTATTAGGTGGTCAGCTCCCCACTGTAGGAGGGCTGGAAAAATGCCATCCAGCCCTGCAGATTTGTAGGGCTGAAAGGTGTCAATGGCCCACTTTATCCTTTCTTCTGTTACCATGCTTTGTGCCCTGGACCAATCTAGGTTTGTTGGGGTCCATTCTGGTTCAGACTCCCACCTCCTGACCTCTTGGAGGTTACAGCCGGGGAAGTGGGTTTCCAGGAGAACCTTACTGGTTTCGTGGTCACTTACTGTGTATGAGTTGTCGGGTTTTTTGAGCGCACCAAGGGTTCGATCCTGATCAGTCGAGAGGATTTTTCTTACCCTTGCGGCTTCGTTGTTGGTTTCGATGGATTCGCAGAATTTCCGCCAAGCTGCCCTTCTGGCAGTTCTGATCTGCTTTTTGTATGTGTATTGGGTTTCTTTGTATTGCTCCCAGTCGTCCGGGAGCCTGGTATTTTTGGCCCTGTTGAATTGTTTGCGTAGTGTATCTCTGAGTTTACTAAGGTTGGCGTTCCACCAGGGATTTCTCTCTCTGTTATTTCGTGGCGCCCTTAGTTTTCAGAATGCTTCAATTAGGTATTCAGATAATTTTGTGACGGTGTATTCTAGTTGTTCGGGGGTTTTTATTGTTACTCGTGATAGATGTCTAGCTAGTAGGGAAGCCAGGAGGCGTTTGTACTCGGGCACATTAGTGCGCCGTGGGTTACGTTTCGGTACGGGTTCCCTAGTGTGGGTAGTAAGTGTGAATCGGATTCTTCTGTGGTCAGAACAGGAGGGTTCATCCGAGACGTGCCAGTTTGTGATAAGGTTTGTCGCATTTTCTGTAGCAAGCGTCCGGTCAATGATTGTTTGTCCTCGGACTGTGACCCAAGTGGGTTCAGAGCCTCGGTTAACAATGTTAAGGTTAGTAGAGAATAAATAGGTGGATAGTACCTCTCCTCTAGAGTTCGGCGAGTTGCTACCCCAGAGCGGGTGGTGGGCGTTGGAGTCGGTGCAGATGATCAGGTCCAGTTTGGCACGTTCGCAGTGCTGCACTAGGTCGGCCATCTCCTTTGGTGGGCAGTTAGCGTCCTCGCCTGGAATGTATACCGAGGCTAGTACGACGTCTGGAACGTTACTATCGGTCTGGAGCCTGACTGCTGTCAGGTCTCTGGAACAGAATTGAGTGAGTGGTGTGGTAGGGATTTCTTTGGGTATGTAGGCGCAGGTTCGTGGTTTGTCTGCGCCGTGTGTGTTGAGAATTAGCTTACCTCCGATGTTACTGAGGCCGCAGATTCTGTTGTTCCTGATCCACGGCTCTTGGATCAGTGCGATGGTTCGGGGCTTAACCTCCAGAGCTCTGCGTAGGTTGGCCGTGGCAGTTTGGCTGTGTTGGAGGTTGGTCTGGATGACGTTTATGGGCGATGACGGTGGTGGGGTGGAGTTAGTCGGAGCTGCATCCATCGGAAAGTCTCTCCTCCACCTCCACCCTTTTTTTTTTTTTTTTTCAAGATAGGAAATCATCAAATGACTTCTCCCGCTCTGGGCGGAGCGGGAGGGCATGTCAGACTTTTACTGACTAAAACCCACCCGTGTTCCATCAGTTGCCCATGTGCCAGGGTCACGGTATCTCTTTCAAACAATCACGCGACCCCGGCAGGCATCGGTCCTAGTAGACCCCTACACTGCTGCTGACATCTCTTTGAGGCGCGCGTGGAACACTGCGCGCCGTCGACCCGAGCTTGGTCCTTACCGGGCGGCGAGCTACCCATTGCTCGCCGCCCGCAAGCTCGCGCCTACGGTGGCCGGGAGTCCACAATCGACTCCCGACGCCCGGGGCGTCTCCTCCTGCGGCGGCTAGGGACGTGAGGGTGCAGAGACTGCCACTCCCTCACGCGCCCCGCCTCCTCCTTCGCGAGCATTACTGCTTCGCAGAAGGAGGTGACGGCCTCTCGCTCCGTACCATGGCTCGCACCAGGGCCGGACGCGAGAGGTCGCCGCCGCCAATCGCCTCCACGAGGACACGGCGGTGCTCCGCCCAGGCTGGGCACACCTCCACCGTATGCTCCACCGTGTCCTCCAGACGATCCTCGCAATGGAAACACCCGGACGTATCCTCCCGCTTTATCCTGAACAGGAACCCACCGAAGCGCCCATGCCCGGTGAGAACCTGTCCACCTCCACCCTGAGTCGGTCTTCGTGCAGGTCGCCCGGCGACGAGGCGAGTAATCGTTCGTTCCAGCCTGGTGATGAGGGCGGTAAGGTGTCGCTGTCGTCCTCCATTGCTGCTCGGGCCATAACCTGCTCGAGTTGGGCAATGTCGGTGTCAGTAGTCTGTGCCAGTGTTTGTGCGGTCGTCTCGTCAGTGCTGTCGGTCTTGGTAACAGACGGTAGGGTCGTGGGCCAGAAGCGCACGTATATCGACCCCAGGAGGTACGATATCCGTCACTCCCGAGCTAGGACCCTATCAACTTCCTCCGGTGGTACACCTAGGGTCAGATACGTCCCGTAGTTGTCACCACCGACGGTAGTTGCTCTGTACAATGACCACCGGGCAATGTCATACCAAGTATCTGACGAATCAGAATACTCTGGAGCCTGGCCACGTCACCTTTGTAACGAGGGACGAAGAGCGAGGCTCGGACACGGGTGGGCACGTCGGACTGCTTCAGAACGGTCAGTGTTAGGTCAGTGTCGGGGAGTCTTATTCTAGGTGCGGCTTGTGTCAATTAGGTCAGGGCATTGTCGTCCTCGCACCACATCTGCACGGTGCCTTCCGCTACCCGTGGGTACCCACGGAAGGCCGGGAGTAGTGTCGTCGGGTCAGTGTCCATTAAGAAGTCCTCTAGGGCCGTCTTTATGTGTTCGGCCTCTTCCTTGGTCAGGTCTCTGGAGGGGGGAGGGAAGCAGATTGCTACGGCCAGCCTCGCAGGAATATCCTTCGTGGCTCGCGCGTAGGTTCTCTGCTCCCCCTGAGCAGAGTGGACCCTCACACGCTTGGCGTCACCTTGGAGCGTACTCGGTGAAGCCGTGTCGTCCGGGCGTCCTCTCTTCGCCGGCCCTGTACCACTTGGTCCAGGCTGCGGCTTGGAGGGCCCTGGCAGCGGTGCCTGCGCGTGTGCTAGTCTAGACCACCGGCTCCTCGTCCTAGGTCCGTTGTGGGTCTTGTCAGAGGTCTGGGGTTGACTGGCGACCCTGGCAGATCCCGCCGCGTGCGGAGGCTGTTCGCGTTGGGTTTCCCCAGCGCGGACTTGCCCTCGCCCACTTTGATGTGCGTCCGGCCGCGTTTCGCTCGGGGTTGCCCCTGTGCGGACTGACGGCTGGTCGCATGGCTTCACTTCCGGCCGCGTTTCGCTCGGGGTTTCCCCTGTGCGGATTAACGACCGGTTGTGTGGCTCCGCGTCCGGCCGTCTTTCGCTCGGGGTTTCCCCTGTGCGAACTGATGGCTGGTCGCGTGTCTCCGCGCCCGGACGCTTTTCGCTCGGGGTTTCCCCTGTGCGGACCGACGTCCGGTCGCGTACTGCCTGTGCCTTTGCCCTTTTCCTTTCCCGGGATGTAACTTTTCCGCGCTTGCTTAGCAGGCGTACTCCATCACCCGAGAAAGTTTTAGAGCTGCCAGGCTCGTCATCCTTCCCCGTCCCTCTCTGTCTGTGTCGGTCTGTGTCGTTGTCTGGGTTTGTCACGCTATTCCACACGATGCTCTGTTGCCAGAGACTCGCGGAAGGCGCATATTGTGTCGTGAGGTTTGGCGCGTGGCTCGCTGCCGTCAGTGTGGTTGTTGGCGCGTTTATCGCAGCCGATGTTTCGGGTTTGGGCGCGTTTATCGCTGCCTGTGAAATTGGCGCTGAATCAGCAGCCGAGTGCGCTGAAGAGCGCGACGAAAGAGAGCAGTCGGTTGCTCCCCCCAGAATACGATGGGGGCTGACCGCCGAGGCGGTGTGGGATTCCCCGGCTTGGCCGGGACCCACCTGGGTAGTGACTTTTTCCTTCTGCATTATTTCTTTTTTTTTTTCGTCGGGGGGTGGGCTTTTTTTGGATCAGAGGTTACCCCTCCTCTGGGACCGATGGGATATAAGGATAGCAGGGAGGAGTTTTGTGGGATGGAAAGGGTTTGTTGGGGTCACCATAGGTCTGGGATCTGGCCTAGGGATTTCGGATTGACGGGATATCCGGAAGAGGAAGGATGGTCTGGTTGGATGGCGGTACACGGGAGAGATGGTAATTGGTTACCCTATGCCTGGGATTTTGGCCTTCGGGAACTTCTCTTGTCCGGGATCTCTTTCAAGATGCCCCGAGTGCGGGATCTTCCGCAAGACGGTCAATCCCACAGCCAGGGTTGGGCTATCCGCAACCTGCCCACCCGCTCGGTTGCAGGAGAAGAAGTGCCTGGCAGTCTGGGTCGCCCCACCGCGGAAGATCGTATGCATCCGCGTTGGTGCAACCCAGCTAGCCCCGAGTTCCTTCAGAGTATTAAAAAATTAAGAATTTAAAACAGTGATCCAGTGGACAAGTTTAAAGAACGGACGCTTTTGATGTGGACGTACAGCCATCATCAGACACGTTATCTAGTTATGCAAATCCTGCAATTGAAGAAAACTTTCATAAGCAGTGGATGAGTGCTCATACAAAGGGCGCTCAGTCCGGCGCATGCTTAAATTAATTTAATAAATTGTACATACTAATACTAGGCTAAGTTTATTGTTACTAACACCGATGGTACTTTTTAATCCGAAATAACATTGATTTGCTTTGATAAGTAACAATTTAAACATCGTTCCAAAGCCGAAATTTAAAGGGCTTATTGGAATTGTCAAAAACAAACTAAACAAAAAATATATATTTCTTGACTACTTTCTTATAGAGTTGCTGAATGCCCAGACATCTGCCAAACGTCATAATTAATAAAAAAATAAATTCAAAAAAATATTCCGTGATTAATTTAGATAAGACCACAAAATGTTAATTCTTTAAATCTAAGCTCATAAATCAGCATCATCGTCTAAAATAAAGTAATAAATCCTAATTACGAACGCAGACGCGTCGCCTCAAGTATATTTAGTTAAATAAACATTAATATTACAGAGTGGGCCCTTTGGTTTACTCTCATTTGACATTCCTTTCTGCCCGGGGTATTTCATTACGCATTCCCCGGTTTGTTCCGACCTCGGCTATCGAGAGGATGTAGGGGTCACTGGAAGAGGCCTTAGTATTCAAAATAATTTCGAAATTTCATTAGAAAATGTTAAACCAGTGATCCGAAAAAAGACCTTTAGTTAATCAAGTTACTTTAATATTTTTTTCCTTTTAAAATGCAGACTTGATCTTTGCACTTACATACTTATCAAGAAATATTTATATTGTACAAATATATAAAAGAAAAAGAAAACAAAGAGCTCATTGGGCATAAAAACTGCCCATCAGCGTTTTCTCGTTGCATGGCAATGCTGAAATATATTTGACCTAAAAATAGGCCACCCTCTGGTCACGTTAAAACCTGACCAAACGCTTTGGGATGTCCCGAAATACTCGATGAGCACTGGGATCCCACGGTCCTAGAGCATGTGCATCTGGATTGAGGGCCCATTTTTTGAAACCATCCGAAACGACACAAGACTTATAGGGAAATTAGTTAAAAATAGTAAAAATATAAAGGAAAGGGTCATGAATTTCTTAAACGTGAATTAAAACTGTTATCTATACTAATATTATAAAGCTGAAGAGTTTGTTTGTTTGCTTGAACGCGCTAATCTCAGAAACTAATGGTCCGAATTGAAAAAATCTTTTTGTGTTGAGTAGCCTATTCATCGAGAAAGGCTATAAGTTATATAACATCACGCTACAACCAAGAAAAGAGAGTAATGAAAAATGTTGCAAAAATGGGGAAAATCGCACGGGTAGGCGATTCGACGCGACGGGAAGGGTCGGGGGAGCAAGAAATTTAACGCGGACGAAGTCGCGGGCAGAAGCTAGTGATTAAATAACTTGGGCCCTCAGCCCAGACGGGTGCATAACATTTTACAGTCGTATTTATGTATTTCTTCAGATAAATTCATATTTTGCAGAGTCTTCAGTACAGATAATAAAGAAATGAGGGCCCTGCATATACAGCCATAAATCTGTAATGTCAAATTCTACAGATTTGGGAATTTCTTAAAATATTTAAGAAATTCTTAACTAAAATCTCAAATAATAATTATTAACCCAGAGATAGTACTTACTGAGATTTTGGCTATGCCACTTTATGCACGCGTCTGAATTGAGGGCCCAAGTTGTTTAATCATAACAGTTTTAATTCACGTTTAAGAAATGCATGGCCCTTTGATTTAAGTTTTTACTATTTTTAACTAATTTCCCTATAAGTCTTGTTTCGTTTTGCTAGGGTTCAAAAAATGGGCCCTCAATCCAGATGCAACCCCAAATGGGCCAAACATATAGCTCCCAATAAAGGTGGTAAATTATCGCTTGAGGTTTTATGCACACGCAGCAACCGCCCCAGCACAACCCACTCTGCTAGGAATATGGACTGGCGCGACGGTATCGACACAGGTTTCATCCCACACCAAAGGCATACCCAACTTACAAGGCATTACGCTCATTCCGTTTGTCCTCTTCCATTCGTCGCGTACAAAACCATTGAGATCTAAACTAGCTGAAGCTCTGGCGCTGACAAAAATCCGAAGAATCATGTCGTTAATGCTGACGTACCGTGCCAGCCGACCTTGACGTAAATAAAAGTCGTGGGACTATTTTTGAGACTAAGCAACAAAACAAAATAGCGGAAAAAATTACTGCGTTCCCATAATAAATAAAGAATAAATAAACCTGAAACTTCATTCGGAATAAACAAACATTCGTAAATTGAAACAGACCAATAACTATAACTAGTTTTATTTTCGGAAACAAATTTCAAACACAAACCGTCAGTTTCAGTTCCTTCATAAAACGCCAGGTTCTATAACAATGCTAGCACAAGACTATGTAGGCCACATTTATGAAGTAAACAACAAACTACACCATGATTTTTATTTCGGAAACTTTAAACAACATTGTTGTATTATATATATGTTGTTAAAGGAAACAGTACTAAAAAAATACTCACCTAAAACCGTTTTTTATAAACACAACTTGGAGAAAATCTCATATTTATTATTGCTGGCGTCATAATATGACGCCAGCAATAATAAATATAATAATTATTATGTCCTTCACAAAGACCGATGTGTATTTGAGAATCATTTAGCCATAAATACCTCCCAATGACCAGTAGTGGTAGCAATTCCCATGGTATAGCTTGTCTTAAGTTATTACTTAACATGTTTAATATCGTTGTACTTACTATAATAGGGTCTTAATTTATGTACATATTTTTTTTTTAATTATAATATTATCACGCATAAATACAATTATATTAACACATACTATCTTCAACTAGAATCACTTTTATTTTCGTGAAAAAGCATACTTACCAGTTTATTAGCTCACACAGACGTCATTACGTCATTTTCCAAAGGTAGTTGCTGAAAATCAGCGCTGTTGACACTAGGTTCGTCTGAAGTCACAGCATATTGCTGAGCAACGACCTGTTCTTGCACAGATGCGACGCACAGGTTATTGGTTTTTCATATTGTGGTTTATTCGTTACAAGAGTAGATAATTAATGCAATCTACAATCGGCATTTTGTTTTTGTTTTGTTTATTTATGTGATGTAATTGCCAATGTCGTAACATATTGTTTTGTCTTTGGTCACTAGTCTATAGTCCACAAGCAATGTCAATATTGCTAAACTATAAATTTTTTATTGACTTAAATACGGGGCTTTTGGCTACGTTGCATTTGATGTCTTTTTTTTTTAATTTTATAATGTGCGTTTTGTTTGTGCAGAATAAACAATTTTTCTTTCTTTCTTCTTTCTTTCTTTCTAGTGCAATGTTTTATTTATGCTATCTTCGTGTCTCAATTTATTGTAATTTTCAATTGTTTATTGCATTCTATAATGTTGGTGAAAGAGTCTGGCAACAACTTTAAATTAAAGAAACAATTATGGACCCTGTCGGGCACAGCAGAGTCCCTTCATAAGATAAACCTTTTTTTTATTATTTAGTTGCTTTTGCCGGCGTCTTGCTCGCAGAACAGATGGCCGATGGGGCCGGAAGGTTCTGGAGTGGCGACCGCGTACCGGAAGACGTAGAGTTGGAAGGCCTCCAACAAGGTGGACCGATGACCTTGTGAAGGCCGCAGGAATCCGCTGGATGCGGGAAGCACAAAACCGGTCGAAGTGGCGGAGCTTGGGGGAGGCCTATGTCCAGCAGTGGACGTCCTTCGGCTGAAATGATGATGATGATGATGATGCCGGTGTCTTCACTCGCGTGGAGGTCGAAAATTATACCATAGGAACATATTTCTGGGATAAAAAAACGCTACGTATTACCCAGGTTATAAACTATTTGTGTGCCAAGTTTTATACAAATCCGTTCAGCCGATTTTACGTGGTTGATTAAAAACATCCAAACATACAAACATTGACGTTTATAATAATAGTAGGATTTATTATTATACTTACAGAAAAATTCTCGGACAGAACTGCACTTCTGCCAATTTCTTGACGATTTCGCCTTTGAAAGAAAGAAATTGAATCAAGATTCTGCTTATCCATCCCCAATTTACGAGCACCATCACCTAAATCTATCTAAAACCAATATCCTAAACTTCATATGATAGTTGTTAAAACAGTTCACTGAGACCATTCTTCAAACTTCCACCTTTCAATTTTACGTGCATACTCAAAACTTTTTCTCGGTACCGTCACTGAAACTAGTTTGAAAGTGTCGAACTAAACTGAAGTGTTGGAGCTTCAATAAATTCTGTATCCGTGGCGGATCTCCGCGAAATAAACAGGACAGGTTTATGAAGAGTTTCGGATAAAGCGTCGTAAGGGTTTTGGCTTGGTTAAGAAAAGCCCCCGTCGGTCTTTCGGTGGGTATCATTATTTTTTAAATACGATTTCTAGTTTGTAGTTTTTTTTTTAGAAACTTTCCAGCATACCGCTGGCCTTCACCTTTAACATGTTAAAAGGGAAGGATAGCCAGGCTGACTGCCAGCAATAATTAAAAATCACC
The DNA here is from genome assembly GCA_932294355.1 of Aporophyla lueneburgensis. Lineage (NCBI taxonomy): Eukaryota > Metazoa > Arthropoda > Insecta > Lepidoptera > Noctuidae > Aporophyla > Aporophyla lueneburgensis. Next base: position 21,568,299 of record OW028745.1, on the reverse strand, counting down.
ACCTGTGAACCCATTCGCCAAACGCGGTAAAACAAAGTTCCCTTCAGTCTTCATGGCATTTCATACATCAGCTTATAATGTTCCCACTGCTGAAACAAGCCTCTTTTCGACGAAGTGGAACGTAATTCACCACGCGTGCGATGAAACGCCAGTCTGGCTCCGAATCAACGACACTCGTAGGTTGCGGTCAATACCACTTCACCGCCATTGCCACTGGTATTTCATGAAGATCTACAAGAAATGTTTCGTCAAAAATCTTTGTATATCTGTGACGAATTTCGGCAAAATAAACAGGACAGATTTATGAAGAGTTCAGACCGTAACATAAGGGCCAGTACACACTACACGTAGACCCGGAATATGCAAACAGACGCATCTTTCGGACCGTGAAACTTAGTTGTTGTTCTTGTTTTGTTTCCCACCGCTTTGGGGTTGGTTGGACACTTACTTTTGATGCGACCTCGGAGGTTAACGGGGTGAGACATATTATGCAGTTTGTCAATGTCATGTGTTGAGTTTTGGGATATCTACCTTCAATGTTTGTATATTCTACCTGTGATGTCAACAATGCAGGGTATAGAATAACAACACGTCTGTACTCCCGAAGGGTAAGACAGAGATGTATCTACACACCCACATTTCAATAATTATCTTTAAGTTGCATTCAATAGGAGAGCAGTGGTCATGAAATAATTGACACAAAGTAAAATGCGGTTTACTAGAGAATGGGCAGCAGCGTTCTCTATGCATTTTACCACCACACTGCGATCGCCAACCCGCCTGCCAAGCGTGGTGATTATGGCAAAGCCCCCCAAATTGGGGGAGGCCTAAGTCCAGCAGTGGACGTCTTACGGCTGAAATGATGATGATGATGATGATGAAAATGCGGTTCGAACTGGGTTTGAACCCACGACCTACAACTTTTAAGTCACGGCCGACACCACTGGGTCACCTCTGCTCTCTCTAATATTACCGTCTACTGCGCACACATTTTAACTCCGGGATGGTAATGAGAAACCCCAATAATACTGTAGTGACACAATGTAATCAGAGACGACGCCTGCGATTGAGAGCGCGTTCCCCCGCTAGCCAGTCGTCTCCAAGTTTTTGTGTAGGTCTGTCGTGTTAGAAACGAATGTAATTTGTGACATTATAATTGAACAATACAGACATCAAGTTTTACCTAGCTGTGTGAACTTTCATTTCTGCTACTCCCATCCGAACTTATCAACTGTTACCTATCAATAGCAAAAGTGGTGACCCGCGTTTGAACATTACCTTCCTAGTGCAGAACTGTGTGCGTGCGCATTTTTGTGAGTAGCAGATAGGGTAAAATGGCCATACCTAAATCGAGTGAAGTTACCGACTTGGCGTCAATCACCGTGTCATCAAGGATCCCGGAATTTTGGACGCATCAGCCGAGAGTATGGTTCATCAGGGCAGAAGCAACGTTGGCACCACAAAAGCTTGGAGACGCCTCAAAGTTCGACCTGGTCGTGTCGAAGTTGGGAAGTGACGTTGTAGGACAGATAAGCGACTTCCTTATAAATCCGCCAGAAATAAACAAATATGAAGCACTAAAGAAAAAATTACTCGAAATATTCGAAGAAACAAAGAACAGGCAAATTGAGAAACTCATCAGCGAGATGGAGCTTGGAGACCAGAAGCCCTCTCAACTATTACGAAAAATGAAGGAATTGGCACGAGACAAGGTTCCTGATGATACACTTAGGGTTCTTTGGCAAAACTTATTACCAACAACGGTTCGTGCATTGCTGGTGGTCACGGAGAATAAAGACCTGGAAAAGTTAGCGGCGGTTGCTGACGATGTTCACGAGGCAACCAAATCTAATACCGCGGCAGCAGTAGCTGTTCAGCAAGTGCAAGCCTCGTCGTCTGGTGACAACGCGATTCTCGCTGAAATTGCCAAATTAAGCGCGAGATTCGAAAAGCTGGAGAGTTGGCACAACAACAAAAGACCCCGCAGCAGCAGCCGCAGTCGTCATCGTGCACCCCGATCCAGGAGCAGTTCACGAGTCGGTCAGAGGAAACCAAACTGGTTATGCTTTTACCACTTCCGGTATGCCGATAAAGCACGGAAGTGCGTACAACCATGCGCGTGGGATAAGAAAGCGGAAAACTAGGACAGGTGCAGCCAACGGCGGAGATCTGCACCGTTACTACTGCCCACCGCCTATGTGTTTCGGACTCGAATAGTGGTTATCATTTTTTAGTGGATACTGGCGCAGATATTTCAGTTATACCGGTAGGCAAGAAAAATCGACAATCACCGAGTAACAGTTTTAAGTTGTATGCAGCAAACGGCACCGAAATTAAGACGTATGGTGTGAAGACTCTTATATTAAATATAAAATTACGTCGTAGCTTCCGATGGGATTTCGTGGTCGCAGACGTCAAGCAGCCTATACTGGGAGCCGATTTTTTAAGTTATCACAAACTATTAGTAGACCTCAGCACAAAGAGATTAATGGATCAGGTAACAGAATGTAATATTATCGCTTCAATTGTCAGTAGTTTACAGCCTTCAATATATACCTTACATAGCAAACATCCGTATTATAATGTTATCACTGCTTATCCTGAGATTACTAGACCTACATCGTTCAATGACCCTCCCAAGCATTCAATTTTGCATTATATTGAGACCACCGGTCCACCAGTTTTTGCAAGGGCCAGACCCCTAGCCCCAGACCGGTACATTAAGGTTAAAGAAGAGTTCAAGCGTATGATGGAGATGGGAATATGTAGACCTAGTAAAAGCTCATGGGCAAGCCCATTGCATGTCGTTCCAAAAAAGAACGGAGAAATAAGACCGTGTGGTGATTATAGGAGACTTAATGCAATTACCAAACCCGATCGTTATCCTGTACCTCGACTACAGGATTTCACCTATGTATTGGCGAACAAAAACATATTTACGCGATTAGACGTAAACAGAGCGTATCATTTTATACCGATTAATCCAGAGGACGTAGAAAAAACAGCAATTATTACGCCTTTTGGCCTATTTGAATTTACTAGAATGAGTTTTGGTTTAAGGAACGCAGCACAAACGTTTCAACGTTTTATGAGCACAGTGGTACTGCAAGGATTAGACTTCTTGTATACCTATATTGATGACGTCATAATTGCTAGTGAAAATGACCTTCAACATAGAGAACATTTAAAAACAGTTTGCGAAAGATTTAAACAATTTGGTATCACTATCAACATTGCTAAATGCGAATTTGGACAGGAAGTAGTGGATTTCTTAGGTTTTCAAGTGTCACGTGACGGTATTAAGCCTTTAGACTCAAGAGTTCAGGCAATAGTAGATTTTCCGAAACCTGAAACAATACAACAGTTGCGTAGGTTTTTAGGAATGCTGAATTTTTATCGATCCCATATACCAAAGGCAGTAGAGACGCAAATGGAACTTAATAAGTTTATTCATCATTCCAAGAAAAACGATAAGTCAATAGTACCGTGGGATGAAAGCGCGAACATAGCATTCGAACAATGTAAACTAAGCCTACAGAAGGCGGTCACATTGTCGCATCCCCGTAACGATGTTCCTATTTCATTAATGTGTGATGCATCTGACACGTGCGCCGGCGCAGTGCTTCAGCAACAGTTAGAGGGAAATTGGGAACCATTAGGATATTTTTCTAAAAAGCTATCCGAGACGCAAAGGAAATATAGTACTTATGACCGTGAACTATTAGCTATATACATGGCAATTCAATATTTCAGGAAATTATTCGAAGGTCGAGAATTGATTGTGTTTACGGATCATAAACCTTTGACTTATGCCTTTTCTAAGTTGAACAGTAATTCAGAAATACCTAGACGAACAAGACAATTATTGTTCATAAGCGAATTCACAACGGATATTCGACACATAGATGGACAACATAACGTTGTTGCTGACTCGTTATCACGTATCGCAGAAATGTATTGCCCGACAGCCATCGATTTCGCAGAATTAGCGATAGCACAGGAAACCGACGATTACATTACACGAATGGCGTGGGATAGTAATAAGAGTAGCAAAGTTGTTATTAAGAAACTTAACAGTCCAATAATAAATAAACCTCTTTATTGTGAAATATCAAAAGACTCAGTTAGACCCTATTTACCAGAAAGTTGCAGACGAAAGGTTTTTGATACAATACACAACCTGAGTCATTCCGGTATTCGAGCTACAAAGAAATTAATCGCAAAAAAATATTTTTGGCCTGGCATGAATAAGGATATAGGCATATGGGCTAGAGCCTGTATTGGATGCCAGAGAGCCAAGGTTCAAAGACACACAGTTTCGGATTTAGGACATTTTTCTTATAGCGATAGATTCGAACATATTCATATAGATTTAATAGGTCCACTTGTAATTTCAGCGGAAGGGTATAGATATTGCCTGACGATTATTGATCGTTTTACTAGGTGGCCGGAAGCCATACCGCTAAAGGATATATCAGCAGAAACAGTAGCTAAGGCCCTATATGAAGGATGGATCTCTCGATTTGGTTGCCCTGTAAAACTTACTAGTGACCAGGGTAGACAATTTGAAAGCAATTTGTTTCAACAATTAATGAAAATACTGGGTATAGATAAAATCCGAACTACTGCATTCCACCCGCAAAGTAACGGTATTATCGAAAGGTGGCATAGATCACTTAAGGCAGCGTTAATGGCTACAATGAGTACAGACTCATGGGTTAACGATTTGCAAACAGTTTTGTTAGGATTACGAGTCGCCATCAGAGGTGATACGGGTTATAGTGCATCAGAATTAACTTACGGTCGGAATCTCAGATTGCCAGGAGATTTTTACGATACTGGTCATGATAAAAATATTGATATAGAGACATACGTAGGAAAGCTACGAGAGACGATTAGTAAGTTCCGATCATCTTCGCGGAATGGCACGATACGGAATACCTTTGTACATCCGGAATTAAAAGTTTGCAAATATGTTTTTGTGCGCAACGATACAGTGCGTAAACCCTTGCAACCCCCTTATGATGGCCCACACCGCGTCATAAGCAGGGCTGATAAGTATTATGTTATAGATTTAATCAACAGACAAGCGTGCATTTCAATTGATAGATTAAAACCAGCTTTTTTATTAAATACAGAAGAAGCCGATAAGGCACGAAATGTAACTGATGACAGTCAGAATAAGAGTCATGATTCATCGAAAAACAGTACAGTCGCAGACAGCGGTACCCCTGCGCCTGCACCGTTAGTTTCGCGTTATGGCCGAGTAATTAAAAAGACACGTTCGATGACCTATGACACAAATAGAAATAAATAGTTTAGGTGGAGTACCTACTCCCATATTTTTTTACGGCATACGATCTAATATTTAACTTTTAGATAGCATAAACATGAGTAAAGTAGTGTGTTCGCGACAATACTTTTGTTGTTTTCGAGTGATTCAGTACCTACTTAAGTAGGCTACAGATATATTGATGTGTATGCATTGCACGTAAGGTATGCAACTAGTAATTGTAACGGGTAGCGTAAGTGATTAAACTTCAGAAAAATCTTGTTTTGACAAAAATATTGTGCAGACTGATCAACTGTACATTTTGACACTACGACATTTTTCTGAAAGTAGGTTAAATAATGTATTAATATGATACATACTTTAGTTAAACATGTATTGTAATTTCATTTCCATAGGTGGACACACGCTTAGAGTAGTAATAAACAGTGTTAACTATTATTTTATTTCGTAAAATAAAAATGGGTAAAGCACAGAGTAAGAACTCAGAAGTAATTATTTCCCAAAATGGAGCAAATGACGCAACCAATACCTCAACATTGGAAAGGAAATTGGAAATTTATAGCGTTTTTACTATAATAATTGTTGTGGCAGTGATTGCGATAATTTTGTTCGTCGGGTGCAAACAATGTGGACGCCGAGCTAGGAAAGTTTTGGTGACAGATATTGTGTCATCCTTAGAAAGGGGTCAGTCACAGCCAGCAGCGGCTCGACAGATCCCAACGCAGCCAGCTCAGCATTCCTATTAATAAATGTAAAATATTTATATTTGTAACCAGTGTCCATCTATACGAATGTGAATGTGTTAGTTTAGTGAATAAAAATAAAGGTAGAATATGATGTTTAAAATGTAAAATAAATGCTCATACTTTTTATTTACAAGTTGGTTAATCATGAATCATAACATTGTTCAACACTTATGTAATGTAACACCTAGTTTATCGTCAGCACAGTACGCTGACTCGCATTCAAATGTATTCGGTTTAGCTCAGCATTATTAACATACAGTGTGATGTTTAATTTAACAATTAGTTTTTGTAATAATTAGTGTAAAATTTTTTTTTGCCCAATATTTAAGAGGGGAATACTGTAGTGACACAATGTAATCAGAGACGACGCCTGCGATTGAGAGCGCGTTCCCCCGCTAGCCAGTCGTCTCCAAGTTTTTGTGTAGGTCTGTCGTGTTAGAAACGAATGTAATTTGTGACATTATAATTGAACAATACAGACATCAAGTTTTACCTAGCTGTGTGAACTTTCATTTCTGCTACTCCCATCCGAACTTATCAACTGTTACCTATCAATAGCAAAAATACTTTGCTCGATCCAAGAATCGAACCCAGGACTTCATGCTGAGCCGTAGCACTTACGGCGCTTAGGCCACCGAGACAATTAGACAGGAAAAAACGCCTATTAGAAGTTATTTTTTTTTCTTTCTACGAGAATTCTCAATTGTCATATGAATGAGATGTTCTTTTGTCTGAGATGTCAGCAGCAGCGTAGGGGTCTACTAGGACCGATGCCTGCCGGGGTCGCGTGATTGTTCGAAAGAGATACCGTGACCCTGGCACATGGGCAACTGATGGAACACGGGTGGGTTTTAGTCAGTAAAAGTCTGACACGCCCTCCCGCTCCGCCCAGAGCGGGAGAAGTCAATTGATGATTTCCCATCCTGAAAAAAAAACGCTCTTTTGCCTGATAGTATACAGTACAGGTATATCATAAACGAATCAAGTGACCTATATTTGCCCTATTTAGACACTATCCCCCTAACTTAACTGTATCCATTCGAAACTGTCTTTTGGAAGGGACAACTAAAGTCAACTCTGTTTTTACATTCCTCATTCGCAGTGCCTTTTATTTGCCTACTAGCTTCTGCCCGCGACTTCGTCCGCGTCAAATTTTTGCTCCCCTGATCCTTCCCGTCGCATCGATTTGCCTGCTAGTTTTCGTCCATTTTTCGTTGCTGCTCGCTCCTTTTGAGTTATAGTGAGTCAACCTTAAAAGATAGACATATGCTCTCGCGGACTTTTTTTTAGAACTTTTTAAAAGAAACAATTCCGTCATACATGTTTTTTGCGTTACTTTAACCGTTTACGCAGCCCACGCAACGGAAACTCTCAAAAGGAATATTTTTTTCCCGTTTTTGCAACATTTTTCATTACTGCTCCGCTCCTCTTAAATGTAGCGTGATGTTATGTAGCCTATAGCCTCCCTCAATAAATAGGCTACCCAACACAAAAAGAATTTTTCAATTCGGACCAGTAGTTCCTGAGATTAGCGCGTTCAATCAATCAAACAAACAAACTCTTCAGCTTTATAATATTAAGTATAGATTTGAAATAAATTATTTGACTTTGCCTTATTAATAAACCAAAGTCAAATAATTTATAAACGTTGCTTAAAGTAAAATCAAGCTCAAAGATAAAAAAAAATTGACTAAGTGGTCATCTATTTTTTTACACATACTTAACTAAAAGCACCGTTTATTAGAAAGGGGTTTATTGATTTATTTAGGATCTCCAACAAAAGATGTGCATAATACATGACACATAAATAAAGGGCAACATCAGGTAATAAGTAGGTGTACTCTTTCACTATTAGGAGACCACAGCATGAACAATGAGTTCATAACTAAGCTAACAAGTTAACATCACATTATTCTTATTTAATACTAGCTTCTGCCCGCGACTTCGTCCGCGTTAAATTTCTTGTTCCTCCGACCTTTCCCGTCGCGTCGAATCGCCTACCCATGCGATTTTCCCCGTTTTTACAACATTTTTCATTACTGCTCCGCTCCTCTTAGTTGTAGCGTGATGTTATATAGCCTATAGCCTTTCTCGATAAATAGGCTACTCAACACAACACAAAAAACAATTCGGATCTAGTTCCTGAGATTAGCGCGTTCAATCAAACAAACAAACAAACTCTTCAGCTAGCTATCGTTCAAATTAAAATATATTATTATATTCATTTATACATTCATATATATAGTTTTCCAAAAACAAAAGACGTTAACGATATAATAAACATTTATTATATGGGTACTGGGAATTTCTCCCAATATTTAATTAACGAAAATGATTACCACATATATTTTCTGCGAATTTGTCATTAAAAGTAATTAAGAAAATAACAATCCCGTATGTTAAACTACCCACAATATTCAACGTGAAATGATTTTCTTTGTTAACCTGACAAGCAGTTTTCTTAAGACCGGAAAATCACTAAAATGAGGAGTAAATAATATAAGTTTTGTTCATTTTAATCCGTTGTCTCTATCTCTTGACAACGTAAATGATTGGTTTTTGTTATTTGGGTCAAACAAATACAAACTAACATTGGCTTTTATAAACCGGGGCACAAAATATTTTATTACGGACAAACACGTTTATAATGCCCCGAAAAAATAAATGGAAATTCGATACGAACATCAGTGTTCATATTTGAAACATTAATTGACCGGGGTCAGCGCTCGAAGGGAAATGTCCCGTAAACAAAGTAGATAAGTATTGTTATTTTTTATTAACATGGCCGACCCTTATGGAATTATAATCCGTTTAAATATCGCGCTCCCAGGTACCTGTGTGCCTAACACGAACTCACGAAGTAAAGACTGGAGCAAATCACAGCGCAGTTCAACGCAAAAAATCCTCTTTTATTATTGTCATACATTTTCTATGAATCACTTTGCAGGTAGGCCACATGGTGACCCATTTCGGCAATGTACATCATAATGAGCCTATATTGTTACCACTGCTGGGACACAGGCCTCCTCTCGGTGAAAGGGAGTGAACCGTAATCTACCACGCGGCCCCAGTACGGGTTGGTAAATGTCACGAGTTTCAAATTTTTGGCTCTAGAACATGCCGGTTTCCTCACGATGTTTCCTTCACCGTTTTGAGAGCAGTGGTGATGAAATTATTTACACAAAGGAAAGCGTCTATTTGGGTTCGAACTTATAACTCGCAAAAACAACCGATTTACGACTCACAACTCGTTAGTCGGGGCCAATACCACTGGGCCACCACTGCTCTCCAGCAATGTACGCTTGACGTAGTTGTGACGTAAATTCTCACGATTCTAAATTTGAAAATACTATTCATATCTATGGAAAAATATAGGAAGGATAGTTGTATTTTGAATGCAAACGTCGATTGAATTTACGTTACGCTGACTCCGCGTGTTCGTGCCAGAGCGTCTGATGGAAAGGTCAATCCGACCGGAGCTCGTAAAGGGCAAGTATTCACAACTTCGGCAAATACTTGGCATTTTACAGTTGGGCTTCCGAAATTCAGCAGTTTTACAACAATTCCGCTAAGTGGGATATATCCTGTTCAACTAAAGGGAGTTGGTAGATTTCATATTTGCATAGGAAGTGATGCAAGTAAGTTCTGCGTATGTGCCCAAAGTGTTTTTTTACTGTACACATTTTTTGCTATAGGAATGCAAGGGGTTTCCATTAATACTAGGAAACGAATTTAACAAAAAACAGTAACAATTATCCCGAAAAACCTGAAAAGACATTAAAATGATCCTATAAAACCTCTCCTAATACAAATGGATTCCGATCCAAACACAAATCGCTCGTCTGATTGACATAAAACATTAATTATCGTAACATTCTCTTTGCTGTCTATAAATAGAAAACAAATTAAAATGCCCCGACAATAATCGCACGAACAAATGGACGCAATACAATAAAATGTTGTTCGAGAACGGAAATTAAATTCTGCGAAGTGAGTGAGAATCAAATGTGGATGAATTAAGGCTTTTAAGGAATCAAGGTCAGGCTGAAACCTTAATGTCGTGGGTTCAATGACCGATAATGACTAAATGACCGCACATCATAAACAAAGCAGGAAATTAGAGGTATCAAAATGTGGAGCTGCAACTCTTCTACAGGTCGATATGATACCTACCTCGAATGTTCTAAGAAGCACAACCACAAGTGTTGCGGTGTGGCGTCTTCAAAGAGGCGGTTTCTTTGTATTTTAAATTTGTCTTTTTTGCTACATGCTGCTTTCTCGTTGGTCTTGCGGTGCCATGTGCTACAGCTAAGAGTGAGGTTCGATTTCCGGGTCGGAGAAAGTGTCATTGGGTATTAGCTTTTGGGATTTATCGGTAGCAGTCCGGAATCCAGACTAGTATACGAAGCTTAAATGTAATTAGCGAAATGTGGGTGTACTAAACAGATGCGACCCTGCCGAACTGTTCGGGGAATAAATTCTTGATGTTATAATGTTATGCTTATTTTCAATTGTTTATTAAATTTTGCAGTATTTAACTACAAAATTGAATAAAGAATTGAAAATACACCGAGGAAAACATCGAGGTGCGGTGCTCGATTCTTAAATGAAATCTTGAGGATATGTGTGCAGGTCAATTAGTTTGAAAGATATTCCAATTAAGTTGGGCCAACCCTCACCAACAACATGCAATCATCTCCGGCTACCACATCATCTAGCAAACACTCGATTCCTCTTCTAGTTCAAGAAGATAACTTCGAGAAGTCGAATCGAAAATATGGCTTTTATTTCTATTTTTCAGAAAAACAAATATATTTGAAGCCCTCTGTCACATGGGATCGGATACAGCCATCGGCAAAATGTTATATAGTGACATTCTTACCTATCCCTTCGGGAATCAGCAACATGATGGTCTGGCTATGTTTAAAACTACAACGATATGGAGCACAATTCTAATAATAAGCCTTTTATTCCAAAACTAGACCGCAAAATTTACAATAATGGTTACAACAAAAAAAAATAAAAAAATGTCTCTAATTTCAGTGTGCTTCATGGCACAGGCCTCCTTCGTTCCATTTTCGACTGTCGCGGGGTACCCTCCTCGTGTTTGGACTTGCTATCAGCTTCATTTTCTCCACTACATTCGATTTTGAGGTCGGGCAAAATGTTACTGGGTTACTGTATCCGGAATTTCTCAGTAACCGCCCGGTGTTTGTATTTGTGCCCAATTGGTGGCAGTAAATAGGTTTGGCCTCTATTAAACGGGAGCAGTGGTAGCCCAGTGGTAACGGCCGCGACTTACGAGTAGTAGGTCGTGAGTTCAAACCCAAGCAGGTGCTTTACTTTGTGTAAATTATTTCATCGCCACTGCTCTCAAAACGCTGAAGGAAAACATCATGAGGAAATCGGCATGTCTTAGAACCAAAAATTCGAAGACATGTGACATCTACCAACCCGCACAAGGCCCGCGTGGTGGATTACGGCCTCTCACTGAATGGAGGCCTGTGTCCCAGCAGTGGGAACATGACGAACGGTCCCAGAAACGCGACTTAAACAGAAGTGGGGTGTACTATAGGTACACTTCTGCCCAACCCTTCGGGGAAACAAGACTTAATGTTATGTTATGTTTAGTGACAAAATTATACCAAGTATATTATTACATTATATTGAGCATAGTTTCTTGATACAATATTGGATTAATCTCCAATTAACCCTTCATTAATAATGCAGCCAGTACTACACAATCCATACGTGTCTTAATCTGGGTTATGTTAACCACAGTAACATCATCACAACAGTACTGGTATGATCTACAGAGCGTGAACGATATTAGGCGTCGAACCCATTGGGGCTCACGAACGAGATTCTCATTAATTATTTTGCACGCGCCTAATTATCCGCATCTTGTACCCTCGGCACATTAAAATCGTTCTTTGTGTGCCCTCAGAGAAACCACCGCTTTAATAAAGTCCCCTTTCTAATTAATTCACATCTTCATAATCAACGATCCACGAAACATCCACGATCCATTTTCAACCGCGTGCATCCACAATGATGGCGGAGTTTTTTAAAGCAAATTCCTCACTTCTAACCTACATTCCTGTTTCGTAACTTTATCTGAAATGTAAAAAGTAATCAACATAAAATAAACTCTCCGTAGAAAAACGTGGCAACATTATATATTTGAGAACGGAAAGATCGATTTTCTTTATTCAAAAGTCGACTGAAGAGTCAACACAGGACCTTTTATCGTAATTCTTTGCTCGTGAACTTTAGTGATTGTACATTTTTTCGTGTCAGGATAAAATTTAAACATCGGGAGAATAACGGCCGAATCTGCTTATGTCACGACGGCGGAACGTCAGACGGGAAAAGATATTACTTCAAACAGACCACAACACTTTTACGACGTCACAAGGGAGGAGAGCGCGCAATGCCACACAATTTGTTTTTTCTTTCCTCTGGCGTCCGCATTCGCAGTAGTGTGTTCATAGCTCAAGTGAACGCATTAAGAGAATGGCACCATTTGTGGGGAATTTCATTAGTCATTCCCTGCGGTGGGGGTATTCCATCATAGATTCCTTTCGCGTCTCACGTACCGCGGATACTTCACAGACAAATATGTCGGGAATAGGGTGAATTTTCAATTGGATCTTCATTAATTATTTACCGAGCGGGTTCTCAGGATTGTTCGGTAAATAACGTAAATTGGACGCGTAAATATATTGTTGCTTAGGCTTGTTTGTTCACACTAAAAAGCTATTAGCGAAGTCAGGGTGAAGTTTACCCCGGTTGAGAGCTCAGTGTCATAGCGCTGTGTCTCAACTTTACTTGTTAATAACAACGCGTCAATCTAGGCCACAGTGATCGAAGCACCTTGTACTGCTCGATTTAATAACTAGTTCAGTCAGCCGCCTGGCGCCTGTCTAGTTACTGGATGCGTTCAGAAAATCTATCGGGCGGCGGTTTAATCAAAGGGTGCTCGAACGATAAATCAATAATTGTCCGTAGAAAAATATTTTTCTCATTTAATTACTGAGCAAGCTTTTGAGAAAATTAAAGATTTTTTCTGACTTCTAGTTTTTCCATTCAACTCACTAGATTGGCTTGTGCCTGATATGGGTTCAGCGGCGATTCGATATTGGAATCCGAACCCACGATTTCAGTACCGTAATCTTTATCCTCACTTCACCTTTAGGATATTGAAACAATTCTAAAGCTCAAATCTCGAAAGTGGAAAGTGTGATACCGGTCCTGTGCATCTATTTGTATTAGTTTTATTTTTTGTTCGAGAAACTATAAAAGTGGGAGAAAAATCGGAGCTTGCACTTTGCTCACATACCTTTTTGAATTTGCGCTAAGATAAGATTTTTTTTCTTATATCTTGGGTCACAAGTGGGACAGTTTTTGCGATGCATGCTGACCTAGTTCGGTTAGTTTTCTTATAAACACAGCACGTCAGCTTTGATAATAGTAATAAAAAGTTGGGGCGTATAGGACCATATAGTTGAATCCGGTTCTCGAAAGAAGGTCGAAGTTTCATTGGGACGACAACCGATGGAATGTTTGGACGTGCCGAATACTCCTTGCTCCCGAATCCTTGGCAATATAAAAACAAAATTTTTGTCAGCGACCGACTGATTTAACGATCGACTTGAATTCACGAACATTTTTTTCATTCGAAAGAAGTTTTTATAGAAATGGATCACGTTAGGGATAGGACAGACGCTCTGCGGTCGTTAGCTTAAATCCGGCGCGGCTACTAATGTTCCAACGTTTTAAAACGTTATAACATAGAATATTTATCACATGTTAGCTTCCTCGGAGACGAATTTACTAAACTCTAAATGTAGGTAATTGTTTAATGTGATATGACACTGCATAAATGTAATCAGGAAATATTATATTCTTGAAAACATTTATCTTAGTTCCGTGCACCTAAAACTACTTTTTTCGGTTATAATTTCAATAGGATATTTTTTTCTCTCCTCAATGTGTTTTAAATCATTGTTTATAATTGCTCGGTTTGTTTCGTGGTTGCTAGCGCGACTACTAAGCGTGGGGTCCTGGGTTCGATTCCCAAGTCGGGCAAAGTGTTATTGGGTTTTTATATTAGGAATTTCATAATAACAGCCCGGAGTTTCGAAGTTGTCGGTGTGATACCCCCGTGCCTCGGAAAGCACGTAAAGCCGTTGTTTCTACGCCTGATCTCTCTCCGGTCATATCAGATTGCCGTCCCATCGGACTATGAGAGTGAGGGAAAAGCGAGTGCCCCTGGATCTGCGCACACACTTGTGCACTATAATATCTCCCGCGCCGATGGCTAGTCTCCGTTGAGACTGGCTGCCATGGCTGAAATACGGTCTGGAGGACACATATTGCCATTGTTCTGTATAAAATTAAGTAAATATTGTAAGTACTGCAAAGTAGACACCTGTAAACAGTGCTTAAATGGCTCAGTTAAGTTAAATCGAGTGACGAAAATGTTACTTAGCGAATATATCCAGTGTGTCGTGACAACAAATGGTCTTGTTGTCCAAAGTTTCGTCGCTTTTATATTTAAACTTGCTTTTGGATGCGGCTTCACACACGTGGAAGTTGGTTATCCCACGGGAAAGTATTATTGGGATAAAAATCTTATATCCTAACCTGTGTGCCAAATTACATTGAAATCTTTAGCCGTTAAGGCGTGAAAAGGTGACAGACAGAGTTTCTGTGTCATATTAGCTTTTCACATTAGCGAGATTAAAGTGCATTGCGATAATTTTGAAGTACAATTTGAATTTTTCTTATAATTTTCTTTTATCACGGTCACGGCCAGACTTCAAAGACATCAAATTCAAAGTTTAAAAGGCATTTTTGAATGGCAAAATATAAAAAAAAAATTGAATTGATTCAAAATGTCTAATGGAAAAGCATGGGTAGGAAACTCCACCATTACTGTTTTAAAATGTTTTCCAATATTTTGTATTCATTAATTATATGTGTGGACGGTGCACGTAGGATAAAATTTATATAATGGGTAAAAAAACAACCCTCTTTTTCGTATTTTATTCTATTTCGTGCAAGAAGCACAGACGGTCAGCCACGCAGCTTTACCAACTTCATACGACACAACTCTTTAACATGTTGCTAAAAGCGCAGTCTATTTTAATTATCGGTCTGTATCCGTATTTTCAATTATTCGGCCAATAAATTGTGAAAAATGAAATACACATTCACATATTATAAACCCAGTAGTGAACATAATATGATTTTCGAATTCACGTGAAATTTCCTGAACTGGGCTCACTATAACATTTCATTTCGTCGCGTTTCTATGGGCTTCCAAGGAAATCCGCGTAACTTTAAACTAACTAGCGGTGCACTAACCAACTGTCATTAAGTCTTTATGTTCTGACATATGGTCGGTGAACACAATGTCCTAATTATGTAGAGTATAAAAGTTCTATACAAAAGCGTATATTAACCTATCAGTATTATAAATTAAGAGAATACAATATGAATTTATTATAGTTCTGTGGAAAGATTGAAATCGTAGTGTAGTAATAATAATGATGAAATAAAGCTGACAACACCGTGAACAAGACGTCAAACATTTCAAATTGATACAATTTAAATAGTAAAAATATTTTTGATCCAATTTTATAAAAGTTTTCAGTTTACTGTGAACCTAGACCTAAAAATATCACAATATCATTAAAAAGAGCATTATATCGCAGCAAAATGTTGTAAATCCAACCAAAAACCACCGTATCGGAGGTGACATGACAGATGTCGCCTCCGAACTACAATGACTAGAAAATGAAAAAACCATGACGAAATATTCACAAGATCAGCGGCTCGTAGCGCACGCCCACCACCTCCGGACTCGTCGCTCAGCTCCGTCTCGCCGCCGCCGGTACCCAGCCCCACTGCGGGCGCTGTGAAAACACCGGCCGTGGCAGTTGCGTCGAGCTCGAGTGACGAGTATTTCTCTCCGCCCACGACAACACCACCTGCTCGTCGACGGGGAGGACGCCGGCTGCCGGTCGGCTTAGGACCTCGAGGCCCATCAGCCTCGGATAGGGTCCCAACTCCCGGCGGAAGTATGCAGCGCATGAGATGGACACAATCCATCAATGAAAATGTCATACGCTCCCATAGTATGAGCTACAGAGGGGGAAATAATCTGACCGCGTACCGTGTTCGGATGCTCTCTCTCTTTCAGGTACTTGAGCCAACTGTCAACGTTTCGGCACAACGACTGTCGGATCAGGTCGGAACGTCACCGTATGTTGGATGACATTGTACTTGATCGCTTGTGTAATGAAATGCGGAGTAGCCATGTTTTCGCCCCCACGCCGCAGACTGCTGCAGTTCCAGCGCAGCCTACCACAACTTATGCTGACGAGGGATGGGATGACAGGGCTACAAACGTAAGTACCCATTGCAATGATGAATTTTAGTGCCCGACCCAGTTCTCGAAAATGGAAATATCACATTGTACTGGGATCGATCCATCATCACTGACAGGACTATTGTTGCAAATAAGCCTGATATGGTGGTGGTGGATCGAGTAGAGCGGCGCACAATGATTGTTGACATAACGGTCCCACATGACGAGAACCTTGTGAAAGCTGTGAAAGATAAACAGATCAAGTATCTTGACTTGGCTCGCGAGGTTATCGACATGTGGGATGTGGATTCAGCGATCGTTGTGCCGATAGTCGTCCCTGCCAACGCAACGGCTTGATAGCCAAGAGCCTCGACCAACACCTAAGGAGGCTCTCGTTAGGCAGCTGGATCAAGGGCTTGATTCAGAAAGCGGTACTTCTGGACACGGCTCGCATTGTCAGGAGGTTCCTCTCTTTGGAGCCTTGGCCTGCTCTCTGGAGCTTGGACCCTGTTCCCGATACCGGTGGGCTACTATTTTTTATATTTTTAAATGTTTTTATAATTTTTTGTTATTTTAATATTTAAAAATATAATTTATATGTTCGTATACTGCCGTTTTAATAAAAAAGGGCACAACTAACATTTTTCATGAAATTTAGTTATATATATCACCGGAATCAGGAAAAAAAAGCCTATATGCCTAATTTATTTTTTATTTTTAGCCAAAAAAATAACAGAGATACCATAAGCTTAAAGGGCACAACTGCAAATTTTTTTAAGTTTTTAACCAGGAAAAGGGCACATTGTGAGATATGCCTTTTATTTCACCTTTATATTTTTAATATATTTAATTGAAAAGGCTTAATTGGCTTACGTCAAATATAAAAGGCTTATGTGGCAATTGTGCTTATTTTTTTTATACTAACACCCTAGCAATTATTGAAGAAGAAAAGTCACAACTAGCAGTTATGTCTTTACTATTTACCCTATGCCTTATTTTTTTATAAATAAAGCGTTTAAAAAAAGGCACACTGGTGGTTATGCCTTTACTACTAAACATCTATGAACGAAGGTGAAGTGAGGGGTCAACGTTATTTACACGTCCCACTGCAGGAACACAAAAAAAGTGCACAATAAGATTGTTTTTATTCATCAAGAAGTATAAAATATAATATATTCTAATATTTTATTGTATGTATCTATTATAATAATATGTAAAAAGGCACAATTGAATAAAAGTGCCTTTTCAATGTAACATTTTAAAATTTTACATTGAAAAGGCACATTTGGTTGTATATGCCTTTTAACTGTAAATAATATTGCTCCTGATATGTAATTTTTTATGTTAAGTTGAAAAAAAAATAGCTAATTATTTATTATATGCATTAAAAATAATAAAAAATATTGCTATAGTCTTATATGTACTATATATATACAACTATTTAAATTCACACAATTTCGAATAACATAGTTTAGTCGTGTTTTTTTTAACATAATTCAAAAAATATTTTAACATCGATTTTCTCAACATTTACAAAATGCCAGTTGTGCCCTTTTTAATAATGACGGCAGTATAGTGAAATAAAGGATAATAATGACGATTAATAAATGTAGTTTTTGCGTGTGATAGAATAAATGCTATTTTTTATTTTATTATTTGTCTAATGAATTATCCTCTAAATATTCCTTTAATATTTTACACTGTATATTTTTTTTTCTAATAACAGACTCAACAATCCCCTTTTATCGAAATATCATTTTTATTTTCAATATCATACAACTTTTTGTCTATACTCTGAGATTTAAAGAGTTTCATTACGTATACAAAATAGAAAGTATATGTGAAAAGGGTCCATTTTTAAGGTTCCGTTGCCAAATGGCAAAAAACGGAACCCTTATAGATTCGTCATGTCTGTCTGTCTGTCTGTCAGTCCGTCCGTATGTCACAGCCACTTTTCTCCGAAACTATAAGAGCTATGCTGTTGAAACTTGGTAAATAGATGTATTGTGTGAACCACATTAAGATTTTTACACTAAAATAGAAAAAAACAATAACTTTTGGGGTTCCCCATACTTAGAACTGAATCTCAAAAAACATTTTTTCATCAAACCCATACGTGTGGGGTATCTATGAATAGGTCTACAAAAATGGTATTGAGGTTTCTAAAATCATTTTTCTCTAAACTGAACAGTTTGCACGAGAGATACTTCCAAAGTGGTTTAATGTCCCCCCGTAACTTCTATAATAAGAGAATGATAAAACTAAAAAAAATATATGATGTACATAACCATGTAAACTTCCACCGAAAATTGGTTTGAATGAGATCCAGTAAGTAGTTTTTTATTTAATACGTCATAAATCGTAAACCGCAATTTACCTTTCATTCAATCAATGTAAAAATTAAAAAAAAAATATTTCATAAACATAAACCTTATGCATAAACCGAGGATACTTACAGGTTTGTACGGAACCCTCGGTGCGCGAGTCCGACTCGCACTTGGCCGGTTTTTGTTTAGTTAAACTTATAGTGCTTTTCGTCGAGTCTTAGAACTTCATAATTTCTGAGTTTACCTTCACGACTGATCAGGGTGGACACATGTTCGCAGTTCATTGACTAGACTGGTCTTCTCAACTATGTATGGGTATTGCCTCAAAATACCATTCCAGACAAGAATCTACTTAGTCCTCTTATGACCTGAGCAAGATAATGTCTGGACGTCAGCAAACCTCTGAGATTGATTTAGTGTTTCTTCTCAGACTACTTAGTTGGATTGGAAAAACCGATCTCATCTGGTGTTTAAAATATTATTGATGTGTATGACATTTAGTTTAAAAATGTTTGTGTACTTACAGAAATAAATATAGTTTTTCAACGACAACATGTCACATGTAAAACACGCATAGGCACATAATGATGCCAGACATTGTTGGTCAAAATCAAGGGGAGTTTATAAAAAGCCACGTTCAAACAGGTCTTCAAAGAAATTAAAGTAAGATCTTTCTATTTGATGTAGATCAAGTCCTTTTTGCTGAGCTGTTCTTTAAAGTAAACAATCTTTTTACACCATTTCAACAGTAGGAAAATAAAACAAACTTTTCTGTTCCGAGTTTTATTCAGATAGTTTCAGTGCTAACTAAAAATAGTGGATGAAAACTTTTCATTTAAATGTATATTGTTTCTTAAAATATTTTTTGCTCACAATTTTTTTTAACACATTACGATCCTCTTCTTAGATATGTCAAGGAATTTATATGGAAAGTAAGTCTTGTAGGACGAAGTTAACTTTTTTTATCAGGATGGGAAATCATCAAATGACTTCTTCCGCTCTGGGCGGAGCGGGAGGGTGTGTCAGACTTTTACTGACTAAAACCCACCCGTGTTCCTTCAGTTACCCATATGCCACGGTATCACGGTATCTCGCTTGAACAATCTCGCGACCCTGGCAGGCATCGGTCCTAGTAGACCCCTTCAATGCTGCTGAGATCTCTTTGAGGCGCGCGTGGAATACTACGTGCCGTCGACACGGGCCTAGTCCTTACCGGGCGGCGAGCTACCCATTGTTACTGCACCGGTGCACTGCACCGTAGGTGCGGGTGGCGAGCAATGGGTAGCTTGCCGCCCGGTAAGGACCAGGCTCGGGTCGACGGCGCGTAGTGTTCCACGCGCGCCTCAAAGAGATGTCAGCAGCAGTGTAGGGGTCTACTAGGACCGATGCCTGCCAGGGTTGCGTGATTGTTCGAAAGAGATACCGTGACCCTGGCACATGGGCAACTGATGGAACACGGGTGGGTTTTAGTCAGTAAAAGTCTGACACGCCCTCCCGCTCCGCCCAGAGCGGGAGAAGTCATTTGATGATTTCCCATCCTGAAAAAAAAAGCACCAATAACAACCACACATGTTATTAGATAGGTATTTTATTATATTATAGTATAGTCAGCCTCAAAATGATCTAAATAACTACGTTAATTAAATATTAACTCAATGGCACAAGGTGTTATTAAGAATGAAGAAACACGACAAGTATATAACTGGATGGTAGACAAAGGACTGCTTAATCGTTACTACTTCTAGTACCACACAGTTATTGAAACGGAACCGCTATAACAGTTATTGCTCTAAACTAAAATACTTGGCTAATGACATATGTTTGGATGTTTTTGGTCGAAGGGACCATTTTGTTTGGTCCTCCGGGAACGAGACCTCATTTGGTGTTGGAGTAACAGGTTCTAATTTTAGCAAATGTAATTACTTTGTATGGTAAATTGTATAGAAATGTATAAGTAGGTACCTAGCTTCTGCCTGCTAATTCGTCCGCTCAAATGTTTGCTCCCCTGACCCTTCCCGTCGCATCGAAAGGCCTGCCAGTATTCGACCATTTTTCGTTGCTACTCCGCTCCTTTTAACTGTAGCGTGATGTTATATAACTTATAGTCTTTCTCAATAAATAGGCTACCTAATACAAAAATATTTTTTCAATTCGTACCATTAGTTCCTGAGACTAGGGCGTTCACCCAACCAAACAAACAAACTCTTGTGCTTTATAATATTAGTATAGATAAAATGTTGACCTTTTTTTTTCACTTAGTTCAGCTGCAGATGTTCGTGTTGTTTTCATTATAGTCTGTGTTGTTTTGTTTAAACAAAGTTGTTGTAATGTTGATATTGTTGGAGTCAATAAATGTCTCTAGACACATTCACTACGAAAATAAGTAAAGGTTTTGATACTACAGGATTTTGACTCTGGTCAATCAACTCGGCCTATCGCAGTTCACTGCTGGACTTCTCCCATGCTGCGCCACAATACCCTGTCCTCCACCTTCCGCATCCAGTCTTTGTCCAAGCCACCTTTTTAAGGTCGTCGGTCCATTTAGATGGGGGGCATCCCACACTATGCTTGTCGATACGTGTTCTCCACTCCAGGACTCGTTTGCTCCATCGGCCATCGGTTCGTCGACAAACATCTCCAGCTCTTTTCCGAGTAACTTCGTTCTTGACTCTGGTAAATGATAATATTAAATGATTTTATATTATGTAAGTAGTTTGGTACAGTTTTAAAATTCATTCATATTTTAAAAACTAGAGGAGGTCGCCGATTCCTATCTGACTACACTGAGAAGAATGGCCGAAACAAACTCAGTGGTCATAGCACGGTATTGCGATATTGGTAGATTTATTGTAACCATTAATTAGTACCTGGATATCTAGTTCAACTAGTTAATTAATCGATGATATCATAATCTAGGCAGATATGCACTTACTTTGTGCAATGTATTTCATCTGTGTGCGTATTCAATCCGTGGTGGTTGGTAGTGGATGGTTCTGAGTCCAATGTTACCGGATGAGGCTAAATACCAGTATTGTATATGAAGCGACGGCCTTTTTGATATGCTCAAGCTAATTTCTGGGTAAGACAATATCGCTTGGTAAGATTATGCATACTCATTTATATCCATCAACACTGCTCTAAAAATGGTCTATAGCTAAGTAGGAAAACCACTTGGAGAAACCGACCTGTTCTAATATCAAATATTATAAGGGTTCCGTGTGTCATCCCTAATTGGACCCGTGAAGTCTATGCTGTCCACTCCCTCTCACAAAAGACGAGACCTGTGGAAACATTAAAGTCTGATGATTATTTTCTAGTCACGGGAAATTCATTGATAGGCCAACTGACAACGGCCATATCACAACGGTCATTCTTATAAAGTTATATGAAATGGCTTTAATACGGAAATTGACGTAGACTATCAATATTTTAATTGTTAACGTCCCTGGCCGTATAAACCATGTAACTGTATGAAAGTATTATCCTTTCAGAGCTTAGTCGTCATACATCTTTATGTAAAAGGTCAACCCGAATAAAATTGATGAAAAATTGAGTTTTAAAGTTAATCCGGCTTGGTTTCATGGTGGGTTAAGCTGTTTGTATTTTGTGTATGCTATAGACTTACTTGCGAGTACATAGAGAAATTATATTCATGTAAAGAAAATATACTTCAATATTTACTAACCATAGATTATGCACAGACAGAAGATGTACTCGTTGTCTGCAAATAAAACCACTAACACGCTATTTTACTTTTGTTGACCTACGTTTTATTTTAGTTAATACCACTTTTTTAATTTATTACTAAAGGATTTGTGCATTTTGTAGCCTGAAACACAGGTTCTACTTATGTAGTACCGGCAAATTATCAAATATGCTCTATTTTAATTGTTTAAGGTATTTATTGTCCCTGTCAGGGTCGCGAGATTTGTTCGAAAGAGATGCTGTGGCCCAGGCATATGGGCAACTGAAGGAACACAGGTGGGTTTTAGTCAGTAAAAGTCTGACACGCCATTCCGCTCCAGCCTAGAGCGAGACACGTCATTGAATGATTGCCCACCCCAAAAAAGATATTTATTGTAGATGTGTCCCTTTTTAACACGCTTTTATTATTATTATTAAACCATTTTTATTATTATTTACTAGCTTCTGCCCGCGACTTCGTCCGCGTCAATTATTTGCTCCCCTGACCCTTCCCGTCGCATCGCAGCCTACCAGTTTTCATCCATTTTTTGTTGCTGCTCCGCTCCTTTTTGTTGTAGCGTGATGTTATATAGCCTACTAGCTTTTGCCAGCGGCTTCGCCCGCGTGGAGGTCGGAAATTATCCCGCGGGAATATACTACCGGGATAAAAAGTCCTTTCTCAGGCTCTAAACTATCTGTGTACCAAATTTCATTTAAATCGGTTCAATAGTTTTAGCAGGAAAGCGAGACAGACAGACAGACAGACCGACAGACAGACAGAGTTACTTTTGCATTTATAATATTAATTAATAGTATAATAGTATATAGTATAATTATAATATTATAGTATAATAGTATACAAGATTATTTTTAGTATATGCGAAACCTGAATATAGTTTGTTCAGAATCAGTAACTGAATCGATTCCAATAATTTTTACACCATGTTATATTTTGTCCCAAAAATATTTAATTACGCTTAAAAGTTGGTATCCGCAATCATATGTTTGCACACAGGTCACGACAGTTCATAGCTTTCTAGGCGGCGTGGGCGCACAGCGGGACGGCGACGGTGGGCGCCCTCCGCTAGATGCATATGTTTTTGCGTGGAAAACCGGGTAACTTAACAAGCTTATAACTTTGTGATTATTAATGATACAATTTTGAAATTTTTTTCATAGATTCTTTACATAAAAATACTAGACCCGTGTTTCGGGTTTCGCATAAACAAAAATTAATGTTGTATATAGTATATATAGTATATAGTATATAAAGTATATAGTATGGAAGTATGGATTTTGGAATTATTAGAAACGGTGCACGATGGCGGTAAGGTGAATGATCCGACGGGTGTCTTATCTGGTTGACAACAGCTGTCATACGATGGATGTCGGGACGTTTCAATATGCAAGATGCGCGGTAAACTCTGTGTGCGCGATGTAGGATATTGCGTGACGTCAGCGTGATGCGTAGTTCGCTTGTGGCGGTGTAGATGCCGCTACTTCATCATTCAATAGTGTTTTAAGTTTCATATTCATATTTAGCTTAACTTCGTTCGTGAAGGCGATCGGCGGCGGCGTTCTCGCGTCCGGCCCTGGTGCGCGCCGTGCGAGTTACGCCCCGGGCGTCGGGAGTCGATCGCAGACTCCCGGCCACCGTAGGCGCGGGCCTGCAGCCAATACACGCGCCTACAGTAGCCGGGAGTCCGCTATGGACTCCCGACGCCCGGGGCGTCTCCTCCTGCGGCGGCTAGGGACGTGAGGGTGCAGAGACTGCCACTCCCTCACGCACCCCGCCTCCTCTTTCGCGAGCATTACTGCTTCGCAGAAGAAGGTGATGGCTTCCCATTCCCTCTCGCTCCGTACCATGGCTTGCACCAGGGCCGGACGCGAGAGGTCGCCGCCACCGATCGCCTCCACGAGGACACGGCGCTGCTCCGCCCAGGCAGGGCACACCTCCACCGTATGTTCCACCGTGTCCTCCAGACGATCCTCGCAATGGAAACACCCGGACGTATCCTCCCGCTTTATTCTGAACAGGAACCCACCGAAGCACCCATGCCCGGTGAGAACCTGCGTCAGGTGGAAGGTGAGGACGCCGTGACGCCTCTCTATCCACTCCACAAAGAGGGGACTTACCGCCGCAATTGTGGCGTGCCCAGCACTGGGTTGCGACAATCGTACCCGCCATGTTGCCATGAGATCACACCGGAGCTCTGTCCGTGTTATTGGTGCTTACATAAGCTTCTATACATTTTTGTAAATTCTTCTTAGGAGTTAGCCATTATTACATAAAATTCTGTTTCATTTTTGTATTTACGTGATTCATATGTAAGCATTATTACAGATGTCCTTCTGAAGATTTTTTTTCTACATCCGTGTATATAAACTTGCAATAGGTATATTGGTTTTTGAATTCCTAACATCTTTGGACTACCCACAATAGACCTACGGACACGGCCATTTACAAAATAACTAAATCGTACCAAAATTCGCCGACACGAAAATTGCTATAGTGCAAAACCATCAACAGCGGAAGAGACCATTCGTAAGGCAGCTAGTCCCGAAAATACAGCCAGCCTGGAAACCGGTATCATTGAGGAAATCCCGCCAGCAGCCGCAGGAAAAGCAATAAAAAATCATATAATCCATACAAAGCTTTATGGAAGCGCGTCGTTGCAATTTTTTCGTCCGCCAACTTTTTTTCTTGTAAAAAACATGATATTTATGTTGATAAAACGAGTTGGGCCAACTGTACCCACCAACTTACCAAACCCCGTCTGTTTTCGGATATATTGTTTTATTTGATGTGTATCTCAAGTATTCGGGTTGTGTTGTCATTCGTCTTTGTTCGGATTGAAACTTTCTTGGATATGTTTATAAAGTAGGTACAATGTTAGTGGGATTTGTATAAAGATAGTTGTCTTACTTTTAAAGGGAATCTTATTTATGTTGAAGTCGTAATAGACAAATAAAGGAACGTCAGTATAGAGTTAATATCAGTTACAAGCATATTTATACGTAGCGTAGAACATAAAAACCATTTAGCCATGAGACACTAGCTGAAACCGCGTTGTCCTAGCCATGCAAACCGTGATGGATTACACTATTGCTACGCCGTAGCGCCTTGTAGCAATTTATGGCGTAACTGCCTACGACGTAGCAACAGTACAATTCGAGATCACGAGAATTTACCGAACAAACACATGGTTTTTACATAATATCAATTTATTTACATTTGCGTAGGCTTAGATACATAAGGCTCATTTCCCAATAAAAGTTTGCACAAACAACAATCTGAATACGTTACTTATCATCGCCGTACTTTGCAAACAATTTATAACAAAATATTGTTGTTGCGAGAGAAAAATCGTTTGAAGAAAAGACTTAACTGTGTGAAACAGCTATTAATAAAATGTCTTTTATCTAAAATTTTCACAAAGATTTCTTTATCATATAAAATCAGTATACCTACCTATAATGGTATAAACTACGGAAAAAACATCACTTTCAAGACGTATTCGATAATATCTTGCGCCTTAATTAAAATATTTCATCATCATCATCATTTCAGCTGAAAGACGTCCACTGCTGGACATAGGCCTCCCCCAAAATGGGGGGGTTTGCCATAATCGCCACGCTTGGCAGGCGGGTTGGCGATCGCAGTATGGTAGTCTACAATGCATAGAGAATGCTGCTGCCCATTCTCTAGTATGTCCCTTAGTCGCCTCTACGACACCTACGGGATGATGCTATTCTTTACGTCCGGCACCACACGGTACTTAGATAAATACGGTAAATAATTAAAATATTTGTGATATGTGATAGTTGTGGAATATTATTATTATTATTATTATTATTTAACTCCCTGTAATTTTGTCAGGACGACAATGGACGAAATAAATCTACTAAGTAGTTATCTAACATACAATAATACGTACCTACATAACCAACAGCACAAACGATTCTTAAACAAAATTGCTAATTCGGTGGATAATAGCGTATTCTGTAGCTCGGTTGAGCAAATCCCACTAATTGTAATACCGATCGAAACACTGAATAGTGATAAATATTGTACAGCAGACAAACACATCAATATGGAAATAACAAACAATCTGCACACACACACACACAAACACACGTGAGTCAACTTACTACTGCCACATCACACAGACTTCCTAACAATTATGTCACAACGTAGAAAATACAGAAAGCTCAATACTTCCAAAATAATATTTCTATCTCATGAAGCAACGCGCGCTTTACTTGTGTTTACCAAGTGTACGAACACGCTGTGAATGTGTGTGTAAACACCGGAGCTCTCGTTATCATTCGAGACACTGGCGAAGTCGGAAGCGTGTATGTGTGCAGTGTGTTGTGTAGCGTCAGCGCATAACACACGCATGAACAATCAAGATAAAAATACTGTACCTATGTTTGAAGGCGTCCTGCACGCGTAGCATGACCCCCATAGGAATGGGTTTTGTCGACGGAAGAATAGAAAAAATGACAGATTATAGAAATATATATACCGCCGTAGGCCTGGCGATGTTACAACTGAAGTGAAGAAATGTTTCTATTCTTCAGTCAATAAAAGTCTACGATTTCAAGCATAACGACCATTTTTTTCTACTTTTGACAATTGGTGGTACACACATTTTTACAGAATTATAATCCTAATTTCATTAAATACCATTCACAAAAATCTAATACCTTGCTGGAGAAGCGCATTTGCATGCTCAACATCATGTTGAGTCCAGCATCTACCAATCATAATACAGCAAATTATGGTCTATTTGTACCAGCTGAGATCACCAACAGATTTGCTATGCAAAATGTCCCAAGATTTAAAGTGTTATAAGCCGTAAGTGTACTTGTTTAGTGGAAAAGTAAATATGACCTGATGAACCTATAAATGGTGACTGTGTAAGTCCATAGCTTTGCTGTTGTTATCTATACTTATAATATATTGTATTCAGAAGCTGATGGTAAACCTTTTAAAATAAATTAGTACTTCACCCGTGAACTTCATCCACGTGGAATTTTGGCTTTCTACCGGCCACGGTGCATCCCATCACCTGCCCGTGCAAATGCCTTGCTTCTAAGGATTGTAGCGTGATGTCAAATAACCTATAACCTTCCTCAAGATTTGGGCTATCAACTGCAAAAGGAATTTTTCAAATCCGACTAGTATTTCCAAAGATTATCCCCTACATACAAACCAACAAACTATGTAAGGAACAGTATGTAGATATGACGTATTATGTAAACCAAACCTTCGGCACCAATTTTACTTACAACACTGCATCTATGTAGCCCCCAGCCACTATTCAATGACCCACAGATCCAAGATATATTCTCTCACAGATAATGCCCCATTGTTGGTGCATACAATGCGTACATCACTCCTATCAAAATGTGCAATGGATTCCTGTCTGGCCATCGATATTCAATATGGATGCATCATTTGATGTTGACCGCACGTACGAAATTGTTGGTTGAGAAATTTTGGTATTTGGCATGCATGCGCGCAGTAGTCTAACGATTTCGGTTGGTGAATCCCTGTGAATGGGCTATATGTGAAGCTTCATACACATCTCAACATACTTGTTAGGTCATAATACGATTAGAATTATAACTTAAGTACAAACGTCTTCTATACAAGACCACGTGTTCCAAGTATACTAACGCTACCTTGATTTATGTAATTTGTTTTTTAAGCTATTTTCATCAAATAAATAAGATAACAATAACATCTTTGTTAATCATTTTTTTAAGTTTGTCAAAATATAATCGTTTAAAAATAGGATTTCATCATCATCATCATCACAGCTGGACCTTAGGCTCCCCCAATTTGGGAGGTTTTACAATAATCGCCAGTGTGGTGGTAAAATGTATAGAGAATACTACTGCCCATTCTTTTGTAGGTCCCTTAGTCGCCTTTTACGACACCTTCGGGAAGAGATGACAAATAGAACAATTTCATTTCTTTGTAACCTGCGTTTTCTACACATACCAATCATTCAATTTCTCTTCTACAATATACAGTAAAATGATACATAATTAGTTGTTTATTTCGACTTATTTGGAACTCTTAATTAGATCCAGTTTCAGAAAAGACGAAGCTGTAAACAAACAACTTATTCCTCAAAGAACCAAAATATTAATGAAAACGTGCCCCGTCGGTGATAAACAACTTCAAGTTCGTCAACTTTCGAAAAGTATTTTAATTTAATTAGAATATAACATCAGAACAATACTGCACCTGCCAGGGTCGCAAGACTTGTTCGAAAGAGTTACCGTGACCCGGGCATTTAGGCAACTGAAGGAAGGTGGGTTTTAGTCAGTAAAAGTCTGAAACCCACTAGAGCGGGAGACGTCATTTGATGATTTCCCACACAAAATAAAAAAGAACAATGCACAAATAAAGCTTGGTTAAAATTATGTAAAAGCAGGGAAAAAAATATTTTTAAAAGAGACTGGGACCTCTGAGTTTGTTTGGGCCTTTCTTCTTAGAGTAGTCAGATGGGAATCGCCGACTTCATCTAGTTTAAAAAATACCATTAACGAGTAAAAGTTTTTGTACTAACCTACAGAAGTAAAATCATTAATCATTTAAAACACAGCAAAATGACATAGTATGTTGAGTGTGCTAAAAATTTTCAAAATTTCCTTGAGAGTACTTTTACAAACCTTACAGCAACAACTACAAATAAAAGCAAAAAAACTACCTTCTTTTCTCGCTACTCTCAAAAGAATCCAGGAAACTACAATAAAGTGCAAGTGATATAAACACTCATGTTTTTCAGCTGTGTATTAGGGAACCCTCCATTACGTCTGTACGCGGACCAGACGGGGCCGCGCGTTTTTTGCTCGTGCCTGCCTAACTCTATAAATCTTTGTAAGTGCCTCGTTAGTTGCTCTGGTCAATTCACGTCCAGTTTCTCCGTTCAGATTTTTTATTCATCCAATTTGGGTGTGTGTTACTATTTGTGAGTTAGAGATATAGAGTTGGCGTATGGAGGATCAGTCTTTCTGACATATTTGTATTTCTTGAAGCGCTCGCAGGTTATTTCATTGGCATTTGTTTATTTTTATCGTATTCAGTCGGGACAGGTTGTCAGAAGCCTGAACGTCTAATAACGACTCTTATCATGATGTTCTTAATCTCAAGGTGCTAATGACTAAGTAATAACCACCATATGGGTCGATCGATCAGGTTAAGCCAAGCTTTGCCGGTACGTCGGTACGTGGATAGGTGATTATCTTTACACACTGAGATCCCTTCGTGACCCACTGTTGGTTCGCCTGAAATTTGTGGATCTTTGGCAGTCGTTAAGAGACGTCAGAAAGTTTGGCAGTCTTAACAAGGGGTATCGGGTTACCCACTTTCTGGATTGTGGAGGTCAGATACGCAGTCGCTCCATATAAAATACTGGCATTCAGCTACATGTAGTTATACTGAAAGCCAACATGGAAAACGGCTAGACAGACAATGATGATTTGTTTATTTCTGTTTCATAATAAGTTCTGAAAATACTCGTTAAGCTTCTTCAATGGTTCAGCTTTACCCACTGATCGATAGGTAACTTATTATTAAAAGCGCGTTGGAGTACGTTTTACGCCTTTGTATTAATGATATCTTGTTTAATGAGTGTTCGTTGGTGTATTATTTTTCTTTTAAGCCATTTTTCATATTACATGGGATTTAAACATAACTGGTGATGTGGGTGTGCTATAAGGGCTTTTTTTTTCAGGATGGGAAATCATCAAATGACTTCTCCCGCTCTGGGCGGAGCGGAAGGGCGTGTCAGACTTTTACTGACTAAAACCCACCCGTGTTCCATCAGTTGCCCATGTGCCAGGATCACGGTATCTCTTTCGAACAATCACGCGACCCCGGCAGGCATCGGTCCTAGTAGACCCCTACACTGCTGCTGACATCTCTTTGAGGCACGCGTGGAACACTACGCGCCGTCGACCCGAGCCTGGTCCTTACCGGGCGGCGAGCTACCCATTGCTCGCCACCCGCAAGCTCGCGCCTACGGTGGCCGGGAGTCCGGCCGACACCCGGGGCGTCTCCTCCTGCGGCGGCTAGGGACGTGAGGGCCCAGAGACTGCCACTCCCTCACGCGCTCCGCCTCCTCCTTTGCGAGCATTACTGCTTCGCAGAAGGAGGTGACGGCTTCCCATTCCCTCTCGCTCCGTACCATGGCTCGCACCAGGGCCGGACGCGAGAGATCGCCGCCGCGGATCGCCTCCACGAGGACACGGCGGTGCTCCGCCCAGGCAGGGCACACCTCCACCGTATGCTCCACCGTGTCCTCCAGACGATCCTCACAATGGAAACACCCGGACGTATCCTCCCGCTTTATCTTGAACAGGAACCCACCGAAGCACCCATGCCCGGTGAGAACCTGCGTCAGGCGGAAGGTGAGGACGCCGTGACGCCTCTCTATCCACTCCTCAAAGAGGGGACTTACCGCCGCAATTGTGGCGTGCCCAGCACTGGGTTGCGACAATCGTACCCGCCATGTTGCTATAAGGGCTTATTAGTCGATTTGCACGAATCAGGCCAGTCGACACTTACAAATAATTTATTATTTTGTATATGCGACACCGCGTACCGCACCGCGTACCTGCGTACCGTGTGGTGCGGTACGTAAAGAATAACACCACCCCATTTCTTCCCGTGGGTGTCGTAAAAGGCGACTAAGGACTAGAGAATGGGCAGCAGCGTTCTCTATGCATTTTACCACCATACTGCAATCGCCAACCCGCCTGCCAAGCGTGGCGATTATGGCAAAGCCCCTCAAATTGAGGGAGGCCTAAGTCCAGCAGTGGACGTCTTACGGCTGAAATGATGATGATGATGATATGCGACACCCCATCCGATTTTTCTCGTAGGTGTCGTATGAGGCCTCGAAAGGACTTACTAGGGAATGGGCAGCAGCGTTCTCAATACATTTTACCACCATATCCAACCGCCCTGCCAAGCGTGGTGATTATGGATAACCATTCTCCAAATTGGGGGAGGCTTATATCCAGCAGTGGACGTCTTTCCGCTGATATGATGATATGCGACACACATTCGAGCGAATAAATTTGTGCGAATCATTTAATTTTGAAGCGTAACGGACGAAAGAAAACTCACTTTACCCCACTTTGATTAATTAGACACATATTTAACCATTACTCAAACCACATATTCAAACATTTGAAATAGACACAATGGTTAATTAATTGTGTCCGTAATTACGGTAATTGACTGGTTAAAAATAAACAATGATATTAAAAAAAAAAACATAAAACGTATTGATAACTGAAATAAAAATAAAAATGAAGAGTCAAACTTAGTGGTTAATCAGGTATAATGAAAATTATAAAGCCGCTATAGGTACACCTCTACCTTACTGTTCGGCGAAAACAGGCGCGATGATTTGTTATTATATAAAGACGTCTGAAATTACTGAAGTACCATCATATGTATACATTTGAATTCGTAGCTAAAATCAAGCTACATTTGTATTTCGGTAATCAGAATCGTAATTTGTCACCATCAATCATTTACGAGGAGTTAATTACACATCCCTGTTGAGTTAATACACTAATAGTAGACGCCTCTGAACCAGAATTGAGAATAATGAGTTAACTAGAATTTAGAGTTGACTTTATCTGCTCAAAAACATTTCAAAGCTTTTATATAGCTGTACCCATGACTTCGTGTGGTTATAAGAAATTATCCCAAGAAAACGTGCTACCGGGGAAAAGTCTACTTATTTTAAGTTCTTTGCTACGCTGATTTCCTCACGATGTTTTTTTGATGATTTGAGAGCAGTGGTGATGAAATTAAACAAACAAATTAAAGTTCCTATCTGGGTTCAAATCACGACCTAACACGTTTGTCGGGGCCGTTACAGTCAGAGTAATATTTTGTGTACTAAATTGACTACTTTATAAATTCTTTGAACGAATTTATCATCCGATCAAATATTTTATAAAGTAGTCAATTTCACCATTTTGAGAACAATGGTGATGAAATCGATACTAATATTATAAAGCGAAGAGTTTGTTTCGTTGAAGGCGGTAATCTCAGGAACTACTAGTACGAATTGTAAAATATTTTTGTGGTAGCCTATTTATTGAGGAAGGCTATAGGCTATATAACATCACGCTATGATCAAAAAGAGCGGAGCAGCAACGAAAAATTAACGAAACTAACAGGCAATTCAATGTGACGGGAAGGGTCAGGGTAGAAAAATTTGAAGCGGACGAAATCGCGGGCGATTCTGCCCGCGATTTCGTCCGCTTCAAATTTGGTTATATAGTTAAATATACAAAGTAAAGTGCCTGCCTGGGTTCAAACTCACGACCTGCAACTCGTATGTAAGGGCCGTTACAGTCAGAATAATATTTTGTGTTGGAGATTGACTGCTTCATAAAATCTTTGAACGGATTTATCATCCGATCAAAGTTTTTATAAAGTGGTAGAACGACAGTTGTATTCAAAGACATTCTTCTGTTTCTCTGCAATATCTTTCTCTCTCTTTCCTGTACTCGAACACTCGGGCTTCGTAAAGGTAGGTAGTGTGGGGAGTAGGGTTGCTTAGGTACGTTATAGATTAGATTACTTGTGACCGCGCCAGCCACCGTGTCCGCGTTAAACGTGCACAAGACTGAAGCTAATCACAATACACATTGGAAAAACGGTTTACTGTTTCTTTTGCAGGTGATTTGTTACCACGCTATTATTAGCTTTATACGTATGTTTGTATGTGCCCATGAAACGGAAAGTTTGAACATTATTTTGACCCCCTTTAAAACGTCAGATAACTTGAAATTTGGCATACTTATCAAAGACCGATGTGAATACAATAATTTTATAAATCTGTGCCATTATCCTTGCCGGGGTTACCAGGATAGCAAAAAAAGACTGTCATTCTGAACTGCGAAGTTTAAAATATCGATGTACTGTATTTATAAAGTTCACTATTATAATGGCGATATACGAAACTTCGAAAACTAGCTAAGGGAACTTCGAAAAAATGCCAAACATTCTCAATTAAATAATTCGCCATAGTGAATTTTATAAATACAGTACATCGATATTTTAAACTTCGCAGTTCAGAATGACAGTCCAAAAAAAACTGTCCTTGAAAACTACGCTGACATACGTCACAAAATTCGAAACATTGTAAAAAAACTACAAAACACACTTCCATAGAAAACCAAACTAAAAAGTTGAAAATAATGGATGTCCTTCACCCCAGGGCGGAGGACATCCATGTAGATTTCCAACCCGTTACAAATAAAAAAGATGGGCAAATTTATCCTATTGTGATTATTTGTCCTATTTAAATTGGATCGGCAAGAAAAATATTAAAAATGAAGGAGTATAACTTTACAATTCTCTACTGAAAAACATAAAAGAATCAAAAACTAATCTTTACTTTAAAAAAATATTAAAAAACACATCTTCGACAGTCAGAAATAAATGTAATGTAAAAAAATGTTAGATAATATCCATCACCTTATTACTGTGCAGTGTGCCTGTGCACGGTCCCCTAGAATGGTACTGATAAGAACATTGGCGCACTTGAAGCGCAAAGCTATGTGAGTAATGACACTTTTTTTTACATCTACCCACTCTTGTTCTACCTACTTTTGTTTAATTACAAATTTACAAATTTTTTCCTACGCAACACAATAGTTAATTTTAAAAAAACCAGCCAAGTGCGAGTCGGACTCGCGCACCGAGGGTTCCGTACAAACCTGTAGGTATTCTCGGTTTATGCATAAGGTTTATGGTTATGAAAATAAATGTTTTTTTTTTATTTTTATATTTCAGCTGATTGAATGAACGGTAAATTGCGGTTTACGATTTATGACGTTTTAAAAAAAAACTAATTGCTCGATCTCGTTCAAACCAATTTTCGGTGGTAGTTTATATGGTAATTTACATCATATATTTTTTTAAATTTTATCATTCTCTTATTTTAGAAGTTACGGGGGGGGGGGACACACATTTTACCACTTTGGAAGCGTCTCTCGCGCAAACTATTCAGTTTAGAAAAAAATGATATTAGAAACCTCAATACCATTTTTAAAGACCTATTCATAGATACCCCACACGTATGGGTTTGATGAAAAAAAAACATTTTGAGTTTCAGTTCTATGTATGGGGGAATCCCAAAATTTATTGTTTTTTTTTCTATTTTAGTGTAAAAATCTTGATGCTGTTCACAGAATACATCTACTTACCAAGTTTCAACAGCGTAGCTCTTATAGTTTCGGAGAAAAGGGGCTGTGACATACGGACAGACCGACAGACAGACAGACAGACAGACAGACGGACAGACAGACATAACGAATCTATAAGGGTTCCGTTTTTTGCCATTTGGCAACGGAACCCTAAAAATGTTTGTTACGTTTTGCGCTTTGGACGTTTATTTTTGTATACCTTACTATTATTAAACTTTGTTTTTCGTTAAGTGATTGATGTAAAATCTTTTGAGAAATAAATGATATAACATAAACACAACATCACGCCTTGTTTACCCGAAGGGTTAGGCAGAGGTGTAACCTACAGTACACCCACATTTCGCCTGTTATGTTTAAGTCCCATGTAATAGGGGGCGGGCCTATTGCCATCAACCGGGCACAAATCCATAAATGATATATTTACCGTATAAACCATTTCACTAAACCTGTAAATTGTGCTCGCGCGAAGCAAGGTCAGTTCGCTTGTAGTTTATAAATCAGCTTACTTTGCTCGATTTTAAGCGTAAGTATTAATTTTTTCCATTTCGCACCGAAGCTCAAAACTCAAGTTAACAAAAGCACCTAATCAATCTAATTCACTTAGATATCAAAAGTTGTATTTCGACTAGAAAATTCTTTCTTCTTTTCGGTAATATTCGCTTCTTACTAAAAACCCAATCCTCAAGGCAATAAAAATAATCAAACTCATGCAGTTATATTAAAGCACATTTTCGCAAAAAAAAAACCTTAAAAAATATATATTATACTTGTTTCAGAATTGAATTGTGGACTGGGAGTCGTTAGAAACAGTTGAAGGCATCAAACTAAAATTATTTATCATCTAGAATTAAACCGTTATGTTCGTGACTGCTACACTTTACAAACGTCAGATGGACGAAACAAAAGTGAAACAAAACCCAAGATTTCATAATTTCGGTTTAGAGCCTGAACAAATTTAATTTAGTTTTGTCTGTTTTTTAGGGAGTGGACTGTGTCTATTACGCGGGCCGAGTGCTGCCAGCCAGCCCAGAGGCCCAGAGCTCAATGGCCTCAACTTACAATCTGTAGATCGTGGGTTTGAACCAGGCAGGCGCTATACTTTGTGTAAAAAGATTTCATCACTACACAGCACTCAAAACGGTGAAAGAAAAATTCATGAGAAACAAACATTCTAAGAAATGTGATATGTACCTACCTATGTTCTTTTGCTAGGTTATAATACAACATTTTCCTCACGACTCCAGGTGTAGGAACAGTCAGTCAAGTACCTAATTTTAAACCATCTAGAACTGTCTTCAGTTCAACACTAAAAAGGTTAACAATTCATCACGATCTAAAAGATTTTAGTTGCTTTGTAATTTCAATATTCAAATAGAACAACGAACAATTTAATTAATTTAGATACAATTCCAAATTCGAATTCAGTCCAAAATGTTAAAAGCCAGACCACAAAGGTTCAGTTAAAAAAAAGAACACTTAAAAATGAGTCCTTCATGGTAAACAGTTCAACGACAAAGGTCTGAATTATAAACGTTTTTCTGCTAATCCGTTGTGAGAGGAATATGCAAGGGTTGTCTCAAGGGCGGCAGCTCCGAGTCTTAATAGATTAGCGGGCGTGGTTGCTAGTGCTTAAGTAAGATATATGAATGATATGGGAGATTTACTAGCTATATTACTGTAGTTAGTTTATTGGTACGGTTGTTGTGTTATTGTAAGCTATGGCGGTTTGTTTGGTTTAGCTGTAGAGTGTATTTTCTCTAACTTCCATGATAAACCAACAAAAATGTAGAGCGTTTTCTTTAAAATAACAGGCGAACCAAATTGGACGCGAGCAGTGTAACAGAACAAGGGAACAAAATCACTGACAAATTATTTCTGTTTTTTGCATGGTTAATATTCCGTGCGATGCCAGACGTAAAAAATAGCACCATCCCATCTCTTTCTGTGGGTATCTTAAGAGGCGACTTAGGGACTAGAGAATGAGCAGCAGAATTCTCTATACATTTTACCACAATCTGGCGACCGCCAACCCGCATGCCAAGCGTGGCGATGTTGGCAATCCCCACCGAATTGAGAGAGGCCTACGTCCAACAGTGGCCGTTTTTCGAGTGAAATGTTGATGATGATAATGATGATGATGATGAATATTCCGCCTAGCCACCTATGCAAAAAAAATACAGGCCTTTTATAGAAAGACAGACAGACAAACGCAAGCGTAGTGAAGGGTTCCATACCTACATAAATAGTTAGATGATAGACACTAGAGATATTCATTGAACTGGAACATAAAGTGCAGATCTAATTAAATGCGATTACGCGAACATTTCTATAGTAAGCACGAACTTTACTCCCACCAAAGCGCGATCCAACACAATGATGTTGAATATGTGTTCAAATTGTTGTAATCCACGACTTTATATTCGAACGACTGAAGTTAGTCGCGTTCGATTAGTATAGTAATAGTATAGTAATAGTATTTTTATTGTCTTAATAATTAGTTACAGTGGTTCCCTAGATCCCACACTAGGATTCCCTGTGTCGTGGGATCTAGTTACTTCGTTCCGTTACATTAAAAGACAAAAATTAGTAAACGTTTTGAAGGCTTACTTACAGAATTACAAAATAATTGAGAAAAAGAAAGAAATATTTTTTTTAGCAATAATAAAAAATAAAAAATAAATGGTGGGTATGAGTATGAGTATGAGTGTATGGATGTAATGGAGTGAGTGGGTGTGAGTGTGTAGTGTATATTGTGTTGTGTGTTATGTTTATAGATCTCGAGATAGTGTTTCCGGATGTAAGTGTAGAGTTCGTTATTGTGTGATCTTTAGAATCTCTTCTGTGCTTTCATAATCTAACTCCAGTAGCCATTTGATGATCGTTTTTTTACATTTATGTTTTGTCAATTGGGCTATTTTGTGTTTTGCGTTTAGTTTCCTGTATAGGTAGGGTCCCATAAAATTGTAGGATCTTCTTCCAATTACTTTGCGGTACCTTACAGAGTCCCATACCAGTCTACGGCCAGAACGACTATAAGCGGTGCTGCTCAGGGCAGTTTTATGAAATCGCAGAATAGTGGCAAGGATGAAAAGTTGTCTGACCCTGAGCACTCCCGCTTCTGAGTAGAGCAAGTCAGTGGAATATTTATATGGTCGACCATAGGCTGTTTTAAGGAGAGCGCGTTGTGCTCTTTCCACTACCAGCATGTGATTCTTTCCAGCCGCACCCCATGCAGTGATACAATAATTAATTGTTGATTGGCAGAGAGAAAAATAAACCATTTTTAGAGTTTTCTCATCAGCAACTTTGCCTAAGCGCTTGAAGACTCGCATAAGCTTCCTAGTCCTAGTTTTGAGTGCATTGAGGTGTGTTGTCCATATCAGTTGGCTGTCCAAGTGGACCCCCAGATATTTTATTGAGTCGATTTGGTCTAGTTTAGGACAGTTACAGCTGTTGGGCACCAAACATGTATGAAGTCTTAGGCTCGCTGTACATCTGGGAGAGGAGCGTTTGGATACATAAAAATTGACAACTTTTGTTTTCTCAATATTGAGGGTTAATAGATTCATCTGGAACCAATTAGCAACAGTTTGCAACCCTTTTTCCACGCTAGTATGTGTGTCAAGCCATGTTTGGCCAGAGAAGACTATTGCAGTGTCATCAGCATATGTAAATACTCTTGCTTGTGGTACGTCCAGGGCGCATAATCCGTTTATATAAATAATAAAGAGCGTAGGGCCAAGGACGCTCCCTTGTGGAACTCCGAAATGAACTGTTTTTAATTCACTGCAGTAGTCCTCCATGACCACTTTCTGTCTTCTGTCGCAAAGGTATGAGCTAAACCATGATAATGCATCGCCACGAATTCCCAAGGACTCCAGTTTCCGCAAAAGTATCTTGCGGGAGACAGTATCGAACGCTTTAGCCAGGTCCAGGAAGACGCCAGTACATGCCATGCCATGATCAAGTTTGTGTGTAATGAAGTCGGCTAGATTGGTCACCGCATCCTCCGTGGACCTGCCAGCCCGAAAACCAAACTGGTTTTCGGATAAAAGCCTGTTTTTTTCTAAATAACTGAGGAGTCTCTTGTTAACAATCTTTTCCAAAACTTTGGAAAGAGTGGTCAGCAGAGAGATTGGACGGTAGTTGGACGGAGTCTTTTGGTCACCACTTTTAAATATAGGGCAAACATTTGCAGTCTTGAAGCAGGTAGGGACAGTACTCGTTGCTAAGCTTAAGTTGCATACGTGGGTGATGGGTTTTAGCAAGACATGAACACAGCTTTTAAGTACCTTATTGGTAATGCGATCATTACCAGAAGCAGAAGCGTCTTTGAGGTTTGTGATTAGGACAGTGCTTAAGAACGGCTCGTCGTGAGGTGTCTCCCACTTAAGACATAAGTAATATGAATAGCTTTAGGATGTCTTTAAAACAAAACTTTTTATAAGTACTTATTATTTGGTGATTGTACAAAGGGACTACCCTTTTGTACAATCATAGATGTAGTTAAAGTTTAGCAAGAACCGACGGAGCAGTGGTGGCCCAGTGGTAACGGCCGCGACTTACGAGTAGTATTTCGTGAGTTCAAACCCAAGCAGGCGCATTACTTTGTGTAAATTATTTCATCGCCACTGCTCTCAAAACGGTGAAGGAAAACATCGTGAGGAACCCGGCATGTCTTAGAACCAAAAATTCGAAGACATGTGACATCTACCAACCCGCACTGGGCCCGCGTGGTGGATTATGGCCCACTCCCTCGCATCGAGAGGCGGCCTGTGTCTCAGCAGTGGGAACATAGGCTGATGATGATGAAGAAACCGATTGGTGTTTTCGAATGAAATTTAATTTGATGACTAAACTGATTGTTTTCTATAAAATTTTACTGTATTAGAAAACATCCATCGGATTCTTAACTTGTTGAATGCCGTAATTACAGACACAATTAAAAACC
Source organism: Aporophyla lueneburgensis (assembly GCA_932294355.1). NCBI lineage: Eukaryota > Metazoa > Arthropoda > Insecta > Lepidoptera > Noctuidae > Aporophyla > Aporophyla lueneburgensis. Next base: position 21,528,662 of record OW028745.1, on the reverse strand, counting down.
ATTGTGTCTATACCAAATTTGGTATCTCAAGGACTTAGAGGTTGAGCAAGGCAATGTTGTTACCTACTTTTTTTTCGAAAACATACCTACTGACAACACTGTGAAGTAAATGGCAGTTTGAAGAGGTGACGTTTGGTGGTGTAGAATGCAAACCATTTTCTATTATATTTTATTAAGTACCTGGTACTTGTTGACAGGCCTACGCTGTCCTCCCATACCTATTAACACCGTAATTTGAAACCATTGTAAGAGCCAATTATTTTTAAAAGAGTAACGATGGGCGGTTTTACCGGTATTGGAATCTAACAAATTGGAAGCGTGGACCTAGCTCCTGACGTTTTATAATTGCCCATGTAGGTTTATCTATACTTATAATAAAACTGTAGAGAGGTCAATTCTGTACATTGAAAATATATTCAAAATTAATATTGGAGGATAAATGGTGATCGATACTGATGCCAAAAATGCAATCAGTAAATTTTTTGTCTGTCTGTCTGTCTGTCTGTATGTGCACACATGGGTCAAAAACTACTGAAGGGATGTTAACCAAACTTGGTACGATTGTAGTCCATACTCCTGGGCAGGTTATAGGCTATATAACATAACGCTGAGACATATAGGAGCCGTGCAGTGACGATAATTTTTGAAGCAAGTCGACTGAAAATGCGCTTTCGAGCTAAAAAAAATTAACCTGGATTAACACATAGGCTACTTTTTACCCCGGTAGTAAACTCACGTATACTTATAATAAAACTGTAGAGAGGTCAATTCTGTACATTGAAAATATATTCAAAATTAATATTGGAGGATAAATGGTGATCGATACTGATGCCAAAAATGCAATCAGTAAATTTTTTGTCTGTCTGACTGTCTGTATGTCTGTATGTGCACACATGGGTCAAAAACTACTAAAGGGATTTTAACCAAACTTGGTACGATTGTAGTACATACTCCTGGGCAGGTTATAGGCTATATAACATAACGTTGAGACACATAGGAGCCGTGCAGTGACGATAAATTTGAAGCAAGTCGACTGAAAATGCGCTTTCGAGCTAAAAAAAAATTAACCTGGATTAACACATAGACTACTTTTTACCCCGGTAGTAAACTCACGTATACTTATAATAAAACTGTAGAGAGGTCAATTCTGTACATTGAAAATATATTCAAAATTAATATTGGAGGATAAATGGTGATCGATACTGATGCCAAAAATGCAATCAGTAAATTTTTTGTCTGTCTGTCTGTCTGTATGTGCACACATGGGTCAAAAACTACTGAAGGGATTTTAACCAAACTTGATACGATTGTAGTCCATACTCCTGGGCAGGTTATAGGCTATATAACATAACGCTGAGACACATAGGAGCCGTGCAGTGACGATAAATTTGAAGCAAGTCGACTGAAAATGCGCTTTCGAGCTAAAAAAACTTAACCTGGATTAACACATAGGCTACTTTTTACTCCGGTAGTAAACTCACGCGAGATATGTTCCAACCTCCATGCGGGCGAAGCCGCTGGTAAAAGCTAGTGTGAAATAAAATAATTTGATTTGATTTGACGTGTCAGCTATGATTTGCGAAAATGTATGACTACATCACGCTTTCAATCCTCGAGGTCAGTAATACTAATCCAGCTTTCTCATTTGAATCCCCGTTTAGTCTCAGTCCACGCAGTCTACATAGTGGGCGAGCTAGCTAGCATGGCTAACAACTCCATTGAACACACACTGTTGATGTAACGAACCTGTGGGCATGTATATCCCCTAATCCATCTACCCACGTGACACACAAATGTTGGGCCCACTCTTAACTACGTAAGGGTCGTCACATAATAAAAGCTTTGTTGTAAAACTTTTAATTTAAACTGGAATCTTGTTTAACATTTACTTTTATTTCGAAAAATATACTTGTCACTCGTATTGTTGCCAACTTAGTTTATAATAAATACAGGTTTCAAGAACATTGATGCACCACCTGTTGGGCCTGCTGGAACCCATACGTTGTAAATTATCGTCGGTAATTAAGGAAAAACGTGCTGCTATACATTTTGACCTCGTAGATATTGTACTTTTTTATGAAAAATATCTACGTTCTACAACAATGTGCTAAATTCATCACCACTGCCACCCTGTATCGTATTTTCGAACCCATATTGGAAATAAGAATACGTTTTTAAAAAAAAAAAGTTAAATGCCTCAATTATTAATAATTAACATTTATATAACATTAACATTATTATGTCAAAAAATACATTTTCTTTGCAAATCACCTTTATTTCTACTTTTACAAGACTAGTGTTGCGTCATTAACATCATTTTATGTATTTAAGTAGCTACGTAGAAATCATTCACTCAGTCGCTAATAAACACCATTGAAGGCAGACGCATTTGTGATTTTCTAACAAGTTTCCCGTACACACAAAAGTGAACCTAAACTACAACAACATATGGTCGATATCTCGCCGGATCATTACCAATTACCTGAGCGCACGTGTCGAGCGGTCGGCTCGCGAGAACAATAGGACACCGCATTCCTGAGCGATAAGGATTTGTAAAGATTCGTAGTAGTCACGAAGGAATTATTAAATGTATTGGAAGTTACCGCTTCGTTATTGCAAAAAACTCAAGTTAATCTCAAGAAGTGCTCAAAATCACGATTAACTAAAGGATATATTGAAACCCGTATAAAGGCGATAGAAGATTATTGGTCTACCTTCAAAAACGCTCATTATTCTTTGGTGAAAATAACGCCGAAGGAACAAAAGGCAATATTACCGTATTTTGCTAATGAGGAGTTTTTTATTTATGAAGACTTATATCTTATTTTGTTGGCTGATTTACGTGATATGTTGATTGAACAAAATACGTCAGCGCCGACGACGTCATCGCACAATAATACGAGCATCGCAACGAATCCTGATCAACAAAATACGCTCGTGAGATTACCTAGAATACAGCTGCCATCTTTTAGTGGAAAATATGAAGAATGGCCTACGTTTCAAGATTTGTTTACATCGTTAGTGCATACGAACACAAGTATTAGTGACGTTCAAAAGTTACATTATTTGAAGTGTAGTGTTACTGGAGAAGCAGAGACCTTATTAAAACATATCCAGGTAACACAGAAAAATTATGAACAAGCTTGGGATATTTAAAAAAACAGGTATGGAAACAAACGATTGATTATGAACTCTGTGTTAAAACAGTTAGTTTATCAAAAGAAGATGAGTACCCAATCACCTAATCTCATTAAAAGTTTATTGGATGTCACGACAGACTGTTTAAATAACCTTCAAAATTTAAATATTTGCTTAGATTCATGGGATCCTATAATTATTTTTCTGGTAGTTCAGAAATTGGACCCTGAGTCACATAAGGATTGGGAACAATACGCATACAAAGAAGATTCGATGACTTACCCAAATGGAATGATCTGAAAAAGTTTCTTCAGTCCACGTACCGAACATTGGAGATTGTCACACCAACAACACAAAATAAACCATCAAAAGAACGTGCTGTTCATATCGCAAGTACGTCATCGCCACCGTCAGAAAAAACATGTGTTCTATGCAATGAAAATCACACATTATGCCACTGTAAAGAATTCACAAAACTGCAACCTATTGAACGAGTTAATTATGCAAAAACAAACAACCTATGCTACAACTGTTTAGTACCAGGACATTCATCAAGAAAATGTAGACTACAAGTGTCCTGTCGTATATGCAAAAGGCGTCACCATAGTCTTCTACATCTTAACAAAGAACCTGAGACTTCGGTACAATTGGAGACCTGCACGCAACCGAAGACTGCTCAAAACAATGTAGAAGAACAGAAGGAAGTTACTGTCAATACAACGGTCGCCTCACACCACAGTACTGGACAAGGCATAGCACTATTAGCTACAGCAACAGTGTTAGTACGAAACGAACAAAACCACACTGGCGCATTAGTGGACCAAGGTTCGCAGATAGCACTTATTAGTGAGAAAGCAACTCAAATGCTCAATCTGACCAAACAACCAACGAGAGGAAGCATCATTGGAGTGGGTTCAACGAAAACAAATGTAAACCACATGGTACAACTGCAAATTGGTTCCCGCTGGAACACAAACTTCAAGATAGATGTCGAAGCATTCGTCATGTCCAAGCAACTTACCACTAAACTCCCTCCAAAAACAATTACTGCTGATAACTGGCCACATCTAGAAGGACTCAACCTGGCTGACTCAAACTATGATACACCAGGCCCTATAGACTTACTTCTAGGTGTCAAACAATACTCTCAAATCGTACAAGAAAAACTTATCAAGGGTCCTCCGGGTACACCATGTGCACAGAAAACATACCTTGGATGGATTCTCTTCGGTGAAATAAATATAAAGTCACAAGACAATTCTGCTCTTGTTTTTCATCACCAAGTAGACATGGATGTCATGCTTAAATCTCTGTGGGAAATAGACACAGAAAACCAAAGAACCTTAACAAAAGAAGAAAGGTTGTGTGATAGAGTTTATGAAGAAACACACACACGGTTAGAAGATGGAAGATACATGGTAAACTTACCTTTGAAAACACCACAGCCAACATGCCTTGAAGGAAACACAAAAGAAATAGCCAAAAACAGATTGCTACAATTGGAAAGAAAATTTTGAAGAACACCCAACCTGAAAGAAAATTACAAGAAAGTAATGAAAGAATACTTACATTTAAACTATATGGAAGTCATACCTGAAGAAGAAGTCATAAATGAAAAGGTTATATACTTACCTCACCATGCCGTCGTCCGAGAAGATAAAGAAACATCAAAGACTCGCGTGGTCTTTGACGCATCGGCGAAGGGTCCAAACCAAGTCTCGCTCAACGATGAGCTGATGGTTGGTCCTCAGCTTCAGGAAGATCTAAGAAATATTGTCATGAGATGGAGAATGAAACCTGTTTGTTATGCTAGCGATATAACAAAAATACACCTGCAAATATGTGTTCACCCAGAAGACGCCAATAAGTATCAACGTATTCTGTGGCGAGAAGAGGAACATGAAAGCATAAAGGAATATCGCTTGCTTCGAGTTACATTCGGAACAGCATCAGCACCCTATCTCGCGGTGAAAACACTCAAACACTCCATCAAGTTGCTGATGATGAAGGACAAAATTACCCGAATGCAGTCAAAATCATTAAAGAGAATTTCCTCGTTGACGATCTGTTAGCAGGTGAAGATACAACAGATCAAGCCATAACATCTGCAAAAGAAGTATCTCACATACTGAAGAAATGGTCATCTAATTGTCCGCAATTTATGAAATCCATCGACACAGACAAACGAAGTTCAATAGCACACCTAGATATAAACAAAATGGATGGCACTGTAAAAGCACTAGGTTTGATTTGGAATTTGGGATCAGATCAATTTCAGTATCAATTGAAACTACCAGCAACTTCTGCCAACATTACAAAAAGAAAAATCTTGTCTGATGTTCAAAGACTATTCGATCCATTGGGAATTGGGATGGATTGCCCCAAGTGTAGTGATGGCTAAGATGTTTATACAAAAACTGTGGCTGGAAAAGCTCGATTGGGATGACATAATAAGCCCTGAACTACAAGAAGAATGGATGACTATTCGTGAAGAATTCAAAAATGTAAACAACATTTACATTGATCGATGGCTTGGAACCTATAGCACCAAAATAAACGATGTACAAATTCATGGCTTCAGCGATGCGTCCATGAAAGCTTATGCAGCCGTTGCACACATTAGAGTCGAATCTCAAGATGGCCTTATTACAACAAAACTAATAGCTGCAAGGACAAGACTCGCGCCACTAAAAACTGTATCGTTACCACGTTTGGAACTTTCTGGATCACTACTTCTTTCACGATTATTGAATCAAATAGGAAAAGCTATGAGACTATCAACAGCACAAATGTATACGTGGACGGATTCTACAATTGTTATTGCATGGCTATCCGGTGAACCACATAGGTGGAAAACATTTGTAGCCAATCGAGTCGCAGAAATCAATGAAAATCTCAATAACAACCAATGGTACCACGTAGCATCAGAAGAAAATCTCGCTGATATTGCGTCGAGAGGCATGTTACTTGCTGAACTGAAACAATCAGAGTTATGGTGGAACGCTCCAAAATGGTTATCTGAAAGAAAAATAATATTAAATCAGCCTGATGTAGTTGTCACTGACCTGGCACAGAAAAGAGATAAAATACAAATAAATATTAAAATTCAAGATGAAGAAGAACATAATTTCATAGCAAATTTTAAGCAATTTGATAACTTACAAGAGTTATTAAAGGTGATAACATACTGTCGAAGATTTATTAATTACAGAAGAGAATTGGATACTTACGAAAATTGCATAAGTTTAACAACAGAAGAATTACATACATCATTGATAAAATGCATCAAACTAGTACAAAGAGAAGAATTTACAGTTGAAATAAACAGATTAAAATTAAATAAAAATGTGAAGAAAAATAGTAACATTAAAACACTTACCCCATACTTAGACCAAGATCCTCAGGTATCCTCAGGGTGGACGGTCGTCTTCGACATGCAAGATTAGACGAAAAAAGAAAACATCCTATAATATTAGGACATAACAACAATTTAATTCCTTTACTCATAGCTGATGCTCATGCTCAAACACTACATGGTGGTGTTCAATTAATGTTATGCGTTTTACGCTCTAAATATTGGATCATTCGAGCTAAAGGATTAATAAAAAACTTCAATCGTAAATGTTTAGTGTGTGCAAAGCAAAGAGCTAGTACACGAACTCAGATCATGGGAGATCTGCCAAAGGAAAGAGTAACACCTGCTAGAGCCTTTCTACATAGCGGCGTGGATTATGCCGGTCCATTTCAAATATTAATGTCAAGGGGAAGAGGCATGAAAACTCAAAAGGCATACATTGCGTTATTTGTTTGTATGTCTACAAAAGCAATACACCTTGAACTAGTAGGAGACCTTACATCAGAAGGATTTATAGCTGCTTACAAACGCTTTGTATCAAGAAGAGGTAAATGCAGCCACATGTGGAGCGACCAAGGGCGAAACTTTGTTGGTGCAGAAAGGGATTTAGCCGCAGCATGGCAAGAAGCTAACTTGAATTTTGAAAAAGACATTGCTCACAAGTTGGCTTTGGAAGGCACACAGTGGCATTTTATACCAGCTTACAGTCCCAACTTTGGAAGCCTCTGGGAGGCTGGTGTAAAGTCCCTGAAGACTCATCTGAAACGAGTGTTGACAACAAATCCCACTTTCGAAGAAATGACAACAATACTGTGCCAAATCGAGGCGTGCCTTAATTCAAGACCTCTATGTCCTATCGATGACTCAGACGCAGACTCTATAGAACCCCTAACACCTGGTCATTTCTTGATACATGAAGCCCCAATCGCCGTGCCGTCACCGGATTTTAAAGACACAAAGATTCATAATTTAACACGATGGCAATACACTCAAAAGCTCGTAGGCGACATCTGGCGACGATGGCAAGACGAATATTTAACAAGTCTACAACAGCGTCCTGTCTGGCTTAAAAAGAAACAAGAATTCACTGTTGGTGACATAGTTCTAATCAAAACTGATGGATTACCTGCAGGAAAATGGTTGCTAGGCCGAATTGTAGACAAGCACCCCGGTCATGATGGAGTTACACGGGTATATAGCGTAAAATCTGGCAGTAGCATTGTGAAGAGATCTGTAACGAAACTATGTCCCCTACCTGTTGATCCTAACTAATTAGTGACTATCTATACTAATATTATAAAGAGGAAACCTTTGTATTTTTGTATTTTTGTATGTTTGTATTGAATAGGCTCAAAAACTACTGGACCGATTTCAAAATTTCTTTTACCATTACTTAGAGGAATTCTTCCGAATCCATATAGGCTATATTTTATCCCGGAAAATAGATAGAATTTTTCGTGGTAGTGAAAATTGTGGAGTAAGGCGTCGAAAAAACTGCCGTACGTTAACGATTCTCGCGAACGCTGCCTAAATGGTTAGAGATGTATGGTTGACTTCTATAGAAAAGTTGTAGAACTCAATAATGCCTACAAAAAAGTCTGCGATAGTATAAACCAAACATTATAACCACTTTTCCATAGAATAAAAGTAATTAAAATTATTAGCCTATGTTTATTGATCATATTATCGTCAAATACTAATCCTTATCCAAATAAACTATTTATTGAGCAAGACTGTTTCAATAGCTATAAATTACTTATTTATTTTATTCCAATCGGACAATCCATTCTAAAGATATTACGAATTTAAAATTGTAATTGGTATTAAAATGAATGATGGTGTCGCACGACTCGCACGGCGAAACCGCAGGGGAGGGGGGTGCACATCTATGAAGCAGGTGTCGGCTCTCTACGCAGCGGACGCGGCCAAATCGAGTAAATTTACTGAATTAATGCACTTATTAAAATTGATTTCGGAACTATTTAGATACTCATTATCAAAAGTTCTTTTCGAAAATACTTATAAATAATTTCATTCAATATTCACGAATAAAAAACCTATAAAAACATACATACGAAACAATTTTTTTTTTTCAGAGAGCTTAAAAAATAAATGTCCACCCGTGCGAAGCCGGGGCGGGTCGCTAGTTATTATATAACTTTGTCGAACCTCATTTCAATTTTGCATGCAGGCATAATGTACTATGTCTATTCGTACTGTATAATTTAACTTCATTGAAAGTTAATAACACTGTAGTTACAATCATTTGTTTGAACTTAGAGAAACGTTGCATACTGCTTATCAAGTTAGATTTTTAAACATGTGTATATAGTCCACTAAACTTCATTTTTAAAGGGCCTTTTTGTCCCTTTGGTGGGCGGTATGTTGCGTCATTAACATCATTTTATGTATTTAAGTAGCTACGTAGAAATCATTCACTCAGTCGCTAATAAACACCATTGAAGACAGACGCATTTGTGATTTTCTAACAAGTTTCCCGTACACACAAAAGTGAACCTAAACTACAACAACAACTAGTAATGACCCTATTGTGCTGCAGGTTGAAGTTGCTAGTATTGGTAAAAAGAAAAAATGATAATATAGTAGGAAAAATAGTAAAGTATGTAAATAGCAACAAGTGCTGCTCTGTAATCCTGACTTTTCTTATATTTTCAATATATTGAAAATATTATTTTCAATCTTATTTGAAAATATTAGACAAGTCATTGTCATTTTTCAGAAATGGATATTGCAAAATATTTTATTAAAAAAGCAATAGCCAGAATGTTATTAAGCCGATTCATTTTTGAATATAAATTTCAAAAACAGATTATGACTGCGTTTCGTTTAACACTTATCTTAATCAAATAATATATATCATTTATATTTTCATCGAAATTATACATAGTAGTTTCGCCTAATATTTATTTTTCATATAATTTTAGGCCTTTAATATACCTATGTATTAGGTGTGTGCAAAAGTTCTACCCGATTTTAGTGCATGGAATAAATGAAAGTAATATCCAAGTTAAAAATACCTTTATTAATCAATATAATAGCCATTTTTATCAATAACGATTTGCCACTTTGTTGGTAATAAAAACATTCCCTTTCTATAAAAATTTTCGGATTTAGAATCAAAAAACTGTTGTATAGCCGTTTGTACTTGTTCAATTTTATCGAATTTTTTCTGCGTCAAACTGTTTTGTAATGAACGGAAGAGATGGTAGTCTGTAGGTGCGAGATCAGGTGAATATGGAGGGTGAGGTAAGATTTCCCATGCGAAGTTCATTATCTTTTTTTGAGTCGATAAAGCTGAATGTGGTCTAGCGTTATCATGGTGGTAAATGACACCTTTGCGATTGAATAAAACTGGACGTTTAATTTTTCATTTTTCATTTACTTTTTAGGGTTCCGTTGCCAAATGGCAAAAAACGGAACCCTTATCGATTCGTCATGTCTGTCTGTCTGTCTGTCCGTGTATGTCACAGCCATTTTTTTCCGAAACTATAAGAGCTATGTTGTTGAAACTTGGTAAGTAGATGTATTCTGTAAACCGCATTAAGATTTTCACACAAAAATAGAAAAAAAACAATAAATTTTGGGGTTCCCCATACATAGAACTGAAACTCAAAAAAATTTTTTTCATCGTACCCATACGTGTGGGGTATCTATGGATAGGTCTTTAAAAATGATATTGAGTTTTCTAATATCATTTTTTTCTAAACTGTATAGTTTGCGCGAGAGACACTCCCAAAGTGGTAAAATGTGTGTCCCCCCCCCCCTGTAACTTCTAAAATAAGAGAATGATAAAACTAAAAAAAATATATGATGTACATTGCTATATAAACTTCCAACGAAAATTGGTTTGAACAAGATCTAGTAAGTAGTTTTTTTTTATACGTCATAAATCGTAAACCGCAATTTACCTTTCATTCAATCAACTCAAATATAAAAATTAAAAAAATAGGATTTAATTTCATAAACACAAGCCTTATGCATAAACCGTGAATACCTACAGGTTTGTACGGAACCCTCAGTGCGCGAGTCCGACTCGCACTTGGCCGGTTTTTTCTAACTGTGAGATGTACAAAGTAGCATTGTATAATTCCTCTGAAATCCCACCAAACACTTAGTAAATTCTTTTTCACATGCGTATCTGGTTTTACGACCGATAAACTCGGTTCGCCAGCTCGACATAAAATTTTTCGGCGTTTTACATTATCATAACTGACCCATTTTTCGTCACAAGTAACAATTCTTTCCAAAAAACACTCATTTTTATGACGTATCGCAAAGAACAACAAATATTCAATCTGTCCATTCGATTTTTAGGGTTCCGTTGCCAAATGGCAAAAAACGGAACCCTTATAGATTCGTCATGTCTGTCTGTCTGTCTGTCTGTCTGTCCGTCCGTCCGTATGTCACAGCCATTTTATTCCGAAACTATAAGAGCTATGCTGTTGAAACTTGGTAAGTAGATGTATTCTGTGAACCGCATTAAGATTTTTACACTAAAATAGAAAAAAAACAATAAATTTTGGGGTTCCCCATACATAGAACTGAAACTCAAAAATGTTTTTTTTTCATCATACTCATACGTGTGGGGTATCTATGAATAGGTCTTCAAAAAGTGGTAATGAGGTTTCTAATATCATTTTTTTCTAAACTGAATAGTTTGCGCGAGAGACACTTCCAAAGTGGTAAAATGTGTGTCCCCCCCCTGTAACTTCTAAAATAAGAGAATGACAAAACTAAAAAAAAATATATGATGTACACTACCATGTAAACTACCACCGAAAATTGGTTTGAACGAGATCGAGTGAGTAGTTTTTTTTTAAAACGTCATAAATCGTAAACCGCACTTTACCTTACATTCAATCAACTGAAATATAAAAATTAAAAAAAATATATATTTTTAAACCGAAAATACCTACAGGTTTGTACGTAACCCTCGGTGCGCGAGTCCGACTCGCACTTGGCCAGTTTTTTTTCCGACAGTTCATGTGACACCCACTTTTCCAATTTTTTTATAAAACCAAATTCATGCAGCCGTCTTTCTACCGTAGTTCTATGAACAGAAAACCTCTCTGATAATTCTTCAACCGTTATTTGCTTATCGTTCAATATAGCGTCCTCTAAATCTGTTTTAGGAAACTTTGAAGGTCGTCCTGATCGCGGTTTATCCTCGCAGCTTTTATCTCCTTTGCGGAATTTTCGATACCAACGACGACATGTGCTTTCGTTCACAGTACCCTCCCCGTACACCTCACAAATATTTCGACGAGCTTCAGCAGCACTATGACCTTTATCAAACTCATAAAGTAAACAATGTCGGATATGGTCCTTGTTACACGACATGTTGACCCCACAGCAATTTGATGTAAACTAAACTAGGAATATTTAATTTTTTTTTTTTTTTTTTGTGGGGCATCTCGTAGTTAATCCTGAAAAGATTGTTACTACTTAAACGGATTGTGGCCCGGCGAGTTCTAAAAAGTTACCTTTTTAGGCCTCCAGCCGGGGCCAGGTATTATACTTAAAAACTAAAGCGAAAGCTCTAAGGGTTACCCCGAGGGGGGTACGAACCTCGGCTTAGGCAATCACTGGTAGAGGGACAGCAAGGGACTGGCTGGATCTGGGTTAAATTATTTAGGGACTAATTTAAAGCTAACGGCGCAGCATCGCGGGCTGGCTCTTGCAAGGGTCGGGAGGGACTGTTAAGTCGGGGTCGCGACGACGGACCTCGGCGGCGAGGTCGGTACGGTTTGTGTTTGTGTGCTGGTCTAGCTGTACTGGTCTCTTTTCGACTCCCCTGGAGGAGAGTAGTGGGATCATCAGGATCGGTAAGAACGTGCCGCGAGCGGCGGACTTTACTGATACGGGAGGGGGTGTAAGTAGCTGCCGCCACAACCAGAGGGTTGCGGTGGGCTACGGCCCTATCGAAGAAACGCTTCGAAGCGCGTTTTATGAATTGATGGATAGTCGGGAGTTTCATATCTAAATGAAGATTGATATTCCGAACAAACCAAGGCGAGCCTGTGGCTTGGCGGAGAAAACGGTTCTGGAGAGTCTGCATCCTATGGATGAATCGGAGTTTAGCATGTGCCCAGACTGGGCTTGCGTATGTCATAATCGGCCTGATGCAAGCGGTGTAAAGCCGCTTCTTACACAGAAGAGACATTTTACTCCGCTTGTTCAGGACGCAATGGAGCCTACTTAGAGTGAAAGCGGCCCGCGAGCGAGCCTGCTTTATGTGCTCAGAATAGGTGAGGTGTTTGTCGAGGATGACACCTAGATATTTGGCTTGCTTCGCCCAAGGGATCTGCTTGCCGAACATTGAGATGGGTCGGGGAGGGGGGTGATTACGTCGCGGTCGGGTGTAAAAGACCGCCTGACTTATATCGGGATTGACCTCGATTCGCCACTTCCTGAACCATTCGCCGAGCTCGTCGACTGCGGTTTGGAGGTAGCGAACCAGCGCTGAGTCACTAAATCCCGAGAAGGAGATGGCAGTGTCGTCTGCGAACAGAGCTAACCTTACCTTCTTACTTCTGGGGATATCGCTAGTGAACAGCGTGAAAATGAGGGGGCTAGTACAGAGCCTTGAGGGACTCCTGCACGGATCGGGTGAGGGGAGGAAAGTGCCCCTTCAATGCGATAGCGAAAGGTACGGTTCGGAAGAAAGTCTCGTAAGATGAGCACGAGACGGTCTGGCACTCCGAGTTGGTACAGCTTATATAATAAGCCGTTGTGTCAGACTTTGTCGAACGCTTTCGCTATATCGAAGTATACAGCGCCCGTGAACATACCACGCTGAAAACCAGCATTGATATGTTCGACGATACGGTGTACCTGATGGACACACGAGTGTTGGGTTCGAAAACCAAACTGCTCGTTGGGAATGAGGCCCTTGGTTTCGGCATAATCTCTGAGTCGCTTATAAATAAGTCTCTCATAGATTTTGCCGAGAACTTTGAGCAAACTAATGGGGCGGTAACTCGTGGGCTCGGTTTTGGGCTTACCGGGCTTAGGGATGCCAATGACGGTGGCTTCCTTCCACGCTTGGGGGAAAATGTTATTACTCAAGGCACCATTGAAGATGGTACACATGAGCATTATCAGGTGAACGGGGATAAACTAGGAATAAGTACACGCGGGCTATTTATAGCTCGTATGATCTAGAAAGTTATGACACAATTATGACGCAATATTTTATTATTGCGCAACATTTTCTTTAAACTTTTATTCGTTACTTGAAAAACGGGTAGAACTTTTGCACACACCTAATAGTAGGATGCTGTATTATATATTAAGGTTGGCAGCCCTGGCTACGTAACAAGTCGCGTGAGAGTGCGTCAAAGGGCGTGAAAGCGCATTTCGCGTGTCCCCGTGGAAGCGATCAAGCGAGTACTAATCGGTACCACGTCAAAATATGTAAGTGCAGCCACGGGTATACCTTATTCAAGATTCAAAAGCGATTTCCTCCATATTATTAGATATTTTATGATGTAGGTACGTACGTATTATCGAAGCCTCAAGCGACGCCAATACTGTAATCTTCTGGGTTTCTTCTACATTTTTAGCCCGGTTGGGGTCGAAGTGCTCCGGTCATGGGTTTTTTAAGGAAGTTTCTGGCCAACTTGTCGACACTTTTATCACGTGACCAGAGAGCGGAGTTGCGCTTTGGCCTAAGAATAGCATTGCCATTCAATATGGCAATGCTATAAAATATATAAAGCTATAAAGATATATAAATAGCTATAAAGATTGGCCAATCTTTTGAGCACGTTCCGGATGATTGCGATGCTAGCACTTCGACCCCTAAACGTCCTTTTGTTTTTGGATAGTTAGTTAGTAGTTTACACGACTATGAGTATCATAGTCGTGTAAATAATAATCAATTTTAAATATTGTAAAAGTATTTTCAAAACAAAACTATTATGAAACAGGTCATTTCTCAAAGTTGCGATTTTTATTACTCTTTCGCTTTTAATTTTTGCGTTATTGTAAGGTACTTTTACGCTAGATTGTCAATCATCAATCAATCAACTCAGCCTATCGCAGTTCACTGCTGGACATAGGCCTCTCCCATGTTGCGCCACAACACCCTGTCCTCCGCCTTCCGCATCCAGTCTACCCCAGCCACTTTCCTAAGGTCGTCGGTCCATCTAGCTGGGGGGCGTCCTACACTACGCTTGCCGATACGCGGTCTCCACTCCAGGACTCGTCTGCTCCACCGGCCATCGGTCCTTCGACAGATATGGCCAGCCCACTGCCACTTCAGCTTGCTTACTCTGCGAGCTATGTCGGTAACTCCAGTTCTTTTCTGGATAACTTCGTTTCTGATTTTATCCTTCAAAGAGACTCCGAGCATAGCCCGTTCCATAGCGCGCTGAGCGACCTTGAATTTGTGGACTAGCCCAACTGTCAGTGTCCACATTTCGGCACCGTATGTCATTACGGGCAGGACGCACTGGTTGAAGACCTTAGTCTTCAGACATTGCGGGATAGGTGACGAGAAAACTTGATGAAGCTTTCCAAATGCTGCCCAACCTAGCTGGATCCTCCTGTCGGCTTCCTTCTCAAAGTTGTGTTTACCAACCTGGATGACTTGGCCTAAGTAGACATACTCCTTCACAACTTCGAGAAGCGAACCCTCGATGCGGATTGGATTCGGCAAGACGTGCGAGTTGAACATGACTTTCGTCTTGTCCAAATTCATGCCGAGGCCAACCCGCCGGGAGGCTCCATTCAGGCTGTGCAGTATCTGGTCCAACTGTTCCAGCGTCTCTGCCATTATGACGATGTCATCGGCAAAGCGAAGGTGTGAGATGTACTCACCGTTCACGTTGATACCCTGTCCAGTCCAGTCCAGCGTCTTGAAAACATCCTCCAATGCGTTGGTAAACAGTTTCGGGGATATTACATCCCCCTGTCTCACCCCTCTCAGCAGTTGGATGGAGATTAGATTGTACGTCAGAGCAAATTGTATTTATTTATTATTTATTTATATATGCTTTATTGTACACCAGAAAATACATTACAACAAAAAACATTTCACAATAAAAACATACAATGGGCGGCCTTATCGCTTTCTGCGATCTCTTCCAGGCAACCTTGGAATGGACAGTGATTGCGTGGACATAAAAATGGGGTTGTCACTGGTGCAAATACAATTTACTTTAATAAATACATATAATAATCATATATATCCTATATAATAGATACTTATATGCATACATAAGTACTATATATATATATATATATATATATATATATCAGAAGATGAAAGACAACTACAGATAATCTCAGCTACGTGAACAAGATCACAACAACAAGTAATGCTCCTTAATGAGTTTCTTAAATATAGATAAAGATTGCGCGCGTTTTATTTGAACTGGCAATGCATTCCACAAACGAGCAGCCTGAACAGAAAAGATTGATTTGTCAAAGAATGTTGTTGAATGCATTGGCATTTTAAGCTTTAAGTTATCTGATGACCTCAAGAACTTTGTGTGGGAGTCACAAAGATACTGAAAACGATTCTTAAGATAGAGAGGGGTGTAAGGGGAAAAGAGCACATTATATAAAAGGGAAAGAATATGGGCATTCCGGTGAAGGCGAATTGGTAACCACTTGAGTTTCACACGAAATTCGGAGACATGGTCATATTTGCGCAAACCGAATATAAACCTTATACAGACATTTTGAAGCCGCTCAAGTTTATCGAGTTGGTCCTGGGTAAGGTCAAGATAGCTGGCATCAGCATAATCAAGGATGGGTAAAAGAAGTGATTGTGCAAGCGCAATCTTGGTGGCAGTCGGCAGAAAATTACGCAGTCTCTTCAAAGATGCAGCGGATGCAAATAGCTTGCGACTAACTTCCTGTAGCTGGGCAGTCCAAGTGAAGTTCTTATCGATGAAAATCCCCAAGTTTTTAACTTTTTCGCTGAAAGGAATAACAGAATTGTCAAAGTAAACTTGGGGAAGAGCCGTCCAGTCTATCCTTGAGACCGTCCTAGAACTGCCAACCACAATGATCTGCGTCTTTATGGGGTTGACCATGAGTCCATACCTCTTACTCCAACCACATATACGGGCTAGATCGCGATTAATCACTAATATAGCCTCGGACAAATTTCCAAGAGGAGCTCGAGAGTAGATTTGTAAATCATCTGCATAAAGGTGGTAGAAAGAAATTAGTTCGTCGGAGATAGAGTTAATAAAAACTGCGAAAAGTAAAGGAGATAGAACGCCACCCTGTGGTACACCGGCAGAAGTATTACTCCAAGAAGACAAAGTCTCTCCGATGCAAATACGTTGCCGACGACCGAACAGGTAACTACGAAACCAGTCAATAACCGATGGAGATACATTAAGAGAGCATAGAATGCCAAGCAAAACATCGAAATCAACGGTATTAAAAGCATTGCTAAAATCAAGCAAAGCTAAGACCGTTAGATTACCGTTTTCCATGGCTGACCTTATATCATCCGTAATATTTAGAAGCGCTGTGGTGGTGCTATGTCCAGGACGGAAGCCAGATTGGAAAGGGTTGAGGAGATTATTTTTGGAGAGGAAAGTGCTTAATTGATCGTGGATTAACCGTTCAAGGACTTTGGATAAAAATGGTAAGACGGATATTGGACGATATTCAGAAAAGGATGAGGGATCCTCTAGCGCAACAAAGCCTATATTCATGTACCTACTCCGATAAACTCACGCTTTCTTGTACATGGAGGAAGGCAGAAATTACAGAAAGCCCACTATAGTTACATATTTTTGGTACTTCGTTTACATTCATACATCTGATGATACATGCATGCCTATACTTCACACTTGACCCTTCTGAAGAACATCGCCAATTATTTTACTGTGTGCCCTCCTAGGGCATTCCCTCCGGGCATTTCCACTCGCAACTGCCGTGATCACTTTTTGTTAGTCGCACATGACCAAATCAGCTAAGCATACTATTTTCAATTTTTTCACTACATTTTCCTTTAGACCGACCCATTCCCTTATTCACTCCGCAGACAATCATTCATAGTCACGCCACACATGCTTCTAAGGATTTCCATAGCATATATTTTACTTTCGTGACAGAATCTAAAAAATTTGAAAATGCTGAAATTGAATAAAGTTAGGTAAGGTCAGTAAGCAGGCCAGGCAGTGGGCAGGGCACATTGCTCGCAGAACATATGGCCGATGGGGTCGGAAGGTTCTGGAGTGGCGACCGCGTACTGGAAGACCGAGCGTTGGAAGGCCTCCCACAAGATGGACCGATGACCTGGTGAAGGCCGCAGGAATACGTTGGATGCGAGAAGCACAGAACAAGTCGAAGTGGACTTGGGGGAGGCCTATGTCCAGCAGTGGACGTCTTTCGGCTGAAATAAATATCTTAGGACAACCGACACACCGTTATCTGATCCCAAACTAGGCAAAGCCTGTACTATGGTAACCAGACAACTGATAGACATACTTATATATTTCTAAATACATACATATTATAATAGGTCTTTACCTATGAAAATGCCGTTTTTATGAAAAAAATTAAACGAATTTTTTTCATGTAATTTTTTATTTGTATTAATCCAAATAATCACCCATGCAATCAATGCATCTTTTCCAACGCAGTGGCAGTCTAAAGATGCCCTTCTTAAAAAAATCAGCTGGACGGTAGGTAACAAATTCTTCAAAGGCATTTTGTACTGCCTCTCGGGTATTGAATTTTTTTCCCGCCAAGAAGTTATCCAAATTCTGGAAAAAGTAGTAGTCTGTAGGCGCAAGGTCTGGTGAGTAGGGCGGATGACGGAGAGCTGCCAACCCCAGTTCTTGCAACTTGGAGACCGTCTGCTGTGCAGTATGAGGTCGCGCGTTGTCGTGCAGGAGCAGCGGAGACGAGCGATTGACCAATGCTGGTTGGAGATGTGCCAGCTTCTCCATCATTGAGTTCAGTTCTTCACAGTACACATCTGCAGTAATGCTCACCCTGTTTGGTAAGAAGCTGTGATGAATCACACCGGCGCTAGACCACCAAACAGTGACTATCACTTTTCTAGGGGTAAGTTTTCGTTTAGGGCATTGTTTAGGTGCTGAATCAAGATCCAACCAACTTGCTGAGCGCTTGCGGTTATCAAACAGAATCCATTTTTCATCGCAGGTAACAATGCGGTTCAAAATTCGTTCATTTGTGTGTCTGTGGAGCAGTGCAAGGCACGTCTCGAAGCGTACTTTGCGCTGGCGATCATTGAGTTCGTGGGGCAACCCATTTGTCAAGCTTTTTTACCTTGCCAATTTGACGCAAATGGACCAATATTGTTTTGACGCTAACGTCGAAAGCTGCTGCTAATTCAGCCGTAGATTGTGTATCATCAGCTTCTACAATCGCCTTTAATTCGTCATTGTCGACCAAAGTCTTCGGACGACCGCGAGGTTCATTTTTCAGGTCGAAATTTCCAGAACGGAGCGAGCAAACCAATAACAGGTGGTGCGTTGGTTTGTAGTGTTAGCTCCGTCGTTGATGTTGCGTGCCGCTTATGCCGCGTTGCTGCCACGACGGTACTCATATTCCATAATTACTCGAATTTTTAACGTATCCATGATGACGAAAAAGATTGAAATGCGATGAAAATGTAACACTAATCAATAAACAAATGACTACTTTTGGAAAAAGAATTCCATGTTTTTAAAATAAAATTAATTTGAAATTAGAATTCTTAGACAAACAAAAATTATTTTGATTTGAAATGGCCAGTACTGCAGAACGGCAATTTCATAGGTAAAGAACTAATAGATAAATTACACCCAGACACAGAACAAATAATTGTGCTCATCACACAAGATTTGTCCTTTGTGGGAATCGAACCCACGACCTAAGTCTTTGCAGTCAGGGTCACTAACCACTAGACTAACAGGCCAGTCAAAATGATGAAGGCCAGTAAGGCCCTAATTTAATGTAGGCGTTATTATCAGATTTAAATCTATAATTGTTCCATTTCGCCTTGACAAGACGTAGACACGTATCAATAATCTTAACCGAGCAAAGACATCTCGGGAATAGAAAGTATCAAATTAACATTTCATTTCAATTTGCAGCATAATAGGCATCATTAAAACGTGGGCACGTTTTAATGATGCCTATTATGCTACAAATTATATTTAACGTAAACACTCAAATTGAATTAAAATCTGAGTATCAAAATATATTTTGATGTTACAATTCGAATGCAGTGTGGATGAACCCTTACCAAAATATTTACTTCAGCTAGCAATACTTATGAATATTGCCAAAAATATATCGTTTTAATATCTTACGTACACTTGGGATAAGCTATCGCCGATGATTCTCATAAGTTTTTCTTACACCTTATTAACTATGAACGAGCCCCCAGCGTACCTAAAACGTTCATCAGAAAATAAATGTAGCAATACTTTACTTTTACAGAAATACTTTGGTCTAACCATTTACTTAACATTGAGTAATATAAATAAAGTAAATTTAATAATGTAAATTGTTTTTCAATCCACGAGAGTATGCATTAATGAGCAGTTTTTAAGATGACCCAAGAGAAATAAATGGTTAAAGGTAAAAAAAACCTATTACAGTTTGTTTTACTAAAAGATAGGTACTCTAATGAATTAGGGGGGTTATGGAATCAAACAACATTAAAATTATTACGTTTTATTGCAAACGTTCGTGTTTACATGAACGTGCCTATTTTTCCATTCGTTTTTTTCAAAAATAAATTTAAAACAATTCATTTGAAAGCTTGACTGTTCGAATGCAACCAGAGTAAAGGTTCCAGCAGACAGGCGCAACGTGACACTTGCAGAACATTTTTCAAGAAGATTTCATGCAAGTTGTTCTACGAGAGTCGCGTCCCGGCTGTTTGCAGGAGCCTTTATTATGCTGCCAGCCTGCACGATATAAGGTCGACTTTTGCAGACAACCTTAACCGTAAGTACGGTGCGGATAAACTCCCTAGAGTCGATATCAATTATATTATAGTTTCAAGACTGTTTATCTACGCCAACAACTTATTTGTTCACATATTTCATCCGTTTTCTCTGTCTCTTATATCCACCATCCTTATTCACACGTTTACGTTTATTCCTAAACATGCTCCTGCTCACGACGTCCACTTGTTTTTTGTTTTGTTTAACATAAAATAAACGACTCTAGCATCACGTCGCTTGCCCGCAATATAACTACGTATTCTCTTAACGTTCTTTCTGACTTTTATTTTTACCCGGCTAAATAGTCTATAACCGTCCTCAAACTTTTGAGATATTAAATTTAAAAAGAATTTTTCAAGTCCCACTGGATGTTCAAGAGATAATCGCGGTCAAACAAACTCTTCAGTTTTGTTATTAGTATTTAAATATGTTGAAGATGAATAAATAACTACTCATCATCATCATCATTTCAGCCAAAAGTCGTCCACCGCTGGACATAGGCTTCCCTCAGTTTGGGGGGGTTGCCATAATCGCCACGCTTGGCAGGCGCGTTGGCGATCGCAGTATGGTGGTAAAATTCATAGACAACGCTACTCTGCTAGGTTCGCGAGATTGTTCGACTGCCAGGGTCGCGAGATTGTTCGAAAGAGATACCGAGATCCTGGCACATGTGCAACTGAAGGAACACGGGTGGGTTTTAGTCAGTAAAAGTCTGACACGCCCTCCTGCTTGGCCCAGAGCGGGAGACGTCATTTGATGATTTCCTACCCACAAAAGAGAGTGAGAAGTCATCAAATGACTCCTCCCGCTCCGCCCAGAGCGGGAGTCATTTGATGACTTCTCATCCAAAAAAAAAAACACAAAACAACGCTGCTGCCCATTCTCTAGTATGTCCCTTAGTCGCCTCTTACGATACCCACGGGTAGAAATAGGATGGCACCTTACCTAACCTAGCAAATAACAACTAACTGGATTTTTACGAAATGGCCAATTTCTTTAACGTCGGACCGTAATTGTACTTACATACAAACAAACAAACAAATGTTACCTCTTTATAATAATAGTTACCGATCGGAGTTACCAACATATCTTGCAGAGTAAACAAGCTGGAGTGGCGCTGGGCTGGCCATGTCTATCGAAGGACACGTGTCCTGGAGGGGACACTACGTTTCGGCAATTGTAGCGTGAGACGCGCATCAGTTACATGGACTGACGACCTAAAGAAAGTGATTGAGACAGACTGGGTGTGAAGGCGGACAGTGTGTTGTGGCGCAACCTGGGAGAGGCGTCTGTCCAGCATAGACTGCGATAGCTCGAGTTGATTGATTGTATAGAAGTATAGATGGTTGTAAGAATCAATCATATCACATGTACCTACAAGCTGAATTTCTCAACTCTACTAAATTTTATGAAGGTCCTCCAGGACTATCTATCTATTTTTCATCCCAAAAAATAAAGGTATAAAAAATGTATCAAAGTTGGCCGTCTGAGAACGGTGAACTCTGGTACATTTATAATATTTTTTTTTTATAAAATAGAACAAAAATACAAAAAGGTGTGTCAACTTTGGATACCGACACTGAATAAAAAATAGTGG
Source organism: Aporophyla lueneburgensis (assembly GCA_932294355.1). Classification (NCBI taxonomy): domain Eukaryota; kingdom Metazoa; phylum Arthropoda; class Insecta; order Lepidoptera; family Noctuidae; genus Aporophyla; species Aporophyla lueneburgensis. The sequence goes on along the minus strand of OW028745.1, from coordinate 21,506,614 downwards.
CAACCGTTTGATATCTTTTCATGAATTCCACGAATGTTTACATAGGTACATTTGGTTAGGGTTATTGGCATCCAGCTTCATTTAACCGTTTTAAAGTCTGGATTTAACAGACGTTTTATAAAATATAATGCAAGATCTAGATTAAATAGCGTATGTCTACCTAAAAATAAAAATGAACATTACATATACACTCTTATATTATGGTGGGAAAAGAACGCATACATACGATCCACACATCCTTTTGCAGAGTAGAATAAGGTATTTAACGTGAAAAAGTATGTTAAAGTGCTTTGACCCGAGTATACAAATTAAAATTAGTAGTTAAGTATGAAGGGCATTATGTGCAAATTGACACGCATAAATCTGATGCCAACACAGTTCGAACAATATGTGCGAAATTCGATACAGCCGTGGTCTTTATTGAATTTAAAGTTAAACGCAATTTTAAAGTTATTACGCGGTTCGCCACTAACATTTAGTAACGAAACGAAACACTAAAATTATTTTACCGTGACGGAATTTAATCCGCCTCTACAAAATAAAGCCGTCTGTCAGGCTGGGTCAATAAAACGCAATAAATAATTGCACAGTAGATTATGTTCGACAACTTCACTAGTAGTAGTTTTTTTAAATAACAGTAGGAATTTAGTAGTGATTTCTTAAAACAATAATATTCAAGTATATGAAATAATAAAATATGTGGCGTCGAAAAATTCGTCCGCATCGTTGTCAAAATCAAATATGCCTAAAAGGCTGGCAGCATTACTATATAGTTTGGCAATGCATCTTAGGCTAAGAAAGTAAGTTCAGAAACTAAAACTCGAGTACTGAAAAGTGCGAAACAGAAGAATATTCTCATCTGAAAGTCGTGGTCGTTTGTCACTTTGTCCTCAAGCTTATGATCGCTTACCACTGTTAGGATGTATTGATTTGTAAGAGACGTATATGACGTCATATGATGACGGCTTTCAGATGAGAATATTTTCTTGTTACATACCATTTAGAATGTGATTTTGCAGTAGCCGAATTTTAATTCATGAACTTATTTTTAAAATCGAAATAAAATGCTTATATTCTTTTATATATTAGTACTACATGACACGATATAAATTCAACTGAAGACCAAAAAGACCAAATACGATTTTTCGTAAAAATCCATTCATACATCAACGCTTAAAGGATATTTTGTTCAATTTATAGAATAGCTTGTCATTTCGACGGTCGGACATATTCGATATTTTTATAATAATGCATAGATTTCCATTTTGTAAGGTAAACATAAGTTGGTGAAGCGCCCGTGTGACAAGGGTAAAAGTCCAAATGTTGACACCGTCCGCGCCATGACAGTTACTTTTGACAGGTGACAGCTGGCACCAATATGGCGGGCAATCGCCTTAAGATTATTGTTATAAGGTGAATAAACTTTATTATTTACCGCTAAAGTTAACCAACATTATTTATTAAAAGGTTCTTTCCGATTTTTGGTTTGTTCTAGAAGTGAAAGTCCCAATAGAGGTTTGGTAGTAAAACAAATATTTGTAGCACATGGGAGTAATGAGTCGACATCGAGATTTTGTTGCCTAGTCTCGCTAACCTAAACAGAATCCTTTTTTTTTATTGCTGAATGGGTCTACTTTTGACTTCGATAACGCCTGATCGCCAGCAATGGACGAGGTCTATGATAGAACGAGGGTGCCCAGAAGATGACTGCTCGCTCTTGATTTGAAGGCAGATGGTTTAAATGGGGAAGGGAACACAGACGCTGCCAGAAAGTTCCACACTCTGGCTGTTTACATAATAAATGTGGAGGAGAAGCGCAGAGTACGACTGGTTGGGATATCAACCAAGTGCGGATGGTGCATGGTTCGAATGGTAGTCCGGTAGTAGGAATACTTTCGTGGGATCAATTTGTGGACCTCTAATGCACATTATCGTTACACGTTTTTAGTTACCAGCATAAAGTTAACCACTTCAACTAAGTATGTTATTGATTTAAGGGGATAACGTGTAGAGTGCCATGTCTATTTCTCCGAATTACATATATTTAGACCTAACAATGACCTCTATAGTGATCCAGGCTGTAAAGCCTCATCACCTATTAAAGCTGTAAAAGACTGCCTGCAACCCACAGTTATAATAAAACTAAATCTTCCAAATAGAGCAGAACTTCAATCTTAAATATCAGGCAAAATTTAAAATAGGCAATATTCTTAAAGACGTACAATATCGTTAGTTTAAAACAAGTGAGTATATACAACGCCATTTCTGTATAGCGGGGCCTCATTTAGGTACAAGTTCGCTCAAATATGGGCAAACTTTGGCAAACTCCGACACTACACTACTCTACGAAAATATGGACTAAACGTTGTAGGTACATTACTGAAGTAATTACGTACATAGCTGTAATATGTAGAACTAGTTATTAAGAAAGTCTTCTTGTTTTTTCATCAGAACATTATTCTGTATGTCATCTTATTGGCGATTAGATTTTTCTCAAGTACCTGATGGGATTTCTATTGCCGATCAGCAATAATGACAAACTTCCAAACAAACATGGAAACCCTGTAGTATACGAATTTTGGAAAATAATTCCTTAAGTAGTGATCTACAAGGGACTCTTTTGCAAAATCCAATGCTTCTAGACCAAGCCATTGAAGCATTGTATGTCATTGAATGAAATGTTGTTTTTTTTTTTCATGTAGATTTTATATGATAAGTTGGAGAACTCTCGTTGTAAGTAGTTATACTTTCAAAGCCAAATAGTTTGCCAAACCGGTGCCAACCTTAAATACCATAAGGGATCCGGCTGAAAATATCACCTACACAATTGTTATATTTACCTTTCAATTTAAATACTGCAATAGAACTTAGTAGCAATGGATAAAGTCAAGGTCCTTTCGCGTTTGAGCCCTTTCACAAGGAGCTACTACAACTGAAAGTTTTACTTCCAACGTTTCGGCCAAATTAAACCGTCTGTAATTACAGATAGTTAAAGCAGATTCGGTCTCTGATTCTACGTAAACGAATACAGAAAGACAAAAAAAAAGAATTTTCATTTGACGGTGGTACCAACACTATTTACACCCAGGTAATTACGTAACCCACGCCTTTTGTTTCAACAATTCGACAAATGTTGTCATAGCATTGCGTTATTTACATTGTTGATCAGACGAGATTTTCGAACATCTGAAGCATTGGATTAGTCATTTCTTAAAAAACTCTTTGGACTATGAAAGAAGCTACTAGGCTCAGAACTTTTAGTGAACAATAGACGGCCATTAGGAAGAAATTAGAGATGAGATATATCTGCCAATCTCCATACCCGGCCTTCAAGGTATGGGTATCGCCAAATACCTGGTACAAAAACCGGGTTTCAAAATACCTGTAAGTATTTGGGTGTGTTATGATTTCGATAAGTAAACGTATGCGATAAGTATGGCATTCCTCCAATATTATGTAGGTACGACGATTCAAGTAAGAGATATGAAAATGGTTATTAGTGAGTGCTAAATATTATATGCGAAATAACATTAATTTTATTTAAACTGACTAACTAAACCAGCTGCGTAGTTAAAAATCACTTTATTACACACAATATAATTTTAAGGAACTCTTTGATATGATAAAAATGTAATTCGTAATATTTTTTTGCAATAAAATTATTACGCAAATATAATCATTAAGAACGTAGACATATGTATTTTTTTTCTAAGTGAATTAGATCGTCCGTTCCTAAAGCATGAATGACGCTTCGGGTCCTGCCGTAAGCGGTCGGGTGGTTTCGGCGCCGGCGGACCGATGTTGCACGAGCTGGCTGATACCTTGTGGTAGCGGTTCGTTTCGTACTAGCCTATACGTATGACGTCATACCTTCAAGGTATTTACCCAGTATTCTGGTCTGTACCCGGGCTGCGTACTGGGAAGCACATACCTGGTATATATACCTGTACCAGAATATACGCCTCACCTCTAGAAGAAATGTTATTAAGACATTGAAAAGTACAAACGAGAAATTGATTACTTTTAAAATATTTGAATTTTATGTCAGTACAATAGTGGTGTCTGATAACACCCACAGGCAAAGAAACTGATTTGGCTTTTCTGTTTTATTAAACCTATATAATCTCAAATTCGCTGTAAGCTGATTTAAGCCTAGTTCTTGGTCTTGTTCTAGGCTTGAAATGTGGATCGTTGTGAGAGATTAAAATGAATTATTTTATTTATCAATCTTTTTACATTTTAGATTTAAAAATTATTGTTAACAAAATACATTTAAAATATAAGAAATTGTGGCCCATCGGCATCAGGAACAGGATACAAGCAGCCGGTGTTTGTCAGGGTTCTAGAAAGAGGAACCCCCTGACAAAGCGAGCCGTGTCTAGGAGTAGGCACTGCTTATTCAATGAAGCCCAAGACCGAGACGCGCGATGAGAGCCTCCTGAGGTTGAGGCTTTCCTTTATCAAATAATTTACTGTAACAATTATAAATGACTAGCGTCTGCCCGCGACTTCGTCCGCGTTAAATTTCTTATTCCCCCGACCCTTACCGTAGCGTCGAATCGCCTACCCGTGCGATTTTCCCCGTTTTTGCACCATTTGTCATTACTACTCCGCTCCTCTTAATTGGAGCGTGATGTTATATAACCTATAGCCTTCCTCAATAAATAGGCTACCCAACACAAAAATATTTTTTCAATTCGGACCAGTAGTTTCTGAGATTAGCGCGTTCAATCATACAAACTCTTCAGCATTAAAATATTAGTATAGATTAAATAAATGATTATTATTAAGCACCCTGGGATTTCATGATAATAAAACGTCTTAATTATTATAAATATAAGTTACTATGACTTTGAACTTAAAAGTCATAATTCTAGGTAAAAGTATACATATAATCTTATCTTATGTCTTTAAATGCAGCAATTCTTGTATATTTATATAATATCTGGATGACCGAGCTTTGCTCGGTATTTTTTGGTAAATTCGAAAAATAGTCTTCAAAAAATACCGAGCAAAGCTCGATCATCCAGATATTTATAATATTCTTAGCATAAAATGAAAACCTACACAAATGGGTTTTCATAAAACGATCTGGTAGACCGTGTGGTTTCTTTAGTTGTCAAAATATGTTGTGAGAATATTTGTGTTTAAATAATAAGGATTCGCAGAAATATTTAATTTCATGTATTAGGGACAGCCCTCCACAAACTAATGGGGTGGATTCAGTATATCATACTAAGATGACCAGTACAAGAAATTATTTCAGGACCGTTATGGGAATCCAATAAACCTGATTTGTTTTATTTTCTCACACGCAGTGTATCTCGGATCATTTCGGAAAGCCGCCTTTGTGCAATCGCCGACGACGAGTTCGATGAACTCTGTAGTTAAACAGGAAGTGAACAGCTGATTTTACGCGTCGTTCGTTACATTATTTCAACATCAATTGCTGCTTTTTAGATTTTAGCCGTTTTGTTTACATAAATGGAGTGCTGCTTTCAGACAATGTAATTTTACATTAAAATAAAACTAAAAGAGCTGAAAAAAAAAGTTTAAAAAAAATGAACAATCCGGAGAAAATTTCCGGTGGAATATGATTCAAAATAAGGAGCTGAATGCACTCTGTCAGTTTGTGGAGGGCTGTCCCTTACACCTGGTATTTACCGATTTTAAATTCTTTAAAATAAAGGAAATGTTCACGCACATTAGCAGTCCAGAGTCTGAATTTGTGACCGGTTGATGACAATATTCCGAATGGTGCCGGACGTAAAGGATAGCACCACCCCATATCTTCCCGTACGTGTCGTAAAGGGCGACTAAGGGACTTACTAGAGAATGGGCACTAGCGTTCTCTATGCATTTGACCACCATACTGCGATCACGTCCAGCAGTGGACGTCTTACGGCTGCGGAAAAATGAAAAAATGATAGCAATATGGTCAACCTCTACTAAATGGGGCTTAAATATAATACGGGTGTACCGATGTAGGTGCACCTCTGCCTAACCGTTTCGGGAATACAGGTTTATGTTAAGTTTACGAAAACTATAAATTACAGCTTTCCACCTCAGTTTTCATGTTTTCATAATGATATGTAAATGAGGGACTAAGCTTATCTAGTTACAATCCTCTGCTTAGCTACAGATTTATTCTGTCTGTGTCGACCCCGATATTAAGGCTTCAATCTACTAATTAAAATTTACACGTGCCATCCTAATGCCGCGGTCCCACAGGCCGTTAAATGATGGGCCACGTCGTTCCTGGCCAGGCCGACAAGCTGTGAGAATCGTCGCATCCGATGAGGCCTGCTGTGGCCCGTCAGCGCACGTCCGATTTTTGGAGTCGAGAATTTAAAAAGAACGGCATAGCGTGGCATGGGTGCACGTGTCGCGGCCCATACTAGCGCGTTTCTTTTAACCGGTCAATTACCGTAATTACAGACACAATTAAAAAACGATTGTTTTCATACCAAATGCGGTATCTCAGGGACTTAGAGGTTAACTTTGTTTATATAGGAATCCTTAGAACAGGCCGTGACAGCCTCAACTCTTGCTCGAGACAGCCTGCGCCGCTAAGCCTGTGACATCAAATTCTTCCTTAAATGTTAACGTCAATCCAGGCCGTCTCTTGCTGCCATCTTCCAGTGACGCCATAACCCGAGGTCCGTACCCCACAGGGTACCCTGAGCGTGTAGTCGCTTTAGTTTTAATTTTTTAAGCCATTAGTGAGTAAGTCTAGTTGAGCCACCGAAAACCTTATAGGTTGACCTGCAAAATCTCTATCCCAAAAAAAACATACCTTTAAAGACGTAGCAACACCCTAGCGTGGTTTGACAGTTAAAGGGTCGTGGGACCGCGGCAAAAGTCATCTTGCTGACAACCTTGTGTCATTATTTTATTAATCGGTTAATGTATACTGAACGAAACACAATATAAGTTTTATTGTTATTATGTAAGGCTTAGGTTTTTTTTTTACATTATCTGTACTCATAGAAAGTCAAAAAATGTATCATGTGTAAAAACTGAAAACAAAACCTCGTAAATTCATATTTTTGAAAAGTGACGCCAATATGACGTAAAAGTCTATGACAAATGTCAATTTGTTATAAAGGAGGGTTTGCGATTCAGTCCATTGCTGCATTGTTATTGTCATAGACTGTGACGTCACCTCGCCCGTGACGATTTGCTATTTTTATTTTTATTTTTTCAAGTGCTTTTATAGCATAGTTTTTTAGGGTTCCGTTGCCAAATGGCAAAAAACGGAACCCTTATAGATTCGTCATGTATGTCTGTCTGTCTGTCTGTCTGTCTGTCTGTCTGTCTGTCTGTCTGTCTGTCTGTCCGTCCGTATGTCACAGCCATTTTATTCCGAAACTATAAGAGCTATGCTGTTGAAACTTGGTAAGTAGGTGTATTCTGTGAACCGCATTAAGATTTTCACACTAAAATAGAAAAAAAACAATAAATTTTGGGGTTCCCCATACATAGAACTGAAACTCAAAAATGTTTTTTTTCATCAAACCCATACGTGTGGGGGGGTATCTATGAATAGGTCTTCAAAAATGGTAATGAGGTTTCTAATATCATTTTTTTCTAAACTGAATAGTTTGCACGAGAGACACTTCCAAAGTGGTAAAATGTGTGTCCCCCGTAACTTCTAAAATAAGAGAATGACAAAACTAAAAAAAAATATATGATGTACATTACCATGCAAACTACCAACGAAAATTGGTTTGAACGAGATCGAGTGAGTAGTTTTTTTTTAAAACGTTATAAATCGTAAACCGCAATTTACCTTACATTCAATCAACTGAAATATAAAAATTAAAAAATATATATATTTTTAAACCGAAAATACCTACAGGTTTGTACGGAACCCTCGGTGCGCGAGTCCGACTCGCACTTGGCCGGTTTTTATTAGTTTAAATAGCAACTTACCTGCCTTACCTGTATTCTGGCGAGCGTTCCGCGAGCTGGAGTCTGGTTCGGTGGAGTTATTAGAGGATTTTTCAAAAATTTCCGTGAAAATTCACGTTTTTGGATCATATTTTTCGATTTTCCTTCTCTGAAAACTAAAGTAACGCCGTAGTAAGCTGGCCCGCGTGGAGACGCGTCTTCCGACACCTCGCCCGTGCGTCTAGCTCAAATAGAAGTTTGCAAACATTGAATTTTTCGTTGTTCTAAGCAATATCAGTACCTACGAAATCCACCTAACCGATACAAAATTCCCTATACTTCGAAATATCTTTGCAACCAGGTGTCGCATTTCGAAGCTGTTTTCAGCTGAATCGCTTGTATTTAGGTACCGTTAGACTATTTTGACTGAAAGAATTGACAAGACGCGAAAAAAATTTCACTTTTCGCCATTAACATAGAAAAATTCAGAACATTTTTGTACTGAACCACATTTTTATTTTTATCTCAAAATTTCTACTGTGAACCCTGTTTTTAGGGTTCCGTTGCCAAATGGCAAAAAACGGAACCCTTATAGATTCGTCATGTCTGTCTGTCTGTCTGTCCGTCCGTATGTCACAGCCATTTTATTCCGAAACTATAAGAGCTATGCTATTGAAACTTGGTAAGTAGGTGTATTCTGTGAACCGCATTAAGATTTTCACACTAAAATAGAAAAAAAACAATAAATTTTGGGGTTCCCCATACATAGAACTGAAACTCAAAAATGTTTTTTTTCATCAAACCCATACGTAAGGGGTATCTATGAATAGGTCTTCAAAAATGGTAATGAGGTTTCTAATATCATTTTTTTCTAAACTGAATAGTTTGCGCGAGAGACACTTCCAAAGTGGTAAAATGTGTGTCCCCCCCCCCTGTAACTTCTAAAATAAGAGAATGACAAAACTAAAAAAAATATATGATGTACATTACCATGCAAACTACCAACGAAAATTGGTTTGAACGAGATCGAGTGAGTAGTTTTTTTTTAAAACGTCATAAATCGTAAACCGCAATTTACGAGGACCGAGGATTTTTTTGGATTTACCTTACATTCAATCAAGTGAAATATAAAAATTAAAAAATATATATATTTTTAAACCGGAAATACCTACAGGTTTGTACGGAACCCTCGGTGCGCGAGTCCGACTCGCACTTGGCCGGTTTTTATTTTTTATTATTATAAGGCAATGTAAGCTATCCAATAAAAATATTTAAAAAGACTTGCATATTCCCTGTTGTCATAATATTCGTAACGCTAGATGTAATCTTTGAAAATGGAAAACAGGCGCAGTTTGCACATCGCACGTCAGTGGTAACACTTTGAGCTGGCCTAACGAATACAGAGCTCCAATAAAACATGAGGCCAGGTTATACCAGTATTGTACTCTGTCTGTACGCACAGCTACTCATCAAGCTATACATTTCCAGTATACACTGACATCTCATTGTACGAAAAACCTTACAATGCGAGGTCAGCTAAAACTGGAAATGTATAGCTTGACCTGTAGCCGTGTGTAACTATGAAAAACTAATGAACAGCACTAGGCAGCCAATGCTGATCTTTGTGTTACTATTTAATCCATTCGGCCTGTTCCACTATACCTACTGCAGAAGCTAGACACAAAATAATTCCCAAATTTGGCAGCAAGTAGAGTTACCGCTTCGAATAAAACGTCAACTGATTTCGTAAGCACATTTAAAAGTTAAACAGTAGACGATTACAATCTCTTCCAAAAACAAGGAAGCTCCGAACCACCCCTCCTAAGAATGTTTAAAGTAAGCTGCATTAAGTCAAAAGTACAATAAAGTCAGTCTTAGCCCGTTCCGTGCCGGATCGTCGCGTGCCTCCGTCACGACCGGTCTGTCCTTCGATATGACAGCCGATGGCGCCCGAGTATTCCCGAGCGTACAAATTGGGTACGGTTTTAGACATAAGCGCCCTTTTAGATGTGATGATTTGATTTATGTGGCATATTTTTACTTGACAATGTCTGTTTGAACAGAAGTCATCAATAGATTTAACTATGTTGAGGCGCAATAAACATTATTGGAATGGTTACATGCACATTAAATATTCACTTCGACGACAGTTTTTGACCGATATTTCAATGAACTATACCTAAATTGTTCTAACTTGCTGTAGGTAGTGTAGAAAACAAGGATGGCTTAACATCACGTCACGTGAAGTGTGTAAAACTCAACATCGGCAGGCTATTATGAGAATATAATTTCTGTTTGCCACCGCGCGCCGATTTGATGATGATATTAAATTGAAGACGGATTTATTTCTGAGTGAGTGCAACTCTCTCAGCGATTAACAAATAATTTAATTTTAATAATCATCTAGTTTTTGAGGTTACACCAGTTATCAAACCTGATCTGAAAGCTGTAAATGTGTTATACCCTCAAAAACTTATTTATGTAATAGCATTTTTCACTGGCCTCTAAATGAGAAGATGATAACTTATCGTATTATTATAAACAATAACTGATACAATACTATTTGTAGGTAGACGCGACCTGTAAAACGAATCAAGTGACAGGTCATTAAATGTATGGAAAGTGGGCATGATTCTTTCACCACAGAAATATTCTTATCTATGAATTTCACATAAAGCGCTTGTCAACCCGTAAGACTAATAGTCTAGTCAACAAGTTCAAAAATGTGAAAAATAGAGATAAAGGTCCTAAAAATATGAACGATGGCTCATTCGATTCGGAATCACCTCTAGAAAAATGTTTTTGAAGGATTTCGGTGCAGGTAAAAAATTGCAATTGTTATTAACAAAATAAGATGAAAAAAAAACGACATTTCGTTTTTTGTTAATAACACGAAAAATATTAACATTTAAGCAATTTTGAAAAAAGCTCGTTAAAGAGGAGAAAATTTCCAATAAAAATATACTCACTCCCGGAACTCCATCTCAATTATTTATAATTTTAGTTTGACGTTGAAAATAGGCCTCCACGCGGCTGCTACGGCATGCGCGCGCCGCCACTAAAGCGAGTTCAGCAATAAAAATATTTTTATTATAACATAAAATGTGATTTTAAAATTTTTACAAAATTCTAGTATCTTCTTAACACTAGAAAGAATCGAGCCCTAAAGAAAAAACAGTTTAATCACCATTTTTCAAAAAATATTCAATTGTTAACAAAAAAAATTTTTCCCAATCTTCATTGGCATAAACAATGGGATGAAAGGTCAAATAATTAGCTTTTAAATTTTTAACTTCGTGGAGCCCTTTTGATATATGTACTTTATATCCTGCGATAAATTTTCATAAAAGTTTATTAATTTGTTAATTATGATTTTTTATAACTATTGAAAAACTAAAATTCTAAAAAAAATTGATTTTTTTTTGTCAATTTATATTTAGCTATGCCTGTTTCCACATTAAATTTTTTTATCATTAATTTTTCAATAGTTATAAAAAATCATAATTAAAAAATTAATAAACTTTTATGAAAATTTATCGCAGGATCTTATAAAGTACATATATCAAAAGGGCTCCACGAAGTTTAAAATTTATAGGCCAATTATTTATACCTTTCATCCCATTGTTTATGCCAATGAAGATTGGGAAAAAATTTTTTAGTTAACAATTGAATAACTTTTTGAAAAATGATGATTAAACTGTTTTCTCTTCAGGGCTCGATTCTTTCAAGTTTTAAAAAGATACTTAAAAAGATAATTTTTCAAATTTTTAAAATCACATTTTATGTTATAAAAAAAAATTTTTTTATTGCTGAACTCGCTTTAGCGGCGGCGCGCGCATGCCGTAACAGCCGCGCGGAGCCCTATTTTCAACGTCAAATTAAAATGATAAATAATGTAGACAGAGTTCCGTGAGTTAATATTTTCTTATTGGAAATTTCCTCTTTTTTAACGAGCTTTTTTCAAAATTGCTTAAATGTTAGTATTTTTCGAGTTACTAACAAAATAAGATGAAAAAAAAAAATAGTTAAAAAAAAAAAAAGTAGTAAAAAAATAGTAGAAATTTCCAATTGCAATTTTTTACCTGCACCAAAACCCTTCAAAAACATTTTTCTAGAGGTGATTCCGAATCGAATGAGCCATCGCTCATATTTTTAGGACCTTTATCTCTATTTTTCACGTTTTTGAACTTGTTGACTAGACTATAACATTGTCGTCTTGCCATTACTCCGGTTTAGTACATTTTAGCAAAATTTACTCTGTCATCTTCTCCCTACATTTTGGTTCTCCTTCTTCAAGAAATCGTGTACGTACAAAGATGTAGCTACGGGATACATTAAGAAGACTAAAATGATACCAGTGCAGTCGATACCAATTACTATGTAAGCAACCTTCTAATTTCAAATTTTCTTGCTTAACAAAATGTCACAAAATCACTCAAAAATAGCAGCCCAAGCCCTCTACAAGCACTATGTTTTCATTTATGAAACACGAAAATAGTCAACAGTCAAAATGAAAAATAACCTTACTTAGAAATCTACCGAGTACATCCGACGTTGCAGCAACAAAGAGTTCGATGCCTCTTAATCCTGCCACATTAGCAGCTTCTCTCGCCACCCGGGATTAGCCAGCACCATGTTAAAAAAAAAACCTCGTTTAAATTCAACTTAGCACAAAGTTTTAGCAAATAGGTTTAACGGGTCTGTGGTTTAGAGGTCCCTATAAACATTTACCGTATGTATGTTGCTGTCTGTACCTACGGAGTTTTATTTTTGTTTTAGAAATACGTAAATGGTTAGTTTGTTATAACAGATTTTACTGTAGGGAGTTTTCTAAATTATATGCTGTTGTGTGATTTTGTTGTTTTAGTTGGGTGCATTATATAATAGTTTTTAAGCTAAGTTTGAAACAACTTGGAGATGACTTTGATCTCTCTCCTCTATGCGTGGTCGTGGATTTTCTTGTTTTATTTATTTTAGAGCGATACGTAATATTTTAGAGCCATACGTAATATAAACCATACTATCCAGTAATTGTCTGTGGAGGTTCGATAGGCAGTCGTTTCATTAAACATGCGGGTATTTAGTTGAATCTGGTTAGACTAGAAGTCAACCAAAATAAACGTCTATGCAGATGATAGTGAAATTACGTTATCGACAGTCTGTAATAGAATCCTACGATATTCTGACAAGCAACATGTTAATTACCTACTTCTTATTCCAAAAGAAAGAAAATTACTCCTTTATTTAGATGGGGCCATATTCCTAAAAATACTAAATCCATTAATAATTTTCCTTAACTTTGTCTCTCCATTAAAGAGTTTTGCTTCTACGAACAAAAAGGTAGTCCCTTGTGATTCAAAGTTATTTCCTCGATAGGAAAATAATATTTTGCTTCGATGAGACTCTCAATCACACCTCTTTTGCTGAGATTTTGTTCTCGCTTCAAGTGGTTCCGTGTGATGCCGAACGTAAAGAATAGCACCATCCTATTTCTTCCCGTGGGTGTCGTAAGAGGCGACTAAGGGACTTACTTAACTAGAGAATGAGCAACAGAGCGTTTTCTATGCATTTTACCACCATACTGCGGTAACCAAGCCTGCTAAGCGTGGTAATTATGGCGACCCGCCCTCCCCCCTCTAATTTGAGGGAGGCCTATGTCCAATAATGGACGTCTTTCGGTTGTAATGGAGACTAGTGCGTGTATGTAAGGTTCTGTAGTTTCTGCCCACTCCATGGGACGTCCCCGCAAAAAAAAATGTACATATACAAGATTATTTTTAGTATATGCGAAACCTGAATATAGTTTGTTCAGAATCAGTAACTGAATCGATTCCAATCATTTTTACACCATGTTATATTTTGTCCCAAAAATATTTAATTACGCTTAAAAGTTGGTATCCGCAATCATATGTTTGCACACAGGTCACGACAGTTCATAGCTTTCTAGGCGGCGTGGGCGCACAGCGGGACGGCGACGGCGGGGCGCCCTCCGTTAGATGCATATGTTTTTGCGTGGAAAACCAGGTAACTTAACAAGCTTATAACTTTGTGATTATTAATGATACAGTTTTGAAATTTTTTTCATAGATTCTTTACATAAAAATACTAGACCCGTGTTTCGGGTTTCGCATAAACAAAAATTATTGTTGTATAGGCAGTTATCATTTACCTAAGTTTTGAAATCATTGGTAAATACATATACATAGGAAGACGGAGCTGCGACCGAATGTAATCGACTATGCACGGAGTGCAATTCCGTTATCGAGTAACTACCTAGTTGTAGCGAATTTATTTAACCATTTTTAATCCGCCTTCCGACATCGAAGAAATTGGTTGCTTCGTAAAGAAGTCTAGATTATTTATTTAGATTTAAAAATACCTTACTGGTGATGTTCTTCAAAAAGATCAGGTGCGTAAACGTTGCAGCGTGTGTATTTGACCAGATGGATAACTGCGGAACTTTTTATCGGTAGGAATTGGTTTAATATTCATAGTTAAACAACATTCATTGCGTTATTTACGTTGCTGAGCCACAATTCATTCGAACAAATGACGCAATGGTTTAGAAATAATCTTCAAACCCATTCAGATTCTGATAAATTGTGCGTTTCGCAATTAGGGTGCAGATGTGTTAACGTAGGAATACGAGGCAAACGGAGAATGTAAGGATCATAGCATTAGGCGTTCTTTAGCGTCTGCCTACTGCCATGTCAAAATGGCGTGAGTTTATGTACGTGTCGTTGTAAGAAAGCTCAGCTATAGGTATCCAGATAGAAATATAATGTTAACTTATTCATTTATTTATTTAACCATTTATGTACACACATATATAAACAGACAAGAAGAAAAGAGCACAAAAATTGGCGCAAAGGCGATGCTTATTTCTAAGGAAATCTCTTCCAGCATACCGGTTAAAGGAAAGTACATGATAGAACAGCGTGTGTAAGATTAAAGAGAAAAAAATAATAATTATGATACTTAAATAGACGATAGGAATAAATGAAGAAAGAAGATGCAAGTGCATTAAAAATTGTGCTATTGAATAGTACAATTTTTAATGCTCTTGCATTTTCTTTGAATAAAACTTCGGTCAGTTTCGAACGTCCACGATTTTTTGTTTTCATCCGTGCCCGCATTCGCACAAATCAAACGACGTCTCATTTGACAGAATGGTGCCGATAAACGACTTTCCTTGAAGGGTTATGTGATCTATACATAAGTATACAGAATAAACTTGCCAATTTTACTGTTCTCGTTGATATGCGAAAACACTAGCCCATACTTTCAGACGATTGGTTTCGATCTGTTTATATCAGAGACCTAAAGTAAGAGTCCCTAAATGAACCCCAAAACTAATTACACACCTCTACTCGCAGTCATAAGCAAGGAGATATAGAAGCTATTATTAACCGACTTCAAAAAAGGAAGAGGTTTACTGAATCCACTTTGATTATCATGATGATATTTTAATACTTCCTGTCACTGCTATTGACCTGGCCAGTAGTGGTGTATGAATTAGTGCGGGGTATATAACATAACTAAAACGTAATTATTATTTTACTTCAGATCTAAGACCCTTTTTTTTTTTTTTTTTTTTTCAGTATGGGAAATCATCAAATGACTTCTCCCGCTCTGGGCGGAGCGGGAGGGCGTGTCAGACTTTTACTGACTAAAACCCACCCGTGTTCCATCAGTTGCCCATGTGCCAGGGTCACGGTATCTCTTTCGAACAATCACGCGACCCCGGCAGGCATCGGTCCTAGTAGACCCCTTCACTGGTGCTGACATCTCTTTGAGGCGCGCGTGGAACACTACGCGCCGTCGACCCGAGCCTGGTCCTTACCGGGCGGCGAGCTACCCATTGCTCGCCACCCGCAAGCTCGCGCCTACGGTGGCCGGGAGTCCGCAATCGACTCCCGACGCCCGGGGCGTCTCCTCCTGCGGCGGCTAGGGACGTGAGGGCGCAGAGACTGCCACTCCCTCACGCGCCCCGCCTCCTCCTTCGCGAGCATTACTGCTTCGCAGAAGGAGGTGACGGCTTCCCATTCCCTCTCGCTCCGTACCATGGCTCGCACCAGGGCCGGACGCGAGAGGTCGCCGCCGCCGATCGCCTCCACGAGGACACGGCGGTGCTCCGCCCAGGCAGGGCACACCTCCACCGTATGCTCCACCGTGTCCTCCAGACGATCCTCGCAATGGAAACACCCGGACGTATCCTCCCGCTTTATCCTGAACAGGAACCTACCGAAGCACCCATGCCCGGTGAGAACCTGCGTCAGGCGGAAGGTGAGGACGCCGTGGCGCCTCTCTATCCACTCCTCAAAGAGGGGACTTACCGCCGCAATAGTGGTGTGCCCAGAGATCTAAGACCCTGACTTCCGAAATTAAAGATATTTTTCATTTTATAGTGTTTTTTTAAATTGGTTGTTTTTTTTTTCTTGACAATTTTTTTTTCGGTTTTATAGTTTCTAAAAGTCTTAATGCATCTAGAAAACACAAAGCAACAAATCCCAAAATTCTAACTACATTCTCTATTTAGAAAATAACTAAAGATAACTCTTCTAATTTAGACGCGAGTAAATCCCACCAACTCAGTTAGCGAGACGTGCTATCACGTAGAATCTGCTGGTCCAGACTCCAAACGTGTTAACAGGAGACTAAATATCTCAGGGTGGGTGCAAAATCTTGACCTAAAATGTTCACAAACAGTATTACACTGACGTACGAAGGTAATGGCCCGAACAACGTTGATATAAGCACAAGGGAATATTAGCATGAAAATACCACGTACGCTCTTTGTTTCAAAGGTTTCAGTAGATTTACTGTTGAAATTACTATTTTCTGAGCTTAATTTGGGCCTTATATTCGTAGACGAAACATTAGAGCACGCCATTAAACATCTTATTCGTTTTGTCATCAAGACTGTTTTCTTTTGGAGCACATTTTTTACACGCCATTTGCTTGTTTCCCGAGGACAGTAACAAACACTGGTCATTAAGTAGAAAACGAAACATTGTCAATTTGAGTGACCTGTATATATCAAACCAGCTATACGAGAAAGTGTGCTGGTAAATACGTCACTGACAACAATGCAAATCTGCAGCTGAGTGAAGTAATCGTATTTGCAAGGCATGATACAGTTGTCGAGTACAAGATGATTACGCCCGACCGCAGTCGTATTGCGCATAGATGTCCTAACCTACCGAATGGCCTATTTCTGGATTAGCCTGGCATAAAGCACTCCTAGATCTGTTTACAAGCTTACTCATTTATTTTATCTGACTATAGTTATATGCCATCCCATTTCTTCAGAATCAGGGACTGTGCATCAGCGTTCTATGCATTTTACCACCATACTGCGATCGCTAACCCGCCTGCCAAGCGTGGCGATTATGGCAAACCATCTTTATACAACAGTAGTTGCCTTCCGGCAGTAATGATTGATTTTGATGATAGTTACATGAAAAAAGATATACCATAGCTTTCTGCAAAGACATTAGCTTAGTCAAATACCTAACAACTCTTATAACTAACTGCAAGCAGCGCAAGCAGTTCCAATCCTCACTAAATTGCCGTCGATTTAAATTCCGCTTATCCTAGTTCCGGAAAAACTCATTATACAGCCCGAACTCAGTCCAGCAAAACCAATTATTTCTCCATCTATGTGCGTGCCTGCACTGTTCTCTAAATTCCAGAACATTTCACTAGAAATAAACGAGCGACTGTTAACAATATTGAAATGCTTAAATTCGAGTCATTAGGGTTATAAGCAGGGCCGTTACGTGAGTTTTCTACGTTCACCCACACATGGAACCGCGCCAAAATGAAATGGCGGTGCGCCGAACCACTTTAAACATCCAACTAACAGGCTTTATGAGACAATTTGCTTGGCATTAACATACTTGTTGAAGACATGATACGTCCGTACAATTTTATCGTTGCGGCTAAAAGGACCGTACAGTTATTGTCCATAGCCATAGTGTTGGTCATCGCAACCCATTTTGTATCAGAAACGGGTTTGTTGTATTATGACATGAGAGAGCATGCTCTATTTTATCCCAGGACAGAGTCCTAATCTTCGCACATTGCCTCGACTTTCATTATGGATTAAACTGACCAATCTTCTCTCCATGTTAAATCCTCTGTTGTTGCTTTTTCTTATGCTGTCTTGCGGTACATTCCAAATCGATTTAAGCGCGCCATCACAATTCTCAATTAGAATGAGCGGGATAACTATGTCCCATGAATCGTCATAGACGACGCATGGTCGGTGTTATCTCATGACATGCGCCATCTTGCGATAACGCTGACCATGCCCTAAATTAATACCATCCTACAAAATGTTATTTTGTTTTATAATAATCAAAAATAAAAATATTTTATTTCAGATCCTTAACGTACTTTTGGTTAGTAAACAAACGACTTAAGGACTAGTGTTAGTACTTACATTGAGTTTTGATTAGACAAACGTGGCATTTTTGAAATTGTACTCCTGGCTACAGTCGCCACCTGACTGAAAAAGAAGAAAAAATGTGTGGTATATAGAAGTAAAACATGGTGTATGAATATTTTGACGCTGGGTGAACACTGAAACACATGCGTTCTGAATTATTGCTCTCATCAGCTAATCGTGATATCTAAATCGGAACGCAAATTTTTGATGTGATAGCTGTGAGCGAGTAAGGCATAATTCGGAATGTACCCTTATTCTACAAGTCTTTTGACATATTAGGTATTATGAAACTCAGTATTAAACTAAAGCTCCTCTCTGATAGGTCAGACTAAAACAAATGACAGTTGCATTATGTAATAGAAGTAATGTTCGATGTTTAAAGAAAGGTCAGTTCACACGTGACGAGAACAAAGAGAACATATTATGAAAGTTTAATAGACTGTAAATAATAATATATATGTTGGTAGATTTTTGTATTGTTTCCATATTTTTGTTACTCAGATATTTATTTGCATAAGCTCTGTGTTGTTTGGGGTGCGACAGTAAAACAATATTTTTTCGTAATTTTTTTTTAACACTGCTACACCAATATAGAATAAAAAATGGTTGAATCGATTTTTTTATAAAAATGAAATAAACATATCCCTTTTTTCGGATGTAATAAGTAGGAATGTAGTAGGAACTAATTTCGGGTGTGGCAAAAGAGGCATGAAAGTAAAATAATCAATAATGTGTGCCTTAAAAGCATAAGTGGCGTCACTGTAAAGAGAGACTGAGGAGTGATGTGATAAGGCAATGGCTGTACCATTGCTTTAAAAAAATATGTAGTGACAAAAATTGAAAAGATTGTGCTTAGATAGTTTGGTCATGTTGAGAGGACGAATGAAAGGCGACTAACAAAATGTAATTACAAGGCAGATGTGAGTGGAAACATGGGGAGGGGACGCCCTAGGAGGACATACAGTGGCCTTATTGGTGACGTTCTTCAGAAAAGTCATGTGCGCAGTACTCACAACTGGCGTGCGAGTACTTCATTGCAGTTACTATACTCGTACAATATTACTCTGTCACCGTTTTATTGTAAATACTGTTAGATTACAATCTACCAAGCGACATTATAATCTGACGGTTCACAAGCTTTCGGCAGATTACAATCCCGCTAGTTAGATTATAATCTAACGATATTTACAATTAGAGTGGTCGTCTGTTGCTATCTGTGGAGGCTTGTAAATGGATTATCGTGAATTACCTCACTGCTAATTTTGTATTGTTAGCTTTAGCTCCCACCCCAACATAAAGAAAATAAAAAAAAGGATTGTGTAAGGATCGTTGTAAGTGGTGTTTAGTTTCTGCCTATCCCCATGGGAAGAAGGCGTGAGCATATTTATAATATAGAATATTATATAATCTAAAATCCATTATAGAATCTAAAACGAATACAATAGATAATATTTTAGTTTACGAAAAAGATTACCGTTAAAATTTTCAGTAGAGCGCAAGGATTAGAACCATTCTCACATAATTTACGCACAATAATAAACTAAATAATTTGTTATCATATCTAGTCTCAAACAAACCTACTAAGAAAAAAGCTATCTTCCAAACACCAGTTCTCATAGAAAAAAAAGCACCCGATAAGTATCTAGACACATCGGATTGTTTTAGTTCAGTTTCAGTCCTTTTTCCACGATATGTTCAAACAAGAGTACAAAACAAACTACGACCCGACACGGAGCTCGCAAATATCACGAAACGAGATCTTATAGCGTGGAACAACAAAGGCATAACTCACAAACAACAGCTTTGCATAACAGCGAAAATCTTTTACTTTTTAGTATATTTTTTTCATTTTTAAGAACGTTGAAGTTTTTTGAAATTAAACCTCTAGTTCTTACGTTGAAACATCAAAAAATTAAGAAGTATAAAAAGGTTTTATTAATTCAGCTGCGTGGCTGATGATAAACGATTTTATTTCTGTAAGTACGTTAGAACATTTTTCATCATAATCATCATTTCACTCATATATGCCTCACCCATTTGGGGGCCTTTGCCATAATCGCCACGCTTGACAGGAGGGTTGGCGATCGCAGTATGGTGGTAAAATGTATAAAGAGCGCTGCTGCCATTCTCTAGTAAGTCCCTTAGTCGCCTTTTACGATACCCACAGGGTGTAATGGGGTGATGTTATTCTTTACATCCAGAACCACACGAACAAACTAAACAAACAAGTGGGAACACTTTTACACACCAAATATTTTTTTAAAACTAAATATTCATCTAATTAGTCTTCAAAAAATAAAATACAGATATACTAAAATAAATAACAAACTAAACAAATAAATACAAAAACAAAGGACACTTAGGCGTCGAAGTACTCGTTCTAAACGGCTTAGTACGTGACGATGGGAAGAGACCAGACGGCATGACGTTGTTGCCTTGGAAGGTGGGTAGGCCTCTGGTGTGGGACGCAACCTGTGTCGACACCCTTGCGCCATCTCATGTTCCTAGCACGGCGGGCTGTGCTGGCGCTGCTGCTGCGGCTGCTGAGTCCCTCAAGCGGCGCAAATACTGTAACCTTATAGGTAACTACAGCCGTTTGGGGTTGAAACGCTCGGGTCATGGAGCCCGAGTACACAGCTCCTTTTTAAAGAAATTTCTCATCGACTGGTCGACACTTCACGTGACCAGAGGGCTGGGTCATTCTTTCGCCATAGAATTAGCATTGCCATTCAACGTGGCAATGCTGCCAGTCTTCTGGGCAGATGACAGTGATGCGGACGAGTGCTTCGTCGTCTAAGTGTCGTTTGTTTTTGTATTTATTTTTAAACTAGTTGAGGCCGGCGTTTTCTATCTGACTACTCTGAGAAGAAAGGCAACAAAAAGGCAAACAAACTCATAG
The DNA here is from genome assembly GCA_932294355.1 of Aporophyla lueneburgensis. Classification (NCBI taxonomy): domain Eukaryota; kingdom Metazoa; phylum Arthropoda; class Insecta; order Lepidoptera; family Noctuidae; genus Aporophyla; species Aporophyla lueneburgensis. The sequence goes on along the minus strand of OW028745.1, from coordinate 21,485,369 downwards.
GTCAGTTTTAAAGTCCGAAAAAAGAATCTTGGTCAGATCGTGTGCAAACCATGTAGATTAATGTCTGAATTTGGTCTAATAGTGTAACAACTACCGAGATTGAGTGAACCTGTCCTATCAATGCACGCACGATAGTTTTTGTTGCAGTTAATATTTTAATGATATTAAGAAAATTACCTTAGTAAATACACAGCTGCGTCTGCAACACAGCGTATAGCAGCATGACTTTTTTTGCACCAAGATTACCGTCTGGCTTGCTATGACCAGGGAACTAACACAAATCACCATAAAGTGACACAGCTTCATCGGACAGTGCTTTCATCTAACAACCCCCACTCCTTATTTCTCTAAGCCATCTATGACGCAGACTCTGTTTCAGAAACAGTCTCTCTAGTATTTTTATACGTTGTTTTCAGTGAAGAGCACTCTTCAAGTTAGTTGAGACGAATAGGTACTCTGTTCTTTAAGGATGATGGATATGATTCAACGCTAAATGCTTATTTTGTTGGCTGTTTGTGTAATACATCAATAGAATATTGGTCATTTGATATTTTATCCCTTCAAACCAGTTATTATATTATATCTTGCCTGGCCTGTTAGTGTAGTGGTTAGTGACCCTGACTGCTAAGACTGAGGTCGTGGGTTCGATTCCCACCCAGGACAAATCTTTGTGTGATGAGCACAATCATTTGTTCTGTGTCTGGGTGTAATTTATCTAAAATATGTATTAATTTAGAAATATATAAGTATGTTTATCAGTTGTCTGGTTGCCATAGTACAGGCTCTGCCTAGTTTGGGATTAGATAACGTTGTGTTGGTTGTCCTAACATATTATTTTAATTTCGATCTCGGTTCTCGCTGTCCAAATAGCCTAAAAGAGTGTATTTTTGTTTGTCATATTTTTTTTTCCAAGGTTTGTAGCTAAGTAATAACAGCTGCACGGATCAATCGATCAAACTAAGCTACGCTTACCGCGTTTTGTTGAATGGGTGACCATCTTTACCTATCAAGATCGCTCCGTGCCTCGGAAAGCACGTTAAGCCGTTGGTCCCACATGTGAGAGTGGCGCGAGGAGGCGAAACGCCGGGGTGAAACTCCGCTGCCACGACAAATCGCGGCTCGGCGGACAGAGCTCCGGTGTGATCTCATGGCGACATGGCGGGTACGATTGTCGCAACCCAGCGCAGGGCACGCCACAATTGCGGCGGTAAGTCCCCTCTTTGAGGAGTGGATAGAGAGGCGCCACGGCGTCCTCACCTTCCGCCTGACGCAGGTTCTCACCGGGCATGGGTGCTTCGGTGGGTTCCTGTTCAGGATAAAGTGGGAGGATACGTCCGTGTGTTTCCATTGCGAGGATCGTCTGGAGGACACGGTGGAGCATACGGTGGAGGTGTGCCCTGCCTGGGCGGAGCACCGCCGTGTCCTCGTGGAGGCGATCGGCGGCGGCGACCTCTCGCGTCCGGCCCTGGTGCGAGCCATGGTACGGAGCGAGAGGGAATGGGAAGCCGTCACCTCCTTCTGCGAAGCAGTAATGCTCGCGAAGGAGGAGACAGGGCGCGTGAGGGTGTGGCAGTCTCTGCGCCCTCACGTCCCTAGCCGCCGCAGGAGGAGACGCCCCGGGCGTCGGGAGTCGATTGCGGACTCCCGGCCACCGTAGGCGCGAGCTTGCGGGTGGCGAGCAATGGGTAGCTCGCCGCCCGGTAAGGACCAAGCTCGGGTCGACGGCGTGCAGTGTTCCACGCGCGCCTCAAAGAGATGTCAGCAGCAGTGTAGGGGTCTACTAGGACCGATGCCTGCCGGGGTCGCGTGATTGTTCGAAAGAGATACCGTGACCCTGGCACATGGGCAACTGATGGAACACGGGTGGGTTTTAGTCAGTAAAAGTCTGACACGCCCTCCCACTCCGCCCAGAGCGGGAGAAGTCATTTGATGATTTCCCATCCTGAAAAAAAAAAAAATGCCGTTGGTCCCGGCTGTCATTTGTGGATCGTTGACAGTCGTCACGAGTTGTCAGAAGGCCGAAAATCTAACTACCAGTCTTACCAAGGGGTATTGTATTACCCAGTAACTGGGTTGTGGAAGCCAGAATAAAAAAACTGGTATTCAACTGCATCCGGTTAGACTAGTTATAGCTGACCCCAACATAGTTGGGAAAAGGCTAGGCAGATGATGTTGATGATATATTTTATAAAAGCGCATTACTTCTCCTGACATTTTAAAGTCGTCGCCAACCATCAATTGAACTCCGGTTTTTCAACACATACACTCAAACGCCGCCATTTTTCTCAACTAATGTCACTTGCTGCTTGCTGCGATCCTAGAAAAAATGTTTTATTCAAACAAGAAACTTACTCCTTTATTTAGATGTTGCCATATTCCTATATGAAATGAAATGAAATGAATTGCACCGATCCCAGCGTGGTTTGACCAGACTCGATTAATCGAATGAACCCCGAGATTTGCACTAACCCCTGAAGCGTCATGATTCATGGTGCTACATAAGCCATTGCATATCAAGAAGTAGACCGGGGGGCGCTGTAATGGTAGGGAAGACGTGCCCATAGGATAGGAAAGGATTACGAGCCTACCGACTATGCAGCCTTAAGTAAGCATTGGACTAGTGGAGAGAAGGGTGATATTTGTCTATAGGAGGGCATCTTTTCACGTCGTCGCCGGCATGTTGATCCAGGTCAAGCTTCGCCGATGCATCTTTTGGTGGAGTTAACCGTTTGCTTGGCTCTTTTCTATGTCGAGGCTTCGCTATGTTCCGTGTTGTTGTTTTCTTGGTCGTTTTCTGAGTTCTCGCTGATATCAGTTTCTGGTTTTTTGTAGATATCACTAGCCGCTTTCTTGATCTTATTTCTGTCCCCAGCCGTGTCCCTCCAAAACTGGATATCCTTGTCGAAGTATTTCATGTCCTGTTTTAGGTTGTCATTCCATTAGTAAATAGGTCGTCCGACCTTCTTAGATTTGGGCCTGTACTGCATTGCTGCATGAAACAGGTGTGGTTCAGAGCGTCTGAAAATGTGTGCCAGGTAGCACATCCTGTGGTTCTTGATGCGTTTTGTTATGGTTTTCCCGTCTAAGAATTGATGCATTTTCTCTGTCTCGGTTTGTTGATCGAGTCTCTCATGATAACTCGTTCGTATCTTCTCGGTCTTGATCGGCTCGCCTTTGTGAGTGCTGATACTTTTAAGTCATATATCATACAAGGTACGATAATATCTCCAGCTGTGTCCGTCCAAAACTTGATTCCCATGTCGAAGTACTCGTATTTGATGTCTTGTTTTAGGTTGTCGTTATATTTGTAAGTAGGTCGCTCGACCTTCTTAAATTTGGCCTTGTACTGCATTGCTGCATGCATGCGTGGTGTGGTTCACCGTGTGCTAGGTAGCACATCCTGTGGTTCCTGACGCGTTTTGTTACGGTTTTACCGATTTAAATTTGATGCATTTTCTTATGTCCGCAGTTTCCTGGTTTCCTTTTTTACTAGCTTGGTCAATCAAATCATGACTCAACTCGTTCATTGCTTCTGAGCCGCAATAATGTGGTATTGGATTCGTTTTAGTTCTTTCAGCTCGTCTGTAATGAGGATAAGGTCGTCCACAAATGATAATACCATCGGGAGTGATGATGATTTCCTTTGTTTCTTTCGTCGTCGGTCGAAGCGGGCCGAAGGCCCTCGGGCCTTTTTTTTTTTCTCTCATTTGGATATCGGTACCCTGCTTTTTTTCGGTTTTTTCTTTTTTTGCCTGGGGAATGTGTTGAGCGTTTGCATGTGTTTTGCGGGGTGATTTGTTTTTCCTTAGTTCGGTGAAGCATATTTATCACGTTGTCTGCATATCTCTTGTTCTGATATTTAACCTTTTGGAGTGTTGTCTGGCTTTCTTTTACGTGATTATGCATATTGGAGTTATTTGGTTGCTTGCTTTGTAGAAATTTGGCCTTCTGTAGGTTAAAAAGGGCTAATCGGTGGTCCCTTGAGTAAATCGTCTGAAGAGTCAGAGTTACAACCGTTACAATGTTCCAGGGTACTTCGATGTTTTCATTCGTTGAGGTGATTACTACATTTGCTAGTTTTTCGTTATACAGTCTTGGTATTTTGGTTTGGTAGAATTTCTATTCAGCGCGGCACAGTTGCATTGTTTGACAAACTTGGTCTCAACCGTTGTTACATTCGTACCTTGTCATCGTTTTTGTGTCTGGTTTTTTTCCCCTTTTTGTTAACTGTTCTATGATATTTGATCTTGGCAGTCCCCAAATTATTTTATTGTATTCTATTTGAAGTGTTTCCCTGTTAGCAATAGTCATTAATAGTTCGCCGTTGTAGTTGGATTCTTCATGCTGAAGCGTGTGTTGCATCGAACCTTTGCGTTGGATACTTCGACCTCGACCAATATGGGCGTTGAAGGGTCGTATTTGCAGCGCACCTGTCCTTGTTTTCTAAGTACAGCTGTTGGGGTGTGAATTTATTATGTACAGAGGAGTTGGCTTGTCTTTTCCCATGCCAACCTGCGGGGTAGGTGACATCGCATCCGTATACTTTTTATTGTAAACTGTTTCAATTTGGGCATCCTTTCTTAATGAAATTGCAAGGCCCCGGTGTGTGTTTTTGGTTTTGAATCGCCGCGATCGTTTCGTGGTCAGGTTTCTGGTGTAGGTACATGCAGTATCGTCTGCAATTATGTCTGATAACGGTGTAAGTAGTGTTGCTTCTCGTTGTTCGCACGGTGTTAATGAGGTAACTAATTGGGGACTGTTCGTTTGAAGCTGACGTTTTGTGGCTTTTTCATGTACTTCTCATGTGTTGTACCGGTTACCTAAAGGTCTGATATAATATGTGGTTGTATGATGCGTTGGTTGAACTTTGCGTTTTGTTTATCCAGTTGTTGTTGTATTGTTACTTTGATCAGGACCCAGCTATCGTAGTGCTTCGTGTAGAGGATGTGTATATGTATTGGTGGATTCTCTCGATCGCCTATCGGTGTTTTTCTGCGTTCTGTTTATGTATACATTCACATTTACGAGGTACAATTCGGACGCGGTGATGATGGTATATTCGATATACCAGAATGTTTAATTAATTGCACGGTTATGTATTTTGTTATCCTTTGTTCCTGGAAAAGAATGCTGTTGGGGAGAAATTCCTATATATTATTTAGAAGTGCTAGGCGAATTCTATCATCCTGTCAATGTTCCAAAACATATGTAGCGAGATCTTGACGGATATTCTTGTGATCAAAAATGTTATTTGGTGAGATATCTTACTAGACAAACAGTTCCCGTCTTTTGTGATGGGCACGATTGTAAACATTGTTATTGCTTTTGTTTAGTCAAACACATTTGTGTCAGTAAGGAGCTGAAACTGTCTAATTTGTGAGCTTGACCTTTTTTTTTTGTTTTGTATCGAAATCTGTAGAGCAAAAACGTCTGGTGCAAACTTAAGGAGTTCGGGGTATTCTTTTTTATTATCTCTTCAGTTCACATGTATATTTACACGTGGCCTTTTGCAAAACAATTTGAGGAATTTGTTACCATGGCACACACGTCGACAAATCAAGCCATTCATTTCCAGTATAAACTTACTTCTCTTTGCACGGAAAGCCTATACAATGCGAGGTCTGTTAAAACTGGAAATCCATAGCTTGATTTGTAGATGTGTGTACAATTATAAGATCTTTAGGTAAGGTATCTTTAACGATATCGTAGTGTTAGAATAATAGCGTGAATTTGTTTGTGTGAAGACACTGGTCCGCAACGGCTGCTTGAGATGACGTGACGTGCGCGCGCGCGGCGTATCTAGGCCCGTCTACGCAGTTTAGCTAACGTATCCCTGTAATATTAAGAACGGTCTCACCGGGTCTAGCGCCATGGGTTACTCGTCCTCCGGCAGTCAGTCTTCACTACAGCCTGAACTTATGACACTTTTGCTTCTTTGTTTTGTTATTACGACACAGAGAGACACACACAAAAACCGCGTTTTGATTTCGAAGTTGGCCGAGCCAACATGTGTTGCGCGCGCGCACAGACGACCGCTTGCGACGAGGGTTCAACTTGAACTCTAGATGGTGCCATATTCCTATAAATACTAAATCCTTTTAATCGAAATCCTTTAATAATTTTCCTTAACTTTGCCTCTTCATTAAAGAGTTTTGCTTCTAAGAACAAAAAGGTTTTCCCTTGTGATTCAAAGTTATTTCCTCGATAGGAAAATAATATTTTGCTTCTATGAGACTCTCAATCACACCTCTTTTGTTAAGATTTTGATCCCGCTACAAGTGGTTCCGTGTGATGCCGGACGTAAAGAATAGCACCATCCCATTTCTTCCCGTGGGTGTCGTAAGGGGCGTCTAAGGGACTTATTTTACCAGAGAATGAGTAGCAGAGCATTCTCTATGCATTTAACCACCATACTGCGGTCACCAACCTACCTGCTAAGCGTGGCATTTGTGGCAAACGCGCAACCCAATTTAAAGGAGGCCACTATTGGACGACTTCCGGTTGTAATGTATGAGACTAGTGCATATATGTAAGGATCGTAGTAGATGGGGTTTTGTAGTTTCTGCCCACTCCATGGGAAGTAACCGCAAAAGAAATGTATATAGGCAGTTATTATTTACCTAAGTTTTGAAATAATTGGTAAATATATACAGGAAGACGGAATTGCGACCGAATGTAATCAACTGTGCACGGAGTGCAATTCCATTTTCGAGTAACTACCTAGTTGTAGCGAATTTATTTAACCATTTCGAATCCACCTATAATTGCCTTCCAACATCGAAGAAATTGGCTGCTTCGTAAAGAAGTCCAGATTATTTATTTAGATGTAAAAAATTCTTCACTGGTGATGTTCTACAGAAAGATCAGATGCGTAGACGTTGCAATCGGCGGCGTGTGTATTTGACCAGATGGGTAATTGCGGAACTTTTTATCGGTAGGAATTGATTTAATATTCATAGTTAAACAACATTCATTTCGTTATTTACGTTGCTGAGCCACAATTTATTCGAAAAAATGACGCAATGGTTTAGAAATAATCTTCAAACCCATTCAGATTCTGATAAATTGTGCGTTTCGCAATTAGGGTGCAGATGTGTTAACGTAGGAATACGAGGCATACGGAGAATGTAAGGATCATAGCATATGGCGTTCTTTAGCGTCTGCCTACTGCCATGTCAAAATGGCGTGAGTTTATGTACGTGTCGTTGTAAGAAAGCTCAGCTATAGGTATCCAGATAGAAATATAATGTTAACTTATTCATTTATTTAATTAACCATTTATGTACACACATATACAACATTAATTTTTGTTTATGCGAAACCCGAAACACGGGTCTAGTATTTTTATGTAAAGAATCTATGAAAAAAATTTCAAAACTGTATCATTAATAATCACAAAGTTATAAGCTTGATAAGTTACCTGGTTGTCCACGCAAAAACATATGCAGATCACCACAAACAGCTAGTGTACGTACCATCTCCGTGTAATGGACGTTTGAGTACGAGAAAGACATGATAATTTTAAAATCGAACGTATTGTCGTTCGGTATCCTACTTGGAAGCGTAATTAAATATTTTTGTTACAAAATATAACATGGTGTAAAAATTATTGGAATCGATTCAGTTACTGATTCTGAACAAACTATATTCAGGTTTCGCATATACTAAAAATAATCTTGTATAAACAGACAAGAAGAAAAGAGCACAAAAATTGGCGCAAAGGCGATGCTTATTTCTAAGGAAATCTCTTCCAGCATACCGTTTAAAGGAAAGTAGATGAAGAGATGTAAACAGCGTGTGTAAGGTTAAAGAGAAAAAAATATAATTATGAAACTTAAATAGACGATAGGAATAAACGAAGAAAGAAGATGCAAGTGCATTAAAAATTGTGCTATTGAATATTACAATTTTTAATGCTCTTGCATTTTCTTTGAATAAAACTTCGGTCAGTTTCGAACGTCCACGATTTTTTGTTTTCATCCGTGCCCGCATTCGCACAAATCAAACGACGTCTCATTTGACAGAATGGGTCCGATAAACGACTTTCCTTGAAGGGTTATGTGATCTATACATAAGTATACAGAATAAACTTGCCAATTTTACTGTTCTCGTTGATATGCGAAAACACTAGCCCATACTTTCAGACGATTGGTTTCGATCTGTTTATATCAGAGACCTAAAGTAAGAGTCCCTAAATGAACCCCAAAACTAATTACACACCTCTACTCGCAGTCATAAGCAAGGAGATATAGAAGCAATTATTAACCGACTTCAAAAAAGGAAGAGGTTTACTTAATCCACTTTGATTATCATGATGATATTCTAATACTTCCTGTCACTGCTATTGACCTGGCCAGTAGTGGTGTAAGAATTAGTGCGGGGTATACAGCATGTTACAAAAACCCTGTCCGATCCTTACGGGTATTATTCGGCATCGTACTGCGTACATTATTACGTAACCAATTAATGGATTTGAGATTATTATTTTTCCCTTGTGAATATAATTAAATAAAAATAAAAAATAAAAACGAATCAAAGGCAACACTGATCGCTCGACAAAGTTCACGTGACTACGTACAGTTTTGTGTCAAAGAAGCAGCCAGAGCGAGGCGGTTTGTATGATCCTTTGTCATGAACCTGCTTTGTCGCGTGCCGCCAAACAAACTTATAACGAAAGAAAATTACGCTACGTCATACCTTATGCCTACGCGTAGGTATCAGCTGATATTGTTTTGTAGGCATAGTGATCCGGAGACCTAATCATGTTTATTAAGAAACAATTTATTGAATTAAATGTAGCCCTGATAAGGGCTTTTTTTAATATGATGTTCTTTGGGCAAAGTACTTACCGACTGCAGGTTTCAGTTCTCTTGTTGTTGCATACTTCGGCGATCGTGCTCCACATGACCACCTCCAACACTGATACACATTCGACACCTTTTCACTAAATTTGCACGTACTCTTTGCAGCAAATTTGTGTCCGATTTAAGTGAGTCGAAAGCTGCCACACTTAGATTCTGCCACAATTCGAGCTCTTACTTCGATTTCCGAATCGCACTCTCTTTTATAAACAATTTGTTTAACATGACCCCATAAATAAAAATCCAGTGGAATGGCTGATTGGAATACGACATTTTTCGCGAAACGATAGCGGCACGTGATACGTACAGACAGACGTCCGATCAAAAGCTATCTACACGAAAGACTGGCCATTGGCCAACAAGTAGCGCACCGGTAGGCAACCAGTCGGCATCATCAAAGAGTCGAACGAGTGCCTACAACGCGGTACTGTAGGGCGGTGGCCTTTGAAATAAAAATAGGTAAAAATAACAAGATTTTGCCGGCGGGTGGAGTGTTGTTAACTATGAAAATTTCCCATATTCACTGTTATATTTCGCATGGATTATAAAAATAAAAAAATCAATTACCTTTTGTTTTTTTTAGATAGATTTATATATCATTTTTTCTAGTACGTATGTTGAACGAAGATTACGCCTTTATTGGATCGGACAGGGTTTTTGTTACATATTGTATAACATAACTAAAACGTAATTATTACTTTATTATTTTACTTCAGATCTAAGACCCTGACTTCCGAAATTAAAGTTATTTTTAATTTTATAGTGTTTTTTTTAAATTGGTTGTATTTTTTTTCTTGACAATTTTTTTTTCGTATTTATAGTTTCTAAAAGTCTTAATGCATCTAGAAAACACAAAGCAACAAATCCCAAAATTCGAACTACATTCTCTATTTAGAAAATAACTAAAGATAACTCTTCTATTTAGACGGGAGTAAATCTCATCAACTCAGTTAGCGAGACGTGCTATCACGTAGAATCTGCTGGTCCAGACTCCAAACGTGTTAACAGGAGACTAAATATCTCAGGGTGGGTGCAAAATCTTGACCTAAAATGTTCACAAACAGTATTACACTGACGTACGAAGGTAATAGCCCGAACAACGTTGATATAAGCACAAGGGAATATTAGCATGAAAATACCACGTACGCTCTTTGTTTCAAAGGTTTCAGTAGATTTACTGTTGAAATTACTATTTTTTGAGCTTAATTTGGGCCTTATATTCGTAGACGAAACATTAGATCACGCCATTAAACATCTTATTCGTTTTGTCATCATGTTTTCTTTTGGAGCACATTTTTACACGCCATTTGCTTGTTTCCCGAGGACAGTAACAAACACTGGTCATTAAGTAGAAAACGAAACATTGTCAATTTGAGTGACTTGTATATATCAAACCAGCTATACGAGAAAGTGTGCTAGTAAATACGTCACTGACAACAATGCAAATCTGCAGCTGAGTGAAGTAATCGTATTTGATACAGTTGTCGAGTACAAGATGATTACGCCCGACCACAGTCGTATTGCGCATAGATGTCCTAACCTACCGAATGGCCTATTTCTGGATTAGCCTGGCATAAAGCACTCCTAGATCTGTTTACAAGCTTACTCATTTATTTTATCTGACTATAGTTATATGCCATCCCATTTCTTCAGAATCAGGGACTGAGCATCAGCGTTCTATGCATTTTACCACCATACTGCGATCGCTAACCCGCCCGCCAAGCGTGGCGATTATGGCAAACCAACTTTATACAACAGTAGTTGTCTTCCGGCAGTAACGATGATCTTGATGATAGTTACATGAAAAAAGATATACCATAGCTTTCTGCAAAGACATTAGCTTAGTCAAATACCTAACAACTCTTATAACTAACTGCAAGCAGCGCAAGCAGTTCCAATCCTCACTAAATTGCCGTCGATTTAAATTCCGCTTATCCTAGTTCCGGAAAAACTCATTATACAGCCCGAACTCAGTCCAGCCAAACCAATTATTTCTCCATCTATGTGCGTGCCTGCACTGTTCTCTAAATTCCAGAACATTTCACTAGAAATAAACGAGCGACTGTTAACAATATTGAAATGCTTAAATTCGAGTCATTAGGGCTATAAGCAGGGCCGTTACGTGAGTTTTCTACGTTCACCCACACATGGAACCGCGCCAAAATGAAATGGCGGTGCGCCGAACCACTTTAAACATCCAACTAACAGGCTTTATGAGACAATTTGCTTGGCATTAACATACTTGTTGAAGACATGATACGTCCGTACAATTTTATCGTTGCGGCTAAAAGGACCGTACAGTTATTGTCCATAGCCATAGTGTTGGTCATCGCAACCCATTCTGTATCAGAAACGGGTTTGTTGTATTATGACATGAGAGAGCATGCTCTATTTTATCCCAGGACAGAGTCCTAATCTTCGCACATTGCCTCGAGTTTCATTATGGATTAAACTGACCAATCTTCTCTCCATGTTAAATCCTCTGTTTTTGCTTTTTCTTATGCTGTCTTGCGGTACATTCCAAATCGATTTAAGCGCGCCATCACAATTCTCAATTAGAATGAGCGGGATAACGATGTCCCATGAATCGTCATAGACGACGCATGGTCGGTGTTATCTCATGACATGCGCCATCTTGCGATAACGCTGACCGGCATGGTCAGCGTTATCGCAAGATGGAAGATTGCCTCGAGTTTCATTATGGATTAAACTGACCAATCTTCTCTCCATGTTAAATCCTCTGTTTTTGCTTTTTCTTATGCTGTCTTGCGGTACATTCCAAATCGATTTAAGCGCGCCATCACAATTCTCAATTAGAATGAGCGGGATAACGATGTCCCATGAATCGTCATAGACGACGCATGGTCGGTGTTATCTCATGACATGCGCCATCTTGCGATAACGCTGACCATGCCCTAAATTAATACCATCCTACAAAATGTTTTTTTGTTTTATAATAATCAAAAATAAAAATATTTTATTTCAGATCCTTAACGTACTTTTGGTTAGTAAACAAACGACTTAAGGACTAGTGTTAGTACTTACATTGAGTTTTGATTAGCAACATAAACAAACGTGGCATTTTCGAAATTGTACTCCTGGCTACAGTCGCCACCTGACTGAAAAAGAAGAAAAAATGTGTGGTATATAGAAGTAAAACATGGTGTATGAATATTTTGACGCTGGGCGAACACTGAAACACGTGCGTTCCGAATTATTGCTCTCATCAGCTAATCGTGATATCTAAATCGGAACGCAAATTTTTGATGTGATAGCTGTGAGCGAGTAAGGCATAATTCGGAATGTACCCTTATTCTACAAGTCTTTTGACATATTAGGTATTATGAAACTCAGTATTAAACTAAAGCTCCTCTCTGATAGGTCAGACTAAAACAAATGACCGTTGCATTATGTAATAGAAGTAATGTTCGATGGTTAAAGAAAGGTCGGATCACACGTGACGAGAACAAAGAGAACATATTATGTAATAGACTGTAAATAATGTATCTGTTGGTAGATTTTTGTATTGTTTCCATATTTTTGTTACCCAGATATTTATTTGCATTAGCTTTGTGTTGTTTGGGTACGACAGTAAAACATTATTTTTTCGTAAATTTATTTTTTATCACTGCTACACAAAAATGAGATAAAACAAAAATGTGAATCGATTTTTTCAGAATCAGAATCAGAATCAGAATGTTTATTTGTGAAACATAGGTATTTACATAAAGATCTTAGGTTAATATATGTGCGCTATGTTTTGCCGTGAAGGCGTACAAATATTGAAATAAAAACAAAATAACAATCAAACTACTAACATAAGAAGAAAAACAAAATTAAACTCTTTTATGAGAAAAGGAACTATTTTAAATAACTTTATAAAATGTAAAATTAAATAGAACTTAAAAACAAACAGTCTTAAAAATCTGAAAACAGTCTTTAAAGTTACATTAAATACATATAAGTGTTTATCTCTTAAGAAATATTAAAATTATTATCATTAATAAAATCTTCTACAGTATAATAACATTTTTCCAATAATAGTGAGTAGACAATTTTCTTAAATTTTATCAGGGGCAAATTTTTTATGTTATCAGGTATTTTATTAAAAATTTTCGGAGCCATGCCAAAAAAACTCTTTTTCATTAAAGCGGTTCTGCATTTTATGTTGCACAGTTGGTTTATATATTGAGAACGCATTGGAGTTTTTTTAACATCAGATAGTTTTTGAAACAGATGTAAATTGATTTTAACAAACAAAGCAGTTTCGTAAATGTACATCGCTGGAAATGTCAGTAATTTTAGTGATTTAAAGTGAGGTTCACAAGTTTCAATAGTTTTTAAGCCACACATGGACCGAATACATCGTTTTTGCGCTTTAAAAACCGATTCTCTTTCAGAAGATTGCCCCCAAAAAATAATTCCAAACCTCAGAACAGATGCAACCAATCCATGATACGCTAATAAAAGAGTTTGTGTATTAACTTTTTTCGATAGCTGGAACAGGGCATATGCAGATTTATTTAGTTTTAAACAAATTTCTTCGATATGGGGTTTCCATGTTAGCTTACTATCAATCAAAATTCCTAAAAATTTTGCTTTGTCCGTATCTTCAATTTGGCACTTGTCATATATGACATGAACTGGAAGTTTTTGACATCTTTGACGAAAATGCATTACTCTTGTTTTGTTTAAATTAATTACCAGGCCATTGCTAATAAGCCACTCAATTATATTATTGAGGCAATCATTTATGTCATTCTCGTAATAGTCAGGGTTATTACATTTTACAATGGCTGTACTATCATCAGCAAAGAGAACCATATTTTGAGTTATGAGTATCGGGAGATCGTTTATATATATTAAGAAAAGTAGCGGCCCTAGCACGCTACCTTGTGGCACCCCGTATTTTATAGTTCTTTGCTGAGATTTATGAATTGTTACTAATTTACTTTTATGGCATAATTGTGAGATTTCAGTGCATTGTGATCTGTTATCAAGATATGACTCCAAAAGTCTTAGAATATTTCCCCGAATTCCATATCCATATAGTTTTTTTAGTAAAATCTTGTGGTTCACGTAGTCAAATGCTTTTGTCATGTCTGTATATAAAGCACAGACCGGAGATCTTTCATCGACAGACGTCATAATATAAGAAAGGAGGTCGAACAATGCCATATTTATATTGGTGCTTTTTCGAAATCCTTTTTGCTCGCTACAAAATAACTTATTCTTTTAAAATAACTATATATAGAATTATAAATTACTTTCTCGAAGATTTTTGAAAAAATTGGAATTTTAGCAATGGGTCTATAATTTTTTACATCTGATTTATCATCTTTTTTGAATAAGGGCTTTATAATTACTTTTTTTAGACTATTGGGGAAAACACCATTTGCTATACATAAATTAATAATATGTGCTAGTGGTGGGGCTATAATTTCTTTGACAAATTTCACAACTTTTGTACTTACTCCATCATACCCAACAGTATTTGTATTTTTCAGGTTATTAATAATTTTTACTATATCAACTGGTAAAACTGGTTGCATATATAATGATTTTGTAGTCAGATTGTTAAAAGTAATATTAGTATTCGAATTAACGTTACTATTTATATTTTTTTCAATAACATCTACAAAAAAGTTGTTGAATTCGTTTGCGATATCCGTGGGATGTGTGATAATGGAATCGCCTCTCGATATAAATGGTATTAGATGTTGTGGTAGGCGAAATTTGGGTTTGTTTATTACTTGCCATGCAGCTTTTGACTTGTTTTGAGAAGTGTTTATAAAATGATTATTTTGAGTGGTCTGGGTAAGTCGTATAATCTTTTTGTAAATACTAGTATAATTTTTAAAATCTTGTTTATTTTTATAGTTAGGTTTTAATCGATACGACCAAAGTAATTTTCTTTGTTTTTGACTACAGATTTTTATTCCACGGGAAATCCATTTAGATTTAGTGTTTGTTTTTATCGTTACATATTTTATTGGAAAACATAGTTTATACAACATCAGAAAATCATCTGCAAAGCAGTCATACGAATCATTTACATCATCAGAACTATAAACTCGTGTGAAAGATAAATTTCTCAAATAATTTTTAAACTTCGTTAAATTTTCTGGGCATATATCCTGCTTCTGAGTTTTCCAATATTTAAGTTTACATGATTTATTAATAGGTACACTTAGTATTTGCGATGTATGATCTGACAGAATTAAGTCTATTATTTGTGCTTTACAGTCTTTTCTATAGGTGTGGGCAAAGTTATCTATGCAAGAGTTGCTGCTTAATCTAGTAGGTTTATGAAAGGCTAAGTAAAGATTAAATTGGGCAAGAAAATTTTCAAATTCTGTGGTTATTTTATTTCTTTTTAAGGTATCAATGTTAAAGTCACCTGCTAGAATTACTTTTTTATTAGCGAGTGAACAGTATTTTCTTAATATATCCTCTAATTTTTCGTAAAATATATTATAATTGTGTTTGGGTATTCGATATACACAAATAATAATAATGTTATGGTGGGTTAGTTCTACAGCACATGATTCAAAAACACCTGACACTGACTGTTTTGCTACGTCAGATATTTCTTTAAATTGAAGTCCGGCTCTTACCAGAATACACGTACCCCCGCGCTTAGCCTTTCTAGAAAAGAAGGCTGCTTGTAAAAAGTTAGGTATGTGCAATAAATCTTCATAGCCTGTCTCGATAAAATGTTCCGTGATACAAATCACATCAATATTAGTTCCTGCATTGTTAAGCTCGTCTATTTTGACTATTAGGGTATCTGATTTGTTCATCAGTCCCGCTATGTTCTGATGAAGAATATTTACATACTTACAGAAAAAACTGCGAATTATTTTGAGAGTCTGCACATGCTAAGTATTTCTGTGTTTTTTGGGAACAATCAACTTCGGAGCTAACGGTAGACATTGTTACCACAGTGATACAGTATGATATCAAGTCAATTAAATCTAAAATAATAATAAGTAAACCCCTTTTATTAAGTGTCCCGTAATATGGGCTATATGAATTGTAAGTGAATGGTAAATTAAGATTAGAATCTAAAATAAATGCATAATTATTTGTTTGTGCATCCACAAAAAGTAGATTATTAAAGGTCTCAACTCTGCTGTTGAACATAACATTTACATTACTCATGTATTTAAAAGTTGGTAAGCATATTATAAAATTAGTGTGATTAAGAGGTAAAATTTTTTGACGAATAAGTGCAACAAGTTCTGTGTAATTTTGCGTTCTTTTAAAATCTTCTTCACCTATATAGATAATACAGAAATCTAATTTAGTAAAATTCTGAACCTTACCCTCTATATTGTCCAATATTAGTTCTAAATTACAATTTGGCTTACGATAGTGACAGATTTCATGACTATTTGGTAAGTTAGTTCCATCCATTATTTTACATATTCTACTGCTATTTTCACTACTTATGATGCAAATTTTATTCTTTATAGGTGACTGCTTTAAATGAGGTTTGATAACATTGCTTGAAATTCTATTAATTCGAGACGAACCACGAGTGACAACTTTGGTTTCGGTTTTATCATCTTGATTTAAAGAAGTATTTATATCTGTTTGTGTTTGTTTATCTTGTCTTGTCTGAATTTTCTTGGGTGTTGTTAACTTGTGTTTCACTGGAGAGCTAGCAATTTGCTTATATAAATTATTTTTCTTGGATAAATCTTCATTGGTTTGTTTCAAACTGGTATTTTCCAAAGATAATATCTCAATTTCTTTATGCGCGCTGTTTAGTTGAGACGTTAACTCATCAATCTTTTCCTGTAATATTTTTATTTGGTTGTTCTCTTCATCTTCCGACATTTCCGGCATACTAGTTGTAGTGCAATTCAAAGTTGTGTTATTGCTGTCATCATGGTTTGATTCCGATCTTCTGCTGCGGTTTCGACGGAATGTTATATTATCGAAGAAACTCATATTGGCAGATAATCTTTTAAAATAATGTTAATAAAAGTATTTTATTTTATTTCTTCAATATAAAATAAAAAACTACCAATATTTTTTCTATATTTTTTAACTGTCAACACTAGATTGAGACAGGTATCACAATAAGACTATTGACGTTGTTGTTAATGGATAACAGATGTCGCTATCTGTAATATTTATACTAAAACCGTGATATTCATTTCTTGCAACATTATGATAAGTCTTGTATCACTTTGTTTTAATTCTGCTACTCAATACCAGGTGGTGCTTTTATTAATATATTACGATTTTTGAATAAAAAACGGAAATTGTTAATGTTTTTGTTTGAATTTTTGCACTCTCACTGTATTTTAAAATGTTTAATGGGTGTCAATGTTTTTATGGTTTATAAATGATAATAACATCACACAGTTCCTTATTTTTACGTGAATCAAGTCACTGTTAAAAAGTTTTTAGATCACAGGTAATTTTGTTAATTAGTCCACAAAAATACTGAATAACACTTTCACAGCTTGTTTATGAGTTTATTTTCACTTTTATACACATTTCAGTAACCAGATAAACGAAAAACTATTTATTCGGTAATTTTAAACGAAGCACAACAAATCTAACGTTTACTAGAGGGCGCCATTCTTTTATAAAAATATTCTTTTATAAAAATGAAATAAACATATCCTTATTCTGGGATCTATATAATAGTGAATATTGGGGGTGGGAAAAGAGGCATGAAAGTAGAATAATGTGTTTCATACATACATGTGTGGCGTCACTATTTATGGTTTGGTTGGTTTGGTTTTTGAAGTGAAAACTTCTTTAGCGGCGGTGTGCACTTTTTTTGTAATGTGTAAAAAATGTTAAACTCGCGTCAGGACACTTGACCTGATCGAAAATTCGTAAGACGGACGGAGAGTGATCTGAGAGATAAACTTTTTAATGTAATATAAATTGTCATGTTTGTGTGTGGATAGCGCAATAAATAAATATTGTATTCTACCACATAAATGATAGTACTTTTATACTGATAATTAAAGCAATTCGTGCAAAATTATTCCCTAACCATTCAAAAATATCAAAAATGCACAACGTTAATATTCTAGTTTTCACTTCTGCCGGCACTCCCGGAGTGCAACCCGTCGTTTTTTTTAATGGTTTTTTGGTATTTATGGTTTTTTTTTGTGTGGCGTCTTTTTTCACGCGCAACGGTGCGATTTAAAAGAAGATGTAGTGACAAAAATTTAAAAGAGTGTGCTTAGGTAGTTTGGTTATTTTGAGAGGAAGCCTGCCAGGGTCGCGAGATTGTTCGAAAGAGACACCGTGACACTGGCACATGGGCCAAGGAACATGGCTGGGTTTTAGTCGCTCTGGGCGGAGCGGGAGGGCGTGTCAGACTTTTACTGACTAAAACCCACCCGTGTTCCATCAGTTGCCCATGTGCCAGGGTCACGGTATCTCTTTCGAACAATCACGCGACCCCGGCAGGCATCGGTCCTAGTAGACCCCTTCACTGCTGCTGACATCTCTTTGAGGCGCGCGTGGAACACTACGCGCCGTCGACCCGAGCTTGGTCCTTACCGGGCGGCGAGCTACCCATTGCCCGCCGCCCGCAAGCTCGCGCCTACGGTGGCCGGGAGTCCGCAATCGACTCCCGACGCCTGGGGCGTCTCCTCCTGCGGCGGCTAGGGACGCGAGGGCGCAGAGACTGCCACTCCCTCACGCGCCCCGCCTCCTCCTTCGTGAGCATTACTGCTTCGCAGAAGGAGGTGACGGCTTCCCATTCCCTCTCGCTCCGTACCATGGCTCGCACCAGGGCCGGACGCGAGAGGTCGCCGCCGCCGATCGCCTCCACGAGGACACGGCGGTGCTCCGCCCAGGCAGGGCACACCTTCACCGTATGCTCCACCGTGTCCTCCAGACGATCCTCGCAATGGAACCACCCGGACGTATCCTCCCGCTTTATTCTGAACAGGAACCCACCGAAGCACCCATGCCCGGTGAGAACCTGCGTCAGGCGGAAGGTGAGGACGCCGTGACGCCTCTCTATCCTCTCCTCAAAGAGGGGACTTACCGCCGCAATTGTGGCGTGCGCAGCACTGGGTTGCGACAATCGTACCCGCCATGTCGCCATGAGATCACACCGGAGCTCTGTCCGCCGTGCCGCATCACTTACATACTTCACTGCATACTTTATAACTCGTACAACAATACTCTATTGCTATCTGTGGCTTGTAAATGGCTTATCGTATATCGTGAATTACCTCACTGTTAATTTTATATTGTTAGCTCCCACCCCAACATAAAGAAAAG
This sequence comes from Aporophyla lueneburgensis, assembly GCA_932294355.1. NCBI lineage: Eukaryota > Metazoa > Arthropoda > Insecta > Lepidoptera > Noctuidae > Aporophyla > Aporophyla lueneburgensis. The sequence goes on along the minus strand of OW028745.1, from coordinate 21,466,236 downwards.
AAAAAAAAAAGGATTGTGTAAGGATCGTTGTAAGTGGTGTTTAGTTTCTGCCTATCCCCATGGGAAGAAGGCGTGAGCATATTTATAATATTATAATCATAATCTAAAATCCATTATAGAATCTAAAACGAATATAATAGATAATATTTTAGTTTACGAAAGAGATTACCGTTAAAACTTTCAGTAGAGCGCAAGGATTAGAACCATTCTCACATAATTTACGCACAACAATAAACTAAATAACTTATTATCGTATCTTGTCTCAAACAAACCTACTAAGAACAAACCTATCTTCCAAACACCAATTCTCATAGAAGAAAAAGCACCCGATAAGTATCTAGACACATCAGATTGTTTTAGTTCAGTTTCAGTCCTTTTTCCACGATATGTTCAAACAAGAGTACAAAACAAACTACGACCCGACACGGAGCTCGCAAATATCACGAAACGAGATCTTATAGCGCGGAACAAGTAACAACAAAGGCATAACTCACAAACTTTGCATAACAGCAAAAATCTTTTACGTTTTAGTATATTTTTTTCATTTTTAAGAACTTTGAAGTTTTTTGAAATTAAACCTCTAGTTCTTACGTTGAAACATCAAAAAATTAAGAAGTATAAAAAGGTTTTATTAATTCAGCTGCGTGGCTGATGATAAAAGATTTTATTTCTGTAAGTACGTTAGAACATTTTTCATCAAAATCATCATTTCAGCCGTAAAACGTACACTCACATATGCCTCACCCATTTGGGGGCCTTTGCCATAATCGCCACGCTTGACAGGAGGGTTGGCGATCACAGTATGGTGGTAAAATGTATAAAGAGCGCTGCTGCCATTCTCTAGTAAGTCCCTTAGTCGCCTTTTACGACACCCACAGGGTGTAATGGGGTGATGTTCTTCTTTACGTCCAGCACCACACAGACAAACTAAACAAACAAGTGGGAACACTTTTACACACCAAATATTTTTTTTAAACTAAATATTCATCTAATTAGTCTTCAAAAAATAAAACACAGATATACTAAAATAAATAACTAACTATACAAATAAATACAAAAACAAAGGACACTTAGGCGTCGAAGTACTCGTCCTAAAAGGCTTAGTACGTGACGATGGGAAGAGACCAGACGGCATGACGTTGTTGCCTTGGAAGGTGGGTAGGCCTCTGGTGTGGGACGCAAACTGTGTCGACACCCTTGCGCCATCTCATGTTCCTAGCACGGCGGGCTGTGCTGGCGCTGCTGCTGCGGCTGCTGAGACCCTCAAGCGGCGCAAATACTGTAACCTTATAGGTAACTACAGCCGTTTGGGGTTGAAACGCTCGGGTCATGGGGCCCGAGTGCACACCTCCTTTTTAAAGAAATTTTTCTTCGACTGGTCGACACTTCACGTGACCAGAGGGCTTTTTTTTTTGGATGGGAAATCATCATATGACTTCTCCCGCTCTGGGCGGAGAGGGAGGGCATGTTAGACTTTTACTGACTAAAACCCACCCGTGTTCCTTCAGTTGCCCATGTGCCAGGGTCACGGTATCTCTTTCGAACAATCACGCGACCCCGGCAGGCATCGGTCCTATCAGACCCCTTCAGTTTTGCTGACATCTCTTTGAGGCGCGCGTGGAACACTACGCGCCGTCGACCCGAGCCTGGTCCTTACCGGGCGATGAGCTACCCATTGCTCGCCACCCGCAAGCTCGCGCCTACGGTGGCCGGGAGTCCGCTATGGACTCCCGACGCCCGGGGCGTCTCCTCCTGCGGTGGCTGACCAGAGGGCTAGGTCATTCTTTCGCCATAGAATTAGCATTGCCATTCAACGTGGCAATGCTGCCAGTCTTCTGGGCAGATGACAGTGATGCGGACGAGTGCTTCGTCGTTTAAGTGTCGTTTGTTTTTGTATTTATTTTTAAACTAGTTGAGGCCGGCGTTTTCTATCTGACTACTCTGAGAAGTAAGGCAACAAAAAGGCAAACAAACTCATAGGTCAGTTTTAAAGTCCCATAATCTTGGTCAGATCGTGTGCAAACCCAACCAGATTGATGTCTGAATTTGGTCTTCTGGTGTAACAACTGCCCAGATTGAGTGAACCTGTCCAATCAGTGCACGCATGATAGCTTTGGCTAACAGTGCATCAACCGAAAGACGTCCACTGCTGGACACAAGCCTCCTCCAAAAGGAGGGATTTACCATATTCGCCACGCTTGGCAGGCGGGGTGGTAATCGCAGTGTGGTGGTAAACGACATAGAGAAAACTACTGCCCATTCTATAGTACGTCCCTTAGCCGCCTTCTACGGCAACCATGGTAAGAAATGTAATGGTGCTACACTTTATGTCTGGTACCACACGGAACTAGCAGTGCATATCATTATGATATTAAGAAATTTATTTTTGGGAACACACTGCTGAGTCTGTATCCTGCAACACAACGTATAGCAGAATTACTTTTATTGCACCAAGAATAATGTTTGGCTTGCTATGCACGCGTTCCTCGCACAAATCACCATAAAGTGACACAGCTTCGTCAGACAGTGCTTTCACCTAACAACTTAGAGAAATGAAGAGCGGGGGCTCTTCATTTCTCTAAGTCATCTATGACACAGACTCTGTTTCAGAAACAGTCTCTCTAACATTTTTATACGTTCTTATAAGTGAAGCACTCTTCAAGTTAGTTGAGACGAATACGTGGGTCGTTCTACTTTTTACCGACAACGGTCTGTCTTTCGTCTTGTTATGGCATCTCGTTGGAGTATTGATATTTACGGTTTTTTTCTTTTAATTTGGTTCAAATAAACGTCTGTATTTTTCTCATCTATTAATATTATATAATTTTTCATTTACTCTAACCAGCATATTTAATACGTCTTTTTCCCGTAGAATGCCATGACTGGTAAAACAAAATGTGGTCTCCACAGAAAAGGCCACTTTTTTTGGATGGGAAATCATGAAATGACTTCTCCCGCTCTGGGCGGAGCGGGAGGGCGTATCAGACTTTTACTGACTAAAACCCACCCGTGTTCCATCAGTTGCCCATATGCCAGGGTCACGGTATCTCTTTCGAACAATCACGCGACCCCGGCAGGCATCGGTCCTAGCAGACCCCTTCAGCACTGCTGACATCTCTTTGAGGCGCGCGTGGCTGTCTTTTGTGGATCGTTGACAGTCGTTACGGGTTGTCAGAAGCCCGAAAGTCTAACAACCAGTCTTACCAAGGGATATTGTATTACCCGGTAACTGGGTTGTCGAGGTCAGAATAAAAATACTGGTATTCAACTGCATCCGGATAGAGTGGTAGCCGACTGCAAACATAGTTGGGAAAGCTCGGCAGATGATGTTGATGATATATTTGATAAAAGCGCATTATTTCTCCTGACATTGTAAAGTCGTGGCCAACCATCAATTGAACTCCGGTTTCTCAACACATACACTCGAGCGCCGCCATTTTTCTCAACTAATGTCACTTGCTGCTCGCTCCGTTCCTAGTTAAAAATGTTTTATTCAAAGTCCACAAACATGTTTGAATCGGTGAACGAATTGGGAAGTAATCCATCGGAAAATAAAATAAAACAGCTAAGAATAGTTTGACTAGGTTCAGGGTACCAATTCTTTATCATTTCACAATGTTAGGTTTTTAACTACTACGGTGCCGTGTGGTGCCGGACGTAAAGAATAACACCACCCCATTTCTTCCCGTGGGTGTCGTAGAAGGCGACTAAGGGGCTTACTAGAGAATGGGCAGCAGCGTTCTCTATGCATTTTACCACCATAATGCGATCGCCAACCCGCCTACCAAGCGTGGCGATTATGGCAAAGCCCCCCAAATTGGGGGAGGCCTAAGTCCCGCAGTGGACGTCTTACGGCTGAAATGATGATGATGATGATGAAGTAACTACTAAAAAGTAACAGATTTTATAAAATTTTCAGTGTGATGTTTGAGGTTGCATTTGGGGGGCTATTTCTAGTATGTTAGCTGTTATATTTGTAGTTGCAATTCGTAGAATGGCTCTCAAATGTTCATCTGTGAGACGAAAAGCATATTTTTTTTTCCTATAATTAACAGTTGAAAAACTTTGTTCGCATAAATAAGAGCTACCAAAAATTGTAATGAACTGCTGAGCAAACCTTTTCAATTCGTCAAAATCAGATGACAATCTACCATCAAGATCATTGATTTCATAGAAAAAGCTTTTGAGAGCATCATTACATTGGAAACCAATCACGTTAATTTGTAAATGACTCGGTACTGCAATATCACACGAAAAAGGGCTTGCTAAAATCTTCAGTTAACTGTAACTTTTTCAAAATCACCAAATCTGTTGTTGAGTTGAGTTTGCGGTGCAGTTGTATTAAAATATCTTTCATTTTATCACTTTTTCAATGAAAATTAATTCCAGCTTCCTCGACAGCCTTCTTACAATTCAGAAAATGATCCAAAGCTATTTCATCAAAAGGTTTGATTTTCATTTGGAATGCCTTTACGTCTGTGTGCATATCAGAGACTAGTTTCTGCCCGCGACTTCATCCGCGTTAAATTTCTTGCTCTTGTCGACCCTTCCCTTCGCGTCGAATCGCCTACCAGTGCGATTTTCCCCGTTTTTGCAACATTTTTCATTACTGCTCCGCTCCGCGTGATTGTAGCGTGATGTTATATAGCCAATAACCTTTCTCGATAAACAGGCTACCCAACACAAAATTATTCAATTCGGACCAAGTAGTTCCTGAGATTACCGCGTTCAATCAAACATACAAAGAAACTCTTCAGCTTTATAATATTAGTATGAATTATTTTTTTTTACCTTGAAGCCTTACATTAAGCTTATTTAATTCATGACAAAAATCCAAGGTCTATTAATCATTGAGTATCTGTCTGTATTGAGTGTCTGTCTGTGTGTTGGCTCTGGAATAGATTTGCCTTTTTAATTCATAAAAGTGTTAATTTCTTTTCTGAGATCAAAATCTTTTCAATAGGTACTGCATCTCTACTTAACTCTCACTTCAGAATAATAAACAATATTTGTTCGTTCGCGGGTAGAGCGAAGCGCATTCTTGCGGCTGGATCCACACTATACGGTCGATCGTGGTTCGTTCATGCATCTATTTTGATATTTCTTACTTAAATACAAGATTCACGGGCCGCATGTAAGACGTCCGCGGGCCGCGTGTTGGCGACCCCTGGCTTTTGAACCGTTAAAATTAAAACCATTCCTACTGGTAGTATGTTACGCAGTCATCCCTCTGGGATCTGAAGAAGGCTACTTTTTATCCTGAATCACAGCCGAGGTCGCGGGCAATAACTAACACTAAATATTATAAACATTATTGCATAACCGCCTTAATTCCTCTAACATCATTCATCATTTCAACCGAAAGTCGTCCACTGCTGGACATATGGCTCCCCCAATTTGGGGGGTTTGCCTTAATTGTCACGCTTAGCAGGCGGGTTGGTGATCGCAGTAAAGTGATAAAATGCATAGAGAACGCTGCTGCCCAATCGCTAGTAAGTTCCTTAGTCGCAGTTTATAACACCCACGGGACAGGAGTGGATGGTGTTATTCTTTACGTCTGTCACCACATGCCATGGAACTTTACCTCTGTTACTCAATGAAAAATTAAAAAGAGTAAATATTATGAATGTCCACACGTAGCTAGTTAAAACACTGCAGCAGCACAAACATGACGACGACGAGACGCGCCGATAAAAGCAGTCTGCGTCGAGTTCGCTACATTTGCATAAGTGGAAAAATAGTCGACACTCTTCCGTATTTTTCTTATTTTTATTTCCAGTTCTGATATCAAATTAAGTTAGTTTACATTGATATTGACATATGTACACACCTATTTTATGCATCGTGTTTATCTGAGTAACGCCTTATTCTTCTAACTACGCATCGTATTTTGATGTGCTTTTCAACGCCATTTACAGAATTTATTCCGGAAAGCTTAAGTTTATAATACATCATCTTTTTCTAAGCGTGTCAATAGCCACGTTATCTATATAGTCAGCCCAAAATTAAGCTACCAGTTTGGCACTTTCAGTAGCGTTCAAGTTGATGAATACATCGTTCAGCGATTTCTGTTGTCTGCACGCTACAGGAGTTGTCCTGTAGCGTGCAGACAACAGAAATCGCTGAACGAGATATAATGTGAGCCATTTTCTGGTCTCAACTTAGCAGAATCCTAAATCTATTTAAAGACTTCCAGATAAGCCAAGGCAACCTATGCCCAGGTGTTAGCATTGAAACTAAAATATAAATCTCAATGCTTTCAATGTCGTAAAAACCATGCGAAGCAGGGGCGGGTTGGAAGTTCAAATATAAACTTTCCTTATCATCTTATAAACATTAGTAGAGGAAAAGTTGAAAAAAAATTGAAAATATTATAAATATTTAACATTCTTCATGCTTCTAAGAACTTCGCGCACTTTTCAATAAACTATCAAAGGGAAAATTTCTTGGTAAAATCCGCCAAATGTAAAGTAGAAATACATTTGGTTTGGAGCTCATAAATATTGCTAATGGTTTAACAGTACCGAATAGAATTTCGAGGAATAAATCCAATTTAGCCGTGAAGTAAATCTAAGAAAATGCGCCAAATTCTGACTAATGAATTCTATCGCATAGACCTTTGTTTTGTATTAAGCGGTTAATTTTAAATTCTATATTCATTTGGGAAATAATAAAAACGTAAAACCTCTTTACCTCTGTGCCTCTTAGGTGCAAAAACTGCATTGCTAATATTATATATATCTATGTACATATATCATCTTATATACATCAATATATTAGCATATTGCCTTGGTATTATATCACACCAATAAATGAATTTGAATTTGAAATTATAATAATCTTCAAATTAGATAGGTTAGTCTTTTCACACTTATTTGACTTCAAATTTTACATCTCTGTCAAAATCAAAGTGATCTTTGTTTCCGTTACGATAAAGTTGCTTTTCGGTTGCTGTATCACAGGTAAAATAACTGTGCCTGGACTATACCTTTACTCTTGACCAAGCAGGAGAATTCGCGCGCGATTTGTAGGAACAGTGAGCCAATACATTCCTTCTATTTGCACGCGGTTCGCTTACGTAACTGCGCACGATTCCGGAAATCCTTGAGGCCGCTTGTAGAGGCCAGTACACGTATGTAATGAAATTATCTGCCCGTATATTTCGCCAGAACTTCGCTTCTTCTGGTTATTAGGCAGGATCGTTTTTGCACTTCGTAGACCTCAACAGTAATTAGAAAACATTCTTTGAACTAACAAAAACCTAAATAGGATGAAAGTCACGCAGATACAACTGCAGGGTCAAGTGATTGAAGACATCTTAATCATGCATAATCATCATAATCAAGGCATGATTAATAACGGTCCCACTGCTGGGAAACAGATGGAGCGAGCCATAATCCACAACGCTACGCTAAAATGAATGTGACCTGGATGCATGTGACATCCAGATCACAATCAATATCAATTGGCTCTAAGACATGAGTCCTAGAGCCAATTCTAGAGCTGGTTACCTCGCGATGTTTCTCTTCACCGTTTTAAGAGCAATGGTGATGAAATAAATAACACAAAGTAACATGCCTGCCAGGGTTCGAACCAACGACTCATACACGTCATTCGAGGCCATTACCACTGCTTTCAATCATACGTAACAAACAAACAACAGTAAATTTAAAGAAGAAACATAACTACTTACCAAAGTACCTAACAAAATTCGCTCATAAAACGAAACTCCAAAACTAAATTGCAACTCATACTTGTCAAATGAACGAAGCAGATTAATTCAAACCACATATCGTCTACATTATATTAAAACATACTCGTACGCGGGAAATCCCTCGACGTCACGACTAAATACCCTCGGCACACGAGAAAATTGTACGCAAACTTCTTATTTAGTTATACGCAAATTTTGAAACTACTCGGATTTGCAAGAAAATAGGGGTGCCCCCACAAAGCTTTTTGTTGGACCAACTTATTAAATCAGACGGAAATGAGTTGCAAAACCGAAAAATTCCGGGTCATAGATCCAATTTACCGGTAGTTAGGAGTGACACGAACTTTCAGTGTGGGGTCATCTGATAGCTAGTGTTAGTTTTTAGGTCGCCACAATTAATATGTTGAGTGTATGTAAATATGAACTAGCATTATTAAAGTGCTTTAGTTTAGGTGTGAAATTAGGGCTGCATTTTTTATCATACAGTACTTTTAATGTCTCTCTGCAGGACTAAGTCAAAGCATTTATTTCAAACTAGCTTTTGCCAGCGGCTTCGCCCGCGTGGAGGTCGGAAACTATCCCGCAGGAGCATACTACCGGGATAAAAAGTCTATGTCCTTTCTCAGGCTATAAACTATCTATGTACCAAATTTCATTTAAATCAGTTCAGTAGTTTTAGCAGGAAAGCGAGACAGACAGACAGAGTTACTTTTGCATTTATAATATTATATTAGCCTAAAAGGCGCTTTTGAACGTCCAAATTTATATTTATTATAAATAGAATTGATTCAAGTCGTCTTCCAAAACGTTTCCAAAAAGTTTCGAATGGAGAAGAATGGCCAAAGTGCTCAACCGTTAGTCTTTTTAAACGTTTTACAATATTTATTTAATAAGTGAGTGTGTGAGTTAAAATAATCACAAACTATAAATCAATGTCATAAAAAAAATTATAAGCAATTAAATTACCAACCAGTTTGATTTCGCCTAGCAGGGGCAAGAGGCCAGGAACATTATAGGCTAATTATGAAGTTCATTTAATCTTATTAGATGACTAAATCATGAAAAAGTCACTGACCTGCAAAATGCAAAAAATGTAAGGAAATTTGAATTTCGAAGGCTATCCTGGCGCTTTCCACTCAATGTATTAAAAACAACAAAATGGCGGCCTAATTTCTGATTTTGGCCACGCGCCACTAGAACTGTGTAGCGCTGCACGTTTGCGCCTTTCAAAACTGCATTCCAATCATAAACAAACGGTTTATAATGTTCTCCAACTGAATGTAAGTATCAGCTCCAGTCAGATTAGTACCTAATGGTCAAGTTTACAGGAGTCTAGCTAGTTTCAGAACAACTTTCCTAATGCAAACTCGCTAAAAGCCGAAGAATCGCGAAGTTGTTCTTTCATAGTTATCTTTTCATTGAATTAGATAAGTTTGAGTCTGACCGCAGTCTGCGTCTGGCTCGATGTACTCACGGTGATGTGGTTTATTCGGATTATGATACATTTGCTTACGAGTTTGCGGGTAAAGTTTATTTTGAAGCTTCGTGGATTTATAAGCGCGGTGGAAGAGCGAGTGGCGTCTCGAGTCCCGAAAGGAACGAACCTATTATTGTAATGGCTTGTGGGATATTAGCTAGAAAAGTTTATAAGCTTTAATTATTTCTACAATTAAATCGGCTGCCGACTGCCTCGTTAGTCATGAGGGCGTTTGTGCTACTGCTGACCACGAAGTCCTGGATTCGATTACCACGTCAGGCGGGGTGTATTGGGTTTGAATATCTGGAATTTTTCAGTAGCAGCCCGAAGTCTGTGTTTTTACCCGCTTGATAGCAATATGCTCACCCCCTATTACATGGGACTTAAACATTACTAGCGAACCGTGGATGTAACATAGGTACGTTATAATATGATTTCCAAAATATTCTCTTCTATGTGTAAAACAGTAAAATCAATCTAAAAAAATAACTATACAAAAAAAAAACATAACCGACGAGAAAATTAACAGTTCCCAATTGATATATTTAGAGCTTCCCTGGCCGGGAAACCCGCCGTCATGACCTTCAACAAATCTCCGACACAAATGAAGGTCCCGATATTCCGGGAAAACGGCAACCCAAGGCAAAGATATAATGGGGCATTTTTTATGCACGCTCGATTTTCAGGCCATCGACCCGAAAATTCGAAAGGGCTATCAACTCGTCTAAATGAAAAGTTGTCACGACTTTTGGAAATTTACATGTTTTCCGTTCAGGAATGGATTCCCGAAACCCGAGCTCTTCGTAAGTGCAGTCGTTCAGTTTTGGGTCGAGTGCCACTTTCAGACGTTATTTTTACCTTGATATCATCCTTTCTTTGCTTACCATTTTACCAAACTATCGAATGATCTCTGAGGAGAATGATTAAATATATAGTGGGTACAAACGACAAATTTCTTTTGTAATATTGATTTTTTTATTTAGATCAAGGCCACCACCATGCCAACCATGTTTTATTCTGAAATCTTAAAGTCATATAAATAATTTAAAAGTGAGTAAGTTATGTATAACTGGACTAAGTAAAATTATAATGAGTTTTATTTTTAGTGTTCCCGAAGGCCTACTCCCGGTTATAATTCTAAAAGAATTGAAAAGAATTGATTTAAGTATGTAAGGTCATGGTCTAACCCTCTGCCAAATTTCATACGAAAACGTTATAGCGTGATAGCGTCACAAACAGTAGAACATACATATGTAGTATAATTTTAACGGATTTGGTTACAGGATAATTTTTATCGCGATATTCCCACAGAATTGAGACGTATGGGGGTGTAACTGCGGGGCACAGCTGGGTTTCAATATAAAGTAGTTGTCTCATACATAAAACTGTTTTTCTCCAAAAGAACCCATTGTACGCCACAACTACCCACCTACATTCAATAGATCGCATTGAAGTTTTCGAACAAAACCTCCAGCCTCCTCTAGTCTTCTTTAGTAAACGACCAATCAGTTTTAGGATAATTCTCACTAAGCTAAGCCGTCGAAAACTACCTCTAAGTACTTACCTACTGACAATGTTTCATACCATTTACTTCAAGTTGTTACAACACTCACCTACTTTAATTAATTTAAGTGATCCAGTGACAGTAGGCACCTAGTTACTAACTGTAAACCTGCGTCAATCAGAACACTTAGATAATCTGGTCTTTTATACCTTATATACAGGTATATAAGGCATCATTCTCCTCAAATAAGTCGTGAAAGCCACGATCCTAATCCGTTCCCTCTTTTATATAAGGCTTTTCATTAATTATGAAGTTTTTGCTCCACTAACTTAAATTAAGTAGAATGAGATGGTTCTAATGCCGCGTCAAATTAGCATTTAAACTATGCTAACTTGAGAGTTTTAGACTTTCTACTGTGATTTTGAACTTGATGAAAAATGTTATGCTTTTTTCTGGTAGGGTAAATCTGAAATGAAATTAAAACCTTCGGGAATAATGAATGATGAAACATCTGACTCTAAGCCTGAAACCTATATACGCTACTTAGCACGTTCATTGGCTTAGCAGAATTCCTATCGCACAACTGTCAAACTACAAGTGCAAGATTGAGACGACAACATGAGTAATTGCCAATTTCAGCAATGAAAATTGAACAGTTTTTTTATGCAATTTAAGTACGATGAGGACCAGTCATATCCATATTTCGGCATCTTCTAGGTACACTCCAGTTCCACCATAGACCTCTGCCATCGTTTTCCATCAGGCGTGATCGAAATAAATAGCATAATCAAACATAACATAACATCACGCCTTGTTTCCCCGAAGGGTTAGGCAGAGGTGTACTTACACAGCAAACAATCAGCAATAAAAAAGTTAAGATATAAGTATTTGACAATGACAAGCCCGTTGTTAACATTTATTAAACCTAAAACATGCATTACAAAATACGTGGAATCTCTCGTACAAACTAATAAAGCTATTGGTAACTGGAATTCTCCCAATCAACGAACAATGTTTGAAATACAGTAACATAACAGACATACAAATAAAACCGATAGTAACTCGATTAATTTCAAACCCTTTGTTTGCTGCATCAACTGTTCACATAGTCGGTGCTTAAAATATTATCACGAACTTATTAAAATGTGATTGTCAATATTGATGTTATTTATATCAATGTTTGTAATTGATTTTCATTTTTAGTCAAGTTAATAGTAGTGTTGGTGTTAATATGTGTCTGATGCTTTGACAGACATACATTAACACACGGCTTCTTTCTTTGGGAGTAGATAGAAACTATAGAACACCACCTACTACGATCGGTACACACTCCTATTGCTTTGTTGACGTTCATACATCTGTCATACACACACGCCGGTTGCGTGTACTACGCAACTGACTTTTCTGAACAACGTCACCAATAAGGTCACTATAATGTCCTTGGGCCTCCCGGCGTTTCTATTGTCAGCTGCTTTGTAAAAACTTTTAGTTAGTCGCCTTTCATTTATCCTCTTAACAAGACCAAACCATCTAAGCCTAACCATCCTTAAATTTTTCCATCATCTTTTAAACCCGATGCTTTTATAGATTTTATATTAGTTTTGGTTCTCAGCAAGCAGCAGCAGTTGTATTGTTCGCCAAAATCCCAATACGTAGGTATTATATAATGAAAGTGGTTCTTTTTTTTTAATAGGAAATCATCAAATGACTTCTCCTACTCTGGGTGGAGCGGGAGGGCGTGTCAGACTTTTACTGACTAAAACCCACCCGTGTTCCTTCAGTTGCCCATGTGCCAGGGTCACGGTATCTTTCGATCATTATTTTGCCTTGTGGACAAAGTTAACTCAAGAAAAGGCACAGAGCACACTTCGCGCTGCCGCCTCGGATTTTGCTATATGGGGGCGTCTGACGTTCCCGAGTCCGTCGCCAGCGCCGGACCAAATGGACCTATTGATCGCCACTGGAGCCGTCCACCTCCTAGGTTGACCTGCCAGAAAAAAAAAGTTCTTCGCTCATTTTGGTTTAGATTGAGTATACGGTGGAAGTGTGTGTGTGGCGGTTGTTTTTATTTATTTATGTTGTGTTTCGTAGTTTCAAATATTTTTGGGATAAAATAAATATAATAATAGGTCTTTACCTATGAAAATGCCGTTATGTATGAAAAAAATTAAACGAATTTTTTTCATGTATTTTTTATTTATATTAATCAAAATAATCACCCATGCAATCAATGCATCTTTGCCAACGCAGTGGCAGTTTATTGATGCGCTTCTTAAAAAATCAGCTGGACGGGAGGCAACAAATTCTTCAAAGGCATTTTGTACTGCCTCTCGGGTATTGAATTTTTTTCCCGCCAAGAAGTTATCCAAATTCTGGAAAAAGTAGTGTCTATAGTCTTACTGAATGTCAAGTATACCATAGGTAATAAATTAATTTTATAGATATATAACCTATTTCATTTTTAAAATCTATGATCATATCGTCTTTATTATTATTTGTATTAGCGACGATAGGAATTTTGTTTAGATTTATAAGAAATATTTTTTGTGGTTTTATGGGGAGTGTCAAGTATGGCATTAGTATGTTTCCCATACAAAACTTAGTGTCGTGTGCAAACTGTAGAGGTTGTATGCCTCACGCTTGTACAAGCTGGTCATAGATTGTACAGGCTGTTTATAATTATGGAACCGTCTTAATTAATTAAAAATAATAGGGAAAATTCTATAAAAACAGAACAAATTTCTGTGATAATTCGTTCCATATTGTTCCATATCCAGCAGTTAAGAAGTATTAAGAAAATAAAAAAGAGAGCTGAAGAAGTATTCATTACTCATTACACCAACGTCCTGGGTCCTGGCCATCACCATCCCGCCAGCGAACCCTCTCCACTGTAGTACAGCGTCAACAATTTGTCTATAGTGTTACTGAATGCCAAATATAACCATATTATTTGTTTATATTTATTACTATCTATGTTTTTTCATTTAATAATGTATTTCTATTCAAATGAAGTATGGTCGAATTTCGACCAATGGGCGATCACTAATATAAATTAATTCAGTTATATTGTGCATATAAGTACCTAGTGGTTTATATATACTTAGGTGAATATTTACACAAAGCCAAACAAAAAACAAGTTAATTATCTCCTTATCCAATAAATCCTCTTAGGTACGGTCTTTAGTCTTTGTGTACTGGCAATACTAATAGAGATTATCAGGAAACAATTCCACTAAAGCGTTGAAGATTAGTTTAGTTTGTGTGAGATAAGGTGTTCTCGGTATTTATTTCTACGCTTATTTGTTTATTTAATAAATGCTTTAGCACACAAACGTACAGAGGCGGAATGTCGTTTACATTTTCTACCAGTCAACCTTCGGGTGATGTAGAAACAAATAGTGGTTAGTAGTGGGTCGTTGTCGATTTTTTGACGGACGAAACGCAACCGTTTTTCCGAGGACGAAAACGGTTGCAGAAAACGGTCGTCGTCGCAACTGGTTTGAAGAGCCGTCTTCAAACCAGTTGTTGCGACGACGACCGTTTTGTAAAAAACGAAACTTATCAAATATGGAATAGAATTGCGTTTTCGTCGCGTGAAATAGTTGCAGTTTCTTCGAGAAGTAGTAATAAAATATAGACTCTATACCATTGACAAAAAGTTCACTTTTTACTGTAAGAACTGTTTTGTAAACGAACGCGGTTCACTAAGGACGACGTCGCGACGAGTGTGATAGTTGAATCAATGCGTTCTCGACCGTATTTTCTTAGCTGTAAAATACATAATGGCATCTAGTCATTCGAGGACTGGTTTGTGCAAAGAAGACTGTTTGGATCCAAGACGTAAAAACAGTTTCATCGTCGTATTCGTCGCAGAACATAAAACGGTCTTTGGAACGGATTAAGGACGACGACGCGACGAGTGTGATAGTTGAATCAATGGGTTCTCGACCGTATTTTCTTAGCTGTAAAATACATAATCGCATCTAGTTATTCGAAGAGTGGTTTGTGCAACGAAGACTGTTTGGACCCAGGACGTAAAACGGTCTCATCGTTGCAAATCATAAAACGGTCTTCGGAAACGGTTCGTCGTCGCAACGCCCACCACTAATAGTGGTAGACAACACACGGACAACATACACAAGAAATGAGAACCTCGTCATTTTTTAAATCGTTTAAAAAATCACATAAATACACGAATATGTCCCGTGTAGTACCGGACGTAAAGAATAGTATTACCCCATTACTTCCCGTGGGTGTCGTAAAAGGAGAGATTTACTACAAAATGTGCAGCAACGTTTTCTGTGCATGTGACCACAATACTGCGATCGGTAATCCGCCTGCCAAGCGTGGCGATTATGGAACCCTTCCTAATTCGAGGGGTATATGTTCAACGGTGGACATCTTTCGGCTGAAATGGTGGACGAATTTTACATTGTACTATTCGCAAAGCGGCATTGGTTTTTAAAGGTTTTTTGACACTTTAAAAGCTGTAGTAGCTTTAAATTAAACATGACGACTCACATTGAGCAGTGTTGATTACGTCCAACCCTAAATTAGCTTAAACCAACTGTCAAAAAACCTTTTATTCTCATCTTCCACACCATATAAAAACACAAACCTTCCCCCGAACGCCAAAAACACTATTTTCTTTCCCGTAATGCCCATAAAGTTGATAAATCCATATTGACATCGCCATTTATTCGACGACGCCTGATTAAAGCTATCAATAAGCCGCTTGCGATGTCAAAGACCTTTCCAATCCTTCCATATTTCACGGATGTTAGGTGCACTTTACTTTACTTTTGTTTTTTTGAAGAAATTTTTAGTACTACTGTACCAAGTTAATATGTATTATACTGTCTCAAAGGTTAGCAAAAGAAAAAGTTACATAAACTTTAAGAAACAGGTTGATTAATGGCCTAAGTTTGTAAAAAAAAATAACAGTCTTCACATAGTCCATTTGCCGATTTTGTTTCAGTGTGTATGTGTGTTCTTTTACAATTCATTTAACAAAAAACTGTATAAAATACATTGAAATCCTTTTAAAAATAAACCCTTTTTCATGCAAAAACAGTTTTTATACAAACCATTTTTTCAACTGAAAGAAATACAAATGTAAAAATATACCGATTAATCAGGGAATAACGAAATTCATCAAACAGAAATAAACAAACGAGTCACTGTTATTCCAATGTAACATTTTTATTTTTTTAACTATTCGCATGTACCTATACGTGCCGAATTTTTTTAAAGCATACAAATCGAGTCCATTTCTATTTAAATAAATATACTTCGACCAACCCTATTTTTATAAAATATATACGATTTTTAAAAGTCCGCCGAATGTCTTATAAAATAGAAAAAAGCCCACAAAAAAGTTACGTGTGTTATTTACAAAATCGTTCGGCATTATTTTTGCTAGAAACAAAATCGCCGATCGACTACACATAAAAACTTCAACACTAGTAAAACGAAATACATTTTTTTATTGAAGTTTTATTTATATTGTGTGTATAGATGTCATAGAACTATATTTAGAATAACATTTCTGTCTACGTTGTATCGCCGTATCGCAAGGTCAAAATTGCTTCTCTTAGCATTCCGAACGAGTAAAGACGCAAGCAAAAACTAGCGGGAAAATAAATCTAACTCCACGGTACGAGCAAGGAGCGAATCTGCAGCAAATAAATTAATTTTTAATTAAGAATACAGAAATATTTCTTAATCAAATCATTGAATTACCTAAATACATGAGCGATAATTTGTGTTGTGTTTGTTGAGTTGTAATTTCACCGAAAATGAATAAAGTTGTAAGTACTCATTTCTGGTGAAATTACAACTTCACTGAAATTTCCGAAAATGTAACTTTGGTGGAAATCAGTTACTTCTTAATATTGTTATAATTTTATGTAAGCATATACGATCTACCAAGCATTACCTACATATATTGAAAGTTACAGTAGTTAGTGGTTATGAGATTTATTTTTAGGTCAGCATTGATTTTCAAGTTTTCATCCCATAGCTCATTAATTTCAACTTCCGAACATATTCATCTGAACCATTCAGCATAAAAATCTTTCAATACAACAACAAAATAATAATAAAACGCGCTCTTTTTTTTCAAATCTCTCTTGACTCACACCCCAGTATAAAGAAACATTCTAGAGGCGTCAAAGAAAAATCGTAACAATTTATTTGGCGGGGTCGCCTGTGTAAGTCTGAATAGAGAGAATTTTCGCTGTCCCGCCATTACGAGGCTTTTCACTCACAACGCTGTATTATGTAATCTCCATCATTAATTTGTTTCATTTTAAAATTTCAGCCTCGACTTCAGACAACTTTTAAACTTCGTGGTCAGTAATAAAAGTTGAATAGTCTTTTTGTGAAATGGCTCGTTTATTTAAAAGGATGCCTCAAACTCAAACTCAAACTCAAACTCAAAGTCTTTTATTTGTGGTCATAGGTTAACAAAGTTGGTGCTTAATATTAATAAATGTATCACTATGTCCTGCTAGTAAAGCGTACAAATATTAGGTTTAAGTATAGTGTACATAAAAACATTAATCTTAAATTATAATTATTAAACTCTGTTCTACTTTATCAACTAAATTATCTAATCCTTGCTTTGTGAAGTGGACAAATACAATATGCGACCGCTAATAAGGCCCATTGAGTTTCTGAAAAAGTTTGGCTTGATAAAACGTCAATCTGTCACTTACCCCTTTATGTGTACGCGTGATCAAAAGTAAGACATATGTTAGACGTGGAGGTTATGAAGGAAACGACCAGTTCGAGACAATGAACTGTACTGGTTTTCTTTTAAAAAAGGTTGGCTATTTAATACAAATTATTAAAAAACAATAATAATAATTTGCGGGCAATTTCATCATTTCAGCCTTAAGATGTTCAGTGCTGGACATTCTTCATAATCAAAGCATATCTGGGATTCGCCATAATCGCCACGCTTGGCAGGCGGCCTGGCGACCGCGAGGCGTCATCAATATGTAACGATGATGCAGCTACAAAAGTTGAAAGGTCATAAATATCTATTTCGCATGGTTAAACTGTCGCGAAACAATACTTGCAGCAACGTTTATAATGAAACACCTAAGCTCTGAGTGAACGAATTTAGCGCGGGATGCGGGACGAATGTCTCTCGCACCGATTCTGTCAATTAACTTGTATCCAGCACATCAAGCTACCCGAAACTGTCAAATTTTCCCAAACAATCTTGAACCTAATACTTTAGCAATAAAGTTGAAAACGTTAAAGAAATTTGACGAATTGTAGTAGCTTTTTGTGTTTCCGTATGTACAGTCCCGAGCATAAATATAATACTGTGGACTGCTCGGCAGCAAAATATAATTTCATGATTCATTCATTGATCTGTCTATCTATAATGGAAAGCATATATCTTCCACTGCTAAGATTTTTTTTATGAATCATTTCAATCAACTCAGCCTATCGCAGTCCACTGCTGGACATAGGCCTCTCCCATGTTGCGCCACAACACGCTGTCCTCCGCCTTCCGCATCCAGTCTACCCCAGCCACTTTCCGGTCGTCGGTCCATCTAGCGGGGGGCGTCCCACACTACGCTAGATTTTTTTTATGAATGAATTTTCATATTTCTGCTGCCGTATACCGTAGGCTAGCGTTGGAAACGTTTGTAATTTCTACCTCAGTGGGATATTTATGCTCATGACTGTATTTATAGAGATGTATTCAAACAAGCGCGAATGGTCACGTAACTTCCTAATCGTTTAAAACAATCTACACGCGCAGTCGCGTACCACGAGGGATCCGCCTCAGCTTTGTGCCTGTGTCAATCTCTTGCTTAATATTAAATGTGCCATATCCTGCCGGGTACTCTACCTGCAAATAGTTTATATGTGGTTTTTCGTTCAATCAATAACTAAGGCTTTCTAATGCGTAGAGTACTGTAAAAGTGATCCACTTAACACGATCATGCTATACAGGCAGTTAATAAAATAAGTTTAATCACATTCGAACTGTCAAGCTGATTTAAAAACAGAATATTAGACAAAAGAAAACAGCAGACGTGCAATTGGGCGGACAAGCAGAACGATGAAAATTTAAAAGTTCATTTTAATCTTTTTAACGCATTTAAATAAAAGCTTGTTTGTAAAAACGTTTTTACTTTTAATCAATTTTTTCAAGTTTTTCTCAGCAGACCCTTTTGTTTAATATCCATATTGTAGGAGTGCATTTAAAATATTGTAACTAGTCCGCGACCTTGGGTGTTCCACCATATTGGATTTAGAAGAACATCACACAAACCATGCATTGTGATCCAAACTAAACGTATTACAACATTTCAGCGGTTGCAGATAAGTGCTTCAAAATTTAGTTGCTTGCAACTAAATTGAAATCTTGATTCCACCCGAAAAGCTTGTAATAAAATTAGTAAAATATAATATAGTATAATACAGAAATACTTACGAAACCCACACGACAAACGTGTTTTATTATTCGATACCGTACATGGAACCTTTAGGCCCCTATAGGACCTAACCGTGTAAGGTTATCGACTAAGTCGGTTTTCAGACATGTTTTCTGAGGCTTCGGCGAATTGACGCGTAGGAACATTATGCAAATCTAAAATAAACAGGCCTTGTGGTGTCAGCACAGGGATAATAGTATTATGTAAAGACTGAAAAGCGTAAGGGTTCAGGTGTTTACCTATATAGTTGCACGATTTTACTCGCTAGCTATATTTTTTGAAGAGCCGTGATGGACCAGTGGTAACGGCCGCGACTTACTAGCTATATGTCATAGGTTGGAACCCAGACAGGTGCTTTGGCATAAACAGCCAATAATGTTCCTTACCTTCCCTCTACGATAGAGACTGGGCTAAAATCTAACACGTTGTCCCAGTGCAGGTTAGTGATGTCACATATCCTCGAATGTTTGGTTGTAGGGCATGCCGGGTTTTTTTTTTGTGCGTGGAAAATTATAAAATGACGTCTCCCACTCTGAGTGAAGCGAAAGGGCGTGTCAGACTTTTACTGACTAAAACCCACCCGTGTTCCTTCAGTTGCCCTTATGACAGGGCCCCGGTATCTCTTTCGAACAAATCTCGCGACCATTGCAGATGTCGGTTTCCTCACGATGTTTTCCTTCACGTTTCTACGAGCAGTTGTGACGAAATTGTTAACGCAAATTAAAGCGCCTGTCTGGGTTCGAACTCACGAACTACAATTTGGAAAATGGAGCCGCTACCACTAGGCCACCATTGCTCTTACAGGTGACAGGTCTTTTGTGTGAATTATTTACTATTTACTTTGTGTAAAGGGAAACATCGTGAGGGAACCAGCATGTCCAAGAACCAAAGCAACGACCATTCCTTCTCACAGAGTGGAGGCCTAAAGAAGGGGTAAAAAAACCGGCCAAGTGCGAGTCGGACTCGCGCACCGAGGGTTCCGTACAAACCTGTAGGTATTGACGGTTTATGCATAAGGCTTGTGTTTATGAAATTAAAGCCTATTTTTTTAATTTTTATATTTGAGTTGATTGAATGAAAGGTAAATTGCGGTTTACGATTTATGACGTATAAAAAAAAAACTACTTACTAGATCTTGTTCAAACCAACTTTCGTTGGAAGTTTATATAGCAATGTACATCATATATTTTTTTTAGTTTTATCATTCTCTTATTTTAGCATTTTACCACTTTGGGAGTGTCTCTCGCGCAAACTATACAGTTTAGAAAAAAATGATATTAGAAACCTCAATATCATTTTTAAAGACCTATCCATAAATACCCCACACGTATGGGTACGATGAAAAAATTTTTTTTGAGTTTCAGTTCTATGTATGGGGAACCCCAAAATTTATTGTTTTTTTTTTCTATTTTTGTGTGAAAATCTTAATGCGGTTTACAGAATGCATCTACTTACCAAGTTTCAACAACATAGCTCTTATAGTTTCGGAAAAAAATGGCTGTGACATACACGGACAGACAGACAGACAGACAGACAGACATGACGAATCTATAAGGGTTCCGTTTTTTGCCATTTGGCAACGGAACCCTAAAAACCGTAATATTTCAAATCATTAGTTCGCAGCCCGTTTTATTACTTTCCCATTTGCATTACTTATAAGAAACCACGATATTTTTTAATGACAACTTCATAAAACTAACTTCGTGAAAGAATAAACAAAACACATTCATATAAATCTTCACATTCTTCTTTGCTGGTTCCCAGCAATGGGAAAATTATAGGCTAATTATGATGAATCTCTTTCTCAATAGCCACCTATCTCCAAGGAGCCATAATCAATAACTAAAACACCCGAGAAACGTATTTTTTTCATTTCATACATATAGAATTCTGTTTGTAATCATCGTGGCGTTGTATAAAGAAATATTTCATACGTATGTCACCCCTCAATGGGTATCTGAATCAGCGATCATTTCGAATGTTTAACGCACCATTTCACATTGCCGTAGACAATATTTTCAAGTAGACGCGTCAGCCATTTTGTCCTTACCATAACGTTTGATCAAAATATTGCTCGTTTTGTCCCAAGTTTTGTTTAGATAGGTAAGTATGTGTGTAAATAAATGGTACAAGACGTCTAGACTGTAGACATAAATATAGAAAACATTTTTTTGCTGTTATTAAGAAAGAAATGGTATCAATATACCACATCATTCCTAATAATCGTAAAAAAAATGTTATGTTTGGTGAAACATAACATTTAACATTTTTGTCAAACATTTTCTTTTAGATCAACTACTTAGGGTACATTTTTAGCTGGAATTATATTTTTAGAAACAGATTTATCTAACTATATAGATAGATAGTAGAATAGGAGAGCAATATCTATATATTAATACGTGAAGCGAAAACTTTGGATACCGTTTTACGAAAATTGAGCGGACGGAGGAGTATGAAATTTCGCACACTTATAGTTTATACAGAGAAGAAGTGACGAACGCTAATATTTTTTTTTAATTATGCGTAAAAATACATTATTTTCAATAAATAACACGTTACACACACTACTATTCACTACCGTGTATTTAATACACACATGCACAAATCGAATATATATTTGTTTTTAGTATTATTTGTCTATAGCCTTACTGAATGTCAAATATAATTATGGATTACGAAATTACGAAAGTTTGTTGTCGAAATCTGTGGTCCAATCGAGAATATCTGTCTTTAATATTTTGTGTCTATAGTCTTGCTGAATATGTCAAGTATAAATAACCATATGTAATAAAATATGACAACATGAAGTAAATGCTGTTCTGTCACCTATCAAAACTGTAATTTTATGTAATACTTTGAAATAATGTATATAATAATGTATTAATACGTGAAGCATAAACTTTGCACATCGTTGTGCGAACATTGTGCGAACGGCGGCGGCGGTGTATGAAATTTGGCACATTTAAAGTTTATTTGGAGAAATAGTGCTAAAAACTAATATTTGTATATATTAACGAATAATGGTCGAGTTTCGACCTCTGGGCGACCACTAGTAATTAATAATAGTACCAACTTATAGTTTTAAAAACAACTTACAAGCGTGGTTTTGATTGATTTCCAAAAAAACTACTTGTCATTTTATTAAAAGGAATTAAATGTTTAGCCAATATAGAAGAAGTTCTTACGAAAATTCTGATTTCCTTAAATCATTTTATTTATTTGGACGGTTCTACCAATCCAATTAACGCCCTTAGCCGCCTACGAGATGAGTCATATCATAAGTCATATATTTTTAACAAGACAAAGTTAGCGGGAACCTTCCTACACAGCTACCAATTCTTAAAACTCGAATTTCGATACACAAAGGATTACTATAATATCTTAGCGTGTCGATAGCAAAACTATCACGAAAAATATTATGTTAATGTATGATTTGAACATTAGTTGGGCCCAAAATTCAACAACGCGAATACCGTTCGCTGACGCAGCCATTAGGTCCTCACGTGTGCAGGTGACAGGACATGCGGTGCAAGATGGGAGGTGAGCCATTGTCTGTGTAGAGACGCCGCATACACACTGGAGGTCTGATCCATCTATGAACCCCCATCTGTGGAGGTTGTCCTTTGCTACGACCTATTTGGGTTCGAAGTCCGTTTAACGTTTTCCAAGTAGACCACAGTCACTTGTGCCGGGATAGGAGGCTCTTTGATGGTTCAATGAAGAAAACAGGCTCGCAGTTCTGGCCACAGATCACCTGTTCCTGTGGCAGGGTTGCCATCGTCTGGACTCACGTACCCAGAAAAATGTTTGCGAGTTTTACGCCTCTATGGCACTGGACACAAACTATGAACCGAGACATTAACACACAAAGAGACAACAATATTTCTCATCGACTAGGGCTGATCGAAACTTCACGTGACTTAGGCTTTCTCGTTTTTTGTTAAAAAATTAGCATTGCCATTCCGCGTGGCAATGCTGCCAGTCTTCTGAGGATGATTCCGGCAGACAGCGATGCGGACAAGTACTTTGACGCTACGACGATTTTTTTTATTTTTAGTTTGTTATTAATTTAGTTTAATTAATACCTAGTGTACATCATCATCAGATGTCGAGCTAGATATAGGTCTCTCCTAAGTTGGGGAGTTGGCCACAATCGAAACGCGTGTCTACCTAAATCCTACTTATGTGGTAAATGTGAAAGATTGTGAGGATATTTGGATGTTTGTTACCCTTTATGCAAAAACAACTGAACGGATTTGGATGAAATTTGACGCACGGATAGTATATAACCTAGATACATAGGGTACTCTTTATTGTCTCGATAGTACGTTCCCGCGCGACTCTACGCGACAAGCCGATTTCCGACCTCGCAGGCGACGCTACTGGCAGAAGCTATTAGTTAATTAAAATTATGTACGGTAATATTGGTACACAATTAAAAAACCACAATCTTGATTTAAAAAAAAACCTAAATATCATATTTTGTCGGTAGTCCTTATAAAATTAATGAACCTATAATGCTACAATCGATTGGACTCCAGCCTCTCGAAATAGTCTTAGTCAGAACTTACATAAGATTTACAAAAAAAAATTAAACAAAACACTTATAACAATAAACAGTCATCATTTACCATAGGAGTTTGCTTTTGCAATTCTTGCTTCCTCAATTCTTCCGTTGTAATTCCGTTTACTAAAATAAAAGTAGAAAACGGAGCCAACGTAAATAACCGTTCTCTGCCGCTTATTAAAACAATTTGGCGCTGACGGCTAAGAAGCTACATTAAACTAAAAACATGAAAAAACACTAACGTCCTAAACGTTTTAACCACCCACTGTATTTCTGTTTGTGGAAAATTTTGTCGTATCTATATTTACCCAGTCTTTTTCAAGTTTTTCAAGTGGTTTATTATGGTTTATGTTTGTCCATTCGTTTTCGAAAAATGTACCTTATTCCTTTCTGGATAAGATTCCCACGTATAACATTGTTCATTATTTTTTACTAGCTTATGCCCGCGACTTCGTCCGCGTAAATGTGAGTTATCGTGGACGCAGGCAAAATCGCGGAATAAAAAGTAGCCTATGTTTTTTTTGGGCTTACAGTTACCCCGTACCAAATTTCATCAAAATCGGATCAGTGGTTTGGTCGTGAGAGCGTAACAGACAGACGGAGTTACTTTTGCATTTATAATACGTATTAGTATAGATTATCTTTGTTTTCGTTATCATCATCATCAGCTTACAGCAGTCTACTGCTGGATACAGGCTTCTCCAAACTGATTTCTCGACAACTCTCATCCAGCTGCTACCAGCCACCCTGCGAAGATCGTTTGCCGATTCACGGTCTCAACTCAAGCGCACGTCTATTACAACGGTCATCGATTCTACGGCTAATATGGCCGGCCCAATGCCACTTCAGCGTGTTTACTCTGCGAGCTATTTTGACAACTTTGATTCTCTGCCGCATTAAGTCGTTCTGGATTCGAGTCCTCACTACTCATACTCCAAGCATAACCTGTTTTATAGCTCGCTGAGCGACTTTGAATCATAAATCTTAGTTCTAATTAAACAATAACAATGCCTACGAACAGTACGAAACTAAAGCGTGGCCCGACACGCACTTGGCACATTTTAGTGTTGACTACCTAAAAAACTTTGAACAGAGGTCGGACTAATAAGTCTCTAACAAGAACTAAGTAGACAAAAGTAAACACATTGGAACTCCAAACAGCAAAACCAATAAATAAGGCGGAGTAAAGCCGGGGTTTCACTTAGGACGGATTTCACCAATGAAACTAACGCGATCACCTCATCTGAACCGCGTTTAACCGCTGTCAGTGTTTTCATTGTGACATTGACAGATCTTGAAAGCAGTTTAAATATGTTGTTCGCGTTACTTTCATAGGTGTAATCGACCCATTACAGGAGCTCACTTTTGACGGTTTTCTGGGACAATTCAATTGATAAACTTGTTAGTATCTTATAGAATTACCACCTATACATGGCCAATTAGTAATAAATCAAAATTGAAAGCCAAACTCTCAATTATCTTGGGTCGTATTAGATAGTTACTGTTTAATTAATTGCTCTGCTAGCCTCACCGTATAATGTGTACGTATATTAGACATTTGTATTATCTCATCTAGATAAGGCCTGTTTTGTGAGTGTTTCGCTCTTTGTGAGCACTGTGTGGGCGCTAATGCGATGAAACTGTGATATGTGTTACTCTGAGATGTTATAATTAGAAATTATTCTTAGAATAATCCGCAATAATAAGATAAACTTGCTTGCCGTTGTTGCTGACATTTAGATGCCTCGTCCTTACGCAGACATTACCGCTGGGCTGCTTCAGTTTCTTGAAGTACCTGCTACTAAGTTCGAACTCTTTTATTTTAGTTTTGATCCTTTCCTTTGAATCTATATCAAAGGCTTCACCGTGAATGGATGAAGAAGTAAAATATAATAATTAACCTCCGCCTATGAAGTACATGGGTAAGTAGTTCCCCCTCAAACCTCCATTGAACACTTCAATTCCACAAGCCCATTCAACCATACATTCCCGGGCCAATATTAAATCTCAATAATTTCGTTACGCTGATCAATAGGTAATTAATTTCTGGGCAAACAACCCGGGCTTATGACGTCACACCCATGTCAAGTGTGAACTCTATGTGTTTGGACGTTCATCGCAACGATGATATGGTTGCCAATAACAGCCTCAAAACTTCCCCGAAGTACTTTCAAGTTAGACGGGCCATGAGTTTCGGTAATAGTGCTTTGACAACCCTGTTACCTCTTTCGAGTAAACTATTGAAGCTATTTTTGGAAAATTGTTATGAAATCGAAGATCAAGACCATTATGGCCTTTTTTTTGTGGGTGGGAAAATCATCAAATGATGTCTCCCACTCTAGGGTGTAGCGGAAAGGCGTGTCAGATTTTTACTGACTAAAACCCACGCATATTCCTTCAGTTGCCCATATGCCAGGGCCACGGTATCTCTTTCGAACAAATGTCGCAGGCATCAGTCCTAGTGGACCCCCACAGTTTTACTGACATCTCTTTGAGGTGCGCGTGGAACACTACGCGCCGTCGACACGGGCCTGGTCCTTACCGAGCGGCGAGCTATCCATTGCTCGCCGCCTGCAAGCCTGCGCATACGGTGGCCGGAAGTCCGCAATTGAACCATTTTGGCCTCATAATCAGCCTATAAGATTCCCATTGCTAGGACACAGGCCTGTGTGAAAGTGAGTGGGCAATACTCAACGTCGCGGGTACAGTGCGGGTTGATGAGTGTCGTATGTCATGTTTTCGAATTTTCTAAAATCTATGGCATGCCGGTTTACTCAGGTTTGAACTCATGACCCACGACACATAAGTCGGAGCCGTTGTCACTGTGTCTCCACTAGTAAGTCCCTAAATCGTGTCCAAATCCTAATGTACATTCCTCAATATTGAAAAGGAGAACGGCGTGTTTTAGGGAAGAAAACTGCGTAAAATTACTTCTTAACATGAATAAATGAACAAAATCAACCATTCTAAAATAAAACTAGCTTAGCTAGCGACCGAGCAGTGTGCGGAGTCTAACTGTAAATCTAAACCATATATGGTGGATCCTTAGATGTTTTAAATCAAAGCACTGTAGCTATTTCAAACTCAGCCGTACAATACCCATATTTTGTGTACAGATTACGCGAATATACTTCGAATTCCTATAAAATTTTCAAAATGTGTGACATCTATCAACCCACACTGGGCCCGCGTGGTGAATTACGGCCCACTCCCTCCCACCGAGAAGAGGAACGATATAGCGTTTTATGATTGAGGTGGATGATAAGTACAAGCAGAGATATAATTTAAAAAATAATGGGTCAAACAAGTAGCGTTTATCAACTAATCCCTCTAACGTGTGACCGAGCTTAATAGGAGAAACGGCTAAGTATAAGATCTCGCGACCGTCGCAAGATACGGTTAAGGGATTATTATATGAAGGATAATCTGGAGCTTTCAAGTCTTAATAACATCAACCCGATATCACCAACCCGCCAGGAAAACTAAGTGATAGTCAGAAAAACCGGAAAACGGATCCTCATTATAGTTTTCGCAATATCTTAACATGATCTGGAATCGAATTAAGAGATTATTTTGAGTTACACAACAATAATAGTCATAATAGAATTAGAATAATAGTTTTTCTGGCGTATTGGTGACATCGGGTTGATCAACACAAAAATACACACACTGGGAAAAAAAAAAGGATAACAATATTTCTTGAAAGTAAACGTTTGACATTGAAAAAGTGCTGACTCTCAGCCTAGTTTGAATAAATGACGTTTGATTTTGATTTTGTTTTTTTTTTAAATAAGAAACAGAAAGTCCTAAATAAGGTAAAAAGGCTCCTATATCAGTATGACACTGCGACATTAAAAAATAAATGACGCTGGTATCCTGATAAAACGTTCTAGCTTTCTAAAAAAAATGTTTAGATATTGCATTATAATGTGTTCCAAGAATTTAATTAATCTTTACATCAACTTGTATCCATCTCCATTTTCATTCAAATCAAGACACTCGGCAGCGTATCGGGCCAAGTTCAAAGAAAAAGGAACCTGCGATGCAGCAGCCGTGATACTACACGAACCATTTCGAGCCAGTTTCGATCTCTTATTAACTCGAAATCCATTTAAAATAAATATATGAAATATTGTGTATTTATTAAAAACCCAGTAGAATAACTAGAATCCCAAACATAAATTTAACTTAAACAATGATTGAGATTTTAACGTCTATAA
Source organism: Aporophyla lueneburgensis (assembly GCA_932294355.1). Lineage (NCBI taxonomy): Eukaryota > Metazoa > Arthropoda > Insecta > Lepidoptera > Noctuidae > Aporophyla > Aporophyla lueneburgensis. The sequence continues at coordinate 21,438,292 of OW028745.1, read as the reverse complement.
ATCCGTTTTTTATCACTGACTGACGTTTAGATCAAAAACCTATACCACTTCCAGATGGCCTAGAAAGTTAAAGTTTGGCTTCCCAAGGAAAAAAAAATGGAAAATAGTGAATTTTTATGAATTGAAATATTGTTCAAGCAATCGATTTTTATTAACACCTAGCGCCTTTTGAAATTGTTACAACAACAAACAGTTTTTCTTCCATCAAAAAAATAGGTTTCATGATGGAAGGTCGCTTTGCCGGAGCAGTCGTCAACCACGCTTATTCTTGAATACTGAACTTGGCTCCCTTTTTCACATTTATGTAATTTTGATTAATCGAATTCAAGGATTTGTTGAGTGAACACAATAGAATAAAATGATTATTTATCGAAAAAAAAAATGTTTCGATATTCTTACATAATGTGTTCCAAGAATTTCATTAATATAGACATCAACTTGTATTCCCATTAAAATTGAATCTGCTGCCAGCAAAGCTTTTTACACAATATAGAAAAAAGGATATGTAACTTTAAAAAAAAATACGATTTAAATTGTGCCTGTAACGAGTAGACAAAAAAAAACAATTGTTTTCGTTTTTATAAGTAAATTAAAACAAAGATCTTTGCAGGGCAGAGCGTTTATATCAATCCGTTGAGGACTGGATGAAAATAAGACAAATTGAACGCTGCCTTTGTTAGAGGACAAAGGCCGTATTAATATCACTTATGTGACGTCACATATTGGGATATTAACTTAGAGAAGAACACGTGGCAGTGACCGAATATTGTGAGATCAAATGTCGTTTAGTCAGTTGCCGTGTGACGCCCGATTCTACTTGAAAAAACCGGCCAAGTAGCGTGGTGAACCACGCACAATGAAGGGTTCCGTAGTTGAGGTTAATTTATACCAAGAAAAAACCTAAAATTGTGGTTGAAAACACATACAAACTGCAAAAGTAAGTTGGTCGACTATTACTCGTTAACTTGTAAAACCTACTTAGCTTGTGATATACCTTTTAACTTCTTTACGTATACTACAACCGTAGATTTTTTCACGTCTCCAAAATTATTTAGCTGGTAAAGAGAAAGGGGAAACTTGACTCTAAACAAAACTGACCAGTTTAAAGCTTAACCAGTCAATTACCGTAATTACAGACACAATTAAAAACCATTGTGTCTATACCAAATGTGGTATGTCAGGGACTTAGAGGTTAATATAATACAAACAGATTCCTTATTCGAAAATTGTCATTACGAACCAACAATACTTTTGAAATACCTATCCAAGGAAACCCAATCGTACCATGGCGTACACGAGAAAAAATTGCTACCCCTTTGTTGCCGTGACTAATATATGTATTGATGGTAAATTACAGCTTTCTAGTTCTTAGAGTCTCTGTGCTGCGGACAGACGGACAGACAGCCATGGAGAAACTAAAATGGTTCCCTATTGACGACGGAACCCCAAAAAAGCCTGAAAGAAGGCAAGGAAATTTCTAAGACACTATAAATCATTTTCTTTCTGGAAAAGAAATGTGGCCACGACAACACCCCATATGCAATTAAGCAGCAAAACAAAGCATACCGAGCGTCAGAGCTCAGATTAAATAGATTAGATCAGCTAATTGAGTACGCGCCGAGTGGAGCAACGCGAGCACTTTGTTTCATTCGATACGCAATGAATCGCTAGCTCGACGATATTGTAGATCAACTATACATTTGCCGCTACATTTGTGATTGCTACACCGATTAACTGTAAATGCCACCAATGAAATAGAGTACGCATCACTAATAGTCAACCGCTAACTACGAGCCGTGTGTACGCAACCTAATAACAATTACAACCGCGTTCCAAATAATGACGCGCTCTCTATACTAACTACGCATCGCAACTCGTTCCCTCAATCGGCTCATTTCCCGAAACATACAAACTTCTCTTTTATTACTTCCCAGGTGTTTACTATTTGATTTTATTACGTATCCAATCCGATATATTAAAGTTTCAACGTTTGCGGACAACTCCATTGAATGTTAATGCGGTTGTGGCGCTCAGCAACAACAATATTGTTTTATAGGACAACCAGCCGAGTGTTTTCCACTACGCCATGTTTTGATTGCTCTGTAAATCACACACACGGAACTATTGTGGCCGACAAATGCAGATGAACATTTTTGACAAACGACGCAAAATGTCATAACGTAGTAAAGGGCCTGTTAACATGCGAATTGCAACAAGAAATTAGTATGAACCGTTTTAGTTACATTTTCATTTAATAAAAAAAAATTTATTTATAAGCAAAATAAACAATACAATCATGGCAGAGTTATCTATGTTCCATTTTCGTCAGAAAAATGTTCGTTCTTATTTAGAAGTTAACCTAATCGACCTTATCGGACAGTCCTCGTGTAGTAAACCTGAATGCAAAAGTTCCTTTGCTACTCACTCGGAACGCATCTTGACATTCATTTAATTTCGTTTTTCCCGCACTATTCCAAGCCCTTTCTTGCCGGACAGCTAATTTGTACGGGACCGTTTTGAAATTGGAACAGAATTTTCCTTTTGTATGCTCATAGTAAAATTTGACGTTTGAAACGTCAAATTAGTCAAACCCCAGCTTTTTCATCTTGACACCTTTTCCCTCTTTCCTAATTTTGATACTTTTGTTCGAGGTTCTATGTGGTGCCGGATGTAAACAATAGCACCATCCCATTTCATTCCGTGGGTGTCGTAAGAGGTAACTAAGAGACTTACTAAAGAATGGGCAGTGGCCTTCTGTATGCATTTTTCCACAATTGAAGGAGTCCTATGTCAAGCAGTTGACGTCTTTCGGCAGAAATTATGATGATTTATTGAAAAAACAACACTAGTTTGGCTGATCAATACTACCTAGATTAAAGCGAAAACAAATGAACAATTGAATGAATAAAGTTATAATTAAAAAGTTCTTGTTCCTCAGCATTTTGAAGCCAACTGAGTTAGTTAAGGCAATTTGCGATACAACAAGTTTTAGCAAACTACTTACTTCTTAGCTACACTCGAACTAAGCTAAGACCGTACGGCTTATTATTGCTATCGCCCTATTTCTATGAACTGTGTTACCGTATATTCAGGAATGTTTAACTTTAACAATTTAACCTTGTTTACCACGGTTTCAGTTGGGATTTGAAATATGTTTGACCATTTTCAGGGCCTTGGTAAGGTTTCTTACTTTACAGGACCATTTTTTTTTTGGTGCACCGTGCAACTTTTTTCTTCCACTTCTCTATTGGGTGTCATTACGGTAGTAACCGATTCCAAACATATCACCTTCCACACAGTCCATCCATCGTTTCTTTGGTCTTCCACTACTGTTAGAGACATCTACGAACTCAAAACTTCTTCATAACATTTTCTTTATTGCTCCGCAGCACATGCCCATAGACAACTGATTTCCACACAACTTTTCTGTTACCGGTGCCACTTTCATATTTCCTCTTATATATACATAATCACCCCTTATTGTCCCCACTGCTGGGAAGGCCTGCTCACGGTGAGATGATGTGGGCCGTTATCTATCAAGTGGGCCCAATTCGGATTGGTAGATATCATATGTCTTTGATTTGTCGGTTCTAGTACATGCTGTGTTTTCCTTCAACGTTTGGAGAGTCGTGGTAATGAAATTATTTACACAAAGTTAAGCGCCTGCCTGGCTTCGAACCCACGACCTACAATTCGTAAGTCGAGGCTGATACCACTGAGCCACCACTACTCTTATAACCTTCTCTTATTTACTCATTTTTTATTCTTTCTATCCGAGTAACACTACACATTTCTCTTAGCATTCTCATCTGACCGCAAATATTATTCGACCACATCTGAATCCGATCACATACAAATCCGTAGTTCGTAAATTAAAATCACAATTGTATACAAAAATAAAATATACAGTTAAAAAGGTGAAATAAATGAGATTTTTTTTTATTAATTTTGAGGGTGATGTTAGTTATGTTCGTTCTGGGTACTACAGTACCCCCTGGCGATCTACTCGCTTCTGTTAGCAGCAAAAAATGAAACACAACTAAACTGCTAGTACCGAATTCTCTTTGAAATAACAGGTGGTCGTAAGTATTAGCGAAACGGCGATTAATATAAAACATAGTTCTACTTAACCGCAATACTTTTAAAAGACCTATCCAACAACAACGTATACCATGGCGTACGCGAAAAAAACATCTGCACTTTAATTCAAAAATTTCTATGAAAACGGCGCGACCGTTTACACAGGGGCGACCTGTCCTGCCTTGACACGGGCATAGAAATTGTTCTGCGGATATAAATCGCCGAAACGCACGCGACCGTCGCGTCGCGCTAGTCTACACGAGCCTTTACGTGTAAGTAGGTAGGCACCCAATTTTATTTTTCCAAATTTTGTTTTACTTCCATATCGGGGTGTCTAATATCATCATATCTTCTAGTGTCATCTATGCCAGATATCTAGTTTCCAGCTTTCTAGTACTATGAGTCATGAGCTAAGCTACGGACAAATGGACGGACGGCCATGGAGAAACTAAAAGGGTTCCCTATTAACGACGGAACCCCAAAAAAGCGTGAGATAAGGCAAGGAAATTTCTAGATACAATAAATCATTTTCTTTCTGGAAAAGAAATGTGGCCATGACAACACCCCATATGCAATTAAGCAGCAAAACAATGCTTACCGAGCGTCAGAGTTCAGATTAAATAGATTAGATCAGCTAATTGAGAACGCTCGGAGTGGAACAACGCGAACACTTTGTTTCATTCGATACGCAATGAATCGCTAGCTCGACGATATTGGAGATCAACTATACATTTGCCCCCACATTTGTGATTGCTACACCGATTAACTGTGAACGCTACCAATGAAATAGTACGCATCACTAATAGTCAACCGCTAACTACGAGCCGTGTGTACGCAACCTAATAACAATTACAGCCGCGTTCCAAATAATGACACGCTCTCTATACTAACTACGCATCGCAACTCGTTCCCTCAATCGGCTCATTTCCCGAAACATACAAACTTCTCTTTTATTACTTCCCAGGTGTTTACTATTTGATTTTATTACGTATCCGATCCGATATATTAAAGTTTCAACGTTTGCGGACAACTCCATTGAATGTTAATGCGGTTGTGGCGCTCAGCAACAACAATATTGTTTTATAGGACAACCAGCCGAGTGTTTTCCACTACGCCATGTTTTGATTGCTCTGTAAATCACACACACGGAACTATTGTGGCCGACAAATGCAGACGAACATTTTTGACTAACGACGCAAAATGTCATAACGTAGTAAAGAGCCTGTTAACATGCGAATTGCAACAAGAATTTAGTATGAACCGATTTAGTTGCATTTTCATTTAAAAAAATATATGTAAAATAAACAATACCATCATGGCACAGTTATCTACGTAGTACGGTTCATGAGTTCTTAGCCTCACATAGAAAATAAACAGAACGTAATTTGGTTTTTCCTTCATAAAGTAGGTACAAGTCTCAACATGCACTGTGTTGAGTTTCAACTTGTTCCATTTGGTACTTTAGTTTTGAGAGCGATTAACATACATGCAGTCGAGTGATTTTCACAAAATGTATAAAATTGAATATCGGGCTGTTATAAAGTTTTTAACTAAAGAAGGTCTAACGCCAACGCAAATAAAAGAAAGATTGACTGTCGTTTACGGTGACTCTTGCCCTTCGTATGCAATAATAAAAAACTGGTCTAAGCTGTTTCGTTGGGGTAGAGAATCATTGGAAGATGATGCACGTTAAGGAGGCCCTGTCACAGTGACGAACCCAGAAAATATTCAATTTGTGGAAGATATTGCTCTGAGCGACCGTAGATTAAAAACAAAAGAAATTGCTGCACAGTCTGGACTTTCAAAAACAAGTGTTATTAGAATCCTTCACAAGCATTTACACATGAAAAAAATCAGTGCAAGGTGGGTGCCACGGATTCTTAGTGCAGTCCAGAAGCAACGACGTGTTGAATGTTGTGAAGAATTTTTAGAGCTTTGCTGCGATGACCAGGAAGCAATTATTCAATCGATTGTGACGGGCGATGAAACTATGATTCTTTACTACGATCCGACATCTAAATGGGACTCGATGGAATGGCACAGAAAGGGAGAACCGGCACCAAAACAAGCTAAGGTCACCCGAAGCGTTGAGAAGCTCATGGCTAGAATTTTTTGGGACTGTGAGGGAATCCTTCCCATCGATTTCAAGGAAAGTAACACGGTTGTAAACGCAGCTTATTAGTGTCTTACTACGACTGTTACGCCAGAAAATTATTGAAAAAGACGGGGGAAAATAACTCGAGGTGTCCGGTTGCTTCACGACAATTCTCCAGTCCACACTGCTGCGATTTCGAAATCTACAGTTAAGGAATGTGGCTACATAGAGATAAATCATCCCCCTTATAGTCCTGACTTGGCCCCCTCAGACTATTTTTCGTTTTCAAAATTAAAATCAGATTTGAAGGGAAAAAATTTAACAACGATGAAGAAATTAAACAGGCTGTTTACGACCACTTTGATAGTAAAGATTCAGCATATTTTTATAGTGGCATAGAAGCATTAGTCAGACGTTCTGAAAAATGTGTTGCAATAAAGGGAGAGTATATTGAAAAATAATATTAGTTTTGTTTAATTTCCATCTGTCCTTCTATGTTAGGCTAAGAACTCTTGGACCGCAATACGTATGTTCCATTTTCGTCAGAAAAATGTTCGTTCTTATTTAGAACTAGCTGACCCAGCGAACTTCGTACCGCCTCAGAATCAATAACTGTTGTGTTAACTTATCAGATCCCACCAACACAAAGCAAAGAGCACCAAGTACCATATACCCATGTTAGACCAAGTTATGACAAACTGGTACTTTGAAGGCATAAAGCGTTTTCTAGCTACCACACACCCATGATAGGTGAGCTCCTACCAAATTGTGCCAACCTAGTACTTCCAAGACATAAAGCATTTTCTAGCTACCACACACCCATGTTAGTTGAGCTCCTACCAAGTTGAGCTCCTGCCAACCTGATAGGTACTTCGAAGACATAAAGCGTTTTCTAGCTATCAAACATCCATGTTAGGTGACTTTGTATTCCTAAAGAAGTGTTCTTAAATTTTCTAACTTTCTGCGCAATTTTTTAAAAAAATTCTTTCATAAGAACCTTCTCCTGCCAATAACGAACACAAACTGGTACTTTGAAGGCATAAAGCGTTTTCTAGCTACCACACACCCATATTAGTTGAGCTCCTACCAAGTTATGCCAACCTGGTATTTCGAAGACATAAAGCGTTTTCTAGCTATCAAACACCCATATTAGGTGACTTTGTATTCTTAAAGAAGTGTTCTTAAATTTTCTAATTTTCCGCGCAATTTTTTAAATTTTTTCTTTCATATGAACCTTCTCCTGACAATAACAAACACAATAAAAAAAAAGTGAAATCGGTCCAGCCGTTCACGCGTGATGGCGTGACCAAGGGAAATAGGGATTCATTTTTATAGATTTAAACCTAATCGACCTTATTCACGGACAGTCCTCATGTAGAAAACCTGAATGCAAAAGTTCCTTTGCCACTCACCCGGAAAGCATCTTGACATTCATTTAATTTCGTTTTTCCGCCTAATTCCTAGCCCTTTCTTGCCGGACAGCTAATTTGTTAGAGACTGTTTTGAAATTGGAACAGAATTTCCCTTTTTTTGTTCATTGCAATAATTGACGTTTTAAACGTCAAATAAGTCAAATCCAAGCTTTTCATTTTTCTTCTTTCTTAATTACAGGATAATTTTATTCACAATTACCTATAAAATAAAACAACACCGGTTTGGTTGTTTCATCATAATCATCATTTCAGTCAAAAACGTCCACTGCTGGACATAGGCCTCCCCAAAGGGCCCTCCCCTTTCGCCATAATAACCACACTTGGCAGGCGAGTTGCAGATCGCAGTACGTTGTTAAAATGCATAGAGAACGCTGCTGCCCATTGTCTAGTAAGTCCCTTAGTCGCCTTATATGACACCCACCGCAAGAAATAGGATGGCTATTCTTAACATCCGGCCCCACACGGAACTGGTTGGAACACCTACATATATTAAACCATAAATAAATGAACAATTGAATGAATAAAGGAATAATTAAAAATTTCTAGTTCCCTAGCATTTTGAAGCCAACTGCGTTAGTTAAGGCAATTTGCGATAAAACAAGTTTTAGCCAACTTCTTACTTCTTAGCTGCACTCGAGCTAAGCTAAGACCGTACAGCTTATTATTGCTATCGACCTATTTCTATGAACTGTGTTACCGTATATTCAGGAATGTTTCACTTTAACACTTTAACCTTGTTTACCACGGTTTCAGTTGGGATTTGAAATATGTTTGACCATTTTCAGGGCCCTGGTAAGGTTTCTTACTTTACAGGACGAATTTATTTTTTTGGTGCACCGTGCAACTTTTTTCTTCCACTTCTCTATTGGGTGTCATTACGGTAGTAACCAGATTCCAGCCATATCACCTTCCACACAGTCCGTCCATCGTTTCTTTGGTCTTCCACTACTGTTAGAGACATCTACGTACTCAAAACTTCTTCATAACATTTTCTTTATTCCTCCGCAGCACATGCCCATATACAACTGATTTCCACACAACTTTTCTGTTACCGGTGCCACTTTCAGATTTCCTCTTATATACACATAATCACCCTTTATTGTCCCCACTGCTGGGAAGCAGGGCTCCTCACGGTGAGAGGGAGTGGGCCGTTTTCTATCAAGCGGGCCAAATTCGGATTGGTAGATGTCACATGTCTTCGATTTTTTTGGTTCTAGGACATGCTGTGTTTTCCTTCACCGGTCGGAGAGCCGTGGTGATGTAATTATTTACAAAAAGTTAAGCGCCTGCTTGGGTTCGAACCCACGACCTACAACTCGTAAGTCGGGGCCGATACCACTCAGCCACCACTACTCTTATAACCTTCTCTTATTTACTCATTTTTTATTCTTTCTATCCGAGTAACACTACACATTTCTCTTAGCATTCTCATCTGAGCTTTTTAGCCTTTCATACATCCCTTTTGTGGCCCAAAATTTATCCACACAAGCCAGCAATAATGTTGTACAAGACATAAGTAAGACGCATAGTACTCGCAACCGGCATTCATGTATGACCAGATGTATGAACGTAAACGAGGCAAAAATAATATGTAAGGATCGTAGCAGGTGGCGTTCTGTATTGTCTGCCTTCCATGGGAAGATCACGTGACATTATGTAACATGTAAGACATGAGTGTAGTATCTTTCAAACACGTGAAAAACTAACTTTATTTCATGTGATATCATGTTAGGGTTAAATATTTGTGCCTTTTACTAAACGGCCTATGAAATAAAATAATTATGAGATTTACATTCCTATCAGTAAACATTTTATTTCAGTAGTTGTTATGTAAATAGTTTTGAATCGCTCAATAGTGGCTGTAACAATTAATTTATATTGGCCATTTTAAATAAAGCCTAAACCATTTGTGCAATAAAATGTATTGTACTAATTACCGTGTAATTGTTATCAGTTAAAACGTATATTAGCTAATGATTAATCGCCATAGCCATAGATAAAATTGGACATTATTTATCTATGTTCAATTAGGCTAACCAATAGAAGTCATTTCGTAGGTACTACCCTTTTTTTTCTGTTTCTGCATTTTTCTCAGAAAGCGTTGCTTGCTTTACTTGTGATAACCAAGTTTTCAAATATGCTGACACACAATCCCGATTTCGCCAATGTCTCAGATGGTACCGAAAATGGCACGCTGTCACACATTCACAGCGTGTTCGTACACTTGGTTACTGCAAGTAAAGCACGTGTCGTTTCGTGAGATAAAAATAATAAACGAGTGTTATCAAACAAAATACCAACAAAATATTCAACGAACAAACACCATTCTCAATTTACTGTATTAAAATAAACATATTCCTTATTAAAACTCGTATATCGTCCCCTTCCATACAGAAGTTGATAGCGAGAGTAAGAATATGTACCAGGCAGTTATAAATTGCAAGGTTTAACGGAAAAACTTTGTTATCGTCGGTCGCCTACCACGTACCGCCAGCCGATTTACCTCCTCGAGATAACGAGTTCCGTACTACCCTAGTACCGACCTGTTGGGGATATTTTTTTTAATTTTCTAATCAATATGCGGGGAAAAAAGCTTAATTTTCGTCGGAGACAACACCTTTTGTGGTGAACTTTCCCTATAGGCTGATAGGACGGACAAACTTGAAACTTGGAGGAAGGTACGAAAACAATGGCGGAGATTCGTAGATAAGCTGATGGAGGGATATTAAGTAACCCCGCGAAAGTTATAATTTTTGGATCATACCCGGGGGAGTGGAGCCTTTAAATTTAACATTTTGGGAGAAACTTTGATAGCGATCGTAGAAGAGTTAGCACTTAATCTTGACTGCGTAGCACATCGACGGTTTTTAAAAATTTTGGAAATAATTGACATGGATTATGTGCTTTACTTGCGTGTCTTATGTTGTGTTTCAGTTATCTCTATTATGTACTTTACTTAACGTATGTGGATAGTCATCATTTTGTCATTTCAGCCAAAAGACGTCCACTGCTGGACATGGGCCTGCCCCAAGGCGATAATGGTAAACCCCATCCCCGGGCTTACCATTATCGCCAAGGTTGGTAGACGGGTTGGAGATCGTAGTATGGTGGTATAATGCATAAAGAACGCTGCTGCCTATTCTCTAGCTACTGTTGTCTATTCTCCCTTAGTCGCCTCTTATGACATCCACGAGAGGCGAACTCTTATGACACCCACGGGAAGAAATGTGATGTGGATAGTAGATTGGTTCTAATATAAAGTTTCAAATAAAAAATCAATCTATAGGAACATGGTTTATCATGAAATATGTATAGGTGATGTTAGAGTTTATACAGGATACAGATAGACATTTAAATATCTGAGTAAACTCGATACGAGTACTAAGGTGCAATTTCCCCTAGACAACCGCACATACCTTATACCTGTGTATGTATAAGCTACATCAATAACTAAAGCCACCGTACACTCATAAAATGCAATTTATCTCTAACATAAACAAGAACACTCACGAGCAATCACATGTTTATCTGAGCATACATTCTGACGTCACGAATACAGGCTGTAGCTAAAGTTTCACACGAGATGATTTTTCCTCGAGAGGCCGTCAGTCAACAAAAATCAACTTATGAAAGCCGAGTGCGGAAACATTTTATTCGTTTTTTATGCGGCTCACCACCCTTCTGCCGCTATAATCCATGGCGCTTGAAATGTTAAATACCAAACTTTTTAGAATTTATTTTAACAATGTTCTGTAAAGAAGTTTATGTAACGTAGTATTATTTCTTTCTACATTTAGGCTTATTTACACTACTAATTACGAAATACATAACGCGAAACATTATTTACACATTAGATATATGTATACGCAGACAGACTAGAGGGATATCGTAATACCTAGTAACTGGGTTGTAGAGGGCAGATAGGCAGTCGCTCCATGTAAAAAAATACTGGTATTTAACTGCATTCGGTTAGACTGGGAGCCGACCCCAACATGGTTGGGAAAAGGCTAGGCAGATAGAAGATTATATAAGCAAACATGCATATTAAAAAGAGGGAAAAGAATCACAGTGCATCAAAACATTCGTCCATATCGTTTTTAACAGGAAAAGTCCCCAAAAGGCTGGCAGCATTGCCACGTTATATGGTGATGTTGATTCTTTGGCCAAAAAATACGCACCTTAAATATTTTACTCATTCTCTCTCTCAGTCAACTTCAAACGATTCACATTAATAGATCGATGTTTGTTGAGCATAAAGGTTAGAAATTATCCTACAGGAACATACCACATCCTTACCCAAGTCATGGTTTGAGTACCAAATTTTATCGAAATTTGATCAGCCGTTATAGCGTGAAAGGGTAACAGGTAAACAGACAGACAGAATAACTTTCGCATTTATAATTTGGATAGACTATAGAATAATCAAATAACCTGCTTATGAATATCACGGCACGAATCCAATCTGTTAGGCTCGGTAGATCATGGCAGTATTTTTTTTTTTTTTTTCAGGATGGGATATCATCAAATAACTTCTCCCGCTCTGGGCGGAGCGGGAGGGCGTGTCAGACTTTTACTGACTAAAACCCACCCGTGTTCCATCAGTTGCCCATGTGCCAGGGTCACGGTATCTCTTTCGAACAATCACGCGACCCCGGCAGATCATGGCAGTATTACCTCGCAACCACAGTTCGTAGCGGTAAATAATGAGGCCACGTGTTTGTATATAGTTTGTTAACACAAGCAAGCTTTGTATGTAGCGGTTGACTGTTTAAACATGCTTGTCATTTACATAATATTAGCACAGGGGAGTTTTTCAATACGAAAACATTACCATTTCCTGTAAAATGTAACTATAGTGCTGATTCAAAAGTAATTGTGCTGAGAAACTACTGCTGTACTTATAGATTCTGTGTCAATCAGCGAACGTAAAGAATTGGCCCATCCTATTTCTTCACGTAGGTGCCAAAAGAGGCGAGTAAGGAACTTACTAGAGAGTAGGCAGCAGCGTTCACTATGCATTTTACTACCATACCGCGATCGCCAATCCACCTGCCAAGCGTGGCGATTATGGCAAATCCCCAAATTGGGGGAGGCCTATGTACAGCAGTGGACGTCTTACGGCTAAAATGGTAGCGGTGGTGATGGTACTGAGAAATATCTAGCTCTATTATTATCTTAACACCAGCTGACCCAACAGACGTTGTCCTGTCTTATCAATAACTATTTCATTCGAATTGGTATAAGTAATAAAAAAAGTGTGTTTATTATTCTAATGATATACAATATTCTTGGTTTTTTTTTTCTTGCGCGTATATAAATAGTTTTGTTGGTATTCCGACACGAGAACAGGCGACATATAACTGGCCATGTGAAAAACATGGATTTTCAAGATTGATGCCACAAACACTTAGCGACTGCCCTTGAGATTTATTTATCGACATTGCGAATGCTAGCCGCACTAAAAATTGCAACCGTTTGAAGTCGAATGCCATGTCGTTCGGAATCAAAGGAATCCGTGGAATCAAAACGTCTTCGCCTTTGTATTTCCCTTTCAAAATTGTGGTATCGATGACGTTGTTCATTAATTTCTTCATCGCAAGTTGGAATTTCTTCATTACAAAGACGTGGCGGGTTTATATTCCGCAACATAATGATTACTTATCCGATTTTTAATTGCAGATTATGGGGTGGTAATGCAGGCAATTCCAGCGAATTTAAAAACTTAATTGGATAGTTGACAACATTATCTTGGTTATTAACGGAATCAATCGATTTGTATACCATTAATTCGCCAGCCATTTTGTTTTAAATCTGAAAATTCATTTCGTTAACATCAACGTTTTTTGCAGCCAATATAACTCTTTCGCTCAACCATACATGATCTGTGTAATTTTGAGCAATGTTTAGGAAAACCGTCTCGAAAAGTTTGGTCTTAATTTCAGTAAAGTGACAAAAATTGGTAGGAAATATGATGTATCCAGACGATGAGTCAACAGGTATTTTGTCATTACCAATATCGAGCAATTGTTTGGAAAAAACTTCTCCAGATTGGTCGTTCTGCAATTCGATTCGCATGTTCATATTTACTTTGAGCATTTTAACGTCTTTCCATAAAATGGATGACTTTCAACATGCGTTAAGTTCGTCAGCTGGCGTTGATCGTGGTATTACTGGGAGTGTTTGGCGAAAATCACCTGCCAATAAAATCATTGCACCACCAAACCGGTTTTGGGTCTTTCGTAAATCTTGCAACGTGCGGTCTAATGCTTCCAAAGATTTTTTGTGTGCCATCGTACACTCATCCCAAACTATTATTTTGCTCTGCCACAACACTTTGGCCATCGCACAATTTCTGGAAAGGTTGCAAGTTGGTGTTTCATTTATTTGCACGTTCAACGGCAACTTGAGTGCGGAATGAGCTGTTCGACCGCCATCCAGCAACATAGCTGCAATACTTGATGAAGCAAGTGCAAGTGCGATACCATTTTGCGATCGAATCGTTGCCAAAATCTTAAATAAGTGCTCTTAAATTTTCTAATATTCCGCGCAATTTTTAGGGTTCCGTTGCCAAATGGCAAAAAACGGAACCCTTATAGATTCGTCATGTCTGTCTGTCTGTCTGTCGGTCTGTCTGTCTGTCTGTCTGTCTGTCTGTCTGTCCGTGTAAGTCACAGCCACTTTTCTCCGAAACTATAAGAGATATGTTGTTGAAACTTGGTAAGTAGATGTATTCTGTATACCGCATTAAGATTTTTACACAACAATAGAAAAAAAACAATAAATTTTGGGGTTCCCCATACATAGAACTGAAACTCAAAAAAATTTTTTTCATCAAACCCATACGTGTAGGGTATCTATGAATAGGTCTTCAAAAATGGTATTGAGATTTCTAACATCATTTCTTTCTAAACTGAATAGTTTGCGCGAGAGACACTTCCAAAGTGGTAAAATGTGTCCCCCCCCCCCCCCGTAACTTCTAAAGTAAGAGAATGATAAAAATAAAAAAAATATATGATGTACATAACCATGTAAACTTCCAACGAAAATTGGTTTGAACGAAATCCAGTAAGTAGTTTTTTTTTAATACGTCATAAATCGTAAATCGCAATTTACCTTCCATTCAATCAAATCAAATATAAAAAAAAAAACATTTAATTTCATAAACATAAACCTTACGCATAAACCGAGGATATCTACAGGTTTGTACGGAACCCTCGGTGCGCGAGTCCGACTCGCACTTGGCCGGTTTTTAAATTTTTTTCTTTCATAAGAACCTTCTCCTGACAATAACAAAAAAAAAACAAGAAAAAATTGAAATCGGCTCACGCGTGATCGCGTGACCAAGGGAAATAGGGATTCATTTTTATACACATACTAGCTGACCCAGCGAACTTCGTACCGCCTCAGAATCAGTAAATGTTGTGTTAACTTATCAGATCCCACCAACACAAAGCAAAGAGCACCAAGTACCATATACCCATGTTAGACCAAGTTATGATAAACTGGTACTTTGAAGGCATAAAGTGTTTTCTAGCTACCACACAGACATGTTAGTTGAGCTCCTACCAAGTTATGCCAATAAAGCGTTTTCTAGCTATCAAACACCCATGTTAGGTGACTTTGTATTCTTAAATAAGTGTTCTTAAATTTTCTAATTTTCCGCACATTTTTTTTTATTTTTTTCTTTCATAAGAACCTTCTCCTGACAATAACAAACACACGAAAAAAAAAAGTGAAATCAGTCCAGCCGTTCACGCGTGATGGCGTGACCAAGGGAAATAGGGATTCATTTTTATATACATACTAGCTTCTGCCCGCGACTTCGTGCGTGACAAATTTTTGCTCCCGTAATCCTTCCCGTCGCATCAAATTGCCTGCCAGTTTTCGTCGCTGCTCCGCTCCTTTTGATCACAACGTTCTTTTATATAATATATATAGATAGAAGATAGTACAAAACAAAGTCACTTCCCGCGTCTGTACGCTTAGATCTTTACAACTACGTAAAGGATTTTAATGCGGTTTTCATCAAAGACAGAGTGATTTAAGAAGCAGCTTTATATGAATAATACACGACCGAAGCCAAAAAGCTAGTATTTGAATATAATAATACACATACATACATAAACTCACACCCTTTTTCCTGTGGAGGCAAAAACTACGGAACGTCACCTGCTACGATCATTGCATACTCCTTTTGTTTCGATTATAGTCGTACCCATAGCCCTCGAATGCTGTTTCACATTGTGCCATTTATCCAACCTATGTCGATTTGACTTTCGACTTATGGTTTTAACCTCTAAGTCCCTGAGATACTACATTTGGTATAGACACAATGGTTTTTAACTGTGTCTGTAATTACGGTAATTGACTGGTTAAGTCAATGATGCAAAATTGACATTTGGCTTGATCGTTGGATTGGTAATCCCTAGAAGGTACTCTGTCGATGTGTCGATGTCTAGTTGAATGGTACCTATATGTCAGTGTAACAAAACATATCCTGTGACTGATTTTTTCAACACAGTCATCATCATCATCATTTCAATTTTTTAATTCCTTATTGACAACGGAAGTCTAAAAAAGCGTCAGAGAAGGAAAGGAAATTTTCTAAGATACACCAAAAACTTTTAAAAACTTTTTAAAATCGAAATGTGGCCATGACAACACCCCATATGCAATTAAGCAGCAAAACAAAGCTTACCAAGCGTCAGAGTTCAGATTAAATAGATTAGATCAGCTAATTGAGAACGCGCCGAGTGGAACAACGCGAGCACTTTGTTTCATTCGATTCGCAACGAATCGCTCGCTCGACGATATTGCAGATCAACTATACATTTGCCGCTACATTTGTGATTACTACACCGATTAACTGTGAATGCCACCAATGAAATAGTACGCATCACTAATAGTCAACCGCTAACTACGAGCCGTGTGTACGCAACCTAATAACAATTACAACCGCGTTCCAAATAATGACGCGCTCTCTATACTAACTACGGAACGCAACTCGTTTCCCTCAATCGACCCATTTCCTGAAACATACAATCTTCTCTTTTATTACTTCCCAGGTGTTTACTATTTGATTTTATTACGTATCCGATCCGATATATTAAAGTTTCAACGTTTGCGGACAACTCCATTGAATGTTAATGCGGTTGTGGCGCTCAGCAACAACAATATTGTTTTATAGGACAACCAACCGAGTGTTTTCCACTACGCCATGTTTTGATTGCTCAGTAAATCACACACACAGAACTATTGTGGCCGACAAATGCAGATGAACATTTTTGACAAGCGACGCAAAATATCATAACGTATTAAAGAGCCTGTTAACATGCGAATTGCAACAAGAATTTAGTATGAACCGATTTCTTTCCATTTTTATTTTATATTTATAAGTAAAATAAACAATACAATCATGGCAGAATTATCTATGTTCCATTTTCGTCAGAAAAAATTTCGTTCATATATAGAATTTTACCTAATCGACCTTATTCACGGACAGTCCTCTTATAGAAAACCTAAATGCACCTTTGCCACTCACCCGGAACGCATCTTGACATTCATTTAATTTCGTTTTTCCCGCGCAATTCCAAGCCCTTTCTTGCCGGACAGCTAATTTGTACGGGACCGTTTTGAAATTTGAACAGAACTTTCCTTTTTTTTTTTGCTCATTGCAATAATTGACGTTTTAAACGTCAAATAAATAAAACTCAAGCATTTCGTTTATCTTGATACCTCTTTCCTAATTTTGCTACTTTTGTTCGAGGTTCTATGTGGTGTCGGACGTAAAGAATAGCACCATCCCATTCTTTCCCGTGACTGTTGTAAGAGGCGACTAAGGGACATACTAGAGAATGGGCAGCAGCGATCTCTATGCAGTTTAACACCATACTGCGATCGCCAACCCGCCTGCCAAGCGTAGCGATTATAGCGTCAAAACTGAGGGAAGGCTATGCCCAGCAGTGGAATTCTTTTGGCTGACAAATTGAATTATGATGTTCACATTTCTAAAATAAAACAACGCTAGTTGTATTGTTTAAACCTACCTAGATTAAAGCATAAATAAATGAACGATTGAAAAAGAATAAAGTAATTATTAAAAAGTTTTGTTCCCCAGCATTTTGAAGCCAACTGAGTTAGTAAAGGCAATTTGCGATACAACAAGTTTTAGCAAACTACTTACTTCTTAGCTGCACTCGAGCTAAGCTAAGACCGTACGGCTTATTATTGCTATCGACCTATTTCTATGAACTGTGTTACCGTATATTCAGGAATGTTTAACTTTAACAATTTAACCTTGTTTACCACGGTTTCAGTTGGGATTTGAAATATGTTTGACCATTTTCAGGGCCCTTGTAAGGTTTCTTATTTTACAGGACCATTTTTTTTGGTGCACCGTGCAACTTTTTTCTTTTCACTTCTCTATTGGGTGTCATTACGGTAGTAACCGATTCCAACCATATCACCTTCCACACAGTCCATCCATAGTTTCTTTGGACTTCCATTACTGTTAGAGACATCTACGTATTCAAAACTTCTTCATAATATTTTCTTCGTTCCTCCGCAGCACATGCCCATAGACAACTGATTTCCACACAACTTTTCTGTTACCGGTGCCACTTTCAGATTTCCTCCTATACATAATCACCCCTTATTGTCCCCACTGCTGGGACGGCCTGCTCACGGTGAGAGGGAGTGGGCCGTTATCTATCAAGTGGACCCAATGCGGATTGGTAGATATCATATGTCTTCGATTTGTTGGTTCTAGGACATGCTGTGTTTTCCTTCACCGATTGGAGAGCCGTGGTGATGTAATTATTTACACAAAGTTAAGCGCCTGCTTGGGTTCGAACCCATGACCTACAACTCGTAAGTCGGGGCCGATACCACTGAGCCACCACTACTCTTATAACCTTCTCTTATTTACTCATTTTTTATTCTTTCTATCCGAGTAACACTACACATTTCTCTTAGCATTCTCATCTGAGCTTTTTAGCCTTTCATACATCCCTTTTGTGGCCCAAAATTTATCCATACAATCCAGCAATAATGTTGTACAAGACGCATAGTACTCGCAACCGGCATTCATGTATGACCAGATGTATGAACGTAAACGAGGCAAAAATAATATGTAAGGATCGTAGCAGGTGGCGTTCTGTATTGTCTGCCTTCCATGGGAAGATCACGTGACATTATGTAACATGTAAGACATGAGTGTAGTATCTTTCAAACACGTGAAAAACTAACTTTATTTCATGTGATATCATGTTAGGGTTAAATATTTGTGCCTTTTACTAAACGGCCTATGAAATAAAATAATTATGAGATTTACATTCCTATCAGTAAACATTTTATTTCAGTAGTTGTTATGTAAATAGTTTTGAATCGCTCAATAGTGGCTGTAACAATTAATTTTTATTGGCCATTTTAAATAAAGCCTAAACCATTTGTGCAATAAAATGTATTGTACTAATTACCGTGTAATTGTTATCAGTTAAAACGTATATTTGCTAATGATTAATCGCCATAGCCATAGATAAAATTAGATATTATTTATCTATGTTCAAATTGGCTAACCAGTAGAAGTTATTTCGTAGGTACTACCCGTTTTTTTTCTGTTTTTGCATTTTTCTCGCAAAGCGTCGCGTGCTTTACTTGTGATAACCAAGTTTTCAAATATGCTGACACACAATCCCGATTTCGCCAATGTCTCAGATGGTACGAGAGTGGCACGCTGTCACACATTCACAGCGTGTTCGTACATTTGATTACCGCAAGTAAAGCACGCGTCGTTTCGTGAGATAAAAATAATAAACGAGTGTTATCAAACAAAATACCAACAAAATATTCAACGAACAAGCACCATTCTCAATTTACTGTATTAAAATATACATATTCCTTATTAAAACTCGTATATCGTCCCCTTCCTTACAGAAGTTGTTAGCGAGAGTAAGAATATGTACCAGGCAGTTATAAATTGCAAGGTTTAACGGAAAAACTTTGTTATCGTCGGTCGCCTACCACGTACCGCCAGCCGATTTACCTCCTCGAGATAACGAGTTCCGTACTACCCTAGTACCGACCTGTTGGGGGATATTTTTTTAATTTTCTAATCAATATGCGGGGAAAAAAAGCTTAATTTTCGTCGGAGACAACACCTTTTGTGGTGAACTTTCCCTATAGGCTGATAGGACGGACAAACTTGAAACTTGGAGGAAGGTACGAAAACAATGGCGGAGATTCGCAGATAAGCTGATGGAGGGATATTAAGTAACCCCGCGAAAGTTATAATTTTTGGATCATACCCGGGGGAGTGGAACCTTTAAATTTAACATTTTGGGAGAAACTTTGATAGCGATCGTAGAAGAGTTAGCGCTTAATCTTGACTGCGTAGCACATCGACGGTTTTTAATTTTTTTTGGATATAATTGACATGGATTATGTGCTTTACTTGCGTGTCTTATGTTGTGTTTCATCTATCTCTATTATGTACTTTACTTAACGTATGTGGATAGTCATAATTTTGTCATTTCAGCCAAAAGACGTCCACTGCTGGACATGGGCCTGCCCCAAGGCGATAATGGTAAACCCTCCCCGGGTTTACCATTATCGCCAAGGTTGGCAGACGGGTTGGAGATCGTAGTATGGTGGTATAATGCATAAAGAACGCTGCTGCCTATTCTCTAGCTACTGTTGTCTATTCTCCCTTAGTCGCCTCTTATGACATCCACGAGAGGCGACCTCTTATGACACCCACGGGAAGAAATGTGATGTGGATAGTAGATTGGTTCTAATATAAAGTTTCAAATAAAAAATCAATCTATAGGAACATGGTTTATCATGAAATATGTATAGGTGATGTTAGAGTTTATACAGGATGCAGATAGACATTTAAATATCTGAGTAAACTCAATACGAGTACCAAGGTGCAATTTCCCCTAGACAACCGCACATACCTTATACCTGTGTATGTATAAGCTACATAAATAACTAAAGCCACCGTACACTCATAAAATGCAATTTCCCTCTTACATAAACAAGAACACTCACGAGCAATCACATGTTTATCTGAGCATACATTCTGACGTCACGAATACAGACTG
This sequence comes from Aporophyla lueneburgensis, assembly GCA_932294355.1. NCBI lineage: Eukaryota > Metazoa > Arthropoda > Insecta > Lepidoptera > Noctuidae > Aporophyla > Aporophyla lueneburgensis. The sequence continues at coordinate 21,417,581 of OW028745.1, read as the reverse complement.
TAGCTAAAGTTTCACACGAGATGATTTTTCCTCGAGAGGCCGTCAGTCAACAAAAATCAACTTATGAAAGCCGAGTGCGGAAACATTTTATTCGTTTTTTGTGCGGCTCACCACCCTTCCGTTGCTACAATCCATGGCGCTTGAAATATTAAATATAAAACTGTTTAGAATTTATTTTAACAATGTCCCGCAGAGAACATTTTGTAACGTAGCTGATTATATCTTCATTCAGGCTCCCATACGCTACAATACATTTAACGCGAAACATTATTTACATAATTATTATATAAGCTGTTTGCTGACTCGGAAGGCACGATAAACTGTTGGTCCCGGCTGGCATTTCTTGATCTTGAAAAGTCCTTACGGGTCTTCAGAAGCCCGAAAGTCTGACAAACAGGAAAGACTGTTTATCAGTGGTATCGTATTACCCAGTAACTGGGTTGTGGTTAAATAGGCTGTCGCTCCATGTGAAATAGTTGTATTCAGCTGTATTCGGTTAGACTGGAAGGCGACCCCAATGTAGTTGGGAAAAGGCTAGGCAAATGATGATGAAATAAGCAAACAGGCTTAAAATAATATTAAAAAGAACGAAACCAATCACAGGACATCAACGAAATCGTCCGCATGACTGTCAATAGAAAAAGTGCCCAAAAGGCTGGCATTGCCACGTTATATGGCGATACTGATTCTTTAGCCAAGAAATACGCGAAATGTTACAACAGGTCTTTACCTATGAAAATTCCGTTTTGTATGAAAAAAATTAAACGAATTTTTTTCTTGTCTTTTTTATTTGTATTAATCGAAATAATCACCCATGCAATCAATGCATCTTTGCCAACGCAGTGGCAGTTTATTGATGCCCTTCTTAAAAAAATCAGCTGGACGGGAGGCAACAAATTCTTCAAAGGCATTTTGTACTGCTTCTCGGGTATTGAATTTTTTTCCCGCCAAGAAGTTATCCAAATTCTGGAAAAAGTAGTAGTCTGTAGGCGTAAGGTCTGGTGAGTAGGGCGGATGACGGAGAGCTTCCAACCCCAGTTCTTGCAACTTGGAGACCGTCTGCTGTGCAGTATGAGGTCACGCGTTGTCGTGCAGGAGCAGCGGAGACGAGCGATTGACAATGCTGGTTGGAGATGTGCCAGCTTCTCCATCATTGAGTTCAGTTCTTCACAGTACACATCTGCAGTAATGCTCACCCCGTTTGGTAAGAAGCTGTGATGAATCACACCGGCGCTAGACCACCAAACAGTGACCATCACTTTTCTAGGGGTAAGTTTTCGTTTAGGGCATTGTTTAGGTGCTGAACCAACTTGCTGAGCGCTTGCGGTTATCAAACAGAATCCATTTTTCATCGCAGGTAACAATGCGGTTCAAAATTCCTTCATTTGTGTGTCTGTTGAGCAGTGCAAGGCACGTCTCGACGCGTACTTCGCGCTGGCGATCATTGAGTTCGTGGGGCACCCATTTGTCAAGCTTTTTTACCTTGCCGTTTGACGCATATGGACCAATATTGTTTTGACGCTAACGTCGAAAGCTGCTGCTAATTTAGCCGTAGATTGTGTATCATCAGCTTCCACAATCGCCTTTAATTCGTCATTGTCGACCAGTCTTCGGACGACCACGAGGTTCATTTTTCAGGTCGAAATTTCCAGAACGGTAGCGAGCAAACCAATAACAGGTGGTGCGTTGGTTTGTAGTGTTAGCTCCGTAAACGTCGTTGATGTTGCGTGCCGCTTGTGCCGCGTTGCTGCCAGGACGGTACTCATATTCCATAATTACTCGAATTTTTAACGTATCCATGATGACCAAAAAGATTAAAATGCGATGAAAATGTAACACTAATCAATAAACAAATGACTACTTTTGGAAAAAGAATTCCATGTTTTTAAAATAAAATTAATATGAAATTAGAATTCTTAGACAAACAAAAATTATTTTGATTTGAAATGGCCAGTACTGCAGAACGGCAATTTCATAGGTAAAGACGTAATATTTTAAACATTCTCCCTCTCAGTCAACATCACAGGATTCACATAAATAGATAGATGTATGATGCACAATAAAATTTGTAAATTATTCCGTAGGTACATACCATATTTATAAAAAGTATCCTATATGCTAAACCAGGTCATGGTATGTGTGTCAAATCTTATCGATATCTGTTCAGCCGTTAATGCCTGAAAGGGTAACAGATAAAAAGACAGACAGAGTAACTTTTGCATTTTTAATTCGAGTAGAGTATAAAATAATCAAATAACCTGCTTATGAATATCGCTGCACGAATCCAATCTATTAGGCTCGGTAGATCATGGCAATATTACCTCGCAACCATAGTTCGTAGCGGTAAATAATGAGGCCACGTGTTTGTATATAGTTTGTTTACACAAGCAAGCTTTGTATGTAGCGGTTGACTGTTTAAACATGCTTGTCGTTTACATAATATTAGCACAGGGGAGTTTTTCAATACGAAAACATTACCATTTCCTGTAAAATGTAACTATAGAGCTGATTCAAAAGTAATTGTGCTGAGAAACTACTGCTGTACTTATAGATTCTGTGTCAATCAGCGAACGTAAAGAATTGGCCCATCCTATTTCTCCAAGAAGGTGTCGTAAGAGGCGACTAAGGAACTTACTAAAAAGTGGGCAGCAGCATTCTCTATGCATTTTACCACCATACTGCGATCACCAATCCGCCTGCCAAGCGTGGCGATTATGGCAAACCCCAAATTGGGGGAGGCCTATGTACAGCAGTGGACGTCTTACGGCTAAAATGGTAGCGGTGGTGATGGTACTGAGAAATATCTAGCTCTATTATTATCTTAACACCAGCTGACCCAACAGACGTTGTCCTGTCTTAACGATAACTATTGAATTCGAATTGGTATAAAGCCTCCTACAAACCGGCGCGACGCGGCAGCGCGACGCGACACTCGTAGAACAATTTTTATGTGAACTTCATGGAAATTGTTCTACAAGAATCGCGTCGCGCTGTCGCGTCGCGCCGGTCTGAATAAGCCTTTAAGTAATAAAAAAGTGTGTTTATTATTGTAATGATATACAATATTCTTGGTTTTTTTTTTCTTGCGCGTATATAAATAGTTTTGTTGGTATTCCGACACGGGAACAGGCGACATATAACTGGCCATGTGAAAAACATGGATTTTCAAGATTGATGCCACAAACACTTAGCGACTGCCCTTGAGATTTATTTATCGACATTGCGAATGCTAGCCGCACTGGAAATTGCAACCGTTTAAAGTCGAATGGCATATCGTTCGGAATCAAAGGAATCCGTGGAATCAAAACGTCTTCGCCTTTGTATTTCCCTTTCAAAATTGTGGTATCGATGACGTTGTTCATTAATTTCTTCATCGCAAGTTGGAATTTCTTCATTACAAAGACGTGGCGGGTTTATATTCCGCAACATAATGATTACTGATCCGATTTTTAATTGCAGATTATGGGGTGGTAATGCAGGCAATTCCAGCGAAACTCAATTGGATAGTTGACAACATCATCTTGGTTAGTAACGGAATCAATCGATTTGTATACCATTAATTCGCCAGCTATTTCGTTTTGAATCTGAAAATTCATTTCTTGACATCAACGTTTTTTGCAGCCAATATAACTCTTTCGCTCAACCATACATGATCTGTGTAATTTTGAGCAATGTTTGGGAAAACCTTCTCGATAAGTCTGGTCTTAATTTCAGTAAAGTGACAAAAATTGGTAGGAAATATGATGTATCCAGACGATGAGTCAACAGGTATTTTGTCATTACTAATATCGAGCAATTGTTTGGAAAAAACTTCTCCAGATTGGTCGTTCTGCAATTCGACTCGCATGTTCATATTTAATTTGAGCATTTTAACGTCTTTCCATAAAATGGATGACTTTCAACATGCGTTAAGTTCGTCAGCTGGCGTTGATCGTGGTATTACTGGGAGTGTTTGGCGAAAATCACCTGCCAATAAAATCATTGCACCACCAAACCAGTTTTGGGTCTTTCGTAAATCTTGCAACGTGCGGTCTAATGCTTCCAAAGAGCCATTTTTTGTGTGCCATCGTACACTCATCCCAAGCTATGAGTTTGCTCTGCTACAACACTTTGGCCATCGCACAATTTCTGGAAAGGTTGCAAGTTGGTGTTTCATTTATTTGCACGTTCAACGGCAACTTGAGTGCGGAATGAGCTGTTCGAGCGCCATCCAACAACATAGCTGCAATACTTGATAAAGCAAGTGCAAGTGCGATACCATTTTGCGATCGAATCGTTGCCAAAATCTTAAATAAGAGTTCTTAAATTTTCTGACAATAACAAACACAACAAAAAAAAGTGAAATCGGTCCAGCCGTTCACGCGTGATGGCGTGACCACGGGAAATTGGGATTTATTTTTATATACATACTAGCTTCTGCCCGCGACTTCGTCCGCGTTAAATTTCTTGTTCCACCGACACTTCCCGTCGCGTTGATTCGCCTACCCGCGCAATTTTCCCCGTTTTTGCAACGTTTTTCATTACTGCTCCGCTCCTCTTCGTTGTAGCGTGATGTTATATAACTTATAGCCTTCCTCGATAGGCTACCCAACACAAAAAGAATTTTTCAATTCGGACCAGTAGTTCCTGAGATTAGCGCGTTCAATCAAACATACAAACAAACAAACAAACAAACTCTTCAGCTTTATAATATTATATATAGTATATAGTATAGATAGAAGATAGTACAAAACAAAGTCACTTCCCGCGTCTGTACGCTTAGATCTATACAACTACGTAAAGGATTTTAATGCGGTTTTCATCAAAGACAGAGTGATTTAAGAAGCAGCTTTATATGTATAACTAGCTTCTGCCCGCGACTTCGTGCGCGTTAAATTTCTTGCTGCCCCGACCCTTCCCGTCGCGTCGAATCGCCTACCCGTGCAATTTTCCCCGTTTGTGCAACAATTGTCATTACTGCTCCGCTCCTCTTGATTAAAACGTGATGTTATATAGCCTATAGCCTTTCTCGATAAATAGGCTACCCAATACAAAAATAATTTTTCAATTTGGACCAGTAGTTTCTGAGATTAGCGCGTTCAATCAAACAAACAAACAAACTCTTCAGCTTTATAATATTAGTATAGATAATACACGAACGAAGCCAAAAAGCTAGTATTTGAATATAATAATACACATACATACATAAACTCACACCTTTTTCCTGTGGAGGCAAAAACTACAGAATCCCACCTGCTGACCCCTTTTGTTTCGGTTAAAGTCGTACCTATAGCCCTCAAATGCTGTTTCACAATATGCCATTGATCTAACCTACATAATATGTCGGTTTGATTTTCGAGTTTTGGTTTTAAGTCAATGATGTAAAGTTGAGCTTGGCTTGATCGTTGGATTAGTAATCCATAGAGGGTAGTCTCCCGATGTCGAGATTTCATTGATGTCTACTTAAGTGGTACCTTTGAGAGTATAATAAAACATATCGTGTTACTCTTTTTCAACACACTGCTGGAAATAGGTGGGTTTCCTAACCCTCCTCCAAAGGTGGGTTAGGAAACGCTGTATTAAATGACAAAGAGAACGCTGCTCCTCATTCTCTAAGTCTCTTTTTTTTTTTTTTTTTTTTTCAGGATGGGAAATCATCAAATGACTTCTCCCGCTCTGGGCGGAGCGGGAGGGCGTGTCAGACTTTTACTGACTAAAACCCACCCGTGTTCCATCAGTTGCCCATGTGCCAGGGTCACGGTATCTCTTTCGAACAATCACGCGATCTCTAAGTCTCTTAGTCGCCATTTACGATAACTACGGAAAGAAATGGGATCGTGCTATTCTTTACGTCCAGTACCTCACGGAACACAGTCATTAGGTACCTACCATAAGTAGCAACATTCTAAAACTTCCAAACTTGTTGATTCCTTAAACTCCGAAAGTCGTCAAAAGAACTTCTTCTCCAATTTATTACTAGCCGTCAGCTCGGCAGACTAGTTGCCAACTTTACACCGAACACAATTTGTCTAACCGTAGCTCGCTTCCAGTTTACCTTCATTTGGACTGTTTTTGTACTTAACTGACTTTTAATTAACTAAACGGTAAGTGCTTCCAACTTGGCACTTGTCAGAAGCAGAAAGTTTCAAATGTCTACCAAAAATAATAGCGTTAAATATGTCGGATATCCGAGAATGCAATGAGTTTTTAAATGTTCAAGTTGTTAGCTAAATTAAATTTCCACAATTCGGATCTTCTTTGCGAAGCGGCCGAATACCCAGTTAACAAATTGATTAAAGTTGTGCGTGTTTAATCTGGGTTTGTTTAAGCGGCGATTAAGTTTTATGTTTGGAAAAGTGTGGCTAACAGCCTTATCTTGGCTTTGAAATTTTTGAGTTTGTGATAGTTCTTCTGAAACTTTTGATCTTAGATTTAAAATTGAGAGTCAAGGTTATTTGTGATGTTCTCAAACTTTTATCTTTTAAAGATAATCGTTATTTATTTGGCAGTTTGTGAACATGAAAATATGAAATAAAAACTTAGTAAACTCGGTGGTGCTCAAAAGAATAATATTTATTTTATTTATCAGCTAACATTGATTCAACAGTTTTGTAACAATATGGGGACTGCTTTGTTGTACAAGTATACTGCATTTTGCGTATATTTCTATCGCATTAACACAAGACGCGCGACAGTTATGATGGCAGTTTATTTATATAAAATAAAACTAGAACGCCGCAAAACAATAAAATGAAACACAACTAAACCGCTAGTACTGAATTCCCTGTGAAATAACAGGTGCTCGTAAGTATTAGCAAAACGGCGATTAATATAAAAGGAGTGGTGCACGTAAACACATCAGTGGTATGGTGCCAAGAATCCCAAGCGTATACTTAGCGCGAGCCGGCCGCCAGCCGCCGCACGATACATGAGGCTGGGGCCAGGAGACAGGCATATCAGAAGTACTATTCTAACCCCGTAACCACGTGCTTCATGCTCAAACGACATGCGTGTTGTAACAGCACCTACGAAGAAAACAAATGAAATGAAAAATTTGTTCAGGGATTGCCACGAGCCACGGCTATGACTTGCGACGGGTGGGGTGTTTAGGAGATAAATGAAACGAATGAGGTTCGAGAATACACTGACTATATTGGAATAAAGATATCCTATTATATACCTTACAACTACTACATCACACGGGTGAAAACAGATGCCGTGCGTGCGTCGTGATTGACGCAAGTCGGAACATTCGAGACCCGAATCAATAAGAACCACCAATAAGATCGATTGCACGAATACGCAGTCATCGCGTTGATTTATAAGTTAGTAATTTGACCGGCAAACCGGAAGGCTTTTCGTCAAAATGAACGTGACATCCATACTCGCCCGACGATGCCATGCTCGCCCGACGATGGCATTGATTAGAGTAATCTCACTCTAGCAGGCGTCAAGCGATGAAACTTGTGCAAGGTTAGATGTTAGTCGTAGCATCTTTCGCTCATCAAATTGACATATTCTACCGATTCCTGCACTAACAGTTGCAGTCAGGGTATTATCAGCATTGGCGATTCCTGTATATATCCTGTACCTTGACTGGTTGCGACAACAAGCTAGATTATGCGATTTGGTTTAAAGTGCGCTGCACTAGCGATATGGTTCCTCGTCCCTTATAAGCCATCTTGTAATAAACTCATAACAGCACACACACACACACACACACACATAATCACGCACTCACTTTCATACACAATCGCACAACCCCACACACTCTCTCTCGTACACAACCGCACAACTTTCCATAACGCTGTACTCGCCGTATGATAATTATATGGTGTAACGTATATAGTACGCCCAGACATTGTTATTCAGGGTGGACACCTAGTGTCCTGAAGCACAGGTTTTATCTTAGCTTAGATACCAGTCTCCCACTATATCGTACTTAATAATATGAACCTGTAAACTTTTAAATTTGGTGGTGAGAAAATAAATAAAATTATAATTGTAATCTTTTAATAAGGCAAGAGGTGCATAGAAATTGCCGCTTTTAGTGTCCATACTAACATTTCCCGGCAGCTCTTTTACCAAGTTTTTTGACTAGTTAATCCTTTAAGGCATGAGCTATCCGAGAATACTCATGTAAATACGAGAGAAGACCACCGAACCGCTGATTTGCGGTCTACAGTTAGACGTCGTTCATCAGAACTTGGTGGTAAACCAAACTATTGAGAACGAATTGAAATCAGTTGTTTGAAACGAGTTGAAAAAGTTAAATATCGCCCGGGAGATCGAACGAAATGTAATTGAAAATGATTTCTCATAACAATGTCATCATCTCTTAATGATTGTTTTATTTTAATCTCTCTCCATGTAAAATCATCCATTAATAGATTTCAAAGCAAAACCAATAACGTACACGACTAACATTTAATTATTTGTTAATAAAAAAAAAACAAAATTAAATTGAATAAAAAAAAAATTACTTCGTTTTTAGATTCAAACTAGGAAAAATCTATGCGACAACTTGCTATTTTTAATATTCCACCATTGTAAACTTTCGATTTTGATCAATCATTGAAAAATCATTGCGAATTTTGACCTTTCAAAAATAAGTAAATTCGTTTTCACGTGCATTCTTTGAATGAGACTCGAACTGAACTCTACAGAATAAACTACTAACAGTTTCTACTTCTGCTCACATGCTCATATCTTATCATAAGCATAATGCAGTACACCTACTATAATTCCACAGTCTGTCAGATGAACATGAGTTACAAGGTGCATCACAAAGCGACCGGAAACATCCAACTGTCAAGCATTCAACACGATGATTGACACACAGTGTTGTCTTAAGCCGAGAGGAAATTACTACTTGAAGAGGACATGGCATATACAATGATAGAAATTAAACTTTTACCTATATAATCTATTTATTTGTTTACTAAAAGGTACACCCACAGCATGTGCTGATTTACTTTTTGTATGTAAATCTTCATACATATACTTCATCATCATCATCATTTCAGCTATAAAACATCCACTGCTGGACATAGACCTCCCTCAATTTGAGGGGCTTGGCCATAATCGCCATGCTTGGCAGGCGGGTTGGCGATCGCAGTATAGTGGTGAAATGCTCAGAGAACGCTGCATCGTCGCCGGCACCACACGGAGCACTATACTATACTACTTACAAATAGTAAATCATACGGTAATATTATTTTACAGTTAAACACAATCTACCAGCTATAATATACTACTTTCACTCATTGTTTAATTTAAAAGAAATCGAATTATTTAAAAAGTGCTTCGTTTTCGTTTAACTTTCTTTCTGACCTTTTATTATTTTAGCTTGGCAACTTCTAGTCATAGGCCTTTCTAGAGAATTTCGCTATCCAATTTAAAACGAATTTATCAAATCCGATTAGTAGTTCCAGGGATAATCGCTTTTTCACAAACAATCTCTACCGCTTTATTTTAAGTATATATAACAGTAATTAGTAGGTAAGTGTTGGTCTAGGTTCGATAATTCAAAGTTGTATTGCTAACAATATAATCTTTTGGGAGTAAAGTAAAAACATCTCACTGTAACTATTTTATAGTTCTTTACAGATATTAAGAAAAAGCTACTGCGTGTATGTTATGTTCTATATTTTATAAAAGAAATAAAAATAAAAGTAGCCCATGTTTTTGCCCAGCCCAAGCTACCGACCTATCAAATTTCATAACGGCGTATTCAGTTTGGCGTGAAAGGTTACAAATAGACCAACAGTTTTACTTTCGCATTAATTATACAAGGAGGACGTCAATACGCAACCTGTTACCATAAACTTTGTGGATACATGATTCTGAACCCCTACGTTAAATTGTATTGTATATTTTAACCGCGTAAGTATTGCATTTTTCTATGAAGCAATAGATTTTTTTTTATTACTGACGAAACATTTCTACGCTTTATCTAAAACGATGTGCTGAATTAATGGTTACAGTTTGCTCTTCAATGTCCCTGCCACACTGTTTTAGTATGGATAACTCTTTGATAACAGTCTAGTCCTAACCCATTAAACTTATCTGACATCTACTTACAACATTTTAAAAAGAAAGCTTTAAAAATGGTAGAACAAAGTAATACCTTGCTTACCACTTATGTCTCTCCAATCAGTAAATGAGAGAACCTATTGATCTTATCCCTATAAAAACAAAAAATACTGAACTCAGAATTAAATTCAGAAACCAACAAAACATAGTGGTTAATAGTATCAGTGCCAGTTACATTTGGGCAGCCGCCCAAACGCAAACTTGGTACTAAATATTGGAATCAGTTTTATCGTTTGGCATATTAACTAACTATTCCGATAATTTTATACTTAATTTTAACTATCTAGGCTATCGGCCTTCCATTGCGGACTCGTGCATACAAATAGTATGTAAACAATACAGAATTCCATTATCTTCAAAAAATATTCGAGACCAATTGATTTTCTAGTAGGATTAATTATAATTATTAAACCGAAATATGCGCCTACGCCGTAGTCCGTAGCAATCTGCTACGAAGTAGCTACGAAAAGTCGTAGCTGCGTAGGCGACATTTATTTCCAATGGCAAAATTTGCTAACAATTTATTTTCGCTAGCATATACTGTCCCTCAAAAGAACGAAAATACCTCTCTATTACTTCCATTACTTTTCGGTTTCGTCCATCAATTTCGTCCTGTCAACTTACCTCTACTTAATCTTCTGGCGAAATCAGGCAAAAGCTATATTTAGTTAATGTCTGCCACTTTCCCTCAAAAAACAAAAGTTTTCAAAAATTATTTCACGAAGTGAGTAGATACTTGACGTACCGCCAGTACATCTTGTCATGTTAGTGAGTCTCAACGCGAAGTATCCAGACACCGAATACGTTCCACTACGTTGAATGTAATTTAAAGTTTTCATCGTTTCTGACGTGCTAAGCTACACTTCTGTTCTCACATGCACATGTACTTAGGCGAGGATTCGGTATGTTTACACCACACACACACACATACAAACGTCCAACGGATGAATTTCGAGCTCCAACACAGGTTTACATTGTACAATGAAGATTTATTTGTATTGCTGTGTTCAAGTATAACTTTGAGAATGAATCGGGAATCTGAATATATGTATAAGAATAAGTAATGAGGCTTGGAGCCTTTGTATCGAGTTTTGGAGCTAAATAACTTTGAAGCTTAATAAATACGATATCTAAGTCTTTTGTCTGACACATTATGCATGTAAAGGGTACCTTATATTCTTATAATACAAACGATTGAATAAAATAAGAGCAAAATAAAACACAGTAGTGTAGTGTGTGTGTAGTGTAGTGTTTTATTGCTCACTAGCTTTTGCCCGCGATTTCGTCCGCGTGGATGTCGGAAATTATCGCAAGAGGACGTACTACCGCGGTTAATGTATTAAGAATGCATTAATCCAGGTTATATAGGTAATTACCCGCGACTTCGTCGGCGTGGTATTTTTAACAAAACAGTTTTTAGTTCTTATTTTTCGTGAGATTCCATTTTTTTTCTAAAATAAAAGTAGCCTAAGTTACTCCTTGTTACATCAGCTATCTGCCAGTGAAAGTCCCCTCAAAATCGGGCCAGCCATTTCAGATATTAGCCGGAACAAACAGACAGATAGACAGACAAAAATTGAAAAAAATGTTGTTTTGGTATATGAACCGTATATACATCCATATACACTTAGTAAAAAGCGGTTGTTTTAATATTACAAACAGACACTCCAATTTTATTTATTTGTCTAGATGTCTAGATGAGTTCGAACACAGGAGGGTTTTAGTCAGTAAAACTCTGACACGCCCTTCCGCTCCACCCAGAGTGGGAGACGTCATTTGATGGCGTCTCACCCAAAAAAAGTTAGGCAGTTTTGTTTGCGTAATTAATATAATTACCGCTGCTCTCAAAATGGAAAAGGAAACTTTGAGAAAACCGGCATGTCTTAAAAACCAAAATTCGAATACATGCGACATCTGCCAACCCGCACTGGGCTCGTCTCGAGGATTAAGCCCCAGTCCCTCTCACAGAAAAGAGGCCTATGCCCCAATAATGGAAAGATTATAGGCTCATTATGCTATGCTTATACTAAAACGAAACACAATTTTCCTGAACTTACCCAGTAAACCTTGCAGCTTACTGTCCTCTCATACCTATTAACACAGTAGTTAGAACACATTGCAATAGCCATTTTTTAATAGTAGGTACCTATCCGTGGAGTTTCTTGCCGGCCCTTCTCCATTCGAAACGACTAATTGGAACTGTACACCTAGCTTCTGACATTACATACTTGCCCATGTAGGTATACACCTACCTAATCTAAACTTCTAAACTTCTAAACTAATATTATAAATGTAAAAGTAACTCTGTCTGTCTGTCGGTCTGTCTGTCTGTCTGTCTGTCTGTCTCGCTTTCCTGCTAAAACTACTGAACCGATTTAAATGAAATTTGGTACACAGATAGTTTAGAGCCTGAGAAAGGACATAGGCTATTTTTTATCCCTGTAGTATGTTCCTGCGGGATAATTTCCGACCTCCACGCGGGCGAAGCCGCTGGCAAAAGCTACACTGAGAAAACTGACAATCATAAAAGAGGTGAATTCAGCTTAAAGTATGATGAATTCACTCAAAGGACGGAGCATAGTGATTCACCAAAAAGAACGATGATAATACTGATGTTGATGATAACAGTATTTAAGATGATGTGTCACCATGGATTTAGTTTTAGTTACCTACTATTTTTCGATGCCTTCCTCATATATCCAGTTATATCCTATTAGTTTTCCTACAATTTTTCGGTGACTTCCTCACATATTCAGTTATGTCATACAATTTTTCCAACTATTTTTCGGTGCCTTCCTTATATATCCAGTTATATCCTATTATTTTTCCTACTATTTTTCGGTGACTTCCTCACATATTCAGTTATATCATACAATTTTTCCTACTATTTTTCGGTGCCTTCCTCATATATCCAGTTATATCCTATTATTTTTCCTACTATTTTTCGGTGACTTCCTCACATATTCAGTTATGTCATACAATTTTTCCTACTATTTTTCGGTGCCTTCCTCATATATCCAGTTATATCCTATTATTTTTCCTACTATTTTTCGGTGACTTCCTCACATATTCAGTTATATCATACAATTTTTCCTACTATTTTTCGGTGCCTTCCTCATATATCCAGTTATATCCTATTATTTTTCCTACTATTTTTCGGTGACTTCCTCACATATTCAGTTATGTCATACAATTTTTCCTACTATTTTTCGGTGCCTTCCTCATATATCCAGTTATATCCTATTATTTTTCCTACTATTTTTCGGTAACCTCCTCGTATTTTAGGTTAGGTCCTCTTACTTTTCCTACTATTTCCTCATATCTCTGGTTATAGCCTATTATCTTACGGAGGTCGCCCTCAATAGGAGGATTGTGTTTTTTAATAAACCAATTAATATCTCTATAATACACCAGTGATTAGTTGTAGTTCTACTCATTCTCCATCAGTAGGACTACAACTAAATACTGGTGGATTACACAGAAATTGTTTGGATTATTAGAAATCACAATCCTCCTATAATTGAGGGCGCCACTGGACTTACATGATCCCCTTATTTTTAAGTATCCAATATTGGTTCTTTCCTTTTAAATATTATTAGGTGTGAGCTCAACATTAAAAAAAACTGAAGAACCCTAAACTTGAACCTTAAAAAAATGGAGAGTAAGTAAAAAAAATAGAAAAAAGTACCTTGGCAAGAATGGTAAGAAGGTGAAAAGGGATGTATGTATAAATTAAACAAAAAATTGAATGGTATTTTTATTTCCATAGTATGAATGAATAATTATTATATACTCTAAACATTTATATTCAGTATAAAAGAAGACTGTTTTGTTTAGAAACATCCTCGCCTTAATGATTACAGTATCTATTTGTCGGTCATTATAAAGAATCATTATATACATTATGTTCAATAATTCTAGTTTTTACAAATTAAAATAAAGGTTGAGACGATTAGAAATTTAATTTACAAAAAATAACAAACTTTACATTAATGTACCTATAACTAAAACATTTTTGCCCTTAAGGTGATTGCTTCAGGGTAGCCGTTTTTTGCAATTTGCAGGCCAGTGCTAGGTTGTATGTTAATTAAATGTTGCACGCGGGTGTAAGTACATAAGTTGTACTACATACGTCTTACACCCGCGTCTAACATTTCAATCAAAACCTAGCACTGGCCTGCAAATTGCAAAAAACGTAAGAAAATTTGAATTTCGCGGGCTACCCTGACGCTTTCACCTTAAAGCTGCATACAATAAATTGGTTAGGTATATTATTATAGTAAATATCTATTTTCAAGTAAAGTGCTACCATAAACACTCCGATGAGACTAATCTATCCCTCATACAAATACTTTACTTTAAAATCTATTACTAAAGGTGAACGCACACTTTTCAGAGCCGAAGGAGGCGAAAGAATCGAATTTTAGAATTACTTGTATGAAATCTTATGGAACCTCGCACACTTACCGAATCGGACGAATAAGGTCGTACGATTCGGTGCGGATAAGTGTGCGAAGTTACATTGGACTTCATTTAAGTAATTCTAAAATTTGATTCCTTCGCCTCCTTCGGCTCTGATAAGTGTGCGTTCACCTTAAACCAGCTATTGGTGCTGGCTCATACCATTACTTTATGCGGACACCGTTATCGGGCCGTCTTTATAGGATATCCTAAAGGGATATCCGATAAATACCGTAACTAAGGGTAGATTACTAGTTGAGCGCACTCTGCTATAAAAAAATAACTGCCCTTGGACTCTGCAGTGCCTCAAACTAGCAACGCCGCGTACGGTATAAGTACATAATTAATAATTATGTAAACGTTTCCAAAAAAAATTGATATTACTGGATTCAAAATAAAAACACCTTAAAAATGAGCAAACGAGTTAACTCGTTTGCGCATTTTCAAGGTATTATAGCAGCGACCGTAAGCCGTTAGAATACCTACAGAATTTTGAAATTTTTACTCTAGGTACCATCTACTTGTAATATATGACGTGTTACCTCGCATTAGAGTGAGCGTGTTAGGACACGGAGAAACGGCATTTTGGCAAGGAAAGCACAGATAATCATTACCACGTTTAACTTCATAAGAATTGTAATGAGAATTAAATTCAATAGTTTCAAACATACAGCAACGGAAAAAAACCTCTTCAGTATCTGTCACCAAAATTGCATCAATTCGCGGGCTACCCTGACGCTTTCACCTTAAAGCTGCATACAATAAATTGGTTAGGTATATTATTATAGTAAATATCTATTTTCAAGTAAAGTGCTACCATAAACACTCCGATGAGATTAATCTATCCCTCATACAAATACTTTACTTTAAAATCTATTACTAAAGGTGAACGCACACTTTTCAGAGCCGAAGGAGGCGAAAGAATCGAATTTTAGAATTACTTGTATGAAATCTTATGGAACCTCGCACACTTACCGAATCGGACGAATAAGGTCGTACGATTCGGTGCGGATAAGTGTGCGAAGTTACATTGGACTTCATTTAAGTAATTCTAAAATTTGATTCCTTCGCCTCCTTCGGCTCTGATAAGTGTGCGTTCACCTTAAACCAGCTATTGGTGCTGGCTCATACCATTACTTTATGCGGACACCGTTATCGGGCCGTCTTTATAGGATATCCTAAAGGGATATCCGATAAATACCGTAACTAAGGGTAGATTACTAGTTGAGCGCACTCTGCTATAAAAAAATAACTGCCCTTGGACTCTGCAGTGCCTCAAACTAGCAACGCCGCGTACGGTATAAGTACATAATTAATAATTATGTAAACGTTTCCAAAAAAAATTGATATTACTGGATTCAAAATAAAAACACCTTAAAAATGAGCAAACGAGTTAACTCGTTTGCGCATTTTCAAGGTATTATAGCAGCGACCGTAAGCCGTTAGAATACCTACAGAATTTTGAAATTTTTACTCTAGGTACCATCTACTTGTAATATATGACGTGTTACCTCGCATTAGAGTGAGCGTGTTAGGACACGGAGAAACGGCATTTTGGCAAGGAAAGCACAGATAATCATTACCACGTTTAACTTCATAAGAATTGTAATGAGAATTAAATTCAATAGTTTCAAACATACAGCAACGGAAAAAAACCTCTTCAGTATCTGTCACCAAAATTGCATCAATTTGGCCAAAAGTGGGTAAGAATTGTTCATCATCTATATCTACAGTAACAATAGAGTTCCGCTGCCATATAACACCAGCTATTGTAGCGGAAGTAACCGAATATTTGAGGACAACGCCAGTGCCGAGAGAAAACTTGACAGTGTCTCCTGAATTTAATGCAGATTTTTTTCCTAGTATTTTTGTTGTAGGTATTGTATTTTTCACAAACAAGTCATTGAGCATAAGTTGACATTTTATTGCTAGAGTCTTGCAAACATTGACTCGATTAAAAGATGATCTAGCCACTAACTTAGATACCCTGTGCTTGGCTTCAAAACGCATAGCCCACATGTTACGTACGGGGCCGAACTTCATTAGCATGGTAGGATAATGAGTCAGAAAATGAAACTTTGGCTGCAGGGGTGATTTTGTTAGCTCCGTGTACAATTGATTAAATTCTGCTATTATAACCCGGAGTTGAATATTGGTGTCACTGAAGACCCTATGACTTAATAACCTGTCGGTGATTTGCCGCAACATAATGTATAATTTCCATACTTTATTTTCTAAAGGAATGTAAAACCCGGCTATTAGGCTGAAGTATCTAATAAGGGTAAGCATTTCTGATGCTGAAGTTTTCAATTTTACTTTCGAACCTTGGACAACTAAACAATTACTTGGTTTTGAATTCCTATCTGGTCCATAATCAAATGAAATTATTCTTTGTTGCAATACTGAGATCTTTAAAAGACCTTCGGCAAGGAAGTGGTTTATGACAAAGGTCATTACATAACGAGCTACACCTTCTAATATATCATGCATTGGGTCTACTGCTACATTTTGAAATAAATCAAATCCTGTCACCTTAAGCCAACAGCATGATTCTTTAATGCCCGTGTTAGGTGTATCGTTTTCTTGCAATTGAGCGTGGTATGAAGTCATATTTCTAAGCAAGTTACTGTTTTCATATAGAGCAGTTTGCAAACCTTTCTTGTCAATGTTACAGATTCTGCAACACTTGTTAGCTGAAAAACTTTCAGTAAACCCGAGAATTGAATTCAGGCCTAAATTATCGCCAGTTATAGCAACAACCTTCAATTTTACGGTTCCTTTAAAAAACTTATTTTCTATAAAAATTCCTTTGTTTTGCAAGTAATTCAATTCCTCAATAACAGGGTCAAAAATAGCTTTGTTTCCATATTTAGTTTTGTCAGCAGAATGGCAAATAGCTAACAGCAAAATGTTATTCAACAATGAAAATAAATGTGGTGGGAGTGCTGGCAAGGAAACGTATACACCACCAAGCTTATGCACCCCAGCGTGGCTCCCCAAAGGATTTCCAATTTCAAAATCATCATAGTATACTACTAAAGGAAGAATAATGTCCGACGCCTGCGGTGTACACATTGCCAGCCATACAGATCCCTGCATTACATTTTCTAGACACATTGGCCTCATCGGATTTTCTTCACGGATTATTAAATTACCCCTTAGGTGGTTCAAATAATCCGTTACATCTTTCCAAATAGTGTCAATGGAAAAAAATTTCTTCAAAACCTGGCGAAGTTGAATTACTTGCATTGTACGTGGCTTGGTGTGTAATGTTAAAGTGTTACTCCTTTGTGAAATGTCAGGACAATAACCAACGATTACTTCATGTGGTGGTATAAAAGAACCTAATAAATTCAATTCTCGGAATCTCAAATATTCTGAACGAAACGGAAAAAAGATGCCCTTCAAAGCTGTGTTGAACTTATGAAGTCGTTTATTAATTTCGCTTCCAGACATGCTTTCCTCATCAGCTAGCACAGGGCCGAATACGGACATTAAAGACGGTGCGATATTGTCAAGAAGGGTTTGCAAATGACTAACCATAGCTTGTACAGACGATCGAGATACAGAGGGATTTACATAGAGCGTTGAAATAAATTTCAAAACTTCTTTATGAATAATACTATCAGCATTATCAAGGACTTCCGGTTCACTATCAGCTTCAATGTATATGTGCTCAGTTGCTACTTTGGTAGTCTCTGTTTCACACATAGGAACTACGCAAGCCTCGTTTGAGGTGGATGGCAAATAACGAGTGTTTACTTTATTCAAATGTTTTAAGTTAACATGTTTTCTAAATTGTCTAACGTCCGTGAAATACCGGTAGCATGCGTCTTCACCACATTTATAAACTCCAGTAATATCAATTTTTTCACATTCTTTCCTTATGTGGGTAATAAGTGAAGAAAACGTGGGAAAAGTCCTTTTACAACTGTGACACTTCATCTTAATTTAAATTGTGACTCCGAGAGTAACTAATATCTCCTTCACAGATTGTGACATACGATCGTACGATGTTTTGACTTTGTAAAAACCAATTTGGATAATAAGCCAAATGTTATAGCTTTCAGTAGGATATTTAGCCGCAGTAGCATGAAATATTTTAAAAGTCACATCAACAGCCTCAGTTAGTGTTGTGAACTTGTAAAACGTATTGTCACATACTGTGAAGGAGACACCTGACTGGCGGCACCAAATTATAAATGGTTGGAGGCTAATACCTAGGTTTTGAAGCTTTTGGCGACGCTCCTCAATTACCACTTGCACGTCTGCGTCATCATCCACGATGGTCACAAATCCATCCAATATCTCCGCTCGTGAAGCTTGCCAGTCTTTTCTAGATCGACGGGCAGGAGGAATATTAAAGAGACAGCCGAGTAGCAATATCGCTGCTATTAATTTTGTCTCCGGTTGTTCATCTGGAAAGAAAATAATAATAGTATATTTGACACAACACATCATCATTAACTGAGCAAATAGGGAAAAGTATCAGAACAAAATAAAATCTATCTATATAAGTAAAAATGAATTGCCGAAATGTGTGTCCGCCCGCCCGTTACTTCTGAACGACTGCACCATGTTAGATAATTTTTAAATTCTTTTTTGTCTATATATTTTATAACGGGTTCACCGACCCAGGGAGGTCGAGCACCTAGAACTATATAACAGAATCATTTCCTTACCGTCACAAATTGCCAATGTATCAGCTATTTTTCGACGAAGAAACGAGTCCTTTGTGGTGTTAAGCTTCTGCTGAGCAGCTTTTAGTATGTTTTCCGATGAAGCATCCAAGGCGTCGAGGCCCCCGGATTTATCAGGGAACAGTGCTTCGTAGTCATGAGTCAGGAGTCGCCATCCATCACTTGACTTCAGGATAGGATACTTATTGAAGTACTCCTGTAATGTCCCTTCCTCGTAGTACAAGTACCGGAGGCGAGCTCGCACCGTCTCCCGCCACAGGGCACTGACCTCCTGCCACGGACCAGCTGAAGGACTTGACAGCTGCTCTAATGCTGACGCTACGTCCTCCACTTCACCTGCACACAAAAATTAAAACGATTAATAATTAGTACAATGACAATAACGGTTCTTAGATTCAGATATTTTGTAATTTGTAACGAAAATTTATACTAATTCAGATATTTTTCTCAATAATTTTGTTCTTGATAATTTAATTCAATCTGAAAACATAAAATTTCTTGAAAAGGAGTTACCTTCTTTAAGTCCGGTCAGGTCGATTCCAGCGAGTGGAGGGGTGTCTAGCCTAGGACTGGACTTGGAGCGAGAACGTGACTTGGGCTTTTCAATAAGGCCCAACGAAACTAAATGCTGCCGTCGAGCCCTTCTGGCGGTGACTAACCAGCCAGAGATATTGCGCTTAGCCTGGTAAGCATCAGCCGGCAGGTACGGCGCGTAGTATAGGGGTGGTGACTCCTCTTTAAATAATCTGCCAATGTCGTAGGATAGAGCAAGCAGCTGCGAATCTGTCAGAAGTACCGGGTTTTCGGCCGTAATGAGCTTCTCCATAAGCAGCTTGCATAAACGCCCACGCACGTTTGAGGGTAAGGTGCCCGTTTTCTGCCCAATTGCTATTATTTGTTTTCCCTCGACTGATGAATTCAGTATGGTATTCACCTGAAACACAAATAGTATAAGTATGGCATTACAAACTAAATATGCAAGGTAAAAGTAAAAAAAAAAATGTCACTAAAATGTTGAAAATACAGGTTCAATACCTACCTTCCATTCAGTATAATGATCAGTTGGAGTCGGTGCCAGTCTAGGCATCATGCATTTAGTTGTTAGTTATAGCTGTCACCAACTCCAAATATATTACTGATCTTTGTGACATATAGTATAGCTCCTAAACGGCCGTCCGTACACACATACAGGACAGGACAGGTACAGACGTTAAACTTATCTGTTTACGCCGGGGGTTAACAATATTGAATGTCAATTTAAATTCCTTATCAAAAGTACAGGATAATAGGCAATAACTTACTAAATTGCTCCCGGTGGACTCTTGTCTAACTGCTTCACCCACTGACGACGACGAGTCCAGTGGTATCACCAGTATGTCACCATCCTAAAATAATATTTACTTTGAGACAATGTTATAATAGTACATGTAACAAAAAGGTGTGATAATATGAGTATGTACGGTCAATTAACCTCAATAATCGTTGAAATAATCACTAAATGTGTCCGAGTGCGACCGTTAACTAACAGGCTATAGCTAGCCCTAGCCGGAGATAACTCAAGGGAAGTGTTATATTTTTTTACTAGTAATCGGTTCAGCATTGCAGGTGTGAACGGTCCTGCCCTCGTCCCTTGATCCGGCCCTGATAAAAACTAATCGATCAAGATCAGGACTGATCCTGGTCTCAAAGAATGTCTATACCAAATTTTGCATCGGTTCAGTGTCTTAGGTATGAAAATGTGAAAAGGTCCTGCCCCAGCCGACAGATAGACAGACAAACTTACTTTCGCATTTATAATATTAGTATGGATGTAATTACAAATTAATACATATTGCTCTTGAACCAAAAAACAGTAAGTACGAGTACTTTTCTACAATTTTGCAGAACTTACCAAATTTTCCTGGTTAAGTCCTGCTTCGCAGTCTTGGTTGAGGATTGAGCTTTGCAGTCCTTCACACGGTGGCAGAGGCTCTAAGTTACAAGGTAGACTAGTTAACAAGTCATTCCTCAGGACCTCTTCAAAGAGTGATGAATTGTAGGAGTTATCCTGAAATTTAACAAGAAATTTAAAAAGGTAATAATAATGTACTTAGTTGGTAAACTAACAAGACTGATGAAAAGTTATGATTTTATTCCACTTTTTAAATAAATACTGCACCGGTTAAATTGTTAGGTATCTTAAGAAGACTTTAAAATAATAAAAGTTAATAAGTAGGTACCTACCTACCTACATGCAAGTAGGAGAATGTGCATTTAAGCGACGCAGGGCATGTGTAAGCAAAAAGTTTAAAACAAAATTTACTTTTTTGAAATACAATTTAACATGAAAACAAACCATATCTTTTGGTTGGTCGCTTTTTAACATGGCCAGAGCTGCTTCAAACCGGAGTCTGTCCCCTATTTGAGGGAACATACTATGTATGTCTTGTTTACTAAGCATCTGCATTGTTGCGATATCAATTCTTTCAGCTGAAAAAAAAAGGTAAATTTAACAGCGCCCTAATTGCAGCTGTGAAATGCACTACGTCGCATCGACTTTATAAAATGTAGGTTGGTAGAGCTCGTCTAAGCTGAAATGACGCGCCCCAATACTTAAATTTGTATACGTACACTACGGTAAATGCGGTAGTGGGGCGCGTCATTTTAGTTTAGACGCACTCTACCTATTTGTTTTTTTTTGGGTTGCAGTTGCACATCGAATCTAGTGTATAATATAAATATGAACGTATATCTAGGTAGGTGGGTAGGTACCATACGACAAGACTATTCTTGGTTGGAGTGTACAGCGGCCAAAAAGTGTTATTTTCGCAAATCGTTTATTTTCTCGATTCTATATTATGTAACACCTAGAAAGGCTAAAAGTGTCTGGGTGTTTTTTGTCTCCGACCAACCGTTTGTCGTAAAAACGATGTCGAAGGGATCCATAGGTAAGGTTATGTTAGAACTGTGACCTTGAAATTGGTCGCGAAATTTTTTTAAGTATATTTTCATAGTGCCTCTAAGACGACACTCTGACCCTATTCTTGCTAGAAATTAGAATGTGTGAATGTAATGTGTGAGCTCATGCTAGCAACTTACTAGGTAGGTTTGTCAACTTACTTTCAAAACGATCGATGTAGCGTTCCAAATTCCACTTCTTCAAAAGATCACGCGTAGCCATATCCATTTTTGCACTGATCAAACACGTTCACTGGCACTAATGGAATTGTTATTGCTATTAATTAAACGAGTCGTGAGTCGTGACTTGCCGGCTGTAGTCGGTGAAATACAAATGGCCGACCGAAATGGCGCGGCGGCGGAATTAGAGATGTGCCAACTCGGAAAAAACACAAATCGAGTTAGCTCGAGTTGAAATTCAGCTAACTCGAATTAATTCGAGTTAACTCGAGTTAGCTAAAAGAAGTTGAGTGTATGATTTGTTACAAATTACTTTTTTACATCATTGGTAAACTTCATAGTTCGTAGGTAGCAATTAGAAAGGTCTTTATAGTTTTACTCATTTATTTTTGGTTTTAGTCTTATCTTAGGTATAGTAAATACTCATATTTAACATTAAAACAAGTTAGGTACCTATTAGCAGTCTTCACAGAATAATATCAGTCTGACTTTATAATACAGGTACTAGGCTATGAATAACTTAATCATCACAATGAAAATATTCTTAAACAACTTTGTTATTTTTAACCGATTTCAAAAAAAGGAGGAGGTTATCAATTCGACTGTATTTTTTTTTTTTTTTTTTATGTTTGTTACCTCATAACTTTTGACTGGGTGAACCGATTTTGATGATTCTTTTTTTATTTGAAAGCTGGTGCTTTCCGAATGGTTTCATTTTAATTTGGTTCCATTTGGACAATGGGGTCCATGTGAAAACCATATAAGTCTTAAATTTGCATTATGTATTTGCGCGACAAATGAACGAATAACGCGATTAGATTAGTGCGGAGTATCTACCACAACTAAAAAGTAAAAAAATAAAAACTTTTTACACAAAAAAACAACCGACTTCCTTAAAAAAAAACACTACAAAGTCAAAAATAACTTTAATTTCGGAAGTCGGTGGCAAAAACCTTAAATACAGAGCCTAAGACACCGACTTCCGAAATTAAAGTTATTTTTGACTTTGTAGTGTTTTTTTTTAAGGAAGTCGGTTGTTTTTTTGTGTAAAAAGTTTTTTAAATATATAATGATCTACTATAAAATACTTTTGCTTACTTTGTTTATTGGTTGCCACAATCAAATGTTGCAATAACAACTTTTATTCAAATATAATACTACTCGAAGTATAAAATTATTTATCACAAAAAAAATACAATGCTAAAGTCAAGAAATTAAAAATATTTTCCTGTAAGTTAATATTCAGGTTTTTCAACAATAAATATTCTCAAAAAATAAACATCACGTTATTGTGTACATAACTTAGTTCTGAAAAGTATATAACATAACTTCTTGTTAGTTAACGTAATACATAAGTTAAATAAAATATTCTCAAAAAAAAAAAAAAAGTAAAGTATCTTCTTGGTGTTACATTTTGTAACAATAATAATGTAAGATAAAAAATGTACTTAATAAAGATAAATAAAAGTTTTGTCAATTTGTTTGAAAAATAAAGAAGAAAACAATTATTCAATACTACTACTATACTGAAAACGATTGCTCTTTCGCTTGATTTGTTCATTACGGCCAGCCCAAACTCGAGTTAGGGAGAATTCAACTCGAGTAAACTCGAATTTAGCACAACTCGAGTTAACTCGAGTTAGAAACTCGAGTTGACACATCTCTAGGCGGAATGAAGTGAGAGAGGGAGACCTCATTATATAATGCCGTCACCTTAAATTTGTAGGACATCATTCAAATGCTACTCATAAATGGGTCTCTGTAATAATAATTTAGTAGGATACACATAAAATAATATGACTATATTATTGAACTTTAATGCTTACTCTAAAAATATGAGATTATTTAATCGTATTATCATAGGATTCACATAAAATAATATGACTGTAATATTAAAAAATGATGCTTACTTTAAAAATATAAGTTTAAAGCATTATCATTTAATATAGTACATTAGGGGGAGGTCATCGTATTTTTAGAGATACTTCTTCATATTAAACTATGAAATCTATTTATATTACGGTGACTGTCATTGTGTTTTTTAATTAGAATCTTATTTATAATTATCATACTAATTTATGGGACAGTGGACCATTTTCTATTACATTGTGTTATTATTTGAAGAAGACAATGTTATTTCATAATTACAAATTTTTACGATGACAAGTATCATAATATTGCATTATTTACCCAAAAAATTCGATTCCATCTTAACACATTTCACTTCTAGCGTAATATTTACTTATTATCAACATATTATAAGACAACGCATCTATTTTAAACCAACGTCACGATATTTTAAGATTATGCCAAAATGACATTTTTCTCAGTGTAGTGTAAAATATTTTTAATTTTTAAACAAATTAAAAAATAACAGAAAACCTTAATTCAGACATATCTTTCAGTACACAGTCCACCGACAAAAAAAAAGTGTAATGCCACGCTATCGACTGGCAATGCGGCGCAGAAACAAAATAATATTTTCACATGGCAGATTAAAAACATGCATTTTTAACGAACCTCTGTCGTCGGCGCCTGAATATTATTTTAATCGAAAACAGAACTTTTAATTAACGCGGACACACTCTGTATAACATAATCTGCAAAAAAAAAATGTATAAAATTCTGAAAAGGACGCGCGATTAAAATGATCGGTTGCAAGTAAATAAGGATGGGCTTTGATATGGTTTTTTGAAGTCATTATCACAATCCTCTCATTTTAGAACAACACACACAGGCCTGTAATTCCTAATGGGTTAAGCAGAGATGTACCTACAGTACACCCACATTTAGCCAATTATCTTTAAGTCACATTTAGCAGCGTGTGAGCCTATTGCCTTCATCCAGGCACAAATATAGAAACCGAGCTTCTTGAAATTCTAGATGGTAAAACCCAATAACATTTTGTGCGACCCGGACGGTGATTCCAGGACCTTATGGCCAGCAGTAGCGCTTACAACCACAGGACCAACGAGGCAGTCTCCAGTATGACAACCACTGCTGGACAATGGCCTTCTCCAATTCGGCAAACGGGTTCACGATCGCAGAATGGTGGTAAAATGCATAGATAACGCTGCTGCCTATTCTCTAGTAAGTCCCTTAAGTAGCCTTTTACTACACTCACGGGAACGAATGATATGGTGCTATTTTTTACGTACGGCACCATACGAACTATGAAGCAGTATTATGTAGAAAAAGAGACAAACAAAAGTACAAAGAAACCACCTCACCGAAGACGCCATCTTTGGTAGATGGCACAACAAATCAAGACTCCCCACCAAATACAACCCAAATAAGGCAACTTTATTTTCAATTTCAACATCAAATAAAATAAAGTAAAGTTTGAGGTATCGAAACAATGTTCATTAGGGCCCGAAATTAAGTCTGTTTATTATCGCCTTTAGTGCATTTCCCTGATTAATTGCTACCGTGTTGTCGAAAAACCATGCAATCGCACGTATGGTCAACAACAAAAGTGGGTAAATTATTAATGATTGTGCACAGTCTGTGTTCCCGACTATATCATATGTATGCGGTAGGATATTAAACATTATCGTGATATTACTCGCGACTAACTAAAATGTTTAATCTTTGTTTATTAATTTAAAGAATGCACTGCGGTTTCACATGAAGTGATCCAGGCAACATATACTCCCAGATTTAGAATATATGAAGGGCAATTTCAATAAAAATATTTATACATCATAAAAAATGCAGTGACTGAGTAAAGCCCTAATAGAACTCTTTTTTATTGTTACTTAGTTACAACATATATATTTTTAAGATGTATGTTTTTAATAAATACGCATTATCAAGACCGCTTACAGCCTGTCTAATCCTAAAAAAGTAGTATAATTAGTGTATAGGATTTCATGAAATAACAATGGGGAATGGTTCCTTAAATGGTAAATTAGCCGTGTAACCTAATTTTTTAAATAATTAATAAGTGGTAGTGGTTGTAAACCGTTATGAAAAAATTTAATACGGGTTTTAAACTACGTATTTTGGTTTTAAAACGTTTTATTTACAACTATACTCGCGACACAAAGCCTAGAGTGCCAATGCGTTTGGCCGGCGCTGCTGTGCGCAAACAATTTGTAAACCAATTTTCTACAGAACGGATTATATCGGGCATTTCCTGAATAATCCGTCGTTTCTCGTTGAATATTCAAATGACTTGTGTTATTAAATTTCTACAGATCGCCTTTTAATTTGCTCTGTAGGTATTTCCAGTTATTCCTAACAAAGTAAAATAAACAATTTTATACAGTTGGGAATGAGAAATTGGAATCGCAAATCAAATGATATTTGTTTTTGTAGGCTAAGTGGTAACCTTTTTATTTCGCCTATTTGCTGTTTCATTTTAGCAATTGAATGAAAAAAAATCTTTCGTATAAATATTGCCTTAAGTAAGAACTTTTTTATCAAATTGAGCTTAGATCATTTCCAAATGAAAATACTCAATGGGACTGCTCAATAATCGTTTAAGCCACATTGGTATTAAAAATAAACCATGAAAGTGGATAGAATAAGTTCACTTTTATGCGAAACCATTCTCATATAATGACAATCGTTAGGAAAGCCCTAGTTTTTATTTAACTTCCGCTTATCACCTTAGTCGCAGGAATTGTTCAACGTTTAATGCTCTAAACTTTTCTGGACACACATTTTAACTGGTTTTTGAGAGACCTTAAAAGCCTTATTTTAGCTAACAACATAACATAGCCCCTTTATTCCCAAAGGGTTAGGCATAGGTGTATCCCTAATACACCCACATTTCACCATGTATGCTTAAGTTCCATGTAACCGGCGTCTTTTGCCATCAACCGGGCACAAATCCCCACTCCAAACTACTGAGAAATTCCTAATAGAAAAACCTAAAAATAAATAAAAAAAGACGTGTGGCACTCGGGGACTGCCGCGGTAAAGCTATTGCATAGCATTTTTTATCAACTTATGCAATTATAATGATTTATTTATTTTTTATTTGACCGATAAGAAAACATTTTTTTTCTTTTATTGAATAAATGAGAAGTTACTGCCCCCGCTTTTTAAATCTCTGATATCTTCTAAGATCTTCATTTAAATTACATGCTGTAATAAGCATATTGATCTATATTAAATGCACAATGTATTTAAGGTACCTAATTGGATAAGAATTAATGCTGTATTGGTTAAAATCGCTTCGTAAATAAGCCCTTATTTCTCGTAAAAAGCAAAGGAAAAAAAATGGTTATTGTGGGTTATCCCTAAGAGGTAGACATATACCATCGCGGACTTTTTTGTAGACCTTTCTAAGGTGTACAATACTGTAGTACATTATTTTGATCTATTTCGTAGGGTTCAGCCAGCGTTCGCAATGTAAGCGTAAAAAAATGAGCTTATTTATGACATCACATTAGAAACCCCTAAAATTACCAGCGTTTCTTTACTATATTATGCATGTTAAATACATATAAACCTTCCTCTTGAATTGTTCTATCTATTAAAAAAATCCGCATCAAAATCCGTTGCGTAGTTTTAAAGATCTAAGCATAATGCACGGCCTTCAAGCGACACCTCCGTGCCCGTCGGAGTGGAGAGCGTGAGGTTTTTTTTCGTTACGGAATTTCTGGATTCGGTCCCCGCGCTCAAGGCCCTCGATAGAAGCTATGCAATAGCTTAATAATAATAAATAAATATCTCAGGACAACCAACACACTGTTATCTGATCCCAAACTAGGCAGAGCCTGTACTATGGTAACCAGACAACTGATAAATATACTTATGTATTTCTAAATACATACATAAGTATTATAGATAAATTACACCCAGACACAGAACAAATGATTGTGCTCATCACACAAAGATTTGTCCTGGGTGGGAATCGAACCCACGACCTCAGTCTTTGCAGTCAGGGTCACTAACCACTAGACTAACAGGCCAGTCAATTTTCTCGACTCAAAACACTTTTCTCGACCTGGGAATCGAACCCAGGACCTCATGCTCAGCAGTAGCACTTCCGACTAATAGACTAACGACACTAACAGTTTAGAAATAATACCGACATCTTCTATTTCAACCCATTCCACGCGTCTTCCAAAGCCAACCATAGAAATAACTTAAGATAAAAACTTAAATAGATTGTGGTGGGAACGCTTACGAACGCACTTAAGCAACCCCTTTCAGTCAATTAAGTTTAAGTTGCTCAAAGTATTAACTTGTTTAAACGACACACAGTCCACACTGCTAATGTTTCTATTCGTTCTCATATCACCGGTGCTTTCAACGTATTGTCGTTCTTTCTATAAATTGGATTAGATGTGGTTTTTATTAACTTGAAACTACGATGTCTGAGATAACAGTCTTACTTATTACATATGCTTTACTATAATTAGCTACATACACACATACATAAACTCTTGGAGGCAAGCAGAAACTATAGAACACCACCTGCTACGATCTTCATACTCATTTTACTTCGTTTATGTTTACTTATACTATATCTATTACTGTTTATATTTCGTTACAATGCTTTGGAGTGGGCAACTTACAACTAGCGTCATTTTTTTGACTGACCGAGTCCTTGATTATTCTGAAGTGCCTAAAAATGCTTTAATTTATTATTAATTATTTAAGTTTGATGATATTAGTGAAATGAAAGTGAATTGAAAGTAAAAAAGTAAATTCCAAAACTAAAGCGCGACGAATAAAAAAACACGCACTAAAAAGTATGAAAAAAGAAAAATTCTCAACTGAAATCCGTGGTCGTATGCCACTTTGCCTTTAAGCTTATCATTGCTTATTACCGTTAGAATGGATTGTTGTATTCATCGCTTATTTGTCAAATTATGATAAGTAGATTCAAAATAATGAGAGAACAGATGAACTTACCCACAAACGTAAATACATACTGGTCAAAGTCATAACCTTCCTTTTTGCTTCGCCGTAATTCAGTAAAATATAGGTGTACTACAAGTCACACCTCTGGCTTACTCTTT
The DNA here is from genome assembly GCA_932294355.1 of Aporophyla lueneburgensis. NCBI lineage: Eukaryota > Metazoa > Arthropoda > Insecta > Lepidoptera > Noctuidae > Aporophyla > Aporophyla lueneburgensis. Next base: position 21,388,249 of record OW028745.1, on the reverse strand, counting down.
GGAGAATACAGCCATGACGTTGTTTTACAAAGTCCATACTCTGAAATATGAGCTTACTCCATTGTTATATTCTAGTCAAGGCACAGAGATACAGCTGCTAACAAACAATAGTGTCCTAACATTTACCTACATATTGTACTAGAACATTCACTGCAAAGACCGGCTCTGTCAAACATGTATGTCGATAAAGGAGAACGCGGTCGATTGAATTTGGAAATTGTTTCAAGGCTTTGATGTTAAAGTAAATGGTCTGATTATAATGATGTTATTAAAATGTAAGTGCATCATCATCATACAGCCTATAACGTTCCCACTGCTGGGACACAGGCTTCCCCTCAGTCAGAGGGAGTGGGCCATAATCCACCACGCAGGTCCAGTGCGGGTTGGTAGATGTCACATGTCTTCGATTTTTTGGTTCTAAGACAGGGGTTCCCAAACTTATTTTGTCTACTGCCCACTTTGAGAATAAATGAATTTTTTGCGCCCCCATTTTAATAATAATCGCCCCCCGAAGCCTCTACACAACGCCGCCATTTGTTTCTGGGTCTCTTACCACCCCCCTTTAGGCCTGCAGCGCCCACAAGGGGGCATTATTGCCCACCTTGGGAAAGGCTGTTCTAAGACATGCGGTTTCCTCACGATGTTTTCTTTCACCCTTTTGAGAGCAGTGGTGATGAAATTATTTATTGCCTAGCCTTCTTCCGACCTATGTTGGGGGTGGCTTTCAGTCTAACCGGGTGTAACGAAATACCAAGTTTTCATATGGAGCGACTGCCTATGTAAAGATGGTATCCTATACACGGACCAACCGCAGCAAGCGTAGCTTAACCTGATCGATCGACACGTACGACTGTTATTACTTAGCCACCTCAATGAAGGTGCATGTGTGTGTTTGCAAATACTACGCCACCTTTTTCATCTTTGCTGTGACGTTGACTAAAAATAAAAATCAAATCAAAAGTCATTTATTCAAACTAGGCTGAGAGTCAGCACTTTTTGAACGTCAAAGTTACAAAAGACAGTCCCCCCAAAACGCCCGCCCTTCGACACTTCCTAGTGCTTTAGCTGGGAAGAAGAAGTGGCGGAACAAACTCCCCAGCAGCACAGCTGTCAGTTAAGTTAGAAGAACTTGATTCTATACAATACTGTGTAAGTAATTAATATTATAAAACAAAACATACATTATTCATATATGTCAGCTAGCACACGCCAATATACCACCAACAAAACACTGAAAACTAAACTCAAGCTGAAATAAATTATAAAACAAAATCGTAAACAAAACTTAAAACGTAAATAAAGCCTCCAGGCATAAAGGGCGTGCCCGCTTACATATTCAACGATGCAAATTGATACATACAGCTAAGTTGAAGTTACAATAGTTAAACTAAGGACCTCCGGACCAAAATAAAACAACAGTTAATACAAGTAACAATAACAAAAACCATGGTCAGCAAGACGACCAGTCACCACAAGCAGCACCCGTTCACGAGCATAACGCAAAGGTCAGCCATTACCCCCCTCGCCATATTTGAGGGAAGGTGGTAACCCGACCCCCGACGCTACCGCAAGCAGTGACATCTAAGGGAGCATGACGAACTTGCTGCCGGTTGGTGAGACAAGAATATTATGAACAGCTGACGAGGTCGCTAGCTAACTAAATGTTACGATACAACTCATTTACAATAATTGTAATGAATAGATTATGTCCACAATAAATGAAATTAAAAGAAAATAAAATAAATTAACAAAATCAGTGAAATAAAAAAACAATTATATGAACTACCCATATAAACTGTCGGTAGGAAAGCTAATTCTGGATTGAAAGAACATAAACATTGTCTTGAGTTAATCACAGCGACCAACTATTCTTATCGTTTAAGTAGTCGTTGATAGAATAGTATGCCTTTGAACAAAGGTTGGATTTTACTTTAGCTTTAAACTCATTAAACTGCAAATCTAGCAAAGCAGAGGGAAGCTTGTTATAAAAGGTAATACCAAGACCAACAAAAGAATTATGAACCTTATGAAGCCGGTGAAAAGGGGCTCGTAGTTTGTCCTTATTTCTAGTATTAATATTATGAAAATCACTGTTTTTAGTGTACAAGTGTATATTTTGCCTAATATATAAGATGTTGGCGAAGATGAATTTTGATGCCACCGTAAGAATACCAATGTCTTTAAACAAATCTCTCAGAGAAACTCTAGCACCTAGTTGGTAAATCGCTCGAACAGCTCGTTTTTGAAGAACAAAAATATTTTGAATGTCCGCGGCTTTGCCCCACAGCAGAATGCCGTAGGACATTATGCTATGAAAATAACTAAAATAGACTAATCGAGCTGTATCAACGTCCGTGTACTGTCTAACTTTCCTTACGGCGTAGGCGGCCGAACTGAGCCTTCCCGCTAGGCTCGATATATGTGATCCCCACTGAAGTTTGGCGTCTACTGTTATGCCCAGAAAAACTGCCGAGTTAACAGTTTCAAGCACCTCATTATTTAAAACGACATTGGGTCCCAGGTTCCTAACATTTGGTAAGACAAACTTTATACATTTCGTTTTCTTAGCATTAAAAACTAGGTTATTTGTAGTAAACCAATCCGTGGCCATTGAGAGCGCATTATTCACGTCGTCAAAATCTTGTCTATTCTTGTCTACTTTAAAGATAAGTGAGGTATCATCAGCAAATAGTACAATGTCACAGATATCCTTAAGATAGAATGGTAAGTCATTTATATACACTAAGAATAAGAAAGGACCCAGTATTGAGCCTTGAGGTACACCTAACTGAACTAGGAGCCCGGAAGATTTTACACCATTGATATCTACACATTGGTGCCTATTTTGCAAATAAGAACTTATGACATTGAGAGCTTCGTTTTGAACACCGTAATGACGCAGTTTACGCAAAAGTGTGTCATGGTGAACGCAATCAAAAGCTTTAGAGAGATCACAGAAAACTCCGATAGCATTTTGAGAGTTCTCCCATGCGTTGAAAATGTGTTTTAGCAGAGCAACACCCGCATCTGTTGTCGAACGACCTTTTGTAAAGCCATATTGCTCATTATGAAGGAGGCTATTTAAATTAAAATGTCTTAGTAACTGCTTGAGTATTAACTTTTGAAATATTTTACTAAATGCAGGTAAGATAGAAATGGGCCTAAAATTGCCAACGTCATTTTTATTACCTGTTTTAAATAATGGTATGACTTTACTACTCTTCATGAGGTCAGGAAAAGATCCTGAATCAACACATTTATTAAAAGTTACAGCTAGGTAGGGGGCTACGATGTCTATTATATTACTTAACAGTTTAATGGAGATGCCCCAGTAATCTCCAGTGTTTTTTGACTTAAGTGTCTTAAAAATATTAACCACGTCACGAGGCGTTACATGTTCAAAACTAAATAAGTGACTACATCTGGGCACACTACTATGCAAAAGGTTTTCAGCTTTAGACGGGGACGAATTTAAGGAGCAAGTCGTAGTTATAGGTATGTTGGCAAAAAACTCATTAAATGACTCAGCTACGTCGGCAGCCTTATTAACTAATTTGTTGTTAATCATAATCTCTAGTTGTTTTTCCTGTTTAACCGATTTACCCGTTTCATTGTTAATAATTTTCCAAGTGGTTTTTATTTTATACTGGATTTTTTTATGGTATTGCTTAAAAATTTAGATTTAGCGAAATCACAGATTTTTTTAAATAACTTTGAATAATTTCTGACATACTCTAGAAAAGGAGTATCAAATATATATTTTTTTAAACCATATAACTCGTATAGTCTCGCTCTACTTTTATAAATACCTGGAGTGGCCCATTGGTTGAAGCTAACAGAGGTGCTATTAATGTCAATAGTTTTGGTCTTGAAAGTAGATTGGTATTCTTTTTGCACAATATCAAAAAGGGCTCCATAGATTTCATTAGGATTATCGTGTTCTACTATAGATGGTGTAATCCTATGAGCAAAATTATTTTTAAATTTGTTGCAACGACTAACTGTATAGGGCCTGCATTCTATTTTATGCGGCTTTTTTTGTAATGGCAAAGGGAAGCTGACTAATAATCCACAGTGGTCAGACGTTAAGTCACTTAACACTAACTTATTATTGGCATCACAATCACTAAATATATTATCAAGACAAGTCGAGGACGATGCTGTGATTCTAGTAGGTTCGAAAAACAAGTTTATTAAATTAAATGACTTAAACAGATTGAGTAGTCTAATACTTAAAGGAGTAACATCTAAAATATTAATATTAAAATCTCCACATAAAATTATACATTTATTAATTGATTTTAATTGATTGAGTGAGTCCTCCATGACCGACTCGAAACGAATAAAATCCCCAGAGGGTGGACGATAGACGCATATTATGACGTAACGCTCTAGTTCAACACAAGACAACTCAATAGTACGCTCGATTGAAAGATTAACTAAATCTAAACGTTGTTTACATTTCAACTTGTTTGAAACAAGAACTAATGATCCACCGCGTATAGCACTTTTTCTCACAAATGCACTTTGCGCAGTAAAAAAAATCATCATTCATAAACAATATTTCATGTTCTTTGTTCAGTCAAACATAATACCTGAACATCATGGTTTTCTATAAATAAACTTAACTCTAGTTCTTTGCCGGACAAACCCTGCATTTTTTGATGAACAACATTCAACATATGCGGCTTACCTGTTGTCGCACCTAATAGTTTAAACTACTAGGTGTATCAAAAGTGGTGCTAGAACCACTACTAACAGTAACCGCTGGTACCCTACAGGTGGTACCTGTAGGGTACCAGCGGTGTCACGGTGTAAATTGTATGCTAAAAGATTAGCAATTTGTCTCCTACAACTAGGTGGCAAATACATAGTATAATTTGTTAATTTGTAATCAGTAATAAATTGATTACAATCAAAATATAAAATAGCGTCACTGTGACAACTAGTCCTATTATAAATTAACATATTTAAATTATAAATGTGCCTGTTTTGCTCCTCAGACAAGTATTGAGAATAAGGCAAGGCACAGAAAATAAATTTACACTGATTGGTCTCATTGAGATGTAACATCAATTGGACACATTGAATTATTTCTTTTTTTCTAACATTTAAACTATCCCCATATAATACTGACTGATATAATCAAATTACACTATTTTCCGACAGCAAGTTTCAAACCTAATTTATGCACTATTCCGTATTTACGAGCACATTCGGTCGCATTCAATAGTTCAAATAATCACATTAAAATTTCTCTAACATCGAAACACTTTAACTCTACCACGACTCTATGTGCGTATAACATTCCACGAGCATTCTATTTTACATAACAAGCGAAGCACCTCCAAACCCGAGCCAACTAAACAATCTATTAAGTTTACTTTCCTGAAACTACCTAAACTAACCTTCCGCTATTTTGGTAGCGCAAGTCATCACCGCCACGTGTATGGGGCGAAATATTAATAAAATTCAAAATGGACATATAAACGGGAACTATGGTGAAATGGGGTTTGTTGATGCGGGGCATACATGTTTTGTACCGTTGCTGCATATTTATGTCTTAATCAACGCTGGCAGCTGTTGCCTATGTGGCACATTACTGCTCTATGTTTACGTGTCTTGCACATATGTCTTGGAACAGAGCCTAGGAGTTTAATATTTTGGCAGCTGATTTATACAGTGTTTGCATTCTCGCTCTTAAACTGGGTTGATGTTTGTATCGTTTTGATGTTTAATGTCTACGGTTTTGACGGTAAATAATTAGTTGTAGGCACGTGTCACAACAACTCGCATGGGACCTGCATGGTGGATTATGGCCCACTCCCTCTCAGAGTGAAGAGGCCTGATCGATTATGATTATGAAAGTAAGTGTCGCTCAGGGAGTATTTTCTTTTATTGGTCGTGTTTCTGCGACAAACTAGTCAAAAGAGAGTTATCGCCGGCACAGTGTGAACAGTCAAGGATCAAATATTACCTGTGTATCTTTTTCACGGACTTACATCTGTTTTACGTTTCTTGAGCGAGGAAATAAACAATAGATAGTCGCTTCCTCATGGCCTGTGGGACTTGTGCGTTATTCATCAAAGCGGCTATTGTGTTAAAAAAATATTTGCCTAAAAATATATTTTTTTATCTTTAATCGAATCTCGTGTCATCAGTTAGCCATGATTGTTTATTGCTATTTTTTTTAATTAGCCTACGTTGTCCCACTGCTGAGCAAAGGCCAAATTGCTATTAGGGTCAATTAAACAATAGCTATTAGATATTATCGATTTTAAAGGGCTTTATATACTACGTATATGTACCTATATATAAAGGGAACTGGGACACTTCCGCGAACGACACTTGCACGAACCTACTTGCGCAAAAAGACGTCCACTCGCGGAAATGTCTTTTCGCGCAAGTGTCCCTTCTCGCATAGGTCCGTTCGCGCAAAAATCCCACCATGAAAATGTGTTTCCGCGCAAGTGGGTTCGCCAAAGTGTCCTTCACGGACCTGGGCATTGTTTAATTTATCTATCATTCGAAATATAAAAAAAAAGTACAATACATTAATTTCATTTTCATGATACGTGAAAATAGACATGTATAAGAAAAATATGTCGAATTGTAGAATTTTCACCAGTCACCTGTCGGTTTTACTAAATAGTCCCATACAGTATTTGCGGTGATGCATTTGGGGACCTATTTCCAAATCTGGACATGGAGAATCAGCACAATAGCATTCTCACTAGTGGGACATAGGCATCCTCTATGTGATAGGGAGAAGGCCGTATTCCACTACACGGACCCAGTGCGTATTGGTAGATGTGTGGGTAGGTAAGTCCACCATGGATCAAAAAAAAATTAAAAAAAAAAATCCACACTAATCTAAACACAGCATAGGTACATAAAATAAATGGAGTGGACTGGAGCCTAAACTAGGGCAGCCCTGTATTTCAGGACTCCAGGTCTTCCTCCCGCGGCGAGTAAGTTGGTACAAATTACAACTAGAGGTGTAGTTAATAAATAATTATATTGTTTGTGTTTGGGTGAGTGAGTGTGTGTGTGTGTGTGTGTTTGTGTGTGTGTATGTGTGTGTGTGTTGTTTTGTGTGTTTGTGTGTGTGTTGTGTGCAAACTGTACTGTGGGCGGAATGCATACATAAAATACATAAACCACGTCTTTTACCATGGGGGTAGGCAGAAACTACAGAACGCCACCTGCTACGATCATTACATTCTCCTTTTTGTCTCGTTTAAGTTCAACGCACGCCGGTTACCAGTACTACGATCTTTCTGAATGATAATGTTAATATAAAGATATTGACAGGGAAAATTAAATACCAAAACCTGACCCTTTAATTTCGTAACACCGAACTGAACACAGAATTTAACATAGGAATACGAAATACCAACTTGTAGTTAGTTATACATAATATATCTTGACTGAAAGATAAACAATCATTGACGTCAGTTTACACAACCCGATCTTGTTTAAACAAGTGTAAGTATGAATAATCATGGTCTTATAATATAGCATGGCTGTCGGTTTGCCGATATTGATTTATCTATTAAGCTTTGTGGGGGTGTTTGTATTACTTGTTGTGAGTTGGTATAATATTATAGAGTTGAGAGATTTTTCTGTCTATTTCGCGGTAACACGCTAATTAAAAATAAAATTGATTTGTTTGTCACAGAAACACGTCCATCTCAAAACATACAAAGAACAATGCTTCTGCTCAGCATGATGGTGTGGTATGGGGGGACTCCATATGGAAAGTGCGTTATTGGTATTGACCTGAACCTTACGAGTTGAAGATGGTGAGTTCAATCCAGGCAGGAACTTTATTATTCATCACCGCGCACTGGTCCCAAAACAGTGAGCAAACCGGCTTGTCCTAGACCCAAAAAATCAAAGACGTGTGACTTGTACCAACCCAAACTGGGCCCGCGAGATAGATTTTAACCCACTACCTCGCAAAGAGCAGTGGTGGCCCAGTGATTGTTGTGTTGTGTGTGTGTGTGTGTGTAGGTGGCGATTTACTTTGTATAAATAATTTCATCACCACTGCTCACAAAACGGTGAAGGAAATCATCGTGAGAAAACAGGCATGTCCTCCTAGAAACAAAAATTCGAAGACATGTGACATCTTCCAACCCGCAGTGCACCCGTGTGGTAGATTACGGCCCACTCCCTCTCGAAGAGAGGAGGCCTGTGTTTGTCCCAGCAGCGAGGGCATCTTAGGCTGATTATGACGATGATGAGTCAGCCAGTCGCGCCATCCTCTAGATAATTAAATGTCCAAAGAGGATGGTAACCTGTGTAGCCATTCACCTAAAAAGTTCCTAAACCCAACGCATAAAAAAACTCCCCATGCTCAAGTAAAACATTAAACACCTGGAAACGTTAAAACTTCAGAAACATTAATACCTGTTGTTGAAAAGAAATTAAAAACGAACCTTTATTTTATTCTTAATCGCTCGATAAACGCCTATAACTTTCCTTAATTTCGCTTCTTACGTCCCTTTTTTGACTGATTGTCCATTTTGGGTGAATTTCCTCGCACATATTGACTTTACGAGTTAGCCGGGGCGCAAAATAAATAGAGACAGAAGGTCAACTCCATGCAGTGAGTGAAATTGCTAGCACAAATAGACACGGCTCACGTACAGAGAGTGCAAGCGCACTCGTAACGGCATGCGATTGTGAGCACCGTAAGTACCTACGCGTCTATGTGTGCATACGATTTTTTTTTTTTGCTGGTTTTATATAGTACGAAAAAACACTCCATACGACAAGCAAAAAATAATCGACTTTATTATTTTCATATAGAGTGTCCTTTCGTACCTATCTCTATTCTGTGAGCAGGATTCCGCATAGAGCGAATAGGAATTGGAGAAACCCACGCTAGAAGGAATGCACTTAATTAAGGCAATTTAGGGGAAGCTGGGACGTTTTCGACAATGTCTGAAATATTTAGGGAGAGCAGAGAACGTTCTTGGTTTGTTTAAATTATTAGTGTAGTTATTTAAATGGAATGTTTATAACGCGTCTTTTGTTGTGGAATTTGTCCTATTGGGATAAATAGACACATTTTTATTTATTTTATTTATCTACAGTGATTATACAGGTTGGGACAAAAGAAATGCAGTAGAAGAATATATCCTTATGAAAAAAAGTGACAACATTGTTAGAGACATTACATAACAACATATTGAAGTAAGTAGTATCTTAAACATAGGTCCTCTCGCCCCAAACTAGGTTTATACCTGTGATAGTCAGCTCTAATTTTTAATCCCGGCCTAAAAAGTGGGGTGGTATTAATTTGATTGCTATGTGTGTCTGTATGTGGTACCGTAGCTCTTAAACGGGTGAACCGATTTTGGTGCGGTTTTTGTTTTTCTTGAGAGTAGTATTTCTAGCAGTGGTTAAGTTTTTTTTTTACCTGTAACACATAATATTGTTTTGGTGTCTATGTTAATTGTGAAGTTGACAAGCGCGATACATTGATTACTTTTCGGTTTCTTACTTCCAGTGTATATCACGCATTTGCTTCCGGACATATATTGCCAGCACATAATTATATTGAACGAAGGTAACGTTCCCTTTGGGAAAAATCATAAGGAAAATGATAATCTTACCACATAGCATGAAAGAGGGTAACATATTGTTAGCGGAGAACCTCACCATATACTCTTAACTCCCGTCAAGGCTTACGAAGTACACAATATAAGGTAATCAGTGCCGACGTCGAGATGTTTAATTAAAAGAACATGGAACTGTGCTCTATTTCTACTGCTACTGATTATTTTAGGACTAATATTCCTTTATGTTATGTTGGGTGAACAAGAGATTGACTGTTCTGAATGTTAAATTAACAATTTTAAAACATAGTAACTAAATTGGATAGGAAACAGTCCTCAGTTTTTTATTAAAATAGTAGCTGTACCAGTGGCTTCGCTCGAATGGAGGTCGGGTATTTCACCAACGTGAAAGTGCTGCAAATAAGTTTTTTTTTATGTTAATTCAGGTATATAATCTACCTGTCTGCTAAATTTCATCTAAATCCGATTGGCCGTTTTTGCATGATTGAACAACAAACATCCAAACATAACTTTCATATAATATTATCATGTATTTTATTTATGACTTTAATTAAAACGGTTTAGAACCAATTACAGAAATTAAAGATATACGTAGGATAGGATGGAATTTAAACAAAATCTGTATATTTCCAACAAAAATAAACCTGTTATTTTCCATCAACGAATCATAGAAAACATCTTCACTCAAAATCTATTCGGATTTACCACTTAGATCTATTATAATATATTTTTATTACTAACATCTCTACAACTGGCTATAGTCGTTCAGGTAAAATACTTACACGAGAAAAGTATATGATCAAATAAAGACGAGAATATTCCCACCAACTTATTGAAGGAAACTCCTAAAATCTAAAAGTGCTTCACTGAGCTATCTGCTCGGTTTACTGCAAAATACCTTACCAGGTTCCAGTAGATTTTCTTAAAATGAAATGTCGGATTATAAAAGAGTAGCCAGATACCCTGACGTGGTTATAAAATGAGAGTTTATTTTCCAAGATCAAAGTATTACCTTTTTGTGTCGGACTAAAATTTTTTGGCGTTTATTCCATATGAATCGATTTTCATATATAAGTCTGGGGTATTAAAATGTATGGAGAATAAAATCAAACTTTCTCCAATACTTTATGATACGTTATGTGTTATTTTATGTTTACTAATATACAAGATTATTTTTAGTATATGCGAAACCTGAATATAGTTTGTTCAGAATCAGTAACTGAATCGATTCCAATAATTTTTACACCATGTTATATTTTTTACCAAAAATATTTAATTACGCTTCCAAGTAGGACACCGAACGACAATACGTATATTTTAAAATTATCATGTCTTTCTCGTACTCAAACGTCCATTACACGGAGATGATACGTACACTAGCTGTTTGTGGTGATCTGCATAAGTTTTTGCGTGGACAACCAGGTAACTTATCCAGCTTATAACTTTGTGATTATTAATGATACAGTTTTGAAATTTTTTTCATAGATTCTTTACATAAAAATACTAGACCCGTGTTTCGGGTTTCGCATAAACAAAAATTAATGTTGTATACCGGGTGACTTTTTTCAACGTCTTGAAAAAAAATGGGTGTAATAGGTGAACGGAGTAGAAGCCTTTGGCATAGAAATTGTTATTATTTTTATTTTTGAATAACATGTATTGAAATTGATCTAGCAATAAATACTACAAATTTAAAGTAACATTTTCATATTAGAACAACAAAAACAGAAATTTGGAAAAAATAAAATAAAAAAAAATCTATTAAAATCTATCAAATTCAAATCATGCGCACCCTACTCAATGTGCGACATGTATCAATGATTTTGTAGCGCGGTCCTACCCTTTGAAGCCGGCCAATAGGCGGCCAAATTGATCTTTCGCAGGTGCACAAGCCGCACACGCATCCCCGTCAGCCCGCGTCCCACGTTCCTTTAGTCACCTGCGATGAATCTGAAGGCCTTTCTGCCTCCTATTCTAGTTACACAACACACCGTATGAAAGTCAAGACGGTAAAAAATGTCATCTGGTATATTTAAAATCGTTCATAAGGAGTAAACTCCAGTCGTACGTCGGAGCTGACACACACAATTTTTTGTTTCATTTTTTAGGGTTCCGTTGCCAAATGGCAAAAAACGGAACCCTTATAGATTCGTCATGTCTGTCTGTCTGTCTGTCTGTCCGTCCGTATGTCACAGCCATTTTATTCCGAAACTATAAGAGCTATGCTGTTGAAACTTGGTAAGTAGGTGTATTCTGTGAACCGCATTAAGATTTTCACACTAAAATAGAAAAAAAACAATAAATTTTGGGGTTCCCCATACATAGAACTGAAACTCAAAAATGTTTTTTTTTCATCAAACCCATACGTGTGGGGTATCTATGAATAGGTCTTCAAAAATGGTAATGAGGTTTCTATTATCATTTTTTTCTAAACTGAATAGTTTGCGCGAGAGACACTTCCAAAGTGGTAAAATGTGTGTCCCCCCCCCCCCCGTAACTTCTAAAATAAGAGAATGACAAAACTAAAAAAAAATATATGATGTACATTACCATGTAAACTACCAACGAAAATTGGTTTGAACGAGATCGAGTGAGTAGTTTTTTTTTAAAACGTCATAAATCGTAAACCGCAATTTACCTTACATTCAATCAACTGAAATATAAAAATTAAAAAATATATATATTTTTAAACCGAAAATACCTACAGGTTTGTACGGAACCCTCGGTGCGCGAGTCCGACTCGCACTTGGCCGGTTTTTATTTTATGTAATCGTAAGTACTAGTTAAATTCAGACAAGTACCAAAGTGAGCTTTACAATTAATTTGTACTTTATGATTTTATTCCAAGATAAAATCATAAAGTACAAATTAATTGCATCGATTTTCAATTCTAATCAAATCAAAATATTTTTATTTCACATAAACCTACATGGGCACTTATGAAACGTCAGAAGCTAGGTGCACGGTTCTAAATTATTGATTAAAGAAGAACATAATGAGAGAACCTGGAGTCAGTATAAGTCTAACATCGCCAACTGGTTTATTCCCTCTTTTTCTCAACCTTATTTTGCACTTCAAAAATATAAATTAGAGCCTCCTTAAATTACCATCTGACGCGAATTTGAAACAGCTATTGACACGATTATATTTAAACGTGTAATAAAAACCCTTATCCTGTTAGTGAGTTTAAAAAAGAAAGTCTAAAACGAGAGAGGGCGTCATCGCCTACGTCGAGAACCTATGGTGTGAAACAAGCCAGGTGGTCAGGAGAAGACGCCTTTGAACCGCAGTGGAACAATTCTTTATTATAACCATCATTTTCATAATTTCAGTCGAAAGACGTCTAGTGCTTTACATAGGCCTCTCCTAATTTGCGCTGGTTGACGATCGCAGTATAATGGTACAATGCATAGAGAACACTGCTGCCCATTCTCGTAAATCCCTTTGTCGCCTTTTACGACACCCATGGGAAGAAATGGGGACAATACTGTCCCCACTTGTCCCACTTGTCCTGTGTACTTATATACATAAGTAAATAATAAGACAATTTATATTTACTACCTAATTGTATATTGGGTATATGTCTACTACTGTCGACGATACGCTCGCTGCAGGAACTATTCAGTCCAATGACTTGTGTGTGATAAGGCTTAAGCTAATCACCAAACCGAACACAATTACTGCGCAGGACAACAGATTGTTCTAAACCGCCAACCACTAGAACTTTTCACGATATCCTAGCAAACCTCAAAATGACTTTTTCCCTGGGGAAATATCCCGAGATCTACGTTTACTGGAGACTTAAACTGAGTTTATAAACGCAGTGGCTTAGAGAAAAATTGTGGGTAAACACGACACGAACACATTCTAAACTTTCAATTAAAATATCGGCTAACTTTGCGTGTCAAGAAAATTCTAAAAGAACCGCAACTGCAACACTATTTCATAAAAAAAATATCAAAGCGAAAATATCGTTTTAATCGAAGTTCTTTGCGATTACTTAAGGTTTCTAACTAGTAATTCGTTTGATGTCCAGTTTACACGTAAACGTGAATAAGCCGGGCTCCCAGACCGGTGAACACTCCGTATTTCATTTAGCAAATACGTAGTGACCGAATGCCAAACAGCTTTGCACACAGACTGCTAAAAGCAACAGTCCCGGAGGGATTGTGTCGGTACACTGTGCACAGTGCAACTACCTGTGTGCAAAGGGAGAAATGTTTTATGTTATCATTTTGTATTTCTGTGTCGTTATGGTAAAAGAACCGTGCCTCCCCTGACACACTCGTACGTGTCGTAAAATCTAGTATAAATTATTAAATACTAACTTTTTGTTAGTGACTTTACCCGCGTGGACGTCCAAAATTATCCCACGTAAACGTACTACCAGAACAAAATGAATCCAATGTTAATCCTGGTTTTTTCTATCTATGTGTAGGTATCTTCAATTATTTGTGTTTCAATCCGAAACTGAAAGAAATAAAAACCATTTTTTTAAAGACAGAAAACAATTAATAAAACGCCAAAAGGGCTTTAGCTCAGCATAATATCAGACGACAACAATAGGTGTGCCACGTGATGCTGTTATTCTGCTTCAACCTAGTCTGCCGAAGTTGTCTTCTAAAATCTAATTACCTACCAATACATTTTTTGATGTGAAGTATGTCAGTAGGCCATCCATCTGGAATTTTCTTTTGCTAAAGGTGCATTCCAGGACACCGAACTTCAGCAGCTGCATTTTCCCGCGTCGCTATCACAGAATAGTGACGTCACAACTACGCTCGCAGGGTATCGGCGGATTATTTCTACAGCCATGATGGCTCCGTAATTGGCGCGAAAATGACAGCCCTGTTCCCGCCAGTCGGGCTTCAAACGTCAGGATAAGTATACTTGCGGACAGATTTTAAAACGATAAACTTAAGGGGAAAATATATAAAGCCATGGTTAGACCAGCTGTCTTGTATGGATCAGAATGTTGGGCCACAATAGGGTTGACTGAAAGGCAATATATTGATGCAACTGAGATGAGAATATAGATAGGAATGTGAGGAGTTACACGAATTTATGGAATCTATATATTAATACGTGAAGCGAAAACTTTGGATCCCTTTTACCGAAAATTGGGCGGACAGAGGAGAATGAAATTTCGCACACTTATAGTTTATACAGAGAAGAAGTGACGAATGCTAATATTTTTTTTAATTATGCGTTAAAATACATTATTTTCAATAAATAACACGTTACACACACTACTATTCATTACCGTGTATCTAATACACACATGCATGGATATTATTTTGTTTATGGTCCAAATCTGTCTTTAATATTTTGTGCAGTGATACCAACACCCAAACATATTTACCCCTAAATATTAAGCTTAAGTTAAAATTACCACAATTACTAAAAAAATCCCCTAAAAATTATAATGAAAATAACCAACGAATGTTCAGTAATTATAGACCACACAGTAGTAATATTACTAGAAGTCGCTAATACTTTTATTGTAATCAAAAACACAATGAGAAATATAAGATGGCAAAAAATCCCTAAGAATACCCCTAAAAAATCCCAATCCTCTTATTTACCCCCTAAATTTGGGGAAACCCCTAAGTTGGTAAGCCTGATTTTGTGTCTATAGTCATACTGAATGTCAAGTATAACCATAGGTAATAAATTAATTTTATAGATATATAACCTATTTCATTTTTTAAATCTATAATCATATCGAGAATATTTATCTTTAATATTATTTGTATTAGCGACGGTTGGAATTTAGTTTAGATTTATAAGAAATATTTTTTGTGGTTCTATGGGGAGTGTCAAGTATGGCATTAGTAAGTTTCCCATACAAAACTTAGTGTCGTGTGCAAACTGTAGAGGTTGTATGCCTCACGATTGTACATGCTGGTCATAGATTGTACAGGCTGGTTATAATTATAACATTTTGAACTGTCATAATTAATTAAAAATAATAGGGAAAATTCTATAAAAACAGAGCTTTCTGTGATAATTCATTCCATATCCAGCAGTTAAGAAGTATTAAGAAAATAAAGAAGAGGGTCCTGAAGAAGTATTCTTTACTCATTACACCTACGTCCTGGTCCTGGCCATCACCATCCCGCCAGCGAACCCTCTCCACAGTTGTACAGCGTCAACAATTTGTCTATAGTGTTACTGAATGTCAAATATAACCATTAATATATATGTTACACAATATAACCATATAATTTTTTTATATTTATAATTATATATATTTTTTTTTTCATTTAATAATGTATTTTATTCAAATGAAGTACGGTCGAATTTCGACCAATGGGCGATCACTAGTAAGATATAAGTACGTATGAGGATGTCTGAAAGTGGCACCGATAACTGAAAAGTTGTGTGGAAATCGGCTGTCATATGATGAGCACGTGATACGGAGGAATGAGGAAAATGTCGTGAGGAAAGTTTTGAGTATGAATGTCGATGTTAAGGGAGATACCAAAGAAACGATAGATAGACTGTGTAAATGATGATATGGATAAAAAGGGGGGTGACTACCGAAATGACGACTAATAAAGAAGTGTGGCAGAAAAAGACATGTTGCGACGTTGCGACAAGAAACGATGCCGACTTCAAATAAATTGGTAGAAGGGCAGGAGAATTATGAAACCGATAAAATAGCCCGTATTTTAGAACAATGTACGATGCTAAAAAAACTTGAATTACGAAAAAACTGTCACATTTCATATCAATCCAAATTTAGTTTCGTTTAAATTCAGTTTCATTTTTATTTATATTCAGCTCTGACAACAAAGTTCTAAATTTAAATGAAAATCATTCCAATTACGCTCATAAAGCCGCTTAGTAAAAAATAGTGATGTCCTTTCCTGCCACGTAGAAGCCAGACCACATTTTTTTATTTAAATTAAATATATAATAAATTAGCCCCTGAATAGGGGGGAGTTTCAAAAAGCTATCAAGGGAACAGTCTTTAGTTAGACAGGATCGTACAGTTTAAGGGGTGCCTGTTTAATTTTCCTCTCAAAACTTTTACCGTATATCTCGGAAAGTATTTTCCTAAATTTAAGTTTTATTGAAAGAATTATAGAGCTCAACTTTAACATCGTCATTATTGTAAGAATTATGGATATTGCAGATTGGCTACGACGAAAATTTTTTTTAAGGACGCTCGTGATCCGTACTAATATGGTAAGCAAGGTTCAAAACGGTCTAATGTGTCCCAAATCGTTTGTGCTGTTGCTTTTTTATTATTTTTTTCTAAGTGCTTTATTTATTTTATTTTGATACAATACCTAAGTAGGCACGAGGGGCTTTATAGCTTAAACTACTAGCTATAACTACCCGCACGCGTCTATCGATCAAGTTAAGCTTCGCTTGCCGTGGTTGGTTCGTGGATGGGTGACCATCTTTACACACCAAGAACCCTCCGTGCCTCGGAAAGCAAGTTCGTCCCAGCTGTCAATTGTGGATCTTTGAAAATCGTTACGGGTAGTGAGAAGCACGACAGTCTGACAACCAGTCTTTCCAAGGGGTATCCTATTACCCAGTAACTGGGTTGTAGGGGGGGTAAAATAGGCTTTCACTCCATGTGAAATACTGGTATTCAGCTGCATCTGGTTAGACTGGTAGCTGACCCCAACATAGTTCGGAAAAGGCTAGGCAAATGATGATGACCTAAATAGGCACAAAACATAACTATAGGCATAACGAATTGTATAAAAACTAATCTTTTAGTAACCTTTTAACAGAATGCTGGCTTCAGTCTACCCAATTTATACCTGACCTGGATGGCTATAGTTATACGTCTACAACTTCTCACAGAACCCAAAATGAGGGTGTTGTCATTTATCACAAAAATTGCTATAAAATAATAGTTGAAGAACCACCTTTCATCGATGCTAATTGTCTATTGTTAAAACTTGATTCAGATACGTGTATTGTTGGTATCTATCGTCCTCCAGGCCAGCGGAACACGAGTGGTTTTAATGAGTCATTGGATGCGCTTCTTAAAAAATTATCCAACTACAAAAACATAATTATTGGTGGTGATATAAACATTGACATAACTCCTAACACTAGTGATAAGCGCTCCTTTGAATACCTCAACATCTTGGCTAGTCATTGTATACTTCCAGCTCATACCAAAGCCACTCATGGATACACGTGTTTGGATCATATTATGATAAAAACAAAATTGGAAGCCACCTGCTTCATCGCTGAATCATCTATTACGGATCATGAAAGTGTCGGCATTTCTATTAATCTGGACACAAAACTTTACCTGCCCTCTACGTTGAGACGAATTAATTATACAGAATTAGATAATGCAATTAATGAGGTTAATTTTGATCCGATACTTGAGTGTAGTGATGCCAATGCCGCTACCGATCAGTTCATTTCTTTACTAGGCAAGGCCATCCAGAATAATTCTCATGTAGTGAAAGTGTCTAATAGGAAAAAAATACACAAACCGTGGATTACTACTGGTTTATTACGATGCATGCGTAATAGAGACAACCTCTACAAAAAACTAAAAAAGAATCCCACCGATGAAGCACTTCAGTTAACATACAAAAGATATAGGAAATTCTGCAATGCTTTATTAAAGAAGCAGAAGAGATTGTATGAGAATCAGGAAATTGAAAAAGCAAAAAATAACACAAAAAAATTATGGGAAGTGATAAAAAATGTGTGTAGCACTGATAAAAAAGCCGACCATTCTTCAGCCCTTATCAAACCTGAAAATCCCAAAACCAGTGTTGATGACGCTAACAAATATTTCACTGGTGTGGGTCAGAGGCTAGCTGAAAAAAATTTTGGTACTGTCCATCAGCCTAATAACTGCCAGAACTCTATTCATTCATCACCCAACTCCTTTGTCCTACTCCCTACTGATGAAGATGAGGTGAAGCAACTCATATTTGACCTCAGAGAAGATGCAGCAGTGGGGGTAGATCAGATATCTGGAAAAATATTCAAACGCTACGCTAAAACACTTACTCTGCCACTGACTCATATCTGTAACTTGTCATTCTCTACTGGGATCTTTCCACTGGCGCTGAAGATAGCGCTCGTCAAACCTATCCACAAGGGAGGAGATAAAGACTCCATTAATAATTACAGGCCAATTTCGATCCTTCCTACTATGTCCAAGATCTTAGAATGACTCATTAATAAACGCCTCATGCACTTCCTTGAGACTAACAGCCTCCTCTCACCAGTCCAGTTTGGTTTTCGTTCGGGCAGGTCGACCGATGACGCTGTACATGAACTCACTAACCAGGTTGTTACTAATCTTGACAGCAAAAATAAGTGCCTTACGGTGTTCTTAGACTTAGCAAAGGCCTTTGATACGGTGCCTATACCTTTGCTTGTTCACAAATTGGAAAGAATAGGTGTCAGAGGTATTCCCTTGCAATTGCTCACAGACTACTTAAGGCATAGGAAGCAACGCGTCAAAATTGATAACTGGATTAGCGATGAACTCTCTCTTTACTATGGTGTGCCTCAAGGCAGTGTCTTAGGTCCTAGTCTCTTCCTAGTTTACATTAATGACTTGTGTCAACTCCAACTTTTACACGGGAAGCTATTCTCCTTTGCGGATGACACAGCGCTCTTATTTAGTGGAAAAACATGGGATGAGGTTTTTCAAAGTGCTCAACATGGATTTGATCAGGTCTGCCTATGGCTGAAAAATAATGTCTTGACACTAAACGTAACAAAAACCAAATATATTGCCTTTGCGCCTAGGAGAAATCTTCTTCCACCAACAACTCTCAACATTATTGCTCACACCTGTACCGACTTAACCCCTTCACCTTGCCTCTGCCCACCCCTTCAGAGAACGAATATCTTCAGGTATCTTGGAGTTTACATAGATGAAACACTCACTTTCAAGCCACACATCGACATTCTCGTTACTAGGATTCGTAAACTGATATATATATTAAAGACATTAAGGCATGTAGCGAATCTTAAAACTACCAAAATGGTGTACTTTGCTCTCTGCCAGTCAATTATCAACTACTGCATAACCTCTTGGGGAGGGGCAGGAAAAGTGTACCTTCTAGAGGTGGAAAGGGCACAAAGAGCCATTCTCAAGGTTGGCGCTGGACTACCTTTCCGTTTTCCAACGTCTGATTTATACAAGCGCTGGGATGTACTTACAGTCAGGCAGACCTTTATACTTACTAAATTAATTAAAAAACATACACAAATAAAATACGACCCAAATCTCATGAAGAATAAACGTAGAAAAGGTAATGTTTGTCCTACTAACTTCTTTCACACCAGTCTCTCACAAAGATTTTACTGTTTTCTTGGAGGATACCTGTATAACAAAATTAATTCAACGCTATCAATATACTCTCTTCGTAAGTCAATCTGCAAACAAACCTTATCTCAATGGCTGAAAACTCTGGATTATCACGAAACTGAAAGACTGCTGATTCCAATCCGCTAACCTACATCTCTTCCACCACATTAACCCCCCTTTCATATCCTCAAACACTCGTAAACCTTTGCTAACTACACAATACTACCCACACAAACTCACACTCACCCATGTACTCTTACTCACACACACTCACCCACTTACACTCACTTACACTTACTGGCATACACTCGTACACACACTAATCACATAATCATATCCATTATTTAATCGTTTTTAATTGTTTTTTTTTTTAATATATATTTCTTTTATATCACAAAATAAACAGTGAAAACTCCATCACACATTTAGCTCATACTTGTCTTAATCTAATAATATACAAAGTCTAACTGTAAAAATTGGGGGGCCTGGTGACCCGTAACACAGGTATTCAATACCTTCTTCGGGCACCAGTTTCTCACAAATGTTATTATATATTTTTAATTAGTTTAAGCACTTTATGTACCAACCTGCAACATTTGTGATGAGAAAATAAATCTAAAATCTAAATCTAATTTTTTTCGTAACAGCCACTTAATAGAAGACTGTCTATAGTACCTTTCTAATCTATCGACAACTTAACGAACAATTTCAACGCGCCCCCTGCGTTGAAATTCTGAATCATTTTGGAATTATTTATGGAATCCACGATAACAAGTTTTGCTTTGGTGTCCCTGCCACCTTGTATAAGCCGTGAAACCTTTACGTTTTTCTTACCTCAGATTAATACAAAATAATGTTATTCCATAATCTTATTCAATAATATTCCGTCTGGAGAAGTTTCCAGTGGATACCAGTTGCGAGAGGGGTGGTTTACATTTACATAATATTTAATATTCGTTTCCTTTGTAAATTAAATAAATTGGAACAATACCTAAATCGAATAAAGTCTGTGGTTTGATTAAAAGATTTTTATTTTACGGCTCTATCTCAACTGCTAAATGAGTCTTATAAAGTAGATATTTTTAAATAAATACGTTCGTTAAAGAGGGTATTTTAAAGTTAAAGTTATTTATGTATAGTAAATGCTGTACAAAGGTTTATATTTTTCTTTTGGTTCAATGGCTCATTTGATATAAATGCAAATGTTAAAATTATAAAGAGCTCATTTCTATAAGCACATCTCTTAACAAAATTGAACACAAATTATTTAACATTAAATTATTTGAAGTTAATTACTTGATCATTACATAATTTTAGGTATACAAACGATTTCCAATTAAATATTCCCAAGTGTACTAACACGCTGTGAATGTGTGTGTAAGTGCAGGAGTTCTCGGTAACGGCCGAGGCCGAGGTAATTGTGAAGACGGAAGTGTGTGTGTGCGTGTGTGTGGGTTACGTGCTGACGCTCCTCGTCTTCACACACATATTCTCAGCGTATTTGTACAAGTGGTTAACATAAGTAAAGCGCGCGTCGCTTCTTAAGATAAAAATATACTGAACTTCATGTTAACCTTACTTAACGTAAGTAGTCGGGTAGTAAGGTTCGGGTTTTAAAATAATTATCCGGCAATTTAAACATCTGCCCATTCCCAATCACACAATTAATTAACAGAACGCCAATTCAGCAATCCACAATAATTATATTAATTTATCAATCATCAACATGCAATCGAATTCCCCAATAACTTCAATCTCATGTCATTGTGTCAGCTCGATGCAATTTTCAGCGAAAAATAGGAGTAACAGATGGTTTTAACAGTCCATTACTTTTTATAACACTTCGCTTTTTTTATAGCTGCCATATGTAGATATAAGGGTGACATTCATAGCTCTTAAATTCGGGAAACAACCTGAACTGAATGGATGAGGAAAGCATGTAGGTACTCAGCTGTTAGTATGGCACTTTGAGTTTTTTTGAGAGAATTGGCTTTGTAGAGCATGGTTTCTGCCTAGTACCTTTGTACTGCAAGAGATCTTTAGATTCGAATGACATATCACCCACAAAACTCGATTAACACTGAGAATTACTAGTATTAACACAGGTAACCACGAGACAAACCAAGCTCTCAACTGTAGCTTTTTTCAAATATTTTTGTAGTTTCCTATTAAAAAAAAAATGTTATGGGTCTACGTTTCCTAAATCAAATGATTTATTATATTATTTCCATTATTTAATTTTAATACGTATTGTTTACGTTGCAAATATTTTTATAACATCATCATTCATATAATTAATCATTCTCCTGCCGTTATCCCCATTTATTTGTGGTCGGCGCAACAATTCTTTTTCTTCCATACTGCTCTATCAATCTTCATCTTGGTAGTCCCCCCCCCCCATTCTTTACATATCATCATTCACATAGTCCATCAATCGTTTCCTTGGTCTCCCCCTTCTTGATTTTTAAAAATATTTTTATAACAAACATATTTGAAAAAACCATCGGCATCAGGTTCACGGTCCAAGCTGTTGAAGATCAAGGCTATAGAGTGAGGATCCTCCCCACAATGCGTGCCGTGTCCGAGAACTGTTTTCTGCATCAAGCCATGGACCATACTAAGCAATGAGAGCTCCTTAAGTATATCTTTATACATATAATTCTACTGTACGTGTGTATGTCACTGAACTCCTCCTAAACGGCTGGAACGATTTGAATGAATTTTTTTGTATGCGTTTGGGTGGCACGTTTGATGGTTTAGATTCACTATTGGACCCGGTAGGTGGCGCTGCTAACGAGTTCTAGGAAACAGGACAACGTCTGTACGGTCAGCTAGTATTTTATAAGTATCAATTCAGATTTTGTTGAATATTTTAATGAATAATTAACATTTAAAAACTGAAATGTTAATCGACTATCGTTGCTGACCGTAGAAACCATACTTGTGTGACATTCACTTTCTTAAAATAATTTTGCCATACAAACATCTACTGTACTATAGGTACATAGGTCATCTCCATCATCATTTTACCCGACAGACGTCCAATGCTGGACATAGGCCCCCAATTTGGGGGCATTTTCCGTAATCGCCGGGTTGGGAGATTGCAGTATCGTGGTAAAATGCACTAAGAACGCTGCTGCCCATTCTCTAACAAGTCCCTTAGTCGCCTTATACGACACCCACGGTAGAAATGGGATGGTAATGGTACTATTCTTTATGTTCAGCACCACACGGAACTACATGGTTCATAAGTAGGTATGTAGGTATTTGTAATTATAACAGCCAAGGTATCTCATTTCCACGACAGAAGCAGCAGACTTCATACTTAATCTTGTTAATTTCAAATACTCTAAACACTGACTTGTTTGAACATGTCATCACCTTAAGACATTTCTAGAACATAATTTCAAAGCTTAGTGGTTGAACTCCGAACAAGTCCCAAAGGTCAGGGGACACTTAACAGTGTTTTAGGTGGCCATATTTTCTCTGTTTCAGACCGCTTTTCACCGTTTTGTCTTGCTTGTTTTAATGGCTTTGTTTTGTAATATTTCCGAAAATACTTAACAATTGTCAGTCAGTATTTTTTTATTACTGAATGTGAATCTTCACCTCCATCACGCATGATGGAAAGCGATGGATGAGGTATATGATGGAACGAACGTGCCCAGAAGATGCCTGTTCACTCTTGATTTGAAGAAAGACGGGTTAAATGTGGAAAGATACATAGACGCTGCCAGATAGTTACACACTCTTGGCTGTGCACATAATTACATATATGACAAAAATTTGCATTGCAATAACATATCATAACATGACGCCTATAATCCCTGAGAGGTTTGGCAGAAGTGTACTTATTGTACTCCAACATTACACAAGCTATTTTTAAGTCCCATGTAATAGGGTGCGAGCGTTTTGCCATCAACCGGGCACAAACCCCGGGCTACTAATAAGAAATTTCAGATTAAATATTCCAGTTACACTTTTCCCGGGAATTGAACCCAGGACCTAGGACCAGGAGTAGCGCTTGCGATCAGAAAACCAACGAGACCGTCACATCAAAATATTGCTTATTATTTATCTCCACATTTGCAGTTTACTCTCCACTCGAGCGCTAGTGAAATTCCTCAGCAAATGAAAACTTGTAAACAGCACTCGGCTCACGAATTCTAAGCGAACGATACAAAACGCTACATTTATGAACATTTCCATAAATAACGGAATAGTTGCGTAAGCATAAGAAACGGAATTCGCCGAGTTCTTGACTTTATAACGGGACTGTTTTGTTTAGTTCGCCACAGCTAGGGTGACTGGCGCGGGCGAGCATGCCTTCTGATGTTCAGGGATAAAACATAAACCATGTTTTTGATGTATCCTATTCTTAATTAGTCGATGGGTTAAAGGATAACATTGGCATTATGATGTCGTGTAGAAAACCTTGAATAATATTATTGTAAATGTACTAACGTACTGCCCCAAGGTCCAAAAGACGGAACCCACATGTTTTTTTTTGAAATCCTTGTGTTAAAATCCGACTATTAAATAAATTTCTTGCTTTTCTTTTGTCTCTTTGGATATCGGGCCTTCTCGCCCCGTACCTACCTACTGTAGGGATTGGTATGTTTTTCTCATTATGTCGACATAATTATGTGGTGATGGCCTAGAGGGCCCTGTCTCATTCGCGAGGTTATAGGTTCAAATCCAAGCCATGTATCAATCTTACTTTTTCCAATTCATATTAATAACATGTAACATAAATTAACGCAAGAACTCATTCACTCCAATTTAAATATTGAGTTTAAAATATAATGCAATGTCCAAAACTTGTTTTAAAAGGTTACTGTTTTAATTAAGAAGAAGGTGTTAATCTTAGCATTACTTTTTGCATTTAGAATTGGGTCTTATTACCTTGAAATAAGATTAAATTTGTCTCAAACGGTGGTAGTAGTATGGCATAATGTCCAACTTGTACTCGCTGTGAGCTTAATTTCATGAATGTAATTACTAAAATAGACCAATAAAAGTATGCACTTTTCCACATCTCCACTTTTGTGGCCACTGTTAAACGATATTCAAAACGAGTGAAATATAGTTGACAAAGAAATCATTCTGTGAAATAACGAGTACCAGCCCCAGAGATGGTAAAAGGAACAAGACAATAAATATATAAAAGATGGGAAGATTAATGAAAGCTCTAATGCTCTAATACAGTCTATCATATAGGGTGGGTGCGCGCTGTTATTATTTATTTATTTATGAATTACAGAGAACTCCTAATCCATAGTCACTGTAGTCATCGAAAATGGTGGGTGCGGGTTTGTCACAAGAGACAAGCACGCCGGGGGGCGGAGTACTTAGATTTACGACCAACAAGTTGGTCCGCACTTAATTTATGACGAGAAACTTTCCTCGCGCGTAAATAATAGTGTTCAGACGAATTAGCAAATTGCTTGACGACTTGCCGACCATATTTTGACGGCACTGCCTGTTTTTTGTTAGCATATAATCTTATTGTAAATAATTAATTTACGAAAGCCAGAAACACATAATTTCAGTTAGTTTCCGTTTTACTTTCGTTTTGTTCGTTGGGTTCCTCAACCAAAGAGTGCCATCGGGACCGTATTACTACGCCTTCGTTGTCCATTCACCCGTCAGTTCCTCCGTCTGCATATCTTACGAACCATAATTGGTAGACATGTTCACAGAGTGTTTGTTATTTCTATTGGCGCCACTACAACAAAAAATAAAATAACGTCAGAAAATTAAAGGGACTCCCAAGATACAAGATACGTATCTAATAGAAAAAAAATCTATGACAAATTCATGGCATTGTTCTACCAGAATCACGACGCACCGTCGCATCACGCCTGTATGCGTAAGCTTTTATTCTGCGTTCTTGCCTTGTGGTGGTACCATTTTTTTTTATTGGATGGGAAATCATCGAATGACTTCTCCCGCTCTAGGTGGAGCGGGAGGACATGTCAGACTTTTACTGACTAAAACCCACCCGTGTTCCTTCAGTTGCCCATGTGCCAGGGTCACGGTATCTCTTTTTAACAATCTCGCGAACCTGGCAGACATGCGGTGTACCATTTGGTCAGTTTTTTTTTCTATTTCAATTTTAGTATGATAATGAAACGACTGAAAGTCAAGCCCACATCTAATCGTGAAAATCAGTGTGGCGATCATTTGCCGATAACATCATCATTGACTTGTGAGTGTTGTGAGTAAATAACCTTGAAATCTAACACAATACAGCATCCTTTTCAACAATGAAAACTTTACAACGCAAACTTAACCCCTAAACGACTCATTAGGGGAGCCTTCATAACACATATTAAGCTAATCTCTGGTAATACGCAGTCTCTGTTCTCAAACACGATAATAGTAGGTTCGATATGATCTAACAATACCTTGGTTCCCCCATTATGTTCCAACTTTATCAATTAAATCGAAACTAATGTCTGCTTACGTTGATTTATATTTCCCACAAGCATTGTTAAAATTCGCGAGCTTTAATCTACACATAATTAGAAAATATAGTCGATTTTCGTGTCTGTCCGTGAGACTTTGTTTTTCTAATCTAAACTATACAATGGGGTTGATGCGATTTTGTTGCTCCACTTCTTCTTCCCAGCTAAAGCACTAGGAAGTGGTACAGAGCGGGCGTTTCGGAGAACTGTCTTATATAATACCTTACATAATTTTGACGTTCGAAAAGTGCTGCTCAGTCTAGTTTGAGAATAAACTACTTTTTCATCCCCCCATCTCGGAAAGAGTATTTTTGCCCTTCGATATCTGAGTGCAAAAGCCGTTTTTATCCGCTAGGGGATAAAGTAAATTGAATTTAGAACATCGTGTGCACTAAGTTTGTAAATTCAAAACATCATTAAACCTATTTACTTCTACCTCCATGGTGCCGAATTTATCATACAACCTTTTTCTAATTTGTTAAAAACTCAGACTCGGAACCTTATTGGTGTACTTTTTTTAATTTACTTTGCGCGCCCCATTTTCTTTTCACGTCACTAACAAAAATATTACACTCTACTTAGGCAGCTGTAGCAACTTTACTTTAAATTTTTCTTAATTATACCTAAGTATTATTTGAAATAATTTAAAGATAATTCTGTAATACTTACCTATCACAATGTAGTACCTAATAAATATTAATACCTAAACTGAAATAAAAGTATCTTGTGATTGTAAATGCTTTTTTTGCATTTAGTCATTTCCTCGCTGAGGTGGGATGAAAAGTTACGTGTTGCACTCGAGTGCAAAGATTTTTCACCTCGTGCTCTTTTGATTCCCTCGCTAATGCTCAGGATTCTAATTTTTGAATAGAATCCTTCGCTTGCTCAGTCAACAAAATTGAGCACGCGGTTAAAAAGCAACTTTGCACTCTTGTATAACAAATAACTATTAGTTTTGATTTTGACATCGGTTACTCGACTACGGCGAAGCAAAAAAGAAACGGTTATGATTTGGACCGATATGTATGTACTTATGGTGATATGTAAGTTAATCTGTTCACTCATAACTTCTAAACTACTTATCTCAATTTGACAAATGAGGTATCGTTGGAAGATTCGATTGTTTTGAATTGATTGTCCGCTGGTACAGCTTATCTGACGTCACATTAAATTGAATATGGCGGCCTCTAGAGGAGATTAAGTCATGAAATTTAAAAAGATGGCAACGGCTATCATATGAAAACATTTGCTTGTTTTCTAATTTTTAGAACGTTTTTCGGTGGTCGGGTTTAAGTTTTTGAACTTATTTTTTTAGACAATCTATTCAATACGGGTGTATGTGTAATTAACGAATAAATAATAAAGCAATATCAAATGTTGCCAAGTCATAAAAATCGTGCGTAGCAGAGCGGGTTGCCAGTTCATATTAAATCATGATTGTAATTAAATCCTTGTTACCAAGAAAATTTCTTAAAACAAGGATTTTATAATATTGTGAGCCATCGAGCTACACTCCAGTGAAGGACCGTCAAGAGACCTTCAGACGCCGTCGTTAAACAAGAAGTATTTCATTTGAATCAGAGTTTATTAATAGCAGAGCGAGAATAATATGGAAATTAAAAACATTTTATGTTATCTTATTATAACACCGCGACTGTAATCTCTTAGGGTTAGGCAGAGGTATCTATAGTAAACCCACATTTCTCAGAGTATGTTTAAAGGTGGCTGGGATATATAGTCCTCCAGATCGTATTTCGGCCATGACGGCCAATCTCAACGGAGACTAGCCATCGACGCGGGAGATATTATAGTGCACTAGAGTGTGCGCGGCCAAAGGGGCACTCGCTCTTCCTCAATGTCATAGTCCGATGGGATGGCAATCCGACACGACTGGAAAGAGATCAGGCGCAGGACCAACAGCTTAACGTGCTTTCCGAGGCACAGGGGTATCACACCGCCAACTTCCAAAAGTCCGGGCTGCTACTAAGGAATTCAGCGCGTGGCTGGGATAGACTGGATACGGAAGACGGTGGACAGGGTGTTGTGACGCAGTATGAGAGAGAGGCCTGTATCCAGCAGTAGATTGTGATAGGTTGGGTTAATTGAATAGGGGGTGAGCCTAGGGCCATCAACTGGGCACAAATCCAGACTCCAGGCTGTTTCTGCGGAATTCTTGACACAATAGGGTTCTTCTTCGGGTAATAGCACTTTGTCCGCCCTGGGACTCGAACCCAGGAAAACAAAGTGTAATTGAACCACTAGTACTTGCGACTACTAGACCGATGCGGCAGTAAAGTTTAAAGCTTAATTTATGGAAACTTAAATAATGTACTTACAGAAGTAATAACTTAACATTTAATCTACCCTTATTTCAAATTGTAAGACTATAAGGACAATAGCCACGGGGTTACTTGAATAGAATTAAGAATGGAAAAGACTCCTGAATTCAATAAAACTTAAGAAAATTACAAGATTCTAGAAATATTATTTTTTACTAGCTGTGCCCGCGACTTCGTTCGCTTTCTGTTTTCTAGCATAGAAGTATTCTTAGTTACTTATTATAAGATCAGTGATCAGCTACAGTCCGGTCAAAAGCGGCCCCGCCGTTTCGGAGATTAGCCGAATCAAACAGAGAGAATATAATAAAAATAAAATAAATATGTACCGTACAAACTTTCATATACATACATTAAGTAACAAACTCTCTACAGAGTTAGAACAGACACTTCCTTTTGTTTATTTGTAAGATAAAATCAAATTAGATGACAACGCCTACGCATTACCATTTCATTCATTAGTGATAATGAAAAAGATATGTTATTTTTATCATTCGTAGGTGTAAGGTGGGACGTTCACACGCTATCAATCAGTCGTATAAGATCACATCAATACATTAACAAATAAAATTCCCACGTGGGCCAAGCAGAGGTATTCAACTACATTTAAATGTCACCCATTAATTTTGTTTTATGTATGTATTTTGCGTTCAAAACGCGACACTTCGAAGCAATTCATTTTAGTTAAACCCCTATATTCTCATAATGATGGCAATTTTCGAACAGCAATAAATTTTGCTTTCCTAAGTATATTTATATAAAATTCAGAGAGAAGTTGGCGTACTGAGGCGCACGCTCGCGTGTGTTCATTAACTCCATTCAAGCGTCCGTTTCTTCTTTTAAATACGAAACAGAGCAGGCCGCTAACAAAGCAATTATTTTCTTTGCAAAATTAATTATTTCCCTTGTATTGGTGTTCTGTTCTTTCGCTTTAATTACCGAAGTGGGTGGGTGCTACGTGTTGCGACTTGCGACTAATTGACCGTAACGCGCACTAAAGTATACCGCGGCGCCACAGAAGGAAAATCCTCCAGTAGACCAATGGAAACTAATCATGCTATTGGGAAAAATAATTACTCTTTCATATAGGCGGGCAATGAACCGAGAAATTGGATAGCTTTCCTATATGTTGCTAATGTTACGGTGGAAGCGTTATTTCCAATTAGTAGGTTA
Organism: Aporophyla lueneburgensis; assembly: GCA_932294355.1. Classification (NCBI taxonomy): domain Eukaryota; kingdom Metazoa; phylum Arthropoda; class Insecta; order Lepidoptera; family Noctuidae; genus Aporophyla; species Aporophyla lueneburgensis. The sequence continues at coordinate 21,358,359 of OW028745.1, read as the reverse complement.
ATTTCAGGCTATTTGTTGAACAAAATATGATTTTCAACCGTAACATGTAGGTATGTATTAAATGTATACAATTTTAAACATTAAAACCACCAATACAATCCTCTTTCGTTTCTTTTAATCCCATTGAATGATTTTCCATGAAATAGTCTTTTGATGAGATTCAATGGACTTTAACGATGGTATCGGTGATTTTAATTATTATCATTCTGCTAATTGACATTTATTACGTTTGCGAATCATATTTTAATGTACCAATAGCGTTGTACTTCATGTAAAGCATTATATCTACTTCATTTTATTGAACACAAAAATAAGATCTCGGACCAAAGTAAGACTTGAAAGGAAAATATGATTCCATTTGTTATATTCTCGGCATTTAATTAGGAAAAGTAACCAGATTAACGTTACGTTTGTGTAATATGAATGTCTTTGCTTAGATAACAGAATTCAAATTAGTTTAGGTAGGTACTTTATATCTACTCATGTATTACGAAATGTATATGACTTTATTTGGCGCTCATGAAGAAACCTTGTTTGCGTTAACACTGGTGATGAATGTTTTCATCTTTTTTTTTTGTTCTGCCGTCCCGTAACGACTGTCAGAGACCCAAAAATGACAGCCGGGACCAATGGCTTAACGTGCTTCCGAGGCACGGAGAGGTTTCAATCGGTAAAGATGGTCATCTATCCACGGACCAACCGCGTCACGTGATGGATATTACTAAGGTGTATCTATTCATACACGAAATATTTTAAGAGGTACACCTGTAGGTGGTAAAGAAGCTACAGCAACGAAAATAAAAAAAAATCTAAATGTTTTCTTTTTTCAATATTTAATATTTATAAATTGTTTGACGCACATAAGAAATACTGGCTCCTTCTTATTTTTTATGGCCCGAGACACCGCGGCCATGCTCTTGCCGTCCCGTCGCCGCCCTTGCAGCGTCAGACGGGCCATTCATAGAATTTGGAGTAAAGGTTTTATGCAAAACGTCTCAAGCACTTTTAAAATTATAATAATTACAAAAATCCAAAAACGCTTAGATACGAATTTTCTTTTTGCTTCTATAGCTTCTTTACCACCTACAGGTGTACCTCTTAAAATATTTCGTGTATGAATAGATACACCTTATATATATGTAGATAAATACCTAACTCGAAAGTTTCTTAGTGCTATTCGTATTCTGAATGTGACTCCTTAGGTTTTTGGGAGCTAGTATAATATTGTGCGTGGGTGTCGTAAAAGGCGACTAAGGGACTTACTAGAGAATGGGCAGCAGCGTTCTCTATGCATTTTACCACCATCTGCGATCGCCAACCCGCCTGCCAAGCGTGGCGATTATGGCAAAGCCCTCCCAAGTTGGGGGAGGCCTAAGTCCAGCAGTGGACGTCTTGCGGCTGAAATGATGATGATGATGAGTATAATATTAGTTTTATAAGTCATGTAGAAGTACTGTGTTTCGTAATGATAATTATTTACTATCGTATTGAACCAAGTTGTTCTGGGGAGTTAGTTGCGCCACTGCTTCACAACTAAAGCACTACGAAGTGGTAAAGGGAAAGGGCGTTTCGGGGGCCGTTTTGAAAACCTAGCCTTTTCAGCTTTTAGTTTGAATAAATGACTTTTGATTTTGCTGTCAGGATTCTGAATATGACAGGTTATAGTTGGAGTTTAGTAAGGAAACAATGGACATTTTAGAAAAAATATATATTTTATGAATAGAAAACAAATAGTACATTTCTTAAATTAAATTTCATTCGAAATCATCTGTCAATTTCTTCATAAGCTTCAAGTATATCCGACGACCCTGGTTACTTATGTGTTTTGGTGCCCGTACACAAGCCATGTGTTTTGGTTCTCGTACACAATTTAAGCCATAGTTCGAACAAAAACGTAGCACCAGCCTACTCGGCGTACTGTTCATGCCAGGCTGTGGCGACGAACAATTTTACCGAACAACAAAAGTCTGGCTAATGGAAATTAGCTTCCAGGGCTAATTGCCATGAATACGTTTAACATAAATCAACGGTGTTTTAAAAAACATGACGTGGGAGAAGGGAGAATTTTCGGGGAATAATACCTTTTTAATGGAAAATCTTTATCGCATGTACAGTATTTGAATATGTAAATGTAATTTTTCTTACTTTTCACGCATTTTCTCTGGTTATAAATTATGTAGGTAATTAAAATTTGTTACTAACTATTGTTGTTGATGTGAAAGTTAGATTTTTAGAGATGAATTTTCTTCTTCTAATCTAATAATTAAACAGCTTTTTTATTTTACGTCTTTTTTTAAGTTGTTGTATTTTCCGTAACATGGTCGTTAAACCGGTTTCAAAATCCGGAATGTTTATCTACACATAGGTCACATCAATTTTTTCGTCTATTTTTCAAAATTAACCAAGTGTTTTCGGAAGATCTATAAAACATAAGAATCTTTATTTTATTGTCTCAGTATCTTGCACACAGACTGCCAGCTAAAAGAAAAAAAAAACAGATTAATTTCGGGGAACAGTTCTATCTAAGGACATATCCTACTAATATTATAAATGCGAAAGTTTGTATGTATGGATGTGTGGATGTGTGGATGTTTGTTACTCTTTCACGCAAAAACTACTGAACGGATTTGGATGAAATTTGGAACACAGTTAGTTTATAACCTGGATTATACACATAGGCTACTTTTTATCCCGGTAGCAGGTTCCGCGGGATATTTTCTGAAGTACATGCGGGCGAAGCCGCTGGCAAAAGCTAGTAAAGTTATAATTATATTTTGTATCATTTAAACCTGTAATGGAACTTTCCTCAGAATTCCAAAAAAAACATATTCTGCTCCAAATTAGCAATACATTTCACAAAATATCCCACGTTTCTAATTAAATCCATATTTTACACGTACTTATTTACTGACAAAAATACCAAGTATTGGTGCTTACCAACAAAGGCCTCTTGAACTAGATATGTAGTATGAATCATAATAAAAATATTGTAAACTAGCTTCTTCTTCTACTAGAGAATGGGCAGCAGCGTTCTCTATCAAACCCTCCCCCCCCAAATGATGAAAAGCACTAATAAAAAACGGCCCCTAGTGCCCGGCGACCCGACTACCCTTGGCTATGGTAGCGGTCAAGGCCACAATGAGGCAAGGGGTGCTAAGAATCCCCGGAAGGAATCCAGCTACCACAACCACCGACAACTGGACCTGGCAACATACAACACGCGTACACTCCGGAACGACGAGAAGATCGCCGAGCTCGAGGAAGAATTGAGCAGGTTACGATGGGATATAGTAGGGTTATCTGGAGTCCGAAGAGAGGGGGAGGACTCGATAATCCTCAAATCCGGAAACCTGCTCTATTATCGGGAGGGCGACCAGCAGTCCCAAGGTGGTGTCGGGTTCATCGTCCATAAGTCCCTTGTGAGCAATGTTGTGAAGATCGAGAGTGTGTCGACCAGGGTGGCGTTCCTTATACTCAGAATATCCGCAAGGTATTCGCTGAAGGTCATACAGGTGTACGCCCCGACCTCGACACACCCCGACGATGAGGTGGAGACCGTGTATGAGGATATTTCCAGAGCCATGCATGGTTCCAAAACTCATTTCACCGTTGTTATGGGGGACTTCAACGCGAAACTGGGCAAGCGAAGCGATGATGAGTTGAGAGTAAGGCAATTTGGAGTTGGACGTCGGAACCACCGGGGTCACCTACTGGCTAGTTTTATGGAGAAGGAAGGCCTCTTTATGATGAATTCCTTCTTCAGAAAACGTGAGCACAGGAAGTGGACCTGGCAGAGTCCTGACGGTGCAACCAAAAATGAGATTGACTTCATTATGGCGACGAAGAAGCAAATATTCAATGATGTCTCTGTGATCAACGCGGTGAAAACCGGGAGTGATCACCGCATGGTAAGAGGCACATTGAATATCAATATCAAGCTGGAAAGATCCCATCTCACTTCTGAGCCATGTCTACAAGCTGTTTTCAAGAGTCATCACGAATCGTCTCGCGCGCAGATTTGACGACTTCCAGCCTCCCGAACAAGCCAGATTCCGTAAAGGCTTTAGCACCGTAGACCACATACATACGCTGCGGCAGGTTATACAGAAGACCGAAGAGTATAACCTGCCTCTCTGCTTAGCGTTTGTGGATTACGAAAAAGCCTTCGATTCGATAGAGACCTGGGCTGTATTGCAGTCTCTTCAACGGTACCAGATTGACTATCGGTACATCGAGGTGCTGAAGTGTTTGTATGAAAACGCCACTATGTCAGTCCGTCTCCAGGACAATGCCTCGAAACCTATCCTTCTGCAGCGAGGGGTGAGACAGGGAGACGTAATCTCTCCGAAACTGTTCACCGCTGCACTGGAGGATGTCTTCAAGGTTTTGGACTGGAAAGGGCCTGGCATCAACATCAATGGCGAGTACATCACTCACCTTCGATTTGCCGACGATATAGTAGTCAAGGCTGAGACTATGGAGGACCTCAGTACAATGCTCGATGACCTCAGTAGAGCTTCCGAAAGAGTGGGTCTTAGATCGGAGACGCTACACTCGAAGTTGTGGACGAATATGTGTACCTAGGACAGACTGTCCAGTTAGGTAGGTCCAACTTCGAGAAAGAGGTCAATCGTCGAATCCGACTCAGCTGGGCAGCGTTCGGGAAGCTACGCAATATCTTCTCGTCTCACTTACCGCAGCGTCTCAAGACAAAAGTCTTTGACCAGTGTGTGTTGCCAGTGATGACATAATATGGCACTGAGACGTGGTCGCTCACAATGGGCCTCATAAGAAGGCTCAAAGTCACCCAAAGAGCAATGTAGAGGGCTATGGTTGGAGTTACCCTACGCGATCGAATCAGAAATGAAGAGATCCGTAGGAGAACCAAGGTTACCGACATAGCCCGAATTGCCAAACTTAAGTGGCAGTGGGCAGGGCACATTGCTCGCAGAACGGATGGCCGATCTGGAGTGGCGACCGCGTACTGTAAGACGGAGCGTTGGAAGGCCTCCCACAAGATGGACCGATGACCTGGTGAAGGCCGCAGGAATGCGTTGGATGCGGGAGGCACAGAACATGTCGAAGTGCCGGTGCTTGGGGGAGGCCTATGTCCAGCAGTGGACGTCTTTCGGCTGAAATGATGATGATGATAATGAAACTAGCTTCTGCCCGCGACTTCGTACGCGTTAAATTTCTTGTTCCCCCGACCCTTCCCGTCGCGTTGAATCGCCTACCCGTGCGAATTTTCCCCGTTTTTGCAACATTTGTAATGTTACATAGCCTTCTCAATAAATAGGCTACCTAACACAAAAATAATTTTTCAATTCGGACCAGTAGTTCCTGATATTAACGCGTTCAATCAAACAAACAAACAAACTCTTCAGCTTTATAATATTTTAGTATAGATTAAATGAATCATGTACCTACTGCAGATCATTATTTACCTCGATGGTATATCGTTTAGGACTCAGCGCAGATATATTCATTACGCGTAATAGGTACAATCCACACGGTGATTTCAGAAGGCCATTTTTTTTTTTTTTTAAAAAAAGCTAATCATTTTAATGCACCGTGAATGTACAGGGCGGCAGGAAGAAATATCAACGCACAACGTGTAATGTAACCATAGATTTAGTGCTTTATTCTATTTTATAATTAACTAGCTTTTGCCAACGGCTTCGCCCGCGTATTATACGTATAAACCTTCCTCTTGAATCACTCTATTTATTAAAAAGCGCATCAAAATCTGTTGCGTATTTTAAAATATCTAAGCATATATAGGGACAGACAGAGGAAAGCGACTTCGTTTCATACTATTTAGTGATAGCCCAGCATAAAATATTAACTCAGGGTGATCCAAAATCATGGTACTGAATCCGTGAATAGGTTTTGCATCGATGTCCCACCCTGTAATGATAATTGTGTATGTGCAAGAAAATTAATATAGGATACGTGGTTTCAATAACCTCATCGTGATTCTGATAGGGTTTAACTCACTACGAAAAAAAAATCAAACAAAATAATTTAAATTATTTTAATGGATTGTATTGTTAATATTTTTACAATAAGATAAATTGTAGTAAAAGGTACAATAATAAATCAATTAGTCGTTCGTTACACTTAAGATGGCGCCGAATCCCACAAACCTCGACCCAAATTAATGTTGATAAATTGTATTTTTTACTAAGCCAGCAAGATTTATGAACTTCTGCGCCTTATTTAACGTTCTTAATTTAAATATTATACTTTTTACGCAGCTTCACGAGAGGGTTAAGAGGCATCGGCGTTGCTTGAAAACACTTGACGATATTTCAGTTTAGTTTTAAAAAACGATGAAAATATTGCGTTAAATAGGGATAGAAACTCGCCTATCTTCAACCAACACATAATACTTTTTCATTGAAGGTCAAAACGAGTCATTAATTATCCAGTTTAGAACATCCGCCGAATTTTTTGACACTTTGAAAGTTTGACTTTTTTAATGGAAGACTGGGCAAATAAGTTGCGGAACATATTGGTCGCATTAACAATGAGTGTGTGTCTTTTAATGACAGAAGTATTTTCTTGCTACCTTCAAATATACTAGCGGGTAATTGTGTAACCCGCTAACAATTCTAATGTTTTTATTTTTGACAAATCAAAAACATTCATTCCATCCTATGTCCAACAGTGGACTGCGATAGACTGAGTTGATTGATTGATTGACAACATTAATTGCATTATTTATTTTATCGAAGAGACGAATTTTTCAAACAAATATGATGCAATAGATTAGGAAATAACTTTAAAATCCTTCAAATTGTGAAAGAAAGTGTGTTACACAATGGAGTGCAGAACTTTAAGAAAAATAAGAAATCCTCTTAAAAACTGGACCTAAACAACAGCTGACGCTCACCCTCTAGTTTAAAAACAAACGTAAAAAACAGTCGCGTCCACATTCCACATCTTATCAACAAGGTTCAGTAAACACAGCTTTTAACAGAAATGAAAATTAGCCGTCCATTTAAATTCAAATTACCAAAACTTAATTTACCTTTTGTTTTTCTACACAGCGGTGACTGTACTCATTAATTTTTATTTCTGCTAAGCCTCGAGTCCTTTTGAAACAATTTTATATTTCAATTTGTGTCTTAATTTTACGTATTTTTATTTTAACTTTACATTCTACGATAATAATATCGCGGTTCACCCAAAAATCTGAGTGAACTCTAAAAACATTTTCAGTCTTATTTGCGAGCAATAATGAGCGAATGCATTGTTTTTCGTAAAAATGTGAAACAAAAATTATGCTGGCATTTTCTTTTCTGAAAACTTCAGCGAGTACAATTTGTGCTTCTCCGTACTTGGTTACCTCAAATAAAAAGCAGTTAAAAATGCAGGTACAATCGCGCACACTAGCGGTGGATCAGTTTTCACCCTTATGCAATAAGTGGTCGACCACCAGTGCTCGCAGTGGTATATTATTACCATCATTGGCATTTTTATGCAAGTCTCTTTTTTATTGTTTCACATCAGTAAGAAAACTTCGTATATATATTTCCAAAGGCAGTACACGTTCTTAAAGTATATTCGTTATAAAGTTATAATACTAGGTATTTATCATAATATAGTGCGTAGTTATAACTACAAGGTGTCTGTTTGAAGGCTTTTGAAGAAAGTTACATAAAATTTGATTGAATTTCTAATTCAAGGAAAATTAAAGTAAGTACTTCTTTTATTTTATTTAGATAAGTCCTTTCAATCTAAAATTCTAAGCCTTATATCTCTCTTCGAAAACTTTCATTTTCCATTACTGTGATGTTACATATTAAATTAAATAAAACAAATTTAGTCATTATTGTATATATGCCTGTCCATCCGTCACAACCTTAGAAATAAAAATATAATAATAAACAAAAAATGTACAAGAATTAAAGTATAATGAAACAGAAAATTACTGAAAGTAGTCAATATACAATTTTGTTTGTAACAAAATTCATAACAAATCTTAAGTACATTGCCTTTTCTACCATTTTAATTTTTGCATTTTCTGGCAACACTGGAGAGATTCTTATCTATGCAACAGGCTAAAGCGCATAACGCTAGGCGTTGCCAACTAAAATAATACGTACTTACTACTAGCTTCAGATCTACACAGTTCTTCTCAACACGTTAATAAATAAAGTTATCGTAAAAGTTGTCTTATAAATAAAACATCAAACCGTAGTCGTAGCAATTTTAGCTATTCGAACAAAATACTTCAACCCACAAACGCAGCATACTTGTTTCAAATCGAAACATTGGAAATTCGGAATCCTCAGTGCTCTTACATTTGATCACAAATACCTACACTAAGTAAATATTATAAATATAAATTTTGTACTGTCATAAGTCCGTACACTTCGATATGGCGATAAAATGATATCACATTTCTTCTACAAAAATTTCGTATTCTACCAAAATGGTAGCATTTATACCGGGGCAACACTTGTTTAGATTGTAAACCTTATGTTCTAAGTTATTGAGTCTCTATTCACACGTATTGTCGTGGTGCTGGGCCATTCTTCCTTGAATGTGGTAATGTATCGTCGTTGTTGCCGGTGTTGTTATTGTGTAAAAATGACATTTCTACTCCTGCGTCGCCTCCCTAAGGAAATAAAAACACATGACTTATTTCAATGAAAAAAAAATTTTTTTTTTCTTATTATTATGCAATTTCTCAATAATAAGCACACTAGTTCACACTGCACAACTAATAAATACTATTAGCCGAATATTATGATTTGCTGAAGGGCCCGCTCTTTTTAACATGTTTTTATTATTCGACCTGTACTTATCTATCTATATAAGTAGCGGAATCCTTCAACGTATTTTTTTATTTATCTTTTAAAAATGTAGCCAACATAATAAAAATACAGTCTCAAGGTAAGTTAGTATTCTCAAGTAATAATGGTTTATTGAGATATTCCTCTAAAGTAATTCCTCTCAACCGTCTGTCTTACCTCAGAATGCATAGGGTTGGCTGTAATAGTGATTGGCACTTTAGCGTTAGCAGGGATGTACCCGTTGGCTCCACCACTCTCCGGCGCGGATCCTTTCTCCTCTGTAATAAATCATTCAATGTGTTTTGACAGGCCAGCTTTGAAGTCGGTATTATGACATCAATGTTGTTATTATGTGATTCTATTGTAAAGTTAACCGCTCTCGACATTTCATGGTCGGATGATCTTAAGATGTTTTGACGTTTAATTAAATTTTGATGCATTTATAATTCTAACTAGGCCGTTTCACGCTGAGCGGGCACGACACGGAGTGGGTCTAAAGGCATTATACGCAAAGGGTCTTGGTACGCTGACAGCTGGATACGACAGCTGCCCGATATTATAGTTCGTGTTATTTTAACTCTCATTTATGCAAAGAAAGTGACTCGAGTGTAGAAGCTCGCGGATTTATACCATGTAGTTTAGTACCTACGTTTCGCGCGGCAGGCCGGAAGGTGGCGGAGCTTGACTCGCACTAGCCAAAGACAGAATTGTGTGGCCTTGGCCCTGCAGCAACAATGCAAGCTGGTCAGATTAGATGCCTTACGTTTCTGTCTGTGTGAATGTGGAACCGCCTAGTAAAATGTTTAACTAAACAAATATAGCAGTTGATGATATATCTACTTTATTCACTTCACAATACAACTCATCAGTTGATTTACAAAAATTAAATATACCTAAATTAAATTGTAAAAGTATAGGGGAGTTTGCCAAGCATTGGAACAAAAATTAAGTGGTACTTGCCCAAAGGACACTGAATTAGTCCTGTATTTTTTATGGCTCTTCATTTTATGTAAGAGTTTTGCCGCAAATATAACTTAAAGTGAATAAGAAAGATGTTTTTGGACGAAGTCACCTACCGTCACCAGCGCGCGGTGCGGGGAGCGCGGGCTGGGCGCGGGCGGGAGCGGGGCCACGCTCGTGTTGTTCAATACTCACTATCAGTAGTAGGTCTCCTAGCGCGGCGACACAGCAGTAGCGCAGTGGCCAGCAGCACCAGCAGCGCCGTGGCGCCCAGCGCGCCGCCCGCCGTCACCAGCGCGCGGTGCGGGGAGCGCGGGCTGGGCGCGGGCGGGAGCGGGGCCACGCTCGTGTTGTTCAATACTCACTATCAGTAGTAGGTCTCCTAGCGCGGCGACACAGCAGTAGCGCAGTGGCCAGCAGCACCAGCAGCGCCGTGGCGCCCAGCGCGCCGCCCGCCGTCACCAGCGCGCCCGGCGGGGAGCGCGGGCTGGGCGCGGGCGGGAGCGGGGCCACGCTCGTGTTGTTCAATACTCACTATCAGTAGTAGGTCTCCTAGCGCGGCGACACAGCAGTAGCGCAGTGGCCAGCAGCACCAGCAGCGCCGTGGCGCCCAGCGCGCCGCCCGCCGTCACCAGCGCGCCCGGCGGGGAGCGCGGGCTGGGCGCGGGCGGGAGCGGGGCCACGCTCGTGTTGTTCAATACTCACTATCAGTAGTAGGTCTCCTAGCGCGGCGACACAGCAGTAGCGCAGTGGCCAGCAGCACCAGCAGCGCCGTGGCGCCCAGCGCGCCGCCCGCCGTCACCAGCGCGCCCGGCGGGGAGCGCGGGCTGGGCGCGGGCGGGAGCGGGGCCACGCTCGTGTTGTTCAATACTCACTATCAGTAGTAGGTCTCCTAGCGCGGCGACACAGCAGTAGCGCAGTGGCCAGCAGCACCAGCAGCGCCGTGGCGCCCAGCGCGCCGCCCGCCGTCACCAGCGCGCCCGGCGGGGAGCGCGGGCTGGGCGCGGGCGGGAGCGGGGCCACGCTCGTGTTGTTCAATACTCACTATCAGTAGTAGGTCTCCTAGCGCGGCGACACAGCAGTAGCGCAGTGGCCAGCAGCACCAGCAGCGCCGTGGCGCCCAGCGCGCCGCCCGCCGTCACCAGCGCGCCCGGCGGGGAGCGCGGGCTGGGCGCGGGCGGGAGCGGGGCCACGCTCGTGTTGTTCAATACTCACTATCAGTAGTAGGTCTCCTAGCGCGGCGACACAGCAGTAGCGCAGTGGCCAGCAGCACCAGCAGCGCCGTGGCGCCCAGCGCGCCGCCCGCCGTCACCAGCGCGCCCGGCGGGGAGCGCGGGCTGGGCGCGGGCGGGAGCGGGGCCACGCTCGTGTTGTTCAATACTCACTATCAGTAGTAGGTCTCCTAGCGCGGCGACACAGCAGTAGCGCAGTGGCCAGCAGCACCAGCAGCGCCGTGGCGCCCAGCGCGCCGCCCGCCGTCACCAGCGCGCCCGGCGGGGAGCGCGGGCTGGGCGCGGGCGGGAGCGGGGCCACGCTCGTGTTGTTCAATACTCACTATCAGTAGTAGGTCTCCTAGCGCGGCGACACAGCAGTAGCGCAGTGGCCAGCAGCACCAGCAGCGCCGTGGCGCCCAGCGCGCCGCCCGCCGTCACCACCGCGCCCGGCGGGGAGCGCGGGCTGGGCGCGGGCGGGAGCGGGGCCACGCTCGTGTTGTTCAATACTCACTATCAGTAGTAGGTCTCCTAGCGCGGCGACACAGCAGTAGCGCAGTGGCCAGCAGCACCAGCAGCGCCGTGGCGCCCAGCGCGCCGCCCGCCGTCACCAGCGCGCCCGGCGGGGAGCGCGGGCTGGGCGCGGGCGGGAGCGGGGCCACGCTCGTGTTGTTCAATACTCACTATCAGTAGTAGGTCTCCTAGCGCGGCGACACAGCAGTAGCGCAGTGGCCAGCAGCACCAGCAGCGCCGTGGCGCCCAGCGCGCCGCCCGCCGTCACCAGCGCGCCCGGCGGGGAGCGCGGGCTGGGCGCGGGCGGGAGCGGGGCCACGCTCGTGTTGTTCAATACTCACTATCAGTAGTAGGTCTCCTAGCGCGGCGACACAGCAGTAGCGCAGTGGCCAGCAGCACCAGCAGCGCCGTGGCGCCCAGCGCGCCGCCCGCCGTCACCAGCGCGCCCGGCGGGGAGCGCGGGCTGGGCGCGGGCGGGAGCGGGGCCACGCTCGTGTTGTTCAATACTCACTATCAGTAGTAGGTCTCCTAGCGCGGCGACACAGCAGTAGCGCAGTGGCCAGCAGCACCAGCAGCGCCGTGGCGCCCAGCGCGCCGCCCGCCGTCACCAGCGCGCCCGGCGGGGAGCGCGGGCTGGGCGCGGGCGGGAGCGGGGCCACGCTCGTGTTGTTCAATACTCACTATCAGTAGTAGGTCTCCTAGCGCGGCGACACAGCAGTAGCGCAGTGGCCAGCAGCACCAGCAGCGCCGTGGCGCCCAGCGCGCCGCCCGCCGTCACCAGCGCGCCCGGCGGGGAGCGCGGGCTGGGCGCGGGCGGGAGCGGGGCCACGCTCGTGTTGTTCAATACTCACTATCAGTAGTAGGTCTCCTAGCGCGGCGACACAGCAGTAGCGCAGTGGCCAGCAGCACCAGCAGCGCCGTGGCGCCCAGCGCGCCGCCCGCCGTCACCAGCGCGCCCGGCGGGGAGCGCGGGCTGGGCGCGGGCGGGAGCGGGGCCACGCTCGTGTTGTTCAATACTCACTATCAGTAGTAGGTCTCCTAGCGCGGCGACACAGCAGTAGCGCAGTGGCCAGCAGCACCAGCAGCGCCGTGGCGCCCAGCGCGCCGCCCGCCGTCACCAGCGCGCCCGGCGGGGAGCGCGGGCTGGGCGCGGGCGGGAGCGGGGCCACGCTCGTGTTGCCTAGACCGGCTGCGGGACGGAGGGTTTTTGCAGTCTGTGAAGGAAAAGCCAGATTTTTCCAACTGTTCTAGTAATAATGGAATCAGGCGTTACTTTCAGAAAACCATGACAGTGATCTGCTTCAGATCACGGATACAAATCTCTGAGGAATTTAGGTAAGTCATTATTATCCTTATATTATTATCGTCAATCTTGCTTTTTTCATCGAGCTTAAATTATACTGTCTTTTCATCGCTTTGTCAAAATTGGTGGATTTTAACAAAGCGATGAAAAGACCACATTTATGTATTTGTTTGTATTTCCTGTAAAATATTATTCTTGCTTTTTACTTACCTTAATAGCACTAAATTCAGAAGCCGCCTGTGCAGTATACGCCTGTAGTTTGATATCGTAGCTGGTGTCAGGCGAGAGGTGTGTCAGCAGGAGTTCCCGCGGTTCTCCCGCCGTCGTCACCTTCTCATAGGCGCCGGCTGAAGACACGGCACGATAGTACACGTAGAAACCTTCGGCTTCTACTTCTCCGCCACTTGTCCACTGTAAAAGGGAAAGGTTCTAGAGGCAAGTCAAAAATATTTCTTCGCGCACCGGATCTTCAAGGCACTGCTTAGCGACCAGAGTTGAAAAAGAACCGCGAGAAGATTTGGCAAAGTTAAATTGCTGTGGCACTATTTTTGCAGAACAGATGGCCACTGGAGTTGAAATATTCCGGACTCCTAACCTGAAGATGGTCGCAAGAAAAGCAGGACCAATGTTTAAGCTATCCTTTTGAAAGACAAATGGCGAGAAATGGACGTCATTCGCCTGAATGATAAAGATATCTCCTGCATAAGCGTATTGTAAATCCTGCAAAAAAGTTAGGTATACAATCAGTACAGAACATAGGACGTGTTGCTTCTCCTAGAGTTTGCTGTGCCACCTCTCCCCAGATAAAAAACTTGGAAATAGTAAGACGGCTCTATTTTGTAACTTTCACATAGAAAAAATGCTGCTGGTTCTGAGCTTAATATTTATAATTTTGTATCGGGAAATTGACATGTTAACTGAAACCATGAACTCAGTACATGATTCTGATCGCGGACGAAATTCTTGGTCTGTAAAAAAAAAAATCTGGTTCACAGAAAAGTGCAATATGTACATTTTTACCGCAGTGTGTTCAGAATCATATACTCCATGTATGGTCCCTGTGCCCCTGTATTTCCCCCTTGTTTTATTGTTTATGTGCTTTATTTTACTTACAGTCCATCCCAGCTGTATGGTGGTGGGCGACATGGGCACTGCGCGCGCCAACACGGGCGCGCGCGGCGCCTTGAACCCGCCGCGCTGCAGGTGGAAGCGCGCGCTGCTCTTGCCGAGCTTGTTGTCCTGGTTGGAGTATACTGCTGCTATGCGGAACCTAGGTGGAATGTTGTAAATATTAGCCACCGAACCTATATGCCCGTATGGTGCCGGACGTAAAGAATAGCATAACGCCATTTCTTCCCGTGGGTGTCGTAAATGGGACTAGACAATGGGCAGCTGCGTTCTCTCCACCATACTGCAATCGCCAACCCGCCTCCCAATCGTGGCGATAATGGCAAAGCCCCCCAAAAGGAGAGGCCACAGTCCTCAAGACGAAAGGCTGAAATTATGCTAATGATGAAAGCTATATGTTGGTATGTTTTATGTAAATACTAACGACCCGTTCATTTTTTGCACGATTTTTATGACTTTACAAAACAACGAGATTTATATAATATCATCATCTGGCTTTAATTCTCTTCATTACCTTTATTGGGTATAACGGGTCTCTATGTAAAGTCAGGGAAATTTTGTGGGAACCAAATATACTTCCAACTTAAATGATTTTCTGTTTATTACAAAATGGTCAATTACTGATTGGGATGATATGGCTTTAGCACGGAAAATTGACGTAGACTGTCAATTTGCTTCATCATCAGGGTGGGTTTTAGTCAGTAAAACTCTGATACATCCTACATTCGAGAGAGAAACTTGATTTGATGATTCCCCTCCCAAAAAAAAGGGATTAAGATCATGCCTGAGGAAAATAATTTCATGAGACTCCAACCAATTTTGCGTACTCTTGGCTTTATCAGCTGGTGTGCAATCTTACTGCAAAAAACAGTGACGACTTGCGAACATTCTTCATATAAGAGGCTCTACGAGGTTTTGTAGAACCGTACCTTATTACACTAGAGCATCGGTTTTCGCACCTTTTTCACAAAAAACCTCTCAATAGGGCCCAAAAATCGAAATTCCAAGCCAACCAGTGAAGGTTGATAACCACTTTGTCATTTTGCTTATCGAAGCTCATTTCAACTGTAAAATTTATTTCATCCGAAAACAAGATTGTGCGGTATTTTTCTCCCGCGGGCTTGCGGGCGTATCTACAAAACGCGTGATTGTTAGAGCCAATTTTTTTTTTCAAAAGAACATTCAGGAGGTCTACCGTTCTTTCACGGTAAGCTCGTAGCCCGAGGTCTTCATTCAACACCCTTTTCACCGTGGGTCTGTTTAAACCACCCTGAAGAGCCAACAGTTTTTGCTTTCGCACGAGATTTCTTTGAATTCGTGCCTTGATGGCTTTGATCACCGTTGGATTACGAACCGTACGAGGTCGAAAACTATTCTTTCTGTCTTCTTTTTCTGAATCTTCCTCGTATCGTTTAATAGTGCATTAAACGAACCTTTATGTTATTTTAAAGTTTTTCAGTAGTTTGATAATTTTACTAGAGGCGTCTCCACAACGATTTAACGCAATTACAGAAACTCTGTCTTCTTATCGTGTCCACTCCACGTTGAAAACTAAAGAAAAGTCTACTAAACCTATGTTTTTAAAATCGTGAGAAATTCAAAATTCGAACGTAATTTATTGTTTTTTGTCTGCAATCCAAATTCAACGCGACAACGTAGATTCGTATCTAAATGTAATGTTTGTTGAATTGTTCTTCTTTTACGCAAAAACATAGCAAGGTATCGGCGTAATTTCAAGCATATACATAGTTTATGGCCCTGCCAGTGACATAGGCATTTTTTTTTACATCGTACTAAAACACAGGTGCGAAGCCGGGCCTTTTTTGGTATCTAGAACATTAATATTTTTGTTTATGGTCTAGAAACATTTTGATTCTGCTTGATCAGAGAGGGCAATATTGCGGAGCAATTAATTGTAACGATTATATTTTTTTACTCCTACCTTTATTTTTTTCTGCAACTTTATTGTTATCCTTAGTCGCAAATCCACCGAACATTTTGCATGGATGAGCATTTTCAAGTTCAATCCTTAAAATGGTTAAGGGAAAGCGCCAGGGTGCCTCCAAAATTCAAATTATGAATTCAATTTGCAGGTCAGTGTCCGCTTGTAGAATAAACAAAATATGATTCCCAACCGTAACAAGTATGTATTTACAGATTTATAAAAATTTAAATCATCAATACAACCCTATCAGTTCATATATGTAAACCTACTGATTGATTGATGAAAATTGCAATCAATAAATAGGGTTGAAGTTCAAATGTTCATGACATACCATTGTATTTCATGCAAATTTAAATTTTGTGGGCTCCCCTTACGGAGAAGACTCCATCTATTGTAATATCTAGCTCGAGTTTTCTCAATCCCACGTGATATCGTAACTTAGTATGCAGGGCTGCACCGCCGACGATGGTCGGTACTTACTTGTAATATTTCCCTGGAGTCAGTCCATCGATCTGGTACGAATGTATGTAAGCTGGGATGTCCTGGTTTGCGGTGTTCCACTGAACATTGCTCGAGTTGCTCACCTCTCTGTATTGTACCTTTAAAAAAGCCGTAAGAAATTGCATTTTTATATATTTACATTTTAGAAGCCCAAGGGACCACATCGACAAAATCGACGAAGTTCAATATACATTTTCATTCCTTTCACCCCTTTACGGGATGAATTTTCAAAAAAAATCTTCTTTATTTATCACACTTTGATTAAAAATTACACTCTATTGCAAGATTTCATGTTGTCGAAAATTCTCCCACGGGAATGCTATCCAAACAAAAAACTTTCTTATTCATTATAACATCCGCTATCTACCAGTGAAAGTCCCGTCAAAATCGGTCTTACCGTTTCAGAGATTAACCGGAACGAACGGACAATTAGAAATTTTAAAAACAAAATACAAATAAAGATACTATATATATTTTCATACATTAAGTAAAAAGCTGTAACGTTACAAAAAAAAACATTTAAAATATATTTATTTTTATTGATGTATAGATATGTGGTACTATCAAAAAAACTTAAACGTAAAGTAATTTCTACCACATCCCCTTCCTACATAGCGGACACAAACCAACTTTTCAAACTGCCGTTTTCATTAAAAATATTCACAATATATGAATAATAAACAACCTTAAAGTGCTCAACATTTTCATTCCTCGACTGTACATGGACCGTTCTCTTAATAACAAACATAAACTTTTAAGTATTTTGCTACAAGCAGAAAATTGGTGATGCTATAAACCACGAGAAGCACTATGATCCTCCCCTACTCAAGACTCCTCGTAAAAAATTACACAGATTGAAATGAAGCTCGGCTATCCTCACAAAGTGCTTTTATTAAATCCTTAGTTTCTCGAAGAACAGAATTAAAACGAATGCCAATTTGCCATCGTTAATTCCAATGAGTACTCTCGCTAGATGGGCTAGCCCACAAAAACTTCAGCAGCTCGTATAAAATGCTAACTTTTGTCCGCATTTCCGTTTGCAAGGCACGGGCGACGGACCAAAAGCAACGACTTAAACCATTACTTCAGTCCCCTTTGAGCATTTTATACAAGAAAATACAAGTTTTCAAGAAAATAATTATGAATCGGGTTGTGTATCTTATTTATGCAGTGCGCTCTCTAGGTTGAAAAGCTATCCTTTTCTTGTGAGTGACATAAATGAGACTGGAAATAAGAAGTAAATGAAATGGTAACATGAGTAACCATGCCAAGAACTCGTCACAACGCAACGGATAAAAGATATTAAGATACGTTTATTTACCAACACGATGATATATCCAGAAAGAGGGTTTTATACTGAGATGGCGACTAATGGAGAAGTTTGAAAGAAGATCCACATAAACTGCCATGAGATCAAGACAATGATAATGATTACCTCCGTAGTAGAGCCCAAAAATCTAAAAAAAAAAGTGGAATAACTGTTTGCATGTGGGCTTTGTAAAGGCACTACCTAATTACTTCGATTTTCGTATTAAAATGTTAATCTTAACAAGACAGGTATTTGGCTTACCTTGAAGAACCGTATAGTTAACCCTTGGTTGTCATGTGACCATGACACCATGACGCTTTCGTCATTCAGTCTTGTGACGTTTGGTCTTGATGGAGGAATCATAACAGCTGGAACAAAAATTTTACTCATAAAAAGTGGATCGTTTTGGACTTCTTCTGGGGAGACCTTATTGATTCGTCATCATACCTTTATGTTTTCTAGGGTTCTTCCTGCTGTGCCTTTTGGGGGGTTGAATGGAATACCTTGTCTTTGGAACTTCTAATGGGTAATCCTGCAGGATAAAAATTAGATTATAATTCATTAGAAGTAGCTAAAATCGTAAGTCTTTGCATCTCTGAATGAAATTTGCCATTTGGAGGGACGCAGTAAAGCGGCCCTCTTCGAGGTGTTTTCTGCAACATTGGTCATGTCGTTGAAACCATGATCCGTTTTCAGTAGCGGTGTTACACGACGAACTTCTACTTCCCCAGAGTGGTGACCAAGTTCGTTTATTTCATGGTCTCTCTGCAGCCTCCCAGACATCCTAATAATAATCTTTTTTTTACCTGGTCCGGTATCTGCAGCGGCACCACAGTGAGCATGCCGGCGCCGTACGCGCAGCCAAGCGCGTTGCACGCGAAGCACTGCACGATGCCCGCGTGGCGCTTCTCCACGTGCTCGATGTACAGATCCGTGTCTGATGAATAAAGATTTATTTAAGGATCGTTCGATAAGGAGCAGAGCCTTTCTAACCTCAGGTTCGTCCGTCTAGCTAGACACTAAGTCCAGACCTTGAAACTTACGCCCGAAAAGCCATGATCCGAACCATGCGGGTAGAGCTTTATCTGGTCTGTTTAAATAAATTTGTTAATAATTCAGCCAGTACTGTCCTAATGCAGGGCAAAAGCCTCCTTTTCCTTTTTCCACTCAACTCGATCCCGAGCCAATATGGCCCATTTCTTCATACAAGTATAAAGTTCCACTCACCATATACGACTGGGTCTACCGCAATGCTGTCAGAGGTTTGTTAGTTATATTTTTTAATATTTCCTTCTGAACTTTTCATAATTACTACTCACAACTCAAACCTGGCGAGACATATTTGCTCTTGGTGACCAAGGCTGTTTGGAACGTATTAGGATGAAATTGAAACATAAATATAAAAGAGAGATCGATCAATCTCGCATAGGCATGTAAATGGTATACATTTGGATTTTATTTGTAACAGAAGTGCAACAGGTTCCAATATTTATGTCCATCACGGACGAATAAACTACCCGACAGAAGCGACAAAAAATAATTGATTCATGAGGTTTCATGTAAAGGTCAGGTGAAATATATCACTGTATTTTATTTTAAACTGAAAAAAATGTGTTCTTTTAACCGACAGGTGTTAAATGAATTAGGACTAGTAATCCTATATAGGCACGTACATCTTTATCTCTATTTATCATCAAGTCGATGAGGGATTTTAAAAAAAGACACAGAAATAGTATTTTTAGAAAGCAATGTCTCATGCAAATCAATTTCTGGTAGAAAATAGTTATAGCCATTCAATTAGCCAAAACGAATTTATTTTTATTTTTTGAGTGAATATTTGCCAACCCTAATTTACCTTATTTTCTACTAGCTTTTTTCAGTGGCTTCGCCCGCGTATTTATAAACGTTCCTCTTGAATTACTCTGTTTATTAATGAAAAACGCATTTAATTCCGTTGCGTAGTTTAAAAGATCTAATCGTACAAACGACTACGACACGAAACGACTACGACTACTTTGTATTATACTAAGTAAAGATGTTCGGAACTACTCACCGTTGGACTTAATTCCTTTTTCGTTCTTCAGCACCTCACCATTAAGCACCCAGTACACTCGGGGAGCTGGTTCTCCGAAGGAGTTCCCGCAGGTGACGTGGGCCTTTCCGCCTTCGTTTGGAGTCGATACGGACACGTTGCCATCCCAGTGAGGAGGTTGTAACGCTATAACCTTCCATGAGCGACGAACGCCGTTTGCTGTGCAGGAGTATACACCCTACGACAATATGGCAAATGTGATTATCCTATGATAGAAATTAGGGCTAGTCCGTATAAAGGCAAAAATAGCAATACAGTTGCACGACTTTTTTCCGGGCGCCTGTATCGGCAGTAGTTTCGACGTTATTCAGCCGCTAACAAAAGTTCTGAGACTTGCCATAATGCGAACTAGCCCAAAATATCTCGTTCACGGTCTGAATATAATATTTGTATCTGAATAAGTTGCTTAAACTGATCTCAAATAGCGTAACCTTAGTACTGCGCCTAGTTAATGGTTATGTCCGTGACGTCCCTACGTGGAGGAGATTCAATAATGAATGTTGAGCAGTATCTTCGTAACCTACTTTAAATAGTTCCTAAGCAAGTTTTACGTCCCTCGGTAGGGCAAACGCCTATAAGGTGGGGCAAAAGTAGTGTCATAAATGTCAATACCGGCCATCTTGTTGGAAATGGGTGCTGTTTTCACGGAAAGGTTATTTAAAGATGTAAAATTGATGACATTAAGGCGAAAAAATGATAAAAGTCAAATGACTACCTCAACATCAACCAATTTCTTCTCGTGAGTGCCGTAAAAGTTGACTAAGTGATTTACTAGAGAATGGGCAGCAGCGTTCGCTATTCATTTTACCACCATACTGCGATCACAAAACTCGCCTGCCAAGCTCAACGATTATCGCAAATCCACACAAATGGGGAGGCATATGTCCAACAGTGGACATCTTTCGGCTGAAATTATGATAATGATGTGCTCGTTTAACGATTCTGATATTGACTCCAAATTCGTGATATCTTCTTCAATGTTGGCTTTAAAAACTTGAAAGGTTCTTAGTTTGTGTTGGTGAACACGAGATTTTAAATAGCCCCAAAATCTGGTGTCGTAGATCTGACGATCTGGCCGATCGACAAATCACCAAACGGGATGGTTTGGAGAGGTTCGACAATTTAAGTTTCAAATCACGAAGAGATTTTTTTTTTTTGTAAATGGCAACTTTAAGTTAATCGACTGGCCTGTTAGTCTAGTGTTTAGTGACCCTGACTCCTAAGATTGAGTTCGTGGGTTCGATTCCCACCCAGGACAAATCTTTGTGTGATGAGCACGATCATTTGTTCTGTGTCTGGGTGTTATTTATTATGTATGTATTTAGAAATATATAAGTATGTTTATCAGTTGTCTGGTTGACATAGTACAGGCTCTGCCTAGTTTGGGATCAGATAAAGTTGTGTTGGTTGTCCTAAGATATTTATTTATTTATTAATTTGTTCATGATTTACCTAGATTTTAAACAGAAACCTTTCTGATAATTAAAAAAAAATATTTTAATGCCATTTGCAAATAATTGTGGCAAATTCACATTATAACATAACTTTTGCCCCACCTTGGACCTATGTTAATGTGAATAGGTACCTAAATAAATATTTTAAGTCACCGAATCCTATATTTAATCCAAAAAGACCAAAGAGTGAAGCCTTAGGTCATCCCTTGGCGACATCAAACAAAAAGCTGCCTTTAAGACGCAAACATTTTATTTATATTACAAGCAGATGGCACTAGTGAAAATCGTTCCAAAGCTCTTTTCTCCCTCAAAGACTCAAAACACAATACGACGCTTACACAAAAAAATATTAAATGCAATACGTATAAATAAGACGCTTTCACATTTTATAATCTTTGAAATGGTGAATCTTTTCCACAAAACATTAAAAAAGCAATCTTGAGGGGTTTGTGTATTTTAAGTAAAAAGACTGCTTTTACGCGCTTTGGTCCGGTTCATAAAATAACTTGAAAGGAATATTATGTGGAGTTAAGCGTTAGGATCCACACATTCAGCTCCATTATTTTCAGTTTAATGAATGACAGTATCATGACATAATTGATATCCGCGCCAACACTTAACAAGCTCTTTTTGCCAATGAATTTTGTCTGATGTCAGCGGGACTGCATTTACGATCACTAAACCAGATAATACACCCATATTTTTATCTTATAATTTTTTTTTTAAACTAGATGAGGGGGGCGTTTCCTATGTGACTACTCTGAGAATTCAGAGCCTTTCAGCCGAAAAAAACTTAGAGGTCACAGTCTCTTTTAAAGTTCAAGCGTAATTTTGATCAGATCATGTGAAGACCATGTGGATTGGTGTCTGGTGTCTTTTGAAGAAATAACCACACAGATTGAGAGGACTGGACAGGTGCACGCATTTATCAGTAATCTTGCAGCTCACCTCAGAACTTAAAGAGCTCAACGTATTGACGAAAAATACCAAAGAAAAGACAGCTGTGTAGGCGGCATAAATAACTCTTACTGCCAAACTATGATTAAAACTAAATGAAAATAAAAAATAATACAAAAGACAAAATAAATGCAACTAAAGTAACAACTAACCTCATCAGCCGGTGTAAAAGGTGACACCATCAGCATATGCTCATTGGCATAGGACTTCAACTCTCCCTCTCCTTCCAAGCTCCAGGTTATCTTCGGAGGAGGCGTGCTGACGGCTCCACACCACAGACGGAGTACCCCGTTAGGTTTTACTGGCATTGTCAGGACATCTTCATCGTCTATCACTCCTACGTAGTCTTCTGATTCGAGGAATCTGGAAAAGGCAAATGAATTAGCACTTTAAATTATAAGGTTAACAAAAGGAGTTCTGTACCCAGTGAAAGTGTAACATCGTTATGTAAAACCACGCCTCTTATTCTCCGAAGGGTTTTGCAGATGTGATGTAGTGAACGCGAAAATACAATAGAAAAATAAGTTCCGAAATTCCGAAACTGTGGGCTCAGAGGCAACTAACTATTTGAAAACATTGGGGGTTTTATGGGGTTTCTCACTAAACTTCAAATATATCGGACGACCCTGATTACTTACTCTTTTGGTGACCGTACTTCACGAAACCGTAGGGTAAACAGCACTATTTTGAACGCATTCGGAACGGGAGTTTTTCTTCTTTATGAATTTAGTTTTCATTTAACATTTTAATAATCATAACATGATTATTCATTACTACCGGTCAATAAAATTCTATAAACCCCAATATTTCCCGAACAACCCAAATCCAAATTCGCACTACAGACACGGAAGATAAAGTTTCGGATCCCCAACTATCGGTACATGCGATCGGACTAGTCTCAACATTTTGTGGTTTGGCTGGTTTTCAGTACCACTTGAATCCTACTAAAGGACTTGTGGTCAGAGCCGCTTGAAACACAGTAAGTACAGTACAAAACCCGGACATTAAGGAAATTCAAATTTTCTTAAGTAGTTTGCGATTTGCAGGTGGTCAAGCTGTATGTTGAACATAATATGATTCGTGACCATTAGACGTATACATACGTCTAATGGTCACGAATCATATTATGTATAAAAAGAATTATAGTCATTCTGTCTTTATCTGTTCAAACTGTAAGGCTTGGCCGTTTCGCGGCCGTCATACAGACACTCTTATGTGCTTAATGGAATAGGAATAAGAAATGAACAGGCTCTAGTTGTCTGGCATTATTGCTGAACTGGGCCTTTTTGGCGCAGCCGTGAGGCACACTCTTATACTAGTTTGCCATCACACCTTACACTTTTATGTTTGAATTGTTTTTTTTTTATATACTCTTTCCAGCCTGTATATTGTGTGCCTTTTAGTCTGTGCTAAATAAATGTATTTTTCGTACCACTTGCTCAAAAAAGTGACATTCTATGCCACAAAACGCTGACATAACAATAGTCATTTTTAATCTGTTAAAAACAGGGAAAGAAAATTGTACTGAACTTCATTCATCCTCTAGGGGGAGAATGTGATTTAAATTTGGAATACTTACCGAAATTTATACTGAACTACATCTGTGTTTACACCATTGAGTTTGTATATAAAGCATTATACATCTTTTTGAAAAAGGAATACGCATTTATTATGCAGTTATGATTGTTATATAAAATTACGAAAACCGACGAGGCCGTATGGGTTTGATGCCTTTGCTTTTCCGACAAAAAAATATTAGTCTAGGAATTTGCCGCGTTTTTGTTTTCTTCAGATACATAAACGTTAAGTTTATTTCAATTTATTTTTATAAATAAGTTAATGTTCTAATTTTACTTTTAATTGTCATTATTTTTAATAAATGCTTATCTCATATTATTATTGTGTTAATTTTTTCGCAAATGGTACGAAAAGTAGAGTATTTTCCTCGGTGATAAAGCTGTCTTAGCCTTGGGTGAACTTAAATCCCTCGCTACACTCAGGACTCGTCTTAAATCCCTCGCTTCGCTCGTGATTTAAGTTTTTAACACCCTCGCTACGCTCGGGAGTAAACCTCGAGTCCTTCGTTACGCTCGCGATTTAAATCGTCACCCGCGACAGAAGACACTGCTTTATCCCCTTGGTTAATAATCTACTATTCTTTCTTTCTTTCACTGGTCTTTAATGTTATATCATACGATAGTTCAATAGAACGACCTAGACATTTCGACCAAGATGTAAGTTTGTAGAGTTAGAGAGCTTGACTCTACAACCGTGCCAGACGAACAAACACACGAGGAATCTTATAAGGGTTCCGTTTTTCATTAGGGCGTACAGAACCCTAAACAACTCGATGTGTCATATTAACAGCACAAACTTGCATGGTTTTTATTACTCACCTGACTTCTCTACTGCCTTCTTGCTGGACCTTCAGGTGCGTCCTCTGCGCTATTTCTAAAGCGTCCCCACTGAGCTCATTGGTAGCTCTGCAGCTGTATGTACCACTGTCGTCAGAAGTCGCATTGTGTATCACTAGCACACCGTGAGGAGTTTCTAGTTGCTTTCTCTTACCCTGGAAGAAAGAAAGACTAGTAAAAACAAAAAATCAACTTGAATCACGACCGCAACATATTTTCTATTATATTAAATTAAAGCTACTGCTGAGCATGAGGTCCTGAGATGGATTCCCAGGTCGGACAATGTGTTATTGAGTTTTTATCTACGGGATTTCACAGTAGCAACTCGTGCTGGATTCGTACCCGGTTGATAGCAATAGGCTCGCCCTCTATTACATGGGACTTAAACATAATTGCCATAATTTGAATATCCCTACTATAGGAAACCTCTAGCCAACCCTACGGGGAAACAAAACGTCTGTCATTTAATGTAAATAAAAAAATTTGCTTCGTGGAACTGCTGGAAAACTATTATCACGCTTTATAGTTGGCTCGTGATAAAGTAAGTTGTAATAGGTACTGTCTATACGAACTCTTCATTTGCAATGGGACCGCTCAATCTCACAGAGAGGAGGTTGAAGTCCTAGCAGTGAGACTTGGGAACATTATAGACGTTCCCACTGTTGGGACACAGACCTTCTCTCAGTATGAGAAAGCCGTAATCCACCACCCGGGCTTAGTGCGAGTTGATAGATGTCACATGTCTTCGAATTTTTACTTCTAAGACATGCCGGTTTCCTCACGATGTTTCCCCTCACCGTTACAAGAGCAGTGGTGATGAAAAAAATTGCGCATAGTATAGAGCCTGTCTGGGTTCGACCTTACGACCTACAACGCGTAAGCTGCGGCCGTTACCACTGGGCCATCACTGCTCCTTATAAGCTGATTGTTATATTTTATCAGCTGATCGTATTTAAACCAATAAGTAGAAGCTTATGCAACTTCCCTCAACCGGGAAATAATAATCAAAAGATAATATTTGACGCGTTCAAAGAGCTCATGTTTGTATACGTTGGAGTGTTTTCCAACAACACATCGTCGATGTGTTTATAAATTTTATTACCACAGTCAGTTCCATCAATTTTGCTAGCTTTTAACGACAGCTTTTCTAGCAACTGACTGGGTAATCGTCAAAGCTAATATAAGCATGTCTTCTATTCAAGTAATTTTTAAACAGAGAAGAACAGTAAACATCTATAAAGCTAATCAGCATGTTTATTCACTAGCATTTGTCAGGCTATCAAATCAATCAAATCAAAATATTTTCATATCGATACCCTGATTTCCTTGCCCCCGACAGCAATCGAAAAGAACGAAAAGAGTCGAAAGAATCACGGTCGTCCATAACTAACAAAATTTTCGGGTTTTGAATTTCTGAACAGCGTTTATAGGGCTTCTACGGTAACATTGATAGTTGTTTGATTCGATACGGAAGCGTATCGAGTGTTTGTAAATACTGACAATAAAAATCAATAAGTTTTAAGGATATAAAAGTAGTAAATGAGCGTAATTCCCCAAACATTGACTCAGATTTCAATCAACAAACGCTTTTAAAGTGGAATAGGAAACGAACTTCGTTAAAAATATTCGCGTATCGGTTCAAAGCGACCACAAGTATACTGAAACATGCTTTGATTCTGTGAGATACAGGCTAAGTTAAACTTTGTTTACCAACCATTCACGAACCAACATAAGTACTCTCTAAGATATCGGATTTCTTTTTGAAATAATAGCTTTGTTTTCATATCAAATATAAAATTGTGTCATGACAGCAGGAGTTATAGTCCGGAACAAGATTATTAAGTAAAACTTTCGACTTTAAATTTGATAAACATATTCATACAATCGAAATCAATATTCTAAAGCTGAAGAGTTTGTTTGGTTGAACACGCTGATCTCAGGATCTGCTGGTTAGAATTGAAAAATTATTTTAGTGGTGTGTAGCTAATTTATATCACGCTACCAGCATTAGAAGCGGAGCATTGAAAATGTTGCGAAAACGGGGAAAATGTATTCCTTTTGAAACTTCCATTGCGGGCGTTGCGTAAACAGTTAAACTTACGCAACAATCATCTATGACGGAATTGATCCTCTTAAAAATCACTCTAGGACCCTTAGACGTTGAGCAAATTTTAGAAAAAAAAAGTGACGAATTTAAAGTACTCGCACGGGCAGGCAATTCAGACGAGGTGGGTCGGGGAGTAGTTTGACGCGGACGAAGTCGCGGGCAGAAGCTAATTTTAAATAAATTAATAGTGTTGTCTATACTCAAAAGGGTATCCAGAACGTCTGTAACATAGATTTGAATAATCAATTAATCACTGATATTTACACTGATGATTATCACACACAGCGAAATATAATAATTACAAATTCTCAAAACGAATGCAGTAATCACACGATTCATCTTCAAAATTGATTCAGAATAAATTTTGCCATCTATAGTCATGTGCATGTTTAGGCTGTCATGCATGTATAGTATAGTAATCTGCTATAGTAAAATTCTAGTCAATCTACCTAGACTTTTGCTAACCATGAAAGTGGGTCGGCTTTCGATCTGACCGGATGCAACTGAATACCAGTATTTTTTATGAAGCGACGGCCTATCTGACTTGCACATCACAATTACTGGGTAATACGATACCCCTTGGTAAGACTGGTTGTCAGACTTTCGGGCTTCTGAGTTTCTGACACCCCGTAACGACTGTCACTCTTTGATCTTGCCGGTTTACGTTCTTTTCGAGACACGTAAATACATACGTGATCACGTTTAGTGTATCTTAACTTGATCGATCAACCCGTAGCAAAGTTATTAGATTACAAATATAGATTTACAGCCTGCAATAACCACACTGCAACAGCCAACTCATATAAAACATCTGTTCAAAGTCTTACCTGGGATCCTTCTTTCCACCACGTCAGCACAGCTGGAGGTTCTGAAGTCGGCTCCTTACAATGAAGGATCACAGTATTCTGCAGCGGGGCTATGATGACCCGTTCCTCTGCCGTGATCTTGCTGGGCGAGTTGATCAGCCTGGCCACCGTCAGACGGGCAGGTACTGACGTCAGACTGATAGCTCCGTACCATACTACGCACTGGAACAAGTAAATAATAACATGAGTATAATACTCAGCTGTATTCTGAGAGGAAGAGCAGAAGTGTATTTACAGTACGCACGGCTACACTTAAAGTATAACCTGATCTCACATTGTATGGGATTGCCGTACATTCAGAGGTCAGATTAAACTGGAAATGCATAGCTTGATGTGTAGCCGTGTGTATCTACAAGCACATTCCGTCAGTTATCATAAAGTCTCATGTGGGGGGTTTATTGCTATAAACCAGTCAAATATTTAAATTCCGGGATAGTACTGAGAAATCCCATTGTAAATGAAAAACGACGTTTATTCAGAAAATCGCTTATAACTGTTACATTCACACTTCATCTTTTACTAGATGAATATCCTAGTCTATACTACTCTCAGAAAACATCAAAACAAACTCAGAGGTATAAGGAATAATCGTATGGTAAAACCTAACAATACTTTATTCGGCCTGTGGGGTAATTGCGTATAACCCTATTAGCAGAAATCGCTATAATTTTGACATTCATTGCGGTATTTACGTTGTTGAGCAGACAATTTTTTCGAATATAAAAACCAACGGATTAGTAATAACCTTCAAAATGATTATGAAACTGATAAATAATATGTTAAGCAATTAGGGTACTGGGTACGGGAGGGTGTGTCAGACTTTTACTGACTAAAACCCACCCGTGTTCCTTCAGTTGCCCATATGCCAGGGCCACGGTAACTCTTTTGAACGAATCTTGCGACCCTGGCAGGCATCGGCCCTAGCAGACCCCTTCAGTGCTGCTGATATCTCTTTGAGGCGCGCGTGCAACACTTCGCGCCGTCGCGTCGACCCAAGCCTAGTCCTTACCGGGCGGCGAGCTACTCATTGCTCGCCGCCCGCAATCTCGCACCAACGGTGGCCGGGAATCCGCTATTGACTCCCGACGGTACCGAATCTCAGACCTAAACCTCAGTGGTTGCGTTAAGTCTATTAGACCAAACGGCAGTGAAACAATATCGAATCAATAACTGCTGAATATTTGAGCAGAATGTTTGTCTGTTGATATTGTACGAATCAGAGTTTCAATCAAAAAGTGTTGGTTCACTTTCGACTTACTTTTTTAGTTCGGATAGTTTGAGTAATTGGAAGTAGAACATTTCTAATCAGATAGCTTGTTTGATTGTTAATGGATACCTTACCAGGCGCTTTTGATTTGGCAAGGAGGCGGTCCATCAATCTGCCTAGCCTTATTCAAGTATGATGGGGTATGCTTCCAGTCTAATCAGGTGCAAGTGAATACCAGGATATACATGGAGCAACTGCCTATCTGACTTCCACAACTCAGTTTCTGGACGTTGGAGTTTCTGGACCCCTTACTAAGACTATTTGTGAGAATTTCGGGCTTCTGACGACCCGTAATGACTGTCAAAGAATCAAGAATGACAGCCAGGCCGACTGACCAGCGGTGTCAGTCAGTTACTCAAAAAGTTGAAGTTTGTGGCTTCTTCTAAAACACAGATCCCTAACACTTAAGGTGTTAGGGATCTGTGTT
Organism: Aporophyla lueneburgensis; assembly: GCA_932294355.1. NCBI lineage: Eukaryota > Metazoa > Arthropoda > Insecta > Lepidoptera > Noctuidae > Aporophyla > Aporophyla lueneburgensis. The sequence continues at coordinate 21,329,101 of OW028745.1, read as the reverse complement.
AGTGTGTGACTTGTTTATCATTAGGGTACCCTATGTGGGATGTCTTTTTAACACGCTTTTTTATAACTCGCTTTTATTAACTTCACACGTATGTAGGTACTATGTTAGTATGCCTATAGTGCCTAAAAAAGCGTGAGGTGCTTTTGGTGTTTTTTGTTTTTTAATCTATGATTTTTCTTCGGATACAGTTTCATCATAAAGGAAAGATATACATCTGATTCTATTAATAAATTCACCGCTTTCCATTTGAGGTATACCTACCAATCCTGTAATTACTCGTAAATTGCTATTATCATGGAACTAATCGCTATATAATCTACCGCAGGTGTACCAGGACCACTATTCACTATTCCCCGTAGCTTATCCCTTAGTCACCTCTTACGACACCCATGGGGGTGTGGCGTAGTCACCCGTAACCGACCACCACATGGGGACGATTGGAAATCTTGTTTGATATATTACCTTTTAATGTGAACAGGTTTTGGCGAGATTAGAGTTCCGAGCTCTTCATTATTAAAATTTGCTTTCTTTGCAATGACTGGTGCTCTTCGTTTGATAGTATGAAGTGAGTCGTTGAAAATCATTTTATGGTGATCAATGATCTTTTTAAGAAAAAGTTTCAGTTTTGTTCGGCGTTGGACATGATATTATTTGCAAATAACTACACCTGAGAATTGACATCGCAATCCCTCTTTTCTGACAATGTTCTAATAGGCCCTTTGACAGCACGCACGAACGGGGCGAATAATTTATATGTCAATGAAAGGATAGTGACCATTTCTAAAAGTGTTATGTTAAATGTTATTTACTTGAAATTATTTACGTACCTGATACCAAGTATTTTCCATATTCATCCTAACTTCTATCTCCATTTTAGTGCTTATTCCCGGTAGTACAGGTATGATCTTCTTGCCTTCTCCCTCTTCTCCCTCTTGCACTTCGGTCCAGTTATCGCCATCTCTGTCTGGTTTCCATCGCCACACAAACCTCTCTCCTGGCACGTTGACTTCACACTCAAACGTCACTCTGTCTCCGAGGGGGGCTATCACCGACTCAGGGTATTTTGTGAACCTCATCTCGAGTTCTGGAAGAAAGTATAAGTTGTAAAATTGGACAATTGGGAATTATTTGTGATTTGTTTGCAAAAAAGGCCAGTCTTCCTGGTGGAAAGTGTGTATTACCGCCTTTAGACATCTGCAGCATAAAGCAGTTTACGGCATAGATAGATGCGTTGCCAACCGTTGAGGCAAGGTTCAAATCGATAAATAGCAATTCAGCATGCCAACAGTAATATGTGTATATTATACATATATCTATCCTCTATTCTTTGGCAGAATGAGCTCTCAACAAGTGGATTTAATAAAAAAACACCTATGTCAATATGTTTGAGAAAAGGAGATGTCCTCTTAAAAGGAACTAGTAATTAGTTTATTGATTAATAAAATAACAAAATAATTTATTAACTTAACCAAAACCATACACAAACTAAAATAAAGCGTCGAAAAATTCATCCTCATCGATGTCCTCTTTATCTATACTATATATGTATAGTATTATTATTATACAATCTATACTAATATTTATTTATTTATTATACGGGATTGACTAGACATGGCAGGATTTCGAGCTAATTTAATATATATATATATATGTTAGTCGTCCTATACATTTGGAAGAGAAGGAGAATCTTCTCTTTTCTACGGTTGAGTGAACTTCACACCCCGTTCGTCGTACCTCAAAGTATGTTCTACCAACTCATTAAATAATCCCTCTGCCATATGTTTACGTTTGTGCAAACGTGGACTTATTCTAACTATCTATCAAATCTGTCATCTGCTGTTTAGTAGTTTCAGATATATAAAGCTGAAGAGCTTGTTTGTTTGAACGCGCTAATCTCAGGAACTGCTGGTCCGAATTGAAAAATTATTTTTGTGTTGGGTAGCTTATTTATCGAGAAAGGCTATAGGTGATATAACTTTACGCTACAACCAAGAAAAGCGGAGCAGTAATGAAAAGTGTTGCAAAAACGGGGAAAATCGTACGGGTAGACGATTCGACGCGACAGGAAGGGTCGGGGGAACAAGACATTTTACGCGGACGAAGTCGCGGGCAGAAGCTAGTATTATGTAATAATAATATTATAAAGCTGAAGAGTTTGTTTGTTTGATTGAACGCGCTAATCTCAGAAACTACAGATTCGAATTCAAAAATTATTTTTGTGTTGAGTAGCCTATTTATCGAGAAAGGCTATAGGCTATATATCATCACGCTACAATCAAAAGGAGAGGAGCATCAATGAACAATGTTGCAAAAACGGAGAAAATTTATTCCTTTTGAGAGTTTCCGTTGCGTGCTTTGCGTAAACGGTTAAAGTAACGCAAAAATCATGTATGACAGAATTGTTTCTCTTAAAAATTTCTAAGAAAAAGTCCGCGAGCAGATGTCTATCTTTTAAGGTTGACTCGCTATAACTCAAAAAGAGCGAAGCAGCAATGAAAAATGGACGAAAACTAGCAGGCAAACCGATGCGACGGGAAGGGTCAGGGGAGCAAAAATTTGACGCGGACGAAGTCGCGAGCAGAAGCTAGTAGAATAATACGAGTGATACTGCGTCTATGTCGTGAAAGATGCATGAAGCAAAAGAATTTCTGCAGAGGATATTGAAAACCGGTCAAAGTGAACATTCAGCCGGAAGATGGATCGTGACGAAAGCATGTACATAGCTGCATTAAACAGACAGGAAAAATAATTGTCAAGTAAATTGACAATGGGCAATCGATCAGGTTAAGCTATATCTGCCGCGGTTGGTCCGTGGATGGGAAACTATCTTTACATACCAAGACCCATAGTTACTTAGGAAAGCACGTTCAGCCGTTGGTTTCGGGTATCATACGTAGATTTTTGACAATCGTTACAGGTCTGCAGAAACCCGAAAGTCTGAGCACCAGACCTCTTACCAATAGGTATCGTGCAGTCGCTCCATATAAAATACTGGTATTCAGCTGCATACGGTTAGACTAGAAGCTGACCCCATCAACGTTGGGAAAAGGCGAGGCAGATGATGTTGATGAAATAAATTGACAGTCTACGTCAATTTGCCGTGTTAAAGCCATTTCATACACTGTCAATAAATAACAGTTGTGATTGAAATAAACAGACAATAATTTAAATTGGACGACAAATTGCCTGACCATTAATTTCCCTGACTTTACATAAAAACCCGTTACCCCTACAAAGGTGATGAAAAGAAAAGTTAAAACCATTACGTAGAGTTTATAAGAAGTTACGTAGAATGCAGCTTTGATGGTTCAAATGTATTTCCGTCATAATATCAAATTAGCATATTGCGCTTTTACAAGTTTGAAATAAGTGGTGATGCTATGGCTACACTATTGCGATAAAGTGAACTACATACATTTCTTGCGCTCTATGTATGTATATACACAACGAGACGTCGAGAGGTGTGTGACAGAGACCACGCGAAGTGTAGTTCGCTCTGTCGCGACAATGTGGCCCGAAGCAATGACAACTTTGAAATGAAACATCAACTGCAAGATCCTCTGATATCTTCCTTTGAAGACTATTACGAAACGGTTCTATGAATCAAGAACGTTCTGTAATTTAAAAATTTCGAAAATCGAACAGACATTGTCACATCATTTATCAAATCTTCAATACCTACTCACGTAATCAGTAATTCTCAAGATCAAAAGGAACACAATTAGAATCTTTTTTTTATTTGCATACCAAAAGACTGGCCATAACAATAAAAAAAGAAATCGTGCCGTCCTTGATACCTTGTTACCCACACATTTCGATCTCGGATGACGCATCCGACTCCACCAGAATAAGCTCATAATAATAAACCACGCATACCAATTACGACCCTATATCATGCAGCAATAAGTTCACATTGAAATGCATTCAGTAATTGAGATGTTACATTTTATTTTTCTTTGTTGTCGGGCACCAATTTATGTGATTTCAGTCCCGTCAGTCATTGACCGTAACTTTATGGAGAATTTTTAAAATTTCATCTCGTTGGCGAGTGAATAAAAATACTGTGTATACGATTTGTTAAGGTGATTTTCTGTTGAAAATTTTGTGGTTGTAGTTCTTTGATGGTTCTTCTACGATATAGTGCTTTAACCATGTGCAAGTGCATTTATTACTGACGTAAGAAGTCGTTAGTAACAACTTTTACATATTATCGGTATTACAATCAGCATATAATGTTCCCATTGCTGAGACAGAGGCCTCTACTCTGTGAATTTTCGATATCAGTAAGTACATATTTGGGACAAACTTTAAGATAGACCTAGAAAAGGGTTTTCACTACCAATTAGTTGTGAGAACTTTTTAAGCCGCGGCGCGGCGCAGGCTTTTGTGTTTCGCACGTGTAAATCTATGAAGCACTCGTTCTTATGTATTTTATAATAGGTAAAACTTTACCAGCCAGCCTCTACCTACGCTATAAAAGATGATTCACTTCCTGCCACAAGTATTATTATAGTATTAATTGATTATAATCTTACATTACATCATATTATTTCGTCAGCAAAAACTGATTTTTAGCTCAAGAGGAAAGCTATAAGTATAATAATTAAAAGGTAATTAAATACTGTTTGTCATATTCATATTCAGCCTATTCTGTTTCCACTGCTGGGACACAGGCCGCCTCTCTGTGAGAAAGAGTGGGCCGTAATCCGCCACGCGGACCCAGTGCGGGTTGGTAGATGTCACATGTCTTCGAATTTTTGTTTGTAGGACATACCGGTTTCCTTACGATGTTTTCCTTCACCGTTTATGAGAGCAGTTGTGAGGAAATAATTTACATAAAATTAAGCGCCTACCTGAGTTCGAACTCACAGCCTACAACTTGTAAGTCGTGGCCGTTACCACGGAACCACCTATGCTTTCACTGTTTTTAGTCTCTATGATACCTACATCCTAGATCCTATTTATACATTTTTATTTATACAATACATAAACTTGTACTTTGGTACTTTTGGTCATAAACCCAGTGCCACGTCTTCGACTCTTTCCAAAGTTATTTCCATACGTCCTACATAGAAGCAAATTCCGTTGCAACGCATTTCAAAACTTCACATCATTGACAAATGGTAGAAATGCATCAAACGCCATAGGGAAACGCAACTAGTGAAGTTCACATGCATTCCAACGATGAACCGGTTTGTACCACCATCTCTACAAAATATGATGGTGTCTAGGATTGCCAATCATTTGTTACAGTTGTTACTATGGTAACCACGAAGATCGTTTGTGGAACGAACAAAACCGCATTTGCATGGACCTATTTATTTACATTTGTAAGTACGGTAAGAAACTTTAAGGTTTCGTTGAATAAATTATTTAAGTACTGCATTTTGTGAAAATGTCAATGTTACATTACAAAGACAGAGCATTTACTATACAGGATATCAGGGGTACCGAGGTGCAACTGTTACCATAGAATCAATACATGATGCTGAAAACCATTTCGTTCAAAATTTTCGTCGGTATTTTTTTTTTAATTTTTTCCATACATTTTAACCGCGTAGCTGTAGCACTCTTCTAAGAGATAACGAATTTATTTTAATAACCATAGAAAAATTTCCCTACGTGAGGGGTGGGCGTGTGGGCACGCCACAATTGCGGCGGTAAGTCCCCTCTTTGAGGAGTGGATAGAGAGGCGTCACGGCGTCCTCACCTTCCGCCTGACGCAGGTTCTCACCGGGCATGGGTGCTTCGGTGGGTTCCTGCTCAGGATAAAGCGGGAGGATACGCCCGGGTGTTTCCATTGCGAGGATCGTCTGGAGGACACGGTGGAGCATACGGTGGAGGTGTGCCCTGCCTGGGCGGAGCACCGCCGTGTCCTCGTGGAGGCGATTGGCGGCGGCGACCTCTCGCGTCCGGCCCTGGTGCGAGCCATGGTACGGAGCGAGAGGGAATGGGAGCCGTCACTTCCTTCTGCGAAGCAGTAATGCTCGCGAAGGAGGAGGCGGGGCGCGTGAGGGAGTGGCAGTCTCTGCGCCCTCACGTCCCTAGCCGCCGCAGGAGGAGACGCCCCGGGCGTCGGGAGTCGATTGCGGACTCCCGGCCACCGTAGGCGCGAGCTTGCGGGTGGCGAGCAATGGGTAGCTCGCCGCCCGGCAAGGACCAAGCTCGGGTCGACGGCGCGCAGTGTTCCACGTGCGCCTCAAAGAGATGTCAGCAGCAGTGTAGGGGTCTACTAGGACCGATGCCTGCTGGGGTCGCGTGATTGTTCGAAAGAGATACCGTGACCCTGGCACATGGGCAATTGATGGAACACGGGTGGGTTTTAGTCAGTAAAAGTCTGACACGCCCTCCCGCTCCGCCCAGAGCGGGAGAAGTCATTTGATGATTTCCCATCCTGACAAAAAAAAAAAAAAGGGGTGGGCGTGAGCCTAAAATAATGCGTTGCTCCTGAATGCTGAATTCATATATACAAGTGCGCGTCGATGTCCCTGTCACCTTTTATTATGTATCTACATGTTATTTCTTACTAACGTCACCTTATACTGCCCTTGTCCTATTTCATGTTTAATCTGCGAAACACTGCTTATTCGTTCATGTCTATTAACACTCATCTCTCTTAGATGATTCTCTTTCTATCATCTTTCACACAATCCTCATCATCCCTATCAATCTTTCATTGTGACAGTTCAACAACAGTCATTGCGTTATTTACGTTGCTTAACAGGTATATTTTTCGAACATATGAAGCAATGGGCTTTACGCATTTATGGTAAAGCACAATCAACTACACTATGTAAAACCTCTGAATCTAGTTAATCAAAGAGATTTTTTAATAAAGCATATTCACCAAATGAATGATACAGAGATCGCGTTCGAATCACGTTCGGAAATAAGTTAATAATATGAATAATGCACATTGCATTTCATATCGTGCGGTCGTTAAATTGACAGGAATGCTTTATGATATTGCATTTTTAATAATTATCATGCAAGCGGAATAAGCTCTCGTACTCAACATTAATTTCAATAAAGATAAGTGACAAATGCAGTGACATTTTAAAGAGAGTGATACTTTTCTGCTTGATGGGGTTTTTCCTGACGCTTAATAAATAAACCTAACCTATTGTTTTAAAACTTTATACCTAATCAAGTAAAAACAAAATGTACAGATACAAAGGCGGACTGATGCCTGCGGCTCTATCAGTCAACATTTACTGCTAAATAGTATGACTTGAGGAGTCAGCCATTAATCCTACCATTTAACAAAGGAATACCATGAACACCACAATCTTAGGTCAACAAAGGTATCTTAGTGATCAATTTAGACAGGTCACAAAATCACTGATACGAATTTTGAATATTTTATTAAACCCACCGAATATTCTAATAGCTCGTCAGTGCTAGATCTTACTGTTATTATTAAACCCTTAACCATAACACCACAATGTGTAAGCATCCAATGTAAACACAACCAGAGAAACAACAACGTATTCTCAAAAACAAACGTCAACAATTTCTAAACTTGACGCAAAACGTCAAACACTCCAATATTGGACGTCTAATTCACTGCTAGTGACCAAATCCAATTTCTGAACAAGCCGTTTCGAATCAAAACTAGTTCTGGCCGCTGACAGGAATGAACGGAAATAGAAGAAAAAAATATAACAAATCCTAAACGAGTAGGTGGTACTAATGACTTCACACAAATACTTGGACAATATAATGACTAGTAAGCGTAAAATTGTTCGGCACACACACACACACACACACACGAACAAACCTCAAACTTTTTTGGGTTCCCTTCGAAACTGGACGGACTTAGTGACCCTTTCGAAAATATAAGCTGTCTGGTTTATTACGTTAAGTTCTATGTTTTACTTAAACAGTTCATAATACTAATAAAGTAGCCTATTCAAACATCTTTGGTTAACATGTGAACATCGAGTCCTGTTTTAAACACACATATGTATATGTATTTGCATTTGAATATGTTTTTGACTAAATAAATAAAAAATCAAAGTGACATTGATATTGTTTACCTACTCTAATATGAAATAATAAAACGAATTCATTAGACATACACTGTCAAAACTATGAAGCCTGTATTTTTGTAAATAATAGTAAAATAAATCATTCTCGAGAGTGCAATTGGTTTTTTATCAATAAACTAGCTTCTGCCCGCGACTTCGTCCGCGTCAAATTTTTGCTCCCCTTACCCTTCCCGTCGCATCGATTTGCCTGCTAGTTTTCGTCCATTTTCGCTCCTTGAGTTATAGTGAGTCAACCTTAAAAGATAGACATATGCTCTTGGGACTTTTTTTTTGAACTTTTTAAAAATAACAATCCCGTCATACATGATTTTTGCGTTACTTTAACCGTTTACGCAGCGCACGCAACGGAAACTCTCAGAAGGAATAAATTTTCCCCGTTTTTGCAACATTTTTCATTACTGTTCCGCTCCTCTGAGGTGTAGCGTGATGTTATATAGCCTATAGCCTCCCTCGATAAATAGGCTACCTAACACAAAAAGAATTTTTCAATTCGGACCGGATTCGATTCGGAGATTAGCGCGTTCAATCAAACAAACAATGATAATTAGTTGACCCAGCGAACTTCGTATCGCCTCAGATTCAATAAATGTTGTTATAAACGTACCAAGTTTGACAACCTGGTACGCGGTGGTGATCTGGTAAGCGTTTTCTAGCTGACACTCATATGTTAGGTTAGCTCCTACCCAGTTATGATGACCTGGTACTTCGAAGGCATAAAGCGTTTTCTAGCTGACACTCCTTTGTTTGGTAAGCTCCTGTCAAGTTATGATAACCTGGTACTTCGAAGGCAACGTTTTTGTCATAGTACCACGTTTTATAGTGACTTGTATTCTCTTTGACGTTTTATGTGACGTCTCACGGGAACGCGGTCGTAAAAAGGGGAAAAAAAAAAAAAAAAAAAAAACGGGATAAAAAGTATCCTATGTCCTTCTCCTGGCTCTAAACTACCTCCCTGCCAATTTTCAGCTAAATCGGTTCAGCCGTTCTTGAGTTATAAGTGAAGTAACTAACACGACTTTCTTTTATATATATAGATTAACATATTTTTGACAAATGTCATCGCCTCTTTGACTACTACTGGGCACTGCGTTATAAAAATAAAATAAAAATCGACAGAACCCGATAATCTCTGGATATTTTTTGTCCTTTCGCCGTCATAAGCCTGTGTCGCTGTGTGCGTAGCTACCTGCGGTATCCGGGAGCTTGTCCCGCCTGTTACAATTTCCAAAATAGACAAAAAAATCTTATCGTTTTACACCTCGTACATCACCATTCATCTTCCTTTTCACGCCATACCGGGCCTTTCTAAGCACGCAATGATAATCAAAAGGAATTAACTTTAAGACTTCCTTTGACGTGGTTGAAATAGGTGGCGTGTACTGACGCGGTACAGTAATTTGTTTTGAATTTAACCGATATTTCTGTATGTTATTAAAGTTAACATGCTTTTAACATAATTATTAAAATCTAGTTTGCGTATATTTGATGTAGGGTAATGTAAACTTTCTAATTTGTTAGTAAAAATTAACGCTCTAACTATTCCAGGCTCTACCCTAACTCCTCTAAAATATTCGTACTTAATCTCTGTACATAATACATGCATGTTAGCGATTATTATAGTGACCAAAGAAACGATGGATGGACTGTGTGAATTAAGATATGGATAGATAGAAAGGGGTGACTACTGAGACGACGAATAATAGAGAAGTATGGAAAAAAAGACATGTTGCGCCGACCTCAAATAAATTGGGAATGATGATGATGCTAGCGATTATATTTCTTCTAATAAACATTCTACTAAATGTTATAAATAAAAGTAACATTTCGTGTCGTGGTTTTTTCTAATAAAAATATACTCACGTGCTATCGCTGGCACGAACATCGCCAGAAGCAGCTGTAGATGCAACGGTGCCGCCATATTGGCAACCTGAAAAAAAAGGAAACGATTTAAAAAAACTCAACAGAGGATTGTCCTTTTTTGAGGCGGATAGACTTGGCCAGCCTCGTTTCAAAAAAAATAAATAAAGGAAGGTTCGTAATTTGAAAGTTTATGTTGTTTCCATTTATGTTTAAATGTTGAAGAAAGTATGATTCGCAGCCATGATAAAATCTGGCTTAACAGAATTTTAATAATTAAAATCATCAGTACAACCCTCTTAGTTCATTTAATCTCACTGAATGACTATTTCATGAATTTGGCAATACATTAACTAAGAGAGCCGCCACTGGCCTTGCTGGCCATTGCAAAAAAACGTAAGCAAATAATTTCACGTTCTACCTAGTCCTTAAGTCTGAACAGCGGCATTACATATTCGAATCAGTCAGATTAGTCACTTGCAGCCTCACAGGTTATTGGTTCATAGACAACGAATTAGGAGCACCTCGATATCTTAATTAGCCCCCGTTAATTAATTGATCGGTTTCATTGTCGGTATGATTAAAGAGTATCCAATCCATGAAGTATCTTGCAAAATGTGGTTTGTATTTCTAACCATGAAATCCGTAGATTTGGCTGAAATAACGGCAGTTTCCTACAGCTTTGGACATAAAATTAGTTTGGGGCTCGAATAAAGAATGAATTACAAGATTACAACTCGATTTGACAGTTGTACTTCTCCCGATGTGTTTTTGCCCGTCCAAAAAAGGTTAATGTTCATTCAGAAATACCGAACTCCTTTCGGATGGGCTCGTTTCTTCGTTGACGGACTAGAACCCTGGTCTATAGGAGCTCTGCAATTTGGACACATCAGACCTTTTACAACATCCAGAGCAGACTGACTTCAAATAAAAATAAAAGTTTGCGTTGGACTGAAGTTGGTTCGTCTTTAGTGAAACCAAAAAAAGTCCTAAAATATGCATACTTCATGTGGGTTTCTTTTTCGAATGCAAATCTAATATGACACTCTTTTTAATGTTGCATGCATAAAATGGAAAGACCAACCGACATCAAAGCCAGCGTGATACTAAATTAAATCTAAGATAAAACTTTTATGCGCTATAAATTAAAAGGGCGTGAAAACAACACACGTCTCACGTCATTTCTTATTTATGTTTCACGAGTATTTCCTTTAAGTACCTACCTACTAACCCAAATATGACATAGATACCTACCTAATAAAAAAGTATCACTCGATATGCAATAAAGGTGTTTTTTTTTTGTTATATCTAGAGCTCTTAAAATATAATTCCTGCCTTTATCTCTCTGAACTAAATTGAACATTATCTATCCTAGAGTCGGTCGGACAGTTAAGTTAAATTGTTTTCAAACGGTCCAAACATAAAGGCTGCTTTCAATTTGTAATTAAAATGAAAATGTTCTAACGAGCCCAGAGTTTTATTGGGCAGCAAGGAGTATTATTTTAAATTGCAAAGTTCTAAACGCATTTCAAAAGCGAAAGCACTTCTCTACTCAGCCTATGTATTTCTGTCAAAACCCACGTGAAAAAGCAAAACAGAATTTTAAAATTAGAACGTTGTTGAAATCGGAAACCGACGCGTGCCAATAAACCAAAATACGTTAGTAACGCGCTAACCGTTACAGACCGTTATTTATAAACAAAAAGTAACCACAACAATGTATCTTTCATTGCATAACTCCAATACATTCTTGATCAATCTTCCGTTTAGGTACAAGAATGTTGTTAATTCATCTCAACATCGCGAGATCAAACGATCTTTGAATATTTGCATATCAACACGCGGACTAGATCATAAAACAGCCGTTATCACGTTTATGAATAAAACACTGGGACACTAGTCTATGGTAATTATTAATTTATAGACAGCCCGCCGCGATGTTTTGTAGACTATTTATCACAAAATTGACATTAAGTCGCTCGTAACGGCGGTAGTATATCGTAATCATCAAGTAATAGCTAGTGAAGAAATCGCCGATCGATAACCACTTGATATTGCTGGCTAATGGCCAGCTAATAACGTTAATAGATGTTAACTCTAACGTTATAGCTCGGGTTGTCGAGCCGCGATCATTATTTTATAAAAGTAATCACAGTTTCGCCGCAAATAACGCGTTTCTGTCTAGTTCTGGCTTTCTTTTTCGTAGCATTATCCCAAGCTTACAGGCAAGAGAACTTTGTTTTTTCTAAAGTTAATTTGCTAGCAACTAAAAAAGGAACGTATCAAATGCTTTTTTTTTCTTGCGCCAATTGCGAGCAACCTCTCTATGGCACTCATAGGTATTACCTTTTGCCAAATGCTTTTATGTAAAGTAGCCCGAATGGGGTAGTGGCGTAGTGCTTGGCTAAATTTTCTCATCCTGGAAAGTTCAGCCTATGTTATAGCAGGCAGTTCGAAACTATCTAATAAATATACTGGGTTTATTCGAATTGAACTCTGAATATCTCGTTTGATTGTATTCAGTAAAATTTAAGTTCTGTATTGGTTAAAGTTAAACATCAGACAGACGAATACTTCGTTCACATTTCAATATCAAAATCAATGTCGACGGATATAGTTGAAGTTTAGAAAGAAAGCGATGAATGTTTAATAAAATTAAATTAAATTAATAAAAACAAACAGTTCATTTATCAAATATAATAACCATAATTAAATAAGGATCAAGTGTGGACATACGAGTGCATGCAAAGTGAACAATGGCCTAATGCAACAAAATATAATAATGGCGATGGCGTAGCAATCAAAGCGAAACATACATTGGGTGCACAATTATGAATTATGACGCAATAGTTAAATGTAACATTCCTATAAAACGAATAAAATGTATGTAGTATGAAGTTATCATGACAGATTAGCAAACAGTTCAGCCGAGAACCATTCACATTCTGAATTTCATTACACATTCTGAGCACGCTAGAGGTGCTACCAGTTGTATCGGATACTAAATAACAAGAATTGGCTCATACATGTGTGACTAACGATTCCTAGAAAAGGGATCACTCGTAAAATGTGGGTGAGTGTGGTGGACAATATTATTGTTTTGTCCGGAGTCCGGACACAAAAAATGCTTCCTCGTTCAGTTTTAAGACGGAAATTAGTGGAATCCCAAATTCGTAACCCTAATTTCACGGAAATTGCTTTTTAGAAATGTATGGCGTAACTTTCGTGAAAAAATCTTTTCAGAGTGCGAACTTACTGCTCCAGATTAGCTGTTAATTTTAATAACGTCGAATGCCGATAACACTTATTGTTTATATATCGACGCTTGAAAGGCGAAGTTGACTAAGCGACATAATGCTACTATGTCGCTTAGTCAATCTCGCCTTTCTAGCGTCGATATGTAAGATTATTTTAATATCATAACTCAAAAAATAATGAAAAACTTTGTTTTTGCTTTGTCTTTTCTTCAACATGACTGGCCAATAACAATTATGACACAACATAAAAAAGGAAATACCTGCCTTTATCGAGATAATGAGCAGAAACATTCTACTGAAAAACCAACAACACAAGTTTCCTTTACCAAATAATCAATACAGGCAAAATAAACGTGAACGTTTTAATAACCTGCTTTTCACTGATTACACATTGATTCATTTCTGTGTGTTGGGCCAGTTGGACTGTGAAAAGCAGTTTATTAAGATAATATTAATCTGTAACTCTCTGTGGCCACAATAACTTACCGAATACTTCATCAACACTGATGCCAATTAAATAATTACCGCATAATTACTGCAAGTAGCCAACTGTCAAATTGAAATACAAAATGGCGGATTATTTAAATCAGGCGTCATATTTCAAGTTAATCGCAAACACAATAACATAATTTTAGTGGAATACATACCACAAATTCTAGTATAGTACAAATACGGTATTAACAATCGCAGCATCAATTCAGTGACCCATTTCTTGGTAGTTTACGTTAGTGGGTAAACAATTCCTAGGTATTTACTAAATAATTCATTGTTATCATAGTATCTACTATAAAGTATAATTGGGATTTTGTTATACGATTCAGGGTAAACATAATATTATACCGAATAAATTGAACAAACAAAACATTCAGAAGGAAATTATATTCCAGTTTGTTGCTCTCTTTTTTCTTCATAAAACTATTTCCCGATTACTGGAAACGACTGGAAAAGTCTCAGCTGTTAAACATCTTTGAAGAACTACGAGAAAACTAGGTAAAAGGGTTATTTTTTATGTTTTTCCATTAGTGAGGTAATTGATTTTTATAACTTTTCTACTAGTATTCTAAAAACTATTCCAATTTTTGATGTTGTAGTGTACCTCCTCGGTATTCACGGTCAATGTGTATTACTGTATGGCATTTCCTGCGAGGCGCCTCGCTATGCTGTCAAGCGGCATTACTTCACCGTGCACTTTTTATACCCTGATCATCATTCAGGATTCCAGTACGAATGTCACTGGCAGTCAAACAGGTGTGGGCAATCTTATCGATGTTGACTGTTGAGTTTTTTATTTGTGGAATTCCGTTTTTAGTAGCCGTATGAGCAGATCTTAAAGGATAACGATGGTAAATGTTGTTGCTACCTATTTTGAAAAAGGAACAATGTGTATCATGTTTTCTTGTTATTTTTTTTATGAAACGAGGGCTTTTTCAATGACGCGCAACGAGCAACGCACCTGTCGTCGTTTTTTTTGATCTAATTGTCATTTTGTGATTGTCTAGATGACTATGTTCCGTGTGGTGACGGAAGTAAAGAATATCACGATTCCATTTTTTCTCGTGGGTGTCGTAAGAGACGACTAAGGGACTTACTGAGAATGGGCAGGAGCGTTCTCTTGGCATTTTACCACCATACTGCGATCGCCAACCCAGCGTCAGCGTGGCGATTACAGCAAACCCCTTAAATTGGCGGAGGCCTATGTCTCGCAGTGGGCATCTTTCGGCTGAAATAATGATGATAATGAGACGACCATATGCGTGTCTAGGATACCATTACATAATAAATAATAATCAGCATCATTATCGTAACAAAATGTGAAGTTAAGGTTATCGATTCGTGTGCATCACTTTTAATGTACACAAAATAAATTTCGATTAATTTTCTGAAAACTGTTCAGTGTATATACTTACATTGTTGATCCCAACAATTTTAATTAAATAAACAACGTTTCACGTAAAATTTTCGCATTAATATGGAATGTAAATTATTGAACTAAAATACAAAATTACTGCTTAGATACCCACATAATATTAAATTGCAATTTAATTTAAGTACGTATAAAAGGTTTTACGACTCTTCCAATTACTATTTAGAATTTCCAACGATGTAAATAAACATTTACATAATGAAAATGCACTTTACGTATTTAATCAAGAGCTAATCTAATTCGCAAGTTGCTTTTCTGACTTATAGCTATTGAGAGAAGCTTTTACTGAGAATTTATTCTGCAAAAAAGTTGTTTTAATGCCTTTGAAATGAGGTGTATTTTAAAAACGGGTAAGTGTTTTCATTGCATGTTAAAACATAAGTTGGAACTTTAGCAAAAGGAGGTACCTATTGCTTGGTAACCGTTGCAGCTGCGTGGTTACAAGTTCACTGTATATACCTACCTATTAAGACAATGATTTATGTACGGCATGGTCTCTAAACTTGTACCTGACTAAGAATAGGCTGAAAATGCCAGTGGGGGGCGCCAGCGCCGGGTCTGTGTTCAAAAGTGTGCATAAATTAGGCAACACTGAACTTGAAACAGTCATAACCTTTTAGATATAAAATTAGATGTATATGAAGTGTCATATACAGGTTTTTCTTAACCACAAACTTGTTTTAAATATTTGTATGCTGCTATAATAAGCAGAACCTTTTTGGTTGTTCCATTTTATGTCATAGCTCAATAGAAGGTCATTCATTCAAAAAAAGACAAATTTTAAGGCTCTGTTAGATGCCATAGGTGTGTACTGTTAAAGTTGTATGTAAAACTTGATGTTATGAAGTCCAGGCTGGCAATGAAGTTGCATTCGAACAGTCAAGCAGATTTAAAATGAGCTTTCAATTGTATTAGATTTTTGTTTGAGAACCAGAAAAAACACGCATTGATGTTAACACGTACGCTTGGAGTGAACGTAATAATTTTAATGCTGTTTAATTAGCTATAACTGCCGAAAACCTCATCACGTTTCTTCTTTCTAACATATGAGCGCTATTTAATCAATCTTTTATTCCACAGTTCGCCTCCTTTCCGGCCTGTCAGCCACCTGCATGATGTTTCATCAGCCTCAGTCGCCAATCCTTCTCAGACTAAAAATGCGAACTCCAACTACAGCTCCGTATACGAAATCAACAATGTTCATACAGTTGACATTAATAACCAGCAAGAGAGTAGACGAGAAGACACTGTATTTGGACAGTACTCCTTGCTGCAACCTGATGTAGTAAGAAGAACTGTAGACTATAGAGTCGATGGCCACACAGAGTTCCTAGCTACTGTCAACAGTGATGAGAAATCAGTGCCCAGCCCTCATGCGAAGCCTGCAGTCAACGGTGACGTCACAAGGCACCCGAACTTAGCAGTGCAGAACTACTAAGCCTATTCCACCCCCAGTGCCTAATTATACCAAGCTTGGCCCACTTCTATAATTGTAATGCAATCCCCGTAAATACACTACAGTACCTTTACCACCTACATACAAAATACAGCTAGTACTTCCACTTCTCACTATTTCCCCGGTACTTAAGCTTACTAGAAACCTCGAAGTTGGCTTGGCTCGAAATTCCCAGAAAGTATGGCAAATACCCTGTAATCGGGTAAGTTAGAACAGAAGTCGGCACACAGAAATTAAGTGTTGTCTACTTCTTAAATAAAGGACAATCATAATAATATAATTTAAATCGTAACGTGAAATGAAAAGTGTAAACATAGTGTCTAAGTGTCTCTAAGTCACGGCCAGCTCACTTACCTTGACACTTCACACGATTTTGTGGACACACTAACACATTAGATACAGTAGGAATGTCTGGGTCAATATTTACAACGAAATGTACTAAAAGTACTGAACTTTATGTCTAACAATAGAACATTGTGTATCTATATATCTTTTTCAAATCTTAAATGACGAGTATACATATTGTGTCGCAGATATGACTTAGAACATGACATGGACAAATACGTTAAATTATTGAGTAAATTATAAAAGTGATTACCTAGAGTAGTTAATGGTAAGAAGTACACCCAATAGGTTCTTAATTTATTTTCAAAGGAATTCTTGTCAAGTTAAGTTTTATAACTTTGTCTATGAATTAATACAACTAAAGTTATAAAACGTTACAAATTACAATCATTGATGTGTCCAAATATTTAATGATGTAATTCCTCAATCAATTCGACAGTTAACGTCTGACGTTCATTGTTTATTAAATCAACGATTAGAAATGCTAAATACTGGCCCAAACAAGACGGCGAAGTAAATGACAGGGGCTCTCAATCAAAACAAACGAGCCATGATTGACAATTGATAGAGTGACACATTAATCGTTGAGTTAACATATCATTAGGCCCGTTGTACACATACGTTTTTCTTGCTGTGAAATACAACGGTTGATCACGTCAGAGGTTAATTGCCTAATACACTAACAGTAGGAAAGGCTTTTATTTTGACACTTCAACCACATTCATTGCGTTATTTACATTATTGAGCAGATTTTTTTCTTCAAAATAATTCAGACTCTGATTGATAGTGTGATACGCCATTAAGGTGCTGTCTCTTACGGATCACTATGGAAGCTTGTTGACAGATGCGGTGACATTACAGAACGGCGCCATCGCCATATGCCTCGCCTAGTTTGCCGTAGAATAATCGTGTAAGCTTCATATCATTTACAAAGTTAATTTGAAGTTCACACGATTATTGTACGGTTTGGATAGCGTGCCGCACCGTACCGCACCGTAAAGAACCCGTGCGGTGTACAACGGGCCTAATCATTGAGTTAACATATCATTACAGTTAGGAGTGTTTGCATTACTATGCCGGGCATGTCCTGCCGAGGACAGTGTCTACGCAACGTCGGTGTTGTCAACTATGTACCTTTGAAATATATAATTAATTTGCATTCTTTAAATTCATTCTGAGTCTCATTGGTAAACTTAACAATCCTGAATTCATTAAAAAAAAAAAAACAATTTTTTTTTTGTGTTAATGATTTCGAAAAGATTCTATAATAGAAGCTACACGGTACTATCATATTATATTCAATGGTTGAACAGTTCTTTCACGAAACCTAGGTATGTTTGTAAATGTAAGTACTAATGAGTAAAAACACTAAAGCATTCATCAGTCCATTCGCACTGCATATCATTACAGATCCGTAAATGCAGATGCTAACTCACTAAGGAAAACAAGCATGTCTTAACATCATTTATTGACTGTCTAACAATTTAGGACTGGCCATTTTTCGTTCGAATGTTTGAACATAGAAACTATGAGCTATCAGATAATATGGCAACACTGACGCGTACACCGGTGACGGTTCCTCGCTAAATTCAAATCATTTTATACATGGTTTAGTGCTTCCTCGACAGACATGCGCGTCGCATTAGGATTATTGAAATGCGGATTTATGGGCATCTAATTGACGGCTGCCGGTCCTTCGTCACCTTGTCAGTACATACGTTTATCTGACGTCATAGTAAGTCTTAGATTAAGGATGTACGTTTTCTATTCGCGGTGTGTACGATAACAGGAAAGAGGCCCGTTGTGTTGAA
This sequence comes from Aporophyla lueneburgensis, assembly GCA_932294355.1. Taxonomy (NCBI): domain Eukaryota; kingdom Metazoa; phylum Arthropoda; class Insecta; order Lepidoptera; family Noctuidae; genus Aporophyla; species Aporophyla lueneburgensis. Next base: position 21,310,400 of record OW028745.1, on the reverse strand, counting down.
GTTTTATGAAGCAATTAAATGGTACAATGTCGTAGTAAAGTAAAGCTGATTGGCAAGTTTCTTGAGCTACTGACTTGTCTTCCATAATTTATTTTACAATGAGCGTAAAATCACATCATAACGTATGAATGAACACGCCTGTACAGTAGCAGAGGTACCTATAGTACACCTAGGGAATACAATCTCGTTCTCACGAGATCTCGTTTTCGCGAGATCTCGGCCTTTTTATAGCGAGATTGATCTCGGCCGAAATTGGCGAGATCTCGTGAGATTAACGAGATTGGGCAGCGAAATTAGCTGGCTTCTTGAGAAAGCGCATTGTTGAGCGTCGGACGAATTTGACATGGTTGTTATGTATTAGAGATCCAGCTAAATACCAAGCAGATAAAGAAGTGTATGCAAATGATGAAACCTTAAAGTGCTTTCGAAAAATGTGGTTCAAACTGAAATTAAATAACATATAGAGCGCTTGCATTCGCAACACAGTCTGAGTAATATTTAAAAAAAATCGTAAAAATAAATGTTCATTTCATAATACTTATAGTTCTTTTTATTTTTTCCTAATTTATTCAAATATTGAGATTATTTGCAACAATAAACACACGAAACTACCAATCTCGCGAGATCTGGTAATTGGCGAGATCTCGTGGTATTGTTATTCATGAACTCGCGAGATCTCGCTCAAACCCCAATCTTGCGAATTGCATTCACTAAGTACAGCCACATTTCACCAGTTTTGTTTAGCAGCCTTCAATGTTTCAACTGAGATACAGGCCATTCTCTGTAAGCCGGAGAAGGCCGTAATCCATCACATGGGCCCAATGCGGGTTGGTGGATGTCATAATACGTCTTCGAATTTTTGGTTGGTTGGATATTTTCCTTCACCGTTATGCTTAAGACCTATTTAATAGGAGCCAGCCTATGGCCATCACCCTGGCACAAATGTAGACTCCGAGCTGCTACTGAGAACTTCCAGATGAAAAAAGCCCTGACACTTTTCCCGACCCGGGACCCAAACCAAGGCTCTCATGCATTCTCAGCGGTAGCGCTTGCGGCCAACTAAACCAACGAGGTAGTTATAATAATAAGTAATCAACCTTAACAAACTAAACAAACAAATCAGAAAGTTTTGAGTGGAACACAATCAGATAACCAATAAAGACGTTTAAAATATAAATTTCAAGAGAAAGTAAAAGTAACGAATGGCTGAAGGAAACTAAGACTAGGTAACCTATCACGATCAAATACAATGGTTTCTCTCTGAACTTGGAAACTTTTTAAAGTTATTGTTTCAAATATAATCTGGTAGTGTGTTTTAAGGATTGACTTTCTACAGGATGATGTTATGATCTTTATAGATACGCAACCACAATGCACACTTTCAGTCACATCTTCACTCTAGCCAAAAGAAGTCCATTGCTGGACATAGGCCTCCCCCAATTTGGGGGGTTTGCCATAATCACCACGCTTGGCAAGCAGAATGGCGATCGCAGTATGGTGAGAAAATTAATTGGGAATGCTGCTGCCCATTCGCTAAGAAGTCCCTTAGTTGCCTCTTGCGATACCCACGATAAGACATGGAATGATGCTATTCTTTTCGTCCGGCACCAGACAGTACGAAGTTTGAAAGAAGTGAATCAATCTAAAAGTTGCGTTGCCGAAAAACCGAACTCATGAGAAAAAGAATTATTTGTACGTAATAAATATTTGACTGCCAGTCCAAATATATTTTAGCGTCCGACACTACAGGGAACAGTTTAGCTGCTAAACTGTTCCCTGTAGTGTGCGATGTGCGAAACGATGTGCTAAACTTTAGCACATCGTTTAATAGAAAGGTTTTGCAGATATACATACATACAACAACCTATATTCTCTAGTCACAAGTTACTCCTGATAAGCTCATACATTCTGAACTTTGATACCGATCAGCATAAACCTCTCCCTTATTATATGATTATAATCATCTGTCAAAGTAAATCTTCCTCGTCTTCATCGAACAATAACTTTCTTTTATCGGAACGTTACCAGCCAACTTTTAAGTGATGGATAAACTTTGTAATATAATCTCCGTTTTATTCACACAGCGAGAATTTGGGAATCACGCCAGCTGGCTTTCCTCATGGCGTGTCCTATGGCTTCTTAACCCTCGAAAGTTGACACAAATTTCCATTTTCCTTGTAAACAAATGACCTTATTTTAATTCTACATTCGTACGTCAAATAACTTGAAGCCAGCTGCATTTATTATTGAGGAAAAGGGTCGCAAACCATAAAACGTTCACAATAAACTAAAAGAAGGTGCATTCGAGCCATACATTTACTTTAGTATTTTTTAATCGGAGCCCAGTTTATTACGGCTATCAAACTTACTGCTTGCATACTTTTTAAAGGCTGGGCATACGTCGGTGAAACTGAGAGGACCTCTAAAATCGTTATAAAACTGGAACCTTTTATTCCCGTCACACACATCACGCGGGCGTTAAAGGGATAGTAGAGTGACGTCATTGTTTTCAATAAATGCCTCGTAAAGTATTGTATGGACCCGCATACCACACAGTACGTGCGACCATAAAATTATTGCTTTTATTTCTTTGGGATCGTGAGGTTTACATCATATTTTAGGACGATAGTTAAGGAGAAGGCACACTTTATAGTAATTATGCACTAGGCTAGTTTATGAAGCGATGGTAAAAGTTCTACCATACGTACTTAACTTCACGCCTCGTTTCCTCGAAGGGTTGTGCAGAGGTGTACCCATACTCCACACACAGTTCGGCAGTTATTTTGAAGTCCCATGTAATAAGGGGCGGGCCTATATACCACCAATTTGTACCCGCACAAATCTGGCCCCGAGCTGCTACTAAGAAATTCCAGATAGAAAAACCCAATGACACTTTGCCCGACCCAGAAAAAGAACTCAGGACCTCATACTTAGCAGTAGAGCTTACGACCACTACACAATCTCTAAATTCTCATCATCCGCATAACCATTAATGCATTACCCAATAATGGATGTCGAATGTGTAATGTGAGAATATTTTAAAGACAAAACAATTGAGCATTCTAATAGCATCTTCTCGTGTTAACGCCATCAAATTACAATGTTCTCAGAAAACAGGCTCTACGCGTAGTAATTTATTTAAGTATTCGGAAATCGTTACGATAGATTCGAGCGTTTATCGCCTAAACGGCAACTCTGGAGCGTATCAGCTTTTAGGGCGCGTTTAGTTTTATAGGGCCAACGCGCATTTGTAACTTTTAGTAGGCAGATAGTTTGATGTATTGCTTGCAAAGCGTATTTTAATTGACGCAATCCAAAAACATAGATAATAATAGCCATGCTCCAGCACGCGTAGCATGACCACCGTAGAAATGGGTTTTGTCGACGCAAGAATAGACAAAATTACAGATTGTAGAAAGATTAAAGACAGAATTAAAGATTGTAGAAAGATTTGTACCGTTTTATGCTGGCGTAAAAAGACAATCCTATCTCTATTCTACCAACAAAGTTCTTTCTATGGTGGTCATGCTACGCGTGCAGACCGTATTCCGAAAATGGTGCCCAATCTCAGCAAGATTAGCCTTCGGCACAACAGATATTATAGTACACAAGTGTGAGCGCAGGCGCAGGTGCACTCTCTCTTCTCTTAGTCTTATAATCCGATGGCACGGCAATACAGCCGGAGAGAGATCAAGCGCAGGAGCAACGGCTTCTACACTTAAAAACCAAAATAATGGCTGATTGACCAAAAAGTATCGGCTGACTAGCTACGGCAGTGGTCTCGAACCTACCGATTTTTCAGTAGGTTCGAGACCACTGGCTCTGTTCTACCGAAATACCGAAATATAACGAATATTCTACGATTTCACAGTACACATGGAAATGTCATTTACCGATTTTGGGTACAAATATACCGTTTGAATTGGCAATTCTACCGATCTCGCTCTATGACGTTCGAGACCACTGAGCTACGGTCTCTTGCGTTCGGGCGCTTAGTTAGAGTTAGTCTAGTATGGGAGTTTATTACTACCTCTTTTTAAAATTCTAATTCAGGTATAGTCTTCCAGACCGTATTTCGGCCACGGCGGCCTATCTCAACGGAGACTAGCCATCGGCGCGGGAGATATTATTGTGCTCAAGTGTGTGCGCAGACACAGGGGCCCTCACTCTCTTAGTCTGATGGGGTGGCAATCCGTCACGACCGGAGATACGTCAGGCGTCGGAGGAACGGCTTCACGTGCTTTCCGAGAAACAGGGGTATCACACCGCTAACGTCCATACTCCGGGCTGTTACTAAGAAATTCCGGAATGTAGACATTGGCAGTGAAAGTAATCGATACTTCTACACACTAACTTACTGTCTCTAAATGAAAGACTTAAGCCTTGTTCTAACTGGACCACTTTCTACCAATGTAAACGCTCTCCTACATACGAATTACAGTCGCGCGATATGAACCGCTCATAATGTTTGCGGTAGATGTTTATTACGTGTAGTTTCTGACACCAGGAGTAGTAAGTACTGCGTACATTCTACTATATTATGTTAACGAGACACTTTGTTATAGAGCCGCGGCTTCTATCCTTTATTATCGCAAGTTTTAAGCCGTATTCATGTGGGTGGTTGATGTTATCATTTTGTGATATTGCTCCTGTTTGAGTCCGATTTTATGAGTGTGAAGATAGCGGGCAAAGTCGGGAAGAATTAAGCTAGATGAGAAAGATTCGGTCATTGTATATCTGACACAAACAACTAGCTTCTGCCAGCGGCTTCGTCCGTGTGGAGGGCGGGAATTAGGCCACGGCAACGTACTACCGGGATAAAAGTATTCTATGCTGTAATCCAGGTTATGAACTTTCTGTGTGCCAAATTTCATTCAAATCCGTTTGGCCGTTTTTGCGTGATTGAGTAACAAACATCCAAACTTTACCGTTTATAATCCTACTAGCTTCTGCTCGCGACTTCGTCCGCGTCAAATATTTGCTCCCCTGAGCCTTCCCGTCGCATCGCAGCCTGCCAGTTTTCGTCCATTTGTTGCTGCTCCGCTCCTCTTGATCGTAGCGTGATGTTATATAGCCTATAGCCTTCCTCAATAAATAGGCTACCCGATTCAAAGATATTTTTTCAATTAGAACCAATAGTTCCTGAGATTAGCGCGTCCCCCCCCCCCCCATTTAAGGGAAGTGGGGGGTTAGAAAGAGACAAAAAGTAGCCTATGTCACTTTCTATCCCTTCAAGTTCAACTATCTCCACTTAAAAAATCACGTCAATTCGTCGCTCCGTTTAGCCGTGAAAGACGGACAAACAGACACACACTTTCCCATTTATAATATACTAATGTCTGCCCGCGACTTCGTCCGCGTCAAAGTTTTGCTTCCCTGAACCTTCCCGTCGCATCGAATTGCCTGCCAATTTTCGTCTACTTTTCGTTGCTGCTCCGCTCCTTTTAATTGTAGCGTGATGTTATGTACCATATAGCCTTCCTCAAGAAAAAGGCCACCCATCCCAAAAAGATTTTTTTCAATTCGGACCAGAGTTTCGGAGCCATACAAACAAACAATTAAATATTTCCTCTTTATAGTCGAACGGGATTTTTAAAAAAGTATCCTATGTCCGTCTCCTGGTTCTAAGCTCCCCACCAATTTTCAGCCAAATCGGTTCAGCCGTTCTTGAGTTATAAATAGTGTAACTAACACAACTTTCTGATATAGATAATAATAAAATTACTATTCAAAATGAATATTGGAGGATGAATGGTGATCGATACTGATGCCAAAAATGCAATCAGTTAATTTTTTGTCTGTCTGTCTGTATGTGCACGCATGGGTCAAAAACTACTGAAGGGATTTTAACCAAACTTGGTACGATTGTAGTCCATACTCCTGGGCAGGTTATAGGCTATATAACATAACGCTAAGACACATAAAATTAATTAACTAATGCGGCATTTCAGGAGCGGTATCAGCGAACGACGTACAAAATTGCCCTGAAAGCACTAGACTAGAAAATTAAGCTTTATCGCCAACACTCTGAAAATTAACACTTGCTGAGTGAAACGGAAAATTCTGGATCACTGTAATAAAGGCAATAAGCCTTAAACGTTGCTCACAAAAAGACACTACTTAGAAGACCGCTCGGGCTGAATATAGGTATCACACGTATTTAAATAGCTTAGGTCAGGATTACTGTCTTAGAAGAAAAAAATAACAATACTCTAGACGGACCTCCTCCAAGCATTGCCAAAACAGGCTTACACCGGATTGTATTTCGCATTCAAAAACTCTGCCTCTTTGGTCTAGTGTTCGTAAGCGCTACTACTGAGCATGAGATCCTGCACCCTAATTGCGAAACGCACTATTTATCAGAATCTGAATGGGATTGAAGATTATTTCTAAACCATTGCGTCATTTGTTCGAATAAATTGTCGGTTCAGCAACATAAATAACGCAATGAATGTTGTTTAAGTATCAATATGAAACCAATTCCTACTGCAAGTTACGCAATTACCCCTTTTTTTTTTTTTTTTTTTTCAGGATGGGAAATCATGAAATGACTTCTCCCGCTCTGGGCGGAGCGGGAGGGCGTGTCAGACTTTTACTGACTAAAACCCACCCGTGTTCCATCAGTTGCCCATGTGCCAGGGTCACGGTATCTCTTTCGAACAATCACGCGACCCCGGCAGGCATCGGTCCTAGTAGACCCCTACACTGCTGCTGACATCTCTTTGAGGCGCGCGTGGGACACTGCGCGCCGTCGACCCGAGCCTGGTCCTTACCGGGCGGCGAGCTACCCATTGCTCGCCACCCGCAAGCTCGCGCCTACGGTGGCCGGGAGTCCGCAATCGACTCCCGACGCCCGGGGCGTCTCCTCCTGCGGCGGCTAGGGGCGTGAGGGCGCAGAGACTGCCACTCCCTCACGCGCCCCGCCTCCTCCTTCACGAGCATTACTGCTTCGCAGAAGGAGGTGACGGCTTCCCATTCCCTCTCGCTCCGTACCATGGCTCGCACCAGGGCCGGACGCGAGAGGTCGCCGCCGCCGATCGCCTCCACGAGGACACGGCGGTGCTCCGCCCAGGCAGGGCACACCTCCACCGTATGCTCCACCGTGTCCTCCAGACGATCTTCGCAATGGAAACACCCGGACGTATCCTCCCGCTTTATCCTGAACAGGAACCCACCGAAGCACCCATGCCCGGTGAGAACCTGCGTCAGGCGGAAGGTGAGGACGCCGTGGCGCCTCTCTATCCACTCCTCAAAGAGGGGACTTACCGCCGCAATTGTGGCGTGCCCAGCACTGGGTTGCGACAATCGTACCCGCCATGTCGCCATGAGATCACACCGGAGCTCTGTCCGCCGTGCCGCGATTTGTCGCGGCAGCGGAGTTTCGCCCCGGCGTTTCGCCTCCTCGCGCCACTCCCACATGTGTGCGAGGACCTTTGCCTCCAGATCCCATGGCGGCACTCCGGCAAGGAGGCTCGCCGCCTCGCACGAGACCGTGCGGTATCCCCGGATTAACCGGATGGCCATGACCCTCTGGGCCGCCAACAGCCGGTGCGCTGGGCGCAGCCTCAATGACGCAATTACCCCTCTGGCTTCGATTCCCCAAAGTGGGTTTTTCTATCTGTAATTTCTCAGTAGCACCGCGGAGGCACGGTTGATAGTAATAAGCTCGCCCCCTAAACGTAACATGGGACTTAAACATAACTGACGAAATGTGGGTTTACTATAGGTACACTTCTGCCCATCCCTTCGTGGAAACAAGACGTAATGTTATATTAAAAGTCACTGTTGAATATAAGACTTCCATCAACTGCTATAAACCGGGCAGTAAAGGTACATCAGCCGTAATAATTACGTTTCGCAACACGATCTGGCGATTGTTAAAAGAATGCCGACTATCCCCGTCCGTCTCTTGACATAAATCCTGCTGCAGCAAGATTCTTTTCTTTGCAGTAAACAACAAAGAGGTTTAACACGACTTTATTTTACGTTGTTATCTTTGCATCGTTTTCCGTGAAATCCTAAAGGTCCGATTGTTTAAAAGAACTCGCGATGCCCTCCCTGCTAATGAGACATTGAGAACACGAACGGTTTCTTCATATTAAAATAACGAAAGTTACTTGTTCCACAAGGTTTCACATGTAGGCTTGAACTGTTTAACCTAAGAAACTAGATGTTTGCTGCACTGTACCATGTTTAGGAATGTCAGTGCCTTCAGTATCAAGCAAGGTAACTTTCTTTGCTTACTGAAATCTAGCTAGATAAGTGGAAATCGTTTTTAAAGCGCTCGGATTTTTGTAACAAGTTTCAGCAGTTTTGAAATAAGGTTTTCCGCGACTTATGTCAATCCTCTATAACATTTTTGACTTTTTTGTCCATCATCTTAATCAGTGATTGAGTGTCACTTCGTCTCTAAGGCTCTACGCCTAGAGGTGAGAACATAGTTACTAAGGTAAAAAATAAAAGAATGTTTAAATGTCTTTGTGTAAAACCTTTTAGAGAAAATTATTTCCAAATACCACACTGCTAAATTCGATCTTCAAAGAAGCTTTTGTGTACTCTCCTTGAGCGGATGTCTAAATAGACAATGAAAATAAAACTAATCCGGCACTCGGGTCAGATTCCGATCGCAATAATCACCCTAACGAGCGGATAAACTAAGAACCGGCAACACTTGAAGCTAATAAACAATTATCTACTGTAAAAAGAACTATAAATAATAATGGATTGCAGAAGAGAGTCGTGCAGTTCGATACGAATCTCTACTTAATACATCCACCTGTCGGCGCCACAGTCACTAGGGACGCAATTTCCGGTACTTATTGTTAAGCGCATGGCTACAGTAGCGGAACACATTGACAATCCAGACAAGATGGATAGTTCGGATAAATAGAAAATACTGCGAACTGTAATTGAATGGAAAGCACCTGCCTGTGTATTTCATTACTCACAAGCAATCTCAAATCTTTGCCACTTTCCGAATGCACATCAAAAGATTTAGATGACATACAAAGATAATAAATTCACTATTTCAATGAATGTTTTCCAACTAAATCTGCCGCACCCTACAATGGTAGATTATGAAGATTAGCTTTCTGGTTTTGAATATCATTGTTTTTATTAGTTGTAGGTTAAGTACACAGGAAGACCACTGGTGAAGGGTGCTATAATTGAGTAACAAATACGTGCTTACACTACTCAAATAAAAATATTTGAACACACAAACAGCCATGTGAAAATTCCACATTAAAAACATTCGGACGTGGCGTTTCAGCCCCAGCTCTAATCAAGTCGGCACTACGAGTAAGTACCTGTGCGGAGGCTAAGCCCTTTCCCCTATGTACCATTTGTTGTGGCAGACTCGTGACATTCCGTGACCCAGCAATGCTCCGTAACGAATTCTTTGTACAAGTCTCTGATACAGACCCAGTATTGCCCGACCGGCCCGACCCAATAATGACGACATACCATAGAAATGATACAAATGATAAAACAGCAGTAGTTAATGAACCGGGTCAATACTCATTTATCGAAGAACAAACCCGAGCAACTCAACAAACATACGTCACTCTGAACAAGCACATTGTCAGCTTATCAAATGTTAATTAAATTGTTTATACTACATTAAAGACTCATTTTTATCTTTCCACAAGATTTAATATACAACAAGCTTCTTTTTATTTGCACTTTCTATTACGTGCGACGAGAGGTAGCTACAACGACTGCAACAAAGGGGAATTTTCTTAGAATTTGCTGCCGGTTTTACACCTCTGCTCTGGCATGTCATGTATAATACCTTCTATTTATCTTAGCGCTTTTCTTTGAGACTAAGCCACGTCTCTGCACCTTTGTATAGGTAATTTAAACTGTTTGAATTATTGAACCCACATGCAGTAGGGTACTCTCGATGCTAATGTAAATTCGCGTATTCGAGCACTTTGGACCAGAAACTGCCAAATACACAATCATTTCAATATCAGTGTTTAAAGCTCCTACGTTATTACCTAAAACGTGTCGAGAGAGGGCTGGAATACTAAAGTCTCTAGTGAACAGCCACTCAAACAAATCGAAAATGTTTCTATCTAAAACAGAAACTCCATACTAGAGAAACTTTACGGACAGTGTACACAGTTCGACTAATATCCTGGAGGGCATTTCAAATATCGGATCGCTTAAAACGGAACACTTCCTCATTTTGTCACTTGCCCATTTCTAAACTCGTAGGTCTCTAAGTGCATCGATCACCATGTGTACAATTCGTTACAGGGTTGCCTCATTTGAACGTATTAAGAATTACAGGTAACTGTACTTATTTGAACAAGCCGAAATCTATTCAATCTTGCTGATGTAATTTAGGCTTCACTAAGGAGATACAAACATGTAACATTTAAAGATGAATCTCATTAGATACACAGAAACTTCTGAGCCAATATTCCAGGTTCAGGAGTTTTTTTCTACTGAAAACTGCACAAAAAGTGGCAAAGCTGGTCTTTCGCCCAAAAAACTTAGGGTTAGGACCCAAAACATGCCAGCCCTATATGCGTCGTGGGTAATACGAACTGGGCAAGTGCCCGGAACTATACGGTGTGTGGTCCCGGGAGGGGGGCGCGGAAATCGATGACATGCGATCCAATTTCAAAACAAACGCTTTTGGACACTGGCTTTATTGATTTGTAAGACATAGACAATAATTTTAAAAGATTTTTAAAATTTGAGGAAAGGAAGTGTTGCTACTGAAATTTTTTTTTAAGAAATCATGGTAGACGTATTACTATTTCGGACATTGAGGATAAAGAACTTTGAAAATAATTTCAAGACGATGCTTCTGAATCATCAACATTATTAATTATACATATCTTACTAAGGTTTTTTTTTTAAATCAGGTTGGACCTTTCGTTTTTTAAAGACTTGAAAGGATGAATGATGACCTTCACAGTCACCACACAAACACGTTTCTGTATTCTTATAATAATTCAATAATATTTTATGGAGTTCCATAAAATATATTTTGTAGTTACAAAACGTTATTAATATCTCCTACATACACGTGATCAAATTTTGGAACAACACGCGTTTCACAAATTAGTTAAGGTGACGTAGCGAGATAAACGTGCTTTTTCTTTTTAGCGTACCTTTCTTACCGTATGGCATCCGTACTTAATCTTTTAGTGTATGTTTTTTGACTATATGATCTAGTATCCTGTAAAAGGAATACACGATACGATGAAATTTTCTCGATACAAAATAATCGTAAAGTTCTATCTATGATTGTGATTTTTTTAGCCTCAACGCGCGATGTGTATGTATTATTAAACATAGTTTACTTTAAAACATTGATTATAATTGTATCTAAGTTTTTGTAAAAGAGTTTTCGTTTTAATAATACTTTTCATTCATAAAAAACGGCGATTCGTTTTGGCACATACGTTATTTTATTCCAAGCGCACACACATTATCGCCATCTCTTCTTTTGCCTATCATAAGTAGTGTCATCACTCTCGTTCGTTCATAAATCAGTCGCCCAGTAGGGCTCATCGATGACGAACCTATGTCACTTTTTTACAATCGGTGCGATTAAAATGACGTTTTTTAAATATTTGTGTTCACAGAAAAAGGTAGTAGTTAAGCATTTTGCTGTAATGATTTAATATAATAAGTGTTGGCTTTCCAAATAACTTTGTATTTTGAATGTATATGTGTCTATTTTTGTGACTGTGAACAATATAACATTCTTTTTCTATTACCATTTAGAGACGACCTAAATTATGTATGAAAATGGGAAGAACCATAAACCAAAACTGAACGGTACCTTCAAGGTTAGGAGTGCCTGCACAGGGCAATTAATTTATTCATTTTGCAAGAATGAAATACCAATAAGATGATCATAACAGTAAATCGAATTCACCACCTTCACTAAGGCATTACAGCTACAATCTATTCTCACTTTGTAAAGTAATATTGAGTAAACACCTAATTTTCTAGAGAAGAACGTCTGTTTTATCCCAAAAACATATAATAATCATGCATTTAGAAATAAAATAAAATATATAATTTGTTTTTAGGTTTGAAGTATGTCAACAATATATCTATATGTGAAGTACTGTCACTTCAAATACAGCACAACGAATGAATGGAGTAGCATTAGAATTGTAAAAAAGGTGAGGTTTTACTTGACAGCAGCTCAAAGAAGGGTAATGATTTAAACAGGCTGTGTCAAACACCGAACTAGTTTAAAAAAATATCATTGGCATGTAAAAGTGTTTGTACAAACCTACTTACAGAAATAAAATCATTTATCATTTATAGCAGATGTGAAGTTTTATTGAAAATATAAATTTTAATTTCATGTATCAATCAATCAATCAAATCAGTTTATTTCGGGCTACAAAGACTCAAATCATAATACCATACAGAGTATCATACATACAAAAAAACCACGTAAACATAACTATTGTACACGAAGTGACGGCGACGTGTTGCGCTGCGTAGTATCGCGTAGCCTTCCACGGAATCGCCGATACACGACACCCTTCGGCCAAAACTCTTCCTTGAGGAAGGTCTCGATTTGATGAGTTGGAACTCGGACCACGAATGACTTGAAGTTTGTGTTGTGGCACGGTTCCAACTTCTCGACCCTCAGGTCCAGTTGGAATTAACACGTACAAACTCCACGATCTCCTCAACCTTCGTGGTGTAATGTTGACGGGACACATAGAGCTGCGTCGTTAGTGTAGCTGGACGCAGCAGCATACTGAGTCCTGCTAGCGCGGTCCCACACTGGTTCCGACTACGAAGCTTCTTCCTCTTCTTCCTCTCTACCTTCACGAAGCCATCCTTGTCAGACACGTGGCCTGAAGCCGAGCCTAGCTGTTTCTAACCCTATATGTACCGTGTTTGATACCTAATCATTAGCAGCCTATAACGTTCCCACTGCTGGGACATAGGTCTCCTCTCGGTGAGAGAGAGTGGGACATAATCCACCACGCGGGCCCAGTGCGGGTTGGTAGATGTCACATGTCTTTGATTTTTTAGTTGTAAGACATGTTTACTCACGATGTTTTCCTTCATAGTTTTGAGAGCAGTGGTGTTGAAATAATTTACACAGAGTAAAGCGTCTGCTCGGATTCGAACTCGTAAGTAGTAGCCGTTGCCACTGAGCCACCACTGCTTCTCGATATCTAATTGATATCTAATCAAAGCACTCTTGTAGACAAGAGTGCTTTCTGAAAACATATTGGCTATTTATAATTTTTCATTCCTACAATATTTTATGGATGATTAAAACAATGGTGTTTTACTCTGTTTTGAATAACACTAAACATACTTCTATAACCTTATGAAGACTGTTTAGCAAAATATTTGTGTACTCCATCTCTGAATTACCCCTAACCCCAAAATAACTGTAATGAAAAATAAAATTTATAAAAGAACAAACATACATACGAGTTAATAGGCTGATAAACACATTGCCTTCTGCAGTCGGGTAAAACACCCAAATAAAAAGATATAATCTAGACATAGTTACAAAATATCGGCAATAATATCGGTTTTGATTTTCTAACCACAGTCACACGTAATTACTAAAATATGTATGTATATTGTATAAGTCAAGTAATTTTAACATTTATCATACACATTGCCATACGAAATTGACCTTGAAGGAAATATAAATAACTTGTAAAATAAGGTGAAAAAATACTCATAACTAGTATTTCGTAATGGACGAAGTCTATGTAAAATATTGTAATTGTCATTTACCAAATAAATTTATATTAATCGGTGAAATGAAATTGTTATTAATCTCTTAAACACCATCATATATTTTATTCATAGACTTCTAGAAGATTAATTCGTTATTTTTAATTTCATGTTGTAAATCTATATATTATTACGTGAAGCGAAAATTTTGGAACCCTTTTACGAAAATTGGGTGGACGGAGGAGTATGAAATTTCGCACACATATAGTTTATACAGAGAAGAAGTGACGAATGCTAATTTTTTTTTTAATTATGCGTAAAAATAAATTATTTTCATTATTTTCAATATTAATACCATAGTATTTTTTATATTCTTTTATTTCATTGTACAAACATATAAATTATATTTTTAAATATTAAAATAACAAAAATTATAAAAACATTTAAAAATATAAAAAATAGTAGCCCACCGGTATCGGGAACAGGGTCCAAGCTACCGCCGGTCAGGGCTCCAGAGAGAGGAACCTCCTGACAATACGGGCCGTATCCAAAAGTACCACTTTCTGAATCAAGCCCTTGATCCAGCTGCCTAACGAGAGCCTCCTTAGATGTTGGTCGAGGCTCTTGGCTATCAAGCCGTTGGCAGTGACGACTATCGGCACAATGATCGCTGAATCCACATCCCACATGTCGACAACCTCGCGAGCTAAGTCAAGATACTTGATCTGTTTATCTTTCTCAGCTTTCACGAGGTTTTCGTCATGTGGGACCGTTATGTCAACAATCATTGTGCGCCGCTCTACTCGATCCACCACCACTATATCAGGCTTATTTGCAACAATAGTCCTGTCAGTGATGATGGATCGATCCCAGTACAATGTGATATTTCCATTTTCGAGAACTGGGTCGGGCACATACCTGTAGTACGGCACCTCTGATTCCACAAGACTGTATTTCAGAGCAAGTTGCTGGTGGATAATCCTAGCTACTAGGTTGTGCCTATGCAAGTATTCTTCGTTAGCTAGTTGAGAACACCTGGAAATGATGTGTCTAATTGATTCTCCTGGACGGTGGCATACCCGACAGATGTCAACCGTGCCATCTTTCACAATAAATCTCCGGTAGTTGTTCGTTATCATAACTTCGTCCATAATTGCACAGACAAAACCTTCGGTTTCCCCAAAGAGGTGACTGAAACGCAGCCAAGCTACGGACGCTAGTAGATCTACATCGGATCCATGTAAGGCCCGGAAATAGCGTCCGTGGAGCTCCTTACTCTGCCATACCCTCATGCGGTCATTAGTGTCGAGTATTACAGGTTTACGCCAGTTCTCGTTAGCCATGGAGAGCGAGGTGAGGCCCTTGTCAACCGCGACCACATCTCGATGCATCCCCACGTCGGTTTCTAGGAAATATTCCCTGAGGCTGCATATCTCGCGATTGTGGAGAGTCTTAGCGTTTAAAAAAACCTCGACATCCACACTTTCGCGGGATATACAGTCTCATTACCGATGACCGTGGGTGATGCATTCGATATGCAGTCAACAGCGTACGGACCCTCCTGTCCAGGGCGTTGAGTTCGGTT
The DNA here is from genome assembly GCA_932294355.1 of Aporophyla lueneburgensis. Taxonomy (NCBI): domain Eukaryota; kingdom Metazoa; phylum Arthropoda; class Insecta; order Lepidoptera; family Noctuidae; genus Aporophyla; species Aporophyla lueneburgensis. The sequence continues at coordinate 21,295,120 of OW028745.1, read as the reverse complement.
TGAGTCCATTTGAGTATGTCGACAGAATACATCAAAACCGGCATGACCCAACCGTTGAAGGCGCGCACCTTGTTTCCACTTGATAGAAGACTATTAAAAACTTTCTTCAGGCGGCCAAAGAAGCGCTCCTTCAACGATTGCTTCATGTCAGTAACATTGATGCCCAACGCTTCCGACATACCCAAATACTTATAGTTTTTGGCTGCGGAGAGGGCTCGGAGGTTTATGGAATCCGAGAGTTGGGTTCCCACGGATTCCACAATCTCCCCTCGCTTTACATGCATGACCGCACATTTGTCCACACCAAATTCCATTCTGATGGCGCTACTGAAGGTTTCAGCTACTTTCAGTAGCTCCATTAGTTGAAAATTGTTGGGGGCAAAGAGTTTTAGGTCATCCATGTAAAGGAGGTGGGATATAACCTGACCACCTCTCCTCATCCGATAGCCTATGCGTGAATCCTCCAGCAGTGTGCTTAGAGGATTCAGGGCTAAGCAGAACCAAAGCGGACTCAAACTTTCACCCTGAAATATGCCTCGCTCGATCCTTATCGGTTCGCTGTTCTTTTGGATATTTCAACATCCTGGATAGCGAAGGACCGTCCTCCACTGCCTCATACATGAAATCAGGAAGGTGCGAAGAGATGCATCGACTTTATACAACTCCAGCACCCTCATGAGCCATGTATGTGGCACCGAGTCATAGGCCTTCTTATAGTCTATCCAACATGTCGACAGATCCTTTCAGGAACGACGAACTTGTTGGCTAATGGTCATAACAATGAGGAGCAGCTCCTTAGTACTTTATATACTTATTATTATTACCTCCTTTATATTTATTATTATATATTTTTTTTCACTTAATAATGTATTTCTATTCAAATGAAGCACGGTCGAATTTCGACCAATGGGCGATGCTAGTAATATAAATACTTAAATTTTTTATTATATATTTTTAATTATTTTGAGTTAAACAATCTCGTATTACCCAACATCGGTACATAAATATTAGCTAGCCTTTTCCCGCGACTTCGTCTGCGTAAAGTTTACGTTACGCGGACGCAGGTGAAGTCGCGGAATTAATAGGGTTAATGGGTAACGAATAAGGTTTAGTCGTGAAAGCGTGACAGACAGACAGAGTTAGTTTCGCATTTATAATATTACGTATAGATAAAGAAGATAATTTATTGCTGTAAGATAGTTTCATTGCTTATAATTAAATATTTGTATTATTTGTCTACTCCATAGCACGCTATGTGCAAAAATTTCATAGACCGACTAAATTTATGCTACTTTCACGTACTTTTTTCTAAGATGTTTCCGTCTCTACCTTGCTATTGTAGTTTGACAGATGTGCAACAGTGACAGGAATAGTGCTTACAGCAAGGCTATGCTAAATTAGTAACGGTTTTTTATTTCGAGACATTTTCTGTCATTAGTTCAACTTTTGGCCGCTGGTTTTCCTATTCTCTATAAACGGTTCAGATATAAGTTTGTGGCGGCCGGCCACTTTAGGTTGACCCGTCATAAACCACGCCCATCCTACTATCATTCACTTTGAAGGTGGGCCCTTAACCTAACAAGATTGTCTCACTAACTAACAAGACTAATAAAAGCATTGCTAACAAATAATTGGCGGACGCTTATGAAACAATAATAGTTCAGAATAAACTGGTTGGTTTTATAGCAATAATAATTAAGATTTTTTCTTAGTTATACGCTACTGTATAGTTGGTCTGTAGGTCGCTAGCACGGCTGGTGAGCACAGGGTCTTTGATTCACGAAGACTGGATAGGTCAGACTTAGTGTATTGGATTTTTGAATAGGTGACTAGGTAGTCGCCAACCCGCCTGCCAAGCGTGGCGATTATGGCAATCTCATCCAAATTGGAGGGTTCTATGTTCAGCAGTTGACGTCTATCGGCTGAAATGATGATGATGAATTAGGTCGTATTAGCCTTTTTTTTTTTTGGATGGGAAATCATCAAATGACTTCTCCCGCTCTGGGCGGAGCGGGAGGGCGTGTCACGACTTTTACTGACTAAAACCCACCCGTGTCAGTTGCCCATGCCCAACTCTTTCAAACGAATCTCGCGACCCTGGCAGGCATCGGTCCTAGCAGACCCCTTCAGTACTGATGACATCTCTTTGAGGCGCGCGTGGAACACTACGCGCCGTCGACCCGAGCCTGGTCCTTTCCGGGCGGCGAGCTACCCATTGCTCGCCGCCCGCAAGCTCGCGCCTATGGTGGCCGAGAGTCCGCTATCGACTTCCGACGCCCGGGGTGCCTCCTCCTGCGGCGGCTAGGGACGTGAGGGCGCAAAGCCTGGCACTCCCTCACGCACCCCGCCTCCTCCTTCGCAAGCATTACTGCTTCGCAGAAGGAGGTGATGGCTTCCATTGCCCTTTCGCTCCGTACCATGGCTCGCACCAGGGCCGGACGCGAGAGGTCGCCGCCGCCGATCGCTTCCACGAGGTTACGGCGGTGTTCCGCCCAGGCAGGGCACACCTCCACCGTATGCTCCACCGTGTCCTCCAGGCGATCCTCGCAATGGAAACACCCGGGCGTTTCCTCCCGCTTTATCCTGAACAGGAACCCAGCAAAGCACCCATGCCCGGTGAGGACCTGCGTCAGGCGGAAGGTAAGGACGCCGTGGCGCCTCTCTATCCACTCCTCAAAGTCGTATTGGCCTGGAGTCTTGATTAGTGTCCGATTCATGAAAGTCTGGCCCTTTTTTACATTGTACTCATATCATAACTGCCCAAACGAGGGTTTACTAATATACATTTCTGCCTCCTCCTTAGGGGAATACAGGCGAGATATTTTGTTTTCCTAAAAATTGGCTCGTGTCTTGGCCACTATCTTACCAAACCATGGTATAGTCGACGATGGTGCACGATGCCTTAGAAGTACCTAGAGTACCCTCTTATTTTGTAAATTAGTCCCATACTCGACAAACTAATATTTATTTACCAGAATATTACTGAGCATTCAAGCAAAGTTTACGTAAATTATTTTGTAAGTAGATGTTGAGTTAGTAACAAGTTATTTTCCTGAATTTACTCGAACAACATGAACTAATTAATGTTGAAAACAAATCCCTACTCGGAACCACAGACGAAGCGTTTTAAAATATATTTGGACTGGCAGTCAAATATTATTACGTACACATAATTTCTTTTTCTCATGAGTTCGGTTTTTCGGCATCGCAACTTTTAGATTTCTCACTTCTTTCAAAGGCCCGATATTTCGATGACTTAACTTTTGACTGGAATTTCGATTAGGAATTTCAGTCACTTCCTTTTCTATTCGCTTCTCTTAAATCGTCAACAAAATATTACAGCCAAAGTTATCAAGTTACTTTCCACGTAGCCAGGTATCTAGCACCTATAATACGCTAACCTTTGCTTCAGGTTACAGCTTCCCACTCTCAGCTCAGATTATATCACTTTTCACAGCCCATTGTTTATCTTGTTGTGTTGTGAAGGGCGTAGATGTCGAGCCCAGATAAAAATAACCTTAATAATGGGAAGAAAGCTGGCTGCGTGGTACACTACCTTTCACTGGCACAATTGTTTTAACAAGCTGGGCTCAGGGCAAGCTTTGGCATCCACTTTGATTTACACAGAACAACTGTGAGAAATTACTGCGCTAGAATGCAAAAATGAGGTGATCTTTTTCTTGGCTTTGTGTTATGTTTATTCAGTTCCATGTTCCATGTCAGCCATTTATCAATTTCTGCTGCAATGCTGAGGAATGTTGTAGATTTTTCGTTTCAGATTGTGTTTTTTCAATATATAAAATAACATCGTGCCTTGTTTACCCGAAGAGTTGGGCGGAGGTGTAGGGGAGACCGGGGCCACAATTAACAAAAATTACATTTTTAGTTGTGCCTCCGAAATTTTTCCACATTCCGACCAAATTTTTAGGTTGCATGATGCTTTAATTATTTAGGTATCGTTTTATTAACATAAATCAAACTTAAAATTATTATTATCGTAGATATAACGTTTTTTCTCAAAATAGTCGTCTGTTAATTCTTACCCCCTGATAGGGGCTAAAATTAACAGCTCTGGGGTAAGTATTAACATTATGTTATACCAAGTAATATAAACAAATACAAATAAATAAAACAAATATATGTGTTACATTATATTTTAATATTCAAAGTGCAATCAATACGACGTATAGAAAATAATTTTTCATATAAACTGACATTACAAATTTCAAAATAGGTATCTAAATAGGAACGACCACGAATAGTTCGGTAAACTTTTATAGATTATCAACATTTTTGGTCACTTTTACTTAATAGGTCAGCCTTACTCACTAATTAATCATTAATAAGCCTTACACATTATTAGCACTTATCACCACAGATGAGGTATAAAATGGAACATTTTTAGCATTATAGACTAAGCGGGTTTTCTTATAACCCATAGCTGCCGGTGCATCCGTTTTCTTTTTTTTTTTCTCAAAGTTGAAGAGTGAAACGTGGCAAAGCTCAAATTCTTTTGCTACATCTCTATAATTTATATTTTTCTCCATCACTTCGATCACAGCCAACTCGTAGACCTCTAAGGATTTGGTTCCTCGCGTAATTCTTCATTTATACGTTCTCATGCTGTAATAAAAAGTAACGAAAAATAACATAATTATCATACAAGTTGGATACCTTTTTAATACCACCCCCATAATGTGGGGTAGGTATTAACGTGTTAATACTAACCCCGCCGATTTGTTAATTGTAGCCCCAAAGTCACATTTTTAGTTTATAATTATGTCAAAAAATATTTATAATTAAAATGGCTAACTGAACTATAAAGCATCATTAGGAATGAAATATTCTTCTTGGAAAATCAAAAACATAATCATAAAGCTGTATATTTTGACCATAAATCAAAAAATTGCAAAGTCAAAAATATTCTTTACCTGCGTAATTAAGTGGCCCGGTACACAACTCAGTCGCACGACGCGCGGTGCACAACTGACCTATCACGGGTCATGTGGCGTGATCTAAACAGCGGTTTAATGCACGCGCCATACGTTCGGTGTGTATAGTTATGGAGAAATTGGCTTGTTAAAACTTACCTCTGTTAATTGTAGCCCCGGCCTCCCCTACCTACATATACTCGTAGTACACCGACATTTCGCCAGTTTTGTTTAAGTCCCATGTAATGGGTGGCAAACTTATTACCATCAACCGGGCACATATCCAGGCTCCGGGCCATTATTGAGAAATTCTAGATATTTTAATTATATTTTTATGGCGTTCGTGAAAAGGTCTCTCCATTAAAGAAATGAATTCGCTTCGAATTTATTCAAACAAAGAGTCTATTTTCCACCTGAAGTACTAACAGCCCTTAGTACGAGGCCCTACAGTCACAAAAAAGTCGCCCTTATTATTATGAACACAGATATTCTCATTCACAGATACTTCACGCTGTATTTTTACGTCCATTTCTTTCTTTTTATGTATTCGTCCTGTAATTTTATGTATACAGTGCCTATTTTGAATAATAAGTCTATACAGTTTACGTAATCGCCACTTGGATGTAAAATTATCAAGCGAATGTTTTCGGAATAGGCGCGCAGTCGTTCGCTGGCAACAATGTAATGATAATGATCTTAAAAGAAGATAAACGTTGGCGGAACGTTGAGAGAAGAATTACAAAGATTTACATAGTCTTTTTATGACAGGTGTTTATATTTTCCTTCGTATTTTATTTTCGTACGCGCGACTGAAGTGGTTTTTAGTCGAGGCTTTAGGAGTCTTTTCAAGACATATTTGGGGTGGTTATTTAAAAGCAATAATGTTATATAAACGAGAGCTGTACTGTCACCTACGATGATAATTATTATAGTTTGTCCCACAATAGTTCTGCTTGTACGGTATGTTTAGAATGCCTATTTTTGGAAAATAATACAAGCAAACGTCGCGACGTCGGAAGGTCAGAAGCATCTATAATTGAACTGGTATTAACAAGATAATGTTAATAACATAGTGTAATTAACATTGTAATAGTTGCTAATGATAAAGATCGAAATGAGCTTCAATATTAATGTTTATGTTTAATTGCATTACATCCTGCAAAAAGTTCATTAAGCTATGGAACTTTAAGGCTCTCGCAAAAAAACGCGACGCGTCGTCGTCCGTCGGTGTGACGCAATTCTGGTAGAACAATTTTCATGATATTTTCATAGAGAATATACTAGAAGAGTACGCGAGAGTCCCCGAAGCCTTCATTCCATAGGCATAAAATTGTCATAAAATTCTTGAGTTAATAACCCAATCGTGCAACTGAAATAATTAATTATTTTTGGGTGATTGCCTCTGCAATTCTAAATTAATTAAGTAATAGATACAAGTCTTCATGGACTGAACCCTACATTTTTTTTTGGATGGGAAATCATCAAATGACTTCTCCCGCTCTGGGCGGAGCGGGAGGGTGTGTCAGATTTTTACTGACTAAAACTCACCCGTGTTCCATCAGTTGCTCATGTGCCTAAGCCTACATTAGGTCTGAATTCGTTTCAAATGATATAATACTGTGAAAATAGAGTAAAGAAGACGTTCTATCTATCATTTCTTCAGAGACCTGTGTCTAGCAAAAGACTGTTTTAATCTTAGATGATTAATTGTTTTAAATATGAGCACGGAGGTGACGAAGAAGCGAAATGGAATTGAAGGATTTCTCTTGGAAAATTGTCTTTTCCGAATATTGATTTTCTAAACGAAACTTAGTCATATTATGTAACAATATCTGGTTAACCGAGCTTTGCTCGGTATTTTTTGGTAAATTGTGTTTAAAATAATAAGTTTATGTTCAAGTTGATTATCGATAAAGTTGGTCATGGAAAACACGAATAAAACGACATTTTACAAAAATGAATCCTAGCTAGATCGATTTGTCACCCCCAAAAGCCCCTGTATACTAAATTTCATGAAAATCTTTGGAGCCGTTTCCGAGATTCAGATTATAATCTGAATCTCGGAAACGGCTCCAACGATATACATATATACAAGAACTAGCTGACCCGGCAAACGTTGTTTTGCCATATAAATAATTTCCTAGGCGGGGATAACTAATTAAATGACGATTGATCAGTTTTCGACCGGAGAGGAAAAATGATTAAATTACTAAAATGGCTATTAAAAAATAAGGGTTGATCGTAGAAGGGTGAAAATTGAGGATTGTATGTATTTTTGTATGTTGTATCATAAAAAAATAGAAATTAAAAATTTTGTCTAAAAAATAAAAATAAAAATTTAGGGGTGGACTACCCCTAGCATTTAGGGGGATGAAAAATAGATGTTAGCCGATTCTCATAGATACCGGATAAGCACAAAAAATTTCATCAAAATCGGTCAAGCCGTTTCGGAGGAGTATGGCAACGAAAACTGTGACACGAGAATTTTATATATTAAGATTGCTCGTTTAAAGATATAAGATAAAACGCCTGTGTTTTTGACAGTCTATGCAGTGGCGTCTGTATCATTACAACCCACAATTACATCCTACTTAACTGGGCGCAAATCCAGATTCTGAACAAATTCCTAATGTAAAAGCTCTATAACACTGCCGACCTTCGGATCTTTTCTACAAAACCTCACCGTGTAAAACATATGTAGGTCAAGTAAGCTGATTCTGGGAATTGTCGCTATTGACAACTCGGACACCAAACGCAGAACCTCACGCTTAGGGTTACCATCTAAACCGGTTAGATCCGGTCTTGACCAGCTTGAGCTTAGAACACACTCCACCATTCATTCGACTTTGCTTCGCCGGAGCAAAATCCTAATATTCGTAACACTCACTATTAGTATTATGTCACACAACGCAAACTTTGAAAGAATTTTCTCACTAATGGCAACTCAGTGGCCGAAAGCAAGGAAAATATTGTCAGCAGACTCTGTAAGAGCGCGGTCTGAATTATGATACGGATGGAAAGGGACTACTGAGATGACGACTAATAGAGAAGTGTGGAAGAAAAAGACATGTTGCGCCGACCACAAATAAATTGGGATAAGTGCAGGAGAATGATGATTACTCTGTATTAAGTGCTTATAACCCTGCTAATATTATAAATGCGAAAGTTTGTGAGGATGGATGTATGTGTATGTTTGTTACCCTTTCACGCAAAAACTACTGAACGGATTTGGATGAAATTTGGAACACAGTTAGTTTATAACCTGGATTAACACATAGGCTACTTTTTATCCCGGTAGTACGTTCCCGCGGGATATTTTCCGACCTCCACGCGGGCGAAACGCTGGCAAAAGCTAGTACTGTCATAAATGTACAATATAGCTTTTGAGACACCACTTGTGAAGAATTTCTCAACATATGGAAAAACAAAGTTGTTGATAGCCGTCGTTTATTTAATAAAATTATTTTAATCTAATGAGTTTTATTTCGACCGGACTTCTTTCTAATAATTTGAATTATGAACCGGTTGCGACAGGGTGTCCAATTTTAGGTCCTCGTTACCCCACTCAGGCCACTAAACCAGTGATGTAGTCAGTAAATAAAATACCTAAACAAAATAACATAACTACTAATTTATTTCAATTCAAACATCAATAAAAAAGCTCCTTTATACATGGTTATTAAAGCGAGCGGAGGTCAAGCACCTACTTTATCCGCGCTACAAGACCACCATGAAATAGGAAATAGATGTCGATTACTTTGATAAAGCCCGTTTTTGCACTAACCATTGTTTTAAGTGCGGCACGTGCTTAAGAGACTGCACGTGGTTCATTAACGAGATTGGGGTAATTTGTAGGGGAATGAGGGTTGTAGGATGTAGCGCCGGGATTCGGTGCAAAAGTAGGAACTTGGTCCTAGGAAATGGAACAGTGAGGACCAGTGGTTAGTTACTGAAATGGCTAGACTATTTTTCTTCCAAGCTTGTTGACAGTGATTGATGTGGTCAGAACCTACCTAACATTTGATTCCATATTTTATGTGGTATACATTTAAGCAGCTTTTCCCAAATTTTCACACATACATATTTCATGTCTAGACTTTGACGTCGCTACAATCCGAAATTGCATTTGAAATACTTGGTAACTTATTTATTATTAGCTGAAACAGTAAATTTATTCACCATTTTGTTTACATCTCACGTACCTTTAACTAATCAAAATTTAATTACTCGCCTCAATGACATTTTAACTAGTTAACTGCGCCTCTAAAGACCAAGGCTTAAGCTGTCCCGAAAATTTACTACTTAGCTTCCATGATCCTGCCTAACTTGTTATTAATAGCTGCAAGTTATTTACAGCCATGACGTGTCTAAATATGTCCTGTCCATGTTCGAATAAATTAGATCACTGATCATAAAAACTAGGGATTGCATCCTTCAACTTGAACATTAAGGCTTGTGCCTTGAAATACAAGTTTTTGTACCGCGTGTGATTGGAGGCAAACCAACGTTGATAAAAGTAATTTTAAATACCTACAGGTATACTTTTTTTGTTGTAAAGGTATTCTGAGCGAATAAAATGATCTTAATTGTTTCTAATAACAGCGGGGAGGTCGGGCAGTTTTGTAAGTCGGCTGAAAACGTTTTTGCGTCTAAGCGTTCTTGTTTAAAAAAAGGAAAAGTTCAAAACATTCGTCAGCGGGGAATCATTTTTAGAAACGCCACGCTCTGGTAATCGCCAATAACGATTCAAAAACGTCCAGCTTTCAACAGCATCCATCGTCATCTATGAAACCAAATACGTATACACGTTTTCCAATAAAAATAAATAAAAAGCATCGTCGCAAAAGACGAAAGGGAGTAGATATTTTATTTTCTATTTACAAAAATAAGCCAAACCCTGGTGAATGGTCAAAGGATTCCTTGATGCTAAAGAGATACAGATATCTACTTCCCTTTATGGAGACTAATTACGCTTTTCCTGTGTTCCCACAGACAAAACTCTTTGATTTTATACGAATGCCTGAAAAAGCAAGATCTATAGATACGCCACAATTTTCTCATTGAAAAAAAAAACACATTACATTACTATTTATGAATGCAGTTATGGACTTAATCTGAGCCGTAAAACATTTTATTTTATTGATACAAAAATACAGCGGATGTAGCTCTGGCAACACAAGACGAATGTTCTTGTACGGAGGCAGTTTGAATCACATGAATAAAATGTGAAATCCCTTCGCTCTATGGCGTCCCTGTTGCTGTACACTGGTTTCAAATAACCCGTTTATCTCGCGGCTAATGTTTGTGGAGTATAACAGAGAAATGGAGCGTCAAGACACACAGGTCGTCAGTTAGTGCATTCTTATTAACCTTTTAACTACAGTGTTATATTGAAATCGTGCCCCTGGGCGTCGTATGAAGGCGTTCTCAACGTTGATTTATGCCTAAATGATAATAGTGAAGGGAACTGCTTGTGGGATATATTATAACTTGTAATGTATGCCTAAAATACCAGCTGTGGCAAATAAAAGACACCAATTAAAATCGTGAACCTGGAATTTTGCCGTGTTGTGGAGATTAGCCGAGCGAAGGAATGTTAAGACTTCCAGTATGACGTACTGAGTAATGTGCAAAAAATGATGTATGAATAAATAGAGATACCAGTCTTCGATTTGACCAGTAGGTACCTAAAAGTCCTAACTAGGTTTGTAGATTATTTTTGACTATCACTCAAACACGATGATGTCACGTAGTTATTAATAGGTAGGTTCCTACAGCTCTTTTTCTGATAGTTCCGGAACATTTTGTTTAATTTATTTCTATTATCTTGTTAGAATATCATGATTCATCTAACGCTACGCAAAAAAGTATGCTGTGTATATTTAAGTTAAAGATCTATTTATGAAAGACGCTATGTCTCAGAAATCACGTACGCATATTCTTATCATGTGTGTTCGTAATAATTTATCAACGTACCTACCTACTTTATTACTGGTTATGGCTCCACAATATTGGGATCAAGCGACCAATCAAAATGATAAAAATAACCCTTACATCACTGAGCTGTTAGTATATCTGTCCAGTATATTTTTATGATGACGGTATCAATCAGAATGACGTGAACGATCCAAATGGAAAGATCTTTTTCATAGTCCGTACTCCAGAAGATGATGGCAAATAAACACGATTTACGGGTTTCGGGGCAAACTTGATAATTAGTCTGGCTTTTAATGATCGAGCATTAATAACTGTTAGCATTGAAGATAAGTGATTACTACGATTGAGAGAATAAAGTGCAGAATCCTCAGATCTGAAGCGTTTTTATTAAACCACTGATGGTACAAGTTTTTATTTTCAGACGTCACTAATGCAGCTGTTATTTGATCGAAGAAGCAATGGGTAAAATAACCTCACAATAGGTACCTATATCATAATCTTATATCTTTAAACGAGCAATTCTTGTAATATATATATATAATCTGAATCTCGGAAACGGCTCCAACGATTTTCATGAAATTTAGTATACAGGGGGTTTCGGGGGCGATAAATCGATCTAGCTAGGATTCATTTTTATAAAATGTCGTTTTATTCGTGTTTTCAATGACCAACTTTATCGATAATCAACTTGAACATACACTTATTATTTTAAACACAAATATCTGGTAGACCGAGCTTTGCTCGGTATTTTTTGGTAAATTGTGTTTAAAATAATAAGTTTATGTTCAAGTTGCTATCGATAAAGTTGGTCATTGAAAACATGGATAAAACGGCATTGTATAAAAATGAATCCTAGCTAGATCAATTTATCGCCCCCGAAACCCCTTGTATACTAAATTTCATGAAAATCGTTGGAGCCGTTTCCGAGATTCAGATTATATATATATACAAGAATTGCTCGTTTAAAGGTCGGTCATCGAGATATTATTGATAACAAGCGAAATATTTTTAAAAGCGAAACAACTCCGTGCGTAAAAAGGAATCCAGTTTAAAAAGGAATTACTTGGTTCGAATAAGCTGTTACAAAAGCAGACGTTTCCATATAAAGCCCCATTTTTCCAAGAAATTGTTAACAGGCAAAAATGTGTGATTACCTGATATTTTATCTATATCCAGTAACGTTCGTTTAGAAGCGATTTTTTTTGTGAAATATAATAAATACATACGACATGTAAACGTAATCCGACTCCAATACATTTGTTCATAAAAAAATTTGATGAAAAGCTTTAAAGTATTATTTCACTAACATATCAGCATGATATTCTGGTGAAAGCACCGGATTTGTAATTGAGCATACGAAACGTAGGTATGTGCAGTTATTATGTTCTTTTGTTCCCGTAATTATTACAAATAAAGCAAAGTTGCACTCAGTACATCTAGGTTATCAAAATAAATTGGCAAACAGCCAGATGGTATTTTTGTGAGATACCAAAAATGTACGTCTGAAATATTTTGCATTTTGAGAATAACAGTCGTATCAGGCTAATTAGGTCGTATGTTGAAGAACTACTGCAACGAATTTCGGTTTTCAAAGAGATGCACCTAAATGTTACTACACTGTGCAACCACGGAGTCAAAATAGTCAACGACACACAGGCAGATTCATAGCATCAACCCTTTAAAGGCATGGAAAACAATCTCGGCGAGAACAACGACATTATTAATACAGCAGTTATTTTCAGTAGAAAGGAATGCAGGAATTTACATTCACCATCAGAAGCAGTTAACAGTTCATAACGCAAATTTCTGCAATATTAATCATACCTACCCGCTGAGTAACCCATCCATCAAAAGAGGTGATTATACGAGAAAATTTTAATGAACTGCCTCAAGATGGCTCGATAATGCGCATCGAAAATGACCGTCCACCTACGATTTTAACACTAATTTCGTAACGAAAGCTCTTCAACTTAAAATACCTGTTCTATACAACTTTGTAAATTCAAAGGGCCTGGAACTTGGAAATGTTAATAATGACACCGTACGTGATATCCGGAAATTGAAGCCGTATTCTCATCTCGAGCAAGAGTTAAGCCGCTCGAGACTATTAAATAGATAGTTATCTAATTGAAGGGATGATGGGAACCGACAATGATTTCAATGCAATTAAATTAATCACATGTTTATATCGAAATCGAAATGTTACAGTGTCCAGATATCGAGGAAATAGAAAATGACTTTAGGAAATCGTAATAAAAGACATAAGAGAAACGATGATTTCGAAAGGAGAGTTTTCATTATGTGTTGAGGGTAGAGCGAGACCAAAAAGAAGATGGATGACTTCTGTGAAAGGTGATAAGACTGGAAAGGTTCTACTGTGCAGAGAAGTAGACATAGAAGTAGACATTGTTCGCCGACAGAAAATAAATCAGACTAGCACCCTAATTTCGTAATATACTATCAATCAGAATCATTTTGAAAGATATTGCTAACTGTGTGCTTCAAATTCGACTAATTGTTCGAGCGTGAAGCAAAAAACTACTGAACTTTAGGTCTGAGGTTCGATACCAGAACCCTAATAGAGTAAAAAAAAATACTATAAATCAGAATCGTAATCATTATGAAGGCTGTTGCTAATTTATTGATGATCGAACAATTTGTCTGCTTAGCAACGTAAATTAAGCAATTAATGTTGTTTAGCTGTCAAACTTAAAGCCATTCCTACCCTGCAGCGTATTTCCATTCTGTACATGGCCAAAACCATAGATATGCCAAAACGCAACCATAAGAATCTGCTCGCGTATACTTTGTAATACAATTTTTAAATTTGTGATTACAATGTATACACGAATTTTGCGTACTACTTGTATATAGTTTGTAACGTAGACAAGCCCATGCATCTTTCCAATTTATACAAGGCCATAATGCCACCACAGGAATTTGGTAAGACTTCTGATTTCCGGGTTTCGATTTAAGGGGTGGTAGTGGGGAGGGAAGGGGGAGGTGTGGAGCCCCTCCTGTGAAGGAAAAGTTTCTTAAAGAGGGGGGCCTCTTTAAGAAATATTTTTTTTAATATTCTAACCTAACTTTCGATTTTTCGTGTATCGACATCGATTTAAAGGCTGGAAGAGGGGGTTGACGAATAAAATGAAGGGGAAGTAGCAACGCTCGACAGGACACTTCGCTGATAGGGCTCGTCAACGGAATCAAGGCGTTTCCATAGGAGGTCACAGTTTTAACCTAACCTAACGTAACCTCCCGAAACCATGTCGTTTCTGGCACTCGCTGGCCGCTCGTCTATACAGGATTAGTTTTCATGCGGACTAGCACTGTATATTATGGAACACTTTAGTTACTACAAAGTATACACGAGTATTTGCGTACTACTCTTGTATAGATTGGAAGACCTTGATTAAAAAGTGATTTCCAATCTATATACGCGACTAGTTTCACACCCTTGCGTTCTAGCCTTGTACAGAATGGAAATACGCTACCCCGCAGAAGGACGATGATGACGAGATACTTAAAAGAAGAAACAGTATGAGGTGTCTGAACCACTTTGGGCACTAATACTTACCTACAGTCTGTTCTTCCAACTTCAAGTAACACACAAACAAATTGCTAACAATTGAATCAATTTGATATTAGCTATCAATAATCGGATTAGTATTCGTAATTGATTCCTCGGGGCATCTGGATCTGACATAGTAATCTAGCTTTATCGTTACCTACATTAATTCGGACTAAGGCAATATCTATTACTGTTATAGCCTTATAGCTGGCAGCGGCCGGAACGATTACCATTATGTTACTGGTAAGCACGGAAGCCTTTTCAAATGTAATTCGAGGAAAATACCTTACGGAATGAGCAAAAGCAATTTATAAACTGACAAAAAAATATTAAAACTAAATTATACAATACGAAAAAGCCTCATTATCAACCTATATTGTTCCACAGGCCTCCTCTCGCTGAGAGGGAGTGGTTTGTAATCTACCACGGGAGTCCAGTGCGGATTGATAGATGTCACATGTCTTCGAATTTTTGGTTCTAGGCCATGCCGGTTTCCTCACGATGTTTTCGTTCACCATTTTGGTGATGTAATTATTTACACAAAGTAAAGCGCCTGCCTGGGTTCGAACCCACGACCTACAACTCGAAGTCGGAGCTTATACCACTGCGCCACCACGGCTCAAGAAAGCCACAGAAATACACAAAATTAGTTATTTTGACGATTAAAATAAAGTACAAGTCTATGTAGCTACAAACTTTTAAACCGTACAACGTAAACGTTTCTTTTGAACGTGAATCCGACACGCGCTTCTACTTAGTTTTAACTTGGGTACAACGTACCTATTTCGAACGGAACGGTTTATTAGTATGAATGAAACATACAAACAAACGATAACAACTTACTTCTTAATTTACAGGAAGCACAAACGATAAGCGTGCACTATTTTGGCGGTGAGTTGACCTCCGACCTTCTGCATAATACATCTAGATTAAACGAGGCAGATATTTCATTTACATAGCCACGAATAACACTTTAAAATATTCACGAATCCTTAATATCTAGAATATAAATCAACATTACGTCTTGTGGTTCAAATACCCCAACCTACCCTTCACGGTTTACTTAAACTTATAATTTCAAATGTGTTCGCTCGCATCTAATTATTTTTTTCTGGGTTGTTAATTTAATTACGGAAACTGGCGCACATGTCTCGGAATACATGAATATAATGTTTGTTTACGAAAACAATACATGACATCTGTGTCATATCTCCTTTATAACACTACCTATCTCGAAATACACGTTCAGGTACAAACGAGACACGCCAAATATTGTGTAAGTTATTGTATCGATTGGACAGAAAATTCGATAGACTCGCAAGGTGCGCCGGAGCACAGCGAGGTGCAATGCATTCCTCCAAGAGGGACGCGAGAGGGAATCGGCTGCATTCTTAGTTATTCTTACCTTTACGAACAAAAATCCCACCAAAATCCACTCGTGCTTGTGCAAAACTAAATTCAACACATGTTCTTATCGACACTCGTGTTATGAGAGTGCGTTGATTCACAGAAAAATTCAAGTTTAATTGTTTACATCACTGTCAAAAAAACACGAAAGCAGCAGACACCCGAACGACCGGCGTATAACAAGCAAACTGGATTCATTTGGCTTGTCTGTATATGACGCGGAATGCTATTGCTTTGTCCCTCTTCAACGTGGTATATAATTACATACAGCCGTCTCGCTCACTCGAAGAAAGGCGCCAGTGCACAGCGCGGGCGCCGACTTCTTCCTTCGGGACTTCAAAAAAAACAAAAGCTCTTTTGAAACAAGTTACTGGTAATGGGGGCTTTAGGTGCCTGTCAAGATATTGTATGATTTAACATTTGTTTGAGATGCCATCAAGTTGAAGACGTGATGGCTCGACCAGACATCTTGCGTGAGTTGATAAATAGTAGCGATCTCAAAGCCAGATAAAGATACAGAAAGCATTTTATGGAGACAGCTGTTTAAAAAAAAATTAAATATATAATTAAAAACATAAAAGATCCACATACACATTTATTTGTTTGCGTTGTGTCTACAAGCAATAAAAGCATAGCAGTCATTCAATAGATATTATAAAAAATTTAGTACATGAAATATGCAACAACGTAGATCCCTGAAAAATATGATGACTGTAAGCTAGAGAAAAGCAAAGGATATTAGCAAATTAGGTACTTTAAAAATACAGTCACCTATTTTTGATACTTCATTTTTTATTTTTTACCAACGTAGAACCCAAGCCAATAAAAAGTAGAGTGTAAAACTCTGTAATATAATAAGACCAAGGTAACAAAGCAAGTCCAAAGAATTATGTGAATTAAAATATGGAAATCGTTACTTACCAGTCTCTAAATAGAACACTAAGTCACATACCCATAGTCTTCATTTAACACCATAACTCTCTTTTAGCTTTACCGTAGTCGGGTAAAAAGTGGTTTGAAAAAAGTTTTTTCTGACACACTGCCTTTATTGCCATGTTCACCCACGAAGTAATCGTGGGTACTTAGTTAATTTTGCTAGGTCGTTTCGCCTTACCTGCCGCGCTTTAGGACCATTTTTTGCTAACCGTCTCTCAATTATTTATAAAATACTGTTGATTACATTATTCAAGGATGATTTGACAGTTTCCATGGCAACACACGAACTACTAAGTACAGAAGGTTGTTCCTCCCAAACACCATTGTAACATTTTAACATAACTTCACGCCTCCTTTTGCCGAATGGCTAGGCAGAGGTGGACTTATATTACACCCACATTTCGCCAGTTATGTTTTAGCCCCATGTGGTAAGCGAACCTATAGCCATCAACCGGGCAGAAATCCAGACTCCGGGCTGCTACTATGAAATTCTAGGTGGATAAACCCAATATCACTTTGCCCGACCCAGGAATCGAACCCAGGACCTCGTGCTCAGCACCGCTTGCGACCACTAGACCAACGAATCGGTGGTTGTGACATTTTACTTTCAGTTTTACTGCAATCAACATTATCACACCCGTTTCTTCCGAAGGGTTTGCAGAGGTGTAGCGATAGTACACCCTCATTTCGTCAGTTATGGAATATGGCTCGTCCCCTTTTCCAAACTTGTGATAGGCATGGCAATTGGCACCAAAACCAGCCAAGTGCGAAGACTCGCATATGAAGAATTCCGTACCACCCAAACAATATTTAACACTACGTTATTTTTTTAAACACGGTATCTTAACTTTATTTTATTCTTATTAGTAGACATACACAGTGTGAAAATGTCGAATGTCTACCTATAACGGTTCATAAGATAGGTAGGTACTGGCCGCTGACAGACAGACAGACGGACGGACGGACAGCGGAGACTTAGTAATAAGGTTCCTTTGGCCCCCTTTGAGCACGAAAGTCTCAAAAATAAAGAACTATCGACCAGCAGTACAAGCTGCGAGAACACTCACGTTTTCTCAAGTGTATTTTACGTTCAATATTTACTTTAGTCAGAGGTGTAAAGAAAGCCTTCTGTGGAAGCGCAAACCGTGAAATTGTGTTGCTACTAGTTGCCCCACAGTAAATACTTGGTTCATGGGTGGGCTCGTTACACTAAAAGAATCGCAGACAAGCGCTAGATAGTAGATATTTATTTATTTATTTAAACTTCTAGCACACAAAAAGGTCCAAAGGCGAACTTAATGCCTTAGGCATTCTCTACCAGTCAACCAAGGGTGGTAAAGACCGAGGCAAAACTCCGCTGCCGCGACAAATCGCGGCACGGCGGACAGAGCTCCAGCAGGATCTCATGGCGACATGACGGGTACGATTGTCGCAACCCAGCGCTGGGCACGCCACAATTGTGGTAAGTCCCCTCTTTTAGGAGTGGATAGAGAGGCGCCACGGCGTCCTCACCTTCCGCCTGACGCAGGTTCTCACCGGGCATGGGTGCTTCGGGGGGTTCCTGTTCAGGATAAAGCGGGAGGAAACGCCCGGGTGTTTCCAATGCGAGGATCGTCTAGAGGACACGGTGGAGCAAACGGTGGAGGTGTGCCGTGCCTGGGCGGAACGGCCCGTGTCGACGGCGCGTAGTGTTCCACGCGCGCCTCAAAAGGATGTCAGCAGCAGTAAAGGGGTCTGCTAGGACCGATGCCTGCCAGGGTCGCGAGATTGTTCAAACGAGGTACCGTGGCCCTGGCATATGGGTAACTGAAGGAACACGGGTGGGTTTTAGTTAGTAAAAGCCTGACACACCCTCAAGATGAGGAATGAAGAAGTCATTTGATAATTTCCCATCCAAAAAAAAGGGTGGTAAAAAGATTAGATTGCTGTTATCCGACGCGGGCCCAGTGCGGGTTGGTAGATGTCACATTACTTCCAACTTTTGGTTGTAAGATGTTCTCAGTCACCGTTTTTAGAACAGTGGTGATGAAATTGCTAACGCGCCTGCCTGGATTCGTGTACGTTACCCTAGCAAGAAAGTGTCTCCTAGAGGTATATGAGTAGAACGTATAATGTGTGCCTTATCTGCTGTAAATGTGCCCCCAAATAAAAAATGTGTGCCCCCTGTCGTTTTGGAAAAAAACGGAAAAAACGATTCTTGCTGGGGTAACGTTTTTCTAGCAGGAAAATTCTAAACGAATGATCGGAGAGAGAAAAATTGTGAATGGCCAGAGAGC
Source organism: Aporophyla lueneburgensis (assembly GCA_932294355.1). NCBI lineage: Eukaryota > Metazoa > Arthropoda > Insecta > Lepidoptera > Noctuidae > Aporophyla > Aporophyla lueneburgensis. The sequence continues at coordinate 21,276,062 of OW028745.1, read as the reverse complement.
TTATATGTGTGCCAAAATGTGCCCCCAAAAATAAAATCTGTGCCCCTTCAGGTTTTCGAGATATTGCATTTCCTGCTGGAGTAACGTTTTGATGAATCTTATATCTCTAAAACCATTGCATGTGCCCCTGTAGAGTAAACATACACGAGTAGCTCTTCATGTGTGCCCCTTAGTGCCCCAATTAGATTCAAGAAAATATTTATAGTTTTCAAGTTATAGCGGTTTTATGAAAATCCGAAAAAACATCGCAGCGCCTAAATGAGACAAGGCACAAGTTCGCTGAAAACTGTATTCGGTCCTTCTTGACGCTAATAATAACCATACAAAGTTTCAAAACTGTTCATGCATGCGTTTTTGAATAATCTTGCTAAAAGTCAAAACGATGGTGTCATAACTTTGACGGCAAAATACAAGGAACCGGCTCAATCCCAGATGTGTACGTATAAACCAAAATCTTGTGCCTTTAGTCAAAAATATATGGTGAAAATATTCAGCTTGGAATGTTTCGTATTAAGTAAATATAAACAAAAAACCAAAATATGTAAACAACGGCTGGTTATCCGACCAAATTCCAATGACTACTAAAAAGCGACTGATTCATACTTGTCGATGACCTTCTTTATTGGACGTATTATACCTAAGCTGTTGTCCGTACAGTCGCGTTCAAAAGTTTTGGGGGCTTATTAAAAAATATATTAAATTCACCTTGTGACCAAATTAAATGAAACAGCTTGTTGATGTGGAAATTATTATTTTTATTCCCTTAATTTTAATTCTTAAAGTAATTATTGCATCAAATCACAGATTAAATTTCCTACCTATAAGTATTAGAAATTATTTGCACGTTGTGTAGTCATTATTATTTAAATCACAGATCAGTTTTTCATCTAACAAGTAGACCGCCAAGATCGCCGCCTCCGATTTCAATGATTTTTATATATGTTGTTACTCAAACTGAGTAATTAGCCAAAAGGAATTCACGCAACGCTCAATAGTTTCAGAGTTGCTTCTACCGAGCAACTTAAATATAAGTTCAGTATAAAAACTCAAAAACATTTGCAACTCTATCTGCAGAGATATAAAAATTTCTTGCAATTTTGTATGTTTCTTGATGAATAAATATTCTAATTTTATAAGAAAAAAAAAATTAAAAAAAAAAAACGTTAGCAGGAATCGAACCCTGACCATCTGCGTGCCAGCCACGTCACCCTGCCTACTAGGCTACGCACCGCTATGCAATTTCAATTTAAATGTTTTTTTAATAAAATTATCATCAAATCAAACATTGCAAGTTTGAACCTTATATCTCTACAGATAGAGTTGCAACTGTTTTTGAGTTTTTATACTGAACTTATATTTAAGTCGCTCGGTAGAAGCAACTCTGAAACTATTGAGCGTTGCGTGAATTCCTTTTGGGTTATTACTCAGTTACTCAAACATAACAACATATATAAAAATCACTGAAATCGGAGGCGGACAATCTTGGCGGTCTCCTTGTAAGTCTAAAATATAATTATAAATCCCTCATAGGTACGTAATACGACATAAAAAATGGAAACACGTTGTTGAAACACAGATCATTGTGCGGTTGACTATAGGAATACACTAAATTCAACTCTCAAAACTGTAGGTACCAAGATTTATTTGGTTAAGGTGAATGCTCCAACCAACCCAAATTTTATTACGTTTTTTGCAATTTGCAAGCCAGTGGTAGGTTGTACAACCTTACTACCTCTAGGTATTCATCACACATTTCATGAACTATATTTTTTTTATACATCGGGACCAATCAAATTGATATTTGCCACGTCTTTCGTTCACACATAAATTACTGGATGTATTTTAATGAAATTTAGAAAGGAGAAGATAGCTTACCTTGGAATAGCACTTAGGCTACTATTCATAATGTACTTAATAATGTTTATGGTCATAGAAACAGCTAGTAGAATATAATCCAATTACAACTTTATTTTATTACTTATTACTTTTCTACTTCAGTGTAGTCAGGCACAACACGTGTGAACCGGTTAGTGAGTAAAGTAAAGAAGGTCATCGATATGTATGAATCCGTCGCTTTTTAGTAGTCATTCAAATTTGGTCGGTTAACCAGCCGTTGCTTACATATTTTGGTTTTTTGTTTATATTTACTTAATGCGAAACATTCCAAGCTAAATATTTTCACCATATATTTTTGACTAAAGGCACAAGATTTTGGTTAACACCTACACATCTAGGATTGAGCCAGTTCCTTGTATTTTGCCGTCAAAGTTATGACACCATCGTTTTGACTTTTAGCAAGATTATTCAAAAACGCATAGATGAACAGTTTTGAAACTTTGTATGGTTATTATTAGGGTCAAGAAGGACCGAATACAGTTTTCAGCGAACTCGTGCGTTGTCTCATTTAGGCGCTGCGATGTTTTTTCGGGTTTTCGTAAAACCACGATAACTTGAAAACTATAAATATTTTCTTAAATCTAATTGGGGCACTAAGGGGCACACATTAAGAGGTACTCGTGTATGTTTATTCTACAGGGGCACATGCAATGGTTTTAGAGATATACGATTCATCAAAACATTACTCCAGCAGGAAATGCAATATCTCGAAAACCTGAAGGGGCACAGATTTTATTTTTGAGGGCACATTTTGGCACACATATAAGCTCTCTGGCCATGTACAATTTTTCTCTCTCCGATCATTCGTTTAGAATTTTCCTGCTAGAAAAACGTTACCCCAGCAAGAATCGTTTTTTCCGTTTTTTTCCAAAACGACAGGGGGCACACATTTTTTATTTGGGGGCACATTTACAGCAGATAAGGCACACATTATACGTTCTACTCATATAACTCTAGGAGACACTTTCTTGCTAGGGTAACGTACACCCTGGATTCAAACCCATGAGCTAAAACTCGTAATGCGGGGTAATTACTACTGGACCACCTATGCAGTAAGCCATTGGAAAATAAATAAATAAATTAAATACAAATGCAACCAGCCACTCATTTGGGATTGCCAGTGCCATTCTTGCAAAGAATCCGTATGGGCGTATTGTTTTTTTCTTCACAACTGAAATTGTTTCTGGCTTAGTTTAATTAAAATAGCCTGTTTTGTATGTAGATGAAGTCCTTATCGTGTTCGACGACGGTGGTGCGACACATCAACAAACCGCAATTTCGTTAGTCTCGTTGCTACCGTTAAAACTGGTTCCCATCACTGCTTACATATATTATGTATTACTTTGTAGAGATCTAATGTCACCCTTGTTAGGCGATATCAGTAGTTCTGCCGTGTAATGTTTTTCGGCTCTAGAAACCAGACTATTTTGATAAAAGTCGTAGTCATTCATTTTTTACAATCTGTGAAGTGAGTGTTTACAAGTTGATCGGCATGCGATGTATCGCAAACAGAAAAACGTGCCAAGATTCAAACTACCAAACAAGTACCAGTCAACATGAAATTTCACGAAACTTGCAACATCAGAAACGGCAGCTGTGCTATCCAGGTGGAATAAAACGACAATATGTTCATTCATGTATAATTTATTTCCATTTGCGACTGGGTATTGAACGAATCTCACTTAAAATGTTACAATTGTATTGAACTAAGTCCGCACACTGTTTCACTGAAACGGACACACCTTAGGAACACGGAACACGGAATAGTGAAGACATACACAATGCTGATAAGCATGAAAGGTCGGGGAGACATTCAAGGTTCCATCTTTGCACCAAATCGAAATACCATTACGAAGTATTAATAATCGCTTATTTTCCCTCCCTCACGTTATTAAACGTTCTTTACCCTGTCAACCCTGCTTGAGTTCATTTAAACTCAAGACCCACTAGTTCGCAAGAGATAGCGTTTGACGTATTTCCTGATGGAACCATAAAGTTGTGCCAGTAGTGGTATATTATTGTAACTGACAACGATGTTTGCGTCCCCGCTGAAAGCATTTATTCATCGAACATAAGCACTCCATTTGTTCAATAATCCGTGTTTCGCAGACACGACGGCGCGGACGCATCCCTAATGCTTTTTTCATGCGTTTACAAATTCAAAAACAGCGGTGTAATTAAAAGCCTCTTGTTTTTACGTATAACTACTGCTTAGGTCCCTTTCTTTGACACATTGGTTTCAGAAAATAAAGGCACACTCAAAGTGATTCTTGTTTCAATTGCTGTGATGTCAATCATAAGTTTATCAACTTTAAGCTCACTGGATAAGTCCGCACCACCTCTATACTACTAGTAAACATTGAAATAAGGGCAAAGACACCTTGGATTTCTAAAGGGAAAGATTACATATATTCTATCGCACACAATTCTGTCGAATGATTAAATAGGTACATAGATTTACACACAAATCGCTTAGATTATAACTAATTTCATTGACGGAGCTATTAGAACATTATGTTCGTTACAATTTGTGCTTACACTGTGTCTGTAAAAGAAAAACAGTATAATATTCACACAAACTTATAGCCTTTAATATATCACATAAAGTTTAGGTACACATAAATATATTACTCTCGCGTCCGCTACAACTGGGGCCACTGCTAGAGAAGCCGCACTTTTATAAAAAGAAATTCAATGTAACAACAAACAGACAACTAAATAAATATGTTTTGTTTAAATTCTTTCATCGTGGAAGGCGGCCACCGATTGATTTGAGATTTAATTGTAAGTTCTATTTGAGTGGCTTGTTCGTTTTCGGCAACGAAGAGAATAATTATTTCAACTAATATATAAATAACATCAACAAAAAAAATATTAAAATTGTAGTTGGAGAGAATTTCGTGCTAATAAAATTAGTATAAATTAAAAATAGACATAGAAATGATTAGATTGTTATTATAAGAACCATGAGCATGGATGGGCGTGAGATCGTTCCAAAATGTTGTCCACTATCATAGTTGAATGAACCAATTATACAACCAAGAAATGAATCAGGGAAAGCCAGCTTACCCTGATGAAAAAGGGGTTTACACAAAGGAAATAACTCTATAAAAATGAATATCTTGTTACAAGATGAAATCTAGGCAACCCCAAAAACCTAATGTAAAAAAATGCAAAAACTGGATGGATTGATAAGTATAACCTAAATGCAAAGATATTCCAATAAATGAACTGAGTAAACATTCCGCAGTTCCACATACAAAAAACAAACAAGCCACACAGTCATTTAAATAAATTAATCTAATACACAAAAGTTACTTCACGCGGTGATTATAACTCGGAATGTTCATCTTCGCCGTCTGAGATCTGCAGCGGCGGTTCTGTAGTCTCAGTTTCGTTCTCTTTCTCTGTTGCTGGCACCTCCTCTTGTGTCTCTTCTACTTTCTCCTCTTTTTCTCCAGCCTCTGGTTCAATAACTGTCTCTTCAGTTTTGTTTTCAGTCTCCTTCTTCGCTGGCTTCTTAGGCCGCCATATCTTCATCTTATTCAACAGATACTTCATCTCTCTGTCCAAATTCGCCATCTTCTCTCGAATGCTGTCGACCGTCAGTTTGATGTCCTCGTTCTTTTTCAGAGCCTTCTGCTCTTTGATAGAGGTGCTGAGCCAGGTGGTAGTTTCTTCAATCTTCTTCTCTAATAAGTTAATTTCTACGTCTGTGAATACGTCTTTGTCTGGGTTAGCGTCTTTAGTGAAGTTCTTCGCCATTTTGAGGAATTCCCGAGAGCTGTTCAGCATACTGCGGAGAGCTGCGATCGCATCGGGCCTCTCTCTATGTTCCCAGTGCTTATAGAAGATCGGGCTGGTCTTATCTTTCAGAGCAGCTAATTTGGCTTCGTACAATTCAGTGGCTGCCTCATACCCATCTTCGTACAACCATTCAGATGTTTCACTGCACAGTTTCTTAATTTCTTCAATCTGTTCTTTAGTTCCGCATTCAGCGTACTCTTCCATATCTACTTTCATTTGTGCGTCTACTACAAACGCTTCCAGGTTGTTGAGAGCAGTCTCTCTTTCGACGCGTTTTTTGTCAATCATGTTCAACTCGGCAATTAGTGCTTTCGAGGTCTTGTACTGTTCTGGCGAAAGTGGTTGAAGATTTAGCAGTGTTTCCTCTGTTTTGATTGGCTCCTTCACTATAACAATTTTAGGTTTGGGTTTAGTTTCTGGTTCAGTTGCATTTTGTTTCTCGCCCTCTGTTTGGTTAGCTTTCTTTGTATCATTCTTAGCCTCATCTTCTTGGGATGTCTCCTCAGGTTTCTCCTCAACCTTTTCAAGTGTTTCAGAGTCCGATCCGAAGAGTTTGCTAATAGTGCTTCCTATTTTGGATAAAGTGCTATCTTGGTCTTCATCTTCGTTGACTATTTTCTCAGCGACAAATTCGACGTTGACCAGATTAAGTAAACCGGAGTCGTCCATATTGAAATGCGCCTTGATTCCTTTATGTTCGATGTTTTCCCCAGTATGTTTGGCTAGGGCGGCGCCGACACCATTTAGTTCAACTTGGCTAAGGTTCAAGGTACCAAGGTATTGGAGCTCATTAGAGGGTATGTGGTCTAACTCGGCATAGTTGACGTGGAAGTTGAAGTCGTCAGTGTGTTTATTGAAAGTGATTACCTTCTTTTGTGGGTAAGGGTTCATGGGGCCGAATAGTGTCCTCTTGATCTGAAACAAACAAGAGTTTTATTAGAACAGTGCTCAATGAGTTATACTTACTTAAACTATGTATAGGTTATCAAGTTCCTAATGTAAAATAGAAAAAAAGGTATACTACTGGCAGGGTAGTTGCATAACACACTAACAGTAGGAATTGCTTTCATTCTGACAGTTCAACAACATTCATTGCGTTATTTAAGTTGTTGAGCAGACAAATTTTTTGAACATATCAAGCAATGGATTAGCGATATCCTTCAAAATGATTCAGATTCCGATCGATAGTGGGTTACGCAATTATGGTACTGGTCCTGAAAGACCCTAAAAACCTAGAATCATTCAATATTCAATTGAATTCTCTAAAATTATTAATACAAGGATCAACCATAAGACATTAGAACTCAAATAATATACAACCTTTCGATATCTATCACCGCAAAATAATAACAAAATTGAGAGAATAAGTAGTATGAGAAGTAAACTCACCAATTTATCGTTGCCGTCGACGTGCCTGGTGAACGTCACTTGTATGGGGAACAGTACAGCATCGCGTACGTTCAGTGGAGCCACCTTGTAGCCGGTCGCAAGAGATGCCGCCCTGTGAAGTAACATTGAATATGTATGATATGTATGTCAAAAATCAAAATAAAAAGTCATTTATTCAAAGTAGACTGAGAGTCAGCACTTTTTGAACGTCAAAGTTACATAAAACAGTCCCCCAAAACTGCCGCCCTTCACCACTTCCATTTGTTTGTGGAAGTTGCCCAGTAACTTGTTTATGGAGGTCAGATAGGCAGTCGCTCCACGTGAAATACTGGTATGCTGTAAGTGAATCTGGTTAGACTGGGAGCCGACCCCAAGAATATTTGGGAAAAAAGTAGGCATATAATAATTATGAGGTTCGTGGAAGGTGTATTATAAAGTTTTTGGATGATCATAAAAGACTTCCAGAGGTTCTCGATTGATTATTTGATGAAATCCAGCTTTTTGGTAAGTAGACTTGGCTAAGATGAATTCGGTGGGAGTAATTTTGAGTTTTTTTTTTATTTTTAGCTCAGAACCTCTTCTGACAGTAAACCAGTTGCTGGACTTCAGCCTGCAGTAGTTAGACCATTATTTCTCCAATTTTCATATCCCGTTCACCAAATGACATGTTAAGCCGTGGTTTTTTTTTACAAAGTTTACCAAAATACGATGTTTTAAGCGTAGATAAAACTGTCAATTTCTTCATGAAAAACTTGAATAAAATTACCTGTAAACAGCTCCCATAGTAGCAGCCTCATCAGCGTTGATAGACCTGGCAGGGTCGTGTCCAACCGCATTCTTCAGTGCCAGCATAGCGGCCGGCACTCGCGACCCTCCCCCGGCTAACACAAGCCTTGCACCAGTTCCCGCACCTCCCGCAGCAGCGATAGCACGTTGAACCACCCCTGATACTCTAGGCCATAGGTCTGCGCATAACTCTTCGAATTCAGCCCTGGTAACCTGAAGATGGAAATAATGATGAATGTAGTGTATTTGTTTGTTGGTTTGCCATTGTTTCGAGCGACAATTTGAACTGATTGTGTGCATTTGATTGCAAATTATTGGAAGTCAGGGTTAAATAACTCCTGCCAGGGTCGCGAGATTTGTTCGAAAGAGTTACCGCGGTCCTGGCATATAGGCAACTGACGGGTGGGTTTTAGTCAGTAAAAGTCTGACACGCCCTCTAGCGCCACCCCAGAGCGGGAGACGTCATTTGATGATTTCCCACAACACACACAAAAAGAAAACTTTTATAAAATTACTTCACAATATTGCATTTAGGATACGACCGTCAACGTCCGCCCTCGCGGAGCGGTCCCCCAACGCGACGTATTTTTTTTTCAACGCTAGGTTTTTTTTTTTATTATTAATACATACTTAGGTACTTTAAGATTGAGTTTATTTTTATTTTTATTTTACTTTTTAAAGGGATATGAGGTTTTTGTGTCGGGGGTTTTTTTAATTTTTAATGTAATTTTTTATTTTATACTTTTTATAGGTACATACTTATTATAATGTAGAATCAAACGAAGCTAAAAACACTCTCGATTAATTCATCAATATTCTCTTTCAATGCGCTTTCATTTGAGACCCTAGTCGAGTATATTTGCTGACATTCGATTACTCTTCCCCACTTTCTCCCCAACAACTTTTAAACGGCTCTACCGATTTTCATCAAACATGTCTAAGAACACTCGCACATAAGTCACCTTTAATACATTTTTTTTTATTGTAATCGCTTCATCCGTTCGGGAGCTATGATGCCACCGACAGACAGACACACACACACAGACAGACAGACAGACACGTAAAACTGATAACACCCCTCTTTTTGCGTCGGGGGTTAAAAAAAGGGTTAAATAACTCAAGGTATTCACATCAAACATATGTTACGTATAGTATGCCACCGATTATGAGCAGGCGTGCATTCTAAAGGCTCACCAATAGCGTATTATGAAAAGTATGGTGTGAAAAATTGAAAATGATTAAATATCCGGAAACTGCCGAAGTGGTAGCTCACATTCGTCTAAATACTGTTTCGACGATGCGACTTTTATTGTTGCTTCAACGTATTGCCACTGGCAATTATAAAGCGTGTAAATCAAGCTTCATTCAAGGTTGGATTTTGGTATCTTAGAACGTGCAATAAAATTGAAGGGGCTCGTGGCTAAGTAATAACAGCCGTACGGGTTAATCTTTCAGGTTAAGCTACGCTTGCCGCGGTTGTCCGTGGATGGGTGACCATCTTTACATACCAAGACCCTTCCGTGCCTCGGAAAGCACATTAAGCCGTTGGTCCTGGCTGTCTTTCGTAGATCTTAGACAGTCGTTACGGGTCGTCAGAAGCCCGAAAGTCTGACAACCAGTCTTACCAAGGGGTATCGTATTATCCAGTAGTGTTTGTGGAGGTCAGATAGGCAGTCGCTCCATGTTAAATCTTTTTAACAAAAAAATTAAACCGCCAAAAGAACTGTCAGCAAAAAATAATAAACCTTTCAGTCATTTTGAGTCGGCGGTTTGAGTGATCTTTGTTCATTGATTGTTTGGCGCCGCCTTATCGAAATCGACCTACTCTATAAAAAGGATTGCGTGGTCATACATTAAAAAAAAATATACCAGTCGACTTGAGAACCTCCTCCGTTTTATTTCGTCGGTTGAAAATACTGGTACTCAGCTGCATCCGGTTAGACTGGAAGCCGACCGCAACATAGTTGGGAAAAGGCTAGGCAGATGAGAACGTGCAGTAAATTGTCATACTATCTTGCCCCATTTGGACACGTCAGAAATATCTAGTATCAAAGACGATAATCCGTGACTATCGCTCTACTACTATAGTTTAATTCATTGAATTCAAACCAAATTGCAGAAAATCACCTTAAAAATAATTAAGTATGAGAGTCACACAATTGCATTTTTTTATTTAAATTCATTCAACATACAGACATTCCCAGATTACATTACTTTATATTCACGATTGTAAGTTAATAAGCTTTTGGGCAAAAGCTTAATCAATATGCAAGTTGAGTTTGATCCAAAAACATTCACCTGCATATCTGAATGAGAATATTTAAATATGTGGTTTTTGTATTTGTTGGTTTTTAACATATCTTTACATCATTTACATATATGCATACTCATTAAGTGCTTTCATTAATGCTATACTTCACGCTTAGAACCTTAGGGACCAACCTAAGGTTCTAAGCGTGAAGTATAGCCTTCCTCAAGAATTAGGCTATCAACTGGAAGTCCCAGAGATTGCATAATCAGGCTATAATCTTCCCCCTGCTGGAGCACAGGTCTCCTCTGTTCTAGGAGTGGGCTGTAATCTACCACGCGGCCCCAGTGCGGGTTAGTAGATGACACATATCTTAAAATTTTTGGTTCTAGGACATGCTGTAATTTATACCTGTCACGCGAAGAGATGATGGGTATGGATTGGGATGCAGTAGAACAGCCTGCACACAGCACAAGTCATGAGTTATTTTGCGTTCAGCGCTCCCCAGGAAGACAGGGCCGCTACCACTTTACTGATTATGTAGTAGTTTACGATGGCATGAGCTCTATATGCAATACTAGCTTCTGCCCACGAATTAGTCCCCGAGCCACCGCGTCGCATCCTATCGCCCGCCCGTACCTCATTTTCGGTTAGCGCTTTTTTTTTTACTTGCTTTCTTTTCGCTCCGCTACGTTCGTTCTTAGAGTCGGAGCGTGATGTTAAAATAGTCTATAACCTTTCTCAATAATTGAGCTATCAAATGCAAAAAGTATTTATCTAATCCGACTGGCAATTGGATAAAGAAGATGTTAAAGTATTAATCAAGAATATTAAAACAAGACAAAGACATTAGCTCTTTAAAAATCCTCGTTTTTGGTCTTGGAAACACACGTGATCAAATATTTAACTTGCATGAATTATTATTAATTTATTAAAGTATTCTCAACTTGACGCAACGCAATGTGGGACAGGATTTGACCGCATACTTCTCTTGTCACATGACATGTACAGCAACTAACGGTTTGTGTACTATTTGAATTATTAATATTATAATCTACACATGAATATTGTAATCGACAGCTAAAGTCGGAGTACGATTGACACATCCGAGTTTTTGGTGTCAAAACCAACCACGTTATGTTGTCATTAAATATTCAAGCTTTGCCGATTACTATATTGCTTGCACCGTACTAGGCGAATGCATTACATACCTAAAAACAAAAGTTTCAAGTACTTCGATTTGCAAACGATTATTAAAAATCAAAGTGCGAGCCTACGCTGGCGCCTAAAAAGTCTTGTACGAGACAACCCAACTCCTTTACCCCCAGACTTATAAGTTTTCTGGATGTATAGCATACTAGCTTCTGCCCGCGACTTCGTCCGCGTCAAATATTTGCTCCCCTGAGCCTTCCCGTCGTTTCGCAGCCTGCCAATTTTCGTCCATTTTTTTGTTGCTGCTCCGCTCCTTTCGATTGTAGCGTGATGTTATATAGCCTATAGCCTTCCTCAATAAATAGGCTACCCGACTCAAAAATATTTTTTCCATTCGAACCAGTAGTTCGCATTCCACCCCCCATTTTAGGGAAGCGGGGGGTTAGAAAGAGACATAAAGTAGCCTATGTCACTCTCCATCCCTTCAACTATCTCCACTTAAAAAATCACGTCAATTCATCGCTCCGTTTTGCCGTGAAAGACGGACAAACAGACACACACACTTTCGCATGTATAATATTAGTATGGATATAATAATAATATCTTAGGACAACCAACACACCGGTATCTGATCCCAAACTAGGCAGAGCCTGTACTATGGTAACCAGACAACTGATAAATATACTTATATATTTCTAAATACATACATATTATAGATAAATTACACCCAGACACAGAACAAATGATTGTACTCATCACACAAAGATTTGTCCTGGGTGGGAATCGAATCCACGACCTCAGTCTTAGCAGTCAGGGTCACTAACCACTAGACTAACAGGCCAGTCTAAATCGGCATATAATGTTTCCACTGCAGGGAAACAGACCTCCTCTCTGTGAGAGGTAGCAGGCCATAATTCACCACGTCGACGACGGCCCAGTGCGGGTTGGTGCTGTATGTATGTTTATAACTAAAGAAAAACAAAAATAAATATTTTTTGAAGTTTTTAAATCAGTTGTTTCGGAGATAAAGGGGTTAAAACTTATGTATTTTTAACAAATAACTTTAAAGTATTCAACACTCTCTTTCATTTGGTATGTCACACGGCATAGTTTGCAAAACTTTTCTGTATTTAATTTTCTTTCAGGCCCTCAAAAGTGATCATGTTATCATTATCATCTACCTGCCTTTGTCGCATGATACTTAAGGGGACAAGTCCATGTAAAATTTTTAAGAAAACCTATTTTTTTTTTCGATAATCTGATGATGATAGTATGTTGAGCGTGTACTGACGAGAGGAAAAAGAAAAATCTCGAATATTGACGAAGTTATAGCTAACATAATGGAGCGGGCCGGAGTGCATATTGTAAAGTAGCGAGCCAGGTAATCGGAGAGCTTCAGGTAAAAGGTTCCCGTCCATCAAAATAATTTAAAATATTTAAGTTTTAACATTGTTGTGACGTGTCCATGTGGTGATTTAATAATAAATTCAGGACTTTGTATCAACAACTGATTTGAAATAAATCGTTAAGTAACTAAAACTGGTCATTTTCCTGTGCTAAAACTTTTAACGCGATTATCTCGAATCTGTATTTTTTTAAACTGCTCGTGTTGTAACTCAAAAAGTTAACGACCGATTTGTCTGAAATTTGGTGAGGCCTTTCTCTACATTATCATCGGAAGGATAAACCTAAAATTTCAAATATTTTGCGTTGATAAAATACTTTTTGGGTTAGAAATGTCAAAAAATAGCCCCAAATTCGGACCTTTTTTTTCAAAAGCTCATTTTATATTGAATTTTATACTTTTTGTCTAATTTTAGAGGTTTATCCTTTCCGTTAATATGTCCTAAAAAGAAAACACTTAATTTTTTTTTTCATTTAGATCAATGGATGATGCGTGATAAATAGAGCAGTTTGGGACCTCGCGTCGGAGGCAGTAGTCAAAAAATTATTCTGAGCCACCGTTTTGAAAAGAAAAAAAACCGGCCAAGTGCGAGTCGGAATCGCGCACCGAGGGTTCCGTACAAACCTGTAGGTATTCTCGGTTTAAAAATAAATGTTTTTTTTTTTTAATTTTTATATTTCAGTTGATTGAATGTAAGGTAAATTGCGGTTTACGATTTATGACGTTTTAAAAAAAAAACTACTCACTCGATCTCGTTCAAACCAATTTTCGGTGGTAGTTTAAATGGTAATGTACATCATATATTTTTTTTAGTTTTATCATTCTCTTATTTTAGAAGTTACGGGGGGGGGGGGACACACATTTTACCACTTTGTAAGTGTCTCTCGCGCAAACTATTCAGTTTAGAAAAAAATGATATTAGAAACCTCATTACCATTTTTGAAGACCTATTCATAGATACCCCACACGTATGGGTTTGATGAAAAAAAACATTTTTGAGTTTCAGTTCTATGTATGGGGAACCCCAAAATTTATTGTATTTTTTTCTATTTTAGTGTGAAAATGTTAATGCGGTTCACAGAATACATCTACTTACCAAGTTTCAACAGCATAGCTCTTATAGTTTTGGAAAAAAGTGGCTGTGACATACGGACGGACGGACGGACAGACAGACAGACAGACAGACAGACATGACGAATCTATAAGGGTTCCGTTTTTTGCCATTTGGCAACGGAACCCCAAAAAGGTTCAATAAAGATCTGTTAAATTTTAAAAACAATAAAACTATTTTATCACCTTTATTTTTTTTTTTTAATTACCTACCGATTTTGAGGCTTTTACATGGACTTCCCCCCTTAAGGTCGGAGCAACACGTTTTCTTCTTCCATTCTCCGTCGTCAACCGACGTACACGAGTGATGCTATAAGGATTCCGTTTTTTTATTGAATTACTATTTATATTGTTTTTTTTATTTTTGTTTTGAAGGTCTGAAAATTCAAATGTTAATTTTTTCGGGAATTTTAGACAACAGAATTAACGCACTTTCCACCATTTCCCAGAGGTCAGACCACTACATACACTATTATATATATATTATACAATACAATATCTTGTAGTCCACTGTCCTATTATTCTATTTCGAATTAGAAATTCACCACATTTCACCTCCAAATGTGGTTTATGACCCTAGGAAGTTGTCAATTATATCCAAAATTGCTGTTTGACCCTAGATATCTCAGGTCAACGTCAAGCTAGAGTTGAAACTTAGAATTTGTCTTCTACATACTAATAGGGTTCTATGCTCCGAGTTTCAGCGAGAAGGATCGTGACCCTAAGTAGGTAACCACACCCCCTGACCTTTCGAAACACAAAACTTGACCTCTTATGGCCCCCTGAACCCCATGTATGCAAAAATATTTCACAAGTGGTCAGGGAATTGCAAGACTTTTTTCGGCATTCCGGAACATAGTGGAGTGCCTGAAAATAAAGTGCGCTGTTTTGTCTACGCATTCAACGATATTTTTGATTAAATATCGAATAAAAACCGTTGATACCTCTTCACCAAATCGTGTTTTAGACAGGAAGAAAATTGCGCCACATACTTCTTAGCAACACGTCACACAGTGGAACGAATGTATGGGAGCGGTTGGACGTAGACATGTCCGAAAAAAAAGAGTAAAATTATGCCAAACTAATGATGCCATCTTATTCGATTACTTAATGCCTTCATAACTTGTGGTGATGAATTTCTTCATAACTCCCATATTTCGGGAGTAATTTGAGAAAATGTGAAATTTTACTATGAAAATGAGTGTATCGAGCTCTCTCCCTCCTGATTCCGGGCTTGTTTCAAGTAGCGGTCTCTAATATCATAATGCTAATACTAAGAGCTATATTTAATACTAAGACACATAGTGCGCCAAATGTGCACTTTCTGGGATAAAGAGTAATGTTTATTTTATAACACAATTTTTTTATTTTTTGTTTATTTTGTTGATTAAAACCGTTTTTCTAAAGGTTTACCTTATTACAATAACATTTCTGAGCAGCCAATTAGAGAAGATATAAGCTAATTAGGATATATAATTAGGGACTTAAGGTTTACATATAAAACTGATGCACTAATGATTACTGATAAGAACATTGCTATTATTTAATTACTAAATGGCTCTTAATACACTAATTTAGCATGCATCATTTACTAATTATCACAATAACTAATTACCTTGCAATATTTAACAAAGGATACCTGGGATACCTGGATTTTATATAAATAGGTCACTATTAGTAACTTTAAAATCAGTGTTGATTTACACCTCGTTGTATCCAAGCTAATCTCGCAATGTATTTTCCAAATTTTAATACAAATCTTGATATTCACGTTGCTTTATGCGCACGCGCACATAAAGATTTACGCGACTTTAACTATTTGTTCAGTGTTTTAAAAGATAACAGTTGTGTTCAGTTATGTGAAAGTGCTGAAACAAGTTTAAAAGACTGGTGTCGTCGATTTTGCTACCGCATTTATGCAAAATGGACACAGTCTGGAAGAAGCACAGATAAGTTTCGGAAGAAACATGAGATTTGGCTACAGGCTGCAATTCAATGGCCGGAATTACAGAATGAAAATATGGAACCTTCTATAGAAAATATAAGTGACGTCATCGAGCCCATAATTTCTCCTGCTAAATCTGATGCTTCAACTTGTACACATCCTAGTCCTCGTAAATCTTTTGAGGACCTTAGTAACCGGCAAAAAAGAAGACGCACTGAAGATAGTCTTTCATGCAGCAGTAGCAGCGCTGAAATTATGTTTTCGGCCGAAAGGGCGCTTCAAAAGGCAGGACAAAGCGATACAGCTTATGTTATGAAATACTTGACGGAGAATCCAGAAGAGGCCTCAAAAATCAAAGCCTTCATTGAAGGTAAATCAATTCAGGTACGGGAAATATCCCCTTTGAAGGCATTGGCTCTTTATGTATCGATGAACTTATCGAAATGGCGCTATAACACTCTTCGGGATTTCAACACTCAAGAAGGAGCTCTTCAATACCCGAGTTACTACATGTTGGTTAAAGAAAAAATTAAGTGCTATCCGGCCAAAGAAGATCTCACAGTTACAGAGAGCTCTGCAAAAATCAAATTACAAGCCTTGATGGATTTAACCTCAAGAAGACTTATTAGGTCGTTAGAAACCCCTGTTGATCCCAATCAACAGCTCGTATTGACCAGCAAATGGGGTTTTGACGGATCATCTAGCCAAAGCATTTATCATCAAAGGACGAGTGAAGATGAGCAAATCGATCTTGCTAGTAATTTTATGATTAGTCTTGTACCACTGCGGCTCGTCTCAAAAGGTGTAACAATTTGGGAAAACGAGCGACCATCTTCCACTTCATTTTGCCGGCCAATATTGTTTAAGTTTATAAAGGAAACCAAAGAAAATGTGCAGAGAGAGATGGCTGAAATCGAAGCAGAGATTGAAGCCTTAACTCCATCCACCATCACTGATGGAATTAGTGTCAAACACCAACTGCTGTTGACAATGATTGATGGTAAAATTCATTCCATTATATCCAATACAGCAGCTTCAGTGTGTGACATATGCAAGGCTTGTCCTAAAGAAATGAATAATTTAGAGTTAATCAAAGATAAACACGCAAACGAGGACATGTATAAATATAGCTTAAGCACCCTTCACGCTTGGATTCGCTCAATGGAATGCTTATTACACATTTCCTACAAATTAGACATAAAATCATGGCAAGTAAGGGGTGATATAGCAAAAAGGCAAGTTGATGACAGGAAGAAAAGAGTTCAAGAGGCTGTAAGAAGAGAAACGGGCTTACTTCTCGATGTTGTGAAACAAGGCAGTGGATCCACCAACAATGGCAACTCGGCAAGGAGATTTTTTGAAAACTACACTAAATCTGCTGAACTGACCGGAATAGATGCTATGCTTTTAAGAAAAATCTGTGTGATCTTGCAGTGTATTTCATCAGGAGAGAAGATCAACGTAACTAAATTCCGAGAGTTCTGCTTTGATACTGCTAAGCTTTACGTGGAGTTATACCCATGGTATTATATGCCTTCTTCACTTCATAAAATTTTAATGCATGGGCCAGACATAGTTCAGAACATGTCAATTGTGCCCATTGGTTTTCTATCCGAAGAGGCATCTGAGGCTAGAAATAAAGATTTTAGAAAATATAGAGAGGGGCATTCTCGAAAGCATAGCAGTATCTCATGCAATGAAGATATTATGCACAATCTTTTACTGTCTTCTGATCCACTTGTTACAAGTATCCGTCCAAAAGGAAATAAGTTTGTAAAAAAATCTTCTTTTAAGGAATTTTATGAGCTTTACGGATTCTGAGAAAAGTGATATCGAATTTGTTAACATAAATGATTTAGCGGACATCGATTCTGAATTTGAATTAATTGATGATGATGATGATGACGAAGATAATTAAATGATGTTATTGTTTTAAAATGTGTAACTTAGTAAATTAGAGCTTACATCTTAATTATTTATTGTACTTTTAATGAAACTAGGTAATTTATTATCAACTTACTTAAAAGTCATACTCTCGTCAGTTCTTGTGAATATTTTTGTTAATATATATTTCTGTATATATATAATATATTTATAGACCTCTTAATAAGTCTGTCTGCGGTTTAAAGTAAATACAAATGGGGAAAAAACGTTTTTTTTTTTAAATTTTCATTTCCTTTTATCCCAGAAAGTGCACATTTGGCGCACTATGTGTCTTAGTATTAAATATAGCTCTTAGTAATAGCATTACGATATTAGAGACCGCTACTTGAAACAAGCCCGGAATCAGGAGGGAGAGAGCTCGATACACTCATTTTCATAGTAAAATTTCACATTTTCTCAAATTACTCCCGAAATATGGGAGTTATGAAGAAATTCATCACCACAATTTATGAAGGCATTAAGTAATCGAATAAGATGGCATCATTAGTTTGTCATAATTTTACTCTTATTTTTCGGACATGTCTACGTCCAACCGCTCCCATACATTCGTTCCACTGTGCGTCAGTCTATTTAATCTTAGACTTAATAAAAATCTTAAATTCATTCATTCAATTATTCACTCACTCACATACTATGCACAGCCTAAACCACTGGACCTAGACGCATGAAATGCGCAAGAGTATCCTATACAGGCTTAGTGTGTTCATCGGTTTTCAAAAAATTAAAAAACACCTTTTTCATAGAAATGTGCAATACCTACGCGGTCAAAAAGTATGGAACAACAATTATTTTTGTAATAATCGACGAACATTTCAACTCTGGGAGAGGGTTCAGACTCATGTACCGACTGTATCCATGGTAAGCTTTCGCGCCGAAGTCCCTACCAGCGAAGGTGATAACTAAGAAAGGATTTTTGAAAATTCACACCCAAAACGAGATGGAAGTTAGTAACTACTGCCGATGGTGAAACCCATCAGGCAGACGGCTTATTTGTTAATAACTCACCAGCTGTTTGAAGTCTTTATCATCAAGCAAGCCTTCGATCTGCGCGTAGAACTCGGTATTCGCCGAGAGAATGATCTTCAGTCTCTCGGCTTCTAAGAGTAGTTTCTCCATAGAGCGTGGTGAGACTCGGACGTCACCGCCGCCCTGAGCCTCCCAGGCTTTGATGAGGTGCTCACGAAGACGGAGGGTCATTTCATGGCCACCTAAAGTTCTGTGGACAAAGAATAAAAAATATAATCAATTATTAAGGTCAGGAATACAGTTGTGGCCCAGTGACATCGGCTCTGACTTACGAGATATACAGGTATAGGTCGTGGGTTCGAACCAAAGCAGGCGCATTACTTTCTGTAATTTATTTCATCACCAAATCTCTCAAAATTGAAAGAAACGTCTTGATGAAAGTGATGAGTCCTTGAAACGAAAATTCGTAGACATGTGGGCCCACGAGGTGGATTACGGCACACTCCCTCTCCCTGAGAGGAAGCATGTGTCCCAGAAGTTGGAAGTAATATTCAATTATGTAACAACCTTCCAGATATGCCTTTAACAATATTTTACGAACATTATAAAGTCGGCCATCTTAGCTACATTAAAAGGCTATCTATCCCCGTATATTAGGGTTCCGTTGCCAAATGGCAAAAAACGGAACCCTTATAGATTCGTCATGTCTGTCTGTCTGTCCGTCTGTCTGTCCGTCTGTCTGTCTGTCTGTCCGTCCGTATGTCACAGCCACTTTTCTCCGAAACTATAAGAGCTATGCTGTTAAAACTTGGTAAGTAGATGTATTGTGTGAACCGCATTAAGATTTTCACACTAAAATAGAAAAAAAAACAATAAATTTTGGGGTTCCCCATACTGAAACTCAAAAAACATTTTTTCATCAAACCCATACGTGTAGGGTATCTATGAATAGGTCTTTAAAAATGGTATTGAGGTTTCTAAAATCATTTTTCTCTAAACTGAACAGTTTGCGCGAGAGACACTTCCAAAGTGGTAAAATGCCCCCCCCCCCCCCCCCCCGTAACTTCTAAAATAAGATAATGATAAAACTAAAAAAAATATATGATGTACATAACCATGTAAACTTCCACCGAAAATTGGTTTGAACAAGATCCAGTAAGTAGTTTTTTTTTAATACCTACGTCATAAATCATGAACCGCAATTTACCTTTCATTCAATCAACTTAAATATAAAAATTAAAACAAAAAACATTTAATTTCATAAGCATAAACCTTATGCATAAACCGAGGATACCTACAGGTTTGTGCGGAACCCTCGGTGCGCGAGTCCGACTCGCACTTGGCCGGTTTTTTGTACTGGAGCGGCTGATGCAGGTGCGGAAACCCTCAAAGGGTGCAAATACTTTAATCTTATTGGGACGTATATGTTCGTGTAATTTGGGGTTGAAACACTAGGGCCTCGTGGTTGGGGTGCCTCCTTAGTTTTTCAAGACATCGCCAACTAGTTGGACTCTTCCCGTGACCAGAGGGCTGGCCTATTTCTTGGCCAAAGAATCAACATTCCCATACAACGTAGCAATTCCCAGCCTTTTGGGCACTTTTCTTGTTGATAGCTATGCGTACCAATTTTTAATGCCATGTGATTTCTTTCCCTCCCTTTTTTATGTACTTGTGCATATTATTATTTGAAGAGAGCTTCTAAATTATTATTCAGAAACAAAACTTTATTTAGGAAAAGATAGGCAGCTGATAGACTTAAGATTCTATTAGGCTCGGAAGACACTATTTCCAACATTCAACTGCAGTAGATGAAGTTTATATAATAATATGAAGCTGAAATGTCTATATTTCGTGCGCGTTATTGCGTGTTAATTTTGCCCTTTCTCTAGAAAGGGCAAAATTAACACGCACTGTAATGGAAAATATACGCAGACTGTTTTTAAGCATTGAAACCAGCAAGTTGCCTAGCTGCTGACAAAACTGTTTTATTTGTCAAAGAAAATTTGTTTTTTTTTTAAGCAGTCTTTTCTTACTTCAAACATATTAGATTACTTTTGACTTTTATTTTGGTTTTCTATTAAAGCGTGTTTTTTGTTTTTAACACGCTTTCATCATACGTACCATACGTATGTGAGTATGTTAGTATGTGCCTATGTAACGGAAACTTTGAACATGATTCTGACCCCCTTCAAAACGTCGGATTAACTCGAAATTCCCCATCTCTTCCCGTGGGTGTCGTAAGAGGCGACTAAGGGACTTACTAGAGATTGGGCAGCAGCGTTCTCTATGCCTTTTACCACCATACTGCGATCGCCAACCCGCCTGCCAAGCGTGGCGATTGTGGCAAATCCCCCCAAAAATTGTACCGGTCAAATTGGCGGTGCTTGGGGGAGGCCCATGTCCAGCAGTGGACGTCTTGCGGTTGAAATGATGATGATTAACTCGAAATTTGGCAATTTTATCAAGGACCGATGACAATACGATAATTTTATAAATTTGTGCCATTAACCTTGCCGGGGCTAAAAGGATAGCAAAAAAATTGTGTTCGAAAACTACGCTGACATACGTCACAAAATTCGAAACACCCTAAAATATAGAAAATAAATTATAGTTTAAAAGAACTAAATAACAAGCTTGCGTGTGGTGCTTGATATAAAGTAAAAAATACCTCAAAAAGCACCCCAGGCTTTTTTCCATTATTTTCTACTTTTTAGTTTGGTTTGCTATGGAAGCGTGTTATTTACTTTTTTAAACTATTATTTATTTTGACGTTTTAGTTTGATTGACTTGTAAAGTAGGTTTTTTTCTGACTAGCGTGCCTGCTGCTTCCTTAGATGTGGTGGTCGGCTCTGTCCAGAAAATGTTATCAAAACATTGCAATCCTGAATATCCTCGTCAGGATAATGGGACAAATTGTTGTTCCTTTAAATTTAAATGTCGTTATGAAGTGATTAAAAACGTCGTCATAAATAATAATGTATTATCTTTCTTTCTTTCTCGTTCAAAGATTCCGTTACATAGATAAAGCGTGTTAAAATATATATTTACATAGTATTAAAAAAAATCGTATTTCGTGTTTCGTGCTTAGATCTTCTAATCTACACAACGGATTTTAATGCTGTTTTCGTCTATAGGCAAAATGATTTAAGAGAATAAATTTTATATGTATGACACGCGGGCGAAGCCGCTGGTAAAAACTAGTAAACTTATAAGTACAAATTCCCCAAAAAAGGTTACAACACACATTACATTAACTGTACCCGGACTACCCTGAATCTTAGCCATACTTCCTATTCTTTGAATAAATTTGTAAACAAAGCAATTCACTTGTCAAACCCAACCTCTAACCCTTGTAGCTGAGGCACTCTCGTTGTAGCTATTCCCCTTTATCTTGACAGTCTTGTACTCCAAAGGCGCCAATATTAAAGAACAACGCGGACCAACTACACAACTCTTTCGAGACAAAGACATGGAGAATGAAACACAAAATTTACCTGTCAAAGCCAACTCCTAGCACTTGCAGCTGAGGCACAGTCTCGACGTAGCCCTTCTCCTTTATCTTGACAGTCTTGTACTCAACAAGCGCCGCCTTAGTGGATGCAGCGCCCATGTCGAAGAACAACGCGTGCCAGGCTGTCTCGTTGATTTCCTGTGACAAAACTTTATATTACTCAAAATAGTTGATTCAAGGTTAGGTGACCTGTCCTGTGTCTAGTCTTAGTTGGATAACCAACTGGATGGATAACCAGATCTGGCTTGATGTGAATGACAAGAACTGTTGACACTTTATCAATTTGTAGACTGCTAATTTTTTTTTATAATGTTCTGTGCTGTGATGTCATAACAGTTCCGTTTCGGCATTACGAGTGTCTTCAAAGCGGAGCGACTGCGCAGCGAATAAGTCGCTGACACGCATTGAATACGCCACGTATGCGCCACGAATACGCCGCGGACGCGCAACGAGATCGCCGCGGATAGAACCGTTACTGAGTGTACAGTACGTCATAAATTCGCCGCGAACAGGCGTCGAAAACGTTGCGTAATCGCCACGGGCCCGTGGCGTTTTCGCTGTGCAGCCGCGACGTGATCGCGACGTTTTAGCTGTGCGCCCGCTCCGCTCTGAAGACGCTCGTAAACCGCTAGTGTGATAAGGCCCTTACGAGATTATTGGCCTGTTTAACTATCACAATCTCTCAGATAAATGAAGAAATGGAACAGAATTTAATTGAAATTATCTGCCGGATTTACCGGACTATCCAAACAAATTAAATTCACCCAAGTATTCTTATCATCATCAACTCACCTTCCTCCTAAAGATTCCATAGTTGATAGCAATGGCAGTGTAGTCATTGATAAGTTGCAGCACATTCAAGCCGGCGAGCGCGGCAGCATCCTTGAGTGCGCGACGTTCAGCCTGGTTGAAGTATCCGGGAACTGTGATCACGCATTCTGTGATTGGTTGACCTGGAGAATGAAGAAATATTTATAATATTGAGTTTGTGTATGGTAGTAGTAGTAGTAGTAGCAGTAGCCAATACTCAGATTTGATAAACTTAATATCTCTAGTAAATTCTACTAATGCAGTGCAAGTATCTTTTATCAGAAAATGCGACGCGCGCTTGACTTGTGGTAAACATACGTACAAACACGCTGTGAATGAGTGTGTAACCATAGGAAACATGTCCGAAACTATTGCGAAGTCAGAAGTGTGTGTATACGCTGATGCTACTCGTCTTCACGCACTCATTCACAGTTGGTTAACACAAGTAAAGCGCTTGTCACTTCTTGAGATTTCTAGTCAAAAAACATTAATTTGTACTGGTAGGAATTTTTACTTTCCAGAATAGTCGTAGTAAGCTAGACTATTTTTAACCGACTTCAAAAAAGGAGGAGGTTTCTCAATTCGACCGTATATATATACATATTTTTTTATGTGTGTTCACCGATAACTTCGTCGTTTATGAACCGATTTTGATTATTCTTTTTTTGTTGGAAAGGAGATATCCCAAGGGTGGTCCCATGATAAGGAAACCAGGATCTGATGATGGCATCCCAGAGAAGTCGAAGGGAACCTTCGAAAATCGTAGTGGCGACTAGTGCGTTTTTTATTTCTTTCATTAATTATCTTAAAGCACTACTATTTAATGAAGTTCTGAAGTTGCTCTGATGATGAAGCCGAAAGACAGTCGAGGGAACTCTTCAACGACTTACAGCAATTACCCGGTGTTTGGACTTAATTAATTTCTATTGATGAAAACTTTGCACCCATATGGGCTATAAGTGCCATTACAGGTCTGATGATGGAGACCATAGACAGTTGAGGGAATTCCTCAACGATTTACAGCAGTTCCCTATTGTTGGGCTTACTGTATACGGTTCAAAGTGCCAATTTTATCACTACTATTTAATTAAGGTCCGTTGTTGATCTGATGATGGAGCCAAAAGACAATCGAGGGAACTCCTCAATGATTTACAGCAATTACCTGGTGCTTGAACTTAATTAATTTCTACTGATGAGAAAGCTCCCATAAGGCTTATAAGTACCATTAGAGGTCTGATGATGGAGACCATGGACAGACAGTCAAGGGAATTCCTCAACGATTTACAGCAGTAGTAAAGTATTAAATTTCACCTGGCGATTAGTGGTATACGAATTAGTGCGGGGTAGATACCATAACTAAAAAATAAAAACTTTTTTACAAAAAAAAAAACCGGCTTCCTCAAAAACACTAGAAAGTCAAAAATAACTTTCATTTCGGAAGTCGGTGGCAAAAAACTCAAATACAGATCCTAAGACACCGACTTCCGAAATTAAAGTTATTTTTCACTTTCTAGTGTTTTTGAGGAAGTCAGTTTTTTTTTTTTTGTAAAAAAGTTTTTACTAAATGAGGTTGGTTTTTCCGCCTAACTATACAGGAAAAAATTCTTACCGGTGCGCAAATTTTTTTTGTTGGTTCAGTATACTTTTTTTTTATTTTTATCCGACCTTAAATCAGTAAAGTGTCGACACCCTACATATTTCGTAATATGATATTGACAATAGTAATAGGTCAGTAACCGCGCGCCGGTTACTGAACTATTACTATTGACAGCAGGTACTTCAAACTTCTTAGAATTTTGACCGATCGAACATTTGGTAGGTACTAATAGGTCAGTAACCGCGCGCCGACGTAGGTACTTCAAACTTCTTAGAATTTTGACCGATCGAACAGCTGGTCGGTCGTTGACCTTCGTCGCCCCGCCGCACAGTGGACTGTAAAACAAGCTTCCCTTTCGTAGGATTGTCGAAAAATAAAAAGGTTTGTTTTGACATTTCCAAGTATACAGTTTTGTTGACAACATCAAAACATCGTATATTACTAGTAGTCATGGATTTTTTTTTCGATTCCTCACCATGGAATATGAGTTTATACATTTCAAATGTATGAAAATGGAATTTGATATCCTCATAACTTTTTTTAGTCTTGCAATGTAAAGCTGAAAATTTTAGGCGTTATTACCGCTTTTAGGCGCTATAATGAAGCCATGTGAGTATTGACCTTAACCCCGAAGGCGCCCGTTCGAAAGATATTAACTATTTAAAAATCCACATTTCAGCGATATTGTTTTCTTCATAGTTTTTTTTTGTCTTGCCTGGTTAAGCTGAAACTTCTAGATATTGTTACCGAGTCTGTAATAAAGCCACGTAATCTTTGATCTTGACCCTAAACCACCCCGTTCAAAAGATATGAATTATTTAAAAATGCATATAAATTGGGCGATATTAGTTATCTCATAACTTTTTTCGGTCTTACAATGTAAAGCTGAAAATTTTAGATATTGTTACCGAGTCTGTAATGAAGTCATGTGACTTTTGACCTTGACCCCAAACGCGCCCGTTCAAAAGATATGAAGTATTTGAAAATGCATATAAATTGGGTGCTATTATTATCCTCATATTTTTTTTTGTTCTTGCATTGTAAAGCTGAAAATTTTAGATATTGTTACCGAGTCTGTAATGAAGCCATGTGACTTTTGACGTTGACCCCGAACGCGCCCGTTTGAAAAATATTAATTAATTTAAAATTCATACAATGTACCTCAAAAAGTCAGTTTCCTAATTTGTTTCTGCCCAGTATTGATACCAACAAACCCATATTTGTCAAGGTATCTTTTTGTCAAGGTTAAAAGTTTAACCTTGACAAAAAGCCAAACGTATGAATTTATGAAATATCAATATTTTGAAGATTTGGTCATGGTGAAAGTGGTTGGTGAAACCTTTATTGTATAGAATAACAAAGAATTCTGTAATTACCTAGGTAAGTACATATCATATATTGTCTAATTTGACTGCCTAACTTACAACAGTCGCTACCTGCACTGTTCCCATTGTTATACCACAGGTGTGCTCAAATATTTTGGTTTTGCTAATTAGGGCGATTAGTTTCTTTGTTTGTCAAGTAATGGAGACCTACTCTGCCGTCGTTATTAAAAAGGGCACAACTAGCATTTTGTAAATGTTGAGAAAATCGATGTTAAAATATTTTTTGAATTATGTTTAAAAAAACCGGCCAAGTGCGAGTCGGACTCGCGCACCGAGGGTTCCGTACAAACCTGTAGGTATCCTCGGTTTATGCGTAAGGTTTATGTTTATGAAATTAAATGTTTTTTTTTTATATTGGAGTTGATTGAATGGAAGGTAAATTGCGATTTACGATTTATGACGTATTAAAAAAAAACTACTTACTGGATTTCGTTCAAACCAATTTTCGTTGGAAGTTTACATGGTTATGTACATCATATATTTTTTTTAGCTTTATCATTCTCTTACTTTAGAAGTTACGGGGGGGGGGACACATTTTACCACTTTGGAAGTGTCTCTCGCGCAAACTATTCAGTTTAGAAAGAAATGATGTTAGAAACCTCAATACCATTTTTGAAGACCTATTCATAGATACCCTACACGTATGGGTTTGATGAAAAAAAAATTTTTGAGTTTCAGTTCTATGTATGGGGAACCCCAAAATTTATTGTTTTTTTTCTATTGTTGTGTAAAAATCTTAATGCGGTATACAGAATACATCTACTTACCAAGTTTCAACAACATATCTCTTATAGTTTCGGAGAAAAGTGGCTGTGACATACACGGACGGACAGACAGACAGACAGACAGACAGACAGACAGACAGACAGACATGACGAATCTATAAGGGTTCCGTTTTTTGCCATTTGGCAACGGAACCCTAAAAACACGACTAAACTATGTTTTTCGAAATTGTGTGAATTTAAATAGTTGTATATATATAGTACATATAAGACTATAGCAATATTTTTTATTATTTTTAATGCATATAATAAATAATTAGCTTATTTTTTTTCAACTTAACATAAAAAATTATATAACAGGAGCAATATTACAGTTAAAAGGCATATACAACCAAATGTGCCTTTTCAATGTAAAATTTTAAAATGTTACATTGAAATGGCACTTTTATTCAATTGTGCCTTTTTACATATTATTAAAATAGTATACATACAGTAAAATATTAGAATATATTATATTTTATACTTCTTGATGAATAAAAACAATCTTATTGTGCACTTTCTTGTGTTTCTGCAGTGGGACGTGTAAATAACCTTGACCCACCACTTCATCTTCGTTCATAGATGTTTAGTAGTAAAGGCATAACCGCCAGTGTGCCTTTTTTTAAACGCTTTATTTATAAAAAAATAAGGTATAGGGTAAATAGTAAAGACATAACTGCTAGTTGTGACTTTTCTTCTTCAATAATTGCTAGGGTGTTGGTATAAAAAAAAAATAAGCACAATTGCCACATAAGCCTTTTATATTTGACGTAAGCCAATTACGCCTTTTCAATTAAATATATTAAAAATATAAAGGTGAAATAAAAGGCATATCTCACAATGTGCCGTTTTCCTGGTTAAAAACTTTAAAAATGTTGCAGTTGTGCCCTTTAAGCTTATGGTATCTCTGTTATTTTTTTTGCTAAAAATAAAAAAAAATTAGGCATATAGGCTTTTTTTTCCTGATTCCGGTGATATATATAACTCAATTTCATGAAAAATGTTAGTTGTGCCCTTTTTTATTAAAACGGCAGTACTTACGTGCAGTTCCCATTTTTCTGCGAATTTTATGATATGTACTTACCTAGGTAATTACAGAATTCTTTGTTATTCTATACAATAAAGGTTTCACCAACCATTTTCACCACGACCAAATCTTCAAAATATTGATATTTCATAAATTCATACGTTTGGCTTTTTGTCAAGGTTAAAGTTATACGGGTTTGTTGGTATCAATACTGGGCAGAAACAAATTAGGAAACTGACTTTTTGAGGTACATTGCATGAATTTTAAATTAATTAATATCTTTCAAACGGGCGCGTTCGGGGTCATGGTCAAAAGTCACATGGCTTCATTACAGACTCGGTAACAATAACTAAAATTTTCAGCTTTACAATGCAAGAACAAAAAAAATATGAGGATAATAATAGCACCCAATTTATATGCATTTTCAAATACTTCATATCTTTTGAACGGGCGCGTTTGGGGTCAAGGTCAAAAGTCACATGACTTCATTACAGACTCTGTAACAATATCTAAAATTTTCAGCTTTACATTGTAAGACCGAAAAAAGTTATGAGGTAACTAATATCGCCCAATTTATATGCATTTTTAAATAATTCATATCTTTTGAACGGGGTGGTTTAGGGTCAAGATCAAAGATTACGTGGCTTTATTACAGACTCGGTAACAATATCTAGAAGTTTCAGCTTAACCAGGCAAGACAAAAAAAAACTATGAAGAAAACAATATCGCTGAAATGTGGATTTTTAAATAGTTAATATCTTTCGAACGGGCGCCTTCCGGGTCAAGGTCAATACTCACATGGCTTCATTATAGACTCGGAATAAAAACCAGTTTCAAAATAAACATATTTGGTTAACGATAACTTATTTTTTTTTGTACTAAGATATATCAAAATAAAAATTGCATGGTTATTATAACTCGTTTAAGTTTAATTTGTTTCATTCTTTGTTTCATAAATCAATCTTACTTACCATGACTAATTTCTGCAAAATCTTTAGCCTTAGCCAGGAGTTGTGCGACCAACTCTTCAGGTGTAAATTTGGTCTTCTCATCATGTATGAACAGAGGTGTGCCCCTGTCTGTTGCCACTATCTCGTAGTAAGGGTAGCGGGCTCTGAAAATGTGATTGATATTGTTAATAATATTTTATGTAATTTTTTAATAGCAGCATAGTGTCTGGATTTGTGCCCAGTTCATGGCAATAGACTCGCTTTCTTTTACAGAGGATTGCAACATAGCTAATGTGCGTGTACTAAGTTTATGGGTATGCCTAGCCCTTCAGACAAAACAGGCATGATCTTTTGTTATGTCTTTGATGTTTGTCTATGAAATTAGTGTCAATACATACCTACATAACTATCTTATCTAAGATTGAGGTCAAAAAGTTGGAATTATGATTAATATGCTATTCATTTATTGGAATATTTACCCAAATTTTTTCCTTGTTTTAAAAGACTTACGAAACAGCATATACCTAGGTAGAAAAGTACATGTGCATTTTTACTAATTTTTAAAAAATTAATATTGTAAAAACTACATCTATACTATACAATACTATAATATTGTAAAGCTGAAGAGTTTGTTAGTTTCATTGAAATCTCAGGAACAATTGATTCGAATTGAAAAATTCTTCCATAGCCCATTTATCGAGGAAGGCTATAGGCTATATACCATCACGCTTCCATCAAAAGGAGCAGAGCATCAATGAAAAATGTTGCAAAAACGGGAAAAATTTAGTCCTTTCGAGAGTTTCCGTTGCGTGCGCTGCATTAACGGTTTAAGTAACGCAACAATCATGTATGACGGAATTGTACCTCTTAAAAATTAAAAAAAAAAGTCTGCAAGAGCATATTTATGGCTATCTTTTAAGGTTGACTCACTATAACTCTTTTAATTGTAATCAAATCTAAACTAATATTATAAAGCTGAAGAGGTTGTTTGGTTGAACGTACAAATCTCAGGAACTATGTTAAATGTTGGATAACCCATTTATCAAGGAAGGCTATAAGCTATATAACAACACTCTGCGACCAATAGGAGCGAAGCACCAATGCAAAATATTGCAAAAATGGAGTAAATTATTACTTTCAAGAGCCTTCGTTGCGTGCGTTGCTTAAACAGTTAAAGTAACGCAATAATGATGTAAGCCGGAATTTTTCATCTTAAAAAGTTCTAAAAAAGTCCACGACAGCATATGTCCATCTTTTAAGGTTGGCGCACTATGTTTTTTTCAAATTCGTTATAAAAAATGCATTATTTGTGAAGGTGTTTTATGAAAACACCTTCACAAATAATGCATTTTATGCATCTTATTTTACATGGATATAATCCTTATCCATCACAAGAGTTTAATTTTGAACAAAGATCTTACATTATTTCGACGGTCCCTCATAAAGACATGTCTAAAATTGAGGTTTGCAGGAGAGCGTTATTTATGTTCAAAGCGCTCTAGAAATAATTCCAATACAATTAAAAAAAAAAAACTATAATGTTTTATTAGCTTTAGGAACTTTATTATGGTATTTAACCTCTAAGTCCCTGAGATACCACATTTGGTATAGACACAATAGTTTTTTAATTGTGTCTGTAATTACACAAAAAAAAAAAATGTATACAGGTATTTGCATATGGAAAATCTAAACGCAATTGTGCAATAAAAATAAAATGCAATTTTTGACATGTCTTTATGTACGTAGGGACCGTCGATTTGAGATGAATGAATATCTTACGAGATATAACAACCTGATTGCTCAAGACTACGTACGGGCCGGCGATTCAATGCGATGGGGTAAATCGCAGGAGCAAGAAATTTGATGCAGACGAAGTCACGGGCAGAAGCTAGTGTGTAATAATTTTATTTGTTTATTTGATTAATATGTGTAGGATATCACACATGCTAAAGAAGAAGGATATTGAGCCCATAGAATATTGAGACCGATTTAATGCATGTTCATGGAGTAAATATTTTTTTATTTATAAAAACGTGTGTCACACATTTTTGATTGATTTACAAAATAATCTCTAAAAAAATAAGAATTGGCAAATTTATTCTAATCTAAGGCAGCAATAAATTTTTCAAAAGAAAACTGTTTACAAGTCTCCCTTAAAATGATGCAATGTGCAGCCACAATTAAACTTCATGCTAGTGAAGAATTTCATGATTTCAAACCTAATTAAAAAGTCACTTGACACACATGTACAACCAAACTGTACAAATGAGTGAAATAACACATGAATGAATACTGTTCTAGGCAAAAAAAAAAAGGACAGGAGAGTAGATTGTTACTTTCTCTGCAAGACTGTATGTGAGCATGTCACTGACCTGTAAGCTTGCACCATTGGGTGATCAAAAGGCTTTCCAAGCAGATCCAGCAAGAATTTGTAAGAATTTTTCGGGAATCTGACACCAACAGTAACTGCGTCTTCCCCGAAGGTCCTCACATCATCTCTGAATGCCACGACAGCTGGTGTCTTCCTCTTAGACTCCTTATTTAACACTATCTCCATCGGAACTCCAGGAGACACGATGCCGATCTTCATCCATTCTGAACCCAAATCAATGGATATTACCGCTGCGGCTTCCGTTTGTTGACTTAAAAGTAGTGGTAACAGTAACACACTCAACACCCCAAACATTTTCTGTAAATTAAAAATGAAACATTGAGATAAATCTCGAAACTACGAAAAACACATCAGCGATTCCGGAAAATAGGTTGACACAGCTAACGACCGTTTTAAGAGAAAGTATGCACTTACAATGTTTAAAATCATTTTCTTTTAATAAGCTAACATCTAGAATATTAATATTATAGTATCACTACGCTTATAACAGTGTGGAATAGTTAAAATCTTATAAATTTGATTTCGTTACAGAGAGCCAGCTACTTTAGTCCACGTCAAGTTTAACGTGTTTTCTTCTTTTTGGTTACTGGCATTGTTGCCAGATAATTCAGCCACGTTACAGAATTATATTAATCATCATGGAAAATCTGACGTATTTTTTTCAGTCACGGTGTCTTTCATTTTGAAAAGACAGTTACCACATTATACAATATATTAATATTAATACAATATTTTATTTATTTTTCCCAATTATTGTTTGCCTTGAGTTTGGCATACTAACTGACTTTGACTGAAACAATATTCGCCTAAATGGTTTCTATTTTCACGAAAGTGCGTCTCTAGCGTTTTCGGAAACGGAAAATCAACCAAAGACATTTATAAATCATATGTTTATTTATGTAGGTTACTCTATAGTTTATGGTTTGCTTGGGTGTTGAGGAAGGTGTTTGTTGAGTGTTGATCACAAGTACGGAGGTCGCGGAATGCTGTTTATTTATTGTTATTAATTTATAATTAGTGCGTCTAACAAACAATACAACCTCAAGGTAAGCGCATAGCACTGAATTCGATGATAATTTACTATTTTCTCCATAAAACCAAGCTATCAACCAGTATAGTATCATGATTGCATCTGTTTTTGAGCTCAATATATTACGCATTTTGGATTTTGCACCCTGAATAACGTAATGTTAGGGTACAGAGATGCGCACATGAGGTGTACAGCGTGGGGAGATAAAAGTATCGTTTACATGCGGTTCTAAAAATGTGACTAGACGCATGAATAACGTCGAGACGCATTGGTGGCGCTCCTTCTAAATATGGAACGGGTGTTAGTCAACGTTTGTGTTGTCCTCGGCGTCGTATCTGCGGCGGTCCCTGCGATTATATAAGAGCCCTTGGAAGTGCGCGTCGGCACGTGCATACGATGCTGCACGCGGCGCCTCCACGTCGGAAGCACGACGTAGGACGCTCGAGCACGACGCAATCGCGCACGCGGTCGCCGCGCTGGCCGGACACCAGTTTCCTAGCAACACGTTGTTGATGCCACTGCTGACCCAATGAATACAATAACACATGGTAACTAGCTGTTACATCACACCTAAATTGCATCGCATCCGTAATTTCGCTGCTTACGTTGCTAGGGTGTCTATTAGCCATAACATAAATGCTTAGGCACAGTGTAGGGATGCTAGATTGACTGCAGTATTTTTTGAAGTTTCTGAGTAAGTATATCATTACATATATTCCTCCACTATTTAATTTAATTGATTGGTGACCTTGGTGCTCAACTCATTATTGTTTTCAATCAAGTAGTAGTAGAGCATGTCACAAACCCAGTCGTAAACAATATCTAGAGCCTGCTACTACCAGCTATAAATAGAGTCTAGACCTTTGTGTGACCTAGATGTCAGTTCGCACTTCCTGTAGAATTTCTAATTTTAAGTGTCTCCCAGAGTCAGTGTTCTAGTTTTCAATGAGCATGTAGCTACATTTTTAGCTTCCTCAGTTTACCTTTTTATAGTATCTTAACAAAATTGGAGATAGAATTACAAGTACTATCATTCATAAGGTTAGTAATTGTTTGAATTCACATTCATAATGAAATACTCATCATCTTTTACGATGTTATTGTACCACCACATGTTTTAGTTCAAATAGAAAGGGCAAAGACCTTAAAATTATTACTAGAAACATGATGAACTGTTTTTAATTCTCACCTATGTCTAGACTGTTGCTGAAATATTTTATTTTGTATATGATATACATATTGTAAGCTGTTTCAAGGCTACATAATCTTCACCCAAATGATAAGTGTTGAATACGGCAAGTTAAGATAGCATTCCTTGGAGACATCGCTGTTATCTCAGTTTTACACAATCAATACAATATAGCGTCAAACTTTTACACTATACACTATCACTGATAGGTAATTTGACTACAGCAGACATGTATAAGGAAATTATATCTCCTTACCTATTTAACATATCTCATAACTAGCCATTAATGGTAAAACAAAATATTTGGTTCCAAGGGCTGTTTTTATAATGGACATATAAAACGGTTCATACAAGGTAAAGATTAGCTAGAAATTATTCCACCTATCATTGCTATTCTCAACTCAACATCAGCAATACAAAGATACCATACCCATGGAAAGTAATTATAATTTTATTATTATTTCATTCAAAATACAACAATCAAAAATATAAGTATCTTAAGCTACACTTGCCATTCTTCTGTACAGTTTTACCTAGTTGTGTTTCTGATATCAGTATCAAAACAAATAAATAACAACATTGAGAATGATGTCATTATTTCCTGATTGGTTGGACTCAACTGTGTGAAGTGGCTGATACTCAATCTTTGTTTACAATCCTTAATATTGAGTTAATGAAGTAAATTATTTATTTCATTATTTATGAAAATTTATTATTTCTATCTAGTAAGGTTAATTGTAAAAAAAAATCTGAAACCTAAAAAACTGTTTATTTTCCAAGACCTTTGGTCCAATTTTATAAAATGTAAACTACTCACTAAAATCTTGATACTTGAAAATAAAAACATTTTGTCATTTGACCTATTTTCTATTCTTAAATCACTAATGTAATTCTGTGTCTCTTTTTTTCCTCATAACTGTTGTCCAGCCGTGTAATACTTCATTACGAAATTGGTTTTTCTGTATTCAAATACAAAGCTGCCTTTTCCGTGTAAAACCACTATTCTTTCCTGTTCAATGTGTCCAAACTATGGTGACTAGAAGCTTCGTCCAGGTGCCGGATTCATTCTCATCAACAAGATTGTTGATATCCTTGTCGTACATATACATAGATACCGTTTCTAATATAAGCTCCGTTAGGTTAGAAAGCGATCTTTTAAACTTCTAATTTAGCGATAGTTAACATCATTAGCAGGTGGATTTTGCACGATAATCGACTAAGCTAATGTTGTTCCTTATACAGGTCCGTAATAGGACATTGTAAATAAATCTCTCGTTAGATAATCATTCTTGTGTGGCATTCCGCGTCTCGGTGCGAGTTCAATTCGCTGATGACACGGAGACGCCACGACACGACGCAACCACGCCATTACATTTAGCTGTTTGTTACTATGCCAAGGTCACGCGATATTATGTGATTGTGTAGCTACTTGACGCGATAAATTAAAGATAAAAATACTTGTATTTTCTTTTTCGCGTTCCTACTTCACATTTTTATTACGTAAATTCGGTAATGTTACACAATAATGTTAAAAATGACACTGTAAATACTACATACTAACTATCGACCAACGCAGGTCGCGATATGATTTGTTGATGCTCATTCCGCGACTGTTTGAAACCACGCGTTAATATTTCGAAGTGGGAAACAAAAATAAAGCAAAGATAGCAGTTGGCTGAATAAGGAATGTATCGTTGCTTTGCTAAATCTTGCAACGCTATGTTAAAATCTATAGCAAGTGCTATAGGTAGATGCATTCTTGGAACTTGGCTAGGTATTATAAGAATCTAGACCTAGAAATTTCCTTGAATGCAGTTACCTAGTTCGTTGCCAGGATTTTGTTTCCCAGTAAACATTCTCTGCAACAACCGTTCAGTCTACCGCATTCTAACGCGCTTAAATTGCAAACTAACATTACAGCAGTTAATCCTCTTCAACCATATATTTATCTTTACTTATTTACACAGGCGCCAACACAGAGCATCGTAAATCACATACTTAGATGCTGAATTAATTTCGAGCCTAATGAATGACTAATAGACGACACATAAATAATTCGAGCGATTATAACATCGCTTCCGAAGGTTTGGACTTCGGATTACTTATGTCTTATTGCGTCGAATTGACAAAGCATCTAGGCATTTTCACTTTAAAGTACCTAAGTAGCTACTAGTAACATCAAATCAGCACTGACTTGACCCAGTATGTTACTATTAACAATGTTAATCTGCCTTAATTGTCTAGAGACAAAACTTATACGCCGAAACGTCATCTTTAGTCGTCACTTTTACGTCATCTTCGGGTATTTGTTTAGTTGAGCATCCAACCTTGTGTCAACGTGGATGCTCTTTACGCAACTCTAGTTTGGTACTTGCGTTCGTTATGGGTATGATTCCTTTGAAATTTAAAGCCCCGTTGGTTACTTAGATGGATTCATGAAAATTCAAAAGGAATCAGTTTTATTTAATTTTGAAAGTATCGATTATTTGGTAGTCTGATTAGCGTTTAAGTTTCTCGTAATTGTAATTTAGCTTTAGCATAGGTTGCTTAGGATTTACACTACTGTTACAGCCAAAACCTATAGGATTGTAAATTCTTTTTCTCCAAAATTTGAGAATTCTCTTTGGACGGATGGACCCAATCCAACCTTGTGTCAACGTGGATGCTCTTTACGCAACTCTAGTTTGGTACTTGCGTTCGTTATGGGTATGATTCCTTTGAAATTTAAAGCCCCGTTGGTTACTTAGATGGATTCATGAAAATTCAAAAGGAATCAGTTTTATTTAATTTTGAAAGTATCGATTATTTGGTAGTCTGATTAGCGTTAAAGTTTCTCGTAATTGTAATTTAGCTTTAGCATAGGTTGCTTAGGATTTACACTACTGTTACAGCCAAAACCTATAGGATTGTAAATTCTTTTTCTCCAAAATTTGAGAATTCTCTTTGGACGGATGGACCCAAACCCATAACACAAATTGCCATCTATTTACTAATTGTACTTTACACCTTACCCTTACACATTATTTTCCACCACCAGATGGCGCCAATGCGCGGCGAGCGGGGCGGGTCCCCAGCGCGAGGCGCACGCGCATCTCTGCCGCTTCCGCGTCGGTTGATTCGCCAGATCGCGAGACACGTAGCCTCTAGCGGCCGCTCTTTACGACGCCTAGAGGTCTCGGGCAGGATCATTGACAACTTTGACGACATTGAGGATGCCTCTGATGAATCTGATATGGAACAGCCACAGCCTGCGTAAGTTAAATTGTACTCTTACATTATCTCTTGGGCATTCTCCCCGTAGGATTCCGGAAAGTAATTGTGAAGATTGCTTCTGTGCATGTGAATGGGTGCAACATTTCCCTTAGTTCTTAAAATATATTTTTCGGAAAAAATGAAAGAAATATGCTTTTATTGGCATAACAACAAAAAATAAACATCTGAAAACTATGAAAAGAAAAATGTTGAGTGTAAGCAGGAGGAACTTTCGACAGAATATCCATTTAAATACCAAAAACGAAAATAGACCCGTAAAACACTGTTCAAGCAGTTTACGAATAGCACGCTCATTTTCGGAATAAAAGCGAGATCCAAACTTATTTCTGAATAAACTTTCGAAAGTGCGACGGCTACGACCTTTTATTACTTTCCTCATAAAGTTTCCAACATTCACACTGAAAATCCACTCCCCATTTATAGAGAACTCGTTTCATTTGTCAATAGTTCCTATTCAGCTTTTTAAGGCGCACTGCCTAGATCAAACACTCCTATTGACTGTATTGACCTCATATAAAGTAGACAAGGAAATAGTGACGGCGCCTGTCCAACTATCGATAAAGTCAAGTAATCAATAAATGTTCAGATGTGGCAGATCTATGTAACATAGTTAAAGGGCCTTCAGATTGCTGCTTGCTTATCTTTGAAAAGGTGACATAGCAACCGGCTAGTGAAGGAGAATTTGCTGATTTACTTTAATACCTCATGGTGTTTTGAAACTTTAAGTCGTTATTATCGGTTCTTTCACGTTAAGAGCTACATATCCGAAAATTATTTGCGTCCCGTTGTATTAACTGCTATGACAGGAACATATTTCCTTTTGCCATATATGTATAATGTGATAATTGATAACTCATCCTGTATACGGAAGTACATTTAAATCAATGACACTTTGGCGTCTTGAACGGATGACGAAGTATTTGCATAAAGGAAACTCGCGTCACGCAAGGGACAGGCCATCTGCCAGCAAATTGGTAGTTCCCCTACAACGTAGTAATAATAATAATAATTAATAATAATAATATTCCACAACTATCACACAACGCCATCTAGTCCCAAGCTAAGCAGAGCTTGTGTTATGGGACTAGACATCTGATAAACATACTTATATATTTCTAAATACATACATATTATAGATAAATTACACCCAGACACAGAACAAATGATCGTGGTCATCAAATATTATATTGTTAGTAAACAATCTAATATTAGTCATTTCAAAGAAATTTATCACTTTTCTTTGTTATCTAGCACCGTTGTTTGAGTGAAAATGAATTTCCTTTATGAAGTATTTTGATCTGAGAGTGCAAACACCTTTTGTGAGAGATGACGCGTTATTTAGTCGGTTCGGAGGTTGAGCGATACTTGTATGAATATCAAATTTTGTGAATATCAATAAAAAAACGCGATAGGTCTAAACTAATAAACATAAACTTGTCTTCATTATGAATAATTTATTAAAAACAAATCTTAATGTTTGGTGACACGTGTCCCAGTCACCACGAGCGGAGCAGCACGTGCCTTGTAATGTAATAATAACACTAACAACTTTATATTAACAGTCAGTTTTGATCAGCACTGTCGTTTGTGAATTTGTGACCTACTTTAGACTCTACGAAGATTTGATGAACACGCATAGATTAGCCGTAAATATGATGAGATGATTTTGTAGTGCCTTTGATTCATATTTTTTAGAATATTTACTGTAAAAGTTCTTTAGAACTGGTGGTGATATTGCGTTATATAATCATCACCACACCAGGAAACATTGTTAACGAAGCACGAGGCCTATAAATCAGGCCTGAAATTCAAAATAGATGTCGTATCTAAAGTATCAACACGTTTCATGTCATCAATCAAGCGTAAGTCAGTGTAAAAAAAAAACTGATAAAATGTTGACAACATATTGTTATCATTTCGCTAGGTTAGTGGGTAAGACAAACGATGCACGATAAAAAGGGAATTGTCGCTGAGATTCATAAAGTATAATACAAAGTACTGATTATGACATCGTGTGCTTTTGGACTTGCGAGTCTTGCAAGTAGGGATATTGCAAAATTTTCAACGATGCGACATAGCTATCTGTATTAGGGAGATAAAATCATTAAAATATTTCGTTTAATTAACTCCGTAATGAGGTAAATTGAAATTGTTGGTGCATATTACCATGGCGAGTAATTTACTATTAGACCTCCCCTCGCATAGTAAAATTGTCATATCCTTAATTGCTCACGGACATGAGAATGGGAAGTGATAGGGTGGACCTCGTGTAGCCAATTCGAGGTAACAGGTACCTATACCATAGAGTCATAGACTATAGAGATATAAGGTACCTAGCATTGTTACACGTGCCAACAGTAGTAGAAACAGATTGCATATAATTATTCACATCCCACAGTGTTTTATGAAGACGATTTTTCGGACATTGCTTTTTTATATAAAAAACTGATAGTTTAAGTTATTTTAATGCAATATTTTGTATTCCCATTTCACTAGTATGTTTAGTATATGAGATATATTTTTTTGAAAATCGTCTTTTTTTCAACCAGGTATTTAGAAAAAAAATCATATCTCTGAAACTAAATATGATACGCAATTGTGACCTAAGAAACATCGAAGGCGTTTTTTATGCTGCATATTTTAGGGTACAAATAAATCTCGGAACTTCATTAGATTCAGACTTATACGAGGTTTTCAGTTTTTAGTTTTTATTTTTGTTCTCGGTAATTCCTTCGTATTTGGAAAAGTTATTTATACTAAAATTAGGCCCTTTATTCTCCCTACATACCACAAAAATAACACATCCTAATTGCGTGGAATCTAGAAACTACAACATTTTTAAGTTCGATCCGTATTCTACGTCGTTAGGGTTGTCACGCGATCATATTATATTAGTTCATATCCGGATCTGAAGTCATGTCTATATTTATACCAAAGTTATCCACACAATCAGAAGAATCGCCTAACTTAACGGGCAGTGGGCAGGGCACATTTACATTTTAATGTCATTTTTGATTTTCAGAACTACCTCCAATATAAAAATTTAGGGGTTTTTAAAGATCGTATGGAGGAATCTTATTTCTTAGGTTAATAAACTTAAAACTTAGCACAAATTAAAATCAAAATAATGATTGTCATTGCCGATTCTGTTGTACACCGAACTAAACTATCTCTAAAATTCCTTACTTTTGGATATGAGAATTGTAACGCTATTCTGCAAGAAAAAAATCTCTGAATTTAAAAATTATTTTGACGCGACTAAAATCGAATTTGACAATCGCGACTCAACGTGGTATTTTTTTTTTCTTTTGGCTTCGCAACGTGGTACTTGTGCGCTACGCAATGAATTTTTTGAGAGACGAAGGAGCGCGCTAGGAGGCAGCCTGGACGTGTTTTATATGAAAATTTTCACTTTTTGTTTGAAAAATATAAAAAAAATATTACCCACGTGTTGAGATTTAAATGTGCAGGAGTTTTAAAGGGGGTCGAAATTTTCAATATTTTTGTGATAGGACACGCCATTTTCGAGATATAAGCAAAAGAAAAGGAAAACAAAAAATACAGTACGGTCTTTGCCCGTGAAAGCGAGGCCGTAGTGTGAATTTTAGTTCATGATCACTAGTCTTATTCCACACTTTTTTAATCGCGATTAAAAATAGTCAGATTTAGTTAAAATAAATTATTAAGTCAAAATTTTTGGTGAAAACCGGCAAAATCATAATAGCAAAATTTACATTTTCACTAAACTAATAATTCAGTGCAATCTTAGTGCTATCAAACTAAAATATAGTTAAGTTGTGTCACTTTTAGTCTATTTCAGAATAGAAAATCGTTGTTTGACAGGGATTTTTAGTTTAGTTTAGAGAATTTTGTGACAATAAAATCGGCCCGTTATTCGTTTGTCAAAACTATCGTCAAAATTCATTTTTAAAGGGTGTTAAAGTTTTTATGAAAATATGCGCGAACGAAGTTGCTGGCCAAGTGTAGTTTCAGTATAAATAACTTATCCCAATACTACGGAATTATCGAGAAAAAAATAAATAAAAAACTAAAAACATTTTATAAGTCTGGATATAACAAAGTTCCAGGATTAATAGTCGAAATTTTAATAACCAATACGTACCATTAAATAAAAATTGAGTCATCAAAATTCAGATTAGAAAGTGACAACCCTAGCAAAAACAGTAAATTTGGAATAACTTCTAGATTCCACGCAATTAGGATGTGTTATTTTTGTGGTATGTAGGGAAGATGGAGGGCATAATTTTAGTGTAAATAAGTTTTCCAAATACGGTGGAATTACCGAGAAAAAAAATAAAAACGAAAAACAAAAAACCTCGTATAAGTCTGAATCTAACGAAGTTACGAGATTTATTTATACTGTAAAATATGCAACATAAAAAACGCCATCGATGTTTCTTAGGTCACAATTGCGTATCATATTTAGTTTCAGAGATATGATTTTTTTTCTAAATACCCGGTTGAAAAAAAGACGATTTTCAAAAAATTATATCTCAAAAACTAAACATACTAGTGAAATGGGGATACGAAATATTGCATTTAAATAACTAAAACTATCAGCTTTTTATATAAAAAACCAATGTCCGAAAAATGGTCTTCATAAAACACTGTGCATCCGAGTATTCAGTTATATCTTCTATACATAAATGCACAGAAATACTACTACTACTATTTTTGGTAATCGATATAAACTTTGGGTATTTTATGAACATTTCTAGAAAAGCATCAACGTGAAATATTAATATGAAATGCTCGACTAAGAGAGGTATGACAGATTTCTAACTAGGTTTTTTTTTATTTGAAACTAGCTTTTTTCTCGCAACTCCTTCGGCGTGGCTATCATAAAACATAATTTCGTTATTTAATAACAGAAAATATTATAATGTTAGGAAACTCTTACTATTTTTCGAACGAGAACCCGTGTGACGATTTAAATCCTACTTATATTATAAATGTGAAAGTTTGTACGTTTGGATTGTTACTCAATCACGCAAAAACAGCCGAACGGATTTAGACGAAATTTGGCACTCAGATAGTTTATAACCTAGATTAACGCATAGATACTTTAAATCTCGGTACTACATTCCCATAGGATAGTTTTCAATATACACGCGGGCGAAGCCGCTGTCAAAAGCTAGTTAAGTATTACAATAATTTGTGATACACAATTGGATCATCGTCACTCTGTGCTTATATTACTTTTTTTTTCATTCAAGCCCAAACTCCTTTACATAAGTGTATGTAAGTAATATTTTCCATGGTCTCGCATAGTATACGAATGTGATGTTCTCATCAGGGTGGCTTGCGGAGGCAACGCCGGCAACCTACCCCCTGCTGACCACGACGACGACCTCACCAGTTTGAGCTGGCTGCAAGACAGGAATTTACTTAGAGGTAGATTAGATACACACACTTAGGAACCTTCGCCACTGTGTCTTGACGATTTTGTTATCGTTTAAACTGTTACACTGCATCGTGTTGACAAAATAATAAGGTAAATGATAATTATACCACTATAAAATTTTGCGGATGACAGGTACATGTGCCGTGACACCTAATGTCAACTGAGAGGCAATTCTCGTAATTTTAAGAACTTTCACAGTCTGATCTGTCTCAATCTGTCAAAAATACCTCAAGTTTCCATAAATGTAAGACTAGTTTCTGACATTTGATTGTCGCCGAGATGAGACTGCGACTAGATTTAGAACGTTTTTAGTTACGTGAATTGGCCTTCAGTTCTAGGTTGCTTTCACATTTTGCGTTGGTTAACGTCGCTTATACGCTGAGTATACGTCGCGTAGACGAGACGTAAACGCTGCGTATACGCGGCTTAAATGCAACTTATACGTTGCAGTAACACCTACGAAGGATGTCTTAAATACACAAAGCACTAGATATACATATATCTATATAGTAAAAAAAGATTGACGGTCGTCACGACACAGTGGGAACACGCTTTAAGACTACGGCTTCACTTGACTGAAGATCGCATATTATTAGAAAATAGTTTAGTGATAAGCTTCTGACGTAACGGCCAACCCTTGCTAGGCGTAGGTGTGACGCATCGTGACGCTTAGCATCTTAGCAAAGGCAGTACTAGTCATACTTAGCACCTACTTGAGACACAGGATATCTGCAGACTGTTTTTGTACTGAGAAATATTTAACCGTCGCTTCACGCGTCGTGTGTCTCAGCCAGAACGAAGCCGGAATATTTTATTTGCAATCGAGAGGATGTCTGTCATCTTGACTTTCCAGTAACACTACCATAATTTGAATCAATGCAACGTTGGAATGATTAATTTTACCACTCCATTTGCATTCACATTTCAAAGGTCAAATTTTACTCATAATTAACCCTTCATCGGGCACAGGGAACTATTTTCCCACCCCGTCAATCTAGCTAAATACACGAATTTTGTAAAATGACAACTCCCCAGACTCTGTCTTTTACCCAAATCTAAATCAGTAATTATCCAAGTTTAGATTTCGGTAAAAAATAAAGTCTGGAGAGTTGTCATTTAAAAATATTCGTGTATTTAGAGGGAGGGTTAAATGCAGTTACTGCTGATAATAATGGCCGCCAGTGGAATGCAGCCATTACATCGAAAAAGTATAAAGGCACCTGCGGACAGGCGCGACACGATGGTGCGACACGATTCTAGTAGAACAATATCCATAAAGGTTTCCTAGAAACTGTTCTTCTAAGTTCGAGTCGCGATTTCGCTTCGCGCCTGTTCCTTCCTTAAAGCCTTAG
Source organism: Aporophyla lueneburgensis (assembly GCA_932294355.1). Lineage (NCBI taxonomy): Eukaryota > Metazoa > Arthropoda > Insecta > Lepidoptera > Noctuidae > Aporophyla > Aporophyla lueneburgensis. Next base: position 21,232,712 of record OW028745.1, on the reverse strand, counting down.
TAACAATATTAAGTGCCGTTTCAGATTGTAAATGAACCGTTGAAAAACATAGAAGTTTGTTATCACTAATATAGAATAACATGCACCGTTCAGTCGTTTTTTTTGCATTAAAATCTTGATTAATTTTAAATTGCAAAGGTTATTCTTGTGACGTGGTATTAAAACTGAACAAAAACTTGCTCTGTTCCAGGTATAAATCTTACAAAAAGTGCTGTGGTTGATATGGAGGACACGAAAATGGTTGATAACCAAATTATTGTGAAGGTGAGTTCATTATCATATTCTATACTTAGATTTTAATCAACCTGTAATGATCTGTACATGTTAAATAAAACCCAATGAAACTACTTCGTGTAATGTAACCGTCTTTGAGTAGTATAAAGCTATGTTATTCTTCTTCTTCTTAGCATGTTTATGGCAATATAAATATGCCAGAATTTGGCTACAAGCTTAGCACTTTCAGTAACTTTCACCAACTCCTGTAGCGTGCAATCATATGTTATTAGGAATTAGGGATACAGCAGAAAGTTGCTAACAATACTGGCATATAATTTTTAACCCGTCTGTCTTCAAATCAGGAGTGAACAGGCATCTTCTGGACACGCTCGTTCCATCATATCATCCATCGCTTTCTATCAAGCGTGATCGAGGTCAAGAGCAGGACCATTCAGAAAAATAAAAAGATATATAATTTTGATAAAGTACACGTTTGAGTCATATGGTTCCAAACATTTTATCTCTACTAATGAATGTGCAAAATAGACTTTAAGATAATCGTGTCAACATTTACTTTTGAATGTTGGAAGTAATCTGTCCACTTGTCGTGAGCAGTTACGTCAGTGGCGCTACCCGTAAATGTTATCGTAGATATTATAAGTGTGAGAACCGAAGTATATTATCACCTGTAATATACACACGGCTACATATCAAACTACATTTCCAGTTTAAGCTGACCTCTATTGTATAAGCTTTTCGTACAATGAGAAGTCAAATTATACTGGAAATGTATAGTTTTTTTTTGTCGCCGTGCTTACGTCCCACCTACGTGAAACAACACACAATTTAATATGGATTGCGCAGGACTTACCTCCAGATTATAACGTGGCATACACGAACTTATTACGCAGGACTTACCTCCAGATGATAACGTGGCATACACGAACTTATTAGCCGTGTTATTAGTTTGTTAAGGTCAAATTTTTTGTATGTAGTACATCTGATAAGTTGATAACTGAGAGAACCGTCCACAGTACCTACAATACTTACATAGTTTGTAAATCTTCGCTCTCCCAAACATTATCCTAGAATTAAATCAAATAATCTTTATAGGTAAATATAAAAAAAATCAAAGGAAGAATTCGCAAGCCTGACCCACCACAACTCTCAAGTTACCACAATCCAACTTGGGGTGACTTAATCCAATGGTTACTTAAGGGCTGATTTTACCAAAGTCAGACATCTTGTATCTGTGGAATTGATTTAACGTCTGGCAGTTCTAGAAAACTACGTCAAAATTTAAAAAATTATCTCAGGACAACACTTATTCTTAGAATAAACTTTTGGTGGGATTCTCCCTAAATAATGTAAACTTGTTTGCCTGATACATTTTTTTATCAAAAACGGAATATTTTTACACGCATGTTTAAGTCTTTTGTTTGACTACTACGAGAAAGTATGTACCTTAATCAATTTTAATTTCTTTTCAAGTTCAGTCTTATTGGTGAAATTTGCCCTTAGGCATCAAAGTACTCGTCCGGATCGCTGTTATCCGGAAACGTTGGTTGTACCTTTAATGTCATGTAATCTTATGTGACCTAAGTGTAACCTATACTTACATATTACCTTGTCATATGACCTCAAAGGCAAACCCGTAGTAAGTACGGTCACCAAAAGAGATAAGTAACAAGGTCGTCAGATATAGTTGAAGTTTAGAACGAAACTGATGGAGATTTTCGAATAAAATTATGCGAAAAAGAAACGTTTTTTTTTTAATTCGTCTAGCTGTCCGACTGCAGAGCAAAAGCCTCCCAAATCCCTCCATGCATCTTTTTCTAGGGCTTCTTCGATCCAACCCTTGCAATACGCGTCTGTGATGTCTCGCCACCTCTTCTTGGTCAGCCTCGGCGGCGTCCATCCTCATTTAATTTCCCAAATTAAATTTCATCCGAATACATCCATCGGTTTACTTCAACGGTAAACTTCAACTATATCCTACAACCCAGGCTACTTATGTGTTTTGGTGACCGTACATACATTAGTGTTAAGATTAAATGTGAACCTAAGTTCAGGTTTATTCATTACTCACTAATTAATATCGCCTTCAATGTGTGACATAAACAGATTAAACGTAGATACGTAGTCTTTTGTATCGTTCAATGTGATATCACGATTATTTGTGACACAATATGGTACCTATTTATAATACTTTGTGATGTCTTAGCAGAGTCGCCTCAAAGATCCTATACAGTTCAATGGTTAAATGGCAAATACCTACCGTAATTTAAAAATATTGGTTTTTCTGTAAGTTGTTTTTGTGGCCTGTAACATAAATTAAGGTTTTATTTTACGAATGCTGTACCTACAGAATATTTATATTTAAAATTCCCATTGTGGGACATTACGCTGTTTTTAACAGACATATTGTACCTACTATTAGCTGAATATTCAGCTTTTAGACATTGTAATATTAAAATCTTTCAGTCATAAAAACCCATGTTAACAGCACAAACATCTATTACATTTTGTAAACACCACTTCTACTCAATAGAGTAGCAATCAGTGGGTATAAAATACGCCATCACAGGTCACTGTGTATACGGCTTAAACGTAGAGGAAACGTCACTGGCACGTAGTGATTTCACTGTAAGCGCCACGCCACGTGTAACTATGTAATGCGCAAAGATTGCGATAGTGAGCAACTTTTGATAAGCCACTATCGCCTACTTACTGTTGTCATTAGTAACCCAGTCTTCTATGTATAAAAAATAATTGAAAAAAAAAAGCCTCAGAAAATTTTCCCCGCACCCGGAAGTCGTAAGCTTCATTCATAGCAAAAGCACAATCTGTCTATAATGTTCCCACTGCTTAAACATAGGCCTCCTCTCTTCGAGAGGGAGTGCGCCATAATCCACCAAGTGGGCCCAGTGCGGGTTGGTAGTCACTTCGAATTTTTGGTCCTAAGTAAATATAGGATAGGATATGCCGGATTCCTCAAAATGTTTTCCTTCACCGTTTTTGACAGTAGTGCTGATGATTTTTTTAACTTTGCCTGATTAAAACCTGCGACCGAGTCGGGGCCATTACCACTGGGCCATCACTACTCTCCTTTGCTTTAATTTTTACATATATCGTCTTATTACAAAACAAAATCTAACTTTAGTTCTAGCCTAAATCTTTCTAATCTTTGTATCTGTATGTCAAACTTTATTCTAAGATTAGGCAAATTCTTCATACTAAAATCGTAACTTAGCACCTTACCACGCATTTTTTATGTAAAGAACTGCATATCTATAACAGTAAGGTTCCTAATTCAATAATTGGTTGGGTGGTTTAAACCTGAACTAAAGAAAATCCTTATTTTGTAATAAGGGGGATTCAGTTTATCAATTTCAAATAGCAATTAGGGAGCTAATCTCTAAACTTTTGAGACCACAACAGCAAACAGCCGTTAGAAGTGAAAATGGAACCCTCGCTGAGCAGTGGAACAAAATATGCTGATATATTAAAGCCAGAAGAAATTTCAGGTTTAATAAACCAACATAAATCCTACTTCAGCAAGTCTACACAGATGTAGGATGATATATAGGGTCATGCGTAGAACGTGCTAGTATTACAGATTCACTTCGTCCAAAGCGGTGACGCTCTAAGCAATGTTTGGTGGAATTTCTATGCATATTCTAATTTACTTGGAAACCTAGTCTCGTGGACTTCATAGGAATTTTCAATTTTCATACAAGAAATTTCTCTTTGACTAGATATTTTATATAGAATTTTACTTGTTAAATAAACGAAGATGAGCTTAGTAGATTGCGTCCGCGTGGTCGGAAATTATCCTTCAGGAACGTACTACTGGGTTAAAAAGTAGGTATTCTATGTCCCAATCTATAGGGACAATTTTTTTGACAAGTTCTATAGATTTTGTTGACTGCTGAAATGAGATTGTGACTAGATTTTGAATATTTTTTTTAATTAAGGGAATTTGCCTTGAGATTGTTGTCAACATTTGTGCCGATTCATCGAAATCTGTTCAACCGTTAAGGCGTGGAAAGGTCAAAAACGCATATATGATATAGTCATGGATTCAATATATCCATACTAATATTATAAATGGGAAAGTGTGTGTGTCTATTTGTCCGTCTTTCACGGTAAAACGGAGCGACGAATTGACGTGATTTTTAGGTGTAGATAGTTGAAGGGATGGAGAGTCACATAGGCTACTTTTTGTCTCTTTCTAACCCCCCCCCCCCCCCCCCACTTCACGCACGCTTGTATTTCCTATAAAACAAACTCAACCCTTTTCCCATTATAGAATGCTCAAAATCACTTATAAAATCAGTAAGGGCATTTTAAGGTACCTAGTACCTATTCAGTTATCCACTATTGTACTCGATCAGTAGTTAGTTACTGCGTTCAGGAAATCAATTTATTTCATTTGTTATTCATCATTCATTGATACAATGCAAAGCTGACTCATACTTATAACAGTTTTATGTAGGAGTGCATTATAACCTCGCTAATTGCCCACTGCCCTTCTGAGAGAGATATAATGAGATGTCAACGTAATAGGAAGGCTTCGAGAATAAACGAATGACCTATTCATGTTTTTATGGTAAACTACTCGTTACTTTAGTGATATATTTTCTCAATTCCTTTCTGGGAGGTGAATCACGTGACAAGGAAAGGAAGGGTTTGTAAATATACATAATGTCCGCGTGAAGGTCGGAAATTATGCCATGGAAACGTGCTTTCGGGATGAAATGTATCCTATGTCATAATTCAGCTCGTGGTCTACCCGTGTGCCAAATTTCATCCAAATCGGTTCAGCCGTTGTTGCGTGATTGTGTAACAAACATCCATACTAACTTTAATATCTATTTCTATCTATTTTTATATTAGTTTGACTTCTTTTCTCTACCATTTTAATTTACAACCATGACTGTCAGATTAATGATATCATAAATTACAAAACTGATCAGGTTATAAAAAAAATATTGTACATGTACACAGCAGAGCTGAGATCAATAGTAAGAAAATTTTTCTTTTGTTACCGGCCGTGTTTACAATCGCATTGTTTTATTTACACAAGTGCAGGTTGGACAGCCACCTACGATCGTGTGGAGGAAGCACTCGTTTGGAACCGACCTACATTCCTCCTATCTCGCTGTTTTAAACTTAATTTGATGTTTGTCCTTCCGAATTCTGAATAAGAAGTGTTTAGTCGTGGTTGGTGTATAATCTTATGATGACTAGTATATTTTTACAGACATGATACGCGCCTCGGGATATTTCATCTATACTAATATTATAAAGCTGAAGATGTTGTTTGTTTGGAACGCGTTAATCTCATGAACTTCTGGTCCGAATTGAAAAATTATTTTTGTGTTCTTCCTCAATAAATAGGCTATCTATCTTTATTGAGGAAGGCTATAGGCTATATAGCATAACGCTACGATCAAAAGGAGCGGAGCATCAACGAAAAATGATCGGAAAATGGGAGGCAATTCGATGCGACGGGAAGAGCAGAAGCTAGCATTTTTATATTATATTTACCATTTTGTTCAAGATTTTTAATCTTGCTCGTTGCAAGGAAATGGCAAAAAGTTGTAAGTCGTAGGTTCGAACCCAGGCAGGCGCTTTAGTTTGTGTAAACTATTTCATCACCACTTCTCTCAAAACGGTGAACCAAAAACATCGTGACGAAACCAAACCGGCATGTCCTAGAACCAAAAATTCGATGACGTGACGCAATAGGCTTGCTTGGTGGATTTTAGTAACATTTTATACTGTTTATATGCAATGATTGATTCAAATATCTTCTTTTCGTTGATATAAGAATTGTATCTTCTGAACCCATAACGATATTTAAAAGTGACAAAACATTTTTAATCAAATTAAGATTACCCTGTTAAAGAAAGCAGAAAATGATTTTTAAACTGATAGGTGAAATGAATATGGGATAACCTAAAAATCTTTGTCGCCAGTGCCGATTTCATTTTCACTTTTTCTTGGAATATTGCCAAAGCACTCTGTATCGCTCGCTTGTGAGCAAACTTGTACATGCATTTATGCAACAACCCAATACTCAAGTGAAAATGGCTCATATACGATAGTGCTGAAAGGTCCTTTCAACATACAGAAATTATTTTTTTGTGGAATCTTCTAAGGAGGAACCAGTGTTACGTAAATCTTTTGTGCATTAATCTACATATCCGAGGTGAAGTGCAAATAGAATTAGGCTCTCTTCGTGGAGCTGAATAAGCACCCCGTAAAAATCAACTTGCCGTTGCCCATGCAAGCTGCAAGATTTGCCATAACTTAATGTCTGGCTCAGCATATGTAATCGCCAGCTTAACCATACATTTCTTAACGTTTACATATAAACGTTGTTTATATGTAAACGTTAAGAAATGTATGGTTAAGCTGGCGATTTTTTTTATGAAACAACGTTTAAAACAACGTTTATTATGAAACCTGATTGTATCTAGAAGTTATGTTCCATATTACTGTACTAGCTTCTGCCCGCGACTTCGTCCGCGTCAAATTTTTGCTCCCTTGACCCTTCCCGTCGCATCGATTTGCCTGCTAGTTTTCGTTCACTTTTAGTTGCTGCTCGCTCTTTTTGAGTTATAGTGAGTCAACCTTAAAAGATAGACATATGCTGTCGCGGACTTTTTTTTAGAACTTTTAACAAGGAATAATTCCGTCATACATGATTTTTGCGTTACTTTAACCGCTTACGCAGCGCACGCAACGGAAACTCTCAAAAGGAATAAATTTTCCCCGTTTTTGCAACATTTTTCATTACTGCTCTGCTCCTCTTAGTTGTAGCGTGATGTTATATAGCCTATAGCCTCCGTCGATAAATAGGCTACCCAACACAAAAATAATTTTTCAATTCGGTCCAGTAGTTCCTGAGATTAGCGCGTTCAATCAAACAAACAAACTCTACAGCCCTGAACCAATTTTTAGTTTTCACTTAAATTACAAATGGATTCTATAAAAACCATTAACGATGACTTGGACAACCTTGGGCTAGGCAGTTCCTTTTCATGTAATCCAAAGGATTGCGCAAGTTATTTTGTTACTTCTGAGAGTAATATTAAAATACTACATATGAATATCCGTAGTGTTAAGAAAAATTTTGCTCAATTACAGGCACTAGTATGCTTAACGAAAATCGATATTGATGTTATTGTACTAACCGAGTGTTGGCTTAGTAAAATAAACAACCCTCCAGCACTAAATGGTTACTTGTCTCACTCGACTAAACTAACTTCGAATCAAAATGAAGGTGTAATTATTTACTCTAAACTAAGCCTTAACGCCACAATTTGGGAACCCTGCTTGACTAACTCAAACACTCTGGTGTGTCAAATAGATTCCAAGTTTGCATTTGTTGCTATTTACCGCTCTCCATCTTATAATACTGTGGCACATATAGAAAACTTCCTTTCCAGCCTAAATAATATATTAGAGGGTCTCTCTTCATATCCGAACATTGCACTGATTGGTGATCTAAACATTGATATAAAGCCTGGAAATAGTAACCCACATAGCTTGGAATATCTGATTTTAAACGCTTCTCATGGCCTAATACCTACTCATTTATTGCCCACCAGACTAGAAAGTTGTTTAGATCATGTGTTATTAAAGACAAAATTACCATCTACCACATTAGTACTCGAATCTTACATCACAGACCATAAACCTACTCTATTGATGCTAGCAAATGCCAAAAGAACCCAAAATCCAAAATTCTCTAAATCCCGTTCTAACTTAGACGCAATTAAGTTAGATTTGGGAAATATTAACTTCACGGATATTTATAACATTCAAGACACAAATGAATTGCTTAACACATTTATATCACTAATAACTACCGTAATAATAAAAAATACATCTAAAATTATAATTCCAAGGAGACAAAGAATCTTAAAACCGTGGATTACGCCTGGCTTGTTGAAATGTATTCAGAATAGGGATCGAATGCACAAGAGATTAAATAAATCACCTAACAATACAACCCTAAAGATAACTTACACACGTTATAGAAATTTCTGCAATGACTTGCTTCGAAAGCTTAAACTAACCTATGAAAAATGTGAACTTCAAAAAGCCCAATGCAATCCCAAAGAACTGTGGAAAACCATTCAAGAAATAACAAATACACGTAAGGTACGCACCAGTCCTGACAAGCTGTTGAAAATATGCGATAGTCCCCAGTCCTCGGTGAATCAGGTATGTTCATTTTTTAGTAACATTGGTAAAAATTTAGCGGATGATATAATTAAAACAAATAGGCAAACCACGACACCTTGGAACAACGATCGATGCGAAAGTCTAACCCCTATTGACTCCCTTGTCTTACTTGAAGTCAGTGAAACTGAAGTTGACTCGATCATTTCACAATTACGTAATGACTGTGCAGTGGGTTGGGACGGAATATCATCATCTCTGTTAAGAAAATGTCGCAAGGACCTAGTGCCTCCGTTAACCTATATCTGCAATCGTTGTATTCAGACTGGAACTTTTCCTGACGCACTGAAAAAGGCTATCATTCTCCCAATATACAAGTCTGGGAACAGAGACTGTGTAAATAACTATCGGCCAATCTCAATCCTGCCAGCAATTTCAAAAATAATTGAGAAGGTCCTCAATAAGCAACTCAAAGGCTTCTTGAACAAACATCACATCATCGCGGATAACCAGTATGGTTTCAAAGCTGGGGTATCGACAGAGGATGCTGTTTTGGATCTTACACAATTTGTGGCTAAGGAACTTGATGGTGGGTCTAAATGTTTGGGCATATTTTTGGACCTCTCGAAGGCCTTCGACACAGTTTCTGTTCCCAAACTCTTAGCAAGGATGGAGCGTCTGGGTGTACGAGGCACAGCACTAGATATGTTTAAAGACTATCTTAAAAATCGCTCTCAGCTGGTTAAAATAGGTGACCATCTTAGTGTTGAAGAAACTGTGACATACGGCGTGCCCCAGGGAAGCATATTAGGGCCCACTATGTTCCTGGTTTACATGAATGACCTCTGCAGAATGATTCTCCCTAACTGCAAGATCTACGCGTATACAGATGACACTGCAATCGTCATTTATGGACCAACTTGGGATATGGTTAAATCAATGGCAGAAAACGCACTAAGTCAGATTATGAACTGGTTTCACGATAGCCTACTAACCCTTAACTTAGATAAAACCTGTTACATCCCTTTCGCAATCCGACGTAATACTATGCCCTCTAAAGACTTCACAATAATTGCCCACTCATGCCAGAGCCCATCTGATACTTGTACTTGCCCTACACTGGACAGATGCGATAGTGTCAAATATCTAGGCTTGCAAATTGATGAATGCCTTAGATGGGACAAACAGCTCGATATGATTACTTCCAGAATATTGCTGCTCATCTACGTTTTCAAATCGCTAAGAGATCCCGCTGATATGGGCACACTGAGAATGGTTTATTTTGCACTGTGCCAGTCTATAATTGGATATTGCATTACTGTTTGGGGTGGTGCATCAAAAACCAACTTGCTGAGAGCAGAGAGAGCTCAAAGAGCTGTACTAAAGGTTATGTGTAAAAAGCCATACCGATATCCAACTAAACAACTCTACGAGGACTGCGAGGTCTTAACTGTTAGACAACTGTTCATTCTGCAGTCAGCCCTCAGGACTCATAGATCCATGCCCAAATCAAACCCTAAAAAGCGCATAAATGTCCCTTCAGGCGTTAAACATAAAACCTCTTTTGCCCAACACCAATTTTACGTTTTAAGCAAGTATTTATACAAAAATCTGCACAAAAAGCTGAACATACTGGATTTAAATAGATATACGTTAAGGAAAGAATTAAGAAAATGGCTATTACAACAGGACTATGTGGCAACAGAGAATCTGCTAACCTACATCTCATAATATAATATATGTATTCATAGATCACACTTTACATCGAATTATTATATATTCATTACATTCACGGAATCACTTCCCCCCCACACTCATCCCCACACACCCACACCCACACAGTCACATACCACACAAACCCAAACATACCACACACACCCACACACCCCCACATATACATACATACACATACTCACTGCATGTCTGCTCATTCACACTCCTTGTGTTACTTATGATTAGTTTTTGTTATTATTTTAGTTTTATTTCTGTACAGCTGTTAGTACAAATCATTGACACTGTCTTCACTTGTTTCTGGTTGTGAATATTAACAGAATCCACTTGGCTGAACCCTATCTTTTAAGATACAGGCTAGTCCTAGTTTAAAAGATAGAGTCTAATATTGCATCATTATGTAAATATATTTTCAAACAATGTATACAGTGCAAAGTGCTATGTTTTTTGGGAAATAAATACTTATACTTATACTTATACAGCTTTATAATATTAGTATAGATTTGGCCCGCCATATCAACAATCGACCGTGATGTGCAGGAGAACAAATAAATTATTAAATGTGACCTCATAATATTAAATGCATTTTTTCTTTTTGTCCACAGAGAGAAACAAAAACACCACCCCCAGTGGCTCGAGTCCCCTCTCCTCCCCGCACCCCTTGCAAGGCTCCTCCATCCCCTCCCGCGAACACGCATACAAAACCTCCTTACTCGTTCTCTTGCCTCATCTTTATGGCTATCGAAGCTGCGCCCGCGAGAGCGCTGCCCGTCAAAGAGATCTACGCGTGGATCGTACGTCACTTCCCCTACTTCCGCCATGCGCCGCAAGGGTGGAAGAATAGTGTACGACATAATTTGTCGTTGAATAAGTGCTTCCATAAGGTGAGTGGTGATAAAAGTGAATCAATAATAAACAAACTTTCAAAAGTGTCAAACGTTGTGGCCCTGAAAAGTGTTATCCATCCGAAGTCTTAAAAGAAGAGGGAAAATAAATTTATAGTTTGAAAACACTAGAAAAACTCGCTTTTATAAATGCACGTAAAAACCAAAAACTTAATCGTGTCCAAAGTTCATTACAATACCTTTCTAACAAGTCCAAACACGGCTATGATACGATATTCCATCATGGAATGCCAGTGCCTATCTTCCGGCTTCATCATCAGACCTTGAAAATTAATCGTGGTCAAAGTTTTCTAACAAGTCCAAACACAGCTATGATACGATGTTCCATCATGAAGTTCTAGTTCATATCTTCCGGCTCCATCATCAGATCAGTTTGACAGTACCATATTATTGTATTGTCACCAGAACTACATACAGCTGCCTATTTTCATGACGCTACGGTCCTAGGAAGATGGTTAAATTAGTTACCTTAGATTCCATTACATAGTTAGTTACATACAGGTCGACCTAATAAAAGCGTGTTAAAAACATATTTTCTTTCTTCTTAGTTCTAATTTGTCCAGATGAAATCATTATCTTTTCTTTTTCAGTTATAAGTACAATTCTCATTGTATGAATTAGAATGTAATATTTAAAACACTTTATGATTACATTTTCATAAAATATTGAAAATTAACTGAATGTTACAGAAAGCATTTGTATTTCAGGTGGCGGCTGCGCCAGGTCTAGGTAAAGGTTCACTGTGGACGGTAGACCCGCAGCATCGCGCCTCGTTATTACAGGTAAGTTGGCACTGTACATGGAGACATCGTAGGTATAGCTTATACCTACGTAGTACGTCCCGCATGGTCCTCTTATTATTATTAGAAAGTGCAAAAATAATAATTTAAAAAATTGCCGTGTCACATGTTTAAATATTTGTATGCCAGTCCATGGCGGAACATGTAATATCTCACTTCTATTAGTAAGACCTTAATGTACCATGTTTTAAAGCAAATAAATATATTTTATTCTATGCTATTCTAAACTGTAAATTTTATGTAAATGTAATTACACATTACATTTAAATATAATTCGGATATAAACAAAACATCACTCAACCCTGTATTCTCAAAAGCGGATACACAGGTGCTTAGTAATGAGATTTATTAACCAGTCAATTACCGTAATTACAGACACAATTAAAAAACCATTGTGTCGATACCAAATGTGGTATCTCAGGGACTAAGAGGTTAAACTAAACCATTCAATTTATTATGGCATATCACATGTTTCTTTTATAAGATCTTTACAAGTTTACATGGGCCCTATCCAGTATAAAAATTTAATACATGAATACTAGCATAATTTAAAATTATTAAACAAAGCACAAATTAATTGAACGTCATAATAAAGTAACATGGTATTTAATTATCATTTCTAAACCCTTTAAAACTGACAATCCTATACCACCAAATAATTTCACCACCACAAACCACACGGTAAGTATCCACGGCCAATAACGTAACAAGCGGACAACACTAGGAAGATCTAATCAGAAAACATCTCCGCAGGCGTTCGGTAGGCAGCCTATACCCGCGCCAGGAGACGCGTTGGACAATAGTGAGCCTGCCCCGGAGAACGGCGCCAGGGTGTCGCTACTAGCGCGGCGCCTGGCCGACCCGGAGCCGGGTGCGGATGAGTACCTCGCCGCAGCCACCGTGCTGGCCATGAAGTATGGACCTGCGGTCTTAGATCAGGTAAATTAATATTCTAAAATTGTCCACTTAATGTAGCCCTCTAGCATCAACACATAGACCAGTCCTGTGCTTCTCGCGTCCACTGGATTCCTGAACCGTCCAAAAGTTTGTTTGTCCACCTTGTAGGGCTAAGTCGACCCATCAACACAGACCAGTCCTGTGCTTCTCGCATCCACTGGATTCCTGAACCGTCCAAAACTTTGTTTGTCCACCTTGTAGGGCTAAGTCGACCGTACATAAGCTGCGCTCTCCGATAAGTGGTCACTACTCTAGAACTTTTGGCTCCGTGGACCATCGGTTCTGCGTCTATATCCTATCCATTGAGACTCAAATGTGGAATTTCTTCTTTTATAATGGTAGAGATGAACTGAAAACAATAGAACAGTTACTAAGCTGTTGAGCCGGTGACCACAGATCAGCAAACGCTGTGTAAAACGCCACAGATTAAATGGGGTATCTGGTACTAAATGAAGATAGATATTCATCTTAAATTTCTTGGAGCAGTTGCAAAGCCTATATTTTTTTTATGACATCTCACCGGTCAACCTATGAGGTGGCTGCTTAACCGGACTTGTCTGTGGTTACCTTAATAATAAATTAAGGCATCTAGCCACCTGCCACGGTCGCGAGATTTGTTCGAAAGAGATACTGTGGCCCTGGCATATGGGCAACTGAAGGAACACGGGTGGGTTTTAGTCAGTAAAAGTCTGACACGCCCTTCTGGCCCATCCAGAGCGGGAGATGTAATTTGATGATTTTCCACCCAAAAAAAAGGCATCCAGCCTGGTCTTAACTTAAGAGTAACTACTCGTTAAGAACATCCTCAGCTTAGAGCACCGCTGGTAGATAGCAGCAGTGGACGGGTTGGCTCGGAATAAGCAGACATAGGCCTCTGCAGCATTACACATCTTAATCGCTGACGATATAACGAAGACTCTTGCAAGAAGCCAGGGTGCCTACTTATCAAATTGAATATTTAAAAATCTTTGATTCTGCGGAATTTTTGGCCAGTCTTAACACCTTCAGCGCCAAGAATGATCTGCAGAATCACACTTTGTTTTTGTTATTTATGTGGTTTATGTATTATATTAATGTGTTTAAAGCTTCAATCTTCCTTTTCTTTTCTCTTTTTCATAGTTTTCAGACTGTGTATCAAAAATGATACACTGGCCTACCAAATACTTTTGTGTGTTCTCATATCTCCATGGCCATGTGTATCATTTTTGATACACATTGTATAAACAAGTGTGTGCAAAAATGATACACCGGCGCCGACCGTGTTAACGCTAAGCGATAAGATGTAATGTATGATGTGGTTGCAGCTGCCGCCGGCGGCGCACCTGGTGATCTCCCGCTGCGCGCGCGACGAGCACTCGTACAGCGGCGGCGAGGAGCGCCGCACGGCCGAGGCGCTGCTCAACCTGGCCGGCGTGCGCTCCGAGCCCGCGCCCAGCTAGTGTCTGCAGGTACTACGCGCCTGACCTCACCTACTGCAGCCTTTCTCTTCACCACGCTGTTCCACATTGTACGCCCGCTGTACTGGATCGTACCCACACCGGTCTACACGCCCGAAGCCTCTCGCCGGCGAGCCCGCGCCCAGCACGTGAGAGCGATCAGCTTTTCTCTTCATGACGCTGTTCGACATTGTATGCCCGCTGTACTGGATTATACCCACAATGAGCTATACGCCCGAAGTGCTGCTCGATCTCGCCGGCGTGCCCGGCGTACCATCTCCTAGCGCCCTCTCTTAGACGCCACAGGTACTAAAGTCTGACTGTTGGACGGTTAACTAACGCGATCAACTCGTTCGCACAACGTCTTCTTGTTAGGACGCGGGGTTACGCTACTTTAACTAATTCTCTTCATGACGCTGTTCCACATTGTACGCCTGCTGTACTGTATTGTACCCATACTGGACTACACGCCCGAAGCCTGTTCGCCGGCACGTGAGAGCAACCCCTGCCATCTCCTAGCGCCCTCTCTTAGACTCCACAGGTACTAAAGCCTGATTGCTGAGCGGGTAACTAACGCGATCGTCGTGTTCATATACGCGCGAAACTAGGCTGATTGTCACTACGCCCGTCAGGCAGTAAGTGACTGTTCGGACAACTGTCTAGCGCCCTCTGTTGACCTGTACAGGTCAACACTACATACTTCAGCTTATTCTCTTCACGACGCCAGTACATCGCTGTTCTTCATTGGACGCTCGCGGATGCATACTTTATATGGTCCGGTGCTGTTGCGCTTGATTGTACTTCTTGTGTCGCCGGTACAGTGCGCGGAACACGGCAGTCTCCGATTGTATGCTCTTTTTAGTCTGACATCACGATGTCATCTGATTGTAACAAGACATAAATAATGTACTCTTTGATTCGGTGTTGGGTACACAAAGTGCGAGCAAAAATATAAAGTTTTTGCTGTGCTCGCTATCAGCGTCACAAAGTTTAAAATAATACCTCCTATTGAAATGATATAGGCCAATAATATATAATATACTGGCAGCACTTTGAGTACCCTCTACCTTTTGCGTTCATCGATTTGTGAAATGAACAGCCATATTGCCGATTTTACCTCCTCTAGTTTCTGGCAAGAATACCAATCTTGTAACATGTTAAACAACATCTAAATGGTAAAGTTATTTTGCGACAAAGTACAGCGCTTACAATTATTATTTGTTCTTTTTTTTCAAGAGTAGAGAATACTTTTCGTTACGCAGTTTTAAAACACTGATTTCACGAGGGCACTATTGAAATTCATTCTATAATAATTCTAAAATTATGACTAACTTATTAAATCAATAAACTATAATTAAATTTCTCGGGGCGAGGCCCCCAAAAAATTCAGTGATTTTATATTGACATATGAGTTCGAAGAACGAAAAATTCGCTAAAAATAGCATGTTTGACAATTTCTGATTCTGTTGTTGCAATTTATAAAATAGACATATAGTTTACCATTCTCTAGTCCAATAAAGACAATCCATATAAGCAAATCTCGGTGAGAGACACAGATGTCTTTACTATAAATAAATTATATGAAATAGTTATCGTGCTTAGGTAAATGGCTCACTGGCTGTCTAGTTAGGACCTATTTTCTCGTTCAATATATTTTCCAAGTGTATAACATCACATTTATCATAACGACAGGCAAACCATGTTCTAGAATAATTACACTTTACATAATAGTAGATACTTATAGTGATAGATGTGATACTACTGATACTGTTTAGTATGAAATATTTTATTTAAAAGAATGGAAAATAGGTGAATAGTTACTCCCATATGCATTTAGGTTTTTTTTTCCCCATTTACTAATAGTCAATCAATCGTAATATATTGTAAGAATTAATTATTCTATACTTAATTTAAAGTGTTCCCGTATTTCCGTCGAACAATTTGATTTTATGCCGAATGTTGCCAGAGTAATGTACGAGTTTACATTCTATAGAGTTGCTATTGTGCATAATTAGACGGAAGTATAGCGCATGATAGGTTTTAAGTTATAATTACTCTTATATAATACTGTTTTACCTGCATCTTCAATATGTCAGGATATATTTCACCGGTAAGTATAGAGATAAATACTGATTCTAAACTGAGCAATATTAAATGTATAAATCTATTTAATACACCTCGTGATCTGAACATACAAATATTGTATACAGGGCGATCAAAATGTACTTTATCTATTAAAATTGTGTTACTTCCGAAAGTGATAATAAATGTATATATTTACATTATTGTAGCAAATACCTGCATTAGCCATAAGCAAGCCGTATTTTGTGTTCATAAATGAAGGGAACTACTTCATACAAGCACCAACAGTGTTAAAAAATATTATTTATCATATTGATAAGGACTTATAGATGAAAAATGTACTCAAATAATTTTACCGGTATATTTACTAGCCAGTAGACAGAGTTCCCATTGTCTCGCAGTTAAGACTTAGCATGTAATGGCAATCGCCTCAGATATAGAGAAATTTTATTCGTCATTATAAGATATAATTATTAATTTTCGATATATTGTGTAGCTGCTTCCTCTCTAGATACTAAATCAATAATGACCGTAAATTCATCTCTGATAAGTACAGAAAACGTTTAACGTGTGCATCCAGATCCAAAAGTCAATCCAAATCCAATTTCTGCATAAGGTCCGTGATAGTAATTATGAATACCAATCCAATAACCTGATATAATCGTGTTCGGCATTTTAGAACTCTATTTTCAATACTATAAAAAACAAAATGTCATAAAAACGATATGGAGACGGATGAGTGTTAAATGTTGCTATTTTACATAGCCAAAATTATATCAATGCCTCTAATATTGGTGTGGCTAAATTGCTGTTGTATAAACTATTGGTTAAGTAATATATACTAGGTACGAGGCCGTTTTCTCTCAAGTGCCTACTAAAATGCTTCTATTCTATCTTTAGAGAATTATAACTGGAGTACGGAGTGTCGTTAGGTAGGACGAGTGCCGGAATAAATACCATTGAAACACCTTTATAAACATTCTGTTAAAAAATTAATTGTGGACAGCAGGGACGTATTCATGGTTGTTTACAAACTACTTTATATAACACCAAATATACTAGTGATAAGTAGGCTGTGACATACTTAGAATAAAAAATACAATTCTGTGTTTATTAGTCCCGCTAGTAAATATTATTTTCTTACTAAAATCGTTTCAAAATGTGTATTTATCTGGCGCTCTCGGCAAAGCCTTGAAAGAATACACCAAATAGAGTTAATTGTGATAAAAACTTCAGTTTAGTTTAACTTTTGTTTAAATGTCTCGTAATATTAGTTGGGTTTTTGGTATAATAATACTGTCCAATGATCTCCGTCGCCACAGTTTACAAACCATGTCTCTTCACTTAAATTGTACTAAGAATATATTTTAAATGTAAGAGTATGTATAAGACAGAAAGACAAGTGAACTGTGGTGTCGGAATGTCTTAATTGTTATCATAAGCAACTGTAATTTTTATTTGAATGGCTTGATTAGTACAATTTCATTGGTGTTTCGTCGTGTTTACGTGTAGGAAGTACTAGACTGATGCAATGACTGATTTGTGATGAAGCAATATTATTTATTAGTGAAAATGATATATATTTTTTCGTTTCCCCGAATCTGCGGCTTGTTCCATCGTGACAGTCCCGTTACGTGGTCTCACGTTACAATGTTTTGAATACATGCGAAAGAGATATTTTGAATTTTAACAACAAAATATCCAATCTGCTAATACATTTGGTATTAGTAATAAAAATTGCAAGTTTTAATGAGACATGTTTCTTTGTGTACCTTTATAACAAAGTGTCACGCTTGCGTGCGTCGTTCAATATAATATGGCAGATTAAATTATAACTGTGGACATTCAAAATGCTTCTAACCCGATGGCGAAATGCTTATAGATATTTTCTCCAATACTTATGATTTATTGACTTCCTCGTATATTTTGTACTTAGGCAAATGAATGGTCTATGTGTGCCAAATGTTTATGAAGATGATAACAATATTACCATTTATTATATCAAGCAAATTCAAATACCAGTAATATAAATGTATTTATATTAATAAAAAAAAAATACTATGTAACGTATAGATAGATTAGGTCGTAAGTGATATTATAGTAATATAATTTAATTGCTAAATAATTAAAATACATACATTTTTGCTATATTTAGGAGCGTCTTCCATCTTACTCGTATTGTTTTCTCTTAGATAACTACGGTTGGAAAAAAAGTTTGCGTGATAAGCATTTTGTCGACCTCTGAAGAGTACCGTATTTGATACTGTACATGCCCCTGAGGTTAAAAAAATTAACAACCGGAGACTGTGTTAAACACGTCTTTAGAATTCTAACATTGCATTGAAATGTAGTGTTTATTAAGAGCGTATTTCCATTGCGAGAACTTTTTTATCTAGCCGTACACACTAGCCTTTCTTTCGGTGGTATGTAGATGAAATTTTACAGCAATAATTAGTACCTAATAGTAGTACTTTGCTGGTAGATGCTACGTATATAATTATGTGTGATAAAACGCGATTTATTTATTAAGTGCTGTGTTTAAACTAAATTTTATGATCTTAAGCAACTTTCAAGCAATATATTATTCACCTGTTATGGTCTCAGACCAACAAGCTTTTATAATAATATCGAGAATGGATTTTGAAACCAATTGAATGATAGAAGAGTAAATTAAATCATTTCAGTTGTTAATGATCATAAAATTCCTTTTAAAGAGTTATATCGATATGATATTAAAATTGTTACGGCTCATGTTCTGTGGTCAAAAAGATTCTTTTTTATCGATTAATTTATTCTTAGGTTAATAAATGATGCTGTTATTATTTGTTTGTAAAACGGAATTTTTAAACGAAATGTATGTCTTTATTTGAATTAAGTGGTATTTGTTTGGAATTATCGTTTTACGGACTACGTTGTGACGTCATCTCTGTAATCGTGCGCGATAGTTTTTTTTTTGACGCGCTTGAGATTCACTCGCGCTGCACTCTGTTGAATTCTCAATCCTTGGTTCAACACCTAGAGTTTAAATTAAATGTTCGCTTGTAAAATGCGGAAACGATCCAGAGAAACGTCTTGTTGATGGAAATTTATAGGTATGTGTATCGGCAACGATGCGTGTTATTACAGCGGTGACGTCACAATTCGCTAAAAGCTACCCCTACGTTGGTATGTCCGAACTATATTTAAGTATAAAATTAAATTATTGTTGTTGTTGATATTTTGCCGGCTTTTGAACGACACCACTCTTTATTAATTAATATTATTGCTATTGTTGAGAGTTATTGCCAAATTTTTATTTGTCCTAAAATCTTTTGTCTTTGTACATATCCATTAAATAAATTATGTACCGAGAATGTTTATTTTTATTTTATAAGACACCCCCCCCCCCTCCTCCCCTCCTATACCCATAGCTTGAACGATCACTATACATATATACAAAATATAGAAAAGAGGTTTACATCCAGTCCGATAAGCCGATCCCTTGGGCTAAGCAAGCCAAATACTTAGGTGTGATCCTCGACCACCACCTTACCTTCAGGGAGCACATAACGACCGCGCGTCGAATTCGCTCTTGGTAGACTCCATTCCATTCAGGTATGGCACTGAGACGTGGTCGCTCACAATGGGCCTCATAAGAAGGCTCAAAGTCACCCAAAGAGCAATGGAGAGGGCTATCTATGCTTGGAGTTTCCCTACGTGATCGAATCAGAAATGATGAGATCCGTAGGAAAACCCGACATAGCCCGAAGAATATGTGCGTGTGGATTGAGAGATCTTTTTGAAAAACTCTTCCAATCCCAACCAAATTATAAAAGGATTTAGGAAATAATTGTGAAAACTTCATGGTAAGGTATAAAATTTGTGAAACCTAAACAAAGAAAGTTAGAACTCATTAACTGGATCTCTCTGGACAACTGAAGAAAAAGCCATAACGCGTATCCAAGAATATACTGCGTATGTGTTCATCATTTGCATTTTATTTAATTGTGAAGGATTTGTGAAAGCTGCTAAACAAAATTTCGATTCGTTTCAAAGCCACGTTTAAGATTTATAACGGTTTAAATGGATCACTCAGAGTGGACAATTTTCAATTGAGTGATCTTGTAAAACACGACCTAATACTGAAAAAGTATGAATTATTATCATGTTTATTGCAAGTTATACTTCAGGGAAAATTTGTGAAACAAAAATCGTGATTGAAATCTTACTGGTTCAAGAGAAAATGAAAATCTTGTTTTTTGTCGATCGTCCCAACTGAGAGATCATTATTTTGAACTATTGTTACGCGCTGGGGTTCGGGATAAATTAATTTAAACCAATTTACCAAAACACACAACACAGTTTAATTAACTAAACACAAATATCGCAATACCTGAATGATTTGCCTGTAGAAATTTATAGTAGAATGAATAAGAAGAACTGCTCAAAGGTACTAAAGCGTTATTTTCTAGATTGCAGTGCGATCTAGATAAACCTTTTTGTTTTTGTAGGTATATTGTTTGTTGTCAATTAAGAGATTTTAGTGACACCGAGTTGCCGTGTCTGGCCATACCACTGTTAAACCCGCGATGGTTTGTGTGGTATGATTAATTTGTAAAATTATTGTAAATTGTTATTTATTGAATAAAAAAAAAATAAAAATCACAAGAAACGTCACTTGGAATCACTTGTTTCGCTTCGCTACGGTATCACTCGAATCGTATTCGCTCGTTTCCGAAATCGAACTGCTTGTCGGCCCAACAATCCGCTATTTATATCCCGAGCAGAACATTCTCGAACATTCGACACTGCCACAGCGTAGAAGCTTCTAGTAACTTCCATCGAACTGTTTAATGCCACTATTCGACAATAGATGGCAGTAGCGTCTACGTACAATTTCGTGTAGTACTTGCTACTCAATAACAGATGGCGTTAGCGTGTCATTTCCAGAAGTTTCCAACACTGCCCCGTCCTTAGATGGAATTAGCGTGATGTTTCTAGACTTTTCGATTTACGTCACACTGCCCCTTTCCGAGACGGAGTTAGCGTGATGTTTCTAGACTTTACGATCTACGTAACACTGCCCCTCCTTAGACATGCTCGTCCCGAGTATCATTATTCCCGTAGTATCGTGCCAATCGATCTACATGGACAATTTTAGGTGCAGTTCGCATACCCTTTTGTATTCGGTAAGTGACGTCGTTGATCTTGGTCACAATTCGGTACGGCCCGTCCCATTTTGCCTGCAGTTTAGGGGACTTTCCTTTGCTGCGCACTGGGTTATGCAACCACACCAGCGAACCTTCGTCGAAGCCAGTATTGTTCATCTTCCGATCATAACGAGTTTTCATTCTCGCGGACATCTGTTGGCCTGATTCTCTGACATGCTCATATACGTCATTCATCTTGTTGCGCAGATCATTTGCATAATCTGTTATACTCCGTGGTGAATCAGGGGGAATGCCGGTTATTAGATCAGCTGGTAACCTTAACTCCCTTCCAAAGTTTGCGAAGGCTGGCGTCACAGTTGTACTCTCGTGAACTGCACTTCGGTATGACAGAAGAAACGGTTGTATGTGCTTGTCCCAATCCTTTTGTCTGCTTGCTACAACTTTTGCCAGATATCTTTCCAACGTCTGATTAAATCTCTCCACCATTCCGTCAGATTGTGGGTGGTATGAAGTGGTTCTGGTTTTGTAAGTACCCATAACCCGACATGTTTCCTGAAATACTTGAGACTCAAAATTTCTTCCTTGATCGCTGTGGATTTCCAAGGGTACCCCAAACCGACAGAAGACTTCGTGGACTAATTTATCAGCGACTGTTGAAGCTTCTTGATTAGGGATGGCGAAGACTTCCGGCCACTTGGTGAAATAATCCATGACAACCATGAAATATTTATTTCCACTTTCACTTTCGGGGAATGGCCCAGCGACATCTAATGCTATTCGTTCCCAGGGGGCGCCTACGTTGTACACTTTCAATGCACCCCTGCTGCGTGTGTGTGGTCCTTTTACCGCTGCACAACTGGTGCATCTGCGACACCAGTCCTCCACATCCTCTCGACAATGGATCCAGTAAAATCTTTCTCGGATCTTTAACAGAGTCCTTCTTACTCCCATATGCCCACCTGAAGAACCATTGTGGTAGAGCCGTAGAACTTCTGGTACCTTCGTTTTTGGGACTACCATTTGCAGGTGACAGCTATTCCCTCGAGCATTTTCCCATTTTCGGCACAAGACACCATCCTGGATCACCAAGCTCTCCCACTGTGCCCAATAACTTTTTGTGGTGGTACTCATCGCTGCAACATCACACCATTTGGGTTTGGGAGCATTAGCTTTAATCCACTCGAGAATTGGCCTAATATCTGTGTCACTCTGCTGGGCATGCCGTAGGGTTTCCTTCCACTCGTCACTAAGGTCCGTTCTTAACATCCTGACAGGTACTGTTTCCTTAGCTTCTTGCCTGACACAATGCTTACAGTCTTCAGGACAAGGTCTTCTTGATAAAGCGTCCGCGTTACCGTGAGACTTCCCACTACGATGTTCAATTGCGAAGTCGTACTCTTGTAGCAATTCAATCCATCTCGCCACTTGTCCTTCTGGATTCTTAAACTGCAACAACCACTTTAATGCAGCATGGTCAGTTCGCAGGTGGAATTTGCGTCCAAGCAAGTATTTGCTGAAATGCTGCAATGTCTTTACTACGGCAAGAAGTTCGCGTCTCGTGACACAATAATTTCTTTCTGGCTTTGATAAAGATTTGCTGAAGTAAGCTATCACAACTTCATAATCTCCTTTCCGTTGAGATAACACACCGCCTATTCCAGTATTACTTGCGTCCGTGTCAACTATGAATTCATTTTCTGTGTCAGGGTAGCCTAAAATTGGGGTATTGCACAAACGTTCCTTTAAATCTCGAAATGCGATGTCACAGTTCTCATCCCAACAGAACGGTCTTTTCTCCTCAGTAAGCTTGTGAAGAGGTTTGGCAATGTCAGCAAAATTCTTGACAAACCGTCGATAGAACGAGCACAAACCCAAAAATGCCCTGACCTGCGTCTTGTCTTTCGGGACTGGCCATTCCTTGACGGCGACGATTTTCTCAGGATCTGTTTGTACTCCTTCCTTTGAAACCACGTGCCCCAAAAAGCTTACTTGCTGTCTGAAGAATGAGCACTTCTTTGGACTTAGCTTGAGATTGGCTCCTCGGATTTTTGATAGAACACATTCCAAATTCTGAAGGTGGTCTTCGAATGTGCGGCCCACGATGATGATGTCATCTAAATAGACAAGGCAGGCGTCTCCAATTAGTCCCGTGAGGACGAGCTCCATTAGCCTTTCGAAAGTTGCAGGAGCATTACACAATCCGAATGGCATGACGTTAAACTGCCATAGTCCCTTCCCTGTAGAAAATGCAGTTTTCTCCTTGTCTTTAGGATCTATTTCCACTTGCCAGTAGCCACTTTTTAGATCTAACGTTGTAAACCACTTCATTCCTGACAGCGTGTCCAGTGTGTCGTCGATCCGGGGTAGTGGATAGCTGTCTTTCTTAGTAACGTCATTCAATCGACGATAGTCTACACAAAAGCGCATACTGCCATCTTTCTTTTTCACCAGGACCACAGGAGAACACCAAGGACTAGCTGAAGGCTCTATAACTCCATCCTTTACCATTCCTTTAATCATGGTATCGACCTCCTTTTCTCTTGCCACTGGTAGTCTTCTTGGTCGTTGTCGTATTGGTAACTCATTTCCGGTATTAATTCTGTGTTGAACCAAACCAGTCTTCCCTATGTCAGCATCATTTGTAGAGAATATGTCTGCATACTGAAGTAGCATCTTCCTAGCTTTCTCTCTTTCTTCTTCCGATAAATCTTTACGACAGTCTTCCAAAAGATTTAACACATTAAATCTTGCACTTTGGGCGTTATTTTGAGAAGGCCGATGTTGGCATTCACGCATCCAAGCTACTTCCCCACAGGAACCCATCAACGTACCCTTCTTGATTACTTGTTCCTTTTCACTTGGGTTCAGTAATCAGTATGCGTACGGCTGCAACGTCGATTGCCTTTACCAAGGTCCGCGCAATCTTCCATGGAAGGTTTCCATCTAATCCTTCAATGAGAATACATCGGTTTTTCTGCCCAGAATTATGTGGAAGACTAACTGGAACTATTGTTTCCGATCGGGGAGGAAGAACAATCTTCTTCAAGCAGTACACTTTCCCTGATGGTGCACCTTCCATGAAGACTTCTTCTGACCCACATTTTAGGACTCCTTGGTTAATGTCGATCTCACAACAGTGCTGTCGCATGAAGTCCAAACCTAGGATGCAGTCGTCTACTATGTCAGCCATTATGACCTTATGCCGGTAGATTGTGTTACCCAGTTTTAATTCCACCTCCTTCTCACCACGGACGGTTATGTGCTGACCGGTAGCTGTTACTAAATTTACGCCGTCATGCTTACCGAAGAAGTCCCCAAGAAAACGATTCGCTAGTTGGGAACTGACAACCGTGCGAGAAGCTCCAGTATCCAATGTCAGCTTACATGGTCTTCCGTTCACTTCACCTTTTATGACTAGGGTGTTCCCATCATGGGCTTGTGAGACCGAAATTCTTGGGGCTATTTTAACACCAGCCAGCACCCGCCCCGCAGTCCTGGCGTTTATTAGTTTCCCTGCTGCTGGGCGGTCACATCAGCCGCCCTTCTTTCCTGGGTCTGGTCTTCGTTAGCTGTGCTTCGCTTCGGGCAACTTGAGCGAAGGTGGCCTTTTTCTCCGCAAGTGTAGCATCTAGGGCTGTACCTAACACGGTCACGAACAGGTGACGCCGCAACCTCCCTGATGCGATGGGCTCGATGATCATGCCTCACTGCCTCCACCTCCAACGCATGGGCCAAGGCGTCCTTGAGGGTTTCATGGTGCCCAAGTCTCACAGCAGCCCTTACTTCCAAGTCCCGTATGCCATCTATGAAGGTTTGAATTAGTATACCCTCGATGAGTGCGGGCGCAGTCTGGTACGCCTTTCGAACCAGCTTTTCGATTTCCAGGGCCCACTGCTGTAGGTTTTCACCACTGCGCTGCACACGATCCTTCAACTGGGCACGAAAAACGTGTTCCAGGTGCGCATCACCATATCTGGCCTCTAACGCCTCAACGAGCTGCTCGTAGGTAACATTTTTGCCGAGAGTCTCTAACACAGTTAAAGCCTGGTCACGAAGGGCCAAAGTAAGCGCGGTCATGGCTTGGCCCGTTGTCCACCCATTTGCTTCCATGACAGCTTCAAATTGAATTTTGTATGCCGACCAGGAAGATGTTCCGTCGAAGGGTGGCACTTTAAACCCGCGCACGGAAGGTGCAGCAACTATAGAAGCCGTAGTCCAATCTCCAGCTTTCAGAACTCCAACCGCTTTTCTTATATCAGCGATCTGGACTTCGGCCTCGGAGATACGATTTTCATGTACCTGAACAGTCTCCTTCATGGCTTTGATGTCCTTGCCAAATGTCGCGTGTAGATCTTTCAAAAGGAGAACCTGCTCCTCTTTATCACGCTGAAGCTGCTCTTGCAGGCGGCGGGTCTGTTCTTCCTGTCGACGGGCCTGTTCTTCCTGTCGGCGAGCTTGCTCCTCTTTGTCCTGCTGCAGCTGTTCCTGTAGGTGGTGGGCCTGTTATTCCTGTCGGCGGGCCTGTTCTTCCTGTCGGCGGGCCTGCTCCTGCAGCATCGCCATTAGCGCAGAAAGATCCATGGCTGGTGATGCTGTAGGAACACCAGACGCTTGGGAGACTGGCTCTGTCGTTGGCTGATTACACCCAGGTGTCTGTCTAGAAGTTCCTTCAAACCGCCTCTGATCCACCTCCTGCTGGCGCTGACTCCTGGTGCGGATACCTTCCGTATCCTCCTTCGGTAAAACTGGCATAATTTATCCCTTACTTCTGACACCAAATGTTACGCGCTGGGGTTCGGGATAAATTAATTTAAACCAATTTACCAAAACACACAACACAGTTTAATTAACTAAACACAAATATCGCAATCACAAGAAACGTCACTTGGAATCACTTGTTTCGCTTCGCTACGGTATCACTCGAATCGTATTCGCTCGTTTCCGAAATCGAACTGCTTGTCGGCCCAACAATCCGCTATTTATATCCCGAGCAGAACATTCTCGAACATTCGACACTGCCACAGCGTAGAAGCTTCTAGTAACTTCCATCGAACTGTTTAATGCCACTATTCGACAATAGATGGCAGTAGCGTCTACGTACAATTTCGTGTAGTACTTGCTACTCAATAACAGATGGCGTTAGCGTGTCATTTCCAGAAGTTTCCAACACTGCCCCGTCCTTAGATGGAATTAGCGTGATGTTTCTAGACTTTTCGATTTACGTCACACTGCCCCTTTCCGAGACGGAGTTAGCGTGATGTTTCTAGACTTTACGATCTACGTAACACTATATTTAATAAACCAAAACTTATAGGTAAAAGGTAGATACATCAGAAATTGTGAAAAATGTTGTACTAAAATTTGACGAATCAGTCGTCCCTGTAAGTGTTATACTTAAAAAGATAAATCATTTTTTTTACAATCCTTGAGGAAAACGTTGAGTAGGGTAACCATATCGCCGGTCGGAATCATTACCGGTACAATTGAAATTATGATGCACTTTAAACGTTTTTATACAAGTAATTTGTGCCTGGTTTCACTACATAATTTAAATAATATAAAATTACGTTTTTAAATGACAAGTTTCTGCAAAGTTATGTACTGTATGTGTAGTGCTCTTACTAAGGAATTCTAAGTTCGTAATTCTAATTCTAAGTAATTCTTACACACAAAAAGTTCAGAATATTTAAGGTAACCAAAAAAAAAAACTTTTTTAATTTAATCTTTTTTTAATTTCACTCATAATTACATAATAGGATGTGATATGGTCACCCTACTCAACGTTTTCCTCAAGGATTGTAAAAATTGATTTATCTTTTTAAGTATAACACTTACAGGGACAACTGATTCGTCAAATTTTAGTACAAAATTTTGCACAATTTCTGATGTATCTACCTTCTACCTATAAGTTTTGGTTTATTAAATGTAGTTCAAAATAATGATCTCTCAGTTGGGACGATCGACAAAAACAAGATTTTCATTTTCTCTTGAACCAGTACGATTTCAGTCACGATTTTTGTTTCACAAATTTTCCCTGAAGTATAACTTGCAATAAACATGATAATAATTCATACTTTTTCAGTATTAGGTCATGTTTTACAAGATCACTCAATTGAAAATTGTCCACTCTGAGTGATCCATATAAACCGTTATAAATCTTAAACGTGGCTTTGAAACGAATCGAAATTTTGTTTAGCAGCTTTCACAAATCCTTCACAATTAATTAAAATGCAAATTATAAACAGATAGGCAGTATATTCTTTGATACGCGTTATGGCTTTTTCTTCAGTTGTCCAGATTGAGAGATCCAGTTAATGAGTTCTAACTTTCTTTGTTTAGGTTTCACAAATTTTATACCTTACCATGAAGTTTTCACAATTATTTCCTAAATCCTTTTATAATTTGGTTGGGATTGGAAGAGTTTTTCAAAAAGATCTCTCAATCCACACGCACATCCGAAGAATTGCCAAACTTTAGTGGCAGTGGGCAGGGCACATTGCTCGCAGAACAGATGGCCGATGGGGCCGGAAGGTTCTGGAGTGGCGACCGCGTACTGGAAGACGTAGCGTTGGAAGGCCTCCCACAAGATGGACCGATGACCTGGTGAAGGCTGCAGGAATGCGTTGGATGCGAGAGGCACAGAACAGGTCGAGGTGGCGGTGCTTGGGGGAGGCCTATGTCCAGCAGTGGACGTCTTTCGGCTGAAATGATGATGATGATGAGACTCCATTCTGACTGCCCGTAGCAAATTGTTCCTAAGGTGCGAAATGCGTATCTACACCACGGTGATGCGCCCAATCATGAGTTATGCGTGCGTCATCTTCGCGCACGCTAAGCCATATCACATCCATAAGTTGCAGACACTCCAAAACCGTTTCCTTAGGGCCGGGTCACACCGGAATGGCAGCGACGCGGCGAGCACTTTCAGTGTGAAATAATTTTAAACTTTAACTACATACTTAAAAGACCAGTATCGCTTGAAAATCCAACAGGTGTTTCCCCCCGCGGCTGCCAGTGGCGACGCGAGGCCGCTCGCGGCACCGCGGGCGGCCGCGCGACCTTTTCAAGTTTTTCAAGCGATACTGGTCTTTTAAGTATGTAGTTAAAGTTTAAAATTATTTCACAACGAAAGTGCTCGCCGCGTCGCTGCCGGCCGCTGCCATTCCGGTGTGACCCGGCCCTTAGAAAGGTTACGGGTTATCCCCTTCTACGACCGAAACGAGAATCTCCACCTTGATCTCAGAATGCCCACCATTCAGCAGTTCAAGAAACGCCTTTCCAAGCGTTTCTTTCGACTTTGTTGTAAAGCACCCCCATCCCCTAATCGCGGCAGCCGCCCGCTACACTCGCTCCCGAATTAGTACGATTCGCCGACCAAGGCATACCCTGAATATTCCCGATGACGCTACAGCTGTAGCTGTAAAGATACACAGACCGTTGACCTTCCGTCCTCGCCGCCGAGGTCCGCTGCGATCCTTGCTCGAGCCAGCCCGCACCGCTGAGCCTGTAGTTTTAAATTCGCCCCTTAAATAATAATCATTCCGACCTAGCCCGTCTCTTGCCCTCTACAAGCAATGGCCTAAGCCGAGGTCGGTTCCCCACAGAGGATGCCCTTAGCGAGTAGTCGGTCTAGTTTTAAGTTTTTTGAGTCCTGGCTGGAGGCCTTAATTTATTAAGGTAGACACGGGCACGTCCGGCTAAGCCGTCGACGTGACCTGCGAGAATACATTCCAAAAAAAAAGAAGAAAATTTACGTTTTATGGCATAACCCCCGACGCAAGACTCCTACCCTGCATACATACTTACATCCGTAACGTGGCGTGTGCTAAGTTAATATAGGCACCTCACGTTACGTAAATACAGACACTCACCTCTACACAAGCGCCTAAACTCTCACGTGAATGCGCGGCGTAAGCTCGCGGTTCATGTAGACGTGTACGTTACCCCATCAAGAAAGTGTCTCCTAGAGTTATATGAGTAGAACGTATAATTAGTGCCTTAACTGCTGTAAATGTGCCCCCTCATAAAAAATGTGTGCCCCCTGTCGGTTTGCAAAAAAACGGAAAAAACGATTCTTGCCGGGGTAACGTTTTTCTAGCAGGAAAATTCTAAACGAATGATCGGAGAGACAAAAATTGTGCATGGCCAGAGAGCTTATATGTGTGCCAAAATGTGCCCCCAAAAATAAAATCTGTGCCCCTTCAGGTTTTCGAGATATTGCATTTCCTGCTGGAGTAACGTTTTGATGAATCGTATATCTCTAAAACCATTGCATGTGCCCCTGTAGAATAAACATACACGAGTAGCTCTTAATGTGTGCCCCTTAGTGCCCCAATTAGATTTAAGAAAATATTTATAGTTTTCAAGTTATCGCGGTTTTATGAAAACCCGAAAAAACATCGCAGCGCCTAAATGAGACTAGGCATAAGTTCGCTGAAAACTGTATTCGGTCCTTCTTGACGCTAATAATAACCATACAAAGTTTCAAAACTGTTCATGCATGCGTTTTTGAATAATCTTGCTAAAAGTCAAAACGATGGTGTCATAACTTTGACGGCAAAATACAAGGAACTGGCTTTTTATGTGGGGGCACATTTACAGCAGATAAGGCACCAATTATACGTTCTACTCATATAACTCTAGGAGACACTTTCTTGCTGGGGTAACGTACACCATGTAGACTCTGGGTGGTATTACACAATACAATACCGCCCATACACACGACGGTTCTTTAGTCCGGACCGTGACCAGCTGACTCTGGAAGCGGGTCGGGCGGGAGTCACTCACCCTAACTGTAGGATCGTCGGGGTTGCCAGGCCTCTCCCTTTATTCATACCGTCTACATTTTCTTCGAAATCGTATCAGTGGTTAACAAAAAGAATGGGACCTCTACAAGGCAAGGCCGTTTAAGAGTGCGGCCGCGCGTCACCGCGCGGTTCTCCATGTGCCGTCCGCGCGGCCATAGCATTTAGGTTCTGTAGGCCGTGAAGTACAAACATTAAACCTTTATTCATAA
Source organism: Aporophyla lueneburgensis (assembly GCA_932294355.1). Classification (NCBI taxonomy): domain Eukaryota; kingdom Metazoa; phylum Arthropoda; class Insecta; order Lepidoptera; family Noctuidae; genus Aporophyla; species Aporophyla lueneburgensis. The sequence goes on along the minus strand of OW028745.1, from coordinate 21,202,220 downwards.
AGTCTACATTTTCTATGAAATCGTATCAGTTGTTACCAAAAAGAAAGGGACCTCTACTAAGCTCCGTTTAAGAGAACTGCGTGGCCGCGCCGTTCTCCATATGCCGTCCGCGAGGCCATAGTTAAACCTTTATAACTTTCTGAATATTGGATCTACGAATTTGCGACTTTCAATGTTAGAGTTTTACAAATTCCTTCGTAATGTAGACGTAGTCGTTTTTCTTCTACGACACTGGCCGAGCAGTCGAAACGGACACTGTTGCGACAGGTCGACGTATTGCCTCCGCGACCAGGGAGCACAGCCCCGGGACCGCTCGCCATGCCCCCCTACGGGGTCATTAAGAAGTTTACATTATAGACTACCAGTGACGTTTTAGGTGACCGGTGTACACTGGGTACTCTTCCCCACTGCGAACTATGCTGACCAGCTATTCTCGTATTGCTGGTGCCGACTCGAACGAATTGAAGAGTCAAATCCTCTCATTAACCGACTATTGCGAAGCAAAAAGGAGGATTATGATACTAACCGGTATGTATGTGTTTTTATCTATTCCCTCATAATTAATTATCATAATTTGAGAAATGAGGTATCGTTGGAAGTGTCTTGGTGTGTGATAGGTAACGTCACAAATTGAATATAGCGCCCTCTAGACGACAAATCCAAGAATATTTTAAAAATATATATAATTACTAGCTGTTGCCCGCGGCTTCGCTCGCGTTAAATTCCCCCCCCCCCCCCCCCAAAAAGAAAGAGAACCCCCTGAAAGAGACAAAAAGTAGCCAATGTCACACTCCATCCCTTCAACTATCTCCACTTAAAAAATCACGTCAATTCGTCGCTCCGTTTTGCCGTGAAAGACGGACAAACAGACACACATACTTTCCCATTTATAATATTAGTATGGATGACTGTACCTATTATTAAATGAGTAAATGCAATAAGGTCTCTGAGATCTTATATTTTTAGTAAGCTTTTAAATAAAACTAGAATTGAATACTTAATTCATTTTATTACAAAAAAGAACAAAAGCATGGCTCTACAACCAGTCAGTACGTTAACATACTATAATAATATTTGTCTTAAAATTACAATATAATGTTGTCTACCTTATTTAACATCTATTAGAATAGTATTCCCAACATTCGCATATCAGACTCACCACAGAATATAGGAAAATGCTCCTTTGACTATTTCTATTTGAAACCAATTTAACTTTTCAGGCTTCTGATTTTTGGTTTTTCATAACTACTGTTGGAAAATCAGATGCACTGAACAACTGCTAATTGCCTGCCTTTTATGTAGAGCATATTTTAAGAAGAAACTAACAGAGTGCTCAGAAAGGTGATTTTACCTCCATTTATAAAAGTCTCCAATGGTAATTCGGATATTGTATTCCACATAACTTCAATAAAAATGAATTCTTCATAACCATTCATACATCATCAAAATAATATTTGAATCAGAAACATTCTTCACCATGACTATTTTTGTATGCTGCCATGTTTTATACATTTTGAGAAGTTGCAACATTTAACTTTGTATTTTTTTGTTTCTGGTCAAATTGTAAAAAAAGAACATGTGTCATGTTTAAAACGTAAAGAACAGACTTTTTATCATATGTTTCTTTTCAGACCTGCAATGTTATTTCTAAAGCCTTTGATGATTTATTTATGTTTAGACACCGCGTTAGTAACTGATGGCGACCGTTTAAGTAGAATTTTTGGATGCGTTCACACATTTTATAGAATCTAAACATAAATAACATCAAATTCTAAAGTTGACACCATACGAGTGGGATCCATCCAATGACTAATGGGATATTTAAATACATATGAATTATCTATTCTTTTTATTTCGAATGGAGAATACTCGTACAGTGTCAACACAGCTGAACCGTGGCAAGTTCGTTCCCTTATGCTTGCTACCTGTGGTGATTATTTCAAGCGGTCGCCAGCGCTACGTAAGTGTTCACGAGAAGTAAATCTGTCGAGCTTCGGCCGGCGACTGTTCCATCGGGCAGTAGGGACATTTCAATCTGAAATTGGAAAATAAATCTTGATTTTAGCAGGCATTATAAACGCAAGAAAAACTATGTATGAACTGTGTGAATGATGAAATAGAAAGGGGGTGACTACCAAGGTGAAGACTAATAGAGAAGTGTGGAAGAAAAGGACATGTTGCGCCGACCACAAATAAATTGGGATAAGGGCTGGAGAATGATGACGTTGATGATGACACGTCACCTTCAGTATCGTCACACTTGGTCAGGCATATATCCTGGATACATATGCTTTTGTACAACTTTGCTGACGTCCGCTTCCAGTCAACCTGGATGCAACTGAACACCAGCATTGTACATGAAGGTACTTTATATCTGACTGCCAAAACCCAGAATACTTGCTAACACGATACCCATTGCTAAGACTGATTCTCAGACTTTCGGGCTTCTGACGACCCGTATCGACAGTCAAAGAGATCCACAACTGACACCCGGCACCAACGGCTTAACGAGCTTTCAAAGGCACGGAGGGGTCTTGGTATGGTCTACGGACCAATCGCGGTAAGCGTAGCTTAACCTGAGGGGCTGTTATTCGTTAGCCACAAGCCACGTTAACACATTAATATCTCCTCCTAAAAATCCTCAAGTAGTTTTTCATTTATTACACGAATGTCTATCAATAATATCTGAAACAAAGCACTGCCCTTTACCTATTGTTGGCAAGTAATGAATTGGGTGACACACTTTCATTTGGTGTACCTACGCACAAAATTAACCAACACTCATCCATCGATCATCACATTCAAATCTAAAAATATATTTTTTCTCATAAGTAGCTTCATACCACGTATAAGTATTGTAGTAGTACAGTAAGATGTTCAGATTAGTAATACCGTATTACTATAAATAATCTGTACATCTTACTGTTTAAATATGCATGCTTTTTTAGGAGAGGGTCAGTCTGCAACTGAATACTTAATATTAACTCGCTTTTATTAGCTTCATACGTATGTGCCTATGTAATAGAAACTTTGAATATGATTTTGACCCCCTTCAAAACGTCGGATTAACTCGAAAGGAGAATGCTCAAAAGTGGTACCAAAAAGTCTCACGCATCAAGACCAAAATTTTGGAGTAATTAGTTTCATATTTTTTTACGACGTTACACGTCGGGGATTTAGTTTTTGAACAGGGAATTTGTTTTTAAGTTTAAAAGTATGGATATTGTTTTACTTCCTATAAATGACGTTCCGTTTCACTTCACGTGTTAAATGATTAACATAACCTTGATTTTTGAAAGTGCCATGTTCACTGTAAAAATAATACTCTGCTGATTCTACATTAATTAAAAAAAAAACTGGAATAGAATATCTATTTAAAAGATTATCATTATTTTATCTGGTTTTGTTATGGTTAATTAGCCGTTCCCAACTAGTAAAAAAGATGTAGAATGCAACAGAATGGATTTGTTATCTGTGCATCTGACATTTTGCGCATGTACTCTGTAGTCTGTGGTTTGCGCTAGCGAGTAGCGAGTACCGTCTGTGTTTTTAAGAGTTGAGATTGAATAATTATTGAATTGTTTTGAAAAGTAGAACTTGTTTGTATTTTGTGAACTTTTTTGTGAGTATTTCATTGTGCAAATATGTCGAATTGGTCGACCGATTGACATCGTCAGTCACCCGGCAAAACCGGCGATGTATCAATAGTTCATTTTTGATACCCAGAAACTTACACACATTAGAACAAGCGTCTACTCCAATGATTAACTTGTTACAGTCTTGGATAACTTCTACTCAGGTAAGCAGATCTTATTTTACTCTTTGAATATATAGGTACTTATGAATGTCAGGCACCTATTTCCTGAAATCCTGACTAATCTTTTTATGAATGTACCAGCTTACAAAACATTATTTTTATAGAATGAATGAAAACATTTTTGGACTCGCACAGGAAATATCCAAAAAATTAATTAACAAAAAAAAAACCAACCTGTTTGAGGCCAAAAAACGCTTTACTCTTGATTACTTGTAGATGTAATTTCTTTGAATATGTTACAGAAGATAGATAACGTCATAAAGGGTAGAAGCACACTTTTTCACTCATGGTTTTAATTGCAGATGTCTTCAGAATGTGTGCTTTGTACAGAGTGTTTGAGACTGCTTCAAGATCGAGCAAACACAATCAGTGAAGGAAGTTTATCTTTGCCTGCTTTTGGTCATGGAAAATTATGTTGTTCTTGTGGCAATTCTATTCTACGTGCAACTAGACCATATCCTGTAAGACAAGATCGACAAGAGAGAAACATTTTAGTTAGAAATATTCCGCTCCATTTGGTAAATATTTTTATTTATGTTGCAACATAAAAATGAAACCTAATTATTATCTATTTTGACACAATTACTGCCTGATCATTATCATGTATTCCTAGTTACATCACATTACAGTAATACTTTTATCAAGTCTATAACCCATTGTGAAATGTTTTGTATTACATGTATAATCATGTTATTTTTATAGATATCAAGATTGGAAAGAGTATGTGCTGCTTGCTGGAGGTCAGCTACAAGAGATGTTCAACGTCGTGATGTGTACAACTGCAATCGCCCAGGTCTGCTAGATGCTGGACCATGTGGAGATCTCAATATTCCTAAGCCATAATTGACGTTAAGATGGCTTACTTTGTTAGCTCTTGAGACCTACCAACTCAAGCAGGCTAGATCTTATTATAGGGAACACATCCGTCGGACTGGTATTTATTCAGTTGAGGTGAATAATTCTATTGATGATGATGTACAGTCAACACCAAAAGTAGATTATCAAAATCAAAAATTCAAATGGAGTCAAAACTGATCACGAATATATGGCAGCTGTACTAGTATTAAATGTTTGGAATAATTTACAATCACATACTTTTGAATCACTTCGACGCCACACAGTTCTGACGCGAACTCCGTTCATTAGTATTGAATTTCTGATTTTGATCATCTACTTTTGCTGTTGACTGTACCTTTGATTTTAGGGCTTAATAATTACCTCTTAAGAGGTATGATTAATTCGAGACATGTCAACAGCCGTACTTATCACATGTATTTATTGATTAGCAGAGATGATGCTGTGGCCAACACATTAGAAACCATAGTAGGTTATTGCTGCAGTCGCCTCGTCGGTAAGCGAACAGTGGGCTGCTGTGCTCATGTAATGACGATAGTATAGTATTTGAGCTGGGGACGGTATAATGACATAGCTTCGCCAGCAACGGATTTAGATGTTTTTTTTCAGGAGTATGATGAATGATTTATGTAACAGTTTTGTTAAATAAATATTTTTGACTTTGATCCCTATTAAAAACCCAAATGAACTTGTTTGTTTCATTTTTCTATCACTTACCTATCAGTCTGACTGATCACCCTTATTTATGATAATGTATTATTGGTATTGGTGAGTAGTTGTGGCCCAGTGGTAGCGGCGGCCCAGTGGTAGCGGCCGCGACTTACGAGTAGTACGTCGTGAGTTCAAACCCAAATAGGCGATATACTTTGTGTAAATTATGTCATCACCACAGCTCGCAAAACGGTGAACGAAAACATCATGAGTAAACCGGCACGTCTTAGAACCAAAAAATTGAAGCCATGTCACATCTACCAAACCGCTCTGGACCCGCGTGGTGGATTACGGCTCCCTCTCACTAAGAGGCCTGTGTCCCAACAGTGGGAACATTATAGGCTGCTGTTTTTTTATTAGATTTACGACTTCGCAGCCATTGAAGCCAACTTCAGGGCGGCCAAGAAGTTTGGCAAGAATTATACCCACGTTACCGGTTCACACTGTTGATAATATAAGGGTCGGTCAAATCACTGAGTGTCACATGTGCCTGGCTGGAGGCTATAGTTTAGTCTCCACCGGGAAGACTGCTTAAGCAGATAGTGACTTGTATCCAGCAGGTAACTGTGAGACTCAACGTATTAAAGAAAAACGAGTTTCAGTCATGAACCCTGTGGTGGGGCTAGACGTTGCTATTACTCGTAAATCTTCCTAACTTATATACGTGTATTACGCTGTTTTTAGAACAATAATATTCGTCCGTGTATAACGTGTCTAAGTAGATATAAAACAAGTCGCTGGCAGCGTCGACCAAAACAGACCTAGTTTTTAGGTTATTTTGATTTTACTAAATAACTCTGAAACCCGGGTTTATTTTTCAAAAAGAACTTTTGTTGGAGTTAATATGATCAATGTAGTATATAAAAAACAGTTTGATTTTGATGCAACATGGTACGGGATTCCATACATCCTTGAGCATTGTCCTTTGGCTTACTTATCAGGGACCGATGACAATACAATAATTTCATAAATATGTGCCATTATCCTTGCCAGATTTACCAGGATAGCAAAGAAACTGTCCTAAAAACTACGCTGCCATACATCACAAAATACGAAAACTACGCTGACATAAGTCACAAAACTCAAAGTTATAGTTTAAAAAAACTATATTTTTTTTTACTCATGCTCAGCTTGTACATCGATGTCCCTGCCACCCTGTATAATACCTAACTAACTAGCTTCAACTTACTCCTTGCCAATTCACTCATGCCTCTAAACTTACTGACAATTCACTCTTACTCATCCCTGAAAGCACTGCTATTGTGCCAAATGCACAACAGCTGCAATGAGCCGCAGAGTAACGCATTTTCATACAAAAGAGTGCGGTATGGCCCGCTTGAAAGCTTTGTACTATGCGTTAGTTCATAGTAACTAACATAGAATTTTTCCAATACAGTGCAACCTTTCATAAACTGCGTCAGGTTGAAATAAATGGTTACAGATAGTTATTGGTAGTATACTCACTTGGCACCCATAGCGAGTTTGTTAAGCGCGTCTCTAGAGATGACGTGTCCACACAGGAGCCTCATGGGCGGGTTCTGTTCCGAGGCCTGCTGGCGCAGGATCGGGCACGCGAACACTGAATGGTAGCCGCCGCCGTCCTCGCCTAGGTCCACCTGGATCAGTACATTATTGTTCAGAAGATCTTCGCGGTATGAACAAGAGTTCTAAAACACTTAGGAGGAATAACGCCTGACCTAAATTTTATAATTATATTCGCCACTTCTCCTAAAAATTTCGCCACTTCTAGTTTGTCAATTTTTCCGTCATATTCTACAGGATAAGTTTTTAACCAGTGCGCAAATTTTATCAAATTAAACTTAAATGAGTTATAATAACCATGCAATTTTTAAATTGATATCTTAGTACAAAGAATTAAGTTATCGCTAACGAAAGTTGTTTATTTTGTAACTGGTTTTTGTGGTAACTTGCGCGTGTTATATTAAGCAGTATATAACTATAAGTGTATATATATGTACTTATTATGTATAGGGTAGGGTTTCAATAAGTAAAGCACAGAAAGACAAGACTAGACCTTTATTTCAATTAGGCTTGTCAGCAATTAATCAAAAAGCTAGTCGTCCGTTCCAAAACTAGGTCTTCATGGAGAAGAAGGACAAGAAACTCCATGGAAACAGTATTGAAGTATTATATCAACACATTTCTTACATTGCCATACATTATCATTATCTTAAATACATTAATTCTATCTCTTGGACCATTATCCAAGAGAACTCAGAATAATATCAATATAATCAAAATATAACAATAATATCTAGGTAAAGAATATGAATATTCTATTTATAGGATTTAAAACATTTGCAATATTGGCAACACTATAAACAGTACAACAACAATGTCATAATAGGCAATAATTACGATATAATATCAATTACTTAACTTACGTGACCTCTGGTCGATCCTTCCACACAACAACAGCACTTGAACTAGCCAACTGAACATCTGCCAAGCAACTGACAGTTTCACTGTGGCTCCGGCCTTTTATACCCGTTAACAAACAAGTATGATTCAAAAACTGACAGCTTGAGTCAAATCAGTGTTTGACTTATACAAAAACAAGTTTATAATAAAAATCATTTACTAATTCCATAATTCAATATTAGATACATAATAATTACATATAATAATTACATATATCACGCGCGGCGCCGGCCCGGCGGCGAAAGTGAACGACCGAGCGTAACTAAAAGTACCTACCAGTTCGATCGGTCAAAATTGTAAGAAGTTCGAAGTACCTACGCCGCGCGCGGTTACTGACCTATTCCTATCGTCGATATCATATTACGAAATATGTAGGGTGTCCATAGTTTACCGATTTAAGGTCGGATAAAAATTATAAAAAAAATAAATTAAAAAATAGTTGAAATGTGTTCTATTACTGATACTGAACAACCAAAAAAAAATTGCGCACTGGTTATTTTTTTTTCCTGTATAGTATAATATGCGTGTGTTTTTATATGTCATGTAATCTAGATAATCTGAAGCACTAAACTTGAAAATTACATAATCTGAAGTACTGAACGTGAAACTAGATAATCGTATATTGATGAAACTGATATCTTACCTCGAAAGGCAGCTCATCGTCTGACCAGGCAGCGATGACGTGAGGGTGCGTCATCTTAGCTCTGATGTCGTGTAGTGCAGGTAACACACGAGCTCCTGCTAACACTCCGCCAGCGAGAGGGGATAGTGGGGCCAAGCGGAGTAGTGCACACGCCTCCTTTATGAATAGTTCTGCTGCTTCGGCACCTGCGGAAATGGTTTTGGTTTGTTAGTGCCATATGTCACGATAGCTATCGGTCCCACGTAAATACTGGGCAGAAATTTTTCGTTTGTAGCATTTGATACGGAGTAATGTTGTAATTAACAAATTTTTGGCAAAGCCAATCTCCAAAATTAAACCGTCGAAAAACTGAAAAGCAAAAAATAATAAACCTTAAAATTATGAGTCGGCGCTTTGAGTGATCTTTGTTTATTGATTTTTCAGCGCCGACTCAACATTTTAAGGTTTATTATTTTTTGCTTTTCAGTTTTTCGACGGTTTAATTTTTTGTTAAAAAGTTTTTACTTTATATTTTTTTGTGGCTTGAATATACTAATACTACTTGGCAAGGTATACCCCATCCAATGAAAAAAGAATGATCAAAATCGGACTACTCTGTACAAAGTTATGCGTGGTTATACATTACAATCAGTGAGTGAACAATCAATCATCCCCTGTTTTCCGACCCTTAGGGTTCGATTTTGTTTTCCAAATTGGACCACCACATATATGGGACCACCTTGGGAGTATACCCTTTCCAATAAAAAAAGAATTATCACAATCGGACTACCATGTACAAAGTTATGCGTGATCATACATAAAAAAAAAAAAAAAATACCCGTCGAATTGATAACCTCCTCCTTTTTTTTTCGTCGGTTAAAAACAGAAAAAGAAATAGGAAAGTAAATACGGTTATTCACTGTAAACATGACGCAAAGATAGAACAGACACACATAAATAAAAGAAAAAGCTGGAGGAAAACATGCGTCACATCCAAGCAAAACGCCATCGCTATGCATAATGCTGCGACCCTATACGAGATCGAGCCCCAGTGCTGATTTTCAGGATGGCATGATCACGTCGACCGGTGCAGCAAAGAAACAGAAAATTAAAAACTGATTTTCGACACCTTATTGAAATGGAAAATATTTATTTCAGATTACGATCACTGTGAAAGATACAAGTCCATATGATGTTAGTAGGTAGATACTTATAGCTATGTTAGTAAAATTTAAAATGATTATTATTGTGGACATACATGAGCTACCAATGCCTCAAGATTTAACTGTCCACTCTGTCCGACACCACGCTCAGAAGTGTGTTTGTGCTACCCTTTATCCGAGACCACAGGGAGGCTGTTCTTTTGCGAAGCACTGATTATACAGACGTTATCTTTTTTTTCGCATACGATTTCCCTATAAGCCTTTCATTGCACTTCTTAAGCTATTCGAAATTCATATATGTATATCATCCTGGAGAGAAAACTTCACAAGGATTTCATTCGCAGATTTGCCTTTTTTTTTAATGGAAAATCATCAAATGACGTCTCCCGCTCTGGGTGGAGCGGAAGGGCGTGTCAGACTTTTAATGAATAAATCCCACCCGTGTTACTTCAGTTGCCCATTTGCCAGGGCCACGGTATCTTTTTCGAATGAATCTCACGACCCTGGCAGGGGTATCAAGCACTCAACGCTTTTTTAACCGATTTGCCTGTCATTCGTTTTATTTTCCTGAGGTAAGTAGTGCTTCCTAACATTTCAATGGCCAATATTAATTGAACACAAAGTTAAAACTGGCTTTTTGGCCCAGTACTCAGTAGTGTCAGCAATGCTAACACCATTCGCTTACGCTGGCATTAAATTATCACGTGTACAGGCGACAGGGCCGTGAGGTGCAAGATGAAAGGTGGATCATCGGCCTGCAGCGTACTCTATGTAAGTAGTTATGTTACAAATGACCCAGCGCCTTAGGGTCCAGTAGATGCTGGTAGATGGCGGGCGCGGGCCCGGCGCCCGGCGTGCACCACGCGAGCGCGCACACGGCCGCCTGCAGCGTACTCTATGTAAGTAGTTATGTTACAACTGACCCAGCGCCTTAGGGTCCAGTAGATGCTGGTAGATGGCGGGCGCGGGCCCGGCGCCCGGCGTGCACCACGCGAGCGCGCACACGGCCGCCTGCAGCGTACTCTATGTAAGTAGTTATGTTACAACTGACCCAGCGCCTTAGGGTCCAGTAGATGCTGGTAGATGGCGGGCGCGGGCCCGGCGCCCGGCGTGCACCACGCGAGCGCGCACACGGCCGCCTGCAGCGTACTCTATGTAAGTAGTTATGTTACAACTGACCCAGCGCCTTAGGGTCCAGTAGATGCTGGTAGATGGCGGGCGCGGGCCCGGCGCCCGGCGTGCACCACGCGAGCGCGCACACGGCCGCCTGCAGCGTACTCTATGTAAGTAGTTATGTTACAACTGACCCAGCGCCTTAGGGTCCAGTAGATGCTGGTAGATGGCGGGCGCGGGCCCGGCGCCCGGCGTGCACCACGCGAGCGCGCACACGGCCGCCTGCAGCGTACTCTATGTAAGTAGTTATGTTACAACTGACCCAGCGCCTTAGGGTCCAGTAGATGCTGGTAGATGGCGGGCGCGGGCCCGGCGCCCGGCGTGCACCACGCGAGCGCGCACACGGCCGCCTGCAGCGTACTCTATGTAAGTAGTTATGTTACAACTGACCCAGCGCCTTAGGGTCCAGTAGATGCTGGTAGATGGCGGGCGCGGGCCCGGCGCCCGGCGTGCACCACGCGAGCGCGCACACGGCCGCCTGCAGCGCGCGCTCGTGGCGCATCGCGTGCATCGGAAACTGGCGTCTAGCGTACTCTATGGCTGCACCGACGCCCTTCTCGCGTGCCAGCTGCGGGTGAAAAACACCGGTGTTGACAGAGGAAACATCCGACAAAGCTGGTGCATCGTTAGCCCTGTATAGCGCGAGTATTACCCCGAAAATAACCAAAATTTGTATTGCGCTGACCCCAAATAAATTGGGCTAAGGGCAAGAGAATAATTATGATGACACAGGTTTGAGGTGTTACAAGCTATAAAGGCATGACTGTGTCCAATGTCCTGCCACAGTAGCATAAGTACAAATATTACACAGTGGAATACGAATTGAACGACAAAAGATTTCAAAATTGAAGGCATGTCAAACATTTTAATCTGCATCAAACACAACAAAGTGCATGCACTTCTGAAAAAAATAGATATTTCAGGGCTTTTTTCTAATTAATGGCAAAAGTTCATAGGACTGATTGTCAGTGAATTTTAGCCACTGGATCAAGTAAGGCGCCGTATATATAGTGAAACATACCTTAAGGGCCTGCATCCTATGCAGGGTAAAAGGAAGGGGCGAGTTATGCAACTCATGCGCACGACGTTCGACCCAGTGCAGGGCCGCACTCGGGTCTCCTTCGGCCAATGCCGCCGCGCAACGTTGCAGCAACGCGAACGTGCATGTACGTTCTACGCCCGTTATCTTCGCTTCTGATACGAAAGCGTCCCCTACGTCTTCTAGGCCCTGTAGATTTTAAGGTATACTAAAGCTTTGGCCTATTCGGGCGTTGGTCAAATTCGCCTTATAAAGCGACTTCACAGGTCCCGTGTTCCTAAACTCACAGGTTCCACGCAGGATAATTGCCTAAAACATTATCAGTTGGAACGGCTTTCATTTAAACACTTCAACAATTTTTTTTACGTTATTAAGAATGACGAGCAGACAATTGAACATATGAAGCAATATATTACCAATACCCTTCAAAATGATACAGTTTATGATTGACAGTAATATGTTTAGCAACTAAGGTCCTGTACGATAAGTGCGTGAAACGACAATTCTTCGGAGAAAAGTGACACCAACATCTTGCACCGACACTACCCGGGGTATCACATCGCCCATGCTATTATTATATTCGTGACGTCGGGGTCCCGAGTAAAAGACACCGTTTTAACTTTGCACTTTGCCACATTAAAAGAGTCGTTTGTTCTCAAAACTCCACCCTACCACACGACCAATTTCAATAGCGTAACCGTACCGTTTGAGGCCCATATCAAATACATCGTATAGGGGCCCTATACGATTAATTTGTCACGTCCCTCAGTGTACAGAAGCCCAACCAACGCGACGGAGGAGTACGAAATTTGGCTTGGTTAAGTTTATATGGAGGAGTGCAGAAAACTCATTTTCTCAACGAGTTATGGTCGAATTTCGACCTCTGAGCGACCACTAGTTATGATGGATAAATTAGCAAGTTGTCCTAAAGAAGATACGATAAGTTTCCGTGAGATAATTTCCGACATTCACGCGGGCGAAACCGCGGTTAAAAGCTAGTTCATTTTAACGCATAAATAGTCAGTCTATTTTGTGTTTCTCTGTCTGGTGTCAACTGAAATCTATGTATAATAGCGAATACTCCTATGGTAGGTGGAGTGACACTTATTTACATCATATACTAAATTAAAAACAGTCTAAGCACCATCACAAAATAAGGAAAACCGGAGTTAGGACCTGTTTGCAGACATTCTTTAGTTAATTGTTGTGTCTCATGAACAGGATAATATTATATTTATTTCTAATATAGTAAGAATCTATACATTAGTAATACATAAAGCAAAAGACGTAAATAATGCATTAGAAAACATAAAATTAGTCAAAAACAGGGTTGAATTTCGACTGCTGGGCAACCACTTGACATAGTAAATCTACTGATGCTTTTATAATATCATTTAATGTTAAATTATAATATTAAATTATTTAAAATATCATTTCACGTTGTAAGAATCAACTTTATATCATCATCTTTTCTGCCGAAAGACGTCCACTACTGAACATAGCCCACACCCCACCCCCCACCCCAACGGCACCCACAGGAAGTAATGGAATGGTGCTATTCTTTATGTCCGGCACAAATTTTTGGTCACACATTTAATCACAGCAGCCTGCTAAAATTGTTTGTAGTTAAGAATGCATTTGCATTGCATTTTGCATTTTTTTTTTTCTTTGTTTGTACACCTTATTTATGTTATGGTACAATGTACAGAAGTTATACAATAACTAGCTTCTTCTCGCGACTTCGTTCGCGTGGAAGTCGTCAAATACATAATATACTGAAATAACAGCCATATTTTTATAAAACTCCCTGGCCCGCGGTGGCACCGTGTCGCTTCGCCCGCTCGCGCTATTACTTCATTTTCATTTTTGTTCGCCTCCTAAGGGTCCTAGCATAAAGTTAAGTAACCTAAGGCCTTCTTTAAGAATTGGGCAAATGCTAAAACAATTTTTCAAATCCAACTGTTGGTTCTAGAGCTTAGCGCATTTCAAACAAACAAACATAACATCAGTATAATATAATAATAGATGGAAAGGTTAACATTATACTATAATTAATAGACTACATTCAGACAAATAATAAATTCTGATTTTAGTTTAGATGATTAACCCTTGTTATGCGAGAACAGGTAGCGAAACTATACCTGTCGTCTGTGGCAACATGGCGCGACTATAGAGCGCAAAAAATGTTTGGTATGCATTTATCTGCTTATTTTATTTGATAATTGGAATACCAATGTACCTTATTGTGCTATATTTTATTAATGAAAAATGTTGAACGTGACTAGCTCAGATCAGTGCTTCCCCATACCAAAGGTTAATTTAACTTAATACCCAGAAAATTAGACTAAGTTACTAGTTTCTTACCTGTCTGTACAAATGTTGAGCTATGGCCTGCTCCATGATAGGTCTGTTGACATCATTACCGAAGGATTCAGCTTTAGGTGCTACAGATGCATAGTCAGCAATAAAGTGCCTGTCGATAGACTTGCCTACTCGGGACACTGTAGCATGAAGTTCCCTATGATCTGTGGAATTACAAGACAAGTTATTACTTCTGTTTGAGTAATATTAATGAAAATGGACATGACTGTCCTTCAAGTTTTGACATGGAGACATGGTGTGGTTGAGAAGTTAATATTTTAATTGATGTGAAACATCTAACGCAGCTTGTCAGACCAGCTGTTAAATGCATTTCACACGCTCGCAACTCTGCAACTCTCTTGAGTTATAAAATTAACTTTGGTACATATTGATTACAAATATGTACCTATTTATAAAATAAAGAATCTTTTGAAAAACTGTATCTTTAACTGTGCCATATTTATTTCCTGTAATATTTTCTATGTTTCACATCTTCCAGGCTTCCCATGATGACGTATTACTAAATTAAAACAATAATTTTAGCACCTCATTGGATTCTAACCTAAATGGTCTGATAAGTAGAGAATTAAATTCTTAGTTTGTATAACTTTTAAATTACAACGGAACTGTTGCAATATTTACCTGTTGACATTTGAAATACAGTCTGTTTGACTAATGTTGCTAGGTCACTCACCACCACAGCCTGTGCTGGTGATAGAGGTGAATCCTCAGCCTCTGAAATAAATAATAAAGAAAAGTGAGTACTTATAATTAATTGGTCAAAGGACACTGAACAACACAAAATATAAGTTTTATTTTTAGCGTCTCACAAAGTGTTAAAAACATGTTTTGCCACAACCAAGGAAAGTACTACAATATGACCAAAAGATGAAAATCCATAATTTTACAACAATCTTTTATTAGCATGTGTGGCAATGTTATCAAAAATATAAGTTACTATTTTTATAAACATACACATTATTAATAGCTTGTTTACCGCTTAGCTTAGATAAGAACAGGAGAAAGAGTACGGGCTGATATCTACTGAACTGAGGAATGTGGTTTCTTTTTAAACACAAACTCAAAGCTTTTATTTCAAATAAACCAATTACAGGCACTTTTGAATAGTCAAGGGATCAGGCAGTCAGAAAGATGAAGGTGAACATGCCAAAGCATAATAGATATCTATGGAGAAAGGGCAAGAAACTCCATAGACCCTCTTTTTACTATAGCAAGGCACTTGTCTTGTAGGGAGGTGAAAGGTAAACTCTGAGTGTTTAATGAAAGACTGCCTAAAACTGGCATGTTACAATATCAACTTATTTAGCATTCTTATCATTTAAATTTCCTACGTTTTAATTAGGGTAAAGCCAAGAAATAGTCTTTAGTAAATATATGAAATTCGTCTTGTCATGGTCATGGACATAAACACAGGACACCCACGGAACAAAGAGGGCACGTAGAGGGAGGACAACAAATCACTTACGTTTTGCAGTTT
The DNA here is from genome assembly GCA_932294355.1 of Aporophyla lueneburgensis. Taxonomy (NCBI): domain Eukaryota; kingdom Metazoa; phylum Arthropoda; class Insecta; order Lepidoptera; family Noctuidae; genus Aporophyla; species Aporophyla lueneburgensis. The sequence goes on along the minus strand of OW028745.1, from coordinate 21,186,539 downwards.
CTTTTCTCAGTTCTTCAACTTGGTCTATGATATCCTGTAGAACGCACTCTGCGTGAGTATTTAGAGAGTTAAATTTTGTTAAAGCTTTGTCCAAATCCTGTTCAACTCCAATACACGAATCCATGGTTAGGCGGTCACGATATTCTAATTTATCAATAACAAAGTTTTAACTTTTATCAATGGAACTGAACTACGACATAAGAAAGACGCGTTTTATTACAGGTAAATAAGGTAAATATTTTAGACGCAATTTACGAAAACAGACATTTTGCTTTCAGCTGAATTTCTAAATTACAGACAGAAACAAAAATTAAATGTCAACAGCTGTCAATAAAATTATTGCTGATGGTATCAAATAGGGCGGTACACAAATACTCGACTAACAGATCCGTTAAGCTCTACGCAAGTTGCTGGTGTTTAGAAAGCTAAAATTACTTCTCTATTTTTCTGACTTGTTCTTTTTGTCTATGGTAATTGCACAATAAAATTGTTCGATTTCGGCCTGCCGTTTTAGGTTAGAACTTTTTGTCGGAAAAGTATTGAAATTTAATAATATTACACTTGTTGGAACGTAATAATCATGGCTCAAAGTAAGCTTAACGATATGGCGGGCAAATTCGCCAAGGGTGGACCCCCTGGTCTCAACATCGGTCTGAAAGTGGTGGCTGCTGTAGGTGCGGCGGCTTATGGCGTCTCGCAAGCCTTGTTTACCGTTGAAGGTGGTCACCGTGCCATCATGTTCAACAGAATAGGAGGTATACAACAACATGTCATGAGTGAAGGTTTGCACTTCCGTATACCTTGGTTCCAGTACCCCATCATTTACGACATCAGGTCAAGACCTCGCAAAATTTCTTCACCCACTGGATCTAAGGATTTACAAATGGTTAACATTTCTTTGAGAGTACTCTCTCGCCCCGATGCAATGTCGCTCCCTACGATGTACAGACAGCTTGGCACTGATTATGATGAAAAAGTATTGCCATCAATTTGCAACGAAGTACTTAAATCCGTAGTTGCAAAATTCAATGCATCTCAATTGATTACCCAGCGTCAACAGGTCTCACTTTTGATCAGAAGAGAGCTGGTGGAGCGTGCAGCTGATTTCAATATTATTTTGGATGATGTGTCCTTGACTGAATTAAGTTTTGGTAAGGAATACACTGCTGCTGTTGAGGCTAAGCAGGTAGCCCAACAGGAAGCTCAGCGTGCTGCTTTCGTAGTTGAAAGAGCCAAGCAGGAGCGTCAGCAGAAAATTGTACAGGCTGAAGGTGAAGCCGAAGCTGCTGAAATGTTGGGAAAGGCTATGGGAATGAACCCTGGTTACTTGAAGCTGCGTAAGATCCGTGCTGCTCAAAGCATTTCTAGGATGATTGCTCAATCTCAAAACCGTGTATTCCTTCCTGGCAATAGTTTGATGATTAACCTCCAGGACCCAACCTTTGACGACTTGTCTGAGAAGCTGACAAAGAAGAAGTAACATGAGGCTGAGAGTGTGTACGCCGAAAGCCTGGAGCCTGCTACCACTCTTACAGATGTTGATGCTGCTGTACTAATAGGTGGCGTTGCTTCAGTTCTCGTTTAGTGCATTTGTCTATGTAGGTACCACAAGCATTACAAATAATATTACCTATGTATAAAGTCAGCCTGTTCAAAATGTAATATTGCATTTTACGTTATTTAGTTGTAGGTTTATAGCATGTATGAAATCTAATGATTGAAATAAAACACTACAAACTTTAATGTTTTTATTATTCTATACTACATGTACATACACAAGCGATACATTTCCAGTTTTAGCTGATGTTGTATGGTATATATAGGCTTTCCGTAAAATGAGAGGTCAGCTTATACTGGAAATGTATAGTTTGATATGTATGTATGTAGCCATGCATACCTATCTTCACTATCTTTTTGAACTAAGTGCAGTGCAGTTCTTGATAAAAAAATTAAGTACTTATTTATAGCTTTAATGTACTTAAAATGTAGATTAATTCAATATACATAAAAAATCGACCTGCCTAGCCTTTTCCCAATTATGGTGACGTATGTTGGGACCACCTTCTAACTGGATACAGCTGAATACCAGCATTTCACTTGAAACAACTGCCTATCTGACCTCCACTAACCAGTTACTGAGTAACAATACCCCGAGGTAAGCCAATGCTCATGTATGTATCTATAAACAACTAGCTTTTGCCAGCGGCTTCGCCCGCGTGGAGGTCGGAAATTATCCCGCGGGAACATACTACCGGGATAAAAAGTAGCCTATGTCCTTTCTCAGGCTCTAAACTATCTGTGTACCAAATTTCATTTAAATCGGTTCAGTAGTTTTAGCAGGAAAGCGAGACAAACAGACAGAGTTACTTTTGCATTTATAATATTAAGTATGGATAATCAGAAACATTAGATTTTGGCAATCCTTCTCCATACAAAAAGGATATTGCCTTTCATACTCCTCCACTAACATAATTTTCGGAAAAGGGGTACAAAGTTACACAAACTCACGCCTTTTTCCCATGGGGGTAGGCAGAAACTACAGAACGCCACCTGCTACGATCCTTACTTCCTAATCCTATATACAAGGTACCTACAATGTTACCATTATCACTAATCACGAAATTTGAATGAAGTCTCCTGTCCCAAACCTGTGACCTCGGTGCCAAATTGTACCTACGCCGGTCCAGACTTGCGTAGATACAATTCTGTTCTTCAAATTTTGTGTTTAGGCTGATGATAAAAAATTCTATTTATACGTACTTAACTCAGCGTTTTTGTTAATTCTACTCTCGAAGAGCTGAGAAATGGGATGAAGTTGAGTCAGGTAAGGTTCTTGGCTATTAAGCAATTGGCAGTGACGACTATTGGCCCAATGATCGCTGAATCCACATCCCACATGTTGACAACCTCGCGAGCCAAGTCAAGATAGGTACTTGATTTGTTTATTTTTGTCGGCTTTCACGAGGTACCCGTCATGCAGGACCAGTATCGTTATGTCAACAATCATTGTGCGCCGCTCTACTTGATCCACCACCACTCTAACAGGCTTATTTCCAACAATAGCCCTGTCAGTGATGATGGATCGATAGTAGTAAAATAATCTATACCTACTAATATTATCTATACTATACTATATTATAATATTATAAAACTGAAGAGTTTGTTTGTTTGTTTGATTGAACGCGCTAATCTCAGGAACTACTGGTCCGAATTGAAAAATTATTTTTGTGTTGGGACTTGGGTAGTCTATTTATCGAGGAAGGCTATAGGCTATATAACATCACGCTACAACCAAAAGTAGCTGAGCAGAAATGAAAAATGTTGCAAAAACGGGGAAAATCGCACGAGTAGGCGATTCGACGCGACGGGAAGGGTCGGGGGAACAAGAAAACGCGGACGAAGTCGCGGGCAGAAGCTAGTATGAGATATTTCCGAGAACTGGGTCGGGCACATACCTGTAGTACGGCACTTCCGATTCTAAAAGGCTGTATTTCAGAGCAAGTTGCTGATGGACAATCCTGGCTACTAGGTTGTGCCTATGCAAATATTCTTCATTAGCTAGACGAGAATACCCGCAGATTATGTGCCTAATTGATTATTATATCACTACATTTATTATTAAAGCATATGGCTGGAAACGAATGCAACAAACTTTCCGACATCAACGCGGGCAAAGCTAGTCTAATAATATTATAAAGCGGAACAGTTTGTTTGTTTGAACGCGATAATCTCAAGAACTACTAGTTCGAATTGAAAAGGTATTTTGGTGTTGAGTATTTGTTTTATCGAGGAAGGCTATATAACATCACGCTGCAACAAAAAGGAGCGGAGCATTAATTAAAAATGTTGCAAAAACGGAGAAAGTTTATTCCTTTTGAAAGCTTCCGTTGCGTGCGCTGCTTAAACAGTTAAAGTAACGTTATGTAGAACGAAATTGTTCGTCTTAAAAAAATCTAAATAAAGGCCGCGATAGCATATGTCTACCTTATAAGGAGGGCTTACTTTAACGTTTTTAATTGTAATCAAATCTAAATAATAGAAAGCTGAAGAGTTTGTTTAGTGGCACGTACTAATTTGAGAGACTACGTTTAGTGTTGGATAGCCCATGTATCGAGGAAGGCATAGATTCATCACGCTATGACATTTCGGAGCCCTGGAAAAAGAAAATAAGTCACGAATACGAAGACCATGGTTTTATATTTCACTAGCTTCTGCCCGCGACTTCGTCCGCGTTAAATTACTTGCTCCCCTGACCCTCCCCGTCGCATCGAATCGCCTGCCCGTGCGAGGATTTCGTATTCGTTACTTTTCTTCATTTCGTCGGCTCCTTAGGATCCTTGCGTGATGTTATATAGTCTTTAGCCTTCATCGATAAATGGGCTATCCAACACTAAACGTATGTAGTTCCTGAAATTAGTAACAAACTCTTCAGCTTTTGTGTGGAAATGTTTTATATAACCATCACTTATTTGCCTAATATAATCTTCATAGTAATAATTATAATCTTTAAACGAGCAATTCTTGTGTATACATATATGTATATATATATATATATAATCTGAATCTCGGAAACGGCTCCAACGATTTTCATGAAATTTAGTATACAGGGGGTTTTGGGGGCGATAAATCGATCTAAGATGTCGTTTTTTTCGTGTTATCAATGACCAATTTTATCGATAATCAACTTCAACATAAACTTATTATTTAAAACACAATTTACCAAAAAATACCGAGCAAAGCTCGGTCATCCAGATATTAATATTAATATACATAGTAGGTATAGTGTACCGTGTGGTGCCGGACGTGAAGAATAGCACCATCCCATTTCTTCCCGTGGGTGTCGTAAGAGGCGACTAAGGGACTTACCTACTAAAGAATGGGCAGCAGCGTTCTCTATGCATTTTACCACCATACTGCGATCACAAATCCGCCTGCCAAGCGTGGCGATTATGGCAAACCCCTCCAAATTGGGGGAGGCCTAAGTCCAGCAGTGGACGTCTTACGGCCGAAACGACGAGATAGTATAGAGGGCGGGGCCCCTGACAAAAGCTAGCGAGCTATAATATGCGAAGCAAAAACTTGTGCTTCTTTTTACGAAAATTAAGAGGATGTATGCAGAAAGCCAATAGATTTTTTTTTTAATACCAATAATTTAGTAATTTCTATTTAAATGAATTAAGATCCAATTTAGACCACTAGTTTTTATAACAAAACTAGAAAAAAAGAAATGAATTTATAACCATATTACACTGGTGGAATTATCTCTGTCCTTATTATATGTATCCTAAAAACTATACACATTATATTAATGTAGTGCCGTTAGTAGTTATAAGAACAGAGCCAGATTACAAACTCTGCAAGAGCCAGGCAGAAAATTGTATTCTGAAATAAATGATCCACACAAGGGCAGGAAGTTAAAATGGGGATAATTTCACTTTTAATGTTTCATACTAAAATGGTGCTGAAATTGATGAATATACTAAATATCTGTTGCTATTTTAAGACATCAACAACAATAACATCATACATTATCATTTAATATTTAAAATGCACTAATCATTATTATTTAGGAAACTTGTCCTTGTAAACATTTTCACATTTTCCCTTTGCAGTGGCAGGTGCGCCTGATTGACTGAGTCAATCAGGTAGTGTTATGGATGGGTATCAAAGACAGCCCAGTTCAAGAATGTTCTTTAACTTGTAGTACTTTTATCAGACACAATAAGCATTAGGGCTTTGGGTTATCTGGACCTGCCAAGAGAACTTGATAAATTGAAATGTAACTGCCGATAGGTTGGGACACGACCATGGAGATTGGCACATGCAAAGAGAGGCTTATGCCCAACAATAGATGAAGATGGGCTGTGGATGACGTTAACACAAATAGAGAAATAAAACAGTAGTTAACTTTCTCTAATAATTTATTAAGTGAACTATAACAACAAAAGACAGTATTCAACCCAACATTACTTCTTGAGAGCAGATGGTTGAGGGCATCTAAAGCTCGCCATCTCAATTTCAGCTTCGAAGAAACTCATATTATCGTATTGAAAGTATTCAGGGACTTTGTAGGGCCCGGTCTTATTAGGGTCAACGCCAGGACCCACTGGTTGAACAGCTGGTTGGATTACATTGCTGCTCAGTCCAGGAACATCGGGGATTGTCTGACTGGCCTGCGCAGGTGGTGAGGGCGTACTCTGAGAACCTCCGGCACCTTTGCTGTAGAATCTAGTTATAGCTCTTAACGTATTCCTCCTTAGAGCATTCATTATTATTTTATATTACACAATCAGACCGCAATAAAAAAACCCAATATTGACAGACATTGACTGTCCGTGACCACTGACAAGTGACAATTTTTCTGAGTCTGACAGCTGACTTTAGAAGTGAAGGAAGCACTGAAGGAAAGACAGATAGAACCACAGACCTAAGCCTAAATAATAGACACAACTGAAAGAGAAATGAACCATTGCTGTAGTTGTGGGTCGCTGCCACATAATACATAATTACTGGTCGTTGCCGATTTTTTGCTTTTTACACTCCATACAATCTTTGATTAATAAAACCATTAATATCCTAGATAGTTAAGCTATTAGTAAAAAGTGTCTTTATCTTTTTTTATTTTTCTAAAAAGCACTTGGAAGGGAGTTGTTGCAGAAAATTGAAAATCATTGGTGGTAGCAGATCGTGACAGCTCATCGCATAAAAATTTAAGTTGCTTGCTTTGTTAAAGTTTACTTTTGTGTTGATCTCAAATTAAACGAAAACTAGATAAATATGCATGAGAGTTGGAGCGTTCCACTATTAAAAGACAAGCTAAGGAAAAGGGAAAGGCCTACTACGGGTACAAAAGCAGCTTTAGTCAAGACAGTAAATTATGAACGTTTTCTCTTGTGTATCGTCCTGGTGGACCTATTGCTTTCCTGGAGGAAGGTAATGGTGTCAGAATACCGCCATGGGATCTGGAGGCAAAGGTCCTCGCCCACATGTGGGAGTGGCGCGAGGAGGCGAAACGCCGGGGCGAAACTCCGCTGCCGCGACAAATCGCGGCACGGCGCGGCGGACAGAGCTCCGGTGTGATCTCATGGCAACATGGCGGGTACGATTGTCGCAACCCAGCGCTGGGCACGCCACCATTGTGGCGGTAAGTCCCCTCTTTGAGGAGTGGATAGAGAGGCGCCACGGCGTCCTCACCTTCCGCCTGACGCAGGTTCTCACCGGGCATGGGTGCTTCGGTGGGTTCCTGTTCAGGATAAAGCGGGAGGATACGCCCGGGTGTTTCCATTGTGAGGATCGTCTGGAGGACACGGTGGAGCATACGGTGGAGGTGTGCCCTGCCTGGGCAGAGCACCGCCGTGTCCTCGTGGAGGCGATCAGCGGCGGCGACCTCTCGTGTCCGGCCCTGGTGCGAGCCATGGTACGGAGCGAGAGGGAATGGGAAGCCGTCACCTCCTTCTGCGAAGCAGTAATGCTCGCGAAGGAGGAGGCGGGGCGCGTGAGGGAGTGGCAGTCACTGCGCCCTCACGTCCCTAGCCGCCGCAGGAGGAGACGCCCCGGGCGTCGGGAGTCGATTGCGGACTCCCGGCCACCGTAGGCGCGAGCTTGCGGGTGGCGAGCAATGGGTAGCTCGCCACCCGGTAAGGACCAATCTCGGGTCGACGCGACGGCGCGTATTGTTCCACGCGCGCCTCAAAGAGATGTCAGCAGCAGTGTACTAGGACGGATGCCTGCCGGGGTCGCGTGATTATTCGAAAGAGATAGCGTGACCCTGGCACATGGGCAACTGATGGAACACGGGTGGGTTTTAGTCAGTAAAAGTCTGACACGCCCTCCCGCTCCACCCAGAGCGGGAGAAATCATTTGATGATTTCCCATCCAAAAAAAAAAAAATGGTGTCAGAATATGCCTCGGGCGGCGACTTTACTGATACGGGGGGGGGGTGTAACTAGCAGCCGCGACAACCAGAGGGTTGGGGTGGGTTAAGGCTTTATCAAAGAAATGCTTGGAATTTTGGTTCATGAATTGAAAGATAGTGGGGATTTTAAGATCGAGGTAGAGGATTTCATTCCGAACGTACCAAGGGGAACCTGTAGCTTTACGGAGAAAACGATTTTGGAGAGTCTGCATCCTATGGATATGTTGGAGTTTCGCGTGAGCAAAGATTGCACATCCATAGGTCATTTAGGACGAATTTTTCTTTGGTACATTACTTCAGTGCGAAATTCTGCCGTATAAATGTGCATTCAAGAAAAAAAGAATAGCTCATAGTCTCCCATACTGGGACGGGTTAAAGGCCCAGTTGTATGGCACTGGAATACCCGTTATAATGATAAATAGCGCAATTTTGTTTTACGACAATAATAATTAGTAATCTCACTAACCTAGTTTTAAGTACGATTTACTAACAGTTGTTTGGAATGTAAAATACTGAGTTAGAGACGGATAGTTTTTACCCCTACAATTTACGTCGTGAATCATTGGCAAAAAAGGCTCTCCGTTTTTTTTTTGCCGTTAAATTAATTACGTGTAAAATTAATTACGTGTAATATTAATTCCGTGTAAAAGCCTGCTTACGAAAATATATGCATAGCGAATGATAGCTAGCTGCGAAACAAATTCTTAGACGTTGGATAGCAGTGACATCTGAAGTGAGGACTAAACACCCGCAATATCCATTTCTGTTTAGTTGTACTGCAAGTGTTAATGGCACCATCTATGCGCCTGGTTTGAATAAATCCAAAAATAAAAGTGCTTGAAGCACTAACTATTGAATGAACTAATGATCGAAATCTCATTTGTTTTTACTTAATACCCGAATACAGTAAGCCATAATTTGTTAATGCAGAGCGTCCAGAGAACGAGTGCAAATTATGTTTTTTATTAATTAAGATGGCACTAGGTTTAATCACAAAGTCGATTATTTAAATGATGTTACAATAGAAATATCGACTCGAATGCATGCACATCTTATAATAATTTTAAAATATTTGTTTATTTTTATATTGTACGAGTAACAATAAAAGTATGACTAACATGACTATGAAAGAATTCAGTTTCCTTAAATAGGCAGTATTATTTATTCATCAACCGAAAAAACTGATGATGGATGGATCGTTACACAGGCCGCATTCTTTACTTCCGTGGTACATTGCGTCTCCTCTAGTGTCTATGGTTCTTTTTCACGACTGTTTTGGATAGTTTACCTACCTTGCCTATATTGCCGATTTTTCGGTCTGTAAGCGGAATATGTGTATAATTTTACTGTGTAATCTATATTACAACATGTTATAATGTTTTTCAATCATAGTTAAGTCTAATTGCTTTGTAGGTGTCCGTAAAACACAAGTTCAGCCATTTACATGAAAGGTGAGTACAAAAAATTGGTACCTCTATTTTTTTTTTGTAAAGCTTAGGTTTCACCTTAGTGGCAATAGGAAAATAGGGATTCTAATAGTCCTAAAGGGTTCTAAAATTGATAAACGATTAATAACTGATTGTGAATAATTATTCATAGAGCGCTGCATAAGTTATAGTTCATATATATACCTATTTGCCGCTATTTTGTATGTTATATTTATGTATAGCAACTATTACCCGACCGAGTTGAATAGGTCATGAGGAAGCATTACGTTCCATTTCATGTCAGACAATTTTGCAATCGATAGAATATTTCCCCTATCGAACGTATTATGTGGTGTAAGTTTAGTGACCTCAAGATGAAAGTCTAACAAAACATTTTTTTAAATTAAAATTTCGGTATTTCATATTAAAATGATTGAAAATAGAGGTGATCTGATAATATGCACTAATCAAAGATAAAAAGTATGGAAACGGAACGTTTTTTTAGTCTATGGTTTTTTATTTGGTTTTCGAAAAACGCGAATTGTTTTCTAAAAAATCTCATCATTTCACATCGAACTGCATAAATATCTGTGAAGCTCCCAAATTTGTTCTTAAAATCATCAAGTTATGACATTTGTGTTACTAGTAAAGAAGCTAAAGTGCACTATTGCGGATACGTGAAATGGCTGCCGATCCGCCTGTTTGTGATGTATTATGTGAAGCAATGGAATATTTGTCTAAACTGGGATCTAATTTGCGATCTCGGTCTGAGCAGTTGAAAGAGAAGCGAATAAGTAAGAATAAATTAAGAAATGCGCACGCTGTTCACAAAGCTGCGGAAAAGGTGCTTCTCATCTGTGATTTGTCAAGAAAATCACTTGAGATTGTGGAAACCGGCGTTCGGAAAGTATTGGCTATAGTTGACGCGACTCAAGCACACACAGATAATGGCGGGAAAAATATCGATGGGGAAAGTCAAGATAGTAATAAAAAGTTTTATTACTTCAATTATGAGTCGTTCAAATTGCGTATATCGAAGAAAATTTCAATTGAGCATTACACAGGTGTAAAAGTCCTTGCCAAAGGCATGCCTACTTCCATGCAAGAAAAATATCCTGTATTTTACGATTGTAAACTAATGCGGCTAAGGAAAAAGCTATTAGAAAAACAGACTGAAAAGGAAATAGGAGAAAGTTCAAAAAGGAAGGATTCCTCTTGCAGTTCTGATACAAGTCAAATAATTGAAAAGTCAAAAGAAAAACAAAACGAGTTTTCGACATTTGTTAAATCTGATGCAGGTGAATCTGGAAAGTCTAGTAAGAATGATGAGTCCAATATAAAGAGTAAGGATTCTGACAGTATTACAACTGTTAGGACGCAATCTGTGGATGAGGTAATAAATTCGAATCCTGCAGATGTATTTAATGATGTTATTGCTACTGATTCATTGGAGACACAAGAAGATAATTCCCAATGTGAACAAGGTACCAATGAACAGAATAAAGCAAATGTAAAAAGTAAAAGTAGACGAGAAACTATCAGTTCTAAGGAAGATTTAGCAGTATCCGAACTCATTGAATGCTTTGCTAATGAAGCAAAGGTTGAAGATAAAACAAAAAGTATGAAAACTAAAAGAAATGAAAAAGAAGCAATCGGAATAAGAAAGAAGTTCAGTAAGATTAGGATTGTTGATGATAGCTCAGAGAGTGATGAACCAATAAAAAGCACCACACAAAATAAAAATCAATCCTCTTCTGGTAAAGAAAATGAAGTTGACAAAAATAATAGTAATGAACTTGAACCCAAGACAAAAAAAAGGAAATTAGTTGACACTGCTGATAATTTGAAGTCTAAGGATGATTCAGATCATAATTCAACAGAAGCAAATTATAGTGAAAATGATTCGAAGCCCTTAATAAGATGTGTCAATATCACTAAATTACTTAAACCTGATATACTAGAAACCAACATAAGTGGACCATCCGAAGGTAAACAAATGACAATGAATAATCATTTAATGAAAAAAGGAAGAGTTAGGAAAAGTAGTACAAATTGTAAAAGTGTACAAAAGGACAACAAAAGTGATGATGAATTTTGGGCAATAAAAAGGAATGATGTTAAACAATTTAAACCTAAACAATTTACTGTCAACATAAATAAATTACCCCAATTAACTAAAAACTTTTTGCTTACTCACAATCTCCAAAAAATTATTCATGGATCTAAAATTATTTGTGAGGTAGCAAAGTCTACGGATAGAGAAAAGGACAATCTTGAAAAAAATATTGATGATGTTAAAAACGCCTTACTTAATGAGTCTGGATCAGAAGATATTGATAATGACTTAACTTCTAAAGCAAACAAAGTAAAAAATACACTTCTTAATGATTCAGATTCTGATGACACAGAACAAAATTCAAAAAATACTACTAATGCTAGTGACCAAATCAACCAAGACAAATTAACAGACACTGCAGCAATAAAAGATGCACTCCTAGATGAATCTGACGATAATGGAAATGATAAGGAAGTAACAGAGAAAACGATTGCTTCTGCTACTAATGAAAGAGAAAAAGAATTAGAAAAAGGAGATGCTGCAAAAATTAAAAATGCATTGTTAAATGATTCCGATTCTGATAGGAACCAAAATGAGACTGTTGATAAACCCAGTGTTAGAGAAAAGAGCATGTCACAAAATCAGGAATCAACTCAAGACCCGGAAAAAATTAAATCATCCCTGTTGAATGATTCATCTGATAGTGAGGCAGAAACACCAGTAATCAAAAAGAAAATGAGCATGCTTGAAAGAAAGCATGCCATCAAAACTAGGGAAGCTAAGAAAAGTCTTTTAAATTATTCATCTAGTTCAGAAAATGAAGAAAAGAACTCTCAAGAACCAGATACGGATTTTCAAAAGCGCACACATAAACATACTAGACGAAAATCATGTTTTATTTCAAGCTCTTCTTCATGTAATGAGGCAAAAAGTCAGGATCTTAGCTCACGGGAATCTGACTCTCACGACAAAAGCAGCAAGGCACACTCGGACATTGAAGATAAGGATTGCAGAAGTATTGACCAGGTTGATGGAACCATAGACGAGCATTCAAATTCCAGTGTTAGCAAGGTTAGGACATAAGTCATAAGTACACTCAAAAAATAAGTTTCATCAACATTGTACATAAGTCATTACAGTATGTACACATTTTTGCCATTCTCAAATATAACAAATGTTAAAAAGTATGTAACAATTATAAATTGCATTTTTGTAGTTTTAAGTTTTTCATATTCATGTCTACTTGTGTACCAAGTATCTGTTTAAGGATATTACTTATTGTTCTGTATTAATGTCTATTGGTACTTAACAATTAAATGCCAATTGAAACATATGGGAGTTTTAATTTTGCACAAAAACTGAGACAAGCAAGGCAAGATAGTTTTCATTATTTTACAAATTAAATGCAAAATAGAGGTATATACTAAATAAGTAAAAAAAAACCATGCAAGTCCAATTGAATATATTTTTATTACTTTATACCTTTACTTTGTATTTGAGCCAAATTGTAATATACAGACCATAAAGTTTGAATAAATATGATGACAATAATTACAGATGGTACGCTCTAAAGCAAAACCCAGTGGGAGCAGCGGCCAGAATTCTGACAATCAAGGTGCAAGTGACAAAGAAATTGATGGGTAAATATTGTCTAAAAAATTGAATGGGGTGAAGGAACTTTAATTATTGTTGTGACGTGTGTAGTATATGTAATTAGCCTGCCTATAGACACTATAGGCCTACTTTTCCGTTGAGGGCAGTCCCAGGGTTCACACGGGCGACGGGGGACGTCATGGCAGTCGTCATGGTTGCAAATATGCGGGAGGGCAGAACGCCAGTCGCGTGCCTTCCTCACAGGTGGGCAATCCGTGCTGTCAAATAAGGCTGGGGATTTCAAAATGCACATATAGTATACAAACGAATATGTAATATATCAATAACTACAATTTCGGTATTATAAAATTGGAAAAAAAACCATGCTCAACTAAAAAAAAAACCAACCTACAAATTTATGGAAGAAGTACTAAATTCCTAGTGGAAGTAGGTGGAAAATTATGATGGGTGCCCTAGTTTAAATCCCCAAAATATGGGGGGTTGTATTATTTTTTGCTATTGTTTGTATCAGTCATCTGGCTTTATTCACTGGCAGAGTCATGGGCATAGATAATTTTGAATAAATAACATTTTTGAAATCCTAGTAAATGTCTACGTATATTTATATCGTTCAGCGCAAATAAATCGTGAAACAAAGAAAACAACGCAAAATACCTTGTGCTGTAGAATGCGCGTCATATTTTGTTTTTACCCTCGTATCACTTCACTCGCCGGGGCCATGGGACTGTTACCAACGAAGTCGTCGGCTTTTAGTATTTTTAACCCCCGACAGAAACAAAGTGTTGTTTTAAGTTTAACGTGTGTATCTGTGATGTATATGTGTGTTTTTTCGGCATCGTAGCTCCTAAACACAAAGCTATTGCAATTTTTCATGTTTTGTTTGAAAGGTGATGAGTGTTTCTAGTTGATGAAGGGATGTGTGCATTCTCCACACCTCTGAACGAGTCGAAATGTTGGACATATTCTGTTACTTCTACAGAATTTATTGCGCCCTGAATAGTGCTACGGAATTTATTGCGCCACTTCTTACCCACGTTCGAAACTAGTTAGCCCACGTCCCCACGGACGTAATAAAATCGCGGGAGGATTTTTTTCGCACTGAATCTTCAACGCAACGTGTTTTTCGACACTCCGAGACTCACTCGCACTGCATGTTGGATACTCAATGTTCGGTACAACACCGAGAGTTGAAAATCTAGCGCGCGATAAATCGCTCCTGCGATTTTATTACATCCGTGTGTATGTCGACTAAGTGCAAAAACGCAGCGGACGTTTTGGGGACTGTCTTATGTAATTTTGAATAATTGACTTCTGATTTTTGATAAGCATAATTGAATTTGATTATTTAGAAGTACTTCTATTTCCAAACTCACAAATCTAGGGAACTGAAATTTGAGTTAATACCTACTGCATATCTACTAGCTAGACCATTACAAGATTGGGTGTGTAATTGTGCATGTTAATGTAAGTGGAGACAAAGGCATAGCTAGTGCTTGGATCGTTAATGAGACTTATGTAGGAATTTATTTATTTATAGTTAATTAATACGGTACAAAACGAATTACTTACATTAATTAACATGGAGAGAAAAAAAATCTATTTAATGCAAACAATTGTGTCAAAACCAATTTTCGCTACTTACTAACATGGAACAGTGGACACCTTGGCATACTGCAGTTTCTCACAGAACATCAGACATACGCATATAATTTTACTCCATTCGTCTGCAAACACATCACATTCAGGGTTGGCCGTCAGGAGGGTATTGAGCATCCTAGATGTCCGACACACAGCCGATTCAGTTGACCGATCGGCGAGGCGCGAACAGACCACAGCCTCTTCTTACCTCCAACGAGTTGAAACCCAACATCCCTAGGAGAAATACAATATATACAAATTGTTACTTTATGATATGAGTCACTTGAATAGGTGAACCTTTGAATGATTCTATTCAACGAGTGTTTACTAGATTTGTGATGTGATTCACCCCTATTTATTATTTAAAATTTAAATGGCTACACACTAGTGTGACAACGTTTGAGTTCAATCGACAAGTAAACAAGAGGAATACAATAATAGGTCGCCGTTGACTTGCAAAATTACTAGTTAACATAAAAGCTATTATAATTATTATTTTTGGTATGACAAAATAATAATGAAGGTGAGTGTATCTACTCGGCTGCAAATATCTAACAAGGTACAATGTTCGTAGGCTGGCTAACTTGAAAAGTTTAAACAAAACGCATCGACGGCGCGATACTCCTACGGACAACAGTGACAGTCGAAGTTCTGTCAGGAAGAGTAGCAGATCAAAACCCACACCGATCTTAGGCGAACACTTGCTGCGGGCTGTGAGCAGTTCTGACGTATCCGATGAGGAACATTTGGAAGAAGAAGGTAACATTAGGCAGGACTTAAACATAAAACTGGCCAAACTGAGTTATGATGTTTTTTCCTCCGAAAAAAAAAAAAAACAAGTTTAAGTTGATTATCGATGAAGTTTATTATTGAAAACACTAGTAAAACGACATTTTCTAAAAATGAATTCTAGCTAGATCGATTTATCGCTCCCGAAACCATCTGTAGGTATACTAAATTTCATGAAAATCGTTGGAACCGTTTCCGAGATTCAGATTAAATATATATAAGGTGTATCTATTCATACACGAAATATTTTAAGAGGTACACCTGTAGGTGGTAAAGAAGCTATAGCAACGAACAATTTTTATTTTTAAATTAATTTTTTTCTAAATTTAATATTTATAAATAATTTGACGCACATGAGAAATACTGGCTCCTTCTTATTTTTTACGGCCCGAGACACCGCGGCCATGCTCGTGCCGTCCGGTCGCCGCCTTCGCAGTGTCAGGCGGGCGATTCATAGAATTTGGAGTAAAGGTTTATGCAAAACGTCTCAAGCAGTTTTAAAATTATAATAATTACGAAAATTCAAAAACGCTTAGATAAAAAAAACTTTTTGCTTCTATAGCTTCTTTACCACCTACAGGTGTACCTCTTAAAATATTTCGTGTATGAATAGATACACCTTATATATTAGTGACCCTGACTGCAAAAACTGAGGTCGTGGGTTCGATCCGGCCCAGGACAAATCTTTGTGTGATGAGCACAATCATTTGTTCGGTGTCTGGGTGTAATTTATCTATAATGTGTATGTATTTAGAAATATATAAGTATATTTATCAGTTGTCTGGTTACCATAGTACAGGCTCTGCCTAGTTTGGGATCAGATAACGGTGTGTTGGTTGTCCTAAGATAGTTATTTATTTATTTATATACAAGAATTGCTCGTTTAAAGATATAAGATACAACTAAATAAGCACTTAATGTTCTAGATTTGCCTACAGTAACACTGTCAGGACTTAATGGCATTGACCATTTAGCTAAAGATGACTTACTTGGAGATACTGACTCTTCAGTGTCACATAAAGATGAGCGGAGCGAAACTGAGGTAAGATTTCTTTAAAACACGTTACTTTTTAGGAACTTGAACGTTCAAGCAAATCAGTCATAGTTTAACTGCTAATAGTTTGTATTGACAATTTTGGTGAATGATTATAATATTTTATTCTATTTATTATTTCTATTTTTTACAGGAAACTCGCACCGTGGAAGATTCAGAAGAGGAAGAAAAGTAAGTATCTCTTTTCAAAAGTATAATTACATCATTCTTTCACACTATTTTAGTGAAAGAGATTAATAAAATATATGGACTTCGGATATGCATTTTTACAATACAGATTTTTTCAGTAGATATTTCTTTATCAATATTGTAGGTAGATTTGTAGAAATTCAAAGCAAATTAACGTATGCATAAAATATAAATCAATAGTTCAGTAGAAAAATAAATGAAATGAAATGAATGTGATCAATAGTTTTTAAGTTTCAATCATAAATAAGCAATAAAATGCGGTGCATAGCCTGACTGATCATATTTCAGAAACCTGCTAGCCTCCCTTAATTTTGCCAATTATTTCGACACGGTGTCTGTTTCTTTTCTAAACAAATCAGAGACCATAGGAATAAGGGAACGCCGCTATGCTGACTCGTTAGACGGTACCATGTGTGTGAACAGATAATATTACAAGCAATAAGCAGGAAAATACTAAATATTACAGACGGCAAAGTTGATATCATATTACGCCAACACGGCTTTAATATTTACCGCTAATACCAGTAGCGAACTGTTCGAAATCGGTGAACTATGTTTTAATACTGTGACTTATTCGCTTCAAAGAAGTTTACTAACATTAAATGCTAACGAGACAAAATGTTTTCACTTCTCCATGCGCAAGCTTTAATTTAACATCACTTACACTCATCTAAATGTCCATCCACTGTGTAAACCGAACAGTCAACATGTGTCATTGTCCTGTATTCTCAAAAAGAGCAACATATAAAGGCGAGCGCGCACTGCCATACGTTTTGTTACCGCATAATTTGTGAAGTATGGAATGTCATAGAAGTGCGCGCACTGCGGTGAAATAAACGCATGCGGTGGAGCTATCGCTGCAAATTTGCGGTGATTCTACCGCAATTTTTTTTATAAATCAGCTACCAAACATTAATTCATTTTTCAATAGTTCTTGAGATTAGTGCGTTCAAGTAAATAAACTCTTCAGCATTAAAATATTAGTATAGATATATATACAGATAGCGACTCTTGTATTAGTTCATAACGACATGTGGTGTGGGCTGCACAGTTGTAACTTGAATGACAAAACGTGCGTTTTTTCCACCGCAGTGCGCGGACGCGTGACTGCGTTTATTTTACCGTGCGGTAGAATAAACGCAAGGCAGTGCGCGTTCGCCCTAATACTTAGGAGTGCTAATGGATGACGCACTGTCTTTAAGAAATCATATTGAAAGTAGTTCAGCCACTCAGATCTTACACGGACGTTCTCAACAGACCAGGACACACAATCAGCTTCTGGAGCGAGGTGGGCTGGTTCGAATAACCACCGACAGCCGCTATGGCCCACGCACAATGGTCCACTCAAAGGACTAAGTGCGAAAACTAAACCCTGCTAACATAGAACATAGAGTCTGGTTCAGCCAACTTTACTCAAAGTGTGCTCCGCTGAGCACTAGGGCTCCATAATATATTCAACATTCCACACAATCCATGGATTATTCCACTATGACCCATCAGTTCTAGGAGTGGGACAAAGTGGAATGTGTCACAGCTTTGTCGTACACTGTATCCCACCAACTCATTTTGGTGGGTCGTGTCAGTCAGTTTTGAAGTGTTGTCTATTCTAAACTTTATGCTCAAATATTTAGATAAATTTTATTTTACTCCTCAACCTTAATAGTATGACCAGTACCGATATCATAATATAAATAAACGCTTATTCTTTATTAGCATTGAATATTGCAATAATCTGGATTTTTTCACAGTGTAAAATTAAAACGTCAACGCAAGGCGAACGCGATATCCTCTGACTCCGAAGGTGGAACTTCGCGTCGTAAGGAACGTGGTGAAGATGTCAGAGTTAGTGATTTTGAGGATTCGGAAGATGAAAGTTCCGAGTCAATGAAACGCTCCAAACGAAAGAAGAAAATCTCTGAGAGTGATGCGTCGGGAGGATCTAGTAATGAAGGAGGGTATGTTACAGTCACTATCATCATCATCATCATCATCATCATCATTTCAGCCGAAAGACGTCCACTGCTGGACATAGGCCTCTCCCAAGTTCCGTCACTTCGACCGGTTTTGTGCTACGCGCATCCAGCGGATTCTTGAAATCCTGTCTCCTGTGTTCCTGTTTCCTTGGATGTTATAGTACCTAAATGTAATTATATAGATAAGAACGAGAGGATACTGAAATTTTCTAGAACGAAACCACCATCGGCACTGGGCCTGGGTGGTTGATGACGGCCCTCTCCCAATCATAGGGAAGAGACCAAAGCAACAGACGGAAACATTACTCAGCTAGTAATGCTTGGGCCTCCATTCACTTTTATGTCATGTTACATTTCGCACACCATGGCCATTTTGATTTTTCTTCAAAGTTACGGTGTACGTATTTGGAGGCGAAGATCACATCTAAATTTAAGGGTACTATATCATAGATACAGAGAATGGACTGAGCATCAGCCTCACAAAAAGTGACCACTATCTAGAAAGAGAATGCGACTGAATATGCGGCCATTACTTGTCTCTTTTGGCTCACAGTTGTTACAACCAGATCGCCAGTGACGTAGACCAATCAGAATTTAAGAAAGAGGCAACTACTGGCCGCTCATTTGATTGTTCTTTTCGGTCTGTGTTCACCGCACAGTTGAATACGGAACACTCAGTCCATTCTCTATGTCTATACGGGACAAATATGCCTGTTACATCGGGCGCCGGAGGTTTGCAGCAAAATCTAAATGTTCAAACCCTTTAGTAGTGAAGATCTTTTTTGAACCAGTTGGATGGGCATGAGTCCTTGGTAATACGAAGGCGGCACTGAAAATTTCGGGAATCAAGGAAGTGACACAACATTACTATTTAAAAATGTATTCATTGCTTTTCGAAGTATTCTCCGCGAAATTTGACACACTTTTCCATACGATGGAACCAATCATTGAAGCAACCATTCCATTCGGAAGTTGGGGTCTCCAAAATGACCGTTTTGTAGGCATCCAACAGCTTCTTCAGGTGATGAAAATCTCTGACCACGCAATTTATTCTTTATTTTAGGGAAAGTATAGAAATCATTGGGGCTTAGGTCTGGGCTGTACGACGGATGGTCTAATAATTCTGTTTTCTTGCTCTAAAAACTCTTTTGTTCTGTGCGCGGTGTGAGAACTCGCATTGTCGTGATGGAGGATGATGCGGCGGTTGCGGTTCCTTTACGAAGTTCAGACGACCTGTGGCAAACGAATGCTAGCATACCATTCTGCATTAACCGTTATTTGTCCGTCAAGAGGAATAGTCGCAACATGGCCGGTTTTGGAGACAAACGTGGCCACCATTTTTTTTGCAACACTCCGTGAACGAACAATTTTTGTTGGCTTTAACTCATTTTCGAACACCCAAACTCGTGACTGGTTTTTTGTTTCGGGTTCGTAGCATTTGAGGACCCTGCGTGGAATCTTTCGAGATTTCTGACGCACCAAGTAACGCGAGCCGCTTTTTGCTCTTCCCAGAGCGAATGCGGTATCCATCGGGAAAACAACCTTTTTACACCTAATTGTTCATGCAAGATTATTTGTATTTGACTCATGCCAATGTCTAAAGTTGCCTGAATTTCGCGGTATGTCACATGTCGATCTTCCTCAATCAGCTTACGCACAGCATCAACGTTTTCTTGGGTGACTGCAGTTTTTGGACGACCTTGATGGGGATCATCACTGAGCTTGACACGTCCACGTTGAAATTCAGCAAACCAGCGATAAATTGTGGTTATGGATGGGGCTTCATCACCAAATGCAGAAATCATTTCATTCATCATTTTCGAAAGTCATAATAAATCATCGCTCTTGAATTTTCTCGGGTCAATTCCATTTTCTCAACGACTAAACAAGTTTGACAAAACCTTGTGACAAGACCGAGAATCTTTTTTTAAATAAATAAATGGTATTCGATTTTTAAAACCAAGGAGTTTTCAATTAAAAAGATTTTAATATGACAGGAGCAGTGGAAATATTCCATTCCCGATACTTTTAGTGCAGCCTATGTAATTACAGGCACTTGAGACATACTAGCTTTGTTTCATAGTTGTCATCTAAAAACATTCTGTAGATCACCTTTTTGCACTATTCCTTAGAATGATTTTAACTGGTCTTTATCTCTTTGTAGTTCAAAGAAGCGTCGACGTATAAAATCAGTGAGGGACAGTGATGGCTCAGGATCTGACACTGAAAATGAGGGCAGAAATAAACATGGCAGGAAGAATATACGTAAGGTAAACATTCAATAATTTTCTTATATGTTGGTAGGACTTTGAAGTATAATTATATTGAATGTAATGGATTTTAATGTTATGTTTCGATTCCAGGTCATGGGTAAAAATCAGTTGGAGGAGGCCACTAAGAAAGCAGCTCGTGAAGAAAAAGAAAGGGTCGCTCGTATTTTAGAGAGACAGAAATTGGTTAGTATTTTTAACGCCCTAATTCTAAATTATTAAAAAGTTGTGAAACTCGGTGTGAATTTTTGATCTATAGATCTCTTAAAATAATACACGGTGTAATCGGCACTGGTAGTCAACTCGAACATTTAATAAAATCATATACAATTCTTGATTAAAAAGAGATGATTACAAAGCTATAACTGATGGAGAAGATGCTGTTCCGACCGATTCAACACTAAGATTTGTCAAAAGTAGATAAAAATAATCTTAATTTGCTTTTACAGTACAATAACTTGGAATTTGACGAGTCTGGTAAACCAGACGAGGTTGTTTTGGAGAAGGTGATATTGGACTTCGATCCTGAAACTAAAGAGCCCCTGATCGAGGTCGACAGAGGACTCGTGAAGAAACTGAAACCCCATCAGGTAAACCTCATTTGTCAGTCTATAAAGATCTAGACACGCGGCAGCGTGTCAAGCCAAGTTCAAGTAACAGAACTGGCGAGCAGCACCGTGTGTAATATTACACGAACCATTTGGAACCACTTTTGACCCCCTCTTAACTCAAAAACTGTTTCACATAAACGTGTCAAATTTGGCTCATATAGTGAAACTTGCAAGATACATATGTGCTCCAAACATAAACATATCTCAAACGGTTATTTAGATATTAACGTCCAAAAATCGTCATTTTTTTTTGTCAATTATATTATAGCCCTCGCAAATTTTAAACCTGTTCCTTGTCGGTTCTTATTTTATTATTCCGAAAATTTGGCTTGCTGGTAGAAACTAGCCATAGAACATAATAATTCGTATATGAGAACTAGCCAAGTCAGGACTGACCATTGAATTTGGCACCCATTTAGATCTCACTTCTTTTGTCGTTGAAGTCAACAACCAAGGCATATATCATAATATTGAACTTGGCTCTCATTTCACATTTATGTTTCTGATGGGATATTTTTATCATGTCAGTATTCCACCTTAAATAATCTTTGGGTCGCAAAAGACGTAATTCTTCGTCTCGAATAAAATGTCAACACTTATCATTGTTGAAAATTTTCGTTGTGATCCGAATCGTTCCATGGTGAATAAGAATTCCATACTGAACGCAAAAAATAAATCTTCCTATTATCCAAATAATAAAATAATATAATAACGTTTGTTTGCAGGCAAACGGCATAAAGTTTATGTGGGACGCTTGCTTTGAGAGCGTGAAGCGTATCAAGAAAGAGAAGGGATCCGGGTGCATCCTCGCGCACTGCATGGGTCTGGGAAAAACTTTACAAGTAAGTAACCCTTTTCATATAATCTTCTACAACATTATTAGATTTAATTTTAGGGCAGATTTTTAGGGAGATTTTAGCTAGGGGTCCATCTAAATTGCCGTAAATGCTTCTGGTGCCGTGACTAAATGGAGCATTTTATCTAGTGGACGCTAAAATACTATCCTATCCTATCAAGATTTTTATCATTAAAAATATTTATAATAGGGCATCAAATGAGAGGTATACTATAATAATTACAGTCTACCTGAAATAGGAAAAAACCTGTATCTCATTTCGCTCAAGTGCACGTAACATTCCTGAAATAAACAGTTGGATATCAACTAATAATCCAAATATTTGCAGGTAATATCGCTAACACACACGCTGCTGATCCACGGAACTCTAACGGGCGTGAACCGTGTGCTGGTGGTGTGTCCACTGTCCACAGTACTCAACTGGGTCAACGAGTTCAAGATGTGGCTCAAACACGCCCACTCCGAGTTCGAAGTTGATGTGTACGAGTTGTCGAGGTAAGAAGTTAACAAATCATTTTCAAACTATGTGTGCCCCATGTGATTTCCCATGCAAAAATTTAAACAAAAACATTTCACTCCCATATCTCAACCATTTAGGAGATGAACGGTAAAAAATTCTTCATTAGTGTTCACTTTCATAAGTCTTTACTACTGGGTGATTTGTAATTTGACAAATCCTTCCAGGACATAATAGTGTAACCCATAAGACCTAGCCGTCAAGCCGTTGGCTGTCATTCGTAGATCTATTACAGATCTATTTCATTTTTGTCGAAATATAAATTAATAAACCCATACAACTCCTGAACTCAGGTACAAACAGAACTCAGAGCGCGCGTTCCAGCTGCAGCAGTGGTTGGATGGCGGTGGAGTGTGCGTCCTCGGCTATGAGATGTTCCGCAACCTCTCCTCTGAAAACAACAAGAAGTTCAAGAAGAAGATGCTGCGGAGCTTCCAGGAGAGTCTCGTGGATCCAGGTCAGTGGATGATACAGTGTGTTTTAGCCAATGACTGCAGCAGTGGTTCAATGGAGTTTGTGTGTGCGTGTGTGATGTTTCGCAACCTCTCCCCGCACAACAACAACAAGTTGTTCCAGCGAGTCTCGCGACTCCAGGAGGTCACGGGCGTTCCTTTCTCCGACATTTTATATTAGTTTCATATCCTATACCTTTAGATAAAAAATTAGATTTGGGGCCTGAACTAAGAATGAATGACAACACGGTTTGTTTGATGTGCTCACTTCTATATTCTTTTTGCCCATCCGAAAATGTTAATAAATCAATACAAGTCAACATAACGCCACCTTTTTGTTTTTCACTACAGGACCAGACTTGGTGGTTTGTGACGAGGGACATCTGCTGAAGAACGAGAAGACCAGCTTGTCGCAGTCTATGAACAGAGTGAAGACACTACGCCGCATCGTACTCACGGGCACACCGCTACAGAACAACTTGAAAGAATGTACGTCGTATTTCTTTGTGTTCCCGGTACATCGAAGGACGATGTGTCTTTGATGTGACCAAAGAAAACAGAAAACAGATTTGTTTTAAACAAAACTTAAACTTCACACTTATGTCGATATCCCTTGTACGATACGCACCTTTACATAAACAGGGTTGCAGTGACTTCCACGCGCTATCTGTTGCCATGGGATTTTTTTAAATAACCTACGAAAAATTTGGAGGACCCAAAAACTGATAAGCATCCAGTTAATTTGTCAACTATGGTGATTAACGAAATCTATGTAGTTATGGCTGTATGGCATATAACAGGTGGACTTAAAATCAATATGTTACATACCAACTCCATGCAGAAATTGAGAAGAAAAAGTTTGCTTTAATCGCTACTATGGCTTTTAAATAGGAAGCCGGTTCAAATTGCCTTTATCGAGTTGATGTCGTCAGAATTGTAGACAAATTTCGAGAAATAAAGAATAAGAGCGATTTCGCCCTTGTCATGTTAATCAGATAACATCATTAAAGTTATTTGAATGTCCTCTGCTCCGATAATTTTATTGTTATTGCATTTGTCACCAGACTACTGCATGGTACAGTTCGTGAAGCCGAACCTATTGGGGAAGTATAACGAGTATTTGAATCGTTTCGTGAACCCGATCACCAACGGACAGTACACAGACTCTACGGAAGGTGACATCAAAGTCATGAAGAGACGCTCCCATGTGCTGCATAAAATGTTGGATGGAGCTGTTCAGGTATGATGAATATAACCAATCTCATCTAGTATTTTTTTAAATATTATAGACGTAATAAAAAAAAAATAGCGTTTACAACATACATTCACGCGTTTTTCCTTTACGGGTGGGCAGAAATTATAGAACCTACCTACCACGATCCTTCTTACATAGGTAGTTGGTAAGTAGCAAAAAAATCATACACACACTCCGGTTGCGAGTAGTACGCGTCTGGTATTTCTGAATAAATCACCAGAGATCACTATATGTCCGTTCCTTGACGTCCTTTTATCTTTTCAACCGACGAAAAAAAACGGAGGAGGTTCTCAATTCGAGGCGTTTTTTTTTTTTTCTGTATTACCACGCATAACTTTTTACATAGTGGTCCGATTGTGACAATTCTTCTTCTATTGGAAAGGGTATACTCCCAAGGTGGTCCCATATAAATTTGGAAAACAAAATCGAACCCTAAGGGTCGGAAAACAGGGGATGATTGATTGTTCACTCACTGATTGTAATGTATAACCACGCATAACTTTATACAGAGTAGTCCGATTTTGATAATTCTTTTTTTGTTGGATAGAGTATACCTTGCCAAGTATTATTAGTACATTAAAGTCACAAAAAATTGTAAAATAAAAACTTTTTAACAAAAAATTAAACCGCCGAAAAACTGAAAAGCATAAAATAATAAACCTTAAAATTTTGAGTCGGCGCTGAAAAATCAATGAACAAGGATCACTCAAAGCGCCGACTCATAATTTTAAGGTTTAAGTATTATTTTATGCTTTTCAGTTTTTCGGCGGTTTAATTTTTTGTTAAAAAGTTTTTAGGGTGTCCCCTCTTACATTTACCTTTTGTAAGTTGCCTGTCATTCATACTCTCGACATGATCAAACCATCTAAGTATAGTCTCTTCAATGTTTTTCACTAAACCGTCCTTTTACCATTTCATGCCTATAACTCTTTCCTCTTTCCTACCCTCTAGAAAAAAAAGGGTTTGGTATAATTATGTGATTGATAAATTTAAATAATAAACTACATGGTTTTACAATAAAAAAACATCATTTTGCTATTTGCAGAGAAGGGACTACGGGGTACTGGCGCCCTTCCTGCCTCCGAAGCACGAATACGTGTTGTTTATCACGCTGTCAGATGTCCAAGTGAAGCTGTACCAGTTCTATCTGGATAACTACTCGAGGAGGTATGTCTTTTGAGAGCCTATGTTAATTTGAATAAGTTGCCGTGTGAGTCGTGTTTTTAATTTCGGATCAACTGAGAGGACCTGCCTAAAAAAAAAAACAACCAATCGAGCCTCTTCGGGCTTTTGTATGCATTTTACAAACGCACAAAGATTACATATCTTTAGTATAAATCATCATTCTCTAGCCATTTTCCCAATTTGTTTGGGGTCAAAATAAATCCCATCTACATACACACATAACATCACGCCTGTAATCCCCGAACGGTTAGGCAGAGGTGTACCTAATAGGACACCCGCATTTCGCCAGCTATGTTTAAGATCCATTCAATAGGGCCCGAGCCTATTGCCCATTAACCAGGCACAAATCTAGACTCTGGGCTGTTAAAATCCAAACTTTGGTCTGTTATGGATAAATTCCTAATGAAAAAACCCAATTGCGCGACTTGGGAATCGAAACCAGGACCTCATGCTCAGCAAAATCGCTTGCGACCACAAGACCAACAAGGAATCTATCAAGACAAAACTCGTTTAAAAATAATTATAAAATTGTACACATTTCATGATTCTTTTCTCATAGTTTGTTTCTGAAAATATGATCTGTAGTGATATTTTATTATATACTAATAAAATCATGTCTTTCAGGCCACTACCAGGCAAATCTTCGGGATTCCTGTTCCCTGACTTCCAGTCGCTACAGAGAATATGGACGCACCCGCTAGTACTCAAATATAACTCAGAAAGATATGAGATTATGCAACAGAAAAAGGTAAACAGTAGTCGTCTTAACATATTTGTATCATATAGCCCACGTTGTCATAAACGTAATTAAAATGCATCAGCATTTTTTCGCGCACTGTATCTTCAACGTACTACTCAGCGCCTAGACTTGAAAAGAGAGGTCTTATATTCAGCTCTCAAATAACGAATATCATAGTAAACAGCAAATTAAGTTTTAAAAACAGACTACCACACAAATATAAGTAACAAACACTACAAAGTCAAATTTTTTTGGAAGTCAATCTGCTGATTATTATTGGCCGGATACTGTATATTTTGTAATTTACACAGTTGAATGCTGTTATGTGTTTTAATTTGAAATTGTTTGTTTCAGAGAGAGAGAGAAGAAGAAGACTCCGAAGGCTCGCTAGTAGATTTTATAGATGATGATTCTACTTCTGATGTAAGTTGCAAGTAAATATAATAGTCTCGTCGCATTTATAGGCACTTTTCTCCTAGCTTCGTCGGGACAAGTATCTTGGTTGTCAGATTTTCGACGGCCTGACATCCCATAATTGCACTTAAGCTGCATGGTTCCATGTACACTACCACAGGCGAACTACGCATATCACACTTACGTCATACAAAATCCTGCATTGCTTAAGCAGATTTTACGGCGCAACTGACATAATATACAACATCCCGACGAAAGACACAACACCCGTCTAGTCACAGGATCATCCCTTTTGTACAGAGGATGATCGAACTTTAAACCCTGTTCCTCAAACCTGTATTTGTCTGACTGCATGAATGAATGACGTCAGCAAGCCATGCAGATGCACCATAAAAGTAACAATTAAACTAATGGCCAATGATTATTTTTCAATATACCAGAATAACATACACAAAGACATGGATTTGAGATGTACCGACCTTTAAAATGTATAGACTACTCGCTACACACATGACGGGCTCGGTCATCCTCCTTCCTGTTTCTGTCATCAACATGATTTCAATAAAAAAATTATCCTTCCAACAGGAAACTTCAACAGAAGAGTCCTCAGATGACCTGTCAGATGTGAGCGATGACAGCCGAAAGAAGAGCAAGAAGAAGAACAAGGCTAAGAAGAGCAAGGCCAAGGATAAGGAGTCTAAGGCTGGCACCCGGCGGGGGACCAGGGCCAACCCAGGTAACGGTAATGTATAACCAGCTTTTAGTATGCTTCTTACTTTTATTGTTTTTACTTTGATTCCTATACAGGCATCTGTTATCTCATATTATCTGCAGCTGTATGTAGTTTACGTCCAAAGCTACATGATCTGACCAAGATTATGTATGGACTTTACTAAGAGGCCTAAGGGTAATTCTACTTCTGAAGGAATATGGGTGGGGTTTTGATTTCCCACCCATAAAAAAAAATTGTTATATGGTTTATATGTTGGAATCATAGTTTCAGAGTGAGCAAGCAAGTCATGAGCTGATATGAAATTATAATATAATAATATTCCACAACTATCACACAACGCCATCTAGTCCCAAGCTAAGCAGAGCTTGTGTTATGGGTACTAGACAACTGATAAACATACTTATATATTTCTAAATACATACATATTATAGATAAATTACACCCAGACACAGAACAAATGATCGTGCTCATCACACAAACATTTGTCCTGGGTGGGAATCGAACCCACGACCTCCGGCATAGCAGTCAGGGTCACTAACCACTAGACCAACAGGCCTGTCAAGGTGTATTATTATAGGGGAAAATGTCATGGACTGAGAATTGCCCACACCCATAGCATACTGTAATAGCAGCCCCGGTTGGGTCGCCCCGTATTACATGGGACTAAAGAAAAACGGGAGAAAAATGGTTGTATTTTTTTGGTAGAAAGTATGGCCCCTTTTTAGTCCTTTTTAGTGAAAGTAATGTTTCGTTAACATTCTTTTGCAGTAGTTTCATTATATACCAACACAATTTTATGTTCATTATGCCCTTCATTCCTTTAACGCGCTGCGCCGTATGCGAAGCTTGCTAAAAGGATATCGTAAAGTCGTACAGTCACTATATTTTTTTATTTTGTTACCAGTGGAAGGCGACGACGTTGACGCCGACGTCGCCGAGGTAGTGGAAGTTCGTAACGAGAACCCGACGGAGTGGTGGATCAAGTTGGTGGAGGAGGAGGAACTGGACGACATGCGCAACTCGCACAAGCTGGTGCTGCTGTTCGATATACTGCGGCAGTGCGAGGCTATCGGGGACAAACTGTGAGTGAGACTATTTTTATGACGATTTGGCAACAATTTTTTCAGCGATGATGGTTTCAGAGGTCTTCACTTCTGGAAGCTCTTTGCTGGGAAATCAGCTGCGATACGAACTTAAACACTGATAAATCTTTCTACCAATGAAGTAAAACTGTATATATGTATGGTATGCCTTAGGCTGATATGACGGGGAATAGTTATGACAGAGTTTACGTTGATAACGATGGCTATGTACGAGCAGCGTCTAATTGGGGAGTCGCAGTCTTGCTAGTCTATGTTGAGTTCTTCCAGTCACTGAAAGCATCTGAATTACCGGAATTTTATTATATGTACTAAATAATTGGTTTCTTTGTCACCAGGCTGGTATTTTCGCAGTCACTGTACTCACTAGATCTGATCGAGCACTTCCTGGGTAAAGTTGATGAGGCCACGCAAGAGGGACGCGTCGACGACAAACTGGGAAGACACGTCGGTAAGGACAAGCGTCACAGCAATTTTTTTACGAGGCTTTGGCTAAATGGTGCAAGAAAGAAAACTTTTATTGTAATCTTGAATGAAACTACAGCAAAACTTAACCTTTTGTGTGACTGCTTGTGTGTGTAACAATTGTGTTTGCACGCACCCACAAACAGGAAAAAATCCTATAGCGACCACACACAAAAAGACTTGTTGGCAATTACTTTACAGCTCATGGTAGGACTCGCGAGTATTCGCAAATCACGCCCCGTGTATTAATCTGCTTTTAAATCTCACAAAAAAAAAACTAGTAAAATACTTTTAGATCCCTAATAGCCCATAATTATTTTGTGAATGTAATTAAAAGGTTCGTGGTCACCGGGCGTGGATTACTTCCGACTTGATGGTTCAACATCATGTGAGAACAGATCCATCTGGTGCAAGAACTTCAATAGAGAAGACAACCCGAGAGCGAGGTCAGTATGACTATCATATTTAACACAGTTATGCTTTTTTATGAACAAGTGGAAAACTGGGCTCGGCAATCCGACTCAATCAGAGACAGCCTGAGATCAGGCGCAGCCGATAATATCTCCCGTGCTAAAGGCTAGTCTCCGCTGAGATTGATCGCCATGGTCGAAATTCGGTCTGAAGGACTATAACTGGGTTCTCATATACCACTAAAACCGTGATGAGATAGTTGTAAACATTGTAGATATGTATTGACATTGTAGATGTTATTCTTTTCATGTGGTGTTTTCATACAGAATTATGTGATAATAAGGTCAGCATGTTTAGACTTACCTACTCACGATTTTATTAGTATTTCAAGTAAAGTTGACAACTTCTTTAATAAAAAAAATACCAACCATATTTTCGAGGTCATTACTTCGTCTGTAATTTATACTACGTGTTATGCCACAGATTATTCCTAATATCAACGCGCGCGGGTGGTCTTGGCATCAACCTGGTCGCCGCCAACCGCGTGGTGATCTTCGACGTCTCGTGGAACCCCTCCCACGACGTGCAGAGCATATTCAGGGTCTACCGCTTTGGGCAGAAGAAGCCTTGCTATGTTTACCGGTTTCTGGCTATGGTAAGATACAATAATACTTTTTTTTTTGTTTGAAATGTATTGTCATTATAATCAAGGAATTGTGCGAAAAAATTATAAGCAATGTTCTTGCCAATTTTCGAAAATTCTCGTAATTGTATATTATACACACAAATGAATAAAATTAAAGTGTCTGTTTGTAAATTCAAAGTAATAGAAAGAGAAAGAAAGTAAATACGGTACTTTTTTAACACAAATCAATTTATAACAAAAAAAATTGTGTCTGTTTGTTCCGGTTAATCTCCGAAACGGTTGGAACTATTTTGACGGGACTTTCACTGACAGATAGCTGATGTTATAAGGAGTAACATAAGCTTTTTCCTGGTAGGACGTTCCACTCCCGGCGAATCCGCGGTCAAAGCTATTTATTATTAACTAGCTTCAGCGCGCGACTTCGTCCGCGTAAAATTTCTTGTTCCCCGACCCTTCCCGTCGCGTTGAATCGACTACCCGTGTGATTTTCCCCGTTTTTGCAACACTTTTCATTACTGCTCCGCTCCCCTTGGTTATAGTGTGATTTTATATAGTCTATAGCCTTTCTCGATAAATAGGCAACCCAACACAAAAAGATTTTTTCAATTCGGACCAGTAGTTCCTGAGATTAGCGCGTTCAATCAATCAAACAAACAAACAAACTCTTCAGCTAGTAGTAGTGTAGTGTAGTATAGTATAGATAATCAATCCTAAACTTCCTCACAGGGCACAATGGAAGAAAAAATCTACGAGCGACAAGTAACGAAGCAAGCTATCTCCAAGCGCGTGATCGACGAGCAGCAGATCGACCGGCACTACGCGGAGAACGACCTGGCCGAGCTGTACAAGTTCGAGGCGCGCCCCGACGAGCCGCGCCCGCTGCCCTCGCTGCCCAAGGACCGCCTGTTCGCTGAGATGCTGCGCGAGCATGAGGCACAGGTACATATAGATAGCTGGCTAACAGTCCCTAAATCTGGACATTAGGGGCATGTGGGGCCGGACGTGAAGAATAGCACCATCCCATTTCCCCAGCCAAAATAAATAAATAAATAAATAAACACCCACGAGAACGTGGGTGTTTATTTATTTATTTATTTTGGCTTCTCAACAGTGAGTACACTGTTACTTTATAATTATGACACTATAATCTTAACTCTAAGTGCCTCACTAGTTACAGAGAAGCACCACATGCACTAAATTATGCGCAGATAATAACACACAATTAATTAATTAAAACAAGTCACACAACATTTATACAAATAGGAGAAAATAAAATTATACAATTAAAAGAAAAAATTTTATTGGTTTCATAAATTAAAAATAAATTAAGATTGGATTAATTAATAAATCAATTAAATAACATACAATAAATTAAATTAAGTTAAATTAGATAGGATTATTTAATACATTTTTCAAATATTTAATCTTTATGGTATTTAATCAGACTAGAGACACTTTGTTCGGTGTTGCATAAACCGACTAAGGGTCTTACAAGAGAATGAGCAGCAGCGTTCTTTTGTAAGCCGTATGTCCAGCAGTGGACGTCTTTTGATTGAAATGATGAACGGTCCTACAAAAACGTTTCTTTTTGCATTCAATGTCCGCTGCCAACACAAGTTGTCTGTCTGAGCCAATAATGAGTACCGCCTTCAATGCATAGGAGCTTTGATTCAATTTTGGAAATATTTTCAGCAGTGCATGTACCAGGCTCTCAGCTTGCTTGTCGCCATGTCCCTACCCTGACGTCTCTTATAGCCTTTTCTAGTGACCACTAGGTATCTGTGGCAACTTCATACTAGAAAAGATAAATTCCAAGACCAACAAGACCGAGGCTTTCGTATATTTCTTTACTCTTCCAAAAGTTTACACTCAATACTTTAACTTTACATAATCTCCCACAGATCTACAAGTACCACGAACATGACTCTCTACTCGAGAACAAAGAAGAGGAGACTCTTAGCGAGGAAGAACGCAAGGCGGCGTGGGAGGACTTCGAGAATGAGAAGAACAAGCCGCCGCCCGCGCCCTTCCCGTCCACCTGGCCTATGCATAACGGAATGAGTGAGATTTTACACACATATCGTTTTTATAAACTCTGTTATCTATGGGCCCTTACTGGGCAATCGTGCATGGCCTCAATCACAGACTATGTCAGACTCTTCTGCTGCGGTCGGTCGTTATTTTAGCTACCCTCCCAACTATATTTGCATTCTGTGTTAACGAATGCACCCAGAAAATAAAAATATCTTATAATACTATGGTAACCCAAGCCATAGTCAAACCCGTTAAAGCGTGATTGATTAGCAAACAACATAACTTCCACATTTATAATCTGAAAACGTGAAGTAAACATTTCGTACCCCTTTTTACGCATATTACACAGATAGGGGAGTATGAAACTTGGCACAATTAAAGTTTATATGAAGAAAAACAGCAGAAAGCTAATCTATACAAATAAATAAAATTGGAGTGTCTGTTTGTAATATTAAAATAACCACTTTTTACTAAGTGTATATGGATGTATACACGGTACATATACCAAAACAACATTTTTTACAATTTTTGTCCGTCTGTCTGTTTTTCCCGGCTAATCTCTGAAATGGCTGGACCGATTTTGACGGGACTTTCACTGGCAGATAGCTGATGTAACAAGGAGTAACTTAGGCTACTTTTATTTTAGAAAAAATCTTTTATTTTAGAAAAATACCTGCGTTAATTTCCGACATCCACGCGGGCGAAGCCGCGGGCAAAAGCTAGTATTTAATATATATTTTGATCTGTTCCAGTGCCGGGCCTGTTGGCGCAGCAACAACAACAGTTGGCGTACGCGGCGCTGGCGGCCATGCTGCGCAAGGACATGCCCAACATCAACGACAACCAGATCCGGGACATGTTGCCGCTCATATACAACTCTAACCCAGGGGTGAGCGACCTACAGACATATACACCTATGTCCCATCTAGCGAATTTACCCAACATATTTCATTCAACATGAATTGATCAAGTATTGTTCGGAAACATTATTCATATTTTTTTTTTTCCATTCACCCTATCTTTCATGCATAATAAACAGCCAGAATAAAGGAATTAAATAAATTTTAAAAATAAATATGTGTATATTAAAAAAAATGCATTAGTTTTTATCGTGCATTGTCAAGAGAACCAAACGTGTGTGCCAATTTCAGCCCGATAGCTTCAGTGGAAGTGGGTGAAATATTGATTGCAAAATGCCAGGACATTCTAGTTAAGTTAAATAAAAGCTTTTAAAGATGGTAATGAACAAAGAACATGATTACTGAGGACGTAGGTACTGGATCAATAAAATAAAATATTACGTCATAACCACGTCATAGCTTTAATTGTGAAATACCAATTTGGTTTTTTTATTTTATTCATTAATTTTAACATTGATTGGCGCCTTTATTTTCAAATACACACTGATTGATTTATTTGTAAGTGTATGAGTAAGGAATATAATCAATATTATCAATTTATTTCACATTTATCTGTTTAGATGTTCGGTGGATATGACTTTGGCGTAAGTTTTATGTCGATATATTTTGTATCCCTTGTTTATTAGATGTATACGCCTAGTCCTGACGCCGTTAGACATGATTATTTTCTGTTTCAAGCATGTCATTTTCATTATTTTGTAGTGACGCACTATTTTATTGTTATAGCGGAACTTATGATGACGGAGATTTGTTTTCATGTTATAGTTGATGCAGAAAATGAGTGAAATATACAAGTACACGCAACCGGGAATGATGAATCACGGTATGATGAACCCTGCTATGAATCAAGGTGAGTTGTATTGTTAAACTTTCCTTAAATGCGCCTTGATAAATACCAAAATTAAACAAAAAGTTAATAGCATACGCAAATCTGCCCTGACGCCCAATAGCGTTAAGATTTATAAAGGATTTGTAATTGAAGGAGCGCACGTAAAAGAAACTTTTTATGACTGTGATTTATAATGTATGTTTGTTGGAGATCCTAAATAAATAAATATAAGTATACCAATGCATAGATATCTTCTAGTAGAATATTTTTTATTATGACGAGTTTACTGAATAGTTTCTACGTGTAGGAGCCACAGAGTTCGAAATTTTAGTAATTAACTGCAAAACGGATTTTATTTCTGTTTTTGTACTACAAAACATAATACTGCCGTCCTTACGAAAAGTGCAATAACTCGAGTTTTGGCGCGAATTGAGATAAGTACATATTCGGAATTTGCAGAACAAGATCTATATATTCTTTTTAGACACTTTTTACGTATCTATGACGTAGCCGGTTTTAATACTAAGCCTAATTTGTATTTTACAAACAAACAAAACAAAAATAAAATCTTTACATGCGTTTTTCTCGAAATCAGGTTTAACCTAGTTATTGCACTTTTCGTAAGGACGGCAGAATAGATGAGTATGTATTTGGCTCATGGCTAAATATTAATAGCTGGAAGGGTGTTATCGATCGAATGCTAAGCTAACTGCGTTTGTTGAGATCGGTCAATTATCCAATACGTCATACGGAGGGCTCTCTAAGCCCTCCGTGCTTCGTAAAGCACGTTAACCAAGTTAACCCAATGAAGATCCCTGCTGCACCTGGTTAGACTTGAAGCCTACCCGGACAGATGATCTCATTCGTCTTAACCGATTCTTTGCGGATGGCACGTCTCCCGTGCCATCATTCTTTTTTGCATGTGGCGTTAGGCACGGGAGCCGTGTCATTCTGAAATCGATGGTAACTCCTTCATGGCTGAAAATACGGGAGACGTGTCATCTAATCGTATGCCGCTTGGCACGGCAGCCGTGTCACGGTATTTTTGTTCAGCGCCACAGCTATAAGTTTGACAAATTGGACATCGCAAGGAATCGGTTAAAATAATTAGCAAGTTATGTTTACATAACTGATAGACGCGTAGTAACAAGCAGTGTATTCCAGCGGCGGCGGCGGGCGGGCTGGGCGGCACGTCGGGGCTGCAGTACGAGCCGCCGTGGCAGCGCCAGCAGCAGCAGCAGAACCAGATGCGTCTGCAGCAGCTCATGCAGCAGAATGTGAGTGGCACGAGCTAACATACTACACAACTAGATCATATTATCTGGTAGCGTTCACACCATGAGTGTACAGGCATCATATGGGCACGCTCATTCCATCGTGGACCTCATCCATTGCTTTACATCAGATGTGTTTGAATGGTCAAGAGTAGGCCAATTTTGCAAGAAAAAAAACTAGGTCCCTTTACGTAAAAAATAAATAAATGCCTTATTAATTTCAATAGAAGTACGGTTTCAGCAGAAGTAGGATGAACAGCGTAATTTTATGTAAATTATAAAGATATTGGAAATGTTTTTGTTTCCAAGCCACTAAAATGTTTGATGATTTTTCGGCTATATTGCCGTATTTGAATACCAAGAACATTTTTATGTTGGCTAAAGCTGACGGTGGCATTTAATAAATCAAAGTGAACTAATGCATGATTTTATTCTATACAAGTGCATACTTTATATATTGTAAATATGCATACATTATTGTGGTTGGTGATAAACATGTTTGAACACTCTTTAATCGAATGTGTTGCTTCACTTTTACAATAATACTGTTCAAACACACCTTTATGATTTCAGTTTGCTTTTTGTTCTATTTTTTAATCAATGTTAACAATCAGATGACAAGCGCTTGACGCGCGTTTTGCTAATGCGTGTTTACATTGCAACATGACGTCCATTGTAACCGCACATAAGCAAAAAGCGCGTCAAGCGCTTGTCATCTGAGCTTTACGTAACTAACTACAGCAAATGGGCGCGAAGTTCTACTCGGGAGGGCTGGGCAGCCGCGACCCAGTAGCCATGGCGCTGCAGCAACAGCGCGCGAGAGAGATCATGATGGGCGGCGCCGGCAGGCCGCGCGGCCGCCCGCCCCTCGCGCCGCGCCTGCCGCCCGCGCCCTCGCAGGACGTCGTCAACCTCGACTCCGACTAGCGCGCCCGTACGTATTCTACTCCTCCAACACTGCACCTAGTAAGCAGGGTCTCGAAATAGATCCTATCGAGACTCTGCTATACTATATCCCACTATATTACACACGCACAATGGTCCACATGAAGGTGTGCGGAATCTAAACCCCTTTTTATTTTATTTATAGGTTAGAAACCATCAAATGACGTCTCCCACCTAAACCCTCTAACATAGAAATCACACCATGTTTTGTCGTCTGTAACTTCACTGATCAACACGATAAATAAATAAATTATACTGTATTTTTGTATATTTCAGTTACTTGTTCTTTGTGTTGAGTTGACATTTGCCTTATTTATCGACAGGTAGTGAGAGAGGGGCAAAGTGGACAGAAGTGTACAGTGAACGATAATAGGTGCTACACTGCTATATGGAGTGGGGTGTAAACGTCGCGGACTGGCCGGTCGCTGGAACAGTAGCAGTAGCCAAGTACAGGGATTCCGCCCTCCAGACGAGTCCGCAGCGCTCTGCACTCTAGGTGATCATCTGGCCAAAATACAGTGATATTTTGGAGTGTTAGCTCCATATATGTAGCTTTTCGCCTTGAGGCTTGCGCTCTTTTAATGCTACATATCAAGAATCTCAGTATTTTATTTGTAGTTCAGACCATTGTAGACTTTAGCCGTATACTCTTCATATGATTTCCTAACGAGGACCAGTTGTGTCCACATATCAATGAACTCCACTTTGTTTCGTTAAACTCAACAACAGCGGAAGCCTAAGGCGTAGTTTAGTAAAAATGATAAGGCGCACAAGTTTGGTCATATTTTAAGCTTTGTATAGATAATTGTGCTCAAACTTGAAATGTGACACTTGTGCTTGCGGGAGTTAACATTCTACTTTCTGACACTATGTGTGAGGATGACATAGGAACTATCGAACAAACGAAGCATCCTAAGAAAGCTACTGGAAATGCGTTCTTGATACTTGTTCATTAATCATCCATTAATTTATTCATTCCAAATATAAAAACATGACATCTCCATTTCATAAAACCACTGCATAGGCAGCTAAGTGCACACAGGCTGCAAGCAAATACTCTGATGTTGCATCTAAAATGGCACAGCAGTGATGCCAGCCAGTTGCAACACTTCAGAATGCTAATAGACTATGTGTGGAAGAAATCAATACTACACATAATTTATAACTATCCTAGTGTGTAATGAATTAAACAGAATGTGATTGTATGGATGCTATCATAGGATGCTTCAGGTGTCGGCTTGATAAATTTTAACTATATCTCTCAGTACAGGAAATTAGTGATAAGTTATATGTTGGTAGTTAGAAAACTTCTGTGTGTCTAACATAGTAGTGACTGCGACATTGCGCATGGAACTGTATGACTACACCTAATAGGTATAGTGAGTAAATAGAGTGCTGAAACACATTCCTGCCCTTATTAACACTAAGAATTGACAGGAAATGTGACGATGCTAAAATCATTATTCTGTTTGGAAATGATTTCAGGATTCGTAAAATGCACTCCATTTGTTTGCTAATCTACAAGCACCCACTATGTAACAATATAGTGATAATGTGTTACTCTATGTATAGTTAATGCAACACCAATCTAAACTAAAATTAATGTTATTCATTGGTTTAATCGATATTTTTGATTGTTGAAATAAAAACTGGAATACATAATTATTAATTCTGCACATAAACCATTAGTAACATTGATGTTCCATTTTAAGATTAGAGAGATGTTATTTTCGTGAAACTATCACATATTTTGCTATGGTGGCAATTTAAAATTTTAAATCTGATCTGTTTATATATTTTATTCTCTTAATGATTATTAAGTGTAATTTAAGTTGATACAAATCACAGTAGAATGAAGACAAACAAATATTTGTAAGCAGGTTTTATAATAGTTATTAGTCCTATATTCGGCCTCAATTGATTGTATTTGTTTCTAAATACATCATGCATTCATGATAGTATGAAAATATTCCAAATGACAATTATGTGAATTAGACCTATGGTTATAAGTTTTCAATAACTTGCAAACTCTTAGGTTCCCTCACAAAATATTATTATTAGTGAAGAGTGTAGTTAGTTACGAACTCTAATGAGAATCGATTTTTAGTTTGGGTCTTAGCAATTATATTATTGTATCCACAACTGTGTACTCACATTCAAATCATAGTGCAGTATAACTGTATTTTTATTTGCAATTCTTTTATTTACTGATCCTTCTACATCACTGGGATTATTTAAGTGATGTTTATGTGACTGTATTTATTTGCCTGCCAGCGAACAGGCGGTTTAGTTGTGATATTGCCTAATATTAATTTTTTGTATACGTTTATTTAAACAAGTCACTGAGGTGACTTTAATGTTAGATGCAAAAATCTATAGCGATATATTTTAGAATACATTAGTGTAACATGGAAATTGTAGTGCATTTTGAATTTGTGAGCTTGACAGTTTGTTTTTGAGGAATTCTCATTGTTTTATTATAATTTTGGATTATTTTACAGATTTTTCTATGCTTAAAATGTTATTTATAATTATAAAACAGTTATGTTAATAAATGAGCAGTATTTCAGTTAGGTATAAGGTCATGTTACATCCAATATCACCACACAGCCCTATAGTTTATTTTTGTTTTTATACAACTACCTAGCAATAGTGTTGCTACATGAATATTGTGAGGTTGCTACACAAGTGAGGACTGCTGTAATTGTTTAACTATTTATGTAATATGTAATATATAATATAATTGTAACTGTAGAGAACTTCCTATTATTTTGTAGTACAATCAAAGTATAATAAATGATTCAAAATGTGTAAAACATGTTTTATTTATTCAATATCTTGCATCAACACAGACAGAAGGTATTCACTCAGGTGTGCTCTCTGTAATGAGCACTTTGATCAATAAATTTATTGCTTAAAACAAAGCTTTACTGAAAATGCTCATTAGGACAGGCTAACCTTTTTTCTGTTTGTCACTTCTACACAGTGTAGATTACATATCAAAGTAGATCATACAATAAAACTGATAAGTTAGTTACTACTAGGACAAGGTAAAAAAATCAGCTTATACTATTCTTACTCCAACATGCAATACAGCTTTGAAGATGTTGGAGATTGTACAAAAAAAATATGTTCAGATTATGTATTATTATTATAAATTAAATCTAAGGCAATGTATGTACTTACAATTTATATACCTACAAATGGGGTGAATTGGGATAAAACTTTAATGTTGAAATTGAAATGATAATAATATTATTCAACATTAAAATCCAATTGTCCGTATTTATGCAAAATGGAACCACACAACAAATTTAGTTTTTTACTTTTTTTAAAGAATACTAAATTTAAAAGTGGTCTATCTATGTTTTTGTAAATCCTTTGATATCTCAGAAGTGCGTGTTTGCTGGGTGGTTCCTTTTTGTATAAATGCGGACACTTTTAAATTAGTATTCTTCAAAAAAGTAAATACCTAAATTTGTCGTGTGGTTCCAGTTTGCATAAATACGGACAATTTACGTTTATATAATTTAATATACTATAGTTTGTTGGCAACAAACTATATTATCATTTATGGGTATCTGGGTGGCTGATCTGGAGGGAATTTCCCCATCTTGGCCACATTTATATCTCACAAACAGGTTATAGATTTAGTTGGGCCTTAGTTTAGAAGATGACGGAAACAAGTTAAAATTGCTGCTTCAACATGTTTTGCCATATTCAGCATAGAAAATAGTTACAGTAGGAAATAAATAAATGTCAAAACTCAATCAATTTAAATACATTCAATACATTACAGTCAATACAAAAATATACTCAGGAAATTATAAATAATTACAACAATAAAATTACAATAATTCAAACAATAAAATTACTTCAACTAAAATAAGAACAAAATATTAATTTATGATAATTCTAAATTTGTCATACAAGAACTCCGTAACATTAGAATTAATATCCTTTACTAATTAGCAATTTTTTTTAGTTCTCTCTTCAATGAATTAATATTAATATATAATGAGTTCCCTAGGTTTTGAGATATTAATATGGCCAAGGGAAAAGGAAATGTGGGGAAATTAGCTCCAGATCAGCCACCTAGAAACACTTATTACTTTGAACCAGTGACCAACTAATTCTGATATTTGGTGACTAATTCAGATTAAATAGCAACAGATTTTTAGTTTTATCAAACTCAAAATCCCTGATGGTAGCCAAGCTAGTGTCACACACAAACACACACACACATCAGGGATTTGAATTTAGATACATGAAAATGTAGTACCTGGTTCAAAATTTATAAGAGTTTTAAATGTGGCCGATCTGGGGAGAGTCTACCCCAGTTTGGCGTGTGACTGACACTGGCATGGCCTGACATTCAATACTTTTATAACTTTTAGGCACCTGTGTCCCAACAGTGGGAACAATATAGGCTCATTATGATAGGCTACCTATTGCAACTTAAACAAATAATTACTTATTCACTACATCACAAACCCAGCTAATCCTTTTAACCCAATAATGTAGTGAATTGGTTATTTTTTTATCTAGTGATAGGTAAAAAAGCATCAACATATCTTGACTGGCCAATGCAATGGTTTTGTTGACAATAAAACCTTAGTTTTTGTTTACCCTTAATCTCTTACAAGGTCATATTATTTATGAACCACTTTTAGTACTGGACAAAACCTCGAATAGCGAGAAAATTGGCTGTTCAATACATTTTAGTTTACTTAGATTGACAAAATGTGTAGAGTTATACAGCAGCAGATTTTACAAATATTAGATGTGATGTGACTGATCCCATTGTTAAAGTTGTTTATAATAATTACAGGGTTGTTATCATAATAAGCAATTAAGAGTTATAAGATAAGTAAAACCTAAGTATAAAGCCTACATACACCATCATGCTTAGTTTAAAATTGGGATATTTAAAATTAGTTCTTCACGCTAACTCAAAATATTCTTAAAGTAACACATTATGGAATCATACATTTAGGTTGGGGATTCCGGTCTTAACACCCACAGACACTTGAATGTACTTGAGTAACCTGCGAGCCAAAAATGTAGCATTGTCTGCATCAAATACATTGGCAGTTATTATGTCTAGCTTCATTTCATTTTGGAAGTTTATCAGATCACTAGCACTAATCGCCATAGCGTTCACAGGTAGTCCACCAGCATTCACAAGCACTACACGACGAAGTTTTAAATCAGAATGCACTTGCGCTAAAACTTTCTTCGCCCATTCCAAACAAAATATTCTACTCGTGTCTATTGCTAAAATAACAAAGTCGATACCGATCTTTCCGGTTAAATCAGCCTGTTTAACGACATCTTCTAGATGAAACGATCGTAATACAATTAGTTTCCACCGGAGATTCGCTTTGTTGTGAACTTCTATGAGAGCTTCTGATATTTTTTCAATGATATCAACAGTGGATGAGAGAACTACCACCGATAACGTATTTTTACAACTTGTTGGACCAACCCATGGGGCAACTACGACTTCTTCTTCGATCATGGACATTTTCAATGTAAAGAAAGTTCAACATTAACTCAACAAATACCAAAAATTATGAGATCAAAAAAGAAACTGGAAGTTGGACTGAACTTCGAAAAGAAACGTTTTGTTTTGAACATTTGACGTAAAAATTAGGGTTACCATGTTTAGATTTTCTCGGCAGTTAAATAAATGCAAAAATCGACTATACAATTTGTGACGGACTAATTCTGATTTTGATAGTTCGTTCAAACCAAATAAACCATAATTTTGTATAGTTGTACACAAGGAGCTTTTGGCCCGTAGCCAAAATCGAAACAAAAACCACCATATTTTTACCAACGTTGCTCCTTATCTTTCTATCAACAATAGATCGTTGTAGAACTTATTTAAATGTTCTGTTTAAGTAAATGGGTCCATAGATCTTTACAAGCCGAAACCGTTCCGTGCCTCGGAAAGCATGTTAAGTTATTAGGCCCGGTTGTCATTCGTGGATGTTTGGCAGTATTAACTCAGATGACCAAAAACAACCAATCAGTTTTACTAAGAGGTATCGCATCCGGGTGTTTCCATTGCGATGATCATCTGGAGGATACGGTGGAGGAGTGCCCTGCCTGGGCGGAGCACCGCCGTGTCGTCGTGGAGGCGATCGCCGGCGGCGACCTCTCGCGTTCGGCCCTGGTGCAGGTCATGGTACGGAGCGAGAGCACATGGAAAGCTATCACCTCTTTCTGCGACGCAGTAAATCTTGCGAAGGAGGAGGTGGAGCGCGTGAGGGAGAGGCAGTCTATGCGCCTTCAGGCCCCAGGAGGCCCAGGAGGCGGCCGCAGGAGGAGACGCCCCGGGCGTCAGTAGTAAATTGCGGACTCCCAGCCACCGTAGCGTAGGCGCGGGCTTGCGGGCGGCGAGCAATAGGTAGCTCGCCGCCCGGTAAGGAACAGGCCCGTGTCGACGGCGCGTAGAGTTCCACGCGCGCTTCAAAGAGATGTCAGCAGTATTGAAGTGATCCTCTAGGACAAATGCCTGCCAGGGTCGAGTGATTTGTTCTTCCCAGCTAAAGCACTAGGAAGTGTCGAAGGGCGGGCGTTTTGGGGGGACTGTCTTGTGTAACTTTGATGTTCAAAAAGTGCTGACTCTCAGCCTAGTTTGAATAAATGACTTTTGATTTTGGATTTGTTCGAAAGAGTTACCATGGCTCTGGCTTAAAGGCAACTGAAGGAACACGGGTGGGTTTTAGTCAGTAAAAGTCTGACACGCCCTTCCGCTCCATCCAGAGCGGGAGACGTCATTTGATGATTTCGCACCCGCAAACAAAAAAAAAAACAAAAAAAAACGAGGTATCGCATTACGCTGTATCTGGGATGTGGAGGTCAGATAGGTACTTGCTTCATCCTCATACTGGTAATCATCTGCGTCCAGTTACACTGCAAGCCGACCCCAACATAGTTATTAAAAGGCTCGCAGTTTTTTGTTCTATTTCCATGATATCCTTTCACAATTCTACAAAAGCGACTCATTTATCGTTGCTCTGACTTATTGACTTTAGGAGAACAATCAACGTCTTCAATGGAAAATTGAACTTTACGCGAAGTTGATGAAGTATCTTCCTGATATTTTAAGTGATTTGTTACACCCAGCCCATTACCCCCCACTTTGATAAATGATTAATGCAATATGAGAATAGGGACGAGTGGACTTGAACATCCGATTTCTCCGAAGGGCCACACCCTGGGCCACACTGGAGTCCAGTTTTACTTGAAAGTCTCTTTTTGCACGTCCAGGTAACATATAGCTAGCACAAAATATAGCTGGTGTCATTACATGTTCCACACATTTGTACAAGTTCTGAACTATCTATTCTACTGCACTACCCGGGCCGGGTAGACCAGTAGAATATAATCGATCTTACATTAAAACAAAGGCATAAAATAAAACGATATTTTAAAATTAAATTCCTAAGAAAGTAAACTAATCTTAAATTTCTGTACATTGTAACATATAATATATTATTTAGATTCCTCCGACACAAAATCCGGGTCCATTGGGAGGTTGTGCGTGTACGCCGCGTCGGTTCATTCGACATGTGTGCTCTTCCAAGCGGCCGTTGACTTCCTTCGAAACATGTCTGTAGAAGTAAAATCTAGGTTGTTCGGCACTCCAGAGTTTTTCAGCCACTGCGCTGGCACGAGGCCATACCCTGCAACCAATTAAAACATTATAATCAGCCTATA
The DNA here is from genome assembly GCA_932294355.1 of Aporophyla lueneburgensis. NCBI lineage: Eukaryota > Metazoa > Arthropoda > Insecta > Lepidoptera > Noctuidae > Aporophyla > Aporophyla lueneburgensis. Next base: position 21,142,497 of record OW028745.1, on the reverse strand, counting down.
ATGCTCATACTAATGGGACACAGGCCTCCCCCCGGTAAGAGAGAGTGGGCCGTAATCCACGTGGGTCCAGTGTGGGTTAATAGACATCACATGTTCTCGATTTTTTGGTCCTAGGACATTTACGGATTACGTTTCCTTACGATATTTGCCTTCACCGTTTTTGAGGAGCTTGGTGATTACCTAAATAAATTAGTCATAGCGCCTGCCTGGGTTCGAATCCATCACCTACAACTCGTAAGTCAGGGCCGTTACCGCAACGAATCAAAACGTCTTACAATAATTTTATTAAAAAAGATAATTTTCTAAAATTATTATTGGAATGGCAGCGGTAGCCTATTCAAAGACATTCCAAAATATTTAGCTGGATGTCAGTAATTAGATAGAAAGATTTCAGTAATCGAGTGTCCGGAAACCGCAACTAAATCACTTTAGTTACCGTAAAATGAGGTTATTTTGCTCCGTGAAGATAAATATGCTCCAAATTTAAAAAAAGTTTATTTCGATTAAATCTCTAAATTTAAAGGGACGTCTAAAAAATTTTTGAACGCATCCGATAAATGATTTATAAAATTGGCAACACTGAATGAGAACTTCCGGTTTCTGACATTTCTTTTCTTTTTATCAGCCATTATTAAAAAGTGTGCGTTTCGTAAAAAAAAAAATAGTCTGCAAAATCCACCTTCATCGACGAATGTACTTGGATATTTGAGGTAAGGAGGGTTTAATGCAAGTAGGTATATAATTAGCTAACAATTACAACTAATATTTAGAAAATATGTACATTAATTTAATTTTCTAACCTCTTTTACTTTGTCGTTCCTACTTTGCGCCATGTTTGGGGATATTTTGCTCCTGGAGCAAAGTTACAATTATGTTTTTGAATACTTGCTATTGTAACTGCCACATAGCTCATACTAAATTCAAATCGTTTTTCTGTAGGAAAATGCCTCGGAATTATGTAAGGAAAATGCCTAAAAGAAATTATAAAAAATATTCACAAGAGACTCTTCGAGATTGTCTAGCAGCAATAGAAAACAAAGAATTAACGCAAAGGAAAGCTAGTGAAATATACAGGATTCCACGAAGAACTATAATAAACCAACTCAGGCTTCTACGGCGCAACGAAACACCAAGGCCACCAGGAGCACCTACTACATTTACAGAGGAAGAAGAAAAAATATTCGTATCATGCATACAAAAATTGAGCGAGCATGGTTTTCCTCTTACAAGTTTCGATTTGCGCATTGTAATACAATCTTATCTGGAAAAAATTGGGAGAAGAGTTCCCAAGTTTAAAAACAACTGCCCAGGCTTGGAGTGGGTGTCGAGTTTTTTGAAAAGAAATACTGAATTGTCACAGCGCCTCGCTGCTAATATAAAGCGCAGTAGAGCTGGCATTGATCGGGAAACTCTCTCAGATTATATTCAAAATTTAGCGGAGGTGTTAAAAGATGTTCCTCCAGAGAACATTTGGAATTACGACGAAACGAATTTATGTGATGACCCTGGGCAAAAAAAGATTCTGACGAGAAGAGGCACCAAATACCCCGAAATTATAAGAGATACATCCAAAAGTTCTACATCGATCATGTTTGCTGGAAGTGCTGAAGGAGAGTTACTTCCGCCATACGTCGTCTACAAATCTAAGCAGCTGTGGAATACTTGGACAGAAAATGGGCCGAAAAATACTCGCTACAATTGTAGTCCTTCCGGTTGGTTTGACATGAACATATTCAATGACTGGTTTTTCGCACTTGTACTGCCAAAGCTCAAAAAACAGGAAGGCCCTAAAGTCCTCATAGGCGACAATCTATCGTCACATATTTCAGTGGATGTTCTTAAAGCTTGCAAAGACAATAATATAAGGTTCGTGTGTCTTCCTCCGAATAGCACCCACTTGACGCAACCCCTCGATGTCGCCTTCTTTCATCCAATGAAAGTTGCATGGCGGAAAATTCTAACAACATGGAAGCAATGCGAACAAGGCATACGGGAAAAAACTGTTCAAAAGAGCAGTTTCCCAGTCTTACTTAAAAAACTTCTTAGCGATTTAGAAGAAAATAGAAAAGAAAACTTGAAATCCGGTTTCAGAAAATGTGGGATTTATCCGACCGACGCAAATGCCTTATTAGAGAGATTGCCTAAACCTGTTGATAAGACTGCGGCAGAAAACTCTTTCCTGGAAACACTTCAAGCGAAGAGAGTGGAATGGACTGGAGGCGTTAACCCGAAAAGACGGCGTACGAAACTCGACATTATTCCGGGAAGAAGTGTTACGGAGCTGATAGATAGTTCACAGGCGGACAAAGAAAACGAGGAGCCATGTTTTGAAATAGAAGCACAGGCGTCGACTTCAGAACCCCGTCGTACAAGAATTCACAGCGACAGTACATATGCCGAGAGTGAAATATCTCTTCATGACTCTTCAAACGAAGAAACATTAAATGATATGCTGGAGACAATGTTAGAAGAAGAGACAAACGTAGGCACTGACAAGGAAAGTTCTAAAACAAAAAATCTAAAACCACTCATAAAGAAAGAAGGAGAATACGTAGCTTTCACATACGAAGGGGAGTTTTTCCCAGGTATCATCACGAAAATTAATGATAAAGGACCGTACATATCCTCAATGAAAAGATCTCTCAAATATTGGAAATGGCCAAAACCAAAGGATGAGATCCAATACAATTGGGAAGAAGTTCTTGGATGTATATCTGCACCGAAGAAAATTGGTCGACGTGAATTTTATACTGTTCCTGAACTCGATCAAATTTGGGGAACCTAAGATCTCAATAATAATATTATTGTTGATACTCATAAGTTTTTTTAGATGGTATTTTTAGTTTCACTGTCACTTTTAATGTCTCTAATTTCCAGTGATAGAATTTTGTTTTTTTTTCTAAAAGTTTACATGTTTCTTGACACTTATGTGGCCTTTGGTGGTTTTAATAGTTTATTAGACTTAAGAGAAAATGATTCTAAGACTGATTTATCCAGAAAGTACAAATAAAAAAGTTCCTTGTACATTTTCAGTTTTATTTCCATTCAAACCACATCAACATGACGAGAAAGACACAAAATTTGCTTCATCACTATTTATTTTTGGAGTAATTTAACAGCTGCGGCTGTTAACATTGCCTCTGTTTTTTAAATGTGCCTGTTTTAGTGCAAGGTAAATGTAGGAGCAATGTTTCCAAAAGGCTGGGCAACATTGCTCCATTTTTGAATAAAAAAAAATAAAAATAAATAAATTAAACAACTATGTTTGTCATTTAAATATTGCATCTAGAAGGATAAATGAGCCACTCAACGTTTTCTGAAAAGCCGTATTAAAGAAGGATTTTACGTGAGTCACACTTATCAAATTTTGGAGCAAAAACCGGAGCAAAGTAGCCTCATTTTACGGTACATATAATTCATTCACGATGAAGTACCAGATCAAAATACTTTCGGAATTCTTAACAAACAAAATCACAAATCAGTTATTCACATTAGACTGCGAATCAGCACCTTTTGAACGTCAAAATAACATGAGACCAATTCCCAAAAACTAGCTGTGCAGAAGTAGCGCATCAAAAATCCACAAAGACCTCTTTCCACTTTCTCGTGGAATTAGAACTTACGTACCTGCTTATCAAATTCCTATCATCGACTGACTCTCCCCACATGCAAGCCTCGCCTCCCAGAATGTTGTTCAGGTTCAAATCCTTGTAATGCCTCGGTATCATCTGACGTGGGTCCACTGTGTAGAACTTGTCCCAGTCACCACCGTTAGCTAGATAGTCCAAATACCATGACGCGGAGTAGATAACTTTGTGGTTGGCCTCCAAAACCTGTGAACATCGAAATTAATCATTTGTAAGTAGTAACAAAATGGAGTTTTAATAACGTTGAATGAAAACGATAGACGGTTTAGAAGAAGATGTGGTGACAAAATTTGAAAAGAGTAGATGTGCTTAGATGGTTTCGTCATGTTGATAAAATGAATGAAGGGTGACTAACAAAAGGCAGATGCAGATAAAGGTAAGAGGTAGATGGTGATGAAGGTACAAGGCAGATGTGAGTGGAAACCACAGGGGGTGACGCCCTTGGAGGACATAAAGTGAGCTTATTGGTGGTGCGTAGTATTCACAATCAGCGAGCGTGTACGATCCACGGAGCAAGTACGACCAGATGTATGAACGTTAACGAAGCAAAACGAGTATGTGAGGATCGTAGCAGGTGGCGGTCTGTAGTTTCTGCCTACCCCTATGGAGGCGTGAGTTTATGTATGTATATCTATGCATGTACAAAAAACAAAACGATATGAAAACCATGTGAAAAAAAGGGTTTTTTAATATTAACTAGTCTCATTTCCATGATGTACCTACCAAGGTAAAAAAAATTAAGACATTATTAGAACTATTCCTAAATATGTTATGTTTCCAACATATTACAAAATGTATTATTATATAATAACTTACCCGAATCATATCCTCAGCACCGACGGTTTTCCAAACTTGTACGATTGCATCGCTGGGCAGTTTTACACCTTCATCGAAAACTTCCTGAAAATTTTCGGAGAGAATTTGATTCTTGTTTTTATGGAAGGCGAAATATTGAACGTGGATTGTGGATGGCTATTACTGTGTAATGTAGATGATGGCTAAAACAAAATGTGAATTATATGCGGGCTAGTATAGTTATATGGGAGAAAAAAATGCGCTGTGTCAACTCCAAAATCATTGGGCAAGGGGTTGGAAAAATGGAAGGAACCAATAGAAAAATACATGTGGGGTAACACACCTGCCAGACTATAGGCTTGGATTTCTGTCCCAATAGCGGAAGGACATTTGTCATGAAGTACGCGTGCAGTTCGCTGGGCCCACTCATATTGTGCCGAGTCATGAATTCTACGATCTCAGGGTTTGATGACCTGAAAACAGTGTTATTAGATTTTTTCAGTAACACTATTTTGTAGCTTATGAAGATAGGCCATAGTATCTACTGGTATTGTAGAATGATACGTCACATCGCCATCGGGAGAATCCACTGCAAAACCAATGCACAATGGGTTGTTTATTGGTATTTAATGTTTTACTTTAAACAATTCGATGGCATCTGATCGAAAGTCGATATATACCAATTACCCGCGTCCGGGGCACACTTCTTTTACAGTTTTCAATATCTAAGATCACTAAGTTATTTAAGACCTTCTTACCTAAGAAAAGAAAAAAAATATTGTATAATTATATAGAAGCTCACCAGCAGTCCATAGCGACTTCGTCACCTCCGAGATGGAAGTATTTATCAGGGAATCGCTCCTGGACTTCACGGAACAAGTCGCCGATCAGTTTGTACGTAACGTTGTTGGTCGGGTCCATAGGTCCTAAGCCTATAATTTGACCGAACTGAAAGCATTTTGTCAGGATCGTTGGGTATGCGACGCCCCATGATCTTGTGTGTCCTGTTGTAGGATAATGTTTATTATTTTATTTATTTTTTCTCAAGTGTAGGCATAGGTAACAATTTTCTGTGATGTGTGGTTATTTTATATTCATAGGATAGTAATTACATCAATCGTGTATCGTGCAGCTGCGGTATTGTCAACGCATTTAATGTTTACAGAATATAATTATGTTAGTATTAATTTGATTTCTTGTACAAACGCCAACACAAAAAGCGACTGCAATATGTCAAATTTCTTTTAAAGGTTTTCAACTTTGTCGCTTAAGTATAAGGTTTAAGATTATTTGGGAAATTTGACAGTTTCCAGTAGCTTGATGTGCTGGCGTCTGTGCAAATAATAATAATAATAATCGTTTATTTATAAAAATGGGCACGTTTACAATATTACTTAAACATTAAAATAGAGCACATTTGCTCATTTGCATGAACTAGGTTGAACCTGTGCTTCAGGCTAGTAAGTGCATAAATACATAATATAATAAATTAACAATGAGTAAAAAGTAAAAACTAAATTAAAATTAGGAAAATAAAAGTGAAATAGCATTTTATGTTAGTCGGTCTATTTGCAGACAACGAGTAGATCTTCTGTCTGTGTGTAATCGATGGTTAGTAAATATTTAAGCATAATTTGTTTACAGCTAAAGTAATTTAGTTTAAAGAACTTAGTTTTCTATTTAACCTATTGTACAGATATGGGCCTAAGAATGTATATAATAAAAACATCTCTAGATATTTAAAAAGCTACACAAAGTAACTGCATATTTAACAAATCACTTTAAATATGCAGTTCTTGAATATGCACTGATTGTATCATGCAAATTCGCAACATGACACATATTTTACGATAAAATCAAGGCTCGGCAAATAAGTGGCAGGCAATGCAATCACATCACTCGACGCTTTCCTTCTATAGGCTAATGTATTGTTTATCTAAGGTCAACTTGAGAGGACAATATACAAGAGTTTACTGATAAGAATGCTGTTATTATTCGATTTTACTAGAAGGGTCGAGCCACTTTGCAAAATGTACTGATAGGAACTGTAAGTTAAGCGGAACATAGGTAGAAAACAGAACTATCTGACCGAACTATATCCAGCCACTACCCGGCAAAACTACCTTTTAAGTACGGGTATGGCAATTTCAAAACTTAGTTCATTAAAGTTTAATCAGGATGGCTTTTTTAATGCCTATTGAAAGTGATAGCAATGAATAACGTCTTTATTCTGATTGTTACCCAGTTACTGTGTTGTGAGTTGCTCCGTGGTTCCAATAGACAGGCGCTCCATGTAAAATACTGGTACTCAGCTGCATCGACCCCAATATGTATAGTTGGGAAAAGACTACGCAGATGATGTCTTTATTCTGATCCAGACTCACCTGGAACATCGAACTCTGGCAGAACTCTGATTCCTCTGTCTCTCGCATACGTAACAATCTGGTTGATGTTCGTCTTTGTGTAGATCATTGAAGGATCGTATGCGCCTTGCTCGCTGGAAACAGTTTGGTGTGGTTGTATTACGTACTTAATATTTTCGTCAATTCTGCAAAGGTTGGGGATCAAACTCACGATTTCTCGCTCGCCAATATTTGGGGCATTTTTGATACAACTCAGTTCAATAATCAGTTCTAGAAAATCCTACTTTACTGACAGTTAATTTTTAAATAAATACCTACCTTAACTGCGGGAATTTCTCGCTCTGATAAGGGAAGCTCTGGTCATCTACTATATGCCAATGCAGAACGTTCATCTTGTTCATTTCCATGGCGTCCAATGTTCTGAGAATGTTCGCCACGGTGATGTAATGTCGCGATGTGTCGATAAGGAGTCCTCGGTAAGTATATCTAGGGAAGTCCACGATTTGTGTCGTATTGATGAACACGTCCTGTAACCAGGGAACGCTGTTATTAGTTCCAGTTGTTACGCTAGACTAGTGATAAAATAACATCTAAGAACAATAATATCTTACTTTATATCCATTAGAAAAATAGAACAATTGCGCGAAAGTCTCCATACCCCTCAGAATGCCCCATATCGAGTCACTGCTGAGTGTCGAAACACCAGAAACGTTAAGGCTGTCTGAAAAATAATATAATCTGTTTTAGATGGGATCTTTAACAGTAATATCCATATGAATATGAGATAAGTTCGGTTTACTAGCATTGGGCTGTAATGTTTTTGTTTATATCGAGAAAAAATTGGTCTTCGAACTGAAGTTGCTGCTACTTTTAGGATTGTATAGTACAGTAGGACTATGTAGCGTCACCGTGACCGTTCAACTTGTACATGGATAGTTGTGGGTAGATGGGTCCGGTTACGGACAGCGGCGGGTTCACGGAAGAATGCTTTTGCGTACCCGTATTCTCGCCCTAAACGGTACAGGAGGACACTGTGGAGTTTTAGTGGATTGGAGTCCAACAAAACTGCGCTATCTCCCCGTGGTAGTTCAGTATGCATGAGCATTTCTCCACGACAAAAAGAATCAAAGAGGCGAGTGAGGTTCGTTCGGTAAATAAGTTGCCTGTCAAATGTAGGATCTCTATGTAGATGATCCAAGTTCTATATACGTCGTCAGTAGAACTACGTCTTATAAGATGACTGGGATGAAAATAAATGGTAATAGTGTGGAGCAAGTATAGTATGTAACTATTATTGAAACAAGTAGTGTGGAGTAAGTAAATATATGAAACAACATTTTTACTCTCGATTTCGCGAATTAAAGTAAAAGTGTCATAAAAATATTGCAACCAAGCAGAAAATTATTTTCTAGCCATATCAACATATGCGCAAGCGCCACGCTTGAGAGCAAATCGAACAAACGATGAGTGGCGAAAATATTGTAAGTGGCCGAGTTCTCACTATTGCTATGGTATTTCTATTATCTAAAGTTCTTCACCTACATTTCTCATCCATATCCAGGTGTGGGTAGGCCTCGCATGGTCTGCTCAGGTCGATCTTCAGTTCCTCCAGCGTACCCTTGAAATCGGGATCGATATGCGCAGACCGAGCCTCCACATGCTTCCACACCTTCTTCGAATGTCTCCAAGCTATATGATGGGTGTTCCTTAGTACGGTATTGTACCGATCTATGGCATTTTTTAATATGTCGCATGACTTTCCTGTTTCCTGTTGACATATAGGGACCTTATAGTTTTGAAATTTTGAATTGGCATATTACACTAACGTATTTATTGTTGTTAATAATATGTTTTCCTTGTTGTAAATTATGTTGACCTAATCAAAACTATTGTATGCCAAGGTTGAATGGTATACCTATCCTGTTGGAGTTCATAGTAAATCAATAATTGTACAGAATGATATCATTACTTTGGATTTATACGCGGCTGATCATAATAGTATTATAGTACCTATACTCACTTTTCGATTTATTAAGGAGCGAGATCGAAAAGTGGGTGTAGACTGTTGATACTATAGTTGCACCCATAGATATATCTTTATATTTCTATGGATGCACCTCTGCCTAACCCTTCGGAGAATACAGGCGTGATATAATGTGGTGCGTTATCATTATCGTTAAAATTGAGCGCTTCTTTTTACAAATGAAAGCAACTCGTCGTTTTGGGATAGCGTTTCTTCTAATTAATAATGTTTATGAACGTGTTATCAGCTGTTTGTTTTCTCGCGGAATAGTAGATATATGGAGTGATACATTTGTACATAAACAAGAAAACTATTTTATTCCTACTCATATCATTTATTCGCATATTCGGTACGGAGTTTGTCATAATTATGATTATTTGTATCGGCAGGATTGTACGTATGAGAATACAGGTGTGCCTGTGCCCTTGATGAATCTCAACATCAGTTGCCTCTACTCAACGAATAAGACTCGAAAACCACAGGCTGGTATCGTAGGACTTACGTACTTATCAGTCCCATATTGGAAACGCGTTGATGACTTGTGGGACCATTTAAATCTTTGTTTGAAGGCACTACGTCGTCGTCAAGGTGGATATCAATTATAAATAAGATAGGTCCGATACTTGAGGCACTTTTACCTTTGTTGGCAACACGTTGTTTATTCCGTGTCACCGACCGATTGAGATACCGGTGTTCTTCTACACGAAGACATGCTCTACTTTCCAGTTTATAAAAATGATGTTCTGTGGCTATATGCCTCGCATATGCTTGGCTACGAATAATAGATGCTATGTATGGACAGACGCTAAGCATGAAAGAGTATTAAGACCAATATCTTATAAAATCTTTGATTAAGACAGATTGGGGGCTACCACAGAACACTTCATAATTTATTATGACATCTTTGAATTTCCGCGACCTGCTTATGTACACAAAAAGGTACACAACTCATCACTACCTTTTTGATGAAAGCATAGTGTGAAGCATAAGTACAAAATGCATCTAATGACATTTGAGTAAGTTAGGGATAAATGTAACTGTAGTGTACCCTGTCCTATAGTACAGTCTGTGCCCAATATTATTATTGCCCGGTATGTACAACACTCGCATAGAACTGCTAAGTCCCGCACCATTTAAATAAATCATCTTGTTAAGCCATTTTAATCATTATCTTGTTGTTGTTAAGGTTGAGAGGCTTATTATGTTAAGTGTTTACACGGCTACTACCTAATCGTTAATTTCGCACATTCTCACTGTGGCTTCGCGGTTCGATGCTGGATTGTCGATGAACGGTGTGTAAGTTTGAAATCGCATTCCACCTGTTAACAATTCCTTTTTAAAATTATTTTCATTCATTATTTGTACGTACCGTGTGGTGCCGGACGTAAAGAATAACACCACCCCATTTCTTCCCGTGGGTGTCGTAAATGGCGACTAAGGGACTTACTAGAGAATGAGCAGCAGCGTTCTCTATGCATTATACCACCATACTGCGATCGCCAACCCGCCTGCCAAGCGTGGCGATTATGGCAAAGCCCCCCAAATTGGAGGAGGCCTAAGTCCAGCAGTGACGTCTTACGGCTTAAATGATGATTAATTGTACAATATTTCTAGCATTATTTTATTATAGAACGGCTGATATGATTTTCGCCTAACGAACATATTTTGTAAACAGGTGGGTAAATAAAAAAATCTTTATGTCCACAGAACTTATAATTACAAAGGAAGTAAAATATATTTACTTCGTGGGGTAGAGAGAACTAAGTTGTTCTAAGTGACACAGGTCCGTCTACGGCGCGGGACAAATACAATTGGCGTCGGGCGAAGGTGAGGCGCGAGCGTGGCGCGGGTGAGGTGCGGGCGTGGCGCCGGTGCAGCGCAGAACAGGCGTGCTAACGGTGTCGGAAAGGCGAGGCGCGGTGTTTCTCGTTATTTTATGTTAAATTGTTGACTCTGCGTACACTGTTCCGTCATGCCACTTCTAACTGCGGGTGCGCCGATGGCGAGGAAGCGGCGCCCGCGCCGCGCCCGCACCCCACCGTCTCAGTATGTCTCGCGCCCCACCTCTTCTATACATTTTGTACGAAATATCAAAGAAGTGGCGCCGCGCCCGCGCCTCACCTCCGTCCGACGCCTCTTGTATTTGTCCAGCGCCTACGCCTATTAGCAGTGACAACGGAAAACATTTGTAAAACGTTTGACGTAATTACTTAAATCGTGAAAAGTAAGACATAATTGTGACAGTTGTGGTTATTGATTTTTAACCGACTTCAAAAAAGGAGGAGGTTATCAATTCGATTGAATTTTTTTTGGGTAGTTACCTCATAACTTTTGACTGCGTGAACCGATTTTGATGATTCTTCTTTTATCTGAAAGCTTGTGCTTCCCGATTGGTCCCATTTTAATTTGGTTCCATTCGGACAATGGGGTCTATGTGAAAACCATATAAGTCTTAAATTTGCGTTTAGTATTTTAGCGACAAATGAACGAATAACGCGATTAGATTAGTGCAGAGTATCTACCATAACTAAAAAGTAGAAAATAAAAAAAAAATACAAAAAAAACCGACTTCCTTAAAAAAACACTACAAAGTCAAAAATAACTTTAATTTCGAAAGTCGGTGTCTTAGGATCTGTATTTAAGGTTTTTGCTGTAAGTCACCAAAGTGTCATGTCGCAATTTAGTGATTAAACTAGACATAAAATAATAATTATGTTTATTTGAGCATAATGTTGGAATCAAAGAGATTGGTCGTAGTCTTAATACATCTATAAGTGTTCATATTTTTTATTTTGCTCTTTAAAATTGACCTTAACATCAGGTTATGTTTAAGACCTTATGGAAACACTGGAAATATTCAGCTATATCGTCCAGGAGCAAATTCCATGATGTGTATAGTATAGTCATGAATCCGAACGCCACCAGACTACTTATTTTTGCAAGCCATGTTCAAAGTCCATTGATGCCTATTCGCTTAGCTGCAATTAAAAATAATATTTCTTACTACCTTATCGAACCAGCAGTAGAATGACCCTGGGCTACTGCAGCACATGAGAGGAAAAGATTTGTGCTGGAACATGGTGTGCTGTATACGTAGCCGCTTATTGCAAGTTATTGGAGATGATGCGTCGCGCCGCTACTAACTTATCAACAAATGTTTTTTAAACACATTAAGTAAGTAAATACTCAATTCAATGAATGCTAAACCATTACAATGTTGCAAGTTCTGTGGTGATGTTATTGTTATAAATGGAAATCTCATTTTCCTGTTGAAATAACATGTTGATTCACAACATACTTATACCTTATTTCACTAATTAGTTAATAAACATACCTCTTTGTTACTAATATATGTATGTGGAAAATGTTGTGATTATTTCATTGATATTGTTTTATATAACTTACTGATAAGTGTTATATGTAATATCGTTTTTTTTCTAAATAACATAACATAAAATCCATCTTCTCTATAAATTAGGTAAATACTTAACAAACTTCCAAGCATTACCATGCTTATTTTTTTTTTTATTAAATAATAGTTAAGTTTGAATGTGATACTATAAAGTTTATATTAATTTTGAACTATCAGCATTTACTTACTTTATTTACTTAAGTATATTTTAATGAAAATTTTCTTCAATAATGATGTTTGTTGTTAAACAAACTGCCTATCTAGAAACACGCTTGACGATCGATCGATTCGATCTTTAAAGAAAAGTAAAGTAAACATGGTAAAAAATAAAACATTGTGAACAAAAAGTCGTCTTTCGGTTCGCTGGTGTCGAACCAAGACGGCGAAGTTTATCAATGTATTGTGTCTTAAAATGAGATTTTAGTTGTGATGCTAGTCGCATTATTCTATAGAATTTAATCAATATAATATATACCATTAAGTTCATTATTGCAAAGGTACAAGCATCTATTAAAATGTATCAAGGAATTAAAGCAGCTAACTGTGCAACTGTGGTGTTAATGTCGCGCGATAATTTTCTGTTAAACCACCCTCACCTGGGTGTTATTTTTGGAAGTCGTATTGCATTTTGATACTCATCAGCCTTTCAACCTTAACGATATAGCAAGATAATAATTAAAATCGCTTATCAACGTGATTTATCGAAATGCTCGAAGGAGTATTCCGTTTGGCGATAAGGTTCAAATTCGCTACTTTTCCGGAGGGTCAGAAAATGTTGGTCACAGACTGTACTACTGTCTCTAAATGATAAATACTGGATAAGTTTTTATCCAGTGCGTAAATTGTAACCATGAATTCAGCATATCATTGCGCAGAAATTTTTCGTCAGTTTTACAATAGGTACCTACGGGGTCAAAATGTATGGAGCAGCAGATTTTTTTTGTATAGCAAACGAAAATTTTCTACGCTGGGGGGTCTAGAATGATAAGCTGAATTCATGGTTACAGTTTGCGCACTGGATTAAAAATGATCCTGTATACATAAGTAGGTACTATAGGTGAATAGTACGAATTTTGTGTAAGTAGGTACTCTAAATATTTATGAAAGCAAAATACTCTAAGGATTATCAATCATCATCTGTCTAGCCTTTTCCCAACTATGTTGTGGTCGGCTTCCAGTCTAACCGAATGCAGCTGAGTACCATTATTTTACATCGAGCGACTGCCTATCTGACCTCCACAACCCAGTTACTGTGTAATATGATACCCCTTGGTAAGACTGCTTGTCAGACTTTCGGGCTTCTGACGACCCGTAACGACTGTCTAAGATCTACGAGAGACAGCCAGGACCAACGACTTAACGTGCTTTCCGAGGCACGGAAGGGTCGTGGTATGTAAAGATGGTCACCCATCCACGGACCAACCGCGGCAAGCGTAGCGTAACCTGGACGACCAACCCGTGCGGCTATTATTACTTAGCCACAAGATCATTAAATAAATTATAGTTTATGCTATTCTATTTCTTTTAAATGGTTTTGGTAACAAAAACTTAATTAGAACATTTTTGAAATGTTGTTTGCTTGAGTTGAAAATTAAACCGCCGAAAAAACTGAAAAGTATAAAATAATAAACCTTAAACTTATGAGTCGGCGCTTTGAGTGACCTTTGTTCATTGATTTTTCAGCGCCGACTCAAAATTTTAAGGTTTATTATTTTATACTTTTCAGTTTTTTCGGCGGTTTAATTTTTTGTTAAAAAGTTTTTATTTCATAATTTTTTGTGACTTCAATATACTAATAATACTTGGCAAGGTATACCCTATCCAACAAAAAAAGAATTATCAAAATCGGACTACTCTGTATAAAGTTATGCGTCGTTAAACATTACAATCAGTGAGTGAACAATCAAGCATCCCTTGTTTTCCGACCCTTAGGGTTCGATTTGGTTTTCCAAATTTATATGGGACCACCTTGGGAGTATACCCTTTCCAATAGAAGAAGAATTGTCACAATCGGACCACTATGTAAAAAGTTATGCGTGGTCATACATAAAAATAAAAAAAATACGCGTCGAATTGAGAACCTCCTCCGTTTTTTTTCGTCGGTTGAAAATCACTTAAATGCGAAAAAAAACACAATCTCTTTAAACAAAATAAGATCATCATCAAACTTGTAGATACCTACCTATATTAATTAGTCAACAACCAACAGTAGGTAGGTATCTATTGTGAAAATGGTTTGATAAAGAAGTAATTTACGAGATTTTTACAGCGGTGATCAATGGTTTCTATCACATGACTATGTGCTGCAAGGAAGCCAATATACTTACGAGTTATTGTACGAATTTGTGTTTAATAATATTATTATCGTAGGTAAAGAGTCTAGCTAACTACGGAACCTGGTACCCTTTTTTTTGTATCGAAGACAGGAGTCAGGTTTATCATAATATTATAAATATACTTAGTCATCTTTAGAAAAATATAATTATAACATTTGACCGTAATTTTTTTAGTTTTATAATAGGTACTTGAGATTAAACCATTTGTGTAGGTATCTACGAGAAAAGTCCAATGAACTTGCGATAGTGCTATAAAGAAATCGATACTTTCAACAAAAGGAAACGGTGTCAGGAGTGTTAGCTCCCTAAATATTTAATGGATAAATGTGTTTATAACGGAGTTAAAAGATTTATCAATACATGTATTTTTAGGTAGGACTATGGGTGTATTTTTCACTTACCGTAAACTTAAAAACCGAGGGTGATAGTTTAAAATAAGTCTGTTCTTTGTTTTGTTGTTGAGGTTTTGGCCACACTTCCCCTTTCGTTGGTGGGAAAGCCGGTCCGGGATTAACAATGTTCAAACTGGCCACAAAAAATACGCAAAATGCGTTAAAAATTATAAAGAGCCGCAACATTTTCGCGGCAAATTAAGTACCTAATCGGTATGACCGCGGTACAACCCGATTGACAGCCCGGAGTAAACTGTTATTAATACATTGAGTGTTTGCCAGTAATTAATGGCCATAGACTGATAAGAAAATAATAAGCAAAAAAGATCTTTGTTTCAGTTCATCACAAGTAAACCCAAGAGTTCTAAGAAATATCTATAGAAAATGAAGCGATATCGTTACAAAAGGTTCATCAGGGTTCATTCCACTGAACTTTGTACCAGAGACTATAAGAAATGTAATACGTAAAGCATGGACTTCAATTAAATGCTTTAAAATTGAATTTTCTCGTCAAAACCTTGGGTATTTTGGCAATTCGTAAACAGTTTGTGATTGAACGTAAAGCATTGTATTATGTTGAAGTAAATAAATATAATATTATCTCCTCCAATAATGACGATTATCATTTTACCGGTTTTTTTATTACTAAAGTCACATCACCATACCTGTGGCGGTGTTGCTATGGAAAAATATCTTTGCTGTTAGAGCTATCAATTATCACTGTCATCTTGTGTCAATAATTTGTACAAAAATCACAACACGACCCACACAACCAATTTCACCCAATTTCACTGATTGGAGGGAAAAAATCGCTTCCATGTAATTATTGTATTCATTAGTAACGATCCTAAAATGAGGCGTCGAGACGAAAAATTTCCTGATAATGGGTTTGAAGCCTGGGGTGGATATATGCAAGCTAAGATTGCAAAATTAGAAGAGCAATTTTGTGTAAAAGCTGGAAATGAAGAAACCCTATCCAATATTTTTAACGGAGTGAGTATTTTTGTCAATGGATTTACGATACCTTCCGCCGATGAATTAAAGGTAATTATGACAAAGCATGGAGGAATCTATCACACCTATCAAAAAATCAACGATTTTATAATCGCCTCGAATTTACCTGACACTAAAGTCAAAAATATGTCTTTGGTAAAAGTTGTAAAACCTGAATGGATTACTGATAGCATAGCATCTAATCGCTTGCTAGACTACAGAGACTATTTGCTCTATAAAAGCTCAAGAACTCAAAAACAGCTTAATTTTAACAAGGTTATTAAAAATAATGATTCTTCTAACACTGAAATCAAGTATTCTAATAATGAGAATGATACAGGTTTACTTGCAGATGAGCATAATATAGGAGAACAGATTGTCGTAGAAACAGAGTATGAGAACAAAACAGAATGTAATCCATATTTAAATGATGCAGGAGCATCTTCTTCAAACATCAATGCACCAGAAATAACAAATGATAATTTTTTTGGTAAGATGGAAACCAAACCATCAAAAAGAAACTTGAGTTGTGTAACTAAAACTGCTGCCGATCCAAACTACATAACCGAATTTTACAATAATTCAAGGCTACATCACATTTCACAGTTAGGGGCATGCTTTAAACAGCATGTAAATGATTTAAGAGAAAACAGCAACTTCATATTTCCTGCTCGTACAGAACTTAAAAAATCAATTTCCAACCTGAAAGACTTTAGCTTCTCCCAGTTGAAATTTGAGAAAAATAAAGTTATCATGCACATTGACATGGATTGTTTTTTTGTATCAGTTGGTTTACGCAATAGACCTGATCTCAGAGGTAAACCCATAGCTGTTACTCATTCTAGAGGACGACAGAG
Organism: Aporophyla lueneburgensis; assembly: GCA_932294355.1. NCBI lineage: Eukaryota > Metazoa > Arthropoda > Insecta > Lepidoptera > Noctuidae > Aporophyla > Aporophyla lueneburgensis. The sequence continues at coordinate 21,125,679 of OW028745.1, read as the reverse complement.
TAGGCCAAAAAGACCTGGTGTTGATAGGAATATAGAATTTGGCCTGTACAAACAGAAGCTAGCCCAGAAATTAGGAAAGGCAACTGGAAAAGCAGAAGATGAAATTATATTTGAGAGCAGAGTTGATAACATTGCTGATGAGGATGACAAATATGGTTCTATGAGTGAAATAGCTTCATGTTCATATGAAGCCCGAGCAAAAGGTGTAGGAAATGGTATGTTCATGGGTGCAGCTCTCAGATTATGTCCAGATTTACAAACAATACCCTATGATTTTGAGGGCTACAAAGAAGTTGCATACACTTTATACAATACTATAGCCCAATATACTTTAGATATTGAGGCTGTATCATGTGATGAGATGTATGTAGATTGTACTGAACTATTGGCAGATATGAATATTAGTGTTCAAAGTTTTGCAACCATACTGAGAGAGGAGATTAAACAAAAAACTGACTGTCCCTGTTCTACTGGATTTGGTGGCAACCGATTACAAGCCAGATTGGCCACAAAGCGGGCTAAACCAGATGGGCAATTCTTCCTCACTGAAGACCTTATAGAAGATTTTATTTTTGAAATTAAACTAAGAGATTTACCAGGTGTTGGCAGACAGACTGCTCAAAAATTGGAATCATTAGGTCATGCCACCTGTGGATCACTACAAAGTTTGACATTAGCTACCTTAAAAAGTCAGTTAGGAAATAAGACTGGGGCTCAACTATTTGATCAATGTCGTGGTCGTGATCCAAACCCTCTACATTTTCATACTATAAGGAAATCAGTTTCAGCTGAAGTGAACTATGGAATCAGATTTGAAAATAATAATCAATGTTTGGAGTTTTTGAAACAATTATCAGCTGAGGTTCACTCGAGAATGCAGCAATTTAAAGTTTTAGGGAAATGCATAACTTTGAAACTGATGGTTAGAGATGAAGAGGCTCCTGTAGAAACAGCAAAATTCATGGGGCATGGTTTCTGCAATGTTATCAATAAATCAACTTCACTGAATAATGCTACGAATGATATTGAAGTTATAACGAAGGAAGTGATTTCAATTTGCAAGAAGCAAAATATAGATCCTAAAGAAATGAGAGGCATTGGCATTCAGATAACAAAATTAGAACCAGTCAACAGTAAACCTTCAAAAGGAGCAATAAATAAGTTTTTATCAAGCAACAAAACTATTAAAAAAGAGTCCAGGCCTGCCACTGATAAGTCACACTTGAACTCAGAACTAGTCACTATTAACAGTGAGTCCAAAGTTTTAGAAATACCTGAGAAGAAACCCGGTCCTACTAACATATCCAAAGTTACTAAAAGAAAGAAATCTCCCATCATTGCTGTGAAATCTCCACCAGGAAAAAGAAGAGGCAGGCCTCCAAAAAAAATTCTACAGCCCTCTTCTACAAAATCAATAAATAAATTTCTTCAGGGGGATAATGTAACAAGAGACTTGCCATATAAGGACCCAATGATAAAAGAAGAAGTTCTTATAGAAGTACCACCAAGAATAGAAAAGCCCAGAGGGTTGATAGGTCTTCCTTGGGACAAAGTAAGGGAACTGTTAAGAGCATGGCTAGAAAGTGGACAGACCCCTTTGCAATGTGACATTGATATGATTGCTGCATATTTACAAGAAATGGTAGTCATTAAGAATACAGAAAAGCTGTTTGTTTTAATGAATTTTCTTAGAAGGATGACCAAAGAAATTGGAAGTAGCGACTGGTTGAATGTTTTTGATAGTATATGTGAACAAGTACAAAATGCTATGATAGCTGTTTATGGTAAAAGGTTGTTTATTTCAGATTGAAGTGAATATATAAAAACATAAATAAAAATGCTGTGATATTAATGAATAAAACTAAGATTTTCATACAATTAATCCATTTATTTTTCATTTTGATACTATTTTCTATGGCTATAAAGAGAAAATAAAAATATGTCACTACATTGTAATTTTACGTCGAACTAAACTACCACGATTTTTTAACTGAGGGCCAGTGCTAAAAATAGCTCATGCAAATGTAAAACTTAAAGTTTCACATAGGTATTAAAAATTTGGCAGCTGCAGAATCGAAAAAATTTCTAAATTGTTTACTTTGGCACTACCTATCTACCAGTACCCAAAGACTATAAAACCAAAAATAATCGATGTTTACTTTTTTTTTTCACATAAATTCCTATTAATTTTAGGATTATACCTAAAAGACACTTTAGGTGTACTTCATAATTCGAAATGGCAGTTAGTATCACTTTACGTTAATAAGCACTTTTACAACACCTTGATATAGTTAAAAGATAGATGCTGTGCAAGAACCACTACCGATAGTCTGCAAAAATAATGTCACACAATAAGTAGTTAAATCTCAGATTTTGTAATCTAAAATTTACTATCACAGTTGCTTATTGCAAATAAAAAAAGAAGGTAGGTACAGCATCTTGACTTGTAAAAATAGCATGTGTCTAATAATTTATTCGATAATTTTGTGAGTAATAAAATATAAAACATGATTAAAAGTTCTCCTAATTTCAGTTGGTGATCGTGCTATTTAAAAATAATCCTGTAAATAAAACTAGTTTCATCAAGCTCAAAGCTTGCGATAATTCTTAAAACTAAATGCTTTGTGACAACCGTTGACATTCCCTACTATTATAATACTTTGCAATATTACTCCATATACATAATAAAAATAATCTACATGGAAAAACAGAAACAATTTCTTATAAAACATAAAACTTATACCACGGATAGTACACAAATGTTAGTAAGACGAACAGTAGCACGAAAATATATATGAAATGGCATTTTTAAGCGAAACGATCACTATTATTGCATGTCAGTTGCACCTCTTTGAAATATTGTACTGGCGTTTTCTCTAACGCTAAAAGTTCTATTAAATACATTTTTCAAGTGAGACTGGCCTTTTCTCAGTCTTGGTTCCTTGCTGGCGCGTGGCCAAAATCGGAACTAACGCCACCATCTTGCTTTTCAATACATTTCCAAAAACAGTTACACTAAGGCGCGGTTCCGATTTGCGATAAAAGTGATTATTTCGCGAATCCGACCAAATTTAATAGTTGGAAAATCTATGGGCTATTAAGTAATAATTCTGACATTACGCTTTGGTCAGATTCGCGATATTATCGCTTTTGTCACAATTCGGAACGCAGGGCAAATGTTCACCAACAGCGCCACCCTGTCAACGTCATTCGAGCGCCAAAAATCTTGTAGTAGTGTTGTAGGTATGTTTGAAATGCAGCCGACATGAAGTGAGTTTATAGTCTCACGCGGTCGAGTTGACGGAAATCGAATGCTTCAGCTTCGAGTCGATAATGATCTCGTCGCCTGATCTGATATTGTACGAGTATAGCTGCTTTGTAGGGTACTTCATCTCCTCTGGACCCTGAAAAGGCTTAAGAAATAATATAAACTGTTAATTGAAAAGAAAAAAAAAGCGTGTATACAATGTTAGTGTAGCAATAAAAAAACAAAAAGTGAGGTAAAAAACCCTTAACATGCGGTGGCGCATTTCATTCAGAACTCAATAAAATTATTTTAGAGGGTTAAAAGTGCTTTCATAAATGCTAGTGTCCGTCGCATTACATGCGTTCCCTTTTTTCATGCAAGTAATGTTTTGTAAGTTGAGAACAAAAAAATAAAATGTTGTAAAGAGACCTGATAAAGTAGTGTATTTTTACCTGAGAGTCCCGAAGCTCCTGATCGACGTAGAAGAGTCTCATTTTAGACGCGGGGAAGCCAGCCATCCTCTCTAGCCTCGACTTCAGGTCAGATACAGTTCTAGAAACAATATAAAAACCTACGTTAAACGAAAATTAATAACACGCTTCATGATGGTTAAAGTTACACTCTAGATAGGATTTGATAAGTCTTTAAGAGCGTTAACGTCGATTTTGGTTGTTTGACCCAAAAAGCGTACTTTTCAAACCATTTAATCACCTCATAAAACGTATTTAACGAAAGTGTGAATAACTAAATATTGTTGGAAATATTTCGGTCTGTGAAGTTGACTGAAAACCTTTTTACATTAATAAAATATTCGTGAATTCTAACCAGATAAACAAACAGTGTTTTCTAAAATCCTTTACAGTAGTCATTTCGAAGCTTAAAATATCCGAAACCACTAATAAAATTGACAAACTAATAAACATATTTAATTGTTCACATCCTTGAGCAAAAAACTGAGAGAGACTTTTTTGATTTTCAGCGCCTAACATAATAAATAAAACAATAAACAAAGTGAAATTAACAAGAAAAAGCAGTTGCTAAATTCATTATTTCTTCCAATAAATCTTATTTAATTTTACAAAATAAAGGTGTATTGTAATAGAAGAACATCTTCTTTAAAACTTGCAATAAAAAATTTCAACTAAATTAGTTTTATTATTTTTCTAAAATTATTTTAAAACTACTATAAAACGGTGCGCGGTATTAATTTTAAATCAGTCCGCCGCGAGGCTGTTCAAAGAGTGGACGTATCGCTCAGTGCTCTACGCGTGACCTCTCCCGACCCTTGGCATCGAGTGAGTTTATAGTGCGATATAACGATCTTGGGTTGATAAGTAAAATAATTATTTTTTATTTAGATAATTGAAAACAATGTTTTTCGAAACAACAAAAATTGTTTCAGGTGCCATGGGGAATAAGAGTAAAAAAACGAAACTAGTTTTATCGAGGAAAAGGAAGAGACTCAATCAAGAGGTTTTAGCTAAAGCTCGGGCTAAAAGGTTGGGTAAAATAATATTTTGAATAGAACTTGATTTGTTATCTTTGTTGATCGAAGTTTGCTATATAAGGTCCTCGTTTATTAATTTATTTCCTTCTAGGGGGTGATTGTACTACTCAAATACATTTTTTTTTTCTAAACGATCAATTTCGAAATTGCAAAAAACAATACTTCCTCAAACTAAACCGTCGATCATCTGACTTTTTTAAACTTGCATTGTAATAATAATAATTTAATTGATTTGATTTAATTTAAACTTTATTTCTTCTTTTTAGAGAATTTAATGAAAGAGGAACCATTTATAGTAACGTATTTTTTAGTTACAATTTCATATTTACGTATGGGATTACATCTATCTTTTTTTTTCAGGACTTAGCCTCGTCTTCCAAAACCAGCTTGTCGATGTGTGGAACACACGTGTCGGTTATCTTTCAAAGCCGGTAAAGGAAAACATTTATTTAAATCTACATACAAGTGCTATATATAATAAATATAATATTATAAATAAAGAATTCTTCGATATTGAAATATTTTATTTTAAAACTAGAATACTTAATAATTTGCTAGAGGACCATCGCGACTTCCTACGACTTCAAAATGATGAACCCCCTTCATTATGATTTTTTCATGTACTTTTTTATCAAATGAGCAATTTTTAATCAAAATTCATTTAGTAGTTTTTGTGAAAGAGTAACAAATATACATCTACTCATCCATAAATAAACTCTCAAACTTGCGCGTTTATAATTATTATTTGAAAATATGATCTGTATGGTATTCTGATGTGTAATCGATATGAATTGAAGTTTCATCAAAATTCGTTCAGTAGTTCTTACGGTAAATTGTTAAAATCATTCATCCATACATCCTCACAAACCTTTGTGTTTATAATATTATTCGTAGTAGGATTTTACATTTGTACAATATTTCTAACTTTTCTCCCCTAAATAGTACCTACTTACTATACTACATATCCAAAATTGCCTTTTTATTTCACAAGTATGTAATAAAAATAAGAATAGTAAATAAAAATCAACTGACGATTAAATAAGTAAGTATCATTAAACATTACGGATCAACTTGGGTTAGTTTGACTATAATGACGGGCAGCACACCAACTCTACGCACACAGTTATGCGCGTATCTGTGTGAGTGGAAGGAGCACTGCAATTACCTAAACTTGGTGCCGTGGATTTCACGTTAACGCTCTTAATAGCTAAAATCAAAATATATGGGTTCGGGCGTATTTTCAAAACTTGGTAGAGCCATAGTTGTTCTTTCGCAATAAGGAGTAGAGAAAGGAGTGTTGTTCTGTACAGCTCCATCTCTCTCTTGTACTGGAACAAAGACATGACTGGCCTGTTAGTGTAGTGGTTAGTGGCCCTGACTGCTAAGTCTGAGGTCGTGGGTTCGATTCCCACCCAGGACAAATCTTTGTGTGATTAGCACGATTATTTGTTCTGTGTCTGGGTGTAATTTATCTATAATATGTATGTATTTAGAAATACATAAGTATGTTTATTAGTTGTCTGGTTGCCATAGTACAGGCTCTGCCTAGTTTGGGATCAGATAACAGTGTGCTGGTTGTCCTAAGATATGATATTATTATTCTACGCTCTCTACTTCAGTACAGAGTTTAAAAAAAGTAGGACGAACCTGTAAACATCGACGGTACGCACTTCGCTGTTGTCTCCACACGTGAATGTAATCTGCACGCGCTTTTCGGGCCTCAAATCCACCGAAACTAGAGGGTCGAGTTTGCCGTGGACGCCCACCAACTCCCAGTATCTGAAAAATAATGGCATCAAACGTAAAACATCACCGCGAGCATGTCAAAGCATTGTTTTTGTTCAAAGATGTGCTAAAAGAACTTTATAGGTACCTATTTCTACCACTTTCTAGGAATATAGGTATTAATGTCTGAACCTGACCTGACCTAGATAATAGACAGACCAAAAACATCACGTTTTAAAGGGGTTTTATTCTTAATCTGATGCCTTATGTCATACAAGTGCAACGAATACCTGACTGGAGTAAGTATTACAAAAAAGTCACGATTATTTGTAGGCACACCATATCTGGCTAGAAAACATTGCAAATGAGATATTCACCTGCCAAAGGTGCTACGATTAAAACGTCGTTATAGTGAAACATGGTACAAATTGAGTGAGATTTCATGATTATGCACACCTACGTGGTCTTATTAGCATGCGAATTTAGTCATTTAGGTCATTGTGTTGGCACAGAGACCTCACCTACTTTGCTCCTTATTGATTAGACCTTCGGCGCGAACGTTGCAATTCAGAAGGACAATATGTTGCTGCATCATTTGATTAACTGGTGTGTAAATAATCGTGAGCAGTGGTGGCCTAGTGGTAACGGCGAGTAGTAGGTCGTGAGTTCAAACCCAAGCAGGCGCATTACTTTGTGTAAATTATTTCATCACCATTGCTCTCAAAACGGTGAAGGAAAACATCGTGAGGAAACCGGCATGTCTTAGAACCAAAAATTCGAAGACATGTGACATCTACCAACCCGCACTGGGCCCGCGTGGTGGATTATGGCCCACTCCCTCTCACCGAGAGGAGGCCTGTGTCCCAGCAGTGGGAACATTGTAGGCTGATGAAGATGATGATGAAATAATCGGGATTTCCAGAACACGTCTAAGTTTTATTTGTGGTGTGCGGGTAAGGATGGCCTTATGTAACAAGCTTCTCAATATATTTTATTCAGGTTGATTAACTTAGATACTAGTAGACAAATGTAGATTTTTGAACTCACGACCTTAAACATGTATTAGGCAAATATCTAGAGAAGTAAGAATTTACCTTCTAAGTAAATAAAATGTTTCTCACCTATCAGGCCGATCGGACTCCGGCTTCTCCATATAGTACCGTATGAAGGCTCGCTCGGCTGCGTCTCTCTCTTCAATAGGCACCGCTCCGCCACCGTTCAAGGTTCTTACGTGGGGCAGCCGCGCAACCAGCAACAACCGTCTTTCGTGTTCCGTTGACTCGTTTCGCTCCCATAGCGGCCAGCCCTGGAAAATGCAGAGGGAAGAGTTAAATAAATTGATTACTTTTCAAATAAAACTTTCTCATTAGCTCAAAACGACCTTGTCTGAGACTTCCAGATTTCAGACGAATCAAGGTCAAAGCCGTTGTTGGGTTTAATTGGTTTCTTCCAAGAAAAGTTTCTCAACGTTAAATAATACACGATTTAATAACTGGTGAAATGTTGGTGTACTACCAGAGGTTTATTTCACACCTCTGGCTATCCCTTCGGCTATAACAGGCGTGATATTTGGTAAATGTGCGTGCGCCTGTTGATATTTGCAAGCGTTATGTTTGCTGTTTAAATAAACAGTCACACTTCTACCTTTTGAGGCCCCGGAGAATTAGTCAGAGCTGTATTTTATCCAGTGCGCAAACTGTAACCATGAATTCAGCATATCATTCTAGACAAAAAAAAATCTGCTGTTCCATACAATTTGACCCTGTAGGTATTGCTTTTTTCTATGAAACAGCAGATTTTTTTTTTTGTAAAACCCACGAAAAATTTCTGCGCTAGGGGGTCTAGAATGATATGCTGAATTCATGGTTACAATTTACGCACTGGATAAAAACTTATCCTGTATTTGTAATCCCTATTAGGAGCCTATTGGTATCAATCAATCACATATAAATCCAAACTTTGGACTGCTAGTGAAAAATGCCCAATATCTAGTGCAAAATGTTTGGATCGCTTCTTTCCTAATCTAGATAATCTTTAAAGTAATGCTCGTCGGTACTTTACATGCTTCCTGAAAACTACATTTGTTACAAATGATGTCATCATTCGAAGGTTTTGGATTTGTTTGGTCGACTTTCGTATCTATGATAAATACCTAACCTAAATTTTTATAAGATCATTTTTCCAAAATGCGATTCCTTTGAAGTGAGAGCTGCTATTTATACTTATAATAAAACTGTAGAGAGGTCAATTCTGTACATTGAATATACATTCAAAATTAATATTGGACGATGAATGGTGATCGATTCTGATGCCAAACATGCAATCAGTAAATTTTTTGTCTGTCTGTCTGTATATGCATGCATGGGTCAAAAACTACTAAAGAGATTTTAACCAAACTTGGTACGATTGTAGTCCATAGTCCCAGGATTATGGACTACAATCGTACCAAGTTTGGTTAAAATCTCTTTAGCGTTATGTTATATCACATATAACCTGCCCAGGCAGGTTATATGTGATATAACATAACGCTAAGACACATAGGAACTGAGCAGTGACGATAAATTTGAAGCAAGTTGGATGAAAATGCGCTTTCAAGCTCTTATCCTCGCATACATCGATCATATGTCCAAAAGTATGCATTACAAAGATGATGGTCTTCAAAAGATCTCCAAAAAACTCCTCAATAGTATATATCTATCCTACTAAATTCGGAACACAGTTAGTTTATAACCTGGATTAACACATAGGGTAATTTTTATCCCGGTAGTATGTTCCCGCGGGATATTTTTCGACCTCCACGCGGGCGAAGCCGCTGGCAAAAGCTAGTAAAAAATAAGACAGTGGCACTTCCGCACTTTGCCCGACCTGGCCTTCGAACCCAAGTCCTAACCTAAGCTGCTCAACATTCGCGCTTGCAACCACTAGACTAACAACGACAGTCAGGCCCGGAATAGAAACAGTCGTTTGTCTTATATTCGACAAAATATTGCTTGCGAAATAATATACATGGAAACATCCGCGTTTTTAGCGATATTTATCAATATTGACATAGCTAAGTAGGTACTTAAATTAATAAAAATATGCCGCTGTTTAAGTACCTTGATCATAGATAAAAATAATTATAAGGTTAAATATATCGAAATGTACAGTAACTTATTACGAAAAACCTGTTATAATGCAATAAAACAAAATAATGTAGCAAACTTTTATGTTTTACAAATAGAAAAAACATAAAAAGATAACAAATAGAAAAAACATAAAAAGATATGCCCCGGGTGAGGATCGAACTCACGACCTTAAGATTATGAGACTTACGCGCTGCCTACTGCGCCACCGAGGCTGGTGATAATGATGTCAAATTAAATGTTCATTAGGTATGAGCCAGACATTATTATCTTTAAGCGCGTAGGTATTTATCATTTTTATGGTTAGTAGGTATTTAATGTTTTAGGTCAAATAACAATATAAAAATAAAGTAAAAACGTACCTACAATGTTTCTATGGGTTATATAATTTTGATATGGTGGACTGAGCTCTTATTTTTTTGTCATCATTTCCCCATATTTGCAAAATAAAATTATTATATTTACCTTTGTTAATAGCTCAGCAATACCGGTGAACAGTTTTCGTCATTTATTCAAAATATTTGCTGATAGCCGAGCTAAGTAGGTATAGGTATACAAGGTCAATTGAAATTAGCCGGCAATACTTTACCCGTGTCGATATCAAAAAGTAATGGAACAAAAAAACATATTTTTTATCATTCTATGGGCGAAGGCTTTTGGACGTCCTTGATACATTGTTGTCAAATTAAAGTAGTTGGCTATACTTTACCCAAGTTTTGGGTACTTATCAATTTCGAAAACGAATGGAACGAAAAAAATTCATATGTGGAAAAAAATGTTTTCATCATTCGATGGCCGAAGGTTCTTGTATTTTTTCGTGGAACATGGTTTTTTTTTACGAATTTTCAATCATAACATGCGTTTGATTGACATGACAGTGTCATATAAAGTTTTGAACACAATTGCAATGATGAATTTGTTTTATTTTCATTCGTTTTCGGTATCAATACCTAACACTTAGGGATAAAGTATTGCCAGCTAATTTAATTTGACCCTGTATATATTCATAGACACTATGTCACTGTTTTGTAGGTTAGTATCTACGTCGAAAGAATATTAAGTAGCCTACCGAAGTAGATATATAAACAAGTAGCAATAATTAATTTGAGGATATCATTTACAAGCAAGCAAGCACTTACAATAAAAATAATCCCGTAGTCACGATTCGTGATCATAAGCTACTAAACTTACAGGATCATCGTAAAAACAAAACAAAAAGTCGTAGATTTAAATTGAATTGTTTTTTGTTCGTTTCAAGGTTCTGCGAGGATCAGGTTTCCTTGTAGGGCGCACGAATCGTTGCGAAGACCTTAGTTCCTACTCCGACTGTCCTAGCAAGTATTTATGATCGATTTATGTTCACTATGATGTTATTCCAAGGCTTGTTTGTGAGCTTCTTAAGAATTTTTACCGCTTTTTAGGGTTCCGTTGCCAAATGGCAAAAAACGGAACCCTTATAGATTCGTCATGTCTGTCTGTCTGTCTGTCTGTCTGTCCGTCCGTATGTCACAGCCATTTTATTCCGAAACTATAAGAGCTATGCTGTTGAAACTTGGTAAGTAGGTGTATTCTGTGAACCGCATTAAGATTTTCATACTAAAATAGAAAAAAAACAATAAATTTTGGGGTTCCCCATACATAGAACTGAAACTCAAAAATGTTTTTTTTTCATCAAACCCATACGTGTGGGGTATCTATGAATAGGTCTTCAAAAATGGTAATGAGGTTTCTATTATCATTTTTTTCTAAACTGAATAGTTTGCGCGAGAGACACTTCCAAAGTGGTAAAATGTGTGTCCCTCCCCCGTAACTTCTAAAATAAGAGAATGACAAAACTAAAAAAAATATATGTAAACTACCAACGAAAATTGGTCTGAACGAGATCAAGTGAGTAGTTTTTTTTTAAAACGTCATAAATCGTAAACCGCAATTTACCTTACATTCAATCAACTGAAATATAAAAATTAAAAAATATATATATTTTTAAACCGAAAATACCTACAGATTTGTACGGAACCCTCGGTGCGCGAGTCCGACTCGCACTTGGCCGGTTTTTTTTTAATCATTAAAACTTGATACACAAGGAAAAAAAAATAGTGTACAAAGGCGGACTTAACGCTTGAGGTATTTTCTATTCCCATCTAGAACTCCAAAGTATATCAATCACTAAGTACGTTTTCTGACGATCAAAGTTTTACACATTCCTAACGTTGTGTACTTGTGTCGTAGGCTCGCGAACTTTACCTATCCCGTTAAATGCGTCAATATTTCACTCAGGCTTCTCATACATACCACTAGAAAATGGAGGCTGCATAGGAAAGCGGCGGCGCTCAACCAGCAAACCTATACCATTTTAGTCATTATACTTACAGCAAATAATAAAGGCTAAAACGAGTACAAATAGCTAATAAGCACAGTTCATATTCAGATTCCAAACAAAATTCGATCTAACAGGCAAGGCATTTGAGTTTAGTTTCTAATGTTTTAGCAGTCCTTTGTTCTCCCTGATGAGAGATCTTTGAGCATGCGCTCAACCTCGCTAAGCTGGCTTTGCCTAAGAACGGAAGGCGGAATCACCTTTGCATATACGGTCCCTACGGAATTTACTGTTGCCGCATGTTTATACCCTTTTTAACGTGAGGTTACATTTTTGATAAGAGAAGCAGCATTAGTTATTATTATTAGTATTTATACTTTATAGCTCAGAAATCAAACATGTAAATAGCTAATGAGTTCATGCAATTAATGTATGTATTCTCCAGTATTAGCTCATTTATAAATACCTGCCTAATAAATTAGCTTTTATTCTCTAACTCTGAAGGTATCATAATTCATAAGGTTTGTTTAAAAACAGAACTCTGTATAACCCGTTTTGAGATGATTCACCTGGAGTACGGACATGGTAGCTGTTATATCAACTTATGATATTAATCTGTCTTAGGGTTGAAGCTCAAGGACTCAAGGGCATTCACATAAAGTCTTTTATAAAGTTGTTCGTCATAAAACGACTTGAACTCTGTTTGGTCTGAAAACAGGATATTAATTTGTTTAATGAAGACCATTAAACTATTGTTTTGACCGTTGCAGAATGTCCCCTCCTATCAAATTAGCTGACTAACATCCGACTACCCACGCGGGGAGGGTCCGGTCACACACGAACGTTTCAAAATTAAAATTAACGGTTATAATTTAAGTTCCGTACCGATCGGTAACAGCCCCGTTCTGAATCATTGAATTTAGGGTATCGATTTCATTGTGTAGTGTCAACAGATGCAACAATAATGCACACGGTTTTAAGGTATCAAACCTGGGTTGATTCCTAATCAATTGAAAGCATTTTATGCTGTAATGTTAATACAACGCTGTATGTATTTTAATTAGGCAAACACTGGTTGTATTCCAAGTTTTTATTTTATTTTTAAAGGGCAGTTATCATTGGCCTAGCGCGTGATTATTACCCAAACGATTTCGTAGACCTATTAAGAATAAGCACAACCGCGATAAAAACCTGCTCTTAAGAAACAACGCATAATATTATGAATAATTTCCGTGTGTATCCTCATTTCGGTACATATGAAATCCATATGCAATAGAGTGCATATGCGTCTGCACATATTTAATTCCCACATAAAACATGAGAGGGTCACGATGCCGATGCACTGGATGTAAACAGTGGCTTACTCATGGACTTATGGTTTAACAAATAATAACTTGCCTCACCGTGAGATATCGCGACCTAGCGTGTATCTACGTACTTTACTGTATGTAAAAGAACAAAGAAGTAGGAAATATTTCGTACTGACGTACCTACTTGTTAGAACATAATCCGAGTGTGACGTTAGAAAAACGTAGACTGTGTCATGTGTAAATTGTAAGAATAAAGAGAAAAAGTGTTGTATTACAGCTTTACACATAGTATTTTTTTGTAAACAATTTGACCTCCTTTATGTTATTTCTTTGGATGTTGTTAGAGCGACTAAGCTCAAGGAAAAAGATTTCTCCTCGACATAGCAAATATTTTGATCATATGGTAGTTGTCCCAAATTGAAGAAAAAGCTTCTTTGGGTCGAAATAAAGGATCGTGTACTGCGCTTGGCTTGCTATGTCAAGTTGCTTTACAAATAGAACAAAAATATAGGGACCAGAAATATGAAGATTGAAGGTAGTAAGCACTATAAAAGGGAAAGGCATTTTGGAAAGTCTCGACCCGTCTTTCCTTAACTACCATTCTCCCCGTCCCAGTTGACAGCGACATACCAATGTACTATTTAACTTTATTAAACCTATATTTCAACCAACTCAAGGGCAAAAGGAACTTCATGTCTTCTGACGTCATTCGTTCGTCCCACATCCACTGCGCAATACTTGGTATCCCGTCTGGGACAGCAATACCCAATATTGGAGAACGTCAGTTATAATCAAACGCAATTTCGTACGAATGTAAAAATTTTCTAATCTATTCTACTTTCAACATGATTGTTAAGTAACATCCTGCCCACCCTGCCAACCCGCCTGCCAAGCGTGGCGATTATGGCAAAGCCCCCCAAATTGGGGGAGGCCTAAGTCCAGCAGTGGACGTCTTACGGCCGAAATGATGATGATGATGATGATCCTGCCCACTAGGAGCACAGCATTAAAACGATTAGTGTTGCCATAACGGAGGCATTAATGCAAATCGTTTTGAATAAAATGGCAGAAAGATTTAACTTTAGGAGGTATCTAATTTACAATCATGATCGACATGATAGCGCATGTCTAAACTATGCAGATATATTTATTACCCTTTGTCCCTCACACCCTCTGTCGGACCATTTAGGGAGATTAGACTAGAAATGATTAAAATTCTGGGCAATCGTTGCGTAAACTTGATTATGTATTATTAACCCCCGACAGAAAAAGAGGAGTGTTATAAGTAGATAAAATATCACATAATCTTTTGACAATCAGATTACACGTGACTTGATAAACATGGAAGAAATAGGTTAGTAGACCGCTGCATCACAAATTTAAAAAAAATTAAACCGCCGAAAAACTGAAAAGCATAAAATAATAAACCTTAAAATTATGAGTCGGCGCTTTGAGTGTTCCTTGTTCATTGATTTTTCAGCGCCGACTCAAAATTTTAAGGTTTATTATTTTATGCTTTTCAGTGTTTCGGCGGTTTAATTTTTTGTTAAAAAGTTTTTATTTTATGATTTTTTGTGGCTTGAATGTACTAATAATACTTGGCAAGGTATACCCTATCCAACAATAAAAGAATTACCAAAATCGGACTACTCTGTACAAAGTTATGCGTGTTTATACGTTACAATCAGTGCGTGAACAATCAATCATCCCCTGTTTTCCAACCCTTAGGGTTCGATTTTGTTTTCCAAATTTATATGAGACCACCTTGGGAGTATACCCTTTCCAATAGAAGAAGAATTGTCACAATCGGACCACTATGTAAAAAGTTGTGAGTGTCAGTGAGTGAACAATCAATCATCCCCTGTTTTTCAACCCTTAGGGTTCGATTTTGTTTTCCAAATTTATATGGGACCACCTTGGGAGTATACCCTTTCCAATAAAAGAAGAATTGTCACAATCGGATCACTATGTAACAAGTTATGCGTGTTTATACGTTACAATCAGTGAGTGAACAATCAATCATCCCCTGTTTTCCAACCCTTAGGGTTCGATTTTGTTTTCCAAATTTATATGAGACCACCTTGGGAGTATACCCTTTCCAATAGAAGAAGAATTGTCACAATCGGACCACTATGTAAAAAGTTGTGAGTGTCAGTGAGTGAACAATCAATCATCCCCTGTTTTCCAACCCTTAGGGTTCGATTTTGTTTTCGAAATTTATATGAGACCACTTTGGGAGTATACCCTTTCCAATAAAAGAAGAATTGTCACAATTGGACCACTATGTAACAAGTTATGCGTGTTTATACGTTACAATCAGTGAGTGAACAATCAATCATCCCCTGTTTTCCAACCCTTAGGGTTTGATTTTGTTTTCCAAATTTATATGGGACCACCTTGGGAGTATACCCTTTCCAATAGAAGAAGAATTGTCACAATCGGACCACTATGTAAAAAGTTATGCGTGATCATACATAAAAAAAAAAAAAAAAAAAAAAAAATATACGCGTCGAATTGAGAACCTCCTCCGTTTTTTTTCGTCGGTTGATAAAAGATAGGTAATTATACTAGCTAGTCGTCCCCGGTGGTCGAAACTCGACCGTAGTTCATTAAAATTTTAATCAACAAATAATCCAAAATATTAGCTTTGTGCACTCCATCTCCATATAAATTGTAACTGTGCCAAACTTCATACTCCTCGGTCTGTGTAACTTTCGTTAAAAGGGGTGCAAAGTTTTTGCTTCGCGTATACATTCAGTCAAAAAAGTTTCGGGAATGGATGATTTGTTTATGGTTCCAATTTTTTTTTTTTTTTTTTGTTATTGTTAGATAAGCACAACTGTTTTCCATTTTGGCGCGCAGTTTGAGTTACATCTGTTATTTAGATTAAATAACAGTGCTGTTTTTAGTTATATCATATCTATTTGCGTATTGCGAATGGATAAAATGGACAAAAACATCGAACAAAACTTTGCATCGCTATTGAAATTTCGTATTCGGAGTCACTGAAAATGTTACTGAAAGCTGCTGTTGGTGAAAGTGAATCGACTTTATCAAAAACACGTTCTTATGAGTGGTACAAAACTTTCAAAAGCGGTAGAGATATGATGGAAGATTTGCCTCGCTCTAGGAAGGCCATCAACGTCTGCAACTGAGTTAACATTGCAAAAGTGAAGGAAATAGTGACTGAATATCCTCACTCAAGTTTGAGAGGGATAGCCGCAGAACTTTCTGAGTCTTACGAGTCGGTCCGTAACATTTTAAATAGGTAATCACTTGGATATGAAACACTAGCTTTTGCCAGCGCCTTCGCCCGCGTGGAGGTCGGAAAATATCCTGCGGGAACGTACTACCGGGATTAAAAATAGCCTATGTGTTGGAATCCAGGTTATAAACTAACTGTATTCCAAATTTCATCTAAATCCGTTCAGTAGTTTTTGAGTGAAAGAGTAACAAACATCCACACATCCATACATACAAACTTTCGCATTTATAATATTAGTAGGATGTTGCCGCTCGGCTAGTCCCGAAAGACCCTGAATTTTCTCTAAAAACTCAATCGCATAGAGTCGATGAGGACATGCTAGAACGAGTTAATTCCGACCCAACATTCATGGTACGCATTGTTACTGGTGATGAGACGTAGGTTTACGAGTTTGACATGCAAACTAGTCTTTATAGTTTTTTTTTTTCACCACGATATTGCGCCTTCGCATCATTGTGAACGTTTTTTTTACCAAAAACTCAACAATTACCATCGAGTAACTACCTTATTCACCAAATATGGCTCCAGCCGAGTTCTTTCTTTTTCCTAAACTTAAATTACTAGTTCGTGGCACCCATTTTCATTCGGTAGAAAACATAAAAGAGAATTTGCGGCGAGAAGAACTCGGTTCCGGAAAAAGCGTTTAAAAAATGTTTTTTTTGTGATTGGATTATTCCCTGGCATAAGTACTATAAGCATACTTTGAAGGTGATAAAATTTTGGATGAATAATAAAATTTTGTGTATTATTGATCTTTTCTCGGTACTTTCTTGACAAAGTATTAAATATATAGATTATGATTGCGGCACTATAATCAAATATCTAAGTTACAGTGGTGCGGCAAAAAAATCGAATTAGCTGTTACTAAAGGGAAACTACTGCATTGCGTGTGAAGGAAACTGCCTAAGTGCCCTTTACAATGTTAATATAAACACTTGAGTAATTGTCTGTGGATACACTTGTTTTTATCGATAGCTAGCAATAATTATGTGAACTAGTTTAAGTACCTACTAGTTGTTGAAAATGTTGTGTTTTAGTTATAATACTTCTTTTCGTTACTTTCACATTCCTTTTGAAAATACTTTCGTTCTTAAAGGTATTATTTGTTATCTTTCTAATTAGGTCCTTTGGCTCTTTTGAAACCTCAAGCCGAAGCTTTCAGACCTTTTCTTTCACCTTGAAGTAATCTTCCCCTGGCCCCTTGGGTACAATAATATCCACATAAATGTTACCTACAACACTTCGCTATTGAACGTATGATACACAAAGGAGTTAGAATATTAATGTTAAGCACGGATCGAGGGGACAGTTGACCTAAAACATCGAGTAGGTAACGTGGAGTAATGAATGCATAGGTCACGACTCTATGGCGACATCTTTCACCAAGATATTAGATTATAATAACGGCTATAAAAGTTATTGCATAATGACTTCAGAGAGTAATAAGAAAACAAGATTTAATTTGATGGTGACGAATAGATTGGGAAAGCTTAAAGAGACATGATAACTAACACAGTAAACATAACCATCAGTCAATGAAGAACTTCAAGCATTTATCGACACGAAAAGAGGTAGGTAGGTACACACTTGAACTAAACAACCGTTGACTGACCGTAGAATTCAAATGCAAACCATCTTTTGTGTAGGAGGACTCTAAGTCTCCAACAAAAGCCAGAATTAATCATGCCAGCCAGACAGACGATAAAGGTACCTACGTTTTATTGTAAGTACTAATGCCCCGTCTGTTTCAATACATCTAAGTTTTAACCAGCACATTCGAATGACATGACATTTTAATGAACATACATATCTTAACTTCACAGACAAAATTTCTTTCTCATCTCAGTAGCTTGTGTAAAACGCAAGGGTGCACAAAATTATAGACAATATGAGAAGATTCGTAAAATATACGGTATAAATATATATTTTCTAGCATGCTGCGGTATGGTACAAATCGCTCTACAAAGTATATGAGCATTGCACGTGTTTCTGGGTCACCCCGTGTCGACCCAGTCGACACTCTACGACCAAATCTATAAATTTTGTATTCAACTGGCGCCTACTACAGTTACCCTAAGATTATCGAAATGTGACATCTGCATTTTGGAGATAACGGAAGAGATTTGTCAAATGTAGTCACCAAACCATTATACGTAACGTCGTAACGTTAACTACAACATTTAAATATTTCATCTATTCATTAAGTCGGCGTCAAATATATATATTATGACGAAGAAATTAAAAATTAAATTGGGTTATTTTTTTGAAAGGAGACATTAATGTGCTAAATTAAATAGATCAAACACCAACACTTATTTCTTATGATACTAATGATAGGTATAAACACTGATGAAAGGAAATAATTCAATTAACAAAGTGCATGAAAGAACGAGGTGACGCGCAGAAGGCGTGGGCAAAAAATCAAAGAGTGTTTCGACCCGTCCCAATATGAATCACTGACTACAGCTTATTGTCCTCACACGTGGCAAGTAATTTTCCAATTAGTTGAAGCCCATATTTCAATAAAAGCAACATCAAGGAAAAATGCACCAGGATCAGACGAATAAGACTTCCATTTTGCAAGCTAGAGCTGCTATCAGCAGAATTGTATTTTATGAGCAGAGCGATATATGGCTTGTTCAATTTTAAGACTGCTATTAGAGATAAAATGATTTCAAAACCGTCTACAAATTCAGTAGCAAAATGCAAACAAGGCCACTCACTTCAATTTATATTGAACTTCTTTATTTGATAGGTAGACACTTGCACAACATTAAATTGCCTCGCTTTCAGTTCACATACAAGTTGTACACGCATTGTAGGACATATTGAGATTAGTAACAATATTAGTACCAATATTCAAGATGATCTGCTGCCAAAGTTGCAATGCTAAATCCGAGGCGTATTTCCAAACGTTGCAAAATTACGAAATTTAATGGATGTTGCAAAATGTTTGGATCGCTTCTTTCCTAATCTAGATAATCTTTAAAGTAATGCTCGTCGGTACTTTACATGCTTCCTGAAAACTAAATGATGTCATCATTTGAAGGTTTTGGATTTTTTTGGTCGACTTTCGTATCTATGATAAATAACCTAAATTTTTATAAGATCATTTTTCCAAAATGCGATTCCTTTGAAGTGAGAGCTGCTATTACAAAATAAAGTGGGTAATAAAATACGATAGCGCGATATTTTTCGCAACAGGTAGATTGCAAGCTATTAAAGCGTGCACTCTGTATTACCAGTATTAGTAGTATCAGGATTCAATGTGCATGGCTCGAGCTTATCGCAGCTGAACAGACTGAAAATGTGGGCCTCAAACACGAACGAAAACGGTAAAATAGACAGAAACCCGAAAAAAGAAAGAAATAAGTTTGCTGCTATACCTAGATGTAATTTGAAAAGGATAAACAAAATTGGAAATTGGATGAAAATGGCACAGGCTTTTAGTTGCCTTGCAGACCTCGCAAACTCTGAAAATATTAAGTTTAAGCAGAACGCAATGTCAACATGTTGAGGGGGGCAGGTATTAGATTTCAGTTTATAAGAGCGGTTCTATCGGTCGACACTCTTTGGGCTATGAAATATTGAAACAGTAATTTGGTAACACTATTGCCCGTTCTGAGAACTTGCGAATCCAAGTTGAACTAAAAGACCAGACGCAATCCGCCATTAGACTAATGACGCGATATAAAGTCAAATATAACGATTGTGAACTTTGTGAACATTAATTTGATCAAGTAATTAAACGAGTAATTTCAAATATTAACGGACATGCAGACGAAAGTACAAGTATAAATACCAAGTGACACAAGGACGCCAGCTCAGCTGGTAATGTGAACGACCCAACCAACCGTAGACTTCGATTCATTTTTCGAATGAATCATCGCGAACCCTTTACCTTTGCAGTTTTTGTTTTTATTGCTATAAGTACGATCCTTTTTTGTTTCCAGTTTATTATTCATGGACTTATTGTCTCTGTTTTTTTTTTTATTGCAACTTATTCTTGTATTTTCATGCAAATACTTATTTTATTATTCCCAGATCCCCTTTAGTGTGAAAGTAGATTATATTCTTCAAATCGTATTAAAGTAGCCGAGGTCTTCTATCTTTGTTGGTCCCACTAGAACCCACGCAGCCATATTTTGTGTTAAACATTGTAACGGTAGAAATGTTTTGTTAGTTCATCGCCTACGAAATTCTTTAAGAAGCACGTTCTCACGATCGTCTGTGCATATATTATATGGTATGGCACCAAATTCGTACTTTATTATCTAACTAAACAGTTTCGTTTGTCTTTAAACGACATGAATCCTATGAGAGTTACAAAATTTTAAAGAAATCTACAAAAGTTTGTCTCTTACGTACGATCCCAAACCTGCGTCATCGAACAAGCGAAACAATGATTGTTGACTGTTCAAGTTACATGCCTATCAGCCAGTCTACTAGCAAAGAAGACAATTATTTGGACAAGAGTACAATGTAAGTTTCGGATTCACCATAGACTTGGAGCAAACTGTTGCTATTGAATAAGTAAGATGTTTCGTATGGTTTTAGATTTCGTGTATGATAAAGTCAATGTGTCCATATTTCTAAGTTACTTATAAAAAGCACTTTGTCCATTATGATGACATCACAATCGCTCATAAACGCATAAAGCGCGCATTAAAACAAACAGACACACTTTCACATTCTATGTAGCGTGACGGTCACAAAACATGGGTACTATACTAGTCCTATGGTAAAAATAACTCTATAACTGCAACCATATGGATCAAAGTTCGTTACTGTAGCTTTAGCTATGATAAACGACTTGTGTAACAAAGGACATGGATGTGTACACACAAGAGATAATCATGTGGATGGCTCGTTTTCGACGATCTACTTTATTGCACAACCTTGAACTTGAAAGATATCCATAATATTAAGACGGATGCGAAATGGAAATCGAAAGTAGCTCGACCTTTATGTCGGTTGAGGCTACTGCAAACACGGAAATTTTCCACCAGCAAGCCTATTTTCTGTAAAGCTACCTTTTATTGAGAACGAGGCGAAGCCAATATTAATACCGATCAGTTTTACGACACAAAATCTGTTTGAATAGCACATAAAACGTCTCAAGCATCAGACAAATGCAAGGCTAACGGTCCTATAAAATCTGTGAGCTCCCGTTCATACCCGCAAGCGGAGACGTGTCGAAATAATGCGTGCCTGGTAGTGATCGGTGATATTAGCTAACATTACACAACCGGGCGTCAAGTAGGCCGCCACTATATCTGGAAGACCTTCACCCACATTACAGCTGCCCCGTGCTCCCGAGGGACGTTACACGGATAATTTAAAACTACAACACTCCTGACCACTTCATACGTTACCGTTCAACGTCAAATATAGTTCGCTTATCGCGGACACGTTCGGATTACAAGTTGGCGGCGCTAAACGTGTTGGCGTTCTGACAGAAAATGCACTGCCAAGTGCAGTTGCAGCTAAGGGATTTCAATTAAAATAAATCTGAAGCGGTTTCTTTAATAATCAACAGCTGTCACAATCATTTAAATATCCCCAATAAATTACCCATCAATCAATATTGTATGTCTACACAAAGTCACGCCTATTTACAAATTCTAACTTCAGTGTGCTTAGAATACCGTATAGTTACAATACAGTTCCGGCCATGTGCATAATCCTGCATTCGCGAGGTCAGTATTTGCAAACATTACGGCCTACGTGGCGTGAATACACAATATATGTTTAACAGGTGTATTGTTGAACTCACCTGTACTCGCAAACTCCTGAGAGCAGGAAACTGTGCCAGTCGATCCACCTCGTCCCACGTCGCTAAGCCCGTATTGTTCAGGTTTAGGAAGCGGAGGTGTCTGGAATATCAATGAAATCGCTCATGTGACGCCGCTCAAAACAAACTGTATTCAAATTCTGAAGATCAATAGGCCAATGGCAACACACACATTGACCTAATTGTGTCATAATGATAAAAAATGCTTGTATTCACTTACGGGAAGGCATCGTGGCTTTTCTTACTTCCGTGCTTGTCGATACATTTCTCACACGGGTCAGGCTCTAAAGTTGTTATGGGACAGTCGTTAACCAGCAGGGTTTCCAAGTTGGGGAAGGCGTAGCCTAGTTTGGAGATCTCTTTCCAACTTACGACGTGGTTCCCAGAGAAATGGAGTTTCTTCAGCTGGTCGTGCACTGGTTCTGTGACATCAACGTTGAGTCGTGAACACGATTCACACTGAGCTTTCTCATCAACCTCTTTTCCAGTCAAGTCCACATAGGAGTACTCATTAAGGCTCAAATGCAACTCCTCCAGAGCTGGTAGAACTTTGAGTAAAGCGTGGACGCTCGGCCAACGGACATACGTGGAGTTCAGAATGAGGTGGCTCAGATTGTCCCACCGTGGCTGAAGAGATAGCGCTGCCTGGATTTGGGCTGAGAGACGGTTAAAACTCAAATTTAGAAACCTTACTCGCGGGGTCTGTTCCAGTATTGCAAAAACCTAGAAGCAAAACTCTATGTCAGTCGTACATTATTAAGGAGTGAACGTAACACCGCGGAAATAACTGCCTTCTATAACCAATAATTGGTATAGTTTGTCGTAACTGTGGTAATGGTGTGCTTATTGCAGCAGCTTCTGCCGGGGTCGCGTGATTGTTCGAAAGAGATACCGTGACCCTGGCACATGGGCAACTGATGGAACACGGGTGGGTTTTAGTCAGTAAAAGTCTGACACGCCCTCCCGCTCCGCCCAGAGCGGGAGAAGTCATTTGATGATTTCCCATCCTGAAAAAAAAAAAAAAAAAAAATTGCAGCAGCTTGATTGCTGTAATAGTTGACAAGGAGGTTATTACCCATAATCTACAATGAACTTTGCAGTAACTTACTTCTTCCCACTCGGCAAGTTTATTATTGGCTATATCGAGTTCGACCACATCGGCGCACTTATCGGCGAGGGCGCAGGCGTCTCCTGCGCAGTCGATGTCGCAGTCATTGAGCACCAGTAGCGTGGGCACACTCAGTCGAGGGGAGCGCTTGGGCACAAATATAGCAACTGGCATATCATCGATCGGAGGGTTCACTTCGCCCTTCGCGCCATATTTCCGCTCTAGAGCTTCTAGGAGCGACGGCATTTTGGTTGACACCTATGATTTTTGTTTTTTGATACCTGCAACAAAGACAATTTTTTTAAATAACATTAAAGCTTCAAGCTAAAAGTCATACTTAATTTTTATTACGCTTAATCATAGCTGAATCTCATCAAATTATTCGACAGTTTAGAACCTCGACCATAATTGCCAGTTCATTGCCAATGGGTCAACTAATAATAAACTTGATATCAGAAAGGCAGCCCATAAAAAAAGCAATTACCGTCTAATGTTACAGTATTGTTTCGTTGATTGACAATAAATGAAGAACATGATGAATATTCAAGTGTCGCTATCACTTACATAATCAAAGCGCCATCGAAGGCTCAATTTGAAATTAATTAATTGGTCAATATTAATGAGCGGCGTTTCCTTCTCGCTTGAACTCATGCGCAACCGGCTAAATAAATACACAGTACGTAAAGCAATAAGCCAACAGACCGGAATGTTTGCTCAAGGACTTGCATGAGTTGCGACGTAAATATTATTTTAAGGAATCACACTGATGGGAATCTTTCAGATGAATAAGCATTCCAACATGTGTTATAGTAACCCAGATTTTCCATGGCCAAACCAAATGAGATGTGTTATTAGTAGCATTACCTAATAGATATTGTAATTACGATAGCTAGAATATATTGATTGGTAAAAATGCAGCAGAATATTGCTCCTAATATAACGTTAAGAATTGTAGAAAATTTTGTTCAACAACAGTTTTTTCGATCGGTCTATTTTCGTGATACCGGACCGTAAAAAGTATATTTGGCCCGGTTCGTGATATGTGTTTTATAAGGCGATTCAATAATAATTACACTTTACGACTCGCTTTGATACTTCTTATCCATTCATGCGTTAAAACGAAGGTTTACCGAGGGCGATACTGATATCATTTATTGCGTTTTTATTAGTAATCTTGTAGCAAAACGGTGAAATTAATATAAAATTACAGTGAGGAAATCTAAGAATTATTGCGTTGGGGTTCCGCTCTCATCTCATCGGTACCTGCTATTGCAAAAGTATCAGGAGTAGTACCTACAACTTTAGCGAGTCTCGCCTAGAGGATTTTATTTGCATAAATCTACATTTACTATTGTGCATATCTCTTCTAGCCCATAAATTTCTTCTTTGAAAATATTCCTAAAGACTCCTCTCTCTACAGAGAAAGACAGACTACATTTCATTATCTCATTCCAAAGTTAGGGTATGCTTTAACTGTATTAAGTTCCGATCGATCCCCAACTTTATCTCGCATTGTTTTACTTCAGCTTGAATTTAATTGAAATTCTTCACACCACTCCACTACTGCTTGAAACTAAAGCGCTAGCTAGGAACAATATTAGAAGGGATGTTGCTCAATACTAAGTAGTCGGGCCACGGGCTGTTCCGAGACTTCGTGACTCGTGACTGCAGCCAAGGTCGAGTTCAAATGTGCATTAAACTTAATTAGTGCCTTGTCTCGCAATCACAATGGAGCTGACTAGAAACGACAATTTGCTCAGTATGATTGTTGTTTTGATGCGACTAATAATAATCTAAACCGTGGATGTTTTCTGGATGAATGACGATGATGATGATCATTAACGTCTCCCTGTTAATCATTGCTAAAAACTTAAAAACCATCTATTGATAAACTGTGTTTAGGTTGTCATTGGTTTTGTTTACACACTTTTTGTTCACTGATAAAGCGCCAAGGCTTCAAATACGCAAGCAAGAAAATAAAAAATGACCTTAAAAACTAAAGGGACACACGATTGGACATTGTGTTGTAATGATTAAGTTTACATTCAAGTACAACTTGATTATAATATTCTTTAGATGCTTGTCGACTATGAAACTGTTGGCGGAACGCAATATGAACGATAAAGTCAAGGCTAATAGAATTCAGCTGGCTTACGAGACAATAGCGTGAAACGTTTCCACCACGTCTCGACTATATTTTCCACAAGGGATTTCTAACGTTGCTTGCAATTTTAGTAGAGAAGAAGACATTTTTCTTTTATTCTTCCCAATAATGCATCTAAGCCGACTTCGGGATACATGAATCTTTTATAGCATGATTTATTTTATTGTGTGGTTTCTCTAGATTTTCTTACATGCCATATCAAACGGCGTTGTGGAATATCAATAAAACATGACATCAAACAGCCGTAAATTGCTATAACCACGCATTACGTATGACATAAAGCCCGTTCTACATTTCCAATGCGCGTATTATGCTGTTGCGAGCGACTATGTTGGCTAACTGGCGGCCATTGATTGTGCAAACCATCATGAACATCGCGGATATGTAATGCGATTGTAAATTAAACGTACATTACGTGTAGCTTAACCTTTTTCATTGACTGACATACTATATTATAAAAAATACGGCGTAGCACGGCGGAAGCCTTGGCTCGTGAAAGATTTATAACGTGAAACTAGTACTCGTAAATAACTTCAAGCTAACTGAATATATTAGTTATGATTTTTAGTTCCTGCATCCAACGTACTTTCTGAATGTATCAATCCACATCGTATGTTAATACGTCTATGAGCCGACGAACATTCGTGAGTTAAAATTCCGAAGAAGGCAATAAAAATGTTATCAACCTCGTTGACTACCTTAACTTGTTTCAAATTAAATATCCCTTAAGTCCGGAACTGATCGTGTTATGGCATACATTATAAACGCGTTTCGTGTCGTGTTCGTAGAGTCACATTTCCCCTTTGTAAATTAGTACAACTTCTACCAAAGTTTTGAACCACTTGCACCACTGCACTGGCCATCATCGTAATAAGGTTAACCAATTCCGCTCTAGTTATTGTTTATATAATGTGAAATAATAATGATCTCTATGCCTTTTGTACTTTTTATCGCATTCACATTTGGATATTATTTAAATTTGCAGGATTTTTATTATAATGAGGTATATAATGTGGTATCCTACCAGGGTAATGGTATAACGTGGTAGGAAATGCTAAATTACGATCTAAATTGACTGTTCTTTTCTAATTCCTTCCATATTTTAATGCTAACCATTTATATTTAGTTTATAATTCCGTTATAGTAAAGTTGTTCCGAAAGCGAGACTCTACCAAGGCCGGAACACTTCTAGTTGTACTTTTACACAACCTATATAACGCTTTTGTTCTTTTTTATAGCCTACATTGGATTAATAAAGTTCTAATTGTGATATTTATGCACGTATAAGCAGATATTCTATAATATCTATGACAGGTTCTCGATGTCTATTCAGATAGTGCAAGACAAAGCGCTATACACATCCTGCTTGAGTTGAAACAATGAGGCTAATAAAATTAATAGTGCATGTTACTCAACACTATGCAACTACAAGTAATTATTTATTCTAGCATTAGAACAAGTTGTATCCACATATGTCGGGTTGCACTAGACTTCAAGTGGCATTTCGTGCCTTCCACAAGCGGAATGAATCAATGTTTAATATTTTAACTCTTGATAGGCTTTGCGTGTCAGCCAAGTAGAAGTCATTCTACAGCAGCTAAGGGCAAGTCTATTTCGATCGAAATAACAATTCTACGATTCTACAAAATATATTTTACCTTTAGTTCGGTATAGATTAAACCGTTCTGTTTCAATTCAACTAGTTGTTAATGAATCTCGATGCTACTCATACTAAGTACCTAGCAACACAAATTTTGTTCCGTAAATTGTTTTCTGTCATTAGATCTACAATCTTCTCTATTCAAACTTTGCTGCCTCAGTTTCTGTTATTCTTCTCTCTACCAGCAAAAACATAATCATTTTTTTATCTTTGCTCAAGGAAAACAACATCTCATCGCTTGTGCATTTGTTTGCGCATAGGACTGCTCCGAGGCAAACAAAAGAACGTAGACGCTGAGGTTTCCTTTGTGGCATAAATGAGAATTCATCTACAGGGTGGCCACCCCTTCGGGCCAGGCGTCGCGACGGTAAGGGCGGCGAACCTAACGTCTCGACAACCCACACTGGCTAAACCACTTTGTCTAATGTTTAAAATTGTTGCTTAAAATGTCTCGATCGAAAACATTGGCTTCGAAAGTCTGATCAAACATTAAGAGATTAGTTTGTATTTTAGGTAGAGCTATGAATAAGAAAATATTGGAACGGGAATTTTCCCGAAAGCTTTTATACTCGGCGAATTCAATACATTTCAATCACACAAAATATGCATGAGCTCGAATTGGAATATAGAAATGAACACGAAGTTGTTTACGGGTAAAATAAAATGATCCACTCGGTAGACACAACGAGAAATCAGCTGAAAGGAGGATAAAGTTGGGGTTGGGTAGCAGGGTTTACAGGGCACTAACAAGATGGAACCGGCGACTTTAGCTGGGTGGGAGAGACTGAATGCAAGATGTGAGAGCTATTTGTCTACGAATGGATTGATAAGCTGTGTTAATTGATTGATTCATAGAAGTTTAAACAAAATTAAAATAAAATCGCATAAAAAGCGAACTAAAACCATAGCTAAAACGGTTTCTGTGAAGTGCTTGAACGGTTTGTGAACAAGTGTGAAATACAATAATCGCTTAGGAAAAAATACAAAATACGGCGGAGCCTGCGTGACCATTTGATGACAAATTGAGATCGTTCACGTGTCCTTTGCTAACATTGACAAAGGTTTACAAAAAACGAATTGTGAATATCTACAGCGTGAGATTATACTGCGCAGTTATTTTTGCGCAGCGTGTAATGTTCAAATCATAGAATAATTTGTAAATAAAGGTGACTGGAAATAATCAGGTTTTTTCCTTTACTCTTTGTTCGTTTTCGTCATAGCTAATGTTTTGTTTTTACAATTCAATTGCGCTTCATTTGTGCGTTCATTTAATTTTATTATGGTATCTATCTATGCTCAAATTATCATGATGATAATCACATTAATCATAATAATATAGATAGTTTGTTACAACATCTCAATGGCACACCATGATGGATTTCATAATAAATTATTTATTTAATTTTTGACATTTAAATGATGAATTTTATTTACGAACAATGTTTAAGTCAGATAAATACGTTGTTCCTCAGGGATCTATCCTTGGGCCTTTCATTTTACTTTTCCAAATTCAGTTTCAAAAGGAAATTTTGGTTTGGAAACAACAATGTTCAACAAAGTTAGTATGCTAACTGCGATTAGAACATAGGATTGTGATATTGATGTTGTTACGCGGATCTTGAAGGTTGCCGGAGATAAACATTGAAATACCTACGTGGGACGCATAACACGTGCGACAGACATTACTGATTAGAACCAATACTCGTTTGCATTGCCTTGTTTACGGACATCTTCAAAGTTTACTGATAAAATGAAACACTTCATTCTGGTATAGCAAATGCAATTCTTGTCGATTTTGCTGGTTATCTTTTAACGAGCTATACTGAGGACTTTGACAGTCATGTTTTAGTCATCAATATCTGGATGACCGAGCTTTACTCGGTATTTTTTGGTAAATTGTGTTTAAAATAATAAGTTTATGTTCAAGTTGATTATCGATAAAGTTGGTCATTGAAAACACGAATAAAACGACATTTTATAAAAATGAATCCTAGTTAGATCGATTTATCGCCCCCGAAACCCTCTGTAAACTAAATTTCATGAAAATCGTTGGAGCCGTTTCCGAGATTCAGATTATATATATATATATTATACAAGAATTGCTCGTTTAAAGGTATAAGATAAGATAACTGTTGGGTAAACCCAAATTATACTTTATTGTTGAATTTACCTTATTTATTTTATCTTTTGTCGGTTGCAAAGATATTCATATCTTTATTCGTAAAAACTACTAAGTAGGTACTAAGGGCGAACTTTATCAATAAAGCTGAACTGAGGGCCTAGACAAATGGCCATCGCTACGAAACGATAAACGTTAACGCTCAGTAGTCGTTAATAGATTTTCAACTTTAAACCCTTGAGCATAAAGTTGAAAATCTATTACAGATTGCGGAGTGTTAACCACCGGTACGAGCGAAAATGCTCTGTAATCTTTAATAGATTTCCAACTTTAAACTCTAGAACATAAAGTTGAAAATGTATTGAAGACTTCTGAGCGTTTACTCTTAACGTTTGGTAGCGATGGCCATTTGTCTAGGCCCTCAGATCACGAACCAGCACAACTAAAGGGCGTTTATGAGCTGTCAGAATCCTTACTGCTGAGGAATAATGACTGATACAGGTTTTGAACGCAGTTTAGATGTGCTGATCGTATTCAGTTTCATTGGTGAAATTGGCACTTCATTCTCAACTTAAAAAAAAAAATGAGTTTGGAACGTAACTATACGATTGTCTAAAAACTATGCTAGACTTAAGTGGAAGTCGTCAGTAGTATATGACACGAAGAATTCATGATAATTTTGGTAAAACTAATTTAAGAGTCATACAGATGCAGTGCGTGTACCTATTGAGGGTAGACAATAAAAAATAACTAAAAGATCTGTAGAATGGCTTTTATTTAATTTCGCACGACGATCACAAGGACGGCTCACTATTTCTGAACGCGATGTTGCAATGCGCGGGAATTTAACGCTTTTGTCGTAACATTTTAGTAGCGCCAAGATTTAAAAAAAGCTATAGGTATTGTTTCATTCATACTTTCAGCTAATCTTGTAAAAATATTCATAATAATTCAAAGTAAGGCTCTACTTACTTTAAATGATTATATTTTTTTTTTTATTATAATATAAATTATTATAATAATGTCCGTAACCTACTCGATTTTTTAAGGGGAAGAATAAGATACCTACACCTAAAACTTCGAAAAAAAAAATTTATTCGGATTGGTTACAAATAGGTGCATATCCATAAAGTTACTGCTCTATTTTCTAGTTGTAGTCTAGATAGCCTTCCAAGTACGATTTAAGTTTTATACTTACGTACAATATGGTATCACGATTTCCCTTATGAAACAACAAAGAAATGCGTTAGCAATAGTAATGAAGACACTTGTTACGGAATTGCTGCCATTGTCATAATGTTAATTGCTCAATAACAGAAGCACTAAACGAATGATTGGTAAAACAACTTGGACACGTTTTTGTAATGAGGAAGTAGGAGATACGCGCGCAAATAGAATTATATGGGTCACGGTCAAAATCGATAACACCCATGCTGGCCATGTCGGTCGGTGCACAGAAAAAAGGTTACATCATGCTAATTATAAAGTATGTTAGACAATGGTAGAGTCTAGATCGGTGCGCTGTTGTAATTTAGACCTTGCTATAAAAAAAGCGGGAGAATGCATTTTATTTTTTGGTGGAGGAAAGTAAATTTAAGGTATCGATATTTTGTTTTTTAGAATGTGTCCAAGCGGAACAACCGTAAAGATAAACAGTCGATAAATTCGATTGCGTATTTTATCACCTTCCCAGTTAAGTACCTACCTAACTACCTAGAACAAGGAAGTTGTTTGTACACAGCGTCATAGGCTACTAGTCCGGTTTTCTTTATTAATTAGTACTTAAAAAAAATAATTTGGGTCCTAAGTTATGATAGCATGTTTTGGAAAAATAAATACTAGTCTGGATACTCACCGAACTTTGTAGAAGAAAATGCAGACTCGGTTTCGAAAATTGAATTTTGTTTTCACTAAAATGGCATAATATTCTAATCTAAGAACTTTATGAACGATTTTAACTTGACCAGGTGCTTATAATTTAATTAATTTATATTCTACATTAAAAGTAAAATTATTGAAAACTGACCTTTTTTCCACACTTCTAAAAACAAAGACTTTTGTCGCACTTTACGATTAATTTTCTAAAAATGCCTCAACAAAAATACACACATTGGGGATTCACTATAATTTTAAAACGAACGATATCAACTGTTCACATGTTTTTCGGATGCGCCTTCAAGAGATTTCCATACGGTTCTCCAAACGCTCTGAAATAAAGTGACAAGAGAATGTTTACATCAATACATTGCACAGACGCAACGCCTGTTTTAGCGCACACTAGTATCGGCTTGTGTACGTACACGAACGAAATATTGACTGACAAGAGAGGGGATGAAAGAGGTCAATGACGTTTACATTTGCGGCATAGAGTGAGAAAGATAGAGATATTGAATTCAAGGAAAAAAACTGAGAAGGAAATACAACAAATCGGCCACCTGAGACGCAACACAAGTACAAGTTTGTGAATGTGGGTATCTAAAGGCGAGTACACACTTATTTGAAGCACATTCTGACGAAATTATATTACCTTTTTCAATTTCTGATTTTACTTATTACAATTTAAATTAGCAAAGATAATTTGAAACTATTTAAATACAAAACCTACACTGAAAAAATCTAATCACGTGCGATAATATTCATTGTTTTAACTATGCATAAGATCCATGTTTGTAAATATAAAACATTGAAATCTCATGATAATTACAAATGATATTTCTTTTACAATATTGAGATCTTAAATGCAATAATTTTAGATGCCAAGTTGATGTTAACTTACCTTTAATTTCTATAATTCTGATTGTCATTGGAAATATAAATTCTAAATATTTATACAACGTTGTTTATTTTTACATTTTACTGCATTTTCTTCTCAAAAACCATAGGAATAAACTTTACAAAAAAAACATAAAAATGTCTTAACATGTCTATAACTTTACTAATGGCCAGTATTTGAGCATACGGTTATGTTACCGAAAAGTTTACAAAAAAAAAAAACTAAAAAAAATAAGCTTTTCTGTTCTATCGTCAGCTATATTTAATTAACACACTGGTTTTAATTAATTCACACGTTATTATAAATTGAACGTTTTGTTTTAGTAACTTTTGTCCCATCATTTTTGGTGCCCGTGTTCCAGCCTGTGTGAAACCAAGTTCTGTAGCACAGCCAATCTTATCGTGCAGGTATGTCACTTCTGTCAGCTGTCAATCTCAAGAGTCAACCATCATAAAAGTCAACAGTCAACTTCAAAATAATTGTATTATTGTTCGTAACACAACTCAAATCTTGCTGTTTTATCATTTATTTTGAATTTACGTTATGATAATGATAATTAATTATTTTGTATTGATAAGTAGTTGCCAAGGATAAGATTTCTTAATATAGAGCAGGCGTTTGAGAAGTGGTGGTCCCTATTCGCCTTCAAGTAAGTAATGTTTTCATCGTGTATGTTAAAGAGAATTTCTTCTTTATTTTTTACTTCTATTAAGAATTAACATAAAAACGAAGATTTGGTTTAAATTTTACTATCATTTATCGATTCTCACAAAGACAACGCTACCATGACTGTTATAAAAAGTGACTCAGATGCTCAGATGATAGGCTATTTTAAAAGTAAAATTGCTTCTTCTGAAGCTATTTAGTCATACTTACTGCAGCCAATTTATTTAGGGTGGCAAGTACAGTAATATCTTTTAAAGTTTAATTGGTTCATTAGAAGGTCCACAAGTCTTTTCCATTATTTTAAGCAAATTTCTCAGAAGTGATAATAAAATAAACATTTCTGACAATGTATCAAAGTTTATATAACTAATCTCACTGAAGTAGCTATGGGAATAAACCTGTCAGTGATGTCATGTATTGAAAATCAATCACTTCAGTCATAAATTGTGTTTATTTTACAATTTACTGTGGTAAGGTAAGTGTGTGTTTTGTGTAATTTATTGTTATGTTTTCCTTGTAGTCACATTTGTTTTAGCAGTTTATGAGTATTTAAAGAAGTTTCTTAAAGTACTTTACAAACTATGGACTATAAAACTGTGGACTACAAATGATGTCTGATATAAATAAATAAAACATTAACAAAGTACTTGGTTTATGAAAACTCATTACTGTCATTGGCGGTTCAGCCAGGTGTTGTCTTCAATATTGTGTGGATGTTTCTTCATTACACCTGCTCTTCTTCTTTCTATCAGTAGCAATGAATCTAATGTTGTGTTTCGTATTCTTGGATAGGGAGTTAGGAAGTGGCAAGTACGCCTTCCATTAATTTTGTTACATATTTATGTGACCAATCAACCAGAAAAGGATTCATTATAAA
This sequence comes from Aporophyla lueneburgensis, assembly GCA_932294355.1. Taxonomy (NCBI): domain Eukaryota; kingdom Metazoa; phylum Arthropoda; class Insecta; order Lepidoptera; family Noctuidae; genus Aporophyla; species Aporophyla lueneburgensis. Next base: position 21,092,022 of record OW028745.1, on the reverse strand, counting down.
GTTTAGAACAAATCATGTTTTGAAGTTTGCTTTTGTATTTAGCACTTTAAAATGAGTAGAATAAAGTTTAAAATTAAGAAATTGCTTGCTCAAACCTAGGTGTAAAGACAAATCTTTTAGAGAGGATCAATTATTTAACAATGATTTTCTAACAAACGACACACCTACACCTCCTGTGGTTCTTAACATTTGTACCCAGCAACAGTTATGGCACAGTAAAGTAGTGATAGTGAAAATAATGAGATAATACTGAAGTAATTTGATAAGATTAAGATATTTTTATTTATTATTGTAGCATCTTGGCTTACATAAGGTATATTGAAGGTAGCAAGACTATTGGGTCTTGATATGGTAGGATATTTGTTAACAAATAACTATCTACAGTCGAAATATTTCCTTTATTAAGCCGCATTGACAGAAAATATAATAACTGATATTGTTGTAAAACTGCATGATGAGTTTTTATTTACTCTTCACCTCTGGTTTTCCTACATAAGGTATAGAATACATGTAAAGCAATTGTAGAACTATTGCCTCCAAGAGTAAATAAGTACTTAGTACTAATGAAGTTTATGATGAAACAAAAACTTTTTAACACTTTGCGGGACACTAAACGCCCCCAGGAGTAATAATAGTAAAACTTCTATTGTGTCTCGTTTAGGGTCCTTCTATCGCTTATACATTTAAAAAAAATGCGAAATCATACTGTGTCGCTGGTTTAGTGGTTGCAAGTGCTACTGCTGATGAGCATGAGTTTCTGGATTAGATTCCCATGTTGGGCAAAGTGTTACTGGGTTTTTCTACTCCTCAGTAGCAGCCTGGAGTCTAGATATGTGCCGGGTTGATAGCAATAGGCTCGCCTACTATTATATCTTATATCTTTAAATGAACAATTCTTATATATATATATATATATATACAAGAATTGCTCGTTTAAAGATATATATAATCTGAATCTCGGAAACGGCTCCAACGATTTTCATGAAATTTAGTAAACAGGGGTTTCGGGGGCGATAAATCGATCTAGCTAGGATTCATTTTTAGAAAATGTCATTTTATTCGTGTTTTCTTCAATTAACAACTTTATCGACAATCAACTTAAACGTAAACTTATGTTTTTTTTTTATTGGTAGAAAAATAACAAAATTTGATTTGTATTTAAATATCTATTTTTTAAACATAATTTACCAAAAAAAAATACCAAGCAAAGCTCAGGCATCCAGGTACTGGGACTTAAACTGGCAAAATGTGGTGTACTATTGGTATACTATTGGTACATACATACCTCTGGCGAACCCTTCGGAGAAACAAGTCGTGGTTTTATGTAACTTGAAATTCGAAATCTACATAAACATAAAATACAACCATAGAGAACCATATCCTTTTTAGGGTTCCGTTGCCAAATGGCAAAAAACGGAACCCTTATAGATTCGTCATGTCTGTCTGTCTGTCTGTCTGTCCGTGTATGTCACAGCCACTTTTCTCCGAAACTATAAGAGATATGTTGTTGAAACTTGGTAAGTAGATGTATTCTGTATACCGCATTAAGATTTTTACACAACAATAGAAAAAAAACAATAAATTTTGGGGTTCCCCATACATAGAACTGAAACTCAAAAATTTTTTTTTCATCAATCCCATACGTGTAGGGTATCTATGAATAGGTCTTCAAAAATGGTATTGAGGTTTCTAACATCATTTCTTTCTAAACTGAATAGTTTGCGCGAGAGACACTTCCAAAGTGGTAAAATGTGTGTCCCCCCCCCCGTAACTTCTAAAGTAAGAGAATGATAAAACTAAAAAAAATATATGATGTACATAACCATGTAAACTTCCAACGAAAATTGGTTTGAACGAAATCCAGTAAGTAGTTTTTTTTTAATACGTCATAAATCGTAAATCGCAATTTACCTTCCATTCAATCAACTCAAATATAAAAAAAAAACATTTAATTTCAAAAAACATAAACCTTACGCATAAACCGAGGATACCTACAGGTTTGTACGGAACCCTCGGTGCGCGAGTCCGACTCGCACTTGGCCGGTTTTTTGAAATCGGGTAATAAAGAAAATATAATAATGGTGCTTAGTAGAGTCAAATATGAGAAGTTTATACATCAATAAATGATACCTATCATTCATTGATGTATAAACTTCTCATATTTTTCACGGTTTACGGTTTATTTTCGGGGTAGGCAGAGAGGATCGAGTGGCACGTAAGTGTGTGGGGTATTATTTGAACAGTTCGATTCAGTTGCAAATGTTTATTCAATACAATTGTGCAGTTTACAAATTGGCGTGTGCTACTTTATTAGGCCGGTCATCCACTTCTTCTAACCGTGTCAGCGACGGAAATCTATTTAGAGGCAGCCCAAAATTTGGCGATGGGCTTGGCAACTTCAGTAGCATATTTGTTAGTGGTTTGCCACTTGGCCGTGGGTCATAGTGGAGGATCCCCCTAAAAGACAATGGGAATACGTGATCGAAATGTCCACCTATAATAATATGACCAATGAAACTTAATACTCTTGAGTAGCAGAACAGTTTTTATTGAATCAATCAACTCAGCCTATCCCGGTCCACTGCTGAACATAGGCCTCTCTCATGTTGCGCCACAACACCCTGTTCTCCGCTTTCGGCATCTAGTCTGTCCCAGACACCTTAAGGTCGTCAGTCCATCTAGTTGGAGGGCGTGCCACACTACGCTAACCAGTACGCGGTCTCCACTCTATAACTTGTCGGCTCTGCTATTTTTATTAAGACACTCATAAAATAAAAACTGTCTATAAAAAGTTATAGCTTAATGAAAATTATTCTTTTGTTCATACAAAGTGAAGCTAAGTATATGTACGTAGCTTAGCCGTGGACTGCTGTGGAGTGTCGCCTTTATTGTTGCCATTAACATATTGATAAATAGTGCACCGCTGTGTCATCAGTGTCATACATAAAGAGAAATAATAATTAGTACTAACAAACCATTAGTGCAGTATTGTAATTTATATTATTTATTGAGGTGGTGGTCGTTTTTAGACTCAGTTTGAAAATAAGGTATTATTTGAATTATTATATTGTTTTAGTTTCTATTTTGACTTTAAGCTTCCTACATACTATATAGACCTAATTCCTCCCTCCTTGAACTTAAATAAAAATAAAAAAAAATACCATACATTTCTACCAACCATCTTCTCAGAGGTTTACCATAAACTGATGTCGTCTTATTACAAATATTTAACTGTTGTTTTAGCTAAAAACTCTTAGTCAGTTTTAGCATTCCCATCTTCATTTTGGTTTGGGTAAAGTTCTTAATATAAAAATGACAACTTAGCAACAAAGTTGTCAGTTTTGTAAAAGAGCTTCATTTCTATACCCATTAGACTCTTCAAAAACTGGCTTGGTGGTTTTTTAAACCATACCTAAAGAAAACCTTGTTCTGCAATAAGACCCCTTATATGTATTTGTCAGTATAATTATTTCATGGTTTTCCTGTTTCATGCCCAGGGTATTTACAAGCCATCAACATTTCTTCCTCCTGATGACTAGCTGTTTACTCTCACTATGAATGAATTTTCCTCCAATGATTTAATAACCGGCTGAAAATGATACATGGGCTGTCAGTGCATCTTGTACTTTCCCTGAATAGTGTTCTTATGTCTGGAATAATTATTGTAATTCTTATTTATCATTTATGTTCAATTCAAAGACAATTTCTCTTCTAAAAGAGTCATTAAAATTATACAAAATAGCGTAGGTAAGTATGTGAGATAAGGTATTTTTCGCTTATCTAGCTTCAAGCCGAATGACGGTACAGTATTGTTCAGTTATCACATTATTATCGCCTTCGATATAATAGACAAGACAGGGCATGTTTGCTACACAAATAAGATAAAAATAAGTACATAGGTGAGCACTGGGGTGGCCCATTGGTATCAAATTTGCTGGTCAGGTTGTAGATAATATGTTGATTAAAATATGATTCGCGATCGCAACAAATATGCCAAATATATATGGTTTTGTAATTATGAAAATCGTAAATTAAAACCTCTAAATTCATCATTATTAAATTTTTTTTTTGTTCAACATACAACCTGACCGTGGATAAATGCAAATTGCAAATACCGGAAGAAAATTAGATACTCTTCGCTCTACGCTTCATACGAATCCTTATGTTTATGTTGATGATGTTCATAATTATTCGTATTTGAAACAAGCGTTCCATATGAATATAACTTTATTTTAAATACTATGTAAGGAAGTCTATTGTTAATATTCTTATGAATCGATTAATTTACAAAGTAAAGTCAAATAAAAAAGAGAGCAGTAAAAGCGATTTCAATTTTTCTATTTAACTGCTTTTAAAAACAGGAGGAGATTCTCAATTTGGTTGTATTTTTTTAATACTTGTTGTCTCCTTCATTTATGAACCAATTTGAAAAAAAAAACTTAGAGAGGGAATGGGATAGGATGGGGCCACTCCCCTAAAAAAATTGATCAATTTCTGTTATTGGTGGTATATGAGTTAGCTTCAATCATTATTACGTATTTATTCTACGTAGTCTAGGGAGTTATTGTTGTCATTGTTTGAACAGGAAGTAAAGTAAAATGTACGAATTTGTGAAGTAGTTACCGCATTTATTATGTGCCCTGACAGTGGCCAGTATAACAAACCGTATTCTGTTAAGATTCCAACTGGCTAACAATTACGGTTAAAAAGATACAGCATACAGCCCTGTTACAGATAGACGGACAGACCAACAGATATACAGACGGTGCGCAACAGGAACAGTTAAGACTTGCACCTGCTAGATGCCAATGTAATATTTAACCAATTAAAAATGTTCTCAAAGTCCATACAAATAGAGTTTAAATTATTATTGTTTTAGATCACATCTGAACACCTGCTTCCGGCTTCACACAGTTGCCCTATTGCCCCATAGCAGCCGTTGTCCTTAGCTTGTGTCTAAAAAACCATAGTAGCTAAAAATACTCTAAAAAAATGTGTCTCGGATCCTACTGTATTGCCCAATATTGAGTCATCTTCAATTATCAACAAGAATTATAAATATTTACCATTGTTATTTACATATTTATTTATCTGAAACCTAGAAACGTACCATCATTTATGTGTACAAGATAAAAAAAATATGGCAAGTAACGACATCTTTAAGGTGTAAGAACTAATGATGATTGTGTAATGTTGGCACTAAACTTGGCCCAAATATTCGACTCACTTGGTCAACACAACATTATACTGTATGACTATTTATATAAAGTTCATTTTTGTAGCAATGAAATAACGCGAATATTTGTTTAAATACGCCAATGGTGCTGTTATTGGTCGCAGGATGCTGCAACAACTGTCATTTGGTGGTTGGCGCGCTGCCGGCGCGGTGTGTACTTTGTCCAAGAGTTGTGTTCGAGTGCGCATGATGTCTACAGCCATGGGCAAGGAGTCTAACTTCTTTTTTAGACAGGTGTGTATGGTTTTTTAAGTGATTTTTTTTACTATTCTTAGATATTAAATACTACAAATTGATAAAATTACATTATAGCTATTAGTACTAATTTAAAGTAGTTAAATTGAAAGCTCATAGATATGTATAGATTTTTTTTTTCAACAGAACCAAATCCTATATATAATATAGCTTCTGCCCGCGACTTCGTCCGCGTCAAATTATTGCTCCCCTGACCCTTCCCGTCGCATCGATTTGCCTGCTAGTTTTCGTCCATTTTTCGTTGCTGCTCGCTCCTTTTGAGTTATAGTGTGTCAACCTTAAAAGATAGACATATGCTCTCGCGGACTTTTTTTTAGAACTTTTTAAGAGGAACAATTCCGTCATACATTATTTTTGCGTTACTTTAACCGTTTACGCAGCGCACGCAACGGAAACTCTCAAAAGGAATAAATTTTCCCCGTTTTTACAACATTTTTCATTACTGCTCCGCTCCTCTTAGGTGTAGCGTGATGTTATATAGCCTATAACCTCCCACGATAAATAGGCTACCCAACACAAAAAGAATTTTTCAATTCGAACCCGTAGTTCCTGAGATTAGCGCGTTCAATCAAACAAACAAACAAACAAACAAACAAACTCTTCAGCTTTATAATATTAGTATAGATATCTAGAATTCATTTTGATTATTGGAGCCATGTCATTTGTTGAGCTGTATTTTGTTTACACATTTTAACATCTGTTAATTATGTTATGGCGGGACCAAATTTTTTTTTATTAACACTAGGCCTGTTGTAGGAACCGGAACCGTAATTGCTTAACACACTAACAGTAGGAATGGCTTTCAAAAAAAGAGGAGGTTCTTAATTCGCCTGTATTTTTTTTTTTGTTTGTGACCTCAGAACTTTTGACTGGGTGAACCGATTTTGATGATTCTTTTTTTATTTGAAAGCTGGTGCTTCCCATGTGGTCCATTTTGGTTCAGTTCTGACAATGGTATCCATGATAAAACCATATAAGTCTTAAATTTTCATTAAGTATGTGCGCAACAAATGGACGAATAACACGATTAGATTAGTGCGGGTTACGTACCATAACTAAAAAGTTAAAAATAAAAACCTTTTTTCAAAAAAATGACAACCGGCTTCAATAAAAACACTACAAAGTGTAAAAGAACTTTAATTTCGGAAGTCGGTGGCAAAAAATCTTAAATACAGATCCTAAGACACCGACTTCCGGAATTAAAGTTATTTTTCACTTTGTAGTGTTTTTATGACAGATCAACAACATTCATTGCGTTATTTACGTTGTGTAGCAGACAATTTTAGCGAACATATGAAGGAATGGATTAGCAATATCCTCCAAAATTATTCAATTCAATTTTTTTCAATTCAATTCAATTTAATCTTTATTGTGGATCATAGGTAGGTGCATAACACAGGCCTTAAAATAATTAAGTTGAGATCAGCTACGTCCCGCCCTTAGGGCATACAATAGTTACAATAGTTACATGCAATATTATTTACATTAGTTTTACAAATTCAAGATTTAACAATAAAAAAAAAACAAAGAGTCAAAAAGATAAAAACTAAACTGAACGCATCATGACTGAGGGGGGCTATATTGGACCAGAGATTTGTCTGATAGGAAGTCTTTATGCGCATCTGGATTGAGGGCCCATTTTTTGAACCCTGGCGAAACGAAATAAGACTTATAGGGAAATTAGTTAAAAATAGTAAAAACTTAATGCAAAGGGTCATGAATTTCTTAAACGTCAATTAAAAGTGTTATGACGAAATAACTTGGGCCCTCAATCCAGATGCGTGCATAAGGTGGCATAGCTAATTCTCAGTAAGTACTGTCTCTGGGTTAATAATTTTTATTTGAGAATTTAGTTAAGGATTTCTTAAATATTTTAAGAAATTCCCAAATCTGTAGAATTTGACATTACAGATTTATGGCTGTATACCTCACTTCATTATTGTCTGTACTAAGGGAATCTGCAAATCATGAATTTATCTGAAGAGATACCTATATACATACCTATATAAATTAGTTAAAAAGAAATAATGACACAAAAGTTAATTGTAAGGAATTGCTTTAGGCAATTAGGCCCTCACCGTAGGGCTAGTACCGTAAGGACTTATATCTCATAATTAAAAATGACATAAAAATAAACACAATTACATAAAAACAAAAATAAAGAAAACAAAATTGTAAATAGTAGGTATATAATAATTTTGCAAATATTATGACTTTCCGACTGCGCTATACAAAATGTACAGGTACTTACTTTGGACATTATGGTCATACTACAAATAATTCTCTTACAAAAAGTTGAAAATCAATTTTCTCTTAAAGTATGACACTTAGAAGAACGGACGATATGTTACACTTTAAATAAGAAATAGTTAAAACTCTTATTCTAATTTGCGTTTATCTATGAGGCTGAGTCTAGTCAATAAAGCCGAAAATATTGGGCTCTCAGTTCAGACATTTTAGTCAAATTCGACTTTCATTTACTTCCTTACAATTAACTTTTGTGTCATTATTTCTTTTTAACTTATTTACATAGGTATCTAAGTAAAACATGTTAAAGTCGTATTTATGTATCTCTTCAGATAAATTCATGTTTTGCAGATTCCCTCAGTACAGACAATAATGAAGTGAGGGCCCTACATATACAGCCATAAATCTGTAATGTCAAATTCTACAGATTTGGGAATTTCTTAAAATATTTAAGAAATTCTTAACTAAATTCTCAAATAAAAATTATTAACCCAGAGACAGTACTTACGGAGATTTAGCTATGCCACTGTATGCACACGTCTGAATTGAGGGTCCAAGTTATTTCATCATAACACTTTTAATTCACGTTTAAGAAATTCATGACCCTTTCTTTGCATTAAGTTTTTACTATTTTTAACTAATTTCTCTATAAGTCTTATTTCGTTTCGCCAGGGTTCAAAAAATGGGCCCTCAATCCTGATGCACATGAAGTCTTTTACAGAGTAATAGCAGCTGTTTACTAATAGATCTTGGAGATTCTTTTTAAATTTTCCCATTTCCGTAATTATTCTAATAGGCCCCGGAATATTATTTAAGATAGATGAAGCAGTCCCTCGTTGGTCTAGTGGTAGCGAGCGCTACTGCTGAGCATGAGGTCCTGGGTTCGATTCCCAGGTCGGGCAAAGTGTTATTGTGTTTTTCCATCTGGAATTTCTCAGTAGCAGCCCGGAGTCTGGATTCGTGCCCGGTTGATGGCAATAGGCTCGCCCCCTATTCCATGGGACTTAAACATAACAGGCGAAATGTGGGTGTACTATAGGTACACCTCTGCCTAACCCTTCGGGGAAACAAGGCGTGATGTTATGTTTATGTGAAGCAGTGCAAAATATAGTATAGTATAGTCTGTATAGTATAGTCGTCAGAAACCCGAAGGTTTGACAACCAGTCTTACCAAGAGTTATACTTTTACCCAGTGATTGGGTTGTGGAGGTTAGATAGACAAGCGCTCCATGCCATGTAAAATACTGGTAGGTATTAAGCTACATCCGTTTATCTGGAAGCTGACCCCGACATAGTTGGCAAAAGGCAGACGATGATCCCTGTCTGTACACTTACCAGAAGAAGCGAGGTGATATGATATCATGTTATGCATGAAAGACTACTCTCCCGGCAGCGACCGTTAACTAAAACATTCGTTTCATTTTTCCTTCAATAGGTTTATAAACTTTTCGTGTCCAGCGTATACCTTTTCTTAAGTATAAACTTTTTGTGTTATTAATAACTCTTGCTGGTGAGGTTATCAGTTTATCTACATAATCAGCCTATAATGTTCCCACTGCTGGGACTCAGACTTCCTTCTAGAGGAAGTGATCCGTGATTTACCACGCGCGCCTAGTGCGGGTTGGTACATGTCAAACGTCTTCGAATCCAAATATTCTAAGACATACGGTTCCCTCACGATGGTTCCTTCACCGTTTTGAGAGCAGCGGTGATGAAAGTAAAGCGCCAGTCTGGTTTCGAACCTAAGACCTACAACTCGTTAGTCGTGGTCGTTACTACTGGGCCACCCTGTTCAATTTACCTAATCGATATAATTATCTGATATATACGGTTATATTTTTAGAACGATAAATACACTGTTGTCGCTATCGGCGACAGTTAATGGGTACTGTATCTTTGAAGTAGGTTTTACGACTGTACCTACAGTGCATGATTAGCCTATAGTGGTCCCATTGCTGGGACGTAAAGGGGAGTGCCTACAGTACTATGATAAAATGTAGGTGCTCATGTTATCATCATCATTTCAGCTAAAAGACGTCTACTGCTGGATATAGGCCTCCCCCAATTTGGGGGATTTGCCATAACCACCACGCTTAGCGCGGGTTAGCGATCGCAGCATGGTGATAAAATGCATAGAGAATGCTGCTGCCTAGTCTGTAGTAAGCATAGAGAATATAACTACTAGAGAGCGTATAGGCCGATTTCTTCTAAGCACACGACTCACCACTGCGGGCCGGGGGACGAGGAAGAATGCGCGACTGCAATTGGTCAGTTCAAGGTAAAGCTGCGTAGGTTGCCAATCGTAGGGCTGCTGTACTTCATTAAGGGAAAATAGTCGATATCGATAAAATGAATTTTAAAATTGTGTTAAAAATATTCAGTTAAAACCATAGAAATACTGTTTAATCAGAAACAATCAATTACAACCAACCAACCCGTACTGAGCCTGCGTGGTGGACTACGGCCCACTCCCTCTCAAAGAGAGGAGGTATATGTCCCAGCAGTGGGAACATCATAAGCTGATTACAAAAACAAAAAAAACAAAAAAACGTAGTCTGTTATTATTTATTTTTAAAATGAAATAATTTGGTATATGTCAGGCCACTATCATTTTCGACGACATGCCAATCAGGAGCGGTGTCGAATATTTTATCACAGTATGTGAATTGAAATCGATATCGATTTTCAGCTATTAAAGGTAACAGCACAAAATTTTACGATAAAAATAGTAAGGGATAGAAGCATTAGAATTGTCTCATAAAAGAACGAGACATTGCCAAATGACATCAACGCGCGCGACTCAACCGTGTGCTCGTTTACCCATCACTATTTTAAATAGACCCCTACGGCGGATCATAATTTGATTAAATCAAAAATACTTTTCGTACTGTTTCCTTTCCAATGAAAGGTTATGCCATCCTTTTTGTAACTAGATGTCTTGGAATGTTTCCCACACCACTTCAACGGGCATGAAGGCATTTTGATGCGTTATAATTGCAGATAAAGTTATATTATTTGCATTAATTTAGCGTGCACAGAGGTCTAACAATTGGTCACAACTAAAATGGTTACTAGAACCGTAGCTTATGCATAGGCGACAAAATACTAATAGTTTTCGAGCGTCGGGGCACTGTGTGCGCAGTCAAGTGGTTATTATAGTCTTTGGTAGTAAGTCCCTTAGTCGATTCTTACGACACCTGCGGGATGAAATGGGTGTTCCGTGTGGTGTTGGACATAAAGAATCGTAACATCCCATTTCTTTCCGTGGATAAGCATGTAACTTAGGCAAATAAGACATTATTTTTTTAATTCATTCAGTCGTAAAATTAACTCTCTCAGAGTATAACATACATAATGCATGTTAGGTATGTATTTATTTCACTAACACTTTAACCTCTAAGTCCCTTTTTTTTTCAGGATGGGAAATCATCAAATGACTTCTCCCGCTCTGGGCGGAGCGGGAGGGCGTGTCAGACTTTTACTGACTAAAACCCACCTGTGTTCCATCAGTTGCCCATGTGCCAGGGTCACGATATCTCTTTCGAACAATCACGCGACCCCGGCAGATCACGCGACCCCGGCAGACCTCTAAGTCCCTGAGATACCACATTTGGTATAGACCAATGATATTTTAATAAACAGATATGTTATGAGCGCGCAATCTTGAAGACTCGAAAAGGACCTAATTGGGTCCTTGTGCCTTTAGTCTGCGTCACGCATGGCGACGAGTTATACGTGCAGACAAAAAAAATAAAAAAATGCCATCTTGTGTATTTAGAAAGTGTACCAATTATGACACCAAAGTTAATAAAACACAAGGGATCTCATATCACAAGTATGTATGCAATATACTTCGATTTATTCATATATTTCAATGATTTTCCTAATATTCTGATATTTGGAGGTTACAAGAAAGAAAGAAATGGAAATACATTTCTTTTTCGTGAGTAAGACAAGGACGCATTTACTCCGAACATAGAATAAAAGTACAGATGCGAATATCGTAGGCAGTAAAGTCATCGTTACCTCACAGATGTTTTCATTTTTTCTAACCTTGTATTATTTAATCATTTTGTTTTATGTAATGATTTACATACTTAATTAGAAATTAAACAGTGCGACAACAGCGAGTTTATCTATTCCCTTTGCTTTTTTTCCGTTTGCCTTTTCATCGTTAAGGTTTCCTACCAATGAGGTCCGGCACCAAGAATGGATCGCAATTGTTCGTAAACAAAGATATGAATCAGATTGGATGGCTTCAAAAAGCAGTAGAATATGTAGCAATCACTTCAAGGCCATTGATATATATACTTCGAACAAAGGTCGAATACTTCTCAAAAAGAATGCTGTTCCTGTTATAGAGGTAATTAAACATTTTAAAAATGATTATACCGTAGCCACTAAGCGCCGATTTGCTCGAGTTGAAATTGTTCTGGCATTTTAAGTGAAACTGTAAACATTATTCTCGCTACGAGTTCCCTTTATATAACGTCGCCTGTATTTAACTTAGTTTGTTCTATTTCTCAGGAACACATAAATATAAATATTCAGAACTCCCCGACAAGTCTCGACAAGGTTAGCATACCGGACATGGAAGATATTTTAGACACACCCAGAAAAGCCGCACTAAAAAAACGCGTATACGAATTAACAGTAAAAAAGAAACTGTTACAGAAAAAGAATAAAGTGCTTGCTCAACAAAATAAAAGATTAAAGAAACGAGTGGCCACCGTAGGCGTGATATTAAGAGATTTAAAGACAAAGGATTACATTTCTAAAGAACAATTTTCGCAACTTAACTTAAAGACTGAAGTCCTAGATTTAATAAATAGAATATACTTAAAAAAAAAATCAAAGAAATCGTATCGCGAAAAGTATCCCCCCGCTCTCAGAAAATTTGCACTCACTCTGAATTTTTATTCTTCTGCCGCTTACAAATATGTAAGAAGTACGTTTGATACTGCTTTGCCACATCCACGAGTGTTAGCAAAGTGGTATGAAAATACTTCTTGTTCGCCGGGGTTCACACATCAAGCTTTTGATATTTTAGCAAAGAAGAGTGCTTTATCTGGTAAACACCTATTATGTACCCTCATAGCAGATGAAATGGCGCTTAGGCATCAAACAATTTGGACTGGTAAAAAAACTGACGGTCTTGTTGATTTCGGTATTGATATTAGCCTCAGCAATGATATTGCAACTCAGGTGTACGTTTTCATTTTAGTCGGTCTTAATGAAAGCTGGAAGTTGCCGGTAGGTTACTTTTTTGTAAAAAGTCTATCAGCAGAAACGCGGGCAAATTTAATTAATACTTGTATAAGTAAATGTTACGATTCTGGTGCTGATGTTGTGGCGGTTACATTTGATGGTTGTCCAAGTAACTTAGCTGCGGCTGAACTTTTAGGTTGTGATTTAAAGACACCAAGTAATTTAAAAACTACTTTTTTACATCCTGATTGTGGCATTGAAGTAGCTGTATTTTTAGACCCATGCCATATGATAAAATTAGTTCGCAACACCTTCGAGGCAAAAAAAGTTATATTCGGGGATAATAATAAAGAAATTAGATGGAGTTTAATTGTTGCTTTGAATCAACTTCAAACTAGTCAAGGCTTAAATTTTGCTAATAAACTCTCACAACGACATATAAACTTTCGAAATGAAATAATGAAAGTTAAGTTAGCCACACAGCTATTTAGCAGAAGTATAGCCCGTGCTTTAGAACTCTGTGATCAATTGATAGTATCATCCAAAATTAAAAATACAGCACCAACCGTAGAGTTTGTCTCAATCTTCAATGATTTATTTGATATTTTAAATTCCAGGTCATCAGGAAAATATGATTTTACAAAACCCATTAGTGTAAATAATTCTGCGCAAATTTTAGTTTTTTTGGAGAAGGCAAAGGAGTATATATTGACATTACGAATTTACAATAAAAAAAAGCTTGTAACAAGAGACAGAATTATAATTACCATATCCAAAAAACCCATAGTTGAATGCAAATCTAAAACTGGCTTTTTAGGTTTTTTGATTTGCATTCAAAGTTTAAAACATCTTTTCACCACTTATGTAACTGCAGCAACATTTACAGGACAGACACCAGCATTAGAGTACATCGCAACTTACCGATTAAGTCAAGACCATTTAGAAAACTTTTTTGGTATTCTCAGGCGACAAGGTGGTTATAATAATAATCCTAACACAGTACAATTTAAAGGATTGTACAAAAAAATGTTCAATCACCTAGAATTACGCAGCTCCTTTAGTGGAAATTGCATTCCTATGGAACATATCCCTATTCTTACATGCTCATCATCGGGAATCGAAAACATTAATTCATCATCGGGACTTCGTGCTTTAGATTTAGACGAAACTGAAAATATTTTAGGTATTCCTACATCTAATGACAAAAATTGTGAAAACAATATTAATATTCTTTCTGAAATGTTGAATAGTGAAAATTGTTCAGAGTCAATTCAACAAATAACAGGTTATATTTCTGGTTGGATTGCACGAAAATTATCTAAAATGATTAAGTGTGAAATCTGTGTTGATGCTCTATATACCAATGAAAAATTGTGGTTCCACAAATTGGTCACAATCAGAGACATGGGAGGATTATGTTATGCATCAGAAAACTTGTTTGCAGTATGCTTAAAATCTGAAACAGTTATAAAATCTCATTTAAATGAACATGGTACCCATTTTGTTAACAATCAAGATATTGAGAAACTAAAATGTCTTATTTTAAAAACTTTTTTAAATTCCAATATATTTGACTCACTTTTGGAACATTCCAAACAACAGGCACCTCTTTTTAATCATCGCATACAATTAATTAAAACCATAATTGATAAATACACAACAGTTCGCCTCCATTCCGCTCATAAAAATAATCCCGAAATAAAGAAACTGTCTAAGAGACAGAAAAGAAATAAATTGAATCTTTTCGAAGGTGTATGATTGTTTTTATTACACAATACATTTTTTTTTCTTTTATCTCGTGTTTTATTTCTCACCTACAAACCTAGTCCTGACTATGAGTTGTTATAGGTACAAACCGCGTATACAAATGTTGTACGTGCGGTTTGTACCTTCTGTCTCATTAAATTTTTAGTCTATGATGCCAACATGCTGTGATTGGCCAACAAGATTGTGGCCAGACTAATGTTTGTTTACATTCAAGCGCAACTGATAACACTAACTGTCTCTTTTTTCTTTTTGGTTTTATCAAGCCGTCCCTTTTCTATAATGTTGACTTGTGTGTGAATCGTAAATGAATGAAAAGTGTGTATGTGTGCTGCCGCTGCTGCGCGGAACACGTTTTTCGCTTGTTTTGTACGTGTATAACATATCTGTTTATTAAAATATCATTGGTATAGACACAATGATTTTTAATTGTGTCTGTAATTACGGTATTCAATGGGTTAAACTATAACGGCAATATCACACATAATAACATCATGGGTCTTAAAAATTCCACCACCAACCTAACCGGTAGAAAGTAGTTGTAGAGCTTTGCCTACCTTTTCGAGTAATAAGTATATGCGTGATGTTATGTTGACGAGAACAAATAATATTGTTTTTTTTTCTTAAAATAAAGCAAATTTAGTAATACATATTATCAACTAATAAATGTAAAGTAAAAGTAAGTACTGATTTTCTCATCAATAAATATTAAAAAAATAACAATCAGTGGTAATAAATTGTTTGAGAAAAGTGAAAACAAGATTACCTGGATTAGTAGGCGTCCTTCAAAAGGTGAATTAGAACCTTACGGTTTAGACAATAAGTTTCATAATTCATTAATGAATAAATGTCTACTCATACATGACTATTGCGTGTTTGTGAATGACATTCCTATAGGTCGTTAACTGGAAAATGCTCATAACAGCTATTAATGTATGATTTGTGTTTTCATTGAGTCTGTCTATGCCGTGGTCATACATTTATCTCCGCATAGTAACACTTTTAGACCTCACTGTAGTAAAACCAATAACAGGAACAATTTTCTTTGAATCCCAGAGTTTAAATTGAAAACAAAGAGGTGATATGATAACTCAAGAAGCTCGTACCTTAGGCACCTTTCTCTGATTTAGATGATGTTGATATAAATTATTATTTATGATAATTAATTATCTCATTTATTTAATTAGTTAAAAATAAATTATAGGTACTTTTAAATATTAGAATATAATAATTCCAAAAATATTTAAAAAATATAAAAATAGGAGCCCACCGGAATCGGGAACAGAGTCCAAGCTACGGGCGGAGGTCAGGATTTCAGAAAACGAGCCCAGAATGTATAATATTATGTCTCGTCCAGCCTAGGTAGTTGGAGCCTATTAGTACTGTAGATACTGAATAAAAGAGACCTTTTTTTTCTGGTTTGGTAATCATCAAATGACGTCTCCTGCTGCTTTGGGTGGAGCGGAAGGGCGTGTCAGACTTCTACTGACTAAAACCGACCCGTGTTCCTTCAGTTGCCTATATGCCAGGGCCAAAGAAACCTTTAGATCAGGGGTGTCAAACTCAATTTTGCAGAGGGCCATACATTTGATTAAGAATGTGTAGGCGGGCCAGGTTCAAATTAAAAAACTAAAACATACTGAATTATTTTAACATCTTTATTTATTTAGTTATATATAGTTATAATTGTTACAAATCATACCAAAAGTAAGAAAGAGGGTAATTATTTTGAGCTCGAGGACCCGGATACCGGATATTTTAAACCTGCGTAGAGGCATCGAGTGCAGTCTAAAATCTCTAAAAAAGAAGATTCATTTATTTGTGATATATTGTGATCGCGGGCCGTTTCAAAATGGCCCGAGGGCCGGATTCGGCCCGCGGGCCGTATCTTTGACATGACTGCTTTAGATGTTATTAGTAAAAGTGATAGAACAAAGCGTTCCTAATAAATTCGAATACAATACAATAATTGTGAAGTGTGATTACTGACTAGGAAAATGTTCTTAGGCCTGTGTCCTAGTCCTAGCAGTGGAAACATTAAAGGTTGATTATGCATTAACAGTATGGTGGTGGTAACAGTTACCGTGTGGTGCCGGACGTAAAGAATAACACCACCCCATTTCTTCCCGTGGGTGTCGTTAAAGGCGACTAAGGGACTTACTAGAGAATGGCCAGCAGCGTACTCTATGCATCTTACCACCATACTGCGATCGCCAACCTGCCTGCCAAGCGTGGCGATAATGGCAAAGCCCCCCAAATTGGGGGAGGCCTAAGTCCAATAGTGGACATCTCACGGCTGAAATGATGATGCATTAACAGTTAGTTAAGGCCGATAAAGCAGGATATGTTCATTCTACAGTTTTTAACAACTTCTATCCCTTTCTATTCCAGTTATTCGACACAGTAAGCAGTACATACACGTACTTGCTCGGCGACAGCCAGACGCATGATGCCGTGCTCATTGACCCTGTGCTTGAGCATGCCGAGAGAGATGCCGCGCTTTTGAAGGAGTTGGGCTTCAATTTGATATATGCCAGTGAGTTTAACTTTGATTCTACTAGTGAAGTAAGACGTGCAGTAACTGGGCTTGAAATAAAATTTAGGGAGTTGATAGAGGAACGGCTAGTCTACTAATTTACAAACGTTACAGTGGGCTATGAATGCAAAACAGATTTCGTATGTCAAATCTGTCAAAAACTTATGATGACCCTAAATGATAAATTATTTAATTTCTGTAAGAAGGTTTGTACGAACATTTTTACACGTCAATCATATTATAAAAACTAGACGACGTTGGCGTTATCTAACTTCTCTGAGAAGAAAGGCCGAAATAAACATGGAGCTCACAGTATATTTTGAAATATTTTCTTGGTGGCAATGTTTCCTTGCTTTATTCGCCAGATCGATAACTCAGACGCTACATCATTTGCATGGTCTTTCCTTTAATAACTGAGGAGGTTGGGAACAAAAAGTGTCATTTACAGTTTTTAACTTTTTGAGTAAATTGAAAAAATAAATATTCAAGTTGATCTAATCAATTTTTATTATTTCTTATTAACCATTTATGTGTCAATTATTGTATACAATTTAATTTATTATAAGATTCTCGCCACAGTGTTCTTGGTTAGCACGTGTGTTTTGAATTTGTAGTTGTTTTATTTAGTGATTGTTGATATTTTTGTGACTTGTTAGCATTTAAGTGTGTTGTCTTTGTGTTCGTAAACAGGTTTGTATTGTGATTGTCGTATTTTAAACTCGTTTTTATTAAAGATGGATAAAAACAAACCCCCTGATCCTGACCCGCCTGACATCCCAGATCCTTTATTACCTCTGTCCCCGAATCCTTTATCGCAATTTGCGGATGTTGTATGCAGTATAACAGAGATGGATGTATCCCCATCCCAGCCAAACGGATCTTCCCGTAAACGTCCTGGTAACGAAGATCTC
Organism: Aporophyla lueneburgensis; assembly: GCA_932294355.1. Lineage (NCBI taxonomy): Eukaryota > Metazoa > Arthropoda > Insecta > Lepidoptera > Noctuidae > Aporophyla > Aporophyla lueneburgensis. The sequence continues at coordinate 21,073,865 of OW028745.1, read as the reverse complement.
TTGACACCATCCCCACCGAACAAACAAAAGAAGAGTCAAATCGGTCGTTCCAAATACTCAGCAATGGACAAAGGTCCTTGCGTCGTCCACGTCTCCCGAATAGAAACCCAACCTAACTCAGGCACCACCTTACATCCAGTTAATTTCGGAAAATTTTTAATTAACAACAGCATTGCGAACATAGTTCGTGGTGGTGTTAATAGAGTTGGTAGAAACCGCGTATCCGTAGAGTTTGCTTCTCCTCAAGATGCAAATTCTTTCCTGGTTAACGGTCTGTTAGCCAAGTACTGTTATGTCGCCTCCATACCTACATTTAATATCACAAGGATGGGAGTAGTGACTGGAATTCCATCTGATATCTCAGAAGAAGAGGCTATCACCTATTTGTCTGTGCCCTCAGGTTGTGGGCAAATCCTAAAAGTTCGTCGAATTAATAGGAAAGTTCAGAGAGACGGAGAAAATGAATGGAAAGCAACTGAAACCTGTGTCATTACATTCGATGGACAAGTCCTCCCTAAGAGAATCTTTTGTTGTTACACTTCCCTTCCTGTTGAGCAATATATATATCCCACCATACAATGTCGCAAATGTTGTAGATTTGGACATGTGGCTAATGTATGTAGGTCTAAACCACGCTGCAGTAAATGTGGCCACGATCACCCAGGTGATGGTTGCACCATTTCTGAGGGCGAGGCCTTCTGTATTCTATGTTCGGGTAATCACTTCGCTAACAGCAAGTCATGCCCCGAGTATGGTAGACAGAAAGCCATTAAGACCATTATGGCTGAAAAATCCATGCCTTATGCCGAAGCCAACAAATTAATTCCAACAGCTTCTCGCAACTATGCGAATGTTGCTAAAACTCCGATATCGCAGTCTTATCGAAAGACAGTACACCTGAAGCCTAAATCTCATGCCCCTCTCTCCCCGTCTTATGACAAAGTTGCTCATCAGCAGATTATTAGTTCCCCCCAACTTTCACAGCCTAACGGCTGCGCTCTCAACAAAAATGACACTTCCAATAATAGTACCTCTTCTATTGTTGAACTACTCATGAAACTTTTACCTATCGTTATTTCTTCTTCTACTACTAACACTCGATCACCGTCCAACGTTGCCGACCACCTTATAACACTTCTTTTAGATATTAGAAATGGCGTCTCGCCAAATTTTCCTACAGTGGAATGTGAGGAGCGTGTGGCATAAAAAGCACGACCTCACATTCCTATTAAATAAATACAAGCCTTTGGCGTGTTCCATAGCTGAGACTCGGCTTACTCCAAGTCTTAGCTTCCGTGTTCCCCATTTCAACATATTCAGATGTGACAGATCGGATGGCTATGGAGGGTCAGCTCTCTTGGTCAACAACCGGGTCCCATTTTCGCCTCATACTTTACCTTCACTTACAGGAGATATGAGCATTGCCGCAGGGACGGTTGAAGGTATCACAGTGTTCTCCATTTATATTGCACATCCTCATCATGCTCATTTAATAATTTTAAAAGAGATTTTTTCCAAAGTTCATGGTCCGATACTGGTTATGGGTGATTTCAACTGCCACCATTACAGATGGGGATCTGAACGCTGTGGTACCTTTGGCTCAGCTCTGGTTGAGATCCTGGACGATTTGGATCTCTGCATTTTAAATAATGGATGCCCAACACGCAGACCTGTTCCTGGTCAACAAAAGAGTTGCGTTGACTTAACCTTTTTTTCAGTTGAGCTAGCAGCGTCAACCTCCTGGGAATGTACAACCTTGTCGCATGGTAGTGATCATTACCCTATCGTTATATCCTTGCTTAATAAAACTTTTTTTGAGAAAACTTCCCCTCCACTTTTGAAATATAACCTGTCCAAACCAGACTGGGCAAAATTTACTTCATTATTAGAGGACAAAATAGACATACTTCCAAATTTAAATTCAAATTTATCAAATCCTTCTGGTCACTGCCATGCCAAGAGATGTTATGAGGGTTTTGTTACGGCCATCACCTCCAGTGCAGACTCCTGCTTTCCATTGAAAAACTGTGCCCGTGACAAAGTTCCTTCACCTCCGTGGTGGGATCCAGAGTGCACTTCAGCAATCAGGGATAGAAATGAGGCGGAAATATGTTATAATGAGAATATGAATACCGAGAATCTATTGGCATATTTACAGATCAATGCCAGATCTAAACGTTTTCTTCGTAAGAAGAAACGTACGGGTTGGATTAAGTTTTGCACTTCCCTATCTCCCTCTACTCCAATTTCAATTGTCTGGAAAAATATTAATAGATTTAGACGTGGATGTTCCCCATCAATCTCTTCACCCATCACTAGGGAAACTGCTGAACATTTTTTTGACAAAATAGCATCATCTTATGTTCCATTTTCATCCGAATGTGAAAATGCACCCTTAGATATTGTAACAGAGGATCCCTTTGATAAGATAAGATAAGATAAGATAAGATAAGATAAGTCTTTATTTGCTATAAACATGGTATAAGGTTGTTACAGTTAGGTATAAATCTAAGTTCGAGTATAGATAGAATTTAGTTTGGAGGAATTGAATGTGGTGCTGAAACATGTCCGGGACTCAGCTCCTGGTATTGATGGCATACCATATTCATTCATAACCCATTCTGGCGAAAAAGCTAAAATCTTCTTTTTAAATATCTTAAATGATTGTTATATTCACGGTTGGGTTCCAGATCAGTGGAAGTTACAGATTATTATTCCTCTACTGAAACCAGGAAAACATGTAGATGACCCGAATTGCCTTAGGCCAATTGCTTTGTCTTCAGTCCTAGCCAAGTTACTGGAGCACCTTATTAAAAATCGTCTTGAGTGGTTAGTCGAATCGAGAGACTTACTGCCGAATCATCAATTTGGTTTCAGGAAAGGGCTTAGTACAATGGATAGCATTGGCATATTAGTTACGGATATCCGCTTAGCCTTTTCTAGAAACGAATCCGTTGTTGCCGCATTCCTCGACATCTCCTCTGCGTATGACAATGTACTTCTTCCCGTACTCAGGCAAAAACTGCAACAGCTGAGTTTACCGGCCAAGATGATACGATGCATATGCGAGCTCCTGTTGTCCCGTTCATTGGTTCTGAGAGTCCAGGGTGAGGAGTTTGATGAGAGGGTCGTATGGAAGGGTCTTCCTCAAGGTTATGTTCTCAGTCCCATACTCTACAATCTCTATACGGCTGATATTGGGTCCTGCCTAAATAACAATTGCCAGATTTTACAATATGCCGATGACATTGTTCTGTATGTGACAGATCCTTCCATAGATGACAGTGCGTCATCTTTGTGCCTCTCTCTGGATTCTTTGAATCAATGGCTTTTAAGCCATGGGCTATCGCTGTCGGCACCGAAAAGTTCGGCAGTAATTTTCTCTCGAAAAAGACTCATCCCTCATATTGCTATAAATATTTCAGGCCACGACATTCCTATAGCTAGTAAAGTAAAATTTTTGGGCGTTATTCTCGATTCAAAATTAACTGGTAAACATCATATAAATCATCTTATCCAGAAATGTGAAAGGGTTATCTCAATTTTAAAAGTCCTTGCGGGTGTTTGGTGGGGCGCTCACCCCTTCACCATGAAATTAGTGTACAATGCCTTAGTTCGCAGTATTTTGGATTATGGAACATATCTCCTGGGTCCTTGTAACAAAGGTTTTTTGGCTGGGCTGGACAGAGTCCAATCCAAATGCCTTCGGATCATCTCAGGTTGTATGAAGTCCTCTCCCGTTAACGCGTTGCAAGTCGAATGCGCTGAACCCCCTCTTGCCCTCAGACGGCAATATCTGGCCTCCCGTTTTGTGTCTAGACTAATAGCTAGATCCTGTCATCCTCTTATAGGAAGACTGAACGAGTTAGATGCCTTATGCAGAAGCTCAAATTACTGGAAAAACAAAGAAATCCCCTTAATCCTAAAATCCTATCGGCTACTCCTAAATTTAGCATGCCCGATCATCCAACTCCCCAGATTACCCCTTTTTAATTTCTCTTATGAAGTTTTAAATTATATCCCAAAAAATTTCTTTGATATTGGTATATCAAAAAAATCCCCATCAGCGAATTCGGCTTTCAATGCGGTGGTGGGCGAGCGATGGAATGGTTTTCAATTATTTTTTACGGATGCTTCGAAACTTTCCGATCTTAATAACACTGGTGCTGCGGTCTATTTCCAAAGCTCCAAAATTATCTTACAATTTAAATGCCCTAAGGAATCTTCTGTATTCACTGGTGAGTGTGTGGCTATATTGGAAGCTAGTCTCTTTATTGAGTCCCACCATAATACTGAATATTATGGTGGGACTCAATAAAGAGACTAGCTTCCAATATAGCCACACACTCACCAGTGAATACAGAAGATTCCTTAGGGCTTAGAAAGCCGTCATATTTACAGATTCCCTTAGCAGTTTGCAAGCTTTGACTCAAAGTCCCTTTAAAAGTAAACTACACAGCTCCCTTATTTTAAAAATTAAAAAATCTTTAATGTCATGTGCTAGTAATCAAAAAGATGTTCAGCTGGTTTGGATACCTAGTCACTGTGGCATTAGGGGTAACGAATGTGTTGACGCCTTGGCTAAAGATGCTTGCTCATCTTTAACGGCAGACCTCACATACAACACTCATCAGGGTTATGTATGATCTATTGTCCCTTCCAAAATTAAATCTACAGTGTTCCTGGCAGGAGCAGTGGAATATTTCAAGCAAGAAGAGAGGCAGGTTTTTCTATGCAGTACAACCGACCATTAAACCAAAACCATGGTTCTCCGGTTACAAAAAAGTATCCAAAACTGTCATATCTAACAATATGTAGAATCCGCTTAGGTTTTTGTTGCACTCCCGTCTTTTTACACAAAATCCGTGTCCGCGACTCCTCTCTCTGCGAGTGCGGACTGGCGGAGGGCACCCTTGAGCACATATTCTTTGAATGCTCTAACAACGTCCCACCTCTAGATTTGTATAACCGTCTCACTAAACTTAAGATCCCTCTTCCGATTAATTTCCCCTCCCTTCTAACTTATTCCTCTCCTGAACTGCTTTTGGCGCTGATGATTTTCATCCGCCACAATAATATCAAATTATGATTCTTTTCCCAATCTGTGTGGATATGGTATATTTATATTTAATGTTCTAACAATTATAATATTTATGTAATTTACCTATATTTCTTTGTTTGTTTCAGTCCAATACTAACCCCACAAGATCAACATTAAGCCCAACTGTATCATCGAAGATTATAAACTTTTTTATTTTTTTAAATACGCACACTTGCTATTTCAATTCACTTTAGACATTGGCAGAATAGTCGACATCGGCTTTGCTTGCCATTATAAAAAATAGAATAGAATAGAATTTATTATAAGTTGACCTTGCTGGTTTTGAAATTTGAAAAAAAAACGAATAAAATACATATCAAATGACACCCTTTGATCCAATAGCTTGTAAATGTCTTTCTTAGGAATGATAAGAAAGACCTTCCTAAAAACACAGTGCTGTTCATTTACAATACTATCTGTATAATTGATGGATTTACCATGTACCTACTTTTATCGTTTCCAGTGAACACTCACATGCACGCAGACCACATAACTGGCACGGGCAAGCTGAAGGCTTTATTGCCCAACACCAAGAGTGTGATAGGCAAGGACTCCGGTGCTGATGCAGACGTGCACCTGATAAATGGAGATGTGGTGTGCTTTGGTGCACACAAACTGCTGGCCACGGCCACTCCAGGACACACTAACGGGTGTTTTACTTACATCTGTCACGAACAGGTCAGTTCATATAGTTTATAATTTGATAGCTAAGGGGTAGAGCGGACTCCCGGCCACCACAGGCGCGAGCTTGCGGGCGGCGAGCAATGGGTTCGCCGCCCGGTAAGGACCAGGCTCGGGTCGACGGCGCGTAGTGTTCCACGCGCGCCTCAAAGAGATGTCAGCAGCAGTGTAGGGGTCTACTAGGACCGAAGCCTGCCGGGGTCGCGTGATTGTTCGAAAGAGATACCGTGACCCTGGCACATGGGCAACTGATGGAACACGGGTGGGTTTTAGTCAGTAAAAGTCTGACACGCCCTCCCGCTCCGCCCAGAGCGGGAGAAGTCATTTGATGATTTCCCATCCTGAAAAAAAAAAAAAAAAAAAGGGGTAGAGCGGACTCCCGGCCACCGCAGGCGCGAGCTTGCGGGCGGCGAGCAATGGGTTCGCCGCCCGGTAAAGACCAGGCTCGGGTCGACGGCGCGTAGTGTTCCACGCGCGCCTCAAAGAGATGTCAGTAGCAGTGAAGGGGTCTGCAAGGACCGATGCCTGTCGGGGTCGCGAGATTGTTCGAAAGAGATACCGTGACCCTGGCACATGGGCAACTGAAGGGACACGGGTGGGTTTCAGTCAGTAAAAGTCTGACATAACTGGCACCCTCCCGCTCCGCCCAGAGCGGGAGGAGTCATTTGATGATTTCCCATCCAAAAAAAAGGGGTAGAGCTACACTAGACATGCATTGGCGGTGTGGTGTGGTTCGATGGACAAAAAATGTTCTCGATAGGCACTCCAGGACCAACGGAGGGTTTTCTTACATCTGCTATATTATATAGTTTGTAGTTTATTAGGCAAGGATTACTGCTATGATAGACATATATACTTCAGGGCCTTATACCACAAAATTTTACAATTACAGTTTTGTAAGTCTGTTCCGTGTGGTGCCTGACGAAATGAATAGCACCATTCCGTGGGTGTCGTAAGAGGTGACTAAGGGAGCTACTAGAGGATGAGCAGCAGCGATCCACCATACTGCGATTGTCAACCAGCCTGCCAAGTGTGGCTTATATGACAAATGTGTGTGACGATGTCATATACAGCATTCGAGTCTCCTGAGTCATTATTTTCAAGCATTGAGCGGCACCAATCTAAACGACTGCGTTCTATCCAGTACAAAACATTTTGACGCCTAAATTTTCAAAATGTTTTTTGTACTTGACTCATAACAATGCCTAAAGTTGCCCGAATGTGTTGATATGTCACCCTTCTATCAGCTTCTATCATTAGCTGCACAGCACTCACGTTATCTTCAGTAGTCGCCGTAGAAGGACGTCTTTCTCGCGAATTATCTTATCAGTGAGTATGCTTCGACTACATTTAAACCACACCATCAAACCAGTGGTAAACACTGGCACGGAATGGGGCTTTGTCATGAAATGCTAATCAGAGTCTATCGTAACATTGTTGTAGAAAAAGACCACAACGAAAGTCGTAATAAATCATTGTGCCAAGAGTCATTTCGATTCACGACAGACACTTTTTAAATTGCCCCCAATCTGTAAAAACAAAATGACAAATGAATTCATTACATATCTACAGATTTACATAAAGTTCGTTTAATAACATCTTGCATCTCCAGCTTTTTTACTTAGTTTATTGTTTTTATTATACTCTTTACGTCTGCTGAAGGGCTTGTGGCTAAGTAATAATAGCCGCACGGGTTGATCGTTCAGGTTAAACTACGCTTGCCGCGGATGGTCCGTGGATGGGTGCCCATCTTTACATATCAAGACCCTTCCGTGCCTCGGAAAGTACGTTAAGCCGTTGGTCCTGGCTGTCACTCGTAGATCTTAGACAGTCGTTACGGGTCGTCAGAAGCCCGAAAGTCTGACAACCAGTCTTACCAAGGGGTATCGCAGTCGCTCCATGTTAAATACTGGTACTCAGCTGCATCCGGTTAGACTGGAAGCCGACCCCAACATAGTTGGGAAAAGGCTAGACAGATGATGATGCTTTTTTACTGGCCTATTCTAAAACCTTTCAGTGTGACCCCCAAACCATACATATTTGTAATTTCTGTGATTCCCAATTTTTTTTGTCTTTTTTGGTGTTCAAATGCCATATTTTTCTATTCCAGGGCCTAGCTTTCACAGGTGATGCCCTGCTAATCCGAGGCTGTGGTCGAACCGACTTCCAAGAAGGTTCTGCTAACACCCTATACAACTCGGTACATAAGCATATCTTCACGCTCCCCGACCACTACAAGCTGTACCCGGCACACGACTACAGGGGTCAGACGGCGACCACGGTGTGGGAGGAGAAGAAATACAACCCAAGGTTGACGAAACCTTTGAAGGAGTTCATCAGTATTATGGATAATCTGAACTTGCCGTACCCGAAAATGATTGGTGAGTTGGGTTGTGATTTTAATTTTTTTGGTAAAAAATTGTGTGGATAAAGATAAGAATAAATCTTATATCTTTAAACGAGCAATTCTTGTATATATATATGTATATTATATAATCTGAATCTCGGAAACGGCTCCAACGATTTTCATGAAATTTAGTATACAGGGGGCTTTGGGGGCGGTAAATCAATCTAGCTAGGATTCATTTTTATAAAATGTCGTTTTATTCGTGTTATCAATGACCAACTTTATCGATAATTAACTTGAACATAAACTTATTATTTTAAACACAATTTACCAAAAAATACCTAGCAAAGCTCGGTCATCCTGATATTTTTATTAAAAGAAGGTAAGGGTTACAGATTACGAGAATTTTTTTTTAACCACTTTCTAAATATTAAAAAAAAACTGGCGTTTTATGGCATTATTGGTCGATTAGGTATTGAACTATGTTTGAAATAGCTGATACGTTTATTGGTGATTTTAGTTAGCCCCATGGTGAAAGTTGTTCACATTGACGGGTAGAACACCATGTGGTAATTTGGAAAGTGATAAAAGAGTCTTTATTAGAATTTGCAACAAATGAGCAATTTTCGGATTGCAGGCACTTGGCTATACCTGTCCCGCAGGAGATATGTGTTTTTTAATAACAAAAACCGTAACTCTACCAAGAAGCCTATCTTACTTAAAACGATCAAAATGGCGTCGTTGACAAATAATGATTTTAATGTGACAAAGTCCAAAAGTGAACAACTTTTTTGTAAGGTGAACTATATCACTGTTAACGCTAGAACACGTAATAGAGCTAGAACAGTTTTGAGATAAAATCTAGAATCTGGAACCCGTCTTCTACTTAGTAACGTTAAATCTAGGATGACACTTGGATTACTCTAGCTGTCCATGTATTCTTTCACACGAAATTACTATACAGTGTGAGACGGCCATTGACGCGCATAGTAACCATGACATCTAGACCATGGAAATGCTGCAGTTTCAAGAATGAAAAAAAAAAAACCAAGACATAGATAACAGCAATACATTACCTACGCAATCAAAATGTATGCGACAGCTATTTTGTTTTTATAATAGGCGAAAAATATTAACGTAGCGGGTTAATATTATGTACTGGATTTAGTACATTGTTCTGAACCCTGTTTTTTTTTTGCGGGTGTATCCTGGCAGATCCTGAACCCTCTGCTGTGCGTCGAAGATAAAATGTTGTGCGTCGTTGACCCTGCCACCATGTATTTACCCTCATATGGATAAAGTTAATTTATTCCGTGTGGTGCCTGCCGGCTGTAAAGAACATTATCCCATTTCTTCCCGTGGGTGCCTTAAAAGGCGAATAAGGGACTTTCTAAAGAATGGGCAGCAGCGTTCTCTATGCATTTTACCACCATACTGCGATCGCTAACCCGCTTGCCAAGCGTGGCGATTACGGCATACTCCCTTTTGGGGGAGGCCTATGTCCAGCAGTGGACGTCTTTCGGCTGAAATGATGATGATGATGATGTATAGCAGCCGAGCCGAGAGTAAAAAAAATACATTAAATTCGTTTACATTAGACCAAGCTAAGGATACCTATGCAGGACATGAACATTACTTCTATCTAATATTCCCTATAATATTTGACTTCTAAATTATCTATATATATTTCTTACCCGAATTACCTTGAATTTATCTTTTTTGTTTCAGACAAAGCTGTGCCCGCCAACAGAGTTTGTGGAATACATTACTAAAAATATTACTTAAAATTACCCGACAGCGAAGGAGGGTTATGTTTTTTAGAAAACTATTTACGAATTTAGTCAAATATGAAATATTTTTGTACTGATAAATTTGACGATAACCAGTGATAGCTTTTGATGTAATTCGTTGCACTTGAATATAGCTTTATGTATATATTTGTATGCGATACGTAGATTTTTTTTCTTAACTAAGCAGGCATGGGCATTGTGATAATGACGACACAATTAGAGCCAAAAAAATTAATACCAATGAGAAAGTCGATGAGTTTTAACCGATTTGAATCATCATGTATTTTCTCTCCTTAATTTCCGTACGGAAGATATAGGTACCATTGTAACCGTCCATTTCTAGCTTGCTCATAAAAAATCAAAACTTTGGCTACAGATGTTTTCTCCGAGTTCTTGTAGGTTGTTTTTAAGAATTGTATTTGTCAACTTCATCCATAATACTGATGAGCTTCTCGCTCACACGCCACCTTTTTTTCTTCTAAGTTGTGAATCAACTTGTCACGCCTAATGAATAAAAGAGTATGAGCAATTGAGCATAGTGCTGCAGCGTAATATTTTTCCTAAAAACTTGTGAATGAACTTCATCACGCCTAGTGAAGGAAAGTATTCGTTCCTACGACTATTTGACAAAACGGTAGGATAAAAAATAACAATGTAAATAAAAATAGAATGATGGGGAGGAATCCATCACTCAAGTAAATACAACGTAGTTCCATTTGTTAGTAAAGTTGTAGATGCTGTCTGTGATAACGATATAACACAAGCTCACAAGAAAAATATATAGTATACTATAGAGTATATTTCAGTAAAAAATAATAATTGTATACTGTTTTTGAATGAAATAAGCTCAAAGAGGTAACCATGGCATTGATCAATAAAGGCGTATCCTAATAAAATATATATTGTATCAGAGTTACAACCGATGTTCGCAGACGCTTCCTTTTCAAATATAGTTTAATATAGAGAACTACCCTCAAATCGAATCAATGTCAAGTTATTCCAAAAAACATTGTATTTTTGTTAATGTTTTTCAAATATTTAGTTGCCAAATTATGTAAGAAACGTTGTTATTGATAAATATTATTTATAATTGTTTTAAGCAAAAATGTTACTATGACAATTATTATTTTTCCTTGTTTTTATGTGAATAAATATTATTTACTAAATGGGCAAAATACGAATTTTATTCGATGCTGATCACAAGATACTTTATATGACCTACCAGTCCAGTATAAGAGATCCCTAAATTGATCCCTATCTCGATCCCTAAATCATAGCAACTACATAGTTGTTTTTTTTTTTTGTAAAAGAAGATACAACCTATCTCAAAATCTAGGTAAAGAGATAAAAATCGAACTTTTTATTCATTTTCATTTATTCTCAAAAATAATGTCACTAACAAGAAGTTATAGTAAATATGTGATATTAAAAAAAAGTTTGCCGTCACACGATGCGCGGCATATGAGAAACTTCGAAATTGATGGTTGGACAAATACCGAGTACCTACGAACGACGGTGGAGAGGGGGCATGTATATGAAAGTGTCCCGATATACGTGTCGGTTTTTCTCCCAACCATTCAAACGTTATCTATAGAATTTTCACATAAAAAAAAAACATGGAAGGCAAAGGAACAAACACACTCAATGTCAGTTGTAATCTTTAAGAACTTGTAGTCCTAAAACCTCAACAAAATAGCTAGGTACTCAACTTGAATTCACCTCAAATATTTGACATTTCATTAGCGTCGTGTCTGCGGGGGCAGTGCTTACCTACGTGCTAGCTACCCCAACTCACCAACAGTAGGGGTGGCTGGCCCTGACATTAGCCAAATGTCGTGGAAACAGGGGACGCAATTAATGGCTCTTTTGATATATCGGAAGTGCCCTTGTGCCGTTGCTTTAACACAAACTGCGTAAAATAATGCGGTTATATTGTGCTTGGAAGTATTAATATGAGTCTAGTCTGTGAGTTAGTGAAGTAGCATTAAGGCACTGACCAATGGTAGGACTCCATTAAAAGGTTTTTTGTCGCATATTGAAGCGTATTGGTACATAAGCCAGAAAAAGACAAAGAATTAGTGTATTTTGATAAGTGCTAAGAAAATAATTATTTAAATAATATTACATAAAAATAAAAAAGCATAAATAACCATTTTAAAATAGAGCTATAAAACAAAAATTCGCAAAATGTTGAGCGTAAACTATTAGTAGATTATTAACCAAGGGGATAAAGCAGTGTCTTCTGTCGTGGGTGACGATTTAAATCGCGAGCGTAACGAAGGACTCGAGGTTCACTCCCGAGCGTAGCGAGGGATTTAAGTTCACCCAAGACTAAGACAGCTTTATCACCGAGGAAAATACTCTATGTACCTAATGATAATAAAGGGAATTCTATCAACATCTGCAGGGCAATTGCTGCAGTGGGGCTTTAATAGTTATTTGTTATACAAGAGTGCAAAGTTGCTTTTTAACAGCGTGCTCAATTTTGATGACCGAGCAAGCGAAGGATTCTAAAATTGAATCACGAGCGCAGCGAGTGATTCAAAATTAGAATCCTGAGCGTTAGCGAGGGAATCAAAAGAGCACGAGGTGAAAAATCTTTGCACTCGAGTGCAACACGTAACTTTTCATTCCACCTCAGCGAGGAAAGAGTATTTTTAATCTTCAATATCTGAGTGGAAAAGCCGACTTATTCTCTAGAGGATAAAGTAAATTGAATTTAGAACATCGTGTGCACTATCACAAACTTAGTGCACACGATGTTCTAAATTAATACTCTTTCCGAGATGGTGGGATGAAAAAGGCTTTTATTATTATTAACCACCAACAAAGTTAAAAAAGCCTTATATTTCTAACAAACTTTCTTTTTATAAAACCTGCATTTACTTAAATTCTATAAAGTGAAACATATTTTTACATTTCTGCGCTAGTAAGAACTTCTTATTTAACTGAAGGTGAGGCGGCCTACACTGAGCTTCGCTACCAAAACAAAAATCAAACAGTTAATAAGATATACATCATCATCTGCCTTGCCTTTTTCCAAATATGTTGGGATCGGCTCCTAGTCTAACCAGACGCAACTGAATACCAGTATTTTACGTGGAGCGACTGCCTATTTGACCTTTACAACCCAGTAACTGGTTTACACGATACCCCTTGGCAAAACTGGTTGTTGGACATTCAGGCATTTAATGACCCGTAACGACTGTCAAAGGTCCACGACTGACAGCCGGGAGGAACGTCTTAACATGCTTTCCGAGGCACGGAATCCTCTAGCGATAGATCTACTAAGTTATATCTACATGATTCATAAAGCTATCGTGTTGCTCGAAATCGATCCGTTTATTTCTAATTTGACCAGTCCCATGGCCTAAGGGATAGGAAGTGATGATATATGTTTACATTTAAATACTGTGGGTTTCTGAGGGTAAATATGATGTATGGCTTTGTATCGTGATTCTGATACGTCGGCCGGCCCCGATTAGTCACGGAAGGGGAAGTGTGCAGTCCACGCTATGAATCAGTTGGGAATCTCATTAAATTTAAGTGGTTTAGGGTGAATGTGGCATCGCTACTACATGTTGTAGAGCCAGGAGTTTAAGTAATCTTATAATTTTACACGTCCGTTTTAAGCTTGTGGCTAAGTAATAACAGCAGCCAGGGTTAATTGATCAGGTTAGCTACGCTTGCCGTAGTTAGTCCGTGGCCTCTGTGATGTACGGGGGGAAGTTTAGCATCTCACTCACCCCCTAACGTGAGGAGGCCCGTAGAGGCGGGCTGGCACCAGTCGGGGATCGCGAAAGACGCATTAGACGGAACACCGGGTTGGTTTTAATCAGTAGTAGTCTGACAGACCCTTCCGCCCACCCCAGGGCGGAGGACATTCATGAGGATTTCCACCTCGACATCAAAAAAAAAAAAGTTGGTCCGTAGATGGGAGACCATATTTTATATACCAAGATCCCTTTGTGCCTTTGTCAGCACGTTAAGCCGGTGGCCCCGGTGGTTATTTGTGGATCTTTTATAGCCGTTACGGGGCGTCAGAAACCTGAAAGTCTGACAATCAGTCTGAATTGTGCAGATAGGCATTGTCAGATAGGCTGTCGCTCCATGTAAAATAATGTTATTCACCTTCATTCGGTAACATACTTGGGAAAAGGCTACGCACACGATCTTTTTATACAGGTACGTTAATAGTTCAGGATAGCCTGACAAGTTTCGGACACGAAAGCAAGAGAGATTGCCTAGCGACCTCGCCACGTGATGATGATGATCTCACGAAAAGGTTTCTGTTCGACTGTCCGGAACTATTCAACCTAACTGCGGAGCTAGTTTATCACACATATACAATGTATAAGTGTATTGTAGTATATTCCACCATTGCCATTTTATTTACACGCTTCACTATCCATTCCAAGTTTGCTTGGAAGAGATCGCAGAAAGTGATAAGTTCGCCCATTCCATGTTTTTTAGTGTATCATGTATTTTCTGATGTACAATAAACTATACAACATTAATTTTTGTTTATGCGAAACCCGAAACACGGGTCTAGTATTTTTATGTAAAGAATCTATGAAAAAATTTTCAAAACTGTATCATTAATAATCACAAAGTTATAAGCTTGATAAGTTACCTGGTTGTCCACGCAAAAACATATGCAGATCACCACAAACAGCTAGTGTACGTACCATCTCCGTGTAATGGACGTTTGAATACGAGAAAGACATGATAATTTTAAAATCGAAACAAAACACTAAGGCCCGCGACTTGGAAGCGTAATTAAATATTTTTGGTACAAAATATAACATGGTGTAAAAATTATTGGAATCGATTCAGTTACTGATTCTGAACAAACTATATTCAGGTTTCGCATATACTAAAAATAATCTTGTATATAAAATATGATGAAAAGATAATCGCGCTCCCGAAAGAAAAATGTGAATAGAACAGTAACTTAAACGCATCAAATAAGTTTTGATCAAAACTGAAGTTACGAGTGGCATTCAAATATTTTTCGATCGATACGAGTTGACCTGCTGCGTCAGCCTATGGATAATTCTAAACAGCTCGATTCGAAGTCATGTTTGGAGGCACTGGTTAATAGGACCCACTTCTTCGGTTATGATGATATTTTATTTAATACCTATTTTAGTTTAACACTGTCCTTAGAACTAAAAAATCTAAAGACGTGACATATGACACCCCTGCACTGGGGTGGTAGATTACAGCCCATACCCTCCCCCATTCCCTAGAGAGGCCTATGTCCAGCAGTGGGAACATTATGGGCTGATTATGCCACAATCATGTTATGCTTTTGTAATATAAAAGCTAAGCGAATAAGTTCTTTGCGTTTACAAAAACGTAACTACCTAAATAAAATCTTGTACTCAGAGCACATCCAGTTAGCCAATGCCTTTAATTCCATTCCTTCAACGAGTTTAAGTTAATTATGGAATTGTTTTGCAATACCTACCAGAAACTAGATAGTAAAATTAACTATTGGTAATCTCTTTGTAGTTACGTTAATGAAGACTTATGGCCTAGGCTTTGCCCATGGAATTATTAGGGCGAGGCTTCTAAAATCCACAGATAAGTGTCAGTCAACTAGTACCTCGACGGTTTCGATATTTCCAACTAGATGGCGTTAACTATTCTCAGACCTATGAAGCAGAAAATTTATGACGTCAGCGGTCAACTTACAGGAATGACGTAAGATGGCAGGAATACTGTAATTCACCTCATTCTGTCGCGACCCATTACTACAGCCGATTTTGGCGTCACTTCAAGAACAAGGAAGAGAGCAAAGAGATTTGAAGTACCTACCACGTTCCAATTTATTACATAAATGGGACAAGTTCTAGAAAACTTACTCTGACTCATTGGCACGACGTGTGAATATTTAAATGTTTCAGGCATGGGGATTGACGTCACCAAGGTCTATTGATTACCACAAAGGTTTGTAGCAGATCTAAGTAAACTTCTTACGGGTTAAAGCTACGGTTTGCAAGATGAGCGGTTCCGTTATATTATAACGGCCGTCATGAAAACCTATAATTTTCATATTATTTTTCATGAATTAGCCTTATGTTTTTGATACTAAAATAAAAAAACTAAAATAAATAAATAACTAACTCTTACAATAAAAAAGTTAAACGTATTTTAAATGCCCGTACTAGTAGGAATCCCTCATTTAACGTCAGCCCAAGGCCAACGCTGAGCTGGTCACGTAGCTAAGTTGACAGATAATCGATGGACTTATGGACCAACATCTTGGAAGAGGCCATCACTGGAAAAGGCACAAGAAAAGAGACTGACCGACTGCACGATGGGCAGACGACATAGTACAAGTGGCTGGCGAACAGTGAATGAATACATCAAACGATATGGCAGGGATGGAAATCTCTAGAGGATACCTTCACCTTCAATTATTTGTCATTAAAATGTCAAAAAAACTTTCTGCATTTGGACAGCCATTATTGTGTGCCTTTCTCCGCTTTCTTAGGAAATTAAGCAGCTAGATAATATAAAGCCCGTTCGCCATTATTAATCACTGGACCGTCTCGGGAAGGAGACTGGTAAAATAACGCAACAGCTTGCGTCGTTAGACAGGGCCTTAAGCCTCGGACTCACTAACTGAGCTCATTACTGTGTAGGATAGCCGTACATGGACGCTGGATAAGAGATAGCCCGTTATAGGATAAAGAATGGTTATGAGCGTCTCGGAAGGCATTTGGCATTGAGTATGACTTTTATTTGATTGATATCTTGTCCCGAAGAAGGTTTACTGACGGTTCGTTAGCGTGGATTGACTGAAATGAAATTTATGACGATCTTAGCATAACTTTGCAAGCGCTACTACCTAACCGGGTTTTTTTTTTTTTTTTTTTTTTTTTTTTTTTCAGGATGGGAAATCATCAAATGACTTCTCCCGCTCTGGGCGGAGCGGGAGGGCGTGTCAGACTTTTACTGACTAAAACCCACCCGTGTTCCATCAGTTGCCCATGTGCCAGGGTCACGGTATCTCTTTCGAACAATAACGCGATTCCGGCAGGCATCGGTCCCAGTAGACCCCTACACTGCTGCTGACATCTCTTTGAGGCGCGCGTGGAACACTACGCGCCGTCGACCCGAGCTTGGTCCTTACCGGGCGGCGAGCTACCCATTGCTCGCCGCCCGCAAGCTCGCGCCTACGGTGGCCGGGAGTCCGCAATCGACTCCCGACGCCCGGGGCGTCTCCTCCTGCGGTGGCTAGGGATGTGAGGGCGCAGAGACTGCCACTCCCTCACGCGCCCCGCCTCCTCCTTCGCGAGCATTACTGCTTCGCAGAAGGAGGTGACGGCTTCCCATTCCCTCTCGCTCCGTACCATGGCTCGTACCAGGGCCGGACGCGAGAGGTCGCCGCCGCCGATCGCCTCCACGAGGACACGGCGGTGCTCCGCCCAGGCAGGGCACACCTCCACCGTATGCTCCACCGTGTCCTCCAGACGATCCTCGCAATGGACCTAACCGGGTTTACGTGTAGGTGTATTTTTGAATTGTCGAGTCAGTCATGCAGAAATAAGAAGCTAATAGGAAAAACTAGCTACGCTACGATTTGGAATGGGCATTCTAATGGAAAACGCACCAGAAGCTGCATGAGTGTCCGCCGTTTTAAATTATAACATCACACCTTGTTTTCCCGAAGGGTTGGAAAGTAACTATAGTACACCCATATTTTTTAAATTATATTATTACAAAATTTAGTTACTTATTACTTGTGTATGCGAGAAAGATGTAGAAAAGACGTGTGTTGATACACACGGCTCTTTTACATCTTTCTCACAAAAACAAGCTAAAAATAAAATAATACACAGAATAAGTCGTGGCAGTTAAGAGATGACCAGTCTCAACTGACGGCACCGGTTCACGAACATGACGCATGGATCAGCACCATTCACTTCAACCATAATGAAGGGAGCTAAATGATCCATCACACATGCCACCGTCAGTGACACATTTGAGTGAGCTGAGCGAAAAAGTGCTTCCTGAAGTAATATGTATTCCGGAAGTATATCAAAATTGATGAAAGGTAGAGCTATTTTTCTTTTTCAAAGTCCAGCGGATATTTCCTTTACAGCAACAAACAATTCCTTTAAACACACCATTACTTACTGAAGTCGAACTGGCCGAGTCCGAACAAATCCGAGCACATTTGTCTCCCTTTGCGTCCGCAGCTTTATACTAAGGCCCGCATGAATACCGGCGCGTCTGGCTGCACGCGACATGCCGTGACGTCACCGGCCGCCATATGCAAATGTCTAGAATATTCCGACGAACGAAGCGCCCAGCATTTCTATGTGCAGATGCTTTAATGGCCCGCCGTGGGTCGCTTCAAAATTCGATTTGGTATCTACTATCTTCCTTTTGAGATGCCCCGATGTGTGCCTGCTCACTTTTAGATAGGGGATGCCTCGTTTAATGTTAGTTTATGGGCAAAGGATTTGGTGGGTGCTACGATTCTGAATGTTTTAAAAGCTAGTCTCGGATTTGTCTGGCAAATAAATTTGTATTAGTGTTGTTAGGCTTTATCTCAGGCACCGAAACGAGATGGTGTCCGACTCTAGATATTTTACGATTTTCATTGTTTTTTTTTTACAATTTTATAGCAAGTATCGTATCAAACTCGGTGATGACTGAGTAATGTTTGCTTTGAAATCGAAAAGTGTGACGTAAACTTAAGTTTAAACTTACTACTTTCAACTACAAGGCACTTTCATCAAGATTATGCAATCTTGTGCAATCTCTAATCTAGACTTATCCATTACAGGGAAATGGGCCTCACTCGTCAGTCCTAGATAAAAATCTACGAAGACTGTTTCCACAGTAAAGTATACGATCAATAGTTTATTTCCTACCATGATTAACGATACTAAAACACGAGACTAGTCAAAAAACCAGACAAAAATAATTTATTAAGTCGAATAACGCTCTTTACTCGGTAGCTAAGGGTAACAATGTTTTTATAACCCTAATAATGGCGTCCATTCATACAATGGTAACTCTATTCCGCATCCCTGAACAATAGTGCCTACTTACATTGATTTATTGAGAGTGGAGCCACTGAATGATTCAAATGCTGTAAAAAGGAAAACAGATGACGGTCCACTGTTAGTTTTCTCGCTTTTCTGAAGGTATAGGATAGCTATTGGCATTGCAAATGGGAGGTACAATCATTGTTACAACATGTTGTGGTGTAATCTTGGAAGTGTAGGATGAAATAAATGAGATTGATGGAGCAAATACATAATCACACAGTGAAATGCATTCCTTGCATTCGCGTAGCGGAAAATGTTGGGTCCATTTATTTTGTTTTTGTGGAAATGTGTTTAATATCTAAAGTAAAAAAGCTAGACACATGAAAGCATTATTCAGGCCGAAATTATGCGGGTATGAAAATACGACAAAACGCTTCTAGAAACTGTGGGTAGTGCATTGGTTTTTTTTTGGCTTGTCTTGGCGGGGGTACTATCATGCTTCCAGATAAAAATTGATAACCAAAAGTTTTGACCAGTTTTCAAAATTGTTGGTTTTTAGTTTTGTAGATTACCCCCTAAAAATATTCGAACATCATATTTACGTAACACATCCGTGTTTAATTTTTTATTTTTATTTAATTGGATCACTCCAGTAGATTCAAATCTTTGCTGTGACATATTGACAGACAGACAAACACACGAGTGACACGAAAAAGGGTTCAATATTTCATTAGGACGTACAGAAGAGTTACAGAGCTGAAAAAGGACACACAAGGTCGAAAAAGCAACATGTAACAGACTTAGTAGAAGCAACCCTAGTCACAAGCCTGGATAACGCTAGTTGACACAAGAGTAGATTTTAATTATAACTTCGTAAGCTTCCCAATTAAGGGTGAGCGTCGAACAACATCGCCAGCAGTTTTGATAGTTTCATTAACTCACTATTAAACGTTCTTGCTTCAAGTATTTATTACGAGGTAAATGTTAAAAAGGACGAGAAATCTAGAATCCGTTCGTTATCTGCATCGTATTAAAGTCTTAACGGTATTCTGTACAATAAAGTGATAAAAAAGTTGGAATCAGTTCAGTCCAATAGTTCTTTAAAGGGGCTTGCTCTCTTTATGCAGCTATTTCCATTCCATTCTGTTTGATTACGTCACGACTTCATGCCTATATAAAAATGCTATTTGTGAGAGCTTTAAGGCTTTGCTTGTAGGTTTTAAATAATAATAATTATTTATATCGATACATCTTATAAATTACAGTCGCTTTTCGTGGTAGGTCTATGTGACCGCGTTGTTCTTCAAACCTACGCAATCGATTTTAATGCCGTTTTCACGATTATGAAGAGAGTTTATTCCAGGTTTTGTGTATAATAGAAACATATTATTGTTTTTGTTTTGTCAAGCCGAAAAATGGTGCGAAACCAGGGCGGGTCGCTGGTCCTAATTAATATTATAAATGCGAAATTGGGTTTTTTTGTTTGTTACGCTTTCACTCCAACAGTCGAACGGTTTTGGATGAAAATTGGCACATGGATACACCATAATTTAGACAAGGATATCGGTTTGGCCTATTTGGGAACGCAAAAAATAGTCGCCAACAGCTATCTGCCTAGCCTTTTCCTAACTATGTTGGGGTCAGCTTCCAGTCTATCCGGATGCAGCTCAGTACCAATAATTTACATGGAGCGACTGGGTAGTACGATATCCTATGGAAAAACTGGTTGTCAGACTTATGAAAAATTAAGGAATGGCAAGATGGTCACGGACCATGCTCGTGCGGCTGTTACTAATTAGCCACAAGCTCCAACAGACAAAAGCTATAGTAAATGATACAAATAAGGCCTACCTCATTTTAAACACTGATATCTTGATAAATTATTCGAAATAGATGATAAATAAAAGCAAGGCATTATTCTTTGGTTTATATATTTTAAGTAATTAAGAAAACATTTGGTAATCATCTGTCAAAAATCACTTATAAATAGGTAATTCAGGAACCTTATCCTTAGGCCTTTATAAAACACAGTGATTGAACAAAGCCCATATTCTTAAATTGTAGGAATATTGTTATTAGAGTATTAATTATATGAAAATATACATTTCAGAGCCTTCTATCAGGTGTTTCCATGATATCCTTGAACAATTTTTTAAGCTATTTTACTAAATATTATGCTTAAATTACTAGCCAGACTTAAAGTCACATCTTAACAAGAAAAAAAGAACAATTTAAAAAAAAATATCCAAACAAACAAAAATTTGAAAACTATCATATCTTCTCAAAAATATTATTAAATATTGAAAAATAAAAACTCCTGTTAAGGCCTAGGGTCAGCAAAAAGTCGCTGTGAACGCGAGCGGCCTCTCTCGCGCTGTTTGCCCACTCGTGGGGCTGTCGTCTATGCGTGTGTGAATTATTTTTGATGTAAATATATTTTAACCAACTTTTCCGCACTACAGGCCTTATTTGAGCGTAGGCTTTATTTGTATCAAGTACTATGGTAATGATTCATTTAAATTTACTTTAACGCTAACGTAATCCAGCCTTCGTATCTCGAACATACTCATAATCTTTTTATTCCAACTACCGAGTTCAAAGCATAAGCTCAATAAAGTTGATGAGAGTGAGTCCTACTTAACAAATTTATCCGGGTCAGCTCTAAAAACGTACGTAACGTTTTAGACCAATTAATACGAAGTAAAACGGTAACACTACGTGAAATAAAGGGTTAAAAAGACCGATGAAAAAATTACGTAAGAGCATTTTGTCGGTGGAACCGGGTCTCGTGTGATCAATATTGGACCAATCATACCCCGGACGTCGGTCGGCGTTGCCAAAACACGGACGTCACAGCCTTATTGCTGGCGGCGAATTAATAAAAATATGTGTTCGTGCCATATAACCACTAGTTTGGATTCATTTGGTCATTTTCTTTGATAATGTTAACATGACGTCAATTCTTTAGTCAATTATTTTGGTACTTAAAATATCCCATTTTATTTCTTCCCGTGGATGTCCTAAGAGGCGGCTAAGGGATTTACTATGATAGAAAATGGGCAACAGTGCTCTCTATGCCACCATACTGCGATCGCCAACCCGCCTGCCAAGCGTGGCGATTATGGCAAACTCCACCAAATTGCTAGAGGCCTATGTCCAGCAGTGGACGTCTTTCGGCTGAAATTAATGATTATGACAAAAAAAATTATTTAATAGAAACCACTAGCTTCTGCTCGTAACTTCCTCGACGTGAAATGTCTTGTTCCACCGACTAACACTGTCGCATCGCATAGCCCGGCCGCGCTATTAGTTCGTTTTCACTAAGCGTTATATCTGACTTTTTTCTTTTTACTTGGCTCCCAATTGCGTAATGTTTAATAGCTTGTAGCCTCGGATCAAGAATTGTGTCTTTAAATTCCGTCTGGTAGTTTCAGACAAGCGCAGTCACATAAACTCTTCTTCGTTTTAGCTATATTATTTGTATAGATAGGAATTTTCAACCGTTTGTTAGTGCTGCACCATTCGATCCCGCTGTAAACTTAAGTTTGTAGCAAAAACTGCTACAAAACCTTTTGCGGATACTAAAGTGTTTTGTTCATGACTGCTTAAAAAAAGTTTAAAACCAAAAAAACGGTTGGAAAACCTATTGTTATGATTCCCGAAACTATACCTAATTCAAGAGATGTCGACATCTACAATTTTTCCAAAAATGATTGGATAAAAAAACCACAAAGAGAAAAATAACTTGCACGAACTTCCGATATGAAAATGGTTTTTACCTGTGTAGTGCTTTTTTGGAAGTTGGATAGTATAAAAAAAAAAAACATTTTAGCCGTCGTACCTACCAAACACAAATTCGTATACCTTCACTTACTAAGTAAAAAACAGTGTCAGGAAGTTACATCATCAACAAACACTAAGAGGAAATAGTGCGTATTTTTTTTTTTTGTATTTTCCTGCAATTAGACATTACCGTCCGTTACTTAGTCGATGAAAGGGAAGCCATTTTCGCTATCAATTAAGTATGTACATTATGAACTAATCTTTTTAATAATTTAGTTCGGAATCGATCGAGGGGCTTGCGGCTAAGTACTAACAACCGTGCGGTTGTTATTACATAGCCTCAAGCCCCTGGGTGGGCCTTGGCCCTGGGCCCTGGTGGCCCCTGGCCCTGGGCTCTGGTGGCTCCTGGGTGGGTTTATCGTCCAGGTTAAGCTACGCTTGCCACGGTTGGTCCGTGGATGGGTGATCATCTTTACATACCAAGACCCTTCCGTGCCTCGGAAAGCACGTTAAGCCGTGTCACCCGGCTGTCTTTCGTAGATCTTAGACAGTCGTTACGGGTCGTCAGAAGTCCGAAAGTCTGACAATCAGTCTTACCAAGGGGTATCGTATTACCACTGTAACTGGGTTGTGGAGGTCAGATAGGCTCCATGTAAAATACTGGTATTCAGCTGCATCTGGTTAAACTGGAAGCCGAACACAACATACTTGGCAAAAGGCTTGGCAGATTATGAATCGAAGAAATCCTAGACTAAAATAGCTCGATTCGATCGAGAATATTAATCTCTGCATCTGTATAAGGAGTAAAACGTGAAACCTTTCAGGTTCATTGAACTCTACAGAGGCACATTCATTGTGTCCGTGACTATTGTATCTCTTAGATCTAGCTCTACATTTCAGTAACTTTAGTAATTTCGATTGTAATATAACTTCTATTGTAGATATTAATATAAGTATGTTAGAAGTACAAATAAAAGTAAGTACTTTCTAGGGTAACTTAGTAATGAATGTTATTTTCAATTAACTTTGTACGGTTACCAAAACTACGAAAAGAGATAAGTAACTAAGGTCGTCGGAAATAGATGTAGTTTAGTAAGACCGATTGATGGGTTCAAATGAAATTTCATTCGATAAAATTGGTTGATTTATTTTAGTAAAAAAAAATTGGAAAACATCCATCGCTGAGCCGCAGTTTTGAGCCTCAAAAAGATGTGTCAGCAAGAAGCTTAGGTCAACAAGAATTCATTTGATTGAAGAAGAAGAGGGCCGGGCAAAGTGGACACCATAACTTTTAGTGGGTCGGAAGGTAGCCTATACAGACAGATAAACAATAAAGACAGAGTTTGAAACAGTGTTTATTGAACTTTTCGATATAATCAACCAAAATCACGTAACATTAGTACTTTTACTTATAATTATTACATACTAGCTTTTGCCAGCGGCTTCGCCCGCGTGGAGGTCGGAAATTATCCCGCGGGAACATACTACCGGGATAGAAAGTAGCCTATGTCCTTTCTCAGGCTCTAAACTATCTGTGTATCAAATTTCATTGAAATCGGTTCAGTAGTTTTAGCAGGAAAGCAAGACAGACAGACAGACAGACAGACAGACAGACCGACAGACAGACAGACTTACTTTTACATTTATAATATTAGTATGGAAGTATGGAAGTATGGATAACTTATCCGCTATTCGCTCTGCCCCATCCGCTGGGTAAAGTGGATAGACTCACAAGTCATAGTGAACGCATGGTTAATTAAGGAAGAATTACTAAAGTGTAAAAAAAACATAGTTAAATAAAAAAGACATTAATAAAGAATACAACTAATACGTTATCAGTGGAGTTGTCGGAAAGAAAGGTGCCATTTCCCTCGTAAGCCGTGCATTTTTCATTTTGGATCGATCGGACACCGGCAAGTGGGTCAAAAGACCAGCAATATTTCAAAACAGACAGACAAAGCGAGACACACATACAGACAGAATAAAAGGAAAGGAATCTATACTCATAATAAAACTGTAGAGAGGTCAATTCTGTACCTTGAAAATATATTCAAAATTAATATTGGAGGATAAATAGTGATCGATACTGATGCCAAAAATGCAATCAGTAAATTTTTTGTCTCTCTGTCTGTCTGTCTCTATGTGCACGCATGGGTCAAAAACTACTGAAGGGATTTTAACCAAACTTGGTACGATTGTAGTCCATACTCCTGGGCAGGTTATAGGCTATATAACATAACGCTAAGATACATAGGAGCCGAGCAGTGACGATAAATTTGAAACAAGCAGGATGAAAATGCGCTTTCGAGCTAAAAAATTAACCTGGATTAACACATAGGCTACTTTTTATCCCGGTGGTACGTTCACGCGGGACATTTTTCGACCTCCACGCGGGCGAAGCCGCTGGCAAAAGCTAGTAATTAAATAAAATCTTGTAAAATACGTATTGGACAAAACAAAGTGGATACGGTGTCCACTTTGCCTGTGTTCACTTTGCCCGTTCGGTACTTGTTGAATTTAACCTAATGCAAAAATAACTAAGCAAAAAATGCATTAAAAAAAATAAGCGAAAAAATGCTTCTGCGTTAACGCTAATGATGAACATTCATTGATCCCAAAATGCTGACCAATATCTATAGTCCTCATCCAATTCATCCGTTCATATACTTTCCCATAAAATTTCACAACACACCTGCATTAAAATTAACACGGCATGCAGCTTCAATGCAATATCCGCTCAATAAGCGGTACAGGCTACTTCATCATGCGGAGGACGGCTTCGCCACTGAAGTGCATAAACGAACCGCACCTATCTATCAATAGAGAGAGAACATGCAGGTTATAAGCACCACCAGGATCTACTAGCGAATTTTACCAATCAAGCAACTTTGGTATTTAAAGCGAAATTAATAAAGCGCTTTGACGCATAACTGGAACTTGGAAAAAATGAAAACTCCAGTTTTCATCAATTTCAAAGCCGATGTTTTTGCAATCGATTTTTAACTAGTGATTTAATTTCAGAGTAGAAATACGATATTTACGGCAAACTTACGGCCTTGATAAATTATTCAATAGTAATGAACCTAATTTGACGTTTGATGCGGAGAAATGTCGAGACGAATCGGTTCGCTTCTGGATTTACGTAAATAAGCGTAGAATCATTTATTTCTGAGAAAAAATCATTTGACATAATTAATCAAGAAGCGTTGTCTAGTATATGTACTCGCCCCACAGCAGATAGATCTAACTACAATAATTAGCTAAATAAATTCTGGAATTGTTCCTCGAATATTAAGATCTTCTCACTTATGGGGCTGTCCATTAATCACGTGAGGCGCGAAGGGGGGGGGGGCAGGGTAAAAAAAAAATCACGTAATATCACAAGGGGGGAGGGGGGGGTGTAGTATTTATTTATTTATTTATTTATTTAACCATTTATGTACACACAAATAAAAACAGACAAGAAAGGAACAGAAAAATTTGTACAAAGGTGATTTATTTTTTCGGTAAACGCGTGATACTGAGCCGAAAAGCGGCGTTACGTGTATTTATTTTTTCGTCAAACGCGTACAAAATCGAAAGCGGTTTGTGGTGAACTTTATAAACTACTGGAAAAAATTAAGGGATCAAAAATAAAATTCGAAATTTTTTGTCAATTTTCAACAGACCATAACTTCGAGCGAAATGGTCGTAAAAGAAATTAAAAAGAAAGGAAATAGTAACTCCAAGTGTCTAGTTTTTGGATTAGAACTTTAAAATTTTGTTAAGTCAGCGGTTTTTGAGTAATCTTAGAAAAAACAGCAACAAGAAAAAAAAACCATTATTTGTCAGCAACCAATGATTGCACAGAAAGTTAAAGGTGGGTTTCAAGAACTTCAATGAATTCCCTTTAACAACTAGCCATTGACTTTTCGAAACAAAAATCATCCTTTTGTCGCATGAATTTGAAAATGCAACAAAGAAAGGGCTTTTAATGGTGTTTTGGAAAATCAAGCGCTGTATCGAAAATATTGAGGAAACCAATAATGTTAAGTGTTCCTTTTACAGTTCAATATGTCTACAAAAACTCTACAAAGAGCCAAATTAATCCAGCCAGCCGTTTTTTTGTTTCACTCGATCGAAGTTTTGAAAAAAATAAAAGATCACGTTTTCTGCTCTGAAAAGCTCATAATCTTCAAAAAATTAGAAAAAAATATTATTTTGGAACATCTTTAGGAAATTTAAGACACCAAAGCCCACTCATTTTTAACGCGTTTCCACCGCTGCACTCCGTGACTACTGATCTCCCGTTAATTAAATTAAAAATAAAGTTAATACCCCTAATTGAATTTCGGAGATTGTTTTTCTATACTTTTCATGAATCCTTAGCAAATCGCTTAATTACTTTTTTTTTTCAAAACTAATCGGTTAGCATTTTTTTTTAAATTTTTCTTTAAAACTAAAATTTTTTATTTTTTTATTTTTAATCATGGTTAGACGACATTTATAGGTCGTGGAAGTTGCTCGGTTAGTATAGTGACTCTTATTGACGAAGGTTACATGTTGACGACATGCAGTTGCCATCCAGATGGGTGCAAGTCAATCCGTCGATCTCGAGCTTATGCCATATACCGACAGAAGAACCAATTCAATCGTTTTTTTTTTTAATTTAGGCACTATCTGCAATAAAAATGTGGAAAGAACTCAGATTTTTTAAATTCTCATTTTTTAAAGATGATGAGCTTTTCAGAGCAGAAAACGTGATCCTTTAATTTTTTCAAAAATTCGATCGAATGACACAAAACAACGGCTTGCTGGATTAATTTGGCCCTTTATAGGGTTTTTGTGGACATATTAAACTGTAAAAGGCACACTTAACATTATTGGTTTCCTCAATATTTTCGATACAGCGCTTGATATGCCAAAACACCACCAAAAGCCATTTTTTTGTTGCATTTTGGAAAATACAACAATATATCTCGGTATCATGATTCCTAAAAAAAGAAATTAAAGCTAAATGAACGATGTATCCGATTCATATAGTGGATAAGCGAAAAAAATTTTTCCACGCCCGTAGGTAAAACAAAAAACATTAAAAAAAAGTTGAAAATTTTTTTGTTGCTGTTTTTTCTAAGATTAATCAAAATCCGCTGACTCAACAACATTTTAAAGTTCTAATCCAAAAACTAGAAACATGGAGTTACTATTTCCTTTCTTTTTAATTTCTTTTACGACCATTTCTCTCGAAAAAATTTCGAATTTTATTTTTGATTCCTTAATTTTTTCCAGTAGTGTAAATATTTAAAAACAAAATAAGATTCTTTGTAGCTACTAAAAAATACACGTGATATGGATAGAGGGGTGGGGGTAGTCTTAAACCTCACCATGTATCACCAAGGGGTTAAAAAATGCCAAAAAAAACATCACGTGATTAATGGACGCCCCCTATCTAGATCGTCGTCCTTGTCTATTTTATCGGTAATCGTTTCATATTTAAATCGTATGGAATAGTTTTGACACATGGGGCATAGACAAGCATAGACAGTGTGATACGTAGTGAAATTGATACGAGTGCCGCTGACAAGGGTGAGAGGTGAGATACAGGGGCGTCGGACTTACGAGCATGCCACTGTAGGGGCACCAAGAAAGAGGAGCTTTTGTGACCCCTTACGTACCTATGTTTGTACGTCATTTATTTTACGTGAGCATAAATAATGTAAGACAGGGCGTGTATTTTGTTATAACATTCAGAGCGAAAGAAGATTGCCATTAAGGTATTTTTATTTTAGTATCAGTTGTTTTCGAAATTGGGTTTTTATGAAGTATATTAGCCCTGTCCACCTATGGAATAGATAGGGTATATTTTTTTTTACTTTCAGTTGCTTTCGAAATTGGATTTTTATGAAGGTCTTTCTGTTTACCCTGTCCACCTACTTATGCAAAAGGGACTATGATGATGACAAATATTAGAAATCGTCGAACAAATAATGTAATTTCATAAATGAATCAAATGTGATAATTGAAAAAATCTGTAAAATCGGTGGAAATATGCAGAAGCTATACCACATTATCGCTTTAAAACTTTTTGGAAGGAAGTATTCCCATCCTTGTCGCGTGGACCGGACAATGCATGGCGCTATGAAGTTACATAGAGAAGACTAGAAAGAGTTGA
This sequence comes from Aporophyla lueneburgensis, assembly GCA_932294355.1. NCBI lineage: Eukaryota > Metazoa > Arthropoda > Insecta > Lepidoptera > Noctuidae > Aporophyla > Aporophyla lueneburgensis. Next base: position 21,044,998 of record OW028745.1, on the reverse strand, counting down.
GGTTAAAAAAAATTGACACTATTCTCACTACAATGTCTGTATTTCCTTCAGTAATCAAGGTACACTGGATTTTCCCGTCCCAATTTCTCCGATGTTAATACTGCATTCAGTTGTATCATCCGTGTCAGCTAAAAATCTTGATCTGAGGGACATTTCTCGTGATTTTAAGAACGTTCAGAGTCTGATCTCATTCTCATATATGTCAAAAATACACAGCTTCCATACATTTGACAAGTTTTTGACATTTGGTTGTTACCTACATGTGGTTGCATTGAAATTTTCAAACGTTTTTATTTATGAGAACGGGCCTTTTGGTTTCGTTTTCTAATTAAATGAGATTTATAAAACTATATTGCAAACCTAAAATCATCAGAAACAATGGCTCTAAACACTCGTGATCTATGGTAAACTTTTCCCAAGTGATATGACGGACGGACCGACGCTGACGGACCCACGGGTGGTGAATATTTAATGTTCGTCTTCAGAGATTTCATCAACATTGAATGGACCAAGAAAATGCTCATGGGGACCTTTTAATCATTGCGTTGCAGGATCTTTAGATTAACGGTTCTAGGACGTGGAAGGGTTTTGAGAAATTAATTTTCTGCATTTAACATTTAATAATTATTTTTTTCGCCCAGTATTACTAGGTGAGTTCTAATTTGGATATAGAATATTAGGTACTACTATTTTGAAAATAAAGGGGTACATTTTTTGCTCAAATGTTCGTGTTTTTTTATAAGGTTGTGCTGTGATTTTTATAACTTACTTTCGGTTTATGTAAAAGAATGTGTAATTCTATCCATTTTTAAACAAAATAAAATGTTATATTCCACGAATCCCTGTCAAAAAGCTCGATATTTATTTGTTCAATCCGCAGAATGTTAACTAGAATCATGTTTTATGAGATATTTTTTCTAAGTAATATCTACACCCACGCTTAAAAAATCTGTATGAAATAATATCGAAGTTGTATGAAAAAATATCCATTCAGTATTGATCGTCTTTGTTTTCAAATACTAACAAACAGCTGAATCATACGTAGCTAATCGATTTTCAACATCTAACTCTACAGGCTATAGAACAGTGGCAGCGGGGTGAAAGCTCTGTCACCCCTTGCTGGTATTTGATGACTCAGCACAGGTATTAAAAGGGTACATTTTATTATAGTACTTTGAACTTAACGCATATCATTATCAAATGCAACATTTATGACCTATGGCTAACTAAATGCCTTCGTTCATATGAGCTTGAATCTTATACCTATCAAACTATTTTAAACTGCATTAGAATACACATAAGTGCCCTATCGGAACCATAGAAAAAATGACGCATCATCATCGGGAAATCCAGACAAAGCCAGACGAAGACGGCATTCGCGATTCCCTTCGATAGAGTCCTCATTGTACGCAGCGTTTACAGCATTGCGCGTGCGTTATCCTCCCTCTTGCGTCTCTGTTCCACCCGCGGCATCGCATCAGCCGTCCTTGTCCCTCGTGGGAGGGTCGATCTATACGACGCTAGGTACGGCTACAGTGCCGTACCACGACTAGTACGCAGGTTTCTGGCGTCTGGCACAAACGTCAGTTCTCGCCAGTCCGGAATAGGAACGCATCGCGGCCGCAAAAATGACGCGCGCCGTGCTTTTTATAAGTGTATTTACCATATTTTTGGACGTGCTGCATGCCGGACAGGTAAGATAAAGGCTTGAATGGATGATTTGTATGGATTTTATTGAATGTGAAGCGGTGGCATCGTGCCGGCGACACTAAGTCGAAAATCGATTGAATGTGTTCGGTAATGTTTTCAAGGCGGGTGTAAAATAGTGGCTGGCTGAAAGGAGCCCGTTCATACTTGCAGACGCCGTAAAAGTTGTTTTCGTTGGCGTTTTGTAAGCATTTCTCGTTTGATGATTTACTTAATAGGTTGCGTAACATTATTGCGTCTTAGATAAGTATAGAAAACTTAGTTTTTTGCGTTTCTTTCCGTTGGTAAGCTTTAACGTAAATAAAGTAGCTTATACAGGAGCTATTTGAGTGTAAAAATACGTGTAACTGTTTATACAACTGATCTTTTAATAAATGACCGAGATTTTCAGGTTTGCGGTTATAGAAAATTGCGATTTTGGATCGATAAATAATCATTATTATGCAATACCATGTCAATACTGATTGAATTGCATACGAAGGAGAGAAAGGGTATTCAGGGTGTCCCACAAGCCCTTTATTAATATTTTTCTTAGTTCTAAAAAACATTTAAGCCTGTAATGAAATTTTCTTCATCCAGGACAATATACTGGGCTTACGGATGCCATAAAAATACATTTATGACTTTCTTCAGTCGTTAGACTCGAAATAGAATCAAATGTGAATCACCTTTCCATTAGTACGATGGCAAAGCAGTATTATTACTACCACAATGATAAAACATATGACTGCATAGTCAAATCTAAGTAATGGCCACTCAGATCTGCACGTGTAGAATATATTTATTAAGAAAAAGTACATAAATAAAGAAAATTTACAGATCTTTTCTTAAAAATGTAATTTGCGAAGTTATCCGGCCACTCAAATCATTCATTCTCGCAATTTTACTTATGAATTGACATTAAATTATGAATAGGTAACTAGCTTTTGCCAGCGGCTTCGCCCGCGTGGAGGTCGGAAATTATCCCGCGGGAACATACTACCGGGATAAAAAGTAGCCTATGTCCTTTCTCAGGCTCTAAACTATCTGTGTATCAAATTTCATTTAAATCGGTTCAGTAGTTTTAGCAGGAAAGGGAGACAGACAGACAGATAGACAGACAGACCGACAGACAGACAGAGTTACTTTTGCATTTATAATATTATTATAGTATATTATAGTATATTATAGTAATATTATAGTAATTAGTGTGGATTATGCTTTCGATGCGAACGATTGGATTAACCTTATTTTGGCGAAAAAAAGGCATTTTTAATACTGAAAACCATTTTATTTGTTTTAGTATCGATTTGGTATGTTGCATTCGAACAATTGTCTTACTATAATTACTCAATATTACTGCTAAGTATTCTATCATTTCAAGGTTACAATAATTAAAACAAAAATTAAGTAAGACGACATTTCTAAACAATCTAACACTATTCCATTAACCGAAAACTGAATAGACGCTACCGTTCTTCAGCCAGCGTTACTAGCAGCTTAAAAGAAAGCACTAAGCTCGCAAGCTATTTAATTATCCCAAATGCATTACACATCCCGCTGCACTTCATTTAATTAAAAACGCATTCAGCGCTGTACCTATTGTACAAGAGTGCTGCTTTAAGTTTACATTAGCAATTCAGCATCAGATTAATTGCTTGAACGCTACAAGATCACTAATACAATAAAGACTCGGATAGAAATAAAGGCTATCAAATAGATTGATCTTTAGACTAGATCTACAAGGCCCGTCGGCTTTTCTGTAACGGCTTTTCTTCTTAAATGCGTCGATGTACGGCTGCATCATGTTACCTAACAACTGGTTACTGAATAGCTCATCGATACAATCAATTAAGTGGTTTGCTGTCTCAACAAGCAATCGAAAGACTTGACATCACATAACCAGTTAACGTGGATGTAAGAAAGAAGGTACATACTTATTCCATGACTTGACACAGGATAGCACATATTAATTCCATGAGTTTACATAGGATAGTACATACTATTTCCATGAGTTTACATAATATAACGAAACGAAATTTAGTCTCAGCCATGGATTTATAAAACTATATACTACATCTATGGTCTCAGAGTCATAATTTTAAAACTATAATCCATAATATCTAAGGTTTCTAGACGAAGCAACTAACAAGACTTTGCCATTAAGTCCACTTAAACTGCCTAAATTATTTGCTGAACGAAAGTCTACGTTACAAGTGTTTGAAACAAAAGGATCTTCTACGGCTTCTTATTTAGTTTCTAAGTAGACTTATAAAATCAATTAAAGTCCGAGGGGCATTCAACTTTAGTTGCTACCACTTCAAGAGCGAACAGTCTAGAATGTTAGACAAGAGTGCGCTACAAGTAGGGTTTTAGAGAGACTTGTAGCTAGGTGTAGGTAGATATTTATGTGTGTCTTGGCTTACGTAGCCTAGGTTCACAAGCATGTAGCCATCTACTTTTATACTGGCACTAAAACTAACCGAGTTTGCAGCGTTTTCTTTTAAAATTGATGACTGCAAATGCCGTAGCACGTCTATGGCAGACTATGTAAGTATCCTGCTATTATAGCTAATTCCACATTCAAATCTTTTTTATAAGTAGGTACTGCAGATTAAAAAGACACCCAATATTGCACTTTATTGAGTTTAGATTTAAATTTGGAACACAAAATTTGGAACAAGGCCTGGTTTGAATATAAAATACTGCATTGAACAAAAAAAACTATTCAATAGTATTGCGTCATAGCTGAAATAAAGGGTGTTCAATACGGCATATATATACAGGCAGCTGCAAAAGCGACGGGGCATAAGTAATGCGCAATACTTATGCGTCTTGTGGCCCATACACCCTCATTTCCATACATTTCTATCTTATTTGCTGCGTCCCTGCACTTACTCAGCCGCCGAGCCTGGAGGAAATAGCCGTAAATTACATATGATTCTGATGTGAGGAAATTCGCAATTTTACTTTGCGGTATACAATGAATTCGTTTTTTTTATGAGTACCTACTTTGTTGTTATTTGGTCTGTTGATTACGCATTTAGGCACTTGAGTACTTTTATAGTTTTGAGTAGAATAGTAATTAAAATATTTTTTTGAATATTAAAAAAAAGCTTTTGCCGTGCATCGTCACGAGAAACAAAAGGTGTGTGCCAAATTTCAGTCTGCATTAAAGCGGAACTTCAACCGAAGTGGGTGAAATATTGATTTCAAAATTTCAAGACATACCAGTGAAGTTAAAAAGCTTTATGTAGTTTTACTATTTACAATTGTTAGGGTACCATAGTAAAGAAGTCGACGAATGAATATTAAGAGATTTGGTATTTTTAAGATTACAAATAAACTGCAGCAGGATGCTGCTGGCAGGTTTGCTGTAGGATTACAAATAAATAACTTTTAACTTTTTAAGGGACAAACCTCAAACCTCTGCTTAATGTTCTTATACCGAATTTTAAATTATAATACTATATACACACAGGTTTTCAGCAGAATATATCACAGCATTAAAATAATGGGTATTTATTGGAACTGTTAACATAATTTCTGCATAACGATAGGCACTGGTACATACTTAGCGAGCTTCAGGAATTCATACAAAGACGGCATTGGCGGCTTTGTTTGGAACTGCAAGAATGAATTTTATATGAACTTACTTTGAACTAACGTCATACATACATTACTGCGTCAAGTTATATCAACTGTTGGTACTGTATGTTAAGCATCAAAATGTAACTCACCTGGTTACACTACATTCAAAAGGACGTAAAAATATCGTGACGGCATTTTTACGCGCAATGGAGTTTCGACTCTCGGTGTTATGCGGAGCATTGAGAATCCAAATTAATATTATTCCTAAATTATAAATGTTTTAATGTTCTATCTATGATTTAATGAAAAAGTACTTTTGACTTTATTTTTTTTTCATTTTTCCTAACCTCATAAAGTCATAACTTTTGAACGGGCTATTATGGGCGCACGGTGATAGCGTAGAATTATAACCAACAAGTCAAAGAATAAGAATATAGTAGTTTGAAAGCCTGGTATTTCAAGACACGGCCAAATTTTTGCAGTTTCTGTTTCATTCCATACAAAAACATCTAAAATATTTTTTTCGGGCAAACTATCAGTTTTAGAGAAAAACTTGTTATGACAATTATTCATCGGAGTGACGAGATCTTTCGACAAGTATTAAAAAAAAATGCAATTTGTAAAAAAAAAGCGAATGTCCCTCTTATAGCAGTTTCGATCCATTGTGTAGCGCCTCGACAAAACACACAGTTCGAATTTTAAATCCTCGTTTTAAAGCAATGTGTTAACTACACACAGTGCCGGCGGCAATGCCGCCGGCTTTATGCCGAGCGGCTATGCCGCCGGCAATACAAGCCGCGCAAAGCCGCCAAGCATCATTCCGGTTGTGAACAACAATCAAACCGCACACCACTACCGGTCGAATGCCACGAACGAATTGACGCCGGCAAGCCGCGTAACCCGCCGGCACATCCCGGCGGCCATGCCGGCGGCTCCTTTGTGTGGCAAAGCCGGCGGCTTTGAATGCCGCCGGGTGCACGGCGGCTTGACCAGCTGCTTGCCAGGCGGCCCTGCCGCCGGCACTGTGTGCCGGCACTGTGTGCCTTTACAGATCTAGTGCGCGAAGAAAACCCGCCGTCAGAAACGTCCGTGCAACATGCCCTTAGAATTTAAAAGACAATAAAATGATCATGTGTCAATAATCTTCTTACTAGACAAAATGGATTTCATTTCTATGCGGCCCGTAGGGCGCGCCGTACCAACATATCCAGCAATGCTTAATGTAGGCACTAAAAAACTTAAATATGGGTGTAATAAAACAGCTAGAGGCAGGAACGACGTTTATGGGGGGTCAACTCGATGACGACTCGAAAGCGATGCTGATCAGGTACCGCTCCTCCGGAAACCTCCCTTAACCGACAAACGTGAACGAATTTCAAATGAACTTTTTGCCAAACCGCCTTAAGTGGTATAAGATAAGAAGAAAAACTAGCTGGTAGCCCTAAAGGATCAAATTCTCTTATTGTGCGTACAAAATCAAATGGGCTTTTGATTTTCCACGCGCAATGTGTTCTGCCGTTGTATATCGAATGGGTAATAAAGGCTCCTACTTGACTCTGGGTTCCTGGTACCTAGGTAATGGGACTGTATAGTATTATTGCGCGTTTATTTTTCCGGTAATGATTTACAAACAGTCGTCAATCATTGAGTTAGCTAATGAGGTAAGTTTATGTTGTTTCACTGTGTGTGAGTTACTTCAGGGTTCGTTAAAGTGAAAATATGAGGTTCTTGGCTAAATCAAATGTAACTGCATTCTGTTTACTCCTACAAATTATAAACGTGAAAGTTTATGTGTTTGGATGTTTGTTACTCAATCACGCAAATACAGCCAAACGGATATGTATCGAGATACCGTGGCCTTGGCATATGGGTAACTGAAGGAACACGGGTGGGTTTTAGTCGAGCGAATGACTTCTTCATTTGATGACTTCCCATCCAAAAAAAAAGGAAATGTATGAAATTTGGCACACAGGTAGTTTATAAGCTGGATTAACTCTAACATACTTTTCATCTTGGTATTACGTTCCTGTGGGATAATTTCTGACCTCCATAAAAGCAAGTTATACATAATAGATATTAGAAATAGTTTTATTTTTCGGTTTGACTTCAACTGGTGAAAGGCGTTAATGCAGTCAATTATAGTGCACCCTTGCTGTAACCGTGGCGATATAAAATTACCATCGGGAAACACACATACTACTTCATTTTTAGTTAAAGATTGTCGGTAGTTATATCTTTTTTTTTGTCTTATATGTTCCACTAGCTGACCCAGTGAACTTCGTATCGCCTCAGGTTCAATAAACGTTGTAAACCCTACCAAGTTTGACAACCTGGTTCGCGTTGGTGGTTTTCGCGTTTTCTAGCTGAAACTCATGTTTGGTTAGCTCTTACCAAGTTATGATAACCTGGTACTTCAAAGGCAAAAAATCGTTATCTAGCTGACACTCCTTTTTTTGGTAAGCTCCTGCAAAGTTATGATAACCTGGTACGTCGTCGCCATAAAGCTAGCTGACACTCCTTTGTTTGGTAAGCTCCTACAAAGTTATGATAACCTGGTACGTCGTCGCCATAAAGCGTTTTCTACCTGACACATACCCAGAGGGTACAAATATATCGTCATTGCTCAGCTTCTATGTGTCTTAGCGTTATGTTATATAGCCTAAAACCTGCCCAGGAGTATGGACTACAATCGTACCAAGTTTGGTTAAAATCCCTTCAGTATTTTTTGACCCATGCGTGCACATACAGACAGACAGAATTGACCTCTCTACAGTTTTATTATAAGTATAGATATAGATAAAAGGGGCGCTGAAACGTACAAAACATCCAATATCGACCAAATTGTCGATGTCGTTCGATCAAAATTCGATCATGTTCCACTCCAACCGGCCTCGACCAGTAATAACCTTTTTTGAATCCGCGCTCTACACTCCAGCTTCTTTTTAAAGGGGATTCGGTTCAACCTGATGGAATATGAGTGATTGACACCGCGAAACAAAAGGGGAGAGCCGGCTTTATCGGTTCACCTGAATATTGGCTGTCAAGCAGCGCGGTTTTGCGTTCTGACAACTGCATTCGCTTTGTTATACAACGTTGCCGTTTATCGTAGAGATTTTCGACATGGAGATTTCTAATTTTGGATTGAAATCATTATAATGATTTCAGATAAAACAATGAATGAAGGTCTTCTTGCTGGACCACTCAAATTTATGTAATTGTTTCTCAAAAGACCTTTTCAGACACTAATATATATGGTCCTCACTTTTCGATTTTTTTGGTGTGCGAAGTCATCAACTGACATGTCCTGCTCTGGTGGAGCGGGAGGGCGTGACTAAAATCCACCCGTTATCCTTTAGTTGCCTGTGCCAGGACTACGGTAACTTTTTCGAAAAAATCCGCGATTTTGGCAGATATGGTCCTCACATGAACTGGCCAAAATGGTGTCTAGAATTTCATACACACTGTCACCTGATCGAATATGCGGGATTGACACCGCGATACAAAAGAGGAGAGTCGCTTTTATAGGTTCAGCGGATCACCTAAATATTGGCTGTCAAGCAGTGCGGCTTTGTGTTCTGACGACACGAATTCATCGCTTTGTTCCAAGTAACATTGCCGGTTATTGTGGTTTATGCTAAAGAGATTCCTAATGTCATTTTGAAAGCATTTCCATTCAAAGTGTTTTCGAGTCAAATCAAAATTTACTGTAAGACTTTTCGAATATTTATCAAAAAGAAGATAGAATAGGGTATCGCAGCCGGTCGATCCAAAAAACACGTTACTAATGATGTGGTGCAAATTGTTAGAATGCGATGTCGTAACGAAGTGTCAAAACTTTCCATGGCGTTGATTTCATATTATTCTAATAAAAAACGCAACAATCAAACCAATAAAACCCTTTTATTTTAACTGATAAACAGATAATTAGTAATTTAATTCGTTATGTCCTCCGTTTTTGTTTTTTGCACCGGACTTGTTTTTTTTCAAGGCCGGCGGCCCACTTTTGACTACTTACATTGTTAGACACAGTATGAGTATAAGTGTTTACTGGAAATTTCAGAAAAAAACAAAAATAAAACATTCAGCATTATGTCAGTTTATACTTTGGTGTCAAATTGCTTCGTTTCTTACAGAAACAGGAAAAGATAAATGAAATTAAGCAAAATTAAATGGTAAACCAGAGAACTGTTTTAATTATTTAACCATATCATCATTATTACAGTGAACCGGCCAACGAACTAACCGAGACGAATGGCCAATCCCCTTTAGTCATATTATATTTTCATTATTTCTTATGAATAAAATAATGATAATATTTTCTACAAGTCATAAAAGTGCTTTCACGGCACAGTGCAATTTTATCGACCGTTTCAACCTATAATTTGACGTCCACAGGCAGTTTCTAGTGCTGTTGTAGTTATTATAACTACGCCACCTATAATTCCCTTTCTTTAAGTAATGCAGTAGCTACAACATGTTTAGTAAGAAAAACAGGTTGAGGTTGAATAGTGCAAGATTAGCTTGATTTACGATGATCATAGGTTAGTTTGCTGACGGTACATTGCTCATAGGCACAGTAATTAATGATTTCCTCTGAAAAGTTTTTCTATTGCCATATCTGATTAGCAGGTACAATTTTCTCTTTTATGCGAATAGAAAAACTTAGAGGGCGTTTGGTTATGCCAAAAAGGTTTCTGTATGATGAATCATATATATTCCTGCCAATAAAGTAAGTTTTATTCCCATTCCACACACTCCATTCCTCCTAGAGACAGAGGAACAAGAAAAGTCCATTACTGTCGCAGAAAACCTATAAAGTGAAACTCCGCCCTTAACTTTTACTCCCAGTAACCAACCCGCACTAAGACCCGCCATATTGTTCTGTTTTCAAACCTTTTAAAATACGGAGTTTCAAAATTCCATTTCCAAATCTCCTTTTCACAACATAATGTCTTTTTAAATATATTATCTGGTAACCCAGTCGATGTTGCGAAGGTTTTATTCCAATTTTCCTTTCTGGCTGGATTTGGGGTGGCTTTGTAGAGTGACCATTGTTTAAGCGGCTCGAGTGCCCTTTTGTTGTGTATGTGTGTCGTTGATAAGGTTTGTCCCGTCCTCTCGGTTAATTGTGGAGTGATTAAAACCTACGCGAGGCGTTAGTGTTTTGTTTAATTGGTTTATGACTGACGGGTGTAAGTATAGCTTCTGTTTGTGTGCAGATAATCTAAAACAGAATTTATTTAGGAAAGGGAAAAGTAGACTAAGAGATACAACAACAAATAAATACAAACCTGTAGTTTCGAACATTAGCCACATAATATTTTGGAAACGCCGAGTAGTTTTTACGTTTTTTTGTAAATCCAGGTCAGTGTCAGGTGTTATGTTGAACAAAAAAAAACTATTCAATACTAATCGCATATTGGTTAAATACATTATTCTACTCGACGACAGCATACACAATGGACAAAGGTATACAAGCTGTACCAGACATACAAAGTGTACTAGGTTATTAATTTCAGTTATCTGCGTGTTCTGCTCTGTCGCAGTGTACACTTCATTGAGTCTATTGAAAACTTGCGAGCGGCCGCGTCGGGTATTGTGCTAAATGCAGCCAGTTGGGCTTAGATGATCAATATTTAGAATAGTGCTAGAATGTTGTTGTTTGTGGTTCATTCAAAGGCTGAAACAATGGGGCTAGTTTGTGGCGAAGTTTCTGGTAAATGGAATGGGACAAGGAATTATTACTGTTTATCTAGATAGAGAAATAATACTTAATCTAGCTACAGAACTTGAGTAGAGGAAAGAATTAACAACTTCTATAGTTTTTAGAATTTCTTCACCACTGCTCTCAAACGGTGAAGTAAAACTTCGTGAGGAAATCGGAACCAAACATTCGAAGACATGTGACATCTACCAACCCGCACTGGCCTGCGTGGTAGATTACGGCCCACTCGCTATCACATATCCCAGCAGTGGAAACATATGGGCTGATTACGATTATGATAGTTTCTATGCTTTTCAAATTCGCTGTAAAGCTTGCTGTCGCTGACATAAATATAAAATATATTTCTGCTTTTACTTACTTATCACGCTTAGAAGAATAAAAAACTTCGTCAATATGTTGTTGAAGTCCAAAGGAAACCGTATAAACGCCGCGTACAAAACTTCCTCCTTTATGGAGAGGTTTGCAATATTTTATAGAAATGAGAGAAACTCATTTATTTTTCCCGAGACTTCGCAGAAAGCTTAGAAGTTGGAAAAATTAAAACTTGATTATAAGATGTTGGAAGGACGTGAAAAGTTCTGGAAAGCCGAAGTGAATAAAATTAAATAAACATTAGAAATTCAAAAAGTTTTTCATGATTATATTTGAATCCCTTGTGAAGTGAGTTTAGCATTTAATCTCTTTCCACAGTGATGTGTGCTCAATGTTATATTAATTTATGCATGCTTAGCCAATATTTTTTAACATAAGGTGGACAGGGGGCATAGGGTTGGGCAGATATGCTTCTGTACACCCACGTTTCGCCAGTCATGTTTTATTTCTACGTCTATTCTAACTCAAGTTCATATCTTTTTCTAACGTATTCCAAAGCTCCAGCGAGATCATTGAGGACTAAGATTCCAAGGAAAACTGAACTGACGATAGAGTAAATGAAGATTCTAGAAAAACGGAAACAACTTAGATTTTCTTTATCATCAAAGAAACGATTAGTACACAACCCCAATGCAAGTTCGTACAAAACACCCATGTATCTACCTACACGCCGAATAGATTTAGAGAAAATATAACAGTACCACACACACCTACCCTATTCAAAGAGCTTCTTTGAAATTTAATCCCCGTTTCAAGATGGCGCCCGTGGTACTCCGTGCTAAGCCTTCAGCAAGATTAGGGCCACGAAGCAAGCGACACCGACTAAATACCGAATCACTATTTTTGCTTTGTGGACGAGCTGATTATAAGTCGTTTTAATTTGGTGTTGTGTGCGGTGGTATTTGGTCGTATTACTATTTTTTGCTGGTTTGTTTTTTAAATTACATTATTATACATAAATATAATATAATAATAATAACGCCAATATAATAACGCCTTCAGAGTAATGTTGGGGCTACCGCGCTTTTGCAGTGCGTCGGGGATGTTCGCGGAGCACGGTGTGCCTGATTTTTATGCTATTATGCGGACACGAATAGCGTCCCTGATGCGGCGAGTGCGCGATAGCTCCAACAGCTTGGTGGCTATCATGGCCGACAGAGTGGACAGTCCATTGATGTGGAACTGGATGACCACTCACCGTGCGTCATTCCAGTATATAAAATAGAGCTTTTTTGTATGATTTGTGTATCTTTTTGTTTCTTTTTATTTTTTGTGTGTAAAACTGTAGTGTTTTAAAATATGGACTGATGGTCTGAAATAAATATTATTTATTATTATTCCCTTTATTCATTTTTACAGACATATAAATTATATTTTTAAATATTAGAATATAAAATAAAAACATTTAAAATATAAAAAATAGTAGCCCACCGGTATCGGGAACAGGGTCCAAGCTACCGGCGGTCAGGGCTCCAGAGAGAGGAACCTCCTGACAATGCGAGCCGTGTCCAGAAGTACCGCTTTCTGAATCAAGCCCTTGACCCAACTGCTTAACGAGAGCCTCTTCAGGTGTTGGTCGAGGCTCTTGGCTATCAACCCATTGGCTGTGACGACTATCGGCACAATGATCGCTGAGTCCACATCCCACATGTCGACAACCTCGCGAGCCAAGTCAAGATACTTGATTTGTTTATCTTTCTCGGCTTTCACGAGGTTCTCGTCATGCGGAACCGTTATGTCAACAATTATTGTGCGCCTTTCTAGTCGATCCACCACCACGATATCAGGCTTGTTTGCAACAACAGTCCTGTCAGTGATGATGGATCGATCCCAGTACAGTGTGATATGGCCATTTTCAAGAACTGGGTCGGGCACATACCTGTAGTATGGCACTTCTGATTCCACAAGGCGGTATTTCAGAGCAAGTTGCTGGTGGATAATCCTGGCTACAAGATTGTGTCTGTGCAAGTACTCTTCGTTAGCTAGACGAGAACACCCAGAGATAATGTGTCTAATTGATTCCCCGGGACGGTGGCATGCCCGACAGATGTCCACCGTGCCATCTTTCACAATAAATCTCCGGTAATTGTTCGTCATCATAACTTCGTCCATAATTGCACAAACAAAACCTTCGGTTTCCCCAAAGAGATCACCGAAACGCAGCCAGGCTACGGACGCTAGAAAATCTACGTCGGGTCCGTGTAGGGCCCGGAAAAAGCGTCCGTGGAGCTCCTTACTTTGCCATACTTCCATGCGGTCATTAGTGTCAAGTACTACAGGCTTGCGCCAGTTCTCGTTAGCTAAGGAGAGCGGGGTGAGGCCCTTGTCCACCGCGACCACATCTCGATGCATCCCCACGTTGGCTTCCAGGAAATATTCCCTGAGACTGCATATCTCGCGATTGTGGAGAGTCTTAGCGTTTAAAAAGCCTCGACCTCCACACTTTCGCGGGATATACAGCCTCATTACCGATGACCGTGGGTGATGCATTCGATATGCAGTCAGCAACGTACGGACCCTCCTATCCAGGGCGTCAAGTTCGGTTTGAGTCCATTTGAGTATGCCGAAAGAGTACATCAAAACCGGCATGACCCAACCGTTGAAGGCGCGCACCTTGTTTCCGCCTGATAGAAGACTATTAAATACTTTCTTCAGGCGGCCAAAGAAGCGCTCCTTCAACGATTGCTTCATGTCAGTAACATTGATTCCCAAAGCTTCCGACATACCCAAATACTTATAGCTTTCGGATGTGGAGAGGGCTCGAAAGTTTATGGAATCCGAGAGTTGGGTTCCCACGGATTCCACAATCTCCCCTCGCTTTACATGCATGACTGCACATTTGTCCACACCAAATTCCATCCTGATGGCGCTACTGAAGGTTTTAGTTACCTTCAGTAGTTCCATCAGTTGCAAATTGTTGTGGGCAAAGAGTTTAAGGTCATCCATGTAAAGGAGGTGAGATATAACCTGACCACCTCTCCTTAACCGATAGCCTATACCTGAATCCTCAAGCAGTGTGCTCAGAGGATTCAGGGCTAAGCAGAACCAAAGCGGACTCAAACTATCGCCCTGAAATATGCCTCGCTCAATCCTTATCGGCTCGCTATTCCTCTGGATATTTCGACATCCTGGATAGCGAAGGACCGTTCTCCATTGCCCCATACATGACATCAGGAAGGCGCGCAGAGTTGCATCTACTTTATACAACTCCAGCACCCTCATGAGCCATGTATGTGGCACCGAGTCATAGGCCTTCTTGTAATCTATCCAACATGTCGACAGATCCTTACGGGAATGACGAACCTGTTGGCTAATGGCCATATCAATGAGGAGCAGCTCCTTAGTACCGTGGGACCCGTTCCTACATCCATTTTGAGAGACAGACATGATGGTGTTAGTGTCTATATGATTGTAAATTTTAGCTCTCAAAATGGATGTAAGAACTTTATAGACCGTCGGTAAACACGTGATCGGTCTATAATTTTTGGGTTCCGCGGTACTACCTAATTTATGGGGCAGGTGGGTAACTCCTGTTGTAAGAAACTGGGGTAGCCAACCAGACTCCAAAGCAGTCTGGTACTGAGCGGCCAAGCGAGCGTGCGATCCTACAAACCATTTTATCCAGAAGTTGTGCAGCCCGTCCGGCCCTGGAGACTTCCAGTTTGGCAACGGACGGACTGCACGAGCTACATCTTGGGGGCAGATAGTAATAGCCCCCATTTCTGGTATAGGATCGCAGGCCCGCTCGACCTCTCTAGCCCAATCCCCTTCGGTGTGACTGACAGGCACCGACCAGATACTGCGCCAAAAAGAACACATGGCGTCATTATCCGGCAGATGCGTATCAGCCACACCTTGGGTCGGTCGCTCCCAAGCCCTATAAACCCACCTTTCATCACTCTGGAAGGCGCGATTCTGAGTGTATCGGTTCACTCGCCGCTTATACCTACGAATACGGCTTGCCCATGCATAAACTTTCTGCTTCAGGAAGTCTATGCGCTCTGTGACACGGGACATAAAATCCTGAGGGCTGGTATCAGTCCCTGAGAACGCCCGTCTCACAAAGCGCATCACTCTAGGGCGAGTGTTGCCCTCCCTGAAACAGATTAGTTTGCCGATGAGCGCTCTGGCCCCACTAATACGACGCTCAATTCTGCACTGCCAAGCTGGTACGGCTGGTTTTGGTCGTGTAGCTCTAGAGTCACTAGCAAATTTGACGTGAGCTACACGACATGCCGCTACAGCCGCGCAGTACAGAATTGCATGAGTATCAGTGAGGTCTTCGCAGTCATCAAAATAGTTTGACAACTGCGAATCCAGAGCCGCCACCAGCGCCCTATTTTTGTTATGCATGGGCATACGAGGTAAACGTGGTCTAAGTTCTGGTGGCATGGATCGATATTCTCGAATCGCACTCTCCAAAGCAATCCTCAATTCCTCATTGCACTGGGTACTTACGTTTGTAGCCCTGTCATCACTCCCCTCGTCAGCGTGACTTGTGACGTACTGTGGTGGGACCACAACAGTCTGCAACGGAGGTGCGATGACATGGCTAATCAGCATTTCATTTCGAAGGCGATCAAGTACAGTATCATCCAACATATGATTACGCTGGATGACCCGCACCTGATCCGATAGTCGTTGGGTTGAAACGTTGACAGTTGGCTCAAGCACCTGAAAAAGAGAGAGCATCCGAACACGGTACGCGGTCAGATTGTTTCCCCCCTCTGTAGCCCCATAGTATGAGCGCATGACATTCTCATTGATGGATCTTGTCCATCTCATGCGCTGCACACTTCCGCCGGGAGCTGGGACCCTATCAGAGGCCGTTGGGCCTCGAAGTCCTAAGCCGTCCGGAGGCCGGCGTCCTCTCCGTCGACGAGCAGGTGGTGGCGTCGTGGGCGGAGAGAAGTACTCGTCGCTCGAGCTCGACGCAACTGCCGCGGCCGGTGTCGTCACAGTGCCCGCAGTAGGGCTGGGTACCGGCGGCGGCGAGGCGGAGCTGAGCGAGGAGTCCGGTGGTGGTAGGCGTGCATTCCGTGCTGCGGCTCTGGTCAACATTTCGTCATCGATTTTTCATTTTGTTGTTATTGTTTTTCGGAGATGACATCTGTCATGTCATCTCCTCTTCTGTAATTTTTGATAGAATTTTTTCATTTTGCTGTTATGTAGTCTCTTTTTGATGATTTTCTGATATTTTGTAGGTTTAAGTTCACTGTGAAACTGTAAACTTATAATAAAATGGGTTCAAAATTATTTTTACTATTTAAATTGTACTGATTGAAATGTGTGACGTCCTGTTGACACGGTGTTGCCAGATATTATTATATTATTATTATAATAATATAATATACATATGTGGCGGAGCTTGGGGGAGGCCTATGTCCAGCAGTGGACGTCTTTCGGCTGAAATGATGATGATGATGACATAAATATATATGCGAAAGAAAAATAATGCAAAATATATGACCCAAGACTTACAAATCCCAAAATTTCGTAAGTAGGTTAAATGTAATAATAACATTGCATTGATTCAACTAACTTATCTAGACTGATGAAGCTAAACGCCGACCTCATCTAGTTTTAAAATATGATTGACGAGTAAAAATTTACAAACCTACTTGCAGAAATAAAATAATTTAGCGTTTCTAATCTAAAGATTAGAATCAGCTTCATCCATGGGTTAGATAAGTCGATAGATAGGTACTAAAGCTTATACGTTCTTTCAAAGAGCTAGCGTAACATTTCGTTGGTTCAGTGGCCCTAAGAAAGCCGTCTTAGAACTTTCTGGTTCGTAGTTTGTGAGCTACAGTCTTTTGTTTAGCAAGAATGCAACCTCGCGGAGTGTTGTGGGCAGGGAGGGTGCGAAGGGAAATTTATCTATTTTTAGTTGAGTTCCCACTTTCAGTGGTTGAAGGATACGTTTGGAGCGGTTTCAAGATTTAGTGTGAGCTTGGATATCAGTAAACTTTGTGCTAGCGGAGTCATTGCAATTAACTTTACCAGCTAGATTTTTTATCAGTGTGGTACCTACATAGTATGTCTACAAACGTCATATGTGGGTGTGGCGATATCGTTCAGCGTTTGTACATACTGTGTCGTAACAATAAATTTTGGCGGTTTTAGTGAAAGTGAGGCAAAATTTAGAAGAATAACCATGATGATCCTTGACGCCAGAGCTGAAGTAGGACATAAATCAACTTCAAGGAAGAGTCTATTAAATAAATCAACAGATTTTTACTGTAATAGAGCTACGAATGGTTGAAGTAAATCAGACAACCGAGACCCTTGAACGCTGACATACAAATAAATATCACCTTTACATCCTCATGTTCCTATCCGTTTGAAATTCGAACTCCTTTTGACTGTGACGCAGAACAGAGGGGAGCATAGAGAAAGGATGTATAAAGGCGCAGCTACACGATTCCAGCGTTGTATTTCTAAAGGAACAACTTTGTAAAACTCGTTTTCTGTTTGGTAACAAGAAAACAGTTGTGCTGTTTTGCAGCACTTTTTATTGGCCTGCCTTTGTTTACTGACTAGTTGAGTGCTTGGTTTTAGGGTTCCCTCGGTGTTGCTAAGTTGGCAACTAAGTCGTGGTCCGTAATATCTACAGTATAAGGTCTGGGAACTCTTTGGGACAATGGTGAGGGTTTATTGTTGGAAACTCTTCAATAGCCTAACTTTGGATATTAGTACTGTGTTGAGGTTTAGAGGAGGTTCGGTAAAGTAAGTTCTAGCAAACAAACTACCACCCTATCAATAGTAGTCTCGGTAAAGTAAGTTCTAGCAAACGAATTACCCCCCTATCAATAGCAGTCGGTTTTTGCAAGACGTAAGATGGAAATGTGCGTGTTGTATTCGGCGTAAATCTATACTCTCTACTAATAATAAAGCTGAAGAGTTTATTTGTTTAAACGCGCTAATCTATAAAAAATATATTTTTGCATTTGATAACTCAATTCTTGAGGAATGCTATAGGGCTGTATTTAATATCACGCTAGGACTAGAAAGGACCGAGCACAAAGAAAAGAAAGTCAGAAAAGACGCCAAGCAAAAACGAGTCGGGGTTGGTGAACAAGAAATTTCACGCAGACGATTGTGGGCAGTAAATAAGTAACATATTTACGTGAAATAATTAAAACATCAAGAATTAAAATAAAAGAACCTCAAAAGCACCACAGAACTAGTTCAAAACAAGTTTTCTACTAACAATATGCATCAACAATCCAAATCGATTAAAAACCAAATCGATGGCATGACGATTTTAACTGTTAACGATTATATCGGCAAGCTTGCTCGTCCTTGCTAGGACTATTTATAGGACAGAAATAAAATGTCTAGACCACATTCCAGTAGTTACGCTAGTACCTCAGGCTAGTACGGTGGTCATCATTAATTCATATCTAGTTGTGGCAGCACTGTCAACTTTTTTTTTGAAATTGCAATCGATTGGATACGAGTATAGTTGCATATTTCTCTTTTTGGCAAATCGATAAACGAGACTATGTTTTTGAACTGGTTTTATGAATACAGTAACTAAAACAAGGCTTTGGAAATTAAGAACTGTATATGTTCATGGAGAATAAGCTAGATCTAATAAAGCAGGGAATCAATCCAAAACTTAAGTACCTATCTCTCTAAAATCTTGATAAAATCGAACATGTGAAGAGGGTATCACAAACGAAGTGAAGTCCCAACTGGCTATCAGACCGTCACATAACATCAATACAACCCCGAACAAGGTCCTAAACCTTTGATATTGCTGCCGAAACATCTCCTACGAGCCATAACTGTCTTCAAACTTCATTATAACGACATTGTACCACACATGTTGGATCCTAACTACGTCAGTGCCACTCAAAATGCCCAATGGAGCGGCAAATAGGCCCTTCTGCTCCAGTTGCCATGGCGACGGGCCTAAACACTGATATCCCAGCCCTCCGAGCGAGTAAACTAATCTTGTACATTTTATTCCAAGGTACGCTGCGTGAAAAATAAATTTTGAGGTAACCTCTTGAAGGAGAGTAAATTGGGACGGAATTATTCAGACCCGCTCGTTCACCGAGTGTGGTGGCTTATGAAAAGTAAATAAACCCTGTTTATGTCTATGTCAAATTTTGATTAGATATACAACTTATACACAACATAGTAATAATCCGAAAGAGTCCTCTCGATTTTCATTTCGGCCGGAGCGAATAATATAAATCGCGAAAAAAGGTTTTTAATCTTGCCAATGTCAATTTATTGGCAACTCTCTGGGGTAACAAATGTAGTGATATTTTATTAAAAGCTTTTCCAATCCATTAGCGAAGAAATCAACTATGTATAACATATTACACGTTTGTTGCGTAAGTAGCTGAAAACATGACTACTCGGTAAATATTGATGTGGAAAATTCTAGTACCCAGAACATAATTCTGTTTATTGCCTTATTTATTCCGTAAATGTCCATGGCTTATGTTTAACTTACCACCAGATATAGTAACATATAACAGACAAAACTAGTAAATGATCACCAAAATTAAACCCGCATTTTAATGTAAAATTATAACCAAAATTTTAACATCTTGCTATCCTATTTAAGCAAACTGACTCCAAATAAATAATTGTTAATCCAAAAGTAGTAAATGATCACCAAAATTAAAACAGCATTTCAATGTAAAATTATAACCAAAGTTTTTACATCTTGCTATCCTATTTAAGCAAACTGACTCCAAAAAAAATCATTGTTAACTCAAAAATAGTTAGTGAACACGAAATTATTAAGAGTGTACTGCGTGAGTTCGACAAATGGGTGTGCGAATAACACTTGTGCGACAAAACTGTACTGCGACTCACCATAGTTCGAATGCACGCGACTAGGGCATGCAAACCGGATACCCGGATAACCGAAAAACCCGGATAACCGACTGTTTTCAAAACCGGGTTTCTTAGGATATCAAAACCGGAGTTTTCGGTTTTTTCGGTTAACATTATAAATAAGCATTTTTGGACAACTAAACCGACGGCAACAGTAAATGTTTCATGGAACATCAAGGACAAACTCGGACAAGAAATAAAGAAGGCGCTTGCACCAGAGGTATGTTGTTTGAAACAACATACCTCTGGTGCAAGCCCATCTACAGAACTTGATTTAGAAACTATTATGAGGGTGGAAATGGCACTTTACGACAGTGGAGGAAAAATGGGAGAGCATTTAATAAAGAATCTCCAACAAGTTTGGAATCAAAGAGAGCCTTTTTATCAGCAGGTCTCATCTATACTATCTATACTATAATATTATAAAGCTGAAGAGTTCGTTTGTTTGGTTGAATGCGCTAATCTCAGAAACCACTGGTTCGAATCAAAAAAATATTTTTGTGTTGGGTAGCCTATTTATTGAGGAAGGTTATAAGCTATATAACATCACGCTACAATAAAAAAAAAAACGGAGCAGCAATGAAAAATGGACGAGAACTGGCAGGCAATTCGATGCGACGGGAAGAGTCACGGGAGCAAAAATTTTACGCGGACGAAGTCGCGGGCAGAAGCTAGTGTGTAATAAATCCGTTGCACTCTAAATGATGACTCCTTCGATGCACTTGTATCCTATCAAAGTAAAAAATATATGGTAATTCTATCAAAGTAAAAAATAGTAATTTGATTTAGCTGTGTAATTTTAATTTAGAATTAATAATCTATTATATCTATAAGAATGTCTGATTTATTTTGTTTTGGTTTATTAGGAACTAGGTTCTGCACGCGACTTCGTCCGCGTTAAATTTCTTGTCCCCCCGAGCCTTCCCGTCGCGTCGAATCGCCTACCCTTGCGATTTTCGCCGTTTTTGCAACATTTTTCATTACTGCTCCGCTCCTCTTGGTTGCAGCGTATGTATAGCCTATAGCCTTCCTCGATAAATAGGCTAGCCAACACAAAAAGAATTTTTCAATTCGGACTAGCAGTTCTTGAGATTAGCGCGTTCAATCAAACAAACAAACATACAAACACAAACAAACTGTTCAGCTTTATAATGTTATAAAGTATAGATAAGACTTCTATTTTATGCGATATTTCAATAATTACAATATATTGATCTCATTTTACGTACTGTTGATTTTGCCTGTTTGTTTTTTATGACAGGTAAATTGTTATTTAATATTCTGTAATTATAGGCCTTTGTCTACTTACCAAATGTTTCTAATTGTGTATGTTAGATACCTTAAGTTTTAAAGAATATGTTATTTTCCTAAATAATAAGCTTTATGATTATTATTCTATGTTATGTATAAAGAAGAGAAACTTTTTGTATTGTTTGTTAGTAGTTGTAGCTTATTTCAGTCCGTACAAAAATACATATTTTGATTAGACTTCATCATTTTCATTTCTTTACAGACATATTTCTCACTTATTTAACAAAAATTAGAAAACCCGAAAAAACCGATTTAACCGGTTTCACCGGTTTTGTAAACAAAAAACCCGAAAAATCCGGTTTATATAAACAACCCGGTTTTTGCATGCCCTACACGCGACACACTGAATCTAGTCGTTTCTAGCACTCGCCGGCCGCTGCCGCGGCACCGCTCGCTTCGCTCGCTCGGCTCGTGCATAGGAGGTCACAGTTTTAACCTAACCTAACCTAGTGTACTATGTGAGCTCGAGTGTATCGCACAAGCGTGCATTCGAACTATTGTGAGTCGCAGTACAGTTTTGTCGTACAAGTTATGATTTGGTGATCATTTACTACATTTGGCGTTCGAATACAATTTAAAGAGCAGTCGTGACTAAAATAGCTAGTACTATTGTAATTTTAGACTTTATTTTTCTGGTGTCAAGTATACAACATTAATTTTTGTTTATGCAAAACCCGAAACACGGGTCTAGTATTTTTATGTAAAGAATCTATGAAAAAAATTTCAAAACTGTATCATTAATAATCACAAAGTTATCGCGATATGTGCTCATCAATCGGTGGCATTCGGACGACTGAGGGAGCCGAGGGAGGGAGTTGTTACCCGTCGTTGCCATCTCGCTGTGCGCCCACGCGCGCTATGAACTGCCGTGACCCGCACAGATGATTGTGGATACGTATTGTCGTTCGGTGTCCTACTTGGAAGCGTAATTAAATATTTTTGGTACAAAATATAACATGGTGTAAAAATTATTGGAATCGATTCAGTTACTGATTCTGAACAAACTATATTCAGGTTTCGCATATACTAAAAATAATCTTGTATATTTTTGTTTAAAGAACTAAGGGTATCAAAGCATTTTATGGTGATCATTAGACAGGCCTGTTGGTCTAGTGGTTAGTGACCCTGACTGCTATGCTGGAGGTCGTGGGTTCGATTCCCACCCAGGACAAATGTTTGTGTGATGAGCACGATCATTTGTTCTGTGTCTGGGTGTAATTTATCTATAATATGTATGTATTTAGAAATATATAAGTATGTTTATCAGTTGTCTAGTACCCATAACACAAGCTCTGCTTAGCTTGGGACTAGATGGCGTTGTGTGATAGTTGTGGAATATTATTATTATTATTATTATTATTATTTCCTTTATTTCAGTATATAAACATATAAATTATATTTTTAAATATTAGAATATAAATAAAACATTTAAAAATATAAAAAATAGTAGCCCACCGGTATCGGGAACAGGGTCCAAGCTACCGGCGGTCAGGGCTCCAGAGAGAGGAACCTCCTGACGATGCGAGCCGTGTCCAGAAGTACCGCTTTCTGAATCAAGCCCTTGACCCAGCTGCCTAACGAGAGCCTCCTTAGGTGTTGGTCGAGGCTCTTGGCTATCAACCCATTGGCTGTGACGACTATCGGCACAATGATCGCTGAATCCACATCCCACATGTCGACAACCTCGCGAGCCAAGTCAAGATACTTGATCTGTTTATCTTTCTCAGCTTTCACGAGGTTCTCGTCATGTGGGACCGTTATGTCAACAATCATTGTGCGCCGCTCTACTCGATCCACCACCACTATATCAGGCTTATTTGCGGTAATAGTCCTGTCAGTGATGATGGATCGATCCCAGTACAACGTGATATTTCCATTTTCGAGAACTGGGTCGGGCACATACCTGTAGTACGGCACTTCCGATTCCACTAGGCTGTATTTAAGAGCAAGTTGCTGATGGATAATCCTGGCTACTAGGTTGTGTCTATGCAAGTATTCTTCGTTAGCTAGACGAGAACATCCGGAGATTATGTGTCTAATTGATTCTCCTGGACGGTGGCATGCCCGACAGATGTCAACCGTGCCGTCTTTCACAATAAATCTCCGGTAATTGTTCGTCATCATAACTTCGTCCATAATTGCACAGACAAAACCTTCGGTTTCCCCAAAGAGGTCACCGAAACGCAGCCAGGCTACGGACGCTAGTGTATCTACATCGGGTCCATGTAGGGCCCGGAAAAAGCGTCCGTGGAGCTCCTTACTCTGCCATACTTCCATGCGGTCATTAGTGTCAAGTATTACAGGTTTGCGCCAGTTCTCGTTAGCCAAGGAGAGCGGGGTGAGGCCCTTGTCAACCGCGACCACATCTCGATGCATCCCCACGTCGGTTTCTAGGAAATATTCCCTGAGACTGCATATCTCGCGATTGTGGAGAGTCTTAGCGTTTAAAAAGCCTCGACCTCCACACTTTCGCGGGATATACAGCCTCATTACCGATGACCGTGGGTGATGCATTCGATATGCAGTCAGCAGCGTACGGACCCTCCTATCCACGGCGTCGAGTTCGGTTTGAGTCCATTTGAGTATGCCGAAAGAGTACATCAAAACCGGCATGACCCAACCGTTGAAGGCGCGCACCTTGTTTCCGCCTGATAAAAGACTATTAAGTACTTTCTTCAGGCGGCCAAAGAAGCGCTCCTTCAACGATTGCTTCATGTCAGTAACATTGATGCCCAACGCTTCCGACATACCCAAATACTTATAGGTTTCGGATGCGGAGAGGGCTCGGAGGTTTATGGAATCCGAGAGTTGGGTTCCCGCGGATTCCACAATCTCCCCTCGCTTTACATGCATGACCGCACATTTGTCCACACCAAATTCCATCCTGATGGCGCTACTGAAGGTTTCAGTTACTTTCAGTAACTCCATCAGTTGAAAATTGTTGGGGGCAAAGAGTTTAAGGTCATCCATGTAAAGGAGGTGAGATATAACCTGACCACCTCTCCTCAACCGATAGCCTATACCTGAATCCTCAAGCAGTGTGCTCAGAGGATTCAGGGCTAAGCAGAACCAAAGTGGACTCAAACTATCACCCTGAAATATGCCTCGCTCGATCCTTATCGGTTCGCTGTTCCTTTGGATATTTCGACATCCTGGATAGCGAAGGACCGTTCTCCACTGCCCCATACATGAAATCAGGAAGGTGCGCAGAGTTGCATCAATTTTATACAACTCCAGCACCCTCATGAGCCATGTATGTGGCACCGAGTCATAGGCCTTCTTGTAATCTATCCAACATGTCGACAGATCCTTTCGGGAACGACGAACCTGTTGGCTAATGGCCATATCAATGAGGAGCAGCTCCTTAGTACCGCGGGACCCGTTCCTACATCCATTTTGAGAGACAGACATGATAGAGTTAGTGTCTATATGATTGTAAATTTTAGTTCTCAAAATGGATGTAAGAACTTTATAGACCGTCGGTAAACACGTGATCGGCCTATAATTTTTGGGTTCCGCGGTGCTACCTGATTTATGGAGCAGGTGGGTAACTCCTGTTGTAAGAAACTGGGGTAGCGAACCAGACTCCAAAGCAGTCTGGTACTGAGTCGCCAAGCGAGCGTGCGATCCTACAAACCATTTTATCCAGAAGTTGTGCAGCCCGTCCGGCCCTGGAGACTTCCAGTTGGGCAACGGACGAACTGCACGAGCAACATCCTGGGGGCAGATAGTAATAGCCCCCATTTCTGGTATAGGATCGCAGGCTCGCTCGACTTCTCTAGCCCAATCACCTTCGGTGTGACTCACAGGCACCGACCAGATACTGCGCCAAAAAGAACACATGGCATCATTATCCGGCAGATGCGTGTCAGCCACACCTTGGATCGGTCGCTCCCAAGCCCTATAAACCCACCTTTCATCACTCTGGAAGGCGCGATTCTGAGTGTATCGGTCCACTCGCCGCTTATACCTACGAATACGGCTTGCCCATGCATAAACTTTCTGCTTCAGGAAGTCTATGCGCTCTGTGACACGGGACATAAAATCCTGAGGGCTGGTATCAGTCCCTGAGAACGCCCGTCTCACAAAGCGCAATACTCTAGGGCGAGTATTGCCCTCCCTGAAGCAGATTAGTTTGCCGATGAGCGCTCTGGCCCCACTAATACGTCGCTCAATTCTGCACTGCCAGGCTGGTACGGCTGGTTTTGGTCGTGTAGCTCTAGAGTCACTAGCAAATTTGACGTGAGCTACACGACATGCCGCTACAGCCGCGCAGTACAGAATTGCATGAGTATCAGTGAGGTCTTCGCAGTCATCAAAATAGTTTGACAACTGCGAATCCAGAGCCGCCACCAGCGCCCTATTTTTGTTATGCATGGGCAAACGAGGTAAGCGTGGTCTAAGTTCGGGTGATATGGACCGATATTCTCGAATCGCATCCTCCAAAGCACTCCTCAATTCCTCATTGCACTGGGTACTTACGTTTGTAGCCCTGTCATCATTCCCCTCATCAGCTTGACTTGTCAAGTACTGTGGTGGGACCACAGCAGTCTGCAACGGGGGTGCGATGACATGGCTACTCTGCATTTCATTTCGTAGGCGATCAAGTACAGTGTCATCCAACATATGATTACGCTGGATGACCCGCACCTGATCCGATAGTCGTTGGGTTGAGACGTTGACAGCTGGCTCAAGCACCTGAAAAAGAGAGAGCATCCGAACACGGTACGCGGTCAGATTGTTTCCCCCCTCTGTAGCCCCATAGTATGAGCGCATGACATTCTCATTGATGGATCTTGTCCATCTCATGCGCTGCACACTTCCGCCGGGAGCTGGGACCCTATCAGAGGCCGGTGGGCGTCGAGGTCCTAAACCGTCCGGCGGCCGGCGTCCTCCCCGTCGACGAGCAGGTGGTGGCGTCGTGGGCGGGGAGAAGTACTCGTCGCTCGAGCTCGACGCAACTGCCACGGCCGGTGTCGTCACAGCGCCCGCAGTGGGGCTGGGTACCGGCGGCGGCGAGGCGGAGCTGAGAGACGAGTCCGGAGGTGGTGGGCGTGCTCTTCGTGCTGCTGATCGGGTCAACATACTCGTAGTCTTCACATTCCTTTTGATTTTTTCATTTCATTGTGATTTTACCGGGGGTGACATGACAGATGTCACCCCCGATTCGGCTGTTTTAACTTGTGTTTTTTTTACATTATGGTGATTTTTGTAGTTTTTATAATTCCGGAAGGTTTTAAAGGTCGAGGATTTCTTTTCTATTGTACAGTTTTTCCTAATTTGCGTTAAATATATATTTTTTTCTAAAATAAGGAATACAAGACGTCTTGTCAACGCAGTGTTGCCAGCTTATTATTATTATTATTATATTTAATCCCAATGTCCATTGCTGTAGTTGAAAAAAAGTATATTGGTGATCGATATCTGTTTTTATTAGAGGTCGGGAGGAGGCTGTTTCATAGTATAATCAGCTTATAATGTCCCCACTGCTGGGACACAGGCCTCCACTCTGTGAGAGTGGACCGTAATCCACCACGCGGGCCCAGTGCGGGTTGGTAGATGTCACATGTCTTCGAAATTTTTTGTTCTACGACAAGCCGGTTTCCTCATGTTATTTCCTTCACCGTGTTGAGAACGGTGGTGATGAAATAATTTACATTAAGTAAAGCGCCTGTCAGGGTTTGTTATCACGACCTACAACTCGTAAGTCGCAGCCGTTAACTCTCGGCCGCCATTGTTGTTGAAGAGACTGTTACTATTCTAAAACGTTATCATCTTTCATGACATTCAGTAATTATAATGGAATTATGGATTAAGCAATAAGGTTGCGCTACGTTCAAAATGTCCTCTTACTCTGATGATTTTCGTATAATGCCACTGAATATCCAGCAGCACTTTGCTAATCACGTCGTCTGGTACCAACTGGGACATTATGACCAATGACTTTGCCAGTCCGGATGTGTTAGCTAATATTCGCCGAACCGTAACAGCTAAATCCACACAACATAGGTCAGTACATCTAAACAAGTACTCTGTGTATTGAGAGGCACTGGAGCGCGGAACTCGACCACAATGCCTCGTTTCCTGCCCTCCATTCGCCAGTGCCATATGCCAGTAATCTGATTTCCTATTTAAAGGCCCCGTCATCGAATCGCCAATGTTCTTTATATCGATACTATCGATTTGCGGAAGGCTGTTCTTTGTTGGACGGTAACGTTATTAAATTACCTAAATTGACTTGAATGGAATTGAATGTTGCGTTTTAAAATTCGATACAAAGATTAAGTGGCTAACTAAGATTGTTTTTCTGTAGATCGAATGCCAGTATTGAGATGTTCTTGAAACTTTTTAGAAAAATATTTAATTAAGTAACAAGTTATCAACATCATCAGCCTACAGCAGTTCACTGCTGGATATGGGCCTCTCCAATTGCGCGCTATTCAGCTTGATTCTCGGCATTTATCATTCAGCTGGAGAGACGACCTCCACCTAGCCTTAGAGCCTTTACGTTTGCTGATTCGCGGTCTCCACTCAAGAACATGTCTACTCCACTTTTCATCGGGTCTCTGGCTGATATAGCCGGCCCATTGCCACTTCAGCTTACTTAATTTGTTATCAAACTTAACTAATCCACTATAAACTAAATCTACTTCTAAACACGAGTTATATATTAAGTAATACATATTCTAAGATCCTCATACAAAGAAGGGTATTACGGGACGGAAACATACTCCAGCGTTAGTCTTATTAAGTAATATTATTGTCTAACCACACCGCATTAGGCGTCTAAGCCTATTGTGGGCCTGTGCCATTATTATCCAGCACTTCCACACGCGACGCTCCATACATTTACGAGTAGTTGATTGTTTAAGTGATTATACGGCTAAATCAAATTGCAATCAGCGTTGTTATCCGATTGGGTGCCCGCATCTCTCCTTAATTCGTTCGTCTATCCGTTGTGCTTGGTTTCAGAGTTGTAGTTGTGATTTGCTTTGTTTTATTTGTATTGAGAATTCAATTTGTACTATTTGTACCTTCCAGATTTTTATTGTTTCTTTTTATAGGTAATAGAACTATCGATTAAGTTTCGATAAGTAAAGAAAATGATGCAATTAGGTACACTTTAACTGTTCTAATGAAAATTGGGGTTGATGATGACAGATAAAAAATCATTCCTGCACCATCTGATATAACCTAAAGTAGGTCTTTTCAAGACTTACAAATCTTATAATAATGAAGTACTTAAGTATAGTATTTTAGTACATTGTGTAGGAGTAAATCCATTCGAATACACAAACACGTATAGATTCTATAGATACACGAGTGGATGTGAATGCTGGACGATAAAGCTCCACATGTACGTGTTCGCATGTCATTTCTCGCTCCAGTGCCACCATTCGCAGCTGCTGCTGAGCTTGAAGCTTTTCAATTTATTTATATCCCCATACAGTTCGCTGTATCCACGCATGCGTATAGATTCCCCACAACGATATTATTCAGCAGAAATCCTTGACAAATGACCTTCAGTCTATGACGTCATTTCAGTCGAGGCCTTCACCAAAGCGATCAGCAGCCTTGATTGAATGAGACATTTACAGGGCCATGCTGCAGCAGCATCGCGGCAGTAAACCCACTACGTGAGTCGCTTCTCATCTAACTCATAAATAAATTCCATTCCAATTCCATGCCACAATTGAACGACGCACCAATTACTAACATAAATCGTGACCCCGTATCTATTTACATACATTATCCTTGTTTCGGGACTTCATTAAATATGTCCAAGGAACACACGCCTATTCGCTGTATACTGTAAATGGTTTCTCTAACGTCAGCGACGTTTTCGAAGGAAGAGTGAATTTGGGTCGCATTTTTGCAATTAAATAACGTTTTATAGGGTATAAAAAAGGTTGGTTTAGATTGTATTGTTCCGTGTGCCGTTTCGCGTGATGTGTGCTTTCAATCCGGCCCTGCTAATGACGTCAGCGATATGAACTGTGTATACTGTATTATGTGTTTGATTCATTATTCATTCGGCTGGCTCTCATGGTGTACTTTACTAATTGTTATTTGCTAGTTTCTGCTAGCGGCTTCGCCCACGTCGTGGCGAAAATTATCTCTAATGTAGTAAGTACCAGGATAAAAAGTATCTTAAGTGTTAATCCAGGCTATAATCTATCTGTTTGCCAAATTTCATACAAATCCGTTCAGGCGTTTTGCGTGATAGAGTAACAAACCTTCACATTTTTATAAT
The DNA here is from genome assembly GCA_932294355.1 of Aporophyla lueneburgensis. Lineage (NCBI taxonomy): Eukaryota > Metazoa > Arthropoda > Insecta > Lepidoptera > Noctuidae > Aporophyla > Aporophyla lueneburgensis. The sequence continues at coordinate 21,015,197 of OW028745.1, read as the reverse complement.
ATTATTAGGATTATTTCTTTCTTTAACAATGACAAGTTGCTTGGGGCCTTGCTTCGATTAAACTTATCTCTTTTCTATTCATGAGTGTATGTCTAGACACAAAACAAAAGCTTCTTTTTTATGACCACTACCTTCGTCAGAATCAAGTGCTACTTCAACCGACTTCATTGCAGAATCACGGTCCAAATGTCTATTAAAATGTCTGTTTAAAAGGAGCTATAAAAAGGTTTACTGACTTATCGTCTACCATCACTATTTCTATAATATTCGCATTATATGATGGTACGTTTTGTCGCCCACTAAAATCTTTATTGTGAACCGAAATAATAGCGATTTTATGACGGAGTGCCAAAGCTGAGCCATTAGTGGAGGATTTTTATGAAGGGCATTCTTTGCCCTTATGTCTGCATTTATTGTGAATGTTATGTGATGTTAATGGCGGATTGGAAAAATCTTCATAGAAGTTGAAGTTTTGTTTATGACAGTTGATATTTTTTCGTGATTACGGTATTAGTCCCATGCATAGAGAAAATTGTTCAATTTATTGATCTCACCACGCCCATTGAGACCATACCCTTAAATCTTATCCTTCCTTAAATCTCCACATCGTTCTGATATATAAATAAATATCTTTAGGACAACCAACACAACGTTATCTGATCCCAAACTAGGCAGTGCCTGTACTATGGCAACCAGACAACTGATAAACATAGTTATATATTTCTAAATACATACATATTATAGATAAATTACACCCAGACACAGAACAAATGATCGTGCTCATCACACAAAGATTTTCCCTGGGTGGGAATCGAACACACGACCTCAGTCTTAGCAGTCAGGGTCACTAACCACTAGACTAACAGGCCAGTCAATGTGGTGTTTAAGTACGGTATAAAAACCAAATCAGGATTATATATTTCTTCTGGGGTCAGTTTTCAGTCTAACCGGATGCAGCTGACTACCAGCATTGTACATGTAACGACTGCGTAATACGATACCCCTTGGTAAGACTGACCCCAACTTTTGGGCTTCTGACGACCCGTAACTATTGTCGACAAATGACATCCGGGACTTAATGGCTTAACGCGCTTTCCAAGGCACGGAGGGTCATCTTGGCATGTAAAATTGGTCACACATCCACGGACCAACCGCGACAACCGTAGCTTAACCTGATCGATCGACCCCTACGGCTTTTATTGCTTAGCCACAAGCCCCTGCAACAAATGTTGCGGATAGCATCGAAAGGATGAACTTAAAAATTTGGTACCATATTCCTCTTTATTTGACAATTTTTCATGCTGTTTTATATTTCTAAGCCTGTCCTCAAAACAGCTTAATATTTTAAAAGCAGAATAATAAAAGTAAAAATATGAGCCCACCCTCGCTATTTACGACTTTTCTTTTTGACAAAGCTCTATACATTACTCCTCTGAAAAAGACTGAACCATTTTCCTCAATTTGTCTTATTCACCGTATAACTGGAATCGTGCAATAAACTGAAACAATAGCTCTTCAAAATATTGGCTTCAGCTGAGCGTTGAAACGCGGGAGTTGATGGAGTAAAATGGTACGGAAAGCAATCAGGAGTCCGTTCACCGTCTCGTCTTCTAATGGCATTGTAAAAGTTTAATGCGCGCGGGTCCACTCGCCACGGGATGCACTGACCGCTCCGGCGCCATTTAGGCTTTATATCGACCCACTTGGGCAATATTATGCTTTTACTGCTGTGGCTTACGGTGGCGCCCTAAACAACTTCAACATAAAAGTGAAGAGAGTGAGAGAGTGAGAGTGTGTTCTACAAAATGGAAGTTGTGGTAATAGTTTGCAGACGAGGGATTTATTCTGTTGAACAACCTTACTTGCTATTGATTTCATTTATTTGAAAGTTTGCCAATATTCTCGAAATGATTTGGCTCTTCAACTTTATAGCTGTCAAGAGAGTTTTGTCGAAGAAAAGTTATAAGCTATTAAAATTGAATAGCGGGTCGTCTAATATGACTATCAAATGAGACACTCGCAGTATAATATCGGTTTGGGTCGGAGAGCGATACACTTAAGATAGACGATGTCGTTAGAGAGGAGGATGTCGATTCATTTGTCGTCTATAAGCTCGAAACAGGTAACGTTTAATGAATTTATCTTGTCAGGGGGAACATTAACCAAGTTTAGTAACAAATTACGAGCGTAAAGTTGTCTCCCACCTTCGAAATTCGCTCGTAATTACCGTGCCGTTCGCTGAAACTCGGCTTCTGCATGCTTCCAGATTTTTATTGCCGAGTATGGGGCATATCAATGTTCCGTTTTGGCGCAAACGAGCGAAGATAACGGCTTTATTACTTGACGAGGTGCCAGCTTCTATATAAATTCACAAGAATCAATGCGACGACGACGATGTTCAACACTCGGCTAGAAATAAGCTTTGGAAATCAATATCTGCAAAGTGTCAACATGTTCCATGTTCCCGACTGTAGTGTTAGCGGCTCCGGTGCCTGTCTCGCGGAGCTCCGTTATATTAAATGCCATTTTATTGCCGCTCACTGATGCTATAAAAGCCTCCACAAGTACTTCTAGTTTTGTAAAATAAAACTGAAAATGTCGGTCGCCATATTCTCGGCTTTATCTAGGAAATCTACGGCGCTTTGTAACATTGTCTGTTGTTTTATGTATTGCTTTAAGGTTTTATGACGTGTCGTTTATATTATGCTCGCCCCCTGGATTTTATTGTTCCGGTTACACTGTTGAATTTTTGATAAGGTTTTAGTGACATCATTTAGAGCTGCATCTTATGTATTTTGATTTTATCTTGATTGTCTCACAACGATTTAGATCACGATGACTCACCGTGCCTCCAATAAATGAAAAGAATAAAATTGTAGTAAAGTGAGATTAGTCGTCAGTGAGTGGGTGTGCTACCAGGCTCGCAGCGGTCCCTAGGAGTGTCACCGGGAGATGCTGTGAAACGGAGCATGTAGGTTAAGAGCCCTCTGCGCTTTGTTAGCGCGCTCTAATCACTGGCGGCCCTCGACGACACGCGAGTCGAGGGCTCGTAGCGCACTAGCGTTTTGTGCCTCTCCTCTGCGGCGCATCTCTACGGTGTTATGTGCGCCTGGTATGTGTCTATTTGATTACTGTACAGTTAACCCTGTGTACCACCTGGTAGTAGGAAATAAATAAAGTTATTTCTAGTTTTGAGTTAGTTTTTGTTTTTGGACAGACTCGACTTTGCCTCTTATCTGATTCCTAGGTAAGAAAGGTCGAGTTGACTTAACACTCATTTCCAATCTTCTATTCACATGCGTGGCGTGCTCAGTAAACATAAGTGGCAGTTTGTATATAAGGAAACCTTTTCCAATAATCAAACCACAGTACATGGCGCCAAGTTTCGCAATACATCACAAAAAGCAATTCCATCTCGATTTGGCCGCATATCGGTAGCGACTGGCCGCAATCCAAGGTACGCTTTTAAGTTTAGCGAATCTAGCCTGTCCTATATTTTTTGGAATTGCTGGAACGTCATATATAGCCAAGTTAAAACTGGGTAACTTGTATCCCGAATTTGTGAAATCAAATACTCATTTCATAAGCTGTAAGGTTGAAATTCGTCGTAACATATCGTTTTGTGATCAGCAAAAAACATTTTGGCTAAGGATACAACTCGCGCATCCTTGATTGTTTTGGAGAAATTTATGGCTCTGCCGTTGACCGTGCCTTGAATTTGCAATTTGATTTCATGGGATCTCGTTTGTGACTTTCCTAATCTTTGTACCGAAAAAGTTATGATTAACGATTGTTTTTCGAGTTTTTAAGTGGCGTTTGATTCCATTACTGTACATGAGCAGGTTTCGGGAAGCTTGTTTGCGTTCATTCGGTGAACCCCGTTAGGGATGATTTTCGTACAAACATTATTTTTGACTTCGTTTTTGTGGATTGCAAAAGTAAACACGAGTATACCATTTACAAATGAGAGCTGAGGCGAATAAACAAATCGAAATATACGTTTTTTGTAGAATCAAAAATATTCTGTTTTGACTCCCAGAATAAAATAAAATAACCATACACATTTTCGCTCTCAACTCTTAAATAAACAGAAGCAACTGGACCAAATTAAAAAAACAAGTAACTTTGTAAGGGAGTTGAATTGTTTATTCTTTAAGTCGGCCGGGGTCAAATGGATTTTCCGACGTGCTAATAATGAGGTGGCTTGCCTGTCCCTGCCACGGGACGAAGGGGGAGGAGGGGGAATAAGACGGCAAAACTCATTTCCGGACTGTTTACGGAAGCCATGCCAGCCAATAAGTAAGAGAAAATTGTATTCAGAACTGAACTCTTTCGAATTTCTTTAAATTGTTATGTCTGTTTTGTTTATTTTTATTCTGTGTGACTGAAGTTGTATGATAGTGCTGTTTTGTTTATATTTGTGGAAAGGTAAGCGATATGCTTTAATAAACGGTGTTTTAATAATGAATGTAGAGCAAACGAGAAGATTATTATGCTAGGTGACTTCAATGGTTGGGTTGGTGTGAAGAGGAATGGGTACGAAAAAGTATTAGGTGCATTTGGGGATGACAGAGTGAATGAGAATGGGATGAGTTTGCTAGAGATATGTATAGAGAAGAATTTGTCAGTTATGAACACTATGTTTAATCATAGAAAAGTTCATAGGTATACGTGGGAAAGGCAAGACAGTAGAAGTATGATTGACTTTGTGATTGTGGATGAAAGATTAAAGAGTAAAGTGACAGATACTAGAGCATATCGGGGTGTTAACGTAGGGACAGATCATTATCTGGTGATGTGTCGGATGGATGGTCTGTTCAGACATTGGCGTCACCGAGTTCGAGTTCCTGTGACTGCACTTGAAAGAATAAAAGTAGAAAGACTGCAAGATTTGAAAGTAAAAGAGGAATATAAGCGGGAAGTAAAGGTGAAGATGGATAAAATATTCGATGATACGAATGATTATAGTATGGAGGAAGTATGGGATATAATGAAAAATAATAGTAGCAGAACAGTTGCAAGAGATGGTGACTGTAATGGATGAAGCATTTAAGATGAAGGGGATGAATATAAATGTGAATAAGACGAAGGTCATGGTGTTTGAAAGAGAAGAGAATGTATCGGTGTGTTTTGTGAAAATAGATGATAAGAGTGTGGAGCAAGTAAGTGAGTTCGTATATTTGGGGAGTTTGTTTACAAGGGATGGAAAGATTGATAAAGATGTGGAAAGAAGAGTGAATGCGCGAAATAAAGTAAATGGTGCTTTACATGCAATTGTGACCAACCAATTGATGTCCGATAAGGCTCGACTGGCTGTTCACAATGGTGTACTGGTGCCTACGCTTATGTATGGGAGTGAATGTTGAGTGTGGCAAAAGAAGCATGAAAGTAGAATAAATGCTGTGGAAATGCGTTCCTTGCGAAGCATGTGTGGTGTGACTATGAATGATAGATAGGCTGAGGAATGATGTGATAAGAGAACGGTGTGGTTTAAAGAAGATGTAGTGACAAAAATTGGAAAACGTATGCTTAGATGGTTTGGTTATGTTGAGAGGATGAATGAAAGATGACTCAAAAAAAGGTATTTGGATGAAAGAAGGCAGATGTGAGTGGAAACATCGGGAGGGGACGCCCTAGGAGGACATATAGTGACCTTATTGGTGATGTTCTTCAGAAAGGTCAGGTGCGTAGTACTCGCAACCGGCGTGTGTGTATGACCAATTGTATGAACCTTAAAGAGGCAAAAGGAGTGTGTAGAGATCGTAGCAGGTGGCGTTCCGTGGTTTCTGCCTACCCCCATGGGAAAAAGGCGTGATTGTATGTATGTATGTATGGATGTGTAACGCATTGTTCGTCTAAATCTAAAATTTTGTGGAGGTAGTCATAGTTATATAAGACAACCACAATCATTTCTATATTAAGACCGCTGATGTATTTGGTAGGTACATAAGAAATTATTGCCTAACAGTTTTCGCCTTGAACTACCTACAAAACCAAATAAATACTTACCCTTTTTTATTTATTTAAGACAATGGCCTCATACAAGATTTAGATTACTTCGTAATTACCTTTAATTCTTGAGGAGCGTATAAAAAGTCATCTCAGAGCTCCGGGGAACCCCAAACTGTAGATAAACACTCAGTGAAGTGCCACTGGGCGGATCCGTACAGGGTTGCTACTTATCAGTAAGAAACTGAAAAGATAGAAAGAAAAATGATGAAAAATTTGCACAGTACCGAATGCAAGAAATGCAAGAAATGCAATCAAATATTGAAGGTCTTGATCTTGTAAATTTTGAAAGGCGCTACTCGTAGGAGTTGTAGGTACTTATTCATATCTATTACGCGCATCTGTAACACACTATTAATTAGAATCTGAACCATTCTGAAATATATTGCTAATTCATTGCATCATATGCTTGAAGAATTTGTTAGTCATTTTTTTTTGTGTATTTATTGGTTTTGACATGTTCTATGCTTTGACATATTATAATGATTAGTATTGCATAAAATGATTAGCTAGCGACCTCGACAAGTTGTCATTCAATTCTTGCCTGAGCAACCGGCAGCAAGTTCGTCATGCTCCCTTAGATGTCAATGCTTGCGGTAGCGTCAGGGGTCGGGTTACCCCCTTCCCTCAAATAAGGCGAGGGGGGTAATGGCTGATCTTTGCGTTATGCTCGTGAACGGGTGCTGCTTGTGGTGACTGGTCGTCTTGCTGACCTTGATGTTGGTATTGTTGTTAATTACCTACCTGTTTATTTGTTTTTACGCCGATGGTCCTAGTTTATCATTTTGAGGCCTCGAGTTGTAACTCGGGTCGTAACAGCTATGTGAACGTGATTCAGCATTGCATATGTAAGCTGTCACGCCCTTATGCCAGGAGGCTTTTATTTTGGTACCTTTATTTACATGATAAAAATATTTTTTGCTTTTGCTTGAGTATAGATTTCATTTTATTTCCTGGATTATTGGGTTGGCTAGCTGACAGATGGCAAATCATTTAATTTAATGTTTTGTGTCTCATAATGTTACCTCCTTACAATTGTATAGAATCAAGTTCTTCTAACTTAACAGACAGCTGTGCTGCTGGGGAGTTTGTTCCGCCACTTCTTCTTCCCAGCTAAAGCACTAGGAAGTGTCGAAGGGCGGGCGTTTTGGGGGGACTGTCTTTTGTAACTTTGACGTTCAAAAAGTGCTGACTCTCAGCCTAGTTTGAATAAATGACTTTTGATTTTGATTTTGATTTTGATTTTGTTTCCTCAACAACGTAAAAAAGGCAATGAATATTGCTGAACTGTCAAAATGAAGGCTTTTTTCTTAAAGTTAGTGTGTTATGCAATTACCCCGCTGTTCATTTATTTTAATAAGTTATTTCTTTAACTGTAATGTGTCCCAATACACGTTAATCTCTTGATTTTCAAATAGCGGGCACGTTGCCTTAACTGAATTAAACAAATTTCCTAAAAATCAGAGAGCCAATTTCTGTATTTTTAAGAACGTTCACAGCCTGATCTCAGTCTCAGTGTGTCAAAAATACCTCCGTCTAACCTACATTTTTAGTTACTGATATTTGATTGTCGCCGAGATGAGACTGCGATTAGATTTTTAATTTCGAGGTCTTCAGATTGATACATCCAATAACGAAACATAGAAGTAACAAAAATCAAGTCCCTCTAACACCACAGTTAGGACAATGACTCTAAACGAGCAGAAATACGGCCTTTTAGACATAATGTGCCGTGAGCCCCGGGATTTAGGCAGCAGCCCTACTATAAAGACCTCCATTTTCCTCTTGTAAATATTTGATGATATAACTGCTGGGATTTCGTAAATAAAATACTCCTTAGTAAGCAAAAATTACTATTGAGAAATGTTGTTGTTACAAACTTTAGTGTTTCACTTATTTTTCACGAAGGAGGCTTCTTATTGTTCCAAAATGTTTAAATATTTCTTGTCATAGAAATTAGAAAATAATTTACGTTTTGATAGGTAAATAATGTTTAAACGCCTAAATGATATTGTTGATTATAAAGACGAAGAATAGTGTACCAAATCTTACTTTCGCGAAAACAGAGCTAATTAGTAGGTTAAATATATTTATCTGCATATTTGAATGTACTTATCCGATGGATTGATGACAGCTGTCTGTTAGTGTTGCCAGAGCTTTCTCTAGCGGGCAGGGGAAAGTTCAGGTGTTCCCAAAGCAAGGCAACCAGGGGTCGTTACTAAACTGTTCTCAAAGTAAATTTGTCTTTGGACGTAGATACAATCTTGGTCTCTAATGATGGCACTTCAATTGCTGGTGGACCACTAACTACTTTAATTGACCCTTTCTACGAACTACGGAACTTGATTCTCGACTAACTTCGGTCAGTGGAGCATTAGTGATCATTTTACAGGACAAGGCATTAGAATATCACTACATAGTATAAAACAAAGTCGCTTCCCTCTGTCTGTCCCTATGTATGCTTAGATCTTTAAAACTACGCAACGGATTTTGATGCGGTTTTTTTTAATAGATAGAGTGATTCAGGCTAGGCCTAATGCGACATTGTAGAATAATTAAAAATTAAATAGTTTCACTACTTGTCAAGTAAAATAGCAAATTTTATAGGTAGCTAGCTACTCTTTCAAATTCACCCAAAGTGCAACAGAATATTTCGACGTCATCAGCAAAATAGGTAATATTAAAATGAATTATTATTAATTTTAAGTGAGAGAGTTTGAATCATAGAAAAGTAATTAATGAAAAAAAAAAACATTGATTGTGGCTGTTACCTTGTCATGCTGTGGATTTGGATGATAGGACACTATTTATCCCTGTAACACATTCTCGTGGAAGTTCTTACTTCCACATAGGCGAAGTCACACGCAGAAGCTGATAATATATATGACATAAAAATAAAAATCTAATACGAAAAAGATTTTATTAAAAGTTACTCTTGCCAAAAGAATTTTCAGCTACAAATGTTTCCTCGCAAAAACACGTTTCCAATATCCTTGAAAGTATTTCTTGTGAGTTGAGAACATAACTAAAAGAAAATTGTAGTCAAGTTGTATATTGTAGGTACAGCTGGTGTAAAGTTTCCGTCACACGAAATATAATGTGCTATTTCAAGTATATGGTCACGTAAAATTGTTATGTGCTTCTAAGATTGTGGCAATAAAACTGTCTACTGGCTTTCTTTTATACACACACCTATACACTTAAACTTTAAAGACACAAGAGTTATTTTTCAACTCTCCAATATTAACAAATGCCTGGTTCCTTGATATGTCAATCTTCACTCTCAGCTGTTCTCTCATCATCGTATACCCAGTCTTTTCCAAACCAATTTTACATGGAGTCACGGCCTATCTATCCTAAACAACCTAGTTGCTGGGTAATACGATACCCCGTATAGAGACTGGTTATCAGACTTTCGAGTTTCTGACGACCAGTCACGACTGTCTAAGTGAGTTGTCAGCTGAGACCAGCGGTTTAACGTATTTCCCGAAGACTTATCATATTAAACAAAGCAGAACCTTATTCTTATGTCAGTAGATATTGATTAAACTTTTGCAAGGAATTGTAAACAAAACTAGAGATTATACTTTTTTAATTTACTTCGTGGCTTTATCTTCTGGTTGCCGTAGTCACTGGCATTGGTTTTGACTTAACATAGTGCTGGGTTACGCCAAAACAACCAAGAAAATGAAATTCATAAAAGGTTTCACAAAAAAAAAAGGATTTTCGTAAGCCGTATCCTTAACAAACCTCTACAGACATTATAATCTTAGATACATTTAAAGAATAAGAATTTAGCACCTTAGATTCGTAACTTACCTACCTACACCGACAATAGCTATGAATTAAAATGGCGGTTCAAAATCGTGACATATGACCCCGATTCTGGATAGAAATGTATTCCTATTCATTCCGCGAGTGTACGTCCCTATACGTAACAAGACCCGAACGTATTTACAGATAATCTAATACAAACGTGACGCAGAATTTTCGCTTTATCGTATTCATATGACACGAAAAGTCGCAATTTCATCGTGTATTTTACTTTGCACTGCGGTACGACTTGCAACGACTTCGAACGACTTCCCAAGGTTTTCGGGCAAAACTGTGGCGCATTTAAATTGGCAAGGTTATGAAGTCGCCAGGGATCCTGGCATCCCTCCAGTGTCGTTGCCAACATATGTAGGACACAAGTTCTGACATAGCGCGTTGACCTACTTCAGGTTTTTCAGCCTAGGTTCTAGCTGGTTCAGGGTTGTTTAGTAACTGCAGCACTATACGTCAGATTTATTATAATTTACAGGCACAATTTTCAGTGTAGTTGAAACTTAATTAAAGCCATTTTGTTGTCCTTGGGCAGCTTTTAAGCCGACCGTATTTTAGAAATTGTTTTAAAGAGCCTACCTACCTAAAGATATTTATGGATCTTATGATAAATACTTTAATTTTCTCGTATGCAGTATACTGAAACATTCTTAGTAATAGAAGAAAAAGATACAGGCAATAAAACAGTTATACTTTTTACTACGGCTACATCAAAAGCCACCTCAGCTTCCGAATAGAATTAACTCAGTCCAAGATAACACCACACTGAGCCCTTATTTATCTACAGTACCAATTACGAATACATTTAAAATCTTATCTATATATACTTTACTAAGTAACGTTTTATGAGTGTTTTAAATTAAACAAGCTATAGTCTTGATACTACAGTATCGGTTAAGACTCTCCAATTAAGTATTCCGAAGACTATCATAACGGTTTATGGCTGCGGGAGTTGGCAAGCGATAAAATTGCAGACGAAAAGTTGTGTAAATTATTGCATAGTAAAGAAATCTTTTGGGTTCGTTCTTATTAGAGAAGTAGTAAGTATTAGGTTTTGAGAAAGGAAGTAATGCATTTGACACTGCATTACAGGAATTAAGTGATCAGGAAATTGTTATTCACTGGCTAATCTTTATAATACATACGCGCCGTGCGCTCTCGTCAATCTATTACCACAATATTGGTTTTGGATCTTTTTACCGAAGCCTACAATATAGGCTACAATAAAAAAGTTAATGATCTGTTTATAAATGAAATAATAATTTATAAAATTTGTGTCAATACTATAGGCACCCTTTACCTAACTTTTTTTCATGTCATATAGGTGTAATTTTATGTGTTAATTTATTTAAATTTAGAACAGTTCATAAATCCAATTAAAAACAATGTTCAATGAAAATAAAATAAACACAAATTCTCACTATGGCGCAGTGCATCGTCATCGCGATTCATATAAGCGCCTAAAAACAAAACTGCAAGCTTTTTAGTTTTACTTTTGTGAAACCCAATATCCAAAAGGTATAAAAATAACAGTATAAAAATTCCAGATTTATTCAATGCAATGAATAAAAAACGTAAAATAGATCGTGCTGAAAATCGTCTGCCGCTCGAATCCTCTTTGAACTGGCTCGTTTTTTTTTTCACAATCGCAATCGAAGGAATCACTCTTTTCTGCCTTTGAACAGTCTATGAAAAAGAAATATAAATGATACGTACCCCGCAGCATTTTCCGTGCTTCAGAGCTATGCGGGTACTTATAATGTACGTTGTAGTAAAGATAGGACGTTTCTACAAAGTCACACCGCTCCATTTACTTGTGTAGCTTTCGTATGTACTGTTAGCGACGCTCGTACAAAGTTATCTGTAACACTTCGCGTTCGAAACGCTTCGCCTTTGCATAGCACACATACTGAATAAGGAATAAGAAATGGTTATTTGAGAGGGAAATGTTGGTGTTTCTGCTATTTCCTTATCGAAATGCCGAATGTTGTGTAGTAAATAAAGTGCTTATGTGTTTTAGGGACGTATGTGTTTCAGCAGAATACGTGTGTTGTTAGAGAAATTTGAATGATAATGAAAAATAGGATTATATTGTTTCAAAGAACTATGGAATTTTATATGGATCCAGAATAAATATTTTTTAAAGGTGACATTTAAAAAGTGATTAATAGTTTGATCGTTTTGTTATTTAATAAGTCGTTAGGTAATTCTGATGATCATTAATGGAGAATCTAAATTAACACACTACAAATTAGGAAAACTCGTAAATACCAAAACAAAGTAAATTCTTCGTGCATTTACTTTGTGTTGTATCTTATTTCGTGGATAAACACATCAAAGAGAATCCAGGAGTGTAAGGTAAATGTAAACATTGGCGGCACCAGTAACCTATGAACAGCTACGACAGCTCTCCGGATTTCAATTGACGACAGGAGATCCGTGTCTCGAGGGAATTACCTCCGACGTTCCTTTAATAATGTCTGAATCCTAGGCTTAGGTCTAATGTCCATTTAAATTCACTGAACGATCCATCTATTCTCAGTATTAATGAATTATCGTTCTTTGTTTCAGGTAAGATGGATTTTCTAATTAAGAACTTCGGTGAATTTGGTAAGAATTAAAATGGCTGCCGTTCCATGTCAGCCCTCAAACGCGCCATTTGAATATGTTATCGGAATTCCTTTGAAAATTCATCTCAGAATCAGCGTGTTCCTGAATTATTAATTCAATATACGAGGATGCGAGTGCGGGTCGGGTTTTATAATTATTTTTAATTATTCCCGTGACGGAGCGTGGCGGAGAAACGTCATGACCACTACGACGCCATCTTGTGAATATTCATCGAGTGAAGAGACCCGCCATTATTTTTCTAGAGACTCTAACCTAATTTTCAGTAATGAGCCTTGTGGGACGCTTCTAACAATGCGGTGCTCGCACAAATAAAATATCTTGTCCTTTGTCTTTTTCCCTTGTATTACTTGATTATAGCGGTTAGGTGATGGAATGTATTTTTTATGAAGATGTTTTCATCCATTTAATGTCCATATTTAGAGGAAAACAAGCAGGCCAAAATATTCCTCTGAACCAAAACAAAAATAAACGAGATGCATAAAATAATACCTTCATAATTTAATTAAAAATATCTAGGGACATTGCAGGTTAACTTCAGACTTCACAAAACTAGGAAACCCGGCAGACTCCATGTTAAAATTAACCACCGTAAGATAAACTACGGAAAGTAAAGTCAAGAAGTTTTTAGTTATAGATAAACTCATTACAACTTCCACCATTTTACCTTTATAATGCATGAGTTGCCACAGTAAAATATTCCGTAGCCCTTACATTTTCTTGTCGTGGCAGATCCTCATTTTAGATCTCATTCGTCAAATGGACGTGTTGTTTTACTTTTTATTATCCCTATAAACCGGGGGCGTGACTCTGTTTAATAAATTTGCTAGGCTCAGCACAGCATGGCTTGAATACCAAGTTGAAAAATAAAATGGTGCCAGACTAGGCAACATTTTTTTCAAACAGTTTCTAGTTTATTTATTAGCTTTTACTGGAGTTTTGTGGCCTGAATTCCGATTGAGTACGAACAGTTAAAGAGGAATATCAATATTAGTTACAACGGCACTAATTAATTCACCTCTCGTTAATATGACTATTTTAACTAGGTTGTTACCACGTTTAATGGGTTAAATGCAGTCCCTGCTATTAAATATTCAGTATCTGTCTATCGTTTTCATAACTATATTGGAGTCGGGCTCCAGTCTAACCAGGTGCAGCTGAATACCAGGATCCATGCTTATCGGACTTCCAAAACTCAGTCACTAGGTAATACGATACCCCTTGGTAAGACTGGTTGTAAGACTTTCGGGCTTCTGAGGTTTGTAACGACTGTCAAAGACGACGAATGACAGCCAGGATTTACAGCTTAATGTGATTTCCAATGCACAGATCTCGGTATGTAAAGATGGTCACCCATCTACGAACCGACCGCGGCAAGAGCAGCTTAACCTGATCGATCGACCCCGTTCAGCGATTATGACTTAGCCACGAGCCCCCTACTTTTTTCAGAGTGACCTATTTATCTACCGTATTATCATCTCAATTTACTCGTCACAGTCATAAGAAAGCCCCATAAAAGGTAGATTCCCCTCCATAAACTGATAAGAGAAGGTGAATGGAAATTAATCAGGTGGGAAAATGAAAAATTATTTCATTTCCTCGACCTCACACGGGCGGGTTGTCTCTCACCCCGGATATGACTTGACTGATGTTACCCGGATATAAATCAGACTGGTCCCGGGAATATTATGGCAACACTATTTTTCTTATTTTTTATCGGCAATCCGCTCACAATACAGTTTTGTGGGGTGCGGAGTTTCCGATTTTGGTTCGGTTCAATATTGGTTTTTTACTCGAATTTGAAATGTGTGGAGGCGAAATTGTTCTCGTGTTTTGGTATCGAAGGCTTGTACGGATCGTAGACATGTTAAACTTTACGTTTTTAAGTTGCCACATAGAGTCTAGGTGTTTTGTTTTATCATAATACTCGTCATTTTTGTCAAGTGTCACTGTCAGTTAGTAATAATTTGACAATATATAAATATAAATGACTCGAGGTCTTATTTCCAGATAAATTATGATTGGGTTTTCTCTTCATTAGGAATTTCTAAGTAGTAGCCTGGATTTATCCCCGGATAATGGCAACAGGCTCGCCACCTATTACATGGGACTTTAACTAACTGGACGAAATATGGGTGTTATAAAAACCTCTAACGAAATCTTTGAGAAAATAAGATATGCTGTCATATTTTTTTTTACATTCAAGCTATCTGTCTCACGGATATCGTCAACAATACAAAATTACGTTTCCGATCAAAATCTAAAGCCAAGTTTCATTAAGATGACATCCAAAGATATTAAAAGTACTCTTTTGCGGTGACTGTACTATTAAGTAAAACCTAGCGTGCTCATTGGTCGTTAGGCTAACTTGATCTAACTAATGATCGTTAAGTGGAAGCTCACAATGGGCACAAGTTTCTATTCTGGTTGATTGTACTTACTTGGCAACTTGTAGCTAATATTAGAAAGTAATGTTCGTAGGCAGTGGAAGGGTTTGTGGCTGAGTAATAACAGCCGCACGGGTTGATCGTTCAGGTTAAGCTACGCTTGCCGCGGTTGGTCCGTGGATGGGTGACCATCTTTACATACCAAGACCCTTCCGTGTTTTGGAAAGCACGTTAAGCCGTTGGTCCCGGATGTCTTTCGTAGATATAAGACAGTCGTTACGGGACGTCAGAAGCCCGAAAGTCTGACAACCAGTCTTACCAAGGGGTATCGTATTACCCAGTAACTGGATTATGGAGGTCAGATAGGCAGTCGCTCCATGTAAAATATAGGTACTCAGCTGCATCCGGTTAGACTGGAAGCCGACCCCAACACAGTTGGGACAAGGCTAGGGTGCAGATGGGTTATTCCCAAAGTACTCCAAAAAAAGTTCCCAAACTACTCCATGAGAAATATAATATTTTTAATCAGGTTTCATTCTACTCCATGAAAATATTAAAATGTTCTCAAAGTACTCCACTCCATTTATTCAATAAGTTAATTTAAATATGTATCGAATTACTACGAAAGGGTACCTGACTTACAGTCAGGCTCAAAAGCTTTGCAAATATATTTTTAAATATAAAAAATGTATTAATAAAAGCATTTTTTATAATTTAACAATCATTTTGAGTCTTATATTTTTCAAATTCAACATTTAAAAATATTCAAAAATCGGGTAGGGCTCTGGATACAGAAGTCCAAAAACATGAAAAACAAATAATAAAAAATCTAAAATAATATCTGGCCAAGTATTAAGCCTAACATAAAATATTTAAAAAAATCGACCAATAATCATTTTAAATTTTACATAACATGGTAAAAAATATGTACTTATAAATTAAAATCTAACAGTCACAGCATTTCTTTCATAATCACAAATTTTGAATCCTAAAAAAGTGATTAAATTAAGTTAATACGTCATAAGATAAAACTAAAGTAATGGAGCTAAATGAGTATTATTTCAAATATGTGGAAACAGACCTAAAACTATTTTGAGACATGTATAATCAAATATAAAATAATTTGTTAATTTGTTGTAATGATTGCAGCATTGTATTTTTTTCTGTTCTCAAAAGGAAATTCTGAGTCCCCGGCACTTGGTCCAACATTGCCAATGTCATCAGAATGGTTCATGGTTCAACCATTAACCGGCTTTCATCACTAATCCTGCCGTTCGTTGTTAATTCTTCTAAGTCAACTGACCAATTAACCCTTTTGGCGTATACCTTTATTTCGCTCAATGTAAAAAGAGCATGCAATTTGCAATTTACGTAAACATAGATAACAAACACTAATCGTTTAAGTATCACTCACGTCGCCACGATTGTTAGCTCTAGATGCCAAGAGCTAACAACTGAGTAATTTTGTAATTCCAAAGAAAGTTGAATATTAAGTGTCAACTTTATCCGATAGATGACGCACAATAAATATTATGATTCTAAAATACACTTAAATCTCACAATGCACTGATTACAAATTGTATGCGAACTAGGGATTTTCGTAAATACCCTAAAATGTTAAATTTGCATTATAAATTCAATCAATACATTCATTCATTCAATAATTGAGATACAAACTATCATACATATTTTAAGTTGAACCAAATTACAAATAATTACGAAGTTCGATAATAATCAGTTCAGTAGTTTACCTTTCTTATACATACATCGTGACACGAGATTTTTATACTATCGGTAACCATGTCGATGGAGCATTTTGAGGACTGATAACAAATAATCGGTGGAGTACTTTGGGAATAGTTCCAGATACCTATGGAGCAGAATGGGAACAAAATAATAAGTAATTTTAAATAATAAAAAAATCTTGGAGTAACTTGAGAATGAATGTATGAGATTCTTATCTTTTTAGAACAAAAGAATGGAGTACTTTGGGAATGACCCGTACTGATGATGATTAGAAAGTAATGTTTTTGATTCTTCCGGTAGAGAAATGGTGTAGCTACCTGTGTTTATAACTGTATAGTAGTTGACAAGATGATATTCCCGTACATGCAGATCACATCGTAAATAATCGTTTCTAAAGAATAAAGGGATCTATAGGAAAATGTTCTTACTATATATGAACTAGCCTTATAATGCCTTACTGAAGTGTCTTTCACATTAAAAAGGCACACAAATTCACTAAAATAATCGTCATACCATTTAATTTTTTGAAGGGCTAACTAACCAAGAGAAGACTAAGCATTGATGAAAATTAACCAAAGATTTTAAATTTTCATAAGATAAATATCTTTTGCATTGAATTCAAGGTTTACCAATAATACTTACCTAACGACCTCCCAGTAAAAAATGTACACAGTCCGTAGTTTTTTTTAACAAAATCCATCTTAGCCTTCCCATTTCATCCAAGAAATTCCGTTAAAGTCTTCTCATTTCTTCGCGGGAAATTCCCTTGAAGTCTCTGCTCCACGATCTTACATAATGCAACAGGCGGTCGCATTATTCCAGTGATTAATATTCGGCCGGGTCAACGCGCCTCATCAGTATTCACCCGGCCGGTCTCATCACACCACGGTTATGTTACGAGTGTACCCGGCATTACAGCCCGGGTGATACCGGACGGATAAATTGCAAAGTCAGGTGATTGTATTAAACCCACTCGTGTTAGTTTTGGGACTTAAAGTAATACATTTTGGTTGTGTTGTGATACGTTTTGTTAAAGGAATTTTGTTTTTGATCCGGGATTGTGCTCGTGTATTGAATTACGTTTTGTGAGGTCTCATTTCGTATGTATATGGGTACAGATTTATATATCCCATCAAATTATCTTTTACGAACATAACAAAAATCTTGCGTGTGTCACTCGTATCTAACGTAATAAAAATCGGCGAAGTGTCTTCAATCTTATCAAAAAAGTAAAAAGATGTCTTTTATATTCTCCCCTTTGATATACTTTCAAATGAAGGCTAAAAGGCAAAGAGGTTATGTCGTGTTAGGTTTGATCTTCAAATTTATCCGAAGGGAGGAGTAAAGAACCCCGTAACCTATTTTCACGTAATTTTACATTTTGGCACGTAAATAATTTGGCATCGAGTGAGATGCATAAATCCATAATTCTGTTGAGAGCGAAGCAACACGAATGCCTTTGGAATATTGATTCGGAGAGAGATGAGGTTATTGTACCAAGGAAGAGATATTGGAGATTCGTGCAGATATACTCGTTACATTTTGTGTAGATTTCATACATAGCAGAGTCTCAACAATGTTTATATTACGTACTAAACCACAAGTATAAAGTCAAAGAGGTCAAACATTTTGTTGCTGCAAAATACGTTAAGCGCAGGACATAAGTTAGGCTGTAAAGCCCTCATTATTCTGTTTTAATTCGACAATTAAATAACAGCGGAAACGTATTAAAGTAAAAATAGACCAAAACAAAGCATGCGACGAGTCGTAAAGAGCCAAAAATGTGTTCTATAAACGTCTGAAAGTACCCGTTGGCCGCCATTAGCAATAGCCGCATATTTGCACGCCGTTACCATGGAACACGAATGTCCAGCACAGTGTCCTGAATCCCAATTACTCGCCTAAACGAGCCTCGAGAGCTTCTCAAAAAGAAAAGCACGAACAGAGCCTCCACTTCTGTGCCGTGATATATTTCCACACGAATGGAGTCGCTTTGTATACTCCAGTGTGAAATGGGACTTTGTACCGTGTGCTCAACAAAGATATCCATGAAATGGTATTTATTTTGTCGCTGCAGATAAACGACGATTGTAGTCCACCTTGTGTTCAAAGCGATTTGGATTTTTTCCATTCAATATTTGGAGGTTTTGTGGTCCAATATGAACTAACGTTAGTGAGTCTAGAACTCAGAAAAAATGCCGCTTAAATTCTCAAACAGAAATGTCTAATTTTATGCTTATTCCGCCCGAAAAATATAATTGGGTTTAAGTACTACGAAACCATCTAATAACCTTCAATCTTCTAAATTAGATAGATCAGCTGACGGAATAATCCTTCGTATTTCGTTTCGAGATTGGCACTGGAGTTAAGCTGGTATTTTATTACACCTCGAGAATTTTGCCAGACGAGATAATGTCTTTTGTCTTTTCGATTGTACATTCCTTTAAGTCGACTTCGAGCCAATGTAGCTCGTATCCTTTTCTTAACGTAGGAAGTTTAAAGTTTAAAGCTTGAGATTTTTCCGACTTCAGTATACTTATTTGCAACACGACATGCTCTAGTTTATTCCGGCCGAATAGTGCCGCTAGTCGGCTGGGAGTGTAGTGAATTCCTGTCTGTACCATTCCCTGCAGAATTGAGTGTCCGTGGAGCTTATGCTCTTTGTAATTGATGGGCTACCGGCGACACTGACAGTTTTATAGCTGGCTTTTGGACAATTTTCTTTTCAAGGTACTGCGTTACAGAGAGTGGATGTTGGTGTTAAGGGAATATCGTCTTTCTAGTGCTCCTAAGTCCGTACTTTACTGCTAAGTGGTGGTCGAGTGGACATAACTCTCCACTTCAAAATGCTCGTTTTCAGTACGTGGCTACCCGGAAACTTTTACGCGATTTTGGACATTAAACAAGTTAATTAAAAGGGGCATGCGAATAACACATTTACCTACCATTTAATGCGATTAACGTTATAAATTACGTGCGTGCCGTAAGGACGCCACTGTTATATTGTCATCGGGGAATAAATTATGAATTCCCGGTTCACCTCACCAAATATGGCTGAAAATATATTTTGGAAAGCAATAAATTATCGTTCTCCTATCGGCTAATTTGTCATAATCGGTATTAATGCTGTGGCATTATCATATTTATGACATTCCGTGAGTAGGCACGGGTTGGATTTTCTAATGCTTGAATAATTATTATGTTGCGTGTTATTCGTTATAGAAGTTATATAAAAACCAACCTACTGGAACTTTGAAAAAGCAAAATCTTTTAACTACTGAACTCTTACTTATCTAAATGCATGGCTTCACTCCAACAAAGAGGCTGATTAAACAGATAGGAAACTCTTTACTTAAAAAGACTTAAGTTCCTCGTAAACTGCGAAAGTTTATATATACGAATGCATTTCGTTGCAACTTTGTACCGCGGATATTTTTAGCATTTACCTTTGGATAGAGCAGCGTCAAAGGTAGTGAGGTTTTCAACAGCGGAGTGCTTTGGAAATCTCGCTTTTCGTTGTTTGTTTAATTCTCTTTAGCACTCGCTACGAGTATTACATATAAAAAGATGTAGAGAAAAGAGAGAGTATAACAGATAAACCTAATATTACTGTACCTCTTCATTGAACAGTATGAAGGTAATATGATATACTAGTATTGTAATTTATATTTTAAGCGGGGCTTGTGGCACAACCGCGAAGTGATACAGCCGCACGGATTGCTCGATTAGTTCAAGCTGCGCTTGTCGCGGTTTGTAAGTGGATGGGTGACCATCTCGACATACCAAGACCTCTCCGTGCTGTGTATTGGAAATAACGTTAAGTCATTGGACAAGGTTGTCATTTGTGGATCTTGACAGTTTGTACAGGTCGTCAGAAACACGAAAGACCAACAACCAGTCTGACTAAGGTTTAGGTTCACTGGGTTATGGAGGTCAGATCTGCCGTTTTAATAAAAAAGGGCACAACTAACATTTTTCATGAAATTGAGTTATATATATCACCGGAATCAGGAAAAAAAAAGCCTATATGCCTATTTTTTTTTTATTTTTAGCAAAACAAATAACAGAGATACCATAAGCTTAAAGGGCACAACTGCAACATTTTTAAAGTTTTTAACCAGGAAAAGGGCACATTGTGAGATATGCCTTTTATTTCACCTTTATATTTTTAATATATTTAATTGAAAAGGCGTAATTGGCTTACGTCAAATATAAAAGGCTTATGTGGCAATTGTGCTTATTTTTTTTATACCAACACCCTAGCAATTATTGAAGAAGAAAAGTCACAACTAGCAGTTATGTCTTTACTATTTACCCTATGCCTTATTTTTTTTTATAAATAAAGCGTTTAAAAAAAGGCACTCTGGCGGTTATGCCTTTTTTTTTTTTTTTTTTTTTTTTTTTCAGGATGGGAAATCATCAAATGACTTCTCCCGCTCTGGGCGGAGCGGGAGGGCGTGTCAGACTTTTACTGACTAAAACCCACCCGTGTTCCATCAGTTGCCCATTGTGCCAGGGTCACGGTATCTCTTTCGAACAATCACGCGACCCCGGCAGGCATCGGTCCTAGTAGACCCCTACACTGCTGCTGACATCTCTTTGAGGCGCGCGTGGAACACTGCGCGCCGTCGACCCGAGCTTGGTCCTTACCGGGCGGCGAGCTACCCACTGCTCGCCACCCGCAAGCTCGCGCCTACGGTGGCCGGGAGTCCGCTATTGACTCCCGACGCCCGGGGCGTCTCCTCCTGCGGCGGCTAGGGACGTGAGGGCGCAGAGACTGCCACTCCCTCACGCGCCCCGCCTCCTCCTTCGCGAGCATTACTGCTTCGCAGAAGGAGGTGACGGCTTCCCATTCCCTCTCGCTCCGTACCATGGCTCGCACCAGGGCGGGACGCGAGAGGTCGCCGCCGCCGATCCCCTCCACGAGGACACGGCGGTGCTCCGCCCAGGCTGGGCACACCTCCACCGTATGCTCCACCGTGTCCTCCAGACGAGCAATGGAAACACCCGGACGTATCCTCCCGCTTTATCCTGAACAGGAACCCACCGAAGCACCCATGCCCGGTGAGAACCTGCGTCAGGCGGAAGGTGAGGACGCCGTGACGCCTCTCTATCCACTCCTCAAAGAGGGGACTTACCGCCGCAATTGTGGCGTGCCCAGGCGGTTATGCCTTTACTACTAAAGATCTATGAACGAAGATGAAGTGGTGGGCTAAGGTTATTTACACGCCCCACTGTAGAAACACAAGAAAGTGCACAATAAGATTGTTTTTATTCATCAAGAAGTATAAAATATAATATATTCTAATATTTTACTGTATGTATACTATTTTAATAATATGTAAAAAGGCACAATTGAATAAAAGTGCCTTTTCAATGTAACATTTTAAAATTTTACATTGAAAAGGCACATTTGGTTGTATATGCCTTTTAACTGTAATATTGCTCCTGTTATGTAATTTTTTATGTTAAGTTGAAAAAAAATAAGCTAATTATTTATTATATACATTAAAAATAATAAAAAATATTGCTATAGTCTTATATGTACTATATATATACAATTATTTAAATTCACACAATTTCGAAAAACATAGTTTAGTCGTGTTTTTTTTAACATAATTCAAAAAATATTTTAACATCGATTTTCTCAACATTTACAAAATGCTAGTTGTGCCCTTTTTAATAATGACGGCAGAGATAGGCTCCATGTAAAATACTGGTATCCGCTGCATCTGGTCAGACTAGAAGCTGATCACAGTATCGTTGAAATAAGGCTAGGCTAGTTAGTATCTCTATTCAATAATGGTTGATTTGGGTTATTGTAGCCTCAGACACTGGCTGGAGCAATACATAACTTATTATATTGACTTTATGAAACTTCCGCAAGAAGTATTTACTCGTAATAAAACTTCGTTATATAATCAAATAATCCTGAAACCTGCAAAGGACCGTAAATTTTAATAAGATACGTGACATCAACTTATTTAATGAACGATCTTAAAGGGACCATGAAGTGCCTGCCAGAGTTCCGTATAATTACTTGAAAACCATTCAAAGTTCGGTGGAAGGAAAGTTGAACGGTGAACGGTCGTTTTGAAGAATCAAAAGGAGCGTTGCGTCGGCAAAAATGTTTGAAAGCGTCATCGAGGGACTGAAGGGTTACTTGGAGTAAATACTTTGGCAGAACGTTATTTGATGGTTTATTACGAATAGTTTTCTGCCGATTTCAGTTTTAATTTCAAATAGCCTTTATTAGTAATCTTAACTTACTAGAGAATGGGCAGCAGCGTTCTCTACGCATACCATACTGCGATCGCCAACCCGCCTCCCAAGCGTGGCGATTATGGCAAACTCTCGTAAGACATTCTTAAAGTGCTGATTCTCAGCCTAATTTGATTAAATGACTTTTAATTTGATTAGGGGGAGGCTTATTTCTAGCATAGGATATCTTTCGGCTGAAATTATGAGAAATCTTAAAACTAGTTTTAATTTTTTTTTTAATTAAAGGTTCAGACATCAGAAATCTCCAGACTGATTAGCTCTTTAGCAAAGGTCTCCCGCAGGCTTTTCTATACGTCACGGTCGTGAGTTTTTCTCTTCCCTGTCTCTTCCACAGTGGTTTTCAAGTCGTCTTCCCATCTTTGAAATAGTTCCTGTTTTTCTGTTTATTTCTTTGGGATACTACTTACTTCTCTGGATCATTTTTGTCCCTAATGACATGTCCATTGTCATTTTTGTTTTTAATAGTGTAATTTTTTAACGTCCGCTACGTATATTTTTCTTCTTATAAGATTTGTGTTGCAATGTTACGTATGTAAGTAAGGTCTTGCTTATAGGATGAATATTCAGAAAGTCAAATGAATTAAATGATTAATTAACAGGCTCAAACATGTTCGAGATAAATGGCATAGTTTTGGCTTCATACAAAATTTATCCGTTTATTCGGTTAATTATAATCGTATATGAAGCACCTTATTAAAGTAACACAGATTTTAATTAACGAAACTCATTACAAGAATCCATTACCATATCAAAATCACGTACATACCTATTCGATCCCTAACGTTGGTCATCAGTTTATTACTCTCCGTTCAATAACCGAAGTAGGCCCCCAGCGTAATGCCTACGATAACGGTATCCGAATTGATATGGACTGCCAACAATGGCGACCGGCCCTATATCCTCCAAGGGCATGAGTCGACGCTTCGCGAATCAATTAGGCAAGGATTACACCAGCGTCTCTTATCTGCCCACGATGATAGCGACGCTTCTTCTCATTAAAACTTTGCACAACGCCCTTTATAATGACCTTTGTAATGGACGGCTCACGTAACTTTTAAGGAAGGTCAGTGGACTAATTCAAATTCAGTGTTACTCAGAGATTACGTTAGCTTAACGTGTATTATCTCGACGCTTTCACGGGACTGTTGTTTTGAAAAATGTTTTAATGGTTTTTAATTTTCCATTGTCACCTCGAGCGCGCTTTGCTTGGATTAAGAGGGTTTATTGAATCCAATTTTCTGCGCGTTCCAATTTCGTGTTGCTATGGACGTTTTTTAAATTCGATTTTGTTTTACGCTAAAAGCAATTTTCGTAAATTGTTTAAGCTCGAACCTGAGAGTTATTTAATTAAAAGTTGTATGATCTAGTATGTACGTGATCACACAGGTATTTCGGTTAATTTCCGACCGTCAAGAGTCCAATTTGTCGCTTAGCTCTGAAACTTTGTTCTTTGTGCGTCACGATACTAAGAGTTGGTGCTTTAAGCTCTGTTTATTCGTGGTCCATGACAAAACTTTTGAAGTAAATTGTGTCTCTCCCGGCTCCTCTGTTTAAGTATTTATTTCATTCTTTATTTAGAGCAAGGAAGACGGGATGAGCTTTACATTTAGGAAAATGGTATTTACAGTTTCGGGAAGTAAACTTTTAGAGTCTTTTAACAAGTTGTTCTCTACAGTTTCTATGTATTTAAAAATACTTAAATGAGATTTCGACTTTGTTTCTTTAAGATGAGCATAGACCGTTTTATTGTTTACTGCCGAGACTGAAAGGAAAGAAAATTCACTACACATGATGACGTCATGTCAGCCTTTTCCCAATAATGTTAAGTTCGACTTCCAGTCGAACCGGATGCAGCTGGATACCAGCATTTTACATGAAGCGACTGCCTATCTGACCTCCATACCCAGTTACTGGGTAACACGATACCCATTGGTGAGACTGGTTATCAGACTTTCGGACTCCTGCAGGCGTAGCATGACGCTACTTTTACGAAGAATAGACACAGTTGTTTTCATACAAACTGACATTTTGTTTCTTCATATTTAACATCTCATCGTAGAAATCTTTCTTCAATGTGTCATTTTGTCTTTCGTTTCTAAATATCTTTCTCTAGGTCCTTTTTGATGTAGAATATTTTAGAAGAAAGTTTTCTATCTCAACTATCAAAATCATACTGAAAACTGTCAGTCACCTAAGGTAGGGAAAACAATTTGATTTTGTAATCGCCATGCTAAAGACAGTAGAAAACTTTTTACTCAACGGTCACAAGTTATATATGGTTATCTACAAAATCACGATTTTATAGGAGAGCTTTTTGAACGCAAAACTTTGATAATAAAAGAAAATAAAGCTATCTTCTCCTATTTTACATCATTTAGTTAATATTATGGCATTAGCAAGGAAGGTTAAGGCCAATATTATCTATTATAACATTTTTTGTTCCAAAATAAAGTACTTCGACACGTTGAGAAAAAATGTTGTAGTTGTCTTTGTATACGTGACTTAATAACAGTAAAAAATGAAACTCATACAGAAAAATAATAATAGGAAAGAACAAAGAATTCCGAGTCGAATCCTATCGAAGAGTAATTTTCATAAAAAGTGCAGTTGACTCTTTATACCTTGCTGCCGTCGTACTGTCTACATGAAATGTCACTTTGTCTATTCTTTCGTCGACAAAACCCCTTTCTACGGTGGTCATGCTACGCAAACTGACGATCTGTTACGATTGCCAAAGACCTACGAATGACAGCCGGCACCAACGGGTTTACGTGCTTTACAAGGCACGGAAGGGTCTTGGTATATGAAGATATCACCCATCCAAGGGCCAAAACACCCCTCACTACAGATAATGACAAAGAAGAAAATGTGCTTCACAGAGTTTGAAAAAATAAATAACCCAATTTATCTACAAAAGAAATTGGAACAATAACAAAATTCTCATGACAAAGTACATGAGATTTAAATACGTAATCGTATAAATTCGTCCTCTCTGGATGAAGAGAATCGAGAATATTATGCGAAGGTAAAGATGTAATTGAAAACAATAAACTTTGAGACTCGAATGTTCCGTACTTTGAGAATAAAACAAGAGATTTTATTAGTGTCGTTAAATATTTTTATTCAGATTTATTTACGGGATTTTCAATCATATTTTGATGTTGGTAAATGCGTTTCTTGGGATTCAAAATGTGATGTTGAATGCTGAGTTGCACAATCTCTGCATAATTTTATGGCTGTGTTAGGGATTTTGAAACTAAGAATTATGAATAAAATAGAAAACTGCTTAGATGTGACAAAAGGAAAAAAAACGTTGTTCTACGCCTGTTGTTGTTTAAACATGTTGTTTTAACAACGTTTTTATTTATACTGCTTTAAAAACGGGCACATTCTGAATAGCCATTTCATTCTTTAACTAACGTAGGTAAATATCCCAGACTTCTCAAATCATCAAACTACTAAAAATATTTCCATTCTAAGATTTTTAAATTATCGACTGTTTTGACAGACCCTCATTAAAAGCTTTATCTACACATACATATATCCAAACCAGTTGAAAACCACTAACGTAACTCCTAGCCCCAATCTTCGGTTTCTGTTACAAAGTCTGACGAAGGCTTCATTGACTGTCGCAAACGCGTTATCTCAAGTGGAGCTACAATGACCCTGACTGCTAATTCTGAAAAAATATTAAAACTATAAAAAATATTCCCGTTTAACTATTGATAAAAGTGTGTAGTACTCGCAACCAGTGTGCGAGTAGAACCAGATGTATGAACGTAAACGAGGCAAAAAGAGTATGCCAGGATCATAGCTAATGGCGCTCTGTAGTTTTTGTCAATCCCCATGGAAACGAGGCGTGGGTTTACATAAAACACTATCTTTAGAACTCTGATAAAATCTCTAAAATCTTTAATATCTCTAAAATCTCTAATTATTTAGAGCTATCTCAAAAGTCTCAGTAAACCGCAATTCTCAGAATACCTTAACGAAGTCTATCGCAGTCACTTGATCAAACTACAAAAATAGATGACCAAATCCTAACTTTGATACATCGATGCCTCATTAAAAACACTTTCCTACCAAATTGGCATCAAACTTTATTTTAAAATTTATCCTAAAACTTTCAGTAACAGTCCTCAGGTTACCTTACGAAGTCTGACGAAGTCCTCATTAAGTCGCGAACGCCTTATCTCAAGAGGCTGCAGCGGCCCTGACACACTGACTCGCTTCTTTACTCTTTTCAAAAGAAATACTAGTATTTATTTTACGGCGAAGGTTGGATTTTAAAGGCTTTCGCTTGAATTATTTAGTAAATATGAAATAGAACATTCTAGTTTTAAAAGAGGTTTTGCTTCTGAAATGGTAAAGAAAAATGAAGATTCTGCTGCTGCTAATAGATAAGATCTTTAAAAACAATATGCGGATATCGAATCTGGCAACTTGTCAATTCTAAGACGGTGATGACGTCAGCCATGCAAGGGTACCACTCGACTATACATCATCTTTCCAAGGTGCAAAGGCGAGGGGATGGAGATGGAAAATTGAGTTAAAAAAATGTCATGAAATCATTCTGTGCCTTGACTTTGTCCAATAATGTCGGGGTAGGCTTCCAGTTTTACTATGCAACTAAATACTGGTATTTCGCAAGGAGCGTCTGCCTATCTGATCTCCTCAACTGAGGCTTAGTATCTAAGGACATACAAATATACAAAAAAAAAATGTAGACCATAACAATATGGTTATTACCGGGATGACGACAAGAGAAATATGGAAGAAAAAGCCAAGATGAGCCGACCCCAAATACTTAAATTTGGATAAGGGCCGAAGAATTATGAAATGCAGAGAATGCTCCTAATACAAGTACCAGCTACCTTCTGTTTAGCTCAAGATTCAGCTGAAGTATTCGACTATCTCAGTCGGAATGTAAATTGCGTCTCAGCTCCACATTCGAAGCTATGCGATGTTGCGAAACAGTCCTACCATATTCCTATATAGTCTAGTTGACTAACAAAAAGTACTTTATATACAACTCTAATCTGAGTAAAAAGATTTTCTTTTTACTTTATTACGTGCCGCACAGTTTTTGGCAAAAAATATGAAGTTAGGCACTCGTTTAGACGTTTTCGGCATACGAAACTAAATACTGAAATGTAAAACTGAATAGAAATAGTTTTACTATATGAGAGTAGACATTGAATGGACTAAACTAACGACTCTCTGGCCAGTTCAGTCTCTTTTTTAATGGAAAAAGGTTGGTTTTAGTGGAAAATTCTCTATAGCGTCAGTGATTGCGTAATGTAGGTTTGAATGGGATTGAGATTAATCTAGTTGACTAAGGGCGGATTTTACTAATGAAACTTAATTCGATCGGCACATCTAAACCGCGTTTAAGACCTGTCAGTGTCGGTATTGTTCTGCAATAATGACACTGATAGCTCTTGAACGTAGATCAGTCGCTGATCGCGTTCGTTACATTGGTGAAATTGGCGGTTAGTTGGTATAAATTATAAGTGACCTTGTCTCCTTTGGTGGCGTATCCTCTGCTCTGTATGTTTCTTATCTAAATAGTGAATATCATAACAAGGATATTTTGTTTTAAGTGTGAAAAAAACTTTTGCTACACCTAAAACTGTGCCTAATCAGCATACTCTCTTCGAGAGGGAATGGGCTGTAATTCACCACGCGTGTAATAGAAAATCTATATCTGTATATAACTATAAGTATTATATATATATACCTAATATCAAACTTTGTGTATCAGAATGGTTACGGCTTATTTACTGTGTATGAAGGTTCTTATGAATATGGTTTGTTGGGAAAGGGTTTCACTAAATAAAGCACAGCAAGATAAGACTAGACATTTATTTCAATTAGGCTTGTCAGTAATTAATCAGAAAGCTAGTTGTCCGTTCCAAAACTAGGTCTTCATGGAGAAGAAGGACAAGAAACTCCATGGAAACAGTATTAAAGTATTATATCAACTCACTTCTTACATTGCCATAAACTATTATTATCTTAAATACATTTAATTCTATCTCTTGGACCATTGTCCAAGAGATCTCAGAATAGTATCAACATAATCACAACAACAATAGCTAGGCAAAGAAAGAGTATGAATATTCTATTTTATATGATTTAAAACATTATTAATATTGGCAACAATATAAAAGGTACAACAACATTTTCATATCAAGCAATAAGTGTTACATAATATCAAATTACTTAACTTACGTGACCTCTGCTCGATATTTCCACACAACAACAGCACTAGAACTAACCAACTAAACATCTTCCGAGGAACTGTCCCGATAAAGTATTACAATCCTTTTTATATCCTACTAACGTCAATCTAACATTATCGTCAGACATCTCCCGCCATTTTGAACAAATGACAGATCATTCCATATTTCGGCTTATAACTTATAACACAGATAATAATAAACCATTGTTATGTAGTGAAACAGTTTAAAAACATTTTAAGGTAATTTAGCAATTTAATAAATACTGATTCGTAACTTCTTCGTAGTTACGAATCATTAAAAGAATCTCAATATGAACTGACAGTATTGTACCTACGAGTCGTTTGGATCAACTTAATAAAGTAACATGGCAATATAAAACCTAGGACATAACACAATTATAATTAAACATTTATTAATTATTTCTAGTACTAAAATCATAGAACTATTTTTACTATTTAAGACGAGTTAGTTTTTGTAAACACTTTATCTAGTCAAATTAGGTACTTCTGTATTGGTTCAATGCTTCGTTAATGTGATAGATGTCATTATCTACCCAACAATTATAGAATATGAAAATGAAATATCTAACACGGCCAGACTGACAAGTACTTCGCTCTCGAAGTACCTAGGAATGTACCGTCCTCTCAAACGACAGCACTTGATTATACAATAAACAATGAATCTAACACGGCCAGACTGATAAGTACTCCGTCCTCGAAGTACCTTTAAATCCACCTTACAAAAACAATTCTTGATAATGACCAATTCAACAGATTAAAATATTAATTCTCATTTTAAATACTCGGAGCTTAATGCTACCTATGTTTAGACACATTTATATTTTTCTTTACTTCCCTAATGTAATAGAAACAGGTTAAGTACTTTAACAATTTGACAAATAATAAATCGCTTACTGGTATAATTTAGTTTTACAAAGCAATTGTTATAGCAACAATTAAAAAGCCTTTCGTATTCAACAGCAGTTGAATCGAAGCAGGAGCCAGTGATCATGAAAATAATTCGAATAATTCATCGCTCGGTCATTCTGACATTATTACCGAAAACTGTGTATTTAACAAACATTTACTACTAACATTTTCACAAATTTTTGACATGGCCACTCTGACCAATTCTTTCCTTTGGAAGCACACCAAAGTAAAAATAATTATTTCACAGAGATTAATCTTAAGAAAAAGCTTTTTTTTTTGTATTATGTGATGGTCACTACTTTGGCAAAAAAAAAAAAATTAATATTAAAATTGATATCAAAATTAATAAAGAAGCCACGTCCACACATTAATTTCAGCAGGTGGTATTAGCTACTTTGGAACAAAGTCAAGGGAGCCTGACTGTCCGCTTAAATGGGTCCAGTGATCACGATCCCCAGCAACAAGGGACCAATTGAAGAAGTGATGGAGAATCAATCCGAAGTATAAGTTGAATTTTCAGGACGTTAAACAACCCACCAACGATTTATTCCGAATATACTTGGTATTGTTGTTTTTTTTTTTGTTTTGTTTTCTACGTTAAAATTATCTTTGAAATAATTTGTAAACATCAGAACCTAATACAAATAAAATTACCATGAACATTTTAATGGCATTAAATACCACTTCAATAACATCGTTTATAAAGTACTTGTACATTCGGATCGAAATTATGTTAGTACAGCTTTACCGACCCAACATTTTATAAATGTTTGTATCCATTTTTTCTTAATTTATATTTCATCAAATGGCCAGGCCACTGAAAACAAAACATTTGGAATGATTCATCGGTTATAGTTGTAATGCAATTAAATGTAATTTTCTATTTCATAATCTGCTCAGTACCGTAGCTTAAGGAGGTACGATACATCTTGACATGATTAAGTAAATCATTTGAGAACTGAAAGAGATAAAAGATCAGACCATACCTATAAACGGCCATTACAACTAAAATTATGTTAATACATTAATATTCATAGTACGTTTTTCTTCATGTTATAAAATAATTATCCTATAAATCATAATATCGAATCTTTGTCAATGTATAGTTTGAACGTTCGGTAAAACTGAAATGCACCAATTTGAAAATAGCCTTACACTGCCATGCTGAACTGTACTGCGCCTCGAAGTACAAGCCACAAAAGCAAAAAGAGGAACATCTATATTGTTTTCATTGGTCTATGACCCAAGTGATGTTATGGCCCCACCTGCTGTACGTGAGTCCCCTAACACCAGGCCTGTGACCCCAGCAGATTTTTTTTCATTGGTCTATGACCCAAGTGATGTTATGGCCTCACCTGCTGTACGTGAGTCCCCTAACACCAGGCCTATGACCCCAGCAGTTTTTTTTCATTGGTCTATGACCCAAGTGATGTTATGGCCCCACCTGCTGTGCGTGAGTCCCCTAACACCAGGCCTATGACCCCAGCAGAAATTTTTCATTGGTCTATGACCCAAGTGATGTTATGGCCTCACCCGCTGTACGTGAGTCCCCTAACACCAGGCCTATGACCCCAGCGGAAAGTTTTTATTGGTCTCTGACCCAAGTGATGTTATGGCCTCACCCGCTGTACGTGAGTCCCCTAACACCAGGCCTATGACCCCAGCGGAAGGTTTTTATTTATTTCACAATTAAATTAACCTCTAATTGTGTAGCTTAATCATTTCTCACATCAATTCCTTTTTTTTATTTATTTGTGTTTTATAAATCCAGTCATTTCAGTTTAACCAAACGTAAATAATAAAGTTTTGTCTCAAGCCTCATCCCTGTGAGCACTGATTATTCCAATCCAATTCATAATAAAATTTCATCATTACCTATGTCCCTATGATAAAAAAGCTTACAAGCTAATTCTAAATATCTTTAAATACTGTAACCCCCAAAAGAAATAAAAATAAAATTACATAAAGTACTGTGATCTACATAACCACTTTTACAATTAAACAAAGTATTATCTATGAATTCTGGGTTTAATACCACCTTAAATATTTTTTCATACTTATCCCGATACTAGGTTGATTTCAAAATGCTAGAACTACCTTGGGCATATACCGTCTGTGACATGTTCCGAAGTTAATACTGAACAAGCTGTGAAGAATTAACACTTTTAAAATAGGATATATAGACCCAGAACTAACTATGGAAGGAAAAATATACTGTACGAGGGAGCAAAACTGTATAATGCACTACCTGACGATATAACCAATAGTGACCCCATATTTAAATTTAATAAAGGCCTAGAAGAATACGTTAGAAAACAACACTAACAATATTAATTGTCACCTTTGTTGCCTAATTCTCTTATTGTGAGCCCAGAGAATCACACTTACTTTTAGTTTTATATTTACATTCCTCAATATTTTAAGTGAACTGTAATGTTCTTGTTTTTGAGAAATAAATGTCTTTAAACCGAAAATATATCTTATTTCGGAGCAATAAGTCTATCTATAGTGTATTTAAATCCTAATATCAAATTGATGTTATAGAAACTTGAATATCTATTTAGCTTTACGTGTAGGTATCAAGATTATTATTTCTGAACTAAATTGTTTACATGTTTGAAAAATAAATGGCAAACTCAGATAAGACAAAATAAAAATTGCAGAAAACAATAATTATGACGTTTATAGTATCTTATTTTTTTTTTTTAAGTAATTTCATGTATTTATTTATTTGTGACCTAATCAACGGTTTCTCCTTATACTGTTCTAATGCTACGGTAAATAATAAAATAAGTGACCAGCCAAGTATGTATTACGGCCCTACCGTAACGATTTCTTGTTGTTTGTATGTGTTTTATAAAAACTGTACGAAAAACGGATTCACAATGCATTTTTTTTTAATTTGTGGTTAATTTTAAAAGTGGATAGGCAGTTAAGTTGAACATCATTTGTAACCAGTACCTTATTTCTGTGCAAATAAAGAATTTAGTATTGTATTCTAAACAACTGAGATCGCGAAGTTTGCGTGAGCACTTACATCATACTTCTTCCCTTTTATTTTTTCAATACTATATCCTCTAATAATATTTTAAAGTTACTGGTTCTACGACTATTAAGTTGTTAATATATTTCCATTCCCAATAATCCAAGCATGGACCAAATTCTCTATAAACATAATAATAATTGTATTTAATTATTTATTGAATAATGATGTAAAAGTGATTGGCAATACCTAGTCTCGAAATTTAATCACCTTATCCATATGTATTTCGTTTTAATGTATGTAAAGAGAGCCTCTAAGGACTTCACCGATTTCATTTACTTCTTATTTCCGGAAAACTTCCAGATATTCTTACAAAAAGTTAAGTTTCCGCAGTCTCAAACCTCACACAGCAACTTGCAGCACCGCAGCACCGATGTTAAAGGCAACCAGCAGTGGCATTTCCAAAAGATCGTTAGTAGCCCCACCATCGAACATGAAAATAACAAAATAAAATTCATTAGTAAGCGGTTTTAGAAGGACAGGGAGCAATCCCACTTCTGATAATAGAAAATCTATATCTGTATATAACTATAAGTATTATATATATATACCTAATATCAAACTTTGTGTATCAGAATGGTTACGGCTTATTTACTGTGTATGAAGGTTCTTATGAATATGGTTTGTTGGGAAAGGGTTTCACTAAATAAAGCACAGCAAGATAAGACTAGACATTTATTTCAATTAGGCTTGTCAGTAATTAATCAGAAAGCTAGTTGTCCGTTCCAAAACTAGGTCTTCATGGAGAAGAAGGACAAGAAACTCCATGGAAACAGTATTAAAGTATTATATCAACTCACTTCTTACATTGCCATAAACTATTATTATCTTAAATACATTTAATTCTATCTCTTGGACCATTGTCCAAGAGATCTCAGAATAGTATCAACATAATCACAACAACAATAGCTAGGCAAAGAAAGAGTATGAATATTCTATTTTATATGATTTAAAACATTATTAATATTGGCAACAATATAAAAGGTACAACAACATTTTCATATCAAGCAATAAGTGTTACATAATATCAAATTACTTAACTTACGTGACCTCTGCTCGATATTTCCACACAACAACAGCACTAGAACTAACCAACTAAACATCTTCCGAGGAACTGTCCCGATAAAGTATTACAATCCTTTTTATATCCTACTAACGTCAATCTAACATTATCGTCAGACATCTCCCGCCATTTTGAACAAATGACAGATCATTCCATATTTCGGCTTATAACTTATAACACAGATAATAATAAACCATTGTTATGTAGTGAAACAGTTTAAAAACATTTTAAGGTAATTTAGCAATTTAATAAATACTGATTCGTAACTTCTTCGTAGTTACGAATCATTAAAAGAATCTCAATATGAACTGACAGTATTGTACCTACGAGTCGTTTGGATCAACTTAATAAAGTAACATGGCAATATAAAACCTAGGACATAACACAATTATAATTAAACATTTATTAATTATTTCTAGTACTAAAATCATAGAACTATTTTTACTATTTAAGACGAGTTAGTTTTTGTAAACACTTTATCTAGTCAAATTAGGTACTTCTGTATTGGTTCAATGCTTCGTTAATGTGATAGATGTCATTATCTACCCAACAATTATAGAATATGAAAATGAAATATCTAACACGTGCTTAGTGCGAGTTGGTAGATGTCATATGTCTACGATTTTTTGGTTTTTGGTCCAGTTTCCTGACGGTGTTTTTCTTTCACCGTTTTGAGAGCAATGGTGATGAAATAATTTACATAAAGTAAAACGCTTATCTGGGTTCGAAGCTACGACATACAACTCGCAACTCGCGGCAGTTACCACTGGGCCACCACTGTTCTTAAGCCTGTAACAACATCTAATTCAATGTTCTTATCGAAT
Source organism: Aporophyla lueneburgensis (assembly GCA_932294355.1). Lineage (NCBI taxonomy): Eukaryota > Metazoa > Arthropoda > Insecta > Lepidoptera > Noctuidae > Aporophyla > Aporophyla lueneburgensis. Next base: position 20,980,216 of record OW028745.1, on the reverse strand, counting down.
GCAATTAATAACCCAATTTTTTTATGCACCGCAGATTTTAATTATTTAATTTATTATTATTAGCCGTTGATGGCCTACTGCTGGGCAAAGGCCTCCATTCTCTTTTTCCACTCCTTTCCACGTCTCTCTGTCCAGAGCTGCCAAGGACTAATTTTTATTAAAACAGTCCAGCTCATCCCGCCATCTCCGTCTGGGCCTGCCGCGATGTCGTTAGCCATTAAGCGGGACTCATTGGTTCGTAAGTTTATCCTATTGATCGTCTGACATATGGCAGATGTGTTCAGGTCACTTCCATTGAATGTAGTGTTTAATATGAAAAAAAAAAAAAAAATATACGCGTCGAATTGATAACCTCCTCCGTTTTTTTTCGTCGGTTGAAAATAATCAAAACTATAAAATATTTGACAGTTATTTGGGGTGTGGCCAACTGCCAGAATACATCCTCTGAAAGCATTCTCGATATGACTTCGATATAGAATAATCATTCACGCAGCTTATTTTTCTTACTTCCTAATGAACTGAAAAAGCTAACAAATCGTTTAAATCAAGACCGAGTATTTTCTACATTATACTCATACATAGGGAACATAATTACTGTTTCTATAGGGAGCAATTTACGTCGGCCTTCAGATTATACTGAACCGATTTACTTGTCCTTCAGTGTGGGTAATTTACTTATTATTGATCGTGGAGTTGCAAAATAACGTAATAGACATCTTAATAAATGTGTTATTATGGTTGTTACCACAGTTTTATTCGTGAACGATAAGAATCTGACGAGCTACAATTATAGGTAGTATATTCTTGGTATAATTTAATTAGAATCTTCCTCGATATCTGTGTTGTTCTAGTACAGTAGCAAGTGTTTATTCAACATGGAGTCTTGAGATACATCCCCAATTGTCAGTAGCATTCAGGAGTCTAGATTTGTGCCTGGTTAATAGCAAAAAGGCCGCACCCTAAATCATGTGACCTAAAAAAACACAACTAACGAAATGTGGGTGAACCAAGCACTCGTTCGGGGTATACAGACGTAACGTTATCTAAGCCCTTTATAACACTATCCTGTTACGTCACTAACACGTAACACAACACAAGCGTCAAAACCCACGCAAGTCTCAAAATCATACTCGCCTTACAACCGCATCTAGCGTGAAATTAGAATATTCTCCTTGCAACAAACGTCTGTGTAATAACATATTTTCAGCAATTAAGCCGTTTAAGAAGCACCTTGCGACCTAATTAAATATTAACGCGAGAAAGGGCAGCGCGATTAAGATTGTATTCATTAAGGGGAAGAGGGCACGGGTGAGTACCCGGACTACCCGGTTTTCTTCCCCGAAAACCTTTTGATAGAAATCTGTTGCGACATTGTTACTTTTAATCGGTTCGGACGTTAAAAAACTTCGGTACTGGTAGTTCGTAATTAAAAGTTTTTGAACTGTTGTTTTTCTTTCATTTTGGGAGGAACAGGAAAGTTGTTCGTGTATTGGTTTTTTGGGGCGGGTTTTTGATGGTTCTTTTAAGGGTTGTCCCAGTTTTGCATCTAAATTGATTACTCGACTTCTCGGAGCGAGAAATTTCAATCGGACACGATTTTATTAGTAGATAGGTACATCTATCATGCTTCTGCGTGTAGAATTGTAACTAGTTCTATTCCAAGTTCTTCTTGTATTTTCAATTCATCAGATTTATTAAAAGTTATCGTTCAACAGTACAAAATAATTCGCAAATAATACTTAACTCGGCCCACAATCTGTCCCACCAAATCACGTGGCTTATCTGTAGGGCTCTCGTCAGCGCAGCCCTATCTCGGCCGCAGCCCTATCTCGACCGTCGGCCACTTTTTAATTCCGACCCGAAAGTGCTCGTCTTATTTACATATCCGAGACTCCTCACCTCTAGAGGATAAAATGGCGGGCTTTTATAAAAATGGCTGATTTTTTTTTTAAATATGCAAATGTTTTTTTTTACTTTTGTTGTGTTTTAATGATATTATGGTTGACTAGCTCCTGCCAGCGACTTCGTCAGCGTCAAATTTTTGCTTCCCTGATCCTTCCCGTCGCATCGAAGTGCCTGCCAGTTTTCTTCAATTTTGCGTTGCTGCTCAGCTCCTTTTAATATTAGCGTGATAGTATATAGCTTATAGCCTTTCTCAATAAATAGGCTACCCAACACAAAAAGATTTTTCAATTCAGACCAGTAGTTCCAGAGATTACCGCGTTCAACCAAACAAACAAACTCTCCAGCATTATAATATTAGTGTAGATAGTATAGATTATGGTTTGATGACATATTTTGGAGAACTAAAGGAAATACAAACAAGTTTGGCTGTTGGATGTGATTGGATGTGAATGGAAATCAAATCAGTTTCACTTGAAGTTGCGGGAAATCTTGACAGTACTGAACGAAATAAGAATAAAAGATGGCGACGACGGATGCGACGTTTTCCTTTTTTCTTTTATAGTCCTGTGGTAGCTTAATGCTACAGATCGCTTTACAGAAACGAATGAATATAAAACGCCTGTTTAACTTTAAACAATTTTTTAAATATAAAATATGTTACATAATTAACGCAAAACCTAATACACCCCAATTAGAATATTGATTTAAAAGCATAATAAAATGTCCCTAGCATTACATTAAACATTTCAAATTGAGTCTTATTGCCTTGCAATAAGTTTAATTTTTTTGGCTCTATCAGCGGTAGGTTCGGTAAAATACATTTTTTTTAAATATACCCATATCAAAAGTTCCTGAAATCTATTCAGTAGTCAATTATGAAAAGACTACTTTCAGAGCTTATGTTTAATCTGTTACGCCTTGTAGAGGAGATATCTCTTATTGTCCTCTTATAATACAAATACATCTGACGCTATGCAAAGACGTCAAAAACCTTCCCACCAAAACTTTGACAGTACAATTCTCTACTATAACCTAGTTTTACTTCCTAAATGGAACAGAACGGTACCTCAGCGTAATAATACTAGAATTTCCTCCACGTTTTGTATGAGAACTCCTGTCGGTAAATAGTGAAGCTAACGAGAGGGCATTATATCCTTTTAGTAGCTCATTCATTATCCCTGACTTTCTTATTATGTAAAAAGTTAACATAGTGATAGAACTTAATGCTTTATGAGCGCAGAGCTTTAGGATTTACTCGACTTACTTATTCTGTAGAATTTTGTAGGATAAAGCAGATTTGGTTTGCAATTGTGGTGAAGAGGTTGGTTTCAAAATGCTGAATGAAGAAAGAGGTATGAACACTGATGAAAATAGCGAAACGAGTTAAGAAAAACTTAGATACATAATGTTATGGTGGAAAATAGTAGAAAAGGACAGAAAGTAGACAGAGAGAAAGTAGGCCAGCGTTACGGTATACATGAGTTTGAATAACTAAGGGGTGGCAGAAATACCATGAATTCTGCCGGTTGTCTGATAAAAACAATCTATAGTCTCATAGAAAAGTGCAAAGACCTACGCGGTGTTAACTTAAGGAATAGATTAAAAAAAAAATAACCGACGGAAAACTTCAACGAATGGGGCTCAGAATCTTATACTGAATCTATGGTAAAAAGTTGCGTATCCGTGCGTGCCATGTATATTGTGTGAAAGACAAGAGAAATAAAAAAAAGACGTCGTGGCATACAAAAATTAACGTGTTAAAGTTGAAATCTAAGTAAGTTTAAAACAGGGAACTTTTTTCGCCTATAGCTATAATGTACTAGCTTCTTCCACTTAATAAAAATTCGCTTCCTCCGGCGAAATGAGGGCGGCGCGTACTTCATTTCTTGTCGGTTGGCTTCCGCTCCAGATTTTTGGCGAAACGAAATCCTGCCGGACGTGTTTCAAAGAAAATAGAACGATACGAAAATTATGCGTAGCTACAAGCACAGCCTTATTGCTGGGGATTTGAAAAAGCTTTTGACTGCCAACTTTGTTTTCGTATTTTTGACTGTCTATGTAGTTTAAGATTTTATCAACATCGTGGAAAGTTTGGTATACTTAGTTAATTTTTGGACTGTTCCAGATTTAATGATCATTGTCATCATCACACTTTTCCCTTTTTTGGATCGTGCTTTTTTATTTCTTCTTGTTCATCTATAAGTCGTCTTTTTGACCCCTATTTTTTCTTTACTTCTTAGCTACACCAACCATAGAGTAGATAAGGTGATTTTATAACTGCATCTAATCATATTTGACTATTTTGCCATTGATCATTGATATGAAAAAGAGTAGAAAAGATGTCTACACCTACCGGCCTTTTAGCCGCTGTAAAAAGAAGCTATCTTAGCAAGAGGCTCAACCCCTATTACAAGGAAGTTAAACAACTGGCGAAATGTGGGTGTTGCCGTAGATGCACATTTGGGTGTATGAGAAACAGGATAAAGTTCCCTCCACCTCCGTAGAAAAGTGAGGATCCTATGATCAGACAGGTGTCGTGACTGGTGGACAACTGCCCAACGGTTGATGTCGGGACGTTGTGTATATGCTAGTTGCGCGGTAACCTCTACTAGCGCGATGCAGGATTTTGCATGACGTCAGAGTGATTTTTGTTAAAACTAATCTGACTTTATTTCCGTCACTGGCCAGTATAAGAACACGTAATGGTCCATTGAAATCCCAATACAAGAACTTACTACATTCGGGTAATTACAAGACAGCACTTTTAAGGAAAAGTATTATGACAATGGGACCTGTCATTTATAATAAAATACCTCATAGTTTTAAGGACTGTGCTGTAAACATTTTTAAATCTAAGGTAACTGCACTACTTTTAGGCAAATGTTACTACTCGTTGAAAGACTTTTTAAATGATACGAATTTATCCGAATTATGATTATGAATGTTATAATTAATTGCAAATTTGACCACATAAGACTTACATATGTACCTGACTATCATGTTACTAATTGACTTCATTTTAATTTATGTTTTGTTGACATTATTTTGTTTGTATTCATATTTTAACTTATACAATAATTTGCATGCCGTAAGGTAGACTGTAGCCAATCTAATTAATTCATGCACAACATCTTATACCTGTACCTACATTCATAGCAAATAAAGTACTGATTCTGATTCTGATGCAAGGTATGCATGCGGCGGAGGAGATGCTGCTATACATCTCTGCCTAACCCTTGTGAAAATACATGCTTTTTTTGTGGGTTGGAAATCAGCAAACGACGTCTCCCACTCTGGGTGGAGCAGAAGGGCGTGTCAGACTTTTGACTGACTAAAACCCACTCGTGTTCCTTCAGTTGCCTATATGCCAGGGCCACGGTAACTCTTTTTTTTTTTTCAGGATGGGAAATCATTAAATGACTTCTCCCGCTCTGGGTGGAGCGGGAGGGCGTGTCAGACTTTTACTGACTAAAACCCACCCGTGTTCCATCAGTTGCCCATGTGCCAGGGTCACGGTATCTCTTTTGAACAATCACGCGACCCCGGCAGACGGTAACTCTTTCGAACAAATCTCGTGACCCTGGCCTGGCAGGGAGAATACATGCGTAAGGTTTTATTTTAAATCAGCTCACATCAAACCCGATTTATTTACTACCAACATTAAAGTCAGCCACTCAATGGTTCGTGTCGGCTGATAGGCTCGACGCGAACAGAATTGCGCGAGTAGAGCGAGCTGAGCGAGCGCCGAAGCGCGGAGACTCGACTTAATTCAATTGAGCACGGGTTTATCATGTTCGGTTGGCGCCCAAATGGATTTCATGAGAGCATTTAAAAGCATGAGAGTGATAATTTAGTTGTAACGCTAGTTAAGTGTTGTGGGAACAGGCTGGTTCATGTGAAACTAAATAGAAATTGTTGCCTATAACTATGTTCACGTACAAAATTCCATCCTTGTTAGATTACTTTCGAGAAATTCGTTGAAGCTTAATTTTTAGGTCTTTAGGTTTTGCAGGGTCAGTCTGTCAGGCGTGTGGCCAATACCACCACGGTTCCATCGATCAAGTTAAGCTTCAATTGCTGCGGTTGGTCCGTGGATGGGTGACCATCTTAATGCCAAAGTCCCGCCGTGCCACGGAAAGCACTTCAAGCCATTGATCCCGGCTGTCTTTCGCCGATCTTTGACATTTGTTATAGGTTATCAGAACCTGTCGTACCTTACTAAAGGGTAACTGGGCTGTGGAGGTCAGATAGGCAGTCGCTCCATGTAAAATTTTGGAATTCAAATTCAAATTCAATTCAATACATTGTTAGGAAAATGCTAGGCAAATAGATTGATCAGCCAGTGAGTCTATCAGTCAGTCAGTACACTTCCATGACGGATTTTTTCCTACATGTAAAGGTTTTGGAATGAAGTTCCTTATGGCGCGTTGCGAAAGGGGGCTAGACGGAATGAAGAGAAAAAGTTGTAACGACACTTTTTAAACGACTTAAAAAAAAAGGAGGTTTCTCAATTTGACTGTATATATTTTGTTTTGGAACAAAGTTTTTGGAACGGAGAGAGAAAGAGAGGGAGAGAGAGAGATAGAGAGGGAGAGAGAGATAGAGAGGGAGAGAGAGGGAGAAAGAGAGAGATGGAGAGGGAGAGAGAGAGGGTGGAGAGAGGGAGAGACAGAGGGAGAGAGAGAGAGAGAGGGAGAGAGAGAGACGGAGAATATTTTTGTTGAGTGTATACAGCATTTTTTGTACATAATAAAAAATAATAATAATAATGAATCCTGGAAAGGAACTTCGTTCCATCCGGGTGTCCCTTGACACCTCTCAAGTTTTTTTACTTAAAGCATTCCTAGGTTGTAGTTAAACATTATTTCTATATTCTTCTTCGTGAACAACTATTGATTGCTCAACATAGGCAACATTTTACGACCCCTAATAAGCCTACATTTATTAGCAGAGCAATATTTATGTATTTGGTGAATACCCCTCATTACTGAAACTAAGAACATAAATCACGCGGCTCTCTCGATAAAGTAACGCTTAGTGTAAGGTATAAGCTAACAGCGGGAGTGACTTATGCCCGCTTTCACTAAAACTAGGCTTTCGTGATGTTAAGTGTAAGTGAAAACGGGCATTGACAAAATATTTATAGTTTGTTCTCTAGTGCTTTAAAAATAAAGGCCATGTAAAGTATTCAGAGTATGTGAAAGAAACATCTGTGAGAAAGATAAGAATCTATTTCTGAACTTATTTTTTCTTATTTTTCGTTGAGCTGCTCTTTTGTGACTGAGGATAGTCTTGCAGAAAGCCTATTTTACTTCCCGTAAATTATTATTGACTACGCAAGAGACTACGCAACCTCATCTATTTTTTGATTGTTTTTTTTTTGTTTGTGTTTTGTGGCACTCTAGAAACCAAACGCGTGGCCCGATTTTGATAACACTCACGTCAATCGATTTGTCGCGTTAGTGTCACTAAAGACATGACAATAAGCAAAATTAATTATGGCGACAATGAGAGGCCATATTGCGAAAATGAAAGTCGATGAACTATGTCAAGTGGAGTATTGAATCAATGAAAAGGTAATTGAAAATCAAAAGGTATTATGCAGTCGCAGGCAATATAGTACTTTATGGTTAAATTTGACAAGATGCCTCCGACCGCATGGTATTGTTTTTACTACTTATTAAGTTTAACAGTCAACCTCTTAATATAACATTTTCTTGTTTCCAGCGTTTTTAAAGTTCACTCTTTACATAGTCAGATTTTATTTTATTTTAATTATCATTTTAATATTTTAGTAGAGTGCCCATTCCATAAAAGACATTTCAAAATAGTAATTCCCTTTAAAACGCGTCATCACCTCACTTGTACCGAACAGAACCAAGCACAATAAAATAGGCGGGGCATCGTTAGCAGAGATACTTATCTACGTGTAAACGCACCGCACGAGTGTGAGCCTGCATAATATCCTGCATTATACCTGCTTTATGGGCACATCGATGCGTGTTGAGAACTCTATAAATAAATTATCACACTACACCTTTCGAAATAAAGTTTGTGGGTTAAAAGATAATACAGTGGGGGGTCGGATTATGTTTCTATCTGATAGTGTTGAGATTTTTTATTGAAAAGAGTTTGTGTACTATATTCAGGGGATCATTATCATCATTATCAACAGAATTACTGCTAAGCCTATTTTTCATGTGCAAATCTTCACGCCTGTGTGCCCACCTCATTCAGGTTTTACGCATCTTGCCACCAAAAGACCGGGGATACTAAAAGAAGAGTTATTTATCTTTTTACCACCTCGTGAAATTTTGGTCTCCGACCCGTTGCATCGCATCCCCGCACTATTATTTAGTTTTCACTTAGCGTTCTTTCACACTTTTTTCTTTTTGTCCGGCTCGTAAAGGTCGTAGTGTGATATGGGCTGTCAAATGCAAAAATATATTTTCAAATCAGACTGGTAGTTCCAGAGATTACCCCCTACAAACAAACGAATTTTACGCCTTTGTAATAGTAAGTATAGATTTAGTTCTCAACTGATCAAAACGCGCTCGAAAAAATATAATGCAACGCCATGTAGGTAAATATTCCTATGTTTAATAGTATAGACTATATTGTACTTTACCACCGTAAGGATAAACGACAAGGTCTATTTGTGTATGTGACAGAAATATATTTTAAACCATAATGAAGTTTATTTTTTCTGGTTATTATTGTGAAAAGTGGTTCAATATTCCTACTGTTTACTGATTGGAAATATTGTTTTTGTGTCATAACATAGCTCCTCTATAATTTGCATTTCGTCGTATGTATTCTAATGTGTTCCTCATGTGTATTTCCAAGTTATTTCCCTATATATGGTGTGTAAAATTTTACGATACCATTAAGAGATGCGGCGGCTTCGATTGCAGCTGCGTTCCAATATCATGCCGGTTTGAAGACATGCATGTGTTGCTTGTTTGCAGTCATTTTTCCCGAATGTTCATAGTTCTCTTCTTGGAAATATCATTGGAAGCTATGGTCTAGGAAATGTTCTAAATCTTAGAAAATTTGGAGCCTTGTTGAAGCTACAAATAACGTTATTATATAACATAATATCACGCCTTATTTCCCCGACAGGTTGGGCAGAGGTGTACCTATAGTACACTCACATTTCGCCAGTTGTTTCAGTCCCATGTAATAGGTGTCGAGTCTATTGCCATCAACCGGGCACAAATCCAAACTTCGGGTTGCTACTGAGAAATTCCAAATAGAAAAACCCAATAAACACTTTTCTCGACCTGGGAATCCAACTCAGGACCTCATGCTCAGCAGTAGTAGAATACGAACGCTGGACCGAACGTTATTAATTTCTTATTTAAATGTCCAAAGTATACCACTTGAAATTATAGGACACGTATTACACCCAAGGGATGTAATGAAGCCTATTCTTACCCGACACGAGACCACAAAACCGTCACCCAACATGTAAATGAGATGTCCTAATTTAATTTCCTCTGTCTCCAGAAAAGTTTGTTTATTTTAAGAATTTTCAGCATTTGTAAATAGCCACGTTTCCACTGTTTTCAGACAGAAAAGTGGTTGTGAAAGCTGTGTTTTTGCTACAATACGCCCCTGCCCCAAATAGTTCGCATACGGCATTCCCAGTGTCGCAGCCCGGTCCGGTTTTTCCACCTTTTTACAAGGTTTTTTATCATTTTCAACGGTCCTTGTTTCCAACGGATTTCCTGTGTTGTTTGTTTCAGTTAGTGCCAACATTTGCGTAGTAGATGGACTTTTTATTTTTTAACGTAAATTCATTCGGTTTTGCGGTCTCTTAGAGCGTGGAATTGAAAGCGTATGGGGTTTTTGTTCGGGGAAATGTGTTTGTTCAGTTTTGATGATTGCAGTCGATAGTGGTAAAGCGGATTACCAGTTAAACTTTTGATCTGCATAGATTTTTTATTGTTCACGCTAGATGAAGCGTGAACAATAAAAAATAGATAAATCTATGCAGATCAAAAGCGATGGATGAGGTTTGTGATGGAACTAACGTGCCCAAAAGATACCTGTTCACTCTTGATTTGAAGGCAGACGGGTTAAATATGGAATACAAATACTTGCAGAAACTTCCATACTAAGGCTGTGCGCATCTATACTAATCTATACTAATATTATAAAGCTGAAGAGTTTGTTTGTTTGTTTGATTGAACGCGCTAATCTCAGGAACTACTACTGGTCCGAATTGAAAAATTCTTTTTGTGTTGGGTAGTCTATTTATCGAGGAAGGGTATAAGTTATATAACATCACGTTACAACTAAGAGGAGTGGAGCAGTAATGAAAAATGTTGCAAAAACGGGGAAAATCGCACGGGTAGGCAATTCGACGCGACGGGAAGGGTCGGGGGAACAAGAAAATTAACGCGGACGAAGTCGCGGGCAGAAGCTAGTAATAAATATGTAGGAGAAGCGCTGAGTACAACTGGTTGGATATCAACCAAGTGCGGATGACTTTTACGTTTGGTTTGTTTATCTTCGCATTAAAATTTCATGTCTTTGGGATGGCAAGTAGGTAACCTGACTTTAAGATAGCAGAGTCAGTTTTGGTGTTAAAACGACGTTAAAATACAGACAGTTTTTGCAAACAAGACAGTATGGAAAAGGGTCACAAATTCACAATCATCATACTTTTCCTTGTAGAAAGGAAACCTAGATAAATAACAATTTCTTCAATATAATAGGACTATGAATCCCAATTTGTCCCTATTTCGGAGCAGCGTGCTACATTATTTTCAGATAGGATTTAGGTTCATAACCTTTCCGATAGGTTTGCTTTTATTAATAACATTGAGTAAATGTCTCGAAGTAGGTATATAGTTTTATGAGAATAATCGAACGGTCAGTGACCTCAAAGCGCTGTTGGTAGAACAAAGGCTATTGCGTGTTATGTATCGATTATGTCTTTGTTCTTTTTAACTTATCTCTGAGGACTTGATCATGTTGGTAAAGATAACAGACTTGAAATAATAGTAACTTTAATGCTACTATTATTTTTAACCGACTAAATGTGTGTCGGACCACGCACAATGAAGGGTGAGATGAATTTGTTTCAAATACCAACGTCTTAAAGTCGTTAAAAAATGTTCTCCCTTACCCCATCAATTTACGTCGCGGTCAATTCACCAACTGGAAAGTGAAAAATTAAAAATTTAAGTATAGGCGCAAAAAAAAAAGTATGTGATAAAACTGAAAATTAACGATTGTCGGACCTTTCGTAAATCTGTGATACCTTGTTTCTTGCCTTTCATGATTGTTGGAACGAAAAGTAAAATAACTGTTTTGATTAATTTCCGAGTGGCAAAATATATAGCTTTAATTGCCGTATTTATTTTCTGCGTTGACTATGCAGCTTGTTTTGTTTTTTACTTCATTTAAATTATCCCCCACTGTGTTCGTGTTGGAATCACAGAGTAAAAAAACAAAGGTCACAAAACTAGCCAATTCAATTAAATTCAAAGACAATATAGCTGTGAGCACCTGGTGTGGGTCAACAGTTGGTAGATATTGGCATAAGTCTGACGGCTATACTTTGTTCTCCGGATGAAGTGATTCTGACACACAGCCTAATATAGGCGTAGGCGTAGGATAGATTCGTTCTATGCTAGAAGTTCTAGGACTTGCGCAAACTATGTGGTAGTATTTCATGCGCCGATGGCGATGGCGCGTGCCGTGCATTTATATTCTGACATAAGAATAGTAAACAATAGCATTAATTTTGTGTCTATGGCTACTTGGTGGCGTTAAAACGCTAAAGTTAACTTGAGACCTTGATTGGTTAGGACTTGGGAAGTTGGACTATATTAATCAAAAGACTGTTGTTTCTAATATTACTAAAGCCGTACATACTGCGAAACAAACGAGACTATGCTGCCAGGGCAGTCTGTCATTGTACTGGAGACTGTTTTAACCGACACCAAAAAAGCTGGACGTAATGCATGATTAAATGCAAATGAATGCCAATTATATTGTTGTTTGCTGTAAAGAGTATTAAACTTATCTTGTGATATAAAAGTAAACTGGGAACAATAAATAATATTATCTACTTTTATGAAACACTATGAATTCACAAAATGTATAGTTTTAATAATGATACAGAAATTCCCTTCAGAGAGGTAGGTACAGTTTGCCAAACGTGAAGGTATGTGTTATACTAGAATATACTAGGTAGGTATACCTAAATATAATTTTCAACACACTTGCTCGTAAAGTGAGCCTTATTATATCGTTCTTAGGGCCATAAACCGAACTATAACATACACGTGCATAATAATATTACACACTAGTGCATAATAGAATGATCCCTACAAAGTTAAGTTAGTACCTAACTGCAAATTATATGCGAGTAAACAGAGCATTTTCAATTTAACCGGGTAATACAGTTTTTTTTTTTTTTTGTAACAACAAAGAGGTTTTATGCCACCGAAAATCTATTTACATTTTTGAAATAAATAAATGTGTCCCTAATTAAGAAGAAAAAACATTTATTATTATCAAATTATTTATAATTCACAATAATTTCTTATAAAATATTTGCATTTTATCACAAAAATTATCATTTTGAAGTAGGCTGTATGGCTGTAATCAATCAACTTACATTTGGCGCGTGCAAAAAAAAAAAATTGCGCGCCATTTCCCAATTTTCCCCTAATTTTCATATTTTGTTTGTATCGCATTTGTTGCTGTGTGGTAAATAATTATAAAAATGTCAGGTTTTAGTACAGAAGATGAACAATTGATTGATTTAACCCCGCCAGAAATACTAAATGCAGCACAAAATGCAAACGAAAGCCTAATACCTGCAAAATCTAGAGAAAAGTATTTAGCTGCTTACGATAGTTTCCTGCAATGGAAGAGCAACAAAAAAACCCAGTCATTTTCTGAAAATGTGTTTTTGGCGTATTTCTCTGAACTCGCCAATACATACAAACCTAGCTCCCTGTGGTGCATCTATTCCATGTTAAGAAGCATGGTTAAGCTCAAACATGGTGTTGATATCAAAACGTACTGTAACCTGATGGCATTTTTGAAGAGACGCTCGGATGGATATATTGGTCGGAAATCTAAAGTTTTGTCACCAGCCGACGTTGAAAAGTTTTTGAATGAGGCTCCGGATAGTCAGTATCTAGCAACAAAGGTACGTTTCATATTTTTAATCGAAACGAATCTACAATATACAAGTGTGTAACTTTAGCATAATTTCTTAGAACTAATTAATTGATTTCTTTGCAGGTTGCCTTAATATTCGGTGTTACTGGTGCTTGTAGACGACAAGAGCTGTACAATATTACAACAAAAGATGTAGAAATCCACGGAGATATGCTTCTTGTCAAAATTACCCAGACTAAAACCAAGATTCCACGATCTTTTACAATCTAAGGAACGTTTCGTGAAATAGTGAAAAAATACCAAGATCTCCGTTCAACAAAAACAAAGAATGACCGCTTTTTCCAAAACTTTCAGAAAGGAAAATGTACTGCACAAACAATCGGTATTAACAAATTTGGTAATATGCCAAGAGAAATAGCGAAGTATTTAGGTTTGCCTGAGGCCGATTTTTACACTGGACACAGTTTTAGAAGAACGTCGGCTACAATGTTGGCTGATTCGGGGGCTGATATACTAACTTTGAAGCGACATGGTGGATGGCGTTCTGACGCAATCGCTGAATCGTACATAGAAGACTCAATTCATAACAAAGCAAAAATCAATGACAAAATAACGCAAGCCATTAATTTGGAGCCAAAGGCAAAAAAGTTTTGCCCCGAACCACAACCATGTACATCTACTAGCGTGAGTTATTTGGTGCCCTCTCCTTCCAGTAATTTGTATGATTTACCTTTGTCGCCGACATTTACACAAGAAGTAAATGAAGGTACTAAAGAAGTGGCAAGTACCAATGTAACACAAACTGTGAAATTGCCATCAAAAACAATCCAATATCGTTTTGAAAATTGTACATTCACCAATTGTTTTAATAATTAAACGATTTATGCAATACATATTTGTTTTTTCCTCGCAAGTGTGTTGAAAAACGTCGTATGATACACGTGTGTATTGATGATTACCGTCCTCGGCTCTCTTAAGACCCTCACCTGACGGCTCGGGTCTCAATGGCGCCTCAGCGGTAATCACCAACATTACACACTTGTACCATAATGTACTATTATGACTGATGCCGTCTAGACTTAGCCATAAAATATGGAAAGGTTAGCGTTGGAGCATGGTGGCTTTGTGATTTCTCAGAGATGGTTTTTTAAAGTAAATGTACTCAGTCTTACCTAGCAGAAATTGTACGTGACTATAAATGTATCATTATTTACGTTTTGATTTATATTCTGAAAGGCCAAAGTGCTAGGAGCGTCTTGATCTTCCGTTGGGTATAGTCTGGTTATATGGCGTCTCATTAAATTAAGACAAAGTGATGAACTAAAAAAAACAAACAAATATACACAGTGACACATGTTAAAGCAAATAAATATAATATTTTCTTATATATTATGTGCTAAGTAACCAGACATAAATTAAATTAAATATACCACCACGGCTTTCAGATGAGAATATTTTCTTGTTTAATGCTTTTTAGAGCGTAATTTCCATAAGTTAAGTTTTAGTTTTTTGGTGATTGTTTATTATAAGTACAAATTTATCGGTTAAGCTGCTAACTAGTTTGATAATACTACTTTTTCATATTAAAAGAGAGATATTTCTCTCGTAAATTTTACCCAGGTACTAGATATATTTATTAACCGGTTATTAAAACCAGCCAAACGCCATCACCTGTCATCATCAGCGTCCCGCAAATGACTGTATTTTATGGTCACTCTGACACCGACGAGTATTCCACGTCGCAATGTTGCTGTCACCATAAATCTGTTACAAACTGCGGACAGACCAACTGACGCCGCCATGTTTAATTTGTGGTTTTATGTGTGTTTGTTTACTCAATGTTCTGTTACTGTATTCCCAATGGAAGGAATAGACCAAGAATATATAAATACGTATTTTTCATTAATACCAGCTTTTGCCTGCGTGATCAGATATTGATCCGCGGGAAAATACTACCGGGTTAAAAAGTAATCTATAAGTTCATTTAGGTTATTAACTTCAATACCTGTGTGCATAATTTCATCCAAATTCGTTCAGTAGTTTTTGCGTGAAAGAGTAACAAACATCCCATGCATCTAAACATCCTCGCAAAACTTTCACATTTATAATATGAGTAGGATCAATTCATTGTTACAAGCTGTATCCATGGCGTCACTTACGTTACAGTGTATTTTATTGGTATTATAAGTACACTTATTCGTGTAGAAACTAGCTTCCGCAACAAAAATTGAGCAATGAACAGTTCTGTAACTGACCCGAGTGACTGACAAACAAAACAGATAGAGTGTCCACATATTTTAAACTTGTAGTACATGTATTCCTAAGATGGTGTGGAAATCTAATAAAGAAGCATTTTCGATATGCCAATCACAATTTAGCAGACAATACGGGGAGAAAAACGAAAAAAAAGATTTTAACACACATACTACATATATGGCAGGGCCGCGACGCGCGAATTGTAACCATGAATCAACAAATGATTTTAGACCCTCTAGCGTAGAACATATCGTCGGTTATTATAAAAATAAACTTTTTTCATATTATCAATGTTTCGTGCCATACGCGGTCAAAATATTTCAACCACCAACATTATTTCAACATTATGATGGTTCAGAATCATGCAGTAAATCTATGGTTACAGGTTGTGCGACGATGTGCCTGCCTCCCTGTATAGTTCATTTGTCTACGACTCATAACATAAACTCATAGTTTCCACCAATAAAGCTGTCTTATCAAACTCCATTTAAATTATGCTGCTTCCTGGTGCAAATCCAATCCGCAGTCACGGCTCAAAACGAGCTCAAGTTAATCCAACTTATCGAATTCAATGTCAACACTCCGATTCGATTTCTGTACCTAGCCCGAAGAGGTTCTACCTTCCTTCTAGGTATTCGCACCGCATTGCAAGAACTCAACGTAAAACTATTGGCTTACTAATAAATCTGACGTCTTGCATATTGTTTTACTTTGCTTCCTCTGGTGCAAAGATTCCGGACCCGACATTCAGAATTCTTATGTCGAACTTTGCACGATTGAAAACGAGCGGGTGTGAATTGTTGGAAAGTTTCATGAAATGCGAAACGCATGGAGTTCCTACTGCTGAGTGATGGGATGGGAATGATCCCTATAAGGGTTAACTCTTCAATTCCCATATCCAAACTTATGCATTTTTTTAAATTTTTCTTTGATTACCTAGTTAATAGACGTTTATTGAAGAGGTAAAAGAAGAAAAAAAAAGTAAGGTTGCCACCCCTCCCGTTTTAGGGGGGTGTCACCTATAGGTGACACTGGGCATTGCGATAGATGACTTATGAGTTTGTAAGTATAATTTCGGCAGAAATAAAAGTTAGGTTTTTATTTATTCAATAGTATATTATTTATAAAAATATAAAAAAGGAGATAATAACGATATCTAATGCTTGTTGTGAAACATGAACCAACATTTCAAATGCAAACCGATATTGCATTTACCGCACATTTTTCTTGTTCGTTGGTGACAGTACCCGCATCTTCGCTGAGAACAGTCGATTTCTGAGTGATCATCCGCAGATCCTGAGCTCCTCACCTCATTTGGCACTCTCAATTGCACGGGGACGCAACAAGCAGAATTACGAGTCGGTGGTTTTCCATATTTCTGCAGATACGTAGTGGCAACATTTCGCCGGAAGTCACAATAGGTCCAGTTATTTTCTGACTGCCTTTTGATCAGCCATGCATTTTGACAAGCTGCATCCAAGCCAAATGCAAAAAGAGGAAACCACCATTTTTTGCCACGAAGAGCTACTCTCATGGAGTCAACGTTTTCGTCAAAACGGTCGACCCCACCCATGTACTTGTTGTACATTTTTATTATAGCTGGGCAATCGACTTGTATTTTGGCCCGCTTTTTATCAACAAATCCAATTCGATCCACTTTTGTGACGGGCTCCAACCCGTGACAGTTGGATAAAATGGTGACAATACTGTTGTCATGCCATTTAGCAGCAATAATTCCTTCTGATGCTTTATGCGCCAACTTACCTCTAGGCTCCTTTTTCATATCTTTGGAGTTTGGAAGTTTGCAGTTCTCCAAACGATTTTCACGAACAGTTCTAGTTCCCCCTATATTCTGATCTCGCAAATATTTTAGTAATGGTAGACCAGTAAAAAATTTATCAAAATATATATTATACGGTCCTAACTCTTGAGGTAATCTTTCATGAAGTTCTAAGACAACAGCAGCACCTAGGCCCAAGTCGGATTGCATCTTGAGGCTAGGACCAGACGCACCCTGATAAGGCTCGCAATTCACTAAATAACCATGGCGAGTTGCGGCTGACCAAAGCTTGTAACCAAACCTAATGGGTTTTCCATGTATATGTTGCTTGGTGCCGTGCCTCCCAAAATATGGTACAATAGTTTCGTCAATGGAAATATGTGAAGAACCAGCTCTCATGAAATTAGCAGTAAAATTTTGGTTTAGTTTTGTAAAATATTCTCGTATTTTAGCAAATTTGTCGTTCGATGGTAAGGATGTACTATCACACAGATGAAGATATTGCTGAATTTCGAAAAATCGATTACGCCTAATGCTGGACGCTACTAAGTCATTGTGTGTGTCACTTTTTACTTCCCAGAACATTCTCATGTACTTTGGCGTCAAATATCCTGTCAATAGGAGTATTGCAATGTACACTCGAATTTCCTCACTAGCTACATTTAGAGTGTGATTCCTCTGTAAAGCGTACGTGTTGGTCATATCCACTATGAAATTCACTATTTCTTCGCTATATAGCAATTCAAAACATTGAATGGGAGTCATCACTTCCTGTGAGTAACTAAACACTTCTTCGTCGCAGTCGCCCTTACCGCAAGTAGTAAAAGATGACATAGTGACATCACCATACCATTTTTTTACAGTATTCACTTTTTTCTTTTTCTTTTTGGGGGTTGGCCCACATTCCTCTTCTTCCTCGTTTTCCAGGTCTTGTACACGAATTTCTCCAGAAACAGAAGGTCGATTTTGAAACTCAACTTGAGATCTAAGCATGCGACTAGGTAGATGAAGAATGTTAGCATCGTTTTCATCTCCACTGTCTTCATCAGTTACTTCACCATCGTCAGGAGGGAATAAAATAATATCACCTGGGTCTTCTTCCCCGTTCTGCAACACCTCAGCAATCTCATCTAATGTCAGACTGTAAAAAAACAACTTCTAAAACACTATTTCCGCATAGCGATATGACTAACTATAAACAAAAAAGATTCGTTAAAATAGTATAAAAATATATAACATAATGCCCAGTGTCACCTGTGGGTGATACCGTACATTGTAGGCGTTGTAGTAAAAATACTTTTAGTTATTTTTGTCTATAAATACATGTATAATAAAGATTACATATTTATTTATAATATGTAAAAAGAAAAAACACAATACTTACGGTCTAGACATTTTTATATGACTTTTTTTCACAATGAATCACACAAACTCAGCTCGTTCAAAATAAGCGCGAAACAACTTAGTGACGTTGACAAGTGGCAGTTGATGCGAGTTGCCAGATAAAAAAAAAATTAAGTGATGATTAGTAGCATTACTACTATAATGATAGAATTGGAAATAAATATTGACTAGTGGTAGAAAATCACTATTAAAGTTTTGTCACCTACAGGTGACACTGGGAATTGAAGAGTTAAGGGTAGACGTTATAATGGTTGACAGTTTGATATATTAAATTAATAGTTTGTTTATGTTGTGTCCAGGGCTATTATTATTAATGGCGTGATTTGCTTATTAGGGCGGATTTATGATGAGAAGCATACAACAACAAAGTCTTGTACATTTTCTAGTGTTTTTCATAATTTATTAGGTGTAGCTGGTGTAACGGTCATGTATCATGTTGTCAAGAAAAATGTCACATGACATATTTACTTGTCACTTTACGCCGGGCGTTTTATGTTAGAACAAAATTCTCACATTTTTCGTGTCTCCTCTCTACGTGGCTACTGGCATTAAAAGGTGCATAGGGTAGCGCGCTCTAAATGAGAAATTCCTTTAGTACGTGCACCGTACGGGTAGTGGCGATAGGGTTGTCACTTCTACAAAACATCGATACTCGATATTAGATACTTACTCATGTTGATTTATCGATACTTTAATCCAAATACAACGAGCGCTTAAATCCATGCAATAAACTGCAAAATGTTTGCTAAACATGAATCCTCGCTTCAGTTTATTTATTCCAGTTTATAAGCTTTTATTTTTTGTTGGTAGCATCGTAAACAGCATCGAATCGAAAACAACCCATACACAGACAATACGCTATATCGATATCGATGATTTAAATTCTGTTGACGTCCCTATTGAGTTCCAAAGGAGCTGAAAGAGGCTATTTGGTGTGCGTATTAATTCGAGCTTCATAACACGGAGTTTACTAAAGAGACTCGAATTTTTCGCGTACTTTTCACCCTATACAGGGTCGGAAGTTAATTTGTTCCAAGATGGCTGCCGCGAAATGTAATAAGTAGCCTTTTTATGAGTGCCTCTTGAAAGTGTCTCCAGGAATTTCTGGGATATTGAAATTTATATTGGCTGTATATTGTAACATTTTGTACCTTCTTGGAAGTTTCTAATTAATTATATTACGTTGTGTGGTTTTGATAGGGGATGAAATTGGCGTCAAGGGGGGTTCT
This sequence comes from Aporophyla lueneburgensis, assembly GCA_932294355.1. Classification (NCBI taxonomy): domain Eukaryota; kingdom Metazoa; phylum Arthropoda; class Insecta; order Lepidoptera; family Noctuidae; genus Aporophyla; species Aporophyla lueneburgensis. Next base: position 20,960,494 of record OW028745.1, on the reverse strand, counting down.
TAAAATTTATTTTAAGAAAATTTGTACTTTCTCAAATTTTAAAAGTAAAGTCTCCAATTATCGAGGCTTTAAATTAAACTTAATATAAATTCCAATAAGTTTCAAAATTATTTGTTAAAAAAGGACTGTAACAAAATTACACAATAATTAAACAAGTTACGCCACTAACTCTTCGACCACTATATCAATCGTATATCCTGCACAATATTGCTCGGTAATACAGGGTGTATCTCGTTCTCTTAAATATTGCCTGCGAAGCGAATAGCCCGCGGTGTTGGAGCTATCTAGCTCGCTCCTTCCATTTCTATTGTACTACACAAGGCGAGTCAGTTCATTATTGGTCCGTTATTGGTCGTTATCTGTTGTTCACATCGGGTTTGTGTATAACATCGTCGATAAAATGTAATTTTAGTGTATGTTATGTTCTACGGGTTTTAGCTTAAGGCTGAGTATCTAGTTGGTGTTATTAAGATATGAATCGATTGTAGGTATCCTTTCGACTTAAAGATTTTATTATTTTAAAGGTATTTAAATTAAATTATTTAAATTAAATAGTTTACTTACTTCTTCTATTTCTTTTATACTGCAGAAGGTATGTCAGCCCATTATTGAACCTGTCAGGGTCGCGTATTCGTTCGAAAGGGTTACCGTGACCCTGGCATAGGCAACTGAATGAACACGGGTGGGTTTTAGTCAGTCAAAGTCTGACACGCCCTCCCGCTCGCCATGCGGTCGTTTGATAATTTTCCAGCAAAAAAGAAGCCCATTATTGATCGCCGTCACCATAAAATTTAATGTAAATAAATACATTTATTTGTGTTATTTTTCAAGTTTTTTTATTCGTTTTATGGTGATAGGATCATTTTGCTTAAAAGATCAGGTTTAGCGCTAGCGTTGTTGTAGTAGATATAAAACACGGAATTCTACTTTTAAAACTCTTAGTACACGTTCGCTGGAAGCTGTAAAGATTTAACTGCACTATCTAGCCTTTGCCATTATCGGGGTAGGATGTTTTTCTAACCAGGTGCAGCTGCAGCAAGAGGTATTTTTTAGTTTTCTAATTGTCTTTATCGGAAAAGACATGTCAAAGGAGAAGCGTTTATTAAGACACTACATACTACTTAAACCAAACCAATGTTTGATGTTAACTAAACAAGTTAGCTGTTACAGTTCCAAGCTATGACAATAACCTAACCATACACAAACTAATTCGAGCTAACTCAATCAGTTTCACAACATATTCGCAGCAGATTCGCCATCAATATCCAGTAAATCACGTTTGGTTTAGCCCAATATCTCAATACATCGAACGTTGGCGGCCAATATCTCAATACATCGAACGTTGGGCCAATGTCGGCAGCCGTCGAGGCGGATAAACTAATGGATATCGTCACGCCAATGGCTCGTCTGTCTTGTGGCCGATAGCGGCACGACATGTCGTGAGCGCGTGATTCCGTGACGGACAGCAGTGGATACTGTTCTGGTGTTTGAATATGGAATATCTAAATGTTTTTAGGAATAACGGTTTTAGTTGGTGTGAATTGCGATTTTGTTTCTTAGGGCTTATACTTTTAGAGTCTACACTCAGCTACATGTAAATAGATATTTATGGTTGTTCATTAAGAAAAGTAGTTTTTTAAACCCTATCGACTACTAGAGCAGGTTTTAAAGAAAGCAAATATCGAAAACCAAATATCATTGTTTGAATTTTCTCTAAAAATCAAGTGATAAATGACCGAATTTTTAATACAATGTCAGAAGGTCTTCGTGAACTTCGCCAAAGTAATTAATTACATAAGAAAATTTGACAGTTCAAAATGAACTTTGTTAATTAGAATATTTTTCGTACAATGGTTTATTGACAAAGGTATTCTGCAAACTAGAGTTGGTTACACGTTTTGCTGAATATTTCGAACTTTTGGACCTCCATAAATTCAGGTTGTTTGAATATGAGACCCAAAAGTGTAAAAGTTACGATATCTCTGACTACGGAACCAATAGCTTATTTCAAACTTTGTCTATTAATATCTAGTTTCAAGTTTGCTTAGTATGGTCTGTTTAAATGAGTTGTTCGGATCTCGGAACTGAGTGTGGGAATCTCTCGATCTAGATTTTCACTTGGTACGTGTGTGGACCGGTCTTTAGACGCCTTATATTGGATTGTGGAGCGTTTAGAATGTGACGAGTAGCTTGCGCTAGTTGTTGACTAAGTTAGAATTAAGTTTTTGTAGAATTTTATCTTAAGGAGATTGGTTTATTGATCTTTCGTGTTGTTGTGTTTAATAGCTGAATTCCATCACAAATGTAGTTAACTAAATCTGTTTGTCACAATCAATTTGGACCTTTGTTAATTAATCCTCGGTATTATCTAAGTTTGCGGTTGAGCGGAAACGTCTGCTGTTCTATACAGAGTGTTTAGTACCGTAGCTATGTTTTGAAATGCAATATCAGAGAAGCAGTAACGTAGGTATATAGTTTGTATTATATCTCGAAAATGGAGTGACTAATTTATAAGTAAGCTAGCGACAATACCCGTCCCTGTTACGCACGCTCTATATAGCTTGACAAAACATGGAGATTTGTTTTTATGTTTCTCTATTATTCCGGAAAAAATCTCTAAATGATAGTGAATACTGCATCGAAATCCGTTGCGAGGTTTGGAAGAGGTAAGCGGAGAAACAAACAGACAAAAATAGAGACTTTATACTATTTAGATATTCGAACAGGGAAGTGCTGGGTATAAAAGACCGCAAGATTTTAAATAAGTAAATATTTTTGGAAAATGTATGCAGCTGCCTGTGCAGTGTGTAGGAAAACACGTAGGTACAGGAAAATTTTGGCGCACAACGTATTAAAAACGAAACCATCTTTTTTAGTTTTGTTAGTACGTTATACCTTGGTTTCGGACTGATCTCACTTTTCCCTATTACGACTCGCTTTTTTAATTGCTTCTGCAGTTGGAAATTCGTTAGCTCTCGTGGTATTTAACATTTAATATTTTATATCTCTGTTTTCCCAGTTTTTCGTTGTCTGTCGAGCTTCGTGTTTCATTGAAATGTATCTTTTTTTTAGTAGCCCACTCGCCCAAATTGGGTCGTATATTCTGATAGAACAATATGCTTCATCAAAAATGTGGAATACGTGCTGTGGATGTGAAGTTGGCGCATGCCTAGTTGGATAAAAAGACAAGCTTAAAAATATAGAAATGAAAGATCTCCTTTTATTATTTTTTTATCTTACTGTTTTCTACTTAAATACCTACTCTAAAGATTCTCAATATAGCACAAAAGATATCTTTACATACTATAAAACAAAGTCGCATTTCGTGTTTGTACTTAAGCTTAGATCTTTTAAACTACGCAATGGATTTTAAAGCGGTTTTCATTACTAGACAGAATGATTCAAGTGGAAGGTATATGTATAAAACGCGGGCGAAACCGCTGGCAAAAGTTAGTAGAGCAATAAACAGAATATCAGCTATGCAATAAACTAATAACGTTTAGTAAATGCTGCACAAATTAATGCTGTGTCGAAGGAATTGTATTACTCCGACAACAGCAGATGTTAGAGCGAAATAGTTCCCAGTTTCTCTTGCGAACTACAGTGACATTATGAAGCTGAACTATGCTCGTATTACAAAGGGAAAATACCCTTGATTTATGTATCGAATCGGTAATTAACGTGTCATTGTTTCTGGTACAGTGGCTTCAGAATGTGATTTAATTAAAATGTACGCTAATTTATTGATAGACCGTATAATGTTTTCACTACTGGGCCTAGGCTTCCTCTCTCTCCTACCAGGGTCGCGAGATTTCTTCAAAATAGATACCGTGGCTCTGGCACGTAGGCAACTGAAAGAACACGGGTGGGTTTTAGTCAGTAAAAGTCTGACACGCCCTTCCGCTCCGCCAAGAGCCGGGAGACGTCATTTGATGATATCCCAACCACAAAAAAAAGGCTTCCTCTCTGATGCACAGACAGGAGGCTTGTATTAATATATACTTACTATCTGGGTTTTACTAGCAGTTTCTCTTGACGGAGTTCGGAAATAATGCCAAAGGAAGTTACTACCAGTATAAAAACCTATGTGTTAATCCAGGTTGTAAACTACCTGTGTGCCAAATCAAACTCATACTCAACTAAAAACTTTCACATTTATAATATTAGTAGGACATAAAAACATTTTTTTTTTGGTATTTTATTGTACACTATAAAAATACATTACATAGAAAATAAAGTAATTACTACAAACATGCGATGCTTGGCCTTATTTGACAGATTCCATTTAAATTAATAAAAAAATACCTTTAAATAAAAACATTTTATCGTTAAGAATCATCATCAATTATACCTACACCTAGGTGTACCTACATAGTTTGATAAGTATTTCAAAACTATTTCTTTATAAATATTTCGCTGTAAATATGGATAAAGATGGGTATCTAATAAATCCTATCGCTAAGATATTATTTCATATAAAATATTCTAGCTTCGTAAAAAAATGACTCGTATTTATATCGAATAAGAGGGTAACATTACCCAATCACATCACGTAGGTATAATAAATGAGGTTTTTGGCGGGGCTGCCAAAAATCTAGAAATCTGGTTTCCTAAGTAGCTTTGGAAGTCAGATAGAAATGGTAATGCGGCCAACTAAACTCATGTTTTAAACATAATGCACGCGAACTAAGAGAGTTAATTAGAATGCAGTCCCAGCTTAGACTTTGGTGGCTCATTTTATAATTTACTTTAAAAATATTACCTTTCATATGAAAAAAAAATGGTTCTTGTATGGTAGTTGGATCCTAGTACAGAACTTACTCGCCTACGTACTAAACGAGGCACAGGACTTATAAGTCGCGTGGGAGCCGCGTGGGTAAGCAGAACGATTAAATTAGCATGAGCCGACAACTGGGCACGCTACCCTGTTTGTGTCGAGATATCGACCTCATCAACATTGGTATTCTGCTTCTAAGTACTAGCGAGATTTCTGATTAATAGTGAATCAGTGACTGCTTTGTATTCATAACTAAAGATGTTTTTAAATTTGATATAACTGGGTAGAAACAGTGATACCGTTTTTTTCTAACCTCTAAGAAGCTATACTTCTTAGTGGTTTCTTAAATATTGAGATGTAGGAAAAAATATTATAATTTTTTTTTTCAGATAAAATTAAGTATCAGTATAACAATCAACCCTAAGTGGTATCCGACCATTGAATAATCAACGTTAAGTGGACAAAAACACATTTGCTAAATAGACATGTAAAGGTACAAAAATATTTCCCAACCCTATAATTTTAATACCCAAAATTAATTTGCAAAACAATAATCTAATATACATAATGCTATATTAACTCACAAACGTATCAAATCGAGGAGAGTTACAAACTCGTTATGGAGTTCCATTTTTAAAGTACAAAACCCGAAAGGGTTCGGGATCGACGCAAATTACCGAGAACCGATATCCGTCATAGAAACGGTCGAAAAGTTTGACTTAGCCCCAATTTCGGTCGGTGGATAGCCAGAAATAAATCATATGGGATAGGTATTGTACCCGGAAAGGATGGAATAGGTATGAAACCCGCGTTACCCGTCCACCAATTTATTTAAGCCATCGCGTGAAAGGATTGTTCAGGAATCGGTATCGTTATCTCGTTTTATATGCAATGTGGGTAGTTGCGTTTCGATATTTTTTCGATATACCAAGCTTGTATTCCTAAAAGAGAGGTGCAAAATTGCAAATATGATTCGCTTTTCCGTTGGCAATAGACGCGGTAGTCATTCTTTTCTGTTCTACTCTATTGTATTGTATATTGGGCTGGTGTATTGTATTACACGTATAATTCGATTCAATTTATGCGTTTAGTTGTCTACGGCTTTCAACGAAAATTATGCCACGGAACCGGGATAAAATGTATGTTATATATTAATCAACATCCATTCAGTCGTTTTTGCAATATTGCGTAACAAACATCCAAACATCCATACATTTGAACACACACTTTCACATTTTAATATTAGTTGGACAAATCACAATGCGGTTGATTATAATCCAGCATGACACAAGTAATAACGAAGATAAGTATTAACGCTGACTCCGGGCATTTTATTCAGCAGGAAAACATACCTGGTAAATCTTTTCCTGAACTTGTCAATTTCGGAAAAGTTTCTTCGTATTTGCAAGTAAAACTAGTCCAAGTACAAAGTATTTCAAATATCGGTGTATACAAACATCGAGTCCCGTTCCTCTCGATTCATTCGGTGATTCGATTGTGAGCATATTTGATTGTTGGTTTTATTTACTCATGACCTTTTTCAGAGGGTCGCATTGTTTTTGTTTTTATTGTTACAGTACCGATTTCCGCGGTAGGTTCAAAAAAAAATTCAATTAAGCTTTTTAGAATTTCTAAAAAGCAAGATATAGGTAATTAGAATGTAACGAGTACCTAACTAACAAGTAAACCATACGTCGACTTCTGTCTATAAATATATGTAGAAAAAAAAGTAATTTTGTACAGTAGCATATGTGGTGTGACTATGAATGACAGGCTGAGGAATGATGTGATAAGACAACAGTACGGTTTAAAAGAAGATGTAGAAACAAAAATTTCAACGAGTACGCTGAGATAATTTGGTCATGTTGAGGACGAATGAAGGACGGCTTACAAGGCCGATGTGAGTGGAGACCTTACTGGTGATGTTCTTCAGAAAGGTCAGGTGCGTAGTACTCACAACCGGCGTGCGTGTATGACCAAATGTATGAATGTAAACAAAGAGAAAGGAGTATGTAAGGTTCGTCGCAGGTGGCGTTAGGTAGTTTCTGCCTACCCCCATGGGGAAAAAGGCGTGCGTTTTAAAATGAAAAAATCTTGTAAATGTCCTGTTAGAGAGCGGAGGAACTGCCACGGTCGCGAGACCTATTCAAAATAGTTACCGTAGCTCTGGCATATGGGCAACTGAAGGAATACGGGTGGGTTTTAGTCAGTAAAAGTCTGAAATCCCGCTCCGCCCAGAGCGGGAGAAGTCATTTGATAACTTCCCACAAAAAAGAAAAGAGAGCGGAGGGAAAATTATAAATGGAACAACATATATACACAAACATGCTGTACTATAATCTAATGTATAACATACTAACACATATATCATACGTAGATATATATCTACATATTACATATACATATATCTATTGACCCTGTTCAGAGCTCAAACGCTTGTTGATATAAATTAAATTAAAAGAGGCTTTCAATCACATCAAAAGGCTCAATCAGTGGAAGGCCACCGCAGGCGAGCGATATACTATTAATGTATATGTATATGTACAGTAATGGAAATATATTGATATCGATGTTTATTTAATAGTATATAACTACCTACCTGCTTATTAGAACCTGCTGAGTTTAGAGGAGTAGCAATTAGAATTGTAGAAGAGCAACATAACATAACATCACGCCTGGTTTCCCCGAAGGGTTAGGCAGAGGTGTACCTAGAGTACACCCACATTTGGCCTGTTATATTTAAGTCCCATGTAATAGGGGGCGAGCCTATTGCTATCAACCGGGCACAAATCCAGACTCCGGGCTGCTACTGAGAAATTCTAGATGGAAAAACTTCCAGGCTTCCAGTCTAACCAGATGCAGCTGAATACCAGTATTTTACTTGGAGTCAGTCGCTATCTTACCTGGGCTTATCTGACCTCCTCAACCCAATAAGTGAGTAATACGATATCTCTTGGTTGTGAGTCTTTCGGTTTTCTGACGACCCACTGTCAGTGAATTTGTGTACTATCAACCGGCTGTCAATCCACGAATGACAGCCGGTACCGACTGCTTAATATGCTTTCCGAGGCACGGAGGGGTCTGGGTATGTAAAAATGGTCACCCATCCACGGACCAACCACGACAACCGTGGTTTAACCTTATCGATCGATCCATGTGATTACGTGCCCTTCACGAGCCCTTAAACAACAAGTTTAATATTTACCAAATAAATTACAAAATATTTCGTAACATCACGCCTCGTCTCCCCGAAGGATTGGGCAGCGGTGTACGAATAGTACACCCACAATTCGCCAGTTATGATTAAGTCCCGTGTGAAAGGGGCGAGCCGATTGATATCAACCGGGTACAAATCTAGACACCGGGTTATTTCTGAGATAATTCATATAGAAAAACCCATTAACACTTTGCACAACTTGGGAATTGAACCAAGTCCTCATATCAGTAGCGCTTGCGATCAATAGAAATTAATGTTTTATTGTGGGTCTATTGATTGCCATCATTCTAGTTTGTTAACCCTGATATATGTCCTTCATCTTGTCTGAATTAGTCGAATTAGTGAACAAAGCAAACAACTTAAGAATTTTCAAAAGCCATCCAGTTTGCAGCACAAACTTTATTGATTTCAAGTTTGTCGACCATCCAAAGCCTCTAATATTTTCCAATACCTTCTATTCAAGTCGATATTTTGCGGTCGGCGGCTTTTATGTCAACTTATCGAACCCTACAAGTACAATACCGAACCTATCTATACGTGTCCTGCTCATTATGACAAGATTTCTATACGAATGAAAGAGATAGATGGGGTATTGAACAGGCCTGAGTAGGTATGATGGGTAATATCATTTTCGTATTTTGTACCTTTTTCTCGATACAATTTTTGCTTCGGTAAGGTCTATTTTGCGTAAAGTAGAAATAGGACCAAGTTTCTAAGTAAATGGTAATATTCGTCATCTATTTTTCGAGTAATATAGTTACTAAGAAGACCTAATAATCAATTGTGTGCAATGACCAATATCTTAATTGACACGTCTTTAGTTCATTCAATGTCTAGAATGTGGGTAGTTGGTTAAGGGCGTGGTATTTAGACGCGCACGGCCGACTGAGCACTCACTCAGGCGTTAGGTCTCGCATAAGACGGACGTCGCGATCGATAGATAACACGCTACTTGCATTAAATTGTACACAATCAAAGGCCGAAGATTGTAATTATAGATATTGCTCGAGAACTGATGGAATTGCTAGCAAGTCTGGTGTCTGCTCCCTGTTTGGTTGTTTGCACAATAATGTACCGATCTCAATTTACTTATAGGAGTAAGAGGAAACCCATAAAATGAAAAGCAAATGTAAGAAACCACAAAGATATAGGTCATGCCTATTCTTTTATAATGGCATCTTCAAAAAGTCCCCGATACTCTGTTGTGATGTCGTTAAATGATCCGAACATCAATAATTTATAACAGAAAATCAATTCCCCGTAATACATCTTTACTTTTCCACTGCAGCCTCGCTGACAACATTAAAAAGCCGTATTTTCTCTATCAATAGAGGCCATTTCCTTCGTTTACCCGATGAATTGACATCCATCGATGTCAGAGCGAACAAAGAAAAATCACAGTACATTTGCCCGCGTCGAAAAACCAAGTTATTTTAAAGCTTAGGACTACGCAATAGGGTCTGCCGTGGAGGTACCCCGCCGTAGATAAATTAGACGGGATTGAGATTTATATCAACTCGTTTAACTATGGTAATTTGTTGAATATAATCTTGGAACGGTACTCTATAGATCAAGTGAGGTTAGTTTATGTATCGGATTCAATGCTGCTATCGGTAAAAAGTAGGTACAGTTGGCAGAAAATGAATATTTAGGAGTTAATGTAGTAAGCACTAAACTAAAATGACAGCTGCGAACAGTTTTTCTTGTCACTATGACAGTAAATCGATAGTAACAGTGATTGAACTGTTTTTACAGTCGAGTAAAAAGCTACCTATTAATAAAATGATTTTACCACCAAATTACAGCATAATAATTATATTCATACGAGATCAAAAGTTTGATTAAATTACTAATACTTCAAACGTGAATTCTACGAAGGTTTACGTATCGTAATTTTGTTAATTTTCAGTGAAAGTCAATTTTTCGGAGCGTGCGTCGTCGTGATTGGCTATCATAAACATGTTTATATCATCATCACAAAAGCTCTTTATTTGTGTACACAATTACGAAGAACGGCTCTTATCTTAAGTCAATAAAATTGCGTAATAGCTGTTTTCCTTCAGAGGGTAAAGGTATAGAGTTTGTATTTGACCTAACGCGGCCCGCCGTAGGGCGCACGAGGGCACACACCCAAAGCAGACGAGCCTACATCAACGACACACACTATTCACTACTTTAACGACAAAGCAATGAGGGCCAATTTACATCGACACCTACCCCTAACAGATGCGTAAAGGAAAAGCTACCTTCAGCTACTGTAATTAGGTACATAATGAAACAATTTGTATTCGATCACGTTCGATACTGTTGTGAAGCTAATAAAAACTGAACTTCAGCAACACGTCGTTAGGGTTGTGTTTTGTTTAACGCGTAAAAACAGAAGGTTACTCAGCTACTTCAGGCATAGCTGTTTAGAACATAAAGTTGACATTTGCCCAGCCGATGTTTTTTTACAAGGTTGTGTGTTAAAGTTTGGCCATGACGCGTGCTTTTTGTTATTTGCACATAAAATATGGCCGAAGCCAGTGTCGCTAGTACGTATGCTAATGTTTTTTATCGTATGTGTCTGGAATAGGCGGGCCTGATCGAATTTATATGAGAGTGTGACGTTTTTTAGAGGGCCGCGGATGTTTCGTTCCTATATTGGCCGTTGGGTTGGAACAGTGGAATATAAAGCTCTGTGGAATATAAATTTACCCGGCAACCGAATGGATTTAGTTCGGCGACTGAACTTTAGAGTGAATTGCCTAACTCAGAGCTAGACTAGAGTACATTGCGCTAACTTTGCTAAAAAGGTCAGCGTGAAATGTCAATTTATAGGTCTAAAGGTTTTGCTTGGAACTTGACGTACTTACTTATTTGCTTTGTTGAGTGAGACCTATGTCCAGCAGTGGACGTCTTTAGGCTGAAATGATGATGACGTAGTTACTGCAACTGTATGGATTTAATGTTTACTAACTTCGATATTTACTAGATAAAGGTATATATGCATACATACATATCAGTTTCTTAGTTCAACCATTTCTAAATTACAGAAATACGTACCCTCGAATACGAACACTTGCATAAACATTGATTTAGTTACACCATTTCTTTGAATAAACACACCCTATGCACAAAACACAATACTGTATACATTAGTGCACAAAGGTATAGTATGTGAGTACTCGTCACCGCAGCGGTCGTGCGGTCGGGCGGCCATATTAATACGATATTGCACACTATTGGTCTCTAGTATCCGTCTGTGTGGGATAGTACACACAGACGGATACTGGATATTCGTACTCGGTTTGGACATAGACGGATACTGTGCAGATATGTTGCGCTATGTGTTCGGTGGAATGCCTTTGTGTTGTGTTAGACTATGTTAATGCTTTTGAGAAACAAGGGTTTGTACTAAGGAAAATACTAACATGTTATGACAGACCAGATCCATGGTCGTCTATACAGTTTATAATATTATAAAGTGTCTTATTTTCTATTGTATCAGTATCATGAAATAAGCAAGTGAACTATGGAGGTACAGATGTCAGCACATCAAGCTACTACAATCTGTCAGATTTCTTTGATAGATTTTCAACTTTATTTCTAGAGCATTAGGTTCAAAGTCCATTGGGAAAATTGACAGTTTCGGATAGCTTGACCTGGTGGCGTCTGTACATACTACAAATATGTGGCTCGTTTATTGTAATTTAGGACAGTCATTTTATAGTTTCCTTATTTTGCACTCTCAAATTAATAAAAAGAACAGAGTTAAGGGATCCGTGTTTAATTACTGAGAGCGGTGTCTCTATTTTAGTTATCATATTAAATCTTCCAAAAATTGACACGTTTAATAAACTAAAATGAATTTTACTTGCGTAGGCGTGAGCTATATCAATAAAATTAAAATTAGAGATTCAAAGAAAATCGACATTAAAATTAAGAGTATTCGACTGGTGAAACCAAAATCAGATTTCTTAAAATTCCCTCCTCTTTGATGTGACAAAAATAGAACGAAATGTCAAGAAACAAACAGATAAAATAAAAGTAGAATTCCAAAAACCGGCGATCTCTTTACCATGGCTTACTAAAAGCTCCCCCCTCCCCTCCTTACGGCTTAGCCTGTCAAAGCTTATTTCACGCTTATTCTTTACGGTGGGTAAGCACTTTGCGATTGTGGATGCAAGTTGTTTTAAAAGATTTAATTCTTAAAGAGTTTCTGTTAGTGAAATAAAATTGTTGTGTATTTCGACCACCCTTTATTTTCTTTGTCATTTTAGTAGTCTACTTAAAGCAGCGTTTAGCTCTTTTTATTTTCTCATAACATGTATGTGAAGGGGCCGGAAAGTTCTGGTGTGGGGACCGAATACTGGAAGACGTAGCGTTGGAAGGCCTCCCACAAGATGGACCGATGACCTGGTGAAGGTTGCAAAAATCCGCTGGGTGCGACAAGCACAGAACCGATCGAAGTGGCGGTGCTTGGGGGAGGTCCTTGTCCAGCAGTGGACGTCTTTCGGCTGAAATGATGATGATGAACATGTGTGTTATTACTTGGAAATAAAGTAAACAGTCCATTTATTTTATCAAAATTTTACACACGGTTTTCCTTTTAGTGCATTCCAATACGCAACGCTGCTCGCAAAGAGAGCTTTATAGCGAATAAATCTTATGCTTGGATAATTCAACAATAATATTAACTTAGTAACCTTCAAATAACATAGAAATACATACTTGAATTCTCAACGAAACCTCGGAACATACTTACCAACCCACTACATTACTTACGTCAAACAGTAACTACGCTCAACCAAAAAGAAAATTCCAACGTTTCCGTTTCAAATTCCATTACACGCAATAAACACGATAAATAGGCGATTTAAATTAACAAAGAATAATGCTTTCAGTACTCTGCGAATGAAATCACGGCTTATTAATGGGCCGTATAATATATAACTTCGTTTTCAAGAAAAAGTTATAATCTCGAGGCAGCAGCGGGTTCCCGCCGGGCGTTCTGTCATAACAAGGGGGGAAGGGGAGGGAACGTAGGAGGCAAGGTATCAACTTCACAGGGAAAAATGAATAAAAACACCTACGTAACACGAGCGAGTCAAATATCCTGTGCAAACTCGCCCGCGCCCGGCGGTGCTCGGAAATGATTTGCTAACTTGTAAGGTAAAAGTTTTTAGTTTCAAAGGATTCGTTAAGACCGGTTTTTGTGGTGATTACAGTGGTATGATGCTGCTGGAAAAGGTTTGGGAAAAACTTAGCAGGAGCAGGTTTAGTTAGTTTTGTGTTTTTTTCAAACTAATCTTCTAATGGACTCGGTAGCCCATTACATATCTCTTCATCATCTGAATATTTTAATTCAGCACTGAAAAACACATCGGTGTAAAACTGGAAAAAATGAAATTCAGGAATTATTGCGTCATTTACCAAAGAAAGATCATTGCACAAATATTTTGTACAATTTTAATGAACTAAAAGAAACAAGACAAAAACGCTTGCTACGAGCGCTACGAGTGCTACGCCGTAGCAGCTACTTAAAAGTTACCTTCACAAAAAGCACAAGCAAAATTCGTTCTAAAATTTAGTGCAAAACGAAATTCTCGCTACATACATTCATTCCGCTGGAAATTCGAAAGAGATTACGTAATCGGATGGTTTTTGGCTCCTAACGGCCAATTTAAAGAGCACCGGGTAATGTTTTGCTTCTCCACACGTTAAGGTATCATCAGATGTCTTTGCAATTTGGTCGTATTATCAAGTCATTTGCGGGTCTTCGCGTTCTAAGAGTTCCACAAAGTAAAATGTTCTGTAAAGGGATTCTCTGAATAGGAATAAGACTGAATAAGGTTATATTAGTATTAACGGTTGAGTGAAGGTTGCTTATACTGTTTGTGACATATGAATATTTATACATAAACTAGCTGACCCGGCAAACGTTGTTTTGCCATATAAATAATTTCCTAGGCGGGGTAACTAATTAAATGACGATTGATCAGTTTTCGACCGGAGAGGAAAAATGATTAAATTACTAAAATGGCTATTAAAAAATAAGGGTTGATCGTAGAAGGGTGAAAATTGAGGATTGTATGTATTTTTGTATGTTGTATCATAAAAAAATAGAAATTAAAAATTTTGTCTAAAAAATAAAAATAAAAATTTTGGGGTGGACTACCCCTAACATTTAGGGAGATGAAAAATAGATGTTGACTGATTCTCATAGATACCGGATAAGCACAAAAACATTCATCAAAATCGGTCAAGCCGTTTCGGAGGAGTATGGCAACGAAAACTGTGACACGAGAATTTTATATATTAGAAGATTCAACAAGTTTGAACTTCGTTTCTTTGGCGTTTTCTCATGCTTTTCTTGGGAAACGGTTTGAGTTTGGCTTTTGACTTTGTCCACTAAGCTCAAAATTGTTCAATAGATAAGGCACTAAGGTAACGTAGGATAAGGTCATATCAGCAAGCGCATAAAAGTTTGTTTCAATTTGTGAGTTTCTAAAAGATAGTGCTGTCTAACGTCTGCCTAGCTGACCTACCTAGCAAACGCTGTTAGGGTCAGGTTGCAGTCTAACCAGCTACAAATGAATATCAGCATTTTAAATGTAACAACTACCTATCTAACCTCTACAACCCAGATCTGGGTGACACGAGATCCATTGGTAAGATTGGTTGTCAGACTTTCGGGCTTCTGTTGACAGGTAACGACTTTTAAAATTTTACGATATTGCTAACCTCTACTGTATAAACCACCTCTTCCCTACATGTAGATGTCATAATTGCAACAACTTAAGAATCTCCTTAAAAAGATAGGCAAAATCGTCAATCTCACTGGTTTCTAATGTCGCTAGTAGATTGGACATTTCCTTTAGCAGGTAAAACGTAATGCTTTCATCTCCAATAAGTCTTTCCTTACGTCGCCTTAGGAGAGGCACTTAGCCAGCGAACACACGACTAAACTTTGAACCTCGTTTATCACACCGTCGTTTATCAAGCTCCACGTACCACCTATTTCTCTTCAAAATGTGAATTTGAGTGAAAAATGTAACATGGCTCCTTTTATAATTCTGACAAATAGAGTCGACCAGGATCTAACGTCACGCGATATCCGCTTACCTTAGCGTGTATACGAGTTGAATTATCGATGGTTGTTCGTTGTAGCTAATTATGTAATTTAGAAAGTCCATGTATTATGTATGTTTCGTGAGTTAGGGGTTGGAATAGTTTTTAGGGGATTATTGAGCAATATCCTATTTATTACTCAATTGTAACTGGCATTTCATTTGTGATGACAAAATATTATAGGACTAGCTATGTGGTAGACGAAATTTATCCCACGGGAACGCACTACCGGGAAAGAAGGTTCCCTTGGAAGTTTCCCTTATCCAGGTTATATATCTGTGTGTCAGATTTCATCCAAATCTCTTTAGCTGTTTTGCGTGATTGAGTAACAAACATCCAAATATACAAACATTCTCATTTATAGTATTAGTAGGACTGTAGGATGTGCAGTGATACACATATCTGTACCACTACTGTCAACTTCAGGGAAGTCTCCTAAAGGGGTATCATATCGTATGGTGCACTAGTTGACATCCTCACGTCAACGCCATCTGTCGTTGAAAACTAGGGCTGAGGTCCTGTCTCGTATAGGGTCGTAGCATTATGCTGAGCGATAGTAGTTTTGTGTGGATGGGACGCATATTTTCCTCCCACATGTTTTTTTTTTGTATATGTTCATTTTTGCGTCATGTTTACCTCAATAAACGTATTTTCTTTTCTTTCAATGAGCATAACATAACATAACATCACGCCTTGTTTCCCCGAAGGGTTAGGCAGAGGTGTACCTACAGTACACCCACATTTCGCCAGTTATGAGTAAGTCCCATGTAATAGGGGGTGAGTCTATTGCCATCAACCGGGCACAAATCCAGTCTCCAGGCTGCTACTGAGAAATTCCAGATGGAAAAACCCAATAAATACTTTGCCCGACCTGGGACTCGAACCCAGGACCTCATGCTCAGCAGTAGCGCTTGCTACCACTAGACCAACGAGGCAGTCTCAATGAGTTCTGTCAATGAGGTTTAATGAATCTTCTATATATTAATACGTGAAGCGAAAACTTTGGATCCCTTTTTACGAAAATTGGGCGGACGGAGGAGTATGAAATTTCGCACACTTATAGTTTATACAGAGAAGAAGTGACGAATGCTAATATTTTTTTTAATTATGCGCATAAATACATTATTTTCAATAAATAACACCTTACACACACTACTATTCATTACCGTGTATTTAATACACACATGCACAAATCGAGTATATATTTGTTTTTGGTATTATTTGTCGATAGCCATAATGAATGTCAAATATAATTATGGATTACGAAATTACGAAAGTTTATTGTCGAAATCTGTGGTCCAATCGAGAATATCTGTCTTTAATATTTTGTGTCTATAGTCTTGCTGAATATGTCAAGTATAACCATAAGTAATAAATATGACAACATGAAGTAAATGCTGTTCTGTCACCTATCAAAACTGTAATCTTATGTAATATTTTGAAATAATCTATTTAATGTATTAATACGTGAAGCAAAAACTTTGCACATCGTTGTACGAACATTGTGCGAACGGCGGTGTATGAAATTTGGCACATTTAAAGTTTATTTGGAGAAATAGTGCTGAAAACTAATATTTGTATATATTAACGAATAATGGTCGAGTTTCGACCTCTGGGCGACCACTAGTAAATATAATTATGAATCAACTATAACCTATATTTCTTTTGTAATGGAATATTTCAATTTCAGTAGTTGATACTTCTGACCTCGAACGATCCTAATACATAATGCAGCACTGCCTGGGTCATGCTGCCTTCACTCTTTATCCATAGCTATATTGATTCGTAGTGGTTAAAAATAATCAATTTGGTGAGAGAATATTCAACTTGATCAATACCTATACTCAAATTCCAGTTCCATAATCAGCCTATAATGTTCCCACTGCTGGGACATCGACCGAGAGACTGAGCTGTAATCTAAGTGGAAGTGTAATCACATGTCTTAAAATTGACTTGTGATTGGACATGCGGGTTTCCTCACGTTTTTTTCTTCACTGTTTTGAGAACTGACATTTTTATACAAAGTAAAGCGCCAGCCAAGGTTCGAACTCACGACCACGGTTTCACCACTGCTCATGTTCTATCTATCTGTCAATAATAATATTATGTCTGCGTATGAAAGTACCAAAAGTATAATGATATTAATTTCCATTGTTCCAGGTAAGGAGTTGCCGAACACAGAAGTTTCCCAAGTATTCCTTTTTGTTTTAATTAAAGGAACCAAGTTAAAACAATTCGCCGACTGATCACAGGAATTCTTTTACGCCCACTTCACAAAGGAACACTTTCTTAGATTTGTTAAAAGTTCATCCTTTTCTTTGTTATGAATTGAATTGTTATTTAGGGTTATGAAGCTCAATTCTGCAATTATCTTTGACTTTTCTTTATACATACGGGACCTTATGAATGTTTTAATATAATTGCATGCTTAGTTGATGCTTGTCACACTTAACGTGACAAAAAAGGCATCCTGCCTTTTTTGTCACGTTAAGTGTGACAAGCATCAACTAAGAAACAAAGACGAGTGAAATATCATGTTTTTCTGTATATTTTTTTTATTATATTACTAATAAATGTTCCTAACATGACCGTTAAAGGTAGGATAGCCATAAATTATAATTGAACACGTACGGGTTTCATAACATTTTGTACATTAATTTTGCGTAAAATCCAGACCCGGATTATAAATCTAAGGAAAGATTTAAGACCTTAAATAAGCGAGACTAGGGTTGTCCCGACATTGGTAAATGTTTCTGGTACATATTTTTTATTGTGACCGTATTTTTTTAGTACGTTCTTGGTAGTCTGCGTGCGTAGGGTAACAATGTTTTATAAATTTTCTATTGCCACTACGATATTGCGTCGTATCTAGGGTTACCATCTATCCCGATTTATTAGGGTTGCCACTTATTGAAACTCTTTTAGCTTTACGAAAACGTGAAATAATTTCGGATTATTTCTTTGAATATCCTAAGCTCGAGGTCATTTACAAAATAAATAGACCTACGATGGTTTTGCACATAAAATCTTTAGTATTAACATTTGACTTAAATCTGCTGACTACTAGACCACATTTTATGGCTCATAAACGAACGTTTATGAGCAAATAATCTTAAAAAAGCGGCTCTTAAAACTCTGCCTCGTTTACATTCACATAGCCCCACGAACTCGGGACAAAAGTAAAGGTTCCGATGTCCGAAGTGAGAAGTCATATAAATGTGTAAACATACTCCGGTTTTTACGAGATGTTATGGAGCTCGCAATGTCGGGACAAGAGATATTATGGGGCTCGTAGTGTCGGGACTGGTCCGAAGAAGATAACGCATTTAAGATATCACAGTCACTGTGTTCTGGGGAAAATTGTCTGTGAAATGGAAAATGTGTCTTAGATGTGTGGTATATTAAGGAGGTATTCAATTTTCGGTATCGTGCTTACAGTAAAAAGTTATAGTTTTCCTAAAAATAATGAGGTTATTTTAGGTTATATTTTTATCATTTCGTTTGTTTCTCATTACAATCTCAGTGAGCACTAAATTATGAACATTCCCCGTTCACCGACACCATAGCACATCCCGCTATCTCCCTCCGTTTAATTGCTTTAAGGCCCCCAAGTATCAAGAAACAAATGCAATTCGTGCGCCATTACCCACACTCGGCGCAGTTTGGTGCGATTTCAAAGACTTTATTACAGAGCGTTGTGCATCCAAACTCCCCAATCTCCCCTAGCGAACACCCTGGGGCGTCATCATACTATTACAATGAAATAGGAGTTCGTCTTATCTCCCCACTACAGGGACGGAATAAGCAAAACAAATAGCCCTGTATAACTAGCTTTGAGCTAACCGGTTCATTTGAATTCTGAGCCGGTTTCTAGTTTTCGTGTGCCAGGTAATTTGGCGTGTTCTGGTTTCTTGGTTTAATTTCCGGGTTCTATTGTTATTTCAGTATGATTTTTGTTACATAATTGTGTATTTAATTGGACTTACAGTTGATTGTTACAAGTCAAAAGTTGAAGATGAATTGAATGAAGTGAAGCCGATTCTAAAGTGCCCGTAGAAACGTGTTTCTGTGATAATAATAATAAAGCTATAGGTATATATTCTTAAAAGGTGACAGTTTTATTAACCTCGTTAGTTAATCTAATTTGAACATAAATCTTACTACTAAATACTTAATCTTGCTGATCAGAAACAGCGACGTCTAACTATTTTCCGATTCGAAGATAGTACAGTAAAAATTTTATGTTCGCCTATAAAATGCTTGAGACTGAGATTGTCTGTGTCAGCGTCTCACGACATCTCGTGGCGCAGATGCTGAATATAGGGACGTTGGGATTACTAATTAATTTGAAAAACATAGTTCAACATCATCAACACTTCAGCAGAAAGACGTCCCATGAATCTAATATTCTCCATCAAAGAAGAATTGATAGTACAAATCAGTATTGAATTCTTCGAATTACAGCGAAATGATAGATAGAACTGTACCTAAGCACACCACAGCTCAGAAGGGGTTTGCAACAGAAAAGTAATAACATTTTTTTTTAATACAAACATATTTTATTTTCTTCCCACAATATTTGTAATTTACACAGATAACACCAAAATAATAAGTTCTGTACTTACTCGCTAAGATTTAAATAATGCTTTGTTAGGCTGATATCAATGCGTGTTCACTGCTTGACATCTCAAACAAGATGGCCGTCTGTCAGTCGTCTCCCATAGAGGTTGACAGTGAATGTCATTGGTGAACGAATAATCGACTGAGTGACATACGAGAATTAGTCGATATAATAAGTAGGGTAACCCGATACAAGGTAATAGAATAAAAAAAATAATATCTTAGGACTACCAACACACCGTTTTCTGATCCCAAACTAGGCAGAGCCTGTACTATGGTAACCAGACAACTGATAAACATACTTATATATTTCTAAATACATACATATTATAGATAAATGACACCCAGACACAGAACAAATGATTGAGCTCATGACACAAACATTTGTCCTAGGTGGGAATCGACCCACGACCTCAGTTTTAGCAGTCAGGGTCACTAACCACTAGACTAACAGGCCAGTCAAATAGTCAGACTGTAGTTCATAGAAGGAACTACAGTCTAAAATACAAGTACGATTTTTCTAAATATTTATTGTGCTACGACTGGACAGGCAGAAAATGATACTGTATTCCCTAATCGAAAACGTTATGAATATGAAAATTACTATAAGTTAAGTTTGTTCGCCGGAACAATGGAACAAAAGTTAGATAGAAAGGAAACATTAATTTTATATAATTGAAAATGCGAGCTAGTGTACAGTATTGTGTGAGAATCATGTTCATTGATGTTTAAACATAGCTTTTACAGCGTACATTCAGAATATTTAGGGTCCTAATATACTAATTTAAACTTTTATTCATGACGTATTACTACGTTCAAAACAAAGATGGCTGACGTGGCTCAAAAGGCTGTCAAAATTAAATCGGATTGGGCAGAACATGTCAAACTTTAGAACCAAATAGCATAGAACTGGTGCCCTGAGACGGTGAGGCGGGGTCACAGCAGACCACGTAGAAGACGGTGGGACGAGCTGCACAGTTTCAAAATTGGAAGGAGTACCCGCGGGCTCGCGAAATATGGAAGGAGTGAAGGGCTGCCTTTTCCAAGGAGTGAGACAGCGCAGGCCAGGGATAAAATAAAAATCGTTTAGTAGGAAGTGGAGCTAGTGTATTTTGGTTTATTTCATTACCAGCAGTTTACAATGCTTTATTTTAATTCACTGTCGTTATAATTTAATTTGCGTGAAATTGAGATTGTCATACCGTTTTTATTTAATTAATTGTAACTGTCACTGTAAAAACATAATATAAATTTAACTCTGTTTTGGAAGACTTTATTAGTAACATTAAATTGCTTGCTTTATACAATTATATATTAAAAACGACTCACTATTTATAGTAGGTACTAAATTAAATGACTTACTAACCAAATACATTGATAATGATTCGTACTTAATTATAGGAAAGTTCTGAATCTGCCAAGCTTTTTCCCAACTATGTTGTGCTCGGCTGCCAGTCTAACCGGATGCAGTTGAATACCAGTATCTTTCACGGGGCGCCTGCCTATCTGACCTCCACAATCCAGTTACTGGGTAATATGACACATTTTGATAAGACTGGTTGTCAGACTTTCGGGCTTCTGACGACCCGTAACGACTGTTAACGATTCATGAATGACAGCCGGGACCAACGGGTTAACGGGCTTTCCGAGGCACGGAGGAGTCTTGACAGCATGCCCTATTACAAAGCAATAAAGACAGAAAAGAGCTCATTGGGCATCAAAAAATTCGTACGCGTCGCTGTCAGTGGGAAAAGTGTCAAAAAGGCTGGCAGCGTTGCCACGTTTGAAGACAATGCTGTTTATTTATGTATTTAAAAAATAAATTGACAATACAGAAAACAAACAATTTTACTAGAGAATTTCCGTTCAGAAAACCGTTTGGCGAGAGAAAAACGGGCCACTCAGGTTGAAACGACAGGTCCTCCCAAGGGACCGATTACAGGCAACCCCCGGATACCCAAGTACCCATGGTAGTTCACCGGTAATATATTACGACCGTCCTACAGATAAACACCTATAGCTAATCTATTTTGTTGGGGGACATGACTTTTCATACGATGACGTTTTCCCCATAGGGCCGGCGGTCCCCATAGGCTGAGTTATGGATGACTGTTATTGATAGGTAATATTTTACGTATGGGGGTAATGTTGCGGAATAATTTTTTATCTTTACAGTTTGTTTATTTGTTGATGTGCGTGTTAACCCTTTGATGATGGGAATTTTCGTTTTGGGAAACACTGAGTTAATCTTTTGTACGTAGTCTACAACGGAGAATTCTATCATACAGATATAATACGAAATAGCAAAAATATATTTAAAAGGCACTACCATTCTATTTCCACAACAGAGCTAATGTATCTAACGGAAACCTAAATTTTCACCTGTGCCGTAAAATAGCTTACATTACTGCAAATTGGCTACATTCGGCCCGACTCGCAGCGTTTTGGGGCTACGTAACTTAATAAAATTGGAAAAAAATCCCCGTACTAAAGGATAATGCGGAAAAATGCTGCAAATGCCGTAAAGGAGTTCCCATTAGTTCGTAATGTAACTCATTAGAGTATTTGCTGTGGTGGTTTCGTATGGGGGATAAAGTACCCCATGAAATGTGGAAGATAATGAGCATTGTACGGCTTTTTTTTTTTTTTTTTTTTTTTTTTTTTTTCAGGATGGGAAATCATCAAATGACTTCTCCCGCTCTGGGCGGAGCGGGAGGGTGTGTCAGACTTTTACTGACTAAAACCCACCCGTGTTCCATCAGTTGCCCATGTGCCAGGGTCACGGTATCTCTTTCGAACAATCACGCGACCCCGGCAGGCATCGGTCCTAGTAGACCCCTACACTGCTGCTGACATCTCTTTGAGGCGCGCGTGGAACACTGCGCGCCGTCGACCCGAGCCTGGTCCTTACCGGGCGGCGAGCTACCCATTGCTCGCCACCCGCAAGCTCGCGCCTACGGTGGCCGGGAGTCCGCTATTGACTCCCGACGCCCGGGGCGTCTCCTCCTGCGGCGGCTAGGGACGTGAGGGCGCAGAGACTGCCACTCCCTCACGCGCCCCGCCTCCTCCTTCGCGAGCATTACTGCTTCGCAGAAGGAGGTGACGGCTTCCCATTCCCTCTCGCTCCGTACCATGGCTCGCACCAGGGCTGGACGCGAGAGGTCGCCGCCGCCGATCGCCTCCACGAGGACACGGCGGTGCTCCGCCCAGGCAGGGCACACCTCCACCGTATGCTCCACCGTGTCCTCCAGACGATCCTCGCAATGGAAACACCCGGACGTATCCTCCCGCTTTATCCTGAACAGGAACCCACCGAAGCACCCATGCCCGGTGAGAACCTGCGTCAGGCGGAAGGTGAGGACGCCGTGACGCCTCTCTATCCACTCCTCAAAGAGGGGACTTACCGCCGCAATAGTGGCGTGCCCAGCACTGGGTTGCGACAATCGTACCCGCCATGTCGCCATGAGATCACACCGGAGCTCTGTCCGCCGTGCCGCGATTTGTCGCGGCAGCGGAGTTTCGCCCCGGCGTTTCGCCTCCTCGCGCCACTCCCACATGTGCGCGAGGACCTTTGCCTCCAGATCCCATGGCGGCACTCCGGCAAGGAGGCTCGCCGCCTCGCACGAGACCGTGCGGTATTCCCGGATTAACCGAATGGCCATGACCCTCTGGGCCGCAAACAACCGGCGCGCTGGGCGCAGCCTCAATGAGGGTGCCCACACCGGTGCCCCATAGAGGGCGCATTGTACGGCTTGGACATCGTTGTAGAGGGGCTTAGGAAAAGGTCGGGTTAATGGGTAAAAGGTTATGTGGGAGTTGGAATATCTGGTCAGTACTTACCGGGATCATTATTAGAAAATTGGGACAGGAAAATGGTGGCAGGAAATTGTTTTTAGTTCTACGAGGAGCGACGGCTGCCATGAGCCTGAGACTAGATAAGTTCCTTTTCTCGGAAACCGAATTACTAACGCTTTTTTGCTCGGATTTCATTGAGTTTTTTAAATCAGTTCTAGGTGGTAGCCCATTTGTATCTGACCGACTTACGAGTGGTTTAAAACCCAGATAGGCACTTAACTTTGTTTCAAATAATTTCATCACCACTGCTCTCAAAATGGTGAAGGAAAACATCGTGAGGAAACCAGCATGTCCTAGAACCAAAACTTCGAAGACATTTGACATTTACCAACTGGCACTAAGCCCGTGTGGTAGATTACAGCCCATTCCCTCTCTAAGAGAAGCCTGTACCCCAGCAGCTGGAAAATCGTAAGCTGATAATGCGTATGCTAAATCTGTTTTCCTTAAAACCTTGGAAAAACTTGATAACAAGCCAAGCTTGCCGTTTTTCTTAGAAAAATGGACGCTGATATTAAAAATATAACTCGATTATTACATAAACCAGAGCATCACTAATGAGATTAGTGATGGACCAGAAAATGAGTTTATGGAGTCACTTTCAATCTAGCAGGCAGGTCGTACAGGTCATACAGGTCAACTGACCTTTATTTTATCTATAATATGTATGTATTTAGAAATATATAAGTATATTTATCAGTTGTCTGGTTACCATAGTACAGGCTCTGCCTAGTTTGGGATCAGATAACAGTGTGTGTGTTGGTTGTCCAAAGATATTATTTGGACAAATAAACTAAATTGCTTTAAAGTGGCTATAAAATATACAAGCCTATGTAATATTATTAATTTGTTTGATAAAGTCGTCTCCATCATACCGTTTTATTCTATTTCGAGCATCCACCTTTAAAAGGTAATCCTTTTATCGACGGTCGTTTCACGTGGAATAAAAAGATTTTCAAACCTTTATCCGTGTAGAAATTGTGCATCTAGGCGGAAAGTAAACGAGGCACCGCGTCCGACATGTCGGTGTAACGTCGGGTTGGCTTACGCAAACGCGATGCCGCTGTCGGATTGGCTGACTCGTCTGGCTTCACAGGCTAACTAGTGCTTTATCTACCTCAGAGTTGATACAGCTTGCTAAATGGACTAAACGTGAATAGAATTGCGGGTTAAAATAACTCTAAATGCCAATTCCGGTACTTAAATACATTCAAAGTCTACGCACTTTCATCTCAGAGACAATTAATGTCAAAAACTTGTCAAAAAATTAGTTAAATTGGAGTTATTTTTGACAGAGAGAGACCAAAATTAGACTTACGTTCGAAGTACGACGGCGTTCTTATAATACGGGAATTCCCCTTCAGGTAATGCGGTACATACTCTGACTAAGCAATAATTGAATCAAAATGTGCATTTTTTTCGGTATTTTTTGTGGAAATTCAGAAGGTTGTTTCAAGCGAATTATACATACATATGTACATATAAAATAATTTTTTTCGCTGTCCGTTATCGTCGGTTGATGCTGATTTCTTATTCTCTTTGGGCGAGCTCTTCAAACTCCTAAGAGAGTCTTTAAGATATATATCTAAAAGTTTCGAGTTTTATGAATAAAGTTTTCAAGATTAGATGTTGGTTTTAGATAAACTTTTTTGGAGTTTCGCATTTTGTTTAAAGTCAAACCGGAGTTTTTGATAAAATTCTTGGAATAATCAAGTAATTCTTTGCATACATACCTAAAGTTAGGTTAGTTCATTAGTATACCGTAGGTATGCAGAACATGTTAATGGCTTTCTACACATTCACTAACGTGGCTGACCCTTAAAGGTCGTTTCTAGGTCATCGAATAATAGTGTGGGGTAATTGCCTTACCATTCAGAGCTGACCTATTAACAACTCAATCGACGAAGGTAGGCAGACAAGTAGCTGCGAAAAGGAACCTGTTCAGAAACATTGTGCAGAGTATTGTTCACGGAATTCTTTTGTCTGCTTACCCCACCGAGTGGCGGTCGTGAGGGGTGTACAAAGCGGGGCAAAATGCCTCCATTGATGTTAATGACACTATCTTTGTCGAACTTTGCCACGTTTTTGCGGTGTGTGCCGGAAGTCCCTGTAATGGAGCTGGTTTTTCTTCGAACATTAGATATGTGTTTTCGCTTTGAAAGATAAACTGTTCGTTTCATCGGTCTTGTGCGTAAACGAACAGGATATTACTTGTATGTTCACAGAATAGTTGTCTTTGAAAAATCTCGTGAAAGTAATTAGATATTTTTCGTTTTTGTATGTTTAATGTCAAGAGCAATTTGAGAAAAAAAATCTGCTCTTATATCTTGAATATTAATTTCACTTTATTTTTTACTGTCAGTGTTATTTCGTGGAAGAAACTAGTTATTCACTAGAATTTTCCTGTGATTCACTAGATTCGATGTCAATTACAAAGTAACTTCTTGGTCCATGTAAAAAAAAAAAACGTTAGGAAGGACAATTTAATCGAATCTTGAATGTTTTTTCTATCAAAATATAAACAAAACAAACCGAAATGAAGGCCGTTATCTCATATACATAAGAGTGCGCGCATAATATTCATCCCAGCTATTTTGTAGGGGTAAATAGTCATACATAGTCAATGTGCCGTCCGCTGGACCTTTTAGCTGATGAAAGAGAAAAGATTCCCGAAGTAATGTGTGCAAATTTTATTGTAATCATGTGTTTATTCATAGCGAGGGGCACAAAAAATGTTTCATATAATAACGAAATTAATTAGAATTTTATACATTTTGAAGGTGCGGGCGGCTGATAGGGATAATAGGTTTATTTTTAGGTTTTTACAATTAGTCCCTATCGAGATATTTAATCTTGGTAAATTAATGTTTTATAATTAAGTTTTCAGTAATATTTTGAAGAATACTGAAAACATGTTATCCCGTAAATAATTTGTTAATACGGTTCTCGGGTACCCTACTAAATATATATATAATAATATTTCATAATTCTGTAAAAGTTTGCATGTTTAGATTGGATGTTTGTTACTCAATCACGCAAAAGTAGCTGAAAGGAATTAAATTAAATTTAGCACACAGATATTTTATGAATTGCATTAATACATGAGGAGTTTCAAAAAAATGGTACAATGGTCATTTTAGCGTGTCCCTCAAGTTCATATTTTTTTTACCGAAATAAGTTGATTTGTTACTTATCTGGTTATTCAACTTTTGTACTTGGGTTTTAGTTTAAATTTGATATGATTAAATGAAAATTGAATTTATGTAAAAATATTTACTAAGCCGGTAAGCCTTTAATTTTCGTATGTCCCCAGTGTACTGTTACATTTTAGATTGAATATTACTGAATTTTTTCTTAAACACCTTGACATGATAGGTTATTTTTTATAAAATTTGAACCTTGTTATTATCTAAGTGTTCTATGTATAGCTTAAAAGAACTTGAATCTATTTAAAATCGCACCTAAATGTTGTCCCCGAAAATTGTTACTTCTGGACATGTCGGTTTTGTTATCTCATTATCTTTAAAAATATTCTACCAAAATAATATTATGTTTCGCAAAGGCCACCCACATGGCTTACATTAAATCGGTAATTAAATAAAAAAAACCTCACTGTCATTTTTTCGGTGATGTGAATGAGTTTATGCGGCTGGCTGGACTGGAGAGAAAATCGTGCCCAGGTTTGTTATATTACAATCACAACTTTACCACACATTTTTTACTTGAATGTATTTTCTAAAGAAATACTATGTTTTAAATGAATAACTTGGTGTATGCTGTTTACCGAGAAACTGGGCTGCTAATATATTTTTTTGAATTGAAGGTAGACACATTGTGTTACTTCAGTTTTGTTACTAAAAGTACGGTAACATATAGACTGACCGACAAAGTAACAAAATCGATAGCATAAAGCTTGGCAGACATGGCATTTGAATCTGAGATGATTATTCTCTTTAAGAAGTGAAAAGTTTGAATAATCGTGTTAAGATTTTTTTAACTGACTTCAATAAAAAGGATTACCCCAAATTCAACTGTTAGTTAATTAATTTTCAGCTATGTTTTCGCCATTTGGGGACCGATTTTAATGTTTTTTTAAAGAATGTTTTCCCGATGTAGTCTTATTTAAAATTGCTGAAGATCCGCTGAAGATCTTCAGAGATATATAATGGAAATCTTCAATAAATGACACAAATGTGAAGATTGCGTCGGTCCTTTATAAAAACGTCCAAAGAAAACCGAGTTTATAATCAATGTTGAAAATTAGAAGTAAGTACTTACGGATCTCCTACATGTTAATTTAGAACAAAGTATATTTTTAAGTAATAAATGATTTTTTTAACTAATTGCAATGTTTCATTTGCCTTGAGGTTATGTGAACCGTGCTTTACAATTGTGTCCCCAAATTTTTTAAAGAGTTTAACGGATTTCCTCATAACTTACTACACTTTTACAAATATTTTGGGTTTTGGTTCAAAGTAATTAATAATTGGCGTTTTTTGGTTGTTTCGTTGGTATTTTTTTGCCCATTTTACATCGAAAAACAATTGAAAAACAAATATTGTTTTGGAACCTATGGTAACAAAACCGTAAAAAAGTAGTATTTTTTAAGTATTTGAATACTTTATTTTCCTTATTGATTCATCTAACAATACAAAATAACTGTATTTAGCCAAAAAAATCATTGGAGTGGCAGAATTCATCATAGTTTTTTTCATATTTGACCTTATTTGTGGTAACAAAACTGACACCTAATCAACACCTTACTATCATAATGCCTATTTTTTTCCTGAAATAGTATTTTCATTTAAGAGAAATAGTAATTTTATTAAATTAGAGAGTATAAACCTTTAAATGTAGTTCATCAACAGACCCTACCATGAAGTTATATTTTAAAGTCATATTTTTACCAGTTGTACCATTTTTTTGAAACTCCTCACATATAATACTTTTTACTCACGTACTAAGTTCCTAGGGGATGATTTCCGACAAACACGCGGGTGAAGCAGTTGGCAAAAGTTATTCATGGATATTACGCAAATTATTTCCACGAGCTCATTTTCCTTTAAAAATCAGCGCGTTCCCAAAAATATACAAACCTACAATTTACAAGGAAAATAACAGAACATGTAGGAGACAATCTCAACCCGTAGTTGCATGTCTCTTCATTATGTCTCAACCCTTTCCCCGCCACCCATTCCGCAGAAGAAAAGAAAGTAGAACGCGTATTTTTCGTTGTTTTTCTCTTTTTTCTAACAAAGAATCGTGCAGCATTGGCTTTTCAGCTAATGAAACTCTTTTTCGTTGCATTCGACGAAGCTCGAAAGCAATCCGATAATGAATGTTGAAAACTATTCGCTTCATCAGAAAATGTTGCCAGTCGCTCTTGTTCACTCCGATTGAATTAACCTTTGTTCGGAAAATATGATATTTTTGATTTGATGAGTTCTGTACGATACAGAACTGTCATTGTTTTCGTCTGATTTCGTATTTTTAGTACTTCGATTTCAGATTATTGAGACCAGATGAGGTTGTCGATTCTGTCCATGTATTGGACCGAAAATGCTATAGTGGCTGTAATTAAGCTGTGTAGTAGTATTTTAATGACATTCACATAGATACGTCTATGACCCAGCTACCAAAGAGACATGCTAAATACCCCTTTCACAGTAATTTCCTAGTAACACATACAGGAGCTTAATGTCAGCAATTAGTCGCGTCGCTTTAAAAGCATATTACTTGCTACACACCGCGAATAATGTACCTATTAGCTAGATAAATTGTGACGTCAGCATACGTCTACGATTAAACGCCTACGGTTTCTCGTAGACCCTCGTAGGCGTCGTAGCAACAAGTCCGCTACGAGAGCAAGATCTATTTTCAAATGATGACTGACAAGCCGACGCTACGCCCGGCTTGTCTCAGTAAAAATGGTCAGAAAAATCCTGAAATATGGGTGTTCTTTTTATGACGTCGAAATGAGATTTTTATGCAGAGAAATTCTGAAAACGCGACAAAATTAAAAAGTCGCATAACTTTTCGCACGAGTCTCTACATCGCAGTTGTTAATTACTTTTACATTATTTAAGTCTTCGCACTCAGTCCTTGGTAACATCACTAGCAGAACCTTCTGGTACGCAAAGGCTAGTATGTAAATTGCGATCAAAATGAGCTTTGAGTATGTCGAGAGCATGTTCGAGGCTGTAAACTGACATAAACGGCGCCACAAAGTTATTAAGCCGACTATATGCCTCGTTTAATAAAGCATTCTTGTGTACATTCAGTTAATTTGACTTGGGCAATTGCACTCAATGTGTGTTTGAGCGCTCGGGGCCATTGTGTGAATGTTATGTGCTAGGGTTGTGGTATGTGGACTAGTAATACGAATTATGAGAATAAGGTATTACTATTTTTATTGTGTTTTTGTGGCTTACAGCTATCATTACAGAAGTTATAGTACGGTAATTTACGACAAGCCATTTGCAAGCCTCCACAGAGAGCCACAGAGTATTATTGTACAAGTTTTATAAGTGAACTACGTTCTGCGACTTCATCCGCGTTAAATTTCTTGCTCCTCCGAAACACCCCGTCACATCGATTCCTTACCCGTGCGAGATCTTCGTATACGTGACTTTTCCTTTTGCGCGACTCCTAAGGGTCCCAGCGTGATGTTATATTGTCTATAGTCTTGTTCGATAAATGGTCTACCCAACACTAAACGTAGTTCCTGAGATATATTTAGATTTGATTACAATTAAAATGTTATATTGAGCAAACCTTAAAAGATAGAAATATAATACTCTTTGTTAGGCATCACGGTCTTTTGTAAGCGGTACGGTTTCATTACGGTACTGCATAAAAACCGCACCGTACAAAACACGCGTCTATCAACAAGCTTTCATGGTGATCTATACAATACTAACGTGCCTAAACAAGACCGAATAAACTATAGTTTTTTACGGCAAGAAAAATGTGTGTTTGCAAAGGGCCTGAAGATATAAATGTAAGTGTGAGTGTGTGTTTTAAGTTTCATCAAAGAAATTTCGGCGTGTTTAGGGATCGATAAAGTTATATAATTTGTAAATAATGTAGTAGGTAAATTGAGTAAAACATCGGCTTATATAATCTGCTGTTTTATTTAACGCCCGAAAAGTCAATACGATTAATATTTCACGAAGTTTTCACAACATTTTAATTACTTATAATTGCTTTTCCGTGATCGAGTCAGTCAACTGCAAAATTCATGTCAGTCCACCTATTTAACTTGCAAACATATTCATGATGAGGGCAGTATTACATTACATTTGATATATAATTGAACTGTTGAAATAACTAGGCCACGTCCTAATGAAGCTGTTTTCACGGATCATTTAACTCGAATATCACACTCGTAAATTCTAACAAAGCTGGGTATTGTCATGGAAATTAGTCGATTAACGATAGTGGTTATCGATTCGGGTACATCTCTATTATTTTTTCGATTTAGACTGGCGTGACGTGGCGTTATGCGAACTAAGTGATTACACTGCATTATGCGCCAACTTAGGTGAATGACGTGTTCCATTATGATGATGACACGTTATATTGTGGTATGGTGGTTATGTAAAGTGTTGTTGTTTATGTGTCCGACTTTATGTGTTCTTCTACTAAAATAAAACTTATAATAAAATTGATGATGATTCTATTGTACTCTAATTAAACTTATTTTAAGCTATTGCTATCTTTGTTTTTCTAATGAGATAAGAAAGAGACGCAAATTCATTAGAGCTCTCAATTTTTTTAAATATTTGTTCTAGCACTTTCTGTACCTACTAGTAACATTTGTGATGTGAAAATATTTTTAAATCAGAATCATAATTAAGTTAAACTAAGATTTCCTTCACCGCAACTACGACAAACTAAATTCATCATTCTTAAAATCATGCCAAATTCAAAGTTATCGTGACGTAATTCACTTTGACAGTTATGAAACGTTACCTTTCTTTTTCTTTCGCGGTTGTTAGTAAGAGATAGCAATACTCTTATTTTAGTTTAGGTGTTCAACAAAAGAATCGGCACCATATTATGTTGAGTTATCGAACCGCAAATACATCAACCATTGTAGGTGGGTTAGTGTTTGTCCTTTGCACAGATAAGTATCACCAAGGTAAGGAAAGGTAAAGGCATCGTAACAAAGGCTTTGTAGTGGTTTATTCTACGTCAGGGTTATATTGCGTCGAATTCGGCTTAAGTTGTGACCTGAACGATCAAACTTAACCCTCCCGGCTGCTGTCTTCTTAGGTTTTTGTAAAGTGTGTCGGTACCACGAAACAACTAAGAAATTTAAAATATATATTTTATGTAAAAATTAAAAGAAACACAGCTACTGTAGTTAAGTTTAGTAGCAGCACTTTGCTAATTTTATTCTGGTTTGTGGTCTTGTCTGAATTAGTTCATTGTACTAGATGTGGGATTGCAGGTCAAGCCGAGGCCTAGAGCTGAATGGAGCTGGGAGTTGTCTAAAACAATTAATTACCAAGTACCTACTTAGTTTTCAATTTATATCAAGACAAATGCCAAAGCTATACCTAAAATAATATATAACATTTTCTAGAGAGAATAATTTATAGGTTTTTTTTTGTAAATAGCATGGGCCACTAACTATTGTTTGAAGAGTAGAAACAACGTGTTAATTTAGTATTTAAAAAAAAAAAAAAAACGCCACCACCGTCTTTATATAAAAACTTCTCGAAATAAATAAAGCCGTTCCATTCTCCCGGACTAAACCCTAGAATGAAAAGGCTTACTCTTTTATTCTTTAAAACGATGTTCATCAGAAAGCTCCTGTAATTTTTCCAAACAGTCCGATCCCGATCGTCAGCAGACTAGAAAATTCTCTGTCATTGCAAAACAATAGGTGGCCACGAACAATGGAGAGGTTCTATAAAATATCCCCTTTTCTTCTTTTTATCAGGACATCGTTAATTAAGATAGGATCCTTTACCCAGATACTCTTTTGAAACTAAGCTGTGTTTGTACGGGGATAAGAACTAAAATTAAGTTCCGTGAATGGCTAGGTCATTCTATGATTTTTCTTGAAGAAAAGTTGTAGCGATTAGGAATATAATCGTGAACTTTCTTGCCGAGATTGATGGTTGGGGTCATTATATTAAAAAGTCTAATAATATGTTCAAGAAGAAAACTTTTCTTCAGTTCGACAGAACATTCACGCAATACGACCAACGTTAAATCTATGTTCAAACCTATCACTAAAATAAAGGTAAAAAAATATAATATAGTGTAAAGCTCTGTTTTTGGAAGAATAAACATTATAAACATTATCATATAGGTATATAATATAATACCAAAGATATATATATAGGACCGAATATATAGACTATTCTGATTATAAAACAAAATCACGCTCGGCGAGAGATGGAAATAAAACAAGGCATCGTTATTCCGTGTCTTGGCTACGGGCGCCAATTAGCAAAACCAATTAAAACAAACGGGGAACGACAGATTCGTTGCTATGGCAACCATACTTTATGCTTCGGGGAATTCGCGATCGATTTTTATTGTATCGTGTGCATACACGGGCATATTTTCTTTTATCTGATTGTCCTAGAATGAGGGCAATGTTTATTAAAAGAATTTGTGTTCTCTTGTTTTTCTGTATGTGCGACTATAACTAGAGAACCACTAATCCAGTTATTGGTGATATATGCGTATATTACTCCTACTGATACTCTGTATACTTGATTTGATATGTGAGTGTGTGTCTTTCTATATTTTGACACGGCTTTAGTACAAGTTCTTCAACTCCTCAAGGAGCCTAAGACGCTGCTAGTTAAGACAAAATAAATTTTGATGAACCCCGAGTTTATATATTTTGTGAAAATATACGAATATACAGAGCGACCGAGTATTCCCAAGAGTTAAGAGCTTCTAAAACTTGAGCGAATAAAAGCAATGAAATTGTATGAAACAAGAACACAGTACAAAATGTAATTGATGGTTCAGGTATTGTTTCTTTATTCGCATTTCAGAAACAACATTCTAGAAAGGTATTTTGGGAACAAAATAACAAACATTTACAAATAAATGTGTCTCCGCGTGCAGGTTTACAAATACGGACAAAAAGTTATTAGATGAACTTTAATTTAAAACCGGCCTTTGTGTCCTTGCTATTGTTACAAAATCTTATTTTTGGGATTCTGTGTCTAGAGGTCTACTCTATGTATAAGTCCGTCAACGAAGATGCGGACCCGTCCGAAACTTTGGAGGGAACCCTATACTCAATTAATTAAAAAAATAATCGTTTTGCGGATGGTTATAAACACCTGTAATTTCGGACGAAACTACGGATTTCGTGCGTAGGGAGTAGATCTCTTTAAAAGCATAATATGGAACGAAGCAAATTAAAGTAAGACCTTCAATCAGGAATTGGAAATCCGGGCAACCGAGCATAGCCTTGACACGGAACACGGACGGTTTTTATGTGCGTCATGTTTGCCGCAATTAAACGTATTTTATTTCTTCTTTCTTTTTCTTTTACTTCAGTGTGAGTGCTACTCGTATGGTTCCGGTTTTACAAATGTGTCTATCAAAGTCAAAGGAGAAAAAAACTTACACCACAACAATACGTCCAAAACGTTGCAGATTTTAATATGGTATAGTGAGCCAATAATGTTGCTGACAGGCCTGTTGGTCTAGTGGTTAGTGACCCTGACTGCTATGCCGGAGGTCGTGGGTTCGATTCCTACCCAGGACAAATGTTCGTGTGATCAGCACGATCATTTGTTCTGTGTCTGGGTGTAATTTATCTATAATATGTATGTATTTAGAAATATATAAGCCTGTGTTATGGGTACTAGACAACTGATAAACATAATCAGTTGTCTAGTACCCAAAACACAAGCTCTGCTTAGCTTGAGACTAGATGGCGTTGTGTGATAGTTGTGGAATATTATTATATTATATTATATTACTACTGGGACACAAACCTCCTCCCTTCGAATGGGGCTGTAATCTACCACGCTGGCTCAGAGCAGATTGGTAGATGTCAAATGTTCTCAAACTTTTGGTTCTCGAACATTCCGGTTTCATCGCGATGTTTTACTTCACCTTTTTGAGAGCAATGGAGATAAAATTATTTGCACAAAGTAAAGCAGCAGCCAGGGTTCGAACTTATGACCAAGTCGGGGCCCATACCTCCTCCAGACATAAACTTGCCATAAAAATAGTTAAGTATCGGTTTATTCACCAAACTATAACATCAAATAATCTATAAACCTGTATAACAATATTCTCATTTCCACAGTAACGAATGAAACCCTATACAGAAACCCTGCAAACGCCAACAAGCGAAGCGAAGTTTGAACACTGAAAGACCGCAACGAGGTCCGAATTAGACGCAATATAACACTTACGTAGGACGCCACGCCCCTTGTAGACCGCTACAGGCCTCCGTAGAGACCTGACCCTCACTCCTTGTGTGGCCCTTTAAAATTAGAATTGAAACGTACAATAAACAAGAGGGACAGCGTAGTTTCTAAGTTTCTAAAAAATCGTGTGGAATTGGGGGACTCCAGTCAGGACCCAAGATCCTTACGCTATTTTCAACACCGAATGTAATTCGTTATGGTGATTTAGAATGTCGAATACCGTGAAAACGACACCCATAACGCAATATTTGAAAATTTTGCATTTTTAATATGTGAGGTCAAAATAAAAAATCTAAGATTGCGGCTAGAAATAGAAAAACACAGAGATATAGTCTTCATGGTTTTTGAGGGTGCTGATATATACTAAGGGGGAGAATAGGAATCTAATACGTCAGCAGCGAATTAAAAAAAATCTTCTTGGGTGTCATTTTCATGCTATATAGTTTAAATAAACAGTCTAAATTTCCATATCGAATTGCATTCGGAGTTGAAGAAAAAGCGTAAGAAACTCCGTACCCGACGGGGGTCCTACGGGCGAACCCACAAGATTTTTTTAAGCGACTCTGAAAATTTATTTTTAAATCTTCCCGTATCTTATCGGGATTCCCGAATGTCTTATCTATTTGTTCTTAGATTCTTATTCTAATAAATAGATTCAGTAATAAATGCAATCTAAAAAATATTTCCATGAACCCTCGGGAGGTTTTCTAAGCAGATCAGCAAAACTTTTTGTTCAACCTTAAACCTTCATGCCTCCTTGGGCAGACGGGTGCTCAGTTGTTTAACTCTCCCTCAGATGGTTAACCACATTTGTACCTGTTTCCTTATGTTTTGCGCTCTATTAACGAGATGACGGTACTTTAGGTAGGTAGCTACTGTTTCGTGTGGTGTCGGATGTAAAAAATAGCACCATCGCATTTCTTCGAGCGACTAAGAGACTTACTAGGGAATGGGCAGCAGCGTTCTCTATGCATTTTACCACAATACTGCGATCGCCAACCCGCCTGCCAAGCGTGGCAATTATGGGAAGCCCCGCCCCCAAAAAAATCGAGGAGGCCTATGCCCAGCTGTGGAGTTCTTTCAGCTGAAATGATGATGATGATGAGTTACTTTAGTGAGACCCAAAGACTTCATAATATCGTACTTTTACTTGAAAAGGTAGGTAACTAAGTTTTACCGTTAGACTGAAGCCTGAAATATTACAAGTTTCAGGTCTGGAGATTTCGAAGTTGATGAGTTAGCGTTAGTAATAAGTTTTTCAGGAAATCGGAGTCTTACAAAGTTTAGGGTTTGGGAGATCCTAAGAGATCTCCCAATATAGTTAGCTAAGCTAAGAGATTTGGTTATTCCCATATTTCTCAAGGTGTGGACGAATTTGATATTCCTTACGCTGCCGGGTCAAAACTGTGAAAGGTTTTTTAAATGTTTCGGTATTTTAATGTTTGATACACATTTTTTGGATTAATTTATAACTACAATATTTTTATAAACAACAATGTTTAAAATACGTTTATGAAAAAGTTCTTTTAGCATATTAGTGAAACCACGGACAATTGGTAGTGTCACATAAATATTTAAGTCAAAACTCGAAAGACTTCAATAACTTGCAAATTACTTTTCTGTCACCAAATTTCACCGAGCTGAATAAAATAAACTTACTTCGGTTCCCACTCGCACAGCCTCACAGATATATTAAGGCAAGTGGGACCAAGACCAACAAAACAAAAACAGTTTGGTTTCAAGACAAACAGTTGGCAACAATGTGTGGCTCAAGAAATTCAGTAGAAGTTGGAGGAGGTCGGAGTTCGCACCAACCTCCTCCGAGAATACGCTTGTGATAAAAACTTTGTTCGGCCTAGGTTGAGGTTATGTGGGACGGTTCTTTTTACATGTCTTCCTCTTTAAGTGACACGATTCTGTACTCTGTGAATAACGGTGTTGTACTTATTTTTCCGTATCAGTAACGATGAATATATTGTAGTATTTTCAATATGCTGAATATATTGAAGTATTGTTGAGTTTACTTTGTTTTCCGATAGTAATTTTAAATGAGATACAGGCACATTTCTGTTGTGAATAATGATCCGGTATGACAATATTTGCAACTGTATTTTAATTTCAATTGTATGAAAATGCTCATATAAAGAATGTGAGAGATTTTCTCTTAACGTTCCATTTCAACGCTTTAACAACTTTTTTATAGTAAAAATAAAAACACAGGTGCATTATCATACACCATTTGGTCCGTTTTTAGAGCTCAACTGATATTTCAGAATGCATTTTCCTGGAATACGAAACTCCCTTTTGGCATATTGTTGTCTGGGATACCTGAAACAAAGGAAGCTTTGGAGGTGGATTTTTGTACCGTGTAGAGTGCATATTTTCATACATAAACACCGAATTTTTCTTTACAAACTTTGTAGTGTGCATGAAAATTCGTGGAGTTCGCTCGTGTAAAATAATAAAGAATATATATAATGGCAGACAATGAAAACAATGTGCGATACAATTCTGAAGAAATTTCTCATATTTATTTCAATTGTCGGCGGTTATCGCGCTCGCTGCTTTTGCAGAAACATTTATTCACTTGTATGGCTAGACAGGACATCCATTCCTTGTTTTGTAATTGCTTCTAAAATCCAAAATAACATCAAACTGTTAAATACATTGATTATGTTTCATAAATTAGTGCTCTTCCGTATGAAGAGGTATTGAAATCACAATCAGTGCATAACACAGTCTATTTAAACTTTTATTTTATAACCACTCGCAGGAATTACTTCATTTAATGCACAAAGACTTCACAAGAATTAACATCTTTATATTTTAATCAGGTCAATTTAATCATAAAACCTTTCATATTCCAGCAAGAAGAAGATATTATACAATTCATTTTATTCCAATCCACCGAGGGTTGGATACTATGTCCGTGTTTCAATTTTTAAAGTAAAATATTCTTTTAAGCCTATGTTCAAAGTAGGACACTCGCTCGTTAGGTTAATATTCTTTTGCTACGTCAGTTCCCAGTCCTCAGGGAGTTGCGTGTCACTGTCTGATTACCGTTATTCGAATTTAAAGAAGAGACTTTTTATCGTTAAGCTTGGAAAGTATCAAGAAATTGAGTTGACTTTTTCTTTTGTTATAGAATATTTTGATCTTTATTTAAAGAGCCGAATGATGTTGTTAATGGCGGACGATCGTCGCATCCTTGACGGTACACCTTGATAACAGTATTGCTGGCTAGCAAATCTTGGACGATCTAATTTTCTTGCAAATCTCGTACCGACACAAGAAAAGAAGGAATTCGTCCTAAATAAAACAATCCTACTTTAAAATATTACTCATATGAACGTTTGTATGTTTAGACGTTTAGATGTTTATTACTCAATAACGCTAAAACGGCCAAACGGATTTCAATGAAATTTGGCACACAGATAGTTTGTACACTGGATTAACACATAGATAGGATACGTTTTGATGCCTGGCCTGTTAGTCTAGTGGTTACTAACCCTGACTGCTAAGACTGAGGTCGTGGGTTCGATTCCCACCCGGGACAAATCTTTGTGTGCTGAGCACAATCATTTGTTCCGTGTCTGGGTGTAATTTATCTATAATATGTATTTATTTAGAAATATATAAGTATGTTTATCAGTTGTCTGGTTACCATAGTACAGGCTCTGCCTAGTTATGGATGGATCAGATAACGTTGTGTTGGTTCTCCTAAGATATTATTATTTTTTTACCCCGGTAGTACGTTCCGGGGATATAATTTCCAATCTCCACGTGGACAAAGCCGCTGGTAAAAGTCAGTATTATTATAAGTTTTGGTGAAGTACAAAGCTGATTAAAACAGAAGTTAAATTAATATTGAGGTAACAACATCTATAACAACAGAATTACCGCTAGTTAACAAAGTTGTTATTTTGTCTTACTTGTATTTCGTCTTCCCAAGCCATTATTTCAATGACTTCAGTGGTTTGCCTTCCAAAACAAGTAAGAAATAATTTACAGTTTTGTGTACGTATAAAAATATTGACGGTAAGTTTGCCAGATGTATTTTAGGACGAAAACAGAAAAATCTTGAGTTATATATGATGTCTGTAACCTGAAGTGAACAATAAATAACTTATAACTATATAAAACAATAATTGGTATGAAAGCAATCTTCAGAATCGAGGTCACGACTAATATAACCGTTTTCATCAATTATCATAGACTCGGAATCTGCCAAGGCCTCTTATCCTAAAAAACACATCCTGAATAACCAGGTTATCTACTAACGACCTACTAATTCGATTTAGAGCTTTGAATACCGATATTCGAAGCTCTAAGTAGAAAAGGAGCTTACCTAGGCTTATCCCCCTTCCTCTTGGCCCTTCTCGCCTATTATACAGAACTTGAGTAGGGCAGTTCCTTAACTGAGCAGTTCTAATAAATTTCTCCTATTGTTTTCGTAACCCATTTCGTAGGAATGTTATCTAGATTACAGTATCGTAAATAGGGATTATCCTGCCGAGGGTTCGATCGGATCATTTGTTTCCTTTATCTCCGAATCATTTTGCAGTCTCAGGTATTTTTCTAGATTTCCTTTGTGGCAATGTTTGAGGACCTAGTGTTTTGTAGTCTGGCCATTATTTTGAAAATGTTAAATTAAGTATGCTTGTTTGGTGTTTTAGTTAACTGCACATACTGCCAGTTTTTTATATGCCTATAATGTTTGGTATTTTAGTTAACTGCACATACTGCCAGTTTTTTATATGCCTATAATGTTTGGTATTTTAGTTAACTGCACATACTGCCAGTGTTTTATATGCCTATAATGTTTGGTATTTTAGTTAACTGCACATACTGCCAGTTTTTTATATGCCTATAATGTTCCCACTTCTGGGATACAGGCATCTTCTCAGTGAGAGGAGATAGGCCGTAATTCACAACGCTGAACGTCTTCGAATTTTTGGTTCTAGGTGAAGCCAATTACATCACAATGTTATCCTTTACCGTTTTGAGAGCACTGTTGATTAAATTAAATACCCACACGAAGTTAAGTGCATGCCTGGGTTTGAACTCACATCCTACTGTCATAAATGAGTTTAATGAATGTGCTCTTCCATAGACTCTCCTTATTATGCAACAAAATAAAGTTCAACAAATAAAAATATTCTCTCATCTCGTCTAGATCGTGTCGCCACCTCTTCTTGGGCTGGTCTCGGCGGTGCTATCCATCCTCAGGCGCTCACTGAGTAGAGATTATTGCCCAGCGGTCACTCTGCATGCGCCCTATTATAATTGTGCACATAAATGTGAAATAGGAAAATTTTAATCACAGCTACTAGTTATTCACAGTAATCTAATAATTTCTATCAACGCAAAAAGGAACTTACTTCAACAGACTACTCTCTTGACTTAAAATTTAATTTCTTCGAAGAATAAAGGCGACATACGAAGGTTCAGCAAATTGTCCGACAAATATTCAACGATCCTTTATTGAGACTTACGAGGCAAGGGCTCAAAGCGATGTCCTCGTTAATAATGTACTATAAAGGATCGCCATTTTACATAATAGCTTTGGAAGTGGCCTTATTTATCACAAGATGGTATCTTAGGCAAGTTTGACCTGGGCCGTCAGATGTATTGGCTTGTAATACGGCTGTTTTGGGAAGATTAGTTAGGTTAGATATTTCGTGATCAGATTAGGGTTGTACGTGATTTTGTTGAATAGTCTTGGTTATCGGATTGGTAGTTAGTTTGGAATTGGTGTGATGAACTAGTTTTGGGTATGTTGTCTCTAGAATATAGAGATTGGTTTGGTACACTTACTTCGTTGATATAAAATAGGTGTTTGCTTATTTTATGAGGACTATGATACTCAATAATAAATCACATAGATGTTGACTTAGTTGATTTGCAGTGATTTGAAAAACGAATTATAACATTTAAAGTGTGTAATCTGTCTCAAATGATTTTGTATCAGTGTAGGTGACATTTAAAAAGTATCACATTTGACGGTTACCATAAAAATACTGTTTTTTTTTAACGTATCGGGATGAAAAAATTATGTTTGGAGTATCGCTTAGTTTTCTAAATCAGTAAGTTTCTCTTTGAGCGTCGAAATCAAAAAGTTGTCTTGAATAACTCTTAATCGTCATTATGTTCAGTACTCTATTCAATACTTTGTTGAATATTGCTGTAAATTAAGTTTGGACGTGTGCAATTATTTAAATACAGAAATATTTATACTGGAAAAGGTGTCTTCATTTCACAAGGTTGCAAACAACTTTCAGCAGATCTGATTAAACTTTGTCAGTCGTCATTAACTGAGCCAAGTGATTCGTAAAATCGAGTTAGCTCAAGATTTCTACAGGAACTTAAAAACTTTGATAACACCTCAACTGAACTGCTTTTTATACGGATCTACTTACCTCAAGAATAATATTTTACGAACTATAAAATAGAATCGTTTCACCAAAGAGGGTAACATTTCTCAAAGAAATTTCTCTCGAAGCTGCGTTTCCTACGATTTATGATTACTCGTAAAACGGTTTCTGGTTGAATTAGTTGAAAAGTTGTGAAGAACGAGTAAACTTGGTAGAACTTCACTCAGACATTATT
Source organism: Aporophyla lueneburgensis (assembly GCA_932294355.1). Classification (NCBI taxonomy): domain Eukaryota; kingdom Metazoa; phylum Arthropoda; class Insecta; order Lepidoptera; family Noctuidae; genus Aporophyla; species Aporophyla lueneburgensis. The sequence continues at coordinate 20,918,883 of OW028745.1, read as the reverse complement.
CTTTAAACTATGGTATTTTTTATGAAAGTTTGCGTTAAGTACACATTTAGTGTACTTTAAGTTTTCAGGTAAAATATACTTTGTATTCATGATCACCGAACGCCATTAAATTAAAGCATTCATGCAATAGCTTCTAATGGCTTAGTCAGATTAATTAAGTTTATCATCTGGTTTAACCAACCAAAGAGATTAGTTTACTGCAGATTCTAGAGTACCTAATTGAGTAATATGGATATTATTACATGCATACTTTTCACTCTACCTTTCCTTTACTACATTTTCTTCATAGAAGAAGAGAAACAAAAATAAATATATTTGTCACAGAAGCACGTTCATATAAAAGACGTGATTACACAAAAAAAAAAAACTTGACATCACAGATACAAACAAAACCACATAAGCTATTTATAAATTGTTTTCAGTAATTAATTGTGTCATTGTGTCAATTTGTGTCCCATTTCTTATGTCTATATTAGTATTGTTATAAAGGACACGAACTACATTTAACTGCCTTAACCCGCCCTCGAAGCTCAGTGAGGTAGCGCCATAGGTACATCAAAAGCAAGACATTAAATGGTGACATAATTTACTTATATATACCTATAGCTGCTGTGTCCAACAGTGGACGTCTTTCGGCTGAAATGATGTTGCTGAATTAATTGTGTTATCAACTGGGCATTACGTGCTTAGACTTCAATTTACAATATACAAATTTTAATGTAAAAGTGTTCTCATTGTTGAAGACTGTACAAAATAAATAAAACGCTATATCAATTCCTGCTTAAATAATTATCTAAATAGCTCTATGGTGATCAGGCGATCACAAGTTACGTAATTAAGTTGAAGCCTTCATTACGGCCGGTATTTTCCGCGGCGTCCATTTTGTCCAGAAATAGTGTTATTACGATATAATCCGGGCACGTTCCGGACAGGCACGGGTAAGCTCGCATGATACCTCAGTATTTATGTCACTCCGCTGCCAGGAACTGAAATTAACTCTTTTGACGTGTCAACAAGTTCAGACTTTTAGGAATTATTTTCGTATTCTGACTAGATTTTGAATGAGAATGGAATAGCCATGTCAAGGATTAACCAACTACGGAGCAACTGAATTATAACATATCACCCTTTTATACCATACCATCACGCCTTGTTCCCCAAAGGGTTGGGCAACCATATTACCATGCTGAAAAAAAAAATCACCGATCTCTCTGCAAAGCGTAGTGAAAATAGGAAATTCGTTTTGACCTATATACTTCAATTTTTTTAGTGCCGGAACATTAAATGATTGTAGTGAGATACAGGCTGGATTAAAAAGAAAATAATTGAACTCATGAATGAACATATATTGTAAATTTTCTACACCATTCATTTCAACAATATTCGCTCTAATTCTCAGCAATAATTAGGCTAATAGTGCAACACAGAAAATGACTGTTTATGTCGGTTGGTAATAACTTAAACGTCATGCAACTAAGCACATTGTTTTTTTTATGAATATACGGGCACGAGTCACCTTTATTTAACTTGTTATAATTATTACTATATGGGATGTTGTACATTATTAAATAATGAGATATAATCCAATACAGTAAGAACCGGGCTCTAGTAGTCTGGTTCTTAACTACTGAAATCGGGCTTGAAAAAGAGAAAGTCGATTTCGATTATTTGTTGTTTTCGTACAGCCAGTGTCATGTGTAAATATTCATATACCTGATTAAGGCATAAATCTTACAGATTACGTGTGACCTTCCTATTGGCTTCACCTGACGTCATAATAACCAAGGACACTTGAATCAAGACATTACTTATTTAATTACATAATCACCATAACAGTTTCAGTGGTTTACGGGCTTACGATCACACATAACAAACCATTTCATAGTTGGTTTTTGCTTGCGTTGCCGTAATCAAGTACAATTATGATATAAAGAGCTTATGCTATTAGAGATACAAAAGCCATTTACCATCTTATTTTCTAGCAAAACATTATTAATATATTCTATATTAGGTGCATTATTAGGGGTTCAATGCTAAATAATAACAGCCGCACGAGTCTATCGAGGGTTAATCAAATCAAATTACTTCGGGCTACACAGACCCATATCATAAATACCTTACAGACTGTCATACATACAAATAAAAACCACGTAAATAACTATTGTACACGAAGTGATGGCGTCGTGTTGCGCTGCGTGGTGTCACCTAGCCTTCCGCGGAATCGACGATACACGACACCCTTCGGCCAAAACTCTTCCTTGAGGAAGGTCTCGATTTGATGTGTTGGAACCCGCACCACGAATGACTTGAAGTTCGTGTTGTGGCGCGGTTGCAACTTCTCGACCCCCAAGGTCCAGTTGGTCTTCACACGTACATACTCCACGATCTCCTCAACCTAAGCAACGCGTGCCGTGTTCGTACATGGGTGACCAGCCACTACTTATCAAGACCCCTCCTTACCTTAAAAAGCACGTTAAGCCGTTGGTCCCGACTGTCATTCTTATGTCGTTGACAGTCGTTACGGACTTTGACGGTCGTCAGAAGCCCTAAATTCTAACAACAATTATTATAAAGGGGTATTTAGTCACCCAGTAACTGGGTTATGGAGCTCAGATAGACAGTCGCTTGATGTAAAATAGTGATTTCAGCTGCATCTAGTTAGACTTGAAGCCGACTCAAACATAATTGGGAAAGGGCTTGGCAGATGGTGACTATTTATTATATGAAAGTTTATATGTTTAGATGTTTGTTACTCAATCACGCGAAAACGAGCAAACAGATTTGAATGAAATTCAGCACTCAGATATTTTATAACCTAGATTAACACATAGGATACTTTTTACTCTGGTAATACGCTCTCGTGTTCTAACTTTAGACAGCATCCTGTTAAACTGGAAGCCAACTCAAAAATAGTTGTGAAAGGCTAGAAAAGTTAGGTCCATAATTAGACAACAATCCATCCTTTTCCGGTGGGAGCTTTTAGTTTAACCAAGGGCGGTAGTAGGAATGTAAATAATAACTCGTCTCAACAAATATACCCACGTTAGAACATTGTTTCATGAACTAAGTATGTACTTAGTTAATTAATGACGACATTGAGATACACAGTGTTCTGGAGTTATAATTAAAATGTTGTGGTGTGACTAGCGAAATTAAAGTTAGACTTCGTTGTTAACAGAACTTGTTTAAATTAAAATTATTTGTATGTTAGCGTTATATAGGGTGTAAATAGATGCTTCCCGAACCTGACATTTACGCATGATGTACATTGAACCATAAACTAAATAAGTTTATGAAAAAAATATTTCTGGGAAAATAGTTTTATTTTTGGTGTCAAAATGAGCAAAATATTTCAGAATTGAACCTTTGCGTTGACTGTTGGAGTACACACGCTGGACGTGTCGAAAAAACGTACAGTACGATTTCCAACTTAAGAAAAAACTGCGTGAAAAAATTAGGTCGCTATATTTTTACGTAAGCCCAACATTATGCACGTAGCAGAACAAGGGTTCTTGGAGTACTTAAAGTCGATACCTCTGTAACAGATATGGTCCAGTACAAAAAGATCTTAATAACGGATCGTCTCTTGATTTCCATAACGGTATTTTTACACCCGTTATAATTCGCGACATTATTCTTAATTTAATTTGTATTGAATTAAGACAAAAAAAAAGACTGAAAAACCACATAATAATGACACCAATAGTGATATAATGTCAAAGAATATCTTATCTAGAAAATGTTTTTACCCAAAAGCCAACAGACCGGGTGAATCTACCATTTGTCGGCCACTGGTCGAAAGTGTAGTTATAAATAGCCGTCAGCGCGCACATTTTTCACGACACCCTCTCGAACGCCTCACGCTGTATATATTCGGTGTTAACATGAAAACGGACATAGCAAATAGTGTTCTATCGACTCTAGTTGTAAATTCACAGGATTTTCACCGCTGTACTTCCCATTTGACTTTTAACAAATCATAGCCATCAATAACTTTGTTTTATATTGCTTTGAACAGAAGGAATAGAAGTTTTAATGGTCTGTGGAGAAGTTGAGTGGTGAATAAGCACCTGGAAGTTTACTGACACGAATATTGCGTGACCAGTGAAGGGTTAGGGTGCGTAGTTTCATGGTCAAAGCGCGTGTTTCGTCTGTCGCATGGCCACACCCGTGAGCTAAACAGGCTTCAGGTTTTATTGCCTAAGCTATGGAGCGGGCGTCTTATCTCTGAAGTTTTTTTACTATCACTCGTTTAGATTTTATGTTTGCTGCCAGTTAGAAAGTTAATTAACTATGTGTTCATTAAAATTTTAAAAATAAATCGAGTAAAATTGACTCACAGTTTGGAAAACCAAGCTATCGTTTTCCTAACAACTACCTGCACATGTTCAACATATTTACATAGAAATAGAACACCCGAAGCGATCGTACAAAAAATATCAAATCACTGTTCGCTACGTGACACGACGTCTAAAAACATGCAAATCAATGGCTGCCTTGAGAAATATGTTGTATATTTTTCTGAGCACATCAACATAAAAATGTAAACTCGATAAATTGCTCAGACATACGACGCATGTCCCTTGTTCCAGGTGAGTGAGTCAATCGGGCTGGCACGCAACTGGGGCGCCCACCCTATTGAGCGGCTTGTGTAGTAACAAACAACCACAACTGTGCTGCAGCTCACAATGAAAATCGATATATTGCAGAACATTGTGCTACAATAAAAACGTTTTTTGTGCTAGATTGAATTTTCCTTTCAAAAGAAATATAAAATAATTTAAAATTGCGTTGTTCTCAGCACGACTACTTAATGAGATAAAAATCTGCTCTCTTTTGTTATTAGACACAAGTGTTCAAAATAATACAAGCTAACCTCTTTGTTGTAAAAGTTTCGCTTACCAAGTACCTACATGTCCTACATACAGAGAAATTAAGGTATATTTTCCTTACATGAGTAATAACAGCCGCACCAGTCGATCGATCAAGTTGAGCTACACTTGCCGCGTTGTTCCGTGAATGGGTAACCATCTTTACATATACCAAGACCCCTCCGTTCCTCGGAAAGTCCGTTAAGCCATCGGTACTGGTCGTCAGAAGCCCGAAAGCCTGACAAACAGTCTTACCAAAGGGGATTGTGTTGCTTAGTAATTATTTGGAGGTCGAGGTCAGATACACAGTGGCTCCATGTAAAATACTGGTCCCCAGCTGCAACCGGTTAGACTAGAAACTGCCCCCAAAATATTTAGGAAGAGGCTAAGCAGATGATTATGTTTTTATTCCATAAAAATAAGTCCTCAACGTTAATGTAATTTATTTGGACCTCTCACAATTTTATTACTACTATTAATTGCTTTCCAAGTTAGAGCGATGCAGTCCAACCTACCCCCTACCTACAAACAAGTTGGTACATCACTGAGAGTACCTACAACTCGTCGGAAAACCAATTAAACTTGATGTTGACAGGAAATACGCGACGTCGCCGACATAGGTCACTTCCGGCGCTGAAAATTACATCCCTTATAGTTTCCAGGCCGCTTCAGGCAACGGTGGCCGGAAAAATTATCAGTAATTTTATAATTTCGGTGTTTTGTTTTTTTGTTGGCGGTACTTACTCTCTTCTTACTTAAAGTGGGTAGAATAGGTATTATATAAATATTATTGTGCTGATATAAATTGTATACAAAGATTAATTGGAGTTATAATTAGAATGAGTCTTTTGGGCGAACCACCATAGTTACAAAATGATATAGTTAGTAAACTAGAACGTTTATTTAACAAATGTCGTACGTGAGCTATACTCGCACCAATTACTTCTTGATGGTGATAAGTTAAAATAATACCTGTTTTCTAATTCTTTTTTTTATTTTAAGCGTGGAAAAGGGAGAGGGTGGCCTTTGCCCTGTAGTGGGTCAATACAGGCTAATTAGATTACAAGTGTATATTTTTTACTTTTTGCTGTGACCGACAGGGATCCTGTAGATTGAGCTAAGGTACAATTACATGGCTTATTGTATATATTTTGTAATTATAATGATAAAATATTATGGCAATTATATTCCTCTTCACAGCTCAAGATTGCTTATAGCAGCTAATATTAGTAGCGCACATTCCCGGTCGTCCAACCAGTGAACTGATTCGCATTACATCTACTGAGTATCCACACTCTACAATATACATGAACTTGATACCTACGTCGTAAGTGAATCTCAGTAGGGATAGGTCCTATGATTTTCCATGCCACTGAGTTTCTACCTGTGTACAATATTCGGTAGCATTCTGAGTATCAATCCGCGGTCAAGCAGAAGACGTGATGCGTATTCTGGAACAGTGAACTATTAAAAGGTATGACAATAATAACTACACCGAAAGTGGAGTCATTTTAATAGGTAACATTTGAAAATTCATCAAAATTCAACAACATAACCTTGTAACGGCGGGCATAAAATAGTATATTTTTTCGTTTTGCTAGAACTGCACAATTGTTTAACTTTTTTCAATTACCATTACATTTTTATTGTAATAATGACCGATACGAGTAATTTTACGATTTCATATGAACTGACAGACGTCAAATGTTACCTATTAAAATTACTCCACTATAGGTGTAGATATTTTGGGGATGCCGTAAAATGTATATGGAATTTTAATAGAAGCATTGAAGAAATAATTACCTATTTATCTATGACAATATTATGTAGTACAAGGCACATTTTCATTGTAGATTATAATTTTTTAAAAGCTCTTCTGTTAAACTGAAAATGCTCTTAATATTTAAGAAAGTGATTGAAGTATGCATGGCTGTCAATCGTGAATCTTTGGCAGCCATTACGGGTCGTCAGAAGCCGGAAAGTCTGACAACCAGTTTAACCAAGAGGTATTGTGTTAGCCTATAACCAAGTTGAGGAGGTCAGATAGGCGATTGCTTCATACAAAATACTAGTATATACTAGCTGCATATAGGTATGCAGCTCGTTGGACTAGAGACCGACTCCAACATAGTTGGGAATAGGCTAGGCAGATAATGACCTAGATATTCATTATCTTGTATCTTGAACTCAAAGTCGTAATGTTAGGGCCTGAAGTCTGTATAATTTCCACACGTCCTCAGCAACAGCTTTGCTAAAAACAGGCGCAAAATACGGAAGAAACAGAGTTATTAGTGTCATAGCGATTCCATGAAAACTTACACAATACCTCAACACGTAGGAGGAAGAAAGCTTTCCAATATTAATTTAATTAACCCTGCCACCGAGAGCCGCCCAACTCGATGACATGACTTCCGCTCTACCTACCTACTACCTACCGGCACGTTTATAGACACGTAAAATTTTTAAGTGGTTGTCTCGTAGAGTATCAGTTCAAATATTGTAATGTGGTACAATAATACATACATAAAAAATACTTACATGAATCTTGAAACTATACTTATTCCACTTTTTAGGCACTCGTGAAAAAAGTAAACTTTTGATGATGATCTATGCCAATATTTTAGGGGAAAATCATTGTGCACTAAATGTGGTATATATTTTTGCACTTAACAGTATCTATTCCTGTCATCACATCACATCACATCAACAGCCTATAATGTTCCCACTGCTGGGACACAGGTTTCCTCTCGGTGAGAGGGAGTGGGACATAATCCACCACGCGGGCTCAGTGCGGTTTGGTAGATGTCACATGTCTTCGAATATTTGGTTCTAAGACATACCGGTTTCCCCACGATGTTTTCCTTCACCGTTTTGAGAGCAGTGGCGAGTGGCCTATTTGTGTAACACACTATTTGAAAGATTTTGAAAGATGTAATGAATCCATTGCTTCATTTGTTCTTGTCTGCTCAGTGACGTAAATAGCGCAATGAATGTTGGTGAACTGTCATAGCGAAAGTCAGCTTTCTGTTATTGTTTGCTTTCATGGTTTGCTTCCCACTCACACGCTTCCTACCCATCAAAGTGGCTCCTGCTTGGACCATATAATACTCAAATCGAATTTCCCTGCCCTTGCCCTTGTAATTAATTCAACAATAACCGATCACAGTGCTTCCCTATTCATTTTAAATTGTAAATTGCCTATAGTGGTCACTCGCACGATTACTCGTTTAAACGTAAATAAACTTGAAGAAGACTTACACAATATCGACTTTGACCCAGTCTACGATTCCGCTGATCCGCAGTTTTGTACATTGTACTAATAAAAAATGTGCAACATGCAATTCAGAAAAACACTGTCGAATCTCGGATAAGTAACAAAAACTGCAACATAAAACCATGGGTCACGGCAGGACTCATGCGTTGTATGAAACATAGAGATAAACTGCATATGAAAACTAAATCTAGCCCAGATAATTTAATTCTACAACAGTCGTATAAACGATATCGTAACTTTTGTAATGATCTCCTAAAAAAAGTAAAACGCAGGTACGATAAAATTGCACTTGAAAAGGCTGGTACGAATAGCAAAAAAATCTGGAATTTTATTAAAAGTGTAACGTACAGCTCAAAACAAAATCAGTCATCTTCAGGTTTATTACAAGCACACTCATCACAGTTAACATCTGCCAACATTGCAAATAATTTCTTTGTGAATGTTGGAAAGTGTTTAGCTGAAAAAGTTCGGGGCCAATCACAATATCTATCAAGCACACCATTTCCATGTAGCACTATTTTATCATCCTTTGCGTTGTTAGACACTGACGAGGTTGAGGTAGAGACGATAATTATGAGTTTGAAAGACGACGCTGCAGTAGGCTGGGATAACATACCAAATAAGATTATTAAACAGTTCAGGCACATTTTGATACCACCACTTACATGTATCTTCCAAAAATGTTTATCTACAGCTATTTTTCCTTACTGCCTAAAAAAGGCTGTTGTTGTCCCTGTTTATAAATCGGGCAACAAAGAACAAGTAACGAATTATAGACCTATTTCCTTACTGCCTTCTATGTCTAAAATATTAGAAAGAATTATTAATAAAAGGCTATACAAATACTTGGAGGATAAATTAATTTTATCGAAACGGCAGTTTGGATTTAGGCCAAAAATGTCAACAGACGATGCCGTACACCATCTGACTGACTATTTATCAAAAGAACTTGATAATGGTAACCATGCAGTAGGAATCTTCCTGGACCTCGCGAAAGCTTTTGACACGGTTTCTATTTCTGTTTTGTTGCGCAAGCTTGAAGCCATAGGTATTAGAGGGACCCAGCTGAAACTATTTAAGAGCTATCTAGAAAACCGTACCCAATGTGTAAGGATTGGTAATGTTCTCAGTGATGAGCAAAAAAACACGTCCTTCGGAATTCCCCAAGGAAGTATTTTTGGTCCAACACTTTTTTTGATTTACATAAACGATCTTTGTAATCTAAACTTAGAGCACGGCAAAATTGTTTCTTATGCTGACGATACTGCCCTGCTATTCTCAGCTGACTCAGAAAACAATGTCTACAAATTTGCGCAACACGGATTTAATGTTGTTAATAAATGGCTTCAATATAATTCACTCACACTAAATGCAGACAAAACAAATTACATTAAGTTTTCGATGCGCAAGCAAACATCAACTTGCCCTACCTCGACAATATATGCTCATTATTGCGCTATGCCTACAGATAACCAATGTATTTGTCCTGTCATCAAAATGGCAAATACAACAAAATACCTTGGTGTTATAATGGATGAAACACTTTCGTTCAAAAAACATATTGAAACTTTAAATAGCAGAATTCGCAAATTGATATTTGTTTTTAAAAAGTTACGCCATATTGCTGACCCAAAAATTATTAGACAAGTTTACTTTGCTCTATGTCAATCGATATTAACTTACTGTATTACCACATGGGGTGGAGCGGGTAAAACATTGTTATTAACTATCGAGAGAGCTCAGAGAGCGATACTCAAAGTGTCTACTTTCCGCCCTTTCCTTTTCCCTACTAACCTACTATACAAATCTTGTGAAGTATTAACAGTTCGACAGCTATTTATAATGGGCACTGTATTAAAACAACACGCAGCTCTACCCTACAGCACTGAATTTACTAATAAAAGACGTAAAGATGTAGTCTGTCCACAAAACAGAACAAAACATGCCTTTATATCCAAATTGTATGTGTACCTCGGCCCCCTCCTCTATAATAGATTAAACTCTATAGCACAAAGGAGAAGGTGCTCGTGGAGATCGTGCTACTCTAAATTACCTGGCTCTCTATTTTGGACAACTGTTTACACCTATCGATTGGATATTGACGACATGGATTGCTGTGTAAAGTGTAAACCTCACTTTTACTATAATTCATATAACTTGGTTCCTGGATAGCCAAATTTCACCAAATTTTCAGTGAGTCCTTGTTATTATACCCTCTTACAAATAAGGCTAGTTTGATTCAGTTAACACCTGGGCCCAGGCCTCTATGGAGTCATTCCCTTCTCCTTTATTCACTGAACTACACAAATTGTAAGAGAACTCTCAATGATGCTCTCCAAAGTATGTCTTACGAAGAAACAGAGAATTGATTAACTGTGCTAAAGTAAGTATTCACTTATGTACGTTAAGTATTTAATTCTATTAAACTTTAGAAACTAAGATATAAACTACTTAACGTTTATATAATAATTTGACTACTCTCAACTTTTGATTATTTATTTATTTTATAAGACTATTTAGCCTCTTCTTGCCTGAAACACAGGATTGCCTAGTTCAGGCACGTAAATCTTAGAATATAATTTACATATAAGCAAAATTGTACATATTTTTAAGCCTTTTATTTTTTAATAAATATGTTATTATGTTATTGTTTTACATACTTACCCCAGTACGTACTAGTGTAGACTTATTTTTGCTAAGGCTGTATAGTGTATAGGAGCTACAGTAAACGCAAGCCCTGACAGTAATTGTTAGTGAAAATGAAAGGATTTTTTTTTTGGGTGGGAAATCATCAATTGACTTCTCCCGCTCTGGGCGGACCGGGAGGGCAGACTTTTACTGACTAAAACCCACCCGTGTTCCTTCAGTTGCCCATGTGCCAGGGTCACGGTATCTCTTTCGAACAATCACGCGACCCCGGAAAATGAAAGGATAATGGAATGAATCACGGAGGCTTTCCAAGAAAACAGTTTTAAACCTGAAGGGGTTCTTGGCTTGTTAGCTTTTCAGAGAACCGGTTAAATTGAAGGAAAATAAAGGCGAAAACGAAGTTCAAAGACGTAATGCTCGGAATTTGTGTTTTTTTATAATAATGTTCATTTTAGTAGGTATTTCTTTTGCTTGAGTTACGCGTGTTTTAAATTAACCTTTGTAGAGAAGCTAGCGTTTCTGAATTACAAAAATTCTTAGACGATCGATAAAGTGACCTTTATTTGTACCTAACGTAACGAATGTTGGTACCAATTAAGTTCACTATAAACACCATAACATACAGAACCACAACCGCAGCCAAATAACCAGATTAAAGTAGAAAATCCTTCCAACTGACATCATTCGGTATTAAAATCCAAAACCCATATCTGTTCCCAACAGTTACACGGCTTTTTCGATAACCCTGCAATTTCAGGGAGCATGCAATCAATACGACAACCGCTCTTGGGTGATTGCTGTTTTCAATCAGTCGGGTTATATGGGTTCACGAATATCTACGACATTTTTCTGTGGTCGTATGCAATTGCATACGGTTGTAGGAACTTGTATATTTGAGCAGAGTGAAATGAAATTCAGCGTTTAAGGAAAGTAGTTTTCCGATATGTATGTGCATGGAAATTGTTATAGAAATATTTTTATGAATTTTTTCGATGAATTTCTTAAGTGCATGCTGTGGTGTAGTTGCAAAACGCGCTAACAGTAGGAAAGACTTTCGTACGGATAGTTCAACAACATACATTGCGTTATTAACGTTGTTGGATGGATACATTTTTCAGACATATAAAGTAATGGATTTACAATACACAAGTAGGGTGGTGAGTTATAGTCTATTGTTGTCGAAAATCAAAAGCATTACGCAGTTTAGTTTGTTAATTTTATATTGAAAAGTCCCCGAAAAACCAATGTAGAGTCTTTATAAAATGTGTATACTTTATTAGTGGCTTCCTGTCTCTAGAGACTTTGTTACTTAACCATCTTAGTAAACCGATAATGGAGCTTTGATAAGAAACCTTTCATCGAACTAGCACACGCTTCGTCTTTATGACGTCATGAAACAAAATATTATAAAACTACCCACATCTTCGTAAAATAATACGCGCTGCTCATTTACCGAGCTGTTCCCGTCGAGAGCAGTTGCGTTCACGTAATGCAGAACAAATGAACAATGCACCTATTGAATTAAATTATCTGCCTCCATTGTGAGCGGTAAATAATGTGAAATATTAAATTTTATCACGAACCCTAATGGCGGGGTATTTATTTCAATCATATTGTCTACGCGTTGTGAGTGGAATACTACGTATATTTTTCATGAAATTAGTATTGGATTTCTCTTTATTTTAGGCATTTCGGTATTAAAGAGACTGAAAGCTGTATTAGTAATTGAGAATTCTTGCATATATGTGCTGTTTATAAATAGCATACGATATAAATATCAACCTCTCTGTGAAACCTTGGAGTTATTGATTTCCGACGCGGGCAGTTTGGAAGTAACGTTGAAAACATTGAGTAAACTTAGAAAACTTAACGCGATCCCAGAATGTTCCTGGAAAACTTCAGAACTCGAAATCTCATAAACTTCGCAAGCCTTCTTATTTGTAATTCCGTACGGAATTTTTCCGTCGGTTCTCCGCGCATCGGCAATAACAGTAGTGCGGCGCCGACATCATATTGCGATGCACGAGCAGCGAGCGAGCGGAGCGTTCGTTCGGAAATTGCATCGTGATGTTTTGCTCGATTTTCCCCTCACTCGATGGCACCGAAACGCGCTAATTGCTCGCAATCTATTGCTTTTTAATGTGTTTGCAGCAATCGGGAGCTTTATTTTCGATTATTTTTGAACACCGAGTAAACGGTGACAATCATTTGAATTGCAAAGGACTTTTTGTTTAACCAATTCCTGTTGGGATTTCGTAATTGATGTGTAGTTTTTACTGTTTTATTGCAGCATTTTCGGTAGTGTATAAATGTTGTTTTATACACACTAACTTTTCCCGCAGCTTCGCCCGCGTAGAGGTTGGATATTATCCTACGGGAACGTAGAAACGAGATAAAAAGTATTCTACGTCTTAGCCTAGTCCTTGGTGTATTCCATGCCTTCCAAATATAGAACCAGTAGTTCCAGTATAGAACAGCCAGTTAGAGTTGCTATCGCATATAGAATGGATGGATATGTACGGCAATGTTCTTAGCCGAAACATCAATAAATCGTGCGTGAGCGATATTTCGTACTTGTCTCGAGAGGCTGCCAGTCCCGGACAAGTATGTCTGTAATCTATGCCCGATGCAATCTGCTGTGGTAGTGAAATCCGTAAGTGGTATGTTAGGCATGTGTTCAACATTGATTGGTGCTATGCAGGGATATTACTCTCTGTATGCAGACCAAGACACCTGCATGAGGTGAAATATAGCTTAAATATGCATAACCTTGTTGATCTGTAAACACTAATCACCTAAATGATAATAAAGATATGTAAGTGGATATGATATAATGAAGAGGTAGAGAAATGTTGGGAATAATCTTCGGAACTACTGATTCGATTCCGAATATTGTTTCACTAATTTCAGTATTGCCGACTGTCCCAAGAAATACATACAAACCTATACATTTATAACATCACGCTTCGTTTCCCCGAAGGGTTGGTAGTATATCCACATTTTGGAAAGGATATATTTTATGTGATAACCAGAAATTTCACGTCGACGAAGTCGCGTAAACCGAAAAGCCGAAAAAGATAATGAATATAAGTTTGTTCCTGTTAAAGTTCCATGCGAAACGGCTTTCTTAATAAAGATAACTTTAGCAAAGCGAGCACATTACAGATATTAAGCTATTAACTACACACACTGTTTAAATACGAGTCGTCTGGAGGAAGAGATGGCTCCTCGCTTAACGAGCGAACGTTGCCGAGAATGGAGCGATTACGCTTTAAGTAAACGTCAGCCTATAAGCGTATTTGGTTTTGTTGTGGGCTTTAAAACGATAGGAACATGTATACTTTGGTAAATGAAGCAAGAAGTGGAGCTTAAACGGTACACAATCACAAAGTAATTACGTTATTAAATTCAAAACTTAGACCGACATATGTAATTAAAATGAACTACGTCTTGTCAAACAATTGACTAAATTCACATTCTGAACAATCAGACAGTGGCATCGGCCGGCCACTGCTACTTTCTGGGTTAGAACCCGGACTGGCACTTTACTTTGTGTAAATAATTCATATCAATATCAACATCAATATCACTATTGCTCTCAAAACGGTGGCAGAAAACATAATGAGGGAACCGGCATGTGACATCTACCAACCGCACTAGGCCCGTGTGGTGGGTTACAGCCCACTCCCTGTCACCGACTGGAGGCTTGTGTTCCAGTAGTAGGAACATTATAGGTTGATAATACCTTCTGCTCTTACGCTGATTTAAAGAACATTGCTCTAATGCGTTGTTCAACAACATAAATACGGCAATGAATGTTGCTGAACTGTCAATACGCCATTTCTACTGTCAGCGTGTTACGTTAATACCCCTCAGCTTTGTACAACATATGCAGGTTAAGTACCCATTCTTCTCTCTGTCTTCTCTGGATTTTAACTGACTCCATTAAATAAGTGCATGACCATCACTGCATTGTGATATCTCTTTGCATTGAATTTTATATGTAGCATATTTTGTACCTCACACATTATAATGTAAAAAACGATTTTGATTTGTTGTAGATTTTCCAGAGTATACTAACAAACCCTTTAAACCCAAAGTCACAATACTTACTAAATTATCAGTTGGTTCTAATTACCCCTCACGAACTCATTGCAGAACCCCGTACATCCTACACTACTTATAACCTCCTACCACTGGTACTAGGTACAGACGCCAGCACATAAAGCTACCCAAAACTGTCAAATTTTCCCAATCAATCTTGAACGTAATACTTTAGCGATAAAGTTGAAAACCCATTAAAGAAATTTGACAGGTTGTAGTACCTCGATGAGCTGGCGTCTGTACAAGTAGGTGATTCATAGCCCTAGTCTAGACAACTGGTATTGATCACCGTCCCCCATCTGCTGATGACAAATACTACTATATTTTCTTTAATTACAAGTAAAAAAAAATATCAAGAAAATTGCCCTAATGCCGTAACACACTATTATCAAAACTTGAATCATTTTGAAGGATACTGATATTACATTGCTTCATATGTCCAAAAAAATAGTCTGCCCAACAATGTAAATAACGTAATTAATGTAAAAGTCCCTACTTACTTAAACCCTTTTTAAAACCAAAGTCACAACCCCTACTACAGTACCAGCTGGTTATAATTACCCCTCACAAACTTATAACTAGCACTTCGCTTCACAAGTACCAGGTACAGTGGGTGATTCATAACCCTAGTCTAGACAACTGGTATTGATCACCGTCCCCCCACTGCTGGTGACACTACTGCAATGAATCACCGATAAACAGATTATGGGTAAATACCCCGACTCATTTAATTGCACCCGCAGTTGTAAATTTTATTTTAATGGGGTTTTGAGTCAACGTTCTTGTGGGGTTGGAAAAGTTTGTATATTTTGGCGATAGGTTTGTATTTTGGTTGGTGCATGACTATTAGCCTTTGTCTCGTGTGGTGCCAGACGTAAAGAATAGCACCATCCCATTTCTTCCCATGGGTGTCGTAAGAGGCGAATAAGGGACTTAATTGAGAATGGGCAGCAATGTTCTCGACGCATATTTCCACCATACTGCGATCGCCAACCCGTGTGCCAAGCGTGGCGATTATGTAGGCCTCCCTTTGAGGGAGGCCTAAGTCCAGCAGTGGACGTTTTTCGGCTGAAATGATGATGATGATGACTATTAGCAGTAAAACTTGTTTAGTTAATAATGGTTTATGAAACTGTTGTATAATAAGGGGTTATAACATGAGTAGAGAGGCAATTCTCGTAATTTTAAGAATGTTCACAGTCTGATCTTAGTCTCAATCTGTCAAAAATACCTTGAGTCTCCATACATTTTTGACCAATTTTTCACATTTGTTTGTCGTCGAGATGAGTCTGCGATTAGATTTTGAACGTTTTTAGTAACGAGAATTGGCCTTCAGGTTTTTAATAGAGAACATGAGTTTTGAAAAATACCTAGTTGTGTGCAGTTTCATACACCACTTTATCTACTCTCAAACATTGAGATTGAACCTACTAAATTAAAGATCAAAGTTAAAAGAGAAAGCCACGACTTAGATTTTTGCAGACTAGCTAAAGTCAGCGAATCTATGGAAAATAAGAGGGTAGCGTCGTGGGCGAAGCTATAAAAGTGAGACTGACTTATACCAAAACGTGGAACATATATAACGTTATAAGCCAGCTATCGTAGGTATACGATATATTGTATATAGGTACAAGGTTGGTGTTCCTTTAGATATGTCATAACTCTAGAGTATTAATGAGACCTTGTCAAAGAATCAGCTGGCATATGAATACCTTTTTAATCGTTTTAATTTTTCACACAAAATAATTTGATGTCACGATTATTTACGTAATACAATCTTATGTGAAATATGATAAAGTCATTTTCTTAGCTTCTTAATTACTTAATTTTTATGAAAACATACCAGTTGATTCTTCGACACGGTCACATTAATTCCCTATAGAGAGTGGCTTTCATAAACAGGCACGACGCGCCTCTCGTAGAGTAATTTCTAGTGATAGAAACTTTATGGAAATTTTTCTACAAGAGTCGCGTCGCGCCTGTCTAAAAAGCCTTTATAAGATATCAGTAGAAACACGTTGTATATGTATGTACATATGTGCATGCCTAACATATTCATTTATTTATCAAATAAACACCAATACAAACAAACGCCCACAGTGTTCCAGAGAGAGCCCTAGAACCTCAACGCTGTTTGGTCTGCGGGTACTCTCATTCGCTATATGCTACTCCAATCCATCTTCTTGACATACTCTCCTCCCCACTCACCCAAAAGACGTCATGCTATGACAAATACCGTCTAGACGGTTGAACGGTCTATTTGTCGTGTGGTCTCATACCTAGGTCCACACTTCGTCAGGATTATCGTTATAAGCTCTGACAAATATGAGTGGCCATATTGACCAGTCTTGCAAATATGCATAGCGTGATGTGTTGCTTGTTGTCAGCTGAAACATTTCTTGTTCTTTGCGTATCGATGGTAAAGAGCTCAAACATCTTTGGCCCAAAATTAAGCTGCGTAAACTCCGCTCGCTGACGTCATTGGCGATGGTAAATATAAGGTGAAATACTAGAAACGATAGTTGTTTTTCCTACTTCATAATCGATCGATTGTATTTGACAGCGAGATTTTAGATTTCTTTGACAGTGAAGTATTTCTAAACATATATCGACGCAATATAATGAGAGGTCCAATTTGACAGATTACCCCACTGATATATATTTTCGCTTCATACAGGCGTTCCCTATTTAAACGGTATGACAATTGTAGGTGTGTAAAGCGTGTAAAATTAGTGTTTTGTAGTGGTTTAGGTCTCTGAATACACTTTTTACTTTTAAGTTTTTCTCTTTTGTCTCTTATATCCATATGCTAATGTCATGCATACCTGTTATTTGCATGGTTACTGAAGTACCAAATATTTTTTTTATTTCAATTGAATTGTAAGTGCCTATGCTGTTTGTGTGCTTATTATAACTAAATAAATTAATATCTTTCATCAAGCAAAGCCTAGAAGACTCACAGCACAGCACCGTTGAAAATGATGCTAATTTGGCCAAATTAAAGAGCCGCGCCTGAATTCGTTTCCAAAATGATATGCGTATTTTTTCTGTAATCATTTTTAATTATTATACTTAATGAATTAAGTTAGTATATTATTTTCGTTCTGTGTAGACATAAATGAAGCATTTTTTCTGAAGATTCAAATTTTTCTTACTAAATGCCTCTTTTTCTCCTCTTCATCCATTTCTTAATATTTCCGTGCTTACAGTAAATCTTTTAGAACAAATTAATTTAAAAAATCATTGGGTGTCATTAGTGGATCTTCGACAGTCGTTACGCGGTCGTCCGAAGCCCAAAAGGCTGACAACCAGTCGTACCTAGGTTATCGTTTTACCCAGTAAATGGGTTGCGGAGGTCTGATAAGCAGTAATTTCTTGTAAATAATGGTATTCAGATGCGTCCGATTAGACTGGAAGCCGATTCCAACATACCGTTGGGATCGGCTTCCAAATAGGCTAAGGGGTCGTTTTTTTTTAAATAATCATATTCCTTAATTATAATCACCATCATCATCTCAGCCCGGAATCACCCAATACTGGGTATAGGCCTCCCCCGTTTTTCTGCCATACATCTCGGTTCAGTGTGTCTCTCGTCCATGCGTTTCCCGCGATCTTGACGATCTATCATATTAGGAACTAGCTTCTGCCCGCGACTTCGTCCGCGTTAAATTTCTTGTTCCCCCGACCCTTCCCGTCGCGTCGAATCGCCTACCCGTGCGATTTTCCTCGTTTTCGCAACATTTTTCATTACTGCTCCGCTTTTCTTGGTTGTAGCGTGATGTTATATAGTTTATAACCTTTCTCGATAAATAGGCTACCCAACACAAAAATAATTTTTCAATTCGGACCAGTAGTTCTTGAGATTAGCGCGTTCAATCAAACATACAAACAAACTCTTCAGCTTTATAATATACGTATTAGTATAGATTATCATATCTATACTTAATAATATTATAAAGCTGAAGAATTTGTTTGTTTGGTTGAACGCACTAATCTCAGGAACTACGTGTCCGAATTAATTATTTTTTTTTGTGTTGGGTAGCCTATTTATTTAGGAAGGCAAAAGGACCGGAGCAGCAACTAAAAATGTTCGAAAACTGGCAGGCAATTCGATGCGACGGGAAGGGTCAGGGAAGCAAAAATTTGACGCGGACGAAGTCGCGGGCAGAAGCTAGTTCCTAATATATATATTTTTTAAATCGACCCCTTTTACTTATGCTGAAATTTCTACCATTACATAACGCCCTTACCATGTACGCCTTGTCTCGACTCTTCATGTAGGCACACCAAGATACTTAAGTCCAATGAACCCTCACGATAATGTGCCTCTCATAGTGTTACATACGCCCATCCACGCGGCTATAATGTAATCTGACTGCAGACTGTAATAAGATGAAAGCACTCATCACTCGCTTGCCTCATTTACTTGTACTGAAGGTAACACCCTTTTCTCGTGAGATGCTGAGGGATCTAGGAAGCTGTTTCGTGGGTAGTAATTTAATGTACCATATAGCTTGCAAGATTTAGAGAGACAATGTGATATTGTATCTTTTGTTGTACTTGTAAGTACTTAATTATTGTCCTGCTATGGGTGTATTTTTATTATTTATAATACTTTATGTTTAAAACACTAGCTTCTACCTCCAACTTCTTCTACGTCAAATTTCTTGTTCCCCCGACTCACTCTGTCGCATCGCATCGCCCGTCCGCGCTATTGTTTCGTTTTCGCGTAGCGTTCTTTCTGAGTTTCGTTCTTTTTGCTTGGATCCTAATGGTTCTAGCGTGATTTTAAATAAATTTATAAACTTTCTCATGAATTAGCCGATCCAAAAAAAAAAAAAAATCTGATCCAGTAATAACCGCGTTTAAACAAACAAACGTTCAGCTTTATGATTAGTACAGAAAATAAAATACGTAACCTCTTATTAAATTAGTTTAAACTTCGGTTGATAGAAATTCTGTCTGATTAAATAAATTAACCAAAACGTCAATGGTCTGGAAATTATTACTACAAACATCGCCATATGACCTATTTGGATCCCTTGGAAGTAATGGACTACCATTGGCTTCTAAATTATATTATGTTCAAAAGCGATACGCTCAAACGCGTATCCATACGCGGCGTATTGTTAGATACGCTGATACGTTTCATACGTGTGATACGTGTGGCGATGACACTTTGACAAGCACCTGATGTCGGTCGCATATTTATTTTGCCAATATAACGCTGTTAAAATCCTCGCCCCGAGAATATTTGCTCCGAAAATAAGCCATGTGAAAACGTGAATATTTAAATAGCATGGAACTCTCATATTTGTTTTTTGCATGAATCACGTTATTGTTTTTGCAAATTAACCGATTTAATTTGATGGATTGTGTTGATAAAGATGGAATTTTTATTTTGCAGTTTGTGGGTAAAATAATGTTTTTTTTTTCACATAAATTTTCGGATGCTCGACTTCACTGGCATTTTTATATGTAACTTCATTTAATAGAGTTGGAAAGGTATAAAATTGATACAAAATATCACGTTGCATTTGAGTCAATACAACAATATTGCTCTCATTATATTCTATCGACACAAACTCCCTGCAAGAGATTACACAACGCCCAATTAAGCTAACAGAATAGAAACAAAAGCAGTACCAAAACATTATTTAAACAAAAGCCACCCTTTGTTAAAAGGCACGTACCTATAGGTACTCCAGAAATTCGGCACAAATTGTACTCGGCAAATCCGGGTTTAGTTTCTAATTTCGTTTCAGTGAATGTAATCGATCCACCGTTCCACGTATCTTCAGTTTATATGCGGAATCCAGCTACCGTTGGCTTGTTAAATCCCCATTCTGTACTGAATGTAACATTAGTTTTCGCCAGTGTTGCCAGTTCACGCCAGCCGATGTTGCCAGTATTATCGGCGTTTAGTTTTCTCATCACGTTCGACGTCAGTGCAGCACTAGTTTGAAACCCACTTCTGTGACCTCATGTCTTGTTGTATTATTTTGTACTAATGCTGTAATAATCGTTGAGTTTTATGGTGGCTATATATTTTATACGGAAATATTGTGAGTGCACGCGATGATGGGATATAATATTATAATGACCCTTTAAAAAGATCTCGGTATTATTTATTCATATTTACCCTACGATACCATAGTTTATAACATAACATGACATCACGCCTTGTTTCCCCGTAGGGCTAGGCAGAAATGTACTTATAGTGCATCCACATTTTGCCAGTCATGTTTAAGTACCACTTAATAAAGGGCGAGTCCTTTGTCATCAACTGGGCACAAATCCAGATTCCATGCTGCTACTGAAATAGAAAAAACCAAATAACACATGACATGTCTTCAAAACAACCTAAAAGACACATATTCTATTCTTTAACCACCTTTCACTTATCCAAAAGACGCACGCAGTATGGCTACGCCTCAAACTAGTAAAGATACTCACTGTAGATGTAAACATAGAACCATTGCTTGGGATACCAGCAAACCTCGCTTACTCATAATCGAGGAGTTTAGCAAGTAGGTATCAGTCACCGACGTTCTTGTTCATTACTTTCCATTAAACACAGTCTGAATGCTATAGTAGTCTACTGGCATATACATACAAAACGTCTCATACATCTTTAGCGTACCTGCAATAAAAGCGAACGACATTACCCGCATCTCTCTCTCGTCTTTAATCTAATAAGTAAGACAAGACGTAGCAATTACCTAGATGAGTTTCACATTCGCTAAACATTAGTTCTCTGCCAATAGCCTAGCTCCACCGCAATGCAGCCAAAAACGGTGACCTATAGTCACGACCTATTTACTCGGATATTCGGATACGCGGATATAATAGACGATGATCCGAATTGTGAATGCGTCTCACGCTCCAATTGATAGTGGTTCATAGAGTGCGTGGGATACATTTTTTGTCGTTAGAGAGAATATTTTTCGGTGGAAATGTTAAATAAAAGCTTTTTGTCGTTCCGCATAAATGTTAAAACGAATTTGATGAAATAGGAAAGGTTAATTTAAGCACGTATTCAATCTCAAAGGTTGGTTAGCTATTTTAATGTATAAAAAACTACGAATAATACAGTTATAATACTGTAAGAAGTTTGACATCATAAAATGCGCCAAGCTCTTCTTATCCAAGAGGTCAGGGCAATAAAACGTTCCCTGACACAATAGTATAAATAAAGAAACAAGATAATAAAAACAAATAACAATAACACTAAAACATTTACGTCACTAACGGCGTCCACACGACTGACCCACATAAAGGGATTATGATTCGGACACATAACGCTGATGATCCGCATTGTGCATGAGGCTCACGTCCAACCTGCGGATACCGCGGATACTGCGGCTCATAGTCACTGCACTATGCATGAGGTACTGCGCAAAAAGTTTTATGATATTCTCATAATAGAATATTCTACGGTATGACAAAAAATTTTGTTCTGAATCTTGTTATTGTTCGTCTTGCGTTAAATCTCAGCTGAATAAAATGGTATAATGCAGTAGTTTTGTTAGTAATATGTTACGTGATATTACGTTTTTATTTTCCTTTTACTATGCAAAGTTAATCATTAATATCTTTATTCTGTCTTCTCTTATTATCTTAATTTGTTGCGGTGGCAGAAATTTATGTCCGGTTGATAGCAATAGACTCTCTCCCTATTACATGGGACTTACATAAACATAACTGACGAAATACGGGTATACTATAGATATCTTCTGCCTAACCCTTCGGGATTAACAGTCATGATGTTATAAGGTTTTTTTTTTCTTGGTGGGAAATCTTCAAATGACTTCTACTTTTACTTAGACTTTTACTGACTAAAACCCACCCATGTTCCGTCAGATGCCTGTGCTAGGGTCATGGTAACTCTTTCCAACAAATCCGCAATCCTAGCAGGAATTCACAACCCTGGCAGGATGTTATGAGGTTGCGGTAGACATTTTCTGAATTCCCAATGGTTCTAGAACTCGACTAAGGGTCATAATCTTTTTACATTGCGAGTTATTGACCCCAAATATGCTCATACATTTGTCATGTACACGAAGAGACGTGATGTGTTGTAAATAATATACCGCTAATGATCGTCTCGTATTGTCAGGCTTATCACGTGCCAATTATGTGGGACTCGCGCGTCTAACTTCATATAGGAACGATATGGTAGTACTTCACAATTTTACTGAATAATGTGTTCAGTGAAAGCTACACAGAGGTAGGAAACGGTGGGGAAATTGTAGTGGAGCTAGTATCGTTAAAAAATCATCTCGTTTTTAACACGCTTTTATTAGGTCGACCTGAATGTAACTTACTATGTAATGAAATCTAAGGTAACTAATTTAACCATCTTCCAAGATTCGTAGCGTTATGAAAATTGGCAACTGTATGCAGTTCTAATGACAATACAATAATATGGTGCTGTCGAACTGATTTGATGATGGAGCCGGAAGATATTGAACATCGTATCATAGCTGTGTTTGAACTTGTTAGAAAAGTTTTGAAATGAACTTTGACCACGATTAGGTTTCAAGGTCTGATGATGAAGCCGGAAGATAGGCACTGGCATTCCATGATGGAATATCGTATCATAGCCGTGTTTGGATTTGTTAGAAAGGTCTTGTAATGAACTTTGACCACGATAAGGTTTTTGGTTTTTACGTGCATTTATAAAAGCGTGTTTTTCTAGTGAGTTTTTAAACTATAAATTTATTAATACATAGTACCTAGGTGTTTCAATGCAACCTATGAGGTTGTCGGCTGCTCAACCGGACTTGCAAATTTAACTTTGGCTTGTTAAAGTAACTTTTTTCAAATAGGCACATTAAAGGCATTTTTCAACGTGAACACTAATATTAAAATAGAATTGATTCTATTCGTCGTAGTTTAGTATGGAAAAGAATGGGCAAGAACTTGTGATTCTAATTGGAGTCCTGAAAGTAGACAGGGTGGATCTTAATCCACCCAGCATACTTTCAGGTATACCATGTATACCATGGATTACAATACATGATTCTTACGAATATTCACGTATATAACGTATATTCTTATCTACGTAATACGTAATAAAAGAATACTAAGCTGCTCCATTTTGGCCGCGTACATATTGTAATTTTTTATGAAACAGAAGTTTTTTTTTTAATAACCGACGAGTTATATCTACTGGCCAAGAATCGTGTGCTGAATACATGGTGAGGTACAGTTTGCGTAGGTATCTATGTCTTTGCCCCTTTGTATATAAACTACAAGCTGTTTGCTCCAACGTCATATACCAGTTACTTTGTTTACTTCGCTCAATATCTATGAATACATTTCCTTTCATGTCATGTTGAGAAAAGTCTGTATGTATCCTGTTACACGGTATTGTTTACCAAAAAATCGATAATGCCACTCCATCGTTATTGACTTAGGTAGTATTGGCACATCTCAAAACGAAATATTTAACTGATCCTCTAGAAACTTTTTAACCTTCTGATGACGGGCATTTTTAGACCGACCAAATGGTTTAGGTTAGGTTATATCTGTGACCAAACGTTTGCGAGCCGAGCTTGCGTTGTGAGCGATGCAGGTGACTGTGAGATTTTGTATTGAACCCAAAATAGGAGTAATTTGAGGTTCATAAAATTCGCAATCTTAATATTAAAGTGATCAATAATATTTCTAGGAGTGTGAAATTGGAATTATTAGAGATTAGGTACTGCCCGCGACTTCGTCCGCGTAAATGTTCTTGTTGCCCCGACCCATTCCATCGCATCACATCACCTACTTCGCGTAGCATTCTTTCTGACTTTTTGTTCAATTTTCTCGGCTCCTATCGGTTCTAGCGTAATGTTTCACTCGATATAGCTAGGATAGGCTATCCAACACTAAAATACATTTTAAATTCGAATTAGTAGTTCCTGAGATTAGCGTGTTCAACCAAACAAAGTCGACAGTTAAATACGTGCCCACCCTTTTCCAAAGATAAAAATGATACATATGTTCCGTTGCGAAGTATTTCGAGAGCTTTCTTCGATGAAAGGTGAAAGTAAAGTATGAGTATTTTTAGACTGACTGACGCCATTAAGCCGATATTTATTTATAAGAAGGTAGGTAGTCACTTCTGATACTGACGCACTCGGGCCCCGTTCGAATGGAGGCGGGTATTAAAGGCCCTTCAGTAGCTCTCAGTGATAATAATAAATGTTTTCTTGTTAAGAACAAACAAGGAGATTTATTGGAAAAGGCTAATGTGTGTTACTTACAGGGCTATTTATAAAGAACTTGTAGCGTAATAACAAATATTTTTTTAGACCTCATGCTTGCAACCACCAAATCAAAGAGGAAATCATTTACTAGTAGATCAACTTATTTCTAGCGCATTTAATAAATACTGTTAACTATAGTCTTTTCGCGTTAAGAAAATAGAGACTCAACGTTGTCACTCAGCTTAGCCGCGCCCCTTGACCAATTAGAACATAGTAAATTAGAAACCCGTGTTCACATTGACCAATTGAAGAAACTACGTTTTAATTTACTATGATCTCATTGGTCAAGGGGCGTGGTTAAGCTGAGTGACACGAAGAGTCACTATTTTCTATAGACTATAAGTCTCAATTCCAAACAACTGCCTACACCATGCTTAGCTCTATCAAAAATTAACCTCTATAAAGTCCAACAGAGTCAAAAAGTAGACCCTAATACCAACTACGGAAAAGTAGTTTCAACAAAGAAAAAATAAACACTAAACGAGCCTCCGTTTAGAACCTCCGGGCTCGTTCCACTTTGACAACGAATTAATTTAAAGCACCTTCCTAACAATTTTGTAACAGCAATTAACCGTTATACTTTGAACTATAAATATTCACAGTATCGCGTCCAGCCTCATCGCTGGCATTTCGCAGAGGAATTGCCAATTTCCTGCCACTACGGTGTTAGTTCATGTAGCTGTGTATACATAAATAATTTGTTTTACTTCCAATTTGCACGCAGTTTTGGTTGATTTATATGCCTTTGCAGTTTTTAGTTTATGATTGGTATTTTGGTTTCACTTTATTGAGTTTCCAACATGAGCTTTGTTGTGGACTGTCAGTTGGTGTTGTATTTATTGTTAGTCAGTATTTTATAGGGAAATATTTTCGAACATATTTGTCTATGTTGTATTCGAATTTGGTTTGTTAGCGTTGAAATATTTTTGATTATATACGAGTACTACGCCTGTTTGTAGGTATCTAGTGAAGTACCAAAAAACTAGTACTAAAATATTTGAGTTATTAATTTTTCCTCTTAACATTTTACCATAGGGCTTGTAACTAAGTAACAACTTACGACGGCTGTACGGGTCGATTGATCAGGTTAAGCGACGATTGCCGCGGTTGGTCCGTGGATGGGTGACCAAATTTAGGTATCAAGGTGGTCCCGGCTATCATTCGTGGATCTTTGGCAGTCGTTACTGGTTGTCAGAAGCCCGAAGGTCTGACAACCAGTATTACTAAAGATTATCGTATTACCCAGAAAATGGGTTGTAGAAGTCTAATAGGCAGTCGCTACATGTAAAATACTGATTTTCAGCTTCATCCAATTGTGGGGAAAAGACTAGGTAGATGATTTTTAGGGAATGGCTCATACTTAGCGATTATAAAAAATAGAAATAAAAATTATACAGAAACTCAGTGTCGAGCTAACTTAATTGATTTTTTTTAAATTATTTATTTATTAATGGACGTTTGTTGAACAAGTTAATTGTAATGAATATAAATTAACTGCGTTTAGGTATTTTTATGAAAAAGTAATTAAGCTATTTCTAAAAGGCTAAGTTCTTAAAGTTACGAATAAGTTCAGTTATTGACTTCTAGACGTTATACGATATTACTTCAAGTATCAAGCACTATCTAATAATTGTATCTTTCGTAAGAACTTCCAATATCAAAACTTGGTATAAAAAGATAGAATAAACTTTGTAAAATATTATTTCAGCAGAAGTCTGTGCCAACGCTGTGAATTAAAACGCGTTTCAGGTAAAAG
The DNA here is from genome assembly GCA_932294355.1 of Aporophyla lueneburgensis. Lineage (NCBI taxonomy): Eukaryota > Metazoa > Arthropoda > Insecta > Lepidoptera > Noctuidae > Aporophyla > Aporophyla lueneburgensis. The sequence continues at coordinate 20,891,970 of OW028745.1, read as the reverse complement.
GTATGTAAGTTAAACTTTATTGGAAAACCTTGTTATTTTCTTGGCATTTAAACTACCTTGGAATATAAAATATGACGATCATATCCAATAGGTTCTGTAGGTAGATAAAATTACACGTAAGTTTTACAACTGGAAATTGTTCTGTTGCACATGAATAATGAATAATGGAAAGGAATGAAAATGGAAAACAAACGGTGTATTTGCCACTGGAATCGTTTTTTTTTTTGTAGATTTAGACGTTCTGAAGTGCTATTTACGTGCCTATTTGAAATAAAGCGTTGACTTTTGCAAAGGTTTTTAAATTAAAAAGAAAGAAGTAAAAAGTAAAATAATTGTTCGTTTTCTATGAATAAAATTACACAAAAATACGAAAAAATCCTTAGATTTCTTACTAATCTTGATCGACTATATATCCGACGACCCAGGTTTCTTATATCTTTTTGGTGACCGTACTTATCATTTATAAATTCTGTTAAATAATTGTCGAAAACGAAATTTAATTAATATCAGCTACATTGTAAACAAGAACATAATTAATATCACATAACAAGTTTAGCTGACACAACATTATTATATTGCACTGCTAATATTGACACTCGTTATCGGAGCGCAATTCTGGTCGGCCATATTGAATTACACGTACATTCGCGGACAGTGTAAATTGTACATTTAAATTGAATTGCATTTATGGGCAAATATTTTGCTGGGTATTTTATTTTTACCATAGCTTGTTTTGGAAAATGGGTAGACAAATGTTACTCGTCTCTTCACTAATCCAATGCCTACTCATCATCTGCCTAGACTTTTTCCAAATATGTTGGGTCCGGTTACTGTGTAATACGGTACCCCTTGGTAAGACCTCAGTTGTCATGTTCAGACTTTCGGGCTTCTGACGACCCGCAACAACTGTCAAAGATCCACAAATGCCAAGGGAGCAACGGCTCTACATGCTTTTCGAGGCATGGTGGAGTCTTGTTATGTAAAGATGGTCACCCATCCGCGAAACAACCGTGGCAAGCGTCGCTTAACCTGATCATTCGATCTGTGCGGCTAATATTACGTAGCCATAATGTCTACTCTAGGATGCATATCCAGTACGGCTCGCATTTCTTCCCTATCCTAAGCGCACGTCTTCCCTACCATTACAGCGCCCCCCGGTCTACTCTTTGATGTGCAATAGTCTCTGTAGCACCATGAAACATGAGGCTTCAAGGGTTAGTGCAATTATAGTGGGTTAATTTACGGGGATAGCGCGTTTCATTCATTCATGAACGATTCTGGAAAATGGTCAATTTTAACGAGCTTTTACGAAATATTGGAATGAGTTGACCAATTCAAGCGGCTATAGGCAACATATGGTTCAGATTAAGTTCCTAGACTCCCGAAAAGTCTGCTTATCAGAAGTCCCAGCAGGGTTTCCCACCGCAGGTTGACAATAAAAGTTAGGTACTTACTTAGACCCAATTTTAGAAAATTAGGTCCGCAATTCGATTTCGTCCTAACATTCCTACAATATATTGTGTGATTTGTATGTTTGACTACCTGTCGGTAACCCTGAAAATATTAAATTCAGCCAACTGAGTGCGCTAAAATTTTACTAGACCTTTGGCAGAATATTACAGCCATATACTCTGAAAATTAATGTGGCCAATAAAGGCAGATCTAATTTCACAGAGTACGAGTACTCGCTAGGGGAACAAAGTGATTGCAATAGCCGCGACGTTCCAATAGAGACAATGTCTAGACTATAATGAAGTTAGGGTGGGTTAAACTTGCGTTTTGCGTGCAAAAAGCAGTGCCTATACAACGCATAAGCGCCTAGGCGACGTATAAGCGCCTACGTGACGTATAAGCGCTCACACGACGTGTATAATGTTACGTCCTCACGTGATTAGGGGATGAAAAAAGAACATAGCTAAAAAAAACGCTAAAACGCTAAACGATAAAAATAACATAGCTTTAATGATTATGTTATAATACTGGCTTGGTTTTCGTACGTCGTTATCAGGTGACCACTGAAAATCAGCACGGCATTATGCTGAGTGGAAGCCCAGCTGCACTTTGTATCACAGTCACAAAGTGCTGCACAGCTGTCAATTATTCTTTTTCTGTGCCCGTCATTATAGATCTACTAGCTTCTGCCCGGGACTTCGTCCGCGTTTAATTTCTTTTTCCCCAGACCCTTCGCGTCGCGTCGAATCGCCTACCCGTGCGTTTTTCCCCGTTTTTGCAACATTCTTCATTACTGCTCCGCTCCTCTTAGTTGTAGCGTAATGTTATATAGCCTATAGCCTTTCTCGATAAATAGGCTACCCAACACAAAAAGAATTTTTCAATTCGGACCAGTAGTTCCTGAGATTAGCACGTTCAATCAATCAAACAAACCAACAAACTCTTCAGCTTTATAATATTAGTATAGATTATGCTTTTTTTTAGTCAAGTTTGATGGAATCTGGTTTGTTAGTTATGGATTGACTAAAGGAAACATAAAATAATAAAGTGGAGCTATCGTTTAAAAGTGTGTATTCGCAGACAGGAGACATGTTTATAAAATTGATTTGGACACTTATGTAGAACATTGCGTTCGTCCACATGACAGAAAGTTGCGTTCACATATTTTCAATTCAAATAATTTATTGCTTTCCAAACATGCGTTATAAGTTTTATTTTATTATGAGTACTCCATCGACAACAATAACAATTCAGCTCTCTAATTCATGAACTTATCTTTTTGTATGCACTTGCTTATGTGGTAAATAGACATTTTTTTGGTCACGCTATTAAGAAAAATAATTAATCGAGACTACTTTTTCCAAGCTGAGTGATTTTATCTGGTCGTGATGATCCATTAAAGCCTTTAATACAGTGTACACTGTTACTGCAGAGAAAATCTTATTCCAGAACCGCAATATTTTTCACCACTGCTAAAATAGAACAACAGAACCGCTATAACCCGACCAAAACAAAAAGGAAGAAAAACTAAAAAACAACGAAGAAAATCAATTTAAATCCCAGCGGGCAGCTATTCAATTACTGGCAACACCGATATATCGCTCAGCCAGCCAATCACTCGTACTTTACGCGATAAATTTAGGTTTTACACGTAAAGCCTGCGCTGTGATTGGCCAACAGTGGCTAGTGCCAGCGATATTAACTGGTATTCAGTGATATATTGACTGCTGGTTTAAATTGACCGTTTTGTTTTAGGGAGTTTCGATTTGTGTGTTTGATTAAACTATTAAAAGCGATTACTCATATTTCTATTTTCTAGTAGATCGTTGATGGTGATTAGTGTGTGTGTGTGTTGTGTAGCGTGGCGATTATGGCAAAGCCCCCCAAATTGGGGGAGGTCATGTCCAGCAGTGGACGTATTCCGGCTGAAATGATGATGATGATAATTGTGTGCTGTAGCTTAGAGTGGCATGGATTGTATAAAAGAGAGAAATGTTAGACTTTGATCTTCATTATATTTTAGCCTCAAAAATACCTTCCTCTGTTTGACATGGGGCTCCTTTAATGAACGGACGATAATTAAACTACAATTCGACTCAAATCGACTTTTGGAGTTACGTTTTTTTGTTCATTGCGCGGTAAATTCTGCTTGCGCGATGCAGGATTTTGTGTGACGGTAGTATGCTGCGTAGTTCGCACGTGGCAGGGTAGATGTCGCTACAGACTCAAAATAATAAAATTCCGAAAAAATAGATTCAAATATTTGCGAATTTAAAGTTATTTCCCACTATACAGCAGACTCCCGGTAATCCGGTCTCCGTCTAATCCGGCACCCCCTGTAATCCGGTTGTCTATTATTATTGAATATTTTTTGACATTCTTCGCTAATGTAGATAATGGATGATTGAACGGGAATAAATCTGTAATTTGTCGGATTACAAGGTACTCTTTTGTAAAAAAAATCCGGACTATAGGGGGTCTTCTTAGGCAGTACTCTATAACCCGACAAATTTGATAGTTCGACACTGCAACGGGTCTACTGTATAGGGTTTTTTTTTCTAAATCGGTTGTTTTTATTTTGTAAAATCGTCACTTTCCTAGCCTGAGGGCGTCCTACCTTTGCCAATTCGCGGTCTCTCCTAAAGAACAGTAGCGCCGGAAATAAAGAATACTACCATCCCATTTATTCCCGTGGGTTTCGTTAGAGGCGACTAAGGGACTTACCAGAGAATGGGCAGCAGCGTTCTCTATGCATTTTACCACCAGTATGGTGATCGCCAACCCGCCTGCCGAGCGTGGCGATTATGGCAAATCTCCCCAAATTGGGAGAGGCCTATGTCCAGCAGTGGACGTCTTTCGGCTGAAATGATGATGATGATGATGACTCAAGAACACGTCTACCCAACGGTTATCGGTTCTACGGGTAAACTTAATTATCTTCCTCAAAATGTTAGTTCATATTAAACACTCTTTGAAAGGGGCCCCTCTTCACATGAACTTGTTGAGGTTTATAAACCGTATCGCAAACTTAAGGAGCTCTATTCATGAAAGTGATCGTACCATTATTGGCAAGATATTGCCGTTCAAAATTAATATGAAGTATCATAACAGAACGCTTGTGTTCTCTCGTGGTTTGAACAGAACTTCCAACTTTATTAGTTTCAAGAGTAAAGGTTTTATTAACGTTGCAATTGGAATTTTGTGTGTGTGTGTGTGTAGTTAATTTTGTTTTACTATCCGATTACGGTGAAGCAAACAAGAGGGTTTTAATTTTGACGGGTATGTATGTATGTTCATCTTTCCCTCGTAAATTCTAAACGACTTATCATATTTTGATAAATGAGATATCTTTGGAAGCGTCTCGATCGTCCGATGGTAATAAATGTGAAACTATGTTATGTCACATTACATGAATATATATATATTTTTCATTGCGTCCGTGTTGGTTTTCAAAAGTATATACATTATAGTGTAAGCTAACCCCGAAGTTATTTAAATAAAAAGTAACTGTGGTCGTATGCCACTTTGCCCTATTGATCGCTTACTATTGTTAGAATGTATGGTTTAGTTGGCATTGTTAAAATGTATTGCTTAGATGACATACGGCCACGGTTTTCAGATGAGATATTTTTTTGTTCCATCCTTTTCAGAGCGTAGTTTTTCAGTAGCTGAACTTACTTTTTTATTAATAATTTCAGAAACACTAATGACGTTTTGAAAAGCGAAAAAATCTGAAACAAAAAGACTGAAAAACAATTTGTACTTTGCACATGACAGGATGACAAATAACAAATTGTGGTAACTTTCACAAAACATTTACAAAGAACTGTAGATTAAATTATTACTTGAACACGCCCCACCTCAAGCGACGTCACCATTAATTGAACCTGAATATAAAAGGAATTTTCATTAAATTTTAATTCTCTCACAGGTAAAATATGGAATTGATAATCCAGGGTCGGCCCTATTTACATTATTTAGATGTGAAGGTTCCTTTGACTAGAGGTCGTGACGACAGCTACTGACGATGTGGAAATTAAATTATTATCTGATAGTTATTTCAAGAATTGCGGAGGCTTTTGACGCTTCTTCATCAAAGACATGACGTTAATGAGGGAGCTACAATGTTGTAATAAACAAAGCTGTTTATGGTTTTGCGGTAACCTTAAAGGCTATGGTAGGTTCCTCTTTCGTATTCATCATCATCACTCATCAGAGAGTAGTGGAGGCCCCGTGGTAACGGCTGCGACTTATGTATTGGTTGTTGGTTCGAGCCCACAGAAGCGCTTTGCTTTGTGTACATTTCATTTCCTCATCAAGGCTTTCAAAACGGTGAAGGAAACACCGTGAGGAAATGTTCTAGCACAAAAATTTCAGATAGGCAGAACTTTGCCGCATCCGGTTACCAAACTGGATGTCGATCCCAACATATTTGGGAAAAGGATAAGAAAATAGCTTCCACTATTTTGGCTATGGGGGTGAAGTTATCAGTAGAAATATGTATGGTTACGGTCAGGCTTTAGCATTTTATTAGTTACCCCTTTTTCAATGGGGTTTAGTATGCGCGAGAGCTTTCCAATTAGTTCAGACGTTTGCACCTACTATAGTTTCAGCGGTATGTTAGAATTTGTTAATGAACTTCTGACTGTTTGCTCCACATCTTTTTTTATTAGCCGTTGCTGTCCCACTGCTGGGCAGAAAGCAGGGCTGAAAGAAAGTAGGGAGGCCTCCCTACTTTCTTTCCACGTCTCTCAGTCCAGAGCTATTCCACATCTAATCCATACAAACTGTTCAAACGTATGTGTGTATAGATTGTATAGATAAAATTGTATATTCGTACATACACATAAATCGAAGTGATGATTGTAGAGTAAAAATGACGGTTTTTCAGTAAACGCATTTAAAAGTATAAACGGTACTTCTCACAACAAATTAAATGACTGTTTGTTCCGGAGACTCTCAAAAACGGCTTGTCTGATTTTTAGGGGACTTTCACTGGCAGATTGCTGTTGTTATAAGGAGTAACTTAGGCTACTTTTATTTTAGAAAATAATGAGTAATTTAATTATTTTCATATGTGAATGCCAACGAAGAACAAGTACATTATATATGGGCAGACGCTAAAGTGTTTCTGCTTTGAGTCCTTTTCCTAAAATACCACGTAATGATAAGTGGATCTTACTTGTCCAATGAGACTACGCCCTTCAAGTGATAGGTTAGCGACCTGAGGCCAAACTAAGAGCCGGTAATAAGTCATGTATAAATTATATACGACTCATCTTTCAGAATCTTCTAACGAAAAGTTAAACCCTGAAAGCTACAAAAAAAAAAAAACTATCTTAAAAGTATAGTGGCATCCAAGTCGCGTACTTTGCCTTCTTTATGTCTCATGAATATGTATCCAAGACTTTCCGAGTATAAGAAACAATAGTTTACTTGTTCAAAGAAGTTAAGACAAGAATATTATGGAGAATGAACGCGATGTACCCTCTTTTGACGCGATAAAACAAAAGAGAACCGTTGATAACGACGATGAGGAGTTGAATGTAGCAGTTATTTTAATAAATTAGATGCTTGTTTTGAGTAAAACAAGGAATATTTTGGGAAGGCAAATTAATTTTGGCATCTATGCTTTGTTCCAAAAGAATTTGATGAAAATATAAACAAATGAATCATCAGAAATCGTGTGGGTGCTAATTTGTAGTTTCACTTAATTAATTACTTATGCAATTTAACTTGAAAAAACCTGAAAAAGAAATTCCATTCTTTGAATACTTCAACCCGAAATTCCAATTTGTTTAAATCATAAAAATAAAAAAAAATACATCTGATGTGAAATTTATAACCTTAATTTTCTTCGAGAATTTTGCAACATTTTCAAGTAATAATTGTTGGAAAAAGTGCTGCGATATAAAGTTGGGACCTTCTAAATACAGATGAATTTGTTATATACTCGTATTTCTAATTCCCTTTAATGAGTAGATTGCGTAAGGATTTAACTTGAACAGGTTTTTTAAATTTTCACCCAATGATTTCGGAACAAATCATAATTATGTAACTTTTTTCCAAGTGTTTACACCTCAACGAATATAAAACTGCGCTACTACAGATGTACACTTATATATTACGAAATAATTTTGTCTCAACACGAATCCCAATGAAATAATTTCCAAAACAATATGAGCCGTAGCCGCCCAAAAAGTCGTTGAACTCAGTAAAAAACTCAATATACAAGCATAAACTAAAATAAAAATGTAATAATAAAAAAACTTCCCTAAACAAACCTTAAAATTATTTATTAGGGGAGCTCCAACAAAAATCTAATTTGGCCCTATGTTTGCAATGTTTAATATTCTGATAACATTCTATCTAATATTTCACATCGCCTGCTGAAACCTGTTCCATTTCACGTTATATAAAATACGTTTTATTTCTTGAATACGGCTTTTGCGGCTACTAGGAAATGTTGTTCGAATGATAGGATCTCTGCTTGTTTCTTTTTTTATATAATTTATGATACGGTTATTTTATGTAACCTTAATGTGTTTTGAAGTGGCGTTTTCAAGGAAATATTATGGTATTTATGAGTTTGTAAGGTTTGAAGATGGGAACCTACTGCTAAACTCAAACTCAAAGCATAAATTTCATTATTATCAATTACGGACACTTTTAAACTATCAAGGAGTCGGTTATTCAGGGAGATAAATCTAGTTGCTTATTCCAAAGCATGGTAGGTTCATAAGATTGTTCCAAGATGTAATATAAAAATTCCAGCACTTCTATATCAGCCAGGATTAAAAAAATATATTACCCAAGTATTGTTTACAAAAGATTTTGATTTTTGAAATACAATTTAAGTTTACATAACAATACAACTTTTCAATGACAATAGCTACTAAATTACTTCAAGTAAACATTCCCTCGGGGGACAGAATAGGTTTAACAATACTCATATTGGCTTCCACTGTAATTTAGATTGCATTACCCACTGGCGCAGCGCAACAATGTGGAATAACTTCGTCTATTCCGTTCGAAATGTATACGTACGTATTGTTTACTGCTATTGGCTGTTTTAGAAATAACTTCCGTTATTAATTGTACCATTGAACAGTCGTAACTGTAGTCAGATATTTTAATTGCTAAAAGCCAGCATTTTACTCCAAAGCCTTGAAAAGCCACGCGATAAACCGTGCATAAGATGTATTTGCGCCTTTTTAACTACCTCAATTTCGTTGCCATTAACACGGCACGAAATCAACGGAAGCACCATATTTTTATAGGATTACCAAAACTCGGGCACGTGTTCTCTTTTGTCGTAAATTAAAAAGTTTGCTCAAACATTCTCGGTGGCTGACACATCGCTGTGTTAACCTTAGGGATTGTAGCGCCCTCATAAAAATGTTCGATTTAAATCGTCGCGTCTCCCTTGTTCGTTTTCCACCCCATTCCCCTCGGGGTGGGTGCGGTGCGCGCGCACACAAAATCAATACGGTCCGTGTTACGCACAAAATATACGGTGGCAGCGAATAGAGATGTCATGGTCAGCTTATCGATATTAATTAGTTTCCACACTTTTGGAGTGGCCGTAAAACTAGCCGAGGGTTCCTTGGCTTTATAAACGTATTTATTTGTACAGCCATTTTCAGTTCAGCGGTTCGTAATAACAGCCGTATAGATTTTGGCGCTGTGTATTACATTTCTCACGAAATTAGTATTCTTTAGTTGTTCTCTGCTAATTGAATTAGCTACGCATATTACTATTGCTAGTTATTTTCGCGTAATTTATGACTTTGCCAAAGAAAATGTTGTTGATTTATATTCTTAGTATTTCACGGAACTTTGGGAATGGCCTTAATGTTAATTAGATAAAGATATAGTTATTTTATACAGCTATTTTTTTCTAGAAAACGTGCATACAAAACGAATCGTGCAAGTAATGTATCACTTACAAACTTTAACCAACACGGGTTTATATGTTCATTAGAACTTAATGAATACAGGGCTCCTATCAATAACGCTGTCGCCCGAAAACTTAACGCTGAACAAACCGTAACATAAACTAATAGACTTATAATAGGCACGTGGTCTATTGAATTATCGATGTCACAGCAACCCCATCCTTATTGACATCGCTCTACACACCATGATTAATGACTACAGAATTTGCACGTTTTACCGCGAAAATTCCTATTTTGAATTTGTAATCCAATAATTTAAATGGTGTTTGCGAATTAAAATGTTTTGTTTTATTCAATAGAGGGGTAAACTTCAACGTGATCTGATCGCCATCTATTGGGCGTTGTGGAAAGTTTGAACAAAGCATTTATATTGGACGCCTGTTTGTGACGTGACCTCTCTGGTGTTATTAGCCTGTCGAGGCTTTTATCATATTCAGTGCTCGGGTCGCATGCCCTTGGATTATAAATTGACAGATAAAAGTACTCTGTATTTCAATTGATTCAGCTGAAACATGACATCGGCAATACCAATATAGGCTGTTAATTGCGGGACAATACAAAAAGGTTTCAATTACAACCTAAATTGGCTATTATTTTAATGGGTACGGCCATTATTGTCACTGAAGCTTGCTTTTCAGAGAGAGAGTGACAAAATTAAATTTAAACGGTAAACAAATTCCGTTGTTATTAAAATGTCTAATTATATATTTCGCTGTTAATTCAGTTGGATGACTTTTGAGAACAAACGATAACAGGAATGGCGAGAGATCCCATAAAATCCAATTAATTTAACGGGGAGTGTCGCTTCCGCCGAGACGTGATTAAAATAACAAAAAGATCCATTACCCGCTATCTTCGGGAGTGGAGTCGACTGTTGGCTTCAAGAGCGAATATAGAACTGAATTATCCTTTATATACGTAGATGTGTAGATTATTCCGTGTCTCGAGAACGTTAAGCTGTCGGTCTCGGTTGTCAGAAGAATACTTACTATAGTCGGGTAGATAGGCTTCTGCCTGAAACATAGATTACCGATATCCTTATGTAGTTATCGCTAATTGAGTGGCAGTAATTAAATTAAAGTGGTTTCCTATGAAAATACTGATATTCAGCTGGCAGACTAAGAGCTAACTCTGTTACTGTTATAAGCCTGTATCCCCCCGTGCTGGGCAAAGGACTAAAAAAAAACTTGAGAGGGGTCAAGGGAGACCCGGATGGAACGAAGTTCCTTTCGATTAATTAGTGAAGGAATTGTAATACATTTTTATTATTATTATTTTTTATTATCTATTATGTACAAAAAACCTGTATACACTCAACAAAAATAATCGTCGCGACACCACACTGTTCAATGCGAAATAGAAAGACGAAACGAAAATAACTGGCTTGCTTTCTATGAGAGAAAGAGAGAGAGAGAGAGAGAGAGAGAGAGAGAGAGAGACAGAGAAACACGCGCACGCCGCACGGCTTACAACTATAGCAAAAAGTGTCGTTACAACTTTTGGTCTTAATTTTTTCCGTCCAGCCCCCTTTCGCAACGCGCGATAAGGAACTTCGTTCCAAAAACATAATCCTACCTGGGCACTTATGAAACGTCAGAAACTAGGTGCTTGGTACCAATTGGTTGATTCCTATGGAGAAAAACCGGCAAGAAACTCCACAGTTATTCTTTTAAAATTTATTGACTTTTCCGATGTAACCGAATTACAGTGCTAATTAGTACCTATGGGATCCTCCCATAGGTACTAATTAGCACTGTAATTCGGTGTTGACCTGTCAATAAGGACCAGGTATTTAATAAAACCGGTACAGTGTGGTGCCGGACGTAAAGAATAACACCACCCCATTTCTTCCCGTGGGTGTCGTAAAAGGCGACTAAGGGATTTACTAGAGAATGGGCAGCAGCATTCTCTATGCATTTTACCACCATACTGCGGTCGCCAACCCGCTTGCCAAGCGTGGCGATTATGGCAAAGCCCTCCAAATTGGGGGAGGCCTAACTCCTGCAGTGGACGTCTTACGGCTGAAATGATGATGATGATGATGATTTAATAAAATAGAATATGGTCTACTAATGTACAGTCTATAAGACCTTCAACGTTCTCACATTAACAAATTATAAAAGAATCTACCTTTTGACATATAAAATCTAACCAAAACTTCAAGTGCTTGTAATCGACTGACAATGTGAACCAACTGTGTTGTTCAGCAGATTCCCCGCCCGCCATCATGATACACATTATCATCATGATCATTTTAGCCGTAAGACGTCCACTGCTGGACATAGAGCTTCCCCAATTTGGGGGGCTTTGCTATTATCGCTTTGCTTGGCAGGCGGATTGGCGATTGAAGTATGGTGGTAAAATGCATACAGAACGCTGCTGCTCATTTTCTAGTAAGTCCCTTAGTCGCCTTTTACGACAGCCAGGGGAGGCACTCCTTTGATAAACATAGTGCTGCTCAAAGCCAACTCTAGTTATTAATAAATCGGGCTCATGATAAAACATAGTAAGTCACCGTTACGTTTCATTACCCGCAAGGAATTGCCTTCATAATACCTTTTGACAAAATGTAATATCATTCTGAAGCTGTAATAGTGTACGGAGTAAAGAGGACAGTGCAATAACGTCTTGAAATTTAAGTAGAAGATTTTTAAAACAGCAGTATTCTGTGTTCTGAGAACACCGAGAACACAAAGTACATCGAGAACACGTAGTACATTTTCAATTGTGACTTTTATAATAACGCGCTCGTACTATATTTTGCCTGAAGCTTGAAGATGCTTTGTATGATGTAGGGTAGGGTTCTACGTACATTTTGGAAAAAGATGTGACATATTTGTAATGGAACTATCAGTGTCTTTTATGTGGCATAGGGTAAGTTTATGCGATACTGTTTACGAATAACAAATGCTATATCCTGTTTCATGTAACGTAAGCACCCATGAAACTAAATGTTGGATTTTATTTGGTTTTGACAAACTTTCTTAAAAGACTATCTTATTTTTGGTTAATATTTGTACCTATAATGTACATTTAATTATAAGTATGGTAGGTAAATATCCTAGGTAAGTATCAATGTTATTTCCTACTAGCTTTTTCCAGCGGCTACTAATCAAAAATGAAACCACGGGAACGCATTACCTGGATGAAGTAGCCTGTGTGTTAGTCCAGGTTATAAAATATCTGTGTGCCAATTCCATCCGAATCCGTTCAGCTTTTATTGAGTAATTGAGTTACAAACATCCAAACATACAGACTTCTACATTTATAATAATATTAGTAGGATCTTTTTCATATTTACAGTTGCGCATTATCCCCTTATTTTAATACTTTCTATTAAGTAAAATTAAGTTGGGGTTGGCTTCCAGTCTAACCGGACGCAGCTGAATACCAATATTTTACATGGAGCGACTACCTATGTATATGGCCTCCACAACCCAGTTACTGGGTAACATATATTATATAATACTTGACAAACACTGGTTGACTGGTTGTCAGACTTTTGGGGTTTTAACTATGAAGGAGTCTCAATATGTCGTGGATGGTTACCCATCCAAGAATCGAGCGTGACAAGCGCCCAACTTTCGATAGAACCGTGCAGCTGTTATCATTTAACCACGAGCCCCGAAAACTCTTTAAAGTCAAACCGAAAATAAACGACATTGTACCTGCAGTTCCCACAAAAAGGTATAATAACCGTCAGTCAGCCCTCAATGGCGGCACTTAGTTTAAAATAAGTAAAAGTTGAGTTATTTCGCGAGCACAATCTAGAGTGTTAATCCGGGTGACAATTGGATTTCCTCGGAGTGGCGCGCTCGGTAGGCCCGGTTTTATACAACGGAAAATTCAGAAGGCTCACCTTAGCTTCCTCGTGTCGATAAACTACACGTGTATAAAGTGTTATAAATAAAAACGACATAATGTGGTTCACTTTGATCATGTTCTTCATCATGACAAGAGTCATTGACTGATCCACCTAATCATAAAAATTACTTGTCGAACACCATTTTCAATGTCAATTCTGTGTCTATCTCAGTATAAGTTACTAGAGTGCCCGCTATTTAGTCTGTGTAAAATTTCCTGTTTTAACTTCAAATATTTTTTTATTTAAATAATAGCTTTTGCTTTTAGTAGCATCGCCCGCGTGGAGGTCGACAAATATGCCACAGGAAAATACTATCGGGATAAAAGTATCCTTTGTGCTAATTCAAGGTATAAACTATCAGTGCGCCAATTTCATGCACAAAACCTCTCCATAATAGTATTATTGTGATCCAAAAGGTGCTTGGTGTACCCTTTACTGACTGTAGAGAGTGCTAATTTCATTCGGTGAAGTGTATCCATATAGTTTCATTCAAATGTAGATTATTGCAGTAATGGCCGCATTTTATACGTTGTAGATCGTAGGTTTTCTCCCAGAGAGTCTACTTAAATACTATGTCCGTAAGGATTGAGGAGCCACATAAGATTTTTAAAATCTGATCTCACCATTATTTAGCAGCAATGTAGCTGATTTTGCAGCACGAATTCTAGATTTAGCAGCAAAATATATCACTAGTTATATTTAATGCAAAAGTGGCTCGTCAATCTAAATGTCTGAATTGAGGAGCCACCTGGAACTCGTTAAGTAATAGATGAATATTTTTGAAAATGTTGTATCATTTAGTAGCAATTGTGCATGTGGGGTACACACCTACACTACCATTTATTTATTTATTTATTATAACATAAACACAACACAAACGTAACAATATTTATTTACTTGTATTATTACTATATACACAATCACCGGCATTCGCTTAATGTCGGGCTAGCTAGCCAGTAGTCACTGGACACGCACACCGGACCTCGTCATCGTGACGTAGCCGCGCGCGCGGAGGGAGCCAGCGTCCGATCACCTTGTCGCGACCTCAGTCGATACCTGCCCATGCGACGCGCTCGGCTAAACATATTTTGTTCGCCAACTGTTTACGTGTTTTGAACTGTTAATCGTTATTGTTGTGCTGTGACTATTGTGACTATTGTGACTTTGTGTGCCTATTGTTATCGTAACTCTTTACTCCTTCTGACTATTTCCTGTGTTGTGTGTGTACGTGTAAAATATAACCGTGAGTACAAAGCAGACTGACTTTTAATTCGCCTACCGACATCTGCGCAAAAACATACCCACAACGAACTATACTGGTGACCCCGACTAGAACACTTCCATATAACATAAAAATGAGTGATAGTGAATCAGAGCACACCGCGTCGTCGCAGCCGGCAAAACATGTTACGCGTAGAACGCGCCAACCGAAGCGCGTTTCCATTGAGCCGGAACACGAAAGTTACCGCGTGTCCATAAAGTTGCCACCATTTTGGCCGGAAGAGCCGGACATCTGGTTTGCACAAATCGAGGCTCAATTCGAGAATGCAGGGGTGACAAATGACGTCACCAAATATAATTATGTGGTCGGTCATCTCGACCCACTAGTATCGAAGGAGGTGAAGGACGTCATCATGTCCCCTCCTGCTACCAACCGGTACCATAAGCTGAAGACAGAATTGGTGAAGCGCCTGTCAGCCTCCCAGGAGAAGAAGGTAAAGCAGCTGCTGATGCACGAGGAACTGGGAGACCGGAAACCGTCGCAGTTTCTCCGCCACCTGCAGGGGTTAGCTGGACCAACAGTGCCAGAGGACTTTGTGCGCACCATCTGGTGCAGCCGACTCCCGACCAGCATCCAGCCCCTCCTGGCATCGCAGCCACACAGCACCCTGGAAGCGCTAGCCGACCTGGCTGATCGCGTCCAGGACATCGTCGCACCACCTAGCCACGTCGCTTCAACTTCGGCAGCAGGACCTACGGTGAGTGAGATGGCAGCCGAAATCGCAGAACTCAAGCGTGCGATGAGAGACCTGACGATTCAGCTGCGAGACAGTCGACCTCGTAATCGTCAGCACAGTCGTGATCGCGACACGAGACGCCACTCACGCCAACGGTCTTCAACCCGCTCAAAGTCCAGCTACCGGAAGTACCCAATTTGCTGGTACCACTCGACTCATGGTGAGAAGGCCGAGCGTTGCACAAAGCCCTGCGACTATAAGAAGGGAAACGCCGCGGGCAGTCGGTAATGGCGACAGACGATTGCCCCGCTTCCACTGGTCGCCTATTCGTTGCAGACCGAAGGACGAAGACGCAGTTTCTGGTCGACACTGGAAGCGACCTCTGCGTCTACCCACGTAGTCTGCTCAGCGATCGTCGTGCACCTACAAACTACCAACTTGTGGCCGCGAATGGAACGCCCATTCCAACGTATGGTTTCCTCGAACTAAATTTAAATCTAGGACTTCGTAGAGACTTTAAGTGGCGTTTTGTGGTAGCAGAAGTGACGAAACCGATTATCGGAGTAGATTTTCTTTGTTTTTACTCTTTGACCGTTGACTGTAGAAATCAACGGTTAATTGACAGTAACACTAATGTTTTTACTTTAGCCACGAATCACTTAGATTCGTCTTTATTTTCTGTAAAGATTAGTTCTGGTGATTCGAGGTATCACAAAATATTAGAAAGTTTTCCCGACATTACGCGACCTGCCGGTACACTACGCACCACACCACATAACACTGTACACCATATCCGCACGACCCCAGGCCCTCCAGTGTCATCTTCATTTCGGCGATTAGCGCCGGACAAATTAAAAATTGCTCAGCAGGAGTTCGAGCTGATGTTGGCCAATGGAACTGCCAGGCCCTCAGAGAGTCCCTGGTCATCCCCACTTCATCTCGCCCCGAAAAAAGACAACGGCTGGCGACCCTGCGGAGACTACCGCATGCTCAACGCACGAACCGTTCCTGACAGGTACCCGATTAGGCACATCCACGATTTTGCTCACAGCATTTCAGGCTGTCAAGTTTTCAGCACCATCGACCTTGTGAAAGCCTATAACCAGATTCCTGTCAGCCCGGATGACATCCCAAAGACGGCGATCACCACACCATTCGGCCTGTACGAATTTCCGTACATGACGTTTGGTTTGCGCAACGCAGGCCAGACATTCCAACGTTTTGTCGACGAAATGACGAGAGGACTGGAGTTCTGCTACTGCTACCTGGATGACTTCTTGATCTTCTCCAGGACAGAAGCAGAGCACGAGGAGCATCTCCGTATAATATTCAGCAGAATGAAGGACTTCGCCATGCTGATCAATACGGCCAAGTGTGTTTTTGGTGTCCCGGAAGTAACTTTCTTAGGTTACCATATCTCCGAAAAGGGCACCAAACCATTAGACACCAAGGTCGACGCCATTAAGACCTTCCCACCACCTAAAGACGTTCGTCAGTTGCGCCGATTCTTGGGCATGATTAACTTTTACAGGCGTTTCATGCCTCACGCAGCTCAGATACAGGCGCCACTACACGACCTCTTGATAGGCAACGTAAAGGGCTCGCATCCTATATGTCTTGCGGAGAATACTTTGCAAGCATTCGAGGACTGCAAAGAAAGCCTTGCTAACGCCGCTCTATTAGCTCACCCCGATTGCAATGCCAAACTCGCATTGGTTACCGATGCGTCGGATACTGCAATCGGCGCGGTGTTACAGCAGCTTAGCGACGATGGATGGCAGCCGTTAGCTTTCTTCTCACGGAAGCTCAGCCCTCCGCAAGCAAAGTATTCTCCCTATGACAGGGAACTGCTGGCCATTTACGAGGCCATCAAATACTTTCGCCATATGCTGGAGGCCAGACACTTTGTCGTTTATACGGATCACAAGCCGATCAGTTTCGCATTCCATGAACGGAAGAAAAACTGCTCGCCTCGACAATTCCGTCACCTAGACTTTATCGCCCAGTTCACTACCGATATACGGCACATTTCGGGCAAAGACAACGTCGTAGCCGACCCCTTATCTCGCGTGGAGGAGCTTCAAGCTCCAGTCCGTCTCGACACCCTCGCGGAATCACAGTCCTCAGATCCAGAACTGAAGAAGCTACTTCAGGAAGGGTCTTCGCTGGTACTGGAAAAGGTGCAAATCCCTGGGCAGCGTACAACCGTGTACTGCGACGTCAGCACAGCGTCACCCAGGCCATTTGTTCCCAAAATGCTGCGGAAACAAGCTTTTGACAGCTTGCATTCCCTCAGTCACCCAGGCGTCTCAGCGACTGCCAAATTAATCGCAGAGCGCTTCGTTTGGCCAGGCGTCAGGAAGGACTGCAGGGAGTGGGCACGAGCTTGCCTCGCTTGTCAGCGGGCTAAAGTGAGCCGTCACGTATCCGCACCACTAGGAAATTACCATCTCCCACGCGCCAGGTTCACTAAGATCCACATCGACCTTGTGGGTCCGCTACCTATTTCGCAAGGTTTTAGATACTGTCTGACGGCAGTCGACCGCTTTACCAGGTGGCCAGAGGTCGTACCTATCGTCGACATCACTGCCGAGACAGTAGCTAAGGCATTGCTGTCCGGATGGATTGCCCGATTTGGCTGTCCTACTGACATTGTTACGGACAGAGGCCGTCAGTTTGAATCGGCCCTGTTCGAACAACTGTCAAAAATTGTTGGTTTCCAGCACAAGCGGACAACGGCATACCATCCGGCGTGCAATGGCATGGTGGAGCGTTTCCACAGGCAGCTCAAGGCGTCCATCATGTGTCATGCGAATGACAAGTGGACAGAGTCCTTGCCGTGGGTATTGCTTGGCATAAGGAGCGCATTCAAAAAGGATGTCCAAGCATCTTCTGCCGAATTAGTATACGGCGAGCAGCTAAGACTCCCGGGCGAATTTTTTACACCCAGTGATGACGGAACGACCGACATCACGGAATTTACCGCGCGCATCCGACACTTTGCCCAAAAGTTACAGCCTACTCCAGCTTCTCGTCACAACAAAACGAGCATTTTTGTATTTAAGGATCTGCAGACCACTGATCAAGTGTTCCTTCGTGAAGACGCATTACGTGGTTTGCTGCAACCAGCTTACACAGGTCCTCACAAAGTTCTGCACAAAAGTGATAAAACTTTTAAAATTTTATTTAAGGGAAAAGAGGTCACGGTCTCAATAGACCGCCTAAAGCCAGCATACATATTGGCTGACAAAGCTGACCCCAAGGAAGATACTCCATCTCCAGACGTAAGGGAGTACACTACTCGGTCTGGACGTCGGGTCAAATTCCCAGATTTTTATCGCCCTTGACGGTCTCTGGAGGGGGGTGGTGTGGGGTACACACCTACACTACCATTTATTTATTTATTTATTATAACATAAACACAACACAAACGTAACAATATTTATTTACTTGTATTATTACTATATACACAATCACCGGCATTCGCTTAATGTCGGGCTAGCTACCAGTAGTCACTGGACACGCACACCGGACCTCGTCATCGTGACGTGGCCGCGCGCGCGGAGGGAGCCAGCGTCCGATCACCTTGTCGCGACCTCAGTCGATACCTGCCCATGCGACGCGCTCGGCTAAACATATTTTGTTCGCCAACTGTTTACGTGTTTTGAACTGTTAATCGTTATTGTTGTGCTGTGACTATTGTGACTATTGTGACTTTGTGTGCCTATTGTTATCGTAACTCTTTACTCCTTGTGACTATTTCCTGTGTTGTGTGTGTACGTGTAAAATATAACCGTGAGTACAAAGCAGACTGACTTTTAATTCGCCTACCGACATCTGCGCAAAAACATACCCACAACGAACTATATGCATATTACTGTCTAAAAATTTCACTTCTGTAGCGCTAAAATGAAATAAAATACAATACTTTTAGTTTGGCTCCTCAATCTACACTCAAGAGGTGAATTTCTATTGGATGTGAGCGATCAATTAATATATTCGTCATAATGATCATTTAGCAGGTGTTGTGTTTGTTTTTGCAGTAAAGGAATAAAATAGTAGAACAGAGTAAATTTTGTAGATGAACGCATTTTCTTTGGCTCCTCAATCCTGAAGTTCTAATTATATATGTTTGACTGTAGCCACCTGAGATCTCAACGGAATCTAAAGCCAGAGATACTAACATTTAGCAGAAATGTCTGCTATATATATCTGCACAGTTCAGCAATGTATATATTTTGGATTCTGAAAAAAACAATACTTAACTATTTTCTTGTAAATTCAGTGTGAAGGGTGACCACATTTTGGGGGTACCTACAAATTAATATTAAACACATACTCAGAAGATTTACTCTCACAATATATTAAACTTCTATCAGATTCTGCTTCTACTGATTTTGTGTATATCAATACACAAAATGAGAATCCAAATTGGAAGATGCAACTTTAATCGCTGAAGAAAAAACCGACTGTACGTTTTGTAACAACCAAACTGTGTGTAAATATACTCTATCAACACAGTTTCATATGAACTGAATGGTTATGAAAAGTTTAGAGTGAGAGAAATACCAGAATTTGTAATGTTTTCGAATAAATCATATAAATTAATAGGTGCAATAGAATTTATTCCTGCAATTATCGAAACTGGCACAGGCCACTACAAATGTCACTATGTTACACTGAAAGATGAAATGTTCTGTAACGATGATTAAGATTCTAAAATTCGTATAAGCACTGATCAGCCAATATCCATTCATTCTATAACTTATAGCAAAATTGATTGCTAAATAACCAATTCGTAGTTATGATAGACATAACCTGTTATGAAAATATAAATTTAATAAATTACTTATCCTGGTTTCATAATACGAGTACAATATGGTCACCTTTCACACTGAATTTACAAGGAAATAGTTAAGTATTGTTTTTTCAGAATCCAAAATATATACATTGCTGAACTGTGCAGATATATATAGCAGACATTTCTGCTAAATGTTAGTATCTCTGGCTTTAGATTCCGTTGAGATCTCAGGTGGCTACAGTCAAACATATATAATTAGAACGTCAGGATTGAGGAGCCAAAGAAAATGCGTTCATCTACAAAATTTACTCTGTTTTACAATTTTATTCCTTTACTGCAAAAACA
Source organism: Aporophyla lueneburgensis (assembly GCA_932294355.1). NCBI lineage: Eukaryota > Metazoa > Arthropoda > Insecta > Lepidoptera > Noctuidae > Aporophyla > Aporophyla lueneburgensis. The sequence goes on along the minus strand of OW028745.1, from coordinate 20,871,591 downwards.
AACACAACACCTGCTAAATGATCATTATGACGAATATATTAATTAATCGCTCACATCCAATAGAAATTCACCTCTTGAGTGTAGATTGAGGAGCCAAACTAAAAGTATTGTATTTTATTTCATTTTAGCGCTACAGAAGTGAAATTTTTAGACAGTAATATGCACAATTGCTACTAAATGATACAACATTTTCAAAAATATTCATCTATTACTTAACGAGTTCCAGGTGGCTCCTCAATTGAGACGTTTAGATTGAGGAGCCACTTTTGCATTAAATATAACTAATGATATATTTTGCTGCTAAATCTTGAATTTTTGCTGCAAAATCAGCTATATTGCTGCTAAATAATGGTGAAATCAGATTTAAAAAATCTGATGTGGCTCCTCAATCCTTACGGACATTAAATACTGTGTAAATCATTCCATGACCACTGCTCTCAAAACAGTGAAGGAAAACACCGATAGGAAACAGGCATGTCATACATACGTAGGTACATACATAAACTTACGCCTTTCTCCCATGGGGGCAGAAACTACGGAACGCCACCTACTACGATCTTTACACACTCCTTTTGCCTCGTTAAGGTTCATACATCTAGTCATACACACACGCCGGTTACGAGTACTACGCACCTTACCTTTCTGAAGCACATCACCAATAAGCTCAACTGAAAGAGCCAAGATGGTTTCTGACACACGACACCCTATGCACGAATACATCCTCGTGTCACAAAGGCTGAAAAGCCGCAACAGCTTTCTGAAGTGTGTTCTCCCACTTACTGGCGAACAGTCTAAAGAAAGACTAGGTCTGTGGCGACAAGGCGCTTCGCTACCAAACCCAATCGTTTCACCTGCTGAAAATCTCGCAACTGGACACGAATTGCTTTGGCTTTCATGGAAGTCTTTAAATAGACTCCGGACTCAGGTAGGCCGGAGTAAAGAAAACCTGTACAGGTGGAGATTCATAGACGACTCAGCCCTGGAGTGTAAATGTGATGCTGTCCCACAAACGATGAGGCACTTGATATCTTGTCCAGCGTGTCCTGTTGTTTGCACGCCACAGGAGTTGATGGACGCTACTGAAAATGCTAAGGTCGTAGCCAAATTCTGGGCTAACTCTATTTAGATTGCTATCGACTCGCTAAGAAGAACAAGGTCACTGGCATGTCCTATAACCAAAAAATCGAAGACATGTGACATCTACTAACTCACACTGTATTATGGCGCCCAATAGTGGGCACATTATAGGCTGATTTGCTTAACTTTCCTTTCTTTACTAGTAGCTCTTCTGTATTCACCTGTGCAGTGAACCGTGCTTCCCACCCCGGTAGTACTGGGGTGCGTGTTAAATCTTTCGCCTTCCGCCCCGGGTGATATGGTTACGTTAAATACTGTTGTAGGGCTGTTATTCAATCAGTGATTGCAATATTGTCGAGGACTGTGTGCGGTTTGTTCCGTTTGGATTTCGATTGAGGGTCCAGGGGAATGAGAAGTTGATTACAGTATTGGATAATGTACTTTGTTTGTTTTGGAGATTTATTATTTGGCTTTTATTGACAACCTGCAAAGGATGCGACAGATGTTGTCCTGTCAAAGTTTCAACATATTCTTGAGTTCATATATAAGTCCTATAGAAAAAAAGCACTTTCTGTTTTTCCCGAATTTTCAAAATTTTCGAGCAATTTTTCTTTCAGTAAGTGTCAAATTCGGTCCAGCCGTTCTCAAATGCAGCGAGAGTCTTGTTTCGACATGTATTTGATCAAATTTCAAATATTTCCATTTTGCTTTTGTACTTAAATATATTATTGGACACTCTATTCAAATGGACGCGCTTCTGTTTGTCAATCTCAAAAAAATTATATTTTAAGGTCCTAAAAAAACTAAGCAACTACGATTTCACAACCACCGTTTCCAGTCTTCTGGTCATACATTTCCCTGACTCTTTGGGAGCGCACATTCCAAACATTTTTTTAACTAAATGAAAAAAGAAAAACATTTTCAGCAACAAGCTATTTGATTCGTTAAAATAAAATCTAAAAACTCAGAGTCAAAAATTCCCCTACAAAAACAGTATCATCAAACCCTTTATCCACTTTCATCAATCTATCATCCATGTTACACACCACAACGAACATAATCCTGATGAGCTGGATGATGTATGATCATTAATCACTGCTGTCTCTGTTCTGTGATATACCGTAACATACCTATGTCTGATAAACTGTACCTATAGTCTATTAATTTATATTATTGTTAACTGCTTTAATTGTTATTTATTAGTGTCGTTTTTGTCTTTGAATATTGTTTAAGTGAACAACATTTCCCGTTCCATTTCTTCCCGTGGGTGTCGTAAAAGGTGAATAAGTATTTACTAGAGAATGGGTTCATAGTATGATGATAAAAACGTAGGAGCGTTTTTATCATCATACTGTGATCGTCAACCCGCCTACTAAGCGTGGCCTATGTCCAGCAGTGCACATCTTTCAGCTGAAATGCTGACCATGTCATTAGTTTACTAAATCAGGATTTATTTATTTGAACTTCTTGCACACAATAATGTCCAAAGGCGGACTTAATGCCTTACCAGTCAACCAGAAGGAAAAAAAAATCGATTGCGATGCGAAAAGTATTGCAAATGTATAAGAAAGCGGTTTAACGAGAAAAAGCTTCGAAAGCTTCAGAGAAATATTCCATTTTCACCGTAACTAGGTTACCTTTTTCATATCGTCCGTTTTTGTCCTCTATCTATAGTAATATTATAAAGCCGAAGAGTTTGTTTGTTTGGTTGAACGCGATAATCTCAGGAACTACTGGTCCGAATATATATTTTTTTGTGTTGGGTAATCTATTTATTGCGGAAGGCTATAAGGCTATATAACATCACGCTAAGATTAAAAGGAGTGGAACAGCAATGAAAAATGGACGAAAATTGGCAGGCAATGAGTTTGCGAGGGGAAGGGTCAGGGGAGTAAAAATTTGACGCGGAAAGAAGTCACGGTCAGAAAATAGTTGCTTTATAAACAGCAAATTCAAAGGATGTAGTGATAATTATAGATTCAATAAAGTAATTATGGGTACGTGACATTTAAAAATGCCGTTTATTAACAAATATCTGGTTGACCGAACATTGCTCGGTATTTTTGGGTAAATTGCGTTTAAAATAATAAGTTCATGTTCAAGTTGATTATCGATAAAGTTGGTCATTGAAAACACGAATAAAACGACATTTTCTAAAAATGAATCCTAGCTAGATCGATTTATCACCCCCGAAACCCCCTGTATCCTAAATTTCATGAAAATCGTTGGAGCCATTTCCGAGATTCAGATTATATATATACATATACAAGAATTGCTTGTTTAAAGATATAAGATATAACATAACATCACGCATTGCTTTCCCGAAGGGTTTGGCAGAGGGGTACCCATAGTACATTCACATATCGCCAGCTATGTTTTAGTCACGTGTAAGGCGAGCTGATTGCCAATATATTTTCTAATATTCTTTACTTCAAATACTCGTAACATAATCGACATTACATGAGTCATCATCATCATCATCATTTCAGCCGTAAGACGTCCACTGCTGGACTTAGGCCTCCCCCAATTTGGGGGGCTTTGCCGTAATCGCCACGCTTGGCAGGCGGGTTGGCGATCGCAGTATGGTGGTAAAATGCATAGAGAACGCTGCTGCCCATTCTCTAGTAAGTCCCTTAGTCGCCTTTTACGACACCCACGGGAAGAAATGGGGTGGTGTTATTCTTTACGTCCGGCACCACACGGTACATAAGTAACAATATCAAAACAATTCATCATCATCATCTGTCTAGCATTTTCCCAAGTATGTTTGGGTCGGCTACCAATCTAATCGGACAACCCAGTCACTGGGTAATACGATACCCCGTGGTAAAACTGGATGTCAAACTTTCGGGCTTCTGACGACCCGTAACGACGGTCAAAGATTACAAATTACAAATGACAGCCGGGACCAACGCCTTAACGTTCTTTTCGAGGCACGGCCCCTCCGTGCCTCGCACAGCACGTTAAGGCGTTGTCCAATTAATTAAAACAATTATTACGATAAAACAATCTTATTCCATCCATTTATAGGCTCTGTTACGTCGTGGGCGGAAAGTTATCCAATATAGTAACTGCTGAAGGAGCTATAATATCTGAACTAAGCTATAATAGTTTGCCAACGAAAGCACTTAAACAATATTAATTGCTTACGTCATCAACTCATCATACTGCAGTTTTAGAAACGAATTGCTTCATTTTTGGTTCCGAGATAAAAGAAAATGAGAAAATAATGTATAGTGTGTACTGTTTTGCTCTTAAAAAAGCCTTTAATGAAACCATATATCAACGAATATCAAAGCAAACCTATTTAAACAAATATACAAAATTAATTTCACTTTATTCTCTATTAGAGGGTGGTAGGAACATCGACGTGCAAATTAAAACCCTGAATTAAGCACATGATTTGTCTACACTTAGAGTAGAAATTCGACGTTTTTTTTATTACCCTCCCCCAAATCCCTCCAGGCTTTCTTTTCCAGGGCCTCCTCGATCCAACTTTTGCAGTACGCGTCTAGGTCGTCTCACCGCCTCTTTTTGGACTGGAATCGGCGGCGCCATCCATAAAACGAAAATAATATTCCGACGGTATTAAAAAAAAAAAATTGCCATACCTACGCGGTCAAAATGTATGGAAGAATGATTTCTTTTTTAAATAATCTGCGAAAAATTTCAACGCAGAATTTAGGACTGAATGCATGGTAACAGGTTATGTATTGATATCATGAGACAGGGTTTCACGAAAGTGAAAAGGAAGAAGAAGAAGCCCTGTTCACGAAACTAGTGTGGTACCGCTCCCAATGGACCTAACTTGCTGCTTTTGCTTTTGAAGAATATGTATTAGTTTATAGTTATTGTTTTATATTATTTGTCTTGTGTTTTTATGGGCCTTAGTTGCCAGAAATAAAGTATTGTATTGTATTGTATATCCCTGCCACCCAGTATAATATTATATGACTTAAACTTTACAATCTTACGATGTTTACCAGTTCTTAAGACAAGAGCTGGTTCCCAAAACATGTAACACAGCAAAGTTTTAAAGACCTGTTCAACCTAGTCTGTTGAGAGAGTTCCGAAAAGTTTTAATACTGTCTGGAAATTCGTCCATGGAAAACAAACATGTAGCATTATTAGCCTATTACGTTCCCACTGCTGGGACTCAGGCTTCCTCTCGGTGAGAGGGAGTGGGTCATATTCCACCACGCAGGCCCATTGCAGGTTGATAGATTTCACATGTCTTTGAGAATTTTTTTGCTCTAGGACATGCCGGTTTCTTTACGATGTTCTCCTTTAGGGTTTTTAGAGGGTGACGAAATAATTTATACAAAGTAGAGCTTCTGTCTAGGTTCAAACCTACGAAGTAAGGCCTGCTTGTTAACACTAAGCTATCATTGTTCCTAAATATAGATATGTTTAACAGCAATTATTTGATAAAATATCCAAATAGAATACGAACTCCAGCCGCTTAGAGATTTGCCTCTTGTATAATTCTCACATATTCACTTGAAACTTCATCGTCATGACCAAAACTAACGCTTGAGCTAGCCAAGTTTCTATAAATCAATTGGGACAAACTGTTTCACAGTCGAGTACCTATATATCTACATATATGTGCGAGTAAGACAGATAGGTACATAATACCGAAGTTTCAACAACTTCGTCGACGCCTGGGGAAAGTGGTGAAAGGCGGTGTCTGAACTACCTACTACCACAGAGTAGATAGACTACAGAAGGCCCATACAATGAACGGAAACGGGCATGTGCTTATTGATGCATACGTACGGCCGGCGGCGGCGGGACGATGTCAGTATGTTAGTCGCGAATAGGGTTATAATCCGTCCGTACTTTTTCGGTTTTTGGTCCACCGTCCGGACTTCAGGAATCGTCTGGTCTTGTTATCTGTCCAGACTATTTGAACTAAGGGAGTTTATATTTGTAAAAAATAAAAAATAAAACTATACGAATACTTAAAATCGGCTAAATACGAGTCAAACACGCACATGAAGGTTTCCAATACCACCACACCACAGTAAAAAGAAAAAAACATTTATCTTTATTTTATTTTTAATAATTAATTGTTTTAATAGCAGCAATAGAAATATATACTCTGTGAAAATTTCAATTGTCTACCAATTATAGTTCATAAGATACAGCCCGCTGATAAACAGGACAGACAGATGGACAGCGGCGGCTTAGTAATGGATTTTCGTCTGCATCCTTTGGACACGGTACCCATAAAAGAAAGGATATGAAATACAATATTAGTATATTATTCTAAAAATTTCCCCATTTCTTCCCGTGGGTGTCGTAAAAGGCGACTAAAGACTAACTAGAGAATGGGCAGCAGCGTTCTCTATGCATTTTACCACCATACTGCGATCGCCAATCCGCCTGCCAAGCGTGGCGATTATGGCAAAGCCCCCCAAATTGGGGGAGGCTTAAGTCCAGCAGTGGACGTCTTACGGCTGAAATGATGATGATGCTGATGATTCTAAATATCCGGCATTTCGTCCGGACTTTTCAGATTTCGAAATTGGAACCGTAGTCGCGAGGGCGCTTGAACTTAACCGTGAGTAGCTTATCTATGTGTGGGTACGTTTTCGCTCGTAATATGAAGCCGACCTTCTGAACTGTACCTACTTATCTATTCTATGTTTCTACCTACAAATTGTCTCTGCGAAACGCCGAGAGATGTAAAGCCTTCATGCTTATGCCTGTATACAGCGTGGTAGATACGCAAATATACTTAACGAACTGGAAGTTTACTTGATAAGTTTTATGACTGTAAGCTACCGTTAAAGGGAATTTGGGATGCTTCAAGTACGTCTCTCAAGCGTGAATGAAGATATGTTGGAAAATGTAAAGGTATTTACCACTTTAGGGCTTTGAACCCTGATTTTATGGTTTATGGACGACATACTTTAACATGTACATGAATAATCTGCCTGTAACGTTCTTACTGCTGGAACACAAGTCCTCTGTATGAGAGGGAGTGAGCCGTAATCCACCACGCCAGCGAAGCGTGGGTAGGTATTTGTATGGTTTATAACTATTTTTGGGTCAAAAATAGTACATTCATACATATTAGGTTTTTCCATCAAGATTTTTTCAGTAGTAGCCCAGAATTTGTGCCCGGTTGATGTCCCTAGGTCTTCTATTAAATAGAACTCTTAAATAACTGCCGAAATGTGGGCGTACTAAAGGTAGTCTACGTCTGCCCAACCACTGCAATTGCTGGAAGAAAAAGGGCCTAAACAATGAAGCCTTCCGTGTTTCGGAGAACATGATTCTACTGTCCTGAAACCCCACAAGCAAAATAATTAAAATACTCGACGGAGCAGGATCGAGAATCGTTTATCACTTCCCTTTGTATCGAGCATTGCTGTATTTCTGAATATATTGATTGCCCTCTCGAACGCAAATAGAATGATGGCCACTGAAGCCACATGAGTGTTCTTAAAAGGAATTCGGGTCGATGAAGCATCAAGTAGCTCTGGGCTGTTCGTAGGCTAACAACTCTGTCTTTAGACAGACTAAATGAAATAAAACTCATCATCAGCCCAGTCCTTTCTTAACTATGTTGGGGTCGGCGGATCAGTCTAAAGAGATGCAGCTATTTTGTGAAGACCGTCTGCCTATCTGACCTCGACAACCCAGTTACTGGGTAATACGTGCTTCTGGCTTCTTTCGGGCTTCTGACGACCCGTGATGACTGCCAAAGATCCACAAATAAAACAGCCGAGACCAATGGTTTAACTCCGAGACACGGAGGAGTCTTGGTAAGTAAAGATGGTCACCTATTCACGAACCAACTGAGGCAATAGTAGCTGACCAGGCTCGGGTCGACGGCGCGTACTGTTCCACGCGCGCCTCAAAGAGATGTCAACAGTACTGAAGGGGTCTGCCAGGACCGATGCCTGCCAGGGTCGCGAGATTGTCCGAAAGAGACACCGTGACCCTGGCACATGGGCAACTGAAGGAACATGGGTGGGTTTTAGTCAGTAAAGGTCTGACACGCCCTCCCGCTCCGCCCAAGAGCGGAAGACGTGATTTGATGATTTCCCATCCAAAAAAAAAAGGCAATAGTAGCTGAGCGTGATCGATCGATCCATGCGGCGTGCGGTGTACTTAGCGGCAAGCACATATGAAACCAAACTACACTAGCAAGAATAACCCACTAGTCATCTTCTGCAAAACTGGTTTTTCCTCTTATGTGCCCATTCGGGGTTGCAGGGTCATTGATGCACATTTTGTTACCATGGGTTCCTTAGGAATAATACCGTACTGAACCCCCTGTGTGGATTATTTTTTGTTTGTAAAAATTTTCTGCTGTTTCATAGAACAGTGCAATACCCACGCAGCGTAGCAGTGAAGTTTTGTTTTTTGTAACCGACTGGAATCATGTCCTGAATTTAAAGTTTCAGTTTGAGCGTCAATGTCTATACCTCCCTGTATTTAGGTACATACCAACTGTGGTTCGACAACTTTATAATTTTTGAAGCTTGAAATTATCGTTACTTCTAACAACCTGTAATCACAAGTGAAGACATCAAGTGGCTCGTCACTTTTAATCCCGGAGAAACCTCAAGTAAAGCCAAGATATATACCCACATACATACATACGTAAATCCTATATATTCTTCCGTTAGTTCGAGGGAACTTGGTGTGAGCACATATTGGGCCAAACTTGTCAACTTTGTTCGACGCTTAGAAGGCTCCAAAGTTCGCCGTGACAAATACACATACCCGCTACTGATGGGAAATCAATAGCTTTAACGTGCTCTTTTTGTTTTGTATTCTATTGGCACGTCAAGTTTAGGGATGTCACGCTGACGATTATAGAACAGTATTTGGTTTTTCTTTCTTTCTTTATGTGCAAATAATACACCTAAGCACTTTTTTGGGTGGGATATTATCAAATGACGTCTCTCGCTCTGGGCGGAGCGGGAGGCCGTGTCAGACTTTTACTGACTAGAACCCATCCGTTTTCCACAGTAACTCGTTCAAACAAAACCGTGACTCTGGCAGACATCGGCCGTTGCAGACTCCTTCAAATATTGCTGACATCTTTTTCTTTCTTTATTTTCAAATAATACACCTGAGTACCTGGCAATTCCCGTATTTTTAAGAACGTTTGCTTTTTAATGACAGTCTCAATCTGCTAAATTAACCTCTCATTTACCTTTATTTATAACACGTTTTAGACAGTGGTACCGATTCCCTTGTTCACAAACTAAACTAAATTTAAGTTCAGTGCATCTTCTTCTTTGTATTTCATTAAGAAGAGGACAAAAGAAAAATTCTAGTTTAGTCCTGTCAAATTAATCAGCGCCTGTCACTACTCCATACAAGTTTAGACGTGATTAAAAACTTGCCTACTAAAATTACGTCAATTTACGTCAAGCGCTGATTAATTTGACAGAACTAAACTAAAATTTATTTTCTGTCCTTTCCTTATTGAAATAGAAAGAAAAAGATGCACTGAACTTAAATTTAGTTTAGTTTGTGAATAAGGAAATCGGCACCATTGACTGTCTATGAGATGAATTGACCAACCGAGAAAATTCCATTAGTATTTATTTATGTGATTGTAAATAAAGATTGATTGCATCAATATTGAAACAGCTAAGAAATTTGTCGTGCATATCCTAGTCAAATTCCGTCGAATGTATCTTTTTGTATCAAATATAAGCAAACATTTCATGTAAACACTTCTTATCAATTTCCCTAGCTCAATTTCCGTACGCACTTAGTATCGATTTTTTTTCAATACCCTCGTAAAATTATAATGAAGTTGGTTCGAGCCATAAAATTTATGTGGCGATCAAATTAATTTATAGTTGGTACGGTCGTAGTGATGTACCGGTACTCATCGTGAGTTATATCGATGTTTACATAACAAATTGTTGCCGGTATCGGTTCCTTTTATACTTCGACGTTGTCCTAATTGAAAGTGTTCGAGAATGTTTTTATTTATGACATGAAACAAACATTTTATTTTGTTTTGTTACTAATTAGCATGCTTATGTAATAGATGTATTTTACTTGTTTACATAAAAATCGAAGAATCGCCGATCATAAAATGTTAGTGTCCAGCTGTATTCGGGTAGACTGGAAGCCGACCGTAGCATACGAGTACTTGGGAGAGGGATAGGCAGATTCATGAAAATCGACGATAAAAGAAAGATAGAGAAAGCCTCGAGCTTAATTAACAGTTATGGTACCTAAGTATTAAACCAACATAAAAAAAGTGCAATTACAACTGAAATTATGAAAAGAAAACAGTTTCTACCAACACATTATAAAAATACTTAACTATAGCCTAACTCATAAAATTATTTAATTAATAATACATTTAATAAGTTTTATTTAGAATAATTACCTAGATATTATTAAAATGAAGTACATATTTATGAACGACAAGTAATTAGGATTTTTTAGAGTTAATAATGCTCGCATTTTCCGTGTGGTACCGGACATAAAGAATTGCACCATCCAATTTCTTTCCATCGGTTTCGTAAGGGGCGACTAAGGGACTTACTGGAGAATGGGCAGCAGCATTCTCTATGCATTTTATAACCATACTGCGATCGCCAACCGGTCTGCCAAACGTGGCGATTATGGCAAACCCCCCAAAATTAGGGGAGGCCAGCAGTGGACGTCTTTCGGCTGAAATGCAAATGCTCGCTTAAAAGGAAATGTATAGTTAACAAGGCCGGCTAAAAATAAGTAGTTTTGGGAAAGCATTAAACTTGCACAGGCTTGCCAGGCGTCCGGATAAAGCCGGACACAGTCAGGCTTTTTGGTTGTGTGTCCGGCCAAATTAGACGGTGTCCGGCCTGTCCGGCTTTTTGTTAGGCTTTTCAAATTTGATCATTTTTGCCTTGGATTCCGCTCCACCCGCCTCACCTTGTGACGCTAGCGTAAGCGAGCGAACTAGCACTGTCCTCCCGCGCCTTATTACTACTCAATTTTAAAGGAATCCAAGCCAATCAAAAAGAGGACACGGTGGAGCATACGGTGGAAGTTTGCCCTGCCTGGGCGGAGCGCCGTGTCCTCGTGGAGGTGATCGGCGGCGGCGACCTCTCGCGTCCGGCCCTGGTGCGAGCCGTGGTACAGAGCGAGGGGGAATGGGAAGCCGTCACCTCCTTCTGCGAAGCAGTAATGCTCGCGAAGGAGGAGGCGGGGCGCGTGAGGGAGTGGTAGTCTCTGCGCCCTCACGTCCCTAGCCGCCGCAGGAGGAGACGCCCCGGGCGTCGGGAGTCGATAGCGGACTCCCGGCCACCGTAGGCGCGAGCTTGCGGGTGGCGAGCAATGGGTAGCTCGCCACCCGGTAAGGACCAAGCTCGGGTCGACGGCGCGTAGTGTTCCACGCGCGCCTCAAAGAGATGTCAGCAGCAGTGTAGGGGTCTACTAGGACCGATGCCTGCCGGGGTCGCGTGATTGTTCGAAAGAGATACCGTGACCCTGGCACATGGGCAACTGATGGAACACGGGTGGGTTTTAGTCAGTAAAAGTCTGACACGCCCTCCCGCTCCGCCCAGAGGGGGAGAAGTCATTTGATGATTTCCCATCCGGAAAAAAAAAGCCAATCAAAAATATTTATTCGTTTATGTTACTTATTTATTTTAACGTTATTTCATTAGTGTTTTGTATAATTTTGTGTTAAGATTAAATAATTAAAGATGTCAGACCTATTTACCCAAATGTCCGGCTAAACTGACTGGTCTGTCCGGCTTTTCGGTTTTAAGACCTGGCTACTCTAAACTTGCACGAAGCACTTAAAATACTTGGAATGTCTGCTGCCGGCGTTACTAAGTAATTGTTTCCGAAAACAATTAAGCTGCAAGGATTTCTGGAATAACCACACTGCAAGCGCTTCATAGCCTTTATGAATATCAATTTGATTTCCGATGAAATAGCCTTACAAATTAATATTTGAAATCGGCTGCTTCAACTGATATTTTAACTACCTACTATACTCATATAAAGCGTATATCTTTACAAAGTTAGTTTTATGTCTGCACAAGAATAAAACATAGGTTCCCTAGAGAACAATTTCACCGTACAAGCTCCTTATATTCTAGGGAAATTTAAAGTTATAAAGTAAGAAATTTTGTTCGAGAAATAACCGGAGGCTAGACGATCAGCTGGTACTACATAAAGGAATTTATTTAAAAAATTAAAACCTCTTTACGAAAGCTTCCTAAGTTTTGCGATGAGATACTTCGAAAAGCTTTAAGTCGAGTAAATACTTGACTTCGTGTTCCGTAATGTTGCCAAGACTTATATGAATAGAAAAATAAGACGTGTAAATATTAATGTTGTGGTAGTGTACGACTCAGGTGAAAGTTGCCTTACTTTTTAAGTCGAAGTATCTTCTTTGATTTTCCATATAAGTTGTCTCTATCTGAGAAAACTGTGAGCATAGAATTCAAAATTTTCGAGGAATACAAGCCGACCTATTTAGAACTTTGTCATCGTCGCTATCCTCCTATTAAGTTAAATGGTGCGTGCTAAAAAACTTTTTAACAAAAAATTAAACCGCCGAAAAACTGAAAAGCATAAAATAATAAACCTTAAAATTATGAGTCGGCGCTTTGAGTGTTCCTTGTTCATTGATTTTTCAGCGCCGACTCAAAATTTTAAGGTTTATTATTTTATGCTTTTCAGTTTTTCGGCGGTTTAATTTTTTGTTAAAAAGTTTTTATTTTATGATTTTTTGTGGCTTTAATGTACTAATAATACTTGGCAAGGTATACCCTATCCAACAATAAAAGAATTATCAAAATCGGACTACTCTGTACAAAGTTATGCGTGTTTATACGTTACAATCAGTGAGTGAACAATCAATCATCCCCTGTTTTCCAACCCTTAGGGTTCGATTTTGTTTTCCAAATTTATATGGGACCACCTTGGGAGTATACCCTTTCCAATAGAAGAATAATTGTCACAATCGGACCACTATGTAAAAAGTTGTGAGTGTCAGTGAGTGAACAATCAATCATCCCCTGTTTTCCAACCCTTAGGGTTCGATTTTGTTTTCCAAATTTATATGAGACCACCTTGGGAGTAAACCCTTTCCAATAGATGAAGAATTGTCACAATCGGACCACTATGTAACAAGTTATGCGTGTTTATACGTTACAATCAGTGAGTGAACAATCAATCATCCCCTGTTTTCCAACCCTTAGGGTTCGATTTTGTTTTCCAAATTTATATGGGACCACCTTGGGAGTATACCTTTTCCAATAGAAGAAGAATTGTCACAATCGGACCACTATGTAAAAAGTTGTGAGTGTCAGTGAGTGAACAATCAATCATCCCCTGTTTTCCAACCCTTAGGGTTCGATTTTGTTTTCCAAATTTATATGAGCCCACCTTGGGAGTATACCCTTTCCAATAGAAGAAGAATTGTCACAATCGGACCACTATGTAACAAGTTATGCGTGTTTATACGTTACAATCAGTGAGTGAACAATCAATCATCCCCTGTTTTCCAACCTTTAGGGTTCGATTTTGTTTTCTAAATTTATATGGGACCACCTTGGGAGTATACCCTTTCCAATAGAAGAAGAATTGTCACAATCGGACCACTATGTAAAAAGTTATGCGTGATCATACATAAAAAAAAAAAAAAAAATATACGCGTCGAATTGAGAACCTCCTCCGTTTTTTTCGTCGGTTGAAAAAAATGAAAAAAAGAAATGAAATATCTCTCTCAAGAAACGAGACAGAGAACTTCCACAGAACGCTTTACAAAAATTCTAAAACCTATCTAAGAAAAATTCCGAAGGCAAATATCGAATATCGCCTAAAGTCCTGGTTTGTCTGGCAACATTAGGGTGGAATATGTAAATATGGAAGTTTTTCGTCGCCCCCAGTATTCAGGCTGTTAGACAAATGGTTCTCGCGTCGCGACACTCAGAGGGTGCCATTTATCATGTCCGTAAGGAATCTATAGGTGAGAGGAGTCAGCCGCGAAGGCCACACGTACCGAATAGATATTTTTAGGGAGATTTATGTACGGAATGATGGGAATTTACCTTTGGGCTTTTGACAATAGAGATATTCTGACGGTTACAAGTGAAGTGATCAGGGCCGAAGCCTTGTGAACCATTTGTTTGTTATTATGCTGAAACCATTGGATTTGTAAATGGAAACTACTTGGAAGATCAAATTTGCTTTTGTCAGCGGTTACGCCCGCGCGGTAATTATCCGACAGGAACTTAGTACCGGGTTAAAACTATCTTGTGTTAATTTAGATTATAAACTATTTCTGTGCCAAATTTCATTCAAATCAGTTCGGCCTTTATTGCGTGATTGTTGGGTACACTACATAAATACGAAAAACTTTATTCCGACAGTCACAAATACGAATTTCAAAATAACGATTTTCATAATTCCGAATGATTCAAAATTCCGAATATAACAACTCCGACTTATCATTACTCCTATTTTTATAATTCCTAAATTACAATATTCCTAACGTTTATAATTACTATTCTCAAAATACCGAGTTTCAATAGATCGAATAACAAAAATTCCGACTTAATGATAATTCGAAACATTAAAAATACGAATTCCGATGATTAAAATACCGATTAATACAATTCCGAAATAAAAACACCTTGCAAAACCGAATAGCAAGACAAATAACACATAATTGCTCGTCAGAGAGAAGTATAATATGGTGTTTAGTATGGGGAGATATAATTAAAGAACATGCAAGCAAGCATGCAGCTTGCAAGCAGGCATGCAGCGTGCAAGCAGGCATGCAACATGCAAGCAGGCATGCAACATGCAAGCAGGCATGCAGCATGCAAGCAGGCAAGCAGCAAGCAAGCAAGCATGCAGCAAGCATTGTTTCTGTCACGGCTCCGGCGCTGCGGGGTTTGGGCGGCCCCACGCGTGCTTATCGTCGCAGATGGCTTTAACGCACACCACCTGCTCCTCAGCTCGCGGGCCGCCCTACCCCTCCACGCCTACGCGGGTTTAAATTACGCTCTAGGGGTAGGGCAGACAAGACTGCGTGAAGTAAGTTTTGCAGCGATTCGTTTCTGTCACTAAATTTTGTAGCACAACACGTTGACTTTTAGTTTATTCGGAGTATTGAAGATCGGAATGTCGTTTGTCGGACCGAGAACCCTTAGAGCATTTGATTCTTCAAACGTATGAAAATCGGAAAACTAACAAATCGCATTTACGACTTTCGGTAAAATAAATTTCGTGATTTTTAATAATAGACATTATAACTTTTAGGTATTAAGAAATTCGGACTTTTGAAAATCGGAATCTTGAAATTCGGAATAAAATATTTCGGAGTATTTGGGTGTTCCCGTGATTGTTACTAACATTCAAACATACAAACTTGTACATTTATAGGTAATATTATTAAGTAGGATAACATTTCTTCTTGTTTCAGTATGTAACAAAATACACCATAGAACTCCGCGAATCTTGCAAAAATATATCTCGTATCCATTTTATTTCAAATGCAATAAATCGGAATCGCACTTTTAACAAGAACGTGACTTGTCGTCGATATAAACCAAATTAAAAAGACATTCGTTCAGTCTGTGCATGAGTTTCTTTTTTAATTTCCCCGTCGAGTTGTGCTGAAGGAGCGTGTAAGTAAAAAACGCGGGACTTCGGTAGCGAGTGCTAAGGACGTTTAAGTACGGGACTTGCCAAGCCCGGGCTTGGCAGGGCTGTCAACTCTTGACAGCTCAAATTGTGATGTAATAGGCTTGACTATCAACAAGGGTCAGTCAAGTGTATTTTTTTGAAAGATATTTACATTTAAGTATTCGATTATTTATGTAAATTGGGTGTGATCTTCTTTGTGAAATGTTTTTATACTTGGGTTAAATTTATGTTTATATCAAACGTATACGCTTTTTTTTTCCTGGATGGGAAATCATCAAATGACTTCTCCCGCTCTGGGCGGAGCGGGAGGGCATGTCAGACTTTTACTGACTAAAACTCACCCGTGTTCCTTCAGTTGCCCATGTGCCAGGGTCACGGTATCTCTTTCGAACAATCACGCGACCCTGGCAGGCCTAGCAGACCCCTTCAGTTTTGCTGACATCTCTTTGAGGCGCGCGTGGAACACTACGCGCCGTCGACCCGAGCTTGGTCCTTACTGGGTGGCGAGCTACCCATTGCTCACCACCCGCAAGGTCGCGCCTACGATGGCCGGGAGTCAGCTATCGACTCCCGACGCCCGGGGCGTCTCCTCCTGCGGCGGCTAGGGAAGTGAGGGTGCAGAAACTGCCACTCCCTGACGCGCCACGCCTCCTTCTTCGCGAGCATTACTGCTTCGCAGAAGGAGGTGACGGCTTCCTATGCCCTCTCACTCCGTACCATGGCTCGCACCAGGGCCGGACGCGAGAGGTCGCTGCCGCCAATCGCCTCCACGAGGACACGGCGGTGCTCCGCCCAGGCAGGACACACTTCCACCGTATGCTCCACCGTGTCCTCCAGACGATCCTCACAATGGAAACACCCGGGCGTTTCCTCCCGCTTTATCCCGAACAGGAACCCACCGAAGCACCCATGCCCGGTGAGAACCTGCGTCAGGCGGAAGGTGAGGACGCTGTGGCGCCTCCCTATCCACTCCTCAAAGAGGGGACTTATCGCCGCAATTGTGGCGTGCCCAGCGTTGGGTTGCGACAATCGTACCCGCCATGTCACCATGAGATCCTGCCGGAGCTCTGCCCACCGTGCCGCGATTTGTCGCGGCAGCGGAGTTTCACCTCCTCGCGCCACTCCCACATGTGGGCGAGGACCTTTGCCTCCAGATCCCATGAAGGCACTCCGGCAAGGAGGCTCGCCGCCTCGCAGGAGACCGTGCGGTATCTCCGGATTAACCGGATGGCCATGACCCTTTAGGCCGCACTCAACTGGCGCGCTGGGCGCAGCCTCAATGAGGGCGCCCACACCGGTGCCCCGTAAAGTATACGCTTCATTTAATATTTAAACAACTTAGATGTCATTTTATAAGTAAATCAATTTATGCACATATCATCCATATTACACCTCTCAGACGATATTAAATATTCAAATAAAAATATATTTTCTCTTTTTTTTTGTTTTAGACGAGTTTCAATGTAAGCATTTAAGAGTAAATAATGTGGCCTGAAATGTTAAAAACATTGTGAACATACAACAAAAGGGAACAAACAAGACCTACAATTATTTTTCTTTGTCGCATTTAGTTACTAAACTATGTTACAGCGAGCACCGACTCACCGAGCCAACTAATTAGTAGTGACAGCCCTATTTTTCCTGTTCCTTTAGTGTCGTAGTAACAAGTGTCCGCGGGATCTGCATGCATTTGCATAAAGTGCCAAGTTCCCAGACTTGTGGAGGAGCCCGTCACTAGTGGCTGGTTTTATTTGTCTAGCGATTGCGTTTTCCGAGGCGGTCTACCTGACTTTAATTTTCTTTTACTTTCAAAGCTCTTAAGATTCTCTTGGGATGGTAGTCGACGTTTTTGGTTGAAATATTACAGAGCAAGTTTGATTTTATCGGCATTGCAACCTATATAGCATTTTTAAACCTTTATTGAAATGGAGTAAGTATATTCAAAATTAATATTTCAAATTCAATTTATATTCGTTTTAAATAAACGTTTATGAAACAGCCAAATTTTCTCGTCTATCTTTACTTCAAAATTATCATCCATAAAATATAACTGTAAAATTTATTATGTGATTTCCATTAACTATCTAGGTACTTAATGATACCTTAGAATATCAAGAAGAATTAAATTATCATCTTTAATTATATTTTCTTGGAAAAATAAAATATTTATTATCTCTGATTTTAAGTAGATACGTTATTAAGAAGTAGCTAGGCATCTTAAATGTTCATGAATTTATATTGTATTTTATTATTACAAAACTAACTTAATTTATTCGTATGAATTGCGTGTTAAGAGTAGGCTGTCTGGGTCGAATGTGTCATTTGGCACTTGTGAATTGAGATGCAAGAGAGGTCTCAAAATGGGTTCTTAAGTACTTACTTTAGAGAGTCGTTTTATTGTATTATATTCTGTTGTCATATAAGTACCTATTATTCATAAAAAATGTGGTTCCAAGAACTTAATTAAAGGTAAAGTTTTTGAAAATTTACTGTTAAAGTACATATATCTTAGGGTTTTTTTTAAACCTTTTAACGATGAACACTTGAGTCGAAAACCAATACTTAAACCATTATTAACCTGTGCTTAATTCAATCCACAAAAAATAGTAACTTGTTGTAATGGACATAACTGCAGTTCCAGTAGATTTACTCAGTATTTATGACCTTTTCTTTTGTTAAAATATCTCAAACCACATTGACCCCATCTATCCAGCATTAAACGCCACCTGACGAGATAAGAGCCTCATAACCCGACTACGAAGCTCGCCGGTTCCATAAAAATAAATACTTGTGTTGGCGACTATTCGCTGGTACTTAGGACAAGCGGCACTTTTGGTGCCAACTGGCATGAGTTCAGCATGGCCGACTGCCGTGGCTACCCAACAATGCTCGATTGTGTTTACAGCATTAGTTTCTTTTATTTTCTTTTATGTAACACTGGGAAAGAGACTTTTGGTGGTATTATGTTTGTATTGTGTGGATAGTAACAAGAAAACTGTGATATTAATGGAAACCTATTGCATTGTAGATAGTTTTATAACTCGTTTGATATGTGCACACAAAAGACAATAAGACATATAAAATTGAGATGAAATATTAACTAATTTAATGATTATTGGAATATAGCTACTATAAGGGTCCAAAATAAATAAAAAACAAGATATAAAAGTGTTGAAACTTTAAGCACACTTTATATTTCAAATGAAATAACGAACTACTGCAGGTCCTACTATAGTGTTCATCCTATACTTACACTTTAATTCATGATTCTTTATCATCCTCTTTATTTGTTTGTATGTTTACACTTCATGCTTTACTTATTTTATTTTATTTATATGTCTACACTCAACAAATCGATCTAAATACGATTTATTAACTTAAAAACAGCTGAAATAAAATATTAACTCAAATTTTCATGTTGTGATAAGCCAACTAATATTTTGAAAATGTTTGGAAAGGGAAGACGGCTTTGGTATAAAAAGGGGCGTCTGAACCGCAGAGGCCCACACTCTAGAGGACCACACTCTGGAGGCCGTACACTCTGGAGGACACACTCTGGAAGACTGTAGACTCTCGGAAACTACTCTGAAGCGCCCACACTCTGGGAAACTACTCTGAAGCGCCCGCACTCTGGGAAACTACTCTCAAGCGCCCACACTCTGGGAAACTACTATACATATACTACTATTAGTTTAGCCATCATCTCATCTGACAAGTGTAGTCGGCCAGGACATATCCATGAGTGCGTGTAGCTGGCCACATGAGTGAGTGAAGCTGGCCACATGAGTGCGTAAAGAATTTTATAAATATAATTTTAAGTTAAGTTATTTAGTAAACAATCGTAATAATTAATAAAATCAAATAGCTAGACATATTGATAAAAATAATTTCAATTATATAAACCAAAAAGTAGCCATTCATAGACTAAGCAGAAAGGTAACTGACAGTTGACAATTTGGCTTGTCACAACATGAAAATTTGAGTTAATATTTTATTTCAGCTGTTTTTAAGTTAATAAATCGTATTTAGATCGATTTGTTGAGTGTAGACATATAAATAAAATAAAATAAGCAAAGCATGAAGTGTAAACATAGAAACAAATAAAGAGGATGATAAAGAATCATGAATTAAAGTGTAAGTATAGGATGAACACTATACTACCCAGCGCAGTAGAAAAATAAATAAACTTAAAAAAAACACGCTGCCACAGAAAACCAAACTAAAAAACACAGTATCGAATTATCCTTGTTTGGACAAATTCAAAGTCGGCTCAAAGGTAACATGACCCAAACACACAGATCTAATAAACAGAATACCATGAAAATTGAATGAAAAGGGTTTCGTTGCTTTGTCTGACATAATACGTTAATTTTCCAAGCTTATTTGGTAATTTCCTACACCAAATATTTACTGCTCACGTAGGGATGCTTGAGATCTTTGCCACATGTTACAAAATTAAGATGTTGTATGTCCAAAGTTTGGCTGGGGTAATAAATGTTGCGTCGTAAACCATGGCCATGGGGGGTCATAAGATAGGGCCTGTAACTTGTAAATTACGACCTCTCTTATCATTTGATTAACTAGAAACTCACTGGATGAAACATAGTTAGTACCTACCTTCTACGAATTGGTACTAAAACCGCCTAAATGACGAAACAAAATATTGTTTACAACGCTATCAAATACTTATCGAACGGAATAGGATTACTATCTTTTTTGAATCCCCTCTTTAATCTAAAACAGCTGAATAGCTTTTAAAGCACAAAAAACAACCACAAAGCCTGATAGGAAATTCAATCAAAGCAACAAAGGAAACACTCTCAAATCGAAATAGTTTTCTAAATAAGCCGGAACAATTTTGTAAAGGCACAACTTTAGCAATATCGGAAGAGTGTCGACACTCCTGACACCGCCGACACTGGTCTCCGGTGTACGTTCGGTACGATATTAAATACACTCGAGGGCGATGTAACTTCTAACTTTTATCTCTCTCAGTTTATAAGTCGTCGACTTAGAATCGGTTTAGGAAAGCTATTTTAAAACAGAATTTGATAACTTTGTGTCTGGTTTGAAGTGTTATTTGAAAAGAGGGTAGTTGAAATTAGTTGTTGGTATATTGCTTGATTTTTATAGAACACACATTATTGGTTGGTATTTTAATTGCTCTTTTGTGTCGTTGTAATTTCTCCCATAACTAGACAAAAATCTACACCACAAGGTAAGCTTGGGTGTGTACCGGGACGATTCAATTAAATTACAATTGGTCGTATATTCATAAAAATCTCTCTACGTGTAATATTATATTTTTCATGTTTTCCTCGTCGCTTGTCAGTTCATATGACTCTCTTTGTTTTTTTTTCTGTTATTCTTTATATTTTATAAATAAATGTTCGTCTCTCAATTCTGGCCAATGTTTAAACGCGAGCTCGTTGAGGTTGTTTGTAAGCACCAAATAACTTATAAACTCTACATTGGCTACGCCCCTTCAAAAAAAGGGTAACCGCAGTTTCCAATTTTTCCAAGTGTCCAATCAGAAATCTTATTCTACGGTTAAAAAAATCGTCTTATTCATTTATACATATAGAAGAAACTTTGATAAAATCAGCTCTAAGACAAACATTAAGTTATCCTACCTTTACTTATAAAAACAATTACCTAACGACAGAAATGGAAATGACAATATGAGATTATACCTCTTGAAAGAGAAAGCTGAAGTCAGAACCTAAACTAACCTAAAAACTTCCTAACTTGTACAAGTCTCTGTCATGTAGGTTAATTCCACCAACCTTTTTAATCATTTTGGGGGGAAAAGGTTCAGTAGAATTAATTTAACGCTTACAAAAGCAGCAGGGGGGCGCTAGTAAAGTAATTAGGTAGATAAATGTAATTGTCACGCCTGTATACCCCTGAAGGGGTATATATACCTGTAATAGGTGGACAGAGACAACGTTACCTACAATGGCTATAGAAAATGAAGAAAGTAGTTTATTTATTATAATACATACACAATAACATCAGGTTTGTTACGTTTGTCCACAGTGGGTGCCCTTGGCTAGTAGTCGCTCTAGTTTTAAGCTTTCAAGCCCTGACTGGAGGAATTAATTTATTAAGGTAGCCACAGGCAAGTCTGGTTAGGCAGCTGACAAACTCATATCACCAGCAAGATGTCATTCCAAAAAAAAATAACACTTTTGTTATCGCTGTAGGCAAAGAGAATATAACCACTAGAGAGCGTATAGGCCAATATCTTCTAAGCACACGACTCACCACTGCGGGCCGGGGACGAGGAAGAACGCGCGACTGCAATTGGTCAGTTCAAGGTCAAGTTGCGTAGGTATGCCCATCGTAGGCCTGCTCTACTTCATTAAGGGAAAATAGTCGATATCGATAAACTGGATTTAAAATTGTGATAAATTCTCAATTAAAATCAAAGAAATCATATTTAATCAAAATCAGTCACTAATAAAATGAAAGCTAGAGAATCCAAGAAGAAAATTTACGCCACTATCATTTTCGACGAAATGGCATTCAGAAGCGGGTTCGAATATCATCCCCAAGGCAGAAGGTACTATGGCTACGTGAGTTTTGGCGCCAGTTTACAAACGGATTTTCAAGACGAAGCTAAAGAAGTCACAGTATGTGAATTGAATAAAATTTTCACTTATTTTAATTTTAATTTTCGATATATACTTTTAGCTATTAAAAGTAACAGCACTCATTTTTACGATAAAAATACAAAAGGAAAGTAAGGGATAGATGCATTACAATTGTCTAATGAAAGAGCGAGACTTTTCTAAAAGACATCAACGCGCGCGACTCAACCGTGTGCTCGTTCACCCAACCACCATTTTAAATAGACCCCTACGGTGGATCATAATATGATTAAATCAAAAGAATTTTTCGTACTGTTTACTTACTGAAGAAAAGTTATGCGATCCTTTTTGTAACTAGAAGTCTTGGAATGTTTCCCACACCACTGCACCCCGCATGAAGGCATTTTGATGCGTTATAATTACAGATGAAGTTACATTATTTCCATTAATTTAGCGTGCACGGAGGTCTAAAAACTGGTCACAACTAAAATGGTTACTAGAACCGTAGCCTATGCATAGGCGACAAAATACTAATAGTTTTCGAGCGTCGGGGCACTGTATGAGCAGTCAAGTGGTTATATAGTCTTTGGCTGTAGGGTTAGGCACCTAGGTATCTATAGTACCCCCAAATTTTGCTATTTATGTTTAAGTCCCATATGTAATAGGGGGCTAGATTATTACCATCAACCGGACAAAAATCCAGACTACAGTCTGCATCTGAGAAATCTTTCAAAGGAAAACCCAATAACACTGCCCAACCTGGGCTTCGTATTTTTTTATAGTAATTGGGTTTTCTGAATTACAATGAACAATTATAAATGGTCGGAGAGACTATACTTATAGTTATTAACTACTTATAAATATGAACTCAGCTTGTAAAGGAACTCGTTCATGATATATCTGCCATAACATTTTTTGCTGCTTGGCTTTATCAGACTTCACGTTTGAATGGAAAGATAATATTAGTATTTTCCTTAAGGATTTCCTTTAGTAATGAAAAAATGATGTCCCTCTATGGTTCTCCCATCAATAATCAAGAAATATGTGATAATTATTATCATACTTAATTTTTTATCTAATTTCTTTTATTGTCCTGTTTAAGGTGGCGTTAATCAATTTGTATATAACTTATTAACTAGAAGAAATCCAACATTTGATTGACATACAAAAAGCCTAAAACAACGTTGATTCACGTACAATTAAAACAGTATTTAGAAGAGCTGTTAAAGCTGACATCATATAAATATTACCTTTACCAATAAAACCCTCTTCAAAACACAGGCGATGAAGTATACCCCAACATTAGCGATCGTTAATTACGAAATGATTAAATTTAATACGTCACGGCACGGTCTTAATTAAGCTTTTAACATAATGGCAGATTTGTAGGGGCTACGTATTTCTAATAACCGTGTATGGAGCTTTCGTGTTCGTGTGTAGGTGATCTTACCGTCGCGATGATTAGATTTATTCAAGTATGTGTTGGATGGATATATGCATAGCATTATGCTGAGTGATGGCTGATTTGCGTGGATGTGGCGCATAATTTTCCCCAGCTTTTTTATATTTTTGTTGTGTTCAGTCTTTCTTTGCTTCATATTTACCACAAATAAACGTATTTTTTTTCTTTTCATCTTTCTATTTTTCTCTAAAATGAGAGAGTATATCAGCTAGCACCTTATAAATTAAATTTTTTATGGTTTATATTTAGAACTTGAAAACCAATAGTCTTAATCCCTCCCTGGAGAGAGATGTACGTCTCGGAATGGGCAAAACTCAACTTTCTGACTAACTGATCGTTGATCAGTTACAGTTTGACAGTTCGAAAGTGTCTGTGAAACAATGCTGTCAGTTTGAATTGGAAATAACAATAGGCTCGCTACCTATTAGGTAAAAGGTAAGTACTCAAATCAACGTTACGGTTGAAGTAGGTACGGGTATACTCGTCTGCTTACCTCTTAGTTAAATATAGGTGTGATCTTATGATATTTAGTACAAAGCGATCACAGAACACTCCCGAAAATGTAGGTACCAAATATCACGAAGTACCAATTTACCCCTGTTGACCCTATAAGTGAGTCCGATATTCCGAGGTACCAATTTTCTAAAAGTACCAGTTTACCGACTCGAACCCTATACCTAAGTGAGACATGAAGCCTTAATATTTAAGTCATAAAAATATGTACTAACATCATAAATCACGGGGGCACTTAATTCTAACATAATCTCGTACAGTATGACGGGTAAAGTATCCCACTATATTTTACTAGCTTTTATGACCTACAGGGTGATGTGGAAGGCTAAATTCTTGAACCTGATACACGCAATTGTTTATAACTTTACAGGGTTAACATGAATTCATAACTCACTGAATCTGATAGTTTTATTAGGGCGTAATAAATACCGTATATTTTATTTTTCACAGTTGAAGAAAATTCCTAAATAAAATCACATAAAGGAATGGATATGCAAATGCCTTTTCAAGTGTTTCAAAAGTTATAAGAATTATTTTCAAACACTTAAGAAGGCATTCAATTGTTTGAGGATTTTCTTTTTTAGTTGAGTAGGTACTTTAAAATAAAAGGAATAGTCATTCCTCTTTGATCGTCTTTTCAGGAATTTAGAATGATTATAGGTAGGAAACGATTATTTTAGAAGTTAATTTACGTACCTACTTCCAGGTGGTATTATCGATAAAAAATCTTCTACTTCTAGGGAAAATTTGGATACAAATACGGTTTTTTTAGAGATAAAGCGTATACTTACTTTTTTTCTATTTGGTCTTCCTCGTTTGCTACATCTTGATCCAGAATTTATCTAGATTAAGGGGCTGTCTCTTGCATTTTTTATGCGAACACAGCCCCAATAAACTTTGAATAATGAAATGTTAGCATTTTAAATAATTTCTAAAATATTGAGTTACACAACGATTTACAAAGTCTATTTGAACAGCAAACATTTCAAACCAAAATTATAGTTACAGAAGAACATTAATTAATTGACCCCAATAATTCCACCAAGCCGAGCTAGATGTTAACTCGACCGAACCAGACTCCATTATTAAAATTATTCCTAATTCACCAAGAGGTTTTTGCGTAGTATCGGGAATTGAATGGACTAGTAGCAGCCCTGTTCCGAGCGTAATTCCTAAGAACTTTCCGTTTTATAATACTAGAGTTTGCACTTACCGTTCCGCCGTTTTCCGTTCGTCTTCGGCTTTCCTCCGACTCGAGTCTTCGTGTACCGACTCGCAGTCGACAAGTCCGACTTAAATGGAACAGCCTGTATTTATTGTTCTGTTTTAAATGGCTATATTATTTTTCTAAAGCTTTTATTTCTAAGAAATCTGAAATGTCAAGTTGCTCAAGAATTTTGCAAGCTTCGGGGAATATTGAATTTAGAATAGCTGTTGGTTGTTGCCAAGGATTTTAATTGGAACTAATTAAGTGGTACAGTTAATCAGAAACTGAGGATCAAAATAAAATTCAATAAAAAAACAACAATTGTGATCATAGCGGTTTCATCAAAACATTTGTGTAAGAATTTACTCTCGCAGGAATGCTAGAAGAGATTTCTTTACAAATAAGCTTTAGGTTTGTACCTATTTTGCTGTTCTTTTCTTCTTGTTAGTTTATGTACGTGTGTACATAAATGGTTAAAAAAAAAATCTTCTGCTTCCCTCCATGGGTACCCAAGGGAGGAAGGCCTGACTTTATGTGTAAATTTCCATAAATTGACACATGATACTTATCAGATCATAATCTCGAAACCTTTACCAATAAAACCTAAATCCTTACAACGAAAACATAAAATCGACTCAAGTATTAAGGCTCCCGCAGAAAGGCATGAATCGACAGCGCGTCGCAACTCTTATAGAACAATTTCTATGAAAGCTTCATGGCGATTGCTCTCGCCGTTCCGCCGGTCCGCGGCAGCGTTTAGCAAGTCAAATTCGTTGTACCTACCCACCCTTGAAAACTTTACAGTGAATGGCTCTTGTCACTCACTGGACTAACGAGCTAAGTTCTAAGTTCTCAAGACGTGCCCTAACTATACCTAAGAACTATTCAAGAAACTAGCTATCATTTGTACTGAACCCTGAGTTTGTACAATTGTAACTGAAATGTTTGAAGTTTTGCTGTTATTTACTTGGCTGTAGTAAAAGTTATGTTGGACTAGAATGATGAAATTTTCATGTGTTTGTTGTGCAACTACTTCTGCCAAGTTAGGATGTGGTGAATGACGGGCTTTTTGCCCCCAAAAAGTCCGTCATTCATACTGTCATAAGCAATTTTGACGATCTCTCCTAGTTTTGTTTGCATTGAGTCAAAATTATAACTGTTTCAAAATTCTATTTCCAGAGATACATCATCATTCTACTGCCTCTATTACAATTTATTAGGGTTCAGCGGAACATGTCTTTTTCTCTACATATATTATCAGTCATATCGGTAGTCACCCCCTTTCTAGCTATATCTTCTTTCATAATGTTTATTCATCGTTTATTTGGTCTTCTCTTACTCGTATAGCCAGCCATATTCTATCCTACGGGATAATTAAAATTATGTAAATTGAAAAAAACTTACCATAGCACGTGTATAAGTTTCAATTTGTTCATAACTGATTAATTTAAGTCCACACACGATATAACTACGGACAATTGTTTTAAGTATTTCATTTCAAATACAGTACAAATTATACTTCTGCTAATCTCACAACAATATGCGAAAATACGACGAGACATATCGTATAAATTTTGAAAAAAAAAATGTCATGAGGATAACATGGAAAGCAGCTCGAAACATTTTTTGTGACTCGATTAAAAAAAAAAAAAAATTGTTGCCATCTGAATAAAATCATTATAATTTTTTTTTTTTGTTAATCACTTAGTATCTTATAGTAGTGTGAAAATACATGTCCACATAAATGTTAAACTAATATTATAACAGTGCATGAAATACCTAATGTAAAGAGAAATCAAATAGTTAATTTAAATAAACTACATTTTTAATTTTTTGCTATTATTTGACAAAAGCGTTTTAACACAAGAATATAAAACATATTCTTTCCTCCACTTACTTCAAATGAGCTAACGAACATTTTATAGACATCAAAGAGTAGGAATAATCGAGAAAATTCTTGAGCCGTTGTTTAATATAACTTGTAGATACTAAAAACAAAACCAACTCGATTCTGAGTTTATACAAAACAGACAATTTTAACCGAAATGTTGAACTGTTTTAATTAACTAACTGAGAGATGGCGAAGTGAAAAGTCGGGTAATTAACTGGAGCAAGTCAAGTGGAATTCTGGTAACGTCTTGAAAACTGTTTCAAAATGGCGACGGTGGAAAATATGAGTTTTGTTTGTGAAAACTATTGACGTAGATAGATAGAATACTACAAGCAGCTGAGATGAGAATTTTAAGACGGATGTGTGGGTGTTACACAAATGGATAGATAAGATAGCTGAAAAGTTGCGTAGAAATCGGTGGTCACGTGATACGGATGAATGAGGAGAATGTTGTGAGGAAAGTTTAAAGTATGAATGTCGATGGCTATAAGAGTAGACAAACGGAGGATAGACTGTGTGAATTATGTTATGGATAGAAAGGGGGTAAGTTACTACTGAGATGACGACTAATAGAGAAGTGTGGAAGAAGAAGACATGTTGCGCTGACCCCAAATAAATTGGGATAAGGGCAGGAGAATAGGAGGCGGGGCGCGTGAGGGAGTGGCAGTCTCTGCGCCCTCACGTCCCTAGCCGCCGCAGGAGGAGACGCCCCGGGCGTCGGGAGTCCATAGCGGACTCCCGGCCACCGTAGGCGCGAGCTTGCGGGTGGCGAGCAATAGGTAGCTCGCCGCCCGGTAAGGACGAGGCTCGGGTCGACGGCGCGTAGTGTTCCACGCGCGCCTCAAAGAGATGTCAGCAGCAGTGTAGGGGTCTACTAGGACCGATGCCTGCCGGGGTCGCGTGATTGTTCGAAAGAGATACCGTAACCCTGGCACATGGGCAACTGATGGAACGGGTGGGTTTTAGTCAGTAAAAGTCTGACACGCCCTCCCGCTCCGCCCAGAGCGGGAGAAGTCATTAGATGATTTCCCATCCTGAAAAAAAAAAACAAATGGCAGGAGAATGACGATGAGAAACATATAGTATTCTTTATGTACATACACCTCAAAATGCCCGATATAAATATAAAAAGATACATAGTTTTAATATACTTCATAGTATCACATCGTGCCTCTGAAATTATATGGATTTAAGTTACCTAAATATTGTTTTTACTTTGAAAAAGTTGATATCTTCTGTTCGTGAAATAAATTGTACCTTTCGATGAAAAACAGCGTTTCTTTGTGGATTTGTATTCCGGAAAAGAAATTGCTACCATAAAAATGTATGAAGTTTTTCATGCAAGCGGTTTTTTTTCATCGATAAAAATCAAACAAGTCTCTTCACTCATATTTCATTGTTTTCAGTATCTGATAAAGACAAGTCTTTCTACGTTTATGATAAATCGAAGTGAGTTTTGCATAAAAACTGTAAAAACGCAAATGTTTCGTCTTTACGACGGGATTTAACGATCTCTTCTTCGTTAAAACAGGCGGAATATATTTTTATTATTACAGCCTTCATGAAAAGCAGAAGCGGTATTAAGTTAAGCGAAAATTAATCCTTTTATAATATTGTTTTTGGAAATTGACTTTGTGGAACGGCAAACGTACCTTTTGGCCGAATTAACAAAATCTTTGCCTTATTTTAAGGGTTAATCGAAACACTTTTTTAAACCAACACTGCTAGGAATTTCCATATTGAATCCCAAGCCCATTTTTTACTTGACTCTCATTGTTTTAGATTTCAAGAATAGCGTGACCTTAAATATCTTTTTCTATTTCGACGCTTAGTTTGCTATCAAGGTACATTGCCCTCTTTGTTTAAGAACGATCGATTAACAATAGGTTTGAAAGTGCAATGTATAACAGAGCTAATGGAAAAACGTTGCTAGGGCTGACGTGTATTGGGTTACGGGTTGTTGCCCTTTGCTTGTTCTGTTTCGTGTAGACGATGTTGTTTCATTTTTAAAGTATTTGAATTTTAAATGTCATACAATGTATTGTACTGGTTACTTGGTGCTTATTTTCTTTTGGCTGAGAATATGAAAAATATACATTTTACATATTTTAATTTGCAAGGGCAATGTGACTTTAAAACGTCGTACATGTATGTTTAATGTCTTTGGTGTAATACTTATAGAAACCCCGATGTTTTCTTTTAATGTTTTTATAAAATTTGATAAAGAATTTCATCTTTAATAACCCCAAATTTCTAAGTAATTATACCAAAAAGGTTTTTATATAACAGCCTTAACCGTATTACTTTGCGTTCTCATTTTTATACGGCTAATATCTGATAGCTCATTCCAATGTTCCAGATATAATTATACTAATCACTTGGGGGAACAACGACCCGGTCTGTTTTCTTTAATAACCAGCCTCGGGGACGAAAGGGGGCAGTCTAGGCCAGACGTCCCCTCTCCCTCTTTCGTCTGTCTAGACTAATCTGACAGGTAGACATCTGAATGCGTCTGAGTGTGACAACTTGGAAAATTGATCCGTGGTATTAATATTTCAATGTTTTTGTCTTGTTAAGATGTGTGCTTACATTGGTAATGATACGAGCGAGGTTGCCTGTCTGGGTTTGAGTGTTTTTATATTAATTGTAGGTACTATTTAGTTTACTATACAGAGATATTGGCGAGATTCTGTTAATAAAAGGACCGGATTGGATATGTATGCCGTCTTCGGATAGGTTTACATTATATTTTTGAATCGGGATACTTGAAGCTTAGTTTGTTTTGTTTGTTATTATTACAACAACCAGTTATTGATCGGCGGGGTAATTGACAACAGTAACAATATCCTTCAAAATGATTAAGATCGTAACTGTAAGTGTGTAAATCAATTAAGGTGTTTTGATATTTGATATATTAAGAGTCCATACATAATTGACTGATTAACTGAGCAGAATAAGAGGCAGTCATAATAACATCCTGAAGGCTGTGGTGGTAAGCGCTTCATCTGCTATAATAAGGCAATTTGTGAAAAGACTTATACCCTAGTGGCCATTTGACGTTATGTCTAGTTGCTGGGTGGTTTTCTCATTCACTTGTCTTTATATTTAGTTACTAAAAAAAGTGTTGGAAGGAAATCTGTTACTAACAATTTATAGATTTTAGTCGTCTGAATTAAAATGATTTGATTAAAATTGGAAAATAAATAGAAATACAGGATGTTTGGCAAAACGAAATGTCATTGTGTAACACTTCGCTCCTTCGTCTTCTATTGTGTGACGGTACTTGCAAACGGGGTGAAATACTGGAACTCAGCTGCATCTGGTTAGACTGGAAGCCGACCCCAACATAGTTGGGAAAAGGCTAGGCAGATGATGATGATGATGACCTGCAAACGGGGTGAATAGATTGAGTAGAGGTGAATTGGGACAAAACCTTAGTATAGAAAATGTACATTGAAATATTATAGTTTTTTGCCATCAAGGGCACTTTATCATTAATTATAATGCAGTTAACACACTAGAGTCTGATTTTTGTCGTAAATCTACACAATTTTAACGTTAAAACCCCTTATTCACCCTTGCATTCCTATTCACTCCGTTCCACGGTACCTTAATTTAAGCACTTTGTTCCTGACCCTTTTACTCAATCAAGTTTTTCCCTTATTGCAGGCTAGCAGCGGGGCAGAGCCCCAGGTAGCAGTTCTCTGCGAGGCGGGAGGTACCTACCACCCGCAGTACATGTCAGCCGCTGGACGATGGACACCCGACCTTACCACCAAGCCTCACAACTGCCTCAAGGACAAGATGGAGATCCTCGACTACTGCAAGAAGGTAACTGTATACCGTGCTATAGATTATGTCCTCGAATAATGACAATTAGTTCCAAACACTTAGATCAGTTAACAGTACCATTTTTAAGTAATCACTGGTAATTATTATGTGAACCGAATTAAGGACACCAATCACATTTATACAAGTACCTATTAAACGACGGACGACATAACGAGTGTACGGACTAATCTCATTAACGTACCGCTTAATAAACAGAACATATACTTAGGTACCAACGCTGATTCTAATTGTTAACTTAACTATTTTAATACCCGTTGTAATTTTCCATGGGTTAACTAAATGATCTCATATGTAATGGATTTCCAAAAAGGATAATGGTTTCCCTTACGTCACGTCGATGGTTTGCCATGTCAAATATAGGTATACTTGACTGCCTCGTTCGTCTACTAGCCGCAAGTGCTAGTGCTACTGCTGAGCACGAGGTCATATTTATTTATTTATTAAAACTTTATGCACAAGTAACAGTAGTTTTACTTGTGCATAAAGTTTTAAATGCCTGAGACATTTTCTACCAGTCAACCTTAGGGTGATGCAGTGAAAAACATGGCAGGTGCAACATACGGGATTGATAACTCGAAAAATAATGAATAATAAATACATACATAGATACATACATACATTCATATTCGATGGGTAGAGGAGAAAACGAATCTAGCAATTTAGCGCTGGGATGATTCTGCCAACTTCTTCCGAATATGCTCTCGTACTTTCACCTTAAATGATAACTGACTGGTTGTCGTCCTGATGTTCAGAGGGAGCGCATTCCAAGAGAAGACCGCCTTGTCAAAAAAGAAGAGTAAATGAAACCAGAGTAGCCAGAACATTATAGGCTCATTATACTTCTCCACGAGAGGAGGTCTATGTGCCAGCTGTAATGTTTCCAACATTATAGGCTGAATGTACACTGTAGTCCACCTAGCCAAATGTAATTACAGAGACAGTGTGAATGCCTACTCACAGAGGTATGTAGGTCCCTTTTAAATTGCCAAATTCCTTTATTTTATAGTATGCCTGATTTGGGATGGAATGTGTCTAGAGGTTGTAAAAGGGATGACGTTACTGCTCCCAGCTGCCACCAGACAATTTCGATTGTACCCTAATTAAATTGAGTAATGTCTGTGAAATTGGCCACCTCTGCGTTGTTGGCCAACCATTCCAAATATTAACATTCACTGATATTGCTAGTACGAAATTAAAGAATTCTTCTAATAAAATCGCTTCTAACAAAATCTTTAGACTCATAGTTCCGCAGTTTCAATCTGAAAGTGAACATATATATGAAAATAGGTTGTATTATTTCGTGTACGTTTTATGATCCTGAATCAATCTTATCCACTGTGAGAGTTCATAAATCATCAGAAAATTGTGATAGTACCTATTAGAATCTTACAAAATCACGCCCAGTACTCTCCATTAGGGATACACTGAGACGTATAGTACGCGTACATTTCGCCGGTTAGGTATTGAAAATTCGGAGGTATTAGGAGGGTTCCGTGTGGTGCGCCGTACTTAAAGAATGACACCACCCCATTTCTTCCCGTGGGCGTCGTAAGAGGCGACTAAGCCCTCCCCACATTACGCGCGTTCCTCGGGCGAATGAGCGACGCGAGCGCGCTGCGTAAGCGTCGCGTGTTGCCGCCGTGTGACGTGTGTGCAGCGAGCGCGCGGCGCGCACGCGGCGCTCGCCTTGGCGTTGAGCCCCCTTCAGTAAAGTCAGTCACAATTTGGACAATTTTCGTTTCAAAATCTTTTATAAATAAAGTGCTGATTTCTTCCCACGCCTTTTTTTTGCAATACGATCACTATACTCCCGTGTAGTCATGTCCCATATCGCAGGACGATTCTGTATTTCTAGGATAAAGCTTTCGATATTAATTTCACTCGGTGACTCCATTTTTAACGCGTGTCAACACAACACTGCCCACCATGTGACTGACCGAAACAGTAGCGGGCGAAGGGGTAAGAACGCGACTCGAGCGCCGCGTGCGCGCTGCGCGCGCGCCGTTTGCACTCTTCACACACGCCGCAGGGCAGCAAAACGCGACGCTCACGCAGCGCACTCGCGACGCGCGCGCACCGGCCCCGGTACTCACACGCCCGAGGATCGCGCACGCCTAATGTGGGGTCAACCTAAGGGACATACTAGAGAATGGGCAGCAGCGTTCTCTGTGCATTTTACCACCACACTGCGATCGCCAACCTGCCTGGCAAGCGTGACGATTACGTGAACCCCACCAAATTGGGGCGGGCTTATGCTCAGCAGTGTACATCTTTCGTCTGAAATGATTATGATAATGATGGGCACATGTCCAGGCACACAATCTTTCAGATCACTTGGCTGTGAATTGTTATTTATTTCGAAACCTTTTTGTCTTTCCAGGTATACCCGAGCCACGACATCACCAACATCGTGGAAGCCTCCCACTATGTGAAAGTCAGCAACTGGTGCAAGCTGGGTACCGGCAACGCGGCCAAGTGCAAGGTCACTCGATGGGTGAAGCCTTTCCGTTGTCTTGGTACGTATCTATTACTGATATATGGCTACTTTGTAATTTGATAGGGTTATCGGATTATAAGGTGACTTCCGACTTATAAGTTTAAAAGGAAGTTTGTCTAAAGGATATTGCTATTCAGAAGGCGACTAAGGTTGGGTTGTCAAAGGTCGCCTGCATCATTACCATATAATGAAAATCACTCATGTGGTTGTCATACATAAATCTTTGTTAGGTAGCTGTTTCGTCTCATCAGAAGCTCGAAAGTCTGACGACCAGTTTTTTTTACCAAAGGGTATCGTATTACCCAGTAACTGGGTTGTGGAGGTCAGACAGGTAGTCGCTCCAATTAAGATATTAAACTTGAACGGTGAAAATGAACAGTGAGATCAGTCTCGATTAAGAAATATGTTCTTTATCATCTCGTTCTTTTAGCAATGGAAGATAGAGCTAATCTTCCCAACCTTCGTCATCTACTAAAAGTGTAAGCCCATTAAAACCCGTCCTATCCCTATACGTATTGCTTGTACCCCTCATCCTCCCGATCCACCAACCTCCACCTACAATGCATAACTACAAAGAGTGTTTGGCGGCAGAAGGTCCATTCCAATCGGACGCGCTCCTTGTGCCGGAAAGCTGTCTGTTCGATCACATCCACAACCAGTCCCGGTGCTGGCAGTTTGCGAGGTGGAACGCCACGGCCGGACGTGCTTGCGCCCAGAGGGGATTGAAGCTCAGGACCTTTGCGATGTTGCTGCCTTGTGGAATTAGCCTGTTCTCTGGTGTTGAGTTCGTCTGCTGCCCAAAGCATTTTAAGGGTAAGTGTCACCAACAAGTCTGAGTCAAACTGAACTTGGGAGTTGTATTTATTAATTTTATGATTACCTATAATTCTAATTTTTTATTATTATTATTTTGTTCAACATACAGTATGTCACTGAATTGCAAATTGCAAAAAAACATAAGCATATTTGAATTTCGACATTTCCTTAAGACGTACCGCATTGATACAGTCGTCGGAACAATCGTTAATGAATACCGTTATACCTACATTATCTAATTTGATATACATGTGTATATGTTATACATGGATACATTACTTAATTTTCAGCATTTCACGTTCCTAAAAGTTGAAATTGTATAACAGTGCAAACTTTTTAGGAATATCTTGCTTAATAACAACGAATAAAAATCCTGTTTATTAATCAACTTCTGTTATTGACCAACAATTTGTAGCATTGTCAATAAAGTTTTTGTGGCATAAATACATTTATTTTACAATTTTATAGAAAACGTGAAAATGCACAAGCCCATGGATGTTGGTGTCCCAGTCAGTCCCGGAGGTGAAGAGATGTTGGCTGCTTCAGCGGCAATGGATGAGCGCGATGATGATCTTCTGGACGATGATGATGCTTTGGATGACGATGATGATGACGACACCCTGAACCTTAGCGATGATGATGACGACGATGATACTGATGACGGTAAGAAATCTGTTTGTTTATACTGTACAAAAAAAAAAACAAGTTTTTGCCGTAACAGTTAAATGTAGGTATGAAGAGCATACTATGTTTATAATGAAATTCCGTAGAACATGCGTCTGTAAGTATAGGTATAGCTATAATTCTAAATCAAATTATTTTATATACTTACCTGAAAAGTTGCGTGAAATGGTGATGCTGAGGAATGAGAAAAATGTCCTGCGGATAGTTTTGAGTATGTATGGCGATGGTTGTAAGAGATACCATAGAAACGAAGGATGGACTGGACTAAAAAGGGGGTTAGTACAGCGATGACCTAATAGAGAAGTATGGAAGAAAAGACATGTTGAACTGACCTCAAATAAATTGGGATACCTAAGGGCAAGATAATGGTGATAGTGATTTATTTATCATATAACTGCTTAGAATACAGCATATGTTAGAATCAGTCTTTACAAGAATAAATGTATCAGCCATATAAAAGACGAAATCTTAAAACTCCTTTATTTTCAGATATGGATGAAGAAGAAGATGCGGACTTATCTCGCGACGACGACGCTGAAGATGACGATTATACGGATGGTGATGACAACTCTTGGCCACGTCCTGAGACCTCATCTCAACCATCAACCACCACGACCAGTACCACTACCACGACGACCACTACGGTAAGTTGTATTATACCATCAATAGAATTATTTCATACTGCGAAACAAAGGTCCAGATGAAAATGCCGGAAAGACCAGTCAAATGAACGTTAAAACTATCATTTCAGAATCCAAGTTCAGTTAAATCAAAATCAAAATATGTTATTCAGCACTTTTAGAACGTCCGAGTTTCGTAAAACAAACTCATTATTGTAAATTGAGCAGACACATTAGAATTCAAGTAGATAATGGGTAAGAAAAACTAGTGGAACAAGATTCGTTGCAAGATACATAGAGAGATAGATTGGAGTTCACAAGAACTTTTGAAAAAGAAAATATCTCAAGCAAGAAAAAACTTCTGTCTTCTAATGATGGACCGATTCGCGTGGTAACGTTAATGTTAAGACTGATTGTTATATTGTTTGCAGGCTTCTTCCGCTACCTCCGACCCTTACTTCTCGCACTTCGACCCTCGCACTGAACATCAGAGCTACAAGGATGCGCAGCAGAGGCTGGAGGAGACACATCGTGAAAAGGTAAGAATCGAGAAACTGGAAAATAGGGTCAGACTAAAAATTATTGTCTATCTGGTTTTTGTCATTTTAGTTGTGACTTGTGATCCAGAGACTAAAAATTAAATCATTTATTGGTGTGTCTTCTGCAGAACTGATCAAGTCATTGATATAGTGTAAACTTTTATGGGGAAATGAGTTCGGAAAATGATGTTCAAACCTACGGCTTTTTGTACTGCTTATTATACAATACAATCCTTTATTTCAGGCTACTAAGGCCCATATAAACAATACATAAATAATATAAAAACAATAACAGCTATAAACAAAATAAAAAAACAAAAAAAATTGAAAAAAAAAAATTAAAACCCAAAAAAAGGAGGAAAGGAAGGGGAAGAGGGGTTTTTAGGTTTTTTTTTTAAATTTATAATTTTGAATAATGTGTTACATAACTACTTTGTATTTGTGACAGATTACCAAGGTGATGAAGGAATGGTCGGAGCTTGAAGACCGGTACCAGCAGATGATTAGCAATGACCCCACCGCCGCACAGTCCTTCCGCCAACGCATGACCGCAAAGTTCCAGTCTAACATTCAGGTAATTTTGGTAATGGAGACATTACAACTTACTTCGTGGTTTTAAATAATTTAGATGACTTACCTCCTAGATGTCACGGACTTACAGTCTCGAAGCAAAAACAAATAAATATAAATACCACAATATCATTTTACTATTGTTGTGTGCCAGGCTAAATAACAAACGCACGTGTCAATCAACCAGGTGAAGTTACGTTTGCCGCGGTTGATCTGTTAATGGGTGACCGTCTTTACATACCAAAACCCCTCCGTGCCTCGGAAAGAACTTTAAGCCGTTGGTCCTAGCTATCGTTCGTGAATCTTTGACAATCATTACAAGCCGAACAGTCTGAAAACTAGTCTTAGCAAGGGGTATCGTATTATCCAATAACTGGGCTGTGGAGATCAGACAGGCAATCGATCCATGTGAAATACTGGTACTTATCCGCATCCCGATAAAACTGAAAGTGGACTCTATGGTCGACCCCAACATATTTGGAAAAGGCTAGACAAATGATGATCAGTGTTGAGTGCAATAAAAAATGTAACTTGCTTGCTTATATTTTGTCTTTATCATTATAATATTATCTTATACTAGCTTCTGCCCGCGACTTTGTCCGCGTTAAATTTCTTATTCCCCCGACCCTTCCCGTCGCGTCGAATCGCCTACCCGTGCGATTTGCCCCGTTTTTGCAACATTTTTCATTACTGCTCCGCTCCTTTTAGTTGAAGCGTGATGTTATATAGCCTATAGCCTTTCTCGATAAATAGGCTACCCAACACAAAAAGAATTTTTCAATTTGAACCAGTAGTTCTTGAGATTAGCGCGTTCAATCAAACAACCAAACAAACTCTTCAGCTTTATAATATTAGTATAGATAGATAGTATAGATTCACATGTTTGCAATACTTCAAAAATGCAATGTAGTAACATGTATAAACAGTTTTTCAAACCATCACTTTCTGAACTAGGTTTTACCAGCGGCTTCGCCCGCGTATTATACACATAAACCTTCCTTGAAATCACTCTATTCATTGATGAAAACCGCAATGAAATCAGTTGGAAAGATCTAAGCGTACAAACACGAAATACGTCTTTGTTTTACACTGTGTTAAGATAAAGATGATTACTGTTATTCCTCAGACTCTTGAAGAGGAAGGCGTAGCTGAACGTCGCCGCCTGGCCGCCTTACATCAACAGCGTGTGCTGGCGCATCTTGCTCAGCGTCGCCGCACCGCGCTCGCTTGCTACACTCGATCACTCCGGGATACCCCACCCAATGTAAGTAGTCCTCTCAGGTACTATACTGTGTATCAAGTAACATTGAAAACTAGAGGAAGAGCTTTCTGGAGCTCTAAATTTTCTTCGATTATCAAAACCTGTAGCTTTCTCGATGTTTGATGAATTGATGATGATAAGATTAATAGTTGCAATTTTTCCGTTTTCTCTCAGCATATTTATTTCTATAACATAGCTTCACAGCTCTGATGTAAATTGAGATTTAAGATATTTTATATCCATTTCTCTTTTAGCATCATTGTCTCAACAAAAATGTTCAGTTTCATAAGTTTTTTTTTTTATATTTAGTATAAATGGCTATAATACAGACCTTTTGACTATATTTTTGTATTTCGTCAGGCTCACCGCGTCCAGAAGTGCCTGCAGCGTCTAGTCCGTGCCCTGGCTGCCGAACGTAGTGGTGCTTTAGCCGCGTGGCGCCGCGCTGCCGCCAATGGAAGGGAGGCTGCCGCTGCTGAGCGTTCCAGTGCTGCTGACCGACTGCAGGTACTGATCTGAGACCTATCCCATGCTAATTAGAAGCGACTAATACCGACTGGTTGATGGCGATGGACCGT
The DNA here is from genome assembly GCA_932294355.1 of Aporophyla lueneburgensis. Taxonomy (NCBI): domain Eukaryota; kingdom Metazoa; phylum Arthropoda; class Insecta; order Lepidoptera; family Noctuidae; genus Aporophyla; species Aporophyla lueneburgensis. Next base: position 20,832,785 of record OW028745.1, on the reverse strand, counting down.
TGTTTCATTGCAACTTTGTCATTTCTTCTATCTTTCTCTCATAAAGTATATATTCTCATCATAACTACTGCCCCACATAGGATGCTGACCGTGCCCTCCAACGTGCCCTCTCCGCTCTCCGTCGCCGCCCTCATCTGTACGCCAACATCGGAACTGCTATTGAAGACTACGTTCAGGTAAGAAATGTGGGTAGCAAATTGTGTTATTTAGAAAACCTTATTCCTCCACATCCCTATTTTGAATGTCACTTTTGAGTGACACTTTTGAATAGTATTAAATCATCACATTTGAATTCTGGAGTCTACCATAGTATCTCTGGTCATCATTCCATTTTCCCTACCTCTCTGGTTATCAAGTTTTTAAAGGTACTTAACACTTTAAACTCTTGGTGACACTAGATAAATTCTAACATTCTAGTCGATGCAATCCAAGGACGACATGGCGGTGTCCCTGATGTCGATGACCCCTGAAGCCGAGGAACTGCTACTGGATCGCATTGAGGCTGAAGTACAGCGAGAACAAGCTGCCCGTGATCAGCTCAACGCTAAGCGAGACCAGCGCACCAAGCAGCGCCAGGACATCCAGAATGAACGGGCCAAGGTGAGCAAGCATCCTTAGAATATTCGAAGTATTTGGCAGGCCCCGTTTTGAGAAAGTTACTGATGTTAAAAAAAAAAATATCATTGGTTTAAAAGCAAGTGCATATAACCCAAGTAGCACAGAACTGCATTATAAATGGTCACTTAAGGCCCACAGCGGTAATCTAAGCATTTAGAAAGACTTATTAGTATTCACCTGTGCTGCAACAGCTGTTTCGAAAAAAACGTGGCCAACTATAATGCTTTTTTCTGTACAGTAATTCTATTAAGCACCACAAACACGCCACAAAGTCACTGTTATTCAGCGCTTAGTACTGCAGTACCCTATTAGCTGTAAGTTTTCTGAATAATAGCCCACACGTGTACTATACAACCGTTGCATTTTAAGAGAGAACATATCACCCACTATAACATAATCAGTTACTTTGTGAAGTTATTTAATGCTTTATGCTGCATACAGATTCACTTTTCCCCTATTAGTCAGGTGTTTACCATACACTCGAATAACAGCATGTATCCAAGTGTCGGCATGCGCGAATGGAATATTGGACGCGACGGGTTCCGTATGTTATATTTATTAATAAATAAATAAATAAAATGAAATTAATTTATTTCACACATAACCCATATTACAAAAATTAAGATAAAAGTAACAATGCTGCAGCAGAAAAGAATAAAATGTCACTAACAAAATAAAAATATACGTCACATAGTTGAAATAAAATAAAATTTCAAATTTACGTCGGATTTAAATTAAAGCACATATGAACAAAACAATACAAAAAAGCCTTTATAAATAGAGGTCAGTGTGTTTGATGACATTAGGCTGAGTAGGTACAAAAATGCCATGCTACAAAAATCTTCTTATAACCTACCCATTTTCGGGACTAATATGTTTGCGACAAAATTAATATTGTTGTTTTATATGTTTCTGGTACTTACCTAAAAATAAAGAAAATTTATTAAGAGAAATCCAAGATTTTTTTAAAGTAATAAATTAATACCTTTCGAGACTTTTTAAGATTCCAGATTTCGACAATTTTTCTCAGTGGTAGTCAGTTAGGAAATACCGGTACAGCTAGCATCTAAAAAAAAACAACGTAATTTTCTTTATGTTTATTTAATGTTCCCTTTTTAAAGTACAATTTAGGGTGTACCACCCTGGTCCAGGCCTTGAATTTTCATCTTTTTATAATTTCAAGGAGTACAAAAGTACTTCTCGGTGGCCACCATAGAATTTCCTTAGTTTTCCACTGTGCAGGAACGAATGTTAGATCGACAACACCTCTCTCTATAGTCTGAACTATTTTGAATGTCTCGTTCTGTAAAAACAAGAAAAATATACTTATTATAATAGAAGTATCAGTTTCTTAATGACAACATTATCTATACAGTTTTTGAGGAAAAAAAAAAAAGGAACCAAATTTTGTCGCATATTGAATAAATCAATAACTTATGTATTATACATATAATTAAATTATAATCTCAGGTACTTAAATTACAATTTTAATTAAGTACTTATCGTCGAATAACAACTAAAAAAGGGAACAAAATGGCTTTAAAAGAACCACGGCGGAACCCTAAAAGCTTGGATCCATAAAGGTACTTATCTAGGTAACTGACGCAAATGTGACCTACTACTACTCTCCTAATCGATCCATGTCTGATTTGTATTTCACAAGTGCTAAACTATTTTACTCTTGGCTGAATTACAGGCCACATGTGAACACCCGTACAGACCTTAGCATTACATTAACATTAAAACTGTTCACCTGCCATCCGCCATATTCTCTGCACTACTGTGTATTATTGTAATATTTTATCTTTTCATTTTGGTTTATTTTATATGATATCAATTGTAATTCATTTGGATTACAAATTATTTAGATTTTTTTTTTTAGAAAACAGTTTTATATCCTTTTTTTTTGTACTAAAACAAAAATATTTATTTTATCATCAGCCCATTTTTGTTAGTTTAACTTTAGTATTTAGTGGTATTTCGAGGGCGCGTGAAAATTTTGAACTAAATATATATGGTATTTGACAGTAAAGTTACTTCCCCAATAAGATTTCCAATATAGGAAGAAATTAAAGTTTTACTTACCTTAAATTTGATATACTTAATTCTCCAAATGGCACGAGATCTTGCACACAACGCTACACTTCATGTTTTACAAACTGACAGTACATAATAATGGAAAAAAAAAATATTAAGTTATTACATTCCACAATTTCCGTCAGTGTGTAATTTCAACTGTATAAATGTTCACATTTGTCCTTCTTGCTGCATTATAGGTAACACGTGCCTCGTTAATCAGGCAATATTCAGCTCTTGAGGTGACTGTTACACTCATAAATGCTGATATAATGTTGTTATAATGCAATTATTTGTCAATTGGATTTCTTATACAGCGATGTGCTGAATAATTTGTGCCCAAATTAGAGTTATATCCTCTGAGGATGCGCTGTCTACGCTATTATTCAGCAACTAATGGATCCACTGTGCACTGTTAAAATGCTGTTATTCAGCACTTTTGTGCTACTTGGGAAACGTATTAAGAACCTCTTCCATTTTGGAGTCTTCTCTTAAAGTCATAAGTATCATATTCGCAGTAAATTACCCGCCTGAATAATATAAACGTGCAGTGTGTATTTTTCCAATATTCACGAAGATATAGGTATTTTAGGGTCCTCTAGACAGTTGCTAAAAGCTTATTTACTCTAAAAATGTATTTCTGTATCCGAGAATCTCAAAATAACTTCTCCACTATCGCCTTCCAGACCTCAAACGGTGTCAAGGAAAGCCTAGAAGCCGACGACGAAGCGAGTGAAGCCAGTGAGATTGAGTACCCCTCGGCTAGCAGCACCCGCGGCCCCTCCCCCTCCGCCTCGGCGCCCCCCTCCGCGTCCCCCTCTGCGTCTGCCAGTGCGTCCCCCGTACCTTCTGCTGCGTCCGTCACGCCACATGATTCTACCACCCACGCTGCCTTCTCACAGGACACTACTACTACCGTAAGTAGAACATTTTTTCTGAAATAGAGGACCTAACTCATCAATAAAGCTTTAAGGTTCAGTTCCTGTCAGAGACAAGCCAGTTAGTAATCTGATGGCTTCCAACCGAGTGTGCCTGCACTACCTTAATTTATTAAAAATTAGAGAGTTATATTTATTATATCCTATATTTCCTTATATATCAGCTACATGATAATTTGGGCTTACATGATCAATTATTGACAGTTTTAAGCATCTATTTTAAGGCAATAATTGAGATAATTTTATTTTGTTGAAGGAAATCATCACGAGCACGGTGACTGATATACCAGAGAGCGAGACCGCTGAGACCGGCGAGGTTAGCGAGACTTCCAGCCGACGATCCACTAGCGAGGTGAGTACTTATAGGCCACGCTATCGCATTGGATCGCTGATCTGTAATGGTAGTGTAGGTAAGAATTGTGTAAATAAATAAATAAATAAATAAATAAATATGAATTGGACTTCAAATTCGATAAAGATGACTTAAACTAAAGTTTCCGAAGTTGATCTCCGGTTCGGAATAGAATTCATTCACACTTCTTAGTTGCATGCTCTTTCTTAACTCGTATTTTTCAGATAAAATCGGCCAGCAACTTTGTGTAATAAAACTGTTTGGTGTCCTTTGCAGACTGAAGGCGAGGGTCTCCGCGCTGCTCTAGAGCACGCAGAGGAGCGCGCACCCCCTCCACCCGCGCACGCGCTCAAGCACGAGTTGCAGCACTCTCAGCCTGTGAGTACATTATAAAACATATTGTATTATTATGATACTGAAAAAACTTTGTTGGTTTCAACTTGATGTCGTTGCTTTTAGAAACTCACAAATTGCTTTATTTTGGTCCTTAAGCTTTAAGCTTTTTTTTTGTATGTGGGAAATCATCAACTGACGTCTCCCGTTCTGGGCGGAGCGACTTTTATTTACTAAAACCCACCCGTGTTCCTTCAGTCGCCTATATGCCAGGGTCACAGTAACTCTTTCGAACAGATGTCGCGACCCTGGCAGAAGCTTTAGGCTCAAAGGGCCAATGTGTGATGCTCGAAGTGACCCGTAGCTCCGCTTGCAGGGCTACACGGTGCGCGGCGCGGGGCTGAACAACGGGCCGGGCTCGGCCGGCGCGCTGTACCCCGCGCTGTGCGTGGGCGGCGCCGCGCTCGCCGCCGCCGCCTGCGTGGCGCTCGCCGTGGCACGCCGCCGCGACCGCGCGCCGCCTGCGCAGGGCTTCGTGCAGGTTCGTCTTGTTACATCATCATCATCATTTCAGCCGAATGATGTCCACGACTGGACATAACCCTCCCCCAATTTGGATGGGGTTTCGCGCCACAACACGAATTTCAAGTCATTCGTGGTGCGAGTTCCAACTCTTCAAATCGAGACCTACCTCAAGGCAGAGTTTTGGCCGAAGGGTGTCGTGTATCGTCGATTCCGCGGAAGGCTACGCGACACCACGCAGCGCAACACGACGCCGTCACTTCGTGTACAATAGTTATAAATTGTTTTTTATTTGTATGTATGTTAGTCTGTAAGGTATTTATGTTATGGGTCTTTGTAGCCCGAAATAAATTGATTTGATTTGATTTGATAATCGCCACTCTTGGCAGCGATCGCAGTATGGTGATAAAATGCATAGGAAACGCTGCTACCCATTCTCTAGAAAGACCCTTAGTCGCCTTTTACGACACCCATGGTAAGAAATAGGATGGTACTATTCTTTACGTCAAGCACCACGGAACAACTTCTTATAACATCGCAGCACTTATTAGTCTTAACGCCTCTAAGAAATCAGTAGTGAGCGAACGCCTTTTGTGGCTCTAGAGATCACAAAACAAAAAAGACGTGCATTTGACTGAAAAAAAAATTACCACAGATTTAGAAAAGCAGAAGTCAAAGGTAGCGTTATAGTTAATGCCCTTAATAAAGCAAAGAACTTTTTTCAATTTCAAACGTTGTACTGACTTTTGTACTAACGACCTTCGCATTCTGCATCAACGATGACTACGATAATCCATTATTTTAGAATATAGGCCAGATTTTTTGCTAAGACAATTATTGCTTTCCCAGGTGGAACAGACCGGCGCCGTCGCCCCCACTCCTGAGGAGAGACACGTAGCCAACATGCAGATCAATGGCTACGAGAACCCGACCTACAAGTACTTCGAGGTCAAAGAGTAGATTCCCACCTCTTACCACCCCTCCCCCTCCCTTCCCTTCCCTATATCCCCGTTAGGAGTGCGAGGTTTGCCACGTCCAGCTAAGTGACTTGGCCATGTATGTATCGTCAGGTCTACTTTGGACGGGAGTGCTATAGGTTGTTGTGGTGTCCCTTTCGGCCAACTCGTTCGTCTATTTCCTTTGGAGTAACTCTTCAGCATACTCAACTTTGAATCTGATCTGGGAGAAAAATATCTCCTAGCAATACCAACACAATACTCAAAGACCTGTTGATGTCAAAGGAAATAGACAGACTTCCAAATTCTTGTGATGTGTGCTAGATGCCCCTAGAGACAGGGTGTTTTTCTACCCTACACCTTTATCTATTGTCCTCAGCGTAATTCTTTATGGAATGAATGTGTGTGTAACTTATATATTGTTCGGCGAGGCCGCACTCCCGGCGGGGCAGCCTCTTTGTTATAAACATTCATTTTAATAAAGCTTGTGTGATTAGTGGGAATATTCGTTTGCCGTAACGCGGTCAGTCATACTGTTAAGGTTAGAAGTGATAACGGTTTATTTTTTGTTATTTACTTTGCACCAAAATATTTATTATTATTTTAAGAACTTAGATCTAAGTTTTTTTGTCTAGTGTCCTAGAATTCATAAGTGTCACTGTAGTCGAGTTTTTTAAATTAAGTTTTTGAAGCCGCTCCCGCAGTGGTGATGTCCGACGGACTCCTCGGTCCTTTGGTGCGTTTTGTTAGTCGATACTCGAATGATCTCAGTTTTAGTCTGTCTATCGTTTAGCTATAGTTTCCCTGTACGATTCGTTGAACGTTACCACTGGGGCGAGTGGAACAAACGTCCATGGTACGCTGTGTATATAGGCTCCGCGTACAAATTTGAACCTAAATTACTTACACATAATACCCGCTTTCATTTACTTTTCTAACGTAGGTAGAACATAACGTGAATTTTATGTAATAAATGCGAAAATATATTTTAATAATTAATGTGTACTTAGCTATGGGACGGGCGGCATAGCCGGCGCGGGTGAACGATCTTCTATTTAGTCTTTGATTACCTACTCTGAAACATTCCTTCATAATAATTTAGTAATAATAAGTTATATCGATGGATCTGTCTCTTTCTCTCTTATGGTCGCTATGTATCCTTCCCGTTCGCCCGCGGGACAATACTCAAGTTCCCGATGTGTAAGATCGCCGTGTACTCAACGTGCGTGTTGTATTAGAGTACTCGACCACGTGCGACTCCTGCGCATGCCGCGGTCACGTCGTGCTGACATTTGTTTATCTAGTCAAGGCAACAGGGGCATCTACCTACTTTTGGCAGTTTTCAGCAAACGGTTGTGTACGCACCTTGGGTACGCGGTCGCGAGGCAACTAAGCTTAGTGGGTGTATGTACGGTTATTATATAAGTAGATGTACAAAAAGTAATACATTATATAGATGTTTTAGCGTCAGATACATAGATATAAAGCAAAATATAATTATATATCGCATTCGTCCGTATAAAGTAAGGGCTTGCGCTCGTGTCTAATCCCACGTACCACACTTAATGTTACGTCGTAGTTAAGATGTAATTCTGCCTCAGTATTATATACATTTAAGCTTATTTGTTACATAAGCTAATTTATATACACTATTTCTATTTATTTACGGGTGTTGTGGCGTTACTACAAATGAAGTCATATCAGATGCGCCACGGCGCTCTGTTGCTCCTATTTCGCTGCGTATGGCCATCTGCTCGAATTGAGGATAGATGGCGTTCTTGCCATCGACGTAGTACGAGGTTTGAATAACAGATGGTGCTGTTAGACATCCGTCTCGTAGCGAAAGAGGTGCGAGTAGGCGCCCGCCCGTGCTTATCGTACGGCATTTCCATAAGTTACTCACTGTGTATAACGTAAGTTTAATCCCGCATCAAGTAACCGCTATGTATTTTTAATAATGATGGTAACGAGCCGACCACTTATTTTTTTAACAAAACTTTTTGCTCAAAATCAGCTGTTTCTCGTTGGTGTAGGATGTCTACTTTCAATCGATCTAAATTTATTGTCGTTCGTCAACAATATTCGATGTTAGTAGTACCTAAGACCTGGTTTCTGTACCTTTCCAATCACTGTTTCACGTATTTTAATAAGTATTCTACATAATAATAATAATAAATGGTTTGATGATTTTTGTGTTTACTGTGCTGCATTTTATTGTGAGTTCGAAGTTCAAATTGAATCAATAAATAGAAATTTAAACATTGGTGTTATTATTGGCGCATTGCGCTACCGTTACCTCTCCTTTCCATCCCAATGTAGTTCTTGAAATAATTATGACACCAAATACCAAAAAGCGAGTTCACAATAATGACATAAAAGCAAGCATATACCTACTTGATGATGTGGGTGGAATGGACTCTTATTCAAAAATATTGAACGCAAACCACCACCATAGACACGGAAGAATCGAAAGATAAAATTACATAGTTATGAGTAGGAAGAATTCTACGACATGATGTCAAAATAAAAGTAATGTTACTTTGCATAGAAAGAATTAGGTGAAATTTTATTCATCGTAGAGGATATATAAGTGGGTGCGCATACCACCCGTGCAATGAGTAATATACATAGATAGAGATAAGCTCAGCGGATCGCTTCGGTGTTTTCTGTATGTGCAGCAAGCAATTATTATAGGTACATCTCATCTTTGTAGTAAGTAACAAAGCACCTACAAAGTGGGTTGCTACCATCTGCTGGCCAGCTCCGCTAAAGCGCACACTCATTGATCATATCAAATAACGCGTACTTCCCCGGCTTTTCGTTACATACTTCGGTCCCTTTTCACGAACTCAGTCCCTCAGATTGCAGGAATGCGAGAGGAAAGATGCTACACATCAATAATAAATAAATCACTGGAAGAGCTAAAGGGAACCTTTTCCAAACAACAGGAACCTAATAAAAAAAATAACCTACTTAAGTCTCAAGTCAATGTTTAGTTATTATGGACACTCATAAACAATCATCAGCTTCCAATTCCGTATCCACTTTTCAACACTACTCTAGTTTACTTGTCATGATAGTACCAAGTATTTCGTAGTCTGTGAAAATTTCAATTATCTACCAACTATGGTTACAAAGTTACGGCCCATGTCCCAATGTAGTTCTTTGGTAATTCGAAAAAAAAAAAAAAACATATTGCGTGAACGTAACAAAGGAAGTATTCTGTAATTTTAAATTCATAGTCTAAAAGGAGACCATTTTTAAGGTTCCGTTGCCAAATGGCAAAAAACGGAACCCTCATAGATTCGTCATGTCTGTCTGTCTGTCTGTCCGTCCGTATGTCACAGCCACTTTTTTCCGAAACTATAAGAGCTAGGCTGTTGAAACTTGGTAAGTAGATGTATTCTGTGAACCGCATTAAGATTTTTACACTAAAACAAAAGAAAAACAATAAATTTTGGGGTTCTCCATACATAGAACTGAAACTCAATTTTTTTTTTCATCATACCCATACGTGTGGGGTATTTATGAATAGGTCTTTAAAAATAGTATTGAGGTTTCTAACATCATTTTTTTCTAAACTGAATAGTTTGTGCGAGAGACACTTCCAAAGTGGTAAAATGTGTGTCCCCCCCCCCCGTAACTTCTAAATTAAGAAAATCATAAAACTAAAAAAAATATATGATGTACATTACCATGTAAACTACCACCGAAAATTGGTTTGAACGAGATCGAGTAAGTAGTTTTTTTTTAAAACGTCATTAATCGTAAACCGCAATTTACCTTTCATTCAATCAACTGAAAAATTAAAAAACAAAAATTATTTTCATAAACATAAACCTTATGCATAAACCGAGAATACCAACAGGTTTGTTCGGAACCCTCGGTGCGCGAGTCCGACTCGCACTTTGGTAAAAGCGTTACGCAAGCGTATGTTAAAGGAAAACACCTTTCAGAGGCAAAGTCGTATGAACAGCACAGGTCCCTACTCGCAATCCTATATTCCTACTCAAGGGAAATACGTAACTAACGTGCATCGATTTATACGGACTTTCCCTTGAAATGATACTCAACGAATGAAAGTTATAGGTAGATACCAAGAGCAGTAGACCAAAGCCATTCCTACAGGATAAGTTTTTAACCAGTGCGTAAATTTTAACAATTTAACTTAAACGAGTTATAATAACCATGCAGTTTTTATTTGATATATCTTAATACAAAAAAATTAAGTTATCGTTAACGAAAGATGTTTATTTTGAAACTGGTTTTTATGGTAACTTGCGCGCGGCGCCGGCGCGGTGGCTGAATGACCGAGCGTAGCTACTAGTACCTACCAGCTGTTCGATCGGTCAAAATTCTAAGAAGTTCGAAGTTCCTACGCCAACGCGCGGTTACTGACCTATTACTATTTCGATATCATATTACGATATGTAGGGTGTCCACAGTTTACTGATTTAAGGTCGGATATTTTTTTTTTAAAGTATTGAAATGTGAACTACTGATACTACACCACCAAAAAAAACCGGCCAAGTGCGAGTCGGACTCGCGCACCGAGGGTTCCGTACAAACCTGTAGGTATTCTCGGTTTATGCATAAGGTATATGTTTATGAAAATAAATGTTTTTTTTATTTTTATATTTCAGTTGATTGAATGAAAGGTAAATTGCGGTTTACGATTTATGACGTTTTAAAAAAAACTACGTACTCGATCTCGTTCAAACCAATTTTCGGTGGTAGTTTACATGGAAATGTACATCATGTATTTTTTTAGTTTTATCATTCTCTTAGTTTAGAAGTTACGGGGGGGGGGGGGGGACACACACATTTTACCACTTTGGAAGTGTCTCTCGCACAAACTATTCAGTTTAGAAAAAAATGATATTAGAAACCTCAATACCATTTTTGAAGACCTATTCATAGATACCCCACACGTATGCATTTGATGAAAAAAAAATTTTTGAGTTTCAGTTCTATGTATGGGGAACCCCAAAATTTAATGTTTTTTTTATATTTTAGTGTGAAAATCTTAATGTGGTTCACAGAATACATCTACTTACCAAGTTTCAACAGCCTAGCTCTTATAGTTTCGGAAAAAAGTGGCTGTGACATACGGACGGACAGACAGACAGACAGACAGACATGACGAATCTATAAGGGTTCCGTTTTTTGCCATTTGGCAACGGAACCATAAAAATTGCACACTGGTTAAAAAAAAAATCCTGCATAGTATTTTTAACCGACTTCAAAGAGGAGGACGTACTCAATTCGGTATTTTTTCAGCATTATCTCCGGCAATTATTGTGAATCGATTACGAAAATTATTTTTTAATGGTTAAGGTATGTCCCTCAGGGGTGCTCCATATCAATTTTATGAATTAGTTTACTTGGAAAATTTTGCGTTTGATTCGATACTACGTTATTAATCCACAGTCACTGTAGTTTACATAGCAAGCAGTGGTATACCAATTGATGTAGTGGAGATACCCCAACTAAAAAGTGAATAATAAAAACTTAAAAAAGAAACACCGACTCCCAAAAAACGCTACATAGTACATATTTATTTTAATTTCGTAAGTCGATGACAAAAAGCTAAATCACAGATCTAAAAACACCGACTTCCGAAATCCAAGTTATTTTTCACTTCACTTTCATTTACCAATTGGTATCCAACATGCATTCTCAATTTTGGGTTGAAATTCACGTCGTTGGTGTTCAAATTCAGCGGTCACTAACATGCAGTGGAAATTCTGTTATCTGGCTATCAGTTGTACGGATTTGCGACTATCCGCGCTACCAACCGCGATTAAATAACTTTATACCTTCTAGTTGAATTCATGCATGCACGGAGTATGTCGGAACTTGCATTACTAGATTATATGTCATCTCTATCTGGTCTCTATATCTAGTCCGTGTGGTGCCAGACAGCTTCTTGTGGTGCCAGTCGTAAAGAATAGCACCATCTCACTTCTTCCCGTGGATGTCATAAAAGCGACTAAGCTAGGCTAGGCTATAAGTACTGGAGAATGGACAGCAGCGTTCTCTATGCATTTTATAACCATACTGCGATTGGCAGCGTGGCGATTATGTCAACCACCCCCTCCTCCCAAAAGGATTGGTCAAATTGATAGTTTTTAGGAGAGGCCTATGTTCAGCAGTCGACTTCTTTCAGCTGAAATAATGACGATGATAATGATGTCATCTCTTCAAAATTTCTTACTAAACATAGATTTTTGTTGTTTTAATAAAGGCCTAACAATAAATATGTTATGGAACAATATTTACAAAAACCGCTTTTCGTCATACATTAAATTATCCAGATTTTCGATTATCCGAATGCCTGACGACCACAATTAGTCCTGTTAATCGAGACTCTACTGTATTCCATTCTAAAAAAGCTCTTTGAGGCATATTTTGATTTTAATTAACTAAAAACCGTATAATTTTAATGTAACATATGTTTAACACCATAAAACGCTAGAGAGCTACATAACTACTATCGCAACCGTATAGCTTCGTTGTTCGATAGCTTCTGTTAAATTTTGACTCATGGCACGGACGTATTAATGTCGAGAAGCTGAAGGAAGATGCGTCTGTGGTCGATTGGGAGCCTATGACGGAAGCCACTTCAGTTGACGACAAGGTTGCCATCTTCAATGAGGTTGTAATCAACCTTTACAACATCCATGCTCCCGTCAAAAAGGTAAAGTTAAAACGCCCACCTGCACCATGGATGTCTAAAGGTATACAGATGGCAATGCGACGCAGGAACCGCGCGTTCCATAAATTTAAAAGGGATCGTACTGACGAGAACTGGACATTGTACAAGGCTGCAAGGAACAGATGTAATCAGATGATACGCAATGCTAAGCGCAGCCACATCTTTGATACTATCAATTCTTCGTCTTCTGCCGATATTTGGAAATTCCTTGGAACTCTTGGTATCGGCAAATCGCGACATTTAGATCTTCCTAGCTCAATTGGCTTAGACGATCTCAACCGGCATTTCTCCACTGTTCCCACCATGGATCGTCTAACCAAGCAGCAAACTATTTCTCTAATCTCAGGTCTAACGCGTCCTCAAATTAATCCTTTCAGTTTCATTCCAGTTGACTCGGGAGAGATCCGAAAAATCAATCTCTCTGTCAAATCCAAAGCAGTAGGATGTGACAATATCACCCGTGGTATGATCATAACTATTCTGGATCAGCTCCTACCCTCGATTACCCATATTATAAATTTTTCCTTGTTCACCGGAGTATTCCCTTCCCTATGGCGCAAAGCCTATGTTCGCCCACTACCTAAGGTTTCTAATCCCTCTCTTCCCACTGACTTCCGTCCAATTTCTATCCTTCCCTTCTTATCCAAAGTGCTTGAGGCCTGTGTGCACAAACAATTCTCTAACTTTGTCCATCTTAATTCCATCATAAGCCCGCTTCAATCTGGGTTTAGGTCTGGGCACAGCACTGTTTCCGCCCTCCTTAAAGTGACTGGCGATATAAGGGCAGGATTGGAAGACACCAAAGTTACTGTTCTAGTATTGGTTGACTTTTCGAATGCCTTTAATACCGTCAGTCACGACATCCTGTTAGCCATTCTTTCATTTGTTATGGTCTCTCCCAAAGCACTGGAATGGTTCTCCTCTTACCTTCAGGAACGTCAGCAGTCTGTTCATGCTGGAGATTCTTCTTCTTGCTGGCATGATTTGAAAACTGGCGTTCCTCAAGGCGGTATACTTTCTCCTCTTCTGTTTTCTATTTTTATTAATCTTATAATTTCCGAACTTCAGTGTGCGTATCATTTGTATGCAGATGACTTGCAGCTATACTCTCAAGGGAAGGTTGATGAATTACCTGACGCTATTGGCAAACTAAACAGGGACTTGATAGCCATAAAATCCTGGGCTGATAGATTTGGTGTCGCTGTAAACCCTACGAAGTGTCAGGCGATCATCATTGGCAGTCCTCGTAGCATTAGCAAGATGGTTGGAACAATCTTGCCACCAGTTCTTTTCAACGGTACGATCGTTCGTTTCAGCACTGACGTGAAGGACCTAGGCTTGCATATAGATAATTCTCTTAATTGGCATACTCAAGTCGCTAGGGTAAACCAAAAGGTTACTGGAACGCTGCGGGCTCTGTACCGATTAAAAAACTTATTACCATCGACCACGAAGACAATGCTTGTGCAGTCCTTAATTTTCCCTATCATCGATTATGGGGATCTGTGCTACTATGACCTGAATGCAGATCTCCTCAACAAACTTGACCGTCTTCTCAATAACTGCATTCGATTCGTTTTCAATCTGCGTAAATATGATCATGTCTCTACGCATCGGTCCCTTCTTAAGTGGTTGCCCATACGCCAGCGCAGAGAGCAAAGGGCGCTGACCACATTGTTTTCATTTCTTGTTTCTCCCTCTTCCCCTGTTTATCTAGCCCCACACTTTCAGTACATTTGCGCCAATCACAATAAAAATCTACGCTCATCGCACAATCGTCTTCTTCAGTGTCCCACTCATCGCACAGACTTCATTCACTCTTCCTTCTTTGTCCAGTGTGTCTCTCTGTGGAATGCGCTCCCCCAGGAAATCAGGATGGCATCCAACTATTGACCTTCAAATTTAAAGTTCGCGAGCATATTCGCAAGAAGTTGGCAGTATCATCACAACGGTAATATTTCGTCATTGTGTCTCGTTTGTTTTAATAAATTCAACTATGTATGTATATTTATTTATGTATTTATGTTTATATATAGTTAGGTATATATTTTATGTTTATAATTTAAACATGTTAAGCGTTCATATTTACATATCCTCTTAATCATTGCACCTACCACTGTATGTTTCTGCGGCCTAAGCAACTATCGTTTTCTACAATCGGCGCGGTGCATGTGATTTTTTTCTTTTGGAAAAGTAAGATGAATATAATGAAAGATAATGTTTTACCCTTTCATTGATCATGTTATTACAGAACTCGACGCTCGTTTTAAACCACATGAATCGACGATCGAAGGAATTCAAATGCTTCTACCTGAAAAAACCAGTAATGACTCCAGGATAAAAGAAAATCTTAAAAAGATTGCACAAATATTTCTGGGTGGGGAAAATGAAGGCACAATAATTCTGAGTGAATATGGGATATGGCACAATCACTGGAAATCTGTAGCACCAAAACCTGCAACTCGACGCTATCGATAACTGCGATGATCAGTTTTTCCCTTTAATAAAAAAGCGTCTCATTATTTTAGCCACACTCCCAGTGTCCACTGCAACCCCTGAAAGATCTTTCTCTACCTTAAAGAGGTTAAAAATTACCTAAGAAATAAAATTGGCGATGAAAGACTTAGTGTACACCGAGATCTGGCGGTGCAACTTGATGGCGTTAGAACTCTGTTTTATTTTTACTTTGGGGACCCCCCTTGTCAAAGCTATAGCTACGTCCGTGACTCATGGTGCCGTTTTTCATGGTGACACTAAAAACGTTAGTGACTATCGAATATATTACGTTACGTTACATACAATCGAAGTTTATAGTGGTCATGGTACAATTTTTTAATCTTTCTGTGACCGCTAGATGTAGACGCTAGCGAGTTTTGGCTGTGTAAACTCATGGTAGACCTACTGTACCAAAATGTATGCCTGCGGAGATAAAGTAGTGACATCTGCCGCTCTACGTACGTTCTGTTCGTAACAAACCTGTCTCCTAAAATTTCTAAGTATTAAAAGAAGATATGAAATAACATTTATTCAGCAACCAGGAGCCACCTAGTGGAATTAACGTCAACTTCGTAGCCGCGTAGACCCAGTTGCTACGAGTCGTACTCGTAGCAAATAGGTAGGTACTCTTACTATTATTGAGTGGTAAAATTACGACTGCAAATCACATCTACTTCTATTATGTATGTGTTAGAGGGTGTGGATCTTGAACAACCCGTCAGCCGCGTGTCGAATGTCGTGAGCAGAGATTAAAATAAATAAGTCGGGTTTCGAAATTGTGCAACTAATTTACATTGTACTCAACACGATTATTTCACTATGATGTCTTTGGATTGAATATAATATTAATTGGACACCACAAAACAATACATGTCAGCCTTGGAACGGAGCAAGCAAGAGAGAACCCCGAGGGACGAACCATAGAGTAAGGTATACAGATAACACCAACTGTCAATGTAATGCATAGATTATAAAGTTCTAATTTCTAACAGTATGACCATATCTAATATACATAATTACACTTTAGAAGCCGAACACTTGCAAATTTTATCGTGGTGAGAAATCTACATTAGGAATGAAAGCAATTTGATAATGTTATCTGTATGCATAAATATGACTACCGCCATCTCTGCAGTTTAGCATCATATTTTTACCGTAAAAAAATCATAATGTCCTCAAACTGAAAATGCTAAAGATAGAACAACAAGAAGCGCCATCTATTAATAGTACCCTACACCACTGTCGACGTCAGTCCAAGCATGATTTCGAAATTCGAACCACGTTCCATTGAAACTTTACTTAGCCACTGAGTACTTCCCACAATGTTCTAAAGATGGCGCTAGCAGTTCTATGTAAACATTGACTGTGTAATTAACTTATTATTGCCTACGCTAGCTTTTACGATCGTTTCATATTCATGCGTCTATGATAGGATCTTTTTATAAACAGTGTGTGTTTGAATTCTTTAACAAACTGTTGATATTGTAACATGCACTCGGCGACTGCTTACTTAGTAATAACTACGTATTAAATTACGATGCCTATCTGTATAAATTCTTTTATATTTGTTGTTGCACTTTCGATTCTTGATTTCTAATGTAGACAAAATCAGGTTATCCTCTGTTTAGTTCCTAATATCTATGTGTACCGTGAGGATTCGAGGCCTGGACTGAATATTAATGGAAAATTTTCCAATGTAGATATATCAACTCAGGCAGTATTGAGGATTTTATACAGAAGGTGCTGTATCCTGATTCTGTTTGCGTGGTTGTCGGAAAACATGAATGTGTCTCTTTACAAATTATTTTTCAAAAATAAAAGTAAGCCAAGTTACTTTTTCTAATATCAGCTACGTACCATGCTATGAAAGTCCCTTCAAAATGATCCCCGCCGTTACGGAGCATAGACGGAACAAAGAAAAAAAATTGTTATATGTAGATACCGTATATACGTTCCTAATTATGCATTTCATAAAAAGCTATTTTATTATATTTAAAAACCGACTTTTATAGTAGGTATGTTTAAACTAATTTCTGCCCACGCATCGCGTCGCATCGCCTGCCCGCGCTATTAGGAGCTGAGTCCGAATTCTCGAGGAAATCAAAAGAATGGCAAAGAAAATCCGAATGGTAGTTTCAGAGATGCATTCAAACAAACTCTTCAACTCTAGGATTATATAGAAGATAGAGCAAACCGTCAGTAGTAAGTACCGAAGTACTTACACATTCCATGACTATGCAAGCAATATGATACACAACACAACTTATCGCAACGTGATGTGATGGCAATGTTCAAGTAATTAGTGCAATTAGTAACTATTAAGCGCATAAACTCAATAAATGTCGAACCATTCGATATTCGATACATTAGGATATTTCAAATAGCTTAATTTATATTAACATGAATAACATTGAAGGTGTCTTCACACAGCGGGCGGGGCGCGGCGGGACGTGGCGGCGACGCGCCGCCTTCATATAAAACCGTCGCGCCACGCCGCGTCGCGCCGAGCGCTCTGTGTGGTGGTGTCCGTAATATCTAGTACATTACAACTACTCAGCGTCGCGTCGCCGTCACGTCACGCCGCGCCCCAGCCGCTGTGTGAAGACACCTTTAGAGGGAAGTGAGAAGAGCAGTGTGTAACGTAACAGCTGCGACTTACCAGTTGTAGGTCGTGGGTTCGAACCCAAATAGACATTTTCATCAACAACAACATCATCATTTCAGCCTAAAGAATCCACTGCTGGACATATGCCTCTCCCAATATGGGGATTTGCTATAATCGCCACACTTGGCAAGTGGGTTGACGATCGCAGTACTTATGGTGGTAAAATGCAGAAAGCGCTGCTGCCCAACATACACTTTACTTTGTGTAAATTAATTCATCACCACTGCCCTCAAAACGGTGAAGGAAAACATCATGTGAAGACGCTGTCTTAGAACAAAAAAATCTAAAACATGTGACATCTA
The DNA here is from genome assembly GCA_932294355.1 of Aporophyla lueneburgensis. NCBI lineage: Eukaryota > Metazoa > Arthropoda > Insecta > Lepidoptera > Noctuidae > Aporophyla > Aporophyla lueneburgensis. The sequence goes on along the minus strand of OW028745.1, from coordinate 20,814,809 downwards.
CCAACCCGCACTACGCCCGTGTGGTGGATTAGATATGACCCACCCACTCTCACCGAAAGGAGGCCTGTATCCCAGCAGTGGGAACATTATAGGCTGGTAAATAACATTTCTGCTCGCAACTTTGTGCGCCGTTTTTTAGGGTTTCGTACTCAATGGGTAACCAACGGGACCCTATTTCTAAGCCTGCACTGTCCGTCCGTCTGTATATCGGCGGGCTATATTTCATGATCAGTAATAGGTAGACAGTTGATCACATAATGTGAATTTCAGTTGCCAATATAACAATAAATAATAAAATAAAACCAAAGTTAACAATTAAACCTTGTGGTACGGAACTCTTCGTGTGCAAGTCCGACTCATACTAAGCCGGTTAAAACAAATATAAACTATATCCTGTTGGCACTTACTATAGCGTAGCTTCCGGTAAGTGAAAGAATTTCATAATCGGATCAATTGCTCCGAAAATAACCTACAAGAAACTCACATAACATGTGAGTTTCTTGTAATAACTAACTGACTAATAACTAACTAACTAACTTTAGATTGTCCTACTGGCCTATTTGTTAACCTATTGATAAATTGGTTTTCAACTTCATACAGAATAAATAAAAATAAATCTAGGACAATTTGGTTTAATAGAGTTGTCATTAAAACTACTGAGAATCTTTTGATAATTCGTGAATTAAGACATATAATTATTTGTAAAAGTGTTTATCCCTTTTTAAGGCAGAGGCAGTATACATGCCACCAGTAAAATTATTTGTTTTATTCAACAGTATTGTTGACAACGATTTTATTTTTCATTGATGATAGGTATATATTATACCTACATTTCCGCAAATATCCCATCAAATTCCCAATTTGAAAAAATACTTTAAAATGTCATTATTAACATACTAAGAATTTACTAAGAATTTTTATTTAAGAATTACTATACCATTTCTAGTTTTCAAATCTACTTACAGAAATAAAATAGTTTATCATTTGTATCTTACTTAACATAAATACCTTTTTCCATATTTATCCTCATTCATTCATCATTTCAGCCGAAAGACGTCCACTGTTGGACAAAGGTCGTTTGGCGGTCGCAGTATGGTTGTAAGATGCATAGAGAACGCTGCTGGCCATTTTCTAGTAAGTCCCGTAGTCGCCTTTTCTGACACCCATGTGAAGAAATGGGATGGTACTATTCTTTACGTCTTAAGTGAAAACCATTATGGAGAAATCTTAAAGCTGCCTCATACCGGGTGGCACATCGACGCAAAAACTGTAACCATAAATTCTGTAACGTGATTTAAAACGCCCTGAAAACCTGACAGACCGTTGAATTACGTCAGTTGTTAAAATATATAAACTCTTTCATAGAAAAGTGCGATACCTACGCGGTCAAAATGTACCGAACAGCATTTTTTTAAATCGACGAAACATTCCACCTCTAGGGTTTTCATGGTAGTAGGTCGTCGAGGGCTCTGCCACCATGTCGTCCTCATTCTCCAACCCTTATGCCAATTTATTTGTAGCCGGCGCAAAATATCTATTTCTTCCACACTTCTCTATTAGGGTCGGTTCACATCTGACGGAAGATGCGTCGCGTATTATCGGTCGCGTAACGCCAGAACAAACAATTATATGAGAAAACATTCAACCTTTCACACTTAACCGATGATGCGTTAGTGCGTCGAGCGTACAGCGTCTGTTCCGTTTCCGTCAACGCATTGTCGGCCAACGTAAAGGGCGGCACCGTCGTGCCACGCGTATATTGACTGATGCATTCAGACTAGACGTAACATCTGCGGAGATATTTGTGTACTGACCGTTCGAAGTTTTCTTGCATTGAAAATGTTTGATACAGAACGATTTATCACGGAAATGCAAAATTACGCCCGACGCATCTTCCGTCAGATATGAAAACACACTATTTGACCGAATAGACGCGACAGATGATACGTTGACGCATCTTCCGTCAGATGTGAACCGACCCTTAGGGTCGGTTAAGTGTGAAAGGTTGAATGTTTTCTCATATAATTGTCTGTTCTGGCGTTACGCGACCGATGATACGCGACGCATCTTCCGTCAGATGTGAACCGACCCTAAGTCGTCATCTCAGCATCATTGATCATTCCCACAGTTCATAAATCGTTTCTTTGGTCACCCCCTACTCTTATAGCCATCGACATTCAAACTCAAAACATTCCTCACGACATTTTCCTCATTCATCCGTATCACGTGACCATACAACGAATTTCCATACAACTCCACACAATTTTTCAGATATCAGTGCCCCTTTCAAACTTCCTCTTATGTATTCTTTTCTTATTTTATCCATTCGTGTAACATCACCACCATCCGTATGGTGGAAAAACACCATACTATTTCCCCTCGTGGGTGTCGTCAAAGGCGGATAAAGGACTTACTAGAGAATGGGCAGCAGCGTTCTCTACGCATTTTACCATCATACTGTAATCTCCAGCCCGTCTTCCAAGCATGGAGATTATGGCAAAATCCTCCCTTTGAGGGAGGCATATGTCCAGCAGTGGACGATTTTCGATTATAATGATGATGCATAACACATAACACACACTTACCATTCTCATTTCAGCTGCATGCAGAACCTTATATTCATGCCTTTTGTGGCCCAACATTTTCAACCATCATGAAGTTTTAAGTCTAAAATCGCCAACTTGTCTTGAACAAGCGTGGTGATCAAGCAGTCCTAAGTTCTACCTACTTTTAGTTTAATAAAAATATTTTGTGCCTGAAAATCAACTCGTAAAAAAATATCAAAACCGTTCGTAAATAATTCAAGCATCTAATAGGAAAACCTTTTATGAAAACAAACTACGTTTAAAATACAATTTCAGTAAATTCTAACAGACCACCACACGCCTCATAATTCATTTTGATAAAATGTTGAATTGTTCAACTATTGCACCGATCCAACTTGTAATAGGCATAGATATGTGACAAATCAACACTTTTATTTGGTTGTTTATTACGGCGACTATGGGATAATCCCTATGCATCTTACCACCGCACTGCGATCGTTAACCCGCCTGCCAAGCGTCGCGATTATGGCAGGGGCCGTTTGCCATAATCGCCACGCTTGGCAGGCGAGTCTGGGGTAGGGTTATGTTCAGCAGTGGAGGTCTTTTGGCTGAAATGATGATGATGATGATGTAGGTACTCAAATAAATAAATGCAATTAAATCGTAAAGTTTCAAATTAATATCTATCTAATATTGATTAATAAAATCTATCTAGTATACTGGGTGTAAGGGACAGCCCTCTACAAACTAATGGGGTGGATTCAGTATATCATACTAAGATGACCAGTACAAGAAATTATTTCAGGACCGTTATGGGAATCCAATAAACCTGATTTGTTTTATTTTCTCACACGCAATGTATCTCGGATCAATTCGGAAAGCCGCCTTTGTGCAATCGCCGACGCGACGAGTTCGATGAACTCTGTAGTTAGACGGGAAGTGAACAGCTGATTTTACGCGTCGTTCGTTACATTATTTCAACATCCATTGCTGCTTTTTTTTATTTTAGCCGTATTGTTTACATAAATGGAGTGCTGATTTCAGACAATGTTATTTTACATTAAAATAAAACTGAAAAAGCTGAAAAAAAAGTAAAAAAAATTGAAATATCCTGAGAAAAATTCCGGTGGAATATGATTCAAAATAAGGAGCTGAATGCACTCTGTCAGTTTGTGGAGGGCTGTCCCTTACACCCGGTATGTCTATTACTTATATTTTATTAAAAATACTCTTTTTATACAGGAAATATCGATGGTCCCTATTAACAATGTCGGTTATGCATTTTTACCAATATTCACTTTTATACATAAATAGAGTCACAATAAAAAGATCTATCGTACGTTATTATTAGTATTTTATTTTTTTGAAAATCATGGTATTTTGCCAGTTTTAAAGATAATATTGTCGGTTGTAACTTGTAATAACCTTGTCCGCGCAACAGTTTTAGTAAAAACAAACTTTGAACTGCTCTACTGAACAGCAGTCTTTTTGCAGAACCGACATTGTTAATAGGGACCATCGATATATTATTCTGTCATACTCATACCAAAAGTCAAGGTAAATGAATGGTTAATTTAAATTCTACAAGGTACTTACAGAACAACAGAACTGCGCGACAAAGTTAAAATATTCTTTAATTTTCCATTCGTATGCTTACAATTTTTAATACTCAATACTCAATACTTGAGTTCAAGTTTGACCCTCGTCGCAAGCGGTCGTCTGTGCGCGCGCGAAACACATGTCGGCTTGCCCGACTTCGAAATCAAAACGCGTTTTTTGTGTGTGTCTCTCTCTGTGTCGTAATAACAAAACAAGGAAGCGAAAGTGTCATAGGTTCATGCTGTAGTGAAGACTGACTGCCGGAGGACGAGTAACCCATGGCGTTAGACCCGGTGAGACCGTTCTTAATATTACAGGGATACGTTAGCTAAACTGCGTAGATGGGCCTAGATATGCCGCGAGCGCGCACGCAACGTCGTCTCAGGCAGCCGTTGCGGACCGGTGTCTTCACACAGACAAATTCACGCTGTTATTCTGGCGCTAAATATGATATCGTTAAGGATGCCTTACCTAAGGACCTTATAATTGTACACACGGCTACATATCAAGCTATGGATTTCCAGTTTTAACAGACCTCGCATTGTATAGGCTTTCCGTATGTACAAAGAGAAGTCAGTTTATACTGGAAATGAATGGCTTGATTTGTCGACGTGTGTACCATGGTAACAAATTCCTCAAATTATTTTGCAAAAGGCCACGGTCACCGGAATTTAAATATACATGTGGACTGAAGAAATAATAAAAAAAAAATATCCCGAACTCTTAAGTTTGCACCAGACGTTTTTGCTCTACAGATAACGATACAAAACAAAAAAAAAGGTCAAGCTCACAAATTAGACAGTTTCAGCCCCTTACTGACACAAAAATGTGTTTGACTAAACAAAAGCAATAACAATGTTTAGAATCGTGCTCATCTCAAAAGACGGGAACTGTTAGACGGGAACTGTTTGTCTAGTAAGATATCTCACCAAATAACATTTGATCACAAGAATTTCCGTCAAGATCTCGCTACATATGTTTTGAAACATTGACAGGATGATAGAATTCGCCTAGCACTTAAATAATATATAGGAATTTCTCCCCAACAGCATTCTTTTCCAGGAACAAAGGATAACAAAATACATAACCGTGCAATTAATTAAACATTCTGGTATATCGAATTATACCATTATCACCGCGTCCGAATTGTACCTCGTAAATGTGAATGTACACATAAACATAACGCAGAAAAACACCGATCGGCGATCGAGAGAATCCGCCAATATGTATATGACACACCCTCTACACGAAGCAATATGATAGCTGGGTCCTGATCAAAGTAACAATACAACAACTGGATAAACAAAATGCAAAATTCAACCAACGCATCGTACCACCACACATTATACCAGACCTTTAAGTAACCGGTACAACACATGAGGAGTACATGAAAAAGCCACAAAACGTCAGCTTCAAAACGAACAATCCCCAATTAGTTATCTCATTAACACCGTGCGAACAACGAGAAGCAACACTACTTACACCGCTACCAGACATAATCGCAGACGATACTGCATGTACCTACACCAGAAACCAGACCACCACCGTAAAAAAGTACACTTGCTTAGATCTAGTATTGCAACTTGAAACGACCGCGGCGATTCAAAACCAGCCAAAAAAAAAAAAATTTGTAGACGCTGTACTTTCACGTAGAGGCAATCATATAGCCAGTCTACGGGGAACAGGGATGAATGCAAGAACGATATCTCCACACACTACGAATGACACCTCTCAGGAATTGCGGGTAACACACACCGGGGCCTTGCAATTTTATTAAGAAAGGATGCCCAAATTGAAGCAGTTTGCAATAAAAAGTATATGGACCTGATGTCACCTACCCTTGAGTTTGTCATGGGAAAAGACAAGCCATCTCCTCTGTACATAATAAATTCACACCCTAACAGCTGTACTTAGAAAGCAATCAGATACTTCACAAACGTTTTAAACTTGATTAGACGAAAAACAAGGAAAGGTGCGCTGCAAATACGGCACTTTAGCGCCCATATTGGTCGAGATCGAAGTATCCAACGCCAAGGTTTGATGCAGCACAAGCTTCAGCATGAAGATTCCAAGTACAACGGCGAACTATTAATGAATATTGCTAACAGGGAAACACTTCAAATAGAATACAATAAAATAATTTGGGGACTGCCAAGATCAAATAATACATTTATAAATAGTAAACAAAAGGACAATGAAGACAAGGATGACAAGGTACGAATGAAACAACGGTTGAGACCAAATATGTCAATCATAAACAATGCAACTGTGCCGCGCTGAATAGAAATTCTACCAAACCAAAATACCAAGATTGTTTAACAAAAAACGAGCAACTGTAGTAATCACCCCAACGAATGAAAACATCGAAGTACCCTGGAACATTCTAACGGAGGTAACTCTGACTCTTCAGACGATTTACTCAAGGGACCACCGATTAGCCCTTCCTAACCTACAGAAGGCCAAATTTCTACAAAGCAAGCAACCAAATAACTCCAGTATGCATAATCACGTAAAAGAAAGCCAGACAACACTCCAAAAGGGACTAGGGGAAAAAAAAATCACCCCGCAAAACACATGCAAACGCTCAACACATTCCACAGGAAAAAAAAAGCAACAAACAAAAACAAAAAAGAGCAGGGTACCGATATCCAAATGAGAGAAAAAAAGGTCCGAGGGCCTTCATATACCAACGGTTAATAAAACAAAACTGATAATCGAGGCAAAAAGCGAAAGACCAACGACGAAAGAAACAAAGGAAATCATCATCACTCCCGGTGGTATTATCATTTGCGGACGACCTTATCCTCATTACAGATGAGCTGAAAGAACTAAAACGCATCCAATACCACATTATTGCGGCTCAGAAGAAATGAACGAGTTGAGTCATGATTTGATTGACCAAGCTAGGAAAAAAGAAACCAGGAAACTGCGGACATCAGAAAATGCATCAAATCTGAATCGGTAAAACCGTAACAAAACGCGGCAAGAACCACAGGATGTGCTACCTAGCACACGGTGAACCACACCACGCATGCATGCAGCAACGCAGTACAAGGCCAAATGTAAGAAGGTCGAGAACCTACTTACAAATGGAACGGCAACCTAAAACAAGACATAAAATACGAGTACTTCGACATGGGAATCAAGTTTTGGATGGACACAGCTGGAGATATTATCGTACCTTTTATGATATATGACTTAAAAGTATCAGCACCCACAAAGCCGAACCGATCAAGACCGAGAAGATATGCACGAGTTATCATGAGAGACTCGATCAACAAACCGAGACAGAGAAAATGCATCAAAACCATAACAAAACGCATCAAGAACCACAGGATGTGCTACCTCGCACACATTTTCAGACGCTCTGAACCACACCTGTTTCATGCAGCAATGCAGTACTGGGCCAAATCTAAAAAGGTCGGACGACCTATTTACTAATGGAATGACAATCTAAAACAGGACATGAAATACTTCGACAAGGATATCCAGTTTTGGAGGGACACTGCTGGAGGCAGAAATAAGATCAAGAAAGCGGTTAGTGATATCTACAAAAAACCAGAAATTGATACCAGCAAGAACTCAGAATACGACCAAGAAAACAACAACACGGAACATAGCAAAGCCTCGACATAGAAAAGAGCCAAGCAAACGGTTAACCCCACCAAAAGATGCATCGGTGAAGCTCGACCTGGATCAACATGCCGGCGACGATGTGAAAAGATGCCTTCCTAAAGACAAATATGACCCTTCTCTCCACTAGTCCAATGCTTACTTAAGGCTGCATAGTCGGTAGGCTCGTAATCCTTTCCTATCCTATGGGCACGTCTTCCCTACCATTACAGCGCCCCCCGGTCTACTTCTTGATATGCAATGGCCTATGTAGCACCATGAATCATGACGCTTCAGGGGCTAGTGCAAATCTCGGGGTTCATTCGATTAATCGAGTCTGGTCAAACCACGCTGGGATCGGTGCAATTCATTTCATTTCATTTCATTTCAATACTCAATACTCAATACTTTATTGCATTCCACAATGTATATGCTTAGGTGGTAAAACATTTTATTTAGAAACAATTGTGGACCCTGTCGGGCACAGCAAAGGAAAATACAGTAGGTAGAGAGGAGGACCTATTGATTATCTTATAATGTAACTTATTCTAAAATAGTAATTAAAAATAGATGAAATACATGCTTTGGACTTTTCTAAACTAATTTCAAGGATTTATCATTTAAAAATTCGTTGACGCTATAATAACATTTACTTAACAGCAGCTTTTTTAATTTATTTGTAAATAGATGGCTTTTTTTCTCTGTCCTTATGGATTCTGGTAACTTGTTGTATATTTTTATCGACATAACTAGAGGGCCAGATGAGTGTATTTTTAGGCGGGATGTTGGTAAGTTTAATCGTGTTTTGTATCTAAGTGTGTATCGTGTTTGTATGTCTTCTCGTTTAGTGTAAAAGTCTTGGTGTTTGTGAGCAAATTTGCATATTTCGAGTATATATATGCATGGCAGAGTTAAAATGTTTAGCCTTACAAAATGGGGTTTGCAGCTATCTATTTGTTGTATGTTTACTGCGATACGATACTATACTGTTTACGATACGAATTTCTTTTGTATCGTAAACAGTGATGGTGCATCTGTACTGTTGCCCCACATTATAATGCCGTAACTAAGCCATGCATATACATAGGCGTAGTATGTTATAAGGGCAGTCTGTAAATTTGTGGTTTTTTTCATTTCGCGAAAAGCATATATGAATTTGGAAAGTTTTGTTTTAATTTTTTGTACGTGTGACTTCCAATTTATATTTTTGTCTATGGTTATGCCTAGTAATGTGAATTCGTTGACTGTTTCTATTTCATGATTATTAAAAGAAAAAACTACATTTAAGGGATTTTTTTGGTGGGGGTGGAATGTTATGATATTAGTCTTTGTAAAGTTGATTTCTAGGTTGTTTTCGTTCATCCAGGTTATTATTTTGCTAAATATGTCGTTGAGGGTAATGTTTAGGTTTAGGTTGTCATGACATGGGGTGAGAATGGAGATGTCGTCCGCAAATAAAACGCATGGTCCGGATTCTGCTATGAATTTTGGGAGATCATTAATGTAGACGAGAAATAGAAGACATCCAACAACACTTCCTTGTGGTATTGATGCGTTTATCGACTTTCTGTCAGAGCGGAACTTCTGAAGTTCATTCATTTTGCTATTGAAGTATTCTATTTCTACTAACTGTGCTCTATTTCGTAGATAAGATTTGAACCATTCATGTGATTTACCGCGGATTCCTATTCTATAGAGTTTGTTTAATAAAATGTTATATTGTACTTTATCGTACGCTTTGGTCATGTCAAGCATTATACCTACTGCGTATTTTTTGTTATTTATTATGTTTAAGGCCTCCTGTATAAATTTATAGACTGCTAATGCTGTTGATCGATTTTTTCGATTTTGGCATTCGTCAAATATTTTATATTTTTCGCAGAAATTGTATACGCGGTTACACATAGCTTTCTCGAAAATCTTTGAAGCTGTAGGCAGTAGAGCTATGGGGCGGTAATTACTTGGCTCTGTTTTGTTATTTTTCTTATGTATAGGTTTTACTAATGCTATTTTCAGCTGATCAGGGAATATGCCTTCTTCAAAAGACTGGTTTATTAATTTATAAAATGGTAGTGTAAGTTCATCAGCACATCGTCTTAGTAAGCAGGGTGGAAGTTCGTCTATGCCGTGACTTTTTTTATTTTTCAGGCTTTTTATGATGTTATTTATTTCGTAAGGGTCTACAGGAGCGAGGAACATTGTATTTTCGGTAGGTGAGAGCACTGGGATATGTCTCGGATCATCGTTTGCTCGTACAGGACTTCCTTCGCCGATGGATGCAAAAAAGTTGTTAAATATATTGGCTACTTGTTTTGGCTCTGAAGTTGTTGTGTTATTATTTGTTTGTAGTTTGATGTTAAACTTATCTTTTTTTATTGTTTTATTGGTTCGCTCGTTTATTATATTCCACATTGTTTTGACTTTGTTATTAGATTTTTTAATTTTGAGATTTTGATTTTTAGATTTTTTTATCCACTTTAGATAAATATTTTTTATCAAAATTTAATATAATGACATCATCAAAGTTATTTTACCTCTGAGAGTAAATAAGGTTGCAATAAGCATCTAATTGCAACCTTATTTAAACAGTCATAAAGAACACTATGATTTTGAAAAAGTTGTCAGTGGCCAATCCATCAGCAACCTTGTTTTGACAGTGATGCAAAATGGCGGTAAAATGATTTCTGTGGAAAGAACAGTTTTTTCACAGAAATTATTGATTTTAATATATAATACTAATTCATTTTTCATTCTCCAATTTTTTATCGAACGCATTGCTTAGCGCGGTGATTTTGAAAATGGAACAGTGTCTTTTTGCGACACGCTGTGATACACTCTGTTGGATTCTCAGTGCTCGGCACAACACCGAGAGTTGGAAATTCAGTGCGCGATAAGATCTCTCTCTTTACGTCCGTTCGAACGTAGTCTTATGGTTGACTGTATCAAAGGAACTACACTGCTGCGAGGATCACGAATTACTAATAGGTAGGATAGGATCTTTTGGCGCTCGAATGTCGTCAGAGGGACGCGGGACCTGGTTGGTAAAACTTTGTTGTTTTGTGAAATATCACTCGAAATGTATACAAAAAAAAAAAAAAAAAATGGCGTCGTTAGTTCCTATTTTGGCCACGCGCCAGAACAACCTTGTAGCGCTATATCTACCTACCTGTGGCCTCATCTGCGTGGGTTTCGGGCCCGACTGCCCGACACTCCGAAGTTGTTCGAACTAACTCCTAACTAACAGTAACGGAGCGGAGTTTATATATTCCCGATTATCTTATCAAAACTTAGAGGAAATTGTGGCCTTTGTGAGTTTTAAAATGAGAATGTTATTTTCATTTCATTAGCATTCCAGCAGGCAGATAAAGAGGATTCAAAATTGGAATAGAATATTTGAACAAAATACAGGATTTATTGAGGTGGCGCTAAATTACATTAAAAAAAATATTAGTCCTAAATAACCAGTGTTATTTTTATAGTCTATTCCGAAAGTACCTATATGATGCATGTGTAAAATACCTCTTTATTAAATAAACTTAAGATTGTGATTCGCAAAAGTGATACATTTCGATACCTAGATTTCGCTTGCCCCCGACAGCAAACAACTATGGGAAGAACAGCGGTCGTTTATTTGCTTTAAACTGACAAAACCGTCAGGTTTTGGATTCGTGAACAGCGTTTGTAAGACTCCTACGTTAACATTGAATGATGTTTGATACGGTACGGAAGCGTATCGAATGGTTGTAAATAGCTGATCAGGTTAAATTTTTACACGATGATATCATCATCATTTCAGCCTCCCCCAAGCACCACCACCTCGTCCGATTCCGTGCCCCTCGCATTCAGCGAATTCCTGCGGCCTTCACCAGGTCATCGGTCCACCTTGTGGGAGGCCTTCCAACGCTAAATATCCAAGTACACAAAATCAAGAGTCATTTATTCAAATTAGGCTGTGGACCCCCAAAACGCCCGCCCTTCACCACGTCCTAGTGCTAGTCCTAGCTGGGAAGAAGAAGTGGTGCAACAACTCCCCAGCAGAAGCAGCAGTTAACTAGTAACATATTTGTATTATGTAAAGTTTCAACTTTATATCTCACTAGTCCATTTATTTACATTATCATCGTAAACTCTAGAACAGACACAAAACTAAATTGATCCAAATTGTAATGCAATAAGATTCTCGCGATGAAACTAAAAGACAGAAACACGTTGATTTTACAACGTTGGGAAGCCATACATAATTTATAAGTTAGAATAATTGACATCGCTGATTTAATTGACATTTGTACGCCAGGTTATGGCAGGATATGCTGAAACAAAATGAATGTAACACCTTCTATACCATATTCATGCAAATAAATATTTTTGATTTTGATTTTGATACACCCATAGAGCCAGACCATAGTACTAACCTCTCCGTCATACAACTGTCAAACAAACATGAGATTCAACTGGTGTCCTACACGATCGAAGAGGTACGTCACTACAACCGACGTAGTCACTACGTAACGTGACTTGTACGTTACCTCTAACGGTAGTGATGTCTAGATCTGATTTGACGTCGTCGGTTATACATCGCAAGACCGACAGCCGACACCATTTCATACCTATCAACAAAACCTATAGAGATTGGTTTATAAAAATTGGGGGTTCTTTTTTCTGAGTAATTGAAGAATTTTCGTGTAGATCATAAAACATTTTTAAGCAGACCAATCTTTTGGAGATCCTATACGGTTTTAGTATAGTAACTTAACTTCTTGGTGAAGTTAGTAAGTATAGTTTCCAGATTTTATTCTGAAATACTTTAATTTCTATACTTAATCCAGGAAACACGTCTGGGATAGCCACCCTGTACAGGAAATTAATACCGTAAGAGGCCGTTTTCGAATTTTTTGTGTTTTCTTTTTTACAGTCGAGCTTTTACAGTTGAATTACTGCATTCCCATAAGTTTACATGAAATATCGTTTCAGTTATTATCTAATGAATGAGCTCCTTTTTTATTTCTGTCTAGAATTATAATGCGCGATTTAGGTTATTTTGAAACATTATTCGCTGCCATATTTTTCTACGGTGCCACAGACAGACATTCATAGCAGTCAAACTTGTAACACACTGTTTTTGCGTCGGGGGTTAAAAGTGGTTCACATTGTAATTGATAGTGTGTTATACCATTTGGGAGCAGGACACAATTGCTAGCACGAAAAATAGAATAGTATCAAAAAACTTTTTTATTAAAAAAAAATATATATGACTTAAAATAAGAGTTTATGTTCATAAATATCTGCCTATCGTTTTGACGAATTCTGTTGGGGTCGGCTTTTTTATTTTTGTAGGTCATCAATCATCAAATGACGTCTCCCGCTCTTGGGCGGAGCGGGAGGGCGTGTCAGACTTTTACTGACTAAAACTCACCCGTGTTCCTTCAGTTGTCCGTGTGCTAGGGCCACGGTGTCTTTTTCGAACAAATCTCGCGATCCTGGCAGGAGGGTCGGCTTACAGACACTTCCAGTACAACTGATGCAGCTGAACAAGTATTTTATTTGGACCGCCTGCACATCTTCTCATCTTTGGTAAGACGGGTTGACGTCTTCCGAGTACCCGTAAATACTGTCAAATATCTACAAATGACAGCCGGGGACCAACGGCTTAACGTGTTTTTCAAGGCACGGAGAGGTCTCGATTTGCGCTTTGGAGGAGGCTTGTGTCAAGTAGGGGACGTCTTTCGGCTGAATTGATGATGATTGTTCTACCGCCATGAAGTTGGTGATGTGATATGACAGGATGAGTGAAAGACAACTCCAGACAACCTGTTCCTAAAGTGAAAATGTTGTTGAATCACCTTGCTACAATCCGGCCATCGAGAGAATGAATTCTTGACATCTGTCAGTTTCATACACACGAGTAGGTGGTTTGCCAATTTGATCTTTATTAGTTACTAGAATTGTCGAATTGAGAGGTCGGACTGTACATACGTTAGCAGTCGACAAGTTAAATATTTGTTAAAACACTTTTTATAGACCTTTTCCAGACTATATATTCGTTTATTTTCGTTGCTTATGTATACAGGGTGTTTGGCGCAGAGACCTGCAAATTTTTTTCGGGGATTGGGTGGGTCATGTGCTATCCTTTCACTCATAGACCCCATGTCTTACACCGCACGTGCTCCAAACACCCTTTATATTACTACATCTATTTTATTATACTTTATAATTTACACTAATATGATCCCAATTTTATGCCCAGGCTAAACGACAAATCCATTCCAAGATTTCCAGGAAGAAATCGCAGAAAGCGATATGGCCACTATTGTGTATTTTGAAGTAACAAAGTATGATTGTACCGAACACATACATAAATATGTGTTTTTAAAGCCATCTTTTGTGAAAACAAAATACATAACGTAATATAATTTCAGCGTAGTCACAGCGTAGTTTCGTAACAGGCCGATCGGCCACTGAATACTTTATCCACATCCAATTATTTATTGAAGCTGGATACAAAAATAAAATGGTGTATTGCAACTACATATACAATATTACAATATTTTTTTATATAGCTTCGCTTCTTATTGTGCAAAAGTAGTAAGTTATTGTTGGAAATTAACCACTTGTATATTAAATGAAGAAGAGCAGTGGTGGCCCACCGGTATCGGCTTCGATTCGTTTAGTTCGAACCTGGGCAGGTCAAAAAACATCCTCTATTAGACATAGGCCTCCCCCAACTTTAGGGTGGTTAGTCATAATCGTTACGCTTGGCAGGCTGGTTGGCGATCGCAGTATGGTGGTAAAATGCATAGAGAACGCTGCTGCCCATTCTCTAGTAAATCCCTTAGTGGCCTCTTACGACACCCACGGAAAGAAATTTCATCGCAGGTGACTAAAGGAGCGGGACGCGGGCGGACGGGGATGCGTGTGCGGCTCGTGCGCCTGCGAAAGATCAATTTGGCTGCCTATCGGCCGGCTTCAAAGGGTAGGACCGGGCTACAAAATCATTGATACATGCCGCGCATTGAGTAGGGTGCGTATGATTTGAGTTTCGATAGATTTTAATAGATTTTTTTATTTTACTTTTTCCAAATTTCTGTTTTTGTTGTTCTAGTATAAAAATGTTACTTTAAATGTGTAGTATTTATTGCTAGATCAATTTCATTACATGTTGTTCAAAAATAAAAATAATAAAAATTTCTATGCCAAAGGCTTCTACTCCGTTCACCTATTATACCCATTTTTTTTCAAGACGTTAAAAAAAGTCACCCGGTATAGTGACCTTATTAATGTTGTTCTTCGGAAAGGTGCGTAGTACTCGCAACCGGCATGTGGGTATCAGATCTGATGTATGAGGTGATGTAAACGAGGCAAAAAGAGTAAGGATCGTAGCAGGTGACGTTCTGATGCTTCGGCATACCTTCATGGGAAGAATTCTTCAGTTTATGTATGTATGTATCAGTTAGTCATATCCAGTTTTAGAACATTAATATACAGCACATAAAAGAGTTCTTCGTTTTTATCGATTTATTTGCTGCCCAATCGTAAAGTTCAAAATATTATGTAGTGACTAAATCCCAGCCTTATATTTAGTAGTTACAAGCTCTGTTATATCTGGGCTGAGTGGAACGGCTGTGCCATAATTGTATAATGACACATTGCTAGATGCGTCACTATTTGCAACAGTTACCAAAGCGATGATTCAGGTCACTTAAAAATTAAAATATTGTACAATAAGGAACAAAGAGCAGTGGTGACTTACAAGTTGTAGGTCTTAGGTTCGAATCCAGACTCACACTTCACTGCGTGTTTTATTCATCACCAGAGGCAAACATCGTTAGGGAACCGACATAGTCCTAGAACCAAAATTCGAAGACATCTACCAACCCGCATTGGGCCCGCGTGGCGGATGACAGCCTACTCCCTCTCGAGGAGAGGAGTCCAGTGTCCCAGCAGGGGAATATTATAGGCTAATTATGTATGTATGTTAAGTAAGGAATAAGTAATTATGTTTCCTTTTGCCAAAAACTTCAAGGCTAAGATAATATAGGTGTCCAAAAAGTAGTTTCATATTTGTAAGCGATAAGGTTTGTCAAAGAAGAATCCGTATTTTATGGCTAGAGTTTGGAATAGCTCATGCCTTGGAGGAAACATGAGTCAGTCTGCAAGATAGTACCGAAACTGAATTGCCAAGGTGCACCAGATGTACAAAAAGTATTACCTATTTTGGTATTATATTATACACATATCCTTACGCCTTCTTCCCGTGACTCATACTCCATTCATCATGGTCTTCATACACGCACGCCGTTTGCGAATGTAGTATTTTATTTTCTATCTTTGGTATTATTTGTCGCATAGTTTTGAGTTAAGCTACCCGATTACAAGACAAATGCGTGCACTGACTGGATTGGGGGCTAACTCTTCAATATGATTCCAATGTTAATTTTGCATACACATAATTCTGTACTCTTGAAAACAATAGTCTCAACATTGGAACAACAACAACGCCCGATCTCGATTCCACTTAGTTCTAAAAGATGGACATCCAATTTAAACACATTTTGGCGCTAGCGTCGAACTCAAGAATACGAAAAGTTCAAATTTCAATTAGACCGGGGGCTGGTGACAGGTGACGTTCCACGATTTTGTCGTGAATGCCTTTTTAAAGCTTGATAACTAACCCTAAAATATCAATAATAGTCAGGGTTTTAGCCCCCCCGCGCGTCCTCTTCATAAGAAAAAGCGCTTTTCTTTGTGTAGCGGATTTTCGTGTTTTTCCGTGATAGTATACTGCATGCCATTGTAATATACGGAAGTTTTAACAAATTAAAGGTGTAATAATTGATGGCATGCACTCCGCAGCGGCCCAAGATGATCATAGGATTCTGAAACCTGAACAAAATTAAAGGGAAATTCCGTGTTTTGAAATTGCCGATATAAAGAATGGAAGTTTTTGTAATAAACACACTCTGGAGAAATTGGCATGCACCCCACGTATGACCAACGGTGGTAAATTTCCGGATAACTCTGTAAAATTTGAACACAGATTTTCCGTGATTCCAAACTGCATTCCATTGAAGGATACTTAATTTGTATCATTAATTAGTAGTAGGAAAATTGGCATGCACACCAGGATGTTGCAAAATAGAGGCATGCATGATGAAAGTTGCAAAAAACACTGTGCAAATTTAGGTGACTTATTTTTGCATGCCGTTTTGTATTTCGTGAATTTACATTATTTTAAGTCATGAATGTAAATGGCATGCATGTAGCTACAGCCCAACATACAAAAATTGTAAAAAAAATTGAATAAACATCAATTTCTCAATTGAAAAAATAAATCTGAAAAATGCCGTGACTTCTTCCTGCATGCCGCTTTGTATTTTGTTAGTAGATACTATTTTAAGCTGAAATGCGAAATGGCATGCATGTAGCTTCATGAAAATTGTTTAAATAAGCAAAAAAAGAAGGTCCGATTTTATAATTTGATTTTTTTAAATTTTTTTATGAAAATTGAAAGTACAAAATTATTAGCAGCATCATTATTTTAAACATTAAGTTTATTAAGTATCGTTATCATCAATGGCTTCATCATCATCATCGTCGACATCATCATTATCATCATCGCGGCTATGTAAAGACTCTTCTTCCGTAGTGTAGCCAATATCGGATTGGCAATCGTCATCATTTGATTCTTCATCATCAAAGTTTGCAAAGTTTGAGAAAAGAACTGATTGTACAGTAATTAAATTTCTAGTAGAATAATGACCTCGATGTTAAAAGATAAAGGCATGATTAGAAAAAAATAAGTGCCTTCAATAATTTTCTGTACATTAGGAGGAACGTCATCCCCCTCGAACCACCGGAAGGAATAGCTGTTATTTTCCAGTTTCCAACCGAATTCTTCTACATTCAAAGAATCGTTGGGCAGTGGGGAAAATGAATTTTTGCCCAATGTACGCTGCTCGAAGAAGTTGTTGTTGGAGTTCGCGTTTACACGGTGGTAGCAAGAAAGCATCGAAATTCATCAACTTTTGCTTAAACTCGTCTGTTGCCTCGATTTTGTTTGTATACGTTTGCATAAATATTCGTAGACGAGCATCATCTACATTACAGCATTTCCTGAGGCTATTTTTCGCTGTTGCGTACATTTTGCAGACAAAGTCCTCCAGCGTGGCAAATGCACGTTTGTAATCGTCACTATTTGGGCTTTGCAATGCGACGAAAGCTTGTTGGAATTCTTCATTGGCAGAATACAGTTCCCACGGTTTTCTTTTTCCCTTGCTGTAAAAACGCAGGGTTAAAGTCGCACCCTGTTAAGGCATGGAAAGTCTACCGGAGGGTAGTAGCGACCTCCCGTGCTAGTCGACGTATCTAGACGTTTAGACTAGATACCGGGAGATTCGAATCGTTTGAATTGAATATTTTTTTTTTACAATTTTTCATCAAGGAATTGAGAAAATAAATATAAACCGTCTTTTTTTGTTTATTTAAACAATTTTCGTGAAGCTACATGCATGCCATTTCGTATTTCAGCTTAAAATAGTATCTACTAACCAAATACAAAGCGGCATGCAGAAAGAAGTCACGGCATTTTTCAGATTTTTTTTCAATTGATGTTTATTCAATTTTTTCACAATTTTTGTATGTTGGGCTATAGCTATATGCATGCCATTTACATTAATGACTTGAAATAATGTAAATTAATGAAATACAAAACGGCATGCAAAAATAAGTCACCTAAATTTGCGCAGTGTTTTTTGCAACTTTTATTATTATTTATAATACGATGGGCTTATTCAACACGCATGCCATTTGAATTAGATAATTATTTTGTTATAAAATTAATATTCATTTTTATAAGGAGTAATTTGGAATCACGGAAAATCTGCGTTCAAATGTTACAGAGTTATCCGGAAATTTACCACCGATGGTCATACGAGGGGTGCATGCCAATTTTTCCAGAGTGTGTTTATTACAAAAACTTCCATTCTTTATATCGGCATGCAATTTCGAAACACGGAATTGCCCTCTAATTTTGTTCAGGTTTTCAGAATCCTATGATCATCTTGGGCCGCTGCGGAGTGCATGCAATCAATTATTACACCTTTAATTTGTTAAAACTTCCGTATATTACAATGGCATGCAGTATACTATCACGGAAAAACACGAAAATCCGCTACACAAAGAAAAGCGCTTTTCCTTATGAAGAGGACGCGCGGGGGGCTAAAACCCCGACTATTGATATTTTAGGGTTAGTTATCAAGCCTTACAAAGGCATGCACGACAAAATCGTGGAACGTCACCTGTCACCAGCCCCCGGTCTAAATGTCAATAGATCGGAATTAGAACCATGAGTAAGCACCCAGATTCACTCAACGGTTTCCTCAAAAGACCATTTCAGACATCAGTCTCTGACTGTGACCTCTGAGTTTGTTTCAGCCTTTCTTCTCAAAGTACTCAGGTAAAAAACGCTGACCTCATATCTAGTCTATACATCTATACATCTATCCATACTAAAATTATAAATGGGAAAGTGTGTGTATCTGTTTGTCCGTCTTTCACGGCAAAACGGAGCGACGAATTGACGCGATTTTTTAAGTGTAGATATTTGAAGGAATGGAGAGTGACATAGGCTACTTTTTGTCTCTTTCTAACCCCCCACTTCCCTAAAATGGGGGGTGGAACGCGCTAATCTCAGTAACTACTGGTTTGAATTGAAAAATTATTTTTGAGTTGGGTAGCCTATTTATTGAGGAAGGCTATATAATATCACACTATGATCAAAGGAGCGGAGCAGCAATGAAAAATGTTCGAAAACTGGCAAGCAATTCGATGCAATGGGAAGGGCCAGGGGAGCAAAAATTTGACGCGGGTGAAGTCGCGGGCAGAAGCTAGTACTCTATACATCTATATACAAATACAAATAAATAAAATTGGAGTGTCTGTTTGTAATATTAAGATAACCACTTTTTACTAAGTGTATATGGATGTATATGTTACTGTAAAAGCCCGAACTACGGTAAATCTTAGGATTTACCGGTAAATCCTAAGATTTACCAAGACTCATCGGTAAATGTTCGAATTGTTCTACAACAATCTTTAATTTCGGACTTTTACCGGCATTCATTCGGTAAATCCTAGGTTTTACCGCAGGTACCGGTAAATGTCCGAAATCAAAGAAAAACGCAATTGAACAGAAGATTGTATATTTTGTATTAGATTATTTACTTTTATTATTTATTTTTTGATTTATGGAAGACTAGCTTTTGCCAGCGACTTCACCCGCGTGGAGGTAGGAAATTATCCCGCGGGGACATACTCATCATCATCATCATCATTTCAGCCGTAAGACGTCCACTGCTGGACTTAGGCCTCCGCCAATTTGGGGGGCTTTGCCATAATCGCCACGCTTGGCAGGCGGGTTAGCGATCGCAGTATGGTGGTAAAATGCATAGAGAACGCTGCTGCCCATTCTCTAGTAAGTCCCTTAGTCACCTTTTACGACACCCACAGGAAGAAATGGGGTGTGTATTCTTTACGTCCGGCACCACACGGTACATACTACCGGGATAAAAAGTAACCTATGTCCTTTCTCAGGCTCTAAGCTATCTGTGTACCAAATTTCATTTAAATCGTTTCAGTAGTTTTAGCAGGAAAGCGAGACAGACAGACAGACAGAGTTACTTTTGCATTTGTGTGGATGACAACAGTTTACAAACTCATTTACAAAAGGATAAAGAGAACACTATCATGAATAAAACACAAGATGAATTCGAAATGATTGTAACATAGGCAGAGACAGAAACTTCAACCCAAAATCAAGAACTTGTAGTCACTATAGAGCCAATACCGAAATATATACAATCTGTTCTTGTGATAAGAAATAAAGCAAGATTGAGTTTGAAGAAACAAGCTGAAAAAATGCAAGCCACGTTGGCTCATAAGTATCCAAAACTGAAGATTGGCCAAAATGTAAGACTGAAAGTACCTGAAATTGAAAAGCTAAAACTGACCCAAAAAGCATTAATGCAGTTGTAGTCGATATTAAAGACAACGATTTTTATCAGCTGGGTACTAAAATCGGAGTACTAAAGCAGCTTTCTCGAAACCAATTTACCTCATGCCCAGAAGATTTTGTCAAGACTGGAGAAGTTGACAAAGAAAAAGAAGTGAGTCTTCGAGAAGTTGTCAGAAAAATCTCTTTAACCGGAGAGCAAGGCTTCAAAAAGTGCAACAGCCTTATCGACCTTATCGGCCTGGTCGACGAAGAAGTGCGCCTGCAAGTCATCAGCATGACTTTGTAATTCTAAATGCCATAATAGTTCACCATGTTGCAACAAGTAAAATCTTTTTTTTAACTGATACTAATAAGAACGCTTACTCGTACCTAGGCAAAGTAGGTGTTATTATTAGTAAAAAGTATATTTTTTTTGTATTTAATTTTTCTAAAGCATGTTAACTATGTTTTAAGACTTGACTAATAACAATAATAATTATGTAGTAATGTTGAATAAATAGTTGCTGATTATTAACTGTATTGTTTTACTCTGAAAATTAACATTTACCGGTCTCTGTGGTAAAACCTAAGATTTACCGACTGAATGACCGTTAAAAGTCAGAAATTGATGATTATTATAGAACAAATCGGATTTTTACCGGTGTAACTGGCTAAATCTTAGGATTTACCGGTAAATCCTAAGATTAACCGCAATTCGGGCTTTTACAGTAACATATACACGGTACATATACCAAAACAACGTTTTTTAAATTTTTTGGCTGTCTGTCTGTTTGTTCCGGCTAATCTCTGAAATGGCTGGACCGATTTTAACGGAACTTTTACTGGCAGATTGCTGATGTTACAACGAGTAACTTAGGCTACTTTTATTTTAGAAAAAATCTTTTATTTTAATAAAATACCTGCGTTAATTTCCGACATCCACGCGGGCGAAGCCGCAGGCAAAAGCTAGTTTTAAATATGAATGACATGTAAAAGTGTTTTAACTAACATTTTATTTATCATTTAATAGAAGATAGATCATATTTAGATAATGGTACCAATTCCCTTGTTCACAAACTAAACTAAATTTAAGTTCAGTGCATCTCTTTCTTTGTATTTCATTAAGAAGAGGACAAAAGATTTTTTTTAGTTTAGTCCTGTCAAATTAATCAGCGCCTGTCACTACTCCATACAAGTTTAGACGTGATTAAAAACTTGCCTACTAAAATTACGTCAATTTACGTCAAGCGCTGATTAATTTGACAGGACTAAACTAAAATTTATCTTCTGTCCTTTCCTTAATGAAATGGAAAGAAAAAGATGCACTGAACTTAAATTTAGTTCAGATTGTGAATAAGGGAATCGGCACCTATGCCTATAGTGAAAGAAGTCGAAACCGGCTCATATAAATATTTTTTAAATATTAGGTGGCTGGCTGTTCCTTCCTAATTTTGACTTTCAATTCCAAACTTAATAACCCGTATTCCTCATTTCAAACCAGCATGAAATGACAAGCAGTTAAAGCGCTGTTCTTGAGTTACCACAGCATACTCAAATGTCCTACTTTAATTTGCAACACACCACCTCGTTTGTCTGTCATCTGCAGTACTCTGTGTTTTCAGCTGTTAGTAAGAATTCTGTGCACTTCGCTAACAAGCTTATGTAGTTAATTCTAGGTAAAGCAAGAAAGACTTGATCGCTTTCGGGAATGCGAAACGTTATCGTTCTATGATGAGTAAAGGGAATTAGATCGTTGATTTGTATGGAATGAATAAATATTTTGCCTGTTTTATAATAGAATAATGTTGCCGTGTAGTGTCGGACGTAGATAGATCCATGCCATTCCTCTGCTTGAGCGTCGTAAGAGGCGACTAAGGGACTTACTCGAGCATGGGCAACAGCGTTCTCTAAACATTTAATGTAATGATAACAGTGGGGTGGTGCCAACCCGCCTGCCAAGCGTGGCGATTATGGGAAACCCTCCCAAATTGGGGGAGGCCTATGTCCAGCAGTGGACGTCTCTCGGCTGAAATGATGATGATGATAATGTTGCTTTATAAACAGTGGGACAAGGACATCGAACAAACTGTAACCATGAATTCAGCCGTTTAGGTAAAAATTTTCGTCAGTCTAAAAAAATATTATATTATGCTACCTATTTCCTAGAAAAGTGAAACATCTATGCGTCGAACTGAAGAAAAATATCTTTTTTTTTTTTAATGTTCCAAAATCTGGTCATCCATGGTAATAGGTTGCGCTTCTATGTCCTTGTCGAGTGGCCGGATGTATTTTTGTTGGCGTATGTAACAACCTGCTAGCTACCATCAGCCAGAGTTCCATGGAGAGGAATTAATATAATATTCTTCCTTGTTCTTACAAGTCAAATAAATTATTAATTGTTATGATTAATTATTGAAAGCTTTTATTTAACTTCACTTGTATGTCCTAGAATTTTTAATCAATATTTCATCAACGTACATTCTAATATTCCAAGCAAAACCCACAATACATTAATTATGAATTATTATTCTTTCCATTATTTCTTACATTCTAAGCAAATAAAGACATATTCTATTCCACCCACTTCCACACTGAAACTATCAGGGTGAATTTGGCACACACGTTTTGTTCTCGTGACAATGCACAATAATTTATTTTTGTAATATTAAAAGAATATTTTAATTTTGTAAATACTATAAATTTATGCATTTCATTTACAGGATTAAACTAGAAGAGTTAAATCATCTTAATGGCCACTTTAGACAAAAGTACCTTCTATTTAGTATGATGAAGAATGGGCTAGAAATTTCATACTTATAGTGGAGTCATTTTAATAGGTAACATTTGACGTCTGTCAGTTCATATGAAAGCAAATCGTAAAATTACTCGCATCGGTCATTATTACAATAAATATGTAACCGGAATTGAAAAAAGTTAAGCAATTGTGCAGTTCTAACAAAACGAAAAAATATATTATTTTATGCCCGCCGTTACAAGGTTACGTTGTTGTTGTATTTTGATGAATTGTCAAATGGTAGGTACCATTTGACAATTCATCAAAATTCAACATTAAAATGACTCCACTTTAGGTTATATTTTTACCTTTTAACTATTTATTTATGCGATTACTTGCTGCATTTCAGTATACCTACACCAAAGCATGCAGCTAGACGACAAAAAAACAAACTAAAAAAGTGTAAGCAAATACTTAACTTAGGTTGGCTGCTATCCTACTAATATTATGAATAGGATACTTTTTATCCCGGAAGTACGTTCCTGTGGGGCGAAGCTGCTGGCAAATGCTAGTAGGTGGTACATAAATATGTCATCGTCCGGTTCCTGAGAAATCAGGACGTTCAGCGGATTGATCGGCTGTGTTGTGGAAGCATATCGAGCAGTATGGGTACACACTTATTATTTTCTATACTTACCTATCTTGGTTTACCATAGCCCAGACCGTATGTCGGCCATGGCGGCCAAACTCAACGGAGACTAGCCATCGGCGCGGCATATATGTATAAGGTGTATCTATTCATACACGAAATATTTTAAGAGGTACACCTGTAGGTGGTAAAGAAGCTATAGCAACGAAAAAAACATTTTCTAAGGGTTTTTTTTTAAATTTAATATTTATAAATTATTTGACGCACATAAGGAATATTGGCTCCTTATTTTTTAGGACCCGAGACACCGCGGCCATGCTCGTGCCATCCGGTCGCCGCCCTCGCAGCGTCAGGCGGGCCATTCACAGATTTTGGAGTAAAGGTTTTATGCACAACGTATCAAGTAGTTTTAAAATTATAATAATTACGAAAATTCAAAAATGCTTAGAAAAAAAATCTTTTTGCTTCTATAGCTTCTTTACCACCTACAAATGTACTCCTTAAAATATTTCGTGTATGAATAGATACACCTTATATATATGTGCACAAGTGTGTGCGCAGACACAGAGGCACTCACTCTTTACTCACTCTCATAGTTGGTACTACCGGAGGAGATCAGGCGCAAGATCAACAGCTTAACGTGCTTCGCGAGGCACGGGGGTATCACACCGTCAACTTCCATACTCTTTTACTAAGAAATTCCTAATGAAAATACCCAATAACACTTTCTCCGACCTAAGAATCAAACCTTGGAGCGTGAAAACGCTCAGCAGTCGCATATAATATAACAATATCTGGATGACCGAGCTTTGCTCGGTATTTTTTGGTAAATTGTGTTTAAAATAATAAGTTTATGTTCAAGTTGATTATCGATAAAGTTGATCATTGAAAACACGCATAAAACGACATTATATAAAAATGAATCCTAGCTAGATCGATTTATCGCCCCCGCAACCCCCTGTATACTAAATTTCTTGAAAATCGTTGGAGCCGTTTCCGAGATTCAGATTATATATATACATATATACAAGAATTGCTCGTTTAAAGGCGTTCCTTCAGTTGCCTATATGCCAGGGCCACGGTAACTCTTTCGAACAAAACAAATCGTGACCCTGGCAGGATTAACTACACGTCTACTAGTCTGTTCACAGGCGTGATGTGATGACCAATTTCCACATTTTGATTGACTCACACTAACGTATGTTGCCCTAGTAAGTCGGTACTTCACTAATGTTTGCTAGGTGAGTCATCTGTGCCTTTTCCACCTAAAACTGTAGTACCTATTTGTATCATTAAAACTGCTTGACTTAAGCTTTGATAGGTACATTTATTCTCTAATCTATGTTTTAATGTAAACTCTAAAGCGTTACACCTTGATACTTAAAAAAAAAACATAAAATAATAGAAGAAAAAAAACTAAAAAAACACGCTTCCATAGATAAACAAACTAAAAAATTGAAAATAATGGAAAAAAGCGTAGGTTGCTGTTTGAGGTATTTTTTAATTGATATCGAGCACTCCACGCTTTTTTCCATTATTTTCTATTTTTTAGTTTGTTTATCTATGGAAGCGTGTTTTTTTTATCCTATTATTTCTTTTAAATTTTTTAGGGTGTTTCAAGGAACTGGGTGTTTCGAATTTTGTGACGTATGTCAGTGTATTTTCGAAGACAGTTTTTTGGCTATCCTGGTAACCCCCGCAAGGATAATGGCACAAATTTATAGAATTATTTTATTGTCATCGGTCCTTGATAAGTAAGCCAAATTTCGAGTTAATCCGACGTTTTGAAGGGGGTCAGAATCAAGTTCAACGTTCCCGTTACATAGGCATATACTAACATACGTTTGAAGGTAATAAAAGCGTGTTAAAAATAAACTTCGAAAACTTTTTGTATCGAGGGCGGTTTGCCATAATCGCCACGGTTAGCAGGCGGGTTGGCAATCGCAGTAGGTTGGTAAAATGCATAGAGAACGCTGCTGCCCATTCTGTAGTGGGGATGTTATGGATATGAAATTTCGGATACGGATTGGTTACGGATGTAGGAATGATTATTATACCGGATACGGATATGAAATTATTTCGGATTATCCGTTAGTTTCGGATAATTTCGGTTACGGATATTAAACTTTTAAGGAATTTCAAAAGTGAAATACAAATAGCTAATTAAATGGTTTTATTTATATGTCACCATTTGGTAGGCTGCTCTCAAAACGGTGAAGGAAAACATCGTGAGGAAACCGGCATGTCCTAGAACAAAAATTCGAAGACATGTGACATCTACCAACCCGCACTGGGCCCGCGTGGTGGATTATGGTCCGCTCCCTCTCACCGAGAGGAGGCCTGTGTCCCAGCAGTGGGAACGTTATAGGCTGTTGATGATTGATGATTTGGTAGGAATTACAATCAGTCTGTGAGTAATTATTACAGCTATTTAAAATAAAAATGATTATAAATATATATTGAGTGTTATCTAATTTACCGAAAATAAAAATGTAATAACAAATCCGATATTATCCGAAACTTTTATTTCGGATTCGGTTACGGTTACGGATAAATTTTTATATCGGATATCCGATAGTTTCGGTCACGGTTACGGAGCTCCCTAATATCCCTGTTCTGTAGTAAGTTCCTTAGTCACCTCTTACGTACCTACGGGAAGAAATGGGATGGAGCTATTCTTTACGTCCGTCACCACACGGAAATTATATTTTGACATAGTGAGTCAATTTGATAAACAGTTATTTAGAAAAGAACTAGAAGAAGACTTATCTTATCTTCAATCATCGTAGGTAGCTTACATCTCTGCCTTATCCTTTAAAAAAATACCGGCGAGATGTTAGTATACTGGCTGATCTGGGGTCCTGTCTGGTCTAATTATGGGGTTTCAAATAGTCACGTTCTTTGGCAATCTTTGTCTGACGTCATAACTTCGTTTGCACGAGTTGGAAAACTTTTGTTTGATAAATTTAGAATTTCGAGGAATCAACTATAGATATTTTATCTTAAAAATACACGTAACATGTCTTGCACGTGACACGGCGAGTTAAAACTCTATACTATTTTATTTATAAATGTGAAAGTACCTCTTTCTGTCTGTTATCTTTTTTTCAATTCGGACCAGAGCTCTTGAGATTACCGCGTTCAACCAAACAAACAAACAAACTTTTCAGCTTTATAATATTAGTATAGATTTGCCAAAATAGGTAGCCTGAGACCTATAGAAGGAACTAAACGCTACATTCTGCTATTCTTTATGTCTGACGACACATGATTTTAACTCGTCAATTACCGCAATTACAGACACAATTAAAAAAAAACCGGCCAAGTGCGAGTCGGAATCGCGCACCGAGGGTTCCGTACAAACCTGTAGGTATTCTCGGTTTAAAAATAAATGTTTTTTTTTTAATTTTTTTATTTCAGTTGATTGAATGTAAGGTAAATTGCGGTTTACGATTTATGACGTTTTAAAAAAAAAACTACTCACTCGATCTCGTTCAAACCAATTTTCGGTGGTATTTTACATGGTAATGTACATCATATATTTTTTTAAGTTTTATCATTCTCTTATTTTAGAAGTTACGGGGGGGGGGGGGGACACACATTTTACCACTTTGGAAGTGTCTCTCGCGCAAACTATTCAGTTTAGAAAAAAATGATAATAGAAACCTCATTACCATTTTTGAAGACCTATTCATAAATACCCCACACGTATGGGTTTGATGAAAAAAAAAACATTTTTGAGTTTCAGTTCTATGTATGGGGAACCCCAAAATTTATTGTTTTTTTTTTCTATTTTAGTGTGAAAATCTTAATGCGGTTCACAGAATACATCTACTTACCAAGTTTCAACAGCATAGCTCTTATAGTTTCGGAAAAAAGTGGCTGTGACATACGGACGGACGGACAGACAGACAGACAGACATGACGAATCTATAAGGGTTCCGTTTTTTGCCATGGCAACGGAACCCTAAAAACGATTGTGTCTATACCAAATGTGGTATCTCAGGGACTTAGAGGTTAATATAGTGTACTAAGACATAAAAACAAAAATACTTGTACCAAAATGTAAAATCCCTGTAACATATACTTTAATAGGTAGGTACATTATAAGGAACAAGCACATTTTTTTTTTTTCAATATATCGCTATTACTTTACTCTGACGCGAGCGACATGTCTACCGCGAAATTATACTAATTTTGTCCACCAACATTGGTATACGTATGTTGGTGGTGAGTTCGTTACGCGGCCAACGTTTCGGGCGAAAAATGTTCGTGGAAGCAAATATGGCCTGAAGTTAAAACGATATGAAATTTTTTAGTGCTTCTCTGTTTGTTTGGGATTCAGTTAATTAGTTTTTCACGTGAGTAATAACACTAAATGTTTGGTACTTTTAAAAGTAAAGGTTTGATAAGACTTTTGTCTAGTGTTTATGAACAAGCTTCTTTATTTTCTTTATGAATATTTTTGTAATCATTGATGTCATGTCATCAATTTTTCATCAGCTGTGATTCTAATTACGAAAACTGTTGTTAAAATAGCGTATGAGCAATTAGAAGTTCAGAATTAGAAAAAAATATATATAAAAACGTCTTTATTGAGATTTTCTTATACAGGAATCCGCTGGATGCGAGAACCATAGAACCGGTCGCAGTGTCGGTGCTTGGGGGAGCCCTATGTCCAGCAGTGGACGTCTTTCGGCTGAAATGATGGTGATAATTGAGACTTGCACACGAATATCTCAAATTATGCACACTCACAGAAACAAAACAAATTAAAAACCACAAAATCCAAATTGAACCTGTAGGAAAAATATTTAGGTATGCCAAAAGGCACCTATCCCAGCATGATACAATAAAATACAATACAATCCTTTATTTCAGGCAACACGTAGGCCCATAAAAACACAATAAATAAATAATATAAAACAATTACTATAAAATAATACATATTCTATAAAACAAAACTTAAACTATCACGACACGACACGGCTATGATGCTAAGACATTTCAAATAAGTGTCGCAGCGCTGGTATTCTAGAGCTGGCTATTCGGGAGCTGGTCCACTGTGATGTCATGGACAGATCAGAAATAAATCATCATCATCAAACTAGCTTTTTCTCAACTGTGTTGGGGTCGGTTTCTAGTCAGACGCAGTACAGCTGAAAACCAGTATTTCACTTTGAGGGACTGCATATGTGACTTTCACAACCCAGTTTTAGGGTTTTTGGGCTTCGGATTAGTTTCAGATATAAAACATAAAATAAAATTTATAAAAGGCAAGTTTATTTTCAAGGGGACGCATCTTCATTCTGCAGCGAGGGGAGAGACAGGAAGACGTTATTTCTCCGAAACTGTTCACCGGTGCACTGGAGGATGTCTTCAAGGTTCTGGACTGGAAAGGGGCTGGCACCAACATCAATGGCGAGTACATTACTCACCTTCGGTTTGCTGATGATATAGTGGTCATTGCTGAGACTATGGAGGACCTCAGTACAATGCTCGATGACCTCAGTAGAGCTTCCGAAAGAGTGGGTCTCAAGATGAACATGGACAAGACAAAGGTCATGTCCAATGCTCATGTGATACCCACTCCAGTGAAGATCGGAGGCGCTACACTCGAAGTTGTGGACGAATATGTGTACCTAGGACAGACTGTCCAGTTAGGTAGGTCCAACTTCGAGAAAAAGGTCAATCGTCGAATCCGACTCGGCTGGGCAGCGTTCGGGAAGCTACGCAATATCTTCTCGTCCCACATACCGCAGTGTCTCAAGACGAAAGTCTTTGACCACTGTGTGTTGCCAGTGATGACTTATGGAACCGAAACGTGGTCGCGCACAATGGGCCTTATTAGAAGGCTGAAAGTCACCCAAAGAGCGATGGAGAGGGCTATGCTTGGAGTTTCCCTACGCGAACGAATCAGAAATGAAGAGATCTGTAGGAGAACCAAGGTAACCCGAGATAGCCCGAAGAATTGCTAAACTGAAGTGGCAGTGGGCAGGGCACATTGCTCGCGGAACAGATGGCCGATGGGGCCGAAAGGTTCTGGAGTGGCGACCGCGTACCGGAAGACGTAGAGTTGGAAGGCCTCCAACAAGTTGGACTGATGACCTTGTGAAGGCCGAAGGAATCCGCTGGATGCGGGAAGCACAAAACCGGTCGAAGTGGCGGAGCTTGGGGGAGGCCTATGTCCAGCAGTGGACATGTTTCGACTTCAGTTAAAAATATATATTTTAATTACGACATGTCCTAGAACTTTCGTAGCATAGATGTCTGTAAGATGTCCGTTAATACACCTAAAACTAGAGCTAAACGAAATTCAAACCCGCCTTCAGTTAATGTTCAAGTACCAAATGAAATAGAGCACTTATATTCCACCTCCGATATGTTAGGATATCGTTTGTCTATTCATACAATGAGTAACTTTGTCGACTTATGCAGAAAAGCTTAACACTTATGAGAATATAGGATGCAAGAGCGAGCAAAGCGAGCTCGAGATACTTTTTCCAACGCACCACGAATTGGATAAGTTTTATTATGCCCATACATAACGAAAGAAGAATAATGTGTCGATTTATATAAAGAACCCTAAAACTTAAGATAGAGTACCTAGTATGCAAGAGCGAGCGAAGCAAGCTCGATAATGTTAACAGACCGCGTAAGGTCGATTACATTTTCCGAAATTGGAGTTAGTCCGAAAAAAGAGAACTTTGTTGACTATTTCACAAAAATTTTAGAATAAAGAGATTGAGGCCACTCTTATTCTAATAGGCGTTTTGGGATATTTTTTGTTCTGAATGTTTTTCACCTATGTATGTTTTATTTTGAAACTAGGGGGGTGGAAGTCCACCCCCTTGCAACCCGCCCCCCAAAAAATAGTAATATTATATTGTGAGTAATATTCTGAACACATCGATGTTGGGTTAGGAACATCATTGAATGTTCCGACATTAATCACTTTATATTGTTAATCACCTTTTTTTGAAAAGAGAAATCAGAAAAACATTTGAAATATAACTCGTGAATATCAACCCTATTTCCTTCGCGTTCAAAAGTGTACTTTCATAAACTGATAATAACGTTCTTATCGCTTTACCAACCGTAGCTCGAAATCTAGGTCATCCTTGAAACCCAGTATGAATGCCCAGAAATAGAGAAAATACATATTACTCATATCAAACCTATTTCGCGTACAATAAAAAGATTGTTTTCGCTTTAATCAACGCGGCTGCGAGCGGTCCGCACTCCACACTCCATATGTACCTACTTATGTAGGTATAGTAGACAAAAGAGATAGGTGTTCATACAGGCAACTATTGTCTGTGTCAAAAGAATGTGATGAAAGTGTAAGCAAACTCTGTTCAGAAGGGTAATGGCGTAACATATTATCAGTAGGAATTACTTTTATGTTGACAGTTCAACAACATTCATTGCGTTTTTACGTTGTTGAGCAGACCATTTTTTCGAACATATGACGCAATGGATTAGAAATAATCTTCAAAATGATTCAGATTCTGATTGATAGTGCGTTACGTAATTAAGGTGCTAACCAACTAGTGAGTTAACCAACTCACTCAGTAAAAGGAAATGAACACATTCACCTGCTGAAGGTTTCAACTTTAGGTATATCTCACCTCACTTTTTGAAAACAATGATTTTGTTTGGATATCGTTATAAAATTTTGCCTAACTAACCTAACCAACTAGTGAGTTAACCAACTCACTCAGTAAAAGGAAATGAACACATTCACCTACTGAAGGTTTCAACTTTAGGTATATCTCACCTCACTTTTTGAAAACAATGATTTTGTTTGGATATCGTTATAAAATTTTACCTAATTGAATAATCATCGACGAAAGTTGAGGTTATGAAATTTATCAAAATTTTGACGAATAAAAAACATATTTATGATGCTCTATGGTTAGAATTTCGGGAAAATTAATTAAATAAGAAATTCAAAGTATTAATATGTAAGTAGCACTTCGAATTTATAATACACACGTACATTTTTGATCCATTTGTTTAAGGCTTATTCAGACCGGCGCGACGCGACAGCGCGACGCGATTCTTGTAGAACAATTTCCATGAAGTTCACATAAAAATTGTTCTACGAGTGTCGCGTCGCGCTGCCGCGTCGCGCCGGTTTGTAGGAGGCTTTATATTAAAGCAAATACTTTTGGAATAGACCATAGAACTACTTTTTGACATAATGTTCTTTGAGTTCATCGAGAGTTAAAAAAGAAAACAGTAATTATTTTCCGCGTAAATAACATAATAAAATAACGTATTTGTAGACAAAAATTGTTACACAGATCAAAATCCGTATTTTCAACCGTTGCATTATACTGGGTATAAGGGACAGCCCTCCACAAACTAATGGGGTGGATTCAGTATATCATACTAAGCTGACCAGTACAATTATTTCAGGACCGTTATGGGAATCCAATAAACCTGATTTGTTTTATTTTCTCACACGCAATGTATCTCGGATCAATTCGGAAAGCCGCCTTTGTGCAATCGCCGACGACGAGTTCCATGAACTCTGTAGTTAGACGGGAAGTGAACAGCTGATTTTACGCGTCGTTCGTTACATTATTTCAACATCCAGTGCTGTTTTTTTGATTTTAGCCGTATTGTTTACATAAATGAAGTGCTGCTTTCAGACAATGTAATTTTACATTAAAATAAAACTGAAAAAGCTGAAAAAAAGTAAAAAAAATTGAAAAATCCAGAGAAAAATTCCGGTGGAATATGATTCAAAATAAGGAGCTGAATGCACTCTGTCAGTTTGTGGAGGGCTGTCCCTTACACCCGGTATTGCAAAGATAGTTGTTTTGTAGACATGTCTGCCTGCATACCAAACACTTTCACTGAATGTACTACGGTACTGCACAATATTGTGCATTACTGAAGTAGGAGTGTATTTATCTCCGGTAAACCGCAGAAAACTACTTTTATAATCAAAATATTTTCTTCCCGAGCATTAAAACATTGTACGTGGATTTACATTTTTATTTCTTGTTTAGTCTAAGGGGCCGTTCAAGTATTAGTAAGAGTAAGATAGGGGGGCGGGGGGGTCTTTGATTTGCTTATTTTTGATGACATGGGGGGTGGGGGAGTCAAGATGGTGATTACGTCAGCAGTAGTTATTCACTTTTTACACTTATGGCAACCGACACATTGTCTTTGTGTGAAAATGATGAAGGATTAATGGAAAATAAACCAGGATTGAGTCTAGAACAATAGATTTATTATGACGACATCACCGTGACAACTTACAAGACAAAAGAAAACAGTATAATCCGAACAAGGGGAGTATGCAAAACGCGCCACCTGGTGGGCAATTAATGCAACTTATGACATCTTAATCTGTTTGGTTTATACTTACTAACACCTGCCCTTAAACTAAACAGTCTTTCAACCAAGATTAGAAACACAACTGAAATGCTTTTCTCTACCCAAAGACTTTGTCAGTACATCAGCTGGCATAAATTCAGTGGATAAGTACTCTAAAATCACAATTTTATCCTTTACAATTTGCCGTACAAAATGATGTCTCACATCTATATGTTTACTTCTACTATGATGTACTTGACTATTACATAGTTTTTGAGCTGACTGACTGTCGTTATACAATGTTACAGTAAAATATTTACCCAAACATTCATTCAAAAAACTTCTAATAAACTTAGCTTCTTTTGCACCTTCACATAAAGCCATATATTCAGCTTCGGTGCTTGAAAGAGCCACGGTTCTCTGTTTACGGCTTTCCCATGATACAGCGGCGTTACCTATTTTAAATACATAGCCCGTATAAGAACGTCGATCTAATTGATTCGATGCCCAATCCGCGTCAACATAGCCTGAAACAGAGTATGTGGATTTTTCATACACTATGTTATAGTCTATAGTACCCTTTAAATATCGCAAAATACGCTTCGCTGCTTTCCAGTGTATATCAGAATGACAATTGTTAAACTGACTTAGTAAACTTGCTGCGTAAGCGATATCTGGTCTCGTACATACTGCTATATACATAATGCATCCCATAAGACTTCTAAACCTTGAATTAGGGACACTCTGATCGCCTTTTTCATATTTCATACCATTTTCTAATGGTGTATTCACAGGCTTACATTCAGTCATTTTAAACTGCTCCAGAACTTTCTGTATGTAATTTTTCTGATCAAGAATTATTTTATTTTCTTCTTGTCTTAAACGCATTCCCAATATATGTGTAGCTCGGCCAAGATCTCTCATTTCAAACATCCTCATTAGCTCTTCTTTCAGCTTCATCTTTTCTGGTGTATCTTTACTGAAAATTAAAATATCGTCCACATAAAGTGCCAAAATTATAAGATTACCTTTGTCATCAGACTTTATGTAAACACATGGTTCGCTGAGAGATTTTCTGAACTGGAGGTCTGTTAGAGCATTATCTATCTTATCGTACCAAGCCTTCGATGCTTGCTTCAGCCCATATATCGCTTTATTCAATTTAAAAACATAGTTTTCCTTCCCTTTCACTTTAAACCCATCTGGCTGTTCCATATACACGGCTTCTTTCAAATCTCCATTCAAAAACGCCGTTTTGACATCCATGTGATCAACGTGCATGTCCAAGTTAACTGCCAGGGCAAGTAAGGTACGTATTGTAGAATATCTTACTACAGGTGAGTAGGTTTCCTTGTAGTCTACTCCATACTTTTGGGTAAAGCCTTTTGCAACAAGGCGAGCTTTATGGCGTAAAAGTTGACCATCAGTTCCCATCTTCTTCTTGAAAACCCATTTACATTTCACCGCTTTCTTTCCCGCAGGTAATGATGTCAAAATCCAAGCCTTATTCTTTTCAAATGACTCATACTCATCTATGATCGCTTTCTTCCAGAGTTCACTTTCAGGTCCAGACAACGCCTCGTCAATAGTCAACGGTTTATCACTCCGGTTCATGATTGTCATGGCCGCTTCATCAGTTGCAGCGTCTTCTAAATCTTCGTACTCACTCGTTGACAAATCTGAAGCCATGTCAGGAGTACACGTAACATTTGAATTATTATCATCAGGAGAAGAATTAGAATCAGATATTTCTACTACTGATACACGTGGTCGTGGTGGTGATTGTAGTTCAGTTTCATCACGCATCGTCTCCGTAGTCGCGCTATTACTATTATCACTACTGAAATCTATTTGACAACCATCACCACTAGTTTCTTGATTAGATTCTAAATCCTTGTACATTTTACCCTCTAAAAATTGAACATCTCTAGACTTAATACATTTAGACGGATTATCTGGATCTGCCAATCGATAACCTTTCGACTCATTACAGTAACCAGTAAAAATGTACCTTTTACTTTTGGCATCTAGTTTCTTGCGTCTTTGATAAGGAATCATAGCATACGCAATACAGCCAAATACTCGTAAGTTAGATAGATCAACTTTATTACCAGTCCATTTTTCCTCCGGTGTAGTTCCTCTCACTGCCTTGCTCGGTGATTTATTCTTAATAAAGATAGCTGTGTTGACTGCCTCCGCCCAGAACCTCCGATCCATTCCTGCATCCTGTAGCATACAGCGTGCAGACTCCATAATAGTGCGATTTGCCCTCTCCGCAACACCGTTTTGTTGTGGCGAGTAGGGCACGGTTGTCTGGTGCTCGATGCCATGCTGTCTCAGAAATATATGGAATTGTTTATTAACAAATTCACATCCATTATCGGTTCTAAGCTTCTTTATTTTCAAATCAGTTTGATTTTCCACAAAACTCTTAAATGTTTTAAATACTGGCAACACTTCATCTTTTGTTCTAATAAAATAACCGAATGTCATTCTAGTGAAATCATCTATAAATGTCAATAGATATTTGGCACCGCTAAATGAGGAGACTGACATTGGTCCACACAAATCAGAGTGTATAAGACCTAGTCTTTCAGTTGCTCTATTGTGAGACTGTTTTGGGAATGGTAATCTACTTTGTTTCCCTTCAATGCAAGCTACGCAAGGGGTATACTTATGATCAGTGTAATCAATTCCACTAGCCATACCTTTCTTGAGTAAGTCCATACTTCTCATGTTCAGGTGCCCGAGTCTGCGATGCCATAATTCTTGGGATGACCTCGCCTCGCACAGATTCGCAGCTTCTGCTTCCTGCCCTTCAGACAGAATCATAGGTTGCCCTTTTAGTTCTGTCTGACAAACTGCAGCCAACTGACGTCCATCTGTCGCAGTGTCCAGTTGATAGACACCATTCACCTTCGTAGCACTTGCAACGACTGTCTCACCACAGCCAATTCTGCATAATTCTGTATCAAAGTGCACACTTAACCCCTTCTCTGTCAATTTGTTAACAGAAAGTAGATTAGTAGACAAGTCCGGCACAAAAATAACATCACTAATTTTTGTAGTTTGTTTAGTCCCTTTCAAAAATAATTCTACATCACCATGTCCCTCACTGAATATTTTGTGATTGTTCGCAATTGTAACCAACCTCGGAGTGTCCACAACATAGTTATTGAAAATGTTTTTGTTGTTTGCCATATGACACGTAGCTCCGGAATCAACATACCACGCATTTGTGTTAATGTCCACTGCCAATGCCGTAAGTAATGTCCCGTTCCACGCTTTTTCACTTTTCTCACTCTTTTTGTCACTTTTGTTTGTCTTTGTTGGACAGTTTTTAGAGAAATGACCGGGTTTTTTACAAGTGAAACACTTTAGTTTTGTAGAATTTCTGTTATTTAATTTTGACAACCGGTTTGTCAACAATGCACTTTCTTCACTTTTATCAAAGTCTCTGCGTAAGTTTTCTTGTAAAAGTTTGCTTTTCACGGTTTCACTGCACAGTTTTATGTTCGAGTTTTCCAATGCCATAATTAGTGGGTCATAGTTTGAAGGCAAACCACTCAACATCAACACTGACAAGAAATCATCGTCCAATGGAGCACCAATATCTCGTAGTTGTTGATCTAAATCACTGATCTTCATGAGATACGCTTCCATATCAGTGAATTGTTCCAATTTCAATCCAAACAATGTTCGTAAAAGTCCAAGTCTTCTACACAGCCCCCGGTCCTCATAAGCATTTTTGAGGTTCTGCCAGGCTGCATGCCCGGTGTTGACATTTCGCATATGCGCGAATGACGACGGCTGGACCATAAGACATATTTTCGCTAGCGCCCTTTGTTGTTTACGCGTATCCTGAACCTTGGGTACACCTGGCGCCGATTCCTCTATGCAGTCCCATAAGTCCTCATGTATTAAGTACATGCGCATCAAGAATTTCCAATTTCCGTAGTTGGAAATGCCATTTAATTTCTCGAAATTCACGGAAATTCCAGAACTTGTAGCCGTTGAACCGGCACCGCTCGTGCCGGCGCCGCTGTCATCACCATTAGGCATTTTTATTTTATAACTTTAACTTTTACACATCAAATACTATTTTTATTTAACTATTTACGCATCCTGGGCCCATAACCTGAAGGATTAATGGAAAATAAACCAGGATTGAGTCTAGAACAATAGATTTATTATGACGACATCACCGTGACAACTTACAAGACAAAAGAAAACAGTATAATCCGAACAAGGGGAGTATGCAAAACGCGCCACCTGGTGGGCAATTAATGCAACTTATGACATCTTAATCTGTTTGGTTTATACTTACTAACAAATGAAATGCATTTTCGGGGATTGTGTAAAGTAATGCTACGGTGACCAAGATTTTTCTTAATAACAGTTAGCTTTAAAAAAAAGTTTTGGTCTTTGTATTATGCTTATAAATAAATTAACCGGTCAAATAACGTAATTACAGACACAATTAAAAAACGATTGTTTACATACCAAATGTGGTATCTCAGGGACTTAGAGGTTAAGATCGCTATTAATGTCTATTTGTGTAGCCGCGTTGTTCTTCTCAATTATGCAATGGATTTTGATGCGGTTGGTATCATCATGTAGCAAAAAAAGATGTATAAGGTTTATAATCATCATACATAGGTACTACAATGTCTACGGGGTCGTTAAAATCAAAAAAACTATTAAAATTATATGGTTTATTCCAAGCGAGATTTTTCTTTCCGAAATTAAACAACCTATTCTAATTCAATTGAAAGTTTATTATAAAAAATACTCCAATATTGACTGTGTCTTAATTATTTTATCGCAAGCCAGTCACATAAGGTCGACTTCATCAGACAACATTTACAATACCTACCTACATGGTATTATATCAAACTTACATATTTATAATTAACAAATCGGCTCGATGTTTTGCAAACCTGCGAAGCAGGGACAAGTTGCTAGTAAAATGATAAAAATGAATAAATACGGAAGAATTTCAGAGTAATGAGAAACTCATCGGGGCACAAATAAAGTACATATTATTTTTTTACCCAAATGTAGGACACCGCAAAACGCTGTTTTTTTCTGTCGCAGTAAGACGTATTGGTACATGATAAAAGTCAGTTTTTTTGTGTATTGTCATATTTAGACATACTTATTCAAAATAATATCATAAATATAGAGTATTAGATAGCATGAGAAACAATAGTTAAATAGAGCTAAAAACATTTTTCGTCGCATAATTCTCAAAATTTTGAGCGTCAAGTATCATATTTTATGTAATGATAATAAAGAGGATTCAATCAACTAAAGAAACACCTAAATTATTTTACTGCGCCGTGTATTTATTTTTTGGTTTAATTAAAACTATACTTTTATTTTTGTTTTTTTGCTCATTTGTTTAATTTGTTTTGAACCTTATTTGCTGTCGCGAGGCGCTATTGTCAAATACCAAAAAAAAAAACGCTTCTTACCGTCCCTAAACCAGTGTTATTCTAAAACCACGAAGTTTTCGGCTTAATAAAATATTTTCACAGCATCTAGAAATGGCAAACTGAACCCTTTATGCTTACAATAAGTTCTATTTATTCGTTGGTACGAGATCGTATCAAAAGCAGGGGAGCATTCCGCTTCGTAATTGGTACTTTATTAATCCAGTTATAGTTTCGTGGGGTTTCAAATAATTTAGTATTCTGACGAAGATTATAATATGTCTGGACCTGTAAAGGGACTGTAACGTCTGAATTTATTTCGCTGTTTCTTCGCTAAGAAGTCGCCTATGAAGAGTATGAAGCACCAAACGCATGAATGTAGTGTTAGAAATGTAATTTAATTTTAACGTGTAAAAGTTTAAAAAAAAAATAATATACAGAAATAATTTCTAGTGTGTTAATATAAGTAATTATTTTTTTACTTCACAGAGATTGAAAATCTATGAAAGGGTTTATCGAAAAGCGGCCTCATATTTGATCAGTAAGTTACAAGGATTGGACATAAGGTAAAAGATTAAGCAGTCTAGTAGTCTGCGCTAAGGTAGACCGCAAAGTTCAAATTTCCTTACATTGCATTGGTTCGTAAAATATTCATTTAATGGAATTAAATGAACTTCATGGGTTAAAAAATGCAATAATACGGCAAAGGAAGCATGCAAGGGTGTGGAGAGTGTTTTGTGTGAAATTGGGTGTGTAAGAGTGGAAGTGTGTGTGTGTGTGTGTGTGTGAGTGTGTGGGAGAGTGTGTATGATGGATGTCGGTGTGTGTGTGTGAGTATGGGTGATGTGTAATGTGTATGAAAAAAATATGCATTTGTTAGTTGTAGGGTTTATGTGGGTGTCAGTAGAAGCAGTTCACTATCTCCACAATTTAGGCTCATTAGCCAATCAGCTGTAGCTACTTTCATTTTATGTCGGGGAAGTAGGCATTTTTTATTTATTAATATGATCGTTTATCATTTATGAGGGAATCATTTGTTTCCCTATAACGTCGTAAAATACTAGATTCTAGGTTTCGTATTCAGTTAATTAGAAACATAACTGAAATGCGTCCTCAAATGCGATCAATAAGTTACAGGAATCGGACTCAAGGCAAAACATTAAAGCTATTAATTACGTGATGCTAATGCGTGTGTGATTGGATGGAGGTCAGATAAGTCGTCAACCCATGTACTAGTATTTTACATGGGGTGACGACTCAGCTGTATTCGGTTAGACTGGAAGCCGACCCCAACATAGTTGTGAAAAGGCTTAGGTAGATGATGAATTACGTAATCCTCGTTAGTCTAGATGTAAAACGGATTTTAAACCATTTGGTTATTAATCGTCTTTTTCGTTCAAAACAATTTACAATATTAACACACTTCGAAGTTCAAAATGTATTTTATTTGTTTTTTTTAAAGAATGCACTGACGGTTTACATGAAGTAATCTAGTCTACACATACTCCTTTGGTATAGGATATATCAAGGACAATTAAAATATATACATTCTTAAAATATGCAGTGGCTGAGTCAAAACCTAATCAGACTATTGTTTTTATTGTCAAAGTCAAAGCATTTATTTCAAATAGGCCCAAAAAAGGCACTTTTGAACGTCATGTTTTATTATACCTACTAACAGCTAAGTATCAATAAAAATAATAGTCTAATTTTGTGTATTATTTTAATAAGATAGTTTTTAGTCGATATAGTCTTGCAAAGTGGTGCGTTTGTTAAAAAAAAATCACATGTTTTATTTTTATAGTAACAAGTAACACTAGTTTACACGGTTTTCATACCCCAGCTGAAAGTTGTTATTTTATTATTCATTTAGGTAGAGCTATCCAGAAAAAATAATAAAAAATTCTGTCACGTCTGGTTTAAGAAATATGTATTTACCTGAAAGACACCATTTTGGTAATATTACTAAAAAAGAAAGTTTTTTTGCCTTCTCTTTTATAGTTATTTGTAGCAGTTACTCTTATAATGGACCAACAGTAATCCTCTAACATGTTTTCATCCCAACATCCTTGATATCGTTCTTCAAAAACCTTTAAATCTTGTTGGAAACGTTCCCCTTGTTCGCCACTCACACTTCCTAAGTTTTCAGAGAAAAAACTCAGATGGGAGTACAGAAAATGAATCTCTAATGACATGTTTACTCCCATCTGTTGAAAATTGTCGTTTGAAGCGAACGAATAAACAATAAACTGTGGTCACTACGTTAGGTAGTAAAAAAAAACATTTGACTGCAGAAAGACATTGTGACGTGATAGAATATTTCTGCTTACACTTTTAGGTTTAAGGAAGGTAGATTAACATATTTATATACTTTTTTTTTGGGGTATAAGAAAAAAGTTAAATTTTGTAAACTAGTCTAATCAATGTTCGAACCCCGGAGTCGTACTTTAAACTATCTTAAACATCTAAAACGGGTTTTAAACCACGAATTTAGGTTTAAACCGGTTTATTTACTACTATAGTCATAAGGGACATGACCGACCATCTAGCAACGTATGCAGGCTTAGCAATTACATAGCATGATCATTAATTACGTGGGCAGTGTAAATAAGGTACATTATGTTATGACGTATTCTTCAAAATATTACGTGTAAAAATGATCGCAGATGCAATTATTTTGTATTTCTTTCTATGTTTCTCACATGATCTGTCTAAGATTTTGTCTGGGCTTTAAAAGAAACTTTGAACCCTAAGTTTGTGTCGCCATTTATTCTCAAGGGTTGGATAAGGAAATGCCAACTCCCATTAGATTTTTTTTCTAATACGACCTGAGAATATTGATTCTTGACAGGCATATTTACAGAATAAACAACAATATGTTCCATATTAAAACGATCATAAATTCAAGCGAGGTAACTTACATAGAAACATCGTTTCATATACCGTTAGCAACAAGAAATATCCCCCGTTTCAGGCAGGCGCACTGAATTATTCAAGCCGTTTGCTGCTAACCGTACCTACACAGCTCATTAATACTGTACTTTAATTAGTCACATACATCTAAAACAGTACATTCCACACATTTGCGAAATCAATTTATTTCTCGACCCATTAAATCACGTATCGCTTCAATACTTGTCCTTGACCAGTTCACGAAGACCTCAAACATCCCCTACGGCTTCATTGTCTGAGGAACTGCGGAGGGAAGTAGAATGGTATGCGGCGTGTCTTTGTAAATTGGCCGACAATAAAACTTACCCCATGATAAGTACAATGCATGGTGCAGGGGCTGCTACCCTTACTGGAGATTATGGGGGTCTGTCATACGAGGAAATAGTGTTCGGAATCACTTGTGCGATGTATTTGTTGATGCCACGTGATGGGATCGAAGTAATGGTTCGTGGGTAAGGCGGCTACAGATGTGAGTGTGCATTTTTTTGGTGCACGCATGATTTGGCATTTATACCTATGAATTTTGTTACTAAGCGATGATTGTGCAAGTGGTTAGATGATGAAATTATTATCAAGCTTAACATAACATTTCTGTTTAAAGCTGTAGTCTGTTGCAGCCCGAAACTGTAGTATTTTCTTTTGTAAAGTCACAGTCAAAGCATTTATTTCAAATTTAGAATTCAGAGGTAGACTTAGAATTGATTCGTGTCGCCCTTTCCAAAAGGTAGATTCGTTTGAAATGTTTTTCAATACAAATCTGTAGATATCTAAGGCTTGTGTACTAAATACAGGCTTTAGATATCTACAGATTAATCTGTATAGTGAGCATACGTGTTTTAGTACTAGTATGATTTAACATTAATAGGTACATACATCTACCTATGGATACTGTTACTAAGTGATGAGTGTACAAGTTTGATGTTAATTATTTTCAAGCTTAACTTAACATTTGTGTTTACTTGTATAGTCTGTTGCAGTCCGGAAGCGTTATTGTAGTATTTTCTTTTATAAGCTTACATATTTGTCTGTATAGTGCGCATACAAGCTTTGATACAATCAAGATTTTACATACCTATGGATATTGTTACTGAACGATGTTGGTACAGTGGCTTCAAGTTTGATGTAATTTTCAAGATTCTACCCTGTTTTGAGACCGAAATGGATACTACAGTGCTCTCTTTTGTATTATATAGTCTAACGAATGTATATATATAGACATAGAGATTTCTATAGTAAGGCTTGACTTCTGAAAGTAGGGTCGCGCGGCCCTAAGACAAATCAATAAACACCGTATTTGTCAAAATCGTTTTTGCGTAGCTGTACATTCATAGATGTAGATCGTATATCCACATAACT
Organism: Aporophyla lueneburgensis; assembly: GCA_932294355.1. NCBI lineage: Eukaryota > Metazoa > Arthropoda > Insecta > Lepidoptera > Noctuidae > Aporophyla > Aporophyla lueneburgensis. The sequence goes on along the minus strand of OW028745.1, from coordinate 20,771,605 downwards.
ATTCAAATTGTAGGGTACGACTGAAAAAGGCCAAAGCTTCAGGATAAAACTATGATTTTAGATGATATTAATTAAACAGAGATATTCTAAACTGGATTCAATGTGCTACGAATTAATTATTCTTGATTCGATTTATTTGAAGTAGAATCAGGAAAAGTAATATACCTAATTAAAAATACGATGGGGTATTTGCATCTAAAGATCATCATTGACAAGTATTTAAAAGTTTCAACTGTTTGCAGTTGAAACTCAGAGAAGATTTTGGTACCATATTTAATAAAACAAAACAATATCTAATTAAATCAATGCATTATTTGAACTACTTTTATTTGCCGAAATTATATGAAACATCATGAAACAGGAATATAATGTGGCCAAAGCAAATATTAAATTGCAAATAAGCGCTGTGAACTGTGTCAGTATTTATTTATCATCATGGGTGAACAATGTACATTATATGGCATTATTTGCGTACTTTTCACTGGGATCTTAATTCCTGTGTGTATTATGGCTTTACGTTGTTTTCACTCGGAATATTTTAGCTTGGCCATACTGAAAAGGCTGAACGAGTAACAGTCCGCTGTGCAGGGCCTGCATTGAGGATGACGAGACAGCGGCGCATGTACTACTCAACTGCCTGGCGATCGCCACATACAGGGCCAAGAACTTCGGTAACCCAGGTACCCTACGTGAGATAGTCAGTAAGACCAAGAAGTTGCTGGCCTTCCTCTAGGAGCTGGGGTGGAGCGCTCAGTTGTGGAGTTACGGACAATAGCCCGGTCTACCTAAGGGCTGAATGTTCGTTGCACAGTCAGAGACATTAACTGTTAAGTAAATTGATACTATAATACCCTACGTAAAGCCGTGTTATAACCATTAATAGGCCTGAGCTACATGATGACTGATGCATGCTGGCCGTCTGCTGTGACAGGTCAGGTCGAAGCTGCAATGGCTCTTTCTTCAAAAGGCCCTTCTACATGGCCCTGCATTATTGGACTCACATCTTCTTCTTAGCGTATCGATAGCAATCTAAATATATTCAGCCCAGAATTTGGCTACGAGCTTAGCACTTTCCGAGGCATCCATCAATTCCTGTGGCGTGCAAACAGCAGGACATGCGGGACAAATTATTAAGTGCTGCATTGTTTGTGGGACAGCACCACATTTGCATTCCAGGGCGGAGCCATCTATGAATTTCCACTTGTACAGGTTCTCTTTACTTCGGCTTACTTGAGTCCGGAGCCTATTTAAAGACTTCCAGGAAAGCCAAGGCAACTCGTGTCCAGGTGCGAGATTTTCAGTAAGTGGGACGAATGGGTTTGGTAAGGAAGCACCATGTCGCCACAGACTTAGTCGTACCGTAGATCGTTCGCCAGTGAGTGGGAGGACACACTTCATAAAGCTGTTGCGGCTTTTCAGAATTTGTGACACGAGGATGTTATCGTGCAAAGGGTGTCGTGTGTCAGACACCATCTTGGCTCTTTCATTTGAGCTTGCCACTGCTCTACGAATTTCTGGTGGCGCTATTCCAGCCAGTGGGCATTTGCACCGGACTCAAATAATAATTCGAATAGTATAATGTTTGGACTTTAAGTCAGCTAGGGAATGCACGGCACCTTCTTGTTTTAAAATACTGACTAACAAAATATTGACGTTCAAAAGATCTACTTAATTAGTATACAACATCTAACATACATAATTAACGCAAGACCTCATACATCCCAATTAGAGTACCTATTCTGTTACACCTTGTTTAAATAAACATTTCATTTCAATTCAATACGTTAGCTGTGATCAAGTGTGAAAGAATGACACAAAGTGACAATGAATATGCGGATAACTTAAGTTGGTTATCAATTTGCTCAATTTACAAGGGGATTCCTTGTAAACTTACCTATCAGTAATTAAGTATCAGTCTATAGTAGTCCATGGCTGCACATACGGTTTCCTATTTCATGCCCCTGATCTGGATAATCGACCTCTCTTGCTCATCTATTACCTAATAATCACAAAGTGGTAACCAAAACCTGGTCTAAAAAGTAAGTAAGTACTTTGCCGGTACTCTCACATTTCACTTGGTAGTAGTACCTACTTCGATTCAATCTATATTAATACACTAAAGATATTATTAAAAGGTAAAATTTGTTTGTTTGTAAGATTGTGTATAGGGGGTAATCTCTGTAACTACCAGCCAGAAGATATGAATAATTATTTCAAATTGATAGCCTTATTCTGAGAAAGGTTTTATACTATTCAACCACGCTACGATCCTAAAGGATCGAGTAAAAGAAAAAGTAGAAAGATAACTATACAAAACTAACTAATATCTACGGGACGAAGTCGCGAGCCGAAGATATAAAACAATTTATATTTATTGTAATTTTAAATATCCTATACGGCCCTTAATGTCCTTTGTTAATAATTTAGGGAGATATTACTCGTAATCGCCACCCTTATCGCGAGGGTTACCAACTTCGTTATACTTGGCAGTTTCACTGCGGCAATTTCCACTAGTGGCCAATAGATGGCGTTAGGATCGCCGCGGACGGATTCAAGTTACAAAAAATATGATGACCTACTCATAACGCATTTTAGCCGTAGCTAATATTTATTATTGAGTAGTAGATTTCGTGTAAGCTTGAGTTTATACTTTGAAGATAAGGTTCCTAGGGTAAGGTATTGGTGTACATATTATGGGATAATTTGACTCGACAGCTTTCTTTCCTGAGACCTAGCAACCCAAAAAAAAATATCTTCTTTGTACCATTGTTTTGAAGGATGAAAGTTGGTCATTAATTTTATCTTTTAACTTTAGTTGGTAACCTTATCGACGTTTTTAAAACTATATAGTTCATAGTGAAGGTTTTTGATGATAAATATGTCCAAAACATTTCCGCCAGTAAGATGGCATAGCAATATTTCATGGAAACTTAATTAGTTGCATAATTACTATAACTCCCATAAATCAATGCTAACATTTGGATCTAAGACACATTTAAATAAAACTTGGCTATTAAGGTCAACTAAAATGTCCGTAGGTATAGCTTGACATCAATTAATTTATTTATTCTATAAAAATCCTAAAATATGAGTGCTTATTTATTTGTTGTTGCTGACTTTTTTATTGTTAAATTGTGCAGGATGGCATTAAATATTTGCACATCATATAAAATGGTAGAAAGTAAAATGGCCATTATAGTTACAAGATCATACAATGTATGATCAATTCTGGCAAAATAATTAATTTGATTCGATTTTGATTTGAACACCCACGTATTAGTTTATCTCTCTTTGTTGATTAGTCCTGTTTGACATTTCATATGAAAAAAGAATACAGCTAAAAAGAAAAATGTGCATTGTTTGTTTTTTATTTACATTTGGTCTGACCATGGAATTAGTATGCACTATAAGGTTTTATAAATTTTACCATTGTATTATATCGTTCGTGTAGAATTTAAAATAAACCGGCCAAGTGAGTGTCGCATATACACTGAAGCGATCCATATTTGAGACGAATTTATCACAAGAACAAACTTAACATTGTAGTTGAACAACGTGTTCTCGTATACATTTCTACTGTAAATGTAAGTTTGTACCCAGAATAATATTATAATATTTTCCATGTTTTTATGACCATAGACTTTTTATTGGTTTTCCTTTTACTTTCTGATTTTCTAAACGGGTTGTTACAAAGTCTAATTTACTACATTTTAGTTTACAGGCCCTTTACCTACGAGTCCCTGATTAGTTAGTTAAATAAATTAATTGTTAAGTATTTTGACTACACAGTAATGAACGTATAAATGTAACCTGTAAATTCTTATCAGAACAATCATGAATCAGCAGTTGTATGACTGTAACACTGCAAATTCACGTGGAGTGTCAATTTGCTTAAGAATTATTTTATCTGATTTTCATGACCTTGTTTTCTTTCCATTCAGCAATTTTATAGGTAGCAAACCTTCGTCTTCAAACAGGGTGACTACAGACTTCCATAATACTTCCCCAACCCTTAGGAATACCATATTTCTTCCGATCTCATTCACCATATAAATCCAGGTAAACCTTTAGTCGCCCCACACGAGTCCAAAGGGACAGGGTTATTTGTACCATTCCTTCTTTGTACCACAGAAAAAAGTCCCATAGTAAAACTACGTGAACTTGTAGTAGAGAATAATGTTTCAATAAACGTAAAGGCTATGGAAAAAATAGCCTTGACCCCATTGGATACCCTCGATCAGTATTAGGTTAATCAAATTCAGTCAGTGTTTATGTATTGCTTTGCCTGGTGCGTAGTTTTTGCTAAAGGGGTCTCCATGAAAAATAGAAAGATTTTTCATTCACCTTTAGGGAAACTAATTCCATTCTGCCTCTTTTGGGAAACTTCCCGTTAGCAGTCATCATAATCAGCCTATATGTTCCCACTGCTGGGACATAGGCCTCCTCTCGGTGAGGAGGAGTGGACCGTAATCTACCACACGGGCCCAGTGCGGGTTGATTAGCAGTGATTTAGATAAATATTACCCTACCTACCTAAGGGGTATGATTTCCGCACCTAGTTCTTCAAGTGGACCATTATGCGTGGGCCATGGCGGCCGTCGATAGTTATTATATAGATTATTCCAACCAGCCCACCTCCCTTCAGAAGTTGGTTATATATCCTGGTCTATTAAGAACGTCTGTGTAAGCTCTGGGTGCTCCGATGTTTTCTGTCCTAATCTGGGCGACGCCGACGGCGATGCGATGTCTGTGCATTCAAATAGCACTTGCGCAACGGTTTCCTCAGGCTGCGGGCCTCACAAGGTCATCGGTCCACCTTATGGAGGGCCTTCCAACTCTGCGTCTTCCGGTACGCGGTCACCAGTCACCACTCTAGAACCTTTCGACTCCATCAGTCATCTGTTCTGCGAGCAATGTGCCCTTTTCATTGCCACTTTAGTTTAGCAATTCTTCGGGCTATGTCAGTTACCTTGGTTCTCCTGCGGATCTCTTTATTCCTAACTCGATCACGTAGGAAAACTCTAAGCATAGCCCTTTCCATTGCTCTTTGGGACACTTTTAGCCTTCTAATAAAGTGGATGGCATACCAACGTAGTGTTTTAGTAATGTTTTGTTTCCACTAGAAAATTACAATTAGATATCGAGGTGACCCATATTCACCATTAAACAAATACGGGGTGCTATGATGACTTTTTATCCTATCAAGGGTCAAGCTGCGCCTATGGCTGATCGTTTGCCGCCCTATCGCTAGGGTTGTCACCGCTAAAGGGGACCGGTCATGCGCTAATTAGTGAACGACTGTTGGTTTCACGCAGAGCGACTCGTTTAACCCCTTGAAAAAATAGGGTTGTACGTCGTGGGATAATTTTGGGATTTTATGTCGCAATTTAAAAGGATGCGGTCGGATGCAGACGGAATTTGTGTACGTTGTTGTGTTATTATTCTGTGCAGTGCACAATAAAGGAACAAAAGAAAAATGCTTATAGGTATCTGGTTTGTTGTCGAATGTTTCTGACAAGGATTGTCAATTCGGGAATATTTTAATAAAAAAAACTCGGTGACATATTTATATAAAAACATAAAAACCTACAATGTCGACACACGTACCTAACACGGGCGCTATAAAATCGCAACGGGTTATTCTCGCCCACTGGATAATTTACTTTCGGGGTTGAACCAAACATTGAGAATCCAACAGAGTGCATGTCAGCGCGTCAAAAATCGAACAGTGTGTTTCTCTGTTCAATTTTCAACTTTCAGCGCTAAAGCATTGCGTTCAAGATACAATGCGTGAAAACACATCCGTCGCGATTTTATTCCATCCGTTTCTATAAGTACACAAGGTGACAAATCAAGCTATACATTTCCAGTATAAGCTGATCTCTCATTGTACGAAAAGCCTATACAATGCGAGGTCAGCTAAAACTGGAAGTTTATAGCTTGACCTGTAACCGTGTGTACGTCGATTAACTGAAACATATTTTGCGAACGCCTTTTTTGTGGAGTGTTTAGGAGGGAAATCATCAAATGACGTCTTCTGCTCTGGGTGAAGCGGAAGGGCGTGTCAGACTTTTACTGACTAAAACCCACCCGTGTTCCTTCAGTTGCCTATGCCAGAGCCACGGTAACTATTTCGAACAAATCTCGCGACCCTGGAAGGATTTAGCCAACCGTGGATGCCAGTTCAACAAGTTTAACTGTATGATTTTGTTACTCTTAAATGCTAGAGTTTGGAACTGCTATCGAAATTGTACAGGCACAAAAAAACGTCAGATCAAGATGAGCCTTATACCTAGTCGTTACTGGATCGTAACTTGTTTAGTTGTGTATCGAATGTTTTGACAAGACGATACTTTTCTTGAGCGTACCTTGTGACCTCGTTGCCTTGATGCTTTTTTTTTTGTAATTAAAGGAGTTGTGGAGATAGAACTAACGTGTTCAGCTCGCATGGTGTGTTGGCTATGTGACATGTTTATATTAATAGGGGGGTAGTTAGTTAGTTTTAAGAACGTTCACAGTCTCAATCTGTCAAAAATATCTGGAGTTTCCATACATTTTTGACAAGATTTTGACATTTGACTGTCGCCGAGATGAGACTACGACTACATTTTGAACGTTTTTAATTACGATAATTTATCTTCAGGTCCTTTTAGGAAGATGCTTATGCTTACTATTATGGTCGAAGATGTAGTTTTTTTAGTCCCACCTGTTTTTAATAACTTCCTTTTTCGATACAAACAGCCGTAGCTAGATTAATCGTGAGCGTTGGCAGCCCAACAGCCAGGTGGATTAACTACCTACAGAAGACCGCAGAGAAGACCCGGATAAGACTCGCACAGATCCAGACAGAGCATGGCACCAAAGGGAGGACTACTAGGTATTACTACTAATCTAGCTTTTGCCAGTGGCTTCGCCCCCGTATCTATATATCGGAAGTTATCCCACGGGCACGTACTACCGGAATAAAATGTATCATATGTATTAATCCAAGATTTGAGCTATTTACCGAAAGAATATAACTTATTAGTTTATTTCATGGATTACATATTTACATTAATAAAGGAAAAAAATACAACCTAAACTAACTAAAACTATTTACAAATTAAAAAAAATAGCGTCGAAAAGTCATCCGCATCGCTGTCGACTGGTAATGTACCCAAGAGACTGGCGGCATTACCACGTTGTATGGCAAATTGGCACGTTTATTTGAGCTATTTGTGTGCCAAATTTCAATCAAGTCAGTTCGGCCGATTTTGCGTGGTTGTGTAACAAAAATCCAAACATAACTTTCACATTTATAATTAGGATTACGTGACCTTAAAATTACATCCTATTTGTTTAACTTACATGCCATATTACCCTTTGCTACAGTCAGTTTAAAAATGCCTCCATATTCGAACACTCGAGTATCTTTTAAATTATCCGGAAAAGACTGGAGTTACCAACATAGCTCGCAGAGTAAGCAAGCTGAAGTGGCAGTGGGCTGGCCATGTCTGTCGAAGGACCGATGGCCGGTGGAGCAGACGAGTCCTGGAGTGGAGACCGCGTATCGGCAAACGTAACGTGGGACGCGCCCCAGCTAGATGGACCGACGACCTAAGGAAAGTGGCTGGGGCAGACTGGATGCGGAAGGCGGAGAACAGGGTGTTGTGACGCAACATATTTCGAGCAGTGGACTGCGATAGGCTATATAACTGAGTTGATAGAGTATCTTTTGAGTCGATTAATCTCAGAAACCACTTAACAGTTTCAAATAGGTGTATACTGTTGTTACTGAGACATCGCGTGATGGAGAATTATTGTTCAATTTGAACATTCTATCTAAATGACTACTGCAAATATTATTTCGTTTACGATTATCAATATTTATCTAAGTATGTAAATTGTCAGAGTGACACTTGTTGTAGAAATTATCTATGTTTATACAAATAAAAATTAATAGCTGTTCGTTGGTAAGCGCATCATTTGAGAACGGCTGGATCAATTTTGTAAGTTTTTAGTTTTGATATTTTTGTAATAGTCCTGTAGCGGCTGCCACGTTCGAACCGCGGATCATACTGACGGACGCAAAATAAAAAAATAAAAAACACCATATGATCACTGCCTCGGAAATACCCTAACGAAGACTCAACACGTCGGTAAAGAATTGCCAGCTAATTTAATTTTCCTCTGTCTAAATAAATTTTGTCCCTGTATTTATTTCGTCTCGACATCAACCTTCGGGCAGTTGCTCACCAGGCACAACACCCATCTGGACGAAGGGACGTCCCTTTTTCTTTGGAGCTAAATGAGCTTTACACCGTGTTCCTCATGCATCAATAGTCCGAATAAGGTTAGCTTTTTCCATATTCTGGCAGCAAGTCTTCTTCTTATCCAGGGTTTTTCAGGGCACATATTTATGCGGTATCCTGTTCCCCACAATCACCATCGATTCACAGAAAAGCTATATCAAACACGTACGATCAATTTACGCCCTCTGTCAGTGGTGAATGATATACTATGCCACTTTTCTGTTTAATACGTAATGTCTATCTACGTCATAGCCACATAATTTTCGTCAAATTTCACGTTTTACTTTACATTGGTGTAGGTATGTGGGTTCGCATACTACCTACGTCATGTTTATAGTAGAACCTTTAAGCTTAGATACCTAAATGAAAACAAAGGGCTGGCTCGTTCTTTGGCCAAAGAATTAGCATTGCCATTCAACATGGCAATGCTGCCAGTCTTCTGGGCACGTTTCCGGATGACAGCGATCCGGATGAGTAGGTACTTCGTCGACAAATTTTTTTTTTTGCTTTTGTATAGTTAGTCATTTTATGTAATCTATACTTATTACTTATAATATTATAAAGCTGATGAGTTTGTTTGCTTGTTTGGTTGAACGCGCTAATATCAGGAACCACTGATCCAAATTGAAAAATTCTTTTTTGTGTTGGGTAGCTTATTTATTGAGAAAGGCTAGAGGCTATATAACATCACGCTACGATCAAAAGGAGCAGACCAGTAACAACAAATGGACGAAAACTGGCAGTCAATTCGATGCGACGGGAAGAGTCAGGGGAGCAAAAATTTGACGCGAACGAAGTCGCTGGCTCATGCTAGTAATTGTATAAAGACAAATTGTGTAACAATCTTTTAGTTGATTAAAATATTTTACTAAAACACTAAAAGTAGGAATGGCGTTCGTTTTGATGGGTAAGTAATAGATGATATAACAACAAAATCTCTAATATTAACAACATATAACAACGGAACCTATAATTTTATTTAATATAGCGATTAGTTAATATAATGAACGATTGATATAATTTTAAAATAACTAATTTTTATAAGCATAACATACATTAAATATAACATCGTTTGACATACCACTCAAAACATATAAAACTTATTCGGTCTAATATGAATAGTAACCTAAGTAGATATTAAACATAACTAGTAACTGATTACCACCTGCGCTAAGATAGGTCGACGGAGCCCCGCTTGGCGGGGCTCCTATTTCAGGGTGGTTTAAAAAAAAATAACCACGAAGGCTAAGGCGGGAGCTCCGCTCCGCTTCGCTCCCGCCTTAGCCTTCTAACCTAACCTATCCTATCCGAGTCGGGGTGTTAACCATAATGACGTTTTTTATATATGTTAAACGTTAGACCTAATGATTTTCGATTAAATAAACAATATACGTAATAAACGTTAGACCAAATGATTTTCGATTACATAAACGTTATATCAAACAACGTTATAATAATTAAGTTTTAGAATAAATAAATGTTATATGGAAAGAAATTATATCAACAGTTGGTATAGCTCACGTTGATTATATCTTATGAACGATAATAAAATGAAATTAGACCAAATGAGTTTATACGTTATGAGACGCACCCTGTTTTGATAGTTCGAAACCGCTGGTGAAAGCTAGTTGTTATATAGGACCAGTTTTTATCCAGTGCGCAAACTGTAAGCATGAATTCAGCATATTATTCTAGACCCCCAGCGTAGAAAATTTTCGTCGGTTAAACAAAAAAACAAATCAGCTGTTCCATAAATTTTGAGCCCGTAGGTATTGCATTTTTCTATGAAACAGCTGATTTTTTTTTGTAAAACCGACGAAAAATTTCTGCGCAAGGGTCTAGAATGATATCCTGTATTCATGGTTAAAATTTACGCACTGGATAAAGACTTATCCTGTATAAATGCTTAATTTCAACCGGCATGTCCTAGAACCACAAGTTCTAAAATACTTGTTATCTACCAACCCGCACTGGGTCTGCGTGGTGGATTATGGCCCACTCCTCCCACCCAGAAGAAGCCTATGTCTCAGCAGTGGGAACATTATATCTGACCAAGATTATGGCTAGACTTTATTAAAGACTGTGGCCTCGGAGTAAGTTTAGGCCTTTCTTTTCAGAATAGTCAGATATGAAACTCCGATTATTTTTAAATATAAGGTGTATCTATTCATACACGAAATATTTTAAGAGGTACACCTGTAGGTGGTAAAGAAGCTACAGCAATGAAAAAAAAGAATTTCTAAATGTATTTTTTTTTTAATTAATATTTATAAATTATTTGACGCACATAAGATATACTGGCTCCTTATTTTTTACGGCCCTAAACACCGCGGCCATGCTCGTGCCGTCCGGTCGCCGCCCTCGCAGCATCAGGCGGGCCAGTCATAGAATTTGGGGTAAAGGTTTTATGCAAAATGTCTCAAGCAATTTTAAAATTATAATAATTACGAAAATTCAAAAACGCTTAGATAAAAATTTTCTTTTTGCTTCTATAGCTTCTTTACCACCTACACGTGTACCTCTTAAAATATTTCGTGTATGAATAGATACACCTTATATATGACTGACTATTAGGGATGTTATGGATATGACATTTCGGATACGGATTGGATACGGATGTAGGAATGATTATTATACCGGATACGGATACTGATACGGATATGAAATTATTTCGGATTATCCGTTAGTTTCGGATAATATCGGTTACGGATATTAAACTTTTAAGGAATTTCAAAGTAAAATATAAATAGCTAATAAAATGGTTTTATGTATATGTCACCATTTGGTAGGAATTACAATCAGTCCGTGAGTAATTATTACAGCTATTTAAAATAAAAATGATTATAAATATATATTGAGTGTTATCTTATCTACCTAAAATAAAAATGTAATAACAAATCCGATATTATCCGAAACTTTTATTTCGGATTCGGTTACGGTTACGGATACATTTTTATATCGGATATCCGATAGTTTCGGTTACGGTTACGGAGCTCCTTAACAGCCCTGCTGACTATTATTATTTATTTATTATTTTAACTTACATTAACATAATCATTTATATAGGTACTTGTGCCTATGGTTTGTTACTTTCAAATCCAAAAAAAAAAACTGCAAACATCGAATCCACGACGTATAAAAAGTTTAATATCCCCCTACTCGAGGTAGTTCCGCCACTATAACCGATTACATAGAGAAGTAGACAGTATAAAAGTATTATAAATAATATGTAGCCATATATTTGATTGTGCCACTTTGTTACGGAACTCCACTTTCTCGCACGAACCGACACAACAGTGCACGGAGCCGGTCAACTTAGACCATCTGTCACTTATGTTTTAGCTAAAAACAAAATGGCGGATTTTTGCTAAAATATGGCCTTGTCTATTGGTAATCTTCTGTATTTTTAGTTTTGTTGTGATCGTTTCTGTGGAATGATTTTTTTTTTGTTACGTCATATCTCCGTCATTTATTAATCGATTTGAGAAATTTCTCTTTGGGTTGAAAGAGTCATATATATTTCGGTCAAGTTCTGATATATAGTGGTTTTTAAACTAGATCCAATAATATGTATTTTTCCACTTAGATTACTCATGTTGATGTTGTTAATTTCTTGTCACTAGTACCTATTTATGAGCAAGTGAAGGTAAACGAATTTGCGTGGGATATGCACCACAAATAGAAAGTTAAAAATAAAAACTTTAAGTATTAAAAAAAGAAACCACCAACTTCCAAAAGTAACACTACAAAGTGAATAATTACTTTAATTTCGAAAGTCGGTGTCTTTAGTTTAATTTTTGGTTTTAGCCACCGACTTCCGAAATCAAAGATATTTTTAAGGGTTGTATTTTTTTCCGAACAACCTTATTTGTTATCTGTTAATGTTTCTTTCGCATTCGATATCTTTCTAAAATTCGAATTTAATATTACTTATTGACGCAAAACTGCATGGCTTCAGTAAATGACGACAGGTTCTATAATTTAGCAAGTATGTTAAAAGTTTAATTTAATCTTTTAAACCGACTTGAAAAAGGAGGAATTCTCAATTAGCCTGTGTGTAGTCTGTTTTTTTATCTTTATCGAAAATTCTCTAAATGAACAGGATATGGCTCAGGAGTGGTCTCATATAAATTTTATTGACTTTGCTTGGGTAGTTTTTGCATTGGGTTCGATAATAATTTATGTCTTTAATCTACTTTCCGTGTCATGATGATGTTTTTATAGTTTCCTTCACTGTTGTTTACTTAGCAAGTCATAGTATACGAATTGGTGTGGTAGTTTTGGTACCATGATGAAAAAAAGGAAAAAAAATTTTTTTTTCAAAAAGAAAAGAACAAGTTTTTTTTATTAAAATGTTGGGAATAGATGCCTACTTTATTCTAAAATTCAAATATAAAACTATGTTTTTTATTCAGTTCACACTCACACCGTCCAGCGCCATCCCTTTCAAAGCTCACATATCCTAAATACCGGGCTCCATTCCTAACAAACAATACTTCAAACATTCAATCTTGAAATTGAATTTTAATCCCATTCAAAAGACCAAAGGTCACGCGAGCGGACTGCTGGGCAGAAATAAAACATAAACTTACGTATACATAGACACTCATACGGTCCCAACCAGTGACGTATGACAATCTCTCTGTTACACCATTTCTGGAAATCAGGCTAGAAAATATAAACATGTGTAATTTAGTGTAATTATAATGTTTTTAACGCATGTTTGTACGCGCACTGGATTTTCAATTTTCGGTGATGAACTAGTCAACGGTCAATTACCGTGTACTTGGCAGAAGAATTCGTGATCGCCGTGTATGTGTTCTTTTATACCCGAAATTTGCTTACGATCAAACTCCAAAGTGTTAGGATAAGCTTAGATTCAATTAAATGAATAGCAAGCCTAACCGGTAAATACGTGGTTATACCTTCAAACCTCCGTGTTTTGAATATATTCAGCAAACAAAGCTAAAATATTCAACGTCCAAATTCGCAGAAGCTAAATTAAACCAGCATAGAGAACGGAGGCGAAAATTTCGATATGATCCAGGGAATTTTAGAACAGAAAACGTAAACCGAAACAGATTTAGGAATTTCTTTCAATCAATAGGATATACCTACACATGAATGCATGATTGTAAAAACCCTCCTCAGACCATTTTTTCCGAAAACTTGTTTATGACGGATTTGTTTTCTCTATGGCAAAACATTCTGAGAAGATAGTTTTTGAGGCCGACTAGGATTACAAAATTACAAAGCAATTCCTTATTATTTAAATATAGGGTTTACTGTTCTATCATCATCGATAGCTTGACTTCACCACTGCTCCTCATGCCTCCTCTCGGTGAGACTGAGGGGGAGTGTTCCATAATCCACCACAAAGCTCAGTGCGGGTTAGTAGACGTCACATGTCTGTCATGTTCTGATTTTATTTCTCATACATTTGCATTTATGAAAATCGATTCTTAAGTAGTAAACTCAAAGTCAAAAGTCAAAGTCAAAAACGTTTATTGCGAACTCCAAAAACTTAAAGAAAAAAAAGATTTGTTAAATTATTTTGGGCTTTTCAACGAGAGCTAGTAGTGTAGTTTTTCTAACTAACTTATGTTAACATTGTACATTAGATGAGTAAGTACCTACCGATAGTCAGTTTTACTGATATTTCTGTGATGATGATGACAGAACTATCCAACTCCATCATGCCAACGGGAATCCTAACACAGTTGCAATAATGGCGGGTACTTTGGCACGAACTACGAGTAAGAAACCCGTTACCAATGTAGGAACCACGTGTAGGCCTTCTTCCTTCGTTTGTTTGAAAATTTTCTGAAGATAAATAATCGTTTTAAAGGCACGAGCATGAATACTTTAGACTTGCAGGATGTCAAAGCGATTTTCTTGTAACATTCATACATAACATGACGCCTTATTTCCCGGAAAGGCTGGTCAGGGATGTACCTATAGTAAACTCACATTTTAACTGGCGAAATGTCTAAGAGCTCTTACACACGAGCGGCATGTTGCCAACGGCAAAGGTAATTGCTGCTGTCGATACGTGTCGGCGGCAGCCGTCGTCGCGTCTCGACGGTAGCTGACGGCAGCCGACGGCAACTGACGGCAGATGTCGACGCGTCTCGACGGCAGCCGACGGCAGCCGGCGACACGCCATCTTCAAAGATACGCGTCATCATCGCGTGTCGACGGCTGCAGTTACCAGCCGTTGGCAACATGCCGCTCGTGTGTAAGAGCTCTAAGTCTCATGTAAAGGGGGCGAGCCTATAGCCATCAACCGGGCACAAACCCGGTTCTGTTTGGTGTTGAATGTAAAGAATAGCAACATCGCATTTCTTCCCGTGGACGTAAGAGGCGACTCAGGGACTCACTAGAGAATGGGAAGCAGCATTCTCTATGCATTTTACCACCATACTGCGATCGCTAACCCGACTGCCTAGCGTGGCGATTATAGCAAACCCCCAAATTAGGAGAGGCATATGTCTAGAAGTGGACGTCTCTTGGTTGGGATGATGGGATGATCTTGGTGAAAGAGTAACAAACATCCACACATCCATACATACAAAATTTCGCATTTATAATATTTGTAGGATAATTTATAATAGATAACAAGGTACTTATATTTTTGACTGTATAAATTAACATAATGTATACGATATGTATAGTATACTCGTATTTTATATATGTATAGTATGTCTTTTCGCAAGCTTGCAATCCTTATTTTACGAAGAAATCGCTTTTGAATTTGGCATAACTGGAAGGAAGGTATGCCCGGGACTATAATTACTTTATTTTTTATTTCTCTTCTAGATTGAAAAAGAAATTAAATTAAACAAACTTAATTACACTTACAAATGCGGCTCCGACGCTGTTTAGTTTATTTTTGAGTCGTTTTAATCAATATTTTTAAATAAGCGGCATTCGATTGGTTCAATATTAAGGTGAGTTTATACCGGCGGAATAAGGGGGCTTGTGGCTAAGTAATAACTGCGGTGGGTCCGTGGATGAGTGACCAGCTTTTTATACAAGACTCCTTCGTGCGGAGAGCACGTTAAGCTGTTAGTATCGGCTGTCATTATTGAATCTTTGACAGTCATTACGGTTCGTCAGAAGCCTGAATTTCTAAAAATGCCTGTACAATCATTTTTCATCATGAGCGGTCACCCAGTGGTCAAAATTCCAGCATAATTCATCGAAAACTTAATTTATTTCTGATGTATTATTGTATTCAATTTAATTTATTTCTGATGTATTTTAGCTTTCTGTACTCCTTCTCGTACTAAGTCAGATAGGCAGTCGCTCCATGTAAGATACTGGTATTCAACTGCATCCGGTTAGACTAGAAACCGACCCCAGCATAGTTGGTAAAAGGTTAGGCGGAGAGCACAAGCACATGAATAGAGCTACAAATTTCCGGATCTAGCTTTAAGATAGTTTATACTCTTTAAACGGAGATAAGACTGTGGTTGCTCTCTGGCTCTTAGCCGACTGTGTCGGATACCAAAAGTAGGGTAGTGTTTTCAAATATGCTTAGTAGAACCCTTAACCTTTTGAATGTCTTAAGTTACATAGTTCGACATAAGCAATTGTCTTTCTATTGTGTCTCTAATTACGGCATTCGATCAGTTAAAGAAAGTGCTAAGCGAACAATTCGGCTGGAGTAAAAAATAAAACTCTCGCAAAAAGCACAGTTATCGCTCTTGTATAAATAAAAAGTAAAGGATTATTTTTTAATATCCTTATCACACAATACCATCAATCTGTTGACTGCAGCCTATAATGTTCCCACTGCTGGGAAACAGGCCTCCTCTCTGTGAGAGGGAGTAGGTCATAATCCACCCACGCGGAACCTGTGTGAGTTGGTCGAAGTCACACGTTTTTGTATGTTCGGTTCCAGAGCATGCCGGTTTCCTCACGATGTTTTCTTCCATCTTATGAAGAGCAGTGGTGATGAAATAATATACATAAAGTAAAGCGCCTTTCGGGGTTCGAACCTAGGGCGTACATCTCGTAAGTCGCGGTGGCGTCCACTGGACCACCATTGCTCTCGAATCCGGTTGTAAAACGAAAATGATTGGCCTTCAAAGAACAAAAAAATAAAGATAAGAATCTATGTTCCTCCGATCTAGTCTAGACACACCTTTGGCGAAAGAAATAAGAAATAAAACGTAGGTCATTAGAATTTTAATAAAGTAGCTGATCTCGATTCGGTTCTAGAACCGAGTGGAACAGTTTTTTAGTGCCAAAAAACTGACAAAAGAATGGGCTGTGTCTTGCTGTTACAACACTTGTAACGGTATGTGTGTCTCTTTTGAGGAACAGCAGTGTAATTTTGTTCCTGACGATGTCAGATATCAGTCCTGGTGGAAACTTTGATATGCTACGTCTAATATGGATAAAACCTTCAAACATAACCTTGGACCTTTTTTGTCTTGGTTTACCGTTAAAACAAAAAAATAAAAATAAAAACTTTCAACAGGCGCCCCGTTCTTTGAAAATAAGACTGGGGAGAGTGGGATTTATACCTCACTAAAACCACTCCGATGGTCAACATCTGCAAATAGAGTTACCTTCCGACGTTACCTCTAAAAATACCAATCCGGAACCCCTCTGTGCAACTCCTGTTAGGGCACATATCTGGAGAAACTGTAAAGGGGTCTCACCGAAACCTTACTGTGCAAATGTGCGAAGCAGTACATGGCCACTGGACGCCTGCTTCCTCGAAGTCACTCAGTGAGCGGAAAGAGTCCTCACCTATCCGTGGTCCTCACTCTGTGCTCCCGCGACCCTAACAGACCATTCTCCTCACGAAGAAAGAAGGCCTGGTACTCAGCAAGGGGAACTGCTGCGACATAGCTTTATTTTAGTCTATACTAATATTACAAAGAGGAAATGATTTTTTGTATGTATGTTTGTAATGGACAAACTCGAAAACTACTGAACCGATTTTAAAAATTCTTTCACCTGTATATAGCTACATTATTACCAAGTAACATAGGCTATATTTTATCCCGTTAAAGTGCACAATTCCTGTGAGTCAAGCGGACGAAGTCGTGGGCGAAGTGCTGGTTACCAATAAAAGTCGACAAACCTATTGCGTACTCCATTTCTTTAGAAAAGACCATTCCATACGATACAAAAATAGGTTAAGGTCATAAACATACACCTAACGACCTAAAAACACACCTAGAGTAGATTAGAAAAGTCTGGTAGCAACCAAGCAGCTCCGTCTCAATGTTCTCATAACAGTAAACTGATACTACAACAATTTACAGTATGGCAACACACACTAAGCATATAAAAATATATTCCTCGCCTACACATTATTCAGTAACTTGAAACTGCAACCTCATTAAAGATATGAATTTAATAACATGCCTTATACAAATTATTGCCATTTGCATGTTATATGTTATAAAACGCGGTGAAGCAAGCTATGTCTACCTACTATCTATTTGTTTATTATTAGGTACTGAGTTGAATTTCTAATACATGGTGGTGAGGGATATCATTTGCAAATTGAAACTATGGCTACAAGACATGATTGTAAACCAACCAAAAAATCTGTTATTTCAAACAAAAGTGCAAAATGCATGGAATAGCTATTTTTAGGGTTCCGTACTCTTATGGTGCGACTCAGTCTATCTTTCCGTCTGTGTGTCACAGCTGACCGTGTGGGGGTACCGTGTGATGCCGGACATAAAGAATAACACCACCCCATTTCTTCCCATGGGTGTCGTAAAAGGCGACTAAGGGACTTACTAGAGAATGGGCAGCAGCGTTCTCTATGCAATTTACCACCATACTGCGATCGCCAACCCGCCTGCCAAGCGTGGCGATTATGGCAAAGCCCCCCAAATTGGGGGAGGCCTATGTCCAGCAGTGGACGTCTTACGGCTGAAATGGTGGTGGTGGTGGTCACAGCTGATATCTCAAGAACTTATTTTAGGCCGCAAAGATTTCGAGTTTTGAAGAAAAATTTAAAAAAAAAATACCGTTCTCTCTCCCCCTTATCTCCGAAGTTTACGTAGAGAAAAATCTAAAATTATTCTATATGATAGATGTGTATGCAAAAAATTACAGGAAATATGAAACGATGTCTCCAAATAGCACATTTTTTCAGATATCATCAATAAAAATTACATTCGTTCCATTATCGGACAAGAGATGGCGCTGACCTAAAACCACTACCACAAATACCAATACTATGTGCAGTAATAAAATACTTTTAAAATATTTATATATGATGGTACGGAACCCCTGGGTACACACGTCCGACTCGCTCTTACCGGCTTTTCTTTTATAACCGACGAAGAATTTCAACGCTTTAAAATCTTGTACTAAATAAAAAATATACAATTTCTACGCTAGGGTGTCTAGAATCATGGGCCAAATTCATAGTTGCAGGGTGCGCGTAGATGACCTTGCCATGCCACCTCGATATACAGTTCGAAATCAAATTGAATTGTTTCGATGTCTAAGTTTTTATACTTATTATTGACGGGGAAATTAAGTGGCACAGATTAAAACGGAAGAGTGATCCTATAAATCCGGGATTTATGACACGGAGGAAAAGAAGGAAATTATAAAAGAAAAAGTAATAGCCAATTTGGATTGGACAATAACCGACAGAAAATATTCTCGAAAAAATTCTCGTGTCTGTGGAGCTGAGGGTATTTTATTTTTTTCTACCGACTTCCAAAATTTTACTTTTTTTAGTTTGTAGGGTTTATTTTCGGAAATCATTAGATTTTTTTCTGGACGAGTTTTTAGTTCTCACACCAATCCGTATACAACAGTGACAGGATGCAGTACAATGTCATCTAGATGGTTAAAGTGGTTTGAAACGTATTTTCGAGGCTAACGCCAAAATTACCCAAGCGAAGTAATTGAATATAATTTATAAGGAACCAAAATTCTAGAATTTTCAAAATCCCTCCCTACTTTCCGGAGAAAACGCAGAACACGCATACAAAAAAATACGGATGACTTGAGGACCTCCTCCTTTTTGAAGGTGATTTAAAAGAAAGACCCCTGTAATATAAAAAAAAACTTATACACACGAACAGATCTGCCAAAAAACCACATGCAAATTATTATACAAACACTCCAATGTTGCGAGAAGCGATAATGTTCATTTACATAAGTTATTAGCCGCAAAATAAACCTATTACGTTGACCCAAACTGTATTACGATTACCGTAAGAAGAGCAAGATTATCTTCAGCCAAGTGAAGCTAAGTTACGAATCGAGTCTAAGTTACGCAACACACTGTGAAATCCACCGAGAAAGTTGGTCGTAGATAAAAATTACGGAAAAATGTAAGATTATTTTTCTCGTCTTTTATACGGTTACGGAGGATTTTTGAGCACAAAAGACGAGTTTTTTAAATCCTTTTTTGTTTGGTTTATGCATTTCCACGTCTTTACAATTATGTCTCTTATCGTCTTATTAGGAGAGTGAGATGCAGCGCTATCTAATGCAGTGTTTTGTCTCTTTTTTAAGACAAAAATGGTTGTGAATATGGCTTCGATGCCGCGTATTTTGTGTAAGTGGTTAAGTACTTGTTTTATTAAAGAATATTATATCACCCAAGCTATTATCGCAAACCTGAGGGGTATTTTTGTTTCCGGCAAGGCAGGCAATTGCGGCAGGCCTATGTCCAAAAGTGGACGTCTTTGGGCTATGATGAAAATGATGAGTCAAAGCGGGCAGCAATAGCATGATCTTTGTAGAGATGAAGGATTTTAGCAACTTGGTGCAATAATCAACATGGAAGCTACTACCATTACGAGTGAGTTACGGAATAAAGTCTGCCGCTTTCTTCCCACTTTACTTTTAGATATATCATACATACCTAAAAGTATAGTAAAATGATTAAATAGCTATCAACATTATTCTTTTTTAAATAATATACCTCTTGTAATTAAGATTTCATTGCTCAATATGCAACGTTAGATCTACAGAAACCCGTATTTTAGACCTCAGTCAGAAATAACAGTCTGGAAATTTCTAGATTAAACCAAAATGTAAAAGTCACGCTCCGAATTCTAGCGCTCTAGTGTAACATTTATTTTGTAAGTAGCCTATCACCACAGAGCTGTATTAAATAACGGGACATATTTTACTGCGCGCTAAAGTAATTTTTGAACTTCAATTTATGTGGACCTTTTTTAGTTATTGGGCTTCTTTTTATTATGAGTGTTTTTTACACGCTTTATATTAGCTTCACTTGTATGTTTGTAACCGACTCCTTGTAGCGCGATTTTGACCCACTTTAAACAAACAGATTTCATTCAAACTTACCGATGACAATGCAAAAATTTCATAAAGTGACATTATGCCTGCCAGGGTTACCAGGACAGCAAAAAAACTGTCTTCGAAAACTACGCTGACATACGTCACAAACTACGCTGACATACGTCTCAAAATTTGAAACACCCGAAGCGTGTTTTTTAGTTTTTTTTTAACTATTATTTTTTTCTTTTTAAACAAGGTAAGTAAGTATTTCAAGGATGGCGGGATGAGCTGGACTCCCGTAATAAAGATTGCTCCTTGGGAGCTCTTGGCAAAGATACGTGGAAAGAGAGTAGGGCCAGCAGTGGGACAGTAATGACGAACCAAAAATAAAACAAAAATGTTTAAAATATAGGTAGACGATTTCGTTCTGATACCTCACATAAAGAGGTGCAATCATTATATTAGAGGGTCAATTACAATTTTAGGAGAGCAAAATTGAATTTATTGGAGATTCAAATAAAATACAAGCTCGTTCCATAAATAACCCGTTACTCTCCATTGACGGTTAAACTTTTAACTTACAAAGACAGCTGCAAATTTTCTAAAATGTAAGCGCGTAAGCAGTAACAAGCACAGAGATCCTTATTTCCCTTATTAACTGGAAGTTTTACCAAGAAAGTTCGTACTTTCTACGTAAGTACGAAGGTACACTACAAAATATAATCAAGACACTGCGCTCATTACGAATTGGATATAATCTCCGCTTGAGCAACTGGACAGTCCAGATAGCAGTTTCACAGGCGACCTTTGAATATTCAAACCAGACTTGTACATGAAAACCATTAAAATAAGTCACCAAAATGCCAGTGTGTAAATGAGAAATGACTTATTTCTGTAAGTAGGTTTGTGCAAACAGCTTTACATAGCCAACTGAAGGAACACGGGAAGGTTTTAGTCGGTAAAAGTACGACACGCCCTTCCGCTCCACCCAGAGCGGGAGACGTCATTTAGAGATTTGGCATGAAAAAAACATATTTTTTTAACTGGATAAGGTGGTTTCCTAACTGAGTACTCTGAGAAGAAAGGCCGAAAACTCAGACGTCACAGTCTCTTTTAAAGTCCAGACATAATTTTGATGCGAAGTCCATGTAGATTGGTGTCTGAAATGATCTTTTGAGGAGAGAACCACACAGATTGAGTGGACCTATCCAGTCAGTGCACGCATTTGTCACTAATCGTGCAGCTCAACTGAAGCTCAATGATTCAACGAACAATACTAAAGATAGGTCATTTGGGTCATCATACCATATCTTATTCAGCCTATATTGTTCACACTGCTAGGACACTAATCTTCTCTTGATGAGAGGGAGTTGGGCAGTAATCTACCACGCGGGCCCAGTGCGGGTTAGTAGACGTCATATGTCTTCGAATTTTTGGTCATAGGACATGCCTGTTTCATATTTGCCTGTTTCATATTTGTTGCCATAATTTACACAAAGCTCCTGCCTGGGTTCGAACCCACGACCTCCAACTCGTAAGTCGGGCCGATACCACTGGGCCACAATTGTTCTCATAAATTACTCAAACTACATGATTGCAAATTACAATATGAACATGAAAACAATTAAAATAATTCACTAAGGTTGAACTTTTAATCCTATTCACTAACTTGACAGTTCAATGCAAAATAATGATACCGGTCTAAAACGAATAGTGTCGTGGTAGTGAACGATTTCGCATAAAGAATGAATGATAAAATGTTTTAAATTAAATAAAACTTTAAAAAATCGTTTTTAGGTGATAATCCACACCTAAAAACGATTTTTTAAAAGATGAAAGAATAATTAATAATTTTTAATAATAGTTACTTCCTTTTTTTATTTTCTTCTGATAGAAACAAAACTAAATATAAAAATCATGTCATTTTGCTTATTTTGCTACTATAGTCATTTTATTTCCTCTGACAGTCATAGACTTCATATATATCGATATCGTACACATCTTGTTTTAAAACAAGTTATTAAATTTAAATTACAAAGTTTGCACGTAAGTACACAAGTACATTATTTCAAGTTCATTCAATTTCATTCATTCTTGCACCACGTCACTATCTTTTTTTTTTTTTGTCAAATCTGGTATCCCTCCAATTGTCAAGTTAGTGAATAGGATTAAAAGTCCAACCAATAGGTATAATGTCAGTGCGTCGGATTATTACTCCACACTTCACGGTTTTGTCCGCGGCTCTCGTTTTGAAATCGATTATGAGCCAGGAACAGGTTTTGACTCCAGATTAGAATGTGTTTTATGTCTGAGATATGATCGCAATTCGTTTTATCAGATTCGATCCAGTCATATTTCAGAGATTTAGTAACTAGTGTGTCTATTAATACCTGCCTATTTTTGTCTCACTGCAGGACTAAGACATACAGAGAAGTCTTGAACAAAATGCCTTCTCTATACAGGGGCAAAATAAATTAGCTGGCAATACTTTACCCACGTGTTACCCAACAAAGTATTGCAAGTTAATTTAATTTGATTTGTATATCGATACAAAACGAATGACGTTAAAAAAATTGTTGAATGGAAATCATCCTTCCAACCTTGTTTCAAGACTTTAATTTACCAAAAGACTGTTATGTGTTGACAATAGAAATTGAGTATAGAAAATTTCTATGTTCTACCAAAAATTAGAAGAACAGCTGATCGATTTTTTTTTTTTTCAGGATGGGAAATCATCAAATGACTTCTCCCGCTCTGGGCGGAGCGGGAGGGCGTGTCAGACTTTTACTGACTAAAACCCACCCGTGTTCCATCAGTTGCCCATGTGCCAGGGTCACGGTATCTCTTTCGAACAATCACGCGACCCCGGCAGGCATCGGTCCTAGTAGACCCCTAAACTGCTGCTGACATCTCTTTGAGGCGCGCGTGGAACACTGCGCGCCGTCGACCCGAGCTTGGTCCTTACCGGGCGGCGAGCTACCCATTGCTCGCCACCCGCAAGCTCGCGCCTACGGTGGCCGGGAGTCCGCTATCGACTCCCGACGCCCGGGGCGTCTCCTCCTGCGGCGGCTAGGGACGTGAGGGCGCAGAGACTGCCACTCCCTCACGCGCCCCGCCTCCTCCTTCGCGAGCATTACTGCTTCGCAGAAGGAGGTGACAGCTGATCGATTACGGGCATTGACCTTCGCCTATTGAATGTTTTTTTTTTGTGTTCTATTATTCTTGGATGCCCAACCCGTGAAAAAAGTATTGCAAAACTGATTTAATTTGACTGTACATAATAATTATAATGTAGAAGCCGCGGGCAAAAGTTTTGCTACTACTGCCTATACCTTTTATTATTAAAGGTACTAAGATATTCAGCTTGGAGAACTAATAACAGATCGTCACTCGTAAGTACTACCGCTCACCGATGCCAAACGTGGTGACTGGAGATTACGCCAATATATATGCCCGGGGCGTTCGTTATAGCTGTGTGACCAGGACCACTCGTATATTACACAGTAAATGTTCTGTTTAGCTTCGCCATTTCTGTTGGCTTGCAGTACAACTTAAGGGTTTTCGCAGACTTAGAAGTTTTTTATGACCTAATTTTTGCAGCAAACCGTTGGATTCTAATTTCAAATCTCACATTCTTTTGACAGTCAGGTGACATTTGCAGAGCACCGCCTTTCAGTGGGATTAATAATGTTATTCGACTACTTAATTTATATTCATAATGCTTCTGTGTATGTGGTTGTCACTGAACTCCTCTGAAACCGCTGGACCGATTTTGACGAATTATTTTGTGTGTTTAAGTGGATCACTGGATGGTTGAGATTCACATTTGGACCCGGTAAGAGGCACTTACATCTTACCTACTTATGTTGAGCAAAATATTCACAAATATCTGAACTGAAAACAAATATTGTAGAAAGAATTTTAATTTTAGCTGTTACATAAAACGCTGTAAAGCAATATATCGAATCATTTTACATGAAATTAGATGGTATTACGTAAAAACTAGCACTTTCCATCGGCTTTGCGGACATGGAATTCGACTTACGGTACCTACCGCGATAACAATAATGCGGTGCGACAAACATCCCAATCCATTCAGCCGATTTTGCATGATTAAGTAACAAACATCTTAAATCTTTCACAAGAAACATTTTTAAAATAAATTAAATAATATTAGTAAAATAACAGTGTTAAATGATTCTTGTTGCCAACTGTACTACCTCAATTTAACGATGTGACGTAAAAATAAACACAATACTTATTCACAGATATCACAGTCAAAGAAAATCATTTATATAGAGCCCCAAAAAGGGCGCGTGTAGCAATAATTTTCTTGCCATTCCCTTTGACCTACCTGCCTGAGATGTCTCAAAAACGGTAACCGTATGAAATAACCTTGTACCTTCAGAATTACTCACCCGATCCGCTTGGAATTCACTTTGTATTTGTGTTATAGTTCGTGGATTTGGTAATGTAGTAGTGTTTGGTAGTCGGTTAAGTAAGAGGTTGTGTTTCTTGAAGTTAATTATTTGATGGGCGCGTTTTGAGGTTGGATGTCAATGAGATTTTTTATATAATGTATTGTTTGAAGACTTGGTGATATTCTCTAAATCTCAACTGGAACATTCAATTACGTATTTTGATACTTATACTGTTTTTATAGTGATAAGGATATCTGAGTCGGCTTCTTTTTAAAACTTTTGTGTAATTGTCTGCCTAGCCTTTTCCCAACTATGTTAAGTTCGGCTTTCATGGCAAACTTTTCAGTATTTTACATTGAACGACTGCCTATGTGAACTCTACAACCCAGTTACTGGGTAATAATAATTACCGTGGTAATACGATGCCCCTTGGAAAGACTGCCTGCGGGGTTCTCTCAAAAATCTACGAATGCTAGTCGGTACCCACGGTTTAACGTGCTTTCCGAGGCACGGAGGTGTCTCAGTATTTAAAGATGGTCACTCATTTAAATAAATAATAACTATCACACAACGCCATCTAGTACCAAGCTAAGCAGACCTTGTGTTATGGGTACTAGACAACTGATAAACATACTTATATATTTCTAAATACATACATATTATAGATAAATTACACCCAGACACAGAACAAATGATCGTGCTCATCACACAAACATTTGTCCTGGGTGGGAATCGAACCCACGACCTCCGGCACAGCAGTCAGGGTCACTAACCACTAGACCAACAGGCCTGTCTAATTTGCAGACCAACCGCGGCTAGCGAACCGCGCTAACTGAACGTGATTGATCGACCCGTGCGGTTGTTATTAATTAGCCACAAGCCCCCTTTTTAACATGTTAGTGTAAGCACGTCTATCTACAAATCAAGCTTTACATCTAAACTACATCTATACAAATAAATAAAATTGTAGTGTCTGTTTGTAATTTCAAATTAACAACTTTTCAATAAATGCATATGAAAGTAAATACGGTACTTACATCAAAAAACATTTTTATTTTTGTTTGTCTGTCTGTCTGTCTGTTTGTTCCGGCTAATCTTCGAAAGGGCTGGACCGATTTCGAAAAGAAATGCACTGGCAGATAGCTGATATTATAAGGAGTAACAGAGGTTATAGTAATATGTATTTCGTCTGGGTAGTACGTCTCCGTGTGATAATTTCCAAACCTCACGCGGGTGAAGCCGCGGGCACAGCTAGTTTCCAATATAAGCTGACTTGTCATTGTACGAAAAACCTATACAATGCGAGTTCAGCTAAAACTGGAAATGTTTAGCGTGATATGTAGCTGTGTGTACAAGAATAAAACACGAACATAATTGCACTGCGATTGTTTTAAAGGTCTAAGTTCAAGGTTAAAACTTACATAAACATATTCATTTTGGCATACAGCATTTTACAGAAGTTACACGAGGAAGAGAAAGCGTCCAAGGGCTTTGGAGCCATCATTCATACTGTGACTTACAAAACTTTGTACAAGAAAAAAAATAAGCTAGTTAAAAAAAAACTTCAAGCGAAAAATAAACTTTTAAGTTCGGAAGTCGGTGTTTTTGGATCTGCATTTTATTTTTTTTTGCCACCAACTTCAGACATTTCAGGTTTCTTCACATCATTCACCGCTTTGAGAACAGTGGTGAAGAAATTAAACAACACAAAATAAAGTGTTCAATCTCACGCCCTATAACTCGCATGACAGAGGTTACTGGGCCTTTACAGCTCACCCCATCAGTTTCGTCTAAGTCGACGATGGAAGTCACTCAAAACTCATATTGTGGTAGATTTACATATAACGAAATCACACTTACATAATAGGTATACATCTTTTTTTTTACTTTTTAGCTTGTCAAAAATTAAACAGCAGTTTCCTGTTAGTTAGTAATATTGTTAGTTATTAAATGAAAAATGATTTTATTTATGTAAGTAGGTAAATTGTACAAATACTTTAAACGTCAAAAATATTTAAAAAAAAAACTAGATAAGGTTGGCGTTTCCTGTCTGACTACACTAAGAAGAAAGCTGTTTTAAAGTTAAAACTAAATCTGGATCAGACCATGTGGACGGCGTCTGAAATGATATTTTGAGGAAAGAACCACACAGATTGAATAAACACGTACAATCAGTACACCATTTATCAATAATCATGCAGCTCAACTAAATAATATATAACAGTATGATTGTAAGTACTTACATATATCCACCGCTTGACAAAGGCCTCTCGTAAGCCGTTCAGTTAATCTGCGTACAAAATATACTCGTCAATCCGGCTCGAAGGACCATCAACGTTAGTCATAGCACTGAATGACTTGAATGCTTGGCATCCGACGCATCCCGGTTACGACTGCGGTTCGTCCATTTTATTGCTAAGTACGGCCCCGTGGGTTTGTTCACCGTAGGATGTGTTGCTCTGTTGCTAAATTAAATGAAAATGTTTCTACTCTCTTTGTGTTTAAGGTTTTATTACACTGTATGAAACAGTGGTATTTCATGCTTTTCTGTTCACAGCTAGACAAAAGTCAATTCGATTAATAACTTTAGTTCGATTTTATCAAAGAAAAAGAAACCCTTTTTTATTAGGTATAAAGTAACTGTTGTATATAAATCGAAACTTGCCAATTACTCTCCAACGTATTTCTGCAGTTGTATTCACCCAGAAATAAATTAATTTCGTGCAAATCGACTATTAAGGCGACGAAAGTCACCCTAGTTTTTTGGAAATCGAATTAGTATATTAATATTACTGATAGTGTTTTAATTCATGCCTATTAGTTGTAAATTTTCACAGGAATAAATATTAAGTTGACATGCAGCATCAGCAGCAGCATTTCAGCCGCAAGACATAGGCCTCCCCAATATGGAGGGCTTTGCCATAATCGCCACGCTTGGCAGGCGGGTTGGCGCAGTATGGTGGTAAAATGCATAGAGAACGCTGCTGCCCATTCTCTTGTAAGTCCCTTAGTCGCCTTTTTCGACACCCACGGGAAGAAATGGGATGGTGCTATTCTTTACGTATGACAACACACGAAACCCCAATGATCAAAACATCAATAGTCATAAAATAGTAGTGCAATGCGCTTATCATTTCGTCTTGTTTTCGTTTTCTGTCGTACGAGG
The DNA here is from genome assembly GCA_932294355.1 of Aporophyla lueneburgensis. Taxonomy (NCBI): domain Eukaryota; kingdom Metazoa; phylum Arthropoda; class Insecta; order Lepidoptera; family Noctuidae; genus Aporophyla; species Aporophyla lueneburgensis. The sequence continues at coordinate 20,743,478 of OW028745.1, read as the reverse complement.
AAATAACAGGGAAAATATTAAATGTCTACCTAATACATTGCTGTAGTAGAATAGAAATGTATTATTTTTCGTTTGTATGCTGATAAAATGTTGGTAAATATCTTTATCTTTTTTTGCGAATGGCCGTCTATTGCCATTGAAAAGATCGTCTTAGGTTTAGTGTAGAAGCGAAAATATATGTGTCATAGGATCGAATCTTTATTATGTGTAAATTATTTCATCACCTCTGACTGCTCTCAAAACGGTGAAGGAAAACATCGTGAGGAAACCGGCAAAAATTCTTAGACATCTATCAACCCGCACTGGGCCCGCGTGGTGTATCACGGCCCACTCCCTCTCACCGAGAGGAGGCCTGTGTTCTAGCAGTGGGAACATTATAAGCTGATTATGATGATACGAAGTCTACATAGTATAAATCGAAGTCGATTCCCGCGCTTAGATATTTTTAAACTACGCAACGGATTTTAATGCGACTCGCATCAGTAGACAGAATGATTCGAAAAGAAGGGTATATAATACACGGGTAAAGCTGTCTATTTCCTTTTCTAGGTCTCATCAGCCTTTTTTTCATAACCATCGATTCAATGGTTTAGGCGTGTAGAGGTTGCAGACAAACAGAGCTACTTTCACATTTATAAATAAAATAAAAAGTATGGATTTTTAACTCGCCGTGTCACGTGCAAGCCATGTTACGCGTATTTATTAAGGTAAAATATCTATAGCTGATTCCTCGAAATTCTAAATTTAAAAAAAGTTTTCCAACTTGTGCAAACAAAATTATGACGTCAGACAAAGATGCTTAAGCACGTGATTATTGTAAACCCGATTGCCTAAAAACGTGATTATCAGGACCCCAGAATAGGCTATTCTCGACCATCTTAATATAACATCACGGCAGTATTTTCCAAAGGATTAGGCAGAGATGATGAATGAAATTAATTGTTTATCAAATTGATTCGCTATAACGATATGTTATTCAATGTCAAAGTGTGAACTGTCAAAGAATGACAGTTGTAAATTTTAAATTACAGCTGTCATTGACCAGGAACTTAAATTCTTTTTATATTTCTAATACACTAGCTTCTGCCCGTGACTTCATTCACATGAAGTTTTGGCCCCCAAGCCGTCGCGTCGCGTCGTATCCGCCCGCCCGTGTTTCGTTGACACTCAGCGTTAATTCCGATTTTTTTTTTCATTTTGCTCAGCTCCTTAGGGTCGTAGCGTAATGTTAAATAGCCTATAGCCTTCCTCAAGAAATGGCAAAATATTTTTTAGATCCGACTGGTAGTTCCAGAAATTACTTCCTACAAACAAACTTACAAACTTTACCTCTTTATAATATTAATCTAGATTGACGCTTTAAGTAATGCTTTAAGTTGTCAGTCAATTTCATACTCAGCCTATATTGTTCCCACTGCCACTGCTGGGACACAGGTCTCCTCTCGGTGAGAGAAAGTGTGCCATAATCCACCACGAGAGGCCAGTGTAAATTAGCAGATGTCACATGTCTTTGATGTTTTGATTCCAAGACATGCAAGTTTCCTCCCAATGTTTTCCTTCACCGTTTTGAAAGCAGTAGTGATAAAATAATTTACACAAAGTAAAACGCCTCGTTGGATTCGAACCCACGACCTACAACTCGTAAGTCGCGGCCGTTATTACTGGGCCATCACTGCTCACTCACCCTCACTTCTGAGTAATTTAAATCAGCCTTAAGTACAGAACATCACTATAAAAATTCAATAATTGGTAGTTTCTCTTTTCTTTCCAAGTTCAAACGAACACTGAACTCTTGTAAACTCTAGAAGATTTTGTAAGTAGCACTTTTATTTCTTCCAAAGCATTTTTTTTTTTGCAAAAGTTTTGTACTGTCGACTAGGACTTCTATATACGGTTTAATATTTGACCCAGATCACGTAAAAATACAAACACACACACTCTCACACGCTGTGCTGGTTTAAGCAAGCTAGTCTTAACTGTTTAGTGTTTTATTTGCAATTCCAACTGCTTAGTGCAGGGTCCTGAGTCTGATCGAGGTTAGGCACATTGTTTTATTTATTTATACCCATTTATTTTCATAACATAACATCACCCGGGCGTCACATTGCCATCAACCGGGCACAAATGCAAACTCTCATTTATTTCAAATTTTATTTATTTCCTATTCTTTATTTAAATTTAATTTTAATTTGTTATCAATTCTTACTTATTTTTTCAATGTTATTATTTATTAATCTTCTGTTATTACAGTCAAGTTTTCATTTAAATTTTTATTATTACTTCAATTTTATTTTTATGTGTTTAATTTACAATTATTTCATTCAATTTTTTTTCTGATTATTTATTTCGTATTTTATATTACTTACATACATTGAGTGATCCACACATAGATTTACGATCGTAATACTAACAATATGTGGACATTTAAGTAGTTGTATTTTATAGGGTTTATCTAATCAATGGTCTATATTTAACATACTATAATATCACGCTTGTATTCCCCAAACGGTAGACAGAGATGTATCTGTAGGTAGTAAACCCACATTTCACCAGTTTTGTTTAATTCCTTTTTAATGGAGCTTGGTTGGTGTTGATTAATAGGCTCGTTTTACAATATACTACATAGTATAAAACAAAGTCGCTTCCTTCTGTCTGTGCCTAAGTATGCTTAGATCTTTAAAACTACGTAACAGATTTTGATGCTTTATTTTTTTAATAGATAGAGCGATTCAAGAAGAAGGTTTATACGTACAATATGCGGGCGAAGCCGCTGGCAAAAGCTAGTATCATCGATAATATGAGTGTACCACCACTGATTACCCTACAGATACACATACGTGATGTTTACACACAAGGAAGCAAACACACACATACATGCAAGCACACTCAGAATGTTTTTAAAATAGTTTACTACGAAATCACATGAAGACGGGCATCGATGTGCCGCTCGGCGCTCGGCGCGATTACACAACCATATCCACGCGAACATTGGCGCATCTAGTTTCACTGATGTCATTTTTGATATTTCATGTTTACTGCACGTGTTTGTTGATATTTTATGTTTATTACATGTGTTTGAGTATTTGCTGAGTTTAAACTTACGAGTTTGTGACGCTACGGATTTTTACGTTACGGTCGCACGAATATACTCGCCCGCATCGGGCGAATCGTCACTTTTAACCAATATCCTTTTTCTACAGGAGATTCTAGTTTTGTTTTTTTTTTTTTTGTGGGTGCGAAATCATCAAATGACCTCTCTCGCTCTAGGGTGGAGCGGAAGGGCGTGTCAGACTTTTCCTGACTAAAACCCACCCGTGTTCCCTCAGTTGCCCATATGCCAGGGCCACGGTAACTCTACAGGTGACTCGAATTATATTAATTTATTTATAAGTGAATCGACAATTTGTCCCATGTTTCTCCGGACGTAAACGATAACACCATCCCATTTCTTCCCGTGGATGGGCAGCAGCATTGTCTATGCATTTCATCACCAAACTGCGATCGCCAACCTACCTGCCAAGCGTGGCGATTATGGCAAACCCCTTCTCCCAAATTGGGAAAGGTCTATGTATCCAGTAGTTGACGTCTTTCGGCTGAAATGACGAATCGACAATAATTCCAGAAATTTGTATTAGGCAACTCCACGAAAAGTTAAGGAAAAATCACATTAAATACAAAACGTGCCAGTTGCCTTACACGAATTTCTGATAATGTCGTCACCTAAAAATAAATGAACACTGTGCAATTCGACTAATAGCCCCTAGTTTCGCTGCTTCAATTTTGATATTTCATATTTATTGCACGTGCTTGAGTATTTGTTGAGTTTAAACTTACTTTGTTCTGAGTTTGTGACGTGGGAAGCCACACTGATCGTGAAAGGGGAGCTATTGATATTTAGAATAGCGTCATATAATCCTGATATACATCGTGTGATCAGGACTTTAGGATAACATACAGGTGGTTTTAGTTTTACAAGGAGAGTACCAAACTTGGGAATCACAGATTCCGTTGATTTTTATATATGTTGTAGAGTAGTCTCCCCTCAATAACTAGGAAAATGGTGAGACGCACATCACCTTCATTTTCGAGAAAAAAGAAAGTAAAGTTTAAAGATCATGTCCACTCGACTCAACAAATTGATAAAAATAAATGAATAAATTTGAAAAAAAAATGTGTCGAATAAACTACTAAACAATTTTTACGTGTTACACTAATGAAAACTCGTAGTCGAATGACTGCAGTTAAAAGCAGCCGCAATTCAAGGCCAAAATGGACAATCGTATTCTTACAAGTACGTCCCTTTCCCCAGGTAGTAGATGTCGGAGCCGGTAAAATTAGGGGGAGAGGGGTCTTGCACAGCAGGAGCGTATAATAACTGCAAATTTATATATCTAACAAAATTTATTTACGTTAAAAATTCCCAATTATAATAAAGAGTATTTTTAGAGACAAAATGTTTAATATTATATTATGATTGTTAACAATAAAATAAAAATCCATTAAAATTGACAAAAACAATATATAAACACATCAGATATATAATAAATTTAATATTAAATAACTTCAGCATTTGAATTATTTATTTATTAAAATAACAAATTATTTATAAAAATAAATAAATAAATTTGGAAAAAAAAAGAGTCGATTGGACTTGAACTTTAAATTTATTTTTCTCGAAAATGAAGGTGAAGTGCGTCTTACCATTTTATCTGGTAATTGAGGGGAGACTACTCTACAACATATATAAAAATCAACGGAATCTGTGATTCCCAAGTTTGGTACTCTCCTTGTTAGACACAACATACCATCCCACCTGTTGTTTCAGGTGAGATGGTGACAGGTTAGGTAAGTGGGTACCTGTAGTCCTCACACATTTCACCAGTTAAACTGTGTTAATGTTTTCATCATCATCATCACCATCATCCACGGCACAACTTCACCCACTACTGGGCCTCTCTTTTCTTTTGCCACTCCCCATGTTATTCGTTTTATTAACTCCCGACAGGGGTGTTATTAAGTTTGACCAGTCTGTGTCTGTCTGTAGCACCATAGCTCTTAAATGGGTGAACCGATTTCGGTGCGATTTTTTTTAATTTTAACGTTTGCTTTGTAGCGGTGATTCTTAGAGTTGATTTATCAAAATCTGTTCAGTTGTTTCGCGTCTAAAAGGGCCAGTACGTTTACTATTTTTTACTTTTTCGTGGCTTTTGTATTGGTCGGGATTTTTTTTTAATTTTAAATTTTCCTTTTTCTTCACCTAAATTGGAATACATAGGTCGCACTGGAACTGTTGCTGTTACTGCTGGAAGAGTAAGGTGACCTTTGATTTTTAAATTACCTGACGAGGGTACTTTTAAACCTTTACTCAGTGTGTATTAAAATAAAACTTATTTTTGTAAGTACTTTCTTAATTTTAACAATAATAAATAGACTTAATCGTAGTATTTAAATAAAATCGTATGCAGGCACTTTTCAACTACCAAGGACTCGATCAGTTAGAAATTTTATTAAGTGTACCTAGTAGATACTACAAACTCCACGCACACGGCACACTCTTTTTATAAATTATATTATCCAACTAATATTATAAATGTAAAAGTTTGTATGTTTGGACTATTTTTACTCAATCACAGCTGAACGGACTTGGATGAAATTTGGAACACAGATAGGTTTTAACCTGGATTAACACATATGATACTTTTTATCTCGGTAGTACGTTCCCGTGGAATAATTTACGACTTCCAAGCGGGCGAAGCTGCTGGCAAACGGTAGTAACAAAAGATTACTTACATCAGTGATACTACTATTACCAAGTACGGTAAGGTTAGGTACCTACTTATTTTCAGGAGAGTTTTTCAATAATTCATCATCATCATTTCAGCCGAAAGACGTCCACTGCTGGACTTAGGCCTCCCCCAATTAGGGGGGGCTTTGCCATAATCGCCACGCTTGGCAGGCGGGTTGGCGATCGCAGTATGGTGGTAAAATGCATAGAGAACGCTGCTGCCCATTCTCTAGTAAGTCTCTAAGTCGCCTTTTACGACACCCACGGGAAGAAATGGGGTGGTGTTATTCTTTACGTCCGGCACCACACGGGACAGCCATTCATTTTGACCTATTCAGCAGTCATTGCTAAATGAAAACTGAAGAAAAAAGAAATGAAAAGCCTACTGTAACAATTTACTCACAAGGAAAACATGAATGAATTCAATCATAAAGTAATAATACTAATAAATTCCTTTATACAATTGCCCTTTATATGCTGGTAAATAACTTAGGATCGTTGTAGGAAACTTGCATAGTTAATAGTGTTAGGCAATTAATTAGTAACGACCTTTAAACGTAATATCTACGTCTAATATACATAGATAAGTCACTCCACTAGGGATGTCACCCCATTCCACACCGCTACAGAACTGGTGCAAATTCCGAGTTTTATGACATCGATATAAGGTTTAAATTACAATACGCTTGTGAAATGCAATGTCTAACTGTTGCTATGTTGTTTTAGATTAGAGTTTAATAGTTGTATTTGTGGTACTGGTGAGTTTCACTGTTGTAATAATAACAGTGTTTCTATAAATATTAGAAACTAGCTTCTGCCCGTGACTTCGTCCGCATTAAATTTCTTGTTTCCCCGACCCTTCCTGTTGCATCGAATCGCCTACCCGTGCGATTTTTCCCGTTTTTGCAACATTTTTTATTACTGCTCCGCTCCTTTTAATTGTAGCGTGACGTTATAAAGCCTATAACCTTCCTCGATAAATAGACTAGCCAACACAAAAATATTTTTTCAATTCGAGTCAGTAGTTCCTGAGATTACCGCGTTCTATCAAACATACAAACTCTTCAGCTTTATAATACAATATTAGTATAGATTCAGGAAGAAAAGTTAGAGCCATTTCTTCTCTAAGTTCGCCAAAGGATTTCAGGATGCTGTTGAGGTTGTCTCGGTTTTGCAGGTATGTTTGCTAAGGCCAACACGGATTGCCTTTTTTTGGATGGTAAATCATCAAATGACTTGTCCCGCTTTGGGCGGAGCGGGAGGGCATGTCAGACTTTTACTGACTAAAACCCACCCGTGTTCCTTCAGTTGCCCATGTGCCAGGGTCACGGTATCTCTTTCGAACAATCACGCGACCCCGGCAGGCATCGGTCCTAGCAGACCCCTTCAGTTCTGCTGACAACTCTTTGAGGCACGCGTGGAATAGTACGCGCCGTCGACCCGAGCCTGGTCCTTACCGGGCGGCGAGCTATACATTGCTCGCCACCCGCAAGCTCGCGCCTACGGTGGCCGGGAGTCCGCAATCGACTCCCGACGCCCGGGACGTCTCCTCCTGCGGCGGCTAGGGACGTGAGGGCGCAGAGACTGCCACTCCCTCACGCACCCCGCCTCCTCCTTCGCGAGCATTACTACTTCGCAGAAGGAGGTGACGGCTTCCCATGCCCTCTCGCTCCGTACCATGGCTCGCACCAGGGCCGGACGCGAGAGGTCGCCGCCGCCGATCGCCTCCGCGAGGACACGGTGGTGCTCCGCCCAGGCAGGGCACACTTCCACCGTATGCTCCACCGTGTCCTCTAGACGATCCTCACAATGGAAACACCCGGACGTATCCTTCCGCTTTATCCTGAACAGGAACCCACCGAAGCACCCATGCCCGGTGAGAACCTGCATCAGGCGGAAGGTGAGGACGCCGTGACGCCTCTCTATCCACTCCTCAAAGAGGGGACTTACCGCCGTAATTGTGGCGTGCCCAGACACGGATTGCCTTAGGGCGATAGTGCGCAAAAAAGTGGCCTCCCTGAAGCGCCGCGTGCGGGGCAGCACCAACGGCCTTCTGAATACCGTACTGGGAAGGGTTGCTGGCCCAGTTGTGAGGCACTGGAATGCCACTCACGGCTCCGGAGGTGCCCGGTTTAATGACAAATAGCGCAATTTTAATCCATATCCATACTTTAATATTATAAATGCAAAAGTAACTCTGTCTGTCTGTCTGTCTGTCTCGCTTTCCTGCGAAAACTACTGAACCGATTTAAATGAAATTTGGTACACAGATAGTTTAGAGCTTGAGAAAGGACATAGGCTACTTATTATCCTGGTAGTATGTTCCCGCGGGATAATTTCCGACCTCCACGCGGGCGAAGCCGCTGGCAAAAACTAGTATAATATAAATTACGCGTCACGTTGTTTGTCCGGGATGGACTCCTAAACTACTTCACCGATTTTAATAAAATTTGCTCACCGTGTGCAGTTTGATCCAACTTGAAAGATAGGATAGCTTACATCTCAATTTATAGTCGCAATATTATTTTTTTGCAAATTATTTGTTTATTATTTGACAGTCACAATTATCTGTTAGCTCCAAAGGATTTGAGCAAAAATTTGACGCGGACGAAGTCGCGGACAGAAGCTAGTTATATATAATAACTAGCTTCTGCCCGCGACTTCGTCCGCATCAAATTTTCGCTCCCCTTCCCGTCGCATCGAATTGCCTGCCAGTTTTCGTCTATTTTTCGTTTGCCGTAATATTATATCAATAAATGGGCTATTCAACAGAAAAAGAATTTTTCAATTCCAACCTGTAGTTCCTGAGATTAGCGCGTTCAATCAAACAAACATACAAACAAACTCTTCAGCTTTATAATATTATATAGTAATAGATTAATAATCTTACTAACCTAGTTTTAAGTATGATTTACTAAGAATGGTATGGAATGTAAATTCTGAAATAAATAATTAATTATAATAGGGCGATTTGATATGATGCAAACTAGAAAAGAACATAAAATAACATCACGCCTTTAATTCTCAAAGGGTTAGGCTGAGATGTACACACGGCTACATATCAAGCAATACATTTCCGGTTTAAGATAACCTCACATTGTATAGGCTTTTCTTACAATGAGAAGTCAGTTTATACTGGAAATGTAAAGCTTGGTTTGTCGCCGTGCGTACCTACTTAATAGGTAGAGCGGGCTGGTGTCCGCAACTCCACGTCAGAGCGCGTATTTTGCGTACGGGATGTACCTACTTATAGTACACCCACATTACGCCAGTTAAGTTTAAGTCCCATGTAATTGTGGGCGATCCTATTGGCATCAACCAGACACAAATCTTGACTCCGGGTTGGTATTGAGGAATTCTTCAAAAACAACCTGATAACACTCTACCCAACCTGAGAATCCCACCCAAGACCAAATAATCAAATCAAACTATTTTTATTTCACATAAACCTACAAGGGCGCTTATAAAACGTCAGAAAGTAAGGTGCACGGTTCCAAATTGTTGATTCCTATGGCGAAGAGCCGACAAGAAACTATTACTCCTCTGTAGCGCTTGAAACCACGAGATCAACGAGGCGGAAACAAAAAGTAATGTGTTTAAAATCTACATAATATACCTAATAGATTTCAGTTGTTTTTATAACATGTTAAATGCCAAATAATAATTTAGTGTTTTCCTTGAACGTTTCAGCGTAGTGGCAGTACTAGTTAAGTCAGTTTTTAAAATTGTCCTTTTCTTATGTTTAACCGACTCATCATCTGCCTAGCCTTTTCCCAACTATATTGGGGTTGGCTTCCAGTCTAACCGGATGCGGCTGAGTACCAGTATTTTACATGGAGCGACTCCCTATCTGACCTCCACAACCCAGTTACTAGGTAATACGATACGCCTTGGTAAGACTGGTTGTCAGATTTTCGGGCCTCTGATGACCCGTAAGATCTACGAAAGACAGCCGGGACCGACGGCTTAACGTGCTTTCCGAGGCACGGAAGAGTCTTGGTATATAAAGATGGTCACCCATCTACGGACCAACCGCGGCTAGCGTAGCTTAACCTGAACGATCAACCCGTGCGGCTGTTATTACTTAGCCACAACTCCTTCCTTCCTAATTTTTAACCAACTCTTTTAATTAAAACCTTCTTGGTGTACCTTTTCTTTTAAAAACAACGAAAAAAAACGTTGTCATATATACTTTAATCGTTAATTTTGGAGTAAAATGAAAAGCATTACCTATTGTATAGTCCTGAACTATTATGTTCTTATGGGCTATATCTTATCTTATCTTATATCTTTAAACGAGCAATTCTTGTATATATGTATATATATAATCTGAATTTCGGAAACGGCTCCAACGATTTTCATAAAATTTGGTATACAGGGGGTTTCGGGGGCGATAAATCGATCTAGCTAGGATTCATTTTTATGAAATGTCGTATTATTCGTGTTTTCAATGACCAACTTTATCGATAATCAACTTGAACATAAACTTATTATTTTAAACACAATTTACCAAAAAATACCGAGCAAAGCTCGGTCATCCAGATATTTAATATCTTTAAACGAGCAATTCTTGTATATATGTATATATATAATCTGAATTTCGGATCGGCTCCAACGATTTTCATAAAATTTAGTATACAGGGGGTTTCAGGGGCGGTAAATCGATCTAGCTAGGATTCATTTTTATAAAATGTCGTTTTATTCGTGTTTTCAATGACCAACTTTATCGATAATCAACTTGAACATAAACTTATTATTTTAAACACAATTTACCAAAAAATACCGAGCAAAGCTCGGTCATCCAGATATTTAATATCTTTAAACGAGCAATTCTTGTATATATGTATATATATAATCTGAATTTCGGATCGGCTCCAACGATTTTCATAAAATTTAGTATACAGGGGGTTTCAGGGGCGGTAAATCGATCTAGCTAGGATTCATTTTTATAAAATGTCGTTTTATTCGTGTTTTCAATGACCAACTTTATCGATAATCAACTTGAACATAAACTTATTATTTTAAACACAATTTACCAAAAAATACCGAGCAAAGCTCGGTCAACCAGATATTGACCTTGAAATAAGATAGAATTTTCTTTGGCTCATCGGCGGTAGATTTGTCAAAATACAGTTTTTTTTTTTTTAAACCCGTACTATACTGAAACCGATTAAGTATTTACATAATTATGGTAGCGGTGTGGTTCCGGACGTAAAGAAAATCACCATCCCATTGCTTCCTGTGGGTGTCGTAAGAGGCGACTAAAAGACTTACTAGAGGATGGGCAGCAGCGTTTTCTATGCATTTTACCACCATACTGCGATCGCCTACCCGCGTGCCAAGCGTGGCGATTATGGTAAAGCCCCTCAAATTAGGGGAGGCCTAGGTCCAGCAGGCGCCTTACGACTGAAATGATGATAATGATAATGAATAAACTACTTTCTGGACTTGTGTCTATTCTGTTACACCTTGTATATGTGGATGGCGCCCTCACGTCCCTAGCCGCCGCCGGAGGAGACGCCCCGGGCGTCGGGAGTCGACTGCGGACTCCCGGCCACCATAGGCGCGGGCTTGCGGGCGGCGAGCAATGGGTAGCTCACCGCCCGCTAAAGACCAGGCCCGTGTCGACAGCGCGTAGTGTTCCACGCACGCCTCAAAGAGATGTCAGCAGCACTGAAGGAGTCTGCTAGGACCGATACCTGCCAGGGTCGCGAGATTGTTCATCTGTTTTGTTTTTGCTGTAATGCCAAAAAACTTATTTTTCTGTCTTTCTTTTTATAAAAGGCTAAGTTCTGATTAGTATCTGTGAAGAAACCAGGTTATCCCATATCCCTCGTTCACTGGTTTGCTGTCTAGGCTGTCTCGTGTTGTGTAGTGTTACTAACTTGCCGAGTAGCCGCCTCCCGTCTAAAACTCTACATGACATGCATTGTGGCCATGTAAATACGACTCCAAGTTAGGACTGAATGAAGGCTATGGTCATAAAGAAAATCTATACTTATAATATTATAAAGCTGAAGAGTTTGTTTCTTTGGTTAAACGCGGTAATCTCAGAAACTGCTGGTCCAAATTAAAAAAATCTTTTTGTGTTTGGTAGCCTATTTATTGAGGAAGGCTATAGGCTATATAACATCACGCTACGATCAAAAAGAGCGGAGCATCAACGAAAAATGAACGAAAACTGCCAGGCAATTCGATGCGATGGGAAGTGTCAGGGGAGCAAAAATATGACGCGGACGAAATCGCGGGCAGAAGCTAGTTATATAATAATCTTTCTTTTATTTCTCTCTCACAAGAAGTTGTCACAAAAAATTGGGCACTTAATATATTGTCCAGAGTGTCCTGTTGTTTGCACGCTACAGGAGTTGATGGAAGCTGCTGAAAGTGCCAAGCTTGTAACCAAATTCTGAACTGACTCTACATTGATTGTTACCTTCACGCGAAGAAGAAGGAGAAGTTCTGTGTGCATATCTTTTCCAGAGTGTCCTGTTGTTAGCACGCTACAGGAGTTGATGGACGCTACTGAAAGTGCCAAGCTTGTAACCAAATTCTGAACCGACTCTACATTGATTGTTACCTTCACGCGAAGAAGAAGGAGAAGTTCTGTGTGCATATCTTTTCCAGAGTGTCCTGTTGTTAGCACGCTACAGGAGTTGATGGAAGCTGCTGAAAGTGCCAAGCTTGTAACCAAATTCTGAACTGACTCTACATTGATTGTTACCTTCACGCGAAGAAGAAGGAGAAGTTCTGTGTGCATATCTTTTCCAGAGTGTCCTGTTGTTAGCACGCTACAGGAGTTGATGGACGCTACTGAAAGTGCCAAGCTTGTAACTAAATTCTGAACTGACTCTACATTGATTGTTACCTTCACGCGAAGAAGAAGGAGAAGTTCTGTGTGCATATCTTTTCCAGAGTGTCCTGTTGTTAGCAAGCTACAGGAGTTGATGGACGCTACTGAAAGTGCCAAGCTTGTAACCAAATTCTGAACTGACTCTACATTGATTGTTACCTTCACGCGAAGAAGAAGGAGAAGTTCTGTGTGCCAGCAGTTGGAACATTATAGGATGCCTCTCACAAGGAGTTCTGTGTTCCAGCTGTGCGAATATTATAGGATGCCTCTCACAAGAAGATTTGGGTCCTTGTGTGGGAAAATTAAAGGATGCCTCTCACAAGGAGGCCTATTTCCCTTCTGTGGGAAAATTATAGGATGCTACTCACTAGGAATTCTGTGTTCCAGTTGAGGGAACATTATAGCCTGACGCTTTTTTTTCATTAACACTCGAAAATTCTTTATTCTCTAAATTAGACCGTCTAACAAAAGAGTTTAAAAATAGAAGGCAAGGGGTCAAAGCGTAGATTTAAAAACTTTTCATAGAAGCAACTCATGGCGTCATCAATATACTAGGTACATATATTGGTATTATATAATAATTAATGTATTAGTCATTTTTAGGGTTCCGTTGCCAAATGGCAAAAAACGGAACCTTTATAGATTCGTCATGTCTGTCTGTCTGTCTGTCTGTCTGTCCGTCCGTATGTCACAGCCACTTTTCTCCAAAACTACAAGAGCTATGCTGTTGAAACTTGGTAAGTAGATGTATTCTGTGAACCGCATTAAGATTTTCATACAAAAATAGAAAAAAAACAATAAATCGTGGGGTTCCCCATACATAGAACTGAAACTCAAAAATGGTTTTTTTCATCTAACCCATACGTGTGGGGTATCTATGAATAGGTCTTCAAAAATGGTATTGAGGTTTCTACAATCATTTTTTTCTAAACTGAATAGTTTGCGCGAGAGACACTTCCAAACTGGTAAAATGTGTGTCCCCCCCCCCCCCCGTAACTTCTAAAATAAGAGAATGATAAAACTAAAAAAAATGTATGATGTACATTACCATGTAAACTACCACCGAAAATTGGTTTGAACGAAATCGAGTAAGTCGTTTTTTTTTAAAACGTCATAAATCGTAAACCGCAATTTATCTTTCATTTAATCAACAGAAATATAAAAATTAAAAAAAAAAAACATTTATTTTCATAAACATGAACCTTCTGCATAAACCGAGAATACCTACAGGTTTGTACGGAACCCTTTGTGCGCGAGCCCGACTCGCACTTGGCCGGTATTTAATTTCTCCACTTAGTTCCATGTTCTGTGGGTTTGTGCTGTCATACAAAATAGATGTATCGGGGATTCCTGTGGTTGATAACAGTAAGAGTAGGAATGCTTTTGTTTTGATGATGTGTAACTTGTTTATTAATAATGTCTTGCGATGGACTGTAATACCTACCGTAATGGTATTCGTCACTCAAGACGTCAGAGATTTTATTCACGTTTTTTAGCTCTGAACACAATACAAAAATTGTGGCGAAGCTTATGGCTAAAAAATAACAACCGCACGTGTCAATCGGAGGTTACGCTACTTTTGCCGCGGTAGATTCGTGGATGGGTGACCATCCATAATATATCAAGACTCCTCCGTGACTCGTAAAGCACGTTAAGCCTGGTCCCTGTTGTTAGTTTTATATCTTAGACAGTCGTCGACGGGTACTCAGAAGCCCGAATTTCTGCCAACCAGTTTTTACCAAGGAATATCGCATTACCTAGTTACTGGGTTATGGAGGTCAGATAGGCAGTCGCTCCCTGACAAATTCACCTGCATCCGGTGAGACTGGCCAACCCCAATATAGTTCAGAAAAGGCTTGGCAGATTTATTGACACAGTACACAATTCTTCCAAAAAGATCCGTTCAAATGAAACTATCCGGAACAAAAGATGAAGTTTTCAGAGTTACATGAAAAAGCAATTTAATAATACCTACTTTAGAAACTGACCAAATGGCCTCCGCGTGTTGGGCCCATGTCCCTATGGACGGTCTCAAGATGATGTTCAAAAAAGATTAGAACTTTTTTTAACCCGCTTCTAATAGTTTTTAATTTTTCAGTGTAAATTTTTTTATAACCTACGTGCTTTCAGTTGAAATAAATAATTTATTTCAGAAAAATCTCCAAAAAAGTTTCATATCACAATAACATAAAATCTTAAAAAAGTCAGGGTGCTAGTAACAATTCGTACCTAAAATCAAAAGTCATATATTCAAACTGGGCTGGGAGTCAGAACTTTTTGAACGTCAAAATTACATAATACAGTCCCCGAAAACACCGGCTCTTCACCACTTCCTAGACCTTTAGTTGGAAAGAAGAAGTGGCGCAACATCTCCCCAGCAGCAAAAATCAATGTAAGAATAGTTAGTACCTGGATCAATCTCCAAAACGGGCGTATTCGTGTGATCGCTCTGGTGCTTTTCAGATATTGATATTTAATGGTAATTATGTATCTCATTAAAAATAATGATATTAAAATAGTACATTTTTACTATTGGCCTTCAATTTACACAAAGAGTTATGGAAATATTTAAGTTCAAAAAATTTCGTGACCAGAGCAATCATAACTGGTGCCAGAGCGATCATAAATGGTGAAATCAGTGAAACAAAATAATTAATATTGATAAAATGTTATTTATTTAGCCGTTTTCAGTCATATTCAGTGTACGTGTAACAAGATTATAATATGTAAGAGAAATATATTATCAACCGACGAAAAACACGGAGGAGGGTATCAATTCAACGCGTATATATATTTTTTATGTATGACCATGCATAACTTTTTACATAGTAATCTGATTGTGGTAATTCTTTTTTTATTGAAAAGGGTATACTCCCAAGGTGGTCCCATATAAATTTGGAAAATCAAAATCGAACCCTAAGGGTCGGAAAACAGGGGATGATTGATTGTTCACTCACTGATTGTAATGTGTAACCACGCATAACTTTATACAGAATAGTCCGATTTTGATTATTCTTTTTTATTGGATAGGGTATACCTTGCCAAGTATTATAAGTAAATTAACGCCTCAAAAAAAAACTTTTTAACAAAAAATTAAACCGCTGAAAAACTGAAAAGTTTTAGTTAAAAGTTTGTCTTTAATATTTATTATTTTTTGCTTTTCAGTTTTTTCGGCGGTTTAATTTTTTGTTAAAAAGTTTTTTTTAGAAAAAGGTCAAGGCATATTATCAGTCATACATATAAAAAATACGGAATATTTTATATAAAATAATTGTTAAAATAACAAATAAACATAATTATAAAAATCAACTTTTGGTTTAGTTTCATTTATTTGGACTTAATTAAACCACTTCTAGGTAAATGAGACAAAATTAAAAACCTTTTGAAATCAACCATTAATACCTACAGTCTTTTATAATTATAAAATGACTTAGATTCTTTCAATATTAGTTTTTTTAAAGTAATTAAAGAAAACTAACGTTTATAAAGAACAAAATAAAATTCTTAAATATAAGCAACTTTTAAACGTAACTATTTGTAATAATAATGCTTAATAGGACTTAGAATCATGACTAAAATAACAGTCTTTTCACGATTATCTAAGAGATTTGTAATAATCACATTTTCCTTAACTATATCTTTAGTGGAAAGTAAACAATTAAAAAGAACAACACAAAGTAAAATGCAATTCAAATTATCAGATCAGATTCTCAAATATATAGATAGGTTCTTCATTGGGAGCTCATCAGTTGCTGGTAACATATCCACTTTTTTCTTTAAATAATACCGTCGAGAACTCTGCCTACTTTTCTTCCTACGAACTTTTTGCTGGCTTGGAGTCAAATCACTCATTGGTAGTACTGTGCTCCGAACTTTTTTCCTTTGGTAACTCTCTTGACTTTACAAGCTATTGTGCGTATAGGTCTGGATCATTTTTTTATCTTGGCCATTCTATGACGCTCAGCCAATTTCTTCCTAAGACGTTTTTCTTCAATAGATAATTTATTTCTAGGCATGATTTCAATCTGCAACAATAGTTGCCATTAAATTTTAGAGAAGAAAGGTTACAGTTGTGGTTAGCTAAATGCTAATATAATAATAAAACGAAAAACGTCAAAACACGTCAAAAAAAAAACGCCGTCGCCGTCGTCGTAAATACGTCAAAATCTGTTTATGGGTTTAGGATACCCAAAGAAACCCAGGAAAGGTTATAAATTAAAGGTTATATGCATAGTTCATCATTTGTCATTGTAACGGTCCGGTGCTACTACTTAAAATAGATTTATAACGAATAATTAATGCAAAATATCATCGCTCTGGTCTTTTTGGACAGAGCAATCACAGACATAGCGATCAGAAAAAGTCACAAAATCATACATATAGCCGAATTTAAAAGCAGTAGAAAGTTGTGATTACGTCTCATAAAAAACATCATAACGATCACTTAATTCGCCTATCAAACACATTCACAAGCTTACTATTTAATTTAAATAACGTGCCATAGCAAATATAAAATTCGAGAACCAAATCCAGAGCAATCATGAACTTACCTTCGTAATGTTGGAGCGCGGGAACGTGGCACACAGGTATCCTTCTCGGTGGTTAGACCACTGCTGGCGTTGCTCCGCGGGAGGGGAATAGAGTGTCTATAACGCGTAACTAGGGATGAGCGCGATGTTTTACCTCAGCGCAGAGCGATGAGAGAAAATGCCCGGTCACGACTTTAAATTAAAATTGTGGCAAAAGTATTGTTAATATAACTAAAAATATTTTATTACTATGAAGATTAACTATTTGTTATGTAATCCAAATAAGTTGTTTCATATGAACCTTCTCATTAAAAAGTTAAAAAATATTTTTTTCATTCAATCGGGAGTTGGGTCAACCCAGAGCGATCAGGATTTTAGGGTTTAAGATTTTTTTTTTAATATTTAAAATAACCTTATTCATAATATTAGTCTTGTATCACGTAGATTAGACACCGAACTGTATACAAAAAAATATTATGAAAACGTTTTTTGATTTTAAAATGGGTTTATCCAGCCCGACACGAAAAAAAATGCCTCTGGAGATCGACCCACCTATATTTGACTGATGCCTATGGCTGTCGTTATCCAATGATTTTACAATAGACAGTCAAAACGGAAATGAAGAGATCCGTAGGAAAACACAAGGTAACCGACATAGTCCAAAGAATTGCCAAACTTAAGTGGCAGTGGGTAGAGCACAATACTCGCAGAATAGATGGCCGATGGGGCCGAAAGGTTCTGGAGTTGCGACTGCGTACTGGAAGACGTAGAGTTGTAAAGTCTCCCACAAGGTGGACCAATGAGGCCGCAGGAACCTGTTGGATGCGGGAAATACAAAACCAGTCGAAGTGGCGAAGCTTGGGGAGGCATATGACCACCAGTGGACGGCTAAAATGATGATGATGATGAGTCATCAGCAATCAACGGGCAGCAATAGCATGATCTTCGTTGAGACGAACGATTTTAGGATTTTAGTGCAAACATTAACATGAAATCTACTACCATTATGAGTAGGTTACGCAATAAGTTTGTTGTCGTTTTCCTCCACGTCACGTAAGTTGAAACTAGCTAAATTGAATTTTAATATAATTTTTTTTGTTTCACAAAAACTTCCTATTATAACTTACGTACACATAGATACTTTGAACAGTACCATGTACACAAAAAAAATTAGCATCTGGAACTAGGACGAACCTGTATTTCATTTTTCAGCGCTAACCGTCTCGAGTTTCTTAAATACTTGCATTTTACAATTCCCATGAATATTATGTACTCTTATATAATGCTTTGTAATAGTGGTCTGAATTAATACAGTACTTACTACTAAAGACGTAGTATAAATAGACACGTCAAAGAGTGCACTAATGTCCGTGAAATTAGTGCACTTAAAAACAGCATAAGCCATAAATGTAGCTACTAAGATACTAGTACATACAATGAAACGAAAGTGCGCGAAGGACAGGAAAGGCCCATAGCGAGTCCTGTTGTTGAGATCATGTTGATTTAGTAACATCACTCGCTGCTGCATGTTCTTCTGCTGGATGGTACGTGACTAATAACACTTCAATCAATTCAGCATCATGCAATAATTGCAGCACAAGATGTTCACTGCGGGACATAAGCCTCTCCCGATTTGGGAGGGTTTGCCATTAGCACTACGCTTGACAGGCAGGTTGGCGATCGCAATATGGTGATAAAATGCATAGAGAACGGTGCTGCCCATTCTCTAGTAAGTCCCTTAGTCGCCTTTTATAACACCCACGGGAAGAAATGGGATGGTGCTATTTCTAACGTCCGGCACCATCTGGAACTTCAGGCAATTACCAGTAAAGCATCTAAAGCCAGTTACCAGTGAAGCTGCACCTGCTCTATTGTCCCTTTATCCCTTGTGTCACCTGCTTTGAAAAAGTTCCTCAACCAAGACTGACTACACTGTAGACATGAGTTTTTTCGGCTTCTGACGACCTGTAACGACTGTCTAAGATCTACGAAAGACAGCCGGTTCCGAGGCACGGAAGGGTCTTGAGGGTATGTTAAGATGGTCACCCATCCACGGACCAACCGCGGCAAGCGTAGCTTAACCTTAAAAAATATATATATTTTGGTCATTCTATTATACATTTAACTCAAAATGCTTATTGGGGTGTATGAGGTCTTGCGTTAATTATTTTTCCCGTTGTTTAAATGGCTCATACATTCAGTGGCAAAAAAATTACGAGTCAGCAAGGCCTAGTGCGATAGGCCGATCACAGTATAATAGGATAAAATATTCATACTCCTCCCCTTAGAACTAGTGAGTGGATTTTGGTAAATATAATATAGTTTTTCAAAAATCCACTCACTAGTTCTTTTATAATGATTTTTTTATTCGAAAAATAAAACTTTGAATCACTCTCCTGCAACTTTCAGCAAATGTCGCTTAGATCAAATAGCCTTTCAACCGTCGATATTATACAAAGTATTTATAGCTTTCCCCTTGAATCACTCGTGTCTGTTGATGAAAAGCGCACTCATAATCCGTTGCCTAGTTTAAAAATGCGTACAAACGCGGAAAACGACTTTGTTTTATACTATGTAAAGAAGATAGTCTGAAAGAGGCAACTCTATATCTATACTATAAAATATTATAAAGCTGAAGAGTTTGTTTGTTTGTTTGATTGATTGAACGCGCTAATCTCAGGAACTACTGGTCCAAATTGAAAAATTATTTTTATGTTGGGTAGCCTATTTATTGAGGAAGGCTATAGGCTATATATAACATCATGCTACAACCAGAAGAGCGGAGCAGTAATGAAAAATGTTGCAAAAACGGGGAAAATCGCACGGGTAGGCGATTCGATGCGACGGGAAGGGTCGGGGGAACAAGAAATTTAACGCGGACGAAGTCGCGGGAAGAAGCTAGTTTTTAAGATTTCTACAATGCCATTATTTTTAAGATTTCGGCAACGTCATAAGTGCCATGCCACATATAGGTAACTAGACATGCACAATAACTTGTATGAGATTTTCGATAAAAGTTATGACAGTATACTTTACCACAGCAGTCCATGCGAGGTAGATGAGAATCTCTTGGCCACATGCGAGCCGTGTGCCCGCGGTGCCTTTTCAACGCCTACATGCTACTCCGTAACTAGAACAACCAGGACAAAAAATGAAAGAACAAGAGTTAATGTTTATTTTTAGAATATTATTAACTCCAGTACGTCGGGCTTGCGGCTAAGTAATATCAGCTACACGGATCGATCGATCAGGTTAAGCTACGCTTGCTTCGGTTAGTTTTTGGATGGGTGACCATCTGTGTACCAAGACCTCTCCGTGCTTCCGAAATCACGTTGATCGCAGCTGCCATTTTTGGATTTTTGATAGTAGTTTTGGGGGGGTAAGGGGGCACACTTACCATCTCAGTGCCCCAAGTCAACCTCACCTGCACGTGGTGCACCCTGCTGAATAACAAACGAGGCTCTGACGACCGACAAGTGGCGGGATAACCACTTCTATAAAAACTTCACAGCTAAATGGCACAGACTAGTGATGGGCAGCAGCGTCACCAGCGCAAGAAGCTGTGATCTGCGATCGCCAACCCGCATGCCCAGCGTGGCGATTATGGGCAAACCCTCCAAATAGCAAGTCAAAATCAATCACGGCCCCCAGTTCCCGGCCGCCTTGCTATTCCTGATTTTGGCGGCAGTCACGGTAACGGCAAGGTAGGGGGTGCGAAGAATCCCCGGGTTACGAATAGCCGCCAAACCCAACTGACCTTGGCGACGTACAACGGACGCACGCTACGGCTCGACGAAAACCTAGTGCAGCTAGAAGAAGAGCTCGGAAAGATAAAGTGGCACATTCTTGGGTTGAGTGAAGTCCGAAGAGAGGGGGAGGACACCATAACCCTTGAATCAGGCCACCTTCTGTATTTTCGAGAGGGAGACCAGCTATCCCAAGGCGGAGTCGGGTTCCTGGTAAACAAATCCCTTTGTGACAACGTTGTGGAAGTCTCCAGTGTGTCGAATAGGGTAGCGTACCTCGTAGTTCAGCTAACCAAGAGGTATAGCCTCAAGGTTATCCAGGTATACGCACCGACCTCGGCACACTCGGATGACGAAGTGGAGGAAATGTACGAGGACATTTCCAAGGCCTTGCATTCCACCACTAAGGCCCACTACAACGTTGTTATGGGGGATTTTAACGCTAAAGTGGGAGTAAAGAATTGCAGCGAATCGGTAGCAGGATCCTACGGGTTTGGCAGCAGAAATCATAGGGGGCAAATGCTTGTCAACTTCCTTGAGAAGGAGGGGCTTTTCTTGATGAATTCCTTCTTTAAGAAACAGCCCCAAAGGAAGTGGACGTGGCGAAGCCCCGACACTATGACAAAAAATGAGATAGACTTCATCATAACGGATAGGAAGCATATATTCAGAGATGTCTCAGTGGTCAACAGGTTCAATACCGGCAGTGATCATAGACTTGTTCGAGGCTCTCTGAATATCAACTACAAGCTCGAGCGAACTCGTTTGATGAAGTCTAGGCTCCGTCCAAATATGCTCCAAACTATGCTAGGATCTGAAGCATTCCAGTTAGACCTGGAAAACCGATTTGCTGCCGTGGAAACCACAAATGACGTCGACCAGGCGCTCGACCAAATGGTGGGAATCCTCAGGGAAGAAGGTGCGAGGTTTTGCAAAATGCGGCGTACGGGCAGGAAGTCCAAACTTTCGGAAGAGACTCTGGAGCTTATGACGGAACGACGTGAAAACCCACCTGTCACTTCGTCAGAACATCGGGCACTCAACAATAAGATAAGATCTTTGGTACAACGCGACCTCCGACGCTCTAATTACACGCTTCATAGAGCAAGCGATTGAGCAAAATCGGGGGTCGAAAGTATTCGTCCAACCACTTGGGAGGAGCCACCTGACGAAGTTGACTACATCTAGTGGGGATATCGTCGTTTCGAAGCCAGACATCCTTTCGGAAGTCGAAAACTTCTACGGCCATTTGTACGCATCGCATGCATCTCGAACTGATCCCGAAAATGAGGATTCTAGAGCCACTTTAACCCGCCACTTCACAGAAGACCTGCCAGAAGTCAGCCAAGACGAAATCGAGGCGGCTCTCAAACAGCTTAAAAATGGAAAAGCCCCTGGTGAGGACGGGATTACGACCGAGCTCCTGAAAGCGGGAGGAAGTCCTGTACTGAAAGAGCTTCGGGAGCTCTTCAACTCTATCCTGTTCTCTGGGAGAACTCCAGAAGCGTGGCGAAGGAGTGTGGTCGTGCTGTTCTTTAAAAAGGGTGATAAAACCCTTTTAAAGAACTACAGACCCATTTCGCTCCTAAGCCACGTATATAAGCTGTTTTCAAGAGTCGTCTCGAATCGTCTAGCGCGGAGACTCGACGAGTTTCAGCCGCCGGAGCAGGCCGGGTTTCGAGGAGGATACAGCACCATAGACCACATCCACACAGTGCGGCAGATTATACAGAAGTCCGAGGAGTATAGTCGGCCACTGTATCTTGCGTTTGTGGACTATGAGAAGGCTTTTGATTCTATCGAGACCTGGTCTGTTTTGGAGTCTTTGCAGCGATGCCAAGTCGACTGGCGATACATCCAAGTGCTGAGATGTCTTTATGAAAACGCCTCAATGACCGTCCAAACTCAGGACCGGCAAACTGAACACATCGCCCTGCGTCGAGGAGTGAGACAAGGGGATGTAATCTCCCCAAAATTGTTCGCTAACGCACTGGAGGATGTGTTCAAGACGCTAAACTGGAGTGGACGCGGAATAAACATCAACGGCGAGTACATCTCACACTTGAGATTTGCAGACGACATCGTCATATTGGCGGAATCGCTGCAGGACTTGCAGCAGATGCTGGACGGCCTAGTTGATTCTTCTGTACGCATTGGTCTCCGGATGAACTTCGACAAAACACAGGTTATGTTCAACGATCACGCAACTCCGGGACCGATTGCGGTCAATGGCGGTGCCCTCAAGGTTGTTCGAGAATACGTTTACCTCGGGCAAACTCTGCAGTTTGGTAAGAACAACCTTGAGAAGGAGGCTAACAGGAGAATTCAGCTGGGCTGGGCAGCATTTGGGAAGCTTCGTCGAGTCTTCTCGTCGCGTATTCCACAGAGCTTAAAGACGAAAGTCTTCAACCAGTGCGTCCTACCTGTTATGACCTACGGAGCCGAAACGTGGACACTCACGGTACGGCTGGTCCATAAATTTAAAGTCGCTCAGCGAGCTATGGAACGAGCTATGCTTGGAGTATCTCTGAGGGACAGAATCCGGAATGAGGTGATCCGGCAGAGAACCAAAGTTGTCGACATAGCTCATAGGATTAGCAAGCTGAAGTGGCAATGGGCCGGCCATATTAGCCGTCGAACCGATGACCGTTGGGGTAGACGTGTTCTTGAGTGGAGACTGCGAATCGGCAAACGTAAGGTAGGACGCCCTCAGGCTAGGTGGAGCGACGATCTTCGCAGGGTGGCTGGTAGCAGCTGGATGAGAGTTGCCGAAAATCGAGCTGAATGGCGTGCAATTGGGGAGGCCTATGTCCAGCAGTGGACTGCTATAGGCTGATGATGATGATGATAGTCGTTACGGGTCTTAAGAAGCCCGAATTTCAAACAATACCTGTACAATTATTTTAATATCATGTGTGGTCGCCCAATAGTAAAATTCGAGCATAATTCATTAAAAACTTAATTTATTTCTGATGCATTATTGTATTTGTTCAAAAGAGATACTGTGGCCCTGGCATATGGACAACTGAAGGAATATGGGTGGGTTTTAGTCAGTAAAACTCTGACACGCCCTTCCACTCCACCCAGAGCGGGAGAGGTCATTTGATGATTTCCAACCCACAAAAAAAAAATGCATTATTGTATACAACTTAACTTATTTCTAATGCATTATAAATTATAATATACAAACATTAGCTTTCTGTATTCCTTCTCCATATAAAATTGAAGTATGCGAAATTTCTCACTCCTTCGTCTGCGTTAGTTTCACGTATTAATATACAATATCTGGATGACCGAGCTTTGCTCGGTATTTTTGGTAAATTGTGTTTAAAATAATAAGTTTATGTTCAAGTTGATTATCGATAAAGTTGGTCATTGAAAACACGAATAAAACGCCATTTTCTACAAATGATTCCTAGCTAGATCGATTTATCGCCACTGAAATCCCCTGTTTACTAAATTTCATGAAAATCGTTGGAGCTGTTTCCAAGATTCAGATTATATATATATATATATATATACAAATATATATATTTAAACGAGCAATTCTTGTATATATATATATACAAGAATTGCTCGCTAAATTGCGGTTTAAAGATATAAGATATACAAACATTAGCTTTCTGTACTCCTTCTCCACATAAAATTGAACTATGCGAAATTTTACACTGCTTCATCTGCGTTAGTTTCACGTATTAATATACATAATAATCATTTATCCTATCAGTTATTACTTTAATATTCAGTAGTATAAGCATACCTACTCGTAAATCGAAAATGCGTGGAAATTAGAATGTCCTATAATTGTCCATGCGTCCATAATGTTTGTCTATAGATAAAATTGTATCATTATTTAATTTTCAGTTCCGAAATTTATTGCAAACATCATGTATTAAGCAAATTATTTTTATTTTATGCATCTTCAGAATTTGCATTACCATGGTAAAAAAATTCGTCAGTTGCACTACTAGTACGAGTCACAGAAATTTTCAAAAAATTATATTCTACAAGTCTATCGACACGCCATGATGCATTTCGCAATCTAAGCTCAACTCAACTCAGAGCATTTCTTTCTATTAAACCATTTTTGAAAAAGATAAAGCTACTTGCCCATTCCAATGCGTAGTAAGTTTCCATGGAGAAGAACGGGTAAGAATTCCATGCACACTCTTCTAGATCAAAATATTCTTACAAAATACCCACGGAATAAAGAAAACTAGAGGAACTGCCCCTTAGACATCGCGCGCGTGTCAACGTTAAGCGCAGATGCGCAACATTTAGCTTATTCGCCTTCAGATACTTGTCGCGATTGGTTGTCTCACAAATACGCGAAATATTACAAATTATGCCTTGTTGTGCGGGTTTGAGTTGTAAAAACGAAAGCAAAAAAAAAATTATGTCGTGGAGGTGTATCGTATCATCGGCAAGTACTAAACTTCGTTAATTTTTAATATAATTGATTTTAATTACAATACTTCAATGCAAACTACAAACTTTATTCTTTGTTCTGTGAAAATACCACTTCCATCGATGATGTTTAGGGTAGCCAAACGTACTCTAAAATAGAGTATTGTGCTCTTTTTCATATGGGTGTACTTTATTATCTATAACATTTGTAGAGTACTCTATAATACTCATTTTACATAAATTGACTTTTTTGCGGCAAGTGATCTCGTTTTTCTATATTTCCCACTGTGTGACTTGACTGTTCTTTGTCTGTTATGAATGTCAAATGGCAAAAAAGTGTGAAAATGAGCCGCTGATCTTCTATTAACTTAGAATTAGGATGTTTGGAGTCCTATAATTATTTCAAACTCAATAAAAATGTTTTGTCTTACCGCAAAAAGTGCTAGAAAATGCATAAAAAATATGGTACTCTCTTTTTTTTACCCTCTCTGAAATCAAAAATACTTTTCTTCTACTACAAAAAGTTTTCACTCTAATCATATTGGAATAAACCAATACCGTTTAATTATAATAAACTAATATATACCTATTGCACTCCATTTTAATACCATAACCGTTTAATCTGCTATTCAATACGGTTACCCATCCAAAACTTACCTGTGATCGCTTTCCTTCACCTTGTACCTTTACCATAGCGTAGCTCGATCAAATATCAACCTTGTTGAACCATGTCAGGGTTGAAATCTACAGCCCTTCAGACTACGGGTATAAAGTCCTTTTTAATTAATCTTGGAGTAAGTTTAGACCACCGTATATTGGTACCGTTTATTGTGTTTCTGCTTCATTAATAGTTACATGCATCTTCCATTACTTGCACGCTAGACATTTTATTTTAGTATCATGACTAGCTGCTGCTCGCGGCTTCGCCCGGATGTTGGAAATTATCCCACGGGGAACTTGCTACTGGGACTGAAAGACTATGTTACGTCTTATAACAACGGCTATTTGCCAGTGAAAATCTCGTCTAAATTGGTCCAGCCGTTTCCAAGATTAGCCGGAACATACAGACAGACATACATTTTTGTTTTTAATTGGGTGTTTGTTAAAAGTATCGTATATACTTTCATGTGCATTGTTGTAGTCATACGCAGAAAAAGCTGTCATTTAGACATTACAGACAGATACTTTAATTTAATTGATATGATGATGATGAATAAGTAATGCCCATATGTATTTTAAATAGGTTGATGTTCGTGTAACCTATATGGGATTTTCTGCGCACTCTGTCATACGAGGACATGACCATAGGAAAAATCAGCTTTGAAATAAGATTCACGTTTCTTTGGCTCAATTAGCGGTAGATATAGCAAAATACGTAATTATTGAAAAACGAAAAGTTTATGAAATCGATTCAATAGTCAACTATGAACAAACTATTTTAAGGAGTTGCTTTTATTCTGTTACACCATGTAAATCTCCTAATTCCATTTTTAATAGATCAAGCTATTAATAATCTCCTCTTTACAATCATAAGTTTCTGATTATCTAAACTCCAACTAGATGGCGCTACTGACACAAACATTACTACTGCATCGATAAATTCTGTAGCTTCTTCAACTATATTTCTACAAGTTATTTTAAACGAAAACGCAATTTCTCAAGACGGATTTATACCTATGTATAGTGCCTAAAGAACAGAATGTGGAAATTCCGTATGCCTAATGTCCCAAGTCATGCACGTGTGAAGCCATTATTTTTCTAACGTGTTGGTAAATAGACTTGTTTACTTTATGTATGACGTCATGTGCATACTTTGTGGTAATTCAAGAATTAAAGAAATTGAGTAGCTATGGGTAGCTGGGTTGCTTTGGAGTTGTCTCGTAAAAGATATTATAATATTATACAATGTGTACCTATATGATCATTTATACAACATGTAACAGAATAACCGCAAGTTCTGAAAGTAGTTTGTGCATAATTGACTACTGAATCGATGTAATTTTGATTATAAGTAGGTATTTTATATTCTAAAAATGTTATGTATATGGCCACACCTGCTGCCGATTGAGCTAATGATATTTCTATCTTAATTCATAACAATGAGACATAATTTTAAATGTATAAAGTATTTTTTTTTTTTTAATAATACCAGCAAGATTTAAAAAAAAGTTTTGGTCATTGTATTATGCTTTTAACTCAATACTCTAATTGGGGTGGATAAGGTCTTGTATTAATTGTGTTATATGTTGTATAAAAGGTGAAATGGCATTCGTTGCGAAACTCAGTAGGCGTGTTGGATACCGATGTATAAACATGACAAAATAAAGAAAATCATTTTTATTTTATCTTGTAAATTATTACGTATGCCCTGGGCAGCTGAGTGGTTATACAACGTGTAACAGAATACACTTAACACTTCAGACAACCGAATTACAATATTGAAATAAATACCTAATATCACCTATAAATGAATATACCCAAACCAAACCTTACCATTTTGTATACAATAGTTGTCCTGACTAAATTAAAAATTCCAACAAAAAAAAAACCTAAAGTCAGTCGTGCACTTAAGAGATTTTACTTACTTTTTAAGATGTATCTAATCTAGGTCAAATAAAATATTTATTCAGAAAAAATAAACCTAAATATTTAATGACGTATATCGATTCGGAACAAACCATTTTCATATCTTGGGTTTATTCTGTTACTACCTATTTCTTTGTTATTATTATTGAGATTATTATTGAGATTATTATTGAGATTATTATTGAGATTATTATTGAGATTATTATTGAGTTATTTATGTATAGTTCTCGCCAATGAGAGATAAGAAGTTGAATTTATAACTATTACTACGCTACTTCCACTTCTGAAAGTTCCGTGAATTTTCCAAAATCTTGGGTCAGATGAAAAATTGTCACATACTCGTATATGCATCATTATTTTCCGTTGGCAATGTGACCGTCAATCGCTATTTGTTTAGTAGGTAGCTTATCATTATATAGCTCCAAATCAGTAGGGATAATATTAAAGTTTGTATTATTTTATCTCTTTGTATAGTTTTCTGGTGTACCTAAAGCTACATAAAATGTGTTTTATGTGGCTTCTTTTGACGTCATGTCTTTTGTTAATTAACTCTTCTAAAGGATATTTGTCAAAATTATTTCTCAGTTATCGTCTTTTCTGGGTTTTTTTTATTCATTAGAGGCACACAATAAAATGTACAGTTATACAGTTTAAATTTTATATTTTATTTATTGACCATCTCTTAGCTTAAGACAGGAAACATTTATAAAATAGCAGCTAGTCACAATAATAAAATTATGATAACATTTACAAAACTTTCTCTTAAGTTTACTTTTTCACAAACAAACAAACAAGAAGTGTACCTCGCCTCGTATCAAACATGTTAGAGCATCATTCATCATTCAATATTAGGTACTCCTTGTAGATAGATGCCTTCATACGATACATTCAATATAAAAATCTGCTCTGAATTCAACCTCAAACAAAATCGAAATAAGATAATTTCTAAGAACTGTTTCGCATCCATTCGTGAATCAATTCTTACTTAGTACGTTCACGGGAAACTTCGTACGGGAAAATCTTTTCAGCGAAACAATCTGCAGAAATTATTCTATTTCCATTAACATTATAAGGTATATTATTTGTATATTTAGCTAAATATGGCTTTGTGCAAGCTTGATTACTATCAAATATAACGGAACAACAAAATAATATAATGTAGTTTTGTATTTGTACTACGTATTGCACTATATTAGCACGGCAGTAATTCGTACACGTAGACAGCGTTACTCACTTCTATTCCTGATGTGAGATCAAGTGTTACATCAACCCTTTCTCATACGTCATATCCATCTATTACGGCTTGTACGGTATCACCCACTCAAAACTCCATTTCATTTCTATTTATAAATTTGATTTTAGCCCAAATTAAATGTCCGTACAAAATGTACTGTTCATTATATGTAAAGTTTCGGGCTGACAGAAGATGACTCAATCATTTCAACTGATTCTCTGACTCACCAATGCTTTGATATTGAAAAACAACGCGGGGAATCTATTATTATATTATGCAGGAGTGCCAAGTAGTAAATAAAATGCCAAATAAGCTGAACTGTTAAGTTTATTTAGATCTCAAGCTCACACGGAACCAATAAAATAATTCAATTGCTTTGGAGTATTATCGATACAATATAATAATTTCTTTCGACACATCGTCTCGTCTTATCTTTTGTCTCGCTCGCTCACGCAATGTGGGAGTGAGATGAACACGAGTTTGATTCAATAATCTGATAGTCTGTTACATCCTCTTTTTCTTACATTTTCCGATCAACCCGATTGAATGACTAAAGCTGGAGGAGGCTCGGTATTAAATTATTTATTTTCTAAGAATCTCACACCATCCGTGGAGTCGCCACGTTTTCAACAAATAGGACGAGTACAATCATTCTCCTTAGGTCTACAGTGACTTGTTGGTGTTAATGACAAAGAGATAGGAATGTTAGAAAGCACATCGTTCAAAACAATTCTTGGTCGATTGGTATATTAGACAATAAAAACCCGTTATAGGACAATAGAGTTCATTGATACAAAACTTCATTTACATTTATGAACTTTTCGACATGACTAATTCTCAGTCTGATTTCTGAATTCCGTGCCCTCTCCAACGTGGCCGATTTACAGTACATTGAAAAATCTACTTATTTGTTAATATGTGCGTTTTAATGTTTAATTTATAAAGTATATTTTGCATGCTTATTCAAATTGACAACTAGTGACCAACATTTTTGGAACACTAATCATTTGTATGAATTTTATATTTGTAAACTTTATATCTTCTCATCTTAATCCCCTAATAAGGGCAACAGCTAAGTGTACAAGCGCCTAACTTTATAAATTTTATAATACAATAATGATTATTCAACATTACATACAACATACCAAATGATTGAAACAAACAAACCATCTACTCGTCACAAATGGTGATCGGAACTCTAAATGCGATCCTACCGTCGGGTAAACGACATTTAAAATTCGGTTAATCCGTATAAAATGGCCGATATAGAAAAGGAATTAATTATTTTTCAAGCTTTTTACAAGCACAATATCCAAACAAGTCGGTTGGGGAAACTAGCACAAATACGACACACAGGCTAGGCTAATATCACAGGAGTGCTGGGAACGGTGCGGAGACCCACACCACGCGACCGCGCCAGGCGCCCGCCCCCCCTGCCCCGCGCCTCCCCAGGCCTCTCGCCCCGCGCCTCCCCTACCTATTTACTATTCAGAGGGGGCGAAACGGGCTACTAGCGATATATTTTGCGACAATTAAGATTTCAAAAGAAAAGGAACTCGCTTGTTCCGCGGATCAATTGCACAATCCAACGATTGCTGGCTTTCAAACTTCTTGCACAACCGTTTGATAAGTAACGCTTTTTAATACACACAATCCCCCAACTTATAAACGTTGTTTTAAATTGAGCAACACTTGTTGCCAGTCTGATATTATAATTATTTTAAAATTAAATTAACAACGCTTATAAGAGGAAAACGTACTATATCTTGAATTACACAATAAATTAACAATGACACGATAGTTCTCTAAAACCCAGATTCAACCCAATTAAATATCATATAATGGTAACAAAGCTTAAATGGTGACATAAGCAATAGGGTAACATTAAAATGTACAAAACAAAAAACGTTTAAATAAAACTTAAAGCGATAAAGTACAACAAAACTCGTTCAAAGTAACTCTCGGACTTGTTAGCAAAATGTGAGGCGCGAGCAAACGTTGGCCGTTGGCCGCCAGTGTTGGCCGAACGTTTCCTCTACGTCGACACGCGCCACATTTGATAAGTAAACTAAAATGCCGTCAAGAGTTACCGATGACACACACACATACGTCACAAATTTTCCTTTATCATCTTACAGACTATTAGTAATGTTAGCAATTAGATTCGAATTGAGAAATACCTACTACTTTAAAACTTGTTTTAACTTGCTAACAGCATAATCCTTATTATTCCAATCACAGACACGTATGTGTGCATCAAGAACAAAAGTTTTCTATTCAGTAACGTCGACGGATCTCACAAAGGCAGCACAAAATAATACTATTCAAATAAAACTAAATAAGCGTGGAAGTTTGTTACCGCTCGTCTACGCAACCGTTCCCAGTCGTTTTGCACTATCTCTTAATCACTATTTACTTTACAGTACAATAATATAACATAATAATTATCACTTAAAACTATGCCTCCATCGTGAACTGTTAAACTTGCACTACTAGTGAGCGCGTCACTGTAGCGACTACGTACACTCAGAGTCCTCTGTTCGATAAAAATTAATCGTTGAACACTAATTGGACCGCGCCCGTCGGCAGCGCCTGAGCAACTTTCACTAAATAATAAAAAAACACGCTAACAAAGTAAGTACTCTTCTTAACAACAAAGAATTGGCTAAACGTCGACAGTCCGTTCCGGGTAACGTAAATTATACACGAATCAATAGTCCAGTGATTCTCGAGCCGCGGTGGAGCGCCGGCGGCTCGGTCCGGGCCGGAGCCGACTCCTCGCGCGGCACGCGGCCGGCTCGCTTCAGGAGCACGCGAACACAGCATGTTCGCTTATGAGTTGTGGATGTGCGCAGGGCGGCGCGGTCATGAGTCCAGCACGGTCAGGAGCCCAGGGGGCAGCAGGGAGACGTCCTGGCGGGGCATCTGCTGCCGCGCCAACTGCGCGCAGCCAAGGTTCGCGTCGGCCAGCTCGGGGATGGCATCCAGCAGCGCCAGGCACTCATCCTCGACCTCTCGCCTCGCTTTCTTGCCGACCCACGAGTCATCGCATTCCTCTCTCGCCCGGCGTCGCCTCGCCTCCTTCTCCCGACGCGCCTCTTCGCTCAGTCGGCAGTATGTGTTGTTGATGCACACTGAGCGCCTCAAATCTCGCGCGGGGTCCTCGATGTTCTCTAATTTTTGCGAGCAGATCTCAATGACCCGCTTTCGTTCCTCGTTAGCGCGGATTCGCGCCGAGATCATGGAGAGCTTGGGTCTGGCGGCGGGCTCAGTGCGCGGCGGCCCGAACATGTCGTCCTCGAAGGCGTCGGCGATCTCCGCGCCGCGTGAGCTCTCGCGCTCCTCTTGCGGCGTCATTCTGTAACAAAAACGCGGACACATTAGCACATATTAGCGATACGTAAATTTTAGTAATGGGTACGAAATTAGAACAATCGAAAAGTAACTGGTAATTGCATAGAAAATAATTAATTGGATAAGTAGACACCCCTGAAACTTTATAAAGGCTATTCAGTGAGCCATTAATCACAAAGACATTATTATTAATAAAACTGTGACGGAATGTGAACGAGTCAAGGAGAAGCCCTAATTATTTCATAATAACAAGTACTAGGTCAATCGGAGAACAATGCATCGAAGTCCGAACGGGCCAATCAGGTTCACAACTCGTTATAATCCGCTCTCCATTCGCAATCACATCAAAACTACAACAGATATTAGCGAACAGGTTTTGAAGATAAAAAAACACCTTGAAATGCATTTCGTCAACACCTACCTAAATAAATCAGGGGAAATGATGAGGAACCCTGACATAAACATGATCAGCAATCCACTGAAATCTGATCACTGTAAAAATGGTAACACGAATGTCACAAAGTTCAAAACACTGGCACAATACAGGCGCGCAATTCGTCACTTTGTCCTCGACGACTATAAAAAAGCAAAAAGACACAAGTGAAACAAAAATAAATCGCGCGGTGAACGGCGTGCGCGCAGCTCGACGAACACTCGGCGAATGACAACATACCTCGCTGTAGATAAGACATTGAAAAGCCAATTGCGTCATGTACTGCTACGTACGTATGGAGAGGAAACGGATGACGTAGACCTTAGCCGTCATTTTAGACGCTACAGCTCGCTAGTCATGACTCGCCGTATAAATTAGTACGAGACAAAAGATGCGAGTAATATCCAGTGCCCAATTTATGACTATGGAAAATATACATTTATCTGAAATTGCAATAGATTCAGTTACACAAGGAAAACGCTTTTTCCTGTTCGATAAAACAGTTGTATCTTGACTAAATTAATAGGTTACGAATGCTAATGTAATTGAAAAACCCACATATATTGCAACGATGGAATACCAGGACGGTTCTAGTATGCAACATGAACTAATTTGAATTGTTTGACTATGGAAGTCTTTTGAAACGAGATGAATGCCTGAAACCATCCTCCGGAATAACAAGAACGTTCAGAGGACACTTGAGGTTACAAAGTTACCCATCGACCCTTGCAATAAGTTACTTTACGACCTACTAATATAAGAATACGAAAAGCCTAAAGGTAAATTACAGAGACTTGACCTACGAACGAAGCTTTTGAGAATCTGAAACTATATTACAGTAGTAGTATATAGTAATTGTAACAAAAGACGTGTAGAAGTAAAATAATGGATTATAAGAAACATTTTTTTCAACATGTTTGGCCAACTCCTAGCCAACCTTAAGAAAAAATTGAATTCTTTCCCTTCTTGCATTGCAAAATATTACGTTCATTTCATATTTTTGTGGCGTCGACAATGTCAAAGCTCACTAAATGAAGCCCTATAAACACGAAACAAGAAAAGTGTGTAAACCAGCGAAGGATTCATAGAGCCTGGACTAGTTCTAGTGTTGAAACACGTTCGTTCACAATCGTATTATCGAAAAGACGTTACCAGCTACGTGTTTTTGCACCAAAATTGCCCTTTGCCCTGAATCCTTAGGATCCAAAGCTTTTGTTTTAAAACCTGATTCATAATAATATGTATCTTCATTGCTTTCTGAATATTGCAGCCGTCTGTCTGTATTATCTCAGTGTTGGTTGCGTTCTGTTGTTTATTCAAGGTAATTGGCGAACAGAAAGATTTGCGATGACTGTATAAATGCGACTGTTTTCTTTTGTTCTGTGTTAGCTTTTAAACCTCAAGGCAATCACTTTAAATGTAGAAGATTTGGTAACTATTGATCGTGTCAATCGCTTTTAAATCCTAGCCACAAAAAAGCTAAGCAACTGTATATGGATAGTCCTATTTGTATATTTCATCAAAGACATATACATGATGCTTAATATTTTAACAGATAGTATAAGGTAAACCCATTCGGTAAAATGGCTACATAACCTGATAAAATTTAAAAATCCATATTACTCCAGTTCAGTACTGCGTAATGAGCGAAATATTAATTTCAGCATTAAATGTGACGTAATATAAAGTTGAAACAGCTAATCGATGTTGCTAACTGTTATTGCAGATATCGCCTACACAATTACTTTAATATTATGTAATATTAAAACTGCAGTAGACGCGTTGACAGCACCACCGCTTTTGACATTTAAACTTTTTCCACCAAAGACAACTTAAGCCAATTTATGGACCTTGAATAAAATGAGTTCATATCATGATTCAATATTCTAGGTGTTTATTGATATACTGGGTTTTAGTTCACTTCTGTGTTTTCCCATTCGACGTACGCCATGACT
Organism: Aporophyla lueneburgensis; assembly: GCA_932294355.1. Lineage (NCBI taxonomy): Eukaryota > Metazoa > Arthropoda > Insecta > Lepidoptera > Noctuidae > Aporophyla > Aporophyla lueneburgensis. Next base: position 20,708,599 of record OW028745.1, on the reverse strand, counting down.
TTGAAATTTAATTTGGCCCATGTTTACTGTGACGTAATAAACTAAACTTTTCCTGTATTTAATGCTAATCAAGTAATTCAACTTTTTGTGTATTGTCCTCACTTGTCAGTATTTTATGGTTAAGTGTTTTCACTTTTCAGTCTTCATAATGATAAAATCTTGTTTGAAAATCAAATTAAAAATGACTAGCAAACATTCATAAATGTGCACAACACGCTTGGATCACGTTTTATTTTTTCGTGAGGCGAATGCGCGACGACAGTGCTCCGGGTGTTGCCGACCCCACCAGTTACGATCTAATAAATCTCGCTCGACTCGACCGACGCTACTGCCTACCTGCACTTTCTTTTCTCTGTCTCACACGAGCCAGGGGCAAGAATCCACTGATATGTGAATGCCATCATAATATAGGGGACTTTTTTGTAACATTTGACATCGTAGATGATGCCTCTGATGCTAGTTCACCGTTTCAATCGTTTAATGTAAATCTCTACACAATTCTTGAAATTTATGTAGGATAGTTTAAACAAAACAATGAACCATTTGAATAAGGTATTCGTTATCAATTCTCCTCGCTTTCGTCGAATAAGTCATGTCAAGACACAAGTAGCGTGAACGTATGGTTAACTTTTTAATGTGAAAACTTTTTCGTTCACAAAATTTTATGATGATTTATTTGCTTGCTGAGTTTATATGTATCGCTTGATTCAAAACTGATCATATGTACTTAGTCTTTTCAAATTTTCCTGTTTGTTTTAACCATAATATAATAAACAGTCGGCGATATTAAGTAATGTAACAGGAATGATTTTACGAGAGGCTCTTAATGGACAGTCTTGCTAACTACTAAAGTTCTGCTAAGGCCACTGTCGTCTTAATTTGCCCATTCACTTCTACTTGATAAATTTCAGGGTATAGCAGAAAACACAACAGGCTGGATTGCATTAGAAATCACTGCAGACGTATCGAATTCCAATCCACTTCGGGTAGAAATCCTTGAAGGTAATAAATATTTTTTCAAAGTACATATATTTTTTTGCTAAATCACTACGACCGCGTAGGCGTTTTAATAGAGCACCTTTTATGGAAAACGTATGATACGATGAATTATCGAATGTAGGTGGAAACATATTACAGATACGATATAATAGTTTAACGATCTCCGACATTTTTCTCTAATTTCCCGCATCGCACACTTTCACGTCAATTTGTACCTTGCCCTTAATTGCATCAGCTCTTTTGGCTTTATAGCCGCATCAAAAATGAACAAAATAAGTCATTTTCTGTAGAAAACAATGTAGCTGCTATATATTTGTACTTATTATTATCTACACTTACAGTTTATCTGTTCAGCATTATCTTTGTATTAGTATGTCGTCTAAATATACTCACGAATGGGATTTTTGTTAATTTACTTTTTGATGTCTGGTAACAACCGTATTCTATATTTTTGTTTGTAATGACAATTAAAAAGTTGTAAAAAATCACATACACGCGTAAATGTGTTGTAATTGGTGTCTATGGCCGAAACTGTGCGTCCCCGTGTGTTGCATCATCAATTACTGTGCCGTGGGTGTTACATAAATTGCTTTTGTTCATTAATACTACAATAACTTCGTATGTGTTACAAATTATTAAATGCACGATACAGAATATCTATGAAATTAATGTGCACTATGAGTTGGTGAAAGTTTTGTCATGAATCAATGAATTTAAAAAATTGTGTCATGTTTTTTATCATTCCCAATTTGTACGTTTGTTTGTTTAACTTAATTCTATTACTTGACCAATTTTCCTATGTGATAAAATTCATAAATGATGCGCATTAAAAAAAAAATTCTGTGGAAGTGGGTAAATCAAATTTTTTACATTTGCTCGTACAAACTTGTGGGTGCTTATATAAACGGTTACGCTATTAATACTTTGTTTAATACTCTCACTTGATTTTAACTTTATACATTTTTTCTACCTTGTTTTAATTCATTAATGATGTCTTTTAAAGATTTTTTCTATGGAAGTCGGTAAATCATATTTTTTAAACAGTTGTACGCACAGAGTCAAGAGTGCATATTTAAACGTTAACACCAATAAATGCTGTTTTTAGTACTCTCACTTGATTTTTATTTGTCCATCTTTCTTATCCTGTTCCCCGTTACATTCATCAATGATGCGCATTAAAGAATTTTTCTATGGAAGTGGGTGAATCATATTTTTTATACAATTGCTCGCACAAAGCTGACAGTGCTTATGTAATGACCTCACAATGGGCTGTACCTTTCTAGGTCGCAAGTTACGAATAATTAATTCAGTTTTTACTGTGAGTACTCCTAGCATAACTTTAACTTCCTCTCTATCAGTTTTTTTCTTTGCATTATCTGTACTTTTGTCTTGTAACAAGATCGTTTCGGTATTATCCTTGGCTTCCCGGAAAATTACTCGGCGCGTTTCTTTCAGCTTAAAAGTCTTGTTTATTTTTTAAAGAAGTTTTATAGTTGTAGTTCCTTCTTCAAAATCTTGTTGATTCACTCCAGCTATGCAATTTTTTTTAAAGGTTTGTTTGAAATATAATGAACTTGTAAGTTGATAGTAATAAAGTTCAAATGCCGGTTATGAGAAGTTATCCTTTTGCGGCATCGAATTCAAGGATTGTTTGAACTTGTATCGTGGTGTGCGTCATAGCCATTACTGTGAAGTCATACTAAATGGAATTGTTGCAAAAATTTCCCTATATGAATATCATCATCATCGTTTCAGCCGAAAGACATATACATAATATTAATATGCACGTTGACAACTAACAGTTGAAACAAAGATACCTCAATTAACCAGCCTTTTCATAACTATGTTGGGGTCGAAATCCAGTCTAAATATTTATTTCTCTTCCAGATTATAACCTACTAGCTTTTGCCAGCGACTTCGCCCTCGTGGAGGTCGGAAATTATCCCGCGGGAACATACTACCCGGATAAAAAGTAGCCTATGTCCTTTCTCAAGCTCTAAACTATCTGTGTACCAAATTTCATCTAAATCGGTTCAGTAGTTTTAGCAGGAAATCGAGACAGACAGAGTTACTTTTGCATTTATAATATTAAGTGTGGATGAATAAATCTTTTGTGAGAGACTGATATCTGCTCTTGGAAAACCTGTCACAAACACGAACCCCGCAAAATCCGTGTTTGATTATTATTTATTAAAATAATATTTACAAATTTGTAACCTTTGGTTGGAGAACAGAGTAAACAAAAATAAAGGAGGAGGCAAAGATACAAAATTAGAAATCATTATTGAAGATTGTGAGTTGGTATCAGTGAAGAGTGGTGTAGTGTCTAACCAGATGCAGCTGAATATCGGTATTTTACATGAAGCGACTGCTTATCTAAGTTCCAGAACCCAGTAACTGGGTTACACAATACCCCTTGGTAATACTGGTTGTCAGACTTTCGGGCTTCCGACTACCGGTAACGACTGACTGAAAATCTAAGAATGACAGCCGGGACCAACGTCAATATAAACACAAAAGAAACAAACAGCGAAAGAATATTACCTTTAAAATACTGTTGAAGTATTTGAGACGATCCACGGAAGCCGTAAAAGCCTAATACCAAGTAATTTAGGACGTGGTGCAATCAAAATCACTATATAACATAGTTTGCGTGTTTAAATCGAGCGCCGTATAACGTTGATAGCCCGCAGCAGACAATGGATGCGGCTCACAGCGTATAAATCACGGATAATGGCTACGTAGTTGACGCGCTTTTTAAACTTATTGACTCTGTTATAGATATGTACTTTGTTGTTGTTTGCGAAAATTATGCTTTTAGGTGTTAAGTGGAACAATGAATCAGAAATATTTCTTTGAAGCAAGATTATCCTATTATATTTCTATTGAAATCACTGACATAAAAAATCACACGGCGTCATTTTCTTGATCATGTTGATCGAACACAAAAGTTTTTGCTATTATCAAATAATCACAAGCGAAACATAAAAAACCCACTTTGGTAACATTATTTAAGCTCTATTTTTCCACTTTACTAACAAAAGTAGCTAGTAGCAGCTCTTGGCACGTTTCCCACGTCAGTAAAGTTTATAATATTGAGTGAGAGAGATACCGATATCGTGCACCTCTTTCTAGCGCAACACCTGCAAATGACAGTGATCGTCATGATGAAAGGATATTGTAAAAAAAATTGAGGAAAACTAATTTCCTAGTAGGATGAGAAAAATATAATTTCATGGAAAATTCGTGAAAATTGGTTAGTAAGTATGTGTAAAGAAATGTAACCCCCTACTAGTGAAGATGTGATCCATACTCAATGCCTAATCCTTATAAGGCAATTTATTCAAATTTGTAGAAATTTTGTATAGTTAAAAAATCCCTTTGAATAATTTGAGGAAAAATAACTCATTTTGCTACCAAAAATATCGAGTGACGCATAGAAATTTAGGAATTTAGACCAAGTACAAATCTAACGAGGGTTCTTTATATGTAAATTTTTCCACCATACTGCGATCACCAACCCGCTTGCCAAGCGTGGCGATTATGGCAAAGCCCACTAAATTGGGGGAGGTGTATGTCTAGCAGTGGACGTCTTAGGGTGAAATGATGATGACAAATGTAACAAAAAATCTTTAGAATAAAATACAGTTCCGTAGAACTTATACAATTTATAAAGTTTCTTTCGGGCGCTTTGTTGCCGAACTGGGGTGGGGTCAACAGATTATTTGATTAGACGCCTTATTTGTAACATTCCGGTTATTAACGGGTTGATAAGCTTTACAAGTACTGAAACTGCATTATACATATTGAAACTGTTACTTTTTTTTTTTTTTTTTTCAATTTTCAAAACTATATTTTAAAGAATGTCGTTTGCGCGTGACTGTACCGGAAGCGTGCACTTTGTTACGGAGTCATTTTCACAATGACCCTATTTTGCGGTTATGAGTGAAAAATTAAAAGCTTTATATCAATTTTGGGATAATTTTCAGGTGTCCCATATTCGATAATTTTCTCAGATTTTTCTCAATAATTTTTAAAGAGCTTATTTTTTTTTTTAATTTATAAATGCAATATTAAATTCTTTAACAACCTTACTCAAACTAACAGGGACCTACATACATACCAAAAGATTATCTACCCAAAAATACATCGATTAACAAACGATAATTACTTATATGGAACATCAATTCCAAATCAAAATTTCACAAATAATATCGAGTCACGAAACCCTATTCTGAAAATCTCGGTAGTCGAAATTCGAATACCGTTTGTCACACTCTTAGAGTGCGACAGAGATGGCTATATCCGATCGGCGAACAAAAGGACCCTTAGAAAATAAATTACACCAGAATAATCCACTCAGATAATATAAACCAGAGAGACATTGCTTATTAAAGATATTTGCTAGTTTTTCCTTAATAAATGAAATAAATGTTGAAGCTAAGCCTTTTAATATTAAGTCGATAACACCATATTGAAAAGATAAGTGTTGTTATTTTATTTTCCCACTACTCCGTCCGGCACGCATACGTAATGCAGCGCATCGGTACATTAACTTACAGTTAAGTATTAGATAAATATACTTTTTGTAAAACCACTATCTTTTGTCTAGTTGTCTCTTTCATTCTAGAACTTCGAAATTCGTAAAAATATTGCATCTTCATTATCCGATTATCTACTTTTGATATCCTATATTTTATTTTGTGTAAGTATATTTCACCTCACAACTTTTTTTAAATGGTATTCTTGATTATGTAGACTTAAATAATACAACACTTTCAAACAGTTCTTTAAACACTAAATATATTAAAGAAAGTAACTGTGTTGCGACAGGTAGATTTAAGCGAGCAATTATATTATTACGTGCTCACAAAAATATTTGTACACACAAACAAAACATTACGTAAGAAATTGTCAAATAAACTATAGACTCCTTTGTTTCAAACAGAGAAAGTTTCACAAACCCAGAAAAATAAATACAAGATAATATAGTTCTTAAAACTAATTCATATCAATTAAATATAAATTACCTTAGTAATCCAAGAAACAACAGTCCAAAAAGTGAACAACACTTCGATAGATTAAAAATTAAATTTAAAAACAATGATACGACACGAAACAATTTAAAAATCGAACGGTTAAATTAAACATAATGCCAACGAGGTGTATCACATAAAACGATCAACTTAGCACTTGTCCAAACAGGCGAGCGGCGAGCGCTACTACATAACTAAATGGAAGGCGAGTCGCGAACGTGTGCGAGTGACGGCTCCGCGCGCCGAACTGCGTCTGTTCTCCCGTACATAAGTTGTGGTGATTTACAGAGGGCGCGCAGGCGGGTGAGCGGGCGAGTGCGGCCCATGGTTGCTCCCCTAGCGAAGGATACCTCATTATCCTCACTGTAATCCGTGTGCCTTTTTGATAATTTTTATTTATAGGGTGACACTGGTGGTGACCCCTTTTTTAATATCTCGTTGCGATTGTTGGCTTATCACGTAAACGCCACTTGTTCTTCAAGCCTATTGAGATAAATAAATTAAATACTAATAAAATCTAAGTTTTAAAAGTTAAATGCCGTTGAGATAACCGCACGCTTCCATCTGGAAAGGTCATATCTGAATTTATTAAAGTTAAAACAAAAATCCAATTCATTTGTATAACACACGATCACAAAAAAATATTGCTCAATTGATATTCAAGGCTACAAACAGCTACGATTGTACATTTGTTGTACTGTATCTCGCTAATGTGGTTTAGACAATTAAGTATGAAACCATTTGGAACGCTGCAGTGAAATATTTTGATAATACATTAGTAATTAGCAGTTAAGTATTTGGGTCTAGGTGATCTCATTGTAGATAACGCAGGGAAGCCAAGAAGAATACAAAGGGGCAATCGTTCGCATGTCAAAATAATTCGCTTCATAACAATAAACAAAGACTACAACATAAAAATCCAGCTTAGAATAGTATTTTAAAATTTCTACGTTAATTTTAATTTGTTTGCATATATCTCTGTAAGTAGTGGAATGAAATGTCTTGTCATTAGTTCGATTCTGGCTTTAGTTCCAATTTAAATCATGTCTTTTTTACTTTTTGTTCAGATGATTGTTCTTCACCGTGACTAAGGATTTGAGCAGTAACATCAACATCAGACAACTAACTGCATATAAAGAACGAACCGTAGCGACCTTCATCGATGTGTAAGCACGCACAATATTATAAACATTGGCAACGACTCTCCTCGCATTTGCATTATTCGCATTTCATTCAAAACGATTCTTATTATAATCTACACTTGAAACTGCAGCATTTAAATTCACAGTAACATTAATTCTAAATTTGCTAATAGACGCACTGGATGTGGGAATGTCTATTGCGTTTAGTTAATTTCAAGTTTAAATAGACTCCTTTCTTCTGGCTAAAGTATTTCAACAATTACAAGGCAAATGCATTGATCACAACAATCCTAAACACAAAGCGGAGCATGTTATCAAAATCAGTCGTTAAAAAGTTACTACCTGCGCCTGGGTCGCCCTTGGCCTCGGACGGCAACTCAAACCATATTCTGTCATAGTTTACTAATAAACTTCCCGACCATTTGTCTAACATTTTTAAACAAACTTATTTGATTTCATCGTCTATCCAAGTTATATTTGTGACTTTGTAAATTACTGTAATGAGATTTCTGTATTCATAATTATGGTTATATATGGAGTATATATTTGCATTTATGAATGCTAGTTAATGTCGAAACCAGTCTAAGCATGACTGTGCTGTGCACTTGTAAGCTATTTTTGAGAATAAATCTCTCATCAAGCTTACTATTCCTAGCGGGTTTGCAAGGATTATAATTGGAGTCAAAGCACTACTTAAAGCGTTTGGCACAGATATGTGGAGATATGTTGCCAGCCCATCGCACATTACCTTCCTGAATTTACATATAGGCACGACTTGAGTGACAGAATTGAATTTTTACACTGTCTATCTTTGAATTTAAGTTACATAACCTCTAGTTGGTGATTTTCACCCGCTCTATAACAACATTGTCAAGAATCGTATAAATATCAATGGAACTCGCAGATTCATGTAGTAACGATAATGTAAGAGTAGCTTCATCTCGATAATACGTTTCTGTTGAATAATTGAATACATTTAAATTTGAATGAGAGCCAAGCAGTGACACAAGCAGATGTCAGATCGACCCTCAAACTGCCATATTCAATCAACCGCGAAGGTGCAGCCCAACGCTTCTAGCTGTATAAAAATAATTGTCCTAACACTGATTTATCGCTATCATCAGATGTTTTATCTATTTGCGAACTTGGTCCGAATCCGAATGTTATTTATTCTTTGGAGAGTATCTAAAGCCGACCAATAAAATTAGGGTCGGAAATGTTTGGTCGGGCTTGAGAATGCGGAAGTCGGGAGTGAGCCGGAACGCATCGGTAGCGTTGGTAACCGCTGGGTTGGTGTAACCCGAATATCGGAGGATGGCAGGTCGAGGTTCAATAATTGCGGACCGTCAAGACTTTCACCTTCGGCGCGCAGCGGCCGCGCTCCAAGGCCACCGAGGCACCGTTCACCGTAACTTCCGCCCGCAGCCCGTGGCACGGGCCGCCAGCCCGCGACACCGGCCGCTCGCGATCGCGACGTCTTGCGCTTTTGCAATCAGAATTTCGGAAAGCGGTACCAGTGCAACGGCCTCAACTCGCCGACACAGCCAGAATAACGGTCGTACGGACTACTCGTTGTTACGTAACACTCTCAAGGAAATGACAATCGGTTTTTTTTTGCGAAGTGTAACGATTGATAGTGTCGAAAATTCGGCAGATAACAAACGATATTTAGGGCACACGACGCGACGGTTTCAGTGGTATAATGCGCGCTAATAACAGTTAAGTGCAATGTAGACGACCGTAAACGATTGCAACAGAGAGATATTCTAAGAGGAGCGAGTTTTATTAAGGCGGTTCATAATAACACAAAAACAGTTTATCGAAGCGTGGCGTTACACCTTTTGTTATTTCATTAGCGGGTGTGAGCTGCTCGGAGCGAGTTTACATGCGAGCGGCCGGCGCGCGCGGCCCGACGCACCCGACCCATATTTACAGTGTACCGCTGAGTGTACCATCTCATTCCGCTCGTTAAATCGATGCTTTTAATAGAGATGATGGCTCAAGACTCCATTATATTTAAATAAACGGGAACGCAGGCACGTGCAAAATGTTAACCTGACATTTTGAATATGGCATTCCCACAATATTGATGCCGTTTAGATAACACTCTGAAATGGGGTATTTTTATCCAGGCGGAAAAACAGAATGCCATAGGTCGCGATAATTCCACAAAAGTCAATCTACTTGACTCTCTGTAAGTATAGGAAACATTGATAAGCTATTGGGGATTCTAAGAAAACATTTTCACATATAAGTTATATGATCTACGAAATATGTTTTACATTATCTATTACATCAACCGAGGGTAAACGTTAACACCTCATACATCGGCATCGCCAAAAACCTCCGTAAATACAAAGACAACGACCGATAAATTTTCGAGGTCACGGAGCAGCGTTGGACACGATACCCTTAAATTTTCGTTATCACCAATCTATTGTGTGACGTCAGTGATAATGATATGTGTGAATAACGTTATTACATATTAATACTGATAAAAAACAGCGCTCGCCGTGCTATTGGACAAGACAATACAGATAGAACTTTTTGTTAATACTCTTAAATATAGGCCAAAAGTTATACTCGTAAGAGCACGTTTTGATAATGGTTTATTAAAAGTTACGATAATGATTTTTATTTTGCCAGCAGATATTGAAAGTGTTTGAAAACGAACGCCTGTGGAGATAATGCAAATAAATAAAAGATCAATCGAAGTTCCTTCACTAATAATACGAGCTGCCAAGAAAACAAAACGACAGGAAATGAACAGAATTACCTTTGTAGTAAGAAACTTGAAGATTGAGCCACTTTATGCTAACGTCGAGACATTTATTACAGATGATATCATGGAGTTTTGTGTACATATTGTGTTAATGCTTCTAAGAAATAGCACACCGTATGTCGTGTAATGGTGGAAAAGTAGTAACATTATTATAATCGTCAAACTTAGTTGTATATGGCCGGCGTGGTCTGTTGTTTGGAAATTTCCGTAAGACAAACAATACGTATGATCTCGATGTTTTTCAACATCAGCTTCAGGCATTGCGCTCGAGATGAAGTGACGTGAAGAAAGTAATCGGGTCGTGAAATAATGTGTGGATAAGATGGACAGGTGGGGAATGAAATACGCGTGTTGGGGAAGTTTCAATGATAGTATTAGATAGCACCTGATAGTTACTATTAACACGTTAATTGCCATGGTGAAAATCAGAAAAAGTCAAAAATGTACTTAGTGTTATTCCACTTTAAATTGATTACGTATTTATTCCAAAAAGACATATATGTCATATTTATTACATTGTATACAGCCTATTTTTATAATTTAATTTCTTACTTTTATTTTGACTTCAAAGTTGGCAACTTTGAAGTCAAAATAAAAGTAAGAAAGTGTTGAGAGTAATAGTAAACAAAAGTTATATTGACACTGATTTTGGGGTCGCGCGGGTCACTTAATATAGCTGAAAGAGAAATAAACATGGCCGCCAGGCAGCAAAGACACGTTCAAATTTGGTAGGTGTTGACGGTCATATAGTCCGACAAGGCCTGAATGGAACAAAAAGTGTCGGACACATAGTCCGACATGGCAGTTAATATTTGTTGTTGGCAGTTGGCATTTGGCAGTGATAATATTTTTGGCAAAAATAGGGACACTATTTTTAAATTTTCTTACCATATCTATGGAAAAAGTTCAAACATCTTTTGTCTGAAATTATTGCAGTAACTGAGCAAGTAACAGTAATAATGGCTTTCATTTAAAGGTTCAACAACACTCATTGCGTTATTTACGTTGCTGAGCATACAATTCTTTCGAACATAAGAATCAGTGCATTAGTAATCACCTTCGAAATAATTCATATTCTGACTAATACTGAAAATATGAGTTAGAAAGAATATTATCAAGACACAATTGAAGTAAACAAATAAGTTAGTAACATTATGTCATTAGAGGAATGAAATCGGTTAAAATACATTACTAGTTCGTGAAAATCAAATTCCAAAACACTAATATTGATTTTTTTAAATCATATCCACAACTTAATAAGTATTGGTTCTTGTAACAGGTATCACCAAGGAAGTTACATAAGACAAGTATGCATGTATGTATGTGGCAGTAGCATAATAAGCAAAAAGGGGCATTAAAGTATTGTATTGTTATAGTCAGCAGCAAGTTGGACCAGTGGTGGCCCAGTGGTAACGGCTTCGAATAACGTATCGTGGGTTTTAACCCAGACAGGCATTTTACTTTTTGTAATTTATAACATCACCACATTCACCACTGTTCTCAAAACGGTGAAAGAAAACAGCGTGCGAAAACCGGCATGTCCTAGAATCAAAATTTCCCCTGCGCTGGGCCCACGTGGTGGCTTACGGCTCTCTCTCTCACAGAGAGAACATTTTATGCTAATTGTGCATAAATGTTATAAAATTGGGGATTTAAAATTGTTATATTGTTATAAATGATATTGTCATGGAATCTGCTTGTTTTGTTAATGCATACTTTAATATCTGTGTCTGTGTCTGTCTGTCTGTCTCGCTTTCCTGTTAAAACTACTGAACCGATTTAAATGAAATTTGGTACAAAGATAGTTTAGAGCCTGAAAAAGGTCATAGGCTACTTTTTATCTCGGTAGTATGTTCCCGCGGGATAATTTCCGACCTCCACGCGGGCGAAGCCGCTGACAAAAGCTAGTATAAAATATCACAGGCCGACAAAATTTAACAAAAGTCCAGACCCAGAGACCAGACTTAACATACCCGAAGGATTTTGATGCGCTGAATCCGAATCCGTGAGAGTTCCTCCTCAGAGTTGCTCCTATACGTCCGGTTTTTGAGATATCCTAACCTAAAAGAGCAAAAACGCGTTTTTTGCAGTTTTTGGGGTTACGTGACAGAAGGAAAAATAAAGATTATAAAAAACGTTGTATGTCCATTGAAAGTACCACCCTGATCCATTTAAACCTATTTAGATTTTTTCAAAGATCTTTTTTTTTTTCACCAAAATATCGCTATTTGAAATTTTACACTTTAGCGCATTAACCCAACCACAAAAAAAAAATCGAAAAAAAATCTGCCCGAGGCCAGACCATGTTGATTTTGTGTTTTTGGGATTGCTGATTCCGAATCCAAAGTCCAATTCACCCTATAAGGTCAGAATTTTTCGTAAGCTCAAAAAACAACCTCTAGAAACTACCCCTAACGTTTTTTGATAATCATTTATTTCATTCTGTCACGTAACCTTAAAAACTGCAAAAAAAGGAATAAATTCCAAATTCAAAATTGCCATTCTGAACACGGATTGAGATTCAGCGCATCAAAATCCTTCGGGTGCGATAGGTCTAGTCTCTGGGTAAAAAATTTGTAGGCCTGTGTATTTAATGTTATCTCTAAATACAAACGTCCATATTACCTATTATTCAATTAACAGGTTGAAATGCGGAAACAACAACCACCTATACTGGCTATATTATTTTACTATGGACGTTCAGTGTAATAACAAAGCATAACAAACGCAGACAGTTTATACAAAGTTAGAACTTACGTAACTTATATCTAATCGGTCGTTATCTTAAACTGTGAAGAAAAATCAACAACATTGTAAGTATACGGTGTACATAAGTCTTCATTGGGAACAATCCGCGAACCGATAGGAAATACCGTTAACTGGGTCATAATTGGAACTACTTTTAAGAAGGCAAGGCAGATGTGACTAGTCACGCCGGTAAGAGAACATATTGGTGATGTGACCTTATTGGTGATGTTCTTCAGAAGGGTCAGGTGCGTAGTATTAAACCTGTCGTGCGTGTATGACCAAATAATAAGGCAGAGAAAACTAGACATGGTATAATAATAAATTCTTAGAATGTTAATAATGACATTTTTAAGTATTTATTCAAATTGGGAATTCGATGGGATATTTGCGGAAATGTCCCTATAATACCTATATCTTATCAAAAAAAAAGGTTTTCAACAATACAGTTGAAAAAAAACAAATAATTTTATTGGTGGAATGTATACTACCTCTATCTTAAAAAGGGTTAAACGACGCAAAAGGAATATGTTAGGATCGTAGAAGGTGGCGTTCTGTTGTTTCTGCCTACCCCTTATGGAAAAAATGCGTGATTTTATGTATGTATATATGATTTTAAGAAAATACTTAGTAACATTTGGGGCTTGTGACTAAGTAATAACAGCCGTAGGGGTTGATCTATGGTCCATGGATACCAATACCAAGATTAATTGGCAGGATCCATTTAAGGTATATTTCTCGCCATCAAACTGTAAAGTTTGGCGGGGGAAATATGTAAAAAAAAAAACTTTTGTTTGTAATGGTAAATAAATAATTTAAAAAAAATAGATCTTTGACAGTCGTTACAGATCGCCAGAAACCCGAAAATCTGACAAGTCTTACAAAGGAGCATCGTATTACCCAGTAGCTTGGTTGTGGAGAGATAGGCAGTCGATCCATGTAAAATATTGATATTCAGCTGCATCCGGTTAGACTGGAAGCCAACCCCAAGATAGTTGGGAAAAATCTAGGCAGACTATGACCTAGTAACATTCCGAATTTCCGATAAAGATAAATACTTAAGGATTATCTGATTGATAAAGTATTTGCAGCTTTCTCCAATAATTTATTAATTGTCGGAACACAAACAATTACACGCCACTTAAAAGTCTTTTGAGTTTCATATTACATATAATTGAATTGAAAACAGTTAAAACGCGTGAACTTCCTATTCTTTCAAAATAAAGAAAAAACTTTTTACAAAAAAAAAAAACAACCGACTTCCTTAAAAAAACACTACAAAGTCAAAAATAACTTTAATTTCGAAAGTCGGTGTCTTAGTCTCTGTATTTAAGGATTTTGCCACCGACTTCCGAAATTTTGTAAAAAGTTTTTATTTTTTAACTTTTTAGTTGTGGTAGATACTCCGCACTAATCTAATCGCGTTATTCGTTATGAAATGCAAATTTAAGACTTTTATGGTTTTCACATGCACCCCATTGTCCAAATGGAACCAAATTAAAATGGGACCATTCGGGAAGCACCAGCTTTCAAATAAAAAAAGAATCATCAAAATCGGTTCACCCAGTCAAAAGATATGAGGTAAAAAACATTAAAAAAAAATACAGTCGAATTGATAACGTCCTTCTTTTTTTGAAGTCGGTTAAAAAAAGGAAACATTTGGGACTTTCAACCGTTCCTATTTCAAATGGGTGTGTTCATCGCTCGAAATAATGTCCATAGTTATGGCAAACTGAGTTACGGTTTTCATAGGCGGTGCTGTGTCTCGAACGAGCCACCAGCTAATTAATGCCACTACCACGAATGGACGCAAATCATTATGATCGCTATCGTTCGACTTTCTGTTTCACTAAAGAAATATTGTTACTAAATAAACAATACGAATACCTAATTAATGTTGCAGAAGCAGTATTTTCTTAGACACGAAGTAACTCATAGCGTTCTTTGTATTTTTGCTAGAAAGTACATATTTCTTGTATTGTAGTTACACTTTCTCTGTTTTTTTATTGCTTGTATAATGCCCACCATTGAATGGAAACCTGATGTTTTAATGCGCAAAATACTGATGTCAGTCAATCAACCTCCTGACCTACTAATTTTAATAATTGATACATAATTTGGATTTGTACTGTGTGGGAAGGCAGTCTTCTTTACAGTAATCTTGTACATAATCGTGTGTATCTTAATTTACCTACTTTAATAATAATTTGACATATTCAAAGCTAACAAATTACCAATTTTAGGTACCTAATATTTAGAAGCGGAGGTAAATTAAAATGGCTAAGCAACGGGTGTTATTACAGAAAATTTGGTAATTTCAATGTTTACGTAATTTACAAATGTCAGATGAACTGTATACTAACTTTTGCCAGCGGCTTCGAACGCAGGGAGTTCGGAAATTATCCCACGGAGACGGACTAACGTATCATACATACGTGTGAATACAGGTTCTAAGGTCTGTGCCTTTCGTCAGAATCCGTTCAGCTGTTTTTGCGTGATTGAGTAACTAACATCCAAACATCTAAACTTTCACATTTATAGTAACATTTAAGTATATCCGTGTGTATACTACAAAACCTCACATCTTGGTAAAGTATGACCATCTTAGCTGATTAGAAGCAATAACTTAGCATACTCATAATTATGCATAATTAATTATCTAACACATAACGTAACTAATAAAAACAGTACATAGCGTGCCGTAGTATGTATAAATGAACCTACTTATATACTATAACTAATTAAATGATTGCGAGAATGCATTGTATTGGTTAACGTTCTCACTAATAGTGCGGTGATTACACTCGATTCTCGATGTCGAACAAAAAGACTTGCCTACGTGGTACCGCGGCCGATAAAGCCCGAAGTGTACACGAAAATAGTCGAGTCGACCGTTCGTGGCACCGATACGCGACGACGCTGAGTGACGTGGACGCGACCAAGTCCTTGATTATTAAAAAAGACAGTTGTGTAGTTGTCGATGTGATTAGTTTTAATCGGGTCATTAACTCCTTTTGTTTATGTCCTGGGTTATTTTAATATAAAATATTGCGAGCGTGTGTTTAGCACGAATGAAAAACAACATTTGACCTTTTACAAAATAACGTTACTAGTCAGATTACACACCTACGTAGGATCCGTAGTAATTTGTATTAAAATATTGAACAGAAGTTAACAAACCTTGTTAATATTCATAGATCGGAGATTATTACCGAATAAGTGTGTACATAATTAATGTAATGACTACGGTACGGTTATCATCGATGACCAAGCATTCTCGGCACAGGGTTTTTGTAGTCGCCAAATAAATCCGTAACAACTACCTACATTAAACTTAAAGTTACTGAAAGTGACGTTTCTGAACCTTTACGTATATTTGTGGGGTTCGGAGAGTAACTTTTTAAATATAAGTTCTATGGTAAATATTTTCAGGCCCTTGATACCTTCAGACGGCGTCGTTAGTCTAGTGGTTGCAAGCGTTACTTCTGAGAATGAGGACTTAACATAGGTTTTGTTCCCAAGTCAGGCAGTTTATTGGGTTTTTTCTATATGGAATTTCTCAGTAGCAGCCAGAGAGGCAATTTTAGTAATTTTAAGATCGTTAACGGTCTGATCTCAGTCTCTGTCAAAAATACCTCGAGTTTCAATACGTTTTTGACAAGTTTTTGACATTTGTTTGTCGCCGAGATGAGACTGCGACTACATTTTGACCGTTTTTAATTATTTTGAGAATTGACCTTCTGGAGTCTGGATTTGTGCCTGGTTGATAACAATAGGCTCGCCCCTATTACATGAGACAAACATAACTGGTGAAATGTGGGTGTACTATAGATAGGTACACCTCTGCCGTATTCTTCGTAGATTACTGGCGTGATGTTTATTATGTTTTAACGATCCTAAAATTCCGTCCGTCCGTTCACACTAACGTAATAATATCGCATCGGGATTTATTCGCGCACTAAGGTTGGACTTTTAATCCTATTCACTAACTTGACAATTGGAGGGATACCAGGTTTTGACAAAAAAAAAGCTAGTGAGGTGGTGCAAGAATGAATGAAATTGAAATAATGTACTTACATGCAAACTTTGTAATTTAAATTTAATAACTTGTCTTAAAACAAGATGTGTACTATATCGATATATATGTAGTCTATGGCTGTCAGACGAAATAAAATGACTATAGTAAAAAAATAAGCAAAATGACATGATTTTTATATTTAATTTTGTTTCTATCAGAAGAAAATAAAAAAAAGGAAATAACTGTTATCAAAAATTATTAATTATTCTTATAATCCACACCTAAAAACTATTTTTTAAACTTTTTTTGATTTAAACCATTTTTATCATTCATTCTTTATGCAAAATCGTTCACTACGCCGACACTATTAGTTTTAGAATGGTATCATTATTTTGCATTGAACTGTCAAGTTAGTGAATAGGATTAAAAGTTCTACCTTAGATCGTCAACGCGCTGCTTAACGCCGAGAAGTAAAATCGAACAGTTGGTTTTTTTCGACGCGACCATAAGCACTCTGTTGGATTCTCAATCATTATCATAATTTCTGCCGAAAATCTTCCACTGCTGATCATAAGCCTCCCCAATTTTAGGGGAGTTTGCCATAATCGCCACGCTTAGCAAACGGGTTGGCGATCGCAGTATGGTGGTAAAATGCATTGCAAACGCTGCTACCCATTCTCTAGTAAGCCTGTTACGACTAGTGATGGGTCGAGAGAATATTCTCTCACTGAGAATATTCTCGGATCGAGAATATTCTGCAATATTCTCGGATCGAGAATATTCTGCAATATTCTTTTTGACAGAGAATTTACGAGAATTTAAAGTCGAAAGTAAAATTGCTATATTTTTATACAACATATTTTGATTTCGAGGTCTAAAGTCAACTTCTTTTGTTGTTATTTTATACTTTACTCGAAAAAGGTTACTGTATGAGATTCCGGAGTGGAAATTGCTAAAAAAGTCAAACCAGTTGCGTGGTGGCAAACATTATACCCTAAAATAGAATTAGGAGTGATGGCCCTGAAAATTTTTACTGCTCCAACAAATTCTGCTTCTGTGGAACGCTCTTTTTCCACATTTTCAAATATACATTAAAAAAACGTAATAAATTCAATACCGAAAGAGCAGGCAAAATTTGCCTGATTGCTCACAGTTGGAAAGTTCGAACCACAACCAAGTACATCTGCCACAAGAGAAATAGAAGAGCCTAGACATAATTTAGAATCAGAAGAGAGCACATTTGAAGAAGAGCCAGACGATGAGCCAGTAATCTTGACAGAAACAGGCCATATCATTGATTAGATGACATGGATCAACTGTTGTCGATGAACGAATAGTATAAGTAATTTTATTTCAAGAATTGTTGGGATTGTGATTTTTATTTTGTTTTTAATTATTTACACCGTAAACTTTTCTTGTGTTTTTCTTTCTTATGTTGTGTTTCTTGTGATTATTTGTAACTCAAAAAGTTTGTTTTAATACAGAAATCCTAATTTATACCAAACGAAATTTAAGAGAATTTATGAGAATTTTCTCGGAAAAATTCTCGGGAATGTTCTCGCTCATGAGAATTTACTGACAATTTAAGTTGTAGAGTAGTTTATTTTAACCTAAACTTCGTAAAATGTTCAAATGCACTCAAAACTATTACTCCAAAAATAGAACGATTCAATACAGTCATCCAATTTTTAAATTCTCGTAAATTCCCTTCCAAAAGAATATTCTCGAGAACTTAACAGCAAAGTTCTCGCAACGAGAATATTCTCGGGAATTTACCATCACTAGTTACGACTATGGGATGGTGCTATTCTTTACGTCCGGCACTATACGGGACAATGCTTTTTGCTATTCTCAGTGCTCGGTACAAAACCGAAACTTGACTTTAATTCTGCCGCGATATTTTACAAACAAATCAAAGTAGGTAATGATTAGCTTACAAAAACGCAACTTTCTGAGTTTACCACAAAATAATTGGATTTCACTATTCTAAAACGTTTATTTGTGAAGACTTGGTAGCCATTCATGTAATCCTAACGCCAATGGTAACAGGAATTAGTTCCATCGGTTCTCTCCAATAAAACCGTTTTGGATTACAAACCGATGAAATTACACGACTGAACTGTAGTTCAAACAGCGTGTCGGTCAGATAAAATAGATGATTTATTTAGATCGGTACACATCGACGCGCAAACTGTTACCATGAATTCAGCAAATTATTTTAGAACCCCTAACGTAGAAAATGTCCTCGGTTATTTATAATCTGTTGTTCCATAGAAAAGTGACATACGCGGTCATAATTTATGGTACATCATTTTTTTTCGTAAGCGACTAAATATTTCAACCCAAGGGCGATTGAAATCATGTACTTACTGAATCCATGGTACACACGGCTACATAACGAGCCTAAACATTTCCAGCTTTAGCTGATCTCGTATTGCATAGGGTTTCCATACAACGAAAAGTAAGGATATACTGGAAACGTAAAGCTTGATATGTAGCCGTGTGTATCAGGTTGTGCGTCGATGACCCGGGTACCCTGTATTGTAATTGATTGACACCATTCGCTAGAACTGAAGCTAGGTATGTATGAACTACATTTGAAGCCTGAAAAACATTTGAGGAGCACTTCTCGTATCTCTAAGGACGTTTGCATTGTGAGTCAGTCTCCTCAATCCGTCAAAAAAGCTTCTTATTTCGTACGTTTTTGACAAGTTACTGACGTTGATTGTCACTGAGATGCATTTCTAACTTTATTTCGAATTAAGTAAAGCTCTTAATACAAAAATGACAACTTAGCACCAGAGTTGGCTGCCAGATTCGTAAAAAGAACTGCATTTATTTACATTGACTTGGTGGTTTAAACCTGATCTAGATAAAAACCTTTTTTTTACTAAGGGCCTTAACTCTTCCTGAGTTAACGCTCCAGCTAAGAGGCGCGAGGCAAGACGCGACGCGGTAAAATGTGATGTTGTTAGAACAATTTCCATGAAGTTTTCGTAGAAATTGTATTACTAGAGTAGCGTAGCGCCTGTTCGTGGGAGCCTAAAATTTCAATACCTTCGGTACAGTGTGGCATTTCTACTGTAGCTACTTGTTATACAGGGTTCCGTGAGTTACCGGACGTAAAGAATAGCACCACCCGTTTTCTTCCCGTGCGAGTCGTAAAAGCGTCGGCGACTAAGGGAATTACGAGTGAACGGACAGCAGCGTTCTTTATGCATTTTACCACCATACTGCTATCGCCGACCCGCCTGCCAAGCGTGGTGATTATGGCAAAGCCCCCTCAAATTGGGGGCGGCCTATGTCCAGCAGTGGACCTCTTTCGGCTGAAACGATGACGATGACGGTATCGTCATCATCTTATGAAAATAGCCTGTATAGGCTATTTTCACTTATTGGTTAAACTTCACAGTCTGACTAAAGTACTTATAGAAATTCAAACATATTATGAAAATGATTTTACTAACGGTTAGCCCCTTGATCACCTGCATACTGAAAAATATATGTTTTAGAAAGGTCTTTTTATGATTATTTTGACGTTTGTGAAATTTTGACAGATATTTTAAAAATACCCTCACCTTTATTGCGCAGCACATTTTGAATTACAATCCGAATAATTTTCAAGGATATTGCTAATTCATTGCTTTGCATGTTTGAAAAATGTGTCTGCTCAGCAAAGTAAATAATGCAATGAAAGTCTTTGAACTGTTAAAATGAAATCCTTTGTTGTTGTTAGTTTGTAATAATATGTTACAGGGCCTTTCTTTTGTATTATAAAGACTATTATCTAAAAATACTTTGTTGCTAATTACTTTTCCGTAATTCGTAAGTAGTCTTTTTTTATCTTATCAAGTTCATTCTTATATTGACCTCGCCTACCTAGAACGTGAATGGAATAATTTGTAAAAACTTAAGATTTAATTTAACTACGTTTATATTGTTATAAAACTGTTTCTTTTTAATATACTGTTTCTCGTCATATTCATGAAAGACAGACATAAGCCAGTCTATCCGTGGTGATTAATATAATATGTAAAGTTAAAATGTAACTATTCTGTTAATTTTAATTGAGTTTTTATCACAAAGGTTTTTAATCCTGTAGATCGTTCATTTCATCCTAGGCCGTTTTTTTTTTTTGACATTTATTTTCAGTCAATTTAATGAGTAGGTACCACTATTATTACTATGTGTAAGAAGAAGGTAAATGCGACTTTCCAGATAGACTTGATATATTCACCTGTAACGTTAGAAACAAAAATAACATTACGCCTCCAATCTCCGAAATGTTTGGAGAGGTGTGTCACTGCGTCAACTACGTACGTATAATATGAGACGTAGTTCCCACCATAGGCAACAAATGACGTACAGACAACATAAAAAAAACTAAATTGAACAGGTAACATCGAAATGCAAAGGTTCAAATAACTGTTACAAGGAAACAGGCCCAATTAACGGATTTTATCAATTAAAGCCACTGACGTTCACACAAACAATTAAATATTATTTTATATACGGTTTTGGGCAAATGACGTCAAGAAATATTTATTAATTAGTGTTTCCGCATGACACTCTGGTCTGGATTCTGGACAATATATTAGGTTTTATTAGTTTAATGTAAATTAAGTAGGTCTCTATCACAATTGTATACCAAAATAAAATATACAGTTAAAAAGCTGAAATAAATGAGATTTTTTTAAAAATTAATTTTGAGGGTAGATGTTAATTAAGTCAGTTCTGGGTACTACAGTACCCCGTGGCGGTCTACCGGATAAATAATCGCCTTAAATACCAAATCAACAAGATTCTACATTAAAGTGTTAAATTATTCCAAATAATATCTTCAAGTGATAGGTACTCAAGTGCAATAAACTTTCCGTAGGCTACATCGTCTCAGAAATAATATGTATTCCAAGCACATCCTTTATAACAATGCATCATTTTTTATAGTCCACTAATAAATTAACACTAAAATGGTAAACTGTAAATGATCGATTTTACATAACGTCGGGTCGTTCACACTATGACAAGAGTATCAATTAGCCATAGACAAATAGTAATGAGGTGACGTAAAAACAAAGTGTTTATGCGCCATGTTAATTATCTATGGTAAGATGCGTGGAGGGCTTGAATGTGCGCTGAAATAAAACCATGCAGGCCATGCAGCCTTTTGCAGTGGAACTTACACTAATTAATTACAAACAAGTGGAGCGATCTAGCTACATATTTCACATTTGTATAAATATAGCTATCTGTTGAACCCCGTTACCTAGAACTAGCTAGTGATTCTTTTAACATGTGACATTTAGCCAAGTCCTAGAATAACTAAAACCATTCATGTGTAATGCTAACACGTGTAATCTAAAGGCCAATAATATGTATCTAATTGATTAGAGGACACGACTCGCCATAGACTAATGGGCGATGGCGGATGGCAGTAAGTAGGTACCGCACAATCGCGAACAGGGTCATTCAACTCTAACATAAGAAAATTACAGGTTTGTTCATAGACATATAATAATTGTCTGCGACGTAAAAACCTTACTACTGACTGATATACAGTCACAGCCATGAAAATATTATTATTAGTGATATTTATAGATATCAATGTCACTTTGAACAGACTTGAGTGATATTTGCCAAGTGTCAGTGACTCTGTTGCGTATTATTCATAATACTAACGTAAATAAATATTCCTGTATTACCCTATTCCCTAACATTTTAAAAAAATATACATAAACTACATCACGCCAATCACCGAAGATAAGTATAGGCAGAGGTATAGGTACCTAATGGTATACCCAGATTTCGCCACCGTTTTCAGGCCGAGCTCATTGCCATCAACAAGGCACAAATCCAGACTAGTAGAAAAACTCAATAACACTTTACCCAACCTGAGAATTGAACTCTTATCATCAAGTTCATGCACAGCAATAGTGCTAATAAACTTATTTAATAAGATTTTTCTAGAATCTTAATTTTTCAATTTGGTTCGCACTAGATCTCGTTAGCGCGTCTATATTCCGTTGTTAGACCTAGATATCAATCTTAATTCTAAATGTTGAATGTTTTAGGTACAGTAGCAATGTCATTGAAACTTAAGTTTTAAATGTTATCTAAAAACCACAATATTATTCTTGCGGTTTATTCAATAGGATAGACAAATAATAATGACCTATAAAAAAAAACAGCGTGTATATTTTTCTTCAATGTTTGAAAACAGAACGCCTACGTTTTTTGACGGTTCTCCTCCTCACCCAAATGAACCTCTCTTCATGACTTGATAACCAATTTATCATTATTTATTTATGCTCCTATAATATGGCGAAACGTTACGTGTAATGAATTTAATGCTTCATCGTAAGCATATATTTGTTTACAAAGACCGTCTTTGTATGAAATTTCCTTCCTTTCCTAATGTTTTGTACGTTTACAGATGATACACGGGCCAGGGGCCAGTCAATATTAGTGTTATGGATAGCCGTGTGGTCCCACGTGGCTCCTTTTGACTCGGTCACATCCACTTTCCGACTTCTAACGATTGCTATGCAGTTTCTTACTAAACTAACATCACATTTGGAAGAAAATAGCTAACAATAATTCACAGTCCATATTTATTTCAAATTAGACTATAAAATTAATTATACGCGTTTCGTTCTGATTTCAAATGCTGCAACGGTAGGCAAATATTATAAAGTGTAAATGAGTACAATGTATTTATTTGTGCACAATTCAAATTTAGAATTTGCTATAGAAATCGGTATAGATTTAAAAGAAATTGATTTACGATTCTGCCAAAAGAAATGAAAGCTATGAATGGACTGGTGACGTTTGTAGACAATGAGAATAAAAAAAAAACCCCAAAAATTAATAGGACCAACCTATGTAACGAATTTGCGTAAAATGTCTGGAGTCTGGGTGGGAGTGATCTAGACCCAGACAGTTGGCGCACACAGCCAGGGTTCAGTGCACTACTCGATGGACTGCGTCAGTCTGGACTCGAAACTTTCGACTTCCAATGGTTTTTATGCCCGCTCTTAATTAGATTCCGTTTAACTCGTAACTTGTCTACAAATTAGCTGATAAGTAAGAATTTGTATGATGTTACTGGCTACGAATTTTACAAAAAAATGCATATGGTTATTTTGATGTGTTTTGAAGCATTTATTTAGAAACTACTCCGTAAATTTATCCGTTTACTGGTATTTTGATGGAACTTAGAAAAAATATGTAAACACGCAATAACCATGGCCAACAATCATTAAAATTTAACTCATTCACTAATCATGCTCACAGAGAAATATTGTCAAAAAGGCGGCATTTTAACAGCACCTATTATCTTCTCTTCAACACCGTAAATTAAACTGGTAGGTAGGTACGAAGACTGGACGGGTCGGCCGACCGGTGGCGCAACGATGTTGATTCCGAATTAGTCGGGCGACCGGTCGGGCGGTCGATCGCTCGATTACAATCTGTTTTCTTTGTCCGGAACGCAACACTCGGAGCGATCTACGGACGAGTCGCGCCTGCCGCTAGTGACATCTGTGAATCGGTTCAGGCGACAATCTTTACGAGAACAGCTATGGGCTATGTGTGGCTCCAAAGATGCTTGTGGCAACCCTACGGGGTCCGAGCACTGAGCGGGCCAGGTGCGATCTTGTTTTTATCACGGAATAGGGACCCTGAAATACGCACTCGGAAATTAATTTGCATCGTAGTGTCGGAAAGTTGATTCATTTTATTATGAAGTCGATTAGAATAAGTCGGACGGAAACAACATGTTTTTGTTTGTCTACATAAACGTCGCAAATGCGCAACATGTTGTTCTGTTTGTTTGAGATACGCCATTTGAAAATTGATTATGTATTTCATGCGTACAGTGGAACGTAAGTAATTAGCGGGTATTATAATTAAATTCTAACATATCATATGAATGAATTTATTATCAGTGATATCAAAGTGGAATATGAAACTGTAACTGAAACTAGATAGTAGGTATAAAGCGGAATAAAATAGACACAAATGTGTAACGTATTCCTTTAAATCAACATTCCGATTCCGAACGCCAATTCAAAAGCCCTGTTGTGAAGACAAACTTTTTACTATAGGAATAATTGGAATAAGAATTCATATATTTTAAAAATTAATAAGTAATCTATAAGTAATCTCGATTTATTCCGGCGACGATATTTTTCTGCACACTGTATTTTTAACGCACTGGTCAGGGCCGAGAGTCGAAAATGCTACAGTATGTTTTGACGCTCTGTGATGCATTGTTAGATTCTCAATGCTCGGCTTTACACCGAGAGTTGACAACTCAGCCGCTATTTTTTAACGTTCGTGCGAACGTGTACTTACAAGAATTATTGTAGCCTTATTGTGTTCTTAACTGGGTGAAAATTTACATAGAAGTTGTTGTAGTCATTTATCGTAGGTAGGAATTTTATTTTCGTAATTAGCGAAGTTTCAGGGAAGCTTTGACTCATCTAAGTATTAGTTTGTGTTTACAGTTTTCAATCACCATACTAATCCAATGCAAGTAGTTAATTATTTTCATACAATTTCACCGAAAAACCGATGCTCACTAACTAGGGCGCCATCTTCTATTCAGACAGATTACGCGAAAGTAGTTCGAATTCCGAACGCTCGGTGGTGTCGTAAGTTTACGCGACCATGCAAACTAGAGCCCCGGCAAATTAGTCGGCGTCCTCCGCTGCGCTCGTTTCCCCCAGCGAGGAGAGGGACGTCGCGGGTCCGCGCCAACCGGTGATCGACTAAGTACCTTTCACGATCTTGAGGCGCGTCACTTTCCCCGCTCTAGTGAGTTTTTTCGAACGTAACAACATCACGATTACATCAATATCGCATGCGGATCGTTCCGCGTGTAAACTGCACCTGTGAATCGGAACGCATCGGCCGCTGCAAGCTGGCTGTGTATCGTGTTGCCTTTGCTTATTGTTTATTTATTGACGTTGACATTACAGCTGGGATTAATAGCGGCCATCTTTGAACTAATGGGGCGTTCAATAGTACGTGACGACTTAATAAAGAACGTTACGAATGTTATTTTCTATTTCCTGCACTGCAATTAGTTTGCTGAGGTAACATGGTCGACATTACGAGCCTCCTGGGGCGACGCACCGATTAATATAGTTTTTATTTTATTTCATGGTGTCGTTTTAGTAATGAGGGGATAGTTAACTCAAGTATACATGGTTGAAAACCAATTCTATATTCACACAAAGCAGAATCCGTTTTTTGGAGCATAAACCTAATCTATTGAAGCTGCCCAAAACCCATAATGCGCTTCGTATTTGACATTATATAGGTGTTCAAGAGTAACAGGATGTTTAATACTTTTCGTCCGCTAATCTCAGTAACAATAGGTTGGAAAAAGTGCGCCATGTAAGTAAAGAAAGCATAGTGACAGAGTTACGTGGTGGGTCGCAGTTAGCGTCACAAATGATGGATGACACACGGCACGCCTGCGGTATACCCGTACAACAACGAAACGTAGCTAAGGCCCGCGCTTGATAGGCGCTTTCGAAACTATACAGGATGGCAGGGACATCGACGTGCAAACTGACAGCATGAAATTAGCACATGATTGTAGACCTCCCAAGCGTAGACCTTTTTCGTTAGTAATCAAATAAATAAATCTGCTGTTTCATAGAAAAGTGCAATACTTATACCTAGGCGGTCAAAAGTAATGAAACAGGTAATTTATTTTTTTTATAACCGAAAATTTCAACGCAGAAAAAGTTCAGAATCTTGCACTGAAACCATGGTTACTGGATCAGCGTCGATGTCGCTGTCACCCTGTATTTCATGAGTCGATATGTATACTGTCTCCTGGAAGGACTATAAAGATAATTCAGACACATTAAAAGGTTTTTATTTTCATTAAATTATAAACCAAATTGATTTTCTACGGGATTAGAACCAGTTATAATAGCTGGCAGGGCTTACATTCTTCAAATATTGGCAAAGGGATTCATAACTACACTTTACATTAGAATACTTTACTGGTTTTTACTTTGCTCATAATCGCCATACTGAATTCACTCTATGTGGGCATAGATAGCTTTACTCTAGTAAACAAACAGTACAGTAGAGTAACAGAAGCGGACCTTCCAACAAGTTTCCTTATACGTTTTATTGTCTTGATAATTTTAGAGATAGTTTGTACGGGCCAAACAAATTTGGTGTATATGACCTACATTTACCAAAAACTAAGTACTAACAATGTAGGTACTTATAACAGAGTTCTGATGAACAGTTAACAATATTCATATCCTTCCACTGCATTACCTAAAAAAAACTAACCGCTTTCAGGGATTCAATCCATAAAGCATACAACGAGGTACAATATCTATGTTATCTGTGGTCGGCCTATCGACTGTCGGAACCAATATCGAGCGATCAAAAAGTGCCATAAACAATTCACCGGGTTTATAGAAAACGCCCCCTCTAAACTATTTACGAACATGATTTTGCTAGCTTCGAGATTTTGTGAATTCATTATTTAATCTGCTCCCGATTAATTAGAACGGGGGTTTCATTTAATTTAATTTGGTTTTTAAATTTGCGGGAATTAACGTTGTTTAAATTTCCGATTCAAATTAGGTAGATTTTAAACACTTTTTTTTTTAACATCCATCCATAAGTGAAAGGAAATTTCAATCGTTTTAGAATACATGGTATGTTCTTGTTTCATCAATTAGGTAAGATATTAATGACCGTAATAAAGAACAAGACATAGATTTGTATTCTCCATAAAAGCATATCATTGGATATATTAAGTCCGATTTAACTATGTTGTAATTTCTTTGTGAACAGCCATATAAGTTGACAAATAGGTGAAAGCTCGTTGTAAGCAGTGGTTGTAATCAATAAATGTACGGGATAGTTATTAGGTACGGTTGGCAAGCTGACTTATTAATTTTTAAGTGAACCTTGCGGTATGCCACGGCATGAAGCGTCGAAAACCCAACTTTATAACCTACTTATATGGTACTTATATCTTAGCTAAATATAAACTTCTTATATTTTTAAATTCAGAAGCATTTGCCTATTTAGGTTTGACAAAAAACGAACCTACTTAGATAGGTACTTTTCGACAATGCCATTTAATAAATCAAAACGCTATGCAAATAAAGGTCGCATGTCATTAACATTATTCATAAATCGTTTCAAGGATAAAAATTTGAAGGCTAATTAATTAGGATACTATGTAAAACGAGACGCCGAAATCGATTCACAAATGTCGGATCCGATTCACAATATTCATCGCGTAAATCGAGCATTCTATTTGTTTGAACTCGAGTTTCAACGTAGGAGAGCATATCGTACGAATTCCATTCAGCCGGGCCGCTCTGACGAAATAATGTAATATCATATGAATTAAAACACGCACGATAATGTACTCTATTCCTTTGCCATAAAGATGTTATAGTATTTGTATAGTTTATCGCAGCACGGGCGTATATCGAAAACGCACCAAGCTTCTATTTTTAAAATCGATGCGGTGACCGAAGTGGGACATTTGTATAGCTTTTTCAATTAGGGAACAGTTAGAGACTTTGCGGTTACAGAACGTCATAAGTTGCGCACTTATTTTTATTTGGAAGGCTTTATTTTAGTTGGTGTATTTGAAACTAAAATATAACTGCATTTTAAATAACAACATTTCTGGGTACTGAATGCTCTCACAGCACACACACACACACCAAAATTAAGTAAACATTAAAGAGAATTAATCCGTTAAAAAGATTTTAACACATCTTCACTTACACGAAGTCGAAATAAACAATGCCAAGTAATATATAGGTTGATTTTAAATATAAACGAAGAGGTTTTAATTTAAATGAGTTTCACGATCGCACTTTTAAAACACCAATGATCATGTTAATTTAAACGATATTGCCGCGTTATGCGAAAAAGATGGCGGACTGCCAAAGGGATTTACCATGAACCGCGCTTTGTTGTGAGATTTGTGTAAGCTCTGGTAACAAAATGTTAGTTTATGGTAAATTAGGTCTCCATTTATAACATATTTTATTTTTAAACCATTATCTAAATATAAGTATTATTTAATGTAAGTATTATGGTTTTTAGTTCCGTTTTTTTTTATACAAGTCATATTGTCAATACTACTAGAGGTGAGCCCTTCTCGTGTAAGTATAGTATAGATGTACCTACTCTACCTGTACTAGTATTAGCTAGCCAAACGCTTTCTCCGTTGCTCGCGGTGCGTTCAAGCGTGGGTAATATCATCGCTGCTTACTCTGTAACTCCATTGTTTTCTTACTTCATCGTCTTTTTATATGATTTACAAATTGTCAGTATGCTATTGAATGTATTACTGCTCATACATAACATAGTCTGTGGAGGTACAGATAGCTCCGATAAAACATTTCATTAAATTGTTTTTTTTTTTTTTTCAATTGACTCATTCTCAATCAATATGAAGGAAACCATTAATTGCTTTGTTGGCAAATCCCAGATTGATTCAACAAAAAAAGGGAATTCACAGTCGTACTTTCCCGAGTGAAAGATGGACTCAATAAAAACTGCCAAGTACTTGCCTACTTACTTAAATAACTTGGATATTTCAAGAGCTGAAGTTACTTTACACGGAAAAAATCTTGATAGTTCAAAGGAGCTCGGTTTGCTTCGGTTTTCCTCATATCGAAAAGGTCGAACCGATCAATCGGATCAACAAAACACTTGTGTATCGTAATTTGTGAAACACAAAGAGAAGGCTCTTATAGTTTCTTACAAAATAACAAATTCAAGTGGAACTGTTTCAGTCACATTTGGGGGCGTCAATAATAAATAGAATTTAAGGGTCATACGCGAAACTTACGATAATTAAGTAACTTTATGAATTCCATATTCCGAGTATTAAATATGGCTGACATCATTCTCAATAAAACTGTTCCAATATTTTCCGCGTAAATGGAAAATTCGATTAAATTAAAACCCCTCTTTTTATTATGGAACATTTAAGATAATTAACAAAACCACAAAAATAACAGTTTAACTATTCAGATTATTTCCAGACTAAACAATGAAATATCGAACTATAATACAAAACAATTTAGCATATTAGCACCCATAGATAACATTATCAGATAAACAATGAACGATAAGTTGCATTGGACGACTGGCTGACTGACGCTGTGGAACTTATATTATACTACCAATACCTTTTTAAAGTATGATATAATTTTAACTAGCTTTGCCAGCGCCTTCACCCGCGTTTATTACTTAGAAAACCTTCCTCTTGAATCACTCTGTCTGTTGATGAAAACCGCATTAAAATCCGTTGCGTAGTTTGAGAGATCTAAGCGTAGAGACGCGGAAAACGAATTTGTTTTATACTATGTAAAGATTATATTGTGAATGTGAGGACTATGAGGGTCCTTGCCAGGTCCTTGCTTTTTCGTCTCTCATACCTGGCAGTTTGAGTACTTTTTGTGGCCTAGCTAAATGTACTTGAGCTTCAATATTACTGACAAATGCGTGTCCTGACTGGACAAGACCACTCAGTCTGTGTGTTTCTTCCCAAAAAGACTATTTCAAACACCAGTCTACATGATCTGACTAAGATTATGTCTGGACTTTAAAAGAGACTGATCTCTGAGTTTGTTTCGCCATTTCTCCTGATCTCCTCAGAGTAGTAAGATTGGAAACGCCAACGTCATCTAGTTTTGAAAATACGATTAACGTGTAAAAGTATATGTGAAAATACTATGTACAAAATCATTTATCAATACGTTGTTACGAATACAATCAGTGACCATCTGTTCCGATTACATTGACACTAAGTGTCACGGGACAAGCCCTAAGCACGTAATGTCATTGACAGCGTGGTCAATCAACTTGATACTGCATAACGCATGTGGACTGACTCATTATAAGTATACTCAATGTTTGGACATAGTATTCATAACTCTAAAGTACAAACGTCAGCACTCAAGGCTACTACAATCTGGCAAATTTCTTTAATAGATTTTCAACTTTATCGCCAAATAATTAAGTTCAAGATTGATTGGGATAATTTGACAGTTTCGGGTAACTGGATGTGCTGGCGTCTGTACAAAGTGCCTGCTACTAGGGGTGACCCGATTCGTTCTTTGTCTATGATTGATCATAGCGTGATCAGTTGCAATCGACTAACGGGTAGCTGTAATACGAAACAGGTCGATTGGTATTTTGTAGTAAGGGTCGATTGGGTTTTATTAAAAATCGTTTTCACTGTCCTTTATTTATAAAAGAAAATATATGTGTAAAAAATACAACCACCAAAAAATCATAGGGTATCTATCGTATTACCCAGTAACAGTGATGTGGAGGATAAGCAGTCGTTCCATGTAAAATACTGGTACTCAGATGCATCCGGTTTAGAGGATACAATCCCGAGTATGTTTTTCAATCCCGGGGTTACGGGATTTTTGAATCGTAATCCCGGGATCCCGGGCCTATCCCGGGATTAGACAATGTGGTTTCTAATTGGGCTAAAATGAAAAAACAACTTAAATAATTTAAAAAAAAATCTTTTTAATGTCTTTGACAACAAAAATCACAGTAGTACAATAAGAAAAGATAAAGACAAAACGAAAATACTATATTTTTGCAAAAAATCAAAAAGACACCATAATTTTTTATAAAGCAGCAAAATATCAAAGCATCCAATCTTTGACTTCCAAGCCTGCTTCGTAGTTTATTGCCAATATAAGCAGCAGCTGAAAACACTCGCTCAGGTTCTACGCTGGTTGGAGGAATAGACAATACGTGTAGATACTTATATGCTGTTTCTAAGTGATATCCACGAACTCCTTCATTTTTGAACAGTCTCATTTCACGTCTAATACTACAATATTTGCCAACCCCAATTCATTTTGTACTTGTACTTCAGGATCTGGGGATTT
Organism: Aporophyla lueneburgensis; assembly: GCA_932294355.1. Lineage (NCBI taxonomy): Eukaryota > Metazoa > Arthropoda > Insecta > Lepidoptera > Noctuidae > Aporophyla > Aporophyla lueneburgensis. The sequence continues at coordinate 20,676,944 of OW028745.1, read as the reverse complement.
CATACTCTTGTTAATTTCCAGCTGTAACTTTTCCTTTAAGTCCCTTCTAAGTTCTACGACAAACATAACATGTATATTAGGATTTTACCTGTTACGTATGTACTGTGTATAGTAGGTACGTATCGTACGACGGCGTATCTAAGGGTTGTTTTTTGTCGTTATGTAATAAATGCTATTCTTATAATCTAGGCAAGGTTATTATCAAGGCGCAACGGACTACGGAATTCAAATTAGACTTGTTTGAGGCAATCCCGAAAATCCCGGGATTAGCCAAGGACAGTCCCGGGATTTTAGGTGCCAAAAAATCGTCGGGATCCCGGGATCCCGAGATTCGGGATCCCGGGATTGTATCCTCTAATCCGGTTAGACTGGAAGCTGACCTCAACAAAATTTGTAAAAAGCTAGGCAGATTAATTGACTCTCGATTAGGTATGTACGCCATAAAAATTACAAACAAAAATAAAACAAATACATAGGGTGACACAATGGGCGGTCTTATAGCTAAAAGCGATCTTTTGAACAAAAGTACATGTCCTAGCACAAAAACCATAAGTGATCGATGACAAAAACAAAACTTTAATAAAGCTACCTCTAATGCAAGGTCAGAATATAAAGCAAAATTCCTTAAAGTTCACATAAGCAGTCGCGTGCAAGAAGAGTAAGAGCCACATCACGTCCCAGACTCCCACATTGAAGCCATTTAATTTAAGACCAAAATGTTTTCACGCATCAACCCTGACAGATGGGTAACGTAGAGTGACGTGTGAATATAAGCAAAGTCAGCGCTTTTTTCATTCATAAACGTGTGTATTTTAACTAGAGTGTATTGTTGATCGAAAACCTGGTAGTGTTTTGTGGAGGGAAGCGCTGTGGCGCTCTGTGGCGCTGCGGTGCAGGCGACCGCGGGCCGCGTGCCCGAACCGTTATGCGAACATATCCACTGAGTACCGACTGGGAACCAAGTTTAATGACTGAATGCACAACGCGAACGTGAATTTTGCTCCGCGGAATTTCACTGCTATTCTTGTGACGTTTTTTAACAAAAATCCTGATTTTTTTACAATAATCTTTTAAGGCCAGTGATTAGTTATGCAACTAAATAATAAAATATCAAGTCGTAAATTTATAACAATAGAATGGCATAGATAAAATTATTTACACAATTAAATTCGCCACGATTCCTTTGTACAGTTTTTTTTTTTTTTTCTTAGAAATCGGTTATGGTCAATTTACTTATTAGTTTCCTATGTAACTCTGTCAGGATTATGAAGATATCTAACTTTAATCCGTTTCTCGTATTCTTAACATTAATTGTTGCATTTTTCATTCAAAAAGCCTACTTTTGGAACATATCGTAAGATTGTATAACTGCATTACCGTTAGCTTCTATTGAACTTGAAAATATGCCGTTCAGAATAGCGGCACTGATAAAGTTCAGACTCCCTTCTATCCATTGTTACTTTTATTTTCACAAAATTCAATTTAAACAGCATATTCAATAGTATTTTTCTGTATCGATTTTATTATATTTAAAAAAAGAATCCGGATGCTGCCGCTGTCGCACCGTAGCGGCCTGTTTTGCAAAAAGTATATTTTATCTCTATATAATTTCTGTAAACAAAACGATTCGAAGACTATTTATTGTTCTATAAATATTAGATACACAACCTTCAAACATTGTGATCAACGATAGTATTAGTTCCTAAATATACTTTCTGTTTACGTTTTATCAAGTTAAGCACCTACTCTACGTGAAAAGTAATTAAAATATGTCACGATAAATCGACTTAAGATCGGCAATCGGATCGTTATCGATATTATGGGTTATTTAAACTGCACAGAGAGCGTTGACTGACCCTTATCTTATCGTTACGCTAGATAATATGCCACAAAAACTTGTATATGACCGTCCAATCGTTTTTTTTTCTCTCGTTGAAATCAGTGATATTTCTGTTGATAATTTTGCTTATTAGTCGCTTCGCACGAATTTAATAGCCCGAATCGGGCAAATCGTCAGTATTACAAGTGGCGATTTGCCCGATTCTAAACTGTCAATATTTGCTATAGACGACTCACACGGAGTTAATTTATTTGTGGGCGAATGAATAGTTCCAGAAATACTTTTTTGCAAACAATTGGCTCTAATAAGCCGATAATTGTATGCTACCAATCCGCAAAAATGTCAAACATATCGCTGACATTTAACTCGGTTATCTCGCAAGGACGCGGAGTAATATTACAAAATATAAATACAGTATTAATGTAAACTAGCTAATTAGTAATTACACGGTTATAAAATTATTTTCTGTTCCTGGTAGCGACAAGTGAGTGCCATTTGTGGTTTTCCAAGCATCCCCTCCGCTAAATTAGTAGATGAAAAAAAAAATCCTTTCATGAGAGACGAGATGAAAATACCAACCAACAGAGATTTTAATTTCTTGTTGCTTTAATACAAAGTGTAGGTACATGTGTCACTTTTCTTGAGATTGCGGTGTTGATTAGATTTTTAAATGTTTTCGCTTGGTGGTATGACTTTGTTTGTTTTTGTTGCTAATTTATTTTCTGACGTAACGGAAATGAGATAATTTTCATCTGTACCAGAAATCGGACAGATGGAATGTGGAATTATTACAAAGCACATAGTTATTTACAATGATAAATTAATATTCAAATGCTAATTCTGCAGAAAAAAGTACGAAGAGGTTGCTTTAGATATTATTAAGAGCTTGTTAAACCACTTTAAGCAATGCTTATATACATTTTTTTTTTCAGATTTAAGCTCCAGAAATGAAATAAATAATGACTATTTTATGCCAACAGCACACTACAATCTTTTTTTATACGAGCCAACGTTCACGCGAGTAAAGCCGGTTCCCGAGCTAGTATTAGTACGTTGGAGGGACACAAAAAAATGGGACAGAGTAATTAATCAAAACGACGAGTATTTTCGTCTAGCAACGTTTATATCACAGCTCTCCCATAGGTTATTAAATTTATAAGGGTTGAATCTTATTACTTAGGGTTCAAATAGACATATACCTATATTTACTTAGGTTTACTATCAAGGCCTGGCTCCAGACGGCCTCGGAATTTGAGCGTAGGCGGTAAAGTTAGTACTTTTCTATCAGAAACAATGTTGCTTTATTAATTAGGGTAAGTTAATTCAAAAATGTTTCTCAAATAATTAAAAAAATGCCAATTTTCTGACAGTACTTTATAAGGTTATGGTACTAGGTACTACTTTTTCGCCTTTTGATTCTGGTAAACCTGTCAGGGTCGCGAGATTTGTTCGAAAAAGTTATCGTGGCCCTGGCAAATAAGCAACTGAAGGAACACGAGTGGGCTTTAGTCAGTAAAAGTCTGACACGCCCTTCCGCTCCACCCAAGAGTGGGAGACGTCATTTGATGATTTCCCACGAACAAAAAAAAAAGGATTCTGGTAAAGCCCACATTATGTGAAAATGATGAGGACGTAAATAAAGCTATCTTTCTTATCTTCGTATAAGTTCAGAAACTTATCCGGGTTGTAAGGGCCCTAACCATTTAATATTCATGCAACACGCGCCGTAGTAATTATTAAGTAAGTCGATAAACTTACCCATTTATACTGAATATATCTTCATAATTAATTTAAAATGTAATTAGAACGGGCGTAAATGTGCGCATTGTTCTTTCGCATCACAAAAAAGTTATCTAAATTGGTGGTTCGTAAAAAAATTGTTACGTATCTATCTTATAAACTCCTCTTTTACATTGTGAGCGGTCCTCAGGCCTTATTTGTGGACCAAAGGCTCAAATCACTTGTGCAAATTTCCATCTGTATGTTTACCGCGCCTAATTTGGGTTATGCTCACTAAGAGAGTCAAAATTCAGTACCGCGTAAAATCAATACAACATATAGGTACAATACACCGTAATTCGATTGTAGATGATGAACAACCACAATCCCTTACAATTATTTATTCGAAAAATCGACCCTCTGCATTATTCGTATCTCGCAAGCGGTGTACGCCAATATGGAACATAATGAGCTATATATAAAGAGTTTTATTGCGGGACGAGGAAGTAATTTCGCGCCAAAATTAGGGGCACATTTTACTGGCCCCTGCGTAACTTGGAAGTTTGCCTTCTAGGGGATATAGCGCCATCTAGTGACAGAAGTTGCTCGATTAATTACATCTTTCACCCCTTACCAAAATCGAATGCGTTAAAATTAGAGAATAGGGGCGTTTAACAGGATCATTCTGTTTATGGATTGCGATTGATAATGGGCGCTGATTTTAGGGATTATTTTATATTCTGTCTCTTACCAACCACACAAAGATACCAAAATCATGTGATACTAAAATGAGCACGTATATTAATGTTATGTAGAGCAAATTAGCTTGCTCACAAATATGTAGCTCCAATTTGCGTCGGCCTGGATTTATATACTACGCTACATATAGCTAAAAGTAATGACTGCACAATGAATACTGTAACTGTAGCCATTTTTAGCCCTGAAAGAGCTTAAAATATTCAGCGCGAAACGGTATCTAGCCATTCACGGGACCGAATCAAGTTTTTCTACATTATGTTGGTAGCTTCGTAGTTGTAGCGAACTCGAACATTCTCTAGAACGCGTGTTTCTGTGTTAATGCACTGTTGTCTCGTAATAATTTTTAAACAATAAAACATAAATAATGTCAGTAACATGAGCGCATAAGAGAAACTCAGGCTGGCTCATTAAAATGTAAATTGAAGCTGTATTTGCTGGTAATATCTAATCTAACTTTATTTACAAAGGACGCCTCGGGAGGATCGAATGTATCGAATAGATAAACTCTAGTTTTGTCATTTGTGTAGTTTTAGACTTAGAATTGAATCAAAGTATCACAAACTGGATGGTAATTACACTTCTTTACAACAATTGCACTTTACGAATACTAATTGTAAACAAATTGAAAACCAACTACAAAATACAGGAAGAAAAACACCTAAGATATGTTCGAAAGGAACACCTATTTGCTTTTGATTTTGTTATTCATTTGGTGGGCCGAGGTCGCGGGGTGTAGATCCACCCCACGCTGTAGGTTTACCAAAAATTTTCGTGTGAAATTTTACCCCCGCGATGTTTTGCCCTCACTCACTGCCGTAAGGATTATGCCGCTGTCTCGAAACATTATGGCACTTGCGTTCTTTTATATTATTGTGCATTATTTACGTATTGTTATGAAACGATTTTTAACGTAAATGCACTCATGCGGAATGCGTCAACGTTATGTTTTACGTGTCTACCTTCGTATTGATTTACTTTGTTCGAATTTTACTCGCACCATGAACATTTTTCTTTGTTTGTATTATATCCCTAAAAACAACTTTAAGTGCGGTAAGTAAAAGTGTTTAAATACAGTAAACTAGTAAGCATTATCTACTGTAAGTAAACGACCGAAATCCGGACTTGTCCGAGCGCGTCCGGTTCTTTGGTTACTGCACTAGTCCCCCCCCCCCCCCGCGCCGAGGAGCGCGCCATGATCGCCGTCCGACTGCTCTGCCCGTCGCTTTGCCCGCCGTGCATTACCCGTTGCCCGTCAAAATACCGCAACATTCTCGCAAGCCGCTTAATTCTGCGTAAAATCGGCACAATCTTCGCCTACTTTACGTCTTGTGCGTCGGTACCAAATGTCAACAAGATAATGACCGCCAATAACGAAAGAAAGTGAATGAGCATTTGTTTTTTTCATGAAACTAAAACGATTTGCGACGTTGAAACAGTTAGAAGAGCGTGGGTGGTGGCAAAGCAAATCATTGACTTAATGGCGAGCTAATTGAAGCGCTCTAAGCTTTCAAAGAACTGAAAGCCACAACCGAAAGCAAGTTAGGTAGACTACAAGGTCGCTAACAGCTTGTTACGGCACTACTACATGACGTCATCATTACGCGTTTGACATTTCACATTTTCGTCAGTACTTTGGAGAAGCATACAGTACGTTTTAAAAGATGGTAATGCGATAGTACTTGTATCTCGCACACATTAAATTAAAGCGTAGGGGCGCTGGCTCTATACCGACCTTACAACAAAACACTCGAATATTGTAGATTACTTATTGCGCGGGTAAAAAATTCATTTAACGATGAACGCCGACGCCGATTGTCGCTAGAGGTCGACCCACTTTTAAGTAAGCATTTTGTAGGTCGTTTATCGTGGTCATTTCCCCGGCGTGAAACAGCCATGTAAACAAAAGACAGTAGTTCAGGTGTACGCACTGTTACCAGCATTAAAAAAAAGGTTTATTAGATAAATCAGTTGCTTAGCCGTTTTTGGTAACGCTTCGACATTTAAAACCAATTATTTTACTGACGGTGATGCCAGTTTGTCTCTGCTTTTTTATAAATGTATTTTTGGCTGTCAAAACTCCTCATGTGCCAGAAACATTCATACTTGAAGACTACGCTTTTATAAATTTTATATATACAAATACAGTTACGTCTAATTTAACTAATAATGGTTTGTATATCATAGGAACCGGGTACAGTAGTAGTGGTGCCTATAATAGAGTTACAAATGACATTCACACCCACGTTTCGTGCCGATCCGACGATACTATCTTTAACTATAGAAACTCAGCAACTGCACTATATGAACTTTATCACATTTTATTTCTATATCAGTGAGATAAATAGTTACTAACCTGCAGTAAAATGGACCATAAGATAAGGCTACTCTAAGTATTTAGTTACAGAAAAAAAAAATTGGTTGCCTGTAAAGTCGGTATACGGGCGAAAGTTTTACGTGACAACGACTTTGAGTGGTAAAATAATTTTAATGTGAATATTCATTCGTATAGTAGGAAGAAGGATGAAATAATAGTAACAATTTAAAACATTTATTTGCATTTATTTGCATGCCTTTCACTTTTTATGTCTGTCTCTCTCGCTCTTAGGCGGGCTAACCATGCCCGAGTGGAAGGGACGCGTGCCTCTCACTCGGTCTCATTGTGAGCGCATAACGTGAGCGGAGCGTAACGCAGTTTCTTGAAGTGTCACCCGGCAAACCAATTTATAAGACGTTGTCACGTCAAAATCTTTCTTTTTTCTTTATATATTTTTCCGTTGTCGCATTTATTGTTATATTATTATCAGGTTTTTTTTAGATAGGTATTTAACTGTAAGTGATTATTTGGATATTGTTTAAACATTACTTTTAAAGGATTAATTAAAAAATATAACCCCCATTTTAGTGTCATTGTGTTTTCCCAGAATCCACACCCACATGTTTTTCCATTGTAAATCGCAGGGCGTATGTCAAGGCTGCACGAACTTAAAATACTGTAGAAGAAAACGTGTTGTGACAAAACGTAACGTACCGTACTTACGCAGTACGCACCCAGCCTTCGCAATACGACACTTCAACTAAAACGATATTCAATACTCGTTTGCCGTTTCCTTCTCCAAATTACAGAGTAATTGGACCAGCAACGAATGTGGTACATGTATGAGTTGTTGCTCGTTTTTGTGATTGCTTTTCGTAAGTACTGTTGCATTCAAGGTTGGAACTTTTTGAAATGTGTCATTAACAATTTTAATTGTTTATATTGAGACATAAAATATGTTCTAAATTGCAGTATGTTGAATAACTCTGATATAAGTAAGGTGGGGATTCAGGACAATGGGTGTATAATGATCTGCTCCACACTGATAAATGCAAGCTGTTTAATTTCAAGAGCCAGCCGCCAAGATAAATCTAATCTATTAGGGAATGATATCATCATTCAAATTCCGTTCGCTATGAAAATTCTGATTGTTAAAATAAATAAAATTGTAGATAAAAATTTTGCATTTTGCCAAATTATTATTTTTTGAGCTTTCTATTCTCAAATTCAGTAGAACAGCTTTAAAAGTTTCGAAGTACAATGAAGAGACCGATTTGGAAATGATATCATCGCATAAATTATAGCTTACGGTACCATACGTCACACTGCTCACACACATCGATGTAGAGCTATTAAAGTATTAAGCATGATTTAGTTCACTCACGACATACCTAGGTAACTGGAAACTCAAACAACTAGATGGAGGAGGACTACTCGGTAGATAGAGGTGAAGCTAAAACAGGTAATTTTAAAAATTGCTGTGAGTAGGTATACAAACTTTATTTCTCAAAAAAAGAACTGTTAAGAAGAAAGACAAAGTAGTAATCCAAACAAAGATAAATTCCAAACGATCAAAAAAGCTCAGCAGCGTATAACAAAACAAAAATTAGAACGGTACTAAAAACATTTTGAAACTAAGTGTATGCACAATTCTGTCCCAATAAGGGCAAAAAGCGTAACATCAACATTGCTAGAAGAGTATGTAACCGATACTCGGACTGTGGCGAGTACTCGCTCAACTACTCGCATGTTATTACGATATTTATGTGCCGAGCACTGCAGAGTAGCGATCACGTGCATACGTGATACACATCATGAACAGACTTTATATATAGATGTGTCTCCATTAACCTCTTTACAGCTACTTTTGAACAAAGAATTTGGTTTTGGAGATAGAATTTTACTTTCATAAGTCGATGTCGTAGTTCTTTTTTTATTTCTTAACTCGTACTCTTTCCTTTAATATTTGATTAATGTCGACTTTAGTACAAAATACTTCTAATTCAGTACAAAATTATGCTTTCAAGAAAGTTTACAAAAATTGCACATAATTATGAATATGACATATGAATGTGCAATTTTTGTAAACTTTGTTCAAAGTATACCTAGTTTTTTGTAAACTAATTCGTATTAGTAGAAATATTTCCTAACGATCACATTTAAATAACAGAAGGGGCGGAATTGTTTGTTTACACAAGTGGTAGGGGTTTACACAAAAACGGCTTATCAGATTTATTTGAAACACATAGTATCACGATAAGCTATCGTTTCACAGGACCGTATAATAACAACAAATACGTGGAAGGAGTCGTTAAAGCTCCTTTTGTTTTGATTGTTTTTTTTATTAGTGTATGTAAACTTTTCGAAAATAATATTAGTTATTGTTAGCTAAAATTGTTTTAGGTCCGATTTTTCAACCGTCATCGTCAGAAAACTTTTATTACGAATAAATTGGCGGACATATTTTTGGTGTAATAGCTAATAAATCACGATATTTATTCTTGAGATAAAATTATCTGATGATTTCAAATCTGCTAAGGAATCATCAAAACGTATTTCTGATCAGCTTCTGCCCGCAACTTCACCCGCGTGTATTTCCTTTTTTCATTTTGTAGTAATTTTTTTACTAAGTATTTGTTTATTATATTTTGTAAGAATATTTTATAGTTTTTGTCTATGGGCCTTAGCTGTCTGAAAATAAAGCAACTATTATTATTTAACATAATAGGAATAATACATTTATTATAAAATATCCTATGACACTCGACAATACTGTGGCTTCCCTTTTATGAAATAATTTTCGGATTTGGACTTCTAATTGCATCAGAATAATATTACTATTATTAAGTTTAGTTCTCTTAATTATATTCATACTATCTTTTGCCATCGGAATAGTTCTCGTGGAGGTCGGAAATTATCCTGTGGGAACGTACTACCGGGACAAAAATGATAATTTGTGTTAATCTAGGTTATAATAAACTATCTACTTCATCCAAATCCGTTAAGCTGTTTTTGCGTAATTGAGTAACAAACATACAAATTTATTATATCATCAGTAGTAAAGGATAGTAGGAAGAAGATCCACCTACCATGTTTACAGATATGATTAAAATAATTACAATATAAGCCGTAATTAACTTAATTCATGATTATATGGATCTATGAGATTCAGAACATAATTTTGATTGCTACATGAAAACCTATTCAACATGAACATATATTTATTTCAATCGAAATACTGTGAAAGTATGGGTTTATACAAATTAACTCTTGTTTTGTTGACACAAATGTGGATTTAGAATTAATCTGTAAAGGTGATTTAGTGATAAGTTGGAAGTATTGAAAACACGTGGTCTACTGGTTATACTTACCTACCCACTATAGCATACTCAGCCTTTGGGGCCGTCCATTCATCACGTGATGTTTTTTTTAGCATTTTTTAACCCGGGGGGGGGGGGGGGGGGGTTGGTGATACATGGTGAGGTTAAAGACTACCCCTCCTCCCCCTATATTACGTGTATTTTTAGTATCTACATAGAATCTATTTTTTTTTTAATACGGGTATAAGTATCATCTAATTAAAAAAAAGAAAAAAATACACGTGATATATTACTACACCCCCTCCTCCTTTGTGATATGTCGTGATTTTTTATGGACCCCTCCCCCCCTTTCGAGCCTCACGTGATTAATGGACAGCCCCTTTAATGTTCCCACTGCTGGGACACAGGCCTCCTCTCTGTTAGAGTGAGTGGGCCCAGTGCGGGTTAGTAGATGTCACGTGTCTTCGAATTTTTGGTTCGAAGATATGCCGGTTACCTCAAGAATTATTTCTTTCAGCGTTTTGAGGTGGTAAGGAAATGAATTACACAAAGTAAAGCGCCTGTAAGGATTCGAAACAACGACCTACAAAGCACGGAGCCCCGGCTGGAGGCCTAAAAAGGTAACTTTTTAGAACTCGCCGGGCTACCATCCGTTTAAGTAGTAAAAATCTTTTCAGGTTAACTACGAGATGCCAGACAAAAAAAAAACAAAGCACGGCCGTTATCAATGGGCTACCACTGCGCATTATAAAATTAACCACATTTTGTTTTTTTTTTACTGGACATTAAACTATAGCTATATTTGTTTGGTGATACATAAAGTTAAAAATTAAATAGGGTGTAGTCTCATTGAATAAGTAGTAAACTTTAATTTCGCATAACGTCAGATTGAAATTAAAATAGAGTGCAAATAAAAGCAATACGAACATAACACTATTAAACCATGTCATAACGGTCTAAAGACACTCACATTTAGGCAATCGTTTTGTTTAGCTTTTATACAGTACCTAAGTTTTCAAAGTTAACTAAATGATTGTTCATAAAATCATAACTTTTTAATGTAAGTGAAGGATACATGAACCTGGTTTTTAAACCTAGGAAGGACGTATAATATATTATTTTGGAGACTCACAAATCACCTTATTTCTTTTATTTATTCAAAAATATTGACAGATTGTTACAAATGCTTTATTTTAATCATATAAATATATACAGTTTATCTAAACAAATAAATTCCAAATCCAAAATACTTAAATCAAAATTAATAACATGTACAAAAAGCCATAGATAAATACCAACCATTTACAGAAAAAAAAAACAATACAAACCTATTGAACTTCTCAAAATATTTCAAACTCGAACGCATTCATAATTCGAACGACGTTGAATCGATGTGTTCCATTTGTATAGAACAGTTGCATTCTGTAATTGACTTTACTGATAAACGCAGGCAAGGCCGCCCTGTATTGTGGGCGATAACACACACTGTCTACTACAGTCTACAGTACCAAGCTAGTAAGTACCACATCACTTGCGGGGTTCTCTATTGTGTGACCTAACTTTTTTATCCATAATTTAAAGAGCCATAATTTTTTTTGTCCTAATCATCATTTGTCCGAATGATAACTTGCCCGAACTAAATGTCACATAATATCACATGCCATAAAATTGAAATCCCTAAATAAAATATGCCCTAAATCCGTTTGTCATAAATATTACTATCAATAATATACAAAAGACTTAAAACTGTTTTCCATAAAAGTTATAAGTTCTAAATTTAAATTATTTTAAAGTTTATTTATCCTAATTATATTTTTAAAACAAATGTGTATTACGGAGTTCATTAAGAATTTCATTATTTTATCAAATCCAATTGATACAATACATAATTAGTAAAGATGCAAAAGCATTATGGCATTTATCAAGGCCTGGCATGGCGCTGCATGTATTATCACTCAATAAATATATCACTCAATAAAACAGGTGACTGTGAACATGTGATTTTATTTCCCTCTAAGAAACATGCAAACAACCATACACCATGCATGCAGCATGCATGCAAGCAACATGCAAGCAAGCATGCATCATGTAGCATGCAAACAAGCATGCAGCATGCAAGCGAGCATGCATGCAGGCAGACACGCAGCATGCAATCGAGCATGCAAGCAAGCATGCAGTAAGCAAGCGAGCATGCATCATGCAGCAGGCATGGTTTCTGTCACGGCTCCGGCACTGCGGGGCTTAGGCGGTCCCACGCGAGCTTATCGTCGCAGACGGTTTAACGATCACCACCGCATCTTCGTCTTGCTGGCCGGCTTCGCCGGCCAGCCTCAGCAGCGGCGGCGAGCGATAAACCACCTGCCCCTCAGCTCGCGGGCCGCCTCGCCCCTCCGCGCCTCCGCGATTTTAAATTACACTCTAGGGGTAGGGCAGACAAGACTACGTGGAGTCGGATTTACAGCGATTCGTTTCTGTCACTAAAACCTAACTTGTAGCAATTTTTTACTACTAACGATTTTATTATAAATGAACATTCGGCATAATACACTTTATATAATAAAATACTTAGGACATAATATGACTTTATAACATGAAAAATTAGGAGATTTAATGATTATAGTATTTGATATTATGACAGAATAGTTTTAGAAGCAAAGATAATTATGTAAAACAAAACGACTTTTTGAATATTATGGTTACTGCTGTTTATAGCTAACCTGTTATGGATAATGATTTTCGGACAAACAATTTTAGGAAAAGAAAGGGAGTACCCACTTGCGGGTAGTGGAATTTTTCGTTTCTTTTGACACATACGGCGTTTTGTACAGGACAATTAATATTTTTCATTGTTTACTTCCTTTCTTTGCGTAAGTTCAAGTTCAGTTCAGTTTCACGCTTGCGTCATATTTTAATTCTTTTCTTCTTGTATTCGTATTGTTTTACCACAAAATGTGTGGTATTTGTTCTTATTTGAAATGTTTCTTTCATTAACAAGTTGCGTTGTCCGGTTAGCCATTTTGCGTAAACATTTTAGCGGCTTCCAGTTCTTTGATTTTACTGAGCAAAAAAGTAATTTATTAATCTTCGACGTCATTCGATACAATTTTCATACGAGAGAGCGGGTTTTAACCGTTCTATAGAAAAGTAAATTGCGTATTTGGTAACTGGATTGGTCAACGCTTTCAATCCATATCAAATTTGTTCATGTTTTTGTCGCCGCCTGTCTTTTCAATACGTTTATTTCGTCACGAATGAATTTGATAATTGACCACTTATATGACAAACCATGAAAATGCTATTGACTCGCCGAATATGCACATTTTGGGGTGACAACACATTCAGACTTTTTTCAGGCTCGTGCATTTTTTCAATTCATATATTGAAAAAAATGCACGAGCGGCATTCATGATTGCTGTGTACCTATGTTGATCATTTCAGTTATTTAAGCCGCAGACCAAATGTATACCCATTCATTCACCGTAATTTCTCCCTGCAATTCCCGTACAGGTATTTTTGTGTTGTATTTGTTCGTATCAATTTTGGAACATATTCATGACTAACTTTACTTACATACATACATATAATCACGCCTTTTTCCCATGGGGATAGACAGAAACCACGGAACGCCACCTGCTACGATCTCTACACACTCCTTTTGCCTGGTTTAGGGTCATACAATTGGTCATACAATTGGTAAATATACTTGCTACCTGCTGCTGCGGCTGCCGTGGCGTAGTAGTGCGTCAGGGATGTTTGCAGATAATAATATTGATGGTTTTGCCGCCATTATTAGAAATAGGTGTGCATCCCTGATGACTCGTGTTCGCGGCAGCACCAACAGTATTCTCAGTGTATTTGCAGATCGGTGGGATTCCCCGATGCTGCGGAGATGGATGCGGCTTCATGCTGAATTTTAATTGTAATTTGTTTCTGTCTGTAACCTACTAACACTAGAAGTTAAGAAAAATTGTTACTAACCCTATGGACTCCGGTCTGAAATAAAAATGTTCTGTTCTATTCTATAAACTCTTAACACACAACGAAAATGAGTAAAAACACGAAAAACCCCAAGTTTACCCGTAACCAGTAAATAAGAATTTCATATAAAACCAATTTTGTGTAAGTACCTAAGTAGGTATCAAATCTAAAACACAAACGTACAAGTATTGAGTTCTTATCGTGAATAAATAATGTTATTGGAGAAGTACGTTTACGTACAAGACTGTACCGACAAGCTTGACAATAGGCGGATAGATTACCGCAATGAAGTGATTAATAACAAATAAACATTAAGGTATCATAACAGCATTCTGCTACTGAATGTTCACAAAATAATTTGATCGGCAGCCCGCACCTGTGATATTGTTGTGACCTAGATCTTTGCACTGTATGCTCAGCGACAAATAAGTTTTTAAATATTCAAGGACAAAATAAAGGTCGCCAGGCAACCTTCGAAAAAATTAAAGCGTGTATGAATTTCTTAATTAACAGTCATATGTAACTCTGGTTAGTAGTTGTTTAATCAGTAGTTAGTATTTTATGCCTTACAATATTAATTACGTTAGTAGAAGTTTATGTTTGAGTAGATATTTCATTATCTTTACATTTTGGTGTTTTTATTGACTTTCAAAAGATTCTATTTGACATAGGAGCACACAGATCTGATTTCAAATAAGTTTTTTCTAAGGTAGTTAATAGAGCCGACTGATATTATAAAAGGTGTGACAAATTAGTCCTCTTATGCCACTTTATCATCATTAAGAGCAGCAATAACCAATAAGTGGAGCGACAGCAAAGGCAAATTCAATAAATAAAGAATGAGCAATATAGTTCGATCGGCAACACGCGATAGGGCTGCCGCCTGCCGCGACTGACGGCCTGACTCGAGCGGAGAGAGCGGCGCGGCCTCCGTCGAAGTGACGTCACTAAGGTCGCCGTGCGCTTCCTACAACATGTCAAAATCGCTCGCTATAACAACGATCGATTCCAAATTCGAAATTCACAAGTTACCATACTTATATCAGAATAGTATATCTACCTACTTACTTACCTATAATACCAATACCTATACAAGAAAATGTAGGTGAATTACTTAACCTAAAGTTTAAAATATTATCATAATGGTGGATTTCTTATCAGTTCTATAGATTGAAGTTATTTAAACACCTGGCAATTCTGACCTTTGCAAATACGGTTTTTCAGTACCTTACAGGATTTTATTTCTGATTTAAAGAGATACCTAATTGGTTTTCTAAAATCAGGTAGATAATAATACCTACAGTGCACTTAACACAACTAATTTTCAGCTACAAATCTGTTATTAAAAGAAAACTCATAATTCAATAAAAGATGTTAGTGTATTGAGCCATTACACTAAATGCGCTCGAAAACGCTAGAAAATTCCCATCATACAATAAATAATAGGAATTTATTATGAGAAGAAACAATGGCCGCCACGGAGGCGAGCCTCGTAAAATCATAATAATACACTAGTTCTGCATTGCCAATAGGTAGGATAATATGGCACATCGATGCAATGAGGAATCGGAGCACATTCCTCGATGCATTAATTGATACAGCACATATGAATATTGATGAGAATTCGGTTCGTTTAGCGGAGACGATTCGTTTTCTGCTCGCTTCCGGAATTTTTAATGACAATTACGAAATTACGGCATGACGATCCAATAATACGGCTCTTTACAAAACAAAATCTCCGCAATCAAGCAATAACAATGGCTTAACGTGCCCCGCTTGTTAAACGACGCAAAATGCTCGTACTTCATTAACCACAAGAACTAACCATCTTTATTAAAAAAATGTATCGAACTACTTCAGTAACAGTCAAACAATTCACAAAACAAAACAAAGTTTTTGTTATTACCCGCAGCCCCAACAAGGTCGCCACGCGACCGAAAAAACTTGATCCGCGTTCATTGAAAGCTTATAACTTGATACTACAATGTCGAGCGGTCGGACCGGCAATGTAACTTGTTTGTGCAAAGAATACGATCGAACCGTACAAAACGCGATTTAATTATGTAGCTTGGCTTTGTATGGAGCTCGTTTTAGCGGCAAGTTAAGTAAAGACTCAAGTCGGCTTTGTCCCTCAAATAAATAGCATACTCTCAGTTTGAGGTCCGTGTTGAAATTGCACTGGTTCCATATTGGCAATTGATTTAATTATTTTTTTGTTAGTTGACATACTGCTTGCTTTGCTGTGGTTGTGCGCAGTGTCGTCATAGCCGCGGTGATTGTCAACAAACGCAACGCTGCCGCTCAATGAAACGTGAGTCGTCTACTTATTAGGCCATTATAAATCTTCCTTTTTAAACAATGTTTGTTTGTGGACGTGGAAGGGAAAATTATTTCATTGCAGCGTTGGAGGTTTATTATTTTGACAGAAATTCGTCATATTTGCACAGAAAACGCAAATTATTGTAGCAGTGATGCAAGAACATAAGAAGCAAGTTACGAAATCTTTAGATTACTTACACAAGACAATGAAAAGATAAACGTAACAAGCGTCGAAGCCGTATCAATCACTGTTGATTACTTAACTAACGTACACTCGTAGCCCTCGAGTTTACACACATTGTTTGAGCTGCGTCAACTACTTAAAATTTCAAGTTGGTGAACGGCGTTAAATGTGGAACGAATGCCACTAATACGCTACGCAGAACTGCAGCATGTCGTATTATAAAGATACATATAGGTTACACACGCACCTACCTAATCTCATTTGTGGCTGATTGGTCCAACTCACTCTGGAAATCACTAAAATAATACGTCGCGCGGTGAACGCTACTGACGGGCAGGCGCGGGAAACGGCGAGAACTTGTGAGCGCACTGCGAGAATTGCGAGATCGTGTGCCCGAGAAGTCGAGAAACGGGCAACGTAACGTTAGCCCGCGCTTTGTTGATCGGTTTTTATGTCCAGTTTCATGTCGATGAGTTATAATTGACGCGGTTTTATAATGTTACACACCGCACGGCCATAAAGAAACGTTGCGGTGAATTAACTTGGATCCGAACGACTGTACCTTAAAACCTGTCCATAATTGAATATAAGACAAAGCTTTTTAACATGATCTTTTTAACTTTTTTCTGGCGGTAAAAGATACTTAAGTAAGTTGAGTATTTTAGCTTTCTTTTAAGTAGTTACTTACTTAAATTCGTTTTGTATCGTTTTTTTTGATGGTTATGTAATTCACACTGATACATAACACAAAAACCTTCGTTTTTTTAACCGACTTAAAAAAAGGAGGAGGTTATCAATTCGACTGTATGTTTTTTTTTTATGTTTGTTAGTTACCTCGTAACTTTTGACTGGGCGAACCGATTTTGATGATTCTTTTTTATCTGAAATGTGGTGCATCCCGAATGGTTCCATTTTAATTTGGTTCCATTCGGACAATGGGGCCCATGTGAAAACCATATAAGTCTTAAATTTGCATTAAGTATTTGTGCGACAAATGAACGAATAACGCGATTAGATTAGTGCGGAGTATGTACAATAACTAAAAAGTTGAAAATAAAAACTTTTACGAAAAAAAAAACAACCGACTTCCTTAAAAAAAACACTACAAAGTCAAAAATAACTTTAATTTCGAAAGTCGGTGGCAAAAAACCTTAAATACAGATCCTAAGACACCGACTTTCGAAATTAAAGTTATTTTTGACTTTGTAGTGTTTTTTTTTTAAGGAAGTCGGTTGTTTTTATATTTTCCATGATCAATAGGAAATATATAGAATTGGAGTCAGAGAAAAACTCAAGTGCCTTCTTTCTTGTCCTATTTTTCCACAATATTTTGGACACCTAACTATTTCTCACCCTGTATACTATAAAAATGTGTCATTTTCTGACAAGGTTTCTCACAGTTTACCTTTAAATTTCCTCTTATACATTGAGGATATTTTGTTCTTCGCAGTGACATTGATTTAATGATAAGTAAATGATCTTCCTGCTAATAGAGACCGGTTTATCACGCGTAGTAACTATTCTAAGGTCTTATTTCACATGGTAAGTACACACCCAAGATTATTAAGTATGTAGTTTTTATATAATGATCAGAAAACCTGAAATAATTACTTAAGTATGACATGACCATAATTATTTTACTTGGACATTAATAATGTTATTTTTAAGTACCTAAGAACAAAGGATTTCAAATAAAAAAAATATGACAATCATTGACATATTTATTACAACTTGCAGGGTGCAACTTAAGTACATATCATTAGATAGGGGAGAGCGGGGCTGAAAGTGCCGATTTTGACAAATCCTTAAATGATTCGGATATAACAAGTACTATGTCTGAAAGTAGTGGTTCATCCTAAGCCAAATTTAGTCTATAATACGAATTTACCTACAGATTTTGCTCATTTTTAATAGTTTTTAAGAAAAAGTGATTTTTTTATACAACGGCGGCAAGGCACTACCAACCCCACTTCGGGGCAGGTTGTGCCATAGCTGAGGTCGGTTGTGCCGTAATAATGATAGATGTTTTACGAGAATGAAATTAATTAAGAATTTAAAAGACATCAATTTTATAATAATATATTTATTCGGTATACTTTTTTAGTATAAATCAACAGTTTTTAAAATCTAGTTGTTTATAATACTAAGTATTATAATAATAAAAAAAAAACAATTACCTTAACTTACGTAATTATTTCAAACATAAAAGTATATTTTTAATCAATAGTTAGTACTTGTTTTTATGCGAATGAGATCAATTATTAAACATACCAGTCTCTAAGGACTATATTACAAAAAACAATAAAAATTTCTCTTAAATTCTTTAAATTGTAAAGTAACACACTTCTTTCCAGAGTTATTATCTAATTAATCAGTCTCTTGAGTCTTTTTAAGAGATCAAAAATTATATCAAAACTAGTTATTCTCTAGATGACTGATCAGAAAAGCAATTAGGACATACAAACGCTAGGCTTTCTTCATCTTCAGTACATTGCAAGTGGGCCCATTTCTTACATTCTCTAGATTCAATCCATTTTTCTCCAGGGGCAGAGTTTGAATAGGCATCACAACATATAATACAGAACCATTCTTGTTCGTCATAAGAACTATCGTCATCTTTCAAAACTCTTCTTTTAGCGGGGTTCTTAGTCAGTTTTTTTGTTTGTTTACCTTTTCCCTTCCCTTTTCCCTTAACCTTCTTTGTAGTTTCACTTTCTTTCTTCTTCTTTTCATTAGCCTGTTCTTCGGCCAAAGCATTTTTCTCTGGAGTGTCCGTAAGAACGCTGTTTTTCTTTTACGTCCTTTATGATGTCCAACTACACGAGGAGGTGCTTTAGGCAGTGGTCTTATTAGCTCCGGTGACAAAATTGCTATATTTTTATCTCCAGTGTTGTTATCAGCTAATTGCGGAAGCTGGAAGCTGCAGCAAGGGATAGGCTCCTGAGAGCACAGACGTGTCTCTTGTTGTTGATTACCTGATGGTTCAATTGTACAGTCAACGCTGCAGTTGCTTTGCCCAGGAACATGCTGTAGTATTAATGGACTAGTCTCAATCTCAACATTGCTGCCCACATAATTTGACTCATCAAGATATTCAAAAGTCCTTTCTTGATTGTTTGGAGGGACAGGCAAGTTGTCTGTACCTTCAGAGGGTCGATTTTCTGGCATCGGGCGATCAGTTACAAAAGACGGTGCATAATCTTCGTCTTTAAATACGTTTGAATCATAGGGTCAAATGCCAGATTTTTTATATGAGTTGCATATATTAATATGTGTTGCTGCCGACGGGAAAGCGTATTTTACTATCCCTGGTATTTCATAAATAATTCTTTAATTTAAGTCCATCCTTGATGACTCTTCGTAAAAGATCCTGAGATGTAGTTCCCCTTTGAGTTTTTCGCTTGTACGTCCTCATTCTGTCAAAGACAATAAAATGCAGTATTAAGCATTACCTCAAAAAGTATTAATTCTTTGTTTCATATGTGCTCGCGTAAACATAAACAATATTGAAACAATAAAGATTGCTTAGGGGTTGGTTGTGCCGTGGCACATGCAGCCCCACATAAACGGCACATTTTACCCCGCTTAAGAGAGTGTGATATTTTGTCTCACATATAAAAATCACTCTGCTCAAAGCATTAAAATTACACTGCATAGCAAACTAGGATAAATAACAAACATTTTACTAAAACTCTCATATTAAAAGCTCGAAAAATGCTAGCTTGTGACCAAAAAGTATTTATACGAAAATATTTACTTACGTGGTGCTGGAGGACCCTCACATGCACTGCCACTCGGTCCGCGTCGCTGACGCAACTAAAATGGCAGCCGCGTGTGCCAGACTGTTAGGCATTACGCGACACAATACGGTCGTACATCTATCTCTTTCTGTTTTCGAGATATTTGGGTCGGCACAATTTACCCCCGGCACTTTCAGCCCCGCTCTCCCCTACTTCTTTTAAATAGTACAAGAAATGATAAAAAGGTGAAATAGCGCTAAAATAAGTACTACTAAGAAGTATAATCCTAATGATTAGTGGAACACAAAAGAGATTACTGCACTCCTAGAAAACTTGATAACAATTAAGTGTTCACCTTGACTGCCGCTAGATGGCGACGTCTGACCCCGAAAAATTAAAAAATAATCACGAAACGTTTATTTTGTAATATCCTAGCCACGAATTGATGACGTCACGAGTTGTGTACTGCAACATCTTTTGTGTATACCTACATAGATATAGAGATATGTCTGTCTTATGAATGATATCCCAGATGATGGCAGCCAAAGCAAGGTCCTTTGGCAACGCTTGAAGGCACGTGCATACATATAGTAGGGTCTGCAAATCTGTGTAATAGCTTAGTGTATTTAGACAGGAAATAGCGGATGAAAATATTACCCATAAATAGTTATACAAGATGTTGTATGAAGTTGGCGCATGGACAGACAATTTTTTTTTTGGGATTGGGTGGGTTATGTGAACTTATGTGCTATCTTTCACCCATAGCCCCATGTCTTATAAAATAATAAGTAATGATAAAATTAAAGGGGGTCTCCATACAAAGATGTTGTTTTCGGCGTTTTTTTTCGCCTTGTGGTACGGAAGCCTTCATAAGTAAGTGTTGCACACGAAGGGTTCCGCACTCAGCCGGTTTTTTAATAAATGTATGTACAATAATGTATCTAAATAGTTTAAACAATTGCTTTAGATTATAGACATGAAAATGAAACGATATAATCTAAATCTTCATGCTACGAAATATTTGTGAACAGCTTAATAAATGTTAGTTATCTTCCTGCAAGAGATCTTCCCAAGTAGTTAGATAGCGTATGTTACAGTTCCCTCAAACACTACATATTTGTGCATAGACTTACCAGCTATATAAAATAACTTTTATTTAGTGTCTGTACCACTTACTTCGTCAGAACATCCCATAAAAGTGTCAGATGAAGTTGTTAAGAAACTAGAACCAATTGGTAGCCGTCTCCGGTCAATAATAAGGGTCTAATACATATAATTATTCTTGTAATGGGTAAACTGATTACTAGTTCCATAATTCTAGCCAATAAGGATGTCAGTTGTTTAGTGCAATAGCTACGATGCTGTATAGTATGGGGCTGTCCATTAAGGAGGCTCGAAAGGGGGGGGAGGGGTCCATAAAAATCACGAAATGTCACAAGGGGGAGCGGGGATGTAATAATATATCACGTGTATTTATTTTTTCGTCAAACGCGTGCAAATTTTTTATTCTATAATAAAATAAGATGATACTTATACCTGTATTTTATAAATATTAAAAAATAATTAAGATTCTTTGTAGGTACTAAAAATACACATAATATAGGCGTGGGGGGGGGTGTAGTCTTAAACGTCACCATGTATCACCAAGGGGGACGGGGGGTTAAAAAATGCCAAAAAAAAACATCACGTGATTAATGGACGGCCCCTATGTCATACGTCATGTCAAGGGAGATGAGTTCGCAGCCAGACAGATCCATAACTTTGTGTATTATTTTTATAATCTTTGCCCGACAGGTACGACACCCGTCAGGGGGCTAACTCTTCAACCTAATTTTAATTCCAGTCTAAAGCCAATACGATTCCAATGTTAATTTTGCATACACGTGATTCGGTACTCTTGAAAACAATAGTGTCAACGCCCGATCCCGATTCCACGTCTTAGTTCTTCAAAATGGACACCCAATTTAAACACATTTTCGCGCTAGCGTCGAACTCAAGAATAGGAAACGTCAAAATTCCAATGTCAATCGATCGGAATTAAAATCAAGAGTAGGTAAGCACCCTGGTCGGACGATTTTCTTTTTTCTACGGAGGTTGAGTGAACTTTACACCTATTCCTCATACCTCCAAAGAACATGCCGGTTTCCTCTCGATATTTTCCTTTACCGTTTTGAGAGCAGTGGTGATGAAATTATTGAAACAAAGTAATGTGTAAAAGTAACAATCTCTCTTACTTTACTTCTCTTGTAAAAATACTTTACTATTACGCATTTGAATGGTAAGTAGGTAGGTTTCCTCATAAGGCCTCCGTGAGTGAACATAAGGTAGTTATAAAAATGATTTATAGCCCCAGTCATCATTACATAAGGGTCCTCTAGTTACAAATTGTTCAAAGAATCCCAGGGAAATCTACTGTTCCGAAGAAAAATTACAGCGAGGCAAATTACAAAGCCTAGGTACGTCTGATTCCAAGGTATGAAACATGAGCTAGGGTTTCGTTTTCCCATGCATTGCGTCGTTTCTAAGGTAATTTCGATAAAACTCTCCGCTTGCTACGTTTATAAAGAGCAATGGATTGTTAAATGGAAACAGTTCTTTTTATTACTTTTATCAGAACTCGAAAAGTAGACGCTAATTGGAGGATATTGGTTTCTTGAAACGATAGATGTGAAAAGGAAAACAATATGGATTTATTTCTAGAGCAACTATACGTTGTCCTTGTATTAAATCAAACATCTGGAAATAAGAAATGATTGCCTCTTAGTCTGAAACCAACAAAAACATGAATTATACTCATATATGACATTATGTTAAGAGATATATCCATCCATTCTATATTTATTTAATACTAGCTGTGTCCTACGGTTGTCATGATCTATCCATGTATTTACCAAATTTCATCCAAATCCATTCAGCTGGTTTAGCGTGAACGCGTAACAAAAAGACATCCTATTATTTAATATTGGTTCCGTTTCTAAATGGAAAAGCGACTCTGTCTGTGTTACCTTTTTTCGCCTTAACGGCTGAACGGATTTGCATGAAATTTGGCACACGGATACGCCATGACCTGGATTAGGATAAATAGTACTTTTTATGTCAACACTCGGTTTCCATAGGATAATTTCTGGCCTCCAAGCGGGCGAAGTCGCGAGCTAAAGCCAAAAACTCCACTATACCGCCCAATCCGAAAACCACGGTCTGTACTCCAAGGTCAAGCTATATGTTTAACAAAATGGACTTCAAACGAGACCTAAAGATAAACAGGAACCATTACAACAGAGAGAACGTTGATTTTTTACTTGAACTACCTTTATCAAGTTCTTTCCGAGCTCTCAAGCTTAACTTTCCAGTTTCCACGGAATATTCCGGAGCATTATTGTTTAGCAGCTTTTCAGTGTCGGCGTCGACTGGAAGCGCCGCAAATGAGTTTATGGAGGGAATTTCGAGCAATTTAATTAACATATTTGATAGGGTGTTATTAGTGAAATTAATACACACTACATAGTTTATAAACTCGATCTGATTTATTTAAATTCGGGTAATTTTCATCTTGTTTAACGTCATCTTTGATTTAACCTTCAAATCGTTCTAGAATTGAAGACTGTTAAGGGATTTGCTTTCATTCATTGTTATACATTAAACAAGGATTTTCAATTCACGTTAAAACAGCGCCTCGCTGGATTGTAAAAGAGATTTTTTCAAACATATAAATCCAATTACTAATTTGCCTGAAGCGTTACTGGTTCTCACAGCTAGACCAATGGGGCAAAAGACCTGGCTATTATTGAGCAGCTATAAGTCTTCCTGAGAATTGAAACAAAGTGAATTCTATAAGTAGGTATACTTGGGTTGTTTTTTGTAGATGACGATAAGAATCAGAATTAGAAACCTTTTTTGAATATCTATCAATCCTTTAGTTCACATCCTTACATTTTACAACTTTCCTTTACTTACGTTTATTTTTTTAACATTTTATTAGCCTACATGCCTTGTTTTACTAGCCTTTGTTAGTCCCACTGCTGAGCAAGGCCTCCACCAAATCCTTTGAGAACACACTATTCTAGAGCCACTACATTTTTTAAATTCTGTATTTTCAAAACCTGTAATTTAAACTTATTTTGGCTAGACATACATATATAAAATAACAGCTACACTACATAGACTACCAAAGTGACCTTCAGTTCGTAAAATACATATGCAAAATCCTCTAAATGGTAGTGTCAATAAAGCCCGCATAGATTTAAATTCTAGATTTTAAATTTTATCAAAATTCGAACGTATTTCGTAGATAATTTTTCATAAACACGTTCTAAAAATCTGTGCGACTAGATTTACACTTATTAGGTACTTGATATACCCCTATGAGACAAGGTAGTATATTGAAGCTATTCGTCATATACACAGGTATAATATTAAATACAGACGTTGGTATTTGATCAATGACATTGTATACAAACTAATGGGATTGAGTTCAGGGATTATGGTCGCTCAATTGAATGGTTAAAGGAAGTAGCTGTAGATGCAGTAAAACGCAGTATTTTTGTAAAACAACTTTTAAATATAAATCTAGCGATATTGTTGTCTTTGTTAACAACTAAAGATATATATTTATTCGAAAATATAGTTTCACATATTTACAGATAAAGAGAGCGTTTCAGAAAACAAAAAAATATGAATATCACAAACAAATTCCCAATTTGAATCGCTAAAATCGTAATAAGTTCTGCGAAATAATTATTTGGAAACACGTGCAGAATTAAATTAAATGTTATGTTCGAAACAGACGAAATTGCGACTACTTATCTATATTCTGTGTTGTACGGGAAAATAAACGTTGCCTTTCTGCATGTTTAATAAAATTTGGAACTGAATACAAAACTGGACTGAAAGTACTCTCTAATAGTCCAATACACTTTACCTTATTGATAAAGAAAAAAAAGCGAAATTCTCTGTCTCCGTAGTACTTGTCCAGAGGTCGGAGGTTCAATGCCTACCCGTTACTTTTTTAATAAAAAGCTTGGTGCTATTGTGACGATTAACACGTCTTGTCGCAACGGGCGGAATACAGATAGCGACGTCGGTTCTGTCTAGACTAGGGAATATGGATTCATCCTGCGTTGCTACATATCCGCCGGTTTCAATTTAAGCATGTTTAGCTTCTTTCAGTTTTTTCTTTTCATAATTTAGTCTTTGTGTATTACGAGATGGTGATTGTCATTTTGCTTACCTACTCGTGTTATGTTCTTGTCATGAATGAATGAATTAAATACAGCGACACCAGCGTGGTTTGACCAGACTCGATTAATCGATTGAACCCAAGATTTTGCACTGGCCCTTGCAGCCTTATATTTCATGGTGCTATAGAGAAGCTTGTGTTATGTTCTTATCAAAGTATAAAATGATGAGTTTCTTGTGAAGCAGAATCAGAGAGTGAGATTCAAGATCATTACAATAACTTAATTTGCCAACACTACTGGATATATATTGCAAACTTTTGTTATTGTTAGTCTTCAAGACATATTGTTTAACCCTCAATCTGCTTCGAACCTTCACTCATATATCTTTATTATCTACCAGAATTCCAAAATTCAACGTTCCGTCTTTAGAACGCATATAACAAACTTGACACAAATATTCTATGAATTATTAGCAACATTTGCTTAACTGCTGATAACAGTGTCTACTAAACATTATTTACAATTTACGTTTATTACTAGTATGCTGTCCTAATTGGTAATTTTATGTCAGTCAGGGTCACCCTTAGATGAGCAGCTGGTTGTTAACCTTGGTGAGCTCTTTTCACATTACGTGTATACAACCTCCTTTTAAATCAAAGTCATAAGTTCATAACAAACATTAATCATTCTTATTCGATGATAGACCTAGTTTGATTTGATTGCTTTAAACCTAACAATGTCTACTTTAAAAATATATTATATTGTCATTGCTAATGTAGAAACACTCGACGTGCTATGAAGGTTATTTCAAATTCTAACATCAAACTTTTGCTCCCGGGTACGTACTACCGGAATAAAAAGTATCCTATATGTTAATCCAGGTTAAAAACTATCAGTGTGCAAAAAAAATCCAAATTCGTTCAGCCATTTTTGCATGATTGAGTAACAAACTTCTAAACATTCTCAACTTTCACATTTATAACCAGTAGGACCGTAGCGTAGAATTCTAACATTTTAAAGCTTTTTACAAACAGAAGCAAATTCTCAAAACGATACAAGTAATTATTGCATTAATGAAGCTATAGGAAGTGCTAAGCATAATAAATTTACGAGAAACGAGCTCTTAATATTGTTTATAGTTACGCTGCGGAATAAAAAAGTCGACACGTGTCATATTGTACTTGCACTAAGGTTGTGCAATGAATAATATTTCTTGCTACGGAAAAGAAATATAAGCTGGATAAGGTTTAATTACTTCATGTGCTGGCTTTGTATTTGTTACCAATTGCTGTTCATTAACTGTTGTTAACTTGGCAGATGTCGGCTTTTTCTTTGCTCTCATCAATGTTATACCTGTCAATTCTTTGACGCTTGACGACTATCTCTCTTTTTGTGTGGATGAGATTCATCAAACATCCATTTATAGGAAAAGCTTCAACTATAGTCAAGTGATTGCTTTCCGGCTACTAAAAAGTAGAATCTTAATGACAGTGGATCAAGAATTCAAGATGGTGATATGAGTAAGGTGTAGGTATGTTAAAAGAGGTTTAATGTTACCAAATGAAGGTTGAACCCAAGCTTAATAATCCTTCATAAAAAATATTGAACACTGTCGTAAAGAGACTCGGGTTTTTGACTCCTAAAGTCAAGTTTAACATAAACATTGGAGGTAAAGGTAGTAATAACACACTGTTTACTGGTTCGACACTAGCTGGTAATCACAATAACCTACCATTCAGTTGACTTTTACCACTTGCAAAAATACTGGCAAGAGGGTAATAAATTCTTTTTCCGTCTGTCACTGACCATTATGGTCTTTGGCTGACTTCATGGCAATATTTGTTGGGACTGGATACTTCGGGGATATACGATCAAATATTTTTGGTTGTTGTTTTTATTATCGGTTTATGTTGAAGACATCATTATTTTGATTATTTTGCTACTTACTTGCTGAACTGCGGCATTAAGTTGAACCAATGGTAAATTAAGTAAATGTTTTTTTTTTTGTGTAAACCATTTGTGGTATTTTAAACTTTCGTATGACTTTCGTGTCTTTCCTTTGTAATAATTGTAATTCTTTTAAATATCAACTCTAATTTAATGCGTATTTGCACATCGTTTTCAGGCGTTAACTTAGAATTCGACCATGAAATTATTTTGTATGATAAAATCTACGATATAAGTTATTATGTGACGTGTCAAAAGCAATAATTCTGGCTGATACATAAACCCCAGTTTTTAATACAAAAGTCAAAGTTATTATGTAGTTCATGTCTTTGTTTGTTCTGACACAAGGTTTACTTCAAGTTAAGTATTTTTCCCTTTTTATCAAAAACCTTCACTGCAATCGTGTAGGTAGTGAGCTCCGAACACTAAGTAGGTAGAATGTTTATTTATTTAAGTTGAAAGGCCACCAAATGATATATGAATACAAATAAAATTTTATAGCAGTGTCGAGTCTCGAAGAATGATAATCATGTTTTAATTACTTAAGTAGACATCATAATCACTAAGAGATAAGTAATGGAGAGCAAAAATATGCCGTGAATTTTATTTAAAAACAAACAATAAAGAAGCAATTATCATAATTGTTGAATAATAGTATTAATCGGTAGTGAACCATACGAGTTAACACCATCATTGCCGATGTCCATTCATTACCAGACTTTTAAATATTTATTATGGCTGGCAACACAAAAGAACGGGGTAAGAACGGGTCACAAAACTTTTTTGTTGCAGAAACTTTTTACTACGACACTGTAGTTAGAAAAAAGTTTTTATGTGTCGATAACTTGTGTGTGGAATTAGTTCCAAAGTTGAAACTTTTCTAAATTTAAACGTTTGAAAGTTGTTCTTAAAAAAAAAATACAAGTGCATGCACTTTCTTTGTTGCAGCCGGTATCCATTCGACAACGACAATATGGCAATAGCATCCTATCGCGTGCAGGTAATACGTACTTACTCGTACTATGTAGATATCTTTTGATCTTTTTTATTACTTTTAGTGTATGACTATATATCTGCATGTTTAGAAAACGTATTAATAGTTAATGATAATTCCTCGTCAACTCGATCGCATACCGATTCGTTACGTCATGGGCGTCACTAATCCCTCCCACTTCTCCCTTGCCGTACTCCCCCACCCCCTCCCACTGCTAAGTACTTTATCAATCACTTTCGAGATTACGAAAAAGTATTTCAGTGCAATTTGAATGTCGTAGTGACTTTTTAGTTTTGAAGGCAGCTGTGTGTGTCATCCTTAAATGAGGTCAAATAGGTTTGAATGGCAACGACCTTGCTAGTACATAGTCATAGGTAGGAACTCGCCTATAGTTCTAAAACGAAGGTCAGTAGAAACAAACTTACTAAAAGTGGGTAGGTTCTAAAATAACTGTGTAAAAGTTTATAATAAATTTTCGTTTTTTATTGCAGCTAATCAATTACTTCAGAATGCATTAACGAGGACTTTCTTCTTAATCGCATTAACAAATTGTGAGTCTGTGCGCCGCTCCACTTCGACACTCATAATTATAAACGTCAGTTGATGCTATATCAATTAGTGCGTGCCAGATGCCTTTCCACGGAAAACCAGTTTCGGCCTTTTTATCGCCGCGTTGAGCGTAACCTTTGTTTCTAAATATCTGCTCGCTTTACGCCTTACTACTTGTTTTACTTGTAAATAATTAAACCAACTCTCATCATAGTACCTACGAAGACTACGCATTTATAAACTATAAAAAGTGAGAACAATGAGAGTTACATAAAATTCAATTACGACAGAAAAATAAACCGACATAAAAGTAAGTCGATTGTGTCCGGCCGACGCGACTGTAAAAAAAGTTTAGTGAAGCATTTGCCTACCTGCTAATTAGACAAAGAGCTCGCGATCGCCGCGTCAGTGACAACACGGTACACAAACATGCACACACGGACACATCCGAGCTACGATGCGGGAAGCGAGCGAGAATCGGCGGGCAAACGGGCGGGATCGCGCGTCTGTCCGCGGGCGGCTATCGACGAACACTGGGTTCAGTGGCTGCCCGCAATGCACGCGGCATTCATCGGAGCAACGGCAGAACGGGCACGAGCGAGCGCGTCGAACAGCTGATGGGCCGGCTGCCTCGGCGCACACCTGTGTGCCGCACTCTCTCTTTCCCGCACACCAGCCGCCGGCGCAGCGTCTTGCCCTGATATCGGCGTGACGTTACCGCCACATCGCCGCGCGACGCATGAACCCCGTGTGAACGACACTCATGTGCCACATTATCTCCACCAAATGTCGCTACTGCATCAGCCGCTACCGTCGCCGCCGCCACAGGTCCTCACGCTGTTGCTAGGTCAATGAGATCTTGTCCACTTCATCCATCATTTTTGACAAGTCTGCCGAGTGCAAAACGATGCTTATGGTAATTGTAATCGAACCACAAACTTATTAGTACAAGTCCAACGGACATTCAATTGGCAAACGTGTACAATCAACGGTTTGTATTGCAAAAGTCTTGGAAATATACAAATGTACAACTATAACACACAAGATGAATAAGCAGAATAAGAGTAGCCTTGCAACAGTGAACAAATTCCTTACGTTCCGGCGTGCACTAGCACATGCAGAGGCCGAACGGTAAGAGTAATTTTGGCAGATAACAATTAGCTCTACTTGTGTTAGCAGCTGTGAAAAACAAATTCATACATAAATACACACTGTTTAGTGTTTACAATGGTAATGTATTCAAATCATTTGGAAAGATTTTTGTTAAAAAAATATATAATGGCGTTAATGTAGTGTTTACTCTTCACGTAGGTTATTATTCATATTACATTGAGGGAATGGCAAACTTTAACGCCATTAAATTCAAATACTAAGATTGTTGTCTTCTTGGAATGTGCGACCGCAGTCTCTTTTCAATTTTCTTTCTCTCTTTAGCTGGTACTTCTCAGAAGCTAGCTTTTCTAAGAGCATAGACAACTATATCTTTATTTTTTAATGTTCCTTTCCCCTAGGTGGTAGGAATCGTAGTTCTTTGAATCTAGCTTCATCGTCAGATGGGCATTATGAAATGTTTGAGTAGCTCACTGGCTGGCGAGATAGCTGCGTCTTACGTGATCGCTGGCATGCCGCACTTCGGGACTTTCACAACTTTGCTTCGAATTTCCAATGATCTGTAACCGTATGCTCTACGGTTTTTAGATTTACTAAATTTAATTACTTAGTACCTACTACTTCGTCGTCTTTTACATCTATTAAACTGAACTGATAAACATAACACGTAATTACTTAATAATTCTGTTATTGATCATTCATTTCTCCAAGGTGTATAAATAAGTATGTTATTTCGCTTTATCAGCAGCTAGATACTGTTATTTTTAATATAATTAATGATGGAGCAAATTCAATTACATCATAAAAGTAACTCAGGAATTTGTTGCACCTTCATAAACCTCCATACAAATGCAAATTAACCCTAAAAGTAATAAACATTAAACTAATAAACAGCCGCTCATATGCAACACTAAAACCATAAACACGTAAATTAGTGATGTGCACTTGACCGGACTTACTTTCCGGGATCACTCGACTGAACGTGCCGAGTGTCTCGTGTCGTTCGAAATTTAAAATTTCGACCGCGACCGCCCGCGCTCCCGCCATGACGACGGCCGGGCAAGGTTGGCGCGAACACGCCGCCCGTCGAGGTCATTGTACACAGATTTTGATGTCCCAAATACCTAATACAGATAGCTAGGACATCAAACTCCGTAGTACAGTGCAAACGTTCATTGTAGTCCGCAAGTTATTGGATATTTCCCATGGTGATGTCATTGTTGTGATTCATTTATTGTTAGGAATGCTCCACTTGCTAAACCTTAGAGTTGCATCACTTGTAAAAACTAAAATAATCGTTACGCAACATTTACCCTTGTACTGCAGGAGTGCATGAATGTTCTTTTTCTTATGGATTTTAATATTGAACTGGAACTGGTACTGTAAATTTGATTACAGAATAGGGTAATTTGGATATTCCTTTCAACAAAATGATAGTATTTTTATAGTGGAAATGTGTATATGTTAAAATTTCAAAAAATCCAAGTAAGAAAAAGATTCACCGTTATAAATTATGTTTAAGTCAATGTCAACTGTTTTGTTTCATAACTTTTTCAGCAGGAAAATAGAACAAATATTACACGTTCTACTGACTCAGTAATTAGGATAATTTATCCTTATAAACGTCATGTCGGATTTTTTAACTTTCCCCAATGATGACCATGAATCAAGTCAGGCTTAGCTCATCTCCTCCAAAATTTCCATTTTATGCAAAATAATATTCTCCCTCACAAAACTCTGTTGAAGCTATGTATAAATTAACAGCAAAATAACTATGAGTGGATCGTAAAGAAAATACAAACTTTAGTACAACAATATTTCGTGAAATAGGCAACAATTTAGCTAGCTAAACAGTTGTTTACATTACAAGAGAGTTCAAACCGAAAAATAATAGATGATTATAAGATAAACTATATTACATGATAAATAGTGAAACGAATCCAGTTAGACAGAGTACCCCGCGAAATTATTGACGTAGCATTCGCTTTTGCCAACGGGTTCCCTCGCATGGATGTCGAAATTAATCCAGGTTAACAAGGTTGTGCAAAATTTCATCCAAATCCGTTCAACAGTTTTTGCGTGTTTAAGTACCAAAAACACATAAACTTTCACATTTATAATAGAAGTAGGATTTCATTTTAAAAAGAAATCCATTCAATGAACCTGGGATTAACTTAGAGAGTTGCATTGTTGATTTAAGATTTCTATAAAGCCATATTTGTTACAATCGCCAATCATATTTTAAACAACATACAACCTGCACCCTAATTGCGAAACACACTATTAATCAGAATTTGAATCATTTTGAAGCTTATTTACCATCCATTCTTTCATATATTCGAAAAAATTGTTTGCTTAGCAACGTAAACAAAGCCATGAATATTGCGGAACTGTTAAAATGAAACCGATTCCTACTGATAGTATAGTACGCAATTATCCCTCTGACGCTGACCTGCAAATTGCAAAAACCGTAAAAAATAGATTTTAGCAGGCTACCTTCGCGCAATCTTCTAATGTCACGTAAGTTTAACTCAGCCGTTTTGGATGCTGAGAGATATAACAAATAAGCATACGAACACAGTCTCCTTCTACAAACCGTAAAAGCAATTAAATGAGCATCTTGAAGTTTGTGCAATTTGAAGACAGTAAACTCAATCAGGTATACTAGTTCCCTTAATGTTTTCAACAAAGGCAAATAATTTAGGCGAATCAAATGAAGTGTTAACAAGTAAACATGTAGGTAGAACCCTGGCTTTGAAGCTCATTTGCTTACGATCTTTCCTCCTTCACCTTGTTATGTATACGGTATACCTATTAGGACGACTCAGTAGATAAAATTATCACAAAACCATCCAATTCATTCAAAGCTGATTCAAATTATTGATCCTTAATAAGCTCATTGTTAAATTTTCATGAGAATGTTGCACACAGGGCTTAAATTTTAACCAGAATATAATCATGATAGGTAGTCCTTTACTTTGTTAATTTTTTTTATCGAACTCAACAATTCCATCGTCGTTCTCGTAACTCGTTTAAAACATATCATTGCAAACACAAACGATGTGTCAAAAACCTCTGCATGGTACTTTAGGCCGTGCACTAAATTGTACTTTATTTGAATAAGTGTATGTTTCAGATTTCATTATTTTGTTATTCATACATTTCTAGATTCATTATTTAGGTTTCTTTATTCAACTTTACTATAATTAGCCTGTTTTTTTTTTTGTAACGCAACTTTACCATCGTGGTTATCGTAACTCGTCTATAACATATGGCAAATACACATGATGTGTCAAAAATCTTTGCACAGTATACCATATAGAGTGTTATCATAATAATCAATTAAGTTATGTTTCAGAATTCATTATTTTGTTATTCAGACATTTCTACATACATTATTAATGTTACTTTATTCAATATCACTATCATTATTATTCAAGTAAGAGGTGTGATAGAGACCACACCCCTTACTTCATTCTCAGATCTCCCTTCAAACTTTCATGTACTTATTGCGATTAATTACTAGTACTTTCGATTGCAATTTACTAAGTTGAAATTATAATTCCAAGGTATTTGATGCGAATGATTAATTGTTTCTCTTTAATACTCATAGATTGCTTTTTAATGAAGTTCAAAGGGCCATTCAACTGGCTAGCAGCTACTGACATCGACACCCTATTGCGAAACATACTATCAATCAGAATTTGAATAATTTTGAAGATTACTACTAATCCATTGAATTGTATGTTCGAAAAAAATGTGCACTCTACAATGTAAACGAAGCAATGTATGTTGTTGAAATGTCAAAATGAAAGGTAACCCTACGTTTGGCGTGTTACGCAACTACCCTGCAGATCTGAAATACGCTCAATGTTTCAATGCATCTGCGGTGAATGCATCGGGGCTCCCATATCCACAATATGTTAAAAAACCCCGTCAAATAAAAGGCAAACGAAAAATTCGAAACAAACGAGAGTTTTGGGGGTTTTTGATAGTGGATTTTTCGTACTAGTGCCCGATTTGTTAACGGATACACTAAACCTTTTGTTTCAACACCTTGCTGTGTAAATGTTGATGGGTGATAGAAAGCCTTAACAAACAATGCCTATCTCATAACCAACTATGGAAGAAAATATAATACTTACCACAAAACATCTGCACTTTATCAAAACCAAGAATGAGCAGTCTCAATTAATTCTCTCAGTACTCTCTCAGTATTATGTAACTTAGCTACAGAATACAGATCTCAATATAATATCACAATCTTGGAATTATTTTTTGTTCGCATTTATTAGCAAGAACGTGAAAGAAAGCGTTTTCCGTTTAACCTGTCAGTTTCATTCAGGCTTTTATCTGCATATTATCGTCTTTATTTTGTAACGAGTATTTAATGAATTGTTGCCTTTTCCCAACTTAATTCCCAGTCTAACCGTATGCAGCTGAGCACCAGTATTTTAACTGTAGTCACTACCCACTTGACCTCCATAACCCTGTGACTTGGTAATACGATACCTCTTGGTAAGACTGATTGTCAGACTTTCGGATGCTGAGGACCCGTAACTTGTCGAAGAATAACGAATGACATTCGCGACCAACGCAACGGCTTAACACTAGAAGTGCGGGCGTCCCAAATTTGACCCATTTCGATGTTCTTCCTGCCCTAATTAATATTTTATTATGCATATAATCGTAACATTTCTTTTCATGAAATATGATGATTATTATTATTTATTATTTATACGAGACTTCAACCACGTAATTGCAATATACATTTTTTTTATCCAAATTTATCTCAGTCGGTATGTTCCGCGCTTCTAGTGTTAAAGTGTTTTCCGAGGCACGGAGGAGTCTTGGTAAGTAAATATGGTCACCTATCCACAGACCAACCGCGACCAGCGTAGCGTAAGCTGTTTGATCGACCCGTGTGGCTGTTACTACTTGGCCACAAGCCCTTGGTTGCCAACTATCTATCAAAATATATCTAATGTCTACCCTTATCAACGGTGTAAGTACATAGTTTACTGTTTGTATTTCGTGATTAATATTTGCTACATTTAGTTAATCTTGGCTTATTTCAAGTTCATCCATTTTATCCCCTAAAACTTACTTAGTAAGGTTTCGGTCATATTCGGATACATCTGCTTTTAATTTGAATTCTTAACTACGTTACTTTTCCGGCTGACTTAACTTTTCACTACGATGAAGACTTGTTTAACTTACTGAAGATTTATTTTATAATATAAATTATAATTTCGTGACTTAATACAAATGATAAACGTGAAATGTGTTGTGTTACCTTTAATTTGTACAAAGTAAAACACAAAACTGTTGCCGTAATTATTTTGCAGTTATTGACGGAACTAAAATTACGAGATTTGTTTAAAATTGCCACAGCACTATCTGGGACGTATGCCTCTAAGGGGCAATTAATTATTCTACCTGCCGGCCTGCCGACGCAGCCATTGTGCCTCGACTCGAACCCTTCCCCTCACTGCCTATTGTCTTTTTCTATAAAAGTATATTCACGCCTCTTACGAATCAACTGGCACGGATTTTTGGTCAAATTTCCAAAAGTCGGCTCGTACTTCTTTGATATTTCATTTCGTTTCATTATTTTGCAAACCATTTTAATCCTTATCATTAGGATAGTTAGGTTTATATTCAAGTGATCCAGCATCATCTGTGTGGTCTCAATGAGTATCAAATATTGAATTATGTTGAACAATAAAATCTGTTTTATATTTATGTCGTAATAGTCTAATGATGAAATGAACCACTTTCAAATGATTAAACATTAAATTGAAATCGGTTTGAATTTACGTGTGAAAATACATGAGTGCGAGTAATATTGTACTACATAAAAAAATACCAAACAGCAATGAAGTAAAATTTGTTAATTCGCCTTCATTTTCCTGTCATCCGATTAGCGGTTTAACAGTCAACTAATAATCTCGGTATAATCTAAGCAAGCTAAACACTACGCCAACAATTCCAGGAAAACTAAAATCTTCCCGCAATTTACTAATACAACGATAGCGATAAGTATATCGTAGTGATGTACACCGCAATCCTCGGTTCGTCGGCGCCCGGCCCCGTTTCCTCGGCCGTCGGCGCGCGGGGCAGGGGGGCGAGCCGCGGGGTGGCGCGCGGGGCGGGGCAGCCCCGCTAAACGGGATGCGCGCCTCCAATTTACATTTATGAAGTCCCGTAACAGATTCCGGGATGTTTACTTTCGATAATTAAAAACGTCTCAGGTGTGTGTGAGACGCATAATAGAGCACTGATCCGGACGAAATACTAATAATTGTAGTGTGCCTATTAGCTGTTGTTGCTTTTTTGCGTTTCTAAATTGTTTTAACTATACACAGTGCAAATGCACGGCCGAAGTTTAACAAACTTCATGAAGAAACATAGTATTACGTTACGTAATCTAATTATTGTTTTTTGTATCCTCTATTGTCCAATTGCCAGGCAAAATTCTCCCCCACAGCTCTCCACCCTTTCCTATGGGTTACCTTCTCCAGCTTTTCTCCCATAAACGTGTCATCGCGCTGGCGTTTCCTTCAAATTGAATTAGATTAAAATAAAATAGCTTTCTCAAGTCAAGTTACAATTATTTATGTAAGTAGACTCTTCTAGACATATCACATTGTATTATTTATAACGTTTGTAGAAACCTGAATTATTTACAGACTACCTACGCACTACACACCTCCATCATATAAGACAGATAAACGGACAGCATTTAAGTCTAAGAACATGTCCTACCTAGGATAAACGATTTGTAATAGAGTAAAAGCTCATGTGGGTTGACTGAAGGTTAAGTTACGCTTGCCGCGGTCGGCTCGTAGATGGGTGACCAGTGCCCATCCATAACATATCAAGACTCCTCCGTGCCTCGGAAAGCATGTTAAGCCGTTGGTCCCTGTTGTTATTTGCACATCTTTGACAGTCGTTACGTGTAGTCAGAAGCCCGAAAGTTCGAAAAGCGTAACACGATACCCCTTGGTAAGACTCCAAGGGGTATCGTGTTACCCAGTAATTGGGTTGTGGAGGTCAGATAATCAGTTGATTCATGTAAAATAGGTACTAGTATTTAACTGCATCTGATTGGACTGGAAGCTGACCCCAATATAGTTGAGAAAAGTTAGGCCGATTGACCTAGGGTTTAAATTAAAGTTTGTTCTATCGTCCACGAGTGAAATGAAATCTTTTATTCTGTAAAAAGGATTTTGGAATCACTTTTACACTTCATATTCGATGTGGGTAGACTATGGGTAAATCCATGGGGAAACCAGGCTTGAGGGGAATGCTATGTCAAGTCAATTAAAAAAAAAAACCTAGATAGAGTCGACTTTTTCTATCTGACTACTTCTATGAAAAAATTACGAAAAAGGGTAAACCAAGTTTCTGACAGGGTCGCGAGATTGTTCGAAAGAGATACCGTGACGCTGGCACATGGGCAACTGAAGAAACACGGGTGGATTTTAGTAAGTAAACGTCTGACATGACCTCCCGCTCGCCCAGAGCGGGAGAAGACATTTGATGATTTCCCATACAAAAAAAAGAAAGGGTAAACCGAACTTTTAACATGTTCACGGTTTTACCTAAGTTTGAGCTTAAAGAGAAAGCGAGGATAGCCCGCAAGTATCAAATTTTGGTTTTTATGATTTCTACATTTGCTATCAACTTATTTCTCACAAAATTTAAATAAGTGTCCACTAAATTCCTTACCCGCTTTTCTCTATAAGAACCTTCAACGATTTAGAAAGGGCAACCAGCTCCATCTTTTTGACTGATCGACGCTTTGACAATTCAAAAATGCTTCTAATTATTTCTTTTTTACTTATAAGGTTGCCTGGAAGAGATTGCAGAAAGTTATAAGGCCGCCAATTACATAATTTCCACGAAAAATTATAAGAAAACAGCCAAGCGCACCCCGCCGACGCAGTTCTCTGACCGATTACGAGCATTGACCTTCGCCCATAGAACGAAGAATTATTTTTTGTTTCATTATTTCTCGATATCGATAATTTGACCCTGTCTATATACAAACAACTTACTGGAACTATAATCAGTTCTTTATCTGAAACTCTTTTCCAACATTACTCGCTATTTCTTTTTACATTGTTGCGTGTTCCGAGACAGTTTAGCAATGTCCTGGACAGGACACGAAGGAAGTCAACGCTCCGCGTTTCACTGATGACCACACCAGATTGTGGAGTGTGGAAACCTTAGTAGATCTTACAACGGCTACCACTGTTTGTAAAAATACAGGTTATGTTATATAATTTTTATAAAATAATCAGCATACTAGTAATAGAGTAAGAACAATGTAAACCAGTCAATTAAAAGGGTTGTAATAGTATCAAAACATTGTAATCCTGCTACAGGAAAAAAGTATCAAAAAGATTAGATAAATGAAGATCGTGAAAAAAAAACTTTAATAAAAAACAAACAACGACCAAAATGATTTACATTTCACATTATTAGGTATCAACATCAGCACGAAAATTACGTAATACTCTGTTACCTAATCACAATCTCAATCTGTTCGAAGGATGTTGCAAATCCATATGAAATTCGTCTGTTCAACAACGTAAATAAAGCAATTAATGTTGTTGAACTGTCAAAATGAAAGCCATTGTTGCAGTTAGTAGTAATTAAAAAATCAATAAAGTTAAACTTAAAATTATATTATAAGAATAAATAAGAGTAACAAAGTCAAGTTTAAAGTCTCAAACATTTATTAATTGGCTAGCTCTGAGATTATAGGTCCCGAGTGGTGCCGGACATAAAGCCGCCGGCATCACCCCATTTCTTCCCGTGGGTGTCGTAGGCGACTAAGAATGGGTTTACTAGAGAATGGGTAGCAGCGTTCTCTATGCATTTTACCACCATACTGCGATCGCCAACCCGCTTGCCAAGCGTGGCGATTATGGCAAAGCCCCCCAAATAGGGGGAGGCCCATGTCCAGCAGTGGACGTCTTGCGGCTGAGATGATGAGATTATAGGAACAAACCTAACAATGATAATCTAGTCTAAGCAGTCAAAATAAAAGACGATACGGTTATTCCGGGGAAAGTAATAATAACTTACTAATTGTGATCCAACGAATGTTTATCTTGAAGATAATCGATGAATTTTCTTCTGTAAGTAGGTTTGTACAAACACTTTTACACGACAATCATATTTTTTTTAAACTAGATGAGGTCGGCTTTTCCTATTTGGCTACTCTGAGAAGAAAGGCAGAAACAAACTCAGAGGTCACAGTCTCTTTTAAAGTCCAGACACAATCTTGGTCATATCATGTGAAGACTATGCCAACTATGTGGATTGGTGTCTGAAATAGCATTTTGAGGAAAGAACCACACATATTGAGTGGACCTGTCCAGCCAGTGCACGCATTTATCAGTAATCACGCAGCTCAACTCAGAACTTAAGAAGCTTAGTGTCTGCAAGATTAGTGTCGGAAATGGTCTTTTGAGGAAAGATCTACACAGACTGAGTGGATCTGTCACTGGACAGATCCCCTCAGTCTGTGTAGATAGCACTGACTGCAGTGCACGCATTTGTCACTAATCATGCAGCTCATGCTGGACATAAGCATCTCTTTTCATGTGCCAATCCCCACGCTCCTGTGCCAGCCTCATCCAGGTTTTGCCCGCGATGGCAACAATGTCGTCCGCCCATCTCGCCGCCTGACAACCGACATCTCATCTACCAGTTCTTGGATGCCACTCAGTCAAAGCCTTACTTCACCTGTAACCACTGCGCCTTGCCAGATGTCCTTCCAAACTACATAAATGAGCTCTATAACACGTTTTCCATTTTGAAGAAATATGTCGTTTTTTTTTTGTGGATGGGAAATCATCAAATGTTGTCTCCCGCTCTGGGTGGAGCGGAAGGGCGTGTCAGACTTTTACTGACTAAAACCCGGGTGTGTTTCTTCAGTTGCCCATATACCAGGGCCGCGGTACCTCTTTCGAACTAATCTCGCGACCCTGGCAGGTGAAGAAATATGTTAAAGATTTAATATGTCAATATGTTACAAATATCTCTCGACAATAGCTTTTGAAAAGGAACGGAAAATATCATGAGGAAACCTGCATGTCAATAACCAACAATTCAAGATATGTGGCATCTACTACCAACCCGCATTGGGCCCGCGGGTTGGATTACGGCCCACTCCAGGCTGAAAAAGCTGTAATATCTTTTAAGTATTTATATTAAATCTTATAAAAATAAATTAGCCAGTCGACCTTGAGAAGTCCTGGAATATGTTTTCTTAAAAAACAAACTAATTTTGTACTATAGAATCGGGTAGACTTATATAATCGCTTATTTATAAAAGGGGAACATTCTAATACCAATAAGCTAACTCTATACTATAAGATTGTATTTAGACCAAATCCAATAAACTCTATCTTTGATGGACAACGTGCGGAGGCGAGTATCCATGACATTTAAAATTGATTAAATGATGCCTAAACCAAACAACAATCTTTATAATTTAGTCGAAGCAATCAACTAAATAGTTTTACCCAAAGATAACTTAGCTGAACAAATGAGCAATACTAATGAAATTCTCATAATGACAGTATTTCAAAAGTGGCTTCTTTAATTTTGACGTTCGACCCACCAGGTCATGTCGCATCGCCCACACTATTACTTCATTTCGCTCAGCATTCTTAATGACTTTTGTCTATTTTTCGACTCCATCGGCCGTAGTGTAATGTTAAATAGCCCAAATATCACCGCAAAAATTTGTCCAACAAATGCAAAAAAAAAATGTTTTAATCCGCCTGTTACATAGTTCCAGAGATTCGAGCCTAAAAACACTACAGCTATATTATTAGTATGGATAAGTATAAATTAGAATAGATTATTACTATTAGTTTAGAAAACTATAGATAGCAAAGTTGCTGCAAAATTTATATCTATCCAAAAACGAAATATTTGAGCGTCAACAAATGCTTTCATCAAATTATTACAGGGGGTGGTTAATGGTCCAGGAAAAATAGTCCCCGAAGGTAAGGGTAGCACAAAAGATGCAGAAGGGGAACATAAGGAACGAATCACAAAGAAACATGAGAGGTTAATGAACAAAACAATAATAAATAGTTTTACTGTTTGTGGGAAAAATGTTGATGCATCAGTAATTGTTTATGGTGTAGAGTGAATTGTGGAATTGTTTACATTAAAACACAATACGCCATAGCCATGGACTATATGGAAGTATGCGTCAAATATGAGTCTCTATATATGTATATAAGAAGTTTATTAATTATACAGGCAAAAAACTAAAATAAATTACTAACTATACAAATAAATACAAAAACAAAAGGACACTTACTTAGACCCCAAAGTATTACTCCGCATCGCTATCATCCGGAAACGTGCCCAGAAGACTGGCAGCATTGCCACGTTGAATGGCAATGCCAATTCTTTGGCTAAAGAATGACCCAGCCCCCTGGTCACGTGAAGTACCGACCAGTCGATGAAAAATTTCCTTAAAAAGGAGACGCGTACTCGGGCCCCATGCCCAAGCGTTTTCAACCCCAAACGGCTCAAAACTGTAGTTAGGTACCTATAAGGTACAGTATGTATAAGTATATCTATATCTTCAATTAGAAATTTAATGCCTACTATAAAATTATCTACTCCATAATTACGGATTAATACGAAAATTACAAAGTCAAACTCTCGAATCGTTCATTAAAAGGAGTCTCATTAGCTTAGTTTACTATCCCAAAATTCCGTAGTTGAACATTTTCTTCCTAAGTTATCTTGATATCGTTTTAAAAATCTTGTTCTACATTTTCGTTTTTCCTATAACTAAGTATGCGTTTACTCGTTAAGCTGGTTTAACGAGGTCGTCTGTTAATTCT
This sequence comes from Aporophyla lueneburgensis, assembly GCA_932294355.1. Classification (NCBI taxonomy): domain Eukaryota; kingdom Metazoa; phylum Arthropoda; class Insecta; order Lepidoptera; family Noctuidae; genus Aporophyla; species Aporophyla lueneburgensis. The sequence continues at coordinate 20,635,103 of OW028745.1, read as the reverse complement.
TTCTAGTTTTCTTTTACTGCATTAAAATTTATTTTTAGTTTCAATCTATTTTCTATCCTCATAACCTACATATATACTATTGATGGATAACTTGAGAATAAAGAAGTGTATGAGCACTTTAGAGCCTCCAGTTTAAGTCCGATATACGATATACATCTATGAAGATAAGTTAATCGTAAGCCAAACGCGTTGTTGGCAATATTATTCTACTCCAAAATAAACCTATAATGTTCTCTCTGCTAGAACACACGCCTCCTCTCAGTGAGAGGGGGAGGGCTGTAGTAATCTGACACGCGGGCCCAGTGCGGGTTAATATGTAGATGTAAACGACTTCTATTTTTTGGTCTAGAAGATGCCGCCGGGTTTCCTCACGATGTTTTCCTTCACCGTTATGAGAGAAGTGGTAATCAAATTATTAATACCAAGTAAAGCACCTCTCTGGTTTCGAAGTTCTGATCTCAGCTCTCTCGTTATATTGGTCTACTTCATAATCAACCTACATATCTCCTACTGCATGGTTACAGGGCTCATCTCTGTGAGACAGAGTGGTCGTAATTTACCACGCGGGCCCAGTGCGGGTTGGTAGATGTCACATGTGTTCGAATTTTTGGTTCTAGGACATGCCCGTTTCCTCACAGTGTTTTCCTTGACCGTTTTGAGAGCAGTGGTGATTATAGATATTTACATAAAATAAAGCGTCTTTCTGGGTTCGAACTTACGACCGACAAAACTCCCAGCCATTATCATTGGACCACCACCATCTCTGGTCTCTCATAATCATAATATCAGTCTACTTACGACCATTCATTGTTGCTAAGGATCCAAGTATCAAAAAAAGACTGTGAACTCAAAATCAGTGCCACATATCACATTCCGATACAGCTGGTGTCCTTACGATTTCAAGTGCGTTTATAGAATGTATGCAGTGAGTGACGTCACGCTTTCACTTGGCAAGTGCCTGCCTTAAACGATTCGATATATTCAATCACGTAATTTGGTAGGCAAAGGCGGCCGATGGTAGTCTGGTTACTAGTGGCGTGGCTAAGTTTGATCGTTTTGTCTGTTTTGTGAATATCAGGGTCAATTTAGATGATGCCTGGTAAAAAAAAAAAATAAGTTAATTTTCTCTTTTAAGTACAGTTTTTTTTTTGGAAGTCAGTTGTTTTTTTTTTAAATAAGCTTTTTAGTCACCTTAAGTTTTTTTTATTTAGCTATTATGTAGTAAAGCTAGTTTTTAAGATGAGGATGTAATTACTAACAAATTAGATTTTATTATCTGTAAAATAAATGATTTGATCTGATTTGTATTTTTCACTTTTTTTGTTCTGGTACCTACCTCACACAAATTTGTATACCTCCACTTGCTAAATAAATTAACAGTGACAGGCAATTATCATAACATCATCAACATAAACTAAATAGTAAAAATACGTATTTTGAAGCTAACTCAAAAAAAAAAAACGAATCAAAACTTGACCTAATTTATGAGAGACTACTTGGTAAGGTAAGTTTGTCCTTTCAAATCAAATAAGAATTTTTCAAACCAGTTCATAAATAACACAAATGAGCGAGTTCTGTGGTAACAAACATAAAAAAGAACAGAAATGAGAACCTTCTACTTTTTTGAAATTTGTGAAAATTAAAATAAAGACTGAGTATACTCCGCAAGCTGCTAATGCCAAAGGTGTGCCTCCGATCGGTGATCATTTACCACACATATAAATAAAAATTCCTTACAGAAACCCAAATGTTGCACACAAAGATATGTTTTGTTGGAACGGAAGACTTTTTGCTTCTGATCCCTGGGCCTTTGATTGATAGAAAGAGACACGCCTGAGTAACTCCAAGGGATAGTTACCGAACCCGGTTTAGGGCAATTATAAATTGTGTCAGCGAAAGGGTTTATGCAATATTTCCGTCATCAGCTTTCATTTTACTATCTTTAAAGTCTATTGATTTACTTTGATCATTATAGTTATCAGCATGATCATCATAATATTGAAAATTTGATTTATTTAAGTAAACAGTCATTGAATTTACAACTCCAGCTATACAAACTGGTACAAGTAATAAGTAAAACAACTTTTAAATAAAACAAAACAGTGAAGCTGTCGGTATTCGCTTTAATTTTTCTTATTGTTATTTGATACTTACTTTTGGGGCTGGTTCACAAGAACGTGACAATAGGCCCGATTATAATGACCGTCTGAAGGCCCGATGAATTCCATTTCAACCGGCGAGATACCCTAACGACTAGCGCCATCTAGGTAGCGACTGAGTAACAATGTGCCGCGCTCTCCCGACCCGAGACAGACCGTGTTTGGTTCCGTTTTTGCTGTAAATTCCACGACAATTCAACGTTTTCGGGGTTTACGGTCTACTGTTTACAGTTTAAAGGACTTGGATAGTAGAACTGGAGTTGTGAGACTGAAATTGTTTGAAGGCTTTCATGATGCATAGACATGAACTGGTTCTAATAGTCAAGTTTTTATCTGGGAGCCAAGAACAAAATTATGGTTATACTAACGTACGCTTGTCTACCAAAAATCGAATGAGTGCAGTACTATATAGGTATGTTGCGAGACTGGCAAGTATCTTTACCTAGCAACAGACCGATTGATCTTGATGAATGTCAAAATATCGAATTCCTTTGGCGCTGATCCGGATATTAAGCATGACTTCGCGATTTTATAGACATCCAATAAACTAGTATGAAAAAGTATATTAAAGACTAAATAGTAGCTATAGGAAAAAACTTGTTTCATAATTAGATTCGTTGAATTCCGAACTAATAACGGTTACATTATTAATCACTTTCGATTCATTTCGCTGTTACTGACAAGAGCAGCTAGTCGACTATAAATTGTACATTAAGTTGCAAAATTTTAATAGCTCGTACTTGTACAGAACCGACAAGATATCCTGCTAAGGTTTGATGCAAAAATCGATTGCAATTAATTTTACTTCGCAATACAAACATTACTTGTAAACATTTAAAAAACTTATTTGAATAATTGACAGATTAACACAAGACTCTTTTGAAATCGTATTTTCTAAGCTGCGAAGATTTCAATCCCGACCACACCGTAGCGGCAAAAATCGATATCCCAAACGAAACGATTACATCTGCTTTTTAATAAGAACCTTAAACCTTTGAGATGGAAATAATGAATGGTGCAAATAAGATGTTTAACATTCAACCAAAAGTATTGAACAGACTCTCAGATATTCACGAAGTGTTCAAATAAAGATATGGTGAACAATTTGGCCAAATTCGCGCGTAGAATGTGTCTTATTGGCGGCAAATGGCTCAACTTATTATAATCAGCCGAACAAGGTCTAGATAAGTCTATGGTCTGGCGTGTGTCCAATGAGGCGCACACCGGCCTCTTTGATACAACGTGTTAACTTTTTTTTTTGTAACATTGTTTGTAGTTTTTCTTTTCTTACGTGCTTGATAAGAATTAACATCGTATTATGGGTATTTTTTTCTGTAACAGAAGCTGCAATTAATGATATTAAGCCTGCTGATATCGGTACTTGAACAAAAAATATCACTGTTTCAAAGAATTGAGAGACAGTAATGATTAATTTTGATAAATATCAACTGGTCCTGCGCCTGATCCCTCTTCAGCCGTGTCGGATTGATGTTCCATGGGACTATGAGAGTGAAGGAAGAGTGAGTGACCCTCTGTCTGCGCAGACACCTGTGCACTATAATATCTACCGCGCCGAAGGCTAGTCTCCGTTGAGATTGGCCGCCATAACCGAAATACGGTCTGGAGGACTTTTATTATTAAGTGTAGTGGTAGTTTTTGAAGTCTTATCCAATTAATTACGAACTTTCACTATCAGCTTAGTATCCAGATTGTCATAGGGGCCCATATTAAATCTACACGTAACAATCGCAGCAGAATGTTCTTACATAACTAGTAAAAGTTGAATCGAAATAGATTTAGTAATTCCGAAGTAACGAACTAACAAAGAGGCTGAATTCTTTTTCTTTTTTGACTAAATTATGCAAAGGTTACTGGCATGAAACTAAAATAGCGGCCAAGTGCGAGTAAGACTCGTACGCGAAGGGTCCCGTAACATTGTATAATATTTAACGCACATATGGATTAGTAACGGGCTTGTGGCTAAGTAATAACAATCCCACGGTTCCATCGATCAGGTTAAGCAACGCTTGCCGCGGCTAGTCCATAGATGGCAGATCATTTTTACATACACCTCGGTGCCTAACAACGCAAGTTAAACCGTTGGTCCCGACTGTAATGTGTGTATGTATCTGTGACAGTTGTTACGGGTCGTCAGAAGCCCATAAGTCTTATCAAGGGATATATTATTACTAGGGATGTTATGGATATGACATTTCGGATACGGATACGGATATGAAATTATTTCGGATTATCCGTTACCGGTACCACGTATTTACAACAGCTTACCTTTTGAAACTAATGTAACAAAGAGAACATTTAAAAACAAAGTTGAATCATATCTTTTGTCTAGCTTCAGTGAAAACCTCAGCAATTTTTTTGTAATTTAAAATTAGGTATTAACAGGTTAACATTTTTGTAAAATTGTGAATAATTTGGTTGTAAGTTGCGGTCAGATTGTTTTTGTAAATTTCTTATGTTAGTGGAAAAGTGAACGTACATACGTTATTATTGAGTTTATCGTGGGAGCTACGTCTGCCAACAAACTACTCTGTAGTTTGGCAGAAGTAAAATGTACAAGCTTTTGATTTAATGTTCCAAATAAATACTTTTTTTTTTTTTTCGGATAATATCGGTTACGGATATTAAACTTTTAAGGAATTTCAAAAGTAAAATATAAATAGCTAATAAAATGGTTTTATTTATATGTCACCATTTGGTAGGAATTACAATCAGTCCGTGAGTAATTATTACAGCTATTTAAAATAAAAATGATTATAAATATAAATTGAGTGTTATCTAATCTACCTAAAATAAAAATGTAATAACAAATCCGATATTATCCGAAACTTTTATTTCGGATTCGGTTACGGTTACGGATAAATTTTTATATCGGATATCCGATAGTTTCGGTTACGGTTACGGAGCTCCTTAACATCCCTGATTATTACCCAGAAAGTTGTGGAGGTAAGATCAGATTGCGGTGGTTCAGCTTTATCCGGTTAGACTGGAAGCCGACCCCAATTTAGTTAGAAAGGCTAAGCAGATGATGATGTATTAGACAGACGTTTGTATGTATTTTCATGATTACCATTGGTGAGAGCCAACAAAAAACCTCGTTTCTTGTATGGTCCCTTCAATATTTTATCTGATTTAACTTGCACATTCATAGACACTTGAAAATACTATGGTATTGTCTTGTCTACCTATTACGATTCGAAATACACTACCCTGTGACAGCCGTACGGACAGAAGAGCCTAAGTAACAGGATCCCTTGGCACCTTTTGGGAACAGACAGAACCCTAAAACATATTTATTACAAGCAGACGATGTTATAATGTGTGCAGACGGAGGCTTTCAAGACAGATATTTTCGTGTCCTAAGACTTATTTTATGTTGGAAGTTCAAAGACCCTTTTGTGAACTTTATAACAATGTAAATCAATATTTCTGTGGAGTCTCATTTGGCTTTAATCGTTCTTAATTTGGTCATGACGTCAAAGTCTATGTTTGAGGTGTAATATCACTGTCTATGTTTGTATAAAATTACTGTCTCCATCACATTTTTTGTTACGTAATTTCGTAACCTCTAAGCCACCTATAGATTTTTTGGCTAGACTAGCATTAGTCATACATTCTATTACATTCACAAGGAGAAGCAAATGTTAAAGTTTAATAAGTTTACACCGACGTAAAAATATCGCGGCGGAATTTTTTCGTGCACTAGATTTTCAACTCTCGGTGTTGAACTTAACATTGAGAATCCAACAGCGTACATCCTAGGGAGTCGAAAAAACATACTGTTCGATTTTCAAAAGTTCCGCCGCTATATTTTGTGACAGCATTTTTACCCGGGAAAATTGCGTGTTACAAGTTTACTTGCTATAATTTCTATTTACTCAATATTCAATATCTCTATTACTTTACCATAATGTGTACTTGCTGGTAATAATATAATTTTAGATCATTATGGACTCTGTAGGGCACAGCAAAAGGATAGCAGAGAGGAAGCTCTGTTTTTGAAAATCGGTCAGGAGATTGCGTAACATAAACATATCGCTTTTTTATCTATAAAATATACTAACATAATTACTCAACTCAGTGAGCCAGAACACTGCCTCAACAAAGTATGCTATTACCATGTTCTGTAATCCCAACGAACGAGTATTACCCCAGCCTCTTAAGGGAATCAGTAAACGAATTTTTACACATCCCTACACTTTAAAGTACGTCGCTTATCTAAAAGAAATATTATAGGGGAGACCGGGTACAAAAGTAACATTTTGGACTTTTACCTTGATTGCTAGCTAGGTGTTATTATTTTGATTAAATTAATATAACCGTATATAAGTTCCATTAATATTCTTAACATTAGTATCCTGATTTACCTTATAATTGTGTATTTTGTATGACCCACAGACACTTTAAAAAAATTCGTCGATTGTTACTATCGACCACGTTGGCAGGCCGAAAGTAACATGCTGTGGGTCGAAAGTACCAAGGCAAAGGGTTTTGTAATGAATATGATATGACATATTAAATCAACAAATTATTTATTAGAAAACTTAGTATTAATAACACAAATAAACATTTGTATTTTAAATGCTCAAAAATATGAAATCAAATCAATATTAATAATATACTCCTCGTTAGAAATTATTCTTAATTCAAATAATGAGATCAATTGTTATATGATAATCACAGGTTACAAATCATCATTTTTGCTCAATCATTCTATTCGGACTCACAATTATGGCACACATAATTTACATCATCATTGATGCATTCAGCATGTGACCACATTTTACATTCAATACATTGTATCCATTGCTCATTTGGTCGACTATTGCTAAAAGTTTCCAAACAAATCAGACAGAAACAATCTTCGTCGTCAGAGTTATTTTCCTTGCCTTTAGCTGCCTTCTTTGTATTTTTTCCTGTACCCTTTCCTTTCTTAAATGTCAACTTTCTGTTGCCTTTTCCAGTATCGGGCTGTAAAACTGTTTTCTTGGCATTTCTTTGTCGGTATTCTTCTTCAATTGCGTTTTTTTCGGGCGTGTCTGTCAATATTGCCGTCTTACGTTTTTTACGTCCTTTATTTGTTACAGTCCTCGGACCTGCTTGTGGTAAAGGTCTGAGATCTTTAGGAGTCACATTAAACGATTGTGAAGCAATTGCTCGTTGTAACCCACTAGGTCCTGGTACTGGTGAGTTAGATCTTCGATCATAAATTGAGTTACTTAATAGAGACTGAGCATCAGCAGAGAACGGATCCGATAAATGTTGAACAGACGGTGATTTGTTATTATTGTGTGATTTCTTTGAAAAATCGTTACTATCTGTACGCTGGTTACTCGATGTTGGAAGATCATCAACTGGAGTATCCGGGTCAACTTGAATGGAGGACGTTGCATCGAAACTGTTCGAAAGATCTTTTGGTGGAATTTCATTGTTAACTTGCAAAGGACGGTCAGTTACAGACGACGGTGCATAGTCAACAGCAGTGAATATATTCCTATTGAATGGACTTATACCGGTACAGGTGAAGCCAGCAATTGCATTTCTATCCGTAACAGAAAGAGGAAATGCTTCTCTTACAATTCCAGGAATGTAATGGATGGTCATCGTTTGACCAGGATGATTTCGCATCCAGTTGTCTGTAGCTGTGTTTATCATTTTTTTGAATGGTCCAAATACTGCTCTATCTAGAGGCTGAAGTTTATGGCTGCAATGGGGTGGAAACGACAGCAATACTATTCCATTTTTTTTACAAAAATCAAGAGCTTGAATTGATATATGCGATGCATGGTTGTCGAGCAGTAACAAGCATTTTTGATCAACTGTTGGCTTGATTTGTTTTTTGAAATGTTCTAGAAACAGTAAAAATTCTGCTTCTTGCATCCATCCACTTGCATTGCCAGCTCCGGCACAACCAACAGGACCTTCACGTATCATGTGGTCTTGGTATCGTTTCAATGGGAATACAAAAAAAGGAGGTATGTGTCCTCCTTGAGCATTAACAGCAACAGCAACAGTTACTAACCTCCCACGTTCTGCTGAGGTTACAGCACCTACCTGTTTGACTCCTTTTTGAGCTATAATCTTGGTAGGTTTTTGGACAGTGGTCACCCCGGTCTCATCCATATTCCAGATGTCTTTTGGCTCAAATTTATACCTATCCATTACGTAAGCTAGGTTATCAAAAAACTTAGTCACATTATGCTCGTTAAAACTCGAGACGCGCGACAGACTTGTTGCTTGAGGACACCTCAAGGAGAGGCTCGGGTGTCGTTTCAAAAAACCCGTCAGCCATTCCTTACCCGCCATTTGAGTATCATGCCACTTTTCAGGAAATGTTTTTCCATTTTTAGTCGCCAACTCATATGCCAGTTTACGTACTTCAAATGGAGATAACCCAAAATAAACTCTAGAGCACTCGATTAAATAGTCATGTAGACATTTTTCCTCATCAATAGTAAAAACACGGTTGACGCAACGGTAGCCAACAATTGCGCTAGTATTTCCTGCCTTTAGTTTTGTTATATATCTATATAATGTTACATGGCAAACATTATATTTTTTTGCTAGGGCTCTAATTTTTGCACTATCTTTGAAGTGTTCTTCAGCCGCTTTTCGGTACACTTCCATGTCAGTAGTTCCTCTTGCGGTCTTTCTTATGCGTTGTCGCGGCATTCTGTTGAAATAAACACACACATAAAAAGATTAGGATAGTTAATCAATATGGGGACAAAAGTAACATGTTACTTGTGTACCCATAGGGCTATGTTACTTTTGTACCCAACCACATTTTTGTTAAAACATGAAAGATAACCTTGAAACGGAACGTGTTGAACAAAAACGAATTTAAACACTGTGCAAAGAATCTAATCAAGAATAAATAGGTAAATATTCAAATTGCTTTTATACTTTTAATACTAAGTAAATATCAAATAAGTAAACGTCAAAAAACTTACATTTGATTTGTAAAATCACGTTGCGTCTTCTCACACAACCTAACAGCGCGGGGCGCTAGCGGCGACTGAATGCAAGTGAGGGGGGCGTCACGGGCTATCACCTGACGCCAGCAAAGCGGTGTTTTGACTATTGCATAAACCCACAGAGCATTTGTTACTTTCGACCCACCGTTACTTTTGTACCCGGTCTCCCCTACGCAATAAACGTTTACCAAAAAACAAAGGGATAAGGATACAAATATGTAAAAATTCTCAACGGACCGAGTACGGGAAGCCTTGGAGAAAAATGAGAAAACTTACCCATAACACAGCGTAGTGGGCGGAGCTTATGCTTCCGTGAACACAGATTACGCGCCGTACAAATGCCTTACTACATTCATGGCTTGTTTACGCACACAGAGGAATTATATATACGTCATTTGCACGGAATTTTAGTTGGAACTCGCGAATGAGTCCCTTTTAGAGCGTTCGCAGACGGCATAGTGACTGATTTTTTTCTAAATCAAACAGTAAAGATCAAATGTATCGACGCACACGTCATACAAAACGAAGACCATACACAAAAAATCTAACTATTGTAGAGCTTACAAAAAGTATGCCGTGTGCGAGAGCGTACACCCCGCTAAATGTCGTATTACCTAGCTTTGTGATAGTGTGTGTGAGGTCGACGTTGAATGTACGAAGTGTCAGCTGCACAGTACAGAAGTAGATTGTGACTCGAATGCGGATACCACACCGCAACAATTACCTACGATACCGCTCCGCGATCTACTGTTGTCACTGTTTCGCTTTGTTTACTGTTATTTGTGGGCCCAATCGATTAAGTATTCACATTGGATTATGACTCTTGTTGTTTTGAGTTCCCACTGTGAATACTATTAATAGATCCTGTACTGTAAGACGGGTTAATTTTGGATGTATATTTGGGGAATCTTCGTCATCAACCTACTTTTACTTGGATGTGAAAGTGAAAATGTTTTCGGTACAGGTCGTATCCGCGTCGAAGGCTTTAATGATCTTAGTATCTATAGGACATTCCTTCCTATCGATAATAAGATCATCTCTTATATAACAAATAATAATTAAGAAACTCTGCCAGAATTCAAACCACCACTGTAAATAGGAATTCTAATGACTACACTTTGTAAAATTTTCTTCTTTGTCTCGTGTAGGTCAGTAATTATCGCGCAGGAATGTACTAGCGGGATAAAAAGTACCCTATATGGTCCAGGTAGGTGTCATCCAGGTTATAAACTACCTATATCTGTGTCAAATTTCATACAAATCTGTTTACTAGTATTTGCGTGGATGACTCACAAACTCTCATCTCTATCTCTACATAGTATAAAACAAAGTGACTTCCCGCGTCTGTGTACGCTTCGATCTTGTAAACTGGTTCTTATCAATAGACAGCACTCTGTATATTGATTTAAAAAATATACTCGTATCTTTTTTTGCTCGTATGTATATTTCACTTCAAGAGGAAGGTTTATAAGCGGGCGAAAGTTAGTTTGTTAGTAAAAATAAAACAATTCTTCTCTTTATAATATTAGTTTGGAAATGGAAGACTGTATGTCTACTGATTGAAATTTTATCGTTCCTGCCTCTCAAATTGCATGTATTGTAGTTTATTTCAGGGCTTTTTGGAACAGACAGGCAAGTTTTCCATGCGATACGGGAGTGTGACCGGCAATGGCAGAGTTGCGTGCTCACTTCCTATCCTGTTAAACTGCTGTGACCCATAACACTAGCATGTATACCGTTGGCTTGCATGCATACGTTAAAAACATTACTATTACTATGTATTTCTTAAGCTTGAAATAGACCATACTGTTTATTCCCTACAAAAAAAACACAGCGTCATGCTTCGACAGTTTCCGTGTATCGCAGTTGAAGCTATCATCAATAACTGAGCTATACGAATTTCGATGCATATACATGCATAAGAATCGTGTAGCTCTATTGGGATAGTTAAACACAAAGCTTTAATGGGTCTTTCATCAGAAGGCCCTCAAATGACTTCTCCCGCTCTGGGCGGAGCGGGAGGGCGTGTCAGACTTTTACTGACTAAAATCCACCCGTGTTCCTTCAGTTGCCCAGGTGCCAGGGTCACGTTATCTCTTTCGAACAATCTCGCGACCCTGGCAGGCATCGGTCCTATCAGACCCCTTCAGTTTTGCTGACATCTCTTTGAGGCACGCGTGGAACACTACGCGCCGTCAACCCGAGCTTGGTCCTTACCGGGCGGCGAGCTACCCATTGCTCGCCGCCCGCAAGGTCGCGCCTACGGTGGCCGGGAGGCAGCTATTGACTCCCGACGCCCGGGGCGTCTCCTCCTGCGGCGGCTAGGGACGTGAGGGCGCAGAGACTGCCTCTCCCTCACCCACCCCGCCTCCTCCTTCGCAAGCATTACTGCTTCGCAGAAGGAGGTGCCGACTTCCCATGCCCCCTCGCTCCGTACCATGGCTCGCACCAGGGCCGGACGCAAGAGGTCGCCGCCGCCGATCGCCTCCACGAGGACACGGTGGTGCTCCACCCAGGCACACGGTGGAGCATACGGTGGAAGTGTGCCCCTTCCACCGTATGCTCCACCGTGTCCTCTAGATCCTCACAATCGAAACACCCGGGCGAATCCTCCCGCTTTATCCTGAACAGGAACCCACCGAAGCAACCATGCTCGGTGAGAACCTGCGTCAGGCGGAAGGTGAGGACGCCGTGACGCCTCTCTATCCACTCCTCAAAGAGGGGACTTACCGGCGCAATTGTGGCGTGCCCATGCATTGTTAGACCCTAGTAGCCTTCTACGATACCCACGGGTCGAAATGGAATGATAATGGTGGCCATTTTTTTAGGCAATCTATCTATACCGCCACATACGAACTAAGCATTATAGCTGACGTCATGCAAATCCTGCATCGCGCAAGAAAAGTTTTCCGAGAGATTTAAAAAAAAATTGAAACTTTGCACCCTATTTGTCTATGAATCCAATAATATTATTAGATTCATCCAACACATTTAGCACGAGTAAATAAAACAATAAGTTCATAAAATAAATGAGTTTCTTCACAACAGAATAGAATTATTCGTCGCCATAACCATTGAATGAAGAAAAGCTATACAATTTATAATAAAGTAGATAGATATAGATACAAAACTCGTAAGCCAATAATAATGTAACAGGGCTTCGAAGATTTAAGCTTATTGTTAGCGCAGAGCAGCGCAGCGAGCGAAGTGGTCCAGCCATCCAGCCACCCGGCTTTTGAGAAAACTTCCATTCATAAACATTTTATAGGACGCCGCGTGATTTGTGACGTTTTATCAAAAAATTTTGAACGTGTTTCTTTGGAGTTGTGAAATGTTGTTCTTATAATGCCTGTGTTAAATTAGAAAACGATTTAATCTATATTGAAACCATTTATTTATAAACATTGTTTATAATTGATTTATAATTAGCGATTGTTTTACCATACATTTTTGACGTCTATGCATCCCTTATCTTTGAGCAATGTTCATAAACAAACCCCAAAAAGTGCCTATGTATGACTACTAACGAAGAACCTTAATGCTGTTGAAATAAAGAATATGTCTATAAAACAGTTCTCTCTATAAAAAATTAAGATTTGAGCAGCTTTTAATAACAACGTCACCTTTATTAAAATTGTTAATATCTGGTTGACCGAGCTTTGCTCGGTATTTTTTGGTAAATTGTGTTTAAAATAATAAGTTTATGTTTAAGTTGATTATCGATAAAGTTGGTCATTGAAAACATGAATAAAACGACATTGTATAAAAATGAATCCTAGCTAGATCGATTTATCGCCCCCGAAACCCCTTGTATACTAAATTTCATGAAAATCGTTGGAGCCGTTTCCGAGATTCAGATTATATATATATATATATACAAGAATTGCTCGTTTAAAGGTATAAGATAAGATAAGTTGAACGTTTAATTTTTTGGGTTTTATGAAACAAAAGAAACGCAATCTTCACGCGCCAACGTTCAAGTCCAAAAACGACTCGGTTTTCAGCACATTTTCCTCCCTTCCGTCATCTAAAGTTCGTTTTTTAAACGTAGAGCTAATTAGACAGCTGCAATATCAAACTCATGTCAAAATCCTATACAAAAAAAAAATCAAACACAAGACTCGAAATATCAGATCAGTATCTGGGATAAAAATCGAACTCTACAACGTAACAATGCATTGAAAGGCCTAATTTTTTAATTTGTGGATGTTTATTAAAAACTAGCTTCTGCTTGCGACTTCGTCGACGTGAAATATCGTGCTCTCCCGACCCACCCCATCGCATCGCATCACCTGTCCGCGCTATTACGTCGTTTTCACTTTTTTTCGGCCTTTTTTTGCTTTCTTATTGGCCCCTAAGGGGTATAGCGTATACCTACCTCTGTCGCGTGGTCGAGGACTATCTGATGGATAGGGCCGTCATCTACACCGGTCACGAGGGGGAATGGAACCGGCGAGAGATGTCGTGCGGTGTCCCACAGGGATCGGTCCTGGGGCCGCATCTGTGGGACATCGGTTACGACTGGGTGTTGCGCGCCGACCTCCCCAGCGGCGTCAGCGTAGTTTGCTACGCTGACGACACGCTGGTCCGTGCGCAGGGGAGGTCGTACCAGGCGGCGGCCGAAATTATGACACGCGGGGTTGCGACAATCGTCGATAGGATCCGGCAATTGGGACTCGAGGTGGCCTTGCACAAATCCGAGGCCATGGGTTTTCATGGTCCTCGGAACGCGCCACCTACGGGTTCCCAACTCACGGTAGGAGGGGTTCACATCGGCGTCGAGTCGACGATGAAGTACCTGGGACTTGTCCTCGACAGCCGGTGGAACTTCGTTGAGCATTTCCGACGTTTGGCTCCCAGACTGGAGTGGACTGGGGCTGCATTAAAGCGGCTCCTGCCCAATCCGGGGGGTCCAAACGCCTCCTGCCGGAGGCTCTACACGGGGGTCGTGCGGTCCATGGCCCTCTACGGGGCACCGGTGTGGGCGCCCTCATTGAGGCTGCGCCCAGCGCGCCGGTTGAGTGCAGCCCAGAGGGTCATGGCCATCCGGCTAATCCGAGGATACCACACGATCTCGTGCGAGGCGGCGAGCCTCCTTGCCGGAGTGCCGCCATGGGATCTGGAGGCAAAGGTCCTCGCGCACATGTGAGAGTGGCGCGAGGAGGCGAAACGCCGGGGCGAAACTCCGCTGCCGCGACAAATCGCGGCACGGCGGACAGAGCTCCGGTGTGATCTCATGGCGACATGGCGGGTACGATTGTCGCAACCCAGTGCTGGGCACGCCACAATTGCGGCGGTAAGTCCCCTCTTTGAAGAGTGGATAGAGAGGCGCCACGGCGTCCTCACCTTCCGCCTGACGCAGGTTCTCACCGGGCATGGGTGCTTCGGTGGGTTCCTGTTCAGGATAAAGCGGGAGGATACGTCCGGGTGTTTCCATTGCGAGGATCGTCTGGAGGACACGGTGGAGCATACGGTGGAGGTGTGCCCTGCCTGGGCGGAGCATCGCCGTGTCCTCGTGGAGGCGATCGGCGGCGGCGACCTCTCGCGTCCGGCCCTGGTGCGAGCCATGGTACGGAACGAGAGGGAATGGGAAGCCGTCACTTCCTTCTGCGAAGCAGTAATGCTCGCGAAGGAGGAGGCGGGGCGCGTGAGGGAGTGGCAGTCTCTGCGCCCTCACGTCCCTAGCCGCCGCAGGAGGAGACGCCCCGGGCGTCGGGAGTCGATTGCGGACTCCCGGCCACCGTAGGCGCGAGCTTGCGGGTGGCGAGCAATGGGTAGCTCGCCGCCCGGTAAGGACCAAGCTCGGGTCGACGGCGCGCAGTGTTCCACGCGCGCCTCAAAGAGATGTCAGCAGCAGTGTAGGGGTCTACTAGGACCGATGCCTGCCGGGGTCGCGTGATTGTTCGAAAGAGATACCGGGACCCTGGCACATGGGCAACTGATGGAACACGGGTGGGTTTTAGTCAGTAAGAGTCTGACACGCCCTCCCGCTCCGCCCAGAGCGGAAGAAGTCATTTGATGATTTCCCATCCTGAAAAAAAAAAAGGGGGTGTAGCGTAGATATGAGCGCCGCGCCGGCGCGCCGCCGCCGCCACGTTTTCCGCCGCGCCGCCGCCGCTGATCCTAAGCACCGGCGCGCCGAACCCGAGCGGCGGCATTCAGTTTAACCAAATACGCTGACCGAACCGTACGCACGTCGGACAAGTACCCCAAGCGAAAGAGTTTTTTCTGACCGCAAAACGGTCTCGCTTAAATCCCATAAGGGTAAATCGAATAATATTCATTCACAAAAATTATAGCCATTGCAAAGGGAAAACTGACTTTTGAATTTAATTGGTATTTCATCTTTCAACTGACTGAATGTTATAATAATATCTACCGTTAAAGTTTTTAATAATGTTTACAAATTTCATATTGTCTTTGTTGATTATTTATGTTTTATTAATAATATTATTAATTAGTGGTTTTAATTACCTATTGATTAAAAACTAAGTGACTGATTATGAGATAGTAATTTTAATTTTGTTTTCTTTTTTTTATTTTCTTCCCATTCAGTTTGTAACGTCAAAATTATAATAAATCTTGATTCAAATCAGCCTATCGCAGTACATTGCTGGACATAGGCCTCTCCCATGCTACGCCACAACATCCTGTCCTCCGCCTTTCGCATCCAGTCTGTCCAAGCCACCTTTTTGAGATCGTCGGTCCATCTAGCTGGGGGGTCCCACACTACATTTGCCGATACGCGGTCTCCACTCCAGGACTCGTCTGCTCCATTGGCCATCGGTCCTTCGACAAACATGGCCAGTCCACTGCCACTTCAGCCTGCTTACCCTGCAAGCTATGTCGGTAACTCCAGTTCTTTTCCGGATAACTTCGTTTCTGATCTTATCTATCAAAGAAACTCCGAGCATAGCCCGCTTCATAGTGCGCTGAGCGACCTTAAATTTGTGGACCAGCCCAACCGTCAGTATCCAGGTTTCGGCAGCGTATGTCATGACGGGCAGGACACACTGGTTGAAGACCTTGGTCTTCAAACATTGCGGTATCGGCGACGAGAAGACTTGACGAAGTTTTCCAAACGCTGCCCAACCCAACTGGATCCTCCTGTCGGCTTCTTTCTCGAAGTTATGTCTACCAAGCTGTATGACTTGCCCAAGGTAGACATACAAGGAGTATGTCTACCTTGTACTGTCACAACCTCGAGAAGCAACCTTTCGATGCGGATTGTACATGACTTTCGTCTTGTCCAAGTTCATGCCGAGGCCTATCCGCCGTGAGGCTCCATTTTGGCTATGCAGCATCTGATCTAACTGTTCCAGCGTCTCTGCCATTATGACGATGTCGTCGGCAAAACGAAGGTGTGAGATGTACTCGCTGTTCACATTGATTCCCTATCCAGTCCAGCGTCTTAAATACGTCCTCCAGCGCATTGGTGAACAGTTTCGGGGATATCACATCCCCCTGTCTCACCCCCCTAAGCAGTTGGATTGGGCTGGTTTTCGTATCCTGGATCTGGACAGTCATCGTTGCAGCGTCATACAAGCACCTCATCACCTCGATATATCTCCAGTCAATTCGACATCGTTGCAGAGAGACCAAAACTACCCAAATTTCGATGGAGTCGAAGGCTTTCTCGTAGTCCACAAATGCCATACACAGCGGCTGATTGTACTCCTCGATCTTCTGTACAATTTGCCGAACAGTATGGATGTGGTCTACGGTGCTGAAGCCTTTTCGAAAACGAAAATCTTGATTATACGTATACTATTTTTTTATTTCAATTATGGTAGTTAAATTAATGTCACGCCGCCGACGCCGCCGCCGCCGACTTAAAAAAATCGGCGCGCCGCCGCCGGAAGATTGGCCATCGGCGCTCATATCTATAGCGTGATGTTATGTATCCTTAAACCTTCCACATAAATGTGGCTATAATATACAAAAATAATGTATCAAATCCGACTGGTGCTTCCGGAAATATGTGCGTTCAAACAAACAAACTTTCAGTTTATATCACAAGTATACATTTATGCACAAGTAAAAAAACACAACGAGCAATCTGAGGCATTTTCTACCAAGGTGATGCAGAGACAAACCATAGCAAGTGCAACATACGGCATATATCTATAAAATACCAGAATAAATATTAATACATAATACATATTACTAAGCTTGTATATGAAAAACTTCAGTCAAGCATATATCGTTACCTCGTCAAGTGTAAACTACTTGTAAGTTGTAAGCAGTAAGTTTGCTTCTCATAAGTCTCGGCGCCATCCACTTGAAGTTGTCTCTGTTTACGTAAGTGAGCTTATATTCAAATACTCAATATAAACTAATTATTTGAAATCTAATGTTATTGTAGAGGGTTTTGTTAGTTTACATGATATGGTGGAGGAAAACATCGTAAGGAATCCGGACACGCCTCCTCTTGGTGAGCCCTAGAAGGCCAAAATTCATCACGCGAGCCCATTGGCAGATGTCATATTTTTTCTTTGATTTAGGTTCTAGATTTACTACTTTCACTTGTTTCTTTTTGGAGTAAATTTCTTACTCAACAATCGAATGTCCTTTTCAATCGATTTCTACCGCTCGGCTCCGGAGATAGTATGTATACTCCCTATGCACGAAATCCTTACTTTCGGCCGAAGATACTACTCCGATACTCCGAAACACCAGTGGACAGAAAATTATTCTAGTTCGGGGCTTCGATCTAAAAATGAATGACACACGATTTGACAGTTTTCTCTACTCTCAATGTGCCTCAAGTCCGAAAAAAATCATTAAGAAGGTTCAGTCCGAAATTTCGAACTACTTTCGGACGTCTCCGTATCTTCGTTAACGGACTTAGAGAGTAGTCAGCACCGAACGTATCTTTACATTTAAGCATTCATTTAGTGGTCGACTAGTTTATACACCGCTCACGAATCTCTATAAAGAACTTTAAACTGTCTGCTGCGTAGTTATTTAACATTTTAGGTTATAAAAAAATTAACATAAGTAAATTTCAACCCGATTTTATTTGTCAATATGTGGGAATTATCCAATACTTATATACACAGTCAGCTATAATGTTCCCACTGCTGGGACTCATGCCTAATCTCTGTGAGTGGGACTAGGCCATTATCCATCGCGCAGGCCCAATGCGGTTTGGAGTGGGTGTGGGTGTTACATGAAGTCGAATTTTTAGTTTTGCGAAGTGCAGCAGTGGTGGCCCAGTGGTAACGGCCGCGACTTACAAGTTGTAGGTCGTGGGTTCAAACCCAAGCAGGCACTTTACTTTGTGTTAATTATTTCATCACCACTGCTCTCTAAACGGTGAAGGAAAACATCGTGAGGAAACCGGCATGTCCTAGAACCAAAAATTCGAAGACATGTGTCATCCGCCAAATCGCACTGGGCCCGCGTGGTGGATTTATGGCCCACTTAGAACTCAGCGAGAGGAAGCCTGTGTCCTGGCGACGCCCGTTTCCTCACGATGTTTTCCTTCACCGTTTTGTATGCAGTGGTGATGAAATCTTGGGTTCGAACTCACGGCCTGCACAACTCGTTTGTCGGGACCGATACCATTGGGTCAACACTACTCAATACTTATATAATGTAATAAGTACTTACTAAGTCTATGCCATGCTAAATTAACAGAGAATTTAGGTTGGTATCTCTATTTGCCTCATTTGTAAAGATTATTATTGATTTCTATTTCAATACAGAGCTGTTTTAATTGAACATCAGATGAAACTATAAGAATATTTTTGTCCTCCCAAATACTCGAATTAGTTTGGATCTTTCCCTTACCGAGGCATAGGCTAACCTTTATTGATTTTGGTAGACAAATCCATAATTACCTTCAGTGTATCACAGTACATAAAATCCTACACGATTTTGGATGTCGAAAAACACAGGAAGGGGTTCTCAAGGTTTGGATCTGCACACATACATAAATTCAAGCCACTCTCCCAAGGGGATAGACAGAAATTACAGAACGCCACGTGCCTGACGCACCCCTTCACCCCTTTATATCTTTTACTGAAACATAAAAGGAGTAAGTATGAAATAGAGTTAAGTAACAGAGTAAATGAATATTAAAATTACCAAATCAGTGTTAAATAAATAAAAAAATAAGTATTATAGGGTGCAACTGGCACTTTACAAAAAAGTTTTGCACACATTTACATTCTAATATTTAAAAAAATTGGTACATTCGTTACCAGAGACATTTTACCTCTGAATTTTGTCACTGTCAAAATCAAAGGGATCTTTAATTCAGTTGCAATAAGGTTGCTGTTGGATTGTTGCCACTAGACTATCAAAGTCACAGTGGTCTTTATTTGCATTCTGATAAGGTTGTAGTTGGGTTGCACCTGTCAGAGGTAAATAACTAAGAACGGACTGTAGGATCATTATTTATGAATACTAATAGGTTACTACGTCACAATTTCAGCCAGGACGAAACTATAAACGAACGCGTCATCAAAATAAATAAAAAGGTTTACTAAAACCTAACAACCGCTACAATCAATGTTCTAGAAAGAAACTTGTCAAGTTCACGACCTCGTAGACTATGGAACAGTAGGTATTGTTTTGTCATTTAATAATTTTCTTACTATACATACTGTATTAATTGTAAAGGGCCGAAATCGTTCTTATATATGTTTGCTTAGGGTCTCATCTCATCAAGTGTCAACGCTTCATGTGACCCCAAAGAGAACTCACTCTAGGTAGCTACATACATACCGTCAATTCAAGAATCCCTGCTTTAAAGAGAAACATAACTGACTTCTACCTACTTCATACGCGTCTACAGACACGCGCCCTTCTTCTCAAAACTTGACATCCATAAATCCTTGATAAGTCTCACCTGTCACTGTCGTTTTCTTTTCAATAAAGCGAGACGGCAACAGATTTACAGAACGTTCCAATTACAGAGTTCTTACAGGGCATTTATGAAGAGTCCCAGTTTTTATTGCGCTCACGTCTGAACGCCTAAAAAGTTAATAACCATTTCATCCAGAACGGATGCTAGCTTCAATATTAGTACTAAAGCGCTAAGTGGGTCCATCAACGTCATATTGAAATTTATCACAACTTTCGCTGCCAATCACAGAACGTTCTATAGTGTTTGTCTATAGTTTAGTATTATGTATAATATAAAAGAGCAGGGATTGATATTAAGTTAATTACCTGCCGGCCCGAAACGTCCTTTGTCGGTCGGTTCGAACGGAGTTCATTGATTCCGTTTCTGCGCCCCCTTTGCTCTTATAACGCAAACCAGCCTAAACGACCTCCAGCCCGCCCGAACGCGACCTCCTTTACTGAACATTTTTGTACGGATAAAGGACGCAGGGGAGCTCAGCTTACCTGGACGTGCAATGCCAACATGTGTTTGTGGCATTGGCCTCTACGGTTCGATACTGGAATTTGGGCTTTAATTGCGTGTTATAAAGCGTATTTTAGGTCGTATTGTGAATTGAGATTTTAGAAAATACTTTTTTGCGTAAACTTGTCAAGAAAAAAACGTAGAAGATATTAATTACATAATGTTGATGAACTTGTTGTTCGATATTTAAAAGCGATACGTTTGTTTGTGGATCGAGTGCGCTTCGTGGGCGGTCGTTGTTGGCTCGACTGCTTAGCACCCCAAAACAAGATGAACTGTGTTCAATGCGTCTACATCAAGAGTTCTCAATTGACTCGCTCGTAAATCTAGATCCATAAAGTTTGTTTCACATGCTACGAGTTCTCTTGTGTCTATAATGAAACAACATAGCAATAAAAGCATAAAACCTCTATCTTTAGTAAGTGAGCAACGATAAAAGCGACAAAACGGTGAGTTAAGATGTGTATAATGAAATACGGCGAGTTACATAATCCTTAATGCTTAGAAGTAAGCGGAAATATGTATCGGGGAAAAGAAAATCTCGTTACATAAGATTAAGTCGTTCCGAGTTGGGTTTTTTGGAGTTTTGAAGTTTCCGCAATTATTTTAATAATAACTTGAATAGACGTTATTTTTAATTCATAACCCTACCGTTCCCCGAATGAATTCTAAATTTATCGGAGGAATGAAAAACGTGAATTGCAAAGTAGACTATTTCGATCCCCCGATACGAATGCTTAGGGAATTAACATAGAACTATTAATTTAGTTAACTGTCGAACAATCTATGGGTTTGTCGCTAAACATTGAACAGCTATGTCAGCTATAACCACACGGCCGGAAGCCTACCTGAACTGAACAAAGGTGGCCGCGGGCTTGCGCCTAACTGTTTTATAAATACCCTATTCTTATGCGCTGACCTTGTACTGCCAATGTAATGGCGAAGACGTCCTATTTCTACCTGCCTTAGTGCCTTCCAAATATACGATGTTTTATTGAAATAGAAGTATTATTAGAACTTCATTAATGTGTTGTAATGAGAAATCGAACTAGGCCTTTTAAAGAAGTCAGTCAAAATGACTTCAAAGGTCTGAGGCTGAGTGTTAGAATAGAAGATTTTGTTTTGAAGATTTTAATACAGAAGATTAGGACACCGTAAAACGCTGAGTTTCTTGTCGCTCAGTTAGGTGTATTGGTACATATTATAACCCAGTTTCTTTTTGTGTATTGTCAAATGTTTAAAGAAATTAATAATCAAAAATATTTCATATTTAAAGTAAGTTAAATAGTATCATGAATTCATGACAAAACCTAGGTCGAATAAATGTTTCTATCATTTTTATATGGTCTCGAGTTGAGTGTGAGAAAATATGTCAGTAATCATATGCTGTCATATCTTTATATATATAATTCTACTGTAGGTACGTGTGAATGTGGTACCGATTTGAATGAATTTTTTTGTACGCGTTTGGGTGGCACCCTGGATGGTTTAGATTCACTATTGGACCCGGTAGGTGGCGCTGCTATCGAGTTCTAGGAAACAGGACAACGTCTGTACGGTCAGTTAGTTTTATTATATTTTTGACATGTAAAAGTGTTTGTACAAACCTACTTACAAAAATAAAATCATTTATCATTATCATTTAATAAACGATATGAAAAAAAGTGAAAACAAAACTCTTGGTGAAAATTAAAATGAGATAAAGTTATTAGTAATTATCATCGTTAATATAGCAAAGAAAACATCGTTATTGAATTAATTTCGAAACAATAAGCAGCACACACAACAGAGGAAAACAAAGCAGAATATGAACAGTAGAACGATAGACATAAAACAATGCAAACGAAGGGCTACGACTTACGACAAATTGCAACTCTGCCAGAGTTGCAATTAGTCGCAAAGCATTACTCAAATCCACGTTTTAGCGTAAATGTAGTGAGTTAAAAGTTGATAAAATTGCACTTTGTTGCGACAGGCTGTCACTGTAAGCAGTCCTTCCTTTATTTAACATTCTCAATTTAGACGATTGGAAGTATAACCTTTTGTTTCAAATGAAATGGTAATATCTGTTTTTGCTTATACTATAAACTTTTATAAATATTACTTGGGACTTAAACATAACTGGCGAAGCATGTTGCTATCCTAACCGAATCCTTTGGGAATTCAGATGCAATGGTATGATATGTTTAATTTATAAACATTCCAGCCGAAGACTCTTGTTTAAGACAATTGTCAGGTTGCCTTTTTTGCATACACTACAACCAAACAAGTTTAAAAATGTATTTATCATGTAAATGGCCCACTGCAAGAGAAATACTCTAATTACGATATACCCTTTCGATCAATTGCTTCGTAGGTTTAAAAAATTCCTTTACTCAACAACGTAAATAATGTAATGGACATAGCTGAACTGTCAAACTGACAGCCAAATTATCCGTCAATTCACATGACACGAAACATAGTATCAAGATCATCCAAAAACGAAAAAAGAGCTATCCCAGTTCAGTCAGGTTCTGTTGACATTATAAGCAAATTGTAACAATCGAATAGAGAAAATACAAGCATTGTATTCCTCGCTTTCACAAGGTATAGCCCAATAAACTGTTTGCGTTCACATTTGCGTTGTGCAAACGCAATAGTTTGCTCTTGTATGCCTGTTAGCTGTACCGTGCACCTAGTATTGTGTCGTCTGCAGTTCTGGTCAGCTGTCACCATACGTCTGAATATATTGATGGGCTGAACAGACTGCAGTAATAGGGTCAGTTCACATCTGACGGAAGATGCGCCGAGCGTATCATCGGTCGCGTCTATTCGGTCAAATAGTGTGTTTTCATATCTGACGGAAGATGCGTCGGGCGTAATTTTGCATTTCCGTGATAAATCGTTCTGTATCAAACATTTTCAGTGCAAGAAAACTTCGAACGATCAGTACACAAATATCTCCGCAGATGTTACGTCTAGTCTGAATGCATTAGTCAATATACGCGTGGCACGACGGTGCCGCTCTTTACGTCGGCCGACAATGCGTTGACGGAAACGGAACAGACGCTGTACGCTCGACGCACTAACGCATCATCGGTTAAGTGTGAAAGGTTGAATGTTTTCTCATATAATTGTCTGTTCTGGCGTTACGCGACCGATGATACGCGTCGCATCTTCCGTCAGATGTGAACCGAACCTAAGTGTGAAAGGTTGAATGTTTTCTCATATAATTGTCTGTTCTGGCGTTACGCGACCGATGATACACGACGCATCTTCCGTCAGATGTGAACCGACCCATAAGATGCTTTCTCAGAAAAGGTTAGGGTCGGTTCACATCTGACGGAAGATGCGTCGCGTATCATCGGTCGCGTAACGCCAGAACAGACAATTATATGAGAAAACATTCAACCTTTCACACTTAACCGATGATGCGTTAGTGCGTCGAGCGTACAGCGTCTGTTCCGTTTCCGTCAACGCATTGTCGGCCGACGTAAAGGGCGGCACCGTGTCGTGCCACGCGTATATTGACTAATGCATTCAGACTATACGTAACATCTGCGGAGATATTTGTGTACTGACCGTTCGAAGTTTTCTTGCATTGAAAATGTTTGATACAGAACGATTTATCGCGGAAATGCAAAATTACGCCCGACGCATCTTCCGTCAGACATGAAAACTCACTATTTGACCGAATAGACGCGACCGATGATACGCTGACGCATCTTCCGTCAGATGTGAACCGGCCCTTAAGGGCGAAAATGTACATCATCAAAGCTACAGTGAACGGTTATTTTATTACAGTTCATTTTTTAAATCCAGATATTAATTTGACAAGTGTAATGTCAAACTCATGTCAAAAAGCAAACGCAATTAGTCTCTGGAATTAAAAAAAACTAACTATAGATTACTGTCATCACCACGTTTAGTAAAGTAATTGGTGACAGCAGTATCTATAAAACTTACTCTTTAGCTAGTAAGAGAAATACTGCTGCCAAATGTTCATGAACACCCTTGAAATAAACCTATTGATCAAGTGACATTTCGCAACGTCGCCACCAAGGTGACATTATTTTTTGTTAATACCACACAATTTGTTGGAAATATTTTGTTTATCTTCGCTTTGTGATAAATAGACTCAACATAACAGTGGTTTAATTGTTTCGGAGTTGGCGACCATTAATTATCTCATTATTATTTCATATATATATTTATAGTTCTATTGTTTTTTCTATGTGATCATGTGATTTAAATAACAGTTACTCTATTATTACTTAATCGTATGGTCCTGACACCTGAACAATTTTATAAAATTAACATTATGATGATCTAGCTCCAAAATCTATTGAAAATTCTGTATCATATTAATTTTTTTCGTAAAATAAAACCTTGGAAAAATACACATACTCTTTTGGCTTATATGGAACGCGTACTCTTTTAAAAGGGTCAGCGCCATCTTTATTTTTCGTATGTATCTTGGAGGTTACGTTTGACGTTAGTGATATATTGAAGTAAGACTACAGTTGAACTTGGTCATTTTCTACCTCTTGTACTTGAAATAAAATAATAAACTCAGCGTAATATCTTTTCACCTTGACTACTAATCTCATTGACATAGTTTTAACCTATTAAGTACTACAGTTAATTAAATATTAATTAAAAAGTCATGACGATTAGTCTCATAATATTTTCAAATATTTGGAATCTCACATGAATGTCGTCTACTAAATCCGGGACTAGTACATAATTATCACTTTTAGTGATTTCCTTTTTGTTTTTGTTTTGCAATTGCAGTAAGTTTCATTATCTTCTGTTAATTCTACATCATCGTGATGGGAGCAGCTGTCTTTGTCTTTCTCACCCATTTTAAGATGTTGCTTCTCTTTTTACCGTGTCTCTGTGAACTACATCTACCAAACTTAATTTAGGTCTCTGGTACTCCTACGGGATGTTTTATCTCTATAACCTAAAAACCATTATCTTTTACCAAACAGTTTGAAAGTTTATTTGCTGCAGGTGTGTCGATTAGATTAATATCCAGATTTGTTTTTACGTTGTCTGTCTATTCTTTTTTCGGTGTCTACGTCATAATGCGACAGACAATGAATGGCCGTCATCGATAAGTAAAACGATCCTTGTCGAAATAACTTCTTTCTGTGTGGAAAGCATTTGTTTGTGTGCGTCATTTTATTACGGAATGTGTGCGTTTGACGACTTGTACTATAATATATTTTGTAATTACGTTTGTACATCCTTGAGTGACAAACATTGCTGGTTTGTTACTGACTGTTACGTCTGCTACAGTTTTGTATGCAGCAATGTATGTGTCACTGTGTGGTTCAGTAGTATCGTTATCGTAGTCCCGTCGACCAGCTGTACGGTCGCGTTGGTAATCATATTCTGTTTCGTTTTCCTGCCGTGAGCTTGTAGCTCTTAGTTCGTTTTTATACGTCATAGCCAACATTGGAGCAAATATTTGTTAATTTGCTCCAATTTGCCTTACATTTGTGTTTTATAGTAGCATTTTAATTACAATTTTATTGTAATCGCGACTGTTATGTAATTGTTCGCTTGTCAATCTAAATGCAACAGTAGGTAGTTGTATTTGTAATATCTTATCTGACAACGACTTCATGGCATAGGTAGACATGTCGACGATGCATTCGATGTCGAAGAGTTTATTCAACTTTTAGCACAGATTGATCATGCGATGATATTATCTTTAATACTGTAAAAAGTTTGTAAAAGGATTTGGTGCGCACTTAGATATACATAAGTATATCATTGAGCATTTAGTTATGCTCAAATATATACCACTAGCTTCTACCCGCGACTTCGTCCGCCTCAAATTTTTGCTCCCCCTGACCCTTCCCGTCGCATCGAATTGCCTGCCAGTTTTCGTTCATTTTTCGTTGCTGCTCCGCGCTCCTTTTAATCGTAGCGTGACGTTATATAGCCTATAGCCTTCATCACATAATTTTTCAATTCGAACCAGTAGATTACCGCGTTCAACCAAACAAACAAACAAACTCTTCAACTTTATAATATTATAAATATACATTATGATCATAGTCACGTGAATTTACGCCATGACTTCCGAGTTCCGAAGGTCATCGTAACCTGGTCAATGTTCGAGGGGTAAGTTGTGTCCATAAATTTGGCAGCGCTAACCCAGTGGGTGTAATTTGTAAGGGTGTGACCACACGGTGATAACTGCCGTTGGAACCCTCGCAGGTACGAGTGTCCGACATGATAAGACTAGTTATGTCCACTTTTTTGGAGATAAAACTATTATTATATTGTCGTGCTGTTCTATTGTGCTCTTTGAAAATATCTTAGTAGGAGCATAATAATTGTTTATAAGTATTTCCGTGCATTCTGGTACTGGAAGTGACAATACGAATGTAGTTACGGGATATAATATGAATGTAGTATAATATGAATGTAGGTACGGGAATGCAAAAAAGGTATTTATATAGGTAGTATTTTTTAATCATGTTTTCGTAGTTAATTCTTTTGTTTCAAGTTTAGTGGCTGAAATCTAGATACTATGTAAAGTTCGTTAGCCCGTATATTGAAATCTCAACCTTCATACTTTGACTGTTATATGAAATGGCTTTACTTACAAAAGGTGTTTTTAAGTTAACAATTGATATCCTTGAGTTTACACAAATAAGATTTCGTATCGCTTTGGAAAGCTTATTGTACGAAGAATTATGAACGGGATTGGTCAAATCTTGTGCCAATATACTCCAAAAAGTATTCTAATAACTGATACCGTATATTTACAAACCACAATTATTAAGTAAATCTAAAACACGAGAACGCAACATAACACTTTATCACAGCAGAAATCTTAACTTCATTATACGGGCCCATTCATAATTTGTTCCCACCAAAAAGCGTATAAAATTGTTTACACTTCATTCAATATCGGCGTGCAGTTATATTGAGGACCCCTGGTGAAGGGCAGGGGTACCCAGCCCGGGGGGAACCACAGAATAAAAATATTCGTCGAACGTCTAAGCTATAAAATTGAAAGAGGCGTTGCAAGCGCCAATAAAGTTGATATTCAAGACGTTTGCATCTGCCTAGCTAGATGTAAGTTTTGTATCTAAATAAACATATTACAAATAAAAGTAGCTTTTCGTGTCTGCGTGTGACAAATGAAGAAAAATTTATATATTTCTGTAAGTTGGTTTATACAAACACTTTTATAAAACTAAACCAAATAAGAAGAGGTAGGTCGATGTTTCGTAACCGACTACTCTGAGAAGAAACTTCGAAAGAGGTCGCAGACTCTTTTAAAGACCAGACAAAATCATCTCATTATTATGTCATGTGAGGACTATGTAAATTAGGGCTTGAAATAGTATTTTGAAGATAGCACCACATAGATTAGAGTGGGACCTGTTAATAGTCAAAACCTATGTATTATAACGGGAAAAGATTTGATTTTAATGTTGGTTTGTTACGCCTTCAAGCTAAAACGGCTGAACGGATTTGGATGAGATTTGGCAAATGGGTATATCATGACCTAGATTAAGATATAGAATATTTTTTATCCCGATATTTCCACGGGACCGTGACTTGTGGGGGTAAAACCGCGAGGTGCAGGTGATTTGTTTTGATTTGAATGCAAAACATGGTAGTAGTTGGTTTCTAAATCGATTTCTGTAACCTTTTTTCAACAACTATGTATTCTGCAATACCTACCACCGATTAAGCCAAAGAAAATTCCATCTTATTTCAAGATGATAAGATAACATTAAATTTTAAATGCGTAAAGTAATGCGAGGTTCAACACGGTTTTTTTTTAATAATAACAGTAAGCATCCGGTTAGACTGGAAGCCGACCCCAACATAGTTGGGAAAAGGCTAGGCAGATGATGAGACAGTAAGTAAAATAAACATTAAAATATCTACGGACTGTACGTAACTTCTGCTGAATAAAAACTATGAAAATGCTACAAAACAGTTAAACTGAATCTTTCTAGGAATCTGTTTTCAACTGAAATATTCAAGTAAATGGGTCAATAAACCATTAGGTAATAGCTAATAAGACTCATTTTAGCGTACACATTTTGGCAGCACATTAAAACCAGATAGAAACTACTGCAGTACCTATAACGATGGCACTTTAATTTAAGTGAATTTTAAATTACCTACTATAGTCCGTTCCTAAAGTATTTGATCATAATGTAAACAAACCCTGTTGTCTGTTAAATTCTTAACCCGGCGTGAGTGAGGTTGGGTATGTCATACCCGAGAAGTCAATTACTTTGTTATTTTAATAAAATTAACGCTTTTTAGGGTTCCGTAGCCAAATGGCAAAAAACGGAACCCTTATGGATTCGTCATGCCTGTCTGTCTGTCTGTCTGTCCGTATGTCACAGTCACTTTTTGCCGAAACTATAAGAGCTATGCTGTTGAAACTTGGTAAGTAGATGTAGTCTGCGAACAAAATTAAGATTTTTACACTAAAATAGAAAAAAAACAATAAATTTTGCGGTCCCCATACTTAGAACACAAACTCAATTTTTTTTTTTCATCAAACCCATTCGTGTGTAGTATTTATGGATAGGTCTTCAAAAATGGTATTGAGGTTTCTAATATCATTTTCTTCTAAACTGAATAGTTTGCGCGAGAGACACTTCCAAAGTGGTAAAATGTGTGTCCCCCCCCCCCCGTAACTTCTAAAATAAGAGAATGATAAATCTAAAAAAAATATATGATGTACATAACTATATAAACTTCCACCGAAAATTGGTTTGAACGAGATCTAGTAAGTAGTTTTTTTTAAATACGTCATAAATCGTAAACCGCAATTTACCTTTCATTCAATCAACTCAAATATAAAAATAACATTTAATTTCATAAACATAAACCTCATACCATACCTACAGGTTTGTACGGAATCCTCGGTGCGCGAGTCCGACTCGCATTTGGCCGGTTTTGTACTTAATACTGCTTTTTATTTACTAATCTTGTTAAATGGATACTATTATTATATATCAAGCATAAATGCTAATTACACAATTATAGCATCAAAAATTGAACATTAAAATTTTGGGTAGGTATCTCCTACCTACCTCATAGCTGGTGTAACAATTTCTCACTTCATTCACGCGGTTAAGGCTTTTTCAGACAGGCGCGACGCGACAGCGGATCTCGACACTTGTAGAACAAATTACATTAAGTTGATAGGAATTGTTCTACAAAAGCCGTGTCGCGCTCTCGCGTCGCACCTGCGTGTGGGAGCCTGTACGCAATCACTGACGAAATGGAATTTGTAATACATTCAAATCTCAAATCAAAATATTTTTAACTCACATAAACCTACGTGCCACTTATGAAACGTCAAAAGCAATTCAATTATATTTACCACTTTTGTCAATAATTATTGATGGAACAACATCATTAAAATGTAATTTAAACATCTTTAATGTGATTTAAAATATTAATTTCGTGTTTGTTGCAAATATTCAAATTTATTACGTCCGTGGAAAATTCGACTAAGTGACTCTACAAATTGGAATAGAGAGGTACATTTTCGGATTCATTTGTTTACATTTTCCTCAGCTAGTTTCAGAACAGATTATACCTAGCTGCTGTGATGTAGAGATCAATATTAGACGGTCACCTTCCAAAGAGATGAGGAGGCTGTGATACAGGTTACATAAATCATAGGATGATAAATAGAGCGAGCTTCTGATCACGTAGTTCAATTTTTTAGGAATAATGCAGACGTTTATTGCAGAATATCAATTATTTGGTAAAATTTAACAAGTCTTCTAGCTGAAGGTGGTTTTAGTGAATAATTTTAATAACATAGTACATTTGTTTTATTTTTCTCAAGCATTCTGGGTTCTGTGTTTATCTATAATAATATTAATAACTAGCTGACCCAGCAAACGTTGTTTTGCCGGGTGAAAAAAAGTGAAAATTTATAGATGTATGTATTTTTGTATGTTGTACCTATCATAAAAAAATTGAAATTAAAAATTTTGTCTAAAAAATAAAAATAAAAATTTAGGGGTGGACTACCCCTAACATTTAGGGGGATGAAAAATAGATGTTGGCCGATTCTCATAGACAAAATTTTTTGTGCTTATCCGGATAAGCACAAAAAAATTCATCAAAATCGGTCAAGCCGTTTCGGAGGAGTATGGCAACGAAAACTGTGACACGAGAATTTTATATATTAGATTATATCTATGCTAGGTTCTTTAGAAGCCTAGCAAAAAGAAAAAGTCACGAATACGAAGAGCGGATACGGGGAGCAAGAAACGCAGACGAAGTCACGGGCACAAGCTAGTTAAATATATTTCTAGTGGTTCTCGAATGGTTTCTAAGGTCCACCTTAGATGATTTATCTTTCTACTTTAGTTATATTTTCCAAAAAAATTCAACGCATTTCAAAGAGTTTTTCATAAGTATATTTTTGCGTTAGTACATTTTAATTTTAGTTTTGTCAGCCCGCGAAACCGTCGCTTAACTTAAGAATTAATATGTGGTTTCCTATTATAAGTTAATAAGTGTACTGTTTTTAGTGATAGAAAGATCACAACCCGTTATGTAACTACCACATATTCCAAATTCCAATAAATCCCAACCATAGTTCCATACTCGTTTAAAAGTCCACAATCAGCTCTGATTCATCCTTAAAGCTCGTTTATAGCTCATCAGCCTTCACATACATCGAACTTGTCCTTTATTTTGAACAATAAACAGATTATTATATAGAGCGAGCGAGCAGAGCGTCTCAAAGAGAGCTCGGAGTGGGGTCTCGGCTAATATAAATATTCAACGGAGGTTAACGGCGGTCGTCCGAGGTGAGCCACCCTTGATAAAAAGTTAAAATAGGCTTCACACTGACGCACTCCGAAGTACTGCTAACGTATTATATAACATACATTTTTATGTACGTACGCTGCTATACAATGTGGTGCTGATATTCTACGTTTGAGGGCCTTATTGTGTCTACGTAATAACAGCAGCACGGGTAAATCAGTTAGGTTAAGCTACGCTTGCCGCGGTTGGTCCATGGATGGGTGAATACAATGTGGTGTTGGCTTATACTATACTAGCTTTTGCCAGCGGGAAATATCCCGCGGGAACGTTCTACCGGGATAAAAAGTAGCCTATGTGTTAATCCAGGTTATAAACTAACTGTGTTCCAAATTTCATCCAAATCCGTTCAGTAGTTTTTGCGTGAAAGAGTAACAAACATCCACACATCCATACATCTATACATACAAAACTTTCGCATTAATAATATTAGTACGAAGTAGGATAGTAGGATTGTCTACATTTGAGTGACTTGTTTCAGTTATAACAGTCGCACGGGTAAATCAATTAGGTTAAGTTATGGTTGCCGCGGTTGAACCGTGGGTGGGTGACCTTCTTTACTTGCCCAAAAGGACCTTTAAATGCGTCGAAAAGAACGTTAAGCTGTTGGTCCCGGTTTTCATTCGTTACGGGTCGGTCAGAAGCCTGAAAGTCTGACAACCAGTCTTACCAAGGGGTATCAAGTTACCCAGTAACTAGGTTGATGAGGTCTGATGTGCAATGGCTCCATGTAAAATATTGGTATTTAGCTGTATCAGGTTAGACTCGAAGCCGGCTCCAAAATAGTTGGTTAAAAGGCAGACAGATGATGATTCTACGTTATTTTTTTTTTCATCACATACAAAACATCACATCTTATCTTATCTTATCTTATCACGCTACGTCCACGACAGGTTATACAGAGGTGTAGGCACTTAGTACATTCGCCAGTTTTGTCTTTCAGATCGAACGTACATTTTTACGTGATAAATTCTTTTATAATTTGGGCAAAGTGTTATTGGGTTTATTTGGAATTTCTCAGTAGTAGACCGGAGTCTGGATTTGTGCCCTATTGATAGCAATAGACTCTCGCCCCCTATAAAAATATAACTAGCGAAATGTGGGTGTACTATTGGTTAAATTCAGGCCTACCCTTCTGGGCAACAAGGCGTGAAGTTATGTGAAACATTGTTGTGAAAATAAATAAATAAATAATAACAATCAACACAACGTTATCTGATCCCAAACTAGGCAGAGCCACTATGGCAACCAGACAACGTATAAACATACTTATATAGGTATTTCTAAATATGTACATACATATTATAATAGATAAACTAGCTGACCGTACTTATCCTGTTTCCTAGAACTCGATAGCAGCGCCACCTACCGGGTCCAATAGTGAATCTAAACCATCCAGGCTGCCACCCAAACGCATACAAAAAAATCATCCAAATCGGTCCAGCAGTTTAAGAGGAGTTCAGTGACATACACACGTACAGTAGAGTTATAAAGATTACACCCAGACACAAAAGAAATGATTGTGCTCATCACACAAAGATTTGTCCTGGGTGGGAATCGAACCCACGAACTCAGTATTAGCAGTCAGGGTCACTAACCACTAGACTAACAGGCCAGTAAAGAAAATGTTAAAAAAAAACCATCACTATTAAACACGTCTATAGCAAAATCGAAAAAATAAAACCATAAATATAGTCATTTTGGTCTTCCTTTCATTAAACAGCTGTATCAATCTTTATTTAGTATAAGATAAAGCCGCTTCCCGCGTTTGCACGCTTAGACCTTTTAAATTTCGCATCGGATTTTAGTGCGGTTTTCATCAACGGACAGAGTGATTCAAGAGGAAGGTTTATATATAAGTATAATACGCGGGCAAAGCCGATGACAAAAGCTAGTTAATAATATAGAAACCAATCTGAACAGCAAGCAAGACACTTACATCAAACAGAACACTTGTTTTTCTTCAAAATTCTCCATTTTGTCACTTTTACTCGTGGCTTCGCACGCGTGGGTGTCGGAAATTTTTCTCAAGTGGACGTGCTACCGTTTCATACAAACGTCAACTCCCTATTTGACCCCTTTACGGAGGGAGTTTCCTAAAATCGTTTCTTAACTGACGTCTTCTACTCATAATCTACCTCTGTGCCAAATTTCATCTTTGTAGGTGTAGTCGTTTTTGAGATTTCGTGATTAATCAGTGAGTGAATGAATATTGACCTTTGACCTTTATGAAGGAGTGACCTTTCACTTTTATATATATAGATATATTGATGGCAGGCCTACAAACCTAGTACTCCATATTGGTTGAACTTTGATCTATATTATTATAACATTATAATAATATACGAGTGAGTAATGTTCACATCTTGTTGAAGCCAACTGTACCGTATAAAAGGATACTACGGGGTGTAGGTGTGTGCGTGGGCCGACTGTACTTACGGCTCGCTCTTCTATGCCTCTGATAAATTCAGGGTCAAATTGAAATGGCTAGCTAAATAAAGTCTTCGAATTTTTGGTTCTAAGACATGCCGGTTTCCTCACATTGTTTTCCTTCACCGTTTTGAGAGCAGTGGTGATGAAATAATTTAAACAAAGTAAAGCGTCTGATTGGGTTCGAACTCACTACTGTTATGGGAAACCCCCCAAATAGGGGGAGGTCTATGTTCACCAGTGGACGTCGTTAATTCACTTTATTCGTAACTTGTTCTGTAGGTACTGAAAAATAAAGTTTTTGGGCGAATGAAACTGGAACTATATGATATGTTTTCTTGGTGTCCGAATACAAATGATTGTTTTAAGGTATTTGAATTTCCTGAATTGCTTTATTGC
This sequence comes from Aporophyla lueneburgensis, assembly GCA_932294355.1. Lineage (NCBI taxonomy): Eukaryota > Metazoa > Arthropoda > Insecta > Lepidoptera > Noctuidae > Aporophyla > Aporophyla lueneburgensis. The sequence continues at coordinate 20,600,913 of OW028745.1, read as the reverse complement.
TAACCCCCAAAACATCCGTTGGGATAGGCATGTTCTTGACTGGAGGCCTTGAATCGGCAAACGTACGTTAGGACGCCCTCAGGCTAAGTGGAACGACCATCTTCGCAGAGCGTATTCTGAATGGCGTGCAATTGGAGTACTATGTCCAGTAGTGGACTGTTATAGGCTGATGATGAATCCCAACACACTGCAAGAGTTAGCTTACTCATCGTTAAAACATTTATTTTCATCCTTAAAGACTTTGCAAAGAAACTTTCTCTAAAACTCGTTCAATGGAACAGAAAGCCGAACTCCTGCCACTTCGTTATTTCTCCATACATTAACTTACCGCTAAATTCGCCGTATTGTTAACTCTGATATTGATATTCAGTGACGCGAATTTGGTAATCACGTTTTAAATTAACTTAATGTAGAATGCTGATATCGCTGGCAATGTGGACATAGCATAAATAGCGAGCCAATAACGGTGTGGTAAGCTAAAAAATAATATCAATTCGGTTTCGTGAAATACAGACAGATTTTTAGTAGTTAGGTTGTAGTATCGCAAATTGGAATGACGTAGTAAATAAACAAGCTGTATGTCTGATGGGATTTCCCATCGGTGATAATTAATGACGGTAGCTAGCGTTGCCAGGCGTCCGGATAAAGCCGGACACAGTCAGGCTTTATGGTTGCGTGTACGGCCGAATTAGGAAGTGTCCGGCCTGTCCGTTTTGTAAGTCTTTCAGTATTTATTTTGAGATATTGAATAATCATAATGATGAACGATTCATTTAATTTTACTGTCGCCTAAGGAAAATTAAGGGCGTCCTGCCTTTTACCCTAATGTCCGGCTAAACTGGCTGGTCTGTCCGGCTTTTCGGTTTGAAGACCTGGCAACCCTAACGGTAGCAGTGGTGGCCCAATGGTGACAGCTGCAACTTACGACTTGGTTGTGAGTTCGAACCCAGTCATACTTTGTGTAAATGATTTCATCGTTAGGGAACCGGGAAATTCTAGAACTAAAGATTCAAAGATTTTGTGACTTCTACCAGCCCGAATTAGGCCTGCGTGGTGGATTACAGCCTACTTGGGATCTCAGAGAGACGAGACCAGTGGGAACATTATACGCTAACTATTTTTATAATTTTCCTATTACATGGAACTCCCATATGGTGCCGCCGGACGTAAAGAATAGCACCACCCCATTTCTTTCCGTGGGTGTCGTAAAAGGCGACTAAGGGACTTACTAGAGAATGGGCAGCAGCGTTCTCTATGCGTCTTACCACAATATTGCGATCGCCAAAGCACCTGCCGAGCGTGGTGATTATTGCCAAGCCCCCAAAATTCAGAGAGTCCTATGACCAGCAGTGTACGTTTTTACGGCTGAAATGATGATAACTGTGGAGTTTTCTCTGAATTAAATGATAATTGTATCGAAAAAGCCGTCAACGAACCGAAATAATTTAAAAACCCAACATCCAAAACGAAACCGATAGCACTCAAAAACGTAACTGACACGTTTCTCACAAACGTTCACATCACAATATAACTCCCCTAGTTCGTAAAAACGATTTGATGTGTGACAAAGCGTTTGTCGGCGAGTGTATCGCTCACCGCTCGGCGCGCTCCGCTCAGCGCTCAGCCCGATGCTCAGGGTAAGTTTTGGCAAACATATCGACTAAGTAAACACTCCCAGTGTATTGTGTTTAAATGTAACTTATCGGGTGAGTTTAACTTGATTAAAAAGATTAAAGGATCTTCGTAACATCTTATTTTTTGATTCGCACGTATTCACTTGCACGAATCGGGTGAATTGAGAATTTTAAATTATATTCTAATTTATATAGGCTATTCGTACGATGCTTATGGGCGAATCGATATCTCCGGAAATACGTATTAGAAAATTAGCAGTTTAAGAATTTTTGCTATAAAGTAAACGAAAAATGTCACTGTTGAGTGTAGACTGCACATACACACGCAGTGGATTGCATAAAATTCAACACGTGTCACGTGCCTACTACGTAATTCTGGAGTTTATAAATCGCCAACAAATAAACTAACTTTGTTTGAGTCGCCTAGAGAAAATACAATATTATTTAACAATGTCGATTCGCCCGATTTGTGCGAATTAACTAATAAGCCGTTTCATCTCACCATTACGACTTTATGCACCTATTCGTTAACATAAGCAATTTTCTTTTATGAAACACAAGAAAAATCTTGTGAAAATAATGGGTCACAAAATTATTATTCCATGAAGCAAATAGATATAAAACACGCCCTCAGACAGTGATTTTTGACTTCACTAATCACGATAATAAGCTACTCTACTTGAACAGTTTCTATAAAAACTTTATGGAAATTGATTTACTAGAGTCGCTTCGCGCTGTCTCTTCGCGCCGGGTTGCGGGAACATTAACGCACAACGTACATAGGTACATCCTTCATAATCACCATCAGTGATCACCACGCTTGTGAGCCGTATTGGTGAACCGATCCATTTTCTTCTCATATTCACCGAACAACTTTGGCCACGGCTTATTTTTCCGAAGTGGCTATATGGGATGCTCCTCCCACTTCTGCACAATATGCCAAGCGTTTTTCCAACTATGTATGATCAGGAGTAAGCTGTCACTCTAACCAGATGCAGCTGAATACAAATATTTTACATGGACCAATATTTTATATCTTACCTCTACAACCCTGTTACTGCTCTTTGGTACAATCCGTGTTAATAATATCGGGACGAACAGACTGTTTAAAATGACCTGAACAACTATGAAACTTAAAATAATATCTTATACCTTTAAACGAGCAATTCTTGTATATATATATATAATCTTAATCTCGGAAACGGCTCCAACGATTTTCATGAAATTGAGTATACAAGAGGTTTCGGGGGCGATAAATCGATCTAGCTAGGATTCATTTTTATACAATGTCGTTTTATTCATGTTTTCAATGACTAAAATTATCGATAATCAACTTGAACATAAACTTATTATTTTAAACACAATTTACCACAAAATACCGAGCAAAGCTCGGTCAAGATAGATATTTAATATAATGACACTAGAAATGTTTCAAAATGAAGACAGCACACGAGAACTGCCATTCTGACAAGAACTTCAAACAACTGAGATAAAGTTTAATTTTCTCAGTTTTTGAGATCATTTAGAACAGTCTGGTCGTCCCGATATTTATGACGATGACTGAACCACTGGTATGCTTCTCGCACGTCGTCGGTAGTTGATACTCAAAAGGATGAAGGACAATCTAGATGTGGACCGGGAGCGAAGAGCATTGGCGGTTAGGTGTAATATGCTGATCCGAAGGTTCTCACGCTGCACTGGTTCAGTTAAAATAACCCTTTTCAAAGCATACTGTCAAGTATTTTACACGTGCAGTCTTTGGTTTAGCTTTACTCAAAAAGCCGTTAATGCTCTTCGAGTCCAGTACAATAATGCATTCAGGATGCTGTTGGGGCTGCCACGCTTCTGTAGTGCTTCAGGGATGTTTGCAGACGCCCAGACTGACAGTTTCGCTGCAATCAGACGCAAGCGAGCAGCGTCCTTGTTGCGCAGGGTGCGTGCCAGTAACAACAGTCACCTGAGTGTCATTGCCAACAAACTGGATTGTCCTCTTATCTGGCACTTAAGTCAGCTTCATGCTCCTGTATATATTAGCAATGTTTACTAACATAGTTTTTTAAGTTTTTATGTTACTAACATCTTTGTATTGTATTATTTTATAGGCTAACATAGTGTTAAAGTAGTCCTTTACTAACAAATATGTACAGGTATGGAATTAAATTCTGAAATAAAGAGATAATAATAATAAAAGATTTCATGACAGTATTTCTTTCCAATTTTCAAGTCTTTAAGAACATAGTTGTACAGAGAGCCTTGGCGCATTCCATGTTTGGCATCGGGTTAATAGACCGAGTTCCAAACATCGAGATACGAAGGCGCACGAAGATCTTCGATATCGGAAATCGTAGTATCGTCGTATCGAGTTTGGTAGGATACTTGGCAAGGTGCAGTGATGACAGGTGGAGTAAAGCTTTGACAGAGCGTCATCCAAGGACTGGTAGACGACGGTCTTCCGGCGGTAAGATGTGTTGACGACATAGTAGCCATCGCGGACAAAACCTGGATGAAGCTGGCACAGGAGCGTTGGTAAAGTTGGGCAGTGAATTAAGATGAAAAACATAGTTTAAAAATAACCCTAACCTAACCTTGAAATTTTATGCGATAAGTAGTGAATTCTATTAGGTTGGCACATAAATAATGAGCGATTATGACAAAATGGAAAAAACCATATATTGTATTTTTAACTTATTTATTTGTCAATAACATAAGCACCGTCGGAATCAACAACATGTCTCCACCTCCCTGGCAAAGAATGAATACCGTCTGTGTAAAACTGTTTTAAATAAAATTTAAATAAAGTCTAAGAATTGTCGTAGGTGGACCTTATCATCGTCAAATAATTTTAAAAAAATTGTCGTGCTGTGGACGTTTAAGCTCGATGTCAGCTTATAACTTGTCAAGATAGTAACAGTAGGTTGTGGCGGTCATGTTAGTATTACTCGGAAGAAGGTCCCAATATGATTCCATAAATATCCCACCAGACGCATAACATAACTTTTTTAGGGTGAGGGTCTTCTTTCAGAGTTGGTTTTCTGGGTTCATGTGGACCTAACCATTGGCGCTTGCGGGTATGCGTAATGTGCAGAATCCACTTTTCATCCCCAGTAATAAGGTGGACTGTCTAACCAGTTGAATGTGCGGCGAAAAGACAGAAGTTGTGTACAGACGTCTGTGCGATATTGAAGCTGACATGGAGTTAACTGATGTGGTATCCAAACACCATATCTGTACCTTTTTCCCAAATTGTGCAAATGTTGTTCTATTGTGGTGTGAGAACTTTCGAGAAGTATAGCCAAAGTACGCGATATAAGGCTGGAATCTTTCTCAATTAACGACTTTAATTTATGGACGTCCATTTCCAGTGGTCGGCCTGACCTGGGCTGATCACTCAGTGTGTAGTCGCCACTACGAAATCGCTGGAACCATTTTTTTGCTGTTGCTGCTCGCTGTTTAGGTATATACCCTCAACCGTAGAATATTCTAGACTATTCTTGAAAAAACTAGAAAACTTTTAACCAAACGCTCATTATTTATGTGCCAACCCAATACTTCCCTTATAATAGGGTACGCGGTCGCCACTCCAGAACCTTTTGATTCCATCGGTCATCTGTTCTGCGAGCAATGTGCCCTGCCCACTGCCACTTCAGTTTAGCAATTCTTCGGGCTATGTCGGATACCTTGGTTCTCCTACGGATCTCTTCATTTCTGATTCGATCGCGTAGGGAAACTCCATCGCCCTTTGGGTGACTTTCAGCCTTCTAATGAGGCCCATTGTGAGCGACCACGTTTCGGTTCCATAAATCATCACTGGCAACACACACTGGTCAAAGACTTTCGTCTTGAGACACTGCGGTATGTGGGACGAGAAGATATTGCGTAGCTTGCCGAACGCTGCCCAGCCGAGTCGGATTCGACGATTGATCTCTTTCTCGAAGTTACACATATTTGTCTACAACTTCGAGTGTAGCGCCTCCGATCTTCACTGGAGTGGGTATCACATGAGCATTGGACATGACCTTTGTCTTGTCCATGTTCATCTTGAGACCCACTCTTTCGGAAGCTCTGAGGTCATCGAGCATTGTACTGAGGCCCTCCATAGTCTCAGCCATGACAACTGTATCATCGGCAAACCAAAGGTGAATGATGTACTCGCCATTGATGTTGATGCCAGCCCCTTTCCAGTCCAGAACCTTGAAGACATTCTCCAGTGCAGAGGTGAATAGTTTCGGAGAAATAACGTCTTCCTGTCTCACCCCTCGCTGCAGAAGGATAGGTTTCGAGGTCTGATCCTGAAGTCGGACTGACATAGTGGCGTTTTCGTACAGACACTTTAGCACCTCCATGTACCGATAGTCGATCTGGTACCGTTGAAGAGACTGCAGTACAGCCCAGGTTTCAGCCTGCTTACCCGCGCTGAGCGACCTTAAATTTGTGGACCAGCCCAACCATCAGTGTCCACGTTCCGGCAGCGTATGTCATGACGGGCTGGACGCACTGGTTGAAGACCTTGGTCTTCAAACATTGCGGTATCGGCGACGAGAAGACTTGAATAAGTTTTCCAAACGCTGCCCAACCCAACTAGATCCTCCTGTCGGCTTCTTTCTCGAAGTTGTCTACCAAGCTGTATGACTTGCTCAAGGTAGACATACTTCTTCACAACCTCGAGAAGCGACCCTTCGATGCGGATTGAACTCGGCAAAACATGCGAATTGTACACGACTCGTCTTGTCCAAGTTCATGCCGAGGCTTACCCGCCGTGAGGCTCCATTTAGGCTATGCAGCATCTGGTCTAACTGTTCCTGCGTCTCTGCCATTATGACGATGTCGTCGGCAAAACGAAGGTGTGAGATATACTCGCCGTTCACATTGATTCCCTATCCAGTCCAGTCCGCCGTCTTAAATACGACCTCCAGCGCATTGGTGAACAGTTTTGGGGATATCACATCTCCCTGTCTCAGCCCCCTGAGCAGTTGGATTGGGCTGGTTTTCATATCCTAGATCTAGACAGTCATCGTTGCAGTGTCATACAAGGATCTCATCACCTCGATGTATCTCCATTCAATTCGACATCGTTGCAGAGAGGCCAAAACTACCCATGGAGTCGAAGGCTTTCTCGTAGTCCACAAATGCCATACACAGCGTTTGATTGTACTCCTCGGTCTTCTGTACAATTTGCCGAACAGTATGGATGTAGTCTACGGTGCTGAACCTTTTTAGAAAACGAAAATCTTGATTATACGTATATTATTTTTTTATTTCAATTATGGTAGTTAAATTCATTTCGTGACATTTCACGCCGCCGACGCCGCCGCCGCCGACTTAAAAAAATCGGCGCGCCGCCGCCGGCAGATTGGTTATCGGCGCTCATATCTACTCGAGATGCGAAGACCAACGAAGGTCTATTTGTAAATAGTTGGGACAGTATGCTTTCACTGTTCGACGATCCCAGCCGTCAGTCAACGCATAACGAGGTCTCATCATATTATGCTTCAGGGATTGATCTCAAAAAACGGCACGAGATCTCGCGAGATCGAGATTAGAATTGGATTCCCTAGCTGCATCCTCATGAGTACAGTGTCTGTGATTGTTTCAGATATCTGAGTGATATTTAGAATGTGTGTTTATTGTTCTAGCATATGGCAGTCGTGGGTTGCAGCTGAAAATCAGCGTCAGGTGGCACACGTTGTGTTGTTATCTGATATTACGTTAAGCTGAGGCCCTTTTGTCATTACTTCATAAGTTTTTTTTTTATAGTTTTTAGGGCAAACTTCTGGCGCTTATTGAAGCATGGTGGCAAATGCGGCATTGGCAAGAATAAGCGATTCGCGCGCTAAATTTGGTATTGCCTTCGTATTATTAATTACACATTTTGCAAAACATTTAGTTTAATTGGTACTAAAAAACTGATGACCTTCCGTAAAAGTATTTTTACCCTGGAAAAAAAAACAAAGTAATCTGTAAAAAAACCAAATAAACCTATATTTGTTTTTTTTTGAGATTACTTAGATTTTTTTGTCTATAGGGGAAACTACAGTTAACCATGTTCCTTAAGAGTACTAGTAATAGAGTGTATACTTAATTATCTTACATATTAATTACATAACTAAAAGTAGACTAATAACGCCGCAGCAAGGGATCAAACGAACGCAATCATATCGCAAATTACTCGGTGCTCTTTTAAGTTGTATTTTTTCCTGTAATGCCAATAAAAGAGGTTTTCTTTCTTTCTTTCTACTTACTAGCCATCTAAAACTATTGGGTTACCAGCTCACTACCTGCTGAAGGAGAATGCACTGAGATAACCATCGATTTTTCTTACGTTTTTGCGATTTGCTGGTCCGAATATATGTTGAACAATATTTGAGACGCGACAATCACCAATATGTATATTATATAATTAGGTTTTTTATCATTTTTTTTTTTTGTGATAAATCCTTTTTGCAGAACTACGTCCAATTTTAACAATTTTTAAATGTTTGTTATTAATTGAAAAACTTGTGTTTTTTTAAGTTTTTGCATTAAATATCAGTATTATTAATGATAAAGTTTTTAAATTATTTTTTTTTTTTCAAATTCCCAGTTATACAACCCCATCAGTTCAGCATCATTATTTCAGCTGTAAGACGTCCACAGCTGGACATAGGCCCCCAATTTGGAGGGAGGGGGTGTACTGCCGGGTCGCGAGATTCGTTCGGAAGAATTACCGTGGCCAGGGCACATGGGCAACTGAAAGAACATGGGTGGGTTTTAGTCAGTAAAAGTCTGACACGCCCTCCCGCTCCGCCCAGAGCAGAAGAAGTCATTTGATGATTTCCCATACAAAACAAAATGGAGCGGGTGTTTCCATAATCACCACGTTTGGCAGGTGGGTTGCGATCTCACAATCAGTATGGTGATAAGATGCATAGAGAACGCTGCTACCCATTCTCTAGTACCTTAGTCGCTATTTACGACACCCACTGGAAGAAATAGGATAGTGCATTTCTTTACGTCCGGCAACGAACGGAACATAAGTTCATATAATTAATGCCATTTAAGGATTATTTCATTTATTATTTCCAAATTATATTTAATCAAAGATTGATAAAGTACACTCTTGTCTGAAGTAGAAATTATTCAATAAACGCATGAAGACCTAAGAGCTGAGAATAAAAGATAAACAACAGTCATGAGTAAGTTAAAGAGTAAGTGAAGCTGACTGCGTGCACTCGGACACTCATCAGAAATTCGTCAACGGATTTCCGGGAGCACAATGTATGACTGATTGATTGGGGCTAACCACAAGCCTGAGCTCCGGTGTCATTCCTGAGTGTTCCTGTCAGCCTTTACGGATCTTACATACGTACATTACTTTTTTGTCTTCTGAATTGATCAGGCATTCCAAGTTTTGTTGCAAATGAATTAAGAAAATCTTTTGAATTATGAGGATTTTATAATGTTGTTGTAATAATTTTAGAAAGCTGTAATAAATTTGTTTTAGTGCTCCTTAGATATAATTTGTTTATTTTTTCATTTTTAAGTTAAAAACATCAGTGTAACCCTGGCTCTTGTACTAAGAGTTCCTGTATCACAAGAGCATAATAATGCAATGACAATCTGAACTTTATCTCCTAACCAAAACTCCATAGGTGCTAATTTAGGGATTTATTTTTAAAAACGTTGCTTAAAATTTGGTACTGATTAGCTTACCATGGATTTTTTGATGATTAAAAGTCTCTGGAGCAATGGTGGACCAACGGCAGCGGCCACGACATGCGAGTTACGTACTTAGATTACAAGGCACTTTACTTTGTACAAATGATATCATCAACACTGCTCTCAAAACGGTAAAGAAAACATAGTTCGTAGAACCAAAAATTCGACATGTGTCATCTATCAACCTGCACTGGACCCGATGGATTGCAGCCCGATCCCTGTAACAGAATGGAGGCCTGTGTCCCAGTTGTGGGAACGAAAAAAAATATTTTTCAATAACATTGATTTAAATAGCTGATTTCTGTCAATTTGGGCCTGCTGAACACGGACATATGAATGAATTTCTTGTAACACGTACCATTTCAAAGTTATGATAAATTTTACTTCCACAAATGAAATAAGATAGTGTAAAACTTTCAAATCAAATATAAACATGCTTAGTTACCTGTATTTTGAATTCACATACAAAAATAGTAGTACTATATACTTGATAATCGAATAAGTAATGCAATTAACGTAATATTATGTATGTTAGAGAAATTGTGTCACATAGTGTTATCAACAAAATTGCCTCATGATGCAGATATCTAACACGTCACATTTATTTTTGTATTTAAATTCAAAATACAGGTGACTAAACATGTTTATATTTGATTTGAAACTTTTACACTGTTTTATTTCATTTGTGGAAGTAAAATTTATCATAACTTTGAAATGGTACAAGAAATTAATTCATATATTCGTGATCAGCAGGCCCAAATTGACAGAAACCAGCTATTTAAATCAATGTTATAGATTTTTTTTTTTTGTCACGCAGTGTTATAGCTATATTAAAAACTCAAACTACAGTATTACAGTATGTAGGTAGCCTGTCCATAAACTTTATATTATATTCTTAAATCTTAACATATAATAATATAATAGCCGTATAAAATCGCCTAACACGCATATAATCAAACAACTACACAGCAGGCTCACGAATCACACCGACCACTATAAGTTGAGCTGTGAAACCTTTCATACTCCTTTATACTGTAGGCCTGTGGAACAAATAACTCGCAGACAGCCGAGATTACGCCGACATAGAAAATTAAAAAATCTGCGGAATTCCTTGACTGGTACTGTTCATTATTTTAAGTTATTTTTGTTAGTAGCGTGGACAATTAAAAATGTAGGAGTGAGGTGCAACTTGGAAAAACCAGACTGAAACACAGAATAGTATAGAACAGTGGTCTCGAACGTCATAGAGCGAGATCGGTAGAATTGGCAGTTAAAAACGGTATATTTGTACCCAAAATCGGTAAATGACATTTCCATGTGTACTGTGAAATCGTAGAATATTCGTTATATTCCGGTATTTCGGTAGAACAGAACCCATATCGGTAGAAATACCGAAAAATCGGTAGGTTCGAGACCACTGGAATAGAATATGTTTTATCATGTACAACATACAAATTCATCGCCATCAACATCACCATTTTAGGCACCGATTACATGGGAGTTTTGTTTAAGTTCCATGTAATCGGGGGCGAGCCCATTGCCATCAACCGGGCGCATATCTCCGGGCGGCTTCTAAGGAAAAACTCAAACTACACTGCCCGACATGGGAATCAAACCCACGACCTCATCCTCAGCAGCACTTGCGACTAACAGACAATTGAGACAGGCAATCGCATTAACAAATAACTCGATAATCATTCTGTTATAACCCAATTCGTTTTAAATTAAAAATTCTGTAAAGGGACTGCCTGTTAGACCCTTGTCCCTTTGCAAGCTTTTCAAAAGACCCGGTTTCTTCTGACATTTGAGGAACGTACAGACGCCACCAGGTCAAGCTACCCGAAACTGTAAATTTTTCCCAATGAACCTTGAACCTAATTGTCTCAGAAATAAAGTCGAAAATCTATCAAAGAAATCTGACAGATTGTAGTAGCTTGATGTGTTGGCGCCTGTACTACCCGTGAAGAGATGACAATTCGAATGAACAGATATTTTTTATTCGTTGAATTTTATATTTTAAAATGAGTTTTGTATTAAATTATGATTGGAAAATCTTAACATTTTATTATGTAGATATGTGTAGTAGTATATCAAATAAACTATTGTAAAAGTCACTTATTTTTAAAAGAGTAACCGTGGAATTTCTTATCCATAGGAATCAACAAATTGGAACCGTGCATCTGTCGTTTCATAAGTGCCTATGTACTTTTATGTGGAATAAAAATATTTTGATTTGATTTAAATGAAATGAAAAAATATCAGTTCTTAACCATCCTTTTTTAGAAACAGCCAGAATTCGCGCTCATCGCCTCTGGCAGTCAGTGTTTAGTTTAGCATATAAAATGGTCAGACCTCTTACTGTTGGGACCTTGAGCGGATTGATTCACCTCGGCAGTGGGATACGGAGGTCGATGCGCACACGCCGGCTCAATCAATTGTTACTGCGTATGTCCTACGTTGTTATTGGTAATCGGTTACGAAATACAGATTTTTTGTTTTGAAAATGTAAGTTAGTAAATATGTTTCTTATAGACAAATAACCTTATTCATTGGAAATAAATTGGGCAGTTAAGTTTTTATCACCGGGTAAGTTTTGAACATGCATAATCGCTAGGAATTACCCTTTTATATTACACAACCCAACGTGACTCTTGCACCTTGAATGAGAGTAGTCATTCCCCGTAGATTTTTTCGTTACCTAGTTCATAGCCGTTGAACAATTCATATTTATAAAAAATTTCAAATTCAAATTTCTCGATGATGAAAAAAGATATTCGCCCAAACTCAACGCCATTTAGAAGAGCAATGCTTATACTTTAAAGCATTGTGTGTATTTTTTCGATAGTTTGTCGCGATGCTACATAACCGTGAAAACATGCTAAATGCGTGTTTTTTGCACTTTTAGGTTAGGATATCTAAAAAATGTGATGTGATGGGGCAATTCCCAGGGCAGAATTTGAATTCAGTGACCCAAATTCTACGGGGAATGACTACTCTCATTCAAGGTGCAAGAGTCACGTTGGGCTGTGTTATAAACGTTGCTTGAAGTTAGTTCGGGTCGTCAGAAGCCCGAGATTCTGACAAGCAGTCTTACCAGGGGGTCTGCGTGGAGGTTCAAATAGGCAGTCACCCTATGTAAAATATTGGTATTCAGCTAGGTAAAGGTTGTGTAAAGTTAGGTACTGATGGTAAAGAAGCTATAGAAGCAAAAAAAAAAAATTTTATCTGAGCGTTTTTGAATTTTCGTAATTATTATAATTTTAAAACTACTTGAGACGTTTTACATAAAACCTTTACTCCAAATTCTATGAATGGCCCGCCTGACGCTGCGAGGGCGACAACCGGACGGCACGAGCATGGCAGCGGTGTCTCGGGCCGTAAAAAATAAGAAGGAGCCAATATTTCTTATGTGCGTCAAATATTTTATAAATATTAAATTTAAAAAAAAAACCTTAGAAAATTTTTTGTTTCGTTGCTATAGCTTCTTTACCACCTACAGGTGTACCTCTTAAAATATTTCGTGTATGAATAGATACACCTTATATACGTTTTTTGAACTTTAAACGTCTCGTAACTTTATGTAACGTTTATAAATAAACCCTTACGCGTGTTACATTAGGGCTTCAGTTAGAATTTATAGTGAGTGTTCATCTTCATCATCATCATATCAGTAGAAAGACGTCCACTGCAGGACATAGACCTCCCCCACTTTGGGCTTTGCCATAATCACCACGCTTGGCAGGCGGGTTGGCGATCGCAGTATGGTGATCAAATGCATAGAGAACGGTGCTGCCCATTCTCTAGTAAGTCCCTTAGTCGCCTCTTACGACACCCACGGGAAGAAATAGGATGATGCTATTCTTTACGTCCGGCACCGCACGGGACGTAGTAAGTGTTATCTATCAAATATTAATAATCAGTTGAAGGTGCCTAAATCAATCTAATTCGTAATAAACTACACCGTAGGACTCGTAGTGGGTAACTACTTATATCCTTCTAGTCCAGGGTCGCGGATTTGTTCGAAAAAGTTACCATGGCCCTGGCACAGGCAACTTAAAGAACACGGGTGGGTTTTTGTCAGTAAAAGATAGACACGACAAGTCATTTGATGATTTCCAACCCAAAAAAGTAGATATTTATAAAGTACAAATGATTTAAAAGTACAAACGTTTTCTTGTCTAATTGCAGCTCAATTTGAATGAAATCAGCGAATCCTAAAGGCGGGAATTTTGCGTTTCCTAACGGCGAGTTTTACTCAAGCGATTCCAAAACTTAAGTTAAAGTTAACACTACTCTGATGCTGAAATTCAGTCAAAACTTCGTTATTTCGCTTTTTAGTTGGAACTATTTTTCAATCAATAGGACAGGATATGAGGAAAACGTGTTATAACGGGAGAGGCAAGTGCAGAAAAAAAAATGAGTACGGTACTCATTTTCAAATCTCAAAACCTCAAATCTTTATTGCATTCCATAATGTATATAGGTGGTGAGTATTAATATATGTAGAAACAATTATGGACCCTGTAGGGCACAGCAATATTTTAAATTCTAATTAGAATAGAGGAAGAGCGCTTTAACTATTTTCCTATAAATTCTTAATATTGGTCTGTATTTTGAACACTAATGTATTAAATTGTATATTACTCGTATTATTGTTTATTACATGTTTATTTACATATTTCATATTGTAATTCGTATATTTAGTTTCTATATTTTAACAAGAATTTTATTTTTTATTTTAATCATGTTACTATTTCAAAATTAAAATAAATTATTACTATTAATTTGTTTATTATTGACATTATTGTGGTATATTATATAACACCTAATTATTATATGTCATGTTATCATGTATGTGGTTCACTAATGTTTCACTTTAAACTTCTTCTTCCCAGCTAAAGCACTAGGAAGTGTCGAAGGGCGGGCGTTTTGGGGGGACTGTCTTGTGTAACTTTGCTTTACAAACATTCATTTGGCAAATGCTTCTCTTAACAAATGCGTCGGATAATATTTAATCATTTATGCATTTTTCATGTAATATTTAGATTCTTTTGGAAAAATTACGTTTATACTAAATATCATTTTATAAGTAATACATTTTCTAAACCAGTCACAAAGTGATCATGACGGTATTGTTTAGCATTATTTTATAGAGCTACTTCCCTAAAATTTACTCGTTTCTGGTAATTTTAGTCTTTCGTAGGAGGTCACAGTTTTAACCTAACCTAACCTCCCCAAACCATATCAGATCTGCCCCAAAGGGTATTTCAAGGCTTAAAAAAACCACAACCTAAATAGCCTGATTGGTGATTACCGAATGACTTTTGTTCCAAACGTTGTTTGATGAGATAAAATCGTTTCTGGCACTCGCCGGCCGTTGCCGTGGCACCGCTCGCTTCGCTCGCTAGGCTCGTGCGTAAGCGGTCACAATTTTAACCTAACCTAACCTCCCCAAATCATGTCGGATCTGCCCCGAAGGGTATTTCAAGGCTTAAAAAAGCCACAACCTAAATACCCTGATGACCGAATGACTTTTATTCCAAACGTTGTTTTATGAGTTAAAATGAAAAATAAAATGAATTTTTTGTCAAATAATACGTTACTAAAAAAAAGTTTATCGGATAATATTTTTTTCATCCCACCATCTCGGAAAGAGTATTTTTAATCTTCAATATCTGAGTGGAAAAGCTTTTCCACTCAGATATTGAAGATTAAAAATACTCTTTCCTCGCTGAGGTGGAATGAAAAGTTACGTGTTGCACTCGAGTGCAAAGATTTTTCACCTCGTGCTCTTTTGATTCCCTCGCTAACGCTCAGGATTCTAATTTTAGAATCCTTCGCTTGCTCGGTCATCAAAATTGAACACGCGGTTAAAAAGCAACTTTGCACTCTTGTATAACAAATAACTATTTTAAGTGAATTATTTGACAAACTTGTTGTTGTATAGTGATTATATGACAAATCATGGTTTTGTCAATTGTTGCATGTCAAGTAAAAATTTGTAAATTAATTTTTGGTGAACTGACAGGACACCCATGTATGTGTGTCTATTTATTATTATTTTATCAACCTATGGAATTTAAATATTTGAAATGTATTACTGTAGGTGAAAAAGTTAAGGCATAAAACATTTATTAGTTTGGCCCAATTATTACAGATACTAAATACGCACAGTCTGTTTTGATCACTTTAAAATGTGTATATTAGTATCTAATGTATATGTTTTAGACTCATACCATTTAGGTAAGAGTCTATGAATACACGCAATATTGCTGAAAGTACCTACCACTGGTTTTACAGCTCAATGTTTTCAAATCGAAGATAAGTTCGGCTCACTGCGCCCTCACAAAGACCCACGTTGGTGGATTTTCAATACGGTTCAATTTATAACTACTGTGATTAACTAAACACGACAGCCTTTTGTTTCTATTATAGATAACCTTATAGCTTTAACAATTTGGTTTAACGGTACCAAATGTATTGGGAGATTTATTTGTTGACTAAAGGGAGGTAGCTTTTAGCTGTCAAATCTAATGTGATTTGTGGGGATTGGTTTTCGATTGAAAAGTAATAGTAAAATTGGTAAACCTTAACAACACAATAATACAACAACTGTGGTCAAATCTATTTTGTATATTTTTTGGAGAATCTGCACTGATCGTTGGTCCAGCGTAGCTTTTGTGTACCGTAGCCGTCGCGTAGTCATCGCGTAGCCGCGTCTAATCGCGCTTACGGCCTGGGCACGACCTTGCCGCTATCAGCGGAAGCTTGGCGCGGGGCGGCGAGCGGTAAACCAAATATATCAATATGTATGAAGTACGCCACGAGTCGCCGCTGCCACATGCTGCGGCAACGCGAGCGGTATTTACCGAATGGTACGCGGCGTCGCGCGTCGGCTCGGCTTGAACAGAATGATTGAGACGCCACGACTGGACTTAAAAAATGTAGTGGAAAGATATTAAAGAGTGATTTTCCAAATATGAAGGTAAGTTTAAATGGATATTACTTTTTAAATTACCTACCAGATACCTAGTTCCTGTATTTTAATATAGGCCGATAGAAAAGTGTAAATCTAATATGTATTAGATTACAAAGTATTTATTTGTACTGATCGCGTATCGTTGGTAACGCTACGCATAGCGCGCCGCATCCCGCTAAGCCAACCGTGGACGCGTAGCCGCGCGTAGTATCGCGTAGATTCGCGTAGCAGCGCATTGTAGCGGCGGGCAATCGCGTAGATGCGCGTAGCAACGATTAGTCGTCGCGTAGCCGCGCGTAGCAGCGCCTAGCTGCCGCGTAGCCGAACAATCGTTTTATCTTTTCTATACCTACAATTTTGCTTAGCTAAAAAACGGAAAATTGATTAATTATTTTAATCAAATATCCGTTTTTTTAAGCAAAGTTTTATTGAAATTGTAAATAAAACACGTTAACAGCTAATTTCTGTTTACGTGTAAGTTTAACCTACAAGTGGTGGGAAACGGGACGAAGTCGCAGCGTAAGTACTGTTCGGTTCGACGAACGCCCTCTGGACCAACGCCGAATACGGACGCGATTGTTTACTACTTAGTAAAGCTCGTAAACTTTGACTTGTTTTTCTATTAATCATGAATGACTGGCGTAAGTAGGCAAGTACCAAGTCAAAAATACCTATTTCAAGTACGAAAGTGGTCTCATATGAAGAGAGCTTCATATCAAAAATCTATAACATTTTAACATATTTATTCAGTCATTTACAAACAGTATAAGAAATAATAAATATCGGATCAGTACGGAAATTACGTTCACTTATCGGGACCGTATCGTTACCGCATGTGTGCTTACGGTTCGCCGTCAACGCGGCGTCATCTCGCTTGTCAGGGTGCGGTAGAACCAGAAGGCGAAGTGCATAAATTAAATTTTAAAGCTTATGAAGAGAATTGTAAAGTAATGTAATGGTTCTCGTAGACCACTTAACTAGTTTAACCCTATTTTAGCCTGTTGGCTATCTACCAGCTATCGAATTCATAGCACAATTCAAAAATTTCACTAAGTGTACCGTAGCCCCTTACAGTCAGATTTATAACGAAACATATATCAAACTAATTTTTCTACGACAAAAAAAAGTTATACTTTATATCTGGCTACTACGAAAAAAGTTGTTTTAAACTGTTATCCAAAGCAAAACATTTTCCATTACCTGATATTAAAATCTATTATATGTATTTCTTTTCCAACACGCAAATCACAAGTAAACCTTCTGTACCTTCCTACTCCACGTCCCCGCCTCTCTTCCCCTCCACCCCGCTTTCCGAAGCCCCGCTCACCTAAATATTGTTTTCGTAGAAGGGCCGACGAGAACGGTTTGACGGCTCCCGAGTCAAATTGACGGCCGCCCCGATGACGCTGATCCAATGCAACGATTAAGAGAGCTACTACAATGATTTACTATGTGCAACGAGAGATTTTAGAACCGAAACTAGAACTAGGTACGCTAGATATGCTTTTGTAGTTATAGCCCGATATTGATAAAAAAAAGTGTTAAAAAATAACATCATTTATTTATATCTGAAAGGACTGGCCAACATTACCAGAGAATAGAAAAAGAAAAAGGTAAAGATAAATTGATAGATAGTTTGACTACAAGGTAGTATACAATGTCATTAAAACTGACCGATTTAGCTAAATAAATACCAAGCTCCGTTGACCTAGACATTGAATATGTCATTGGACTAACAAAGGTGATTAGTCCAATGACATTTTCTTTTCTTATTCACCTACAAAACCTGGGCTATACTACATTTCCTTATAAACCAGCTAACAATAATACTCGAGTTCGCCTTTCACAGTGCGTTGCTCGACATAGGGTTCTGCCAAACAGGGAAGCAATACCCGTAGCCGCCATGCATATAAACGCGTCGTGGCAGAATAATATAGTGCCACTAACGCCATCTATGAGCGGTGAAGTGAACTAAATCAATTCATCGAGTTGCGGTACAAATGTTGGATTTGTTTTCATTTACGTTCCTGTTCCTGTTTCCTGCAATGGTAGGCAGAAACAGAGAAAGAATGAGACACACGGATTCTTTCTTACACCAAAACTCTTAAAGAACATGAAGTGAATTATACTTATTCTAGTTTGTTAAGCCGTAAAATAATTGATTGTACTATAAACTCATTATAAGATGCACAGCACACGGGAATTCTAAATGTTTAAGCGTCCTTTCACAGCGTGAACAGAGTCAATCCGTAAAGTCGGAATCGCCGACCCCGCCTAAATAAATAATATCTGATCTGAACAAATGTATCTTTTGCACCAAATATCATTTAAGTAGACTATGTACCTTAATAATATGATACCATTACGTTGATTATTTGTTTTTTTAATAATAGATTTTTTGTATAAACAAAGGTTATCTTTATTTTCTTAACGACACGAAAAATCACTAAATTAGAATAAATTACGTAGACCATTATTAAAGTGGTATTTTTAGTAGAGTTTTAACGTCGAATATTCATTTGCAGGTCAATAACCTTTTGCTTCGGTTTAGAACTTTCAGTAGAGGCAGAGCTCTTCCAGGTACGTCACTATCTAGTTATTAGGAGCTCTAAGTGAGATCCCGGAAAAGTAGTGTTGTTTTTGTTTGTTTATTGAACGAACGCGCTAATCTCTGGAACTACCTCGGATTTGAAAAAATCTTTTTACATTTTATAATAGCCCAATTCTTGAGAAAGGGTATCTAATACCACACTAGGAACCTTAAATTTCTTGCAAAAAGAAAAAAGAGCCAGAAAGAGCGATACTTATGCGAAAACGAAGTTAGGGTTGGCAAGCGATGCAATGCGACAGGGCGTGGTGGGGAGCAACCCGTCCTGAGCAAATGTGATGATCAATGGTCGTGCCTTCTCTGTATAAGAAAAGGCCTTTACCCTGCAGTGGGCCAATAATAGTACCATCATGGTATTATGATTATTTATTATAAAGGGAATTTTCTGATATCATTTCTAAACTCAAAATAAGTACCGCACCCTAAATGCGTAACACACTATTGATCAGAGATATTTTGTTAAAAAATGTAACTTTGTGAATATATATAAACACTTTTTCATTTATTATTTTTTCAGAATCTAAATCATTTTGCACGGTATTGCTAAGCCATTGCTTCAGATATTTGAAAAGTGTGTCTGCTCAACAAAGTAAATAGCGCAATGAATTTTATTGAACTGTTAAAATGAGTGGGTATTATAACAATAATAATCGTTTATTTATTAAAAGGGGCACATTTACAAGGTAACTTAATATTAAAATAGAGCTCAGTTGCTCATTTGCCTGAACTAGGTTGAACCTGTGCTTCAGGCTAGTAAGTGCATAAATACTTAATGTAGTAAATAAATAATAAATGTATTGTTCATCCGAAGATCGTGACAAAGGAGGTATAATGCTGATGTCCATGTTGAAGATATTTTGAGATTTAAAAAAGCAACGAAAACCACAGACTATCAAGCAATCAGTGGAAAGATTTTTGTGAGTTGGTTTTTACGCGTACCGACTATACCACTTATCTGTTTAGTCCGAAATGATTATAATATTATCAACATAGCCATTAGTCATACCGTCTCGCGTTGGGAGACAAAGGAATTGAATAAAGTTATAATATAACTTTGATAATTATTTGGTACCATTTAAAAAATCATCACTTAAACGTAACAATTCACTGCTATACTGCATTCGTTTTTTTAACTACCCAATTAGTTTTAAAACATTCATTTTCATTCTATACGAATTATTACGAATTCAAAAAATTCCTTATAATTTTTGTCTGTACTTACACAGACTAGCATTCGTTATCATTTCTAGCATGCCATGACTAGTATGTTTTTATCTACTAGGTAGTTTATCTAAATTGGACATAATTAAAGTCTTTTGTCTATTATGCTGTAATTGCCCGTTTAATTATTCTACGGTTTCAGTCATCACCATAAAGCTGGGGACAGTTGTAAACTCTACTTGTCTATGCTCAGTTCTGTAATCTTTTGATCAATAATCTCTCCGATACCAAAGGGATGGCGGATTATATCTAGGTACGTAAATTTTATTAGCTCTCAAACAATCTATCGCTTTGCTATTAACTCGATTATTGGCAATACCGTGTTCATTAAGATTAAGTACTGTTTTAAGTAAAGTAGTTAAATTGGCCAGTTCATCTTCCTGTGCAATATTAAAGACGATAAAAACTGCTCTGAATATGACCTCCTCCCTCCCCTCCCTTATGAAGCCTTGACCCAGAAGTCGATTCAGCCACATTCATAAAGCCACAACAAAATGACCCTCAATTATAGCAGAACTTATTCTTAGCAACTAGAGCAAGACCCAGAACATTTCCGTATTCCTGCAGAAGTGTGGTGGGCGCATCGTAACGCATATAATAAAACTGGAAACAAAAGAAAACAAACTCCGCTCCACAAAATAGTTTGTTTATCTATTTATAAGAAAGATTCTCGACGTCTTGAATGAAGTGGGTACCCACAAACAACCAAGGTTGTACGAATATAATAATGCACAGAACGCCTTTCACAAAATAACACATGAAATCATCACCAAACCACAACTGTTGGCCCAAATGTACTAAATCTCCTTGTGTTCATCAGATAATGTTGGAACAAAGGTTGGACAAACATTGTCTTAGAGTAATCAAACAGTAATATGTAAATCTAAACGCGGATTGGCCGGAAAATTGAGTGTTAGTATTTAAATTATATTGGCCGACATTGGATATTGAACGTTAATGAACTTTTAAACTTGGAACGAGTGAACTACGCGTCACCGAACATATGGATGGATTCAGTCGATTAGTCGGTTACAAAAACTCTGGCAGAGGCGTTTTATGGTTGTGCCACACATTTCTTTGGCATTATTTACTAGGGTTATAACACCACTGTTTCATAATGCAAACATCAGTTAAAGATCTCATGAAAAATTATTCAAGAAAGTATTCTGGCTTTTGGTGACGTATACCCTAGGTTAATTGATTTTTAGGAACTTTACAAAAAAAAAGTAAATGCCACAAAAATCGATAAACTTCCTGAAAAAAAAAATATAAGGCGCATTTTCAATTAAAATCATGTGTAAAGAGTAGCTAAATACTCGTTAAAGTTATTCTTTAACAAAATGTTGACGAGTAATAACATCGCTGCGACATTGGAGATAGAGCGGCAACCCTACATTAATGGTGTCCCATTCCCGTCGTGTGCACGTGCGCGGCGACGGCACCCGAATGCGACCGATCGGAGTCGAACGTGCTGCCTTCTTTTTTCGAAAAAGACTTATATCCTGACAAGCTTTATACCTTTTTAAGACTTAAGAGTACGAGGTACAGTCTATATTGAAATGAAATTGTTTCAGAACTTATGTAGTTTTACTACACAGACACCGTATGCCCTCGAGACGACCGTAGCGCATGCGAAATCAGAATGTCACCTCCCATCTGTGTCAAATACATTGCAGTTTTTGTACTGAACCTAAACTTTACCTTTCTTATAAAACAATCTATGAATAATACAAGGAAAGATACCAACGGATCGCCTTAAATGGACTTACGGTATTTGTATATAGGTCGTTACTACTCGCTTTGCTTTGTATCGTGTTGATTTTCAAACCACTTTTGTTCGCGATATGTTTTTTGTATGAAAGATAGTTGGATAACGCGTTGTTAGAAATATTTTTATTGTTATCTGCTTAGCGACATCTGTGGGAGGTAATGGTCACATAATGCAGGAAGCTCATTTACCTTTATTTATTATTTTCTATGGTTTTTAAACTAAGGTTCTTGTATCTTTACTTATTAAAGCGTAGTCTATATGCTTTAGTATAGTAGGTGTGTATTCTTTATTTAAACTTTTCGCACTCAAAAAGATACAAAGGCGAACTTAATGCTTTAGGCATTCTCTACCATTCAATCAAGAATGGTGAAGAGATTAGAGGGCAGGTGAACAATGATAAAAAAAATCTCACTCACAATTTCATGTTCACTCTTTATAAATCTATTGGGATAAAGGCACCTAGATAGTTCATATAATATCGAATGGTGCGTAAATCGGTCCGTTTTCACTTACGTTTATTGGAACGGGAAATACCGTAAAATGATGAATTTACGGGCTTATCGTTTACGAGCGGTCGACCCGGGTTTTTGATGATAAGTGACACTAATTAGCAAACTATGGGTATTTTCAAACGATAAAATATGTGTTGAAGTAAAACTTGTATTAGCCATATCTAGATATAAATAAGCAAGTTCGGTATTTAGATTAGAAATATAAAATTAGCTTTTTGTTTGTCATCATCATTCCTAAGATCACTGCTGGACATAGGCCGCCCCAAAGGGGAGGTCCGTCATAATCGTCACGTTTGGCAGGTGGATTGGCGAACGCAGTATGGTGGTAAAATGCATAAAGAACGCTGCTACTCATTCTCTAGAAAGTCCCTTAGTCGCCTTTTACGACAACCACAGGAAGAAAAGGGATACGAGGGAGGGTTGGAATGGGGTCATCTGGTTAGTTGTCTTTAACTTACTTCATTAGCCATCATCAGCAACCCACTGCTGGAACCTGGTGTCTGTGAGAGGCAGAGAGGGCTATAATCCAGCATGCGGTCCCAATGCAGGTTGGTAGATGTCACATTTCTTCAGTACAAGGACATGCCGGTTTCATTATGTTTTCCTTCACCGTTTTGACAGCAGTGGTGATGAAATAATTTACACAAAGTAATAAATAGGGCCTGCTTTGGTTGGAACTCACGACATACAACTCCTAAGTCACGGCCGTTACCTCTGGAACACCACTACGCAACTCTACATAAGTATCTTTAATTGAGTGTATTTATGGGCGTTATTCGATTTTGCAGTAACAGAACTAAACGGTAATTTATTAAGTGTTAATTCATTAATGGAAATATTTGTAGAAAATGAATATTACCAGCAAAAAAATGGTCTATGTTAATTTTATGATATGTGTTAATTCCAGCATAAAAGTGACATTTAAAATTGACACATAAAATTGACAACAAAAGTGATGATAGAAAGGTTCTGTTTTCTTTGAAGTTTAGAGCCGTAAACATTTATAAGAAGTATTTATTACCATTTGATACAGTTGAGGCCTTCTCCAAATTCTAATTTTCATTAAAAAGATCTATTCTTCGAAATAATTGAAGTCTCTACGTAGCCAAACCCATGAACCGTTATTTACATAGAAATACTATATGAGATCAAATATGAGTATTTGAAGTAATTATACACTCACTTATCTTCAAGGACACAGTACACACGGTGACAAATCAAGCTATACATTTCCAGTTTTAGCTGAGTTCGCAATCTATACATTTTTCGTACAATGACAAGTCAACTTTTACTGGAAATATATAGCTTGATTTGTCGCCGTGCTAACATAATATAATATGTGAACTGTTATATGATAATGTCGGTCAATGCTTTTAACTGACAATACGCTTTCAGACATTTTCTTATCTGTCTAGTCTGGAAATTCTAGACCATTCGAAGGTATTTAGGTTTCTACTATTTAGTTTTTTTAACCTTGTTTACACAAATAGTGAACAATTTGTTCAGTTGGTTATTATTATTGGTTAATTTATGAAATAGTCAATTTCAAATCATCATCATCATGATCATTTCAGCCGAAAGACGTCAACTTCTGGGCAAAGGCCTTCCCCAAAGGGGGGTCAAATTGTCATAATCGCCAGCCGCAACCGCAGGCGGATTGGCTATTGCAGTGTGTTGGTAAAATGCATAGAGAACACTGCTGCCCATTCTCTCGTATGTCCCTTAGTCGCCTCTTAGACACCCTTAGGGACAAATACAAACAGGATGGTGCTATTTTTCTACGTCGCGCACCACACGGTATTTAGTTTCATATTTTGCATTCATTTTTGATGTTCACTTTGCATGCTATTGTATAGAATCAAGATCTTCTAACTGTACAGACAGCTGTGCTTCTGAAGAGACTGTTGCGCCTTCTTCTTAGTACACAAGATTCTCAACCCTATTTGAATAAATTGCTTTTGATTTTGTTTAAATTATGTGATATTATACACTTTAGTCAATCTTTCTTATAGGCAAAGGTGTTCTTCAAACGGAAAGTCCAGCTGTTTGTTACTGTCTATGGACCCCTAACGGAACCCTTATGGGATCACTTGGTTATTCGTCTATCCATCTGACAGTCTCCGTAAGACCTTTTTTCTCAGGAACGCGTGGAGGTATCAAGTTAAAATTAATATCATATATGGAGGTATATCATATCCCCTTGAAGTTCTAAGAAAATTACCTTAAGACCTTGTTACTTGTGAAATTTCAAGCTTCTAAGTCAGCGTACTAAAAGTGTGGTCATTTACATCTGTGACATATTTTTAACCCCTGACGCAAAAAGAGGAGTGCTATAAGTTGACTGTTACGTTTGTCTGCCTGTGGCACCGTAGCTCATAGACGGGTGAACCGATCTGGGTGCGGTTTTTTATTTAAAAGTAGCCTTTCTAGTGGTGGTTCTTACACATGAGTTATCAAAGAGCCATCATGCCATGTTCATCGTGTTATGTTTTATTTTTTTCATCCATTTCGACACCATAAGCCTTTCGACGAACGTTACCCAGAACTTCTTATTTAACTTAAAGAGAATATACGGTTTTTGTTTTGGTTAAAATTTAACATTTGATTCTCACAAATAAATGAACACAGGGTTCTTCCCGATGTCTTAGAATCATGAAATTTAACAAGGTCTCACTAAATCTATAATTTGTAGTTTTATCAGACAAAAACATATTTTAATGACCCGTTATATCTACATTTGCAGTTGGATAATTGACCGTGACGTTTATAGATGTATGTTGTGGAGAACCCGTTTTTCAACTACAATGTTATTTTTGATGTTGTAATAAATTCATCCCAACTACGAAACCCTTCATTGTGCGAAGTTCACCACGCTCATGGCCCGTTTTATTTTACTGAGCTAAGTAGGTAGGTACAGGTGCATAAAGGTCAATGTTTTGTATTGTTGCATAATAGTACCAGAGGGGTAAGCCCTGCAGGATATTGGTGCCAATATCATTGTTGGATGTTTTCCTGAGATTTTTGTTTTCTCCTTACTTCAGAGTTCGTGGTCCGAGCTTTGAAAGTAGGAAAAAAAGTTTTCCATCCCTCCTAAACTTGAAACTTACCTACTTAAAGTTGGTAGAACTTTAAATTTTACTAAAAACTTTCAATGAAAATTACTTAAGTATGGTATTTTTGCGGTTACACCAAAAAAAAAACTATTTTTTACGGTTTCATTGGGAAACACTATAAAATAACAATTTATTTTTACAGTCGACAAATCATTATTTTGCATGCGTATTTAATTATTTACTAGTGATCGCCCATTGGTCGAAATTCGACCGTACTTCATTTGAATAGAAATACATTATTAAATGAAAAAAAATTATATAATAATAAATATAAATAAATAATATTGTTATATTTGACATTCAGTAACACTATAGACAAATTGTTGAGGCTGTACTACTGTGGAGAGGGTTCGCTGGCGGGATGGTGATGGCCAGGACCAGGACGTAGGTCTAATGAGTAAAAAATACTTCTTCAGGACTCTCTTCTTTATTTTCTTAATACTTCTTAACTGCTGGATATGGAATGAATTATCACAGAAAGCTCTGTTTTTATAGAATTTTCCCTATTATTTTTAATTACTTATGACAGTTCAAAATGTCATAATTATAACCAGCTTGTACAATCTATGACCAGGCCCGTACAATCGTGAGGCATACAATCTCTACAGTTTGCACACGACGCTAAGTCTTGTATGGGAAACTTACTAATGCCATACTTGACACGCCCCATAAAACCACAAAAAATATTTCTTATAAATCTAAACTAAATTCCTATCGTCGCTAATACAAATAATATTAAAGACAAATATTTTCGATATGATCATAAATTTTAAAAATGAAATAGGTTATATATCTATAATATACTTGACATTCATTTAGACTATAGACACAAAATTAATCTAAGCACAAAATATTAACCAAAAACTAAAAACAAAATAAACTACAAATAAATAAATAACAAACAAAATAATAATAATAATAAAGACAGATGTTCTCGATTGGACCACAGATTTGGACTATAAACAAAAGAATATCTAAGTAGGTATGTGTGTATTAAATACACGGTACTGAATAGTAGTGTGTGTAACGTGTTATTTATTGAAAATAATATATTTTTACGCATAATTTAAAATAAATATTAGCATTCGTTACTTCTTCTCTGTATAGACTATAAGTGTGCGAAATTTTATACTCCTCCGTCCGCCCAATGTCCGTAAAAAGGGATCCAAAATTTTCGCTTCACGTATTAATATATAGATACCGAGTACGGAACTATTTATTCACTGTGCGTGGTCCGACATTATACCAGTTTTAAAATGATACATACTCACTGCTATTCAGTTCTAAAAGATTCCTTTATAAGTTACCGCCAATACCTGCCTATTTTTATTTCTGTAAAAAAAAAACAGGTCAGTGCTCTTCAATTCAAGTCCTTGCAAGAATTTTGATAGCGGGGTCATTGTTAGCAACGTCTTCCGTCTCTTTCTAGCAAAACGGAAATGGACTCGCATTTGGGAATGATTACGTCATTTTAACTATGATATTGTTCGTTTCACATGAATTTTAAAACTGTTTGGCGTTTACATTTGGTAAAATATTTTTTTTTACTTGCTATTTTTTGTCAGCGGGATCACCTGCGTGGAAGTAGGAAATTATCGGGATAAAAGTATCGTCTGTATCAATCCAGGTTATAAACTATCTGTGGGCCAAATTTCATCCAAATCCTTTCGACTGTTTTTGCGTAATTGACTCTCAAACATACCAACTTTCACATTTATATTATTAGGTACATAGGCTGCACTAAAAGTATCGGGAATGGAATATTTCCATTGTTCCTGTCATATTAAAATCATTTTAATTGAAAACTCCTTGGTTTTAAAAATCGAATACCATTTATTTATTTAAAAAAAGATTCTCGGTCTTGCCACAAGGTTTTGTCAAACTTGTTTAGACGTTGAGAAAATGGAATTGACTCGAGAAAATTCAAGAGCGATGATTTATTATGTCTTTCGAAGTGGTTTAACACAAAAACAGTGTGTTGACCGGATGATTTCTGCATTTGGTGATGAAGCCCCATCCAAAACCACAATTTATCGCTGGTTTGCTGAATTTCAACGTGGACGTGTCAAGCTCAGTGATGATCCCCGTCAAGGTCGTCCAAAAACTGCAGTCACCCAAGAAAACGTTGATGCTGTGCGTAAGCTGATTGAGGAAGATCGACATGTGACATAACGCGAAATTCAGGCAACTTTAGACAATGGCATGAGTCAAATATAAATAATCTTGCATGAACAATTAGGTGTAAAAAACTTGTTTTCCCGATGGATACCGCATTCGCTCTGTGAAGAGCAAAAAGCGGCTCGCGTTACTTGGTGCGTCAGAACTCTCGAAAGATTCCACGCAGGGTCCTCAAATGCTGTATACAACATCGTATCAGGTGACGAATCCTGGATATACGCGTACGAACCCGAAACAAAAAACCAGTCACGAGTTTGGGTGTTCGAAAATGAGCTAACAAAAATTGTTCGTTCACTGAGTGTTGCAAAAAAAAAATGGTGGCCACGTTTGTCTCCAAAACCGGCCATGTTGCGACTATTCCTCTTGACGGACAAAGAACGGTTAATGCAAAATGGTATGCTAGCATTTGTTTGCCACAGGTCGTTTCTGAACTCCGTAAAGAGAACCGCAACCGCCGCATCATCCTCCATCACGACAGTGCGAGTTCTCACACCACGCACAGAACAAAAGAGTTTTTAGAGCAAGAAAACATAGAATTATTAGACCATCCGCCGTACAGCCCAGACCTTAGCCCTAATGATTTCTATACTTTCCCTAAAATAAAGAATAAATTGCGTGGTCAGAGATTTTCATCACCTGAAGAAGCTACGCCTATAAAACGGCCATTTTGGAGAGCCCAACTTCCGTATGGAAAAATGTGTCAAATTTCGCGGAGAATACTTCGAAAAGCAATGAATACATTTTTAAATAGTAATGTTGTGTCACTTCCTTGATTCCCGAAATTTTCAGTGCCGCCCTCGTCGATAATTGATTCGTCTCGTAGTTGAATGAAATCAATAAACCTCTGCTCTGAACATAATAAAGGAAACAGGACAACAAAGTTATTCAAGCTTGGCGTTAAGGAAGGTGGGCTTACCGGTTCACCACAAAACAGTTCCACATGAAAGACTCGAACGCACAACCCCTTGATCAAAATCAACACCTCAACCATTGCCGTGTTAAATCAACTTAATTAATAACCTACAACACGTGATAAACATCGAAAACAAAACCTAATTAAATGTCAATTAAAATAATCTAAATTGAAGATGGCCTCCTAGACGAACGTCCAACTGTCAAACGTAACACGTGGTTGTCTCTGATCGTTAAGGGTGGGCACACACAGTGCGGAATTGGGCGGAAATCGGTCGCGCGCGGGGTCGCCGGCGCATCCGACGTCGGTCACTCACCCCGCCCCGCGATCCGGAGAAAAAACATGAGGCAATCAATTACAGAAGGACCAGATGTTACATTACACTGCGCAGTTTGAAGTCAAGTGAATATGTCCGGTTTAACTTAGATTATCAACAGGTTTTTTTCCAAAGTTTTCTACTTTTTAAATGTGTGGAGTGGGACTGTGGGAGTGTTTACAAGAAATCTTAGTACCTAATAATAACCACCGCTAATTGCTGGAGTTGTAATATCTATTTTTTTACTTAGTTTAAAGTCAGTTCAACTACAGACAGAAACAGTTATACCCTAAATTTTTACTCGTCTGTTAATGTTTATGAGCTTCCTGGAAGATCTACAAAAAAACGAAAATACAGGAATATTTTGCCTCTTTATTTTAATCCCGTCAGTCCCGAGAGATAACATTATTATAATTACTTAAAGTGCAATGTAAAAAGATCAGGCATCCCATCATATCTTGGTACTAGATAGCAATTTATACGACATCATACCCAGACACCATCACTTCGACTGGTTCTCGCATCTACCGGATTCCTGCGGCCTTCACCAGGTCATCGATCCACCTTGTGGGAGGCCTTCCAACTACGTCTTCCAGTACGCGGTCGCCACTCCAGAACTTGCTAGGCAGTACGCGGTCGCCACTCCAGAACCTGCCCCATCGGCCGTCTGTTCTGCGATCAATGTGCCCTGCCCACAACAGCTGCACCAGAAATAAGACAGTAGTGCACCTTCTGTACCTGTCTGCACTATGGTAGCATGCGCGCGCGCCGACGAGCCAGCTGCGGCCTGGTACTTTATACTCGGAACTTTTTAAGGCTTTTTGTTTTTTACCATAGTTTTGATATATTTATGTTAACATAAGCGCACCTTTGGAATACTGTCGCTTTGAGCCGAGGTCTGAGTTTATCAAGGACAAACTTGAAAGGTTTAAAAACGTCGTCGGGTTTGTACAGAAATTTAACATTAGATTCAGAGCCCTCTTTACGTAAGAGACATAGTATCTAGATAAGTTTATGTTACTTACTAGAAATAAAAAAAACGTCTTAATCAAACAGTCAATTAAGAGTTAGGCTAGCCGCATCATAGCAAAAATATTCAGTATTTCCTTGAAAACCATATTTCCTTCTTAGCCACTTATTTGCTAAAATGTCAAAAAAAAAAGTGTTTATCAGAACATTTGATATCCAGTGAAGAAAACTTCATAGTATAACTTTACTCCCTGTAAAAGCTCCAATGTATTGGAAGCCGAATTCCTTGAATTTCACAGACGAATGGGTTTGTATTTCTCTATGATAACACAACTCGCAAAAGTTGTAGCAAACATTACTGTTTTACTTGTTGTGTAATATTTTTAATTCAACAGGTCTCAAAAATATCGCGACAGTATTTTTAAGCGCACTGCATTTTCAACCCTCGGTGTTGAACCGACCATTGAGAATCCAACAGAGTGCATCCCAGCACGCGTCGAAAAACCATACTGGTCTATTTTCAGCTCTAGGTGCTAAGCAGAGCGTCGCAGACCCCGTGAGAGAGAAAATTACGCCACGATATTTAAACGTCCGGGCGAACGTGTACTTAAAGGTTTGCCTTATAATTACAATCCTAATAGCCGGCTAGGTTTCATATTTTAAAGGTTAAGAAAAAATTAAGACTGCAATGTAAATAGGTATACCAATTTCGACAGTTATTTTATATTTTAAAGTAACCTAAAAGTCTAATTAATAACCAACTTTCCACTTCAACACGATATGGCACAGCTCTAGAAATAAATTTGGCGTCATAACAATCAATATGAATTTAATAGAGTTTAATTATACCAGAGTATTTGCGTGTATGTATTATGTCATTAAGGCGCTGTCTAAACGCAGGACACTGTAAAACGCTCCGTTTTTTTTCGCACACTTAGGCATATTACATGGCTGAAGAAAATGAGTGTCAAGTTATATTTAAAGAAAATACTTATTCCATAATATTTTATACAATAAAATAGTATCATGATAAAACAATCGGAAAACATAGTTCCACAAGACATATTTTTCGTCATATCATTCTCAAAATTTCGAGTATCAACTACCATATATGTAATGGGATATTAATAAAGGGATAAACTAAAGAAATACCTTAAAAGTACTCCTCTGAGCCGTGCATTTATTTTATAATTGAATTAAAACAGCAGAACTACTTTTATTTTTGAGGTCATTCGATTCATCTAACATTATACGCATCGCTATAGTCCAATACCTAAATATCTGCTTCTTACCGCGCCTTAAGTGTCGAACACAGAGTTTCGCCCCATTCCATCAATTGCTATTTTTAAATAACACGTGTAACAGTAACTAGGTCTAGATTTGAGTTAGGGCTGTCAAGTTTTTCAACCTGAATCACAGACTGAATACAATATTTTTGATTTGAACACAGGGTTAGTAATAACTAGAGGTATTTGGAATTAAGTAATAGTA
Source organism: Aporophyla lueneburgensis (assembly GCA_932294355.1). Lineage (NCBI taxonomy): Eukaryota > Metazoa > Arthropoda > Insecta > Lepidoptera > Noctuidae > Aporophyla > Aporophyla lueneburgensis. The sequence goes on along the minus strand of OW028745.1, from coordinate 20,569,513 downwards.
CATTATGGTACAAGTGTGTAATGTTGGTGATTACCGCTGAGGCGCCATTGAGACCCGAGCCGTCAGGTGAGGGTCTTAAGAGAGCCGAGGACGGTAATCATCAATACACACGTGTATCATACGACGTTTTTCAACACACTTGCGAGGAAAAAACAAATATGTATTGCATAAATCGTTTTACCACACAGCAACAAATGCGATACAAACAAAATATGAAAATTAGGGGAAAATTGGGAAATGGCGCGCAATTTTTTTTTTTTGCACGCGCCAAATGTAAGTTGATTGATTACAGCCATACAGCCTACTTCAAAATGATAATTTTTGTGATAAAATGCAAATATTTTATAAGAAATTATTGTGAATTATAAATAATTTGATAATAATAAATGTTTTTTCGTCTTAATTAGGGACACATTTATTTATTTCAAAAATGTAAATAGATTTTCGGTGGCATAAAACCTCTTTGTTGTTACAAAAAAAAAAAAAAAAAACTGTATTACCCGGTTAAATTGAAAATGCTCTGTTTACTCGCATATAATTTGCAGTTAGGTACTAACTTAACTTTGTAGGGATCATTCTATTATGCACTAGTGTGTAATATTATTATGCACGTGTATGTTATAGTTCGGTTTATGGCCCTAAGAACGATATAATAAGGCTCACTTTATGAGCAAGTGTGTTGAAAAGTTATTTTCAACACACTTGCTCGTAAAGTGAGCCTTATTATATCGTTCTTAGGGCCATAAACCGAACTATAACATACACGTGCATAATAATATTACACACTAGTGCATAATAGAATGATCCCTACAAAGTTAAGTTAGTACCTAACTGCAAATTATATGCGAGTAAACAGAGCATTTTCAATTTAACCGGGTAATACAGTTTTTTTTTTTTTTTTTTGTAACAACAAAGAGGTTTTATGCCACCGAAAATCTATTTACATTTTTGAAATAAATAAATGTGTCCCTAATTAAGACGAAAAAACATTTATTATTATCAAATTATTTATAATTCACAATAATTTCTTATAAAATATTTGCATTTTATCACAAAAATTATCATTTTGAAGTAGGCTGTATGGCTGTAATCAATCAACTTACATTTGGCGCGTGCAAAAAAAAAAAAATTGCGCGCCATTTCCCAATTTTCCCCTAATTTTCATATTTTGTTTGTATCGCATTTGTTGCTGTGTGGTAAATAATTATTTCCTCGCAAGTGTGTTGAAAAACGTCGTATGATACACGTGTGTATTGATGATTACCGTCCTCGGCTCTCTTAAGACCCTCACCTGACGGCTCGGGTCTCAATGGCGCCTCAGCGGTAATCACCAACATTACACACTTGTACCATAATGTACTATTATGTACTTGCATCGAAATGTTAATATTAATATGGATCTTCCCGGGATTTCTAATAGATCATCCTGTGTGACCAACAATAATACAATAAATAATAATAAAAACCTCAGAGATAGATAAGACAAATAAAACAAAGATAATTAACATACAGTTTTAATTAGTACTTAATTCACAATACAAATTATTAATAGTCTCAAGCAAATTCTCATACTTATACTTCACCTTTTTATAAATAGATCACGGGATTTTTCTGCTCTTCAAAGTTAATCACGGGATTTGGGGCACACACTTTATTCTTTCGTTGTATGAAATCAGTGTAAGTACATAAATAACTCTACCTAATTCCGACCTCTGGTAATAACAGAAATATAACAGAAAAAACTATGATTAGAATATTTGTGAGCAGTGGTGGCCCAGTAACGGCGGCCCCGACTGTGAGCAGTCAGGCAGGTGCTTTCATAATCAGCCTATATTGTTCCCACTGCTGGGACACAGGCCTCTTCACAGTGAGAAGGAGTGAGCCGTACTTTATTTTTTGTAAATAATTTCACCACCACTGCTCTCAAAATGGCGAATGAAAACATCGTGTGAAAACCGGCATGTCCTAGAACAAGAAATCCAAAGACATATTATGTCAACTCGCTCTGGATCCACGTGTTGGCCCACTCCCTCCCTAGAGTGGGGGCCTGTGTCCCCACATTATAGTCAGATTAGGTTATAATTATAATTAACTTTATATAAGTTTATTCCATTATTTTATAATGGAGTATTTTAACTTTCTTTTAATTTATTGTGATGATAACATTTTAGAATGCATTCTTAAATAAATCAATTATGGATAAATAGAATGAAAACGTAGTAGTTTAAATGAAGTAAGCCTACTTCATTTATTACGAAAGTTATGGTAGAAGGACTCATAAACACTCGTAATAAGTTTACTACATATATTATATAGTCGGCAACCCTACCCTGAACTTGGAAGATATTTCTCGAAACAAAATGTAGGAACCGGAATGTCGGGAATATATAAATAAATAAGTACTAAGGTTCCGTCTGAAGAATGAGGATACAGTTAATGAAAAAGTTATAGGTACGTGCAACAAGAGAAGAGCACCCTAATTTCGTAACACGCTACTATTTATCGCAATCTGAATCATTCTGAAGGATATTGTTAATCCATCTATAGAAATAAATAAAACTGAAGTATCTGTTTGTAATTTCAAATTCACAGCTTTTCACTAAATGCATATGAAAGTATTTACGGTACTTACATCAAAAAATCATTTATTTTTAAAATTTTGTCTGTCTGTTTGTTCCGGCTTATCTCTGAAACGGCTGGACTCATTTTGACGGGAGTTTCACTCGCAAACAGCTAATGTTATAAGGCGTATACTTTGCACATAGGCTACTTTTTGTTCGAGTACCACGTCCATTGTCATATCCACGCGGGAGAAGCCACGAGCACAGCTAATTGTTTCATATTATGTTAGAAAAAATCGTCTGCTCAACCACTGCTGAATACTCTTGAGCTGTCAAAATAAAAGTCATTCCTAGTGTCAGTGTGTCACACAATTTCTACACCAATCAAAAGTAAATCAGATGCAAGCGATAAGTACTCTATAGATTGATTTTTCAATTACTGAAAGAAGAAAAAATAAAAGAGAGAAAGCGCAGTTTCATTTCAGGTCAGTTTGAACAGAGTCTTAACATACGTTTTTAACATAGCAAACAACTTGGCTTACAGAAGCTTGAAAATAATAGAATTTCATTTCTTTCCGAGTACATACCTAAATAATACAATTAGATCTTAACATTTAACAGCTACATGCATCTATAACCACTACGGTATGTTTTAATGCTATTTACTGTTTGTTAGTTATTTTGAAAACATGTAATAATAATAACATATTTATTTATTTATGCACACAACATGATCCATTTTGTAACTAAAAAACCGGTCAAGAGCAAGTGGGACTACGATGGTACGGAACCCTCGCGCACCGAGGATTGCGTACCATCATATATAAATACTAGCTTCTGCGGAAAATTTTTTGTTTCGGGCCCTTCCCGTCGCGTCGAATCGCCTACCCGTGCGCTTTCCCCCGTTTTTGCTACATTTTTCATTACTGCTCCGCTCCTCTTAGTTGTACCGTGATGTTATATAACCTATAGCCTTCCTCAATAAATAAGCTACCCAAAACAAAAAGATTTTTTCAATTCGGACCAGTAGTTCCTGAGATTAGCGCGTTCAATCAAACAAACAAACAAACTCTTCAGCTTTATAATATTAGTATAGATTTTATAGTATTATATTATTGCATGTAGTGTAGATAGTCGAACTATAGATGTTTAGTTACTTGCTGAAAAATATAGTTTAATAAGCGGGTGCAGTAATTATGGTAATGAAACAGGTTTGTTGAGAAGCAGCAAAATAAATCTGTCAATGTTAAAACTCATATCTTCTCGCATTGAAGTAGCCTTCTCGATAATCCTCAAATGCATGTCAGGCACACCAAAGGCCTAGTTTCGATTCTTGCAATTAAATTAAAATTCTCCTTTTGAGCTAATATGCCCATCACTGACGCAGCTATCCTACTAATAAACAAGGCATAACAGAATAAGTTGCCGATGAAAAAAATATTTAAATTTTGAATTAGGAACTATTACTATTAGGAACTCTTTTGGAAATCTATAGATAATTATTTAATGAATGAATTCATAGGTATGTCATTTGTTTCTACAAATTGGCGGCAATTTAAAAGTGTCTTGGGTGTGTTGAAATGGATTTGACTAGAGAAACTTTTCACGCAATGATTTATTACGACTTTCGTTGCGGTCTTACTCAACAATGTTACGATAGACTTCGAATGACATTTCATCACGAAGCCCCATCCCGTGCTACTATATACACTGATTTAATGCGTTTAATCGAGGTCGAAGCATACTCACTGATGATTCGCAAGAAGGACGTCCTTCTAAGCCGATTACTGAAGATAACGTGAAGTCCTGAAAGATAAAAGTTTTGAATTAACTTCTCAATCAATTTCAGTAACATTGAATATAGGCATTTTTAAACATATTATATGGTTTTTTTTTGCCATATTGATCGCCGCTTGAGTCAAACAAAATAAAATCATTTTATAAGGCAAGAAGACTCAATTTTAAATGCATAAAATACTGCAACACAACACGATTTTTTAAAAATTCATAGTGACTTTTAAATTAAAAAGTTTTGGTCAGTGTAATCCCTATGCTTTTAACTACTCATGCTAATTGGATTGTATGAGGTCCTGTGTTTATTATGTTACATATTGTATATGTATATTATAGCCGCATAAACGGTGACTCATAACTAGAATTGAAACTACATATATTGTAATATAGTTTTTTTTTTTTTTTTTGGATGGGAAATCATCAAATGACTTCTCCCGCTCTGGGCGGAGCGGGAGGGCGTGTCAGACTTTTACTGACTATAACCCACCCGTGTTCCATCAGTTGCCCATGTGCCAGGGTCACGGTATTTCTTTCGAACAATCACGCGACCCCGGCAGGTTGTAATATAGCTTTGATTTATATTGGTATAACTATAATATTACATCTATCTAGATATGCTATGATAGGTTCGTCCAGATACAAAAGAACAAGCTAGAAACTACAATTTCCGGCCAATTCAAAAACAAATAGGCCATAGTCCCCAAAAATACGTTAATATCAATGGGTGCCTCCGGTGCGCTGTGGCGGCAAACTCCATAGTGTTTGTTATTCCCCGGCACCCTCGCGCCAGATGGGACAATAACTCGCCCCACCACCCTAGATATGAGGACAGGTGCACATACCCCATAAGGTTACGTACTTTATTATAACCGAATATCCTGCTTAAATGGTAAAGGCTGAGTACTTATTGTTCAATGCGGTTTCTTCGATTGCGGCTTTTTGTTGATTCGCACGAATTTACTCGCCCACATCGGGCGAATTGTCACTGCTTAATTTTATGATATTTTCTATAGGTGACTCACATGAAGTACGTATTTCTGGAATTGTCGATTCGCTCACAAATAAATTAACTTCGTGCGTGTTGACTATGGAAAATAATCATAATTTAAGAGTGACCATTCGCCGATTTGGGCGAGTTAATTTGTGCGAGTAAACTAAAAAGCCAATATTGCACACTGTGCGATTCGGGTGAATTCATTCGTGCCAGTAAACTAAAATGCTAATATTGCACACTATGCGATTTGGGCGAATTCATTCGTGTGAGTAGTCAACTAATAAGCCAATATTGCATACCTACTGTGCGCAATATTTTGCTGTGTTAATGGGCTTTTCTATCTCGAATTTCTCAGTATCAGCCCGGTCTCTGGATTCGTATACACTTGGTTAGTGGCAATAGCCTCGCCCCCTATGACATAGAACTGAAACATAACTAGCGAAATGTGGGTGTACTCTACCCAAGCTTTCGGGGCAACAAGGCATAGTGTTACGTTGTATTTTATGCTGTACGTACAGTGTTTACGCACTCTTTACGTACGGTGACTATAAGGATTAGTAACCGGGGTCGTAGAGTAGTTGAATTTTAGTATTTTTCGAAAAAAAAAAACAGACAATTTATCAAATTTAATTTCATTCGAAAATATCCATCGATTTCTTAATAAACTTCAACTATATCCGATGTCACTTATCTGTTTTGCTGACAGTACATTTCAAAGAAAATAGTAAGTTAGAGCTTCACGTGAGAAAAGTTTCTCAAATGAGTCAAGATTAGAAAGAACGTCAGTGCGATTATAGTCAAAATTTTGTTTAATATGCTGAGAGAACTCAAACTTAATTTTTATACATTTTTAAACCTTTATAACATCTACCTACCCGCACTGGGTCCACGTGGTGGATTATGGCCCACTCCCTCTCACCGAGAGGAGGCCTGTATCCCAGCAGTGGGAACTAGGCTGATGATAATAATGATGATGAAACCTCATCCCATGTCAATGTGTATACTATAAATGTTTTCATAAAATAAGCTGCAGGCTCAAACAATGTCAATAACAATACTTCGCTAATATCGACATAACACCTAATTTTAGTCACAAGTAAGATGTAAAATTAAGCCGCCTAATCAAAGAATTACTCCATCCAATGGAAAATCGCAAGCATACAGGGTAAGTTCAGACGACAAACATTTGACGCTCGTTTTCCAACAAGATAAACGCAACGATGTGCAAACGCGCTATACACCCGTAACCTGCAATCGGTTGTCGGTACTAAGCATTATACTGTATAGCTGTGTGTAACGCTCGCACTTTCTCTCCATTTCTTCTTTATCGAGAGTGTTCGAAACTCAAACGCTTAAATTTACCATAGACCACGCACGGCACGGGGGCGCTTCGGCGATGCTAGAAGTGGGACCGTCAACACTTTCCATACAAGCCAAGCGTGTCAGTGTCACCGTTTACGCTCACGACACCAATGACGTATAGAACCAGTTTATTAGTCGGTTTGCACTAATTTACACGCCCGAAACGGGTGAATCTATACTGTTAAATAATATTTGGTTTCCTGCAGGCAACTCGCACGAAGTTAATTTGTTTGTGGGCTAATCGAGCACTCCAGAGATTTGTATTAGGCAATTGGTCCGTTTTGCATTATTTAAATGTAAATATAAATCCAGCCAATCGCCTTATACGTATTTCTGCAGTGATCTGTTTAAAAGTACCGATTCGTTCGTTTCAAAACACTACTCGATTTGCACTAATTTATTCACCAAAACTTGACGTGTTTGAAAGCGGGTACCGACAGAACTTTGTATAAGCTCATTTGGCGCCACAGCACGGCAGTGACCGTTTACTGTAAGCCAGCTCGCCCCTCCACTGCTTGTTGTATTACGCTTTTCAGATGTTTGTAAAAATATTTTTGTGGAGGGTACAGTTTTATCGTAAATTATCTCTACTGCTGTATCTAGAAGCGCAGTGATTGTGTGATCTGTGGTAACCGCATAACAATACAATAGGTTCTACCGATGAATATTGTAATGTGGTATTTTCGATCTTTTTTTTCACAATATTTTTCACTAATAGAGGATTAATTCTTCGTATGCCGTGATCCACGCGAGAAACCCTGGTTTTAATTGTGTTTGTAGTTATGGCATTCAACGGGTTAAATAACTTGTGATTTTAACTACCATAGTAAAAGCTCCAATAACACGGTATAATCGATTATCCTGAAAAATTTAACCTTGAACTTGTTATCAATAAGTTGAAAAAGAACAACTCAGTTTTTCTGTTCTCATCTTAAAATAATGAGATTGGTTAGACGTTTCAAGAATTACTTTATTGAACCGTACATTCAGACAGTGGCCTGAGGCTAGATAGACCTACTTTTTTATATAATAATTCGTCAATTTTTTATTAATAGTAGTTACATTTTGAGTACAAAACACAACTCATCATTATTCTCCTGAACTTATCCCAATTTATTTGGGGTCGGCGCAACATGTCTTTTTCTCCCACACTTGTCTATTAGTCGTCATCTCAGTAGTCACCCCTTTTCCATCCATATCATCATTCACAAAGTCCATTCATCGTTTCTTTGGACTTCCTATAGTCTTATAGCCTTCAACATTCAAACTCAAACCTTTCCAAACAATATTTTATTAATTCCTCCGTATCAGACCATACCATGACAACCGATTTCATCACCCTTTTCAGCTATCGGTGCCATTTTCAGACTTCAACAAAAACTCTTGAAATTAAATATAATCTCTTATCCTATAGCCCATCACAAAACGAACATTAATGAAATCTTCTGACTCTACCTGCCCTAACTTCAAGAAATTCTATCAATGCACTGAACAGGTGTTCGACCACCAATAAATATACAATACACCTTAAAAATAAACCAATGTTAGTACCTACAACAAAAAGTAATGGTCGACTTTTGAAAATGAAAGTAAGCCCCATTTTTTTCGCCTACCACTTGTCTAAAGGTCGTCGGATTACTCCGGTTTCGGCCTTAAGCGATCAATCCTACTCGATATTAAACAACTGCTTACCTCACCCTTATTTCGGTGAAATATAAAGAAATCAATTCCGCAAATATATAACTTAGGTGAGCTTGAAATTGAGTCCAATATAGCCACAAATTCTTGCACTGAAATCACTGATGACGTGTAAGGTTCCTTATTCCTTAGGTTCCTTACATTGATGAAAATAAAATGTATAAGCACTAACGTGAACATCAAATTACTTTCTATATTTTTTTAAGCGCGATATTTTCATTGACATCCTACCAATATTATAAATGTGAAACTTGGCGAGGATGTTTGGATGTACAGTACGTTACTCTTTCACGCAATGACTACTGAACGGATTTGGATGAAATTTAGCACACAGATAGCTTATTTTTTTTTTATTATTTATATCCCGGTAGTATGTTCCAGTGGACTAATTTCCGACATCCTGGCGGGCGAATGCGCGGACAGGAACTATTGTATTTATGAAAAGGAAGAGAAAAAATAATGGAGCATAAAAAGATTCGTCACAGTTTTCGTTAATCAATTAATTCTACAAACAATGCATACACTAAATTGTAGGTAGATATGTCAATATATAGATTAATTTCGAAGCAAACAATATGGCGAATGAAAAGTGGACAATGTTGCGATATGTAGCGACTGTAGTGAGTGACAAGTTGCCGAACGTATCGTTTAGCGCGACAGTAACCCTTCCCCCTTTCCAATTGTATGGTATGCGGGGTGGTTAAACAATAATACTTACATTTTTTTCGTAACCATTCGTTTCCCCTTGACAAAGTGACTTGCGAACCGAAACGTGTCATAATTTCGATGGTAATAATCAAATCATAAAGTAACAATTAATACGGTTTTGCCCCTGTTTAAACATAGAATGAATCGTAATTTTATGTTTAACCGGGGGCAATACCGTATATCTAGTTATGGTTCGGTTATTCTAAAGACAATAAAATCATCGAGTTTGTCTTTGTTTGTCATGTCTTTGAAATAATCTATTTGAATTTTTCACAGTGAAATTACCTAATTGAAATTTACTCGAGGAATTTTACAATTGACGTTACCAAAGAATTTTTTTTGTCTGGCACGGGATGGGAAGTATGGTCACTGACAATCACAATAAAATGACTAGCCTATGTGTAAAAAAATATCTATTGTATATCGAAAAGTGCCCAAGTTCACTTGCTTAATTACTTGTCTAAGGAAGTAAAGCGAAAACAGCTGTTTTTAAATTCCTTTGTCTGTTTGTTCGAGCTCACGAACGGTTGGATAAAGATTTTTGACAGGCTCGCTAGTCAACAATAGATTATAACAAGAATTGTGTTTCTCCGACATCGTGCAACTTCACAAAGAATCGAGGGGATAACGACGAACAAACCATTCGTTGCTAAATCAAAATTAATCGGAAACATGATTAAACTATTAAGTACTTATAATGAGCATTAAAATAAACTTTTACAGAATGAACACCGACCATATTAACATTCCGAATGTACTTACATAAATACTCATATCTCCATTGAAACGCGAAATATAACACTTTGATGCAAAATGTCGGAATCATATTGAAATAATAATTGAAAATCGTACGGTTTCAAAATCCAACAATGCCATAATTTCATATTTGACTGCAACGAACTCTATTCCATTTGATTGAATCTCGCCGGTACTGTAACAAAAACTAGTGAAACCACAGGAATGGCCAGAGGGCGCCTAATGTATACGCTTATGTGAAAACCCTAATCTTCTAAAGGTTTAGATTGAAGTGCCCCTTAAAGTTAATTTTCGTAAAATCTTACGGTGAGTTGTTTTCCACGCCCAGTTAAAATTGATCCCCGAATTTGGTTGCCTTTGCCCCATTCAGTGTGGTTTAACCTAAGCTACGAGGGGAAGGGAAGATCGTATTATGTTGGGAGTTATAGAACTAGCGGGGCGAAGGGTAAGTAGACTGGTTGGCCGACCGTCGAGCTGACAAGTCGAACATTTTGCGAGACCGAGGACTCCCGAGCGTTTCGCACGAAATAAAATATGTTGCCTCGCTCCGCTTTATAAGAATTTTCACAGTGATATTTTTGTGTACATAATTGATAAACCACACTCTTTCGGTGCCTCGCTTTGATGGGCATCGTTAACTCGCTTTACGCCTTTGTAATTAGTACAAAAGAATTTTGAGAACAGCATTTAATGGAGGCCTAGATAACAAGTTGTGTTCGTGTTGAATTCTTGCATAGGTAATGGATATGTTTGATATAGGATATTAACACTATTTGTCTACGAAATACGGACGAAGAACTTTCGTATTATCGGTTTTACGCAGTAGAGCGTAGCGGTGAGATCCTATAAAGCTTTGCATTTTATTTATGTATCCAGTTAGGCGCTTATTATTTTACTACTAAATACTAGCTTTTGCCAGCGAATACGCCCTCCTCGTGATGTCGGAATTATCGCACGGGAGATTTCTACTGGGATAACCTGCATCCTTTTTAATAATCCAGGTACTATCGTTGTGCCAAATTTGATCCAAATCCATTGAGCCGTTTTAGCGTTATTGAGTTACAAAACTCCAAACTCTGAAAATTATAATGTTAGTATGATATTTACAGTTACAAAATATTTTTGTAAACATTTAGTTATCAGAGCTAAACATAATTTATTAATTACTTATTAATTTAATATCGCAAATGGCCGCGGCATAGCGACGCGTCTCGGTAACTACAAATTTGTGTCCACACACCTACCATTACATACATTATGTACTGTTACTAACAGTGAAGCTTACTGATGCCCACATGTACTTACTTATTATGTAACTACGTCATACAGACCTAAATAATTATATAGCGTTATGCCTAGCCTTTTCCCAATTGTATTGGAATCGGCTTCCAGTCTAACCGGATACAGCTGAATATTACATGGAGCGACTACCTATGTAACCTCCACAACCCAGTTACTGGGTTTCTGCCAGGGTCGCGAGATTGTTCGAAAGAGATACCGTGACCCTGGCAAATGGGCAACTGAAGGAACACGGGTGGGTTTTAGTCAGTAAAAGTCATTTTACTTCTCACGCCCTTCGCTCCGCCCAGAGCGGGAGAAGTCATATGATGAATTCCATCAAAAAAAAAAACAGTTACTGGGTAATACGATATTCTGTGATAAGACTGGTTGCCAGACTCTCGAGTTTCTTACGACGTAACGACTGTCAAAAATCTACAAAAGAATCTACCTTTATTTTAATAAGGGTTAACGTGCTTTCTGAGGCACGGAGGCGTTGCGGCATGTTAAAATCGGCACCTATCCACGGATCGACCGTGGTAAATGTAGCTTACCCTGATCGATCGACCCATACAGATATTAATACTTAGCCACGAGCCCTTTAGGTTACCCATTCAGGCGTGTGGCCAAAAGGGGCACTGAAGACGCCATCTTGTTTTTTTTTAAACATTCCAACTGACATTTCACAAAACAGTTGCACAAATATAAACCAACAGCGCCCTGTCAAACGTCATTCAACACCAAAATATCTTGGTCGCAGTGTACTTACTAGTAATACCAACTCTACATACTTATAGCTCACACACGAAAATACATACGTACATTACGGGCGACACTTTCAACCTCAACATTATTAAGTTCAGCCTTGATGTTTTTATATTACACCCGAATCCAATAAAAATATACCTTTGACATGAACACGTTTTGCATACGGATCTACCGCGTGGATTGTCACACAGATGATGTCGATATTATGTACCTATGTATCTGGTTTTTGGTAAGTATAGAAATGATACTCGTGCGATAATGATGTCGATGGAAGTTGTTAGGTGAAAAAATGATTTGGGAGATGAAGACTAACACACCCTAATTATGTAGATGAAACAAAATTATGTTGATAGAAAGATGTATAACAGCGTCCTCCTGTCAACTAATTCCGATACACTACTTAATTACTATATATAACTGTGGTCTCGTACAGCTCTCTTTCCACCTCTCTCTGGAGGCCTTTGCCAAACAGTGAGACATTATAATTTCAACCGAAAGACGTCGAAGCACGACAGAGTTGTCGTGGTCGTAGGTTTCGTGGGTTTAGGCGTATTGGTATTATTACAAGTCAAAACAAATATAGTGTATGATCAAATTTTCAAAAACAAGAATTATTCAAAAATATTTTATTAAAATAAAAGTAACAATCGTCAAACAAAACTCCAAAAAAATATTTTTCCACGCATAATTCTCAAAATAATGAGCTTATACTATTTCATGTACTTAATGATAATAATAAGATTTCAGTCAGCTAAAGAAACACTTAAAAATTATTCCTCTGAGCCGTGCATTTATTTTTTAATTTAACAAAAATGCCCAATTATTTTTATTTTGTTAGTTATCGATTCAAATAACATCAAACGCACCGCAGTTTTGAACCTTAGGTATTTGTTGCCGCTATGCGCTATAGTCATTTAACTTAAAGTTTGCCTCTTACCGCGTGTTAATCACACAGGTACGCCTGGCAGACGCATAATGAAGTTCGCGATATATCTAATAGAACTCTAGTAAAACGGTCTATTGATTTGAAATCTTCCATCTAACATAATGTCCCTGTAACGTTTCAACTGCTGGGACACAAGCCTCCTCTCAGTAAGGCGCTCCACCCACTGCACCGCGCCCCGTCGCGTAGCGCGGGATGGCAGATTTTACCATTGTATGCAAGTATCTCAATTTATATAGAAATCACGCCTAGCACAACACACTGGCCGACGCGAAAATGCGCGGGAAGTTTTTTTTTTTTTGTAGGACATCTCGTAGTCAATCTGAAAAGATTCTTACTACTTAAACGGATTGTGGCCGTTCTAAAAAGTTATCTTTTTAGGCCTCCAGCCGGGGCTTATTATTCTTAAAAACTAAAGCGAAAGCTCTAAGGGTTACCCCGAGGGGGGTACGAACCTCGGCTTAGGCAATCACTGGTAGGGGGACAGCAAGGGACTGGCTGGATCTGGGTTATGCGCGGGAAGGTACCCCGTGCGTTATATATACGTCGCTCCGCGCACTGCGGCGGGACGCATCTTCAGTGGGTGAACCGCCTAAGAGTAGGCCGTAACCTGTAACTAATCCACCACGCGGGCCCAGTGCGTGTTGGTAGAACGTCACATGTCTTCCAACATATTATTTACACATAATCCCAGAGCTCCCGATATTTGGCACCCGACACGGCTACACCCTAATTAAGAAAGTAGTCACAAAAGGTTTTATTTCGGCAATTCTACAATTGATCAGAAAATCAATGCAATGGGTATGTTTAAAATAGTCACTGTTAAAGGTCTTGATTTACTAAATAAAAGTTGTTGCAGCCATTATTGAGTTTAGCAATGGGTGCAAGCCTATTATAATCTACAGCTGTGGCACACGACTTCGTCTGCGATCCAGAATGAAAGGAAGTATTTGGCCTTAATTTTTTTTTTTTTTTAGGATGGGAAATCATCAAATGACTTCTCCCGCTCTGGGCGGAGCGGGAGGGCGTGTCAGACTTTTACTGACTAAAACCCACCCGTGTTCCATCAGTTGCCCATTTGCCAGGGTCACGGTATCTCTTTCGAACAATCACGCGACCCCGGCAGGCATCGGTCCTATTAGACCCCTACGCTGCTGCTGACATCTCTTTGAGGCGCGCGTGGAACACTGTGCGCCGTCGACCCGAGCTTGGTCCTTACCGGGCGGCGAGCTACCCATTGCTCGCCACCCGCAAGCTCGCGCCTACGGTGGCCGGGAGTCCGCAATCGACTCCCGACGCCCGGGGCGTCTCCTCCTGCGGTGGCTAGGGACGTGAGGGCGCAGAGACTGCCACTCCCTCACGCGCCCCGCCTCCTCCTTCGCGAGCATTACTGCTTCGCAGAAGGAGGTGACGGCTTCCCACTCCCTCTCGCTCCGTACCATGGCTCGCACCAGGGCCGGACGCGAGAGGTCGCCGCCGCCGATCGCCTCCAGCCGCCGATCGCCTCCATTTGGCCTTCATCAGGTCATGGTCTACACATGTGCGAAATGTTTTAAAGACGTTAGAAACAAAATTTACTTTCGCATTTATACTATGTATTAACGTAAAGTAAAGATACATACAAAGTATAAAACAAATTGTATGTCTATGTGCGAGCTTAAATTTTCCAAACTACTCAATAGATTTTGATGCGGTTTTCACTGTCATTTAGAGTATTTATTCCGGCAAATTTATCTGTAAAATACATTACAGAAATCTCTATGTTTTGAAAAGACGCCATTGCACCCGTGCGAAGAGGCGGGTAGCGACCCGTACCTACAGTATAAACCTAGGACAGAATATTTCATTACAGTGCCCATTTTATTTAATTTCCTTCCACAATTTATTATTTCATTGCGGTGGCTTGGTTGCAATGTCAACTTGATGGCCCACTCCGAGCGCGGCCCACAAAGTTTAGGGCCATGCACATCGTTTCATAATTACAAGTAATTAGGACACAGGACAATAGCGAGACATATCTAATATTATTGGTGTTAAAAGTTAATTGATTTTAAGGTTGAAATAATTCAAGTAATGCATTATTGATAAGCCTACATCATCATCATCATTTCAGCCATACAACGCGCACTGCTGAACATAGGCCTCCCCCAAAGGAGGGTATGGTATTAGTAGGTACAATATTTTCTAGACAAATCGAGTAAATCCCTCAGTTGCTTTCTACGACACGCACAGGAAAAAATAAAACGGTGAATACCTACATTGGGGCTTTATTTTATCATTAATAATAAATAATTAAGCTTTTTGTCTCCATGCAGTCGCTTCGTGTAATGTACTGATATTCAACTGCATCAGGTTAGACGGGAAGCCAACCTCTACACAGTTAATAAAAGGCTAGGCAGGAAACTCAATTCCAAAATGTGAACTATGGTTGATCCAGTCTTTCCACAAATAATCTAACTAACGAACTACCGAACGGAAACATAGCTCTTCTCCGTATTCGTAGTTGGATTAAAAGTGGTTATATTTTGTTTTATGTTTATTACTAGCTTCTGCCCGCGACTTCGTCCGCGTCAAATTTTTGTTCCCCTGACCCTTCCCGTCGCATCGATGCCAGTTTTCGTCCATTTTTCTTTGCTGCTCCGCTCCTTTTGATCGTAGCGTGACGTTGTATAGCTTATAGCCTTCCTCAATAATGTCTACCCAACACAAAAAGAATTTTTCAATTCGTTCCTGAGATTACCGCGTTCACCCAAACAAACAAACTCTTCAGCTTTGTAATATTAGTATAGATTAAAAAATGCAAACTACTGACCCTTCACAAATAAAATACAATTTCAGTTTATTGTGTCTAATGGGCAAATTGATTGATCTAGCTAACCAAAAAATATCTAAAAGGACCCTCAGAATAACCTGCTGATAAATAGCAGTAGCAGTGAATACCTACTCTACTACATACATTTTACACGTTCCATTTTAAAACCCACTTACTAAAGATCTAAGCCATTCCATGCGTGCCTTGTTATGTATACGTCACTTATAAAAAAACAACGTGTTGACATCTTTTATTCAGCTTTTTTTAAGCCCATTTTGTTTTTGGAACACTCTTTTCAAATGCGCGCCCCCTGGCTATCAACAAAAAAAGATTGGTTCAAAACTTGAAGCAAAAGGGGCTCAATAGAGTAGCATGAGTTCCGTATAAGGGCTTCTGTACTGTGAATAACAACGCCCATTGCCGTTTTTTGACCTAAAGTTAATTGAATTAGTAAGTATTTAACTTAAAATTTGATACATACATTTGAACCCAAAAATACATACCGATAAGTAATTCAAAATTCTCTGTTTCATAAAAGTGCAAAACAATACAACAAAAACTTCGCATCATTACGAATGATCAAATACAGTATACTGAAGTATCTTACACACACAATAGCTTTATGTACCTACCTATCTCTTTCATGAATTTGAACTTCAGCGAGTTACCCAACAAACAAAAAAAAACTGTTATCTGTGGCATGTCATTCTGTCTGCACGCCTCTACGAGTGTCGACCCTTGTCATAGACACGCCTGTATTTATGGCCATTTCAAAATAGGAATACAAATTGTTTTTTAATCTATGAGTATCATAGACAACCCAAATATATCCTGCAAGGGCTGTTTGTTTTTTCTACTTATGCTTACGTTTTAATCATGTTTAACCGTTTTAATTAAGTAATCTGACCGGCGCCCATAAAGTTAATTTTAATCAAATTATTACGCCCCACTTCTTAGACTCCCGATCAATATTTACCCTACACTGGTTAGGTATGAGCAAATAAAGGATATTGAATAGATTAGGACAATAGTTACATTCTCATAGTTGCACATCTAACAGTTAATCGACTAACTTCTTGCTGTATCCGCATTCCGCATTCAAAAGTTAATGAAAACCTAAATACCGCGAGACATATCATCAAAAAAGAAAAGTTGGTCATACTAAATAGCAAGCGAGACTGATAAAAACTATAAAGCTGTTTCTGCTTCACAAAAAAATTCAACACTAGTTTTTACGCAAGTAAGTTTGGAAATAAGTGGGAATGTCGGCGTAGTCGTAGGTGAGATCTGCGAGGGGGAGGGGAGGGGCGGCGGCGGCGCGAGGGGTGTCCGGGCGCGGGGAATAATCGATACCCCCATAGAACCATAAGTAGGGTGGACATACGGGATAGATTATAGCTTTTTTGGCCATAAGTGGGAATTGGGTACGGACACCATTACCATGAGAATTTATTTGGATCAAAATTCGGAACGTTCGCCGATTTTCTAAGAAATTCTAAAAAAAACGGGTTTCTCCTTCCATTTTAAAACATTTATCCAAAGTTTGAAAGGTAGGAACGACTCATTATTTTCATATAATTTCAATTCGTCTAGTTAAAAGGTTGGTACTCTCCAACATGGCATTGCTTCCTTTTACAAAGTTTCCAACTCGAAATGTTATTATAAGAAAGATTAATTAATTCAACATTGCTTAACTTGAAGTAAAGGATATTGTTTCAAATTAAATACACACTTAGATACTGAGAGTCCATTCCTTCGTATTAAAAATTTATTGGTTGAAAGGGTTTTAAATTGATGCCTAGCAACATCGACAAGGACAGCATAAAATGGTTAAAATGTTAATTTAAACATTCAAATAATTTTGCAAATTCTTGCAACTTAGCTGTCAAAAATGTTGTTAACAACAATCAATAGGGATTTAAATACGCTTCATTTATAATAATAAAATGTTCGTGAGATGAGAGTGGGACTACACATAGAAATTAATGAAATAGCAGCATCGTTTGATAGGTTATACAAGCTTTTATTTTATGTACTAGCTTTCCCCCACGTGGAAAAATTTCCCACGAGAAAATACCACCGGGATAAAAAGTAACATAAGTATTTGTTAATACAGGTTATAATCTATTTGTGTGCCAAATTTTCTTCCAAATCGTTTTGCATGATTGAGTAACAGACATCTAAATACATATATAATATAAAATACAAACTTTTACATTTATAATAGTAGTAGCATAGTAGAAAATACTACACACTACTTATAGCTAGTACGTACTCCTACACTAACTTACTGACTATTACAATATACCTGTTCCGAGGTCACAGTATCTATTACAATGGAGTACGGTAGGACTGTATGGTAGAACTACCTGTTCGATTGGGAAGAGGATCCTTAAATAATGATTGCATATCTATTATAGCTGCAATTGTTTTCTTAATGACTTTGGAAGAGCACACAATAACGATACTATTAGTGGTCATTTACTCTGGATGTAAATAATATAATAAATGAAGGATTTTAGATGTTTAGTGAGAGCAGTAAATTCCGTAAAGACATCCGACATCTTTACTTTCCATGAGCAATTTGACCCAAGAGTACCTACTGTATTTAAATATCTCTCGATTACTAAAAAGCTTGTACTTTTAGTCGAGTTTTCTGCTTTTGTATCGCTATGACATTAGGAGCAAAGGGGTAAAATAATTGAGAGATATTTGAGTACAATACTCACAGCAAAATTTACTCATGGAAAGTAAAGTGGACGGTAATTCATTTTAACAATGGAAGTTCTCAGACATTACAACACTTAATTCGTCAAGAAATTAAGTCACTGACAATATAATCTGGGGTACAAATAAGGATTTAAAACAATCCGATGTCTTCACTTCAATCGGATTAGAAACAGCTCCTAAATTGTGCCCACCCCATAACAAAAACGTTCTTAAATAGCTCTCCGATATTGTCCCCTACATCTAAGTGTTGTCTGTGGTGCACCATAGATGCATAGAGTTCACTGACACAAGCATGGGGGCCATAGGGCCATGATTCCGCACCGTGTGTCTAATCGTCAATATTGATCCTCCGAAGATTACATTTTATCCAGGGTCAGGAGATAATGTGTTTTTAAACATTAGGGACGGAAGTTAAAAAGTTGACGAGATTACGAAGTGTCTGCGAAGTAACAGTCTGAATAAAAGTGATAAAATATTGTTTGAAAGAAATAACTCAAAATTTCCTTGTTCAAACTGAATTATTTAATTGTAAATAGGTACTTCTGTACTCACTACATGCGCAGTTAGTTATTACAAAGATCATACAACAGAAATTAAGTGTTCAAAACAAGGTTTCGAATAACGCTCTACCATAAATTATCATTTTCAGTCCCTTGTGCCTCTTGATTCTTAAAAATAAAGTGCTTTTCAGCAAATCTTTCAACGTTAAAAAAACATCCACCCATAATTTAAGAACACTACAACAATTGACAAAACATTTTCGCGCTTCATTCATAATACACAGATTAAATAAAATGAGCGCACTCAGTTTGCAAAAAGAACTCGTTTCTCGATCCCCCACGCGGCAGAGGCACCGCGCTATTCTGCCAAGTACTTTTCTTTAGTCTTGATTAGTATCGTTTCGCGGGCAGCCGCCATAAGATTTATTTACAATGTTCATTATTGCAAAGTTTTCGCCGAGATATTGTTGTTGTGAAGTTCTTTAGACAAAGGTCAGAGTCGGGCCTAATCACAGTTCGTTACGTTTTAGCGTAGGAGTTTAAATATTTTAGAACGTAGGCCGGTCTCCAGGCAGGCTTATCTAAAGAGACAACACTGTAAAATATTAATAAGCTACATCATTACGTTAATTTCTCGCTCAATCGTCACGTTTTGTAGCTAATTCATCGGGATAATTTTATGCACTACTACTTTGCTAGATTTGTTTTAAGTGCTCGAATTTATGAGATGTATTTCAAAAATACGAATCTGAGTACCTACTTAATTATAGGGGTCCTCAATCAACGTTCTTATAATTAAGTACTTAGTTCAATCCGAATTTTGTGATTGAAGATTATCCACACACAAAAACAGGACAAATTATGCAATGCAAAGGAGTCCTGCATCAGTGACACACTAGACAATGCTAGAATGTGACAATAGCTAGCCAATAGGCTAACGACATGATCGCTTAGTCCGATCGCAAGGCGTTGAAGACGTGCTATACCTACAGGAATGAAATGGACACTTACAGTTTATGTCATTGTTCGAAGAAGAAGGAAAAGTAACTGAAAGCTTAGTTATTCAATAAGTATTTACTAAGGTATACGGAAGGCTTATTAGGCAATTCGCACTAATTTACTAGTCCGAATGGGGCCACTCGATATTTTTAAATAATATAATATCTATAATATTTTTTATCTAATAGGCGACTCGCATGAAGTTAAATTACATGTGGGCGAATTGACAAATCCAGAAATACGTTATAAACAATTGACATTTTTTGAATGTAATGCAATAAAATTATGAAAAAAGGTCACTGCAAGCACACACAGCCATAAGACTTCCATTGCTGGACATAAGCCACTTTTTATTTTTTTTATTTTATATAAATATTCATTAAATTTAACGAAAGTATTTTTAATATTTATTGTACTGATTGTTTGCTGCACCGATCGACGTCATTACGTCAGCACCGGCTGTCACTGAAAACCAGCGCTGGGGCTCTGTCTCGCATAGAGTCACAGCATTATGCTGAGTGATGGCCGTTTTGCGTGGATATGACGCATATTTTCCCCCATCTTATTTTTTTAATTCTGTATGTTTCTAGTCTTACTGTGCGTCATGTTTACCGCAAATAAACGTATTTTCTTTCTTTCTTTCAATTTGGAGGGCTTTGCCAATTTCAGGTTCCTATAATCAGTATTTATTTACATACTATTTCAATATCGGAATGTAGACACTCCTTGAAAGAAAAAACATCGTCGCATCTACCTACCTTTTTCCCAACTATGTTGGAGTCGGCTTTCAGTCAATCCGGATGTAGCTGAATACGATTATTTTACATGGAGCGACTGCATAACTGACCTCCATAAATCAGTTAGACGGATAAAATGATACTTCTTAGTAATTTGTCAGAATATCGGCTTCTGACGACCCGTAAGAACTGTCAAAGACTCCAGAATGACAGTCAAAACCAACAGCTTAACGTGCTTTCCGAGGCACGGAGGCATATAAAGATAGTCACATATCCAGGGATCAATCGCAGCAAGCGCGATGATCCGACCGGAAGAAAGAACAAACATTATAAAATTATTTCATGAAAATAATGAGGGTATAATAAAAAAAAATGGATTGCAAACTCTACCTTCCTATTTCATTTTAAAATTGCCTTTATTAATATTAATGAGCTTCCTACCAACCTATTATTACTGTCTAATATTTACACAGTTACACCATCGGCAACAAAATACATATTTCACGTGAAACCATTATTTATTTACACTAACATGTTTTTTTCATGAGTTTCCTTTCCTTTCAGGTTTTATTGGCTTAGCATCACCCTGAAATCCTAATGGAGCTTTATTTTCTTTTATTTTTCTTAACAATCAATTCCTCTTGCATTAATTAACATTAGATTCGATGGTCATTAACCGACTACGGCGAAGCAAATAGGAGGGTTATGATTTTGACCGGTTTGTATGTATGTTCATCTCTTTCTGCATTATAAGTTCTAAACTACTTATCATAATTCGCCAAATGAGCGAACACGGTTTCAGATGAGAATATTTTCTTGTTTCGTGCTTTAAGAGCGTGATTTTTCAGAAGTGGGGATTTGGTTTCTGACTTCCTTTTTATGTATTATTGTTTTTTTTTTTTAAACTATTAAGACATTTAAATTGTTGAAAAATAATATAATTGCATAATCAAAACTAATAGAACAACCAATTGATTAAGCTTGCTATCATTAAAAAAATGTTGGCCATTCCTATTTTAATCCAAAATATAATAATACTTTATCATAAATTATAATCTATGCCAATCTACGCTATTATTAAGAGATAAAGTTTGTGAGTTTGTTTGTAAGAAGTAATCGCTGGAAGTACCCCAGTTGGATTTGAAAAATATTGCAATTGATGGCCTATTTGTTGAGGAAGGTTAAAGGTTATTTAACATAACGCTACGACTCTTAGGAGCCGAAAAAAATGAAAAAAGTCGGATGGAACGCTTAATATAAACACGATGTGATACAACGCAACGGATTACGCCCAATTTTCGCGGAAGGTATTTAAGAACTATTTAACATCACGCTACGACCATAAAGGACAGCGTAAAAAAAAATTTGAAAGAATGCTAAGAAAAAATGAAGCCGCAAGAAGAAGCTAGGGTCAAATAAAATTATTACTATGTTTAATTTAATCATAAAACAAACACAAAGATCAAGTCACAGTGTCTCATTCATACACAACGATCGATATCTGCTCAACTGGTTCACAGTATTCCCCACTTACCCAAGCGCCAACCATCGAGACGATTTTCTTTAACAAATCTTCACAGGATAAACTACAATCCAGTCACATCATTACATAAGATGGTAATAGATATTCTACTTCAGAACTTACTTGTCTGCTTACACAAGGCTTGTTAAACAGACAAATCGATATTACCTACCCCAGCTCTTAGTGACAAATGGATTTGTATTAGGGTTTGAAAAGGGGAGGCGGAGGTAAATATAATAAGTGCAGTGTGAAACAAAGCAACATATTCTGTGTGTTGGGACGTAAAAAATAACATCATACCAATTTTTCCCGTGGGTGTCGTAGAAAGCGACTAAGAGAATGGGCAGCGGCGTTCTCTATGCATTTTTAACCGACTTCAAAAAAGGAGGAGGTTATCAATTAGATTGTATGTTTTTTTTTTATGTTTGTTACCTCGTAACTTTGAACTGGGTGAATCATCAGGTCATCGGGGTCCATGTGAAAACCATATAAGTCTTAAATTTGCATTAAGTTTTTGCGCGACAAATGAACGAATAACGCGATTAGATTAGTGCGAGGTAGCTACCATAACTAAAAAGTTAAGAATAAAACCTTTTTTTTTGTAAAAAGTTTTTATATCACCATACTGCGATCGAAAACTCGCCTGCCAAGCATGGTGATTATGGGACCCCCCCTCTTTGGGAAAGGCCTATGTTAAGCAGTGTACGTCTAGTGGCTGAAATAATGAAACAAAGCAATAAAATCACTGTCCACTAAAGAAGTATGAATGTTTAAACTTCTTTAACTACTACCATGAAAAAAATAAGTTCAAAAGTTAACACCTGACTCCTCAAAAAACACGTTTTATTGTACTTTATAAAACGTAATTTTTGAGTAGTAACTATCGCCAGCGGCTTCGCCCGCGTATTATACATATAAACCTTTCTCATGAACCACTGTTTCTATTAATGAAAACTGCATTAAGATCCGTTGCGTAATTTAAACAACCTAAGCGTAGAAACACAAAAAAATTCACACGACTGTTTTATACTATGTAAAGGAGATGAAAAAAGAAAATATTTTCATCTGTAAGCCGTGTTCGTATGCCACTTTGCCTTAAAGCTTATAACTGCTTACTACTGTTAAAATGTATTGTTTTGATAGGGAGCGTGGCATATGACTATGGTTTTCAGACGAGAATATTTTCTTGTTTCATACTTTTTAGACAGTGATTTTGCCGTAGGTTTTCGTTCACATAATGTTTTATTTCATTTATTTTGATAACCTAAAATTTAAGTAAAACGTAAGTGAGCTAACAATATATGTCGTAGATTATAAAAGTTGATCGATAATAGTCTCTCAGTTGATTGTTGTAGTACCAATGTGAGGGTAAACGCCGTGTCCCACTCGTGGAGGGGGCGACACGTGGACAGAGTCGAGTGAGGGGATCAGGGGAAGTGACTGCCAGACGTGTCAGTCTTGTGAAGACAACCAACGAATGCAGACTTCTATGCGAAACTGTCGGTTTGCCCGAACTTAGAAAATAGTTAGTAAACGTTATTACTTACTAGCTTCTGCCCGCGATTTCGTCCGCGTTAAATTTCTTGTTCCCCGACCCTTCCCGTCGCGTCGAATAGCCTACCCGTGCGATTTTCCCCGTTTTTGCAACATTTTTCATTACTGCTCCGCTTCTCTTGGTTCTAGCGTGATGTTATATAGCCTATAGCCTTCCTCGATAAATAGGCTACCCAACACAAAAATATTTTTTCAATTCGGACCAGTAGTTTCTGAGATTAACGCGTTCAGTCAAACAAACAAACAATCAAACTCTTCAGCTTTATAATATTAAAATAAATAAAATAAAGTATAGATTTGTATGGTACTGTGTTAATTATTGTGAAGATAAAATAGTGACTGATTTGCTGTATCATCGTGTTTTAATGTAAACCGTAGTGGATTCCGTATCACAGAATCGAGAGAATGACGGCGCTATCGCTCAGCGATTGCTGCCGCCGACATATTATTTTGAAATTTGTTCATTGGGCCCTTTCATTTGATACCTAACATGGCATCTATAATTTAATTCAGTTCAGACTTTATGTCATCTAGAGGGCGCCATTTTCAATTTAATGCAGCAGTCATATAAATAACCAGCGGACGATCAATACAATTCCAGCGATACCTCATTTGTCGAACTGTGATAAGTAATTAGTTTAGAAGTTATGAGGGAACAGATGAACATACATACATACCAGTCAAAATCATAACCCTCTTTTTTTCTTCGCCGTAATCGGGTAATTATAAGGGGATATGGATATAATAGTAACAAAAGAGTAGAGTCATCCAAAATAAAACATCCAAAACATTACCTATGATTTGGTCCCTACACAGACGTTAATGGGGACAAAATCTTTCACTTGCTCACTTCAGATGTCGCTGCTGCCATTGTACAAAAAATTAATGCATGATACTATTTCACTATCCATATTCTTTTTGTAATTAAGGTAGATACTTATTTTACGCATAATTATTTAATAACCCGCACTGCGCAGCTGTTGACTGCAAAAAACACAGGGATCTTTGCATTTGCCAAAAACTGAATCTCCGACAAATTAAATGGAAACCTAAGCTATAGCTAAAGCTATTCCTTTAAAACTTGAAGACTTAAATATACGCCAGAAATGTTTATACAGGTAATACTCCCAAAAGAACTCGAGATTCCGTTTTTATTGTCTACATCAAAATACTTGTGGTGTGTATTACCTAAATAATGTTTAGGGTGTGTTCATTTAGCATATTAGATCAATGATCATCAGTGCTATTATTAACATCACTAAAGATTTTACAGTCAGGAAGATCAACCTCCAGTTGGTTCAACCTATAAATTATAAAACGTTCATAATTTAATCTTGAGCTGTTTTTCACCAATGGCAGACGCTTCCCTTTTCCCTATTAGATAAATATGTATGAGACTTGGAGAGCAGCAAACACCCCAAGTCTCATATGTATTTATCTAATTGTAAACATAAACGAAACAATGGTGATTTGTAGACCTGTGCTGCCATCTATGACGAGCTAGTTTTTAACCCCATTTCTCTCACAACTAGCTCGTCAATGAAAACCTAATCATGGCAATGTCAATAAAGAATACTTTAAGCCGTCTGTAACAAGCATTTTACTAAAACAATCTCTACGGTAGTGCAATTTATTGTTGCTTATTTTTTTTTTATCCATATCTATCTTTATAGAGAAGTATGTACATACGTAATGTCGTCATTCAATTGCATCAACAAACAGCTTGTAAACGTCCTCGTTATTCATCTATTGATCTCATCACAAGTGTCAGAAGCTTCGGTTTTATAAGAGCCATATAATACCAGTACCCCAATACCCGAGGGGAAGTTGGTCCCAACTCCCGATCACTTTGCCGCCTCGCGACGAGTATCTATGGCCAGTAACAAGTTGCGAATACTGTGTGTGGGAATGGCATGGCAAACATTTGTTTGTTGGCTTGTTGGTGAAACTTATGGCCAATATTAGTACGTATAAGCGTTGGTTCCGTCATTCTGTTCGAAATGGTTTAATATTTCCGTTAGTAAATCTTCCGCTTTCCAGTTAGGTTGGTGAAAAAGGATAGTATCTTGTCCAAGGGTGCATCCAGATTATGTTAAATGACGCAAAGTTTTGTTAAATAATATGCCCACAATATTTAACATAATAAGCTCTCTAAAAAAAAACATACCATTTACCTATTTTTGCAAATCGATATAATTCTTCTCTACGTGTGAGTCACTGAACTCCCCTAATCTGCTGGACCGATTTTGCTTACATTTTTTGTGTGATTGTATACCCATGGATGGTTTAGACACACAATTGAATTTTTAGGAAACAAAACAACGTCTGTGCGACCATCTAGTGTTTTATAATGTGTTATATTATAAACATTTGTCAAGGACGCAATCGTTTATTAGCCCCTGGCAATGTCTCAAAGGTAATGTACTGAGTATTCAAAAAGAATGGAGTTATATGGGGTTTTTGTTCAAACTCACACACTACACAAACATAACACACACACACACATACCATTCCTGAAATCACTTCTCTAGTGTCCATTCTGAAATTCGTCCCCGAGCCACAAGATATAGACTACTAGTTTGAGGCTCACTAGCAAAAAACCTAGCTGTAGGTACTATTATAAGCTACTCATATCTTATAAACTTGCTGTTAAGACGATCCTGTGAACACCCTAATTTCGTAACACGCTATCGATTAGAATCTGTATCATTTGAAGAATATCATATAGGAACGAATTCATTGCTTCATAAGTTCGAAAAGTGTGCCTGCTGAACAACATAAATAACGCAATGAATGTTAAACTGTAAAAATTAAAGCCATTCTTACTGTTAGTATGTTACGCAATTATCCCTCGGACTGTTTTCTATCTTGTATATAATTATCACCTATGTTCACGAATAAATGATTTGATTTTGATTTGATTTGATTTGAACACTCATTATTTCGTACCTGGCAACACTAATTAATTAATAAAACATGCAACAGTTTATCGGAACATTCCCATGAAAATTAAATATGAGATACAGCAACAAAGGATCTGTATTTAAGGTTTTTTTGCCATCGACTTCCGAAATGAAAGTTATTTTTGACTTTGTAGTGTATTTTTAAGGAAGTAAGTCGTTATTTGTTTTTTTGTAAAAAGTTTTTATTTTTAACTTTTTAGTTGTGGTAGATACCCTGCACTAATCTAATCGCGTTATCCGTTCATTTCTCGCGCAAATACTTAATGCAAATTTAAGACTTATATGGTTTTCACATGGACCCCATTGTCCGAATGGAACCAAATTAAAATGGGACCATTCGGGAAGCACCAGCTTTCAAATAAAAAAAAGAATCATCAAAATCGGTTCACCCAGTCAAAAGTACTGAGGTAATAAACATTAAAAAAAATATATAAAAAATACAGTTGAATTGATAACCGCCTCCTTTTTTTGAAGTCGGTTAACAAAATAGAGTAAAAATATGAACATTTGTTTCAACAATTATTTATTTTCGAGCATTGGTCGACCAATGGTATCGGCCCTAACTTACGAGTCGTGGACTCAAACCTAGGCAAGCGTTTTATTTTGTGTAAATTATTTCATCACCACTACTCTCACATCGGTGAAGGAAAACTCCGTGAGGAACTCTACATGTCTTAGAAACCAAAAACTGACAAAAGACATGTGACATCTACCAACCCGCACTGGGCCCGCGTGGTAGATTACGGCCCACTCCCTCTCACCGAGAGGAGGCCTGTGTCCCAGCAGTGGGAACAATATAGGCTGATTGTGATGATGAAGATTTTTATTCAGTTGTTAGTCTGATTCCTACCATTACTCAAACACTCGATAGGCCAGTCATTAATAAATACTTAGTACCTGTGCAAAAAACGAGTATGCTCGAAAAGATTATTCAATTTTTTTCTGTTTTAAATTCTCTACTCCTGATCATCATTTTGCCGAAAGACGTCCACTGCAGGAAATAGTTTTGTTTGCCACAATCGCCACATTTGGCAGGCGGGTTGACGATCGCAGTATGGTAGAAAAGGCATGAAGAATGCTGCTACCCAGTGGCGGATTTACAGATTTGCCGCTAGTAGGCTATTCAATTTTTGCCGCCCCTACTGACTTTTGAAATTCAATACGTTAGTTTAGTTCACAATCATATTAAGGTGAATGCTCCAACCAACCCGCGAAATTCAAATATTCTTACGTTTTTTGCAATTTGCACGCCAGTGCTAGGTTGTATGTTGATTAAAATATTATTCGCGGCTGTTAAAGACATATGTAGTTACAGAATTATAATCATCAAAATCATCAATACAAGTTCATAAAGCTATAGGAATCACTTTTTCTGTTATTTTTTTTTCCTACGCCTTTATGAACTTAGAGCGTTGTATTGATGATTTTGATTGAACATACAACCTAGCACTGGGGTGCAAATTGCAAAAAACGCAATAATTTTTGAATTTCGCAGGCTGGTTGACGCATTCCCTTAATTACATTTATTCAGAAATTGTAACTTTATGATTTGTGTTCTATCGTCCTCATTACATCGGCTTTTCCCGTTATTAGTATGATTGTGAACTAGATGATATTTCTGTCAGTTACTAGATTATTTTTACAACCCGCTATGTAGTGACGAGTATACTGTTGATCTAAAAACAGCAGCATGTATTTTAAGGTTCGTTTAGTACTCGTAAATCTTTTATGTACGGATTGACAGCGACCACAACCACCGACAACTGGACCTGGCAACATACAACACGCGTACACTCCAGACCGACGAGAAGATCGCCGAGCTCGAGGAAGAATTGATCAGGTTACGATGGGGTATAGTAGGGTTATCTGAAGTCCGAAGAGAGGGGGAGGACTCGATAATCCTGAATTCCGGAAACCTGCTCTTTTTTTCCGGGAGGGCGACCAGCAGTTCCAAGGTGGTGTCGGTTTCATCGTCCATAAGTCCCTTGTGAGCAACGTTGTGAAGATCGAGAGTGTGTCGACCAGGGTGGCGTTTCTTATACTCAGAATATCCGCAAGGTATTCGCTGAAGGCCATACAGGTGTACGCCTCAACCTTGACACACCCCAACGATGAGGTGGAGACCATGTATGAGGATATTTCCAGAGCCATGCATGGTTTCAAAACTCATTTCACCGTTGTTATGTGGGACTTCAACGCCAAACTGGGCAAGCAAAGCGATGATGAGTTGAGAGTGGGGCAATTTGAAGTTGGACGTCGGAACCACCGGGGTCACCTACTGGCTAATTTTATGGAGAAGGAAGGCCTCTATATGATGAATTCTTTCTTCAGAAAACGTGAGCACAGGAAGTGAACCTGGCAGAGTCCTGACGGTGCAACTAAAAATGAGATTGACTTCATTAGGTCGACGAAGAAGCAAATATTCAATGATGTCTCTGTGATCAACGCGGTGAAAACCGGAAGTGATCACCGCATGGTAAGAGGCACATTGAATATCAATATCAAGCTGGAAAGGTCTCGGCTGATGAAGTCAACGCTCCGTCCAGCACCGATCCAACTTCAGAACCCCGAGAGCTTTCAGTTCGAACTCCAGAATCGTTTTGAGTGCCTAGGGAGCTCCGTGGACGATTATAACGATGGGTTCGTGGAAACTGTCCATACGGTCGGGTCTAAGTTCTTCCAGACCCGCCGTACGAATAGAAAAACCGGCCAAGTGCGAGTCGGACTCGCGCACCGAGGGTTCCGTACAAATCTGTAGGTATTCTCGGTTTGAAAATATATATTTTTTTTAATTTTTATATTTCCGTTGATTGAATGTAAGGTAAATTGCGGTTTACGATTTATGACGTTTTAAAAAAAAACTACTCACTCGATCTCGTTCAAACCAATTTTCGTTGGTAGTTTATATGGTAATGTACATCATATATTTTTTTTAGTTTTATCATTCTCTTATTTTAGAAGTTACGGGGGGGGGGGGGGACACACATTTTACCACTTTGGAAGTGTCTCTCGCGCAAACTATTCAGTTTAGAAAAAAATGATAATAGAAACCTCATTACCATTTTTGAAGACCTATTCATAGATACCCCACACGTATGGGTTTGATGAAAAAAAACATTTTTGAGTTTCAGTTCTATGTATGGGGAACCCCAAAATTTATTGCTTTTTTTCTATTTTAGTGAGAAAATCTTAATGCGGTTCACAGAATACATCTACTTACCAAGTTTCAACAGCATAGCTCTTATAGTTTCGGAAAAAAGTGGCTGTGACATACGGACGGACGGACAGACAGACAGACAGACAGACAGACAGACAGACATGACGAATCTATAAGGGTTCCGTTTTTTGCCATTTGGCAACGGAACCCTAAAAAGAAACTCTCAGATCCAACATTACAGCTCATGGAACAGAGGTGCGGAATGATCCTGCCCCCCTAGCCAAGTGACAAACGTTTACCGTTCTACAATCGGTAACGCCTCAGTGTCAGCAATTGTAGAAAACGATAAGTTGGTAGCCATGTTGAAGCGCCTGAGTCGGCCGCTCGTTCTACAATGTCTTTAGAAAAACGACACCCTAAAACAAAGGATTAGCGTTGAACATTGTAGAAACGATAAAAATCATTCTATCATTTTGAACGATGTGAATTTGGCTACGAATTTTTTGTTCGTTTGTTCTAACCACGTGACTTAACGTTGAGCAACTACCGTTAACGATTGCAGATTATCAACTTGGCTAGGAGTGCTGCAGTCTTCAGAAGCTGCACTCGAGTACCGACAGCTAAATAGACGGATCTCTAAGTCCTTGAAAAGCGACCTTCGCCTTTTTAATACGGAACGTATTAAGGACGCGATAGAGCGGAACAAGGGCTCCAAAGTCTTTGCAAGAGATCTGTCTATTGGGCAGAGTCAGCTCGCGAAACTGAAGACCAACGATGGCAGAGTCGTGTCCGCCAAACCTGAGCTGTTGGGAGAGATCGAGAAGTTCTATGGACAGTTATACACGTCCACCAGAAACCCCGTTATGAATCTAGCTAACGACCCGAGAGCTAGATTGACTCGACACTACACTGAAGATATTCCGGACGTCAGCTTGTACGAGATTAGGATGGCTCTGAAGCAGCTTTAAATCAACAAGGCGCCGGGTGATGACGGAATTACGGCCGAGCTCCTGAAGACCGGCGGGAAACCCGTTCTAAAAGCCCTTCAGAAGCTATTTGATTCCGTCATACTCGAGGGCAAAACGCCACAGGCATGAAACAGAGGTGTGGTGGTACTTTTCTTTAAGAAGGGTGACAATACCCTACTTAAGAATTATAGGCCCATCTCACTTCTGAGCCATGTCTACAAGCTGTTTTCAAGAGTCATCACGAATCGTCTCGCGCGCAGGTTTGACGACTTCCAGCCTCCCGAACAAGCCGGATTCCGTAAAGGCTTTAGCACCGTAGACCACATACACACGCTGCGGCAGGTTATACAGAAGACCGAAGAGTATAACCTGCCTCTCTGCTTAGCGTTTGTGGATTACGAAAAAGCCTTCGATTCGATCGAGACCTGGGCTGTATTGCAGTCTCTTCAACGGTGACAGATTGACTATCGGTACATCGAGGTGCTGAAGTGTTTGTATGAAAACGCCACTATGTCAGTCCGGCTCCAGGACAAAGCCTCGAAACCTATCCTTCTGCAGCGAGGGGTGAGACAGGGAGACGTCATCTCTCCGAAACTGTTCACCGCTGCACTGGAGGAAGTCTTCAAGGTTTTGGACTGGAAAGGGGCTGGCATCAACATCAATGGCGAGTACATCACTCACCTTCGATTTGTCGACCATATAGCAGTCATGGCTGAGACTATAGAGGACCTCAGTACAATGCTCGATGACCTCAGTAGAGCTTCCGAAAGAGTGGGTCTTAGAATGAACATGGACAAGACAAAGGTCATGTCTAATGCTCGTGTGATACCCACTCCAATGAAGATCGGAGGCGCTACACTCGAAGTTGTGGACGAATATGTGTACCTAGGACAGACTGTCCAGTTAGGTACGTCATCAACTGACTTCGAGAAAGAGGTCAATCGTCGAATCCGACTCGGCTGGGCAGCGTTCGGGAAGCTACGCAATATCTTCTCGTCCCACTTACCGCAGGGTCTCAAGACAAAAGTCATTGACCAGTGTGTATTGCCAGTGATGACATATGGCACTTAGACGTGGTCGCTCACAATGGGCCTCATAAGAAGGCTCTAAGTCACCCAAAGAGCAATGGAGAGGGCTATGCTTGGAGTTTCCCTACGCGATCGAATCAGAAATGAAGAGATCCGTAGGAGAACCAATGTTACCGGCATAGCCCGAAGAATTGCCAAACTTAAGTGGCAGTGGGCAGGGCACATTGCTCGCAGAACGGATGGCCGATGGGGCCGGAAGGTTCTGGAGTGGCGACCGCGTACTGGAAGATGGAGCGTTGGAAGGCCTCCCACAAGATGGACCGATGACCTGGTGAAGGCCGCAGGACTGCGTTGGATGCGGGAAACACAGAACAGGTCGAAGTGGCGGTACTTGGGGGACCTATGTCCAGCAGCGGACGTTTTTCGGCTGAAATGATGATGTACGGATTACGAAAGATCAGATCGGATCGATTGGATTGGATCGGATTATTAGATTATAAAGTATAACAATTGTAGATAGACCAATAAATAAATAAATAATTATAAGTTTTTTTTTTATTTATTATTTTGGCTTTATTTGCCGCCCCTCTAAATCTGCCGCCCTAGGCTCCAGCCTACTTAGCCTATTGGTAAATCCGCCACTGCTGCTACCTATTCTTTTGTAAGTTCCTTAGTCACTGATACCCACGAGAAAGAATGGTATGGTGTTATTCTTTAAGTCTGGCACCACACTAAACATACCCCTGAAGATAATATAAGTAAATGACCAGGAGTTTCTCAGTAGCAGTCACGATTTGTGCCCGGTTGGTGTCAATAGGCGCGCGGGGTCGGCGGGTCACCCATCCACGAACGAACCGCGGCAAGCGCAGCTTAACTTGATCGATCGATCTGTGCGGCTATTATTTACTTAACTACAACTTCTATCTACCTATCACTTTAAAGAAATATCTGTATAAAAAACTAAAACGCTCTACTTACAGCGCCTACAACATCGCTAGTATATATTGTACTTTCGGAGCAATGAACAGACGGCTGACAGATTTTCCAAGTCAGAACTTTGCCCTTTCAGAACCGTTTCGTTACAAGGTTGTCTACGATACGTACCACAGATATCGTTCACATTATGTCGCTCATTACAAATTATTATTAGAGGTCGTCCAATGGTAGAAATACCATCATTATTCATTTGAAAATTAATGTAGGGATTTCTAATCTAAACTTAATCTATATATCTATACAAATAAATAAAATTGGAGTGTCTGTTTTTAATCTATACATCTATACAAATAAATAAAATTGGAGTGTCTGTTTTTAATATTAAAATAACCGCATTTTACTAAGTGTATATGGATGTATACACGTACCATACCAAAACAACATTTCTTACATTTTTTGTCTGTCTGTCTGTCTATTTGTTCCGGCTAATCTCTGAAATGGCTGGACCGATTTTGACGGGACTTTTATTGGCAGGTAGCTGATGTAATAAGGAGTAACTTAGGCTACTTTTATTTTAGCAAAATTCTTTTATTTTAGAAAAAAATACCTGCGTTAATTTCCGACATCCACGTGGGCGAAGCCGCGGGCAAAAGCTAGTAATATTATAAGAGGAAAGATTTGATTTTTTGTAGTATGTTTGTAATGGATAAACTGGAACACTACTAAACCGATTTTAAAAATTCTTTCACTTATAGAAAGCTACATTATCACCAAGAAACATAGGCTTTATTTTATTCCGAATGAATGCAGTTCCTGTGAGTCACGTGGTTGAAGTCGCGGGCGAAGTGCATTCATAAAAATATTAGTTGCCTACACTCCTTATCTATATAAATTTTAAATGTGCCAAATTTCATTTTCCTCCGGAAAATACACAAAAACGCAAAATACGCAAAATTTTCTTGAAAAGGGGTACAAAGTGTTTGCTTCACATCTATACTAGTATAGTATTGTACTATAAAGCTAAAGAGTTTGTTTGTTTGGTTGAACGCGCTAATCTCAAAAACTACTGGTCTGAATTGAAAAGTTATTTTTGTGTTAGGTAGCCTATTTATTGAGGAAGGCTATATAACATCACGCTGCAATAAAAAAGAGACGGACCAGCAATAAAAATGGACGAAAACTGGCAGGCAATTCGATGCGACGGGAAGAGTTACGGGAGCAAAAATTTTATGCAGACGAAGTCGCGGGCAGAAGCTACTATTAATATAAAGATTATTATTAGAAGCCTCTAATGTCTCACTGTAGGGCCAAGGCCTCTCTACGCTCCTTCCACTTCCGTTTAAAACTGCTAAGGACCAGTTATCAATTGGCTCAACAATTAAATTTCCTACACATAAGCTTTACAATTAGCAGTAAGTAACATAATTATTCTGCCTACCCTCACGTGACCAAAGGCGTTATGTATGTCACGATAAAACGCAGAACAACAAACCTACTTGCAGTCAACACGACTGTTATAAATAGTAGCAATACAATATTTATTCTGCGCCCGTTTGCTTATTCTTATGCTAATCGCCGGTTCGTACATTACTAGCAATGTAAAGAATACTAATACTGCAATTAATTTGCATATACCACACCGCAAGTTTCGCCCATTATCTGTTGGAGCGCGCCATTTCTCTATGGAACAAGGATTTTCGGAAGTCTCTAATAGAGTCCTGCGGGGTAATTGCTACAGTAGGAATGTCTTTCAATTTTACAATTCAACAACATTCATTAACTTATATTTTTATAAATTAATGCTTTAGTTTAAGCTTAAAATATAAATGATTTATGGCCGAATTTAATGGAGCAGACGAGTCCTGGAGTGGGGACCGCGTATCGGCAAGCGTAGTGTGGGACGCCCCCT
This sequence comes from Aporophyla lueneburgensis, assembly GCA_932294355.1. Taxonomy (NCBI): domain Eukaryota; kingdom Metazoa; phylum Arthropoda; class Insecta; order Lepidoptera; family Noctuidae; genus Aporophyla; species Aporophyla lueneburgensis. The sequence goes on along the minus strand of OW028745.1, from coordinate 20,534,836 downwards.
AACTATTCGACGACCTCAAAAAGGTGGCTGGGACAGTCTGGATGCGGAAGACGCAGGACAGGGTGTTGTGGCGCAGCATGGGAGAGGCCTATGTCCAGCAGTGGATTGCAAAAGGCTGAGTTAATTAACCCTTCGCCAACCGTACCAGACGATATCGTCCGTGCCAAGTTTGGAGCTGATGCACATCTTTGGAAGGAGAAAAAGAAGGGGCCTCGAACCGCTCTGTAAAAAAACTTACACTCGCGCACACCTCACAGGCGCAAGCGCGTCAATAGCCATTGTAACTTCAGTGAGTACGAGCGTGTGCAAGTTTGTGGAGAGACGATATCGTCCTATACGGTTGGCGACGTAACTTTTACGAATTTTTAGGTATGTAAAATATTATTACGAGCTGGGGTTTCGGGATTAATTAGTTCAAACCAATATTACCGAAACACACAAAATAGTTTAATTAAATAATCACAAATACCACAACAACAAGAAACGTCAAAAGGAATCACTTGCCTCGCTTGTACTGTATCACTTGAATCGCATTCGACCGCATTCGTAAACGAACTGCTCGTCGGCCTGACAATCCGCCATTTATATCCCGAGCAGAACATTCGCGAACATTCGACACAGCCACAGTTCACAAGTTTTGAAAGCCCCTTATACGAAGAATAAATCCCCAAAACATTACTCCTTATAACTAATTTATATCCAAGATATCGATTTTTTTGTGAAACCTTCGAAATTACGGTTTTTGCAGCGATTACGAAATTTTATTCCATCAGGGGGCAAAGTATTCATGTCAAAAACTATGGGAACAGGAAAAAGACATCTAGAACATATTCCCTGATTTTTTTGGAATTTTTCCCTGCGTTTAAATGGGTTAAATTATCGGTTGAGAGTTGAGACGATATCGTCCCCGACGGTTGGTGGCGTGCAAAAAAAAACACACGGTTGGCGGAGGGTTAATGGTCGAATTTCAACCTCTGGACCACCAGTAGTAATAATGGAGTACCAACTTTAATTGTACATTTAAACAACATCTGTGATTCTTTGACAGTTTTATTAAATGACTATAACACGGCAAATTGACGTAGTGAGTAGTAGTGATTCGCGGATTCTGGCGCAAGCGCCAGAGCCCGCGCTTGCACCAGTGCCCGCGAATCTGTAGCACCCATCGTAAAAAAAAAAAAAAAAAAAAAAAAAAAAGGTTTTGGTGTGCTCTGATCTCAAATCTGTGGTCCATTTTAGCGTAGGATGCGTGGTTCTGGAGTTATGCAAATCAATTAACTGTTATCTCATTGATTTCCGGTGGTCCTGCACCCTCATTAGCATTCCATTGTTCGCCTAATCCTTTTATCTATTATACTTCGAACACCTCATTACGTTGCGCCAGAACCCACGAATCTGTTGCCCTACGGTTGATTTGGCGTTCTTATCTATTACTCATTGTATGTCTGCTTTTCTATGTCATCAATAAAACACATTCATTTTTATTTCAATATTTTATTACTTTTTTCTACAAAATATGAGCGGAAGATCTCATCCACAAAAATATCATTGTGCAGTGTGTTCCCTGTAAATATGTTCGTAAAACTATGCATTGAACATCCCTGAAACTTAAATAGCAAATACATTAAGCAATATTCACCACAAACTGAAGTCCAATCATTCTGAATCCTATCAACATTCCAGTCCCATCTCTTACAATTCCTTTTCAAAAACTGGAGATGATATCGCTCAGGTGTTCGTCCATATGAATCAAAATATTGACCGATACCATTCGTATCGATATGTACAGCTACCCAGTGTGAACCTGGTTTATCATCCGCATCCAAATTGCATATTATATACGTTGGTACATGTGTATACATAGGTAGTCTATTAGCAGCATAAACATTATTTTCTAGACTGGGATGAATCTTTTTCATATGTTTTTGTAATTCTAGTGTATCCATGATATTACTGTTATTAGCAGATTATTACAGTACCAATCTATTCAATGGTTGTCATAGGAATGTTCAATTATAGTGATTTGTAAATATTAAATCGCATTCTTTGTGGGAGTCACAAAGCTTAGGATTATCATTTTGCTGCAGCTAATTTAAAGTTTGTTATATGGGTCTGATTATATTAAATAAAACGCTTTGAGTACATAGACATTTTTAATTAACTGTTCAACACAATAATTATTAAATAAATAAATTAAATACAGACATATTATTATCAAAATACCATTTTCTAATACACACAGCATTATTCAATGCACAATTCAATTTATGGTTCACACAATTAAAATCAGTTTTATTTTTACAGAACTTTTTTTTTAATGTCGCAAAATTAGGACATCCCTTCTCACCTATGTCAATCACTTCACAGTTTGCACATAACTCTTTAATCCACGCAATCTTTTCCAAACCCTTTGTCATAATTTTTTTATTTTCTAAATATGGTAAAATAACACGTTTAAACTCTTTGTAGTCTATGTAGCCTTCACTCCAGTAAATTCCTCGATTTCTTTCTAACCATCTCACCTGCTTTTTTTCTTCTAGTGTTAGGTAATGGAATGAATATGGTGGTTTCACCAAGAACGTCTGTGTATGATCATGACTCGCAATGGCCAATTCTTTGATAATAAAATGATTTAAAGAATCTTTAAATCCTTGGAGTTCCACTATAAGGGTGTCCGTCTTCATGATATCTTCTTAACAATGTTACTTAATGGTTTGTATTCAACAATGCAATCGTTCAGAATGAGACAATATGCTGAAGTTTTACAGTACCAATCTATTCAATGGTTGTCATAGGAATGTTCAATTATAGTGATTTGTAAATATTAAATCGCATTCTTTGTGGGAGTCACAAAGCAGGTTGATGCCTGTTGCGAAGGAACGTGAGATAAGTTTGTTGACTCATAGAGTTACAATCAGTTTCGTATGTGCTTATGTAAAGTTTAAACTCGAACACTGTTTTGTATAAGATTAAATAGGAGAGGTTTATAAAGAAATAAAAAATAGTATATTGCATACAATTTGTTTTATTTAATTTTATAATGTTATCTTTAGTTACACACACACAAAATGCATTAAACATAACACATATATCTAAAACACAACACACATTATAATCCTAACTACTATAGTCTACAGTAACATTTCTATTTTTATCTATTTCAATAATATTATCAAACTCAGCATAAACAATACAGTTAATTGTTTGTATTAGTGAGGATTCAAATCGTACTTCTAATCTTACACTACCATGCTTTATGAGATTCCAATGGGCTGATGAGTTAGCTGATAAATCAGGAGTTAAATCAAATGCCAAAAGACAGTAACCTTTGGCATACTGTTCACGAGAGATTGCATTTCCTTCATTAAGAAAGTGAATACCAGTCCCCGAGAATAGAGTATGATATGCTGATGTAAATATATTATTATTAAAAGATGGTTGCAAAGCTTTGGAAGGTATTTGTTGACCATCAATATATAAGCTGAAAGAGTTAATACCATAGTTTTCAAAGTTAAATGGATTTTTAGTAAGTGAACCATTAAATGCAGAATTATTCACAAAACCAATAATACATCTTTTGGGTACCTGTCCTAAGAATATATTATCAAGAGTTTTTCCTTGAACACCCGATGCAATTGTTAAAACTTTAACTTCAGCACGAGTAATAGGATATTTAGCAGTGGTAGAAGCTAAAACTTTCTGATGTGCGAGTAATACACTTGGATTAATTCGTGCTCTTCGAACAATAAGAGTTGCGTCCGTAATGCAAACTTTAAACTTTACATCATTTGACCCAGCAATTAAATTAAAACTCTCTCTTGACCGAACTAATTTTACACTCATTTCAACGCCATTAATTAAAAATTTATCTTGATTGAAAATGTCACCATGAAGATGACCAATCATTTCTATTTCCCTGCTTTCATTAACTAATTCCTGTCTTTTAACAAATCCTATGTTTTTACCATCTGTGGAATCCATTTTTCCTGCTGTATCATCATACCAAAGACTACAAGTAAGATGAGATTGTTTAGCAGCAGGAGCATAGTTTAAAAGGGTTTCCATGTATGCTCGATAGGCATAGGTATTATTAGGTGGTGATACAAGTTTTTGGTTTAAATAAACATCGAGTTGACTAAAAAGTGAATGCAACCAATTATTTACAGGTGCTACTGCTGTAGCTGATATCAAGTTTGTTGAATCTTGATTTAATACTTTTGCCTTTATGTGGAGTAATGTATGAGACAAATCTATGTAGTCATCGCCTGTTCCAGGAACTTGAAACTCGATAGGTCCATCATCAGCAAGAGATGAAATTGGTTTATAGTGAATCCACAATCCATTTTCAATGCTTGTTTGTGTAGACGGTAATGCAAACAAATCTAATTCTGACTTAACGCACTCACAAGAATGATTATGAAGGAAAGACATACTTAATTTGAAAATATATCTTTGATGTTTTTTGGTTTTAGACCAAGTTTTTTCGTAGCTTTCACTTTAGCTGTTAGTGGTGGAATGAACGAGGCCAATCGTTTTCTTTTACTTATATACCCAGATCCTGTCATGTTAAATCGATCAATTTTGTCATCAGCCTTTCGTTTTAAGTTTGTACTAACTTGCTTTAGACGATCTTTTATTGAGGCTTCCATAGGACGGGCTTGAACCATATCCGATAAAAGTCCTACTCCAGCGTTTAATGCCTCCTTACCAACCACTCGAGCACCACTTGAAAGTAAAGGTAAAACTGATCTAAATAACCCTCCTAAGAAGCTCCCAATACCATGACCGCGTTGGTATGGTGAACCCTTATAAATTACTCCAACTCCTGATCCAGCTTGATGTGAATAATAATTTTCATATGGACATTTATGATGATCATGAGGAGAATACATTATTATAATTTGCGGAAATGTAGTTTAACACACACGGTTCCAAACTGGAATGGTATTTTTTGTCCTGTGCTCGATCTTATATCTATTTCCAGCGTATCGAACTCTCTTCGCATAACAGGTAAGTAGTGAGGTGGAGAGAAAATGTACATTTTATTCGCACCATAAATGTATTTTGAAGGATCTAATGAAATGACTCTTAATAGTGGAGTCATAACATCACCCACAATCTGAGGATCGATAATGTCGCAATATAGAAATAGTTGAGATGGTAACCCTAAGTGTAAATTAGCAGGACACTTCCCAAAATTTCTGTCTAGGAGATTTGTATTTGGTTCATAACCTAGTTGTAAACTTAATTTGGGTGATAATGTTACGGATGTTATATTTTTATCCAAAACAGAAACAGACACAAATTTTGTTATTTCATCATAACGAAATTTCAAGCTCTCTCTGATACCATTTAACGCTCTTAAAATATGTTCAACGTTATCGTAGTTGGTAGCGGGAATATGTTTTTTGTAGTACACTGTTGATGGTTTATCTTCATTAGGCATTAACATGGTTTTTGTGATGTATACAACATTTTCATGATCTTGAACAGTAAACATGGTGCATGGATATTGAAACTCGACAACTCCAACCGCCCATTCACCTTCTAATTTCATAGCTTTTGGTAATTTTGTTGAAAAATTTGTGGTCTTGTTATCAGGAAAGTATTCCATTGAACTATTGCTGAGCAAAGTTAAATAAAAACTTTCTTTATTCATATTTCTTTTAAACTAGAAGCTAAAATCCAACTGTTAAATTTATCTGGATAACCTTTCCACTTCACTAATACTTCTTTTCTGTTACCCGAATAACGAGTGCCAATTATTTTATCTATTTTATATTGTGAGGTGGGGTTGTAAGTGACCTTCTGTAATTCTCTTTCATAAAAAGTACCAACTATTGGTTCATTTTGTAAATCTGTTATTGTATAAACAACCCATGGAGATCTATCAATTATTGAAGATATAATAAATATTTCATCACTCCAATTTGATTCATATCCTTTTTGGAAAACATGTTTATATTTAGTTATTCGAACATAATCACCCACGTTGAAATTTGGTTTTGGATTTTCTAGAGAAAGTTTGTTTGACCCTCTATCATAAAGATTAGTCCAAACTGTCATAATATTGTTGGAACTTACATCACATGGGCACATCTTAATACTCGAGTGAATGCTGTGATTATAAGAGTATATTAAATCTTGTAAAACATCTATATATCTATAAGTATTATTATGAGTGAAATAACGCCACATTTTCATTTTTAGAGTTCTTTGAAATCGTTCAACAATACTAGCCTTAATATCAGGATTGTTAGTGGTATAGTAATTTATCTTTTTGGATTTAAAGTATTTTTGTACATCTTTTGAAACAAATTCTGTACCTTTATCAGATTGTATGTGAGTAGGTGTTGTATTACTTTCAGTAAATATACTTTCAAAACATTCTTTAGTTGTTTCTGAGTTTTTCTTTTTCATTGGTCTTGCAAAAGCATATTTACTAAATACATCAATAACACAAAGTATGTAGTTGAAACCATCATTATATTGAGAATAAGTTCGCATATCACTTAAATCAGCTTGCCACAGCTCATTAATATTTGATAGAATGTACTTATTACGCGGGAATTTTTTCCGAATGGGTTTATGTAATGTATATGTTTCTTGTGATTGTAACCATTCCTTTGCTTGCTTTTTATCCATTTTACCCTTCATAGCTTTTGATAATTTATCAATACTACCAAAACCAGCGGGGTTAGATGGATCATAATAAATCCTGTTAATTTCTTCTAGTACGGGGTCCATTTTTCCCAATCGATCTTTTTATGTATTTTAGTTATAGATCTTTTATCTCCACTGCTCGGTGTAGAAAACTCTTGAACTTCAATCTCAGAGGTTTTGTTCAGATCTTTTACTTGAAGTTGGTTAATAAACTCACATCTCTTTGGATTTCCAATATAAGTAAGTGGTACTTTAATATCTTTTAATGCTTTAGCAAATCTATCCCACCCTATCGGATCACTTTTTTTTAAGGGTCTAAGTGAATCATTTATTAAATCAACAATATTACTTCCTGGAATTTTTTCATTATCAATTATGACTGTGCCTTCATTATCCCAACGTATTTTACTTTTACTTGTTCCAATTAAGTTTAATAATGACTCACCTTTTTTATTATAAGTTTTTGGTATTAAACTGAGTATTTGTGTTGATGAGTACAGTGGATTTGCCTCACTTTCTATACTTTTAATAGATCCTTTCTCCTCCAACAAAGATTCAGCATCAACTGAACTTTTTAGATCTCTATCTTTATTTTTAAAACCAATTTTAGACCCATTTGAATCTTCATTAGATGTATCAGAATAAATTGGCAATCTGAGTGGTTGACGATCCTCTTCGGTAAAGTGAAGGTATCTTTGTAGTGTTTGTAAATATAACATCCACTTCTTTCGGTCTTCCGTCTTACTATTCATAATATTTTGCATTTCAATATCTAATCGAGACAAATTACTAGTAACCTTATTTTCTTGTTTTAATTTTTCAATCAATCCCGGTTCAATAAGTATCATTTTTTTAGCATTTTCCATGTTAACTGGCTAGTCCACTTACTAATCCACTCAATATTGCACCTAATATTATTGGTAAGAAAGCCCCTCCTTTTTGTATAATAATATTTTTTCTTAGTTTATGTTTACACTTATGCACCAGTTTACGGAGTATATTTTTGTGTTTATTCAATTTTTGTTTATCTTGATCTTTAAGAGGTATCTTTCCTTGTAAAACGTTATGAATACATTCACAAATACAATTTATTTCTTCTTCATCACACGTTTTAAGTAACGCTCTTTGATATTTTGGTTTAAGCGTATGCAAAGCGTTTAGCAAATGTTTATGCGTTGTGAGTCGACGATGCATCATTTAGAAATGATTTGAATTGTTTGATTCTTGGTGTATTTAAACTGCAAAGCGTTTAGCAAATGTTTATGCGTTGTGAGTCGACGATGTATCATTTAGAAATGATTTGAATTGTTTGATTCTTGGTGTATTTAAACTCTTTCGTGGGGACGTAGACTGTGCAGTAACCATTAAATGGGAATACATTTGTCTTGATACGACAAAAATCATTTGTATTCTGTTTTAAATCTACCATTAAATATCCATGCGCTTCTAAAGTTGCATCCCTGTAGGCGTCTTCAATGAATTTTGGGTTATCTGGTGACACTTGTCGTGCTAAATATCTTATTTGAGTTTTATCTCGAGGGTTTTTAAAATAAATTATATAACTTGAGTTTAAAGAAATGTCTCTTTGACCTTTACCTTGATGAAATAAATTTTGTGTTAAATAAAATACACTAAGATTCCTGTGATGACTACCTTTTGTAAATATATCCACAATTCTTCCATCAGACTCTCTCATTAGATCATCAATAATAATAAGGTGTGGGTTTTCACCATCAAACATATTAAGATTTGGAATTCCTTGATGATAGTTAACATTTGGTAAATTATTTAAAGCCTGCATTTCATCAAAGCACCATGTGATCTGATTAAAATCACAATTACATATTTCTTTAACTGATTTTATGAAATTTGTTACAAAATTTGACTTCCCACATCCACTTGGTCCTGCCACAATAGCAGTAAACGGATGGATAAAGTGAAACATTTCACACGTCTAGAGTTTTAAAGGGATGAAATAAAAATGAAAATTTTGGTGTAAAAATTAAATATATATATATATTGCTAAAATTATATAAAACATGTAATTTGTGAAAAACAGAATGATCTGTATACTATTTCTAACACAATTAGTACTTATCAGAATTTCACAATCACCTCAACGTCAAATTTAAGCACACAAATAAAAACTATAATTATTTTACATTATTTACAATCAAACAATAAATTTTAAATATGTAATAAACTATTATATAACATTACAGTAATATCATAATTTTACAATCAGTACAAAATTTGTATATACACACAGAAATAAAAGTAAAAAGTATTACACTTAGCGTAATTTATAATGTCCCCAAGCCAATGTATCAATGTTGTTGTTCATAATACATCGTTTGGTATCATTATATGATAAAGATGTTTTATTTATTTTTTGTGTAAAAATAGTGTGTTTGATTGACTTAAATCGAAGCATACTACAATATAATACATTTTTATTAAACAAACACGATTTGTAATTTTCCATATTCATTTTTTTGGTAACACTTTTGTTAACCCCTTTTGCCTTTGCTATAAATTTATCTTCTATTTCTAAGGCATACATTTTTGATCGCAACCCTACAAATTCCTTCAATACTTTACCATTATTCTCATCTTTAAAAAAACCTAACTTTTTTTTATTTATTTTTGGATATCCGTAAATATTATTTTCCGGGTAATCTGATGTATCGAAATAGTGAAGTAGATCTGGTTTTATATCCTCATAAAAATTGTCTGTAAAAATTTGATATATCAAACTATCGGTATCGGTGTACAATAACTTAATTTTATTATGAAACTTTTTAATCATGTAGTTATAATGAAATTCATACATAAGGGTCTTAGATATATCTAAAATACAAAATCCTAAATAAATCGGCTTATCATAAATTAATTTTGTTTTGTGTAATTGTATTGCAACTAAATGTTCTGAAAATATTGATAAACTATGGAATTCTGGTTTTGCAATCCAATCCTGAGCACCTAAAACTTTACCACGATTATCCCAGTGAGTTAGTAGTTTAACGTTTACTCTTTTTTCAATATTTTCCATAGTCTTACCGAAGACAGAATTGTTCATTAATTTAAAAAAGTCTTTTTCAAAGTTTGATGTAGCTAACGTTCTCAAACTAGTATTTAAGTCTATGTATTTCTTTAACCAAGAACTCTGTTTAAATTTTAAAATTCTATGTACTTTAATTAATTTAATCCCCATTTCAATGCATTGTTTTAAATTCCTGTAGTGAATGATGTATTTATTTTTATTATTTAAATTAGGAACTAATTTAGTTTCTTTAGTATTACCCACACATATGTTTTCAGGACATAACGGAAAGTCAGAATGCAAATTATGAAGTTCATCAGGATATTCCAAATCAACTTCTAAAACATAACCGAAATCAGAGTTATCCGACACATTATAATCTGTATTAGAATCTATCCATTCGAAACCACCAACAGGAAGAGATTGAGACATTGCCCAACCATATAAATTATTCGCATCAAAATATGTTAGATATGAATTAGGTTTTTCACTATCATAATCTTCCATGAATTTATTATTTGCTCTAGCAAAACGATTGCTACACTGAGATACACCCCCTCTAATACCAGCTTTAAAAAAAGCAATTTTGTCATAGTCCGTTAACAATTCTAATTCTATTTTGGTAAATTTTAACATTGCATCCCAACTTAAACCTGGGGCAGTATAGTAATGAGCAGGATCTAATCCATAAGTTTTAATACAAAGCTTTCTAAAGTTTTCGAATACATCAGTCAAAAGTAAAACATCAGTTTTTAAATATAAATTGGAATAATCAGACATACTACTACACTTAAAATGTTGCCAAATATCTTTTGCGTGATTATAATCATCATTTGAAATATTTGAATCTGTGAGTGAACTATAAAATTGGTGTTGATCAGGAAGTGATGGATGTTTCAAGCAATCACTATTACACATAAATTCATAAGGATAAATACCTTTCCGTCTTAAACGTGAAAAATCTTCATTATTAGGATAGTTCCTTTTTAGTTCTGTAAACTGATCATCATTAAGATTTTTAGCTAGTTGATCTAAACTACACGATAAAAATTTCAATGAATCTATGAATCTTAAACTTACTGGTTGATTATTTATTGTTAACTGTTTTGAAAATGATATGTATCGTTCTTTATTTTGTGGAATAACTTCAACTTTGTCATCATCGAGGTTTAATGCATGGATAATGAAATGAGCATCGTAATGACTGAGGTTATGTAAAAATATTGGAATATGACGAGGGGTTCTGTACTTAGAACTACACACTTGATGTGCAACACCCCTAAAACTGCCAGTGTGCCAATCAAAATCGTAAAAAAGATCTTCATTTAACTCAGTTTCACAAATATGACATATGTTTGAATTTGAAATTTTAATTTTATCTTCATCTGATAATGGAACGAGACATTTTTGGAAACTATTTTTTTTAAATATTGTTTTCACATCTTCACAAAGGCGATTCATAAACACTTGTGCACAGTTTGACCCACTATACGTCTCATATTTTGATAATCTGTTATCATATGAACATTTAATGTAATATCCAAAACTATACACTTCATGTTTTTGAATATTAATTGTACTAGGCTTGGATGGATCGTTACTACATGATTCTATTGGGTTCAAAAATGCCTCAAAGTCTGCATAAACCACAAAGGGCATTTTCAACTTTTTCACGAATTTATCAAATTTTAATTTATTATTTGAGGTTGCTTTACCAAACCAATCCTTTTTGGAATCCTCACCGTTTGGTAATTCCGTACAAATGTGAGCGCAATCATATTGTTGATGGTTATTAAGTCTTTCCTCCGATGGGAAATGAAGTAAACATGAATCACATATATAAACTGCACAATGATGTCTTGATATTTGTGAACTAACTAATCGCGATAAGTTTTTAATATAACAGTAATGATTGTTAGTACCATTCGATATATATAGTAGGTTAATATGATTAGGTGTACGACATTTTGTTAAATATAAAGGACCTACAACAGAATTACACTTTTTTTCTTTATTATACTCTAAGCCAAAAACATTAATACTAATATTGTTTAATTTCTCTACTTTTGATATATCTGCAATTATAACCGGAAAAGAAATACCAGTAAATTTTAGTTTATTTCCATGAATTGCGTAAGATGCTACCCGATCTACACTTTTACATACAGGATATAAACCAGAGAGTAATGCCCATTTGAAACACATATTATCATTATTTTTAACATTGATTACAGCTTTTTTTGATTTAATATCTTGAGGAAGGTCGATATATGAACTACCACGTAGGGGGTTGAATTTGTTAACATTCATATCTATGTATTTAATTTGATTAAGACTCCAACCACTATCTTTTTTTTCAAATTGACAAATTTTACCGACTACAGTGTCTATTAATGATGAATAAAAAATATTTAAGTCATCTCCCCGACAAATTATGTAATTAAACGTTTGAAAATCAAACGTATTTTTAATATCTTTAGTTTGTTGTATGAAATCAGCATGCAATATGAAGTTTATTTTAAAAATTGTATGTTGTAGAATACATCCATTTATCAAAAATAAGATATCAATTTTTAGCGAATTTAAAAACGATTCCGGTGTTTCAAAATATTGTCCCGATTGAAGTGTTTTACTATTAATTCTATATGTTAAAATTCGATTGCCAAAAGCGGTTTCAACAACTGTAACATTTGTTAATGAATTATGTGATTTTAAAAGATTATTTTTATGTGAATTGCTTTTTAAATGGTTGTTTAGATACCTTTTATTAATATAAACATGACATGTATCACATTCCACCTTATTGTTGTCCACATCATTGGTTTCAATTGATGATGTAGAAGCTCCTTCATCAAATTTTGCTTTCTTGGTAACCTTATTTTCATCAGTAGTGATACCTCGTTTGATACCTCTTCCAACTTGTTGTTGACTGTAACAAAAAGAAAATTATTAGACAAATCTTAAAATAAAACATTACTACAATAATATTTCTTATTGAGTTTGTACTTCTAATACTTACATCAACTTTGTTTCAACCATCAAACATTGATTATACAACTCATCATCATACGATGAATCGAACAGTTCATGCTTCTCTATTTCATCACAAACTTTAGACAGCTCCTGATTGAATTCGCTGTTGGATTGTTCTATATTCTCTTCAATGGGCGCGGAAAAGAAAGCACTGGTGCACATTTCACTGAAGTTTTCCATCTTTATAATAAAGAAGAAAGTATGTAGCACAGTAAGTAACAGTTAAGTGTTGGTAGAGCAACTGATACCCAATTTCAAATAATGTCCAATATTCATAGTCTAGCAAAGGATTAGGAAAGTCATGTAAAATCTAATGAGTACACAGAAGTACTTTAAGTAAACAGAATCACATTCACTAATCCACTAATGAGTGTCATTGTTAAAAAAGTATTTTTTAACTTTTTCACTTTCTGCTATTGTCTTTGTAATATTGTATACGAGGCCGTTTGTGTTGTCGTAGATGCTATCCTTATTATTCTTTATGTAATATTTAATCCTCGTGGTAGCGTGCTTCCAGTGATCACTAGTTGGAATCTTGGATAGTTTCTTCATATCATACATTTCAATTTTTATGAGATGCGTCGCTTGGTCTCCGTCGTCAGAATTTGTAGAGATGTATGATACGCCATCTCTAGCAGCTCGTGTCACAGTCGAGGATAGCAGCTTCTTCCTTTTTATTTTTGGTACCACTTCAAAAAATTGATCAATCGGTTGCGATTTCCTTTTTCCACCATCGTCTGTGTTATTAACTACGATGTCATCACTCTCTTCTTCGTGTTGAGGAGAGAGTGGCGAGTAGTAATACTGTTTATAGGTATTTTCATTATCGTCTGCGAAGCTGAATGATCTCTGCAACAACAGAGTTATCACGTTAATATCAATTTGTTTACACTTAATCACACACGTTAGGAAACAACAACAGAAATACAAGTAAGTTTGTCAATAGAATAAACACTTACCTCCATGGCCATTGATGCGTTGAAGTAACACAAACGTAGTATTGGTAGACGTATACAATCCACTGTGGTCAAACGACCATAGACTGACTGCATGACTGCAACTGTTCGATCTTATATAGCACCATTCTTATCTAAAGCAAATTACTAAGTACAACGAAACTGATTGTAACTCTATGAGTCAACAAACTTATCTCACGTTCCTTATTCTTATCTAAAGCAAATTACTAAGTACAACGAAACTGATTGTAACTCTATGAGTCAACAAACTTATCTCACGTTCCTTCGCAACAGGCATCAACCTGCTTTGTGACTCCCACAAAGAATGCGATTTAATATTTACAACGAGCAATACACCAGATTTCAACAGTCGTATTACGGACGTCGACCGGAACCCATATTAAGCGAAAAACAGTTTAGAGATTTAGCACCGCTGTTTGTCATTGATTGCTCTAGACAAGTGGATAATCTGAAGACAGGGCCAGTTGTGGACGTGAGAGTACAAATTGAAAGTGATTCGGAGATACCAGATCAAACTTCAGCATATTGTCTCATTCTGAACGATTGCATTGTTGAATACAAACCATTAAGTAACATTGTTAAGAAGATATCATGAAGACGGACACCCTTATAGTGGAACTCCAAGGATTTAAAGATTCTTTAAATCATTTTATTATCAAAGAATTGGCCATTGCGAGTCATGATCATACACAGACGTTCTTGGTGAAACCACCATATTCATTCCATTACCTAACACTAGAAGAAAAAAAGCAGGTGAGATGGTTAGAAAGAAATCGAGGAATTTACTGGAGTGAAGGCTACATAGACTACAAAGAGTTTAAACGTGTTATTTTACCATATTTAGAAAATAAAAAAATTATGACAAAGGGTTTGGAAAAGATTGCGTGGATTAAAGAGTTATGTGCAAACTGTGAAGTGATTGACATAGGTGAGAAGGGATGTCCTAATTTTGCGACATTAAAAAAAAAGTTCTGTAAAAATAAAACTGATTTTAATTGTGTGAACCATAAATTGAATTGTGCATTGAATAATGCTGTGTGTATTAGAAAATGGTATTTTGATAATAATATGTCTGTATTTAATTTATTTATTTAATAATTATTGTGTTGAACAGTTAATTAAAAATGTCTATGTACTCAAAGTGTTTTATTTAATATAATCAGACCCATATAACAAACTTTAAATTAGCTGCAGCAAAATGATAATCCTAAGCTTTGTGACTCCCACAAAGAATGCGATTTAATATTTACAAATCACTATAATTGAACATTCCTATGACAACCATTGAATAGATTGGTACTGTAATAATCTGCTAATAACAGTAATATCATGGATACACTAGAATTACAAAAACATATGAAAAAGATTCATCCCAGTCTAGAAAATAATGTTTATGCTGCTAATAGACTACCTATGTATACACATGTACCAACGTATATAATATGCAATTTGGATGCGGATGATAAACCAGGTTCACACTGGGTAGCTGTACATATCGATACGAATGGTATCGGTCAATATTTTGATTCATATGGACGAACACCTGAGCGATATCATCTCCAGTTTTTGAAAAGGAATTGTAAGAGATGGGACTGGAATGTTGATAGGATTCAGAATGATTGGACTTCAGTTTGTGGTGAATATTGCTTAATGTATTTGCTATTTAAGTTTCAGGGATGTTCAATGCATAGTTTTACGAACATATTTACAGGGAACACACTGCACAATGATATTTTTGTGGATGAGATCTTCCGCTCATATTTTGTAGAAAAAAGTAATAAAATATTGAAATAAAAATGAATGTGTTTTATTGATGACATAGAAAAGCAGACATACAATGAGTAATAGATAAGAACGCCAAATCAACCGTAGGGCAACAGATTCGTGGGTTCTGGCGCAACGTAATGAGGTGTTCGAAGTATAATAGATAGGATTAGGCGAACAATGGAATGCTAATGAGGGTGCAGGACCACCGGAAATCAATGAGATAACAGTTAATTGATTTGCATAACTCCAGAACCACGCATCCTACGCTAAAATGGACCACAGATTTGAGATCAGAGCACACCAAAACCTTTTTTTTTTTTTTTTTTTTTTTTTTTTTTTTTTTTACGATGGGTGCTACAGATTCGCGGGCACTGGTGCAAGCGCGGGCTCTGGCGCTTGCGCCAGAATCCGCGAATCACTACTACTGTAGTGTGTCAATTGGTAAAAATTTTCCTGACTGTTAGTATAATTGGGTCACACTTAATGGGTGAATTAACTCACAAGACCATTCTCTTAACCCTTAAAAAGCCACTAACGCATTTTGCTCCACAATAGGTAAATACATTTAGGTACGCTAAACGATTTTATCATAGTCTTCACACAGTGGGTGCCTGACGATGGCGGCACCGCCGAGGTCAGCCCAAAAAGAGGTGGCATGACGACCTAGACGTGTATTGTAAGGGTTGGATCAAGGTGGAAGAAGGATGATTGGGGGGATTTAGGGGAGGCCTTTGCTCAGCAGTGGGACAGTGTACGCGAACATAAAAAAGAAACGAATTTAAAACATCGAAGATGAATATCGGAGAATAATAATTTATTTATTTTACAAGATCCAGAATGTAAAATAAGCTGTTTTACAAATTTTGGTCACATCGGTATGGCATTTTTGTAGGAAACAGCATTTTTTTTAAATAAGCGTTGATCATTTTCAGCGCACGTTGGTTCCAGCCTTATCTTATATCTTTAAACGAGCAATTCTTGTATATATGTATGTATATATATATAATCTGAATCTCGGAAACGGCTCCAACGATTTTCATGAAATTTAGTATATAGGGGGTTTCGGGGGCGATAAATCGATCTAGCTAGGATTCAATTTTATAAAACGTCGTTTTGTTCGTGTTTTCAATGACCAACTTTATCGATAATCAACTTGAACAAATACCGAGCAAAGCTCGGTCATCCAGATATTGAACGGTAATATGCGTCAATGTCCCCCTGTCACCTTGTATTTGGTCATTGGTACACGTGGTACAAGCAAGCCATAATCTTAACACCTGATGATTATTATGACAACCTTAGCCGTACTACGGCGTAGCCATTTATGGAGCACTAATAGCTTCTGGCCGCGACTTCGTACACAAGAAATTTTGGCCCCCGACCCGTCGGTGGGTATACCATATTACTATTACTTCGTTTATTCCGACTGTTTTCACTTTACTCGGCTGTGTAGTGTCCTAATGTGATGTTAAACCGTCTATAACCTTCCTCAAGAATAGAGCTTTCAAATGCAAAAAGTTTACAAATCCGACTAGCAGTTCCAGAGATTAATTCCTGCAAAAAAACTGATTTTACCTCAAATAAGTGCAAGCACTTCCACCTCCACTACTGCTAAGTATTTTCTCCACAGAACAACTTGTTTCCTCATGAGAAAATCCCTAAGGATACTCCATCTTTGTCCAGGAAAGTGGCCTCTTGTTCCAACCGCAGCGCTAGTTGCTATGTCGGTCTTCTAGATAAAACCACACGATGGCCCGCGTCAGCACATAGGGAGACTCCGTTAATAACACCTGTAAGACGCATCGGTGTACAGAACACCTGTAAAATAGGTAGGTAAGTTAGTAGTAGATTTATTTATGTCAACGTTTATTTATTTATTAGATTTTCTCAGCGACTTTGCCCGCGTGGAGGTTGGTAAAATATATACAACGTGTTCATCTTCATCATGAATTGATATCAATTAACACCTTCTATTATGTAATGGTCTTTTTTTCTTTCTAGGTGGGAAATCATCAAATGACGTCTCCCGCTTTGGGTGGAGCGGAAGGGCGAGTCAGACTTTTACTGACTAAAACCCTCCGGTGTTCCTTCAGTTGCCCATAAGCCAGGGCCACGGTAATTATTTCGAACAAATCTCGCGACGCAGTATGTAATGGTCTTCGTTTATGATAGCTTACTTTAATTTATATTACTAGATTTTGCCAGTGGCTTCGCCACGTATTTGTTGGAGGATTACCCTATGAGAAAGTACTGCCGGGATGAAAGTATCTATCTTGTGTTAATCCAGGTTATAAACTGTCTGTGAGACTTTCATCCAAGTCCGTTTGGATGTTTTGGCGTGATTGAGTAACAATGGGGTTCAAATCCAAGTAGGCACTTTATGTTGATTATTTCACAACCAATGCCCTCAAAATGGTGAAGGAAAACTTCGTGAGGAAACCGGTATGTCCAAAAACCATTCAAAGACATGCGACATCGGCCAACCGGCACTGGACCCGCGTGGTGGATTGTGGCCCACTCCCTCTCATAGAGAGAAGGCCTGTGTTCCAGCTGCAGCAGTGGGAACATTCTAGACTGATTATGGGAAGACCTGCAAAAACCACGCAGCGCAACACGACGCCGTCACTTCGTATACAATAGTTTTACATTGTTTTTTATTTGTATGTATGTTAGTTTGTAAGGTATTTATGTTATGGGTCTTTGTAGCCCGAAATAAATTGATTTGATTTGATTTTGAAAAAGAGAAATGAAAAATAAATGTAGGTAGATAAATAGTATGTGAGAACAAGAGCAAAAAGATATGAAAAAATATTTTTTTTTTCTTTTGTGAAACGAAGCGAAAACGAAAATGAAAAATATTATATGTATTCATAAAATATTGTTAAAAATTACCTACCTCATCTAGGTTGAAAAATATTATTGACATGCAAAAGTGTTTCATTTATAAAAAATTCAAAACATTTTAAGTCACTTAACATACATGGGCTATTTTGAAACGTCAGAAGTTAAGTGCAACAGTAAAATTCACGTTTACTAAATTTACTTTAAGAACCCTATAGTTCCTTTCAGCGTTTTTCTCTAGAACATATGGTAAGTAACCAAACGGCTTGAAAAAAAAACACACTGCATCTCCTCCTTTTTTTTCTTCTGCTCTTTCTGTTTCTCTTCTTCTTGCGAAGAGAAGAATCTGTGTAATAACTTCTACAGCTACTAACTTTAGCCACTGAATTTTCCATATTCCCTACATTTATATCAGAATTATTAAGCTTGAAACCGACGTAAACCAAGATAATTAATATGTACTAATTACACACCATATGTTAACTTGTAATTTATCTCGGTTAGAGGGCAATGACCTACATAATTTTGTGCTCCCTTCCCACAGGCTCACTAATATTAGGTCTCCTAGTGAAAGGTCCAAGTAATCCTTTTAGCAGACTCTTGGAATAAACTTCAATACACATACGTGAATGTTGGAGAATTTCCTATTTCTTTTACACGGTTTTCTACGAAAAATAAAAGTTTTAGTGGTTTTTCTAGAGTTTCAGAGTCTGAGTAAATGTTTCAATATTATTTTCAATGTTAATCGTTACTGAATGAAGAAAGTAAAAATGTTTTATATACTTACTAGCTTTTACCAGCGGCTTCGCTCGCGTGGAGGTCGCAAACTATCCCGCGGGAACATACTACTGGGATAAGTATCTGTGTACCAAATTTCATTTAAATCGGTTCAGTAGTTTTAGCAGGAGAGCGAGACAGACAGACAGACAGAGTTACTTTTGCATTTATAATATTAGTGTGGATGAGGATTAAAAACCGGCCTAGTGCTAGTTGGACTCGCACTCGAAGGGTTCCGTACCAAACGAAAAAAAAACACGTTTCATGAATCGAGAACCCCATTTTTAAACTTTATTTTATTTTTATTATTGTTGGTTATAGCGGCCATAGCAATACACTTTCTGTGAACATTTCAACTGTATACTTATTAAGAAGTATACTTCATGAGATACAGCCCGCTGTCAGACAGACGGATGAACAGTGTTGGTTATTTAAAATAACTTAGCTAAGTATAAGTCACCAAGTCATGACTTCGACTATCTAAAACAACGGAACTCTAAAAATTAGTCCACACTCCAAATAGCCCTTAAAACGTATCCAAGTGAAAATTAAGTAGATAAAAGAATTTTTTACCCTCATTGTAAACTTCGGGAGATAAATAGCAGTCAAAAAAACAGTCGTGGAAAGTGAAGATCCTTCATGATTACGTCGACGTTTGTTACTTGGCTAACTCAAAGCTTCTACTACCTACGACAACTGTTTAAGGTGTATTTATTGTAAACTAGCTTCTGCCTTCGAGTTTGTCAACGAGTACATTCGTCTACGATACACGTCCGTGTTGCAACTGAGCCTATCGCAGCCCACTGCTGGTAATAGGCCTCTCCCATATTGCGCCACCCTGTCCTCCGTCTTCCGCATCCAGTCTGCCCCAGCTACTTTCTTTAGTTCGTCAGTTCACCTAGCTGGGGGGCGCCCCACGCTACCTTTGACGATACGCGGTCTCCAATATTTCTCCACTCACAAAAATTCATGTGTATCCCAAATTTTAACTTAATCAGTCCAGTACATTCGGAGCAAACTGGCTGTGACAGACGAGCAAACGGACAGACAGACCAAGAGACATGCGAGTGATCCTATAAGGTTTCCGTTTTGAATTAGGACCTTCAGAACCCCAAAGAAAAAACCAACATTTTCAAAAACCGAATTCATGAATACGTCATTCAATCACTCAAACCAACGAAGAGTTATAAACTTGACAAGGTATTACGAACACCAACTCTATGAGTCTACACAACAGCCACCAAGATGCGCTTACATTGTAAAATGTGCTCGAAAGTAGTAAAGAATAGCTCGGAATAGCTCAAGCTCTCGTATTATGGTGTGTTAATGTGCAAACCGGCACTCTAAGGCAATAACAGCTACATAGAAACATGACTCTTGTTGTTCAATCGACGAATAAAGCTTCAGCGCGATCAAAGAAGATAAAATAAGCTCTTCAAGGGCACTTGTCAGATCGATAAACGCCTTATACGTCGAAATTGCTTTGATATAACAATATAAGAAATATGTATAAATACAAATGTCAGTGTTATTTGTAGCTTCTTGGTTTGTTTTTTAGTACCTATCTATATCCTTAATACTGTTTTATTTATTATCCCCAATAGCAATGTTCGCGGTTTTTATGATTAAAATTCAATGAAGGATTCGAGTAGGTTCATATGTCCAGGTCCAATATAGATTTAAAATTTAAAGTCAATTACATGAGACAATGCCTATAGGTTTAAAGATATTTATTCTTAAAAAGCCAAAAAAAAAACAATAATTAAAATTATATATAAATTACAAAAGTGTCTGTTTGTTATGCAAAAAAAAAAACAGTTTTTTACCAAATGTTCCTGAAAATATATACGGTAGGTACTTATAACAAAAAATAATTTTATATTTTAGTCTGTCGCTCTGTCTGTTTGTTCCGACTAATCTCCGAAACGGCTTTATCGGTTTTGACGGGACTTTCACTAATATATAGCTGATGTTATAAAGAGTATTATAAGGAGTAACAAAGGCTTTCCCAAACTCACAAGAGCTCAGCCGCAGGCAAAGCTACTAAATTAAAAAAAAAACCTAATTAAAACATTCCCCACAGACGTCACTATAGCAATTTAAAAAATGGTATTATTTGTGATTAAATATACGTTTTACTACCCGTTAAAAGTAAGAAAACACTCAAGTTTTGCTCTATTGATTATTCTGTGGAGGCTGCAGGCAACTTGTTTGATTCTGACGGCGTAATCTCCAAAGGGTGGCGTAATATTCTCTCATCCGTTAGTATACTTACTTACCGCAACCCGGTTATAGTGAGCTTTCGGTTCCTTGTGTACAAAAACGGATGATATTGCATAGTAGCTATATAGCTATATAGCCCGCGGTTTTGTCCGCGTGGAGGTCGGAAAATATCCCATAGGAACGTCCGTAAAACCGGTATTAAAAGTACCCTAAGTGTTAATCTAGGTTATGAACTCTCTGTGTACATACCAAACACTCAAATCAGTTCAGCAACCAAATTGTCTAATTACACTATCAATCAGAATCATTTTGAAGGTCATTGACAATCCATAACTTCATCTGTGTAACGCAATTAGCCCCCTTCTGTTATTTTTGCGCCTTTACGGAACATGCATTGACACATCTCGCTACTTTTTCCAAAATATTCAACATACAGTTTTGACTTCGTTACCTTTTTATCATAATATATGTGCAGACTGTTAACGAATAATTTTAATGAAAGAATTTTTTTAATCGATTATTTTATCACAAATCAATAAAAAAGGCTTACACCTCACCTCGCATAAAAAACACTATACGGGCACACTCAATACAACCTCAAGCACTATTGGTTCTTTCATAAATCGAACACGCCTCACGCACCGTTAGTTTCAAATAGCGCGTTTTTAAATCGCATTCTAAATTCGAATAAGTCTTGCCAATCAATTAACTGGCCGGGGCGTTCGGAATTAGGGCAAAGCTAACGCTCCGTGCTCATATTAGATGAACGTGAGCTGCCCTTAATCCGGGACTGGACAACAATTTGTACTACGATTTATGTAAGTGCGCATATATATGGAAACATTATGGTGGAATGGATTACGGTGGATTTGTAATTGTTGATATATACAGTAGTGCTATTCTGTAAAATCTTACCGTGATAACTGGGGTGAAGTGAGCTGTCATTAATGACAATCCATAGCATCGGATGGAGTGACCGCTCACTTTTACGTCACTTCACCTAAGATCTCACGGTGAGATTTCACAGAATAGCGCTACTGACCATTCCTTGAAGGTGAAGGATTTTTGTGTATTTTACAAAGAAAGTAGTTTTGATTCTAAAATTGATTGTTAGAATCTGAAACATTAATGAAGAACTAACTGACTAGCCTAACTTCAAATTTTCTTACATTTTTTGCAATTTTCAGGGCAGTGTCAGGTTGTAAATTGAACAAAATGTGTTTCGCGACCGTAACTAGTATGTATTTTACAGAATTATAATCAACAATATACCCGTTTAAGTTCATATAAACCTCATTTATTGATATTTGTCATTCAGTAGGGTTTATATGAACTTAGAGAATAAAAAAACAAGAAAATTTGATTTTCGCAGAATACTCCTGCGGTTTTACCCTTAAAATATAATTTTGGAGGTGTGGCATATAAAAGCACCATCCCATTTCTTCACGCGACTGTCGTAAGAGGTGACTAAGGACTTACTACACTTGACTACGGATGGGCAGCAGCGCACTTCTGCAGCGTCCATCTTTATGCATTTTACACTATACTGAGATCGCCAATCCGCTTGCCAAGGGTCGCCACGCTTATGGAAAACTCCCCAAAATTGGATGACGCCTATGTCCAGCAGTGGACGTCATTCGGCTGAAATGATGATAACAAACCGAAGCAAATAATATCTATGGTCTAATATGGCGACGTAAAAAGCTATAATTAATCAAATGTCAAGTCTGCGATGCGTCGCCCTCTATGTATTAAGATTCATACTGCCACGCCCAATGTGGCAGCTGTTTCCTCACCTAACATTAATAAAAGATAAATTACTGTGTTTTTCTGGATATAAATAAGCATAGGAGATATTTGGAAATTCCAGGAGTAATAGCTAAACATTTATTTTTGGTACTAAACTCCAAAGCTCTGTAAAAGCTGGTTTGTCAATTTTCTTTTTTAAATTGTACTGAATTTCGTTCATACAATATTGTATGAACATATCTGTTCTTTTTTCGTGTTGTTTTTGTTTATAACACCTCTGTCTAACCTTTCAAGGCTCACAGTCGTGATGTTATGTGATGTTCAAATTAACGTGTCGTGTCGTGTGTGTGTTGTTGTGTTGTTTGTTGTTGTGTTGTTTTTGTTCGTTTTTGTTGTTGTTATGTTCATTTTTGTTTTCAGTACCTTTTTACTTGTTTTGTGTCTTTATTAAGGAGATCACCCACTTTGTTAAGTCCTTCTAAAATAGAATAATATATAAGTAAACTATCGATTTCTTCACAACACCCTAAGAATCGAAACAATTATGTATCTGTAGGCCGCACAAGAGTTCCGATGGGGGACGACAAAGGGGTCCCTTTCCCCCACAGTCCCCACAGCGGCATTGAGATACCCCAAACAATACTCGTTCGGTTTTTCTTTCATGCCGTGTTCTCTAGTGGCTAGATAGTGTAAAACTATATGGATAGGATATCACGTGTGTGTTTGACAAAGATGTAAAACATTATTCATTGTTGGGTAGGTTGCACCAAGAGCTACGTTATTGTTTCCGTCAAAGTTAATTTTAACAGTAACTTTAAAAATGGCCATAGAATTTAACTACCTAGGTACTACTGCACCATCATTTCAGTAAATGTATAAGTTAAAGAAAAAAGGGTCACAGGTGACAAGCAATCTTTGTTAAAATGGTGTAAACTGTATTTCGCTTAACCGGAGATTTGACGACTGACAAGGCATAGCTTATTAGACCATTTACATTAATTTACTCTCCCGAATCGGGAGAATCGACATTTAAATAAAGCAATAAAGTTATTAAAAAGCTCACTGCTACAAATGCAATAAAGTGCAAAAAATTCAAAACGTGCCAGTTGCCTAATACGTATTTCTGGAGTTGTCTATTTGTCCACAAATAAATTTGTGCGAGTCGCCTATAGAAAATAATATATTAAAAATGTCGAATTGCCCGATTCAGGTGAGTAAAATCGTGCGCATCGACTAATTAGCCCAAAGCATTGGTTATCGTTAATGTTACTTGGTGAAACAGTTCCGCAAATGGGTCAAAACAATCACTCCTGTAGAACATTGGTAAAAATATGGAAACTAAGGTAAAGTGACCAGTCATTTCTACCATGCTAGAGATTCACACTTTTTACACCTCACTTCAAAATCACTTCACCTAAAGTTTAATAGCGAGATAATTACGGAATAGATTGACTGGAGTCAGGGGTTTAATTGAAAATATATCACGTTCTTTTTGTCTTGTCAATGTAAAAAAAAACATTCATTACAATTTTAACTGAACTGAATCAGGTCACCGGCGACGCAAGGGGTGGTCACCTTTAAATTAATTAGCGAAGCCGTACCGTCAACATAACAAAAGAAAACAACCGCACAAAAAAAAAGATTCTTGAAAACATTTAATGATAGAGTTGGAAGAATAATGAAATTAAATAAATAATGAATAATAATTCTTACATATCTATTTCACGTAATAAGATAATCGCATTTTTTTATTTTATACTACTTATACAAAATGCTAATTTTACATTTTTAGTATACATTTTTGTTTCATTTATTCGATATTATTTTCTATTATATTTGGTGTATATTTAATAAATTTAGCGACAAATAATTTTCAATAGATAGATAGAACTAAAATAATACAACACTTTAAGAAAATTTTAATCCTACACATACCAAAGTATATTGAAATAATGACAATTATTTCAATATACTTTGGTATGTGTAGGATTAAAATTTTCTTCACAATATTTCACGTAAATAATCCACCGTTCCAGAAGTAAGTATTCAAAGACGCGAAGTTATTATAGTTAACGTCGACAAAATATGCATAAAGAGAGACTTGTAGGATTTGAAAGGCAAAAATTATAACGACTTGCCTTCTGACATTTCGGTGCGTCCTTCACTTTCTTCAGCCGTCCTGCTCGCCTTAGAAATGACGAAACAGCTCTAATTTATTCAGAAACTACATAGCTGGTATGTTGATAAAAAGTAGCTAGAATATCATTTACTAGGGCTCAAAGTATCTCCATACCAAATTTCATCGAGATCGGTCCAGCCGTTCGGAATAAACAGACAGACAAAAATTTTGTATCTGGATTTTCTGTTAAAACTTCATATGCAGGAAAAAACAATTAACCAGTGCGCAAACTGGTTATTTTTGCCTTGAATCCTGCATATGATTCTAGACGTAGCGTGGAATTGTTTTCAGCCGTTTCATAGAAAACTATAACGTTGTACCTACGCGATCGAAATGTATGGAATAGCAGCTTTTTTAAACCGACAAACAATTTCTAGCTAGACCCTTAGCGTAGAAACCACAGTAAATTCTATACTTTAAACTTTCATAGACACTAAGTACAAATCTGTCATTTTGTCATTACAAATAGACACTTTGATTTTATTTTATCCAAAGCGAATATTTATACCTTTTTGTAAGAAAATTACGGACGGAGGAGTATGAAACAGTATTGGCACTGTTAAAATTTTTATAAAGTACAGAAAACTAATATTAGTTCAAATAATTCATTAGAAATACATTAACTTTTAATTTTTGAATTTTACTGGTCTACCAATAATTTGTATAGATGTATAGAAGCTATAGGTACCTATAGATGTATCGATAGTATTAATTTAGTCGAGTGCTAGCTACGGAGGGTAGTAAACCTAATCGTTAATTTATAAACGCTTGAAGCCACGTTGTGAACAATACGCCACTGCCTACCATTACGGTTGGAATGTAGTCTAAACTTATGTTATGCTACCAATTTCTATTTACAGCTATTTTTTGAGCGAATTTAATTTTATAACCTCTACGGCTTTCATATACAGTTGATAATACTTTGTGCTCGCTCCAAATTGAGTTTCGCGGCAGCAAATGTACCGCTGTATTTGCCTAAACACAGACTTGGAAACTTTGACACTTGGTGAGATCTTTATAACTTAGCAATAAGGATGATATTCGTTTGTTTTTGGGGTCTGATTGAGAGTGTCCTGTCAGAACTTCGTGGTGGTCACTGATGGGATGACTCACATCACTATCGCAGTGCATTCTTGGGACGTATCCGTTTCTAAGTTATTTTTTATTTGGTTACCGTTTGAACTTGTGTCGACGCGTTTAATAGGTCATCATGATTCATGAATGACGCGTATCTTTATGCTTCACTTGAGTTTTTGTAAAGTGTAGCGTTTGATAAGTTAGCTGGCATTTTGTCACGTAAGTACATGTCTAGGATATTGAGAGAAAGCAAAGGTAAGTTAAATTAGTCACAAATAAATGTAGATTCTTTCTTACTAACATAAGTAAGGAATAAAATTAGTTGCCAGGGGCGACGGCAAGTTTATTTTCAGGGGTGCATGTTCAGCTCTACGAATCGAGGTCGATCACCTCGAATGGGATAGGTTTTATTTTGTCTATACCTACTTCTGTATGACAAAGGATGTCTTTATGTAGAGGTCTAGGTTAGAATTAAGATAGAGTTAGAGCTAGCAAAGATTGCTCGATAATGTCAGCTCAAATCTAATCGACATTCGGTGGGCTCACCGAATGTCGATTAGATTTTCGAAAACAGAAGTCCGTTTTTATGTACTTTGCTGACTAATACACAAACGCTTTAGAGTTGGGAGAATGAAAATGCAAGAGCGAGCTGAGCGAGCACGATGATTTTTTGATCTCGCATCGAATAGGTACTTAATTATTTTATTAGGCGTTTTCGGATATTTTTTTAGTTTTAAATATTTTTACATTTCATTTTGAAGCCTGGAAGGTGCAAGTGGACTGCGTTGCACCACGGTCACGCTCACGGTACGTAAGTATCTACTTAACCAGTAGTCTAAGTTATCCACGCTTCTTATTTCTGTTGTTATAAAAGATTCGTATGAATTCTGTGAACTAGACCACACCACACCAAGCTACCACACCATTTATTGATTACCTCCATACTTATCTAACTAAGTTACGATTATGTCAACCACCTAAAACAATTCGAAACTGTTGTAACTAATACGAATAAGGCCTCAAACAAATATTCATACCAATTATAAAAATTAATATGCATAAAATAAACTAAACAAGGAAAATTCTAAATAACTACAAAACTAATTAAAATAGATTAATAGAAATAAAATTTTAACAAGATCTAAGATACTATGCCAATTATCGATTAATTCTTGTTACGATTAAAACAGGTAAAACTTATTAAAGTACATAACCTATTTATTTGAATTTATATTACTTAATTAGTTATGAATAGTTTGACCGTCACAGTTAAGAACTAAAACACTAGTTTATAACAGATTTTTATCTTGGAATGATTATCATAATCATCAGCCTAACCTCGGCTTCCAGTGTCACCGGATGCAGCTGAACACCAGTATTTTACATGGTGCGACTCCAATCTGACCTCCACAACCAAGTCACTAGATAATACTATGCCCCTTAGTAAGCCTGGTTGTCAGAGTTTCAAGCTTCCGACGACCAGAAGGCCTTCTTGCAACAAATATCAAGCCACACTTTTTTTTGTAGATAAAGTTTTTGCAAATTGTTGAGAAGTCTAAATATCCCCGCAGAAAGACGTGACGCCACTCTAGTAGAACTACATATTTCTATTAAATACCTACTTAGTAATAGTCACATTCAAAATTGCTTCAATTACGACGATTACAGTCTACTGTTGACTGTCTATAGAGCTAATAAAAGCATTAGAACTATAACAGACTTTGGAAAGCAAGACATTCTGAACTGTAGAAAATGGAAGTATATTGTGTAGATGTATGTTTTGTAGAACATATAGTTATATGAGGCGTTTCACGTCAACTCTCCTAGCTCGGCGCGCGAACGCCAAAACATCTACTTTTCAGCTCACGATTACAACATCATACCATAAAAAAAAAAATTGTGAACCGGTTGCCGAAAGGCAAGGTGAACAAAGAAATTTACTAACACGTTTTCAAAGTCATTTTAGCTTATTGCAACTGTAGCTGATCACTTGACGATTAAATCACTTGGCATGAGATGAGACAGACGATTAAAGACTTTATGAATGATACAGTTTATCGTTTATTTATTAAGTAAGTACTTTATGGTATCAAGTTAAACCAGAATAAAATATTGTTAATCTATACTTATAACAAAGCTGAATAGTTTGAACGAGAAAATCTCTGGAAGAACACACCAGTCTGATTTGTAAAATAATATTTTTGGATTTGCTAGCCCAATTCTAGAAGAAGGCTATAGGCTGTAATATCAACACACTTCAACCTGTTGGAGCCTAGCAAAAAAAGGTAAGAAACCGGCCAAGTGCGAGTCGGACTCGCGCACCGAGGGTTCCGTACAAACCTGTAGGTATTCTCGGTTTATGCATAAGGTTTATGTCTATGAAAATAAATGTATTTTTTTAATTTTTATATTTCAGCTGATTGAATGAACGGTAAATTGTGGTTTACGATTTATGACGTTTTAAAAAAAACTACTTACTCGATCTCGTTCAAACCAATTTTCGCTGGTAGTTTATATGGTAATGTATATCATATATATGTTTTAGTTTTATCATTCTCTTATTTTACAAGTTACGGGGGGGGGGACGCACATTTTACCACTTTGGAACTGTCTCTCGCGCAAACTATTCAGTTTAGAAAAAAATTGTATTAGAAACCTCAATACCATTTTTAAAGACCTATTCATAGATACCCTACACGTGTGGGTTTGATGAAAATTTTTTTTTTGAGTTCATTTCTATGTATGGGGAACCCCAAAGTTTATTGTTTTTTTTTTCTTTAGTGTAAAAATCTTAATGCGGTTCACAGAATACATCTACTTTCCAAGTTTCAACAGCATAGCTCTTATAGTTTCGGAAAAAAGTGGCTGTGACATACGGACGGACAGACAGACAGACTGACAGACATACAGACAGACAGACAGACAGACATGACGAATCTATAAGGTTTCCGTTTTTTGCCATTTGGCAACGGAACCCTAAAAAGAATGCTAAACGACAACAAACTATGTATATGTTATGGACCAGGTGATTAATGCGGGCATTATACATAATGTATGAGCATTATGAATAATGTCTAGCTCTATCGGGCAAAGTGATTAATACTATTTTAACTTCATTATTTATCACATTGCACGGTCATTATTATATTGCTACTTGATAATTGGGCAATTTGATAATAAAGCTAAATAAGACGCGGTGTGATGGCAGGGAGGGAGGCACGCATGGCGTGGCACGCCTTGACCAATCAGAGACCGCCATTATGACTTTCCTTAAGTTTTAAATGCAAAAATTAGTGAATTCTTGATGTAGAAGTTCTTGATAATTAATCCAAATAATAAGTCTAATTATTTAAATGGTTTAATATTTAGTTTATTTTAAGTTAAATGACAATAACAATAAAAAAATAGTAATTAAATATGGGAATTAATTTTTACAACTGTTTAATTTTTACAAGTATTGTCTTATAAATTCAATATGTTGTGCTGCATTTAGTGACAGAAACGAATCGCTGCAAAACCGACTGCACGTAGTCTTGTCTGCCCTACCCCTAGAGTGTAATTTAAAACCGCGTAGGCGCGGAGGGGCGAGGCGGCCCGCGAGCTGAGGAGCAGGTGGTTTTGACGCTCGCCACCGCGGCTGAGGCTGGGCGGCGAAGCCGGCCAGCGAGCCGAAGCTGCGGTGGTGAGCGTAAAACACATCTGCGACGATAAGCTCGCGTGGGACCGTCGGAGCCCCGTAGCGCCGGAGCCTTGACAGAAATCATGCCTGCTGCATATTGCATGCTTGCTTGCATGCCTCATCGTTTATAGAACTGCTTAAAATAAAATTTATTACTAACCAATTACGATTTGTTAACTATACGCGCCTAACCGCCCAGTTCAACTATTCCACGGCTCAGTATTTATTGAACTGCC
This sequence comes from Aporophyla lueneburgensis, assembly GCA_932294355.1. Classification (NCBI taxonomy): domain Eukaryota; kingdom Metazoa; phylum Arthropoda; class Insecta; order Lepidoptera; family Noctuidae; genus Aporophyla; species Aporophyla lueneburgensis. The sequence goes on along the minus strand of OW028745.1, from coordinate 20,504,592 downwards.
CGTTTAAATTATTTTAGGACTCATTTTTATTTAGTTTACTGCTCAGTTTTTACTGCTAAACTAGTTTGCAAACATGAGTTTTTATTTTTTTTACCTACCATAACTCAAATATTGAACTGCCGCTTTAATTCTATGCCATTAAATATATTTGTATTACTCTGCCCAAAAAGTGATGGACAATATGTATAATGCCCGGTCAATATGATTATTTGAATAATTATTATCAAATTGCATTCTCATATTGGGCATTTTTCATAATGACCGGGCATTATGTATAATGCTCAATTTCTCACTTGGTCCATAACATATAAACTCGTAGCAGGCGAAGCGATGCGACGGGGTGAGTCGAAGTAATAAGAAATTTTACGCAGGCAAAATCGTAGGCAGAAGCTAGTCTTATAAAAACAAAAGCATTAACTACATTAATAACCTAGACTAAATTAAATGTCTAAATAAATAACACAATAGAAGTTTTTATTCTCCATAATGATACACGAGACAAGAAAGCCTTTAAGATTTCGACACAGTTTTATATTCCAGACTAGTGGCACATGTAAATATAAAGTAATAAAAGTGTTCCGTTCGCTTTGATTGAAAAATATTAAAGCCTTACAAATACGATCGTCCTCATTATTGTAAAATACAAATACAACTTCAGTAATAAGATATTCTGGATTTACGAAACAATATGATACGAAACTCTCCTTTTTTATTTTTATTTTAGAGTCGTCATTTATTTTACTAGGCATGCCTTTTAAGTTCTGTCGTTTCCATATTTCCCGGCAATTTTGAATTTGGAACTGTTCTATATTAGAATGTGTTTAAATTTTGAATCTCAAAACAGTTGTAAAGTATTAGGATTAATACTATTGCACCGTCGATTGGAATCTGTCAGGTTACGTACGAAAATGAATCTTTCTAAGGAAAATGTTCGTGCAATAATTTTCTACAACTTTAGAAGAGGCCTGACACGGCTTCAGTGTTTTGAAGAGCTAACATCTGTGCTCAGTGATGAAGCCCCATGTCTGCGGACTGGCGAACGCTGGTATTTAGAATTCCAGCGTGGACATACTAGTGTTAGTGACAAATCTCGCGAAGGACGCCGAAAATCCGCCTTCACTGAAGATAACATCATTGCTGTGAGACAAATAATTCTCGAAGATCGTAATGTGACATATCTAGAGATAGAGGCTCTATTAGGCATCTCAGGGACAACCATTAATAAGATCTTTCATGAAGCGCTTGGTGTGAGAAAGCTAGTTTGCCGTTGGATACCGCATCTGCTTTCCGACGATCACAAGGTGGCTCGCGTCAGATGGTGTAAGAAAACTCTGCAAAGGTTCAACCGAGGAGAGTCAAATCACGTCTACGACATCATCAGTGGTGACGAATCTTGGATCTATGGCTACGATCCTGATTCCAAACAACAATCCACAATCTGGGTCTTTTATGACGAGCCAAAGCCGACTAAAGTTGTTCGTTCTCGAAGCACTTCAAAGAAGATGGTGGCCACGTTCGTTGGAAAAACCGGCCATGTTGCGACTATTGCACTTGAAGATCGTAGAACGGTTAACGCAGAGTGGTATACCACAGTTTGTTTACCACAAGTCATCGCCGAACTTCGAAAATCTAACTCAAAGCGACGCATCATCCTGCACCACGACAACGCAAGCTCACACAGCGCTCGCCAAACGATTGAGTATTTGAAGCAGGAAAAAGTAGAAATTCTTGACCATCCTCCATACAGTCCTGACCTAAGCCCTAACGATTTCTTTACATTTCCTAAAATTAAGAAAAGTCTCCGTGGTCAAAGTTTCCAGTCCGGTGAAGAAGCAGTCGACGCTTTCAAGTCTGCCATATTGAACACCCCCACTTTAGAGTGGAATAAATGTGATGAGGTGCTATTGTGCTACTTTGTGGTATTCGCATAACCGCGAGAAATATATTTTGTAGGTTTTAGCCATATTTTGGCGGAAAATATTTTTTTACTGCATTTAACCCGGTCTCAATATTTTGGTTTCCTGCTGACAATAAACATTTATTACGTAATTTTTGCTGAGACCCTCTCACCTATGCCAGATTGCGTGAGATTTCACTAAACACCCTCCTCCCAATAAAAACCTCACGTAATTAATGGATGCCCCCCAATCTATAGATACTAGGTAATAATTACCGTAAGACCATTAAACAGTGATGCGGTCAACATCTGCCACGCTTACACGTGCAACAAGGACAATCATAGGCGCTCTACTGACTGTGACCACAGATTACCTTACGATATGATGCTCTACAACCGAAACTAACCGCAGACAGAACCAAACGTGACGTCATTATTACATGGACTTAAGACACAAATTTGACGAGGAAATGCAATTATTATAAAAGACAAGTGATCCTCCTCTTTTCTGCGACTTGACAAAACATGGTTATTTCTTTATCTATACATCTATACATACAAATAAATAAAACTGAAGTGTCTGTTTGACTAAATGCATATGAAAGTAAATACGGAACTTACACCAAAAAATCTTTATTTTTTTAACTTTTGTCTGTCTGTCTGTTTGTTCCGGCTAATCTCTGAAATGGCTGGACCGATTTTGACGGGACTTTTATTTGCAGGTAGCTGTTGTAATAAGGAGTAACTTGGGCTACTGCTATTTAAGAAAAAATCTTTTATTTTAGAAAAATACCTGCGTTAATTTCCGACATTCACGCGGGCGAAGCCGCGGGCAAAAGCTAGTTATACATAACATGTGACTTATTATTAGTATTAAAAGAAATGTGATGCGATTATGGCAAAGCCTGCCTTTTAGGGGGAAGCCTATGTCCAGCAGTAGACGTTTTTCGACGGAAATGATGATGATGATTAAAAAGAAGTTATTTTTTTTGTTAGTTTGAACGCGCTAAACTATGAAACTACCGGTTGTATTTGCAAAATTTTTTATACATTTGATAGCTTAATTCTTAGAAAAGATTATAGGCTATTTAACATTATGCTAAGAATATTAGGAGCAGAGCAAAGTAGCGTGAAGTCATAGTCGGAAAGAACGCTAAGTGAAATCGAAGTATTAGCGCTGGCAGGCGCTGGGGTGTGACGCGGCAAGTCGGGGACCAAAATTTCACTAGGACGAAGTTGCGAAAGAATTTTTCAAATCAGACTGTTAAATTCTGAGATCATCGCGTTCAAACAAACAAACTCTTGAACTTTATTATTACTACTAAGTACTATAATTATATAGATAAACTAGCTTCTGCCCGCGACTTCGTCCGCGTTAAATTTCTTGTTCCCCCGACCCTTCCCGTCGCGTCGAATCGCCTACCCGTGCGATTTTCCCCGTGTTTGCACATTTTTCATTACTGCTCCGCTCCTCTTGGTTGTAGCGTGATGTTATATCGCCTATAGCCTTCCTCGATAAATAGGCTACCCAACACAAAAATATTTTTTCAATTCGGACCAATATTCCTGAGATTAGCGCGTTCAATCAAACAAACAAACAAACTCTTCAGCTTTATAATATTATAATATAGTATAGAAGTATAGATAGTATAGATATAGAAGTTATAAAAATGCAAGTTGAAATATTGTTTCGGTTATTGGATACATTTCCATTTTGGTCTTCCTGTTAAGTCCCTAACGTAATTAGCGAAATTGCAGGAATAGGTTATCTGTTCCCATGGAATTCATATAGGGTGACTATAGTTGTTAACATTAAGTTTCACTATATCCACAAGGTACCGTGTGGTTCCGGACGTAAAGAATAGCACCACCCCATTTCTTCCCATGGGTGTCGTAAGAGGCGACTAAGGGACTTACTAGAGAATGGGCAGCAGCGTTCTCTATGCATTTTACCACCATACTGCGATCGTCAACCCGCATGCCAAGCGTGGCGATTATGGCAAAACCCCCCAAAAATTGTATCAGTCAAATTAGCGGTGCTTGGGGGAGGCCCATGTCCAGCAGTGGACGTCTTGCGGCTGAAATGATGGTGATGATGATGATGATATCCACAAGATACGAAATGGATAATTCATTAGAAAGTTCAGTAAAATTAAGGATTGATTAATATATATTTTTGAGAAGACCTAAAAAGAACAAGAAATCTCCAAAATTAAAATATTTATTTATTTATTTTAATTACATTTATAACATCTAGAAAACTTAACTTAGTATTCTAGGTGTAAAAAGACAGGACAGAATTCGGAACACCACGCAGCGTTCCAAAACATGCATGCTGGATGTAGGAAAGAAGGCCGCCAGGCTCAATCAGCTGGCCGTCACATCAGCTGCGTGCACATTGACAGATGAGCAAGAGTTTCCACAATGGGTGCCTGAAGATGGACGGCGCCACCGAGGTCGGCCCCAGAATGAGATGGTTCGAGGTGGCGCGGGGTAAGATATAGGTACTGGAAGGATTTGAGGAGGCCCTTGCTCAACAGTGGCCCGTGCTCAGCTAAAACGAAATACATATTACATACATACTGGTACTTAATAAAAATCATAACTCTCCTTTTTATTTCGCCGTAGTCGGGTAAAAAAGGGTCATCAAAAGTCATGGATCTCCGTTCCGGTTCAGTAGAGCACTACCAATCAAAACTAAATACATGCATACAAACATTGTATTTTCCAAGTAACTTCACGAATTCTAATTATAGACATTAACATGTGAAGTGCAGTCTTAGTTAACAGGTGGCCGGCGCTGGTTAAACGCTTTTAAAACAACCGATTACCTATCACAGCAATCCAACTTTGTTATAATCAAATTTATTTCTAACCAAATAAAATTATACCTTGTGCCAAAAACGCTAGGTTGAATTTCATTTGACGTAACCACCCTAGTAAAATATACAGGGAGCCCTATTGTTGCTTACGCAAAGATGTAATCTCTTATTTTATTATTACCTGACTGGAAAGGGACACGGGAGACCCTATAATAAATATTGGACTTTATCTTCTATAGCATAAAGTACATTGTACGTTGCCCCCATTTTAATTACATAAGGTTCACTTTAAATACTTAAACGCTGTGAAGCGGTCTATACCGTGACATGTCAATTTTTCTCAGTTTTTGTATAAATTCGGTGAAATATGGCGGCGAGTGACGTCACTGGCGATGGTAGAGATAATAAAATTATGCCTGGCGTGCGCACTATGGCGGATATGGGCCACTATGTTATGTCCACTGAGGGGCTTACAATTAGTGTCAGACATCTTGTTTAGGTAGAAGTACCGCGATGTACGCGGTTTACGTTGAAATATGCCAAATCTCTATACTAATATTATAAAGCTGAAGAGTTTGTTTGTTTGTTTGATTGATTGATTGAACGCGCTAATCTCAGAAACTCCTGATCCGAATTGAACAATTCTTTTTGTGTTGGGCAGCCTATTTATCGAGGAAGGCTATAGGCGATATAACATCACGCTACAACCAAGAGGAGCGGAGCAGTAATGAAAAATGTTGCAAAAACGGGGAAAATCGCACGGGTAGGCGATTCGATGCGACGGGAAAAGGAACAAGAAATTTAACGCGGACGACGCGCGACGTCGCGGGCAGAAGCTAGTATAAATACCTATATGGGGCATTTTGTAACCGTCTCTGTAATTTTAACTATTTGGCTCATTGATATATATGTTACACTAGCAGTGGCGAAGGCACCATATAACACGATTCCTACCGGCTTGCCTTCGGGGATTCGCATTGGTAACTCTATCACTATTAAAAATACAATAGTATGTAAATAGTGGCTACTATTGTCAATAAATATAGTTACACTACGGGTATTTAATTCACCATAACATTCAAACAACAAAACAGGTTATTTATAGCTTTGTATTACAACAAAAGAGAAATGTTCTAAATTAACCCGGCGCCAAAACGTCATAATCGGTAACTAAAAATTCATACAACAGCGATCCCGTAATGATGTCACTTTAGGTCACGTGACACCGCTTGATATGTACGAGAGCAAGCCGCTGTACAACGGGTTATGACAGAGACAGGTATAGAAACATGCGTCAGCGAGAACGAGATAGAGGAATATTGCATATTTTATTCAGTTTTCAGCTGTTCAATTTAATTCATTACATTCCTATATTAATTTTAGAATGATAGTAAGTATTCTTTATTGATGAGTCAGTAAGTTAAAGCCGACTTCGCATCGGCTTCTCTTTTAGAAAAAATTACACCTCGCCGCTGTACACTAGATTAGCAATTACCGCGTCAAAGCGTTGCCACTGGACATATGGCCACAGCCATATGCGTAGCTAATCTCAGTTCAGTGCTCTCTGTGACGCCACCCAAAATGGACCCAGTGACAGGCGACAAAAAAATTCGCCAAAATGGGTAAATGCGTAGTGAAAGAGTGCGATTCAAGATTACAAAAACACAATAAATTAATCTGTATTACTTTCCACACGTACGTTTATTGTTTCTGTGTCTATATCAACGTAAAAACGCAATAAAATAAACAATAATGTATTATTTTGTCATTTAGGTTCAGTGTTACCAGTAAAAACTTAGTTTTAGTTTCCCATATTTGTGGGAGTTTTTAATTTATAGAATAAGTGATTTTAAATATTTTTTTAACAATAACATCGTTGCAGGGTGCCTAAAGATGGAGCACGCTGTGATAAATGGGTTGAAATAATTTGATTGCTGAGAAGATAGACTGACTGGCTACTTACTAAATCTATTGACATTTGTTCGAAGCACTTCCAATTCAAAAAATATTCAAAAAGAAAATGTATTAATTATTTTCATTAGTGATAAAATTCTAATACACATCCAATAAGAAATAAATAATTTTAATAATTTAACTTAACGTTTAACATTTTTTTTAAAGTTTTTTTATGGCTTAAAAGATGGGTAGGCAACCCTATCCCGTCATTGCATGTTGATATAGCGATCTTTGTCTAATCTAAGCGACGGCATTATTCTTGCAACTTGTGTGAGTGAGACAGATATATGTTAACGTTTAAATGTTTACTGGTTTCAAAGCTACGTCGTCGCGTTTCAATAGTTACACTTTATTTGACACATTTCGATGAGGTTTGCTTCTCTAGTTATTTAACTCAATGATTTAGCTTTATTTATTGAAACCCGACATCCTCCAAGGTGGACCTTAATACATGAATTAAAAAAAAACCTTTTTACGAATATTACGCAGACTGAGATACATGAAATACCTATATGGAGAAGAGTGCAAAAAGCTAATATGTTTATTTAATAATGTATTACAGCATCAAGCATATATTAAACTATAAAAAATTATTACACATTGACACACATAATATTTGTCATACTGAATGTCAAACAATATGTCAAAAATATCCGTCGAATTTCAGCCAGGGGGTGAATACTATTAAAAAATAAATACATACTTAAGTCATTTGTTTTACGCTAACACTAAACTCAATAACATCACAAATAATGGTTATTTAGAAAACAAGTTATAAACCGATTCGATTCAGTCTCTATGTATTACAAGATCAATACAGTAGAAAATGCGGTCCGCAAACACTAAGGAACAGCCGTATAGATCAACATGTTGGAAAACTAGATTACTTAGAGGTAAGCTAACCGCTTTCTTCACTAATATATCTTCCAATATTCAAACGATATTACAATAAGAACACACACGACATAATGATATCCTTTTCCAACAGTTACCAATTTCCGTGATAGGATTACCAGGGATCCAACCGCTTGAGCAGTTCCCTCGCTAGCTAATAAGATATTAGATATTGTAATACTGCAGTCTTCGAGACGGATTTCTAAACCGCATACAATAAAGCCCTCTTGCGGAGTTTTCTTAAGTCTTTTACAAGTTACTGAAAGAGATTAACGCTTGACACAAAAATTCCCTTTCGTTGCAGAAAGTAAAAGTAGGTAATTACGATTGCTTAGTGGTAAAGTGCTAATTGACATACTATTTAATATTTACGTAGTGTAAACTTAAATTGTTCCGATTTTTCTACCCCTGCCTGCGTCTGCAATCTGTTGTTATTTATCGTTATTATACATATATTGGGATTACTTACATAAACAAACAACTAATAAGGAACAAAACATCTTATTGACTAAATAACATATCAGGCAGAAACTACAGAATGCCACCTGCTAGGGTCCTCGTATCCGTTTTTCGTAGAACATAAAATTGTGCGTTTGACATATAGGCCAAATGTAAGTGTACAGCCTTTCAGAAACTTCTTGTAAAGGCTATCTTTTGTTCAACTGCCATTTATAATCTACTGAGTTCTATCCAGCCACTGATAGAAGACATAATTTACGGCTATGTAACGCTAACCTTTAAATATAGCTAATAGAGCTTCAGGTGTCTCCTTTTATATCAAACAAAACCAAATTAACAGGGAAATTATATACCTACAAACACAAAACTTTTCCACTTTTTTCACCGGACTCATGTGATCAAACATTTTATTTTGGAAAGTGTGAGTGCCCCGGAGAGTAATTCGCTACCCGTACCGATGAAAAATACACCCGATCCATACACATTGGGACTATAAAAAGTGGCGAAACATGGATAATGCCGATGTCAAAGTTCACCAATATTGTTTGGCGTAGCCAAGGGAAACACAACCTATCTATAGAAACTTCTGAAGGCATTCAAGCATTGTATTCAACTTTGCTATTCAAAATGCGCAATAAAATTACTACGAAAGGTTAAAAAGAACAGAAAATAAAGTGTGAAATAACTTACAAACCTACGCAGTAACCTACACAGTACGTAATACTAGGTACACAATATCAAAAGAGACGATAATCATTTTATGGAGGCGTCGTTTAACACCTAGCGCCATCTAGTAGCAGATAGCCGAAGCTTTTTACAGCTTTGCGCATGATGTTTATTTTTATTTTTATTATAACATGTAGTTTAAAATCTAGGTTATGAGAGGTTTAAATGGTTGCTGATTTAAATATACGTGTTTATGGACTGTTTCGAATTGTACCTACCAGTAGTTAGTATTCTAGATAAATAAATAAATAAGATAAAAAGCCATCACTGATAAAAACGCAGAGAGACAATGTTACTTCATAGTAGGTAGAGTATTTCTTACAGGATAAAAACATCAGTTTTAAACTAAGTTAGTATGTTTATTGATTAGGTATTAGAATTATTTTCAGGATTCACATACTTGAAGGTAAAGTTAAAGCAAAGTGACACTCACATTACCAAGACACCTTACACGACATTAGAAATCCAAAATGAAACAGAAACTCACATAATCAAACAAATTAGTTAACCTAAAACCCTTACAAGATATTTCCCCGAAGCCGTGCTGCGGTGTGGCGAGTCGGCCGACAAGTTGGCTGACCGGTCGGCCGACGAGTCGCAGCTTCATTTTCTCAACAAGCGACGTGTGTTGAACATCGCCTGTGAACACGGTACAAAATGTATTGTCATTGGACGCAAACGTGTTGCTTTTTTATGACAGCGGAGAAGATTTACGCTAAATTATCTTGTAATCTTTGTGAATTTGCTTTGAATGCTCCTATTTAAGGTAAAGAGAATCGTTGTGGTTTTTATGAAAGGAATGTGAGACACTTTGATAGTGATTACATTATTTTCTGTGATTATTTTTTGTTGGACTGTTACTGTTGGACTGTTAGACCGAGTTTACAGGGCATATGGATAAGGTATTCTTCTCGTTAAGGTATGCGTATCGATGCCAAAAGTTCAAACTTGTAGACGCAAAATTAAATTCAACTCCGCTCACTGCAGCCATAAGTCCACGTCAATTGACGTACTTAAAAAAAGCGCGGTGGGATTTTTTTACGAACGAAATTTTCGAAGCACTGTGTAAGTTCTATAAAAATACTATAGAGTATTTCAGTCTTTATCAATACATTCAGCAATAATAATTATTTCCTCAAGAAGAAGAACTTAAGATTAGTCCTCCATATATGAAGAAATCTCTTCAATAAGTCGTCTCTCTAAGCCAAAATTAGGATATAACTAGATATGAATTATAAAAATTGTGAGATTCTGCGCCAAACTGCAGTAATTCAACAAACTCGTTGAGAACGGAAAAGTTCTGCATTTCAGAATTTAAAAAAAATGAGTCAGCTCGTATTTGAGTGCCGTATGAAAACTACATATCTACCTAAGTGTTACTTGTGGCTAAGTAATAACAGCCGCACGGGTCGATCGTTCAGGTTAAGCTACACTTGCCGTGATTAGTCCGTGGATAGGTGACCATCTTTTCATACCAAGACCCTTCCGTGCCTCGGAAAGCACGTTAAGCCGTTGGTCTTCGCTGTCATTTGTAGCGCTACAGTCGGGTAGTCTGTCTTTCGTAGATCTTAAACGGTCTTTACGGGTCGTCAGAAGCCCGAAAGTCTGACAACCAGTCTTACCAAGGGGTATCTTATAACCCAGTAACTGGGTTGTGAAGGTCAGATAGGCAGTCGCTCCATGTAAAATACTGGTACTCAGTTGCATCCGGTTAGACTGGAAGCCGACCCCAACATAGTTGGGAAAAGGCTAGGTAGATGATGTTATCTAATTAATTAATTATAGGTGATAGTGCCACAGAAAAGACAAAAGCTTCTTCTCATAAGTACAGTGAGTACACACTTAGTCAATGTTGGCAATTTCAGGCTTTCATAATTATGATCAAATCCAAGTTTCCTCTTAATACTGTCTCGTTGGTCTAGTGGTCACAAGCGCTACTGAGCATGAAGTCCTAACTTCGATTGCCAGGTGGGCAAGGTGTTATTGGATTTTTCAATCTGAAATTTCTTATTAGTAGCTCGGAGTTAATGGTTCGCCCCCTTATACATGGGACTTAAACATAACTGGCGAAATGTGGGTTGTAGAGACGCCAGCACATCAAGGTACCCGAAACTGTCAAATTCTCCCAATCAACTTTGAACCTAATGCTTTAACAATAAAGTTGAAAATCTACTAAAGAAATTTGACAGATTGTAGTAGCTCGATGTGCTTGCGTCTGTACTATAGGTACACCTCTGCCCTTCCCATCGGTGAAACAAGGCGTGATGTTATATACTAGTTTTCTCACGATGCTCCCTCAAGCAGAAAATATTTATCGTGGCTTAGCCCTATTTATGTCACTATTTTATTAAAACAATCATTCAATTTTGCTCATAAATAAGGCAAACTCCATAGACGACAGCTGAGTGAGTTATGAATTTTTATCCAATACTCGGAAATATTCGGAAATTGAGGACTAATAAACCCGTTCGTTTAAACCGAGAAAAACACAAATTAACTTATAGATTTAGACCCAAAATCGTAGTATTATCATGGCTCAACTAGGCTAACTAATTGTTCAGTCTTTTATGCTGGGAAATTTGTTGCGCCACTTCTTCTTCCCAGGGGGACTTATGTTACTTTGACGTTCAAAAAGTGCTGACTCTCAGCCTAGTTGGAATTTAAAGTAACGTTTGATTTAATTTGAGTCGAAGTGTGGAAAACCTATAGTCAATTAATGAAAGAAGAGGACGAAAGGGCTACTTTCAACCTTAACTCTACCCTCTTCAATATGGACAAACATACGAGTCAGAATTTCAACAAACGACAGTCGTTAAAAATTATCTATATACAGTAGCGCTCAAAAGTATTTTGACAACAATAAATTATTAAAAATAAAAACAAAAAAAGACTATATTGAATTGAATCAAATTATTTATTAATAATAACGATGTGTTTTACAAATTGGAATACTTTGATATTAGGAATTACTAAAGAATAAGACATAATTAAATTTTTCTCTCATTGTTGTGGATCAAAAGTATTTTGATAGTGAAAAAAAAAATTTTTTTCAAGTTATTTTTTAATATTTTTGACACTTAATAATCAATATTTAGCAGCATATCCATTTGCTTTTAAGACAGCTTCGTATCGTTTCGGCATTGAGTCTACTAATTTTTGTAAATGATTGATGGGGATTTTGCTCCATTCCTGGCATAGTGCTTCATATAAAGCCTCTTTATTTGAATAATTTCGAAATCTCACGCGACGATCCAGCTGCTCCCAGAGATGTTCTATCGGGTTTCAATCAGTAATTTGGCTTGGCCACTTCAATAGTTTGATTTTCTTGAGATCTATGAAGTTACTAACATGCTTAGATTTGAGTTTCGGGTCATTATCTTGTTGGAAGTACCAACCAGGAGGCATATTATCTCTAGTGTACGGTAGCATTTGCTTCTCTAATATCTCAGCATACTTAAAACGATCCATAGTCCCATCTATCTTAAGTAAAAGTCCAAGTCCGTGACGAGAAAATCATCTCTAAACCATAACATTACCACCTCCATGTTTCACCGTGGGTATTTGGTATCGAACGTAATTTTTTTTATTTGTCGGACGGCGAACATATCTTATTCCATCAGATGACACCAAATTAAACTTACTTTTATCACTCCACAACATCTTGGACCATTCTGAACTAGTCCAGGATCTATGCCGTTTTGCAAATGCGAGCCGCAGCTTCCTGTTCTTTTCAGAAATCAGAGGTTTCCGCCGAATCAGAGGCCGGACGTCGTCCATGTAGTTCGAAGTCTTTTAGCCAACGTTTCACAGTTGAAACATGTACATTCACGTTATATTACTCTTGCAGTTAATTTTTTATTTGCACAGCTGATTTTCGCACATCACTCGTCAATAACTTTTTTACTAAATGGTTTTCATGGGGAGTCGTTTTTTGGGGACGGCCATTCCGAGGCTTATTTTCTACTGTCTTACGTTTAGTATAAACCTTATTCCACGCACTGACTAGCTGCCGAGACACATTAAAGTTTCGAGCAACTTCTGCTTGCGTCTTTCCACTTTTCAAAGCAGTTATCACAGCATTTTTAAAATCACTTGAATATTCTTTTGTCTTAGACATGTTAAATAGATAATAACGATATTACGAAAATAAAAAAATACTAGCTAGGGCTAACTCTGTCAGCAAATAATGAGAACACAATATGTGTCAAAATACTTTTGAGCTAAATATGAACACATTTCTAAGAATATACGGAAAGTAAACAAACAAGTTACAACTTGTTTTCATTAATAATTGCAGGCTCTTTGGAAGGATTAGTGTAGAATAAAATTTGATTACCTAGGGGTACTTACGCGACATTGAGATATTAAGGGAAATATGTTTGTCAAAATATTTTTGAGCGCTACTGTATATATATACCGGGTGACTTTTTTTACGTCTTGAAAAAAAATGGGTGTAATAGGTGAACGGAGTAGAAGCCTTTGGCACAGAAATTTTTAATATTTTTATTTTTGAATAACATGTAATAAAAATGATCCAGCAATAAATACTACACATTTAAAGTAACATTTTCATACTAGAACAACAAAAAGAGAAATTTGGAAAAAATAAAATAAAAAAATCAATTAAAATCTATCGAAACTCAAATCATACGCACCCTACTCAATGCGCGGCATGTATCAATGATTTTGTAGCCCGGTCCTACCCTTTAAAGCCGGCCGATAGGCGGCCAAATTGATCTTTCGCAGGCGCACGAGCCGCACACGCATCCCCGTCCGCCCGCCTCCCGCGCTCCTTTAGTCACCTGCGATGAATCTGAAGGCCTTCCTGCCTTCTATTCTAGTTACACAACACACCGTATGAAGGTCGAGATGGTTAAAAATGTCATCCGGTATATTATATTTACCGGAAATCATCAGCTCCATTCCATTGGATTCAGTGTCCAATCTACAAACAGATGCGACTGAATATTACTTCCTTATGTTTAACCAGTGGCACTCGCCATCTGATCGCCGCACCCCAAATATTAAAGATTACTTAATCCTACAATAGCAAATTGTAAGAATTTTGAAATAGAGGCCAATTCTCGTAATTTTAAGAACGTTCACAGTCTGTTCTCAATCTCAATCTGTCAAGAATACTTCGAGTTTTCATACATTTTTGACAAGTTCTTGACATTTGATTGTCGCCGAGATGAGACTGCGACTAGAATTTGAACATTTTTAATATGTGAACTGGCGCCTGCCTGTAGACATGACTAAATATTATTATCAGCTTATTTCATAGCTGCTTAATTTATTATGACCATAGGCCTCGGATTCGGAAAGTATTTGTTAACGCATTCCCTATATTGGCAAAATCTTAGTATATTTTATCAAAAAAAAAAAAAAAAACAACAGAAAAATCAAGCTCTGAAAAAAATTAAACAAGAAAATATTCTCAACTGAATGTCGTGGTCATCGTATGCCACTTCGCTCTAAAGCTTATGATCGCTTACTACGATTAGACTGTATTTGTTAGGGTGGCATATGACCACGGCTTTCGATCGATCAAGACACTTCCAACGATACCTCTTCTTTTTCAATTTGTTATGATAAGTTATTTTAGAAGGTATGAGGGATGAAATTAACATACATACATACCTGCATTAATTCATTCTCTTGCCCTAATCCCAATTTATTTGGGGTCGGCGCAACATGTCTTTTTCTTCTACACCTCTCTATTATTCACAAACCTCCATAATACGTACCGGTCAAAATCAGAACTCCTTGCTATTGCTTCGCCGTAGTCGGCTTAAAACAACCTTGCAGTCCATTTCCCAGTGCAATTTTTCTAAAACCAAGAAAATCGTTCCAACTCTCCCTTCGAAACCTCGCGTATTTCAGCTTCCAAGTAACCGCTTTTAGTCAAGCAATTCAAAAAATGAGCGGTTGTCTAGACATCGCCGTGAACACGGGAAAGAAAAGTTGTTTTTCTTTTGTTTCTTAACATTTAAAAGAAAGACAATTTACCGCCAAACCCGGGGAAACGACTGACAGAGATGTAAACGACATAGTAGCTATACATGTACTCTACGCTTTACTAAGGGACAGTATTGAGCCCCATTGTGGAGGGCGCGACCCTATCGCTATTTATTGAACACCTCGAACAATACGATCCCGTACGTTTCCAAACAGAAAAACCGACTCTGCTTGCCGGGCTCGCTTTCAGAAACAGACATCTTTATTTCTTGCCAATGGATCTTGATTTATATAATCCATCACTTAATGGATGAAATCTCCCAAAATTGGTCATAACACTCTACAGTATAGATAGGCATAGCCCAAGCTTAGCTACCTTTTTTCAGGACTGGTTCACCCGTAACAATATATTTACGTCAAACGAATAAAGTAAATAAATTGTTCCATACACACTCATACACTTACAGGCAACACCCTTATTAGGGGCGTGCCAGGCAAAAACAGAATTTTTCGGCAACCCTCGTCATGCGTACGCTAACTTATTTATTTCAGCCGGATAATCGAAGAATTATTTTCAGCTAGGCACCTATTCTTTTTCATACGGATAAAAATCCGGTCAAAGTGAGATAAACTTGGTTGAACTGCCCATAAGTTGCAAATGGGTAGGTAAGTCTGTTTTACTCGGAATTTCGGCTTGCAGCATTCTAAAATTTAAATGTTTTGCGCTCTGATAACATAAGATATTTATTATATACGACACATCGATCATAAAGATGTGAAATTCAATTTTCGAATTAGGTATATGTTTATGTTATGTCATTACGAATATAAAAAAATCATTGACACTAGTCTCTCACCATGCAAAGGTATTATTGTTCCCACTGCCTACAAATAAGTATTTTAAACAGTCCTGTAAATAAATCCGACAGTCTCAACAATAATTTCTTAGACAAGAATTTTCAAACAATAATGCCGTTGTTTACTTTGAAATTAACTTAATTTAGGAAAACATTTACGTTTCACATTCTTAGACATACATTCTCTTATTATAACCGCAACGAACTCAGTATAATTGGTATTTGGAAGATGAACGCACATATAAACAGACAACGGAATGCGCCAAGACTTTTGTTCTCCTCTTTCTGTCGGATGAAAAAGCTTTTTGGAGCGCGTAGCGTATTTAGAGAATGCTATTTGGCTAATTAGGTTGAAATTGATTGAAATAATTTGCTTACGTATCTAGTCACTTTTGTGAAAACTGTAAATTGAAGTGTATTGCAAAACTTAGGTTCACCCTTAGGTATTGATGTTTAAAAAATGATCATGTAATGTATATAAGGTGTATCTATTCATACACGAAATATTTTAAGGGGTATACCTGTAGGTGGTAAAGAAGCTATAGAAGCAAAAATAAATTTTTTATCTGAGCGTTTTTGAATTTTCGTAATTATTATAATTTTAAAACTACTTGAGACGTTTTGCATAAAACCTTTACTCCAAATTCTATTAATGGCCCGCCTAACGCTGCGAGGGGACGACCGGACGGCACGAGCATGGCCGCGGTGTCCCGGGCCGTAAAAAATAAGAAGGAGCCAATATTTCTTATGTGCGTCAAATAATTTATAAATATTAAATTTAAAAAAAAAATCTTAGAAAATTTTTTTTTTCGTTGTTATAGCTTCTTTACCACCTACAGGTGTACCTCTTAAAATATTTCGTGTATGAATAGATACCCAAGTAGCACAAAAGTCAGCACTTTTAACAACTAATGCATTCACTGTGCACTGTTAAAATGCTGTTATACAGCTATAACAGCATTTTAACAGTGCACAGTGAATGCATTAGTTGCTGAATAATAGCGTAGACAGCGCATCCTCAGAGGATATAACTCTAATTTGGGCACAAATTATTCAGCACATAGCTGTATAAGAAATCCAATTGACAAATAATTGCATTATAACAACATTATAGTAGCATTTATGTGTGTAACAGTCACCTAAAGAGCTGTATATTGCCTGATTAATGAGGCACGTGTTACTTATTATACAGCAAGGAAGACGAATGTGTACATTGTGTGTACTTTTATACAGTTGAAATTACACACTGAGCGAAATTGTGGAATGCAATAACTTAAATTATTTATTTTTCTTTGATATGAACTGTCAAATTGTAAAACATGAAGTGTAATGAAGTGTATCGTTGTGTGCAAGATCTCAGGTGCCATTTGTGAGAATATACATACATAAAATTGAAGGTAAGTAAAACATCGATTTCCTCCTATTATATTTGAAATCTTATTGGGAAGGTAACTTTACTGTCAAATACCATACATATTTAGTTCAAAATTTTCACGCGCCCTCGGAATACCACTAAATACTAAAAGAAAAGCAACAAAATTAGAATGAAAATAAAATTAATATGTTCGTTTTTTTACAAAGTAACCAAAAAAAAAACTGTTTTCGTGTAATTATTTTTAAATCCATATTTACAATTGATATCCTCTAAAATAAACAAAAATTAAAAGATAAAATTTTATAATAATACAAAGTAACGCAGTGAATATGGCGGATGGCAAGTGAACAGTTTTAATCTCAATTTAATGCTAAGGTCTGTACGGGTGTTCACATGTGGCCTGTAATTCAGCCAAGAGTAAAATAGTTTAGCACTTGTGAAATACAAATCAGACATGGATCGATTAGGAGAGTAGTATTGGTTCACATTTGCGTCAGTTACCTAGATAAGTACCTTTATGGATCCAAGCTTTTAGGGTTCCGCCGTGGTTCTTTTAAAGCAATTTTGTTCCCTTTTTTAGTTGTTATTCGACGATAAGTACTCAATTAAAATTGTAATTTAAGTAGCTGAGATTATCATTTAATTATATTTATAATACATAAGTTATTGATTTATTCATTATGCGACAAAATACCTATAAATTAGTCGGTACCTATCTAAAGATAATGTATTTTTCTGGCCTAATAATTTAATTACTTCCACATGAAATAGCATTATGTTACGTTAAGTTTAGGTATTTAATATGTTATTGTATCTTTTGTTTTTTTTTCCTCAAAAACTGTTTAGATAATGTTGTCATTAAGAAACTGATACTTCTATTATAATAAGTATATTTTTCTTGTTTTTACAGAACGAGACTTTCAAAATAGTTCAGACTATAGAGAGAGGTGTTGTCGATCTAACATTCGTTCCTGCACAGTGGAAAACTAAGGAAATTCTATGGTGGCCACCGAGAAGTACTTTTGTACTCCTTGAAATTATAAAAAGATGAAAATTCAAGGCCTGGACCAGGGTGGTACACCCTAAATTGTACTTTAAGAAGGGAACATTAAATAAACATAAAGAAAATTACGTTGTTTTTTTTAGATGCTAGCTGAACCGGTATTTCCTAACTGACTAACTCTGAGAAAAATTGTCGAAATCTGGAATCTTAAAAAGTCTCGAAAGGTATTAATTTATTACTTTAAAAAAATCTTGGATTTCTCTTAATAAATTTTCTTCATTTTTAGGTAAGTACCAGAAACATATAAAACAACAATATTAATTTTGTCGCAACCATATTAGTCCCGAAAATGGGTAGGTTATAAGAAGATTTTTGTAGCAGGGCATTTTTGTACCTACTCAGCCTAATGTCATCAAACACACTGACCTCTATTTATAAAGGCTTTTTTGTATTGTTTTGTTCATATGTGCTTTAATTTAAATCCGACGTAAATTTGAAATTTTATTTTATTTCAACTATGTGACGTATATTTTTATTTTGTTAATGACATTTTATTCTTTTCTGCTGCAGCATTGTTACTTTTATCTTAATTTTTGTAATATGGGTTATGTGTGAAATAAATCTCGACCTGAGACGCATTAGGTCTGATATGGAATTTCACAAGTTTAGAGGGGAGCCAAAAGAAAGATCTTGACAAAATCGTGTCATAACTATTGGTCATTATCGATTAGGCTAACAAAAATAGTATAATGTTTTAGATAAGTCTTGTACCTTTGTATCAGTATAGTAATAAAACTACTCACAGTATTATAATAATATTTTATTAACAAAAATCTACTTTTTTGGTGACATCCAATCTTATGCTTGTACAAAGTTATTAAAAGACCAATCATTTTAATTCTATTTACGGATCCAACTTTATGCCTGCAATTTTTTGGTAAATTCAATGCGTATTGTAAGCTTTATTATAATATGTAACATTATGTTTGACAAAAAAATAGGAATTTGGTTAAGTCTGATCTTGTAATATATCTATGTACGTAGCGTTTACATTTATTATTATGAAATACATAAGGTCGGAATTAATAAAATGAAATTTAAAAAATAATCAAAGCTAAAAACACAATGACTCAATCTTTTTTATAGACTAAAAAATAATGGCACAATACGTCGTATCAAGTAAAAAATTATTAAAATTAATTAGTAAGTATTAAATTTAATCAACTTCAGGAAAATCTGCCTGACTCTCGGAATGTTTTAAGTTTTTATAATATGTATGGAATTCCTGTGGAATCCATTGTAAAAGACTCATCAAATCATTGTATTTTGCAGTTGATATGGGCTTTTCAGTTTGACTTACACTAGGTAAATGTTCAGGGAACTGAATTCGCTTAGAAGCATTTCGGATCAAAGATATTTCGGTAAAATCTTCTGCTAATGTATTTTTATAAAATAATATTCCGGGCTGGTCTTGCCTAATCTGAAGCCAAACACATTCTGATATTTTAAAATCATTACCATCTTTATTCTTCTTTCTGGAAACAAAAGGACCATTTTTCTTATATAAAGACGTAACGTCTTTAAAATGATGCAGTTGCATATCATAGACGTTAAAAGTTCTCCTTCCCCCACAAGTTCGAATAAACTGAGACCAGTCTCGGGGTATGGCAATCTGCATTGTTTTCAATTGCTTTTTCTTTTTTTCGATTTGAGAGTGTATTTGATCGACTTCCATGTGTGTATGACCCTTCAACATAAATTTGTGGTTTATTATTTTCAGTTGGGGATGTTTGTGCAATATCCACATGTAAGCCATCACAACCATCAAATTTCGGTTTTGGCCCGCACAGTTATCAGACCACAGAGTTAATTCCCTCACGTTAGTAAGATTTTCTATATTTTCTTCAACCCATCGAATCAGACAAGAAGCTATTTCGTTTCCTCCTCTGCCACCTATATTTTCAGACCATAAAATGTTTGCAGCTCTATTAGCTGTAGAATCAAATATTGTCAAATTTAGTGTCCAAAGCTTTCGTAGATAAAAAGATTTACTATTAGTTAAATTCGGTGTGGCCAAACACTTCTGCAAATCAAACATCACTACTTTTTTTTCACCTGAACTTAATTCTGCTTCTATTTTATCATTTCTCTTCAAGTTATATCTCTCTTCGGCAGTCTTGGTATGAATTTCCTTTTTTTTCTCTATATTATTTTTCAGCTCGTCATCCACAACATCTAATAGCTTTCTCTCAAATGCATCGCAATCATCACAAATGTCGACTGACGGCAGTTTGAAACTTAAATTGAACTTGGTGTTAAAAATGTTTCGGTACAGCCATTCTTTGGCTACCAAATTTGGAGGAATCTCTTTAGATTCCATCATCTCCTTATAATGGTGATACATTGTAGGGATATTTAAGTCTGGTCCTAAAAATTTTCGTCCGCTCTTTTGTCGTGAATAGTGACTTTCATAACAAGGGTATAGGTTGATATGATCTATTACTGTTTGGACTAACACATCTGATGACTTATTACCAGGGATATGCTTTCCCCTCTGATCTGGAGCAACCAAGCCTCCATCGAGCTGTTTCTCCAAACTCACCTTAACAAACTTTTCTCCTATAGATAGCGTATTAAGAAACATATTCCGGCATATTTTTTCGCTCTTAGAATTGACAGTAAGTCTATATTCGTAAGAAAACTTTCTTCGGTCAGTGTTTAAGTTCCCATCTGTTCTCATCATACGTTTTAGTTTTTTTGTGACGTTAGAGACTATAAACTGGCGACGTTGATCCCAACTAGTACATTTTTTCCAAAATTCATTAAATATTTGCATTCTTGTTTCGGTAGGCAATTTCTCAAAACATTTAAATTTACACATACATGGAGGTTTCAGCTCCCGACCCTCAATTTCAGGTTTTTTTTTAGCTACAGTTGAATGATAGGGAGAACCTTTCAGCCTTGCAATTTTAGCAGCAACTCTTTTCCATTTAGTCACGTTTTTAACTTTCTTTCTTGTGTTAGATTTTGAAGGGGCTGCTATGACGATCTGATGTATGTCTTCATTATTTCTTATGTGTCTGTCATCTGGTATATAAATATTCCCATTCGTATCTGCGATCAGAATTCCGTTAGAGTTAATTGTATCTTCATTCATAGTAGCATCAGCAATATTAACATTTTCATCAAAATGCGGTACAATTAAAAAGCCTGTAGTATGGTCTCTGTCTGTTAAATTACGGTTTCCGAGGTGATCAATCTTAACAGCAGATGTACTCGCCCGTACTTGAATCATCATCATATTATTGGAATTCGCACTTTTAGGACTACCTTGATCAAATGCCGAAGATTCATTAAAGTCATCCACCGAAGAATAAACAGTAGGGATTATTTGCGGAGTCATTGCAGGCAAAAAAACGGTCGTGTTCTTTAGGACTTTCTCTAAAATCTGTAGTTGCAGACTTAATTTTTTTTCGTGGACTTAGAAGATCGTCTAAAGTGATTAAATTAATATCTTCATTATTTGCCACATTAACTTGCCTTTCTGGTGATTTTTCCGAAAAAGAAAGCTTTCTTTTCACCTTTAAAGACCTTGATATAACGTAGACTTTTTCTGGCGAATCACTGACGTAGCTGCCATCCGAAAGATATTTATGTGGTTCGTAAGTCTTGTCTTTAACGCTATCATCACTATCATAATCGGAAATTTCTCGGCCAGGATCTGTAACATAATGTTTTTGTACGTAAGCTCAATCAATATTTTCAACATAAATTAGGTTTAAAAATAAAGTAAATATTATTTTTTATTCCTTTAAGGATAATGTAAGCAGGTACAGTTAGTTATATACTGCATTTTTATATATTACTACCGCGGCTTCACTCGCATCTAGTATAAAAATACAGCATGTTCTTCACGGGTCCTAAAGTCCTTGCACAAAATTTCGTGACAATCCGTTCAACCGTTCAATCCGTTACCCCATTAAAAAATTACAAACAGACAGACCAACACAGACCCTTCTAATTTATAATAGGTATATTACTATGGATATGGATTTTAAACATACGGTTACATTCATAGAACAACAAGTAGATAAGTAAGTATTTACCTAAACAAGCACTTTCAAATATACAGCTTGGCAAAAAAGAGTCTGGAAAAAATGAGGGCGCCTGCTTAGCAGGTATGGCCACCCTGTATACTAGGACTAAAAGTGATAAGATACTTGTTGTTTTAATCCACAAACACGAGATCCCGGAAATTCTCATCAGTCAATATTTCAAGACTTGATAGGCACACAGTCTTTTACTTTCATTGTATTTAGTAGTTTGCGCATTATTTCGCTGGAATAACTTTTTATCTAAGAGTGCCATCATAATAACATAATGCAAACTTATTATGTTTAAAAATTAATTAAATTACACTCAGGGATTGCCGATTGAACCCGATACACAAGACATAACGTTCAACAATCGCATTTGCGGCCACTATCTAGGGTATTCACAACCATTCGATGGTTGGTATACCTGTATCAAATTGGACATGAATGATACTGAACGAATCCTGTTAATGCTGACAGTTTATAGTCGACAAGAAAGCGACTTACAGCTGCTTACTGTCGGAAACTAATCGGAAGTCAGAGAGTACCTATAGCATATCGCATTCGAAAGGTACGGGTAATATCGAATAAACTTGAACAGTTGACTAATGAAGGCGTCAGGTATATCTATGCGGGGTACATAACATTATCACTATTCACATGACAATGAAAATGAAATAACACGCTAAAGTTTAGATTTTATTTAAAAAGAAAAACGTGACGTAACATCATTCTTGTATTCCTTTTCGGTGCTATATTTTTTTTCCATTAACACTGATGTGTCAGTTTTACACATGAAAATAGTGTAAAAATCTTTCTTACACGTTGACGGCTCCCATTACAACCCGTCTCCTCAAACTATAGGTAATATATTACGTAGAATAGGCACCTGAAAAATAATAAATATAAATTATACTTTTTTACTGTGGTATGTGATAATAGCATTAACAAAAAAAAAAAAATACTTGGCTGTTTCGTTATAGTGTTGAACTTTTTGTCTAATTGCACACAGATCAAAATCGTCTAATTCTTTCTTCCGCCAACTGTTTTGGTGTTCCTCCAGGTGTAGAAAAAATCCTTAATTGTTTTCTCCTTCATTAACAAATTCTCTAATTGTACTGTGAGATTTACCTTGAAAAAAATATAAAGACAATCATATTAATTCCATACATTTACACACAGGTACATTTTTCAATTTCAAGTATCAAACATCAAGAATTAACGTACACGCGATTTGTCAAACTAGAAAACATAACCTCAATAATCTATTAGTAAACAAAACAATAAAATGGCTTGAAACTTATAATACCGATAAAACTTAGTATTAGAAAGGAAAAACAATGACTGGCATTGAATAAAAGATAAATGTCTTGGATAAATACCTGTCGTGTCGGCAGTTCATTCGTAAACATTGTCAATCGGAGACAAAATTTGTTCCGCTTCAGATTCCGCCAAATTTCTTACGAAAACTTAGTATATCACAGCTCACACCACTACTCCTTAATGTTTAATTCATTTTTTATATGTGCAAAAGCATTAATAATTGATAGTTAATTAGAAATAAGTAAAATACAACTGGGAACATAACACAATGACAGATTAGCTACTTGTTGATGATAAACAAAGCAGTGCTGCCACCAAAAAAATATTTTAGTTCCAATGGTTACCACGACAGACTCTTTTTTGCCAACCTATACGCGCATCGACTTCATGTCTTGTCTTCTCATGAATAACTTGGCCCTGCTATTGGATCTTCGTATAGATCTCGTATGCCGTCGTCTATTAAACCAAAAATAAAACAATTTTAATATAATTTATTTACCTACTTATGTACATAAAGTGATTTGCTTCTAAAACGAGAAGGAATGTAAGAAATTAACTTACCGGCGACTAAAGTACCTGTTTCGCCAGCTTTAGCTTGGTCACTGCGGGACTGAATCAAATTTCGAAGATTGGCTAGTTTGCGTCTTTTATTGAGTAATTGGGTGAATATAACATTCTGCAAAAAAAACAAAGTAAATACACCTAAGTACACGTCTGGGCACGTTTCTGGATGACAGCGGTCAGCGATGCGGACGAGTACTTCGACGACTAAGTGTCCTTTGTATATTTATTTATTTGTATAGTGTTAGTTAGTCACTTATGTAAGTTCACAACATGTTTAAATACTATAACCGATAAAATTACTAACCCACACCACACGATTTGACAATATAAAACCTATTAACTACTTATTTTTTAAGTTGTGTACTCACCTGATCTTCGTCATCCATTGTAGTAGGTATATTAAATTTTAATACTTATAAAATCCTTCAATAATCACCACTAGTTCACTCACAAGCAATTAAATAAATCAGAAGTAATGAAATTCGCTATTAATTCGACACGCAGGACTATCTACTCGCGCGCGAATAACGTCTTTCATGTAAACAAAACAAACGCACGCGACACGCGCTCGGTGCAGTGCGCTGATAGGTCAAGCCGTCGTGGCGCCGAAAACGGCCGAGTGACCGGCGATAAGGTCCGATGCCACTCTACCGCGTCGGTGTGCGGTCACGAAGTCAATGGAATAGTGTTTCTATTTCACATGTGTATTTCTGTACAACGATAAAGTAGCACTTTTTATAGACATAAGGACTAATAATGTTTGTAGACCATAACCGAACAAACAAAATTTTCGAGGCATAACAGTATATCTCAAGGCACGACATCTGATTATTTAATTTCAAGAGGCATAAAGTTCTATCTGACGATACGTATTATTTTTACCAACAATCCTTGTAGATTAAAGTCGAATGACAAAATAGTCCCTGCCTTACGCGTAAAATAATTTAAAAGCATGAAAGCTGAAGTCAATGTTCGACCTTCTAATTAAACCAAAATTTTAAGCATAAATACTGTAGTTGCTATCAAGCCATATTCCACGATATAAATGAAAAAACTCGACAGATTCGACCTAATGCATTTGTATATCCATCAGAAAAAAAAGAGATAGAATTATGATTGTTGTATGGTTAGAAAGAGCGCGAGATACCGGTTTCAGCTGACTATTAAAGCTATTTTGCTCCGATCTCGAGATTCGACCTTATGCGTCTCAGGTCGAGAAATTAATTTCATTTTATTTATTTATTTATTAATAAATATAACATACGGAACCCGTCGCGTCCAATATTCCATTCGCGCATGCCGACACTTGGATACATGCTGTTATTCGAGTGTATGGTAAACACCTGACTAATAGGGGAAAAGTGAATCTGTATGCAGCATAAAGCATTAAATAACTTCACAAAGTAACTGATTATGTTATAGTGGGTGATATGTTCTCTCTTAAAATGCAACGGTTGTATAGTACACGTGTGGGCTATTATTCAGAAAACTTACAGCTAATAGGGTACTGCAGTACTAAGCGCTCAATAACAGTGACTTTGTGGCGTGTTTGTGGTGCTTAATAGAATTACTGTACAGAAAAAAACATTATTTCTTGTATGCAGAACCCTTTTTATTTTATTTTATTTACTGTTATAGCGGCAATAGAAAATAACACTGAGAAAATTTCATGTATTATACTTATTACGGTTCATAAGATACAGCCCGCTGACAGACAGAAGGACAGACGGACGGACAGCGGAGGCTTAGTAAGAAGGTCCTCTTGGCACCCTTTGAGTACAGAACCCTAAAAAGAGGTGATTGGCATTCTGGCAAATAGAAATTTTTAAGCTTTTAGGGGTTAGTATTAGTACCTACCTGTATATTAGGACAATATATTTTTTTTTATTATAGGTATGTTATAATACGTTTCGAACTAGCAAAATTACAAAGCTAAGGAACTTACCTAGTCTAATTTAATTGGCTAGGCACTAAATACATTTTTAAAAATTTGACCTTCATCATTATTTCAGCCGTAAGACGTCCACTGCTGGACATAGGCCTCCCTCAATTTGGGGGGTTTGCCATAAGTAATCGCCATGCTTAGCAATCAGATTGGCGATCGCAGTATGGTGGTAAAATGCATAGAGAACGTTGCTGCCCATTTTCTAGTGAGTCCCTTAGTCCACTCTCACCCTCCTACGACACCCATGGGAAGAAATGGGACCTCCGTGATCAATAGTAAAACCTAATTACTCCATTACGCCATAACTCATCAAAGAGTTCTTGTTTATGATCGGTCTAGGCAACGTTTATTTTTTTATTCTCTATGGTTTGAAAAAATAAAATATATCCATTAATGAGGCAAAGTTCAAGTCAACACGAACCATTTAGTTGTGATGCACATAGATCCATGTTTAATTTAATAATTCAGAATAAATTCTAGACAAAACGATGATAAACAAAGCAGACAGGTCGCATAACCCACAAGCACATCAGATAAATATTTGATCAGCTGTCACGGGATTAAAGCTCCCAACTTTCTGAATTACGACGGATATTCATTTTTAAGACGCCATATTGTTAAAAAAGCTGTGTTGCGAAACGAAATTTGAATTAGGAATTTAGATATGGGTGCTACTTGCGAAGTAATCTAGGTTATGTTATTATTTCGCATAGCTAAACTTAGACCCGTTTTTACAATACTTTTTAAAAAATTTAGATTATGTTTAAACCATCAAGCCAGTTTTTAAATTAAGAACCCATATGCAATTCTTTTTACAAAACTGACATCTAAGTCTGGTGCTAAATTGTAATTTTTGTATACAGAACTTTACTTAAATCGAAATAAAGTTGGAAATGCAAAAATTGACCCAGAGCTTGAGGCTAGAACTATAAGGTTAGACCGTATTTTGTAATGAAACTGAGTAATTCATTCAATCTGCCTTATAGCCTTTACCCAACTATGTTAGGGTCGGCTTCCAGTCTAACTGGACGCAGCTACCAGCATTTTACATGGAGCGACTGCTTATCCGACCTCCACAACCCAGTAACTGGGGACTGGTTGTCAGACTTTTGGACTTCTGACTACCCGATTGTAGCGCTACAAATGACAGCGGAGACCAACGGCATAACGTTGTCTCTGAGGCATGGACGGGTCTTGATATGTAATGGATGGTCATCCATCTACGAACCGACCGCAGCTAGCGTAGCTTAACCTTGAATCGACCCCTTCACGAACCCATCTCATCTAAACTTGGTAAGTTCTTGTCTATATTTGTTCGATTTAATTGCGTCAGAATTTTAATGTAGGTGGTACCTACCCAAAAGAAAACTCTCTTTTTGGAAATGGTAGGTCCATTTCGTAAAAGAGAGTTTAATAGAATTGAATTCGAATTAAGATTTAAACAAGAGCTTTTTTTTTCTCATGAACTCTGGTGATTCATTATTGATTGTTAGTAACCACATCACAACAAATTAAAACACGACTACCATTCCATCGAATTAATCAGAGAAAGAAGATCCCTACAGGACAGGAATCAACCAACTCACAATTTCCAAACAAAAATTATGGAAGACAAAATATTGTTTCCATTTTTTCCATAAGAAAACTATTACAATACTTCTCTTACTTTGACGTTTTCTTATTTCTCTATTAGGGCATGTATTTTATCCATAGAAATATAAAAACAGATTTCAGTTTCTTTCTTATAACTATGATTTGAACTGCATGCATCTAAACACTAAACATAACTACGAAATAAAAGAAATCGTCCATTACTAAAGCTTTATTCATTAAGTACATCTTTGTGCCGACACATATACCTTAATTAGTTATTAAGGTGCATTGGGTTTACTTATCGTCATGGTTCCGCATATTTATTATAGGTAGATGGGAATTAACTGTATGTATCAAAAAATATTTATAAAGTTTTAGTTTGTCAGAGACAAAGTCTATACTTATTATATTATTCCTTAACTATTTGGCCAAACGCAAAAACAACAATTTCGTTAAGCATAAAAGGTTTATGTAAGTCAGAAACGAGGCGACGACAACTGGTCATTACCGATTATTTCTGGTTTTTACACCAGCTTTACCTCAAATCTATCTTCAGTTTCATTCCGACGGTGATCGCTCTTGACGTTTACAGGGAACAACACTCCAAACATCCACCCTCGGTCTCCCTCCGCGCCACCCCTCCCCTCCATCCCCCTCACCCTACCCACTGAAAATATTCCTTTACCACGAAACATCTTCGTTCACGAGAAATTTTCGCTATGACCTCACCATTACTCCTGGTTCCGAGTGTTTACCGTTTACGACTAGTTTTACGCCATTCGTATAATATGGGAACCCTTTTAGTGTGGAACCCTTTGGAATAGTGAGTTTTCATATGAATCTAGAGCTTCGGGAATTATTGCAGGCTGGCATTACATTTTGCGGAACGTGCCTATGACTAAATTATTCTGTGTTTCGAGTGTAGAACCTTCTTGCTATCTTGTTAAAAATACAGCCGATGTCTAGTGACCTTTGAATATAGGCGATTCGCGACGTAGTCCTTAGTTCGCCGTTCGTTGTACAATTTCTAGGGGTATTGAAGAAACTCATTCAAACAAGTGCAGCGATGGACCTTGAAATGGGCCTAATTTCAGGGGAGCAAGGGTCGTTATGCATATTTAAAGTATTGTGACTGTTTATCTTCGCTCGCCTCTTTATTTGCTGCGGCTTCCGATGAGTTTTACTGATAACATTAAATATAATTGATCCCATTTATGATTAACTAGCTTCTGCCCGCGAATTCGTTTGCGTCAAATTTTTGCTCCCCTGACCCTTCCCGTCGCATCAAATTGCCTGCTAGTTTCCGTCCATTTCGTTGCTGCTCCGCTCCTTTTGATTGTAGCGTGATGCTATATAGCCTATAGTAAAGTATTTTATGTCCATCTCCTGCTTCTAAGCTACTTCCTCACCAATTTCCAGCCAAATCGGTTCAGGCGTTCTTGAGTTATAAATAGTGTAACTAACACGACTTTCTTTTATATATATAAATTCATTCATTATTCTTAGATTTTTCTTATAAAAATGCGTATGGAGAAAATGTATGATATTATTTAGCCAATATGTCAACTTACTTATAACTTGAAATACCTGAAACCGCGTGGGAATACGATATAAAAGAGAACGAGAACCATATTGTTATTATCGTTCGTTAAAACTGACATGTTCGACTGAATTAAAAAACTGAGCGACTCTAAAAATTTCGTTCAAATTCAGCTGATTGAAATTTAAAGCACACTGTGAATTTCCAGGAATTGCTCTGTTTTCGACTTGTTATTTCGTTTGGTATCGACGAAGCGTCGACCATGCTCATAGTCAGCTGCATGCTCCGAAAAATGAAACAAGTTTCCGAATTCGTACATACCTACCTACTACCGAATACATTTGAAGTAATTTTTTTTTTAAGTTTTTCGCTTTTATTTCTGAAACATATAAACTTAACATTGATGAGACTATTTATAATAAAATGGGTTTTGTGACTTAACTATGTACTAGTGATCGCCCATTGGTCGAAATTCGACCGTACTTCATTTGAATAGAAATACATTATTAAATTAAAAATATATATATTAATAAATATAAAAAAATTATATGGTTATATTTGACATTCAGTAACACTATAGACAAATTGTTGACGCTGTACTACTGTGGAGAGGGTTTGCTGGCGGGATGGTGATGGCCAGGACCAGGACGTAGGTGTAATGAGTAAAGAATACTTCTTCAGGACTCTCTTCTTTATTTTCTTAATACTTCTTAACTGCTGGATATGGAATGAATTATCACAGTGCTCTGTTTATATAGAATTTTCCCTATTATTTTTAATTAATTATGACAGTTCAAAATGTCATAATTATAACCAGCCTGTACAATCTATGACCAGCCTGTACAATCGTCAGGCATACAACCTCCACAGTTTGCACACTAAACTAAGTTTTGTATGGAAAACTTACTAATGCCATACTTGACACTCCCCATAAAACCACAAAAAATATTTCATAAAAATCTAAACTAAATTCCTATCATCGCTAATACAAATAATATTAAAGATAAATATTCTCGATATGATCATAGATTTAAAAAATGAAATAGGTTATCAATTCAATTCAATTCAATTTATTTATTTCAGAGAAAATCTCCATAAATGTACATAAAACGTTACAAAATCATAAAAACTTAGTGTGTTAGTAACAAAAATTGGACTTAAAATATATTAGTATTGTTAGTACCTATATCTAACGAATGCCAATGGCTGTCCTTATCCAATGATCTTGGAAAGGACAGTCAAAACGGGCAGCAATCACATTTAAGATGCTGTTGCTGCTGCTTCGTAGACGCATCAGCAACGAGTTTGCTTTCTTGCGCATGATGGCTGGAAAGCCATCTATACGCCACTCAGCAAACATGCCGGATGCGCTGCAGCGCCACGGCAGTCCCAACAGCATCCTAAAAATGTTGTTATATTGGGTACGCAGGGCTGCGTAGGTTCGCTGCGTATGCTTCACCCACAGGCCACTCGTGTAAAACGACTGGCAGAACGCCTTAAAAAGTGTTGTGTTTTGTGTTTGTATTAATTTATTTCCTATGGTTATACTTGACATTCAGTAAGACTATAGACACAAAATATTAAAGACAGATGTTCTCGATTGAACCACAGATTTGGACCACAAACAAAAGTATATCTATGCATGTGTGTATTCAATACACGGTAATGAATAGTAGTGCGTGTAACGTGTTATTTATTGAAAATAATGTATTTTTACGCATAATTTAAAAAAAATATTAGCATTCATCACTTCTTCTTTATCTTTACACTAGCTTCTGCCCGCGACTTCGTCCGCGCCAAATTTTTGCTCCCCTGACCCTTCCCGTCGCATCGATTTGCCTGCTCGCTCCTTTTGAGTTACAGTGAGTCAACCTTATAAGATAGACATATGCTCTCGCGGACTTTTTTTTAGAACTTTTTAAAAGAAACAATTCCGTCATACATGATTTTTACGTTACTTTAACCGTTAACGCAGCGCACGTAACGGAAACTCTCGAAACGAATAAATTTTCCCCGTTTTTGCAACATTTTTCATTACTGCTCCGCTCCTCTTAGTTATAGCGTGATGTTATATAGCCTATAGCCTCCCTCGATAAATAGGCTACCCAACACAAAAAGATTTTTTCAATTCGGACCAGTAGTTCCTGAGATTAGCGCGTTCAATCAAACAAACAAACAAACAAACAAACAAACAAACAAACTCTTCAGCTTTATAATATTAGTATATATATATATATATATATATAGATATTATAAAATAAAGTCACTTCGCTGTCTGTCTGTCCCTATGTATGCTTATATCTTTAAAACTACGCAACGGATTTTGATGCAGGTTTTTTTAATAGATAGAGTGATTCAAGAGGAAGGTTTATATGTATATAACATGCATAATATAGTAAAGAAACGCTGATAATTTTAGAGGTTTCTAATGTGATGTCATAAATAAACACATTTTTTTGCGCTTACATTGCGAACGCTGGCTGAACCCTACGAAATAGCTCAAAACAATGTACTACAGTATTGTACACCTTAAAAAGTTTTACAAAAAAGTCCGCGATGGTATATGTCTAACTCTTAGGGATAACCCATAATAACCATTTTTATCCTTTACATTTTACGAGAAATAATGGCTTATTTATGAATGCGATTTTAAGCAATACAGCATTAATCCTTATGCAATTAAGTACCTTAAATAAATTGTGCATTTCATGTAGATGAAAATTGCCCTTTACAGCATATCATTAAAATTAATAGTTTAGAAGATATCAGAGATTATAATAAAATTGCCGCAGAGCGGCTAGCGGGCCGTCCCGCGTCCGACCGTCCCGGTTGGTAGTGGTCGGGTAGAGGAAAACCTAATTGTATTATTCCAACTTTCCAAGTAAGAGACCGCGAAATATTCCTTAGATGTTTAGATTTTTGGATGGATTTGGATTTTTGGTTATCCTGGATACTTACCATATATAGCATACCATAGATATTTTATCCCGGTAGTAGTTTCCCAGGTGATATTTTCCGACAGCTATACGGGCAAAGCCACTGGCCAAAGTACTATTCTTATAACTATGTTTAATTTGGTGTCTGGTAAATAACTGAGTGTTTATATAGGTAGAATAGGAGCGTTAAGAAAAGCCAGAAAGACATATATTCAATTCAATCCAGCCCTATGTCGCAGTCTTCTTACTCTGAATAGTTTTATTTTAAGTACATCAAACACACAAGATATGTAAGGATCGTAGCAGGTGGCGTTCCGTAGTTTCTACCTACCCCCATGGGAAAAAGGCGTAATTTTATGTATGTATAACATGGATTAATACATTCTTACCGCGGTAATACGTCCTCTTGCGATAATTTCCGACATCTACGCGGGCGAAGCCGCGGGCAAAAGCTAGTCTCTGTATAAACTATAAGTGTGCAAAATTTCATACTCCTCCGTCCGCCCAATTTTCGTAAAAAGGGATCCAAAGTTTTCGCTTCCCGTATTAATATATAGATAATAGTAAGATATATAGCTTCGGCTATAAACATGTACTTGGTCTGTCCATTATTTAATGTTTCACAATCTTTGACACGTATTATACATATAAATCTACCTCTTGAATCATTCTGTCTATTGATGAAAACCGCATTAAAATCCGTTACGTAGTTTTAAAGATCTAAGCATACAGGCAAGGGAAGCGAGTTTGTTTTACACTACTTATTGTAGAGATTAATCGTTTCCGCAGCGTACGCCAAATAATGAATATATTACTTATGTCATTTTTGATACCTTGGAAAATTTGACATTCTTAGGAAAATAGAAATACTTAATGTATATTTCCATTTTATTAAAAAATCACAATGTTACTCGCTGCTAATTTAGTTTTCTATGGGCGAAAGCATTTTTCAAGTAGG
The DNA here is from genome assembly GCA_932294355.1 of Aporophyla lueneburgensis. NCBI lineage: Eukaryota > Metazoa > Arthropoda > Insecta > Lepidoptera > Noctuidae > Aporophyla > Aporophyla lueneburgensis. The sequence continues at coordinate 20,471,692 of OW028745.1, read as the reverse complement.
TGACAAGAAATGAAACTACTAGTATAGATAACGCATTTAAACCACACGTATAAAATAATGAACCAAACACACTGACCTCTATCTAATACGCTGGACTGGCTACCGCTATCAATTTATTGTGCCTATTTGAAAATCGCCATTTTGGCGCTGACGGCAGCAGTGAGGGGGAATGGAACTAATACTAGTGATGTACAACAAATGGTTTGTTATCGATAAAAACTTCTCTGATATCGACTACAATGATAGAAATATTACCAACGCTATTTTTGTTACTATTTTCTATAAATTAAATTGGTTTAGATAATTATTAACATGTAACATTCGTGTTGTCTTCTAAACGTAATGTTTTTAAAACGTGGAATACGTTTTATAACATAAAATACGTTAGGATTTACTAAAATCATAGATAATTAATTTAAAACAAGTAATATAGCCATATATTTTGTTACTAAAACACAAATAAAAAGACATGTCTGCACTAGTTGAGTACCTAACTAAACCAATGAACTATAGATAGTCGTAATAAACAGATATTTTACATATAAAACATAACTTGAAATAGCAGTATATAGTACTGTTTATGGACTGTAATTCATAATAAGTTGACCCCTTCCTTGTTCTCCTTAGGGCAGATTTTAGCAACGTCAGATATCTTTTATCCTGGGAATTAAATCGACGTTTGACAGTTTCAGTACGAATGAACTGTCAAAAATTCAAAATGTATTCTCTGGATATGACTTATTCTAGGTATAAAAGTTTGGTGAAATTCGCCCTTTAACGGATAAAAGTTAACTATCGGATCAATAAATAATAAAATTCTGTAAAATAGTAAATTAAGTACCTCTAATTGTCTTATCGTGCACTCTTTAAAGGAAGGGATTATCTTTTACTAGTCAGATACCGTATGTCGCCATGTGGTACGAGACACAATAAATTTTTATTAGGTCTGTAATTACGGTAATTAACTTGTAACAACTTAATTACCGCAGGGGAGGGGGACAGGGAAATAAAAAAGCATTCTGAAATCACATATTTTATTAAATTAAAACTTACTGTCGAGCCCATATTATTTGCCGAGTCAAAAAATGTCTAACCTTCTCTCCAGTTATTAATAAAGAATATTTTTTTGACACTAATAAGATTGCAAATGGCCGTTGTTTGTTGTATTTGAGCTAAGCGTCTCTGCGAAATAAAAAGTTTTCCAATGCATTGTTTGGAAGTCTCATTAATATTAGAGTCGGGTATTGCCCAAAATATATGTAAAAATTCACCTAACTCGGTTTGTAACGAGGATGGATCATCGTCGTCAAGGCGGTATTTCTTCGTAGTACGCATATTTTCAGCATTCGTAAAATCATCAACATTAAATTTATTTATTTTAGCACGCTTTGCACTAGAATTAGTTAATATGGATACATTATTGTCCTGAACGTTGCCGGTAGAAGTTTTTATTTCGTGATGGATTAATAACTGTTTAATTAAAACTTACTGTCGAGCCCATATTATTTGCCGAGTCAAAAAATGTCTAACCTTCTCTCCAGTTATTAATAAAGAATATTTTTTTGTTTCTGCGAACAAACGGATGTTTACATATTTAGTTATTATTTCTTTTAAAAGAATATTTAAATGACTGTGAAAATTGTCTGAGACATAACTATCTCTAAAATGATCTTCTAGCTCAGGAAACAGTTCATTTGTTTTTGTTAAGAGGTTCCTTATTACCTTTGCAGTGAGTACTGCAGGAAAATTCAACTCTATAGGTGGTTTATTTTTATTATATTTACATGCTTGTCGGAATAATGATTCCACCATAAAACAAATATTGACTACACTCACCGAGGGCACAGTTAAACCACCTCTCTGCTTTTGGATAATAAGTGCTACCCCATTTCTCCTATTTGACACTGCATCTAGTGGTACAGCTTCACAGGCCATTAAACATTCATCACATTTAATTTTTTTTCGAATCGATCGAATTACAAAACCTGCAATATAGCCAATGCATTGTTTGGAAGTCTCATTAATATTAGAGTCGGGTATAGCCCAAAATATATGTAAAAATTCACCTAACTCGGTTTGTAACGAGGATGGATCATCGTCGTCAAGGCGGTATTTCTTCGTAGTACGCATATTTTCAGCATTCATCACATACCAGTTTTCTTTTTTTTAAATCAGCAATTACAGATCTTAAAGTAGACACGGTAATTTTCATACGTTTCACATTTTGAGACAATACTTTAATTCGGGCTTGTGACATTTTCAAGGCTCTTTTGACCTTTTCCAATTTAATTTTGGAAGATTTTGGGGTGTTCTCGTAGCGGTGATCTAATTTTACACTAGAACAGATTTCCGCTAAAGTTCTAGATATCTTTGGTGTACTACAGTTGCTTGTGTTGTAACTTGTGCTTGGAACTGTAACAAGAAATTATATTTCATTACTTATATTATTCAAAGAAGGATGATTAGATAGTGAAAATATCATTGAAAATAATTTGGAAAGGTATGTCATCATCATCATTTCAGCCGAAAGACGTCCACTGTTTGACATAGGCCTCCCCCAAGCGTCGCCACATCGGATTCTAGTGACTCTCATCAGGTCATCGGTCCACCTTTACGTTTTCCGATACGCAAAGAACATGCGATATGAACGCGTATATTTAAAAAAAAAATTACACAAGGGCACAAAATTAAACATTGTTTAGTATTAGTATTTAACCACTGTTAGTCGCCAACTTAGTACATCAGTAAACCATGTTCAGTATTTTAGATAATTTTTTTTTACATAACTACCTGCATGGGCTTCACATGGCAATATTTCTTTTGGATTAACTTCAATATATTTGCAATCATAATTTGTTAACCCGACTTGCACAGGTACTAAAGGTAAATTAAATTTATCCAAGTTCATTTCAATATCACTCTGGCATTGGTATCTCGTTGGTTGGTCAGCGTCTTTAAGCATCTCAGTTTGTACCAAGGACAAATTAGTTTCTGAGAAAAACAAAAGTTTTATTTTATTAAGATAATCAATAATATTTCTTGGATACCGACAAAGTATTTACTTAGGTACTATGAATGTACACTCACCAAGAAATATTGTGGGGATACTGCATTTTTTCAATGTAGTGGAGACTGATGTTTTATGAAACATCCATCCGTGAAGTGTTTAGAACAAAGATAATGATACATGGTTGGAGTCCAATTGACAACCTTCATATTTTTTAACCAAAGTTTGAGAGTGTAATCGGAGGGGAACCTGTAATTAAAAGAAACATTATAGTAGGTATGGGTAAAAAATTAAAATAATATAGTATATCTATAATTATATAGAACACTTAATGAGAATTATGAATCATAGGTGTTAAATTATTTGTTATTGACTCTAATAATAATAAACCTTAAAGTGTTTTGCTATTATTACAGATCATAATAATGTGCGTATTATTATTTTAACAAAGATGATAAACATTATTGTTAAGCATGTTTTTTTTACATCTTAATATAATATTACGAAAGTATCGATATGAATTTTGACATCCCTAACAAAAGTTATTGGTTTAGTAAAAATGTTCGTAAAATCCCGTAAACTCGAACAGAAGCAGTGTATTTCTAATAAGTATTTATGATTTAGATACACTTACTTGTGAAAAGTGACACCACTGCCTTTTTCGTATCGTGTTTTACAATATACGCACGATTTCATGTTGGACGAACAATACAAGCTATGTTATAATCACTGTCATTATTATAACACTTTAATCTAAATCACAATCACAGTAAATACTTTAGAAAACTTTTTATTTCGCAGAGACGCTTAGCTCAAATACAACAAACAACGGCCATTTGCAATCTTATTAGTTCTTAGAACTCTCACTGGGGGCGCTTTGAATCGGCACAGCAAATAGTTGTCATTTTGTATGGGATAGCCAGTCCAGCGTATTAGATAGAGGTCAGTGGCTTCGACAGTTCGACCACATTTAAACTCAATAAACCAGTAATAGACAATGACACGGGATGAGGCTCCGACGTGAAATGCTAATGGAAGTGTATCGTAACATCGTTGTTGAGGAAGACTGCAACGAAAGTCGTAATAAATCATTAAGCGAAAATATTTTCTACATTTTCTCTTCTTTTTGTTCTGTTCTTCTCTTTTATTTTTCTCTAATATTCTCATTTCGACGCATTTTAAATTGCCGCCAATTTGTAAAAACCAATGACATATTATATGAATTAATCACACATCTACGGATTCCCAAAGAGTTCCATTTTCGAAATTTAAATAAATTTTTCATCGGTTGCTTTTGTTACTGGCCTATTCTAAAAAACAAAAATCAGTACTACATAAAGTCTGACACATTTCATCTGCAATTTTCTCGTATTTAACATAGATTACAAACATTGATTTTACTAAAAAAAATCCCTAAATTTATTTAAACCCAAATGTATATAGAGATTTGGTAATTCAAAATTGAATTACCAAATCTCTACATACAACCTGACACTGACCTGCAAATGGTAATCGGAAAACATAAGAAAATTTGAATTTCGCGAGCTACTTTAGATAGTGGTTAATGTGGTTATTCCTTGGATGTTATGTTAGAGTATGAACAATTCGACATACCCATAGACAATATGTACACACGGCTACAGGTCAAGCTACACATTTCCAGTTTTAGCTGACCTCGCATTGTATAAGCTTTTTGTACAATGAGATGTCAGCTTATACTGGAAATGTATAGCTTGATGTGTGGCTGTGCGTACAAAAACGTACTACCGGGTGTCCACAGTCTCGTAGTAGGTGAGTAGGCACTTATTTGTGTAGTTGTGTAGACAACATAAACACATCATTACCACTACGGAAGTCAGTACCTAATAGGTATTACTAATAAGTAAGATAAACCTTTCTTTAAAATGAGCAAAGTAACTAGCTTTGCTGAAGCAGTTAACATTTACCTTCCTACTAGATATTTGCTGTGCTAACTGAAATTATGAGCTAACAATCATTATGTTAGTATTTTAATGTGTTCCCCGTGTTCCCAATAGTTACATGAAAGACGAACACTAAAGATTTTGTTATTAGATACTGGGTAGTTTTTTTTTTTGGGTGGTAAATCATCGAATGACGTCTCACCTCCACGATAAAAAAAGCTACTGGGTAGTGGGTATAACATAAGATTCTAGAGAGATCTACGATGACCTGAACTGAACTAAGAAGTAAAAGTTGACGCAATTCTCCGCGACCCTTGCTCGAGCCATCCCGCCTGAGCCTGTAGCTTAAATTCGTCCCTCAATAATAATAATTCCGATATAGCATATAGCCCGTCCCTTGCTGCCCTCGACCAGCGATGCCCTAAGCCGAGGTCCGTACCACACAGGGGTGCCCTTAGCGAGTAGGCGCTCTAGTTTTCAGTTTTTTAATTTATTAACGGCACAGGCAAGTTTGGTTAAGCAGCCGATAACCTCATTGATTGACGAGATATCATTAACAAAAAGTTGACAGTAGTAGTGATTCGCGGATTCTGGCGCAAGCGCCAGAGCCCGCGCTTGCACCAGAGCCCGCGAATCTGTAGCACCCATCGTAAAAAAAAAAAAGGTTTTGGTGTGCTCTGATCTCAAATCTGTGGTCCATTTTAGCGTAGGATGCGTGGTTCTGGAGTTATGCAAATCAATTAACTGTTATCTCATTGATTTCCGGTGGTCCTGCACCCTCATTAGCATTCCATTGTTCGCCTAATCCTTTTATCTATTATACTTCGAACACCTCATTACGTTGCGCCAGAACCCACGAATCTGTTGCCCTACGGTTGATTTGGCGTTCTTATCTATTACTCATTGTATGTCTGCTTTTCTATGTCATCAATAAAACACATTCATTTTTATTTCAATATTTTATTACTTTTTTCTACAAAATATGAGCGGAAGATCTCATCCACAAAAATATCATTGTGCAGTGTGTTCCCTGTAAATATGTTCGTAAAACTATGCATTGAACATCCCTGAAACTTAAATAGCAAATACATTAAGCAATATTCACCACAAACTGAAGTCCAATCATTCTGAATCCTATCAACATTCCAGTCCCATCTCTTACAATTCCTTTTCAAAAACTGGAGATGATATCGCTCAGGTGTTCGTCCATATGAATCAAAATATTGACCGATACCATTCGTATCGATATGTACAGCTACCCAGTGTGAACCTGGTTTATCATCCGCATCCAAATTGCATATTATATACGTTGGTACATGTGTATACATAGGTAGTCTATTAGCAGCATAAACATTATTTTCTAGACTGGGATGAATCTTTTTCATATGTTTTTGTAATTCTAGTGTATCCATGATATTACTGTTATTAGCAGATTATTACAGTACCAATCTATTCAATGGTTGTCATAGGAATGTTCAATTATAGTGATTTGTAAATATTAAATCGCATTCTTTGTGGGAGTCACAAAGCTTAGGATTATCATTTTGCTGCAGCTAATTTAAAGTTTGTTATATGGGTCTGATTATATTAAATAAAACACTTTGAGTACATAGACATTTTTAATTAACTGATCAACACAATAATTATTAAATAAATAAATTAAATACAGACATATTATTATCAAAATACCATTTTCTAATACACACAGCATTATTCAATGCACAATTCAATTTATGGTTCACACAATTAAAATCAGTTTTATTTTTACAGAACTTTTTTTTTAATGTCGCAAAATTAGGACATCCCTTCTCACCTATGTCAATCACTTCACAGTTTGCACATAACTCTTTAATCCACGTAATCTTTTCCAAACCCTTTGTCATAATTTTTTTATTTTCTAAATATGGTAAAATAACACGTTTAAACTCTTTGTAGTCTATGTAGCCTTCACTCCAGTAAATTCCTCGATTTCTTTCTAACCATCTCACCTGCTTTTTTTCTTCTAGTGTTAGGTAATGGAATGAATATGGTGGTTTCACCAAGAACGTCTGTGTATGATCATGACTCGCAATGGCCAATTCTTTGATAATAAAATGATTTAAAGAATCTTTAAATCCTTGATAGTATATTGCATACAATTTGTTTTATTTAATTTTATAATGTTATCTTTAGTTACACACACACAAAATGCATTAAACATAACACATATATCTAAAACACAACACACATTATAATCCTAACTACTATAGTCTACAGTAACATTTCTATTTTTATCTATTTCAATAATATTATCAAACTCAGCATAAACAATACAGTTAATTGTTTGTATTAGTGAGGATTCAAATCGTACTTCTAATCTTACACTACCATGCTTTATGAGATTCCAATGGGCTGATGAGTTAGCTGATAAATCAGGAGTTAAATCAAATGCTAAAAGACAGTAACCTTTGGCATACTGTTCACGAGAGATTGCATTTCCTTCATTAAGAAAGTGAATACCAGTCCCCGAGAATAGAGTATGATATGCTGATGTAAATATATTATTATTAAAAGATGGTTGCAAAGCTTTGGAAGGTATTTGTTGACCATCAATATATAAGCTGAAAGAGTTAATACCATAGTTTTCAAAGTTAAATGGATTTTTAGTAAGTGAACCATTAAATGCAGAATTATTCACAAAACCAATAATACATCTTTTGGGTACCTGTCCTAAGAATATATTATCAAGAGTTTTTCCTTGAACACCCGATGCAATTGTTAAAACTTTAACTTCAGCACGAGTAATAGGATATTTAGCAGTGGTAGAAGCTAAAACTTTCTGATGTGCGAGTAATACACTTGGATTAATTCGTGCTCTTCGAACAATAAGAGTTGCGTCCGTAATGCAAACTTTAAACTTTACATCATTTGACCCAGCAATTAAATTAAAACTCTCTCTTGACCGAACTAATTTTACACTCATTTCAACGCCATTAATTAAAAATTTATCTTGATTGAAAATGTCACCATGAAGATGACCAATCATTTCTATTTCCCTGCTTTCATTAACTAATTCCTGTCTTTTAACAAATCCTATGTTTTTACCATCTGTGGAATCCATTTTTCCTGCTGTATCATCATACCAAAGACTACAAGTAAGATGAGATTGTTTAGCAGCAGGAGCATAGTTTAAAAGGGTTTCCATGTATGCTCGATAGGCATAGGTATTATTAGGTGGTGATACAAGTTTTTGGTTTAAATAAACATCGAGTTGACTAAAAAGTGAATGCAACCAATTATTTACAGGTGCTACTGCTGTAGCTGATATCAAGTTTGTTGAATCTTGATTTAATACTTTTGCCTTTATGTGGAGTAATGTATGAGACAAATCTATGTAGTCATCGCCTGTTCCAGGAACTTGAAACTCGATAGGTCCATCATCAGCAAGAGATGAAATTGGTTTATAGTGAATCCACAATCCATTTTCAATGCTTGTTTGTGTAGACGGTAATGCAAACAAATCTAATTCTGACTTAACGCACTCACAAGAATGATTATGAAGGAAAGACATACTTAATTTGAAAATATATCTTTGATGTTTTTTGGTTTTAGACCAAGTTTTTTCGTAGCTTTCACTTTAGCTGTTAGTGGTGGAATGAACGAGGCCAATCGTTTTCTTTTACTTATATACCCAGATCCTGTCATGTTAAATCGATCAATTTTGTCATCAGCCTTTCGTTTTAAGTTTGTACTAACTTGCTTTAGACGATCTTTTATTGAGGCTTCCATAGGACGGGCTTGAACCATATCCGATAAAAGTCCTACTCCAGCGTTTAATGCCTCCTTACCAACCACTCGAGCACCACTTGAAAGTAAAGGTAAAACTGATCTAAATAACCCTCCTAAGAAGCTCCCAATACCATGACCGCGTTGGTATGGTGAACCCTTATAAATTACTCCAACTCCTGATCCAGCTTGATGTGAATAATAATTTTCATATGGACATTTATGATGATCATGAGGAGAATACATTATTATAATTTGCGGAAATGTAGTTTAACACACACGGTTCCAAACTGGAATGGTATTTTTTGTCCTGTGCTCGATCTTATATCTATTTCCAGCGTATCGAACTCTCTTCGCATAACAGGTAAGTAGTGAGGTGGAGAGAAAATGTACATTTTATTCGCACCATAAATGTATTTTGAAGGATCTAATGAAATGACTCTTAATAGTGGAGTCATAACATCACCCACAATCTGAGGATCGATAATGTCGCAATATAGAAATAGTTGAGATGGTAACCCTAAGTGTAAATTAGCAGGACACTTCCCAAAATTTCTGTCTAGGAGATTTGTATTTGGTTCATAACCTAGTTGTAAACTTAATTTGGGTGATAATGTTACGGATGTTATATTTTTATCCAAAACAGAAACAGACACAAATTTTGTTATTTCATCATAACGAAATTTCAAGCTCTCTCTGATACCATTTAACGCTCTTAAAATATGTTCAACGTTATCGTAGTTGGTAGCGGGAATATGTTTTTTGTAGTACACTGTTGATGGTTTATCTTCATTAGGCATTAACATGGTTTTTGTGATGTATACAACATTTTCATGATCTTGAACAGTAAACATGGTGCATGGATATTGAAACTCGACAACTCCAACCGCCCATTCACCTTCTAATTTCATAGCTTTTGGTAATTTTGTTGAAAAATTTGTGGTCTTGTTATCAGGAAAGTATTCCATTGAACTATTGCTGAGCAAAGTTAAATAAAAACTTTCTTTATTCATATTTCTTTTAAACTAGAAGCTAAAATCCAACTGTTAAATTTATCTGGATAACCTTTCCACTTCACTAATACTTCTTTTCTGTTACCCGAATAACGAGTGCCAATTATTTTATCTATTTTATATTGTGAGGTGGGGCTGTAAGTGACCTTCTGTAATTCTCTTTCATAAAAAGTACCAACTATTGGTTCATTTTGTAAATCTGTTATTGTATAAACAACCCATGGAGATCTATCAATTATTGAAGATATAATAAATATTTCATCACTCCAATTTGATTCATATCCTTTTTGGAAAACATGTTTATATTTAGTTATTCGAACATAATCACCCACGTTGAAATTTGGTTTTGGATTTTCTAGAGAAAGTTTGTTTGACCCTCTATCATAAAGATTAGTCCAAACTGTCATAATATTGTTGGAACTTACATCACATGGGCACATCTTAATACTCGAGTGAATGCTGTGATTATAAGAGTATATTAAATCTTGTAAAACATCTATATATCTATAAGTATTATTATGAGTGAAATAACGCCACATTTTCATTTTTAGAGTTCTTTGAAATCGTTCAACAATACTAGCCTTAATATCAGGATTGTTAGTGGTATAGTAATTTATCTTTTTGGATTTAAAGTATTTTTGTACATCTTTTGAAACAAATTCTGTACCTTTATCAGATTGTATGTGAGTAGGTGTTGTATTACTTTCAGTAAATATACTTTCAAAACATTCTTTAGTTGTTTCTGAGTTTTTCTTTTTCATTGGTCTTGCAAAAGCATATTTACTAAATACATCAATAACACAAAGTATGTAGTTGAAACCATCATTATATTGAGAATAAGTTCGCATATCACTTAAATCAGCTTGCCACAGCTCATTAATATTTGATAGAATGTACTTATTACGCAGGAATTTTTTCCGAATGGGTTTATGTAATGTATATGTTTCTTGTGATTGTAACCATTCCTTTGCTTGCTTTTTATCCATTTTACCCTTGTATGCCTTAGAAATAGAAGATAAATTTATAGCAAAGGCAAAAGGGGTTAACAAAAGTGTTACCAAAAAAATGAATATGGAAAATTACAAATCGTGTTTGTTTAATAAAAATGTATTATATTGTAGTATGCTTCGATTTAAGTCAATCAAACACACTATTTTTACACAAAAAATAAATAAAACATCTTTATCATATAATGATACCAAACGATGTATTATGAACAACAACATTGATACATTGGCTTGGGGACATTATAAATTACGCTAAGTGTAATACTTTTTACTTTTATTTCTGTGTGTATATACAAATTTTGTACTGATTGTAAAATTATGATATTACTGTAATGTTATATAATAGTTTATTACATATTTAAAATTTATTGTTTGATTGTAAATAATGTAAAATAATTGTAGTTTTTATTTGTGTGTTTAAATTTGACGTTGAGGTGATTGTGAAATTCTGATAAGTACTAATTGTGTTAGAAATAGTATACAGATCATTCTGTTTTTCACAAATTACATGTTTTATATAATTTTAGCAATATATATATATATATATTTAATTTTTACACCAAAATTTTCATTTTTATTTCATCCCTTTAAAACTCTAGACGTGTGAAATGTTTCACTTTATCCATCCGTTTACTGCTATTGTGGCAGGACCAAGTGGATGTGGGAAGTCAAATTTTGTAACAAATTTCATAAAATCAGTTAAAGAAATATGTAATTGTGATTTTAATCAGATCACATGGTGCTTTGATGAAATGCAGGCTTTAAATAATTTACCAAATGTTAACTATCATCAAGGAATTCCAAATCTTAATATGTTTGATGGTGAAAACCCACACCTTATTATTATTGATGATCTAATGAGAGAGTCTGATGGAAGAATTGTGGATATATTTACAAAAGGTAGTCATCACAGGAATCTTAGTGTATTTTATTTAACACAAAATTTATTTCATCAAGGTAAAGGTCAAAGAGACATTTCTTTAAACTCAAGTTATATAATTTATTTTAAAAACCCTCGAGATAAAACTCAAATAAGATATTTAGCACGACAAGTGTCACCAGATAACCCAAAATTCATTGAAGACGCCTACAGGGATGCAACTTTAGAAGCGCATGGATATTTAATGGTAGATTTAAAACAGAATACAAATGATTTTTGTCGTATCAAGACAAATGTATTCCCATTTAATGGTTACTGCACAGTCTACGTCCCCACGAAAGAGTTTAAATACACCAAGAATCAAACAATTCAAATCATTTCTAAATGATACATCGTCGACTCACAACGCATAAACATTTGCTAAACGCTTTGCAGTTTAAATACACCAAGAATCAAACAATTCAAATCATTTCTAAATGATGCATCGTCAACTCACAACGCATAAACATTTGCTAAACGCTTTGCATACGCTTAAACCAAAATATCAAAGAGCGTTACTTAAAACGTGTGATGAAGAAGAAATAAATTGTATTTGTGAATGTATTCATAACGTTTTACAAGGAAAGATACCTCTTAAAGATCAAGATAAACAAAAATTGAATAAACACAAAAATATACTCCGTAAACTGGTGCATAAGTGTAAACATAAACTAAGAAAAAATATTATCATACAAAAAGGAGGGGCTTTCTTACCAATAATATTAGGTGCAATATTGAGTGGATTAGTAAGTGGACTAGCCAGTTAACATGGAAAATGCTAAGAAAATGATACTTATTGAACCGGGATTGATTGAAAAATTAAAACAAGAAAATAAGGTTACTAGTAATTTGTCTCGATTAGATATTGAAATGCAAAATATTATGAATAGTAAGACGGAAGACCGAAAGAAGTGGATGTTATATTTACAAACACTACAAAGATACCTTCACTTTACCGAAGAGGATCGTCAACCACTCAGATTACCAATTTATTCTGATACATCTAATGAAGATTCAAATGGGTCTAAAATTGGTTTTAAAAATAAAGATAGAGATCTAAAAAGTTCAGTTGATGCTGAATCTTTGTTGGAGGAGAAAGGATCTATTAAAAGTATAGAAAGTGAGGCAAATCCACTGTATTCATCAACACAAATACTCAGTTTAATACCAAAAACTTATAATAAAAAAGGTGAGTCATTATTAAACTTAATTGGAACAAGTAAAAGTAAAATACGTTGGGATAATGAAGGCACAGTCATAATTGATAATGAAAAAATTCCAGGAAGTAATATTGTTGATTTAATAAATGATTCACTTAGACCCTTAAAAAAAAGTGATCCGATAGGGTGGGATAGATTTGCTAAAGCATTAAAAGATATTAAAGTACCACTTACTTATATTGGAAATCCAAAGAGATGTGAGTTTATTAACCAACTTCAAGTAAAAGATCTGAACAAAACCTCTGAGATTGAAGTTCAAGAGTTTTCTACACCGAGCAGTGGAGATAAAAGATCTATAACTAAAATACATAAAAAGATCGATTGGGAAAAATGGACCCCGTACTAGAAGAAATTAACAGGATTTATTATGATCCATCTAACCCCGCTGGTTTTGGTAGTATTGATAAATTATCAAAAGCTATGAAGGGTAAAATGGATAAAAAGCAAGCAAAGGAATGGTTACAATCACAAGAAACATATACATTACATAAACCCATTCGGAAAAAATTCCCGCGTAATAAGTACATTCTATCAAATATTAATGAGCTGTGGCAAGCTGATTTAAGTGATATGCGAACTTATTCTCAATATAATGATGGTTTCAACTACATACTTTGTGTTATTGATGTATTTAGTAAATATGCTTTTGCAAGACCAATGAAAAAGAAAAACTCAGAAACAACTAAAGAATGTTTTGAAAGTATATTTACTGAAAGTAATACAACACCTACTCACATACAATCTGATAAAGGTACAGAATTTGTTTCAAAAGATGTACAAAAATACTTTAAATCCAAAAAGATAAATTACTATACCACTAACAATCCTGATATTAAGGCTAGTATTGTTGAACGATTTCAAAGAACTCTAAAAATGAAAATGTGGCGTTATTTCACTCATAATAATACTTATAGATATATAGATGTTTTACAAGATTTAATATACTCTTATAATCACAGCATTCACTCGAGTATTAAGATGTGCCCATGTGATGTAAGTTCCAACAATATTATGACAGTTTGGACTAATCTTTATGATAGAGGGTCAAACAAACTTTCTCTAGAAAATCCAAAACCAAATTTCAACGTGGGTGATTATGTTCGAATAACTAAATATAAACATGTTTTCCAAAAAGGATATGAATCAAATTGGAGTGATGAAATATTTATTATATCTTCAATAATTGATAGATCTCCATGGGTTGTTTATACAATAACAGATTTACAAAATGAACCAATAGTTGGTACTTTTTATGAAAGAGAATTACAGAAGGTCACTTACAACCCCACCTCACAATATAAAATAGATAAAATAATTGGCACTCGTTATTCGGGTAACAGAAAAGAAGTATTAGTGAAGTGGAAAGGTTATCCAGATAAATTTAACAGTTGGATTTTAGCTTCTAGTTTAAAAGAAATATGAATAAAGAAAGTTTTTATTTAACTTTGCTCAGCAATAGTTCAATGGAATACTTTCCTGATAACAAGACCACAAATTTTTCAACAAAATTACCAAAAGCTATGAAATTAGAAGGTGAATGGGCGGTTGGAGTTGTCGAGTTTCAATATCCATGCACCATGTTTACTGTTCAAGATCATGAAAATGTTGTATACATCACAAAAACCATGTTAATGCCTAATGAAGATAAACCATCAACAGTGTACTACAAAAAACATATTCCCGCTACCAACTACGATAACGTTGAACATATTTTAAGAGCGTTAAATGGTATCAGAGAGAGCTTGAAATTTCGTTATGATGAAATAACAAAATTTGTGTCTGTTTCTGTTTTGGATAAAAATATAACATCCGTAACATTATCACCCAAATTAAGTTTACAACTAGGTTATGAACCAAATACAAATCTCCTAGACAGAAATTTTGGGAAGTGTCCTGCTAATTTACACTTAGGGTTACCATCTCAACTATTTCTATATTGCGACATTATCGATCCTCAGATTGTGGGTGATGTTATGACTCCACTATTAAGAGTCATTTCATTAGATCCTTCAAAATACATTTATGGTGCGAATAAAATGTACATTTTCTCTCCACCTCACTACTTACCTGTTATGCGAAGAGAGTTCGATACGCTGGAAATAGATATAAGATCGAGCACAGGACAAAAAATACCATTCCAGTTTGGAACCGTGTGTGTTAAACTACATTTCCGCAAATTATAATAATGTATTCTCCTCATGATCATCATAAATGTCCATATGAAAATTATTATTCACATCAAGCTGGATCAGGAGTTGGAGTAATTTATAAGGGTTCACCATACCAACGCGGTCATGGTATTGGGAGCTTCTTAGGAGGGTTATTTAGATCAGTTTTACCTTTACTTTCAAGTGGTGCTCGAGTGGTTGGTAAGGAGGCATTAAACGCTGGAGTAGGACTTTTATCGGATATGGTTCAAGCCCGTCCTATGGAAGCTTCAATAAAAGATCGTCTAAAGCAAGTTAGTACAAACTTAAAACGAAAGGCTGATGACAAAATTGATCGATTTAACATGACAGGATCTGGGTATATAAGTAAAAGAAAACGATTGGCCTCGTTCATTCCACCACTAACAGCTAAAGTGAAAGCTACGAAAAAACTTGGTCTAAAACCAAAAAACATCAAAGATATATTTTCAAATTAAGTATGTCTTTCCTTCATAATCATTCTTGTGAGTGCGTTAAGTCAGAATTAGATTTGTTTGCATTACCGTCTACACAAACAAGCATTGAAAATGGATTGTGGATTCACTATAAACCAATTTCATCTCTTGCTGATGATGGACCTATCGAGTTTCAAGTTCCTGGAACAGGCGATGACTACATAGATTTGTCTCATACATTACTCCACATAAAGGCAAAAGTATTAAATCAAGATTCAACAAACTTGATATCAGCTACAGCAGTAGCACCTGTAAATAATTGGTTGCATTCACTTTTTAGTCAACTCGATGTTTATTTAAACCAAAAACTTGTATCACCACCTAATAATACCTATGCCTATCGAGCATACATGGAAACCCTTTTAAACTATGCTCCTGCTGCTAAACAATCTCATCTTACTTGTAGTCTTTGGTATGATGATACAGCAGGAAAAATGGATTCCACAGATGGTAAAAACATAGGATTTGTTAAAAGACAGGAATTAGTTAATGAAAGCAGGGAAATAGAAATGATTGGTCATCTTCATGGTGACATTTTCAATCAAGATAAATTTTTAATTAATGGCGTTGAAATGAGTGTAAAATTAGTTCGGTCAAGAGAGAGTTTTAATTTAATTGCTGGGTCAAATGATGTAAAGTTTAAAGTTTGCATTACGGACGCAACTCTTATTGTTCGAAGAGCACGAATTAATCCAAGTGTATTACTCGCACATCAGAAAGTTTTAGCTTCTACCACTGCTAAATATCCTATTACTCGTGCTGAAGTTAAAGTTTTAACAATTGCATCGGGTGTTCAAGGAAAAACTCTTGATAATATATTCTTAGGACAGGTACCCAAAAGATGTATTATTGGTTTTGTGAATAATTCTGCATTTAATGGTTCACTTACTAAAAATCCATTTAACTTTGAAAACTATGGTATTAACTCTTTCAGCTTATATATTGATGGTCAACAAATACCTTCCAAAGCTTTGCAACCATCTTTTAATAATAATATATTTACATCAGCATATCATACTCTATTCTCGGGGACTGGTATTCACTTTCTTAATGAAGGAAATGCAATCTCTCGTGAACAGTATGCCAAAGGTTACTGTCTTTTAGCATTTGATTTAACTCCTGATTTATCAGCTAACTCATCAGCCCATTGGAATCTCATAAAGCATGGTAGTGTAAGATTAGAAGTACGATTTGAATCCTCACTAATACAAACAATTAACTGTATTGTTTATGCTGAGTTTGATAATATTATTGAAATAGATAAAAATAGAAATGTTACTGTAGACTATAGTAGTTAGGATTATAATGTGTGTTGTGTTTTAGATATATGTGTTATGTTTAATGCATTTTGTGTGTGTGTAACTAAAGATAACATTATAAAATTAAATAAAACAAATTGTATGCAATATACTATTTTTTATTTCTTTATAAACCTCCCCTATTTAATCTTATACAAAACAGTGTTCGAGTTTAAACTTTACATAAGCACATACGAAACTGATTGTAACTCTATGAGTCAACAAACTTATCTCACGTTCCTTCGCAACAGGCATCAACCTGCTTTGTGACTCCCACAAAGAATGCGATTTAATATTTACAAATCACTATAATTGAACATTCCTATGACAACCATTGAATAGATTGGTACTGTAATAATCTGCTAATAACAGTAATATCATGGATACACTAGAATTACAAAAACATATGAAAAAGATTCATCCCAGTCTAGAAAATAATGTTTATGCTGCTAATAGACTACCTATGTATACACATGTACCAACGTATATAATATGCAATTTGGATGCGGATGATAAACCAGGTTCACACTGGGTAGCTGTACATATCGATACGAATGGTATCGGTCAATATTTTGATTCATATGGACGAACACCTGAGCGATATCATCTCCAGTTTTTGAAAAGGAATTGTAAGAGATGGGACTGGAATGTTGATAGGATTCAGAATGATTGGACTTCAGTTTGTGGTGAATATTGCTTAATGTATTTGCTATTTAAGTTTCAGGGATGTTCAATGCATAGTTTTACGAACATATTTACAGGGAACACACTGCACAATGATATTTTTGTGGATGAGATCTTCCGCTCATATTTTGTAGAAAAAAGTAATAAAATATTGAAATAAAAATGAATGTGTTTTATTGATGACATAGAAAAGCAGACATACAATGAGTAATAGATAAGAACGCCAAATCAACCGTAGGGCAACAGATTCGTGGGTTCTGGCGCAACGTAATGAGGTGTTCGAAGTATAATAGATAAAAGGATTAGGCGAACAATGGAATGCTAATGAGGGTGCAGGACCACCGGAAATCAATGAGATAACAGTTAATTGATTTGCATAACTCCAGAACCACGCATCCTACGCTAAAATGGACCACAGATTTGAGATCAGAGCACACCAAAACCTTTTTTTTTTTTTTTTTTTTTTTTTTTTTTTTTTTTTTTTTTTTTTTTTTTTTTTACGATGGGTGCTACAGATTCGCGGGCTCTGGTGCAAGCGCGGGCTCTGGCGCTTGCGCCAGAATCCGCGAATCACTACTACTGTTGACGCAAGTAAGTGAGAAGTTTCAGAACGAAAATCGATACAATTCTCAGTAACCATTGAACACATTTTGATCAGTAATGTACTAAAGGTGAGCGACATACATGAATCCGGAATAAGAAGCTTGCTGATGAAAAGTTTAATATTTACCCAATAAAGTAGATGGGGAGGTATTTGCACTGCCAGAGTGTAAGTACAACTTCAAGGTTGTGTGTCATATTTAACTTGGTTAAAATTGGAATTCCTTGAATCTATACATACATACATACATAAACTCACGCCTTTTTCCAATGGAGGTAGGCAGAAACCATCGAACGCCACCTGCTACGATCTTTACACACTCCTTTTGCCTCGTTTAGGTTCATACAATTGGTCATACACACACGCTGGTTGCGAGTACTACGCGCCTGACCTTTCTGAAGAACATCAGCAATAAGGTCACTGTATGTCCTCCTAGGGCGTCCCGTCCCGATGTTCCCACTCACATTTGCCTTGTAAATACCTTTTGGAAGTCGTCCTTCATTCATCCTCTCAACATGACCAAACCATCTAAGAATACTTTAAAAAAAAATTGTCACAACATCTTTTTTTAAACCACACCGTTCTCACCACATCATTCCTCAGCCTATCATTCATAGTCACACCACACATGCTTCGCAAGGAACGCATTTCCACAGCATTTATTCTCCTTTCATGCTTCTTTGCCACACCCAACATTCACTTCCATACATAAGCGTAGGCACCAGCACACCATCAATATCTATACATACAAATAAATAATTGAAGTGTCTCTTTGTAATGTCAAAATAATAGCGTTTTCATCATCATCAGCAGCAGCCTATATTGTTCCCACTGCTGGGACACAGGCCTCCTCTCTGTGAGAGGGAGCGGGCCATAATCCACTACGCGGGCCAGTGCGTGTTGGTAGATGTCACATGTCTTTAAATTTTTGGTTCTAAGACATGCCGGTTTCCTCACGATGTTTTCCTTCACCGTTTTCAGAGCAGTGGTGCGGAAATAATTTACAGAAAGTAAAGCGCCTGCTTGGGTTCGAACTCACGCCCTACCACTCGTAAGTCGCGGCCGTTACCACTGGGCCACCACCGCTCTCTCTCCAATAGCGTTTTGCTACATGCATATGAAAGTAAATAGATACGGTAATTGTAAGAATTTTTTTTTGCTCTGTTTGCTCTGGCTGATCTCCAAAACGCCTCGACCAATGTTGACGGGACTTCACTGGCGTCCCAAGGGATAATTTCCGACATCCACGTTAGCGAAGCCGCGGGCATACCTAGTTTACGTACCAAGAAAATATAAGGAAAATTCTAAGTAGGTGAGAAAGTAATTTGAAATGTACTTGAAAAGGGGTGGCATAAAAGCATCGATTGTATTCAATTATCGTAATCTCTTTTGATTTTTGTCTAGTCATCTTCACCCTCGTCCGTTATCGCAACTTATTTAGGTTCTCTCTTCAACCACTATATCTTTATCGTTGATTGATTCATTTCGTGCCTTATTTTCATTCTTTAAACAATCCATCCATCTTTTCTTTGGTCTGATCCTATTACAGATCTATATTTAGTTTGTGGTCAGTTATCTATGTGCGAAATTCGAACGCTGCCTCGTCACTTTCAAAATTCGAACGCTATCGAAGATGGAACCCGCAGTTTTGTTTGGTCACTGACCTCTATCTAATACGCTGGACTGGCTATCCCATACAAAATGACAACTATTTGCTGTGCCGATTCAAAGCGCCCCCAGTGAGAGTTCTAAGAACTAATAAGATTGCAAATGGCCGTTGTTTGTTGTATTTGAGCTAAGCGTCTCTGCGAAATAAAAAGTTTTCTAAAGTATTTACTGTGATTGTGATTTAGATTAAAGTGTTATAATAATGACAGTGATTATAACATAGCTTGTATTGTTCGTCCAACATGAAATCGTGCGTATATTGTAAAACACGATACGAAAAAGGCAGTGGTGTCACTTTTCACAAGTAAGTGTATCTAAATCATAAATACTTATTAGAAAACCGCATAAAGCAGTGTATTTTTACAATAATAAACGTTTACGTTTATTATTGTAAAAATACACTGCTTCTGTTCGAGTTTACGGGATTTTACGAACATTTTTACTTAACCAATAACTTTTGTTAGGGATGTCAAAATTCATATCGATACTTTCGTAATATTATATTAAGATGTAAAAAAAAACATGCTTAACAATAATGTTTATCATCTTTGTTAAAATAATAATACGCACATTATTATGATCTGTAATAATAGCAAAACACTTTAAGGTTTATTATTATTAGAGTCAATAACAAATAATTTAACACCTATGATTCATAATTCTCATTAAGTGTTCTATATAATTATAGATATACTATATTATTTTAATTTTTTACCCATACCTACTATAATGTTTCTTTTAATTACAGGTTCCCCTCCGATTACACTCTCAAACTTTGGTTAAAAAATATGAAGGTTGTCAATTGGACTCCAACCATGTATCATTATCTTTGTTCTAAACACTTCACGGATGGATGTTTCATAAAACATCAGTCACGGACTACATTGAAAAAATGCAGTATCCCCACAATATTTCTTGGTGAGTGTACATTCATAGTACCTAAGTAAATACTTTGTCGGTATCCAAGAAATATTATTGATTATCTTAATAAAATAAAACTTTTGTTTTTCTCAGAAACTAATTTGTCCTTGGTACAAACTGAGATGCTTAAAGACGCTGACCAACCAACGAGATACCAATGCCAGAGTGATATTGAAATGAACTTGGATAAATTTAATTTACCTTTAGTACCTGTGCAAGTCGGGTTAACAAATTATGATTGCAAATATATTGAAGTTAATCCAAAAGAAATATTGCCATGTGAAGCCCATGCAGGTAGTTATGTAAAAAAAAAATATCTAAAATACTGAACATGGTTTACTGATGTACTAAGTTGGCGACTAACAGTGGTTAAATACTAATACTAAACAATGTTTAATTTTGTGCCCTTGTGTAATTTTTTTTTTAAATATACGCGTTCATATCGCATGTTCTTTGCGTATCGGAAAACGTAAAGGTGGACCGATGACCTGATGAGAGTCACTAGAATCCGATGTGGCGACGCTTGGGGGAGGCCTATGTCAAACAGTGGACGTCTTTCGGCTGAAATGATGATGATGACATACCTTTCCAAATTATTTTCAATGATATTTTCACTATCTAATCATCCTTCTTTGAATAATATAAGTAATGAAATATAATTTCTTGTTACAGTTCCAAGCACAAGTTACAACACAAGCAACTGTAGTACACCAAAGATATCTAGAACTTTAGCGGAAATCTGTTCTAGTGTAAAATTAGATCACCGCTACGAGAACACCCCAAAATCTTCCAAAATTAAATTGGAAAGGGTCAAAAGAGCCTTGAAAATGTCACAAGCCCGAATTAAAGTATTGTCTCAAAATGTGAAACGTATGAAAATTACCGTGTCTACTTTAAGATCTGTAATTGCTGATTTAAAAAAAAGAAAACTGGTATGTGATGAATGCTGAAAATATGCGTACTACGAAGAAATACCGCCTTGACGACGATGATCCATCCTCGTTACAAACCGAGTTAGGTGAATTTTTACATATATTTTGGGCTATACCCGACTCTAATATTAATGAGACTTCCAAACAATGCATTGGCTATATTGCAGGTTTTGTAATTCGATCGATTCGAAAAAAAATTAAATGTGATGAATGTTTAATGGCCTGTGAAGCTGTACCACTAGATGCAGTGTCAAATAGGAGAAATGGGGTAGCACTTATTATCCAAAAGCAGAGAGGTGGTTTAACTGTGCCCTCTGTGAGTGTAGTCAATATTTGTTTTATGGTGGAATCATTATTCCGACAAGCATGTAAATATAATAAAAATAAACCACCTATAGAGTTGAATTTTCCTGCAGTACTCACTGCAAAGGTAATAAGGAACCTCTTAACAAAAACAAATGAACTGTTTCCTGAGCTAGAAGATCATTTTAGAGATAGTTATGTCTCAGACAATTTTCACAGTCATTTAAATATTCTTTTAAAAGAAATAATAACTAAATATGTAAACATCCGTTTGTTCGCAGAAACAAAAAAATATTCTTTATTAATAACTGGAGAGAAGGTTAGACATTTTTTGACTCGGCAAATAATATGGGCTCGACAGTAAGTTTTAATTAAACAGTTATTAATCCATCACGAAATAAAAACTTCTACCGGCAACGTTCAGGACAATAATGTATCCATATTAACTAATTCTAGTGCAAAGCGTGCTAAAATAAATAAATTTAATGTTGATGATTTTACGAATGCTGAAAATATGCGTACTACGAAGAAATACCGCCTTGACGACGATGATCCATCCTCGTTACAAACCGAGTTAGGTGAA
The DNA here is from genome assembly GCA_932294355.1 of Aporophyla lueneburgensis. Classification (NCBI taxonomy): domain Eukaryota; kingdom Metazoa; phylum Arthropoda; class Insecta; order Lepidoptera; family Noctuidae; genus Aporophyla; species Aporophyla lueneburgensis. The sequence goes on along the minus strand of OW028745.1, from coordinate 20,449,187 downwards.
TTTTTACATATATTTTGGGCAATACCCGACTCTAATATTAATGAGACTTCCAAACAATGCATTGGAAAACTTTTTATTTCGCAGAGACGCTTAGCTCAAATACAACAAACAACGGCCATTTGCAATCTTATTAGTGTCAAAAAAATATTCTTTATTAATAACTGGAGAGAAGGTTAGACATTTTTTGACTCGGCAAATAATATGGGCTCGACAGTAAGTTTTAATTTAATAAAATATGTGATTTCAGAATGCTTTTTTATTTCCCTGTCCCCCTCCCCTGCGGTAATTAAGTTGTTACAAGTTAATTACCGTAATTACAGACCTAATAAAAATTTATTGTGTCTCGTACCACATGGCGACATACGGTATCTGACTAGTAAAAGATAATCCCTTCCTTTAAAGAGTGCACGATAAGACAATTAGAGGTACTTAATTTACTATTTTACAGAATTTTATTATTTATTGATCCGATAGTTAACTTTTATCCGTTAAAGGGCGAATTTCACCAAACTTTTATACCTAGAATAAGTCATATCCAGAGAATACATTTTGAATTTTTGACAGTTCATTCGTACTGAAACTGTCAAACGTCGATTTAATTCCCAGGATAAAAGATATCTGACGTTGCTAAAATCTGCCCTAAGGAGAACAAGGAAGGGGTCAACTTATTATGAATTACAGTCCATAAACAGTACTATATACTGCTATTTCAAGTTATGTTTTATATGTAAAATATCTGTTTATTACGACTATCTATAGTTCATTGGTTTAGTTAGGTACTCAACTAGTGCAGACATGTCTTTTTATTTGTGTTTTAGTAACAAAATATATGGCTATATTACTTGTTTTAAATTAATTATCTATGATTTTAGTAAATCCTAACGTATTTTATGTTATAAAACGTATTCCACGTTTTAAAAACATTACGTTTAGAAGACAACACGAATGTTACATGTTAATAATTATCTAAACCAATTTAATTTATAGAAAATAGTAACAAAAATAGCGTTGGTAATATTTCTATCATTGTAGTCGATATCAGAGAAGTTTTTATCGATAACAAACCATTTGTTGTACATCACTAGTATTAGTTCCATTCCCCCTCACTGCTGCCGTCAGCGCCAAAATGGCGATTTTCAAATAGGCACAATAAATTGATAGCGGTAGCCAGTCCAGCGTATTAGATAGAGGTCAGTGGTCGAAGCATAATCACATAAATGATAAAGGATGTTGCCATTCGAAGATTTGGCGACAAAAGTAAGGATGGGCAGAAGTCAAAGGAAAAGATGATTGCCTCATTCTTTGGACGGACGGGTCATTTCGCAACAATTGTCCTGGAAGATAAAAGGACTGTTACTGCAGATTGGTATGTCAGTCATCGTTTACCAGTTATCTTGGAAAATATTAAACAGCAGCGCCCAAGAAGCAGGATTCCTTTACCCGACTTTGTCCAGCTCACTCCGCTAGACGGACTACCGAATATATGTCTATCGAAGGTGTGGACTGTGGAGTTAGTAGACTCACTAGCGTGGAAGAGATGCCTAAAGAAGAGTGGGCCCACTGCTTCAGTCAATGGTTCCATCGGAACAGACTACTTCAAAAAGCAATAAAAATATTAACTTCATCATTTCAGCCGTAATACGTCCACTGCTGGACATGACCTCCCCCAATGGGGGGGGGGCTTTGCCATAATCGCCACGCTTGGCAGGCGGATTGGCGATCGCAGTATGGTGGTAAAATGCATAGAGAACGCTGCTGCCCATTCTCTAGTAAGTCCCGTAGTCCCCTCTCACGACACCCACGGGAAGAAATGGGGTAATGCTATTCTTTACGTCCGGCACCACACGGTACAAAAATATTAACTTGCTTCTACATTATTACGTCTTTGTATTTTCTAATAACTTTCAGTGTGACCCACGTATCATCATTTCAGCCGTAAGACGTCCACTGCTGGACTTAGGCCTCCCCCAATTTTGGGGGCTTTGCCATAATCGCCATGCTTGACAGGCGGGTTGGCGATTGCAGTATGGTGGTAAAATGCATAGAGAACGCTGCTGCCCATTCTCTAGTAAGTCCCTTAGTCGCCTTTTACGACACCCACGGGAAGAAATGGGTGGTGTTATTCTTTACGTCCGGCACCACTCGGTACCACTCGATACATTGACCCACGTATGTTATTGTCAAAATAGTTTCCGCATAAATAAATTGACTAGGTTCCTCGACTTGACTGCCTCGTTGGTCTAGTGGCCGCAAACGCTTCTGCTGAGCAGGAGGTCCTGGGTTCGGTTTCCAAGTCGAGCAATGTTATTGGGTTTTTCTTTTTGGAATTTCTCAATAGCAGCCCGGCCGCGGCGTGTAGATTTGTGCACATTTGATGGCAATGGGCTCGCGTCCTATTTCACGAACCTTAAATGTAACTGGCGAATTATGAGTGTACTGTATCAGGTGCCAACCCTTCGGAGAAACAAGTTAAAATGTTTTAAAATGTTTGTCAAAACCGGCAAAGTGCGAATCGGACTCGTACACGAAGGGTTCCGTACCACAGGGGCCAAAAAAGAGAGGCGGAGAAAAACACTTTTTTGGTGCGGAGACCCCTTTAATTTTTAACTGTGTTTTTATTTTTATTCTTTGTTGTTATAGCGGTAACAGAAATAGCCTTTCTGTAAAAAACAACTGTCAAAAAACAACCTATTACGGATCACGAGATACAGCTCGCTGATGACAGACAGACAGACAGCGGAGGCTTAGTAATAGAGTCCCGTTGGTAACCCTAAGGTACGTAACCCTAAAAATCACGACTAAGCAGTCAAGTATCCTTGGCTGTAATACGACAAAACATTCGTTGAATTTAATCACTTTGTCACTTGTCTACGCCTGGTAACAACGTTGTTTGATCAATTCCTAGGTATTGCGTAAATGTCTTTCATTCTAGGTAGCAAATAACTGAACAGGTAGGCTGGCTCGTTATTTCACAAATATTTAAGAGAACCAATTTAAGTCCGTACTTCTTTGAAAGGGAAATCTTTTTCTCCAACTATGATTAAACATTTCAAAGATACTCTGAATTGTTTCGGTTCTACTACTAACCTAGTAGAGGTTTAAATTTAATTAGTTAGCTAGCGTAACTCCTTCGGTAACAAATTTCTATTTGAAAAAATGGATTCAATTAGAGTTTTTAGGATTAACGACCGCAGATACTGTAGTTAACGATTTCGAAGTATGTATTTAGAAAATATTTTTTTTTTTCATCACGTCTGCGAAGATTACCTCCACAAAAAAAAAGCTTCAAGTAGGTAACTAAAGATGCTGCGTTGACTCCAAAAAAAACTCCCAATTTTCCTTGTATCATGTTCACATATCGATAGACCGCGTAATCTGCGTAGCCCTGTATAAGTCAGTAGGTATCTCTATCAAGCTGAATAGTGATTCTCCTAGTTACCTATATCGGTTCTACTCTAACTTAACATCGGATGTTGAATGTTATGAGAAACACATCCTTTAAATTGCTTGCGTGAGCAGGAACACTGCATGCGTGTGGAGTGTGGACAAAGATCTTACGAAACAAAGGAAGTTGCACAAAGCGTCCTCCACATATTGCAACTCTACCGTAGGTACCAATATAGGTATCTGCCCGCATTATGAACATGAATAAACACACATTGGTGCCGATTCTGTTGTACACGAACTAAACTAACTAAACTATCTCTAAAATTCCTTACTTTTGGCTATGAGAATTGTAACGCTATTCTGCAAGGAAAAATCTCTAAATTAAAAAACTATTTTGACACGACTAAAATCCAATTTGACAATCGCGACTCAGCGTGGTATTTTTTTTTTCTTTTGTTTTCGCAACGTTTACTTGTGTGTGCATTGCGTAGAATGAATTTTTTGAGAGACGAAGGCGCGTGCTAGAGTGCAGCCTGGACGTGTTTTATATGGAATTTTTCAGTTTTGTTTGAAAAATATAAAAAAAATGTTACCCACGTGTTGATATTTAAATATTCCGGAGTATACTAAGGGGGTCGAAAATTTCATTATTTTTGCGATAGGACACGCCATTTTCAAGATATAAGCAAAAAGAAAATAAAAAATACAGAACTGTTTTTGCACGTGAAGGCAAGGCGTTGTTGAGAATTTTAGTTCATGACCACTAGTTTTATTCCACACCTTTTTAATCGCGCTTAAAAATAGTCAGATTTAGTTAAAATAAATTATTATAGTCAAAATTTTTGGTGAAAACCGGCAAACTCAGAATAGCAAAATTGACATTTTCACTAAACTAATAACTCAGTGCAATCTTAGTGCTGTCAAACTAAAATATAGTTAAGTTGTGTCACTTTAGTCTATTTCAGAATAGGAAATCGTCGTTTGACAGGAATAAACCAAATTTTAGTGATTTTTAGTTTAGTTTAGAGAATTTTGTGACAACAGAATCGGCACCATTATTTAGCACCTTTAAGCCCACGAACGGAATAAAATCACGGCGGGATTTTTTCGCGCACTGTTTAGCGCCAGTGTTGCCAACTCCTGAAAACTCGAGTCGCTAGGCTCAACAACAAAACCGGTTCTACCTCCCTGCTTTGTACTACAAAAGTCGCCAGTTATGTTGCTAAATATATTTTGTCGTAAAAACTTTTTTTTCGCTAAGCCTTAGGCAAAAGTCGCCATTTCTAGCGGCAAAATCGCTAAATTGGCAACACTACTTAGCGCCAGAATTGAAAATCGAACACTTTTTTCGACGCGTTACACTCTGTTGGATTCTCAATGCTCGGTAAAACACTTAGAGTTGAAAATGCAGTGTGCGATAAAATTCCGCCACGATTTTATTACGTCCATGCGTACGTACTCAATCTAATGACGTAACACCCAGATGTCTATTAAAATACAACATAATGGCGTCACCATACACCTTAATGTAGCCATATAGCACAAACGCCTGTTCTACATTCATCTCACAGAATACGCCAGAGCGTCATAGTAAATGAAGTTGCAATAATTCACCCCCGGTTACCGGATATGTGCCTTTCGCGGCCCGACTGCGGCGTTCACATTTGTCGGCCGACCGGTCGGCCGACGCGTCGGTCGACTACGCAAGGACCTCTCTCCGTAGGGAATTAGATAATTTAGATGCTTAACTAATCGTTAATTACTCGCTGGGCTTTGTCAGTGTGATAGTCATTTTTATTACAGTGAAAGTTAAGAGTTTTCTCCATTTAGCTTGGCTATTTGAAATAATTTAGTGAATTTGTCGTTCGAACATTTTTTTTTTTTTTTTGTTACGTTCATCGCAATGTTTTTCCTGTCTTAGCTAACATCCGACTGCCGGAATCAGTTACTAATTGTATTTTTAATAAACATTCCCATGGATCTACTACGCACTTCAGAACAAAGGACTTTTCTTCAGCATTTTTCATTCAGTAGTATACGAACGTCTGTTAGCTTTCATTAAGTAAGATCTCCTTGCCATTCCTTTTATGACGTCACTACAAACAAGGATCATTTCGTTCGCTAGTAGCACATGCATTGGCCTGTTTACTCTCGGTAATCTAACTTAGGCCGTTTGCATGTTAGATACGAACTCGTGTTCCGCACGTGTTCATAGGTTTGCGTTCGTGTCGGGCTCGTGTATTGGGGGCTTACAATCACTGTAAGTTTGTTATGTTATCGGTTGCCCTTTTTATTTAGGATTTTCGAATAAATACAGGGATTAAGGTGTTATAGGTAATTGAGCTTGGTTTTTGTGTTAAGTTAAATCGTTTTTGTAAAAATACTGGTATTATTTTCTATTGGGGTTGTGATCGACGTATTCGCGAAGTAGCGGGAGGACGGGGGCCCTCCCGCTACTTCGCGAATACGTCTATATTAATTTAATTCATGAAGGTAACGCCTTATAGGTCGAAGGTTCGCACCCAGACAGGCTTACCCTTGTCTATACTATTTCGTCACCAACGCCCTCAAAACGTTGAAGGAAAACGTTCTTGAAATGAAATATTTAAAGACATGTGGAATCTACCAACCCGCACTGGGCCCGCGTGGTGGATGATAGCCCACTCCTTTCCACAGAGAGGAGGCCAGTGGCCCGGCACACGGTGGATCGACGCCATACAAGCAAAGGGACATAGGCAACTCAAAAATACATGTGTCAGTTTTTGAAAAACAAATCATTACATCGTATAGGCCTACTTATAAGCTGTAAAAAACCAATCAAGCATTTTGTTATCGGAATCTTATATTGAGAGCTATGGCACCAAACGTGATTTTTTTGTATGGGAAACGGTATAAAAGATAGTATACCATCTAAGTCCCTTCGTGTTTCGACTTGATTTTTTTATATGGTAATAAGACATATATTTGCTACATTTTCTCCAAACAAACATGGCGCGCCACTCGCACCCCTTATGAGGTACAAGAGTTGACCGATTTTTCCTTATTATCTACAAATTGATTCATAAGTTATTATTTCGAAATATTTTATCTCCAAATCTCACTTCACTGGTGACTTACTGATAAATTGGTCAGGTCAAAAATCATCGGTGCATTGTTAATAGATTACCAGAAAACGTTTTATTGCACCCAACCTCTGGAAACGATTGTGTTGTTGAGCACCTAACCATCGATTCTTGTTGAATTCTGTAAATCGATTTTTATTACACCTAATAAGGCTACCTGAGACCCCCTTATAATTACTGATTACCTCATCATCATCATCATCATTTCAGCCGTAAGACGTCCACTGCTGGACTTAGGCCTCCCCCAATTTGGGGGGCTTTGCCATAATCGCCACGCTTGGCAGGCGGGTTGGCGATCGCAGTATGACCACCATACCTACTGCGATCGCCGATTTTTATTACACCTAATAAGGCCATTACCTGAGACCCCCTTATAATTACTGATTACCTCATCATCATCATCATCATTTCAGCCGTAAGACGTCCACTGCTGGACTTAGGCCTCCCCCAATTTGGGGGGCTTTGCCATAATCGCCACGCTTGGCAGGCGGGTTGGCGATCGCAGTATGGTGGTCAACACAATCGTTTCCAGAGATTGGGTGCAATAAAACGTTTTCTGGTAATCTATTATCAGTGCACCGATGATTTTTGACCTGACCAATTTATCAGTAAGTCACCAGTGAAGTGAAATTTGGAGATAAAATATTTCGAAATAATAACTTATGAATCAATTTGTAGGTAATAACGAAAAAATCGGTCAACTCTTGTACCTCATAAGGGGTGCGAGTGGCGCACCATGTTTGTTTGGAGAAAATGTAGCAAATATATGTCTTATTACCAAATAAAAAAATCAAGTCTAAACACGAAGGGACTCAGATGGTAAACTATTTTTTATACCGTTTCCCATACAAAAAAAAAATCACGTTTAGTGCCATAGCTCTCAATATAAGATTCCGATAAGAAAATGCTTCATAGGCTTTTTACAGCTTATAAGTAGGCCTATACGATGGAATGATTTGTTTTTCAAAAACTGACACATGTATTTTTGAGTTGCCTATGTCCCTTTGCTTGTATGGCGTCGATCCACCGTGCGGCAGTGGGAACACTACATATAGGCTGAATATGTATGTTGTATTAGTATAACCACAGCAGTACTTGCCTCTTTAATATGACCATAGACCTAAGGTTACAAATTAAACTTTATGCAATTCGAAAATAGTTTTCGGTGATAGATAACGAGACGCGACTGTGGTAGGTAACCTGTGAGATAAAGGTAACCCAACAGAGAGAAAACTTCATACGGAATCGTAGATACACCACTACAAAGCTTTCGAGATTTGAATAACGAAGATTACCGAAATACATGCCTTTTCTTGTCTTTGCTAAGGATCTGCCTATTGGGCAGAGCCAGCTTATGAAACTGAAGACCGCCGATGGCAGCGTCGTTTCCGCCAAACCTGATCTGTTTAAGGAGATTGAGAGGTTCTATGGACAGTTATACAAGTCAACAGTAACCCACTTAAAAATCTGGCAATTGACCCAAAAGCTAGGTTGACCTGACATTATACCAAAGATATCCCGGACGTCAGCTTGTATGAGATTCGGGTTGCTCTGAAGCAGCTCAAAAACAACAAGGCGCCGGGTGATGACAGAATTACGGCTGAACTCCTGAAGGCCTGCGGGAAACCTGTTCTCAAGGCCCTTCAGAAGCTGTTTAAGTCCGTCATACTCGAGGGTAAAACGCCAAAGGCATGGAACAGAGGTGTGCTCATACTTTTCTTTAAGAAGGGTAGCAATGCCCTACTTAAGAATTATATTAACCATCTTACTTCTGACCCATGTCTACAAGCTGTTTTCAAGAGTCATCACGAACCGTCTAGCGCGCAGATTTTACGACTTCCAGCCTCCCGAACAAGCCGGGTTCCGTAAAGGCTTTAGCACCGTGGATCACATACACACCCTGCGGCAGGTTATACAGAAGACCGAATAGTTATAACCTGCCTCTCTGTTTAGCGTTTGTGGACTACGAAAAAGCCTTCGATTTGGTCGAGACCTGAGCTGTACTGCAGTCTCTTCAATGGTGCCAGATCGACTATCAGTACATCGAGGTGCTGAACTGTCTGTACGTAAACGCCACTATGTCAGTCCGACTCCAGGACCAGACCTTGAAACCTATCCTTCTGCAGCGAAGGGTGAGACAGGGAGACGTTATTTCTCCGAAACTGTTCATCACTACACTGAAGGATGTCTTCAAGGTTCTGGACTGGAAAGTGGCTGGCATCAACATCAGTGGCTAGTACATCTCTCACCTTCGTTTAGCCGATGATATAGTTGTCATGACTGAGACTATGGAGAACATCAGTACAATGCTCGATGACCTCAGTAGTGCTTCCGAAAGAGTGGGTCATAAGATGAACAGGGTTCCCTCTATCTGGCAGAAACTTGATGCTCCGAATTTTATTTGGCATAACACACTTGGCATAATCTTATTTAAACGAATATTTGTAAGGCATAAAAAATGTTTAGCATAATCATTGTTTGGCCGAATGTTTATATGCTCGACTTTACGCTGGCATACTTTTAAGATGGCAGAATTTTATTTCGCTTAATTACCTTTGGCAGACTTAAAATTCCGCATAATTTCGTTTAGCATAAAATTTATTTAGAGCAATGATTATTTGGCATAATTTCACTTGGCATACTATGAAGATGGCAGAAATTCATTTAGAATAATTTCGTTAGGCATATTTTCATTTCTATTAAATTGCATTTTAACCTTAAATAAAATGAAATAGTGTCTCAAAAAGTCAGTAGGTATATGTTGTGCTACAAATATTATTGACAGAAAGGAATCGCTGCAGAACCGACTCCACGCAGTCTTGTCTGCCCTACCCCTAGAGTGTAATTTAAGCCCGCGTAGGCGCGGAGTGGCGAGGCGGCCCGCGAGCTGAGGAGCAGGTGGTTTTGACAGTCGCCGCCGCGGCTGAGGCTGAGGAGCCGAAGCCGCGGTGGTGAGCGTAAAACCATCTGCGACGATGAGCTCGCGTGGGACCGCCGGAGCCCCGCAGCGCCGAAGCCGTGACAGAAACCATGCATGCTGCATGGTGCATGCTCGCCTGCATGCTGTAAGCTTGCTTGCATGCTGCATGCTTGCTTGCATGCTTGTTTGCTGCATGCTTGTTTGCATGCTGCATGCTTCTTCGATATGAAATGTATGCCAAAAGATGATTCTAAGTTGAAAGATTCTGAGATATGATAGTTCTGCCTTTTAATAACTATCGATATGAAATTATGCCAAGAGACGATTCAGACTGCGAACTTCCTGCGATATGATGGTTCTACTTTTTAATTATTATGGAATAAAATTTATGCCTAAAGCTGATTCTGACTTATAAAATTATGCGTTGTGAATGTATGATAAATGAGTGTATGCCAAACGATTTTTTGCGAAATGAAGTTTATGCCATCCGCTGTTATGCAAAATAATATTATGACGAAAAAAATTCTGCCATAAAGGGTGGACCCGATGAACATGGACAAGACAAAGGTCATGTCCATTGCTCGTGTGATACCCACTCCATTGAAGATCGGAGGCGCTACACTCGAAGTTGTGGACGAATATGTGTACCTAGGACAGACTGTCCAGTTAGATAGGTTCAACTTCGAGAAAGAGGTCAGTCGTCAAATCCGACTCAGCTGAGCAGCGTTCGGGAAGCAATATCTTCTCGTCCCAAATTCCGCAGTGTCTCAAGACGAAAGTCTTTGACCAGTGTGTGTTGCCAGTGATGATCTATGGAACTGAAACGTGGTCACTAACAATGGGCCTTATTAGAAGGCTGAAAGTCACCCAAAGGGCGATGGAGAGGGCTATGCTGGGAGTTTCCCTACGCAATCGTATCAGAAATGAAGAGATCCGTAGAACAACCAAGGTAACTGACATAGCCCGAAGAATTGCTAAAGTGGTAGTGGCCGTCCCATTGCTCGCAGAACAGATGGCCGATTGGGCCGAAAGGTTTTGGAGTGGCGTCCGCGTACCGGAAGACGTAGAGTTGGAAGGCCTCCCACAAAGTGGACCAATGACCTTAGGTAGGCCGCAGGAGTCCGCTGGATGCGGGAAACACAAAACCGGTCAAAGTGATGATATGATGATACCTTTTCTGTTTTAACTGCACACCTGCGATAGAGAGGTATTTTCTGGAAATCATACATTATGTGGCGCAGACACTTTTTAAATACCATGGTCATTCAGTGGGTACTTTATGTACATGTCGGTGCAAAAAAAAATCATGACCACTACCATCAATGCTACAATCTCCTTCGTTGTATTTGAAAAAAAATATAATGTTGTCAGTTTACTTTTCTCGTCCACGTCAAAGGTACTTATGTCAAACACAAATTTTGCCAAACGGGCTCAAAAAAAAAAACTCAAAAAAAAATAAAGGAAAGTTATGAAATCACTTTGTATTAATCATCGCAATCTATAATGAAGTGTGCAAGAAGCTTGTCGCCAAGCACCGTGTGCTCACAATGTTTTACCGGCAGTGACACGACCATCGTCAGCAGTAGAAGCCATGTTTGCAACAAGAAAGTTAACGAGCTCCAAAATTACAATAAAATTAAATCAGGGCTAAAGAAGTCTAATCCAGCTGCGATAGTGCTGTGGGCATTCCACAACCTCCCTGCGCATAAGGGCCTGACATCCAGAAGAGTGATCGGGTTCCTGAAGAAACACTACAAAGTGCCGGACAACCCGAAAAACACCGGCAAGTCCATTGGTACAATGATGAGATGCGCTGTAGAATTTGGCTTGTTGGAGAAACGCGGCAACAAATTTTTCCTTGCTGCAAAATCACGGTTGTAACGCATAATGTACAATGTATTACATAATTTTTCTATGTCAATGGGTTTTCCTTTTTCCCTGGCTTTTTTTTCATAATTTCCAATCCATTACGTATTAGTTACGGCTCCGTTGGTCTCGTGGTTGCAAGCGCGACTGCTGAACGTGGGGTTCTGGCTTCGATTCCCAAGTCGGGCAGTGTTATTGGGTTTTTCCAATAGGATTTTTTTAGTAACAGTCCGGAATTCGGAAGTTGGCGGTGTGATACCCCGTGCCTCGGAAAGCACGTTAAGCCATTGGTCCTACGCCTGATCTCTGTCCGGTCGCGTCAGTTTGCCGTCCCATCGGACAATGAGAGCGAGGGAAGAGCGAGTGCCCCTGGATCTGCGCACGCACTTGTACACAATAATATTTCCCGCGCCGATGGCTCCGTTGAGATTGGCCGTCATGGCCGAAATACGATCTGGAAAATTGTTCTGGGTAAAAACTGGCTACGTAGGCCTGATATATGTATAGTCCATACCTCCGTGGTCCATATATATTTCCCGCCTACGCAGCCAGTTTTTACCCAAAACAATTTTTTAACCTGATAGTAATGTGTAGAGCATTTAATTATTAAACACAACTACAGCAAAATAAAACTCCAATATTCAATAATAATAATAATATATTTCGCTTCACAAACTTGTATTTACATGATTGATTGCTTACTTAAAATACATTTAGTTATGTTACCAAACAACAATTTAAAAACCATAAATACTTAATAGGTGTACTTATAATGATTTTATGCTACATACAGCGTTTAAAAAAGCTTTGAAAAATAAAAACAAAATCGAAATATGGTGGAATGCTTACATACGACAACACCTAAGCAAACAGCCAATCTTAAATTAATAATTTAAAGCCGTTTTAAACCGTAACACGAGTTGAAATATTTGATTTTTAACAGCACATAGTACATATTTAACAGTGATACAACAATACTGTATTTACAACGTAGGCAATTGGATAGGTACACTGTAATATCATTTTTACTTATAATTCATGCAGTCAAGTTTGGAAACAGCTTGGGAAAAGTACCAATTGAATGGCATCAAAAACATGGGCAAACAATTGCTCAAACATTCGTGGTTGGGCTTAGATGTTGGCTCCAAAGTTGTGGGTTGACCTGACTGCACACTACTAACAACTGGCTAGATATATGAGTCTACTATAGTCGGCGATGCCCTAGAACAGCAGGTCTTCGTCGCCTTCATCCAGCAAGTTCGCGGAGTCAGCCAGGTCTTGGCCGGCAAGCAACATCGCCTGTTTGCGCTGTGGACAACAATATTATATTTATTACTTCCTTTTTATTTAACCACTATCTGCTGCCCGCGGCTTCGCCCGCGTGGCTGACGGAAATTATCCCAAGGGAACTTACTACCGAGAGAAAAAATTGCAATGTTACTACTTATAACATCTGCTACATATATACCAGCGAAAGTCGCGTCAAAATCTGTTTAGCCGATTCAGACATTAGCCGGAATATACAGACAGGCAATAAATTTAAAAAAAAAGTACCGTATTTAAAAGCATTTATTAGAAACCTGTAATTTTGACATCACAATCAAGACATTTCAATTTTATTTATTTGTATGTATAACAGGTAGCAGGTTTTCACAAGGGGGTGACTGCTGAGATGGCGACTGACAGACAGGTGTGGAACAAAAATACATGTTGCGCTGACCTCAAATAAAAAATAAAAACCGGCCAAGTGCGAGTCGGACTCGCGCACCGAGGGTTCCGTACAAGCCTGTAGGTATTTTCGGTTTAAAAATATATATATTTTTTAATTTTTATATTTCAGTTGATTGAATGTAAGGTAAATTGCGGTTTACGATTTATGACGTTTTAAAAAAAAACTACTCACTCGATCTCGTTCAAACCAATTTTCGTTGGTAGTTTACAGGGTAATGTACATCATATATTTTTTTTAGTTTTGTCATTCTCTTGTTTTAGAAGTTACGGGGGGGGGGGACACACATTTTACCACTTTGGAAGTGTCTCTCGCGCAAACTATTCAGTTTAGAAAAAAATGATAATAGAAACCTCATTACCATTTTTGAAGACCTATTCATAGATACCCCACACGTATGGGTTTGATGAAAAAAAACATTTTTGAGTTTCAGTTCTATGTATGGGGAACCCCAAAATTTATTGTTTTTTTTCTATTTTAGTGTGAAAATCTTAATGCGGTTCACAGAATACACCTACTTACCAAGTTTCAACAGCATAGCTCTTATAGTTTCGGAATAAAATGGCTGTGACATACGGACGGACAGACAGACAGACAGACAGACAGACAGACAGACAGACAGACAGACAGACAGACATGACGAATCTATAAGGGTTCCGTTTTTTGCCATTTGGCAACGGAACCCTAATAAAATGAATCATCTGTTACACGTCTGCTAACACCATTTGTGGTATATTTTTTATAAACAAGACGTAACAAGCTGTGGAACACGCCTGAGCTCTATCTAAGAACCTAGTGAGCTGAACCTGAGTTGAGCTGCACGATTACTGATAAATGCGTGCACTGAGTGGATAAGGATCACTCAGTACAAATGCGTGCACTCAATCTGTGGTTCTTTCCTCAATAGACCATTTCAGACACCAATCTACATGGTCTTCACATGATCTGACCAAGGTTATGTCTGGACTTTAAAAGAGACTGTGACCTCGCAGACTGCTTCGGCCTTTCGTCTCAGAGTAGGCAGATAGGAAACGCCGACCTCACCAGGTTTTTAAAATATGATTGACGTGTAAGTGTTTGTACGTACGGCCCAAGGAACTTACACCCGACCCCTGGAATGTGCATTGTCAATTTGACACCATTATAAAAATAAACCTTATGAATATGACACTAAGTTCTATTGCAGACAATCACTTCGTCAAAGAGAAATTCGGTCCGAGAGAGAAAGCGTTTCGAGAGCCCTGTGTCCCTTTCTTGAAGTAGGGTGCCCATAATGAACGAAATTATAAGATTATTTACGAGTAAAGTCCAAAATTTTGACGCATTTGCCCAATAAAAAGTGTCCCAACCATTTTTCTTAAAAACTACGTCTGTTAGATTTTTACGACAATGAATACTAAACAAAATGGTTTTTTGCCCAGCGCGCCAGATATTCCAGGTTATACAATAATACTCGATAGCAGAGTTTATGCGTTGCGTTGCGTTTATGTTTACTGCGTTTTAGTTTAATCCATCTTTAAAGCATAACTATTTTTTTTTAATCAAATTATTGGTTAATATATTATATCCTGTTATATTAGTATCTACCTACATCATATTACTTGGTCACCCTAATGAAAGGGACAGAGGGCTCTCACGAAGCTATCTCACTCGGACCGCGTATTGGCAGCCTGTGCGCATTCCAGGTTGGATTTAAGTTCCTTGGTACGGCCACACATGAAGCTATACATTACCAGTATAAGCTGACATCTCATTGTACGATAAGCCTATACAATGCGAGGTAAGCTAAAACTGGAAATGTATAGTTTGACCTGTAGCCGTGTGTACACAACTACTTACATAAATAAAATAATGTCATTAATAGAGTCACCGAGAGACACAAAGGGGTTTACAGATGCGATGATAACTTTAAAGCGAAACAAATTAGGATTCTATTTGATTCTGATTGACGAAGGAAGTACTTCGATCATACTTAGATCATTCGATTCGAACATTCCCTTTATCTAGACTTCTAGCGATTGGAGACAGATTCGATAAAAATATTTGACATAACCACTTTAATAACTGTCAGGAACGTAATCATTGACCTCATAAGTGGTGACGTAGGGCGGCGTATAAATTAAATTAATCAAGCATAGGATTGTTACACTCTGTTGCCTATAATCGTAGCCAATGTCGGTCGTATGAACCTCAATATAAGAGGGGAAATTCTCGAAATTTTAAGAACGTTCACAGTCTGAACTGTCTCAATCCTTCAAAAATACCTCAATTTCCATCCATTTTTGACAAGCGTTTGACATTTGATTGTCGCCGAGATGAGACTGCGACTAGAATTTTGAACGTTTTTAATCACGAGAATTGGCCTTTAGAACTTGTGCCGCCTGTAGATATGACTAAACATTATTGTCAGCTTATTTCATAGCTGTTTCGTTTATCATCACCATAGACCTCCCCAAAGTACCACCACTTCGATTGTATCTATCTGTGCTTCCTGCATCCAGCGGAGTCCTGCGGCCTTCGCAAGGTCAACGTTCCACCTTCCAAAGCTACACTGCTTAGTTTATACCGGATAGAACTCTAGCCAAAGCAAAAACATAGACATAATTCGCCAGTTATAAAAAAAAAATATTTTGTCCTACACATTTTGACTGCTTTTGTATTAAACAGCATATTTTTCTTTTGATAACCTATGAAAATTTTCTGTCTGGAATCAAATGCTGAAATTATGTATGGTTACAGTTTGAAAATTTCTGTCGCTTCTGTTTATATAGCTATAGATAATAGTCCGCCGGATACGCTTTTAACACGTTTCAGGTCAAAATAAGAACAGAGTGATTAACAAAAACAAATGATTTTATTGTAATAAGCCTGGGGTACTTCATGTCATGTTATAGATATTTTATTGAAACAGGTAAAAGTTGTCATTTAGAAAATACCGTCAAAAGCACACCCACGCTTATTAACGATTTTTTTGTTTTTTTTTATTCTTTTCTTATTTTGAACTTTTTGACGGTTAGTTTGTACGTTTTAGTTTTGTTGTCTATTAAAACGAGTCTTTTAAACTATTATTTATTCGTTTCAATTTTACTAGTGCAAATACGAACGAAAGTTTTTAGAGTCAATTTAGTTGGTAAAATAAAACAAACAATAAACAATAACAAACAAAAAACAAAACGATAAACAATATTTAGTTAGTTGGATAACTAAATATTGTTTATCGAAAATCTTTTGGTTAATGGGCTTTGGAGATGAAACAAAATTGAAAGAAGTTCAGAAGAATAAAGTTATATACTCACCGCTTCTGCCTTATCCTTGATGATCTTCTTCTTGTCCTGGATCTTCTTCAGCCGGTAGAACTCCTCACGCTCCAACTCGTCCAACTCCGAGATGATGTACGCCAAAGTACGCTCTAATCGTGGGATGATTACTGGAATACATTTAAAGACTAATTATTTCTACCTGAATATAAGCGACTGCAAAGACAGGGTAAATTTTAAACGATAAGAAAAAAAAAACTTAGTTTCCACGTACAGGAATAGACGATATGACGACGGAAGTAGATGATACCAATTTCAACAAAAAGGTTGAAATAAAAAAAAAAACTTGTCGTTTTTTGCCAAAAAAATGACAAGCACCAAAAATAAATGGCCCCTAGTGCCCGGCGGCCCACCTAACCTTGGCTACGGTAGCGGTCAAGGCCACGGTGAGGCAAGGGGTGCAAAAAATCCCCGGAAGCCAACAAGATGGACCGATGACCTTGTGAAAGCCGCAGGAATCCGCTGGATGCGGGAAGCACAAAACCGGTCGAAGTGGCGGAGCTTGGGGGAGGCCTATGTCCAGCAGTGGACGTCTTTCGGCTGAAATGATGATGATGATGATGAAAAAAAAGCGTTCTTTATAAGTAAATGAATAATGTGGGCTACAGTTCTATATCTGTAGAGACAATTTTTTTATGGAGTTCATGCATAATGCATAGATTTTGCTAACAAGATTATACGAGCGTAAGTTCTTAAAATGGTGGTAATGAATAATTACAAGAAAAGAATAGTTAAACAGTTGTGTATGTTGCCTAAGGTAATCATCATCAGCCTAATAATGTTTCCCACTGCTGGGACACAGACCTCCTCTCGGTGAGAGGGAGTGGGCCATAATCCACCACGCGGGCCCAGTGCGGGTTGGTAGATGTCACGACTTCGAATTTTTGGTTCTAAGACATGCCAGTTTCCTAAGTATGTTTTCCTTCACCGCTTTGAGAGCAGTGGTGATGAAATAATTTACACAAAGTAAGCGCCTGCTTGGGTTTGAACTCATGACCTACTACTAGTAAGACACGGTCGTTACCACTGGGCCACCAGTGCCACTAATGATGAATGTTAATCCTAACTAAAATTATTTCACTTCACGCTTTCACATTAAAACGGTTGAACAGCCGATCTATTCTGTTAAAATCTCACCGTGAGAACTTAGGTGAAGTGACATAAAAGTGAGCTGTCACTCCATCTGATGCTAGGGATTGACACTAATGACAGCTCACTTTAAGCTCACTTCACCCAAGTTATCACAGTGAGATTTTTTACAGAATAGCACGACAGGTTTGAATGTTAGCACATAGATAGACCATGGCCTTGGTAAGGACATAGGCTACTTTGTATTCTGAATCGCAGACGAAGTCGCGGGCAGCAACTAGTTTGTTTACCCACAAAATAAAAATGATGTTTCCATGGTGGAAAACATAGACTATTCTAGCTAAATACAAACTTTCTGTTCTAAGATACCTTATCAGTATAGTTTAACAAACCACACAGTATTTTCTTATCTATAAGATATGCATTTTCACACATATTAAAAATCTATAAACTCAATCAACTATGTTTATTCCACATAAAAGCAAGTAGCCCCAGTATAATTTCGGAATCTGGAATGAAAGGCAAATCAATCAAAATAAAATGCCAGATGTATGAATGAGGTCCAGTATTAGGTACAGATCCTAGCCAGTAGCATGCTAATTACTATAATTTCTGTCAACACCCCATGGGAAAAAGGTGTGAGTTATTGCATACATTTAATTTTAGACACTAACTACGAACCCCATACAAAACTCTGTGCATTCTATTCCTTTTCTCATTTCTCCAACACAAGTTTTTTTTTTACTTCAGATAGTATTTGATGTGTGTAAAAATATACTACAAAATACAATCTCTTTCCATGGGTGTCATAAGAGGCGACTAAAGGACTTAGAAGAGAATTGGCAGCAACATTCTCTACGCATTTTACCACCATACTGTGATTGCCAATCTGCCTGCCAAGCGTGGCGATTATGGTAAATCCCACCTTATGTCCATATGACTTATGTCTAGCAATGGACATCTTAAGGGTGAATTGATGATGATGATACACAAGCAAACAATCATCTCCTACTCACCGTGCTCAATAGCATTGACACGCCTGTTGGTGATCTTGATTACCTCATCAAGGGTCACAAATGACGTCTGCAGGGAGGCTAACTCAACCAGCAGTTTGACAGCACTCTGGAAGTTCTTCTTGAGCTTAGTCAGCTGCTGACCTCCTCTGGCCAAACCAGCCAACTCGTACGTATCCGTACCGTCCGTGTAAGACTCGAAGATTGGGAGTGTCACACCTTGAATCAGAGAATAAGATGTAAATTATGAAATAATGGTGAATTTTGACCTCATTCATTGCTTTTATCAGGCGAGATTGAGGTCAAGAGCAGGCCCATTTGGCAATAAAAAAGCTACAGATTAGTTTACGTTTTTTTTATGTTAGTGAAAAATTATAAACTCATGTCAAAAGATGGAAGAAAAACAATTTTTTCAAAGACAATCTAATTAGAAACAAGTGTTGTAATAAAAGCAAGTACTGCAAAAAGCACAAGTACAGCTGTGGACTATTAATGATTTTATGAGTTAATTATTACTCTATAGTACTACTACTATACTCTAGAGTAGTAATTCAGTAAAATATAAAGAGATATAGATAAATAATGATGATATACAAACAAATGCCATTCAACATTCTTCTTGAGGAAAAAACTAAATGGTTAATTACTACATTTCACTTTTCCACATCAAATTACTTTCAATTTACTCTGTTACATACTAGATTGTAGCTTATAAAAACAAAACTAATTAATATAGTGACTGCTACTATTATTCAGTAAAAATCAATCAGCTGTTCACCATTTTTATTCTATCACAGATGAAAAAAACATGTCTCTTAAATTTATTACTTCATCCATAGCTTGAAACCTCTGCAATGAAGCCTTTTATTTAATTTAGGTCAAGTGAAAAACTTGCAGTACTGGCTGTTTTCCAAATTCAAAGAGGATATTTTTACCCACCAGCAACATTGTCTTTCTTTGAGCGAATCTTGATTTGAGCCTTGGTTACGTTTTGCAGAACCACCTGGTTGAAGTCTCCAGTTGTGAACTTGGCCTCGGCCAATGAGAAAGCTGCTTCCTTCATAACTTCGCCCATAAGGGTTTTTGTCTGTAATAGGCATGAAATTCAAATTAATAATGCTTAATTTCTTTTTGAAGCAAAACTAAGATTTTTTAACATTGATTATCAATTGAACTAAGGGAGGTAGCCAAAGATTCAAATATAATTATATGATGCAGTACAATGATTTTAAATCAACTAAAATTTGATTATTTCATCTAAATAGAATATTAATACTGATTCTTGTTTTGAAGATTAATCGCTAAAACAGTCAGCAAAAAAGGTAAATTCACTCACCTCAATAATTTTGCTCAGAATCATACGGAACCTCACTTGGAGGGCGTCAGCCTTCTTCTTCAGGAGACCATGGCCTTTTTGTGCACCAGCCAGACGTGCCTTTATCAACATCTGAGCCCTACAACCAGGACAAATAACATCGTGAGCCAGGCGTAAGTGGAACGCAAAAACTAACACAATTATAAATTAATTAAACCACATTATTACAAACGTAACTCACCCCCGAGATGGGAAAATCGCTAATCGTTCTTTTCCAGCAGACATCTTGATTTAGGAAAATATTTGGCGTTGTATCCCTTTTTCAGGACTTTTTTACTCCCAAACCTAAATCACCTGATGACAGAAGACAAGTGATAAAATATTGTCTATGAAAGGTCTTGTGATCTCACTCAACGAAAAAGTGACAATGACAAATAAATTGAGTCGATTTTTCAAACTAAACATTTTAATCAATTTTTTCGATTGTGTTTTTTAAGTTTTTTCTAAAACTTAAAAAACACTTGTAATTGCAGAATTTTAGTAATAAATATCATTGTTTCTCTCCTGAAATCTCAAAGTAACTAGTGTAGTTTTATTAGAATTCACTTGCTGGATCGTGTCAAACTAAAAGTAAAGAAGTATTTAGAAGATGGTAAATTCGGAAAACTATCAAACAAAGCTGCCTTTAGTTTACATACTGCGCGTGCTCAGTATTTATTTTAATAACAAATAGATAGGTAGTAAATTGTTATGCACGAGATTCGAAGACTAAAACGCGATTACACATCCACTTCAGTCTCGAGTCGAGCGGTCAGTGGGTCGTCTTAGGGGCGACTCTTTTCACCTCCTCAGTCGCAGAACCTCTTCTATTAATTTTACGCCTGAAATGTACATTTATTTTTTAACAATATTAACTGTCTGCACAACGCATTACCATACGACACCTAGTGGACACCCAACCCAAGAAACTAAGAAAGCAAGAATTGTCAATTGTCAAAAAAAAAACAAAATGTCAAAAACCTGCGTCAAAATTAGTCAAAAACAAAAACATCGAATAATATTAGAAAATGTCATCAAGGGCTGGGAATTTTAATTTTACTTTATAAATAATGCAAGTTTACATGTTATGGTCACGAACACAGTTCAGTTTCTCACGATCATAACATAAACAGCGTAGTAATTACTGCGGAATTCTTATTAGAATCCTTTAAAGCGTATTACAATGGACGTTAACAGCTCAACAAGTTTGTGTAGGATATGTCTACAGGATGGGGCCACACTTCCAATATTTGAGAAGTCAGAACTAGGAGACAATATACACTCAAAAATTGCTTCCTGTTTACAATGTGAAAAAGTTTGTATTTTACTGAGACTTATTTGTAACCCAGAAATGGTATCTCTTTTACTAATAGGCGCCCTTATTGTGAATTGCAGATAGAAGACATCACAGGATTACCACGTCATATATGTACAATGTGCAATAATACATTAGAAACTTTATGTAATTTTATTAATAAGTTTAGGGAGTCTTGTAAAATATTAGAAAACGGTTGGTTGGTTGTGAAAAAGGAAGATTATAGTTATGTTAACAATGACCTTATGACTGAAGTAGAAATAGATATTAAAAAAATAAAGGCAGAATCAAATGACCACTCTGATGATGGCTTTGATGATTATGAAGACTTGTTACCATTAAAAATTAACCAGAAAGTTAAAAAGGAACCTAAGCGTCCTAAACCTGTTAAGAACGTACAGAGATCTCAAAAAACCAAATGTCGACCTGGCAACAGAACAAACAAGATAGCATCTTCTATATTAGAAGGAAACTGTGCATGGAATGGAGAAAGATGGTGGTAATGATATCATTGATTTATGATAATGTTTTATTGCTTTGTTTGGTAACTATTTCGAAGTTTAGATATAATTATGAATAATCATTTGTTTTCTCGTGACTTAAGTTTTAAAACATTCTAAGGATACCAGTTTAAAAATAATTTGGGACACTATATACTTAAAAAACATCTTTAATTCATTTCAGCATGAAAATTGGGGAAACAACCTTAAGCAGAGTAGTCAGCAATGATGTGAAAGAACCAAAACCAAGGCCCCAGACTAAAATCAAAGTACCAAATGTTAAACAAAATATTACAGAGAAACTATGTGACCTTTGTGGAGACGTGTTTCAAAGCAATGATAAACTTAAAATTCACAAGAAAAAAGTACATTTTAAGAATCCTGTAAAATGTCCAAAATGCCCACGAATTTGTGTTTCAGACTACTATTTAAATAGACATATAAAGAGAAAACATGAGGTTCATAGAGAATTCATTTGCTCATCATGTGGCCAAGGCTTTGCATTCAAAGGCGAGCTGACGAGTCACTTCAAAAACGTACATGACAAGCAAGCACGCCCAAAGAAGGTGTTTTCATGCAAATTCTGTGATAAAACATACAAATGTACAAAGTCTGTTATTATTCATGAGAGATCCGTTCATACAGGTAAATTATCAAATATTTTAATAACATAACTTGCAAAAAGAAGTCAGATTTTTCTAATCATTAAGAATTGTGTTTATACACTGTGCTACCTATGTATTATTTTCATAAACCAATTTATACCAAGTGGTATGTTCCTGCAGGATAATTTTAGAGCACTATGTGGGCGAAGCTGCGGGCATAAGCTTATCTATACTAATATTATAAAGCTGAAGAGTTTGTTGGTTGAATGTGGTAATCTCAGGAACTACTGGTCCAAATTGAAAAATTCTTTTTGTGTTGGGTAGCCTATTTATTGAGGAAGGCTATCATAACATCACGCTACGATCATAAGGAGCGGAGCAGCAACGAAAAATGGACGAAAAATGGACGAAAATTGGCAGGCAATTCGATGCAACGGGAAGGGTCAGGGGACTAAAAATTTGACGCGGGCGAAGTCGCGCGCAGATGCTATTTCTAATAATTATATGAGGATGCTTGCTTTCAGGTTTAAGGCCAGCCGAGTGTTCTGTCTGCAACACCAGTTTCTATCACGACGATTACCTAAAGGAACACATGCGGTTGCATACAGGAGAAACACCATTTAAATGCCCCATTTGTGGACGAGGGTATGCCCAAAGAGGTAATATGAAGAGTCATCTCCGCATCCACAGGATATCAGAACTTGATGCCATCACGTTGAGCAAGATGAAACCAAATTACCTGAAACTACTGAAAGTGTGAGCCAGGAACTGTTTTTAATCTCAATACTAATCTTATTCTAGTTTGAAAAACTGAAGTTGTTATGTCAAAGATATTATTTTTTTAAGTGATTGGAGTTTTTGGGACAGAGATTAAAAGCTATTGAGTCCATTTTGTCAATTTTTATCAGAGCTTATTTATAGTCTAATTCAATAATTCAATGGTAAAATGATGTATGTTGTTACGAGAAATGAATATTAGTTTATATTAAGAATTTATTATCATTTTTTTTGTTATTTTAAAAATTGTTATTAGAAACAGATTGTTATGGAATGAGTTTGCGTTTAGTATTTCACTCTTTGTTCGTGTAGGTGAATTGGGTTCATGAGTTATAGCGCGATTAACCGGTTAAATGCCGTAATTTCAGTAACAATTAAAAAACCATTGTCTCGCGTGGATCCACGTTCCGACGTAATAGTTAAGCCAAGCGCATATTACAGCCGCTACGGACCGCAGCGGTACGTATTTTCATGCCAAAACGTGCGGTGCGGCCCGTATGTACTGTGCTTTGATTTATAGAAAATTAAAGAAACTCATGAGGATTTTTGTAATAAATTAAGTTGCAGCCTGACCGCCACAATCTGCGCATTTTGACACGAATGTCTCCATGCTAACTAAACGTGGTTATCGCTTCTCTCGACCTTCCTCGATCCAATAGCATTACCGGGCGGCTGTCTGTTTATGGGAACATTACAAATCGAACTGAAATGGCGGGTAGTGACGACCGAGCGTTAAGTGTATGTAAGGAGTTTGAACTTTATTGGCCAAATAATAGTGTTCACACTCTATTGGTTGCGTCTTTTAACTGAAGGCCTTTGGATCGAATTATCCTAGTAAATGCAGGACTTCCGCCAAGTTGCTATTTATTTGTTTATTTGGTTGTTAAACCATAAGATTTCTATTAAAATCTCATCCACATAATAATTGTATCAGTTTTAGAGAATATACCAGAGTGAGGGTGTTACTACATATGAACATGGTTATTTAAAAAATATGTTTCTCGTTCCAGAATGTGTGCCTACTTAGTTTTAAAATATTTTTCTATTAATATTTGTTAATAGCTATTTCATGTTGCACCTAAGTTGATTGATAGTTTATCTTATAATTGTATCAAGATCTAACTATAAAATAGAAGAATATGATTTATGGATGTTTGCATTATTTAAAATGGTTTTGAAACCTTTAATAATGTTTGAATAATACTGTTAGGACTTTTAATACTGTTTCTACTTTAGCAAATACTTTTTATACTATGATAAGTGCAACGGGGTTGTTTTCTGTTAAATTTTAGAGAATAATAAGAAATGAAAAGTCTGTTATCATTTTAATGAAAATATATTTCATATTACAATATTTAGTTTTCTTTTTTAACAAACGCAATTAAAATATTTTTGTGTTAACAACAATCAAAGGACATTCTGATATCGTAGGGCGCCACTTCTGGTCCTATCTGACAACCTAAAAACAAAGGATCATTTGTTAAAGAGGAATAAAATTATTTGATGCTCACTTTTGTCCGCGGATATAACCATGTAGAGGTTGTTATTATACCACAGGAACTTAAGTTCCTACTTACCCTAAAGTCCTAGTACCTACTTTATGTCCCAAATTAATACTGGGACAAAAAGTATTCTATGTCCCAGTATTAATACTGAGACATAAAGTATTCTATGACCTAACAGGTCATGGCGTGTGACAGATCTCATTGTATTACGGTCAGCAGAAAGCAGTTCAGGCATGAAAAGGTTACTTAAGGGATGTATAACATTAAATATGGATTAATTACATTAGTGATTTTCGGGTTGCTAGTGAGCAGTACTTACTCTTTCAATGATGACGAAATCTCTTTAAAACATTTCAGTTTCTCTTCTTCAATACTTGTTAAATAGTTAATTTTGTTCATCTCAATTTCTTTCAGTCTTAATTCTTCTCCTTTCAATTTCAACTCTAGTGCTCTCAGTCTTAACTCTTCAGTCTTCTGCTGAACTCTTTCTTTTTCTATTTTTAATGTGGTTCTCACTTTATATTCTTCAAATGACACCTTTCTTTTCTTGAATACTTTTTCTGAAACTGTTACAAACCAGATTATTTGGCTATTTTAATCCTTTATAGGACAGCTCATATAAAGTGGCCAGTAAACTGGACGGTCATTTCAAGGTACCTAGAACCTGAAGCAATTCAACCAAACAAACTCTTCAACTTTATAATATTAGTATAGATAAATCTATAGATACATCTATACTAATATTATAAAGCTGAAGAGTTTGTTTGTTTGATTGAACGCGCTAATCTCAGGAACTACTGGTCCGAATTGAAAAATTATTTTTGTGTTGGGTAGGTTATCTATTGAGGAAGGCTATAGGCATATTTATAACATCACGCTACGATCAAAAGGAGCGGAGCAGCAACGAAAAATGGACGAAAACTGGCAGAAAATTCGATGCGACGGGAAGGGTCAGGGGAGCA
Organism: Aporophyla lueneburgensis; assembly: GCA_932294355.1. Lineage (NCBI taxonomy): Eukaryota > Metazoa > Arthropoda > Insecta > Lepidoptera > Noctuidae > Aporophyla > Aporophyla lueneburgensis. The sequence goes on along the minus strand of OW028745.1, from coordinate 20,423,726 downwards.
AAAATTTGACGCGGACGAAGTCGCGGGCAGAAGCTAGTTTTAAATATCAGTATAGTTACAGACAAACCATTCACAGGTACTTTCGAACTGTCCAAATGTAGGTACCCAGAAGGAGCCAGAAGTTACATATTTTACCTCTTGATTGAACTTTTCGTCCATAATCTGATGATTCTACCTCCGGTTCTTCCTCTTCTAATTTATCATCTGTAATAAAGTTTTATTTAATAGGTTTAGATACATTTTGTGTTTCCACAATAAGATGTGTAAGAAAAATCTAGAATTAGGGTTAACATAGCCCTGGCATGGCACGCTTTCCACTAGCAAACATATAGCGACATTGCGTAAAGTAAAGGTGATTTATTTTCGATTTTATTTCAAGAACCACTGGGCTGATATTTGTTGGGCAGTGAAAACAGCACATTGGAAGGTCTGGCCTTCCTGAATACCTTGTAAAATATCATCAACATCACAAAATTTACTCCTGATTGCATCATAGCAGTCTATTGTCTTGTGCTCCTCTTCTACATCAGATAGTGTCTTGTCCGTAGAGTTCATATCTCCATCACCATAGTCATTGTTTAAGAATTCCACATGGAAGTCATCTGTTGGCTCTGGTGCCTCCTCTTTACTTACTACCTAGAAATAAAACAAAGTTTAAAGTATGTACAACTAGCGTCTGCCTGTGACTTCATCCCGGTGATTTTAATTTGCTTTCTAGCCCACTTGGTATGTGGGTTTGCAATCGCAGTATGTTTGTAAAATGCATAGAGAATGAAGAACTGCTGTCCATTCCCTAGTAAGTCACTTTAGTCTCCTTTTACCCATTGGAAGAAAAGGAATGGTGCTATTCATTACATACCGCACCACACGGAACTGTGATATAGGCATCCATGTAATGTAGCCTATTGCTATTAATCGGACACAAATCCTGGGCAGCTACTGAGAAATTCCAGAAAGAAAAACCCAAGAAGACTTTGTGACCTGAGAAACAAACCTCATGGCCAGCAGTAGAGCTTGCACACACACACATTTATGCTGTTATTACCATTTCCAAAGTCAAGGCGTCCTCTTTATCATCAATAGGGTAGTTTACTAACTTCAGAAGTCTAAGTTCTAAGTTGGTTAGTTTAGGTGTTGCTTGTTCAATGGAGTAGCTCTTTCTACTCAGTAATATGTTCGCTTTTTTCTTTGTTTTGTTTTTCCAATCAGCCCACATCTGGAATTTATAATATTTGAAATGTAAGTGCTTAATATATTTTATTTTATTTCTATAGGCTTTACTCCAGATTAGAAAATGAGCTATGTCACTGCACACTTGCACAGCAATACATTTTTATACTAAAAATGAAGTGATGACATCTTAGTATAACATCACTCCTGAATACTCTCAAGGGTTAGGCAGAGGTGTATGGTAATCCACAATCAAGTATCTATTTAATGATTAAAATATGTGAAGGAAAAACGATATACCTACTCCTTTTTACAAAATTCCGCAGACAAGCAGCAGCAGTTTATTAAGCATTTTTTTTAAATTATGGTAGTTTTTTGACCACTGGGCTACCACTACTAATTTTTATTTGCATGAAATATAAATTTTGCTAATTGGGAACTAACAGGAGTTTTCTAACAAGCTATTAATAATCAGGAAAGAAGATCGTTCTGCTCATTAATATATAAAACGGCTTACTTTACACCATTTCCAAGTGTTTTTATAAACACCTCCTTCGACGGCGTTAAGTTGATGAGCGATACTTCTCCAAAAGTTCTGTTTGTTCGTATTAGTGTACATTACTCTGCCATCGACCAGTACCCCATCTGCACTTAGCAGGTCCAGTAATTTCTTCATCTGAGCTTGACTTACACGACTCATGTTTATAAAACAATTTGACTTTTTATTACTAAAATTACAAAAGATCGGGTAAGTTTATAAATTTAGTCTTAAACCGCCTACATAACAGCTACCCTCTAAAATATACCTCAGCAGGAAGCTAATTTAATTTTATCATCAACTTAGCACAAAAACATTTTGATTTGCATTTTATTTGTAATCCCATAAAATTCGAAATTTCGAATTACACGGAATTACAAAATATGTCCAAATGAAGTGAGATAGATAAAGACATTTCAATGCGAGTAAAAAAGATAGCTTCCCCAAAAAGCAAGAATTGTTTTCTTTTTGCTAAATGGAACGCTATCGCCAAGCGAACATTCAACAGTTTGACACAATTGACAATTTGACAGATTATCTGTACCTGTAGTGACGTTGTTCATAAGTTCGACCAGGGGGGGCACACTTAGAACAAGCACAACTTCAGTAAAGAAAGAGTCGCCATCTACTTTTCTTAACAGAGAAACTAATAGTTTCAAAATTATCGATAGGTGTCTCTGTAGTCAGAAATAAAAAACTCAAATAATTAAGTTCTATAAATTAATTTACAGTATTTTTTTAGAGAATAATTATAAAATTGTTCATAAAAATTATCACATTATTCTATTTCATACCTGTTTAGCATTAATGACTATGGCAACCTTGTCACGGAAATCTTTACTGTGATATATTCTGGCTGGCGACATTAACTCCAAAGTGGCCGCCGCAACTTGAACTTGCGTCCGCGCATATTTGTGTTTCGTGTGCTCATTTTGTGTTTAATTATTGGTTTTTGAGTGTTTTGTCTACATCAGACGTCGAGTTGAGTTTCTCCTCAGTCCTCTTTGTGGATTACTACCCATAAACTAATATTTTTCACTCGCTACGTTGTGCCAAGCAATTTTCACAAAAATGTTGAAAAACTGTTGTGTTACGCCTATTTAGTGATATTCTTGGGAAAAGACGCTTATTTCGTACTGTGTGTGTCTATCAAAATAGATACGATACAATGCCTCACCGTTGTGCTTTTGGATGTAAGGAAACTGGTAAGTAATTTTTTTACACGACTGCTAACAGAAATGTTTTTATACTTCTCTCGGCCCGCCTAACCAGTATTCTTCTAATAACCATTCATAAAAACCTTTCATTCTCTTAATTGTTATCATATTTTCGAAATAGACATCTAAAAATATGGTTTTCTCAAAGCTTCTCAAAAGTCTAGATTTCGTTTATGTTTCTAGTAATCTTTTGCTACCTAATCTTTTGACCACCATCATTTTAATATTGTCCAATGGTGCCATGTGCCAGACGGGATAATACTCAATCGTCTGCCTTTTCCAACTGAGATTTGAATGAATAATATTTTGCATAAAGGCCCGCTAAGTTCCTGCTAATGTAAAATATCAGTTATGACTAACTTTACAATTTACATTATGTTTTAAGAAATAAAGTACAATCGACAGTCGTTTTACATGCAGCAATCTCATATAGCCTTAAGATGGACAAAATTGCCATCCTAAAAGACAAAAAATACTATATTATTTTCTTTGGTTTCAGGCAATGTGATGAATTCATACCGAATCCTGGCAAATTTCCTGAGTGTTCCGGTGTTCTGGTGTTACCTGACCAAAACTTGGGTTAATCTGGTTGGATACAATCTGGAAATATTAACGGACTATGACATTTATAAGAAGAAGAGAATATGTGATATTCACTTCACTGATGAGGACCGTAATCGCTTTTAATGCCTAAGTGCAACGGCAATGCCAACACTGTACTTGCCTGGTGAGCTGAATATTAACAGTAGTAATGGGTTTCATTTTCAACAACAATCATTCTGTTATGTTGTAAAGCAGATAAATTTTTTGAACAAATGAATCAATGGATTAGCTGTATCCTTCAAAATGATTCAGATTTTGATTGATAATATGTTAGGCAATTAGGATGTTGCTTAGCCAGCCTGTTTAGAGAGCCATTCTCGGAGTCTAGAAACACTTGTTAATTTTTTTATAATCATTGAATTAAGTCTATGTTTAATTTAGCATTTTTTTCTTTTTCAGTACCTGCTTCCCAAACTGACACTAGCCTAAGTGTTACTCATCCTACCACAAGCACCTCTCTTCCTTCTACTTCCACTCCAGGTATGTTTTTATAAAATATTAGTTAGATACATATCTTTGATATTACTGCATTTGATGTGCTGTCCTTTTAGTGTCAGATCCAAATAGCACTACCCCATCTCTTCTGGTTGGTGTCATAAAATAGACATCAACAGTTTTATAAAATTATATTGATCATTACAGTGTGAGTTTCCTAGCCATCTTTCTGGAAAAACCATCCTTTAATAATTCAATATTACATTAAGGCCCATTCCAAGGCGGAGGACAGAATGTTGTGGCGCAGCATGGGAGAGGCCAATGTCGAGCAGTGGACTGCGATAGGCTGAGTTGATTGATTGATTAAGGCCCATTAGCCTTGAGAGGAATAGGATTTCTGATGTCTGTTAATTTACAATCAGAAGCGTCAAAGTTATTATTTAACTTGATACCAGTGTGTGCGTATGTCCAGATACATATATGAACATCAACGGGACAAAAGTATGAAAGGATTGTAGCAGGTGGCATTCTGATGTTTTTCCCTACCACTATGAGTAGAAGGCGTGAGTATGTATGTTCATCAAAAATCAATTAGTATTTTAATCATTTATGTGTTTTTTCAGGTGAATGTTACTGCATCCTTGCTACGACCCAGCAGTTTGAGGCTGTCAGTGTTAGTCAATCTTCCACTACCTTCCTCCTTACTACGTCAACTTCAGGTACTATAACTGATTAGTTTATATTCTATGAGCATGGTGCATTCTCTTGCATATTAAATTATTCATGAATTATTATACGTTTTCAGATAAAAGTCACTGCACTGCTGCTAAAAATCTGTGATAACGGAACATAATTATAGCATGATAAGCAGACCAAAAGAAAAAAAAAATACTCAAAGGTAATAAAATTTGTCTTCAACATTATAATTAAAGCCTATTTACTATGTCACTGTTGAGCACTTGGCCTGCAGGAATATTGAAATTCCACATGAGTGGTGTTGCAAATAGAGCTTGAATTTTTATGAAAAACCCTCGAATTTTTAATTAATGAATTATTGTTTTGCTAATGGAATAATTATGGTGTATTGTCTATTTAATGTTTGTTTGTCTATTTATCTTCGGACCACGATTTTGTATTTCTTGTTTAAGCTGTTACTGACAATTTTAATTTAACATGAGTAATAATTAAATTGATAGTTTTAATGTAAATTTGAATTTTAATAATTTTATTTAATGAGAATGACATAACTAATTTAATGTTCCAATAACAATTTAAATTTTAACAATTTTATATAATGATAATGTTTGCATGCCGAATGGTGAAATATGGCAGAACTCTAAACTTATTAATGCCTACTTCTTATGTATAACCCATATTTGCAAATAAATGCTATTCTATTCTATTCTTGTTTTATGTAATTAACTAACTAAATAATTGATTTGTGAAGAAACAGTTTTAAAGTTAGAATGATTAAAACAAAATATATATACGTAAGTAATCATTATGTTTTTGCATTTTTCAGATGCTCGTGAAAGTATTGGGGTGCGGTTTAATTGCATACCAGTGAGATCACTCCAGACAAAAATCGAGAATCTCAAAATGAAATAGGTCGTTTGCCCACAAAAGGACAATCATTCAAAGCACGATTGGCTAATGCAGACAAATTGTCCAATAAAGTTGCATTTCAGCAAGTGACAAAAAATATGTCAAAACCAGCACAATTGTTTGTTCACATTAACTCCAGTCTGAAAAGAAATCCAAGGGAAGATGTCTGACTGAAACAACTAAACTATCTGTGACAAATCTAATTAAAACTATCTCTATACTTTAGTTTCTATCTTTGTAGACAACACTTGCCAAAGACGTTCTACACCCCTTTTCAGGATGGGAAATCATCATATGACTTCTCACGCTCTGGGCGGAGCGGAAGGGCATGTCAGACTTTTACTAACTAAAACCCGCCCATGTTCCTTCAGTTACCCATATGCCAGGGCCACGGTATCTCGTTTGAACAATCTCGCGACCCTGGCAGGACGATCTATACCCTCTGGTATGTAATGTCTTTGGCAAGTGTTGTCTAATAAATATAGTTGAGACGGAACCACAACCAAGACCCTGTCGAAAATTTCTACGGGAACATCAGGAGTTACGGGGCAAGGAATAATGCACCTAATACAGTGGCTTTTGAAGGAACATTCAGAGCTCTGTTATTAATTAATTTTAACTCTTCTCATTCAAGAAGGGCAAACTGTAAGGAGGATTTAAATGAGTGCCTGTGATACTCCTGCCGGCGTAGCATGACCAATTCTATATCTATTCTACCTAGAACAAAAAAAGTTCCTTATGTATTTTAATGCTGTAAAAATGATTTTATCTCATCAGAAAAATAGTCATCATACTTGACATCGTACTCTTGTCGACTGAAGAATAGAAACATTTTTTTTTTTCCAGTTTTACACAATTTTTCTACGATACAATCTATCTTTTGTCTTATCTTCCGTCGACTAATTCCGTTTCTAGGCGGTCATGCTACGCGTGCTGACGTTCCTGAAGAAAGTGAGACAATTCATTTTAATAGTGAAATTTTGTTTTGACCAGTCAAATACTACCGATGTTGGTCAGAACAATTTTATGTCTGGTTGGGTTCTGAAAAAATGTCTAATAAAAGTGGTCAAACTTGTAAAAATACTATACTAGAGAACATAATTAGTAATAAAAATAATGTATTCATGAAAGCTAAAGAATATAAAAACAAAAAATGGCTTAGCAATCCCAGCAAAGAAATTTAAACTTATTTCAATGAAATTCAAAATATGACAATGATCATGTCTAAAGAGAAACATATATAAAAAACTTGTGAAACACACGATAATTTCTTTTACGAAATGTTTATATATTGTCCAAATAAAAATATTCAGCCCATATTGATACATTTAAGAAATATTTTTGCATGTGTCATTACATGTAATCATTTATAGTTAGTGTTCGTCAGTCAACCGAATATAGGTTGGAAAAATAATTTATGATGGTGAAGGTGAAACGAAAACTGATGCCCAAAAGTATTAGAATAAGAATAAAAATTATACAAACAGAAAATAATACAGATGTTATAAAATTGTAACACAGACAATAAAATTTAAAGTAATATTTCTTCTTTTTAATTTCTTATGATGAGTATTGAGCTACTTTTTATTTAGTGATTTATTGTAATTTGTAAAAAATTATGTTAATTTTTAAAACAGTTTTTTGACTAAAATGAGTCTTATCTGAGAAACAAAGGTACTTAGACAATATTTCCCACTTATTTGTCTTGTTTTCGTATATATACTTGATGTATAATAATTATAATTGTTACAAATTACAATGAATTATTAGACCCAAATAGCAAATTGGTAAATAGCTTCAATTCAGCCGGCAAAATTCATTTATTTTTCTTTTTTAGCTATGTTTACGTCGTATTTTGATCAAAATGCGATTTATGAAAATCGCATTTTGATCAAAATACGACGTAAACATAGCTAAAAAACATCAGGAAATTTGAATTTCGCGGGCTACGTATAGAGCCTTAGTTCCTGTTAAGAAATGCAGATGGCGATTCGAATCAACATGCTTCGAAATTCCACAAGAGGGCTCTCTTCTCCCATATTATTATTATACTCTTTGAGTTCGACTATTGGCGATGCAAAGATTATCCGCGCGCCTCTAGCGGCGAAATTTAGAAGTTGTCTAACAACGACACTTTGCTTTATAGTTAAGTTTAGACATAATCAGATGGATCACGATTACATGAAATCTACCTGTTGATAATTAAAGCAGAAATACGAAATATTGTTGCGTTCCCCAATATAGTACTTACGGAGATTCTGGAATAAGTTTTCATTTGTTTCCAAAAGACAAAATTACGAAGAAAAATGGGAGACTGCTTTAAGAATAGGCAAGCCGATTTCATCAGCAATGAAAGTTTGTTCTCATCATTTTCAAGCTTCAAACTACTTTCCAAACAGTAAGTATAATTATGTTTTAATTATTTTATCGTACTTATATTATATTCACATGTATAGTTATTTTTTTATATAAGTTATTTAATATCTGGTTAACCGAGCTTTGCTCGGTATTTTTTGGTAAATTGTGTTTAAAATAATAAGTTTATGTTCAAGTTGATTATCGATAAAATTGGTCATTGAAAACACGAATAAAACGACATTTTATAAAAAACAATCCTAGCTAGATCGATTTATCGCCCCGGAAACCCCCTGTATACTAAATTTTATGAAAATCGTTGGAGCCGTTTCCGAGATTCAGATTATATATATATATACAAGAATTGCTCGTTTAAAGATATAAGATTTAGTTTAGGCTAAGGCGAGTTTCCCGTCAGATGACGAGATTATATTTATTGTCCCAGATACTTAAAGACAGAAGTTGTTTCCTTATGTCGTACCGTCTCAGAATATTCCTAAAAGAAGCTCTCATAAAGAAGTACCATTAGCCCAAAAAATAAAATCAAAATAAGGCTGATATCAGACGCAGGAAAATAGTTGTATCAAAGAAAGATCTTGGATATTGGATTGAATTTATTCACAGTTTTATAATGGCTGGATGTGTGGAATTTAATCCCGACGTGCGAAGTACCAGTGCTTGTACATGAATTATGTTATTATTTTTTTCTTTTTTTTCCTTACAGATATCACTATTCTACTCCGTAATAATTCTTCTCCAGAACACATTGGGTTTGTGTATCCTGCAGACGCTTTAATTACATTGACTATTGACAACATAATTATTGTTTCGTCTAGCAAGAAAACACATAAATCTGATTTATATTGGATAAATAAATTTTTCCGTGACGTAAATTGTATCGAAAACTGTCAAAGTGTCGTTCTTAGACAGCTTCACAATTTTGACACTTGGGGCGCTAGTTAGAATCTTTGCATCGCCAATAACTTTCAAAATAGATACACAAATCCAGGGATGCCAGACGTACGATAATTATCGTACATGTACCATAATTTCGACACCAGTACGATGTACGATACAATATGTACTATCGTACGCCAAAGTACGATAATCTTCAACCTTCCTCCGAAGTGCAGTTAAAAGATCCATAAGATAGTATCCAGTGTCTTAAAATCATCGAAAAATACAAAATTATGTCTATGGTCGGGGATTTCCCTCGAACTATCAAATCAACGAACGAATGACAATAATAGTTCATTTATTCCATTCCATTCATATATTCCATTCCATAGATTCAAAGTTGAGTTTGCTAGTCGAGTGTACATATGTGTAACTAAGTTTAAAATTGTTAAAGGGTTCTTAATTACTTCCCACTTTTTTATAAAATAAACAATTTTTTTTTTCTAAGTCTCATTTCACAACTTCCTACAATTCCTATCCTATATCTAGTTTTGCGAAATAGCGCGTTTCGCGCGGTTTTGGCAGTAGTACGATAATTTTCATCGGGTACGATAATTATGGAATAATGATACGATAATTCACTCGCACTCGTCTGGCAACCCTGCACAAATCGCTTATTGAATTATTTCTTTCACTGTCTAAACCCCCACATGACCCCCACGTTGGTTGCAGAAATGCAGACCCTGGACTGTTTTTGGTCAAATTTATTCGATGCTACGACTTATGGCGTTGGTTTTCTCATTTGTGGTTTTCGCCTTCAATCATCGACCAACACTAGGCTTTGCCACCAAAACCATTTCTCAAAAGTTCTTCTTTCACAATAATTTGTTTCATAACTGAGATGGTTTGATGAAACATATCTCTTACTGCTCAAACTTATGAGTCGTATTCACAGACTAGTAGTCGAACTAAATGTCACAAATTCTCGATACTTGAACATCACTAGATAGTCGTTTTTTAATCTATCTAATTGACAGTTTTACAGCTGTGTTGTATATAATCTATGGCTGTGTTCCTAAATAAATGTAACGACGATTGCGTTATTTATCTCTTTGTTTTCAACATAAATAATTAATATTTGTTGTTAGCAGTTGCTAATAGATTGTGATCAGTATGCTGCGTGTTAAAATTCATATAGCACTAAGTGCTATAGGGGCGTTTTTAGGCTTGTCTGCGTTTATATGTTTCTGCATTGTTTATGCAAACATTGAAGCCGGAATGTGGGCGCTTTTATCTGGTAAGTGAGGCGAAATATGACCTGTTACACACGCTAAGTGCATTCATACTAATATCACGGCAAAGGAGTGGTAATCAACATATTTGAGCAAGTCTCAAGCCTCTATTAATTAATGTAGGCCTCCAACTTGTTCCATTATGTTTAGAAAGCCTTAAATTGACCTCGGAATTGTTTTGCGATCCTGCTACAGTGACAAAATTGATTCATCATTATCTTAATCGAACAATGATTTCGCAAATATTTTTCCTTATTACAATGTTTTATTATTTCCTGTCGACAATTTTCATTTCCTTTGTGATTTGTTATGTCGGCTGTAATTTCCTCATACATATTTATTATTTAGAAGCTAATTAATTGAACTTAAAGTAATTAGAAAAAAGATTGAAATCCAAACCATTCAAAAGCAACTTAGAATAAAAACTGCTTGCACTTTATAAGAATCCCATTTCATGCCATGTCCTCTGTTTATATTTTAACAAATTGTACTAAAACTAACAATATATCTCTCTGTTACAGGAATACATGCATCATGTGCGTTGATGCTGCATTGCCACTACCTCAAAGAGTCGCTCCACGTAAACTTCTCAAGAAAAGCATTGCAGTACATTGGTGACTTCGGCATTATTGGCTTTGTCTCAGGAGCAGCGCTGACACTCTTCTACCTATTCTTGGAGATTTACTATAAAGCTGGTAAGTATTAAAAGACCTACACTGGAAGCCACTCCCAAAATCGTTGGGAAAAGACTAGGCAAATGATGATGATATATTAAAAGATTTTCATTCAATTTTTGGTTCAATAATCCAATAAAACAGAGTTCTTTATTGAGTTGTTAATACTAAAAAAAGGTTTATGAAAGTAGTTCTGATAACTTTTTGACATTTCATGATAGTAGTTTAGCCTTACAAAGTAGGTTAGTCATTATCACCCTAAGGTTACTTTGAATATGTGACCTTTTACTAATTCTGGCACTATTTTAATCCATAAATAATATAATAAAGACTCTGTACATGTCTGTCTGTGTGAGTGTGTTGTTCTTATAAACTATGCAAGTGCAACAGGATAAGATGCAGTTTTTAATGCCTAAATGACATGAGAATCAATGCGAGAAGGTTCATGTGTAAATTACATAAAAAACTTACTTACATATTAAAGAAATCTTTGTCAAGTAGTAGTTTCGTCAAGTAGTAAAAACCATACGTAGCAGATGTGCAGATGGGTTGTTAATAAGTGTAAAAATTGTTGTAAAATGTTTCATCACATGATAAGGTGAACTATGCATTACTCATCCTCATATCACTGTCCATTACATATGTATAACATTTAAAACTACGATTTTTATTATGACTATACATTTTTAATTACAATTTATCAAACGTTTGTACAGTTGCTTGCTCTCTTTCTAAACAATAACTATGCAAAACCTACACTTTGTTTTTCATAATATGTTTACCAGTGGCAAGTGCATTTGAATATGAATTCAATAATATGCATTATACTGATAATATTAGGCAGTCACTAGAATTGATAATAATTACTGTTTGACAGATAAGCCTAGCTGCTGTGGGCTATGATAAAACAAAATATTAAAAAAAATTGCGTTACAAGAACAAAGAGCAGTAAAATCACCAGATAATTAATTGATGTTTTAATTACCATTATACATTTGTTCTTCAATACATGAACTCACGCCTTTATGGGTAGGCAGAAACAACAGAACGCCAACTGCTACGATTCTTGCATTACCTATATAATTGTTTGCTAGTCATTTTCATAAATTTAAATAAACTTATATCTCAAAAAGATTACAGAGGATTCTACATTAGTGAAAAACTCGGCAAGCCTCTTGGTGAAATTGCGTTGTCACGTAACACACCCCTCGCGCTGAAGTCTTAGAACACCTATTTAGGTTCTTATGGCTAAGGAAGGCAACAATAGCCTATGCATTTATTCTTGCCAAAGGAAAAAGTCGCAATTACAGGATTGTCTTTATTTTACTGACCAATATTATTTCGACCTAATTTAAAAGCCTCCCTAATAACAAGGATTTTAGTAGAAAGACTAACTTATAATGTTATGAAATAGCGACCTTTTCACTTAGAATTAATAACGCAGTTAAATGTCTAGAGGTTTACACTATATTTGAAGACTACTTACTTTTTACTTCTAATATATGCTGACGTTACGACCCTCAGCATTCTAAATGACAATTATGACATTGGTGAGTAACAGACCGAAATTAACGAGACAATAAATAAAATGATCACATGGCTGAACAAAGACCAGTGGTGGCTCAGTGGCATCGGCCCCGACTTACGATTTGTAGGTCGTGGGTTCGAAACCAGGCAAGCGCTTTACTTTGTGTGAATATCGTCACCGCTGCTCTCATAACGGTGATGAAAAAAATCATGAGGAAACCAGCATGATTGTCCTAGAACTAAAAATTCGCAGACAATGTGAAATCTACCGACCCGCACTGGGCCCGCGTGGTAGATCACGGCCCACTCTCTCTAACCGAGAGGAAGCCTGTGTCCCAGCAGTGGGAACAAAATAGGCTGATTTTGATGACTACTCGAGCTAATGATTTTATGGATGAAAAGTTGACTTAAATATTAGGGAATAATTATATCTATACGGTATTATGAACATTCAAAGCTATGTAGCATCTTTCTGACAAATAAATAGACTACAACTATAATAACAGTTCGACCGACGGACGTCGCGACGTTAAAAATGTCCTCCACCATGCGTTAGATGAACTTTAGTTCCTTTGCTGCCAACTTCTTTTTTTTTACTTTCGTATTCTCCTGCAGCTTATTTGAAAATAGAATAGTAACCAGCAAGATTTGAAGGCGACACACTTAACTGCCACGAGTCGAGACCTCGGCAGACCTCGCATAGTGCGTACACGTTGTTTTCATACCTGAAAAAAAATTAAACCCATGTCCTTTGTTATAGATGTCATGCCAATAAAGACCAGCATCATCATCCGCCTCGTCTGGTCGTTCATGATGATGAAGTGGGGCCTACTGCTGTACCTCGTCACCAAGAAGTATCTGAGGACCTACAACGACCATCAGCTCTTCTCCGAAAACCCTAACATTGAGGAGACGTAATTATTTTATTGATTGTTAGCTAATTGCTTCAGGGCCTGTTTACGACTCCCAAATTAAATCCAGTCAAATACTTGTTAGATAATTTCATACTTTCCGGGGTTACCATACACTCTTAAAAACGCGTTTTTTTACAATGTACGCAACATTTGCTGTCACCTTGGCCTTGCCTTGCAATTGAGTGCGCGCCCCTATGACATGTTCCGTTTTTGAATTTATTTGATCAGTAGGTCACTGGTCACCTAATGGCTATTCGGACATTATGAAACAGGCCCTAAGTCTAAGTGGTAATGTTGGTTTACTTGCAAATATCAAAATTGAAGCTTTAGGATTATTACGGTCACAAATGGTCGAATGCTTGGGTATTAAATTGCTGTAAATAAATAATATTTACCTAATATTTAAATTAAATAGCACACGTACTTATAGTTGGTACAAAATCAATGGTTGAGTTTTACTTTTTGTCAGTGAAAACCTGATACAACAAGACGGAGTGCCAGCTGACCTCGAAGAAGGCGAAACTAAATGGACAGCATAAAAAGAACTGATCCAGGCTGGCACTACAGGCCGAATTTTACGACGCCAATTTTATAAAATTAAATTAAATAATATATTAAGTAATCGAAAATTGTGACGACTTTATAGGACAGGCCTCAGCCCGCAAATTTGGTCACACAAACCGAATCTAAATGGATTTATTTTAATAAAATTTCGCATGTCGGTAGCTACCTATTAAGATTTTAAAATTAAAATTAGGACATATCAAAATTATGACTGGGTAACTATATAACTTGGATTCTTATCAACTTTTATTTTTAGGTATTTTTTGGTCACAATTTTTATTTTATTTACAATGTGTTTTAGTTTTAATGAAAACCAACAACACCACTTAGATATAATAACATTATAGAATCTTTACCTATTTAACTAATAACATTCATATTCTTTTGTGATACCTAGTGACCTTTATTGACTGAATTATAAAAAAAACGAATTTAGGCCAACGTTTGACTGAAATTTTCTACGTACCTATTTTTGACACACTTCTGTTTTTAATTTATGAGGATACACAAATATTATAATTTTGTCGAAATAGATTTACGATGATGATAATATGTATTTTAATTTTTACCTTTAATATTTAATGAGAGTTAGGTTTTTGTTTCCTGTTATTTACAAACATAACATACATTGCTGGAAATTTCAAGAAACTTTATGTAACTGTTTTAATTTTTCATACTTTATTTTCTCACCATAAAACTTGCAATTTTTCTTGCACAACTCTCTGCTCTATTTTTGTTATTTATTTTATCATATTCTTAGCATCTGTTACTTAAATACTTTATAATTATATTAAAACAATAAAAAACCAGTAATGTATTAAAGATATACTTAACACGTTTCTTAAAATATAGAGTAATTAAATAATAGCGCGGTTTAAAATAACGTACCTAAGTGTTTAAATAGAATAGTTATACCTACCTTCTTACATAGAAATCATTGTAGTGCTAATTCCGATCTAATGTTATTTCGGTAAAAATATTAAATATTATGTTATCGTTGTATTTATTAAAACAGTTAATTTAATGAATAGTTAAGACAACTTCCTAGTGTTTGAATAAGTTATACTTATATTTGTGTCTATGATATTAAAATGATTATTGTCAAAGGTAGATAAGAAATAAATAAACGGTTTTATAAAAGGGCCGTCTATTATTGTGAAAGAAATATAGTTCCCGGTCCCGTGTGGAATTTGTTCTGATTGCTTGACAGGTGGCGGAGCTTATAACTTATAAGCTGTGGTCGAAGCGTTGCCTTTGCCGCTAAGATGGAGGGAGTTCGGATTTCAAAGAAACCATTCAGTCCATAGAGGTGCGCGCGGAGCGCTAGCCGTAGCAACGCAGACCGTTGCTTTGCCGCCAACACTTAAAAAACGCGCGCGCGTAAAATGATCGATACTAAAAACTAAACCCCGGTCACTAATGAAATTATCACAGGGATAAATTATTATTTCAAAGTAAATTTGTGCTGTGCTGGAACAAACGTCGATGTTGAAGCAAGGGATTCTGCTGTATTAACTTAAGTAGTGGTAAGTGAAACAGGATTGCTATACTTATTACTAACTTTACACCTTAGATGTCGAAGAACATGTTTAGTATTTTAACCCTGTGGACTCTGGAGCTACATAATTATCGTCTCATTTAAGTACAAATCTGTTCGTACATTTATTTATATTGACAGAACTTTAACTTCTTTATATTTAAAAAAATATGCGCAGTTTTATTAAAATTCCTAGTCAATTGACTAGGAATTTTAATAAAACTGCGCATATTTTTCGAACTAATTAGTTCGAGCTTCTGAGCTAGGTATTCTGAATTTGAATAAAACGTCCCATTTAAATGTGGAACAGGTTAATGTCCTCTGCGTTGAGCCTAAAGAAAAGCATCAAGTTTTTGTTGTTTATTCTACATATATTTTTATTGTACTTGATGTTCTGGTTCTGATTACCAATTATAATACTTACTACATCCATACATAGTAGTCGTTTGTTCTCAGACATACCTCAATCATTTAAGAGTTATTATCATGTTCATGTAATATACATGAAACACCCCATCAATATTAATTGTTGTGTGGGATAAAGTCATTATCCATTTGTTTTAATCAATAGCGTTTTGCTAATTAATGTAAATGGCACACAATTGATATAAATTAATTGGCAATTTATCCATGGGGTTCTTGTGCCAACTTGACGACATGAACTTGAGTTAACAGAACACGGTTTTCGTAATAAATCTTTATGGAAGTAGTAACTCCTAGGTTTAATTAAAGCTGGCAAAGTAATTTCCAATCAGTGAACTATTAAATAACGTGAAGAGGAATGAGTATGTTCTGTACATCTCTCGATGGTTTACGGCCGCGGGAACAATAAAACTAAAGAAGACGTAGGTATAGGCAGTCGTAGTCATCTTATTTTGACGTGCCATGCTATTAGTATTAAAAAAAAAACTAAAGCAAAGTGGGCAGCACTGGTTTTACGGTTTTACTACTTGTCTTGCCAACGAACAGCTTTATCATAAACATAACTCAATCTTTATAGTCTAAATAAAAACTGACTTTCAATCTCCTGAAAGAATGAGAAGGAATTGAAATGATATCATAAACAAACTTAGCGAAAGTTACGTAGAATTGAATTGTTATGTTTTTGTGCGTCTATAATATAATAAGAACCTGCCTAAGCTTTTCAATTTTACGTTGTAACGCTACACTGATCTTTCGTGAGTAGAAAAAAAAAAACATGAAAGTGAGAGAAGGCGCGTATGATTTTTTTCAATTTCGAAAGTGTAATCATTCAGAGAAATGTATGGACCTACTAACAGATAAATTACCTACTGAGTATCATTTTACGCCAATAGCCTAAGGCTACCGGGCGGACTGGAGCGAAAGGTCGTGAGTTCGATCATCACCCGTTGTTGGACGTTAGGCTAGACTAGTGCACACCATAATTAGCTAATTGGCGAAGGTTAAAACAGGAATTTCTATCATACCTACCTAGAAGTGAGTGCAACTCACAGTTCTGAAATCTGAGATTCTCACAGGAAATGCTTTTCCCGTAGGAAAACCTAGCTCCTGCATTTATCATCATCATTTCAGCCGAAAGACGTCCACTGCTGGACATAGGCTTCCCCCAAAAGGAGGTGTTTGCCATAATCGCCACGCTTCCTAGGCGGGTTGGCGATCGCAGTATGGTGGCATAAGAATGCTGCTGCTCATTCTCTAGTAAGTCCCTAAGTCGCCTTCTACGACTGCACAAATGGGACCCAGGACCCACGGAAACAAATGGGATGTTACTATTCTTTACGTTCGGCAACACACAGAACTCCTGCATTGACGCGAGAAATAGCTTTCACCATTTCAACATATACCTACTCCTATATTAAGAAACAACTTAAATTCAATAACGTTTCTGTTTAATACAACCTACCTAGATAGCTTACTTCCTGATGGCCGGCTGCTGGGTCTTAGACCTTAGCTGTTCTACAATAAATCAGTTAATCACTGGTTTGTAAAGGGCCTTCTTAACGTTTAGAAGTACCAGCCACGGGCTGATGCGTATGATTTAGTTCCTAGACTCCAATATTGCACAAAAGGTGTTAAACCAAGACCAACCAAGCATGGCTGAGGTGATTGTGCTTTAGTTAAAACAAATAAAATGATTAACAAGTCAAGATTGCCTTTTGTCTGTTTTTAAATCTTTCGTTTCATTGATCTAGAAAGAAGTGTGTTTTTTCGAGAATGAAAAAAAAATGGGTTTTGTAAAATCGATTCTAATCAAGTTTCGGTAGTGTTAAAATAGATTTTTAGGTACCAAAATGTCGAAGTTAAACTAAAAATATAACCTACCTAGTCCCTACATAAAATGTATGCAGGAAAATACTTAGGTAGGTATAGTTACCTACCTCCCTACCTAACTGCAATATGAAGATTGAATCCTTGATATTAGAAAAGGATATACATAACTATCGTTTCGTATGACATTAAATTACCTTAGGCTATGCAAAGCATTAGATGGGCAATTTGAATTTATATGGAGTCGTCATGTAAGTTGGCAGCAGTATGGTGGCAATTGCCTCTATGTCATTTAATAACGCCATAAACTTGGGCACTGCTTCGTTTTTAGCTCTTGAGTTCCCATGACAATTTGTGGCGGAGGTATAGTCATTGACATGTGCATCCTACAGATGCACATAATTGCTCATCATTTCATCCGAAATACGTCCACTGCTGGAAACATCCCAAAAGAAGGATTTTCCATAATCGCAATGCTTGGCAGGCGGGTTGGCGATCGCAGTATGGTGGTAAAATGCATAGAACACGCTGCTGCTCATTCTCTACTAAGTCCTTTAGTCGCCTTTTACGACACCTGCGGGGGAAGAAATGGGATGTGCTATTCTTTACGTGTCACCACGCGGAAAAGTTATAGTTAGTACCTACCATAGTTGCTCACTTAGTCCAAACCCAAGATATTGTAACGCGTAATGGAGCGCAGCGTAGGTACTATTTATCAAGCGTGTGTACGCTTCAGTCACCACCACTTCAGTCTGGCTGGTCTTTCTGTAGAAAGACCAGCCAGACTGAAGTGGCAATGGAACGGCCACGTCGCAAGAATACACCCGGAAAGATGAGCGAAGATCGTCAGTCACTGTACGCCTGAGGGAAGTCGCAGTGGAACACGGCGAAGGTGGTGTGACGATGATAAGGTTTGCAAGGCCAACTTAGCAAGAGCACAAGATAGGGAGGTTTGCAAGGAAAAAGATAGGGCCTTTGTCCAGCTGTGCGACAAAATATGGAATCAGCAGTTTCATAGATAAGTGCAATATAGTAATCAAAATGGATGGAACAGCAATTTTTTTTTTGCGTCCGAAATATTTCGTCTCTGGGGGGTAGTATCGGGAATCATTTGTAACAGGTTACGCATCAGTATCTCAGCCAGCCTGTATAAATTGGGTACCCATCATCATCATCAGCAGCCGATAATGTTCCCACTGCTGGGACACAGGCCTCCTCTCGGTGAGGGGGAGTGGGCCATAATCCACCACGCGGGCCCAGTGCGGCTTGGTAGATGTCACATGTCTGCGAGTTTTTGGTTCTAAGACATGCCGGTTTCCTCACGATGTTTTCCTTCACCGTTTTGAGAGCAGTGGCGATGAAATAATTTACACAAAGTAATGCGCCTGCTTGGGTTTGAACTCACGACCGTTTTAGCGTGAAAACGTAATAAACAAACATACAAAAAGTCAAATCTTTTCCCTTCTTTATCTTTCTTTACATATTATAAAACAATGTCACATTTTGTGTTTATAAGCTTAGATCTTTTAAACTACGCAATGGATTTTAATGCGGTTTTGTGTCAATAGACAGAGTGATTCAAGAGGAAGGTCTATGTATATAAAATGCGGGTGAAGCCGCTGGCAAAACCTAGTTATTTTGTAATATTAGTTTGAATAAAAAATTCTAAAATAACTTATTACAACGTTAACTTTAAAATGAGCTTGAATTATTTATTTATAATAGCTGTGTTCGTGAGTATACCTAAATGGTAGACATCAATATTAACGGTTACGTGTAAATTAAGCAATGATTTAAAACAACAGTGAATTGATGATAGGGCCTTGACCCTAATCATCGATCACGACCATTAATCTCATAGAATTAGTTAATTCAAACATAACTGTATCTTTCTCAGCTTGAATGGTCTGAACTGTAAACAAAGCGTTGAGCAATTAATCAAATAAAGTTTTTAATAAAGTCTTTTACAAGATTTTAATCTCTTGATTTACGACACGCCCTACCACATGGTATTTAATTTTTAGCTGTAACTTATACTTTAGATATTCTTTCTTTTAGACCAGGATCTGGATTTACTTTTCACTATTCGGGCTCATGGTGTTTCTAGCTTTTTTGGCTTGTTTAGTTCGCTACCTTGCATATTGGCAGTATCTATGCATTCTCTGCTTCACATTATCCTACCATCCTGCCTGAATTTTAAAGCAGTAAGAATAACAAATAAAATGAGTATGAAAGGATCGTAAGTAGAAGGTTGCGTTTTGTATACTTGGTTTCTGCCTACCCCCATGCGAAGAAGGTATGAGTTTATGTATGTAATACTTCAAGTTTTCAATATTACCTTAATTAATTTATCAACGGATATTACCGCGCTTAAAAATACATAGCATTCCTTAATGAAAACATCACGTAATCATCATGGATGCATTTAAATGAAGCTCGAACACTTGCAATCGGCCACGGCTAATGGTCTGCTTCTGCTATGCGCATGCGCAGCGAACGCAGCTGCGGCCGTTGATTCAAATCTCGAAGCTTTTTATCGCACTTACCTACCTACATTTCACGGAAATCCGCTGGATCCCTCTGGCTCATTTGAAACGGTCTTAGATTACAGATGGAGATGGGCGATAGAGTAATGAGTGTTAATAACACCTGGGGCTGGTAGAGATTTGTATGCAAATATTTGGGCTTGAAGTGCTCTGTTTGAGTGTGAAATTCGAAATCTTTGGGCAGCTGTGTGGTACTCTATTCTAAATGGGGATGTAGTGTATCTATTTAAAAGTTGTAAACACTGTTCATGCGAAGACAGCTGCTGTCATTAATGTCATCTGTCAGTAATCAGGAATGGCGGGCAATTTAGCAAAAACTTCGTACGCCTTTTTACGAAAATTATTCGGACGGAGGAGTATGAAAGGAACAGTTAAATATATGCAGGAGTGCAGAACGCTAATATTATATTATTGTGTAATCATTTTGTTTATCAGTGATAATAATGCATTAAAAATACATGAAAATAATATTTAAAAAATGGTCGAATTTAGGCCACTGGTCGCACTGGGCACTAGTTAATTTAAATACGGTATCAACACAATTCTACATGGGACCTTAGGAGACAGTTTGAGGCATTCAAAGTGATAACAAGATACAACAGGCTCCATTTGTATGGTATAAACATAATAATACGTAGTACTTTAAGTACAACATTTATTTGTATGAAAAAAAAATGAAATGATAGACAAAAGAATACATAATCTTCCAAGTTATTAAATTCTTTGTTACAACTACAATTATCATGAATACATTTAACGCAAGAGTGTTTATATATGTAGCATTAATTACGTTACTAAGTTCCACAGTTTTTTATGGCATTTCCTGTCTTCCTGGGCAGCAGCATTAAAGTAACACGATTGAAGAGGCTTGACCGGTCAGCGATAGACATTACCGATAAGTACCGGTAAATCTGAGATACGTAATGGCAACGAAGTAGCAAGCTGCAGGTTCGTTCCGTTCCGCCAGCTAGGGTAATGGTTCACCGTTTATTATGCACTACACCACTGCCAGATACAGGAAAAGGAAACATAGGAATCATACTAATGATCCTTTTTACTCTGTCCTCTATATACATAAAATTAAGGTAGTCACATAAAGTAACGCACGTGCCGTCGTGAAACTGCAACAAAATGTCAAATGGTACTAGCCAGCGAATGGTGGCAGACGCCATTTCCGTATTCAATTTATTTTTTGGTTAAGTTTTAGTATGTCAGCAGTAAATTTAAGGGGTGAAGGAGGGGTGAGGGAGGAGGGGGGCGGTGTAGAACCCCCCCCCCCCCTGTGAAGGAAAAGTTGCGCAACCCTTTTGAGAAATATTTTTTTTTAGATTCTAAGGTTAAGTTTTAGTATGTCAGCAGTAAATTTAAGGAGTGATTGGGGGGTGAGGGGCGAGGGGGGGCGGTGTAGAACCCCCCCAGTGAAGGAAAAGTTGCGCAACCCCCCTCTTTTTGAGAAATAATTTTTTTTATATTCGAACCTCACTTTCGAATTTTCGTGTATCGACATCGATTTAAAGGCCAGAAAGTGTGGGATTGACGAATAAAACGAATAGGGGTCAATATTTCCATTATGGACCATCTGGGAGTAGGGAGGGGCGCGCATAGTTTTTTTTTATAGGAAAGTCGTCGACTCCACTACACTTCTGTGTGGTTTAAAAAAAAATAACCACGAAGAGGATGGCGGGGTCTTTGACCCCGCCATCCTCTTCTAACCTAACCTGTCCGAGTCGGGGTGCCCCGAGTCCAGAGCTCGCTTCGCTCGCTCTTGTATTTCTACGATTTGTATTATTATTTTTCTCGTAAACCAATTATTTTTCAAACTTAAAATTTTACGTGGAGGCTTCTAATAATATGATCTTTCTGTGAAAAAAATATGGACTCCCAAATCGTGGGCTGAGTTACTAAAGGTAAGCCTATTTTTTAAAAGAATTCTTGAAGAATTTGAATAATGGCTATGTAATTGGTCGGTAGCAAATTGCGAAATTGCGTTAGATCTACTAAACAATAGGTTGGAAATACTCATTTATCTTTGCAGCTTCCTTCTTATACGTACCCGTACCTAGTATTGTTTTACGAGCCATATTGTTTAAGATAAGTAAATTAACACATCTTTTAGGAAGACGTTCGAGGTAGCCTCAAGAACTTAACTATTGTATCCGCAAACGATGATGGGATATAATGGAAGCTGGCGTAGAGTCTAGATGTCTACCTTTCTGATAAAAAATAGAAGGGGGGTTTAGTGGTCGCAAGCGCATCTGATGAGCAGGAGGTCCCGGGTTCGATTCCCGGGTTGTTGTGTTATTGAGTTTTTCCATCTGGAATTTCTCAGTAGCAGCCCGGAGTCTGGATTTGTGCCCGTTTGATGCCAATAGGCTCGCTCTTTATTACATCAGACTTAGACATAACTGGTATGTAAAAATTTGGGTGTACTATATAGAAAGAAAGTAAGGCTAATTGCGGTAAACATGACGCAGAGAAAGAACACAAAAAATATCCGCGCAAAACGGCAATCGCTCAGCATAATGCTACGAGCGTATGCGAGACAGCCCCAGCCGGCGTTGTCGTGATGACGACAACCGGCGCAGCATACGATATCAAAATAAAATAATAACACCATTCATTCACCAATTATTACTTGATTAATCTTTCCCCAACCCTTCGGCCAAGGCGTGATTAATTATAATGTTCCAAAAAACCTCGTAGAAACACTAATGAGGATGTTACCTGTAGCCCTTTGCCCACCAAACTAGCTACAGTGCTAACATTCTAGGACAAGAAAGTTATTTCCAGCCCAGCCCGATAGTTCTTATCCGCCCACCACTTCGTGTAAGCCTCTTATACTTATCCTCGAGCCACGCCATTGGCCGCATTATCTGCCTAATTTATCTACGTATGCATTACCATTATTCCTGTGATAATCTGTAAATTCTGCTAAGGCTTATTGTAGGTGGAGCTTGTAATATGAGATGTGTTAGCCCTCACCAAAAGAAGGTGTAGAATTTAGCGCTTGCTTGGTTTAGCTAACTTCTGAGTTGGTTGATATTTGGTTGATTGGTTGGTTATGGTTTGGTTGTTGGTTTACGACCGCCGATTTAATAATACGAAATAATATGGTTTAAAGGCTATATTGATTTATACAATTAATTACAATTAGGAAATGGTGAACCTAATCTAAACTAGCACTAAGATGGTTTGATGTGAGTTACGCGATTGGTCGTCGGACACGTACTAACTGGTAATAGCTGCGATACACGCATTTATGGAAATGCATGCAGGCAAAAGTGCTGAGCTGTTCGGTTGCAAATATTGCACCGAACAGAAGGACCTCTGAAAAAAAATGAAGCAAGTTGTTTATGTATTTGTAAATGATTTACAATGGGCAAATAGTTCCTTTCACTTACACAAATTTATGATTTACTTGTTTTTGTGTCACAGAAGTACAGTCAGCAATAAACTTCAGTTTTCTAAATCTAAGCAGTAAAATATTTAACTAAAATCTCAATATAACTAAAGTTTTCATTGAGATAAGGGCAGGAGAATGATGATACCATGTAAAATGATAACAAAATTAATAAAAAAATTAAAACCCCCGACTCAAACAAAAACCACTAACAAAAGAAAAAAAAAATGGTATATATGTTTTGGCCCAAAGAGTAATAGGTAAAATTTTGACCAAAAGATCGTTGTGTCTTAGAATACATTTAAGTTTTCATTTGCTCTCAGGTAACAATGATCGTAAATCTACTTGAATGCTTGCTTAATTCCACATTGTTTCTTGCTCTATCCACAATGTCCATTCGTGCTAAAAATAAGTACCTGTCTAACCTGTAGCATTACATAAAAAGTGTTTATCATGAGCCTTATATGGTACCTGTCCAATAAACTTAAGAGTTATCATTTAGATATAAAGTATCTAGTAAGCTGAGCTTTCCTATTGCATAAGCACGATTAGCATAAGAGCAGTGGTGGCCCAGAGGAATCGGCTACGACTTCCGAGATTCGAACCCTAGCAGGCTCTTTACTTTGTGCCACTGCTCTCAAAATGGTGACGGAAAACATCGTGAGGAAACACATCTACCAACCTGCACTGGTCCCAGGAGGTAAATTATGACCCACCCACTTTTTACAGAAAAGAGGTATGACTCCCAACACCGGAAACATTATAGGCTACTTTTGTAAGCCAAACCAATGTTCAGTCTGATAATAATAAATCCTTCTTTTTCTATGTTCTCCGTCCTGCGAGAGGCAGGTGATGTTTACCCAATGACAATGAATCCGAAAGCCTTCATTCCATCACGTTTTTAGCAATCTCTTTCATGCTTTTCAAGTCTACTTTTATACCCACCTAATGATCCGTAATTCCGAATAATTTTCTGATTAGGTATCGTCGCTATAGCACTATGATTAAATGCTTCATTACCAGCTAGAATTAGGCTAACGTGAAGTAATCAGGTCAAACGATGGAGCACGAACCGATAATGGCTTGCAAAAGATCCGGCGACTCGACCACCTTCAGCCATTGTACCATCAGCCTAACTAACGCACCACCATTGTACCATATGTTCATTGTTTGTGTTGCAAAATCGGCTAAGCAGGAATTGATATATAGGCCCATGTCTTCGAAACCAAACAGAAAGTTAAAGAATGAACCTAGTGGGTCAAGAAACTGAGTAGAACCTGCACAATGTTTAAAAATGATTAAGTAATACAACAATGTCTTGAAAGTGAAGACAAACTGTAGTTAATAACATGTAAGGCCGTCTGCAAATGCAATGTTTATGTTAATTAGGTAGATGTGTTGTCTGCCTTTTTTCGGTGCGCGTGTCGAATTATGCACAAAAGCTGAAACGAGTTCAGGGACGTCAATCTACACGGTAGCGATTAGTTTTACTAATTCGACATACACTGTATACATAATTAGAGATCAGTAATGGTCATTAGCATAGAAAAAGAAATGTAATGTGCTATAACAAATATTTGCTAACCACGTTTGCTCATGCTTCTTTGGCCGTTTTGCTCCGCTGAGGTCGTGCTTGTTAACAAGAACTGGACTAGAATTATAGAAAGAATGGTTTAATTATAGATACCAAGTAATTGCATGGTATTATCCGTATTTGCGTGTGTTACAATAAGTGCACACTGTACCGAGTCGATACCTACATAACGATTACACAAATAAAATGCATCCATCATTCTCTTCACTATGGTTGAGAGATCACCAAGCTATAAACTGTATGTAAGTTATTATTATCAATACAGAACGCTGAGCATACTTTTAACACAATTTTCATTCAACTTTCTTAAAATACGATTTAATATTTACAGATTATGCATTTAGGTAAACATGTGAGCCATAACGACTTACATAATGTGCAAAAAATTACTTCCTTCAAGTGTACTCAACAAAAAGTACACAGCACTTGGCTAGCATTTTGTAATGCTAAGTTGTTTGTATATTTCAGTAAAACACAGTTACGTGAACGATTTATTTAACCGAAGAAAGAAATATATAAAGAATACCTACTTTCTAGACTACCTGTTGAATTTAAATCTTACGTTACGTGACGTGAGATATCTTCTCGTTCCGCATACAATGTTGTTATGCCTGCACTTTCCTGTCGATCACATTCTAAATGCATTAGAGCATTCATCACCTGTCACTGAAGTATTACGAAACGACTAGAGGTCATCTTTTCGTTAAAATATTTCCGTAGGAATGATCGTACACATCGTGGATACAATATTAACCAAGTCTTCGATAGATTTTTTAGCTAACTGGATAACTAATTTGGTGATTGGTATTATACGTAGGTATGATAACTATGATGATGTGATCTCTACACTTCGCACAGAAGATGAGGTAGAATGTTCCAAAAGAGAGGGAGAGTAAATGTACAGAAGTCTCTCTTGGACTATAATCAAGCTAGTGAGAAAAAAAATGGTAGTTTTATAAAATGCATAATATAGGTGAATAATATTAAACAAAACATTGAAAACTAAAAAGAAATATCCGATAACGCTTAATAAAATAATAGAGAACATAACCTATTCGAGGTGAGATCCTAGAATTTTGCGAGCGCATTCTTGCATTCTGCAGTCTCAATTTTAAAGCTTTTGATTTCCGAAAATCTAATCACGGCACGGCTCACGGGGTGCTAACATTATCGAGGTTGCTCTGTTCGCTCTTACTTCTTACATTATGTTAATTCTTGGTGAGATGCAACAATAATAGACTCGCTCTTGCATCCTACATCCGAGGTGAAATAAAAAAATATCGATCTCGAATCGTGGAATTGAAGATGTACCCGCCTAAAAATAAACGTTCCGGGGGTAGTTTGCCAAAAACTAATATGCAGAACGCAACTCACGTAAAAGTCAAGACATGATTGCATAATAAAATGTCATTCAACTACCGTACCTGTCGAAATGTGATTGAAATATTCACCAATGTCCAATTTACTATTGGTACCTACCCAGTAGCCTCTCTCCACCAGTAAAAAGTCACGGTGCCGATCGCTTTAAGTTGTATGCAGATACTTGACCGAGCTTCAAGAGTTTACCTACTTGTACTCAATTGCTTTATCAGAGTATTTGTTATGGAATATTTTCCTTGTAAATAAATATTTGAATAAGGATATGTTTAGGCCTCTCTCCTTGTAGCTAGGCTAAGCTGACGCCATTATAAATTGAAGAGTGCCTATCATATTCGGCCAAGATTTTTATAAGCATATATTTGGATATTTTCCTAAATCAGGGTCTTGAATTTAGAAGTATTGTTTTAGGAGGTAGATACTCGTGTTCTCTTTTAAAAGATGCACACAGACAGGTTGAGTCTTTAGCAAAAATTCCACTAAGTTATCAGTTACCACCTCTTTTCGCCGAGACCATTATGCGCCATTTTTTCCTAAAAGATTTCGTTATCTAATCCATGTAGATGCACCTGTATTTCAGTAATCATGCACGGAGTTACTGCCAGCTAACTTTCTTGATCCAATTATCTCACTGCACTGCTGGGATAATCCAGAACCAACATATGATTTTACCTATGTGTAGATGAGTCATTGCTTCTCACAGACAGTTATCTATGTTTCCCTCTGTAGCTTTTCTCAAGATTTTTATTGTAACACATTTTGTTCCCACAATGGACCATAGTAATTATCTATTCATAAACTCCGCAGTTGCTTTGTTAGTGCTTTTTTCCATTAGGTATGAGATTTCATCTTGTAAATGATCTATTTGGATACTGTCATTAAGAGTTTATAACATCAAGACCTCGGATCCTATTTTAGCACTGAAAAAGGGTTTAAGACACGTAATTGTAGTTTTGCAAGATGCACCTATGATAGGGGCGTCCATGGGCGCCGGCAAGTTGATTTTGAGGGGGTGTATCTTCAGCTCCATAAAGCGAGCGATTATTTTTGCACTTCACCTCCGATAAATGAGGTTATTGTTTGTCTATTCATTCAATGAGTAACTATGTCGACGTATGCAGAAAAGCGAGAATCGAGGATGCAAAGCGACTTAAGATTTAGGCAATAGAGTAGGATGTAAGAGCTCGCGAAGCCAGCTCGATAATGCACTCCGCATAAGGTTGATTTATTTTCGGAAACAGGAGTTTGAAATTTCGAGAATAAGGAAATCATCCTAAACAAAAGCGATTCGCAACTAACTTACTGTTACTTTAAGCCTGCATCATCCCTAAGCCGGGCAAAGGCTTATCCCGTCTAATTGATTAAGATTTGTCTCAATTAAAAAAACACAGTATCAACTCCAGCAAGCTACCTACTGGTACGTAATGCCATTGAAACAGAGATGTGTTATGCGCTCAACATTCGGCTTCGGTCGGATGCGCACTTTCGCGTGTTGCGCAACAACACGTACATCACTACGGCATTACATAATCCTTATTAACATACACATAGAGTTTATATTACATTGCAAGGAGTGCATGTTGCATTTGTAGCGTGTTGCTTATGAGACAAGGTCGGAAGGAAAGAGGACAGCAGGTTTGAAACTAACTTTTTTTACTTTTAATTGATTGAATAAATCAATTAGATTTGGTCGGTACCTAATTGTGATTTACTGTGATGCCTGAAAGTAATAATTAGTTAAACTTATAACCGGTAATGCACACGCGATGTTATCTAATATTGATGATAACTAAGTGGCGTATTTACTTTCAAGAAGTATTTCTGAGAAGATGTGTCATGTTTGCGTCTATATCCGATAAGTAGTTGGTAGAAATGAAGACAAAGGGATTTCCTGTAAAAGGCGACCTTATACAACATCTTAAATACAACAGCACAACAAACAAATTGAGCAGAGCAGTACGTAAAAACTAGTTATCTCTCTAGCTAGAGTTTCAGTAAGTAGACACTTTTTTTTTTTTTTGGATGGGAAATCATCATATGACTTCTCCAGAGGGTGTGTCAGACTTTTACTGACTAAAACCCACCCGTGTTCCATCAGTTGCCCATGTGCCGGGGTCACGTTATCTCTTTCGAACAATCACGCGACCCCGGCAGGCATCGGTCCTATCAGACCCCTTCAGTTTTGCTGACATCTCTTTGAGGCGCGCGTGGAACACTACGCGCCGTCGACCCGAGCTTGGTCCTTACCGGGTGGCGAGCTACCCATTGCTCGCCGCCCGCAAGCTCGCGCCTACGGTGGCCGGGAGTCCGCTATCGACTCCCGGCGCCCGGGGCGTCTCCTCCTGCTGCGGCTAGGGACGTGAGGGCGCAGAGACTGCCTCTCCCTCACGCGCCCCGCCTCCTCAGTAAGTGGACCCTCCCGAATCTTTCCGCAGATGCATAAGTATCTCGTCAATTCTATTCCAAATATTCCAAGCTATTTCAACCTGTAGATAACATCCCATTGATTTGATTGATTAAATTTCCTAACAGCACGTTTTTGCGCTAATGATCTTCAGTCAGTCCTCTCGTCCCGCCTCATCGCCATCGCCTTTGACTGTCTCGCTTCGATAGTCTACGCGATAAATAAGTACATACTTTGAATATAAATCGATATCTATAAGAAACCTGATAACTACATTTCCGTGTAACACGCGAGAAAAGTAATAACGTATTAATTGACCAAATATGTTAATCCAAAGAAGGTAGATATTTTATAAATTGTGTAATCGGCACGACTGTTTTGAGCATATTACATCCGATTATGGCAAACCCAAGCACGGAATTAATTATTTAGATTGATATGGAATAAATATTGGAAAGATTGATTTGATTACGTCGGTAGTAAGAATTCGATTATTCCATAATCGTGTGTTAGAATCTGGGAGTGTTTGCAGACTCATATTAATATTTATAAAGGCGCGGCACGTAAATGTTGGAGGAGAATGAATGTCCAATACAGCTTTACCTACATTTACGGCACAAACAACATAATTTTCTCAGTCCAATGCTGTGAAACCACAAAAAATCACGGCCAGTGAAGCATCAACATTTCCTAGAAGCGAATCGAAATGCATCGCTCCCGCTTGGCGTAACGGTGATCCCATTAGGTGCCGGCCGGGGCCTGCGAGCTGCGGTATGTCGCGGCACCGCATGGCATGCGACAGCCGCTAGAATCCGGGTACTGGGCTTTTTGCCGATACCCTACAGTAAGTGCCCATTAAAATAGTCGTGTTTTTACCTATTGTGTGCATCACCGTCGCATTCCGGGCAAGCTCTAGACGAACAAGGATCTTCTTTTTGTAGGCATGCTTTCACGGTTGTTGATTAATTTGAATCTCTTTTTTATGTACCGTGGCCGGTGTGCTGTTATTCTAAGTTGGTAATGCTTTTAGTCGTTTTAATTAAAGCAACTCGCTGCCATGGTGGACTCTAGCTGTGGCTGTGAAGATAATGACCCGTCATAATTTTAACAAGTCGCCTATTTCAAGAATTATTAAATTATCTAAGGATCAGTTCCAGTCTTTGAGTTTTACATTTTGAAAAAAAAACCAGAATAAAATTAAAACAGCTTTCATATTCGCTTATAATTAATCTGATACAAAAACATTTTGACAATAAATTCACACAAAATTGCAAACAAGTGTTTATCGCACGATCTATTCAATAACCCATTATTATAACGCGAACGTAAAGCTTTCGTTCCGATTTATTTACTATCTGGCTTCGTGCATCCTCCGACAATCGACAAATATAGCTAGACCTCCGAGAATCCACTACCTCCCCTTATCCCGCCTGTGTAGGTAAGCCTGGGGGCGTAGGAGAGGCTCTATATGTAGTGGTGGAGCAGTTAGAACAATGAGTTTAAGGTTGATTGCACCTGACTATGAATAGGGTTTGCAAGTTCGCTACACTGCGACTTTGTTCTTCCGCTTGTTGTATCATGTGCATGCGATCACATAAGAAAGAGTTTAATGGCCTTTATTGAAAACCAAGTGAATAGATTTTGCGTGAACAGCGATTTCTACGGTAGATACTATAGAGATTTTGTTTTCTGTTATAAATTTATAATAGTTACATTTTTGTGACATAGGTCTGTGTTTAAGAATTTAGGATTTTAGTAAGTCTCCTATTAATATTATAAGTTTCGATGTTTTTTACTCAATCACGCAGAAACGGCCGTACGGATTTGTATGAAATTCGGCACACAGATAGTTTTTTAACTTGGAGTTACACATAGGATCCTTTTAATCCCGGTAGTAGAGTACTACGTTCCCGTCGGATACTTTTCGACTTCCACGCGGGTGAAGCTTCTAGCAAAAGCTAGTTATAAATAATTCATTTACCTTGTTTTGGAGGGTACCTAATCAATTAAATATTTAAAGGCTTTCTAGGTTTATGTAGACGATTAAAATATTTGGACTTGACTTTTTAAGAATGATGTAGAAGCCATAAATCATATTATGAAATAAACTTCGGAAGTTTACTCTCCAATATGTTTTATTGTTTATTCCTATGTTAATTGCTACACTCCACATCCGTTCCTTAGAGAATCACTAATTAACTTAGTCTATAACTGTTCTGCTTGTTGTTAATGAAGAAGGTACAGTAATTGTCCCAATTTCCTCCTTTCTGATGATAGGCACTATATAGACTTCGAATACACTTTTGGTGAGGAGAGTGAGCAAATAGTCTAGGCAATAGGATGGTTAAAGGTATTTGTTTTCTTATTGATACATAAGTGATTATAGATTACGATCGATTGATTTGTGTCTGTAAGGTAAATCCTTACCTTACAGACGCAAATCAATCGATCGATGATACGGGTCTCTGTAGCCCGAAATAAATTGATTTGATTTGATTTTTGATTTGATAGATAGCCTAATTATTTTCAGGCTAATAATCCTGCTGGCTACGGAATCTACCCAACATTCCGTAGCCAGCAGGGTTTGTGGAAGCAGTAACAACAACTCAAGTCTGGGTCATACATAACGTTTCTTTCTGCCCAACAGGGACTGCAGTAGGCTGTCCAACTGTCCATATTGTAAAGCTGATAAGATAAGCTATCAATTAAAATGTCCAATGTATGTTTGCCTTATCGTCTCGTTAGTTTCATTGGTTGAAGTCACGTAGGGATAGCTTTTAGATTTGGGTCGAAATATTATAAATTTGTAACAGTTTCGAAAGCCTCAGTCTAGTGGACTTCGTAGGTAACCTGCAGAGTTATGGTTTTATACGTTTCTTAACCCATTTCATCAACCAGTCAACTTAATATACTTTGGACTGAATACTTCACTTTTTTATGAAAGAGCCTCAAATATATTGTCATCCCAGAAATTTAATAGTAGACAATTGTAGACATCATACTGCGCGCAATTAGAGTAAGTTTAGGTGATGTTATTAAATTTAGAGCTGGAGACGACTGCACAAGTGATGATAAACTAGAAGTTGGCATCTGACTTGACCATCCATCTATTCAAGGAGAAGTTCATTTATGACGATACTATCCACGTAAATGGATAGTCAATTAGTCACAACCACGGTTACAACTTACTTACAACACACAGAGAAGCCACTACCGGCCCTGCAGGTAATTAAAACATCAGTTACATAAGATTCCGTACACCTTATTTCCTTCGCAGATATAATATTTATTTACTATTTTACCGGTACAATATTACATCGGGACCGGTCTAGTGCCGGTTTCAAATTAACGCGGAGCGTGATCTTCCGTGAGGCCGGACTAACGGCACTTGCCGCCCTTCAGACCTTGGTATATACTGACATTTAGCTAGGCGAAAAATCATAGTTCATGCATATCTTGAGGCTTGGGCCGTATTGTTAATATTGTAACGGTATTTTGTTTTATCCAAGTCTGTTGACGCACGTAGGGACTGCAAATTGCACTGGTTGTGTCGTGAGGTTGTCTTTTGTTTGATGGATCTGTGCTGCAGGTTAATTCAGCTTATTCTTAGAAGTTCAAGAGATTGTCCGCTCTCGTTGTATTGTCGTTATTTTTCTTGACTTCTATGTATTTCCATAAATATTAAAAATCTTAAAAACTTTTCTATATTCAAACAAACTTTTTATCTAAGTTATTATATCTATCTAAACTCATTGATAATGATAAGAAATAAGTCCAGAGACAAATTTTCTGAAAAGGGAATCGAACGTTAATGTTTAGAAGTGGCACTTTTTACTACAGTTCATGCACACCTAAAAGCTTTTGTCAGTGGTCGTCTTTCGGCTGAAATCATGATAGCCTGGAAGACATGAAATCTCTAGCATCATTGTCGATCACATCATTCTTTATCCTCATCATCATCATTTGCCTAGCCATTTCCAAACTATGTTGGGTCGGCTTCTAGTCTAACCGGATGCAGCTGAATACCAGTATTTTATATGGACCGACTGTCTATCTGACCACAACCCAGCTACTGGGTAATACGATACCTCTTGGTTGTCAGACTTTCGGGCTTCTGATGACGCGTAACGACTGTCAAAGATCCACAAAAGATAGCCGGGACCTTACCATGCTTTCCGAGGCACATCAATCTTTATCATCAGATGAAATAACTGTCAAACACAAGTCCATGAACAATAAATTGGAAATTCGTTATAGTTTTTCGTGGAAGAAATCTTAAAACGTCAAGGCCTGAATTCCTTTGCGACTGTGTTTAACGTGGACCCGTTTCAAATTAGGATTGTTACTTCAATAGGTAAATACTTACAGGAAGAACAGTTAAATTCCTCAAGGGTTCACGACGGTTTGTTCTGTTTACATAGGAACTGTTAACTAGCTACATGCTCACTTCGTTTCACACTGTGTAGGAGTTAAATTATGGGTGGGAAGGGAAGCTCTATTCTCTTGAGGAGGATTATTTTAATGTGTATTTTGCCATCTCAGGGAATGTTCCGTTTAATTTTCATACAAACTCGTTTATTTTTAAACTAGCTTTTGTCCGCGACTTGGTCTTCTTGTAATTTATACATCACGTAGCCTATATCCATCTTCAGGTCCCTGGCTACCTATCTCTCCCTCCAGTGCCCACAATGAGCAGTTCAGTGTTTTAGGCGTGAAGAGGTGACAGACAGAGTAACTTAGTTTGGATTAATCTAGTAAACATTACCTATCCGGAAACAAACTCTTAAGCTGTTAAAACAATGAGTTTATTACAGAGATCGTTAACTATCTTAATGGACAGATTTAAAAGCAACACGGGCTGTAACTGTAACTGCTGACCGAACGTCGACCTCCCACCAGCATACTATTAGTGTGGAGGTTGTCTATGTTCCCGACATCATTCCTTGCGGGCTTCTCGCGTCTTTGAAGGAAGAGAAGGGTGCCGTGACGTCAGTTTAAATTAAGAACCGTTAGGGTTCCAAAGGAGCTAAATCACGTGGTCACAATTTTACTTACCACAGTGCATTTCCATAATCACGAAGATTTGTTGATCGCTGTCGTAGTCGGTAGTCGCATCGTGAGCTCACTAAAAATGATTGAATTTTTTTTTCACGTAACGTCACGCCTTTGTTTCCCGAAGGGATAGACAGAGGTGTAAGACACACCGTAGGCGTACAGTACACCCACGTTTCGGCAGTTATGTTTAAGTCCCATGTAATAGGGGGTGAGCCGATTGCTATCCACCAGGCACAAATCCAAACTACAGGCTGTTACTGAGACTGAAGCTGTTACTTACTAATTTCTAATGTAAAAACCCAATAACACACGTCGCCCGAACTGGGAATCAAACTGAGGACTTCACGCTCAGCAGCAGTGCTTGCGATCACTAGACAAACGAGACAGTCTTACTTTTTTGTCGTTTCCCAGAATTAACTATTCTACTTCAGCCGCACGAATAACGGTTCCAGTACTTCCAGTACCTTCGACACGGAGTGCTAACGGCATAGACGCTCGTGGATTAACATAAACGCTTGTATTCCTCTTGTTTGAAGTTGTTCAAACTAGGAAATTGCTGGTTGCACAACATACAAAACTCGTTTAGGAATTCCTGTCTTCGTTCGGAAATTGTGTGCCTATTATTCATGTTTCCCTTCTATGGAAAGGTTCTGTAAATATTTGGGTTGCACTGTTATATTGGGTGCTTTGTTTGTGCATAACAGACCGCGACCGTGGTCTTGAGGAGACAGTGCCATTATCTTCTAATCTCAGTACAATCTGGGTTTGTACCCGACGTAGTCCAAATATTAATATGTATCACTTAGTTTAATCATAATAATAACCACTTATTATCGCCCCACTGCAGGGCAAAGACCTTAGATACAGACTGCATAAGCATTGATCACCGTGCTTGCTCAAGACGTGTAGGTGATTTCAGGAAAATATTAATTACTAGCTTTTGCCAGCGGCTTCGCCCGCGTGGAGGTCGGAAAATATCCCGCGGGTATCGTCACTGCTCTGCTCCTATGTGTCTAAGCGTTATGTTATATAGCCTATCGATACCGGAAATTTCAATTGTCGTAAAGGACATTTTGCCGAAAATGAGTTATATATATATTTGGAATCAGCGTCGCAAGCTCTATCGATTGGTATATTTAAAAAAAATCTATCTTTAAAAAAAAGCCCCTTACGACCTGGCTTTCCAACAGCTCTAGCGCGATTTTTTTTACTATTTGGGATGTATCGTAAAAATAATTTTCAATAGGGGAGCGTAAAGTCATGTTTTAATTATTTAAGAGGTCGTAATCCTCATTTTTGCATTAAACGTTTTATACGACATTCTTAACCACATAATAAAGATATAGTCTTAACCCTTACGACCAAATCTATGCTTTGTTTTAACTTACGTAATTAGGGCGTAAAGGACGTTTGCAATGTGTCTAGTATACATACCTTTATGTAATATTAACGTATGGAACCTCCACGCGTGAGAACAAAAAGTTTTAAGTTTTTTTTTTTGTATGGGTGAAAACACTTAAAGTTAATTTATTTGAAACTGAATGGAACTGAAGGGCTGATGCTCACAAGAGGTATTGTACCATACACGGCGATCAAGGTGACATCAAATTCATATACCTTTCAGTGCCGCTTCGCACGTACCAAATTTTTGAATTTTCGATACGTGATTTTTCAAATCTTTGACATGGTCAAACGAAGTTGAGCATCGATTTACTTGTACTGTCGTTAGTTAATAGCCTATTAATGACTTTTTTAATGAGAATAATTAAATACGATATTGATCAAATACTTTTTTTTTACAAAATTGCGTAATCAATCATAATCACGCTGATTAACAAGTGACTAAAAACTGATGTTACTAAGTCCCTCATTTGTTAATCACCGTGACTAAGGCTGAGTTATAATGACACGCCCTTCCGCTCCGCCCAGAGTGGGAGACGTCATTTGATGATTTCCCAAACACAAAAAAGACGTCTAACTTATTCATTTCCGTAGGAGTTGCTTTACATATATCACAAGTCGGAGATGAGGTATTTGATAGATGGGAAGTGATTTTGCCATCAGTCATGGTCGTAGGCATCGAGTGCTTAACAGAATGGCCTCCCATAATAGAAGGCTGCAGGTCTTCAATCTCGTTTCCAATCGTAGCCTGTTCTTCAACTATGTTCAACCTGTTTTCTTTTGAAAACTTAAAATATAATGGTCTGCAGAACATTGTGAAAGATGGCTCTGGATTCTCCCATATCACTTCTTCGCCACAAACTAAGCGCAGGGGCTCAAACGAACATATAAAAATGCTAGAATCGTCATCCTCTGCCAAAGTTTGCTTATACAAACTTTGCCCTGAAGCACCATCAAAACCCCACTTGAATATAAGTATACATTCTTTGCCATGCAGTGAAGATTCTACACGAAAAAATATTCCAAGTCTAGCCACAGTTTTGTTGAAAATAGCTTGAAGTCTTACTTTAACCCCTCTTTCCGTGACTTCTATGGCATCTTTTGGCGGATAGCAGTTCTTCTTCGCTTCAAGGATAGCTGTATAAGAAGGATACAATGGTATTCTTTCTTCTTTTGCACAATATATTAATGTTATATACTGCCACGTCGAAAGCTTCAATGAGGTCAAAATACCTAAAGCTTTATCAGCAGAATATATGGGCATAGTTTTCTATGCCTTTAACAATTCCTTTATCTTTGTAGCTTCTTCGGGATGCTCCGAGACTAGTTTAATGATATCTGCTACATTCTTATTTTGTGCTTTTAAACCAGTTGCATGAGCATGACTTTCAGTTCTGTACGTTAGGAGCTCTTCCACTCTTCTGTAGCGGGCTTAGCTTCACAAATGGTTTTCTTGGACTCACAACTGATGTTGATGTTCCAACACTGCACGTTTCCGGTCCACAGGATGTTGATGCACCCTCATTTATAGCAAAGTCAGAACTGGAACATGGTTGCTGTTCTACTAACACCATAGAAGGGGTTATCTTTTCCCTCACGACCTCAGGCCATTTTATGTCCTTTTGCAGCTATGTCTCATACTTTTTGATGAATGTACGTCTCGTGCGATTACGCGAGATCCTCAACGAGCACACATAAGTCTGACAGAATTGTTTCAATTCGTTCTTTTCATTTTTGACAAATCAACTTTATTCGCAAAAACTTCAAATAACATTTAAGGTTGTTAAAAAAAACTGGTGTTTGCCACAAACAGGAAAATGTCCAAATTGGTAACAAAACCTTCCATCACAACACAATAAAATTATAAATATAACGTAATAACGCAAAACATTTTGTTTAAATTTTGAATTCCTATTACAATAATATTTTTACTACTTTTTTACTAAATATTTGAATAATAAATAAAAAATATTTTAATTTCACTTGTTTTTACTACATATTGTAGGTATTTTTATTGAAAACTTTAGGTTTTTTGTTCCTTTACCCTCTTAGTCTCTGGTTGAATTGACCTGTACTATCCAATGATAATCAAGATTAGTCCTTTACGACACATCTGACTTTATCATAACCAATTTTTCGTGGCTGTAAAGTACTTCAGTTAATTTTTTTTGGGCTGTAAAGGACTCTCATTTTCGTCAATAATTATGTTTGGTTTATTTTATTAATTTTTATGGATAGAACACGAAAAAATAGTGAGGGTTTCTTTTGACATCATGAATATAGTACTTTGTTTGAAAAAGATATAAGTCAAAAACAATATTTTTTTTTGTTTTTTGGCTCTACTGAAAACTCGTGTTTTGTCCTTTACGACAATTGAAATTTCCGGTATCGCTATAACCTGCCCAGGAGTATGGACTACAATCGTACCAAGTTTGGTTAAAATCCCTTCAGTAGTTTTTGACCCATGCGTGCACATACAGACAGACAGACAGACAGACAGACAGACAAAAAATTTACTGATTGCATTTTTGGCATCAGTATCGATCACCAATCATCCTCCAATATTAATTTTGAATGTATATTCAATGTACAGAATTGACCTCTCTACAGTTTTATTATAAGTATAGATAACTAAGTACAGGTTCCCTCACGACTTTTTCTTTCAACGATGTCACTAATGTCCAAGATAAATTAAGGAACTACGCCACATTCACCACCACCATTCTCCATCACTTAGTTTACTAGTCGTTAATAGTAATATGACAATAATTAATCTAAATTAAAGATGCTATCCAGAAGGAACTGTGATACAAATCTATTGAATAATGATTCAAAATACTAGCCTCCGCTAGTATTAAATGGAAGTTGGAAAAGCAATTATATTTAATAGGAAAACATATTAAACTTATTACTACTTATATTATGAAAGGGCTATCTGCCGCTATCTAATATTTATGTTTTGTTAAATATACTATTAACAATAACTGTTCATTTAAATCTTGACGTCGTTTATAAACGTGGTAATTAATTTTATCAGCCTGATACCAATTCTGTATCTATTCACAAGTTAGGTTTCTGACAAATGTAACGTAAAGGTACCTTTGCCAATTATTAGTCCTTTAGTTTGACCGTTGCGTAGGATTAAAAATTCACAAACAAATAATATGGATTGTGGCATTTTAAACGCACTTCCTCTTTAGAATTTAATTGCAATCTCATTTACGGTAACGCAAAAGGCAATATTGCATTTCCATCGAGATTAGAATCTTACAGGCTCCTAAAAAACCACAAAGCTTTAAGTTACTTGTAACACGGTCAGACAACGTTGCCGTGCCGTGACGAACCCTTTGAAGTTTTAAGACAAAATAAATGATGGATTTAGAGGAAATGGTGAAGATATTCTCGCGTAATCAGATGGTAAAAATAACAAAAAAATTGTCTGCCAAATAAATCTGGGGTTTGGAGACTTTGGTGCAGTAAAATCGCATTCAAGCGCGGAGAAACCTAAATGCAGGTAGATACCTACTACTACTTCCAGTAGCACTCTCTAGCTAGACCATCCACCTTGCTACCACTCAACTTAGTAATGTAATACTTTTACTCCGGTATGCGCTGCTCTCATAAAGTTCGTCCCGATACGAGAGCAGAAGATCAAAACCGGATCGCTCATCAACACCAGAACCAATTACATAACACAACACGTAACAGAACTAACTTAACGTGTCGTAAAGGTCAATATTGTACCTTCAAGTTGACTGCGGTAACCGAGTGATAAAACAACAAGTCATCGGACTGCCAGTGGCAGAGTGCCACCACGGTCACGGCCGTGTAACGGACTGCCCTACATAAAGGTCCAAGAGCTTTACTTCACGCTGTTAATTTTCTGTACCTACCTAATATACTCGTATATTTTTTTGTTAAAGTAGTAATGGTTGTCATTTGTTTTCTGCCCTGGGGTGAACACGCTACGAGGTTATTTTGACACGTAGTCGAAATCAGAACGAATGTTGCCATTTTGTTTTGTTTAACATTTCAAGTGACATTTTCCCCTGTCAATACCTATCTTTTTCGCGCCAAACGATCCATAGAGCAATATAGCAGAGACATAGTGTCACTTAGTTCTACATAATTAAAAAGTTTGAGCTCATGATTTTACGAACTCTTTTGGCTGAAGTGGCAGACACCAAAAAAAACTAGCTTTGTATCGAGTTTCAATCTTATAACAGAATCACCCTATAATGTTCCCACTGCTGGGATAGACGAATGCCCCCTCTCTTCGCAAGTGATGGGGTTGTTATCCGCCACGCGGGCCCAATGCGGATTGGTAGATGTCACAATCATGTTTTCGAAATTTTTGGTTCTAGGACATGCTGGTTTCCTCACGATGTTTTCCTTCACCGTTTTGGGAGCAGTGGTGATGAAATTATTCACATAAAGTGTAGCGCCTGCTGGGTTCGAACCAATGATCTCTTAAGTCAGGGTCGATACTAGGTACTGGGCTCCCACTGCTCTAATCTTGTAGAGTTATAGGTATTACAATATTTAATTACTTCGTCATCATCATTTCAGGCGAAAGACGTCCACTGCTAAACATAGGCCTCCCCCAGTTCGGGGTGAGAGTCAAAATGGCGGGTGTACCACAGCGAATCAAATTATACCAATTACCAAAAAAATGTACCTAAAAAGTACTATTTTGTACCTAGCTCTAAAACATCTGTACCTCCTTCAGAACGAAATTATTTCGAAATTAAGGTACACCCGCCGGGTGTTCTATAATATTTTATTATTTATCCATTACTCATAAAATATAAGTACACCAAAAAATTGTTCCTAAAAAGTACCTCAAGTAAAAAGAAAAACACACTTGATCAGTGGGATAGTTCTTGAGAAATAAAACATGGCGGGTGTTCCATAGCGAATTAAACTATACCAATTACCAAACAAATGTACCTAAGAAGTACTATTTCGTACCTAGCTCCAAAAAATCTGTACCACCATCAGAACAAAATAATTTCGGAATCAAGGTAGACCGGCCATATTGATATCAAGATGGCGGGTGTTCTATAATATTTTATCGTTTAACTATTACTCATAAAATAGAATTGCAACAAAAAATTGTACCCAAAAAGTACCACAAGTAAAAAGAAACACACACTTGATCAGTAGGATACTTCCTGAGAAATAAAACAACCGTGTCTCGTTTACTTATGTTTATTATTATTGTCTATATGTTATAGGCAAACTCCGAAGCTCCGGCGCTCCTAGGTTGGACTGGTCAATCCTCAGGTCAGACTGAATGACTTAGTCAAAGCCCAAACAAATGTAAATTTTCGGCCTTTGACTAAACAATTTTCGTCAAACCTGGGAGAGACTAATTTGGTCAGGCAAGCGTCAAAACACAATTTTATTAAATCGGGGTTTGACGAGTCAAACTCCGATATAGGTATGAAGTGTCTTATCTTCGTATATTTGGAAGCATTAGCGTTTGAGACGGCGATACTGCAAAGACGTTTTCTTTTCAGCTACTTTAGCGGATTCTACCTCACTGATAATCTGCTCATACAACTGTTTGTTTTTTATGTGAAATGAACACTTATTTTTATTCAAATTAGAAATTTTCTCTTTAAACTTTACTTTTAAAGCTTCTTTATCCACGTTTTTAGTAACAACAACACCGTTTGATTCACTCAAATCTACTCAAATCAAATCTTCAATTTTACACAATTACACGCCCGCACGCTCAATGAACGAACATGAAATGACAAAACAATCGGTCGGAACACCGCGAGAGACATTATGAACCTGTTTAAACATGTTCAGATCAACGTTTGACCGAGTTTTGCAGTCGCTTCTAGGATTGACTAGGCCAAAACCGAAACAGAATAATTTACTTTCGACGTTTGACTGAAAAGTTAGGAGCTCCTGGGTTTGACTAAAAATACTTCAGGCAAAGGGCGAAATTGAAATGTATTTCGGGGATTGCCTGATGGCTTTGGCCAAACCTAGGATAAACCAGTCCTTCCGCGAAGAGACTATGTATCGGACTTTGACTATAACATATACATCTATACATACAAATAAATAAAATTGGAGTGTCTGTTTGTAATATTAAGATAGCCACTTTTTACTAAGTGTATATGGATGTGTACACGGTACATATACCAAAACAACATATTTTATTTTTCAATTTTTGTCTGTCTGTCTGTTTGTTTGTTCCGGCTAATCTATGAAATGGCTGGACCGATTTTGACGGGAATTTTATTGGCAGGTAGCTGATATATTAAGGAGTAACTTAGGCTACTTTAATTTTTGGAAAATATATTTTATTATAGAAAAAAACCTGCGTTAATTTCCGACATCCACGCGGGCGAAGCCGCGGGCTAAGCAGAAAAAGCTAGTGATTAATAATATTGATCTAGGTAGATACAGGGTGTAAAAAGACACATCACATAGCCGTCAACTACGCATACTGTACATCTAACAAAGTAGCTTGGCGCAAAAATTATTGCTGGGAAACGACTTTTTCTTTAGGTATGAAAAAAAAAAACGCAAAGACGATTTGTTATTTCGCGCAATGTACTGCGAACCCAGTTAAATCTCGCTCTTTCTTTTTGGGTGGGAAATCATCAAATGACGTCGCCCGCTCTTGGGTGGAGCAGAAGAGCGTGTCAGACTTTTACTGACTAAAACCCACCCGTGTTCCTTCAGTTGCCCATGTGCCAGGGCCACGATAACTCTCTCGAACGAATCTCGCGACCCTGGCAGGCACCGATCCTAGCAGACCCCTTCAGTATTGCTGACATCTCTTTGAGGCGCGCGTGGAATACCATGCGCGCCTATCCGAAAGCGCCTCAGTCCTCCAATCCCTAGCCAAACGATACATAAACTCGAGCCTTACACTAGAATGTCACAACGCATTAGAACTGGTAACAGTTTCTAATCGCAACAAAGTGACACTGCAATGGATAAAAGGACACAGTGGATCACTAGGCAATGACGCTGCTGACAAACTGGCCAAAAAGGCATACAGCGCGTCAGTCTGCGGCCCCGAGCCCATCGTGCCCACCCCCTTCAACCAGCTACGCAGGTGACTGCAGGAATTTACCCACACACAAGCGGAGAGCTGGTGGACCTCGGCACCAGGCTGCAGGCAGTCCAGGGAAGATATGCCATCCTCGGATGGCAAGCTAACCAGACGTCTGCTACGCCTGGACAGGGATGATCTGCGTCTGATGACGGGCACCATCACAGGACACTGCCCCCTAAACAAACACTTTTTCACAATAGGCATAACGGACAGCCCCCTGTGCAGGGCCTGCATGGAGGCTGAAGAAACCGTTGCGCATGTGCTCTTCGAATGTACAGGCGTCACCCAGATTAGGACAGATACCCTCAGGACACCCAAATCTTACACAGACGTTCTCAGCAGACTAGGAGACATAACCAGCTTCTGGAGAGAGGTGGGCTGGTTGGAGTAAACACCGACGGTGGCCATGGCCCACGCACAATGGTCCACTCAAAGGACTAAGTGCGGAAACCAAACTCCCATAATATAGAACATAAGAGTAAACGGAACACCCGCCATGTTTTATTTCTCAAGAACTATCCCACTGATCAAGTGTGTTTTTCTTTTTACTTGAGGTACTTTTTAGGTACAATTTTTTGGTGTAATTATATTTTATGAGTAATGGATAAATAATAAAATATTATAGAACACCCGCCATCTTGATGTCAATATGGCGGGTGTACCTTAATTTCGAAATAATTTCGTTCTGAAGGAGGTACAGATTTTTTAGAGCTAGGTACAAAATAGTACTTTTTAGGTACATTTTTTTGGTAATTGGTATAAAATGATTCGCTATGGAACACCCGCCATGTTTTATTTCTCAAGAACTATCCCACTGATCAAGTGTGTTTTTCTTTTTACTCGAGGTACTTTTTAGGTACAATTTTTTGGTGTAATTATATTTTATGAGTAATGGATAAATAATAAAATATTATAGAACACCCGCCATCTTGATGTCAATATGGCGGGTGTACCTTAATTTCGAAATAATTTCGTTCTGAAGGAGGTACAGATTTTTTAGAGCTAGGTACAAAATAGTACTTTCTAGGTACATTTTTTTGGTAATTGGTATAAAATGATTCGCTATGGAACACCCGCCATGTTTTATTTCTCAAGAACTATCCCACTGATCAAGTGTGTTTTTCTTTTTACTCGAGGTACTTTTTAGGTACAATTTTTTGGTGTAATTATATTTTATGAGTAATGGATAAATAATAAAATATTATAGAACACCCGCCATCTTGATGTCAATATGGCGGGTGTACCTTAATTTCGAAATAATTTCGTTCTGAAGGAGGTACAGATTTTTTAGAGCTAGGTACAAAATAGTACTTTTTAGGTACATTTTTTTGGTAATTGGTATAATTTGATTCGCTATGGTACACCCGCCATTTTGACTCTCACAGTTCGGGGGGTTTTGCTATAATACTAACACCCTATGGGCCCTGATGCTTGAAAATAAAATATTTTTATTTTTTTATTATAATCGCCATTCTTAACAGGCGGGTTGACGATCGCAGTATGTTGGTAAAATGCATAGAGAACGCTGCTGCCCATACTCTAGTTAGTCTCTTAGTCGCCTCTTACGACACCCACGGGAAGAAATAAGGACCGCCGATTTAATTACTTAATAATTGATTAAGCAACTTAAATAGCCGTTAGTAAGTACTAATTAGAAATACCAGCTTGATATTTCAAGTAGTTTTTCTTCTTTTCGAAACGTTCTGGTATTCTTGATAATATATCACAGTGAGTGTTTCTCTACATAAAAATTAAGTAATTAATGAATATTCGTAATTAAGTTAGTACTAGTACGACTCGACTACACATTATCATGAACTAATTTTATTGCGTGTTTTATTAGCCAACTTTATTGCAGTAGCGCATAACTTAATAGTTATGTTAATCATTAATGTTTTTAGGGTTCCGTTGCCAAATGGCAAAAAACGGAACCCTTATAGATTCGTCATGTCTGTCTGTCTGTCCGTCCGTATGTCACAGCCACTTTTTTCCGAAACTATAAGAGCTATACTGTTGAAACTTGGTAAGTAAATGTATTCTGTAAACCGCATTAACATTTTCACAATAAAATAGAAAAAAAACAATAAATTTTGGGGTTCCCCATACATAGAACTGAAACTTAAAAACTTTTTTTTCATCAAACCCATACGTGTGGTATTTCTTTTTTCTCAACATAAAGATTCAAACCTACCAATTAT
This sequence comes from Aporophyla lueneburgensis, assembly GCA_932294355.1. Lineage (NCBI taxonomy): Eukaryota > Metazoa > Arthropoda > Insecta > Lepidoptera > Noctuidae > Aporophyla > Aporophyla lueneburgensis. The sequence continues at coordinate 20,379,086 of OW028745.1, read as the reverse complement.
TTTTCTTCTCTAATTGTCACATACAGTCTAACCGATTTCATTTGTAGCTCACACGCACTTAAGACTAGGCCGGATTAAAACTTGTCGATCCGATAAGAACTGTCTGTACTTTCTAGCACTCTCAATATGCCAGTTTTAATTGATCAACGCCATCAGAATATCCTTTGTATTTATCACAAGCGAGTGTGATCAATCAGCTCTAATACTTACTGATAGATAAATAACTTCTGATAAGGAGCCTACACTTTCTAACACTCCCAATTTGATTTTATTAACTACTTGATCCAGTCTCTACGATCTTACTTCCTACTTTTCCCGACTTTCACCAAACTCAAAAGTCAAGGTTCTGTAGGTCACAGGCGCAGGTCGGGTATGCGGTAGCCATATCAATCGATACAGTATCTAAGCACTTTGATGTAGCAATTTAAACTTTATGCCGGTACAGTAAGATTGCCGATTAAAATGCAAGCTATGAATTCAAGTAGATGTGCCGCATTGATACGTGATAAGAATGACGAGTGAAGTAAGTTAGCGGGACACTCTTATTAAGGCTATAGGGTTGGTAATAACTAGACACTTTTTAATTTAGAATAAGTAGGTGTAGGTAAACGTATTAAATAAGCAAAAAAGCACTATCTTACAGTAGATAAGTACCGTTTTAGCAGTTTCCTTTCTCATCAGGGCATACATCTTGAGACATTTTTTGTTCTCGTTCTATGTACCCACTTAAAATTGTCGGTCTTTATTTTATTTAATCCCATTATTTGTCTATTATCTATCGCCAATTAACCTATTTAAAGCCTCCAATATTTTAAACTATATAATTTTTTTTTTAACAGAACCACTTAAACACGCATCCAGCAGTTGTGTATGACTGTACGTGTTGGGTTAAAGATCAACTTGAGCGCCATTTTTCCACATTGTCGATGATTACTACATAAAGCTTTTTTTGTGTTCGCTTGATGACGGTGGGCATACGTTTCACTTTTTACTGTGAAAATCTTATTGCTTTTTGATATTTTAGTTAGAAACTTACCATCACGTTCCTAAATAATAAGTAGGTATGTACTTAGGGCAATTAGGCAAACTTATTTTCTTTATGCAAAATCATATAAAGTATGATTTGATTTTTTGTATGGCTGTATGTTAGTTTGTTACGCTTTCACGCTAAAACGGCAGGACGGATTTTGATGAAATTTGGTACATGGGCAGACTATGACCTCAAGAAGGACATACGCTACTTTTCATCCTGGACCACAGACGCAGGCAACGGTTATAGTCGTCAATAAAACTAACAACTTTAAAATATACACAGTATTACGACAACCCTACGCACTTACATGACAGATTTTTTATTCGACGATTTATGAACCTTTTAAAGCCAGACGGACAACTTTGTTGGTCATGGGAGTTAAATGAATATAAAGATATGCAAAAAACGGTATCCGCTGTGAGTCAGCATACGAAATAGGACCTTAAATTCGGAACCTATCTATCATCAAACGACGCTCTATCATGAATTATTTAGGCACCTAAAGAGTACAAGAGTCGCAATGTTTTTGAAGGAATCATAGAAGCTTCTATGTACACATATTACAAATTAGTCGAATTTCGTGTATTGTTCTTCTAAACAGCGCTACAGGTGCAGATACGGATGTTACCATCATTTAGATAATTTATTCTGGAAGGTTTAGACGTAGATACTAGTGGTCGCCCAATAGTCGAAATTCAACCATAATTCATTTAAAACTTAATGTATGCGTTCCGAATGCATTGTAAATAAATAGTTTTTGCTTTCTACACTCCTTCTTCACATAAAATTTAGCTATGCCAAATTTCATACTCTTCCGTCCGCATGGTTTTCGTAAAAAGGGGTACAAAGTTTTAGCTTCACGTATATTTAGATAAAATAAAACATTCATATTAAACTCACAAAATTTTTAGGACTTGACAAAACATCAAGAAGGGTAATGGTGGAGGATAAGGTCATAAAACTCGCGCAAAGCAGGGGCGGGTCGCTAGTGACATATAAAAGCTTTGACCCAAATTGTCACTCAGTTTACTTGAAGCTACGGTCACTACACTACTGCCAAGATAGGATCGGGTAGGTACGATCGAAACGAGCACAGTTCGTGGCAACCTCGGAATATACTCACATAGTTATTTTAACAAAGTAAGGAAATGGAGTACTGAGTCACGATTGGCGTCGACCGAGGCAGGCCCTGCGGTGTCCCCGACAGGCTTAGCGGGGTGAATGTGAAAGCTGACATTGGGATAGATCTAGCACCTAGTAGGATAGGTGCTCTAGACTAGAAGATTGATTTGAAGAAGGGTTCCTGGTAGCCAATGTAAATGAGGAGAAGAAGACAAAGAGAATCAAGAAAATGACAAGAATTACGGGAGACAGAGCATTTCGGAGATTTTCGGATTATAAAATAATTTCGTAGCAGATACCTAGTAAAAACACAGCGTATTAGATTGCGTTTGGCACATAAACGAAACGCATGCCTACATTCTATAATTATTAGAATAATCTTACATCTTAACGATGTGTCCAGATTGGGTATATTATTGTCTTTTATCTAAAACATCATCAATATGTAATCATCTCGCTTCGTAACAATGAACCGTGCTTTGGACATCTAAGCTGAGAAAGGAGGTTTAATGTCTAACAGAAAATACCGTCAGTTTTATTTTGTTATATGTAGGATGAGTAGAGAAGAGAGTAACCAGAAATAACTGATTACTATCAAGCAAAAATACTTACTAGTTACTGTATATTAGATATTGATAATGGTCCGGAAAAGAGAAGATAAAAGCTAGGATGCAAGTGAACGTTATAATTCCCAAGAATATAGAGTTTTAACAAACCTAAAGTGTGCAGTCAATAAAAAAAAAAAGTTTCCTTTTAACATAATCACGACAGGCTTCACTAAAAGCCGGAACAAGGCAATCCTATATCCTTTCACTGAACGATATCAGATCGATAAACCATCTGACCACTGCAATTTTATGGCTTTAGAATGACGTAAGCCCGGTTCTCAGTGAGAGAACCTTTTATATAGCATACTTTGATGGCATTACAATAATTGCATATTTATAGGCGGTACTAACTTACCAGACATATAGCGGAGCATAATCAGCCTTTTATGTTCCCACTGCCGGGACAGTCCTTCTCTTTGTAAGAGAGGAAGTCAGCCGTAAACCACCACGCGTGTCCAGTGCGGGTTACTGATACCACTACCCGGCATTGTCACTAAATCTTTTTATCACTAAATATTTTAATTTTTGCCGTAATAAGTCATCAAGTGTTTCACCATTTCTATCTCTGTCGTGTTATCATTTCTGCATTCAACAACATACATCGGCTCAACATCGTTGTTCTATAGGAGAGGCTCTTACCCCGCTTGGTAATGTCTTGGTAAATAACCGTTCCTGTTTTTAGGCCTTTTGTCTTGTAATTCGTCTCCTATAATTGAAGGTCACTGTTATATGTCATTGACATTGTAACGAAGTTGATTGGACTAATATGTCCGCCTCGCGTGACCTGAAGTGATTGTATAACGTTGATGGCATGAAACACAATAGCTAGTGCATTTATCACACAGCATAGAGATTAGAAGTCGGTACTTACTTCATATTTTACCTCCTCTTTTAAATATTAAATGAAATAAGTGAAATCATTACATTGTTCTTTTTGTTTAATAAAAGACTGTCAGTCACTTTTTTCACAAACTTTTATGCTTCAAACTTTCAGTAGGAGGTTGTTGAACTAGCCAAGGTGCCCACATCATCCAATTCTAGGGAGTCAGCGATATACAGGATCAGTTTTTATCCAGTGCGCAAACTGTAACAATGAATTCAGCATTCTATTCATTCTAGACCCCCCAGCGAACAAAGTTTTCGTCGGTTATTTAAAAAAAAAAACCGGCTGTTCCATACTTTTGGCCCCGTAGGTATTGTATTTTTCTATGAAACAGCTGATTTTTTTTTTGTAAAACCGATGAAAAATTTTTGCGCTAGGGGGTCTAGAATGATATGCTGAATTCATAGTTACAATTTACGCACTTATCCTGTATAGGAGGAATTTCGTCTCATCCATCAAATTCCATATCATTTAGAAGACTATATATACTACTTTACTATAAATACTAACTTTCAGGAATGCAACAATAGCTTTCGTTCCTGAGTAGACGACGAAAGAATTGTTACCAAACGAACTAACTAAACTCCTCCAAATACATATGACATAACATCAATGCCTAGATTCAAAACTAAAGAACAATACAGCCTTAATGAAGTGTGGGTGACATTTTCCAACCTTCAGTGCACATCACAACAGTTAGATAAGAATCGGAGGCGCGAGAGTGAAAGCGTTCCGCCGGATTCACATGTGATCTGTCTCGCTCAGACGCTAGTTACGTCAATGTTATTGCTCACCTTCACATACATAAATAGCAAATAGATAAGAGGTAATCGTGAGTTTAAGTAGTAGTAGGTAGAGGTTTCTTCCTCTCCCAAAGAGGAAGCGTGTGTCCTAGCAGTGGGAACAATATAGACTAGTTATGATGAGGTAGAAGTTTGTAAAGGGGCTCGGCCAGAAAAGTTACCAAGCAGTAGCTAGCCGCGCTGTGTTGACTTTGGTATTGCAACGATAGGGTATGCGACTGGTATTGCAAATGCGCAGAAATGGTAGACAAAACATTTAGAAAAATAAATTGTTTTATTTCACATAAATCTAACATAGGGTCTTATGAAACGTCAGAAGCACGATTCCAATGTGTTGATTCCTACGAAGAAGAGCCAGCAAGAAACTCCATTGGTTACTCTTTTTAAATGAATTGGCTTTTAAAGTGGTTTCAAATTAAATGTTAATAGAACAAAACATTTACAAAAAAAATATATTGTATTTCACTCAAATCTAACATGGGCTCTTATGAAACGTCAGAAGCACGATTCCTATTTGTTGATTCCTGCGGAGAAGAGGCAGCAAGAACTGCATTGGTTACTCTTTTTAAAATAATTGGCTTTTACAGTGGTTTCAAATTAGATGTTAATAGGTATCTGGTATGGGAGGACAGTGAAGGCTTGGTCAACAAGTACCGAACGAAGAAGTCAAGAACTAGTACTTATGGCTTTTTATAGATCTCCTGTGGCTGATTTATGGTTCTCAGTAGTATAAGGATGACTTTGAATATTAATAACTACTCTTATAAACTACCATTATACACTTTCACACACGTACGCGAACAATATTTGTAACACTAAAAAATTTTCCATTTACCAATTTCTGATCATAGATTTCTCCTATCACATGGATTGCCAATCTTTACGTGGTCTCTGTTCTAAGTGACCTCTCGAAATTCCCCATAAATATGTCTTACTAGCTTTTGCCAGCGGCTTCGCCCGCGTGGAGGTCGGAAATTATCCCGCGGGAACATACTACCGGGATAAAAAGTAGCCTATGTCCTTTCTCAGGCTCTAAACTATATGTGTACCAAATTTCATTTAAATCGGTTCAGTAGTTTTCGCAGGAAAGCGAGACAGACAGACAGACAGACAGACAGAGTTACTTTTGCATTTATAATACTAGCTTTTGCCAGCGGCTTCGCCCGCGTGGAGGTCGGAAATTATCCCGCGGGAACATACTACCGAGATAAGAAGTAGCCTATGTCCTTTCTCAAGCTCTAAACTACCTGTGTACCAAATTTAATTTAAATCGGTTCAGTAGTTTTAGCAGGAAAGCGAGACAGACAGACAGACAGACAGACCGACAGACACACAGAGTTACTTTTGCATTTATAATATTAGTGTAGAAGTGTAGATTAGTGTGGATATACAATTTGTTAGCATGTTTTATCACACTAATGAAATGCAGTGACTGCAAAAAAGTAAGTGCGTTCAACTCCTCCTCGCAACGTAGTTTTGCTTTTTTAAATCATATTGCACCTGAAAATTGGAAACAGTTATGCAAGTAACGGAAGGCGTTATTAATTTGCCATTATATGGCAGAATTGATGGCTACCATTCACTTTTAAGAAACAGAATTATTGAGGGACATTAATAAAAGTTGTGGTAATTTTGCAATTCTGTGCTTTGACTCAGACAGAACCGTCATCGACGATTTCGATCCCGTAAGTGATGATGAGTATGATGACTCTGTTGGAGTATAAACCGCATTGACTGTACGGTAGCCACCATAGACATATTTCTTATATGTATGGTAGCCACAATGTGTCAGTACTCTAATGTGTAAGTAAGTTTATGGCTGGTACCGCTGGCTATGCAGTTATGCCGAGTTGATTTCATGTGGGAATACGTACGGTAACAGTCGACGCAAAACATATAATAATATTATTTACTAGCTATAAAATTTATATTACTGCGTAAGCATTAACGGGAGTCGCCACTAACGGCCATTTAAACGTTGGTATAAATTAAAATCTATAAATACAACATTTCATATCGATTTAGTTTTGTAGTGGTTTTGTAAATAAATGGTCAGTTAAACTAATATTACTTTTAATAAATTATGGCGCCGTTGCGTCGTCTTTATATATTCCATATACCTAGGTACTTATTATAAATTGAAGTCGCTTTTCATGCCTGCCTATTTGAACGCGTTGTTCTTCGTAACTTCGCAATGGATTTTGATACGGTTTTCAACACCGTGTTTTAGGGAATTTATTCCAGATGTAAAATACAAAAATGTTTAACTTAGATAAAAGAAATCTTCATGTTTCGTCACTTTTTCAGAATCTTACGAAGCAGAGGCGAGTCATTAGTTCAATCATAAAATGGATTTAAATGCCTGTTCTATTCAGTTATAATGATAATTTTCGTAAGATTTACTCTGATGTGGTCGCGTAGGCGAGTTCAGCTCAATCTATTGGTAATTTAGTATGTGTGTCAATCGAGCTAGGAGTTCATTAGCGAAAAAGTTGCAACGTAGGTATCTCGTAAGAAATACATACTGGCGCTTGAGATCAAAAGCAAGCAAGCAAAGCCTACCTATTTGGAGCTTAGTTTGTCCTATGGTTGGAGCTTATTTGTCATGCACCCATGTAGATAATCAAAAACTTAGGTAAGTGAGAGAACACTTCGTAGAGATTAAAGTATTTAAATCCTCCAAACTATTTCTAAAGGACTTCCCTGTGGTAACAAACTGTTTTATGTCCCCTCATTAACACTATTTAGTTAAAACAAATGACTAGGAGATGCAGTAATACGGCCTTTGTGCACGTTCCGTTCATCCGCATTCCCGGTTGGCGTCTTTTACATCGCCATCGTATCGTTATGTGTTACTGGCGTATAACGGAACGTAACTGTAGCGTTCCACGACGCTCTTTGCGTACCACTTGCTATGTTAATAGGTTTACTGTAACAAATTTTACTATGTTGCCAAAATATTTGGGTTACTGTTATGATTTGCGACTGCAATAAATAAATAAATAAAAAACCGGCCAAGTGCGAGTCGAACTCGCGCACCGAGGGTTCCGTGCATACCTGTAGGTATTCTCGGTTTATGCACAAGGTTTATGTTTATGAAAATAAATGTATTTTTAAAAAAAAATATATTCAGCTGTTTGAATGAAAGGTAAATTGCGGTTTACGATTTATGACGTTTTAAAAAATAACTAAGGTACCTGAGGTAAATAAGGCCCAGGGGGTAATAAGGCCCACATTTCAAATTTCGCGGAAAATCATTTCTATGACACTTCACTGTTTACGCACGCGTGCACAATGTCGGTGTGAATGTTTCCGTATTGGTCCGCAGTCGCTAGCGCCACCATCGTGCCAGTGACGTGCGATGCGTTGATGAAGTGACTGGCTACTGTGCAATTTTATAATTTTACATACCAAAAAAACTGTAAGTATTTTACGTTTCATTCAATAATTGACTAACAACGCTGTATTTATTATCGTAAGTATGTCTTGTACAATACAATGGATATGGTTTTTCCTAGCCAGTGAAAGATTTTTTAGGTTTATTAGGTTCTTTTGTAAAAAAACGTGGCATGAGGTTAATAAGGCCCATTATGACGGTACTTAGGCCTTATTGGCATCTTAATATTTGAGTATCATGTTGGATTTTTTTGTGTTCTAGGTCAACGTACTATGTGAATTTTACTGACAATATATGTGTAACATTGTTCCAGATTTTGATTAAAATACCTCCAAAGAGAGCTCAGTGGACCGAAGACAATTTACGGGCCGCTTTGGCAGCAATAGAATTAATAAATAAAGGAAAATGATTAAATAAGTAAAAAACAACAATTTACTTTTATTTTAACTTATTTCTAGGTAAATTTAGGACGATTTACTGTAAAAATAAAGCATTTTTTTATATGGGCTTTAATGTACTACCGTATTATAATAAGGCCCATGAGAAGGGTTTTTAAAAAGTGTATTTTCTTATTAAAAAATATGCTTTTCTTAATTGTTTTACACCATTTATTACAGCAATATGTACAAGCTATATAAACAATATGTTTTTGACATCCTATACGCATTATACTCAGATTTAAAGCAATTTTTTCTTAGGTGGGCCTTAATTGCCACCGGTACCTTACATACTCGATCTCGTTCAAACCAATTTTCGGTGGTAGTTTACATGGTAATGTATATCATATTTTTTTTTTAGTTTTATCATTCTCTTAGTTTTGAAGTTACGGGGAGGGGGACACACATTTTACCACTTTGGAAGTGTCTCTCGCGCAAACTATTCAGTTTAGAAAAAAATGATATTAGGAACCTAAGTACCATTTTTGAAGACCTATTCATAGATACCCCACACGTGTGGGTTTGATGAAAAAAAACTTTTTGAGTTTCAGTTCTATGTGTGGGGAAACCCAAAATTTTTTGTTTTTTTTTTCTATTTTAGTGTAAAAATCTTAATGTGGTTCACAGAATACATCTACTTACCAAGTTTCAACAGCATAGCTCTTATAGTTTTGGAAAAAAGTGGCTGTGACATACGGACGGACGGACGGACGGACGGACGGACGGACGGACGGACGGACGGACGGACGGACGGACGGACAGACAGACAGACAGACATGACGAATCTATAAGGGTTCCGTTTTTTGCCATTTGGCAACGGAACCCTAAAAACTTGTTTTGGTTGAAATGTTGCCGCTCGATAGCTCTACAATGTAGAGTCATCAAGCTCTACATAATTCGCTTACGTGATCAATTAGAAAGAAGCCATGAAAAGTAAAATATCTTACAACGAAATTGTAAATTAAAACTCATAATCCAACAGGTTAATTAAAATTACACAACAGAGATTTAATTAAAGGTATAATATCAAAGATTAAAATCGTAATGTTCATGATACCTTTGTATATAATTGACCAAAATTTTATGTCTATGCAAGCCATTGTACTACAGATAAAACTGCACTTACACTAGACCCCCCTACTGCCTTGATTTTATCTCAGTTAAACTAAGCAGAAAGATAAGAGCTTATGCGTGTTAACTACATCTTAATCTTTCCATCAACGTTACTTCCTCGGAAAACTAACTAAGTTACCATTAGCTTCTCCTGTAAACCTATGGAGCTAAGTAAACCATACCTCGACTTGAAACAATAAGGTGAAACTCATCGATTAATTTCCACTAGAGGAAACTTACCAGATACAATGGCTGTGGGAACATCACACATGCTTTGATATACGATTAAAACAAATGTAATGAAGAAAATCATAATAAATATCTCTTTTAAACCATTCGCGTTCTTATCAAATAATGACTTCTGCTTTCTAAATTGAGTAATTTTATTTTAATTCTATGTTTTCATCTGCGTATTATGGCATGTTTAAATTTGAATAACTTATTTCCTAGCTTTTAATAAACATTTATGTTGGACATAACGTTCAAATTATGTATAAAGAGCGATAAGATGGTACTCGTATTTATAATGACTTACCTTACTTTAGCAATTTATAGAGCGATGTTTTTAAGCTAAGGTAAAAGGGATTTATATGTTTAGGGTCAAATTAAACTAGCAATACTTTAACCACGTGTTGGGTATCAATGTCGGAACTTAACGGAACAGAAAATAACAAATAGGTAAAAAAATAATTTTCATCATTTGATGGGCGATGGTTGGATGAATGACCGTCCTCTTTATGTATTTTTTCATGGAACCAACATTTTAAACGAATTTCAAAAAACTATAACGTAAAAGTCGTTATTGTACCTGTCGCAGTTTCATTAAAAGTTTTGAACAAAGTCGGATGACGGAAAATCTTTTTTTCTTGTTTTTTTAGTTTTCGATATCAACACTCAAAACGTATATAAACGCTCGCTCGCTGTAAAGATGTGTTCTCATAAAGACAAGCCAAATAACCTAATGTCCTTCTGCTGCTCCTTTTTTAGTGTCAGTACCAGAACGAAAAGTAATTAAAATAATACACATTTTCCAATTTAATTGAAGTTATGGATGATTTGGGTTATGCCTGCAAAATAGAAATAAAACATACAGTAAACAACAATAAACATTTAAACAGTACTACCTAGATGTGTTATTCTATGGTCGTTGTCCTCAAGCCTTAGCAGTTCCGAACGGTCGATTGAACGAGGCCTGTGGGCGAGGAACTTAGTAACCTGTCACTATGGACCATTAAGGCCCTTAAGCACAGCACTTTATTGCTGAACGTGGCTCACGCGATGCGAACCTCGTGTTCCAGCCATTTGGAGTTACGCTAACTTAAAAAGATATCGGGAAAATATTTTGATTAGGTATAGAACAGATTAGGTACCTAGGTATATCCACAAGAGTAAGTTATTCTTATGGCTGAAGGGCATTATAAGTAGGAACGTTTATTTTGCAGTCATGTGCTCTCACTATTTCTTTCTGTTCATTTGACGAATGTGCGGGGAAATGAATGGGAACAAATCTTACCGAAAATGTGCAAAAGAAAACTAATGAGGTTAACTTGATAAAGTGCTTTAGAACTGTTATGTTTTTGTTATTATTCTCAATCACGTTTCGGCCAAATAACCGCTTTTTCCATATCATTCTCTTTTATTAGGCGCAGACTACATGCGAGTATATTTTTAAATTCATCAAAATAACTATCTTATCTATACTAATATTATAAAGAGGAAAAGTTTGTATTTTTGTTTGTTTGTTTGTTTGTTTGTAATGGATAAACTCAAAAACCACTGGACCGATTTTAAAAATTCTTTCACCATTAGAAAGCTACATTATCTGCGAGTAACATAGGCTATATTTTATTTAAAAAAATAGGGGTCTGTAAGATATTTGGGTTTTTCGGACCCAAGGTGTAAAAAATCATCCTTATTAATATGTCTTCAAAGTACCAGGTCGTCATAACTTGGTAGGAGCTCATCTAACATGGGTGTCTGATAGCTAGAAAACGCTTTATTTCTTCGAAGTACCAGGTTGGCATAACTTGGTAGGAGCTCACCTAACATGGGTTTTTATTGATTCTGAGGCGGTACGAAGTTCGCTGGGTCAGCTAGTATTTTCATAAAGAATAAGACATGTTTTTCCTATTTCATGGTCCGAGAATAGGCACTGAGGCACTCCAAAACGTGTGAAGTGGCCGATAAATTATTATCAATCAATGAGTAGATAAAGTGTGAAGCAACAGATAAATACATTGATAAAAAAGCTTTTGTTTAAACTATAAACTTTATGGAATTCCGATCATCTGTGTAGAATGCTTTACTAATGTCAAATTTTAGATTTGTCTCAATACGTAGCCACAGCCTTACTTTCACCTGTTCATTCACAATGATAATAAAAAGTTGTATTCAAGTTAAAAGACAGGAACAGTTTTTGTAACGGCACATTACGTTTCGACCATTTTGGCTAATGACACAGTCGACATAATGTGAAACGTTTATCTTATTTTTTGTCACCATTCAGTACATTTCTGTGTTACACATTGCTTTTTCCTGTCTAAATGAGATTAATGGTTTAAGGTGACCGTTCGTGACATTTTACCTACACTCAATAAAAGTATGTAATAAAAATTTGAATGAAAACTTGACTATAGCGGTGCTAACCTTAATTGTAACTGTTTTAACAATTCGGTTTATAGGTGAAGTCCATTTATTTTCAATGCAATTAATATCTTCAGAAGCAATCGACTGCATTTGGGTTTGATGAACAAATATATTTTTATTGACTGTTGTTAGTAAGTATATAGAAACGGAGTACCTACGTTTGTAATAATTAAGTGCCTATTTGTTTACCGACGTTAATAAAACCTGCCAAGCGTGGCCAATATGACAAACCCTCTATCAAAATGAACCGGTCAAAGTGGCGGTTCTTGGGGGAGGCCTAAATTCAGCAGTGGACGTATTTCGGCTGAAACGACGACGACGTTTTAATTTTGTAGCGATTTTCGGATGGATTTAATTCGGACAAGAGTCGGTAATATTTCTGCTAATTATGTTTAAACTAGTAGTAGCACATTTAGCTAGTTATGTTTAAGTCCCTCTGTCATAGAGGTCGAGCTAATAATGATTTATCAATACAAGAAGACAAAACAATTGCTTCTCAATTAGCAGACGCTTATCAAGCTGATGATGACATAGTAATAACTATCAGAAAGGTAAATATTTAATAACGGTTCCATAAAAAATGTGAATTCTAACGTCTTGAGCTAGCAGGTATTACGGGATATTTTGACTAATATCCATAAAGATCGCTGTTTAATTCGTTCTAAAACGACAATGGCATAACGGTTTGGCTTCCAAAGAAAGATCGTGAATTGTCGTGATATCAACCACGGTTCGCTGCGGGATACGAATTCGTAGTATCTCACTACGTAGGCTAATTTGCTTATCATCACGGATTTTTTCACTAACGAGTTATTAATGGACTGCAAAAATATCTCGCTGTAGGTTAGAAAGCTATAGATATAAAGGATAGATATAAAAGGTTAGGGTACAAAGACTTACTTAAAACTCAACGAGTGAATTAAAAATGGACTGCAAAAATATATCGCTGCAGGTTAGAAAGCTATAGATATAAAGGAAAGATATAAAAGGTTAGGGTACAAAGACTTACTTAAAACTTAACGACTGAATTAAAATTCAAAAGTGAAAGAAATATTATAGCTAAGCTTTTTGCAGGATGAGTGAGAAAGTAAATTTAAAATTACTATGAAATAAATTGAACATTTTCTTATCATCATAAATATCATAAAATACATATTTCCTAGCAGTTGTAATGAATATTGCTAAGGTACTTTGTTTATATAATTGCAAATGTATGAATTTTCATTGCTTACAAAAATGTTGGCTTACAACGTTTTTTTTTTTTGCGTAGTAGCCAAAATTATAGGCATCACATAATCCATAATCATTACCGATATCTCAGTAGGTACCACTGTAGGCAATTGAAACTTATAGCCAATTACTAGCCCGCGATCTCATCACACAAAATTGATCATTATGCCGTAAAAAATTGGAAGTCAATGTCGACGAACTTCCACAAATAATGATAGCAGCAAATTATGAACATCATTATCTTCTGACAAGTTATTATATTTCGTCTTAACGTCATGTTAAATTCATATTACAATAGTGTTCGCACCTACCGCCGGCCATCTTTGAATGTGTCGGAAGATGGGAATGAAATAGGCGTAGCGACTTAGAAATAGATTATTACAATTTGTGTGTCCCGTTATGTCTAAGTTCTCATGATATACAGGGAATGACATTGCGTGACTATAATTGCATATTAGCCCCTGTATTATTTTCGTTAGACTTGGTTTTGAAGTTTTCTTGTTTTGGGAAATTAGGTAATTCGTGTTTCCCGCAGTAATGTAACTTTAGAAATAATGGTTAGTGTCGATAATCTGAATAATTTTGAAAAATATTGCTAACCCATTGCTTCATATATTCGAAAAATTCGTCTGCTCATCAAGGTTAATAACGCAACTGTTGTTGAACTGTCAAAATAAAAGCCATTCATACTGTCAGTGTGTTACGCAACTACCCCGGTATTTGGAAATACCCATCCCGAAAGTAATATTGTTTACGTCGAATTGCATCTCATGTCCTTTATTATCATTTACAAAATATGTACATAAACAGGTTAACGCTGTTGCGTAAAAGAGTAACCTTCTTTCTCTACTCCGTGGTTTTAACATAACAAAGTGCTTTCCGATGTAAAAGACAACAAAACGGAGCTCAATATTGTTCATGTTTTTTTATAGGATTACAAAAATGGTAAAAACAAAAGAAGACAATGTGGTAAATTCGAGAAAACGTCCATTACATATTTGGCAACATTATTTGGATATGGACGTTGGAAAGGCGAATCTGATAAAATTATCCGTGCACCAAACCAGATCTCACGCTCAATAAAATATGCTTTCACTTCAATTGATAATTTTATCTATTTCATCTGTAGTCGTGTGTTGTGTACATCAATGTACAATGATTTTACGGCCTTTGATGTTTGTGACCCGATCTTCAGTCAATTTAGATTTCGTTGTTATATGAGACATTGAGACCTACATTTTAATTGACTAGTTAGAAGGCTCAATATAAGTTATATTTGGGTAGATATTCCGTAATTCACAAGAACGAAAATAAAATTGTTTTTATGCTCACTATGTGATGTAAGATAATTTTGATTACAACGAGGTACCACATTCGTTTGAATTTAACCTACGTACCTGCCTGCTCATTCAGCAGGTAGGTGACACATCTTGCTGGAGCCGATATGCAGCATGTCATATTTAGGCGTCGCGTCGTTTGCCTCGAAAGATAGTACTGGTGTTCTTTGGATGTCGCATATTTATGCTGACACTAGCATATATCCTTCCTCCATGATCACATATTATATTGGCCGTATTTATACTCGTCATTGTACCTATTCTCTCTTTATAAGTTTTATCGTTGAAATTATACAGATCAAGCATTACTACAAAATAATTACTTGTCTCAGTTTCTATCAACTATACACCAAACATTACGTCAGTCGACATTCGGTATTCTTTAATTCGTGTAATGACCCTTATTTTCACACGTGCGACGCTGAAGAGCAGGTCGAGATCCCACCGACCGCGGTCCCACATTCGTATACAGTTGTAATTGCCCACTAATTGTCAATTACGCAACACCACATAGCTGTTTATGTGTTTAATTGTTTTTGTTTGTGATAAACCCTGAGAGTTGAATAACTGTAAACAGAAGCGCAAGCGCACGTCAAACACTCGCTTCTGTCACTTTGTGTTATAACGACCTCTACCGTTGCGTAAAGACAATCAATCCGTTATCATAGAATTTCTATACTTGGCAACATTTTTTCCCTACAAAGACTTGATTGGATCAGTTTGCGTGAGAAGATGTAAGATCCTCTGAGTGAAAACCCTTCTTTATTGAAACTAGAACTAACTACATATTCCGTTCACATTGTAAACCGCGTCATTGCTCTATAATTTTATTCATCCTATTCTGCATAATGTAGCATTAGCGAAACCATGACAACTTCAACAGGACTAGAATAGAGTAATAATTTCTTGTAATCATTACATTCTTTTGTGGTGCGCAATCTGCAATTACCATGGCTAAATATGTTCCTCTGGGACTTTAGAAACAGACTCGGGAAGGCAATGATCTTAAAGCTAATGGCAATCATCACGCATAGCGGACGGTTGGATGATCTTAAGGTCTCTGAAATGGACCGCAACGTCATATTGTTAAAATAATTTTAGAGTCAGGGTTTATGATAGATTTGTTTAAAAGTTACTGATATTAGATTCGGATCCATTTAAGAATGGCACCAATAACAGTCTTAAAATTAAAATAATTTACGATTACCAGCATTCAAGATCAAGTTTCTAAGCCATGAAATAATTAAAGCCGGCTTATTTTACTATTCGTTGCATGCAAAAAGTGAAAGAAAAGTATTTCAAACAGCAATTCATTTAGCAGTCCACACGACAGACGAAAGTAAGACTTCTTTATCTCGGTCGTAATCGCTCGACATAGATCATAGAGACCTTATTCAATTCCTTCGTATAAACATTTTAATTGTCTTCCAAACGTTTTCTATCTAATTGTGCCATCGGAGATCGCTGACACAGAGCGGAAATATAACCGTTTATTTTCTAACAATATAAATGTAGGTGCTTAAGATTTTGCAGATTAATAGGAAGAATTAACTATAAATCGTATGCTAAACGCCTCGATGGCAAAGCACAATGGATCGCTTTTTCAAATGTACTTAGCGCCCCTTTCAATAAATTACTGTCCAAGATTATTCTAGCTTGGCTCGTTCAACGCCCTCAAAGATGCGAGCCTTTTCCGACTTGTCCGGTTAGTTATTAGTGTCAGGGGTTAAAGGAAATATGTTTGGATTAAAATCTGTCTATTATTCTAAAGATGCTTATGAATACCTTGCTATTTAAACCACAACTTCTCTTTCAAGCAATTATGGAACCATGTGGGGGTGTAGATTAGATATCCTACGTAATATTCAATAGTAACAAATCTAAAACTTCAATTTCGTAAATTGTGGATTGTCTCAAATTGCTTTCATATCCGCCGCCACAACCGCGGTATTGACCGCAAATTGTCGATCAACTCGGCTAGATACACTCCTGGCACCGCAGATCTAGCCCGTCTAGTCCTCGCAGACACCTTCGTACTTTATTATTAGAACGCTGTTCTTTAGATGCAAGTTCTATGAACCTTACTTTATTACGTAATGAAATTACCATGATATAACTTTACGACACACGTCTAAGGACCCTATAAAAATGACTTTTCACATAGAAGCTGAACCGGATTAATTTGTGTAGACTTATTCAATGTAATTTATACGTATGTCTTACAAGAGCGTCTGTCTATTCATGACCGCAGGCATGTTAAACTGTGTCCCTTAGGTCAAAAATGGCGTGTCACGAAGTTATTGTCCAAATATAAATATTTTTAAAGTTCTTGGGAAAATTCTACTTTTACCATTCCTGATTGTCCATGTATTTTTACCATCATGACTCATTCACTATTTTTTCATCTTTTCAGGGCACGCCAAGATGTGGCGTGCGATACTATTAATGTGGCTGGCGTCACCAACCCTCGGCCAGCAGATTCTGCCAAATAGGGTATCCAGCGTGTCTACGATCTGCGACAAGGCGTCCATGACCGTGCACTTAGAGATGGCACAGCCATTTAAAGGACTTGTCTTTAGTAAGGACTTCTCGAGGGAGTGTCGAGTTCAAGGTAATTAGAATCTGTTTGATAGCATCACTCCTGTATTCTTACAAGGGTAAGGGTGAGATGCACCTTTATGACACTAATCTGATTAATATGTTTGTTTAATAAAACGAAATTCGTTCAAGTTTCAAACTCGTTTTTGTTGCTACCTAGTCTTTATCTCCAACTCTAATTTAAGAGATCGAAAACAGCCTGTAATAAACGTTTATTGTTTAATTATGTTTAGTTGAATTTACATCTTAATGAAAAGATCCCCACAATTGCCTTTATACAAGAATTTTAATGGAAATGTTACATATTCCAGGCAATCATCAAAACAAAATAACTCTAAATCTACCATCGAACGCATGCGGCGTAAGGACATCAACCATGAACACTACAGTCGAGGAGCCTGATGACGAAGAGGATCTATACTACAACGTCGAGCTGGTCGTGCAGATGGACAGGCAGCTGCAGCAGTCTTCCGATCAGGAACTGTTAGTCAGGTGGGGAAGAATTCCGACATAAAAATAACTAATTGGACTAACAAGCGCAATATCAAATCAACAACTTAATCATAGTCAAATCGTTTATGTCAATTATGCACCAAAATACACTTTTGAATGGAAAAATTTACAAGAAAATAGAATAGATTCTAGTTTCCCCTTCCAAACTAGTTTCGTATGTAGAAGATTGGGCAGGAAACTTCATCCTTAGATTTTAGTAGTCTAATTCAAATAATTCACAACTCTAAAATTCAAGTTAATTATGTATTAAATACAAACACCTACACAACCTCATGTTTTATTAACGAAGCCATTGTTTTAGTCTTTATATTTTCTAATATCATTCACAAACTTAGGATGGAGTCGTCAAACTTGATCTATGGAAAACATATTACCTAAGTCCGAACAAGGATCATTCATGTAGGTAATAGATAAGTATTAGAAAAAACCTTACGCAACCAGATTCTACGATCCACTGGAAGTTGAACACGCAAGGGGCAAGGACATTAAAAAATCTAGTTCCATGTGGAATGCGTCAAGTGCTACGTAGATAATAATTGCAAGCCCTGATAAGGTCTCCTAGGTTTCATGTTACCTCATTTAATGTCTAATAGAGAGCCCGGTTGCTTTCATGTGAGCAAAACTTGCAAGACCATGCAATATGTTCTGCGAATTATTTTTCCTGCGTGTAAAGTCTTCGACTGCCTAAGTTTAAATATGCTTACATAAATTCATGCCTTCTTCCCATGGGGGTTGACAGAAACTATATAACGCTACTTCTTACGATCCCTACATAGGTAGCATTTACATTTATATGTAAATGCTTATACAAGAATTAAAGGCATTTAAGGCGTGATTTGGACACCAGGTATGACTTATCTCATACAAAAGAACTGCATTAGCCTATGAGGCTTCCATATTGACCGGAATTAAGTTGCAAATAAAAAAGATGCTCTAATGCTGAATCTATAAAAATCCGTCCTTTACAATTTTAGGTACTCGTTCAATACATGCATTTTTAATCAGGTATCTATTTAAACCAACTTAATTTCCATTTAAGTATAACTAACCGTACAGATCAAGATATACTTGACAAAGTTGCTTATCTAAAGCGTTTGTTTTGAATTTCAGATGTAAATTGCAACCTCGCGCGGTTCACATCGACAGCTCGGCTTTAGAGACTGTAATCAACAATAAATTACGCGAAATGACGACCAGGGAAGCGAAGAAAACGAGGTAAAGTTAGATGAATTTATTATAAAAATGCATGTTGTTCACATGACGCATTTTTATGCAACGACAGCGCTGGTGTGATCTCAAACGAATAATGTATATTTAATTAAAGTAGCTTGAAGTTAGAAAAGAAAGTTAAGCGGTGTACTCACTCTTCTTAAGGGATCTCTTTCACCCTCTTTGCATTACAACCGCGCCTCTTCAGGGTTCATAAAACGAATTAATTCCTCTAAGTTAATCTTTTATTTTTGGAAATAAAAGTCACAAGGTACCAGCACGCGTAGCATGACCGCCTAGAAATGCAATTTGTCGACGGAAGAGAAGACAAAATGATAGATTGTATCGTAGAATAATTGTGTAAAACTGAAAAGAAGAGATGTTTCTATTCTTCAGTCGACACGAGTACGATGTCAAGTATGATGACTATTTTTCTGATGAGATAGAAACATTTTTACAGAATTAAAATACATAAGGAACTTTTTTTGTTCTTGGTAGAATAGATATAGAATTGGTCATGCTACGCCGGCTGGTCGAGACTGTAAGGGAGATGACTCACTAACCTTCGATAGACAATTATTCTATAATCCGTGTGGTAGAATGAGCTGAAACGTTGTCGTGGTAGCCTTCTTTACTTTTGTCGGCAATTCTTCCAATGGAAACATCCATTGCGCAGATTGTCTTGGTTTTGGGTTCGTAACAATATATTCTGCTTTCATCACCTGTGACAATGTCATACAGGATTCCAATCACCTCCGTTATACTTATCAAGCATTGACCGGCACCAATCTAATCGACGTTATTTTCAATCTTCCGTCAAATTATGAGGTATCCATATAGTACAAAGTTATCTGACGCTTGAGTGTACTTGACTCATTCCAATACTCATTCAAGCTGCCCGAATGTGTTGATATATCACCCATCTATCAGCTTCTATCATTACCCACACAGCACTCACATTATCTTCATTAGTTGCCGTAGAAGGACGTCCTTCTCGCGAATCACGAGCGAGTATGCTTCGACCACATTTAAACTCATTAAACCAGTTGTAAAAAGTGGAACGTGCTTTGTCATGAAATGTTAATCGAAGTCTATAGTAACAGTGTTGGTGAGTAAAACCGCAACGAAAGTCGTAATAAATAATTGAGCGAAAAGTTCTCTAGTGAAATTCACGCACAACCGACACTTTTTAAAATTGCCGTCATTTTGTAAAAATTAATGACATATCAATTCACTTACCGCAAATAAATTGGGAGAAGGGCAGGAGAATAATATCAATTCATTACATAATTATCTACAAATTCCCAAAGAGTTCTTAATTATATATTTAAATGAATTTTTCATCGGTTGCTTTTCTTACGGCCAGTAAGAAATAATTTATTAACTGGCTTATCCTTAAAAGTTTTAAGAATAAGCACTAAAATATAAATTGTATGATGTGTTAACAGAACTGGCCGCAACCGTCAAGGGTTCGCGAACGCGGCAGAAATAGAGCAACGCGAGTGGCTTATGGCAGCAGCACGTGCCTGGATGGAACTGGCACCCGCAGTGTCTGCTGCAGAACCCGCTACCGTCGAAGTGGGACAGCCTACTAGACTACTCATACAGTGCACATTGCCTGGTAAGTTAAACCTTGTATTCAAGCCAGTGAAGCTGAGATGACAGAAGTCTTGTAACGCCTTGTCTACGGAATGAGCAATGTATGCTAGTGTAACTCAATGCTCAATTTATTAGAGAGTAAAAAATATAATTTGGAGCCAAATAATATTTTGGGTTGCTATATTTGGTGGCTGAAATAAGCTCAAAGCTGAAACGCCGATAAGACAGGGAAATAAGGTGGAATGGCTATTAATATGCGAAATATACCCGTACTGGAGCTGAGTGTGATTGAATAGTTGACTCTTTTGGAAACTTACGTTTGGAAGGAGCTTATGTTTGGAGATGGACTTGTATATTTGAGATAGATAAACCAGTGGCAAGATGTAGTTCCTACTAAGAAACAATATCTACTGTAGGCTTCGATCAACTGTAGGTAATATGTAGATTATAGGTACTAAGAATATAAATCAATGATTCATCTCCTCGGCATCCTCAATTCCTCAGATAGTTATTGCGTAATAGATTTTGACAGTTCCTTATAATTCAATTGAACAATTGTATGATGACTTAACGTATTACTCAATGGTACCGATTCCCTTGTTCACAAACTAAACTAAATTTAAGTTCAGTGCATCTTTTTCTTTCTATTTCATTAAGGAAAGGACAGAAGATAAATTTTAGTTTAGTCCTGTCAAATTAATCAGCGCCTGTCACTACTCCATACAAGTTTAGACGTGATTAAAAACTTGCCTACTAAAATTACGTCAATTTACGTCAAGCGCTGATTAACTTGACAGGACTAAACTAAAATTTATAATTTGTCCTCTTCTTAATGAAATACAAAGAAAGAGATGGACTGAACTTAAATTTAGTTTAGTTTGTGAACAAGGGAATCGGTACCAATGTCCATCTTTATATTCCAGTAGGCGTTGGACTCCGAGTAACCAACTGCGTCGCCCACGACGGATTGGGAGAAGCCTCGCAGAAATTACTGGACGAGGCCGGCTGTCCTATCGACGAAACGATCTTCAACAAACCATCGATCCACCATCACAAACACAAAAGCGCTGAAATTGAGTTTTCTGACTTAGAACCTGTTGACCTACAGAAAAACATTGATGAGAAAACTAACATAAAACTCGAAAAATCTGATCCTGATAACATGTTTAAGAATATTATGACCTACCAACATGCTATCACCACGTTTGCTGCCTTCAAATTCCCTGATAGAGCTAAGCTGCATCTAACTTGTGGTATCGAGTTGTGCAAAGGCCAATGCCCGCCCGTGGACTGCAAAGCTTTGCAGAAACCACAACAAACTAGAGATGGATTACTAAGAAAGGCCCGACTAGATAAAGATGCTAAAGGCATTGTGATCGATAGACTCGAGGTGTATAACAGTATAGAGGTACATGCACCTAACATAGAATTGGAGGACGAAGCTTCAATAAGAGGTAAGATTTTTAATGGCCTATCTTTGTCAGTTTTCGCCCCATCAATTGTACCTAACCCAGGCATAAATGATCATTTTTAACTAAATATAATAATTTACAGGGTCAAGAAGAGTAGAATCAGAAGAAGATGAATTCGTGAGAGGCTTCTCACCGGGAGACAAGACCATCTGCTTATCACCAGGGAAAATGGCTCTCGCATTTTGCGTCCTAGGAATCATATTCCTGTGTGCAATCGCCGTTGCTTTCATTTCTTTGGTCCGAGCAAGACGTCGTCTAGGAAGAGAGCCATTGCATACGTCTCTCTCTTTCTACACAGGAAGCAAGAGCATGTTCTCTTCAAGCGAGAGTTCCAGCTCCGGTCTTAGTGGTAGCAAGCTCCTTCTAACTGATAGCCCATATTTAGACCACCACTCATCTTCTAGCAATAACTGGCCATATTCAAGGGCTTTCTGACAAGAAGCTCGTAGGCGAGACGTAAGTTTACGCGAATTTTAGTAAGGCGAGTTTGTCTCGCCTCACACTGGTCCCAAATTAAAAAAAAGTGGACATTGATAGTAGACCACTGATATTTTTTTTTATTGTTGATACAATGATAACAGATAAGGCAAAAAAATATTATTGTCCTACTTCAAATACTTTTCTGTAAAAAAAATATTTCTTTTTTTTTTTGTATGGGAGCGATTACATTTTACTCAATTTCTCAAAAACTTTAAGCGATGTCGAGATGGCAATCACATATGTTAGAAAACTAATAATTCTGAGTATTTGGCTCGAAGAAACTTATTGCTTATCTCTGCGTACTTTCGAGATAATAGTGACAGAAAATAACATTTTTTTTTAATGTTAATTTTTTGCTTTTTTTTAATCATAGCCTTACTTTAGCACATAATTATAATGTATGCGTAATGTCAAATAAGTAAAAAGAGACTTCTCTGTAAAAGAGGTTATGGGGGCTCACTAATGACTGAAAAGCTATGACCTTTCTGAAGGAGTACTTTCATCAGTTCTAAAAAACAATCAAAATGAAGACATATTAAGCTGCAAACATAAAGTTGAATATGTTCACAAACGATTCTGAAAAAATATTATGGTGAAAGATTAATATTTGGGTCTATATTCTCTTGAGAAATCTCTATTTCCTCGTTTTCCAACGAAAGCAATTCATTGTTCAAGATCAAAGCACTAGCCTCTGGAAACAACTGTTTATGTAAACGAGCAAACTTTGGTTTGATATGGCTGATGTAAGGATCTGAGCTAATTAGAAAGCTGTGGATAATGTCTAAATTAGTCTGAACTCTACCGATTTTTCTTGTATGTGCCATTCTAACATTCCGGAAATCTTTATTCCTCGCTTCGGAAGCTTCTTCGGAAAGCATGCCTATCGGAATAAAGGAGAAATTTTTACAAATATCAGCACCGTGTATCAACAATTTATGGACACTTGAAGGCATGTAATACCATGGATATAAGTTTACATATAGCATTGCTGTTTCTTTACAATATTCCCTAAACAAGTTGGTATTAATAAGTTGACCAGATGAAATTGTTTGTAAAATGACTGCAAATCTCTTGATTAAATCAGGGTGGATACCCGTTATTTCAGCAGATACTTCATAATTTTCAAAAAACCTTCTTGCCGTGTTACCGTCATTGGTTGTACCAAATCCCTGTTTTACTATGTCAATTAACAAACCAGTTCTTTCCCGGAATTCTTCTTGTGTCAAATTCTTTTTAATTTCTTTTAACAATTTATCTTCTTTTCGTGCAGCCCACTTTTTGAAGTCTAAGTTGTACGAAATGTGTAAAATACATTCCATACATCTTATCCACATATGAAGCGAAGACAGACCATATTTATACATATCTTCTCTGATGAGTCTTTTGGATACAAAGTCCAAGTCATTCATTTTGCTAGGTGGGGTATTGCAAATATTACAAACAGCTGCAGAAGAAGTATTGGAAATCACAGTAGAAATTTTCCCATCAATCATAGTCATGTACAAATCATGTTTAATATCAAAATTATCTACAATTGTGGGAACAAGATTACGAATTTCTTCCTCTAAGGATGCACTTTCCTTCTTTATCAATTCATTTGTTTCTTTTGCAAATATAAAGCCAATTGGACGACAATAGTTTGTTGAAGAGGGAGCAGGATTTTGCCACAAGATACTACCACTCTCTTCTTCCAAACGAAGCGGAACCAAACTAATCATGAAAACTGAAGAATCGTCAATTTTAGTGTCGGAGTGTGACTTTTGTTTATAATTACTTTGAGAAGATGACCCGTCAAAACCCCATTTGCTTATTAGTTTTAGCGATTTTTTGTCGGCAGAGTTGTGCTGAATTGTTTTTAATATCCTATTAGTTGTCAAATCTAGAAGCGATTGAAGTCTTATCTTAGCATCAGATTCAGTTACAGTTATGTCTGACTCTGGAGGATAACAAGTTTTTTTAGCTTCCAGGAGCTTTTGATAGGATGGAAGACCATACATTTTCTCTGAAGCAAGAATAGTTCTTAAATTTCGATATTGCCATTTTGACAAATTTGTTGAGGTGTAAAGCGCTAACGTTTTATCATCTGGTAAACACGGTTTGTCAGTCTTTTTAGCGAATAGTACATCATGTACCATCTCACATTTTTCCTTGTTTTGGCTGAGTTCGTTTAATATAGCTGCTAATTTTGTTTTTTTAGACTCTTTTAATTTGGCACATAAAGCATAAACTAATTCCTCCTCTGTGTGATCTAGAAGTGTTAGAGAACGCCTTTTCTTCTGTTTATCAGATATATCAACAAATGGTTTTTTACTTGTACCATAACTTAATTGATGAGTATCCACTTGCGTTTCGAAATTTGGAATTACTTCCTCGGCAACTTTAAAAATGCTGCTTAAATCGATATTTTGACATTTTGGCCAAACTATTTGGGATTGTAACCAGTCTGAATTTTTGTTAAGAAAGGTCTTTTAAACTCTACTGGAAGCAGACCATCTTTTTGAGATATTACTTGAAAAATTACGACAAAATAATTTAATATTACTCAAATCTTCGGAAGACAATTCAACACCAATACGTTCAATAAGGGCATTAAATAAAAATTCGACATTTTTAAAACCACCTCCTGATTTAAGAACAACGTATAAGTCTAAGTTGGTGACAAATGCGGACATATTATAATTTTAAGGAAAATTGAAAACAAATTAGAATCAAAGATATCAAAGACAAAGTGACTTTGATTTTAACAAAAAAAATTACGAAAACAAATTCGACGAAAGAAAGACAAACAAAAATTATTTGATTTTAAAATCCAAAGATTCAAAATACAACAATAACAAAACAAACAAACAACAAGCATTTCTGCAAGCGCACAGAAAAAATAAGGACACGTCTTATCGCAACCACATTTAGTTGTACACTGAGTGAGGTGTACGCGCGCGATTCGTGACCGTATTACGTTACGTCATGAGAGGCGGCCATCTTGTTATCCCGGCAAACTCGCGTCGAAGCTCCATTTTGCTGGCCAGCGGACCTATTGCGATATGAGTAAGGCTATGATTAAAAAAAAGCGCACAATTAACATTAAAAAAAAATGTTATTTTCTGTCACAATTATCTCGAAAGTACGCAGAGATAAGCAATAAGTTTCTTCGAGCCAAATACTCAGAATTATTAGTTTTCTAACATATGTGAATGCCATCTCGACATCGCTTAAGGTTTTTGAGAAATTGAGTAAAATGTAATCACTCCCATACAAAAAAAAAAGAAATATTTTTTATAGAGAAAAGTATTTGAAGTAGGACAATAATATTTTTTTGCCTTATCTGTTATCATTATATCAACAATAAAAAAAATATCAGCGGTCTACTATCAATGTCCACTTTTTTTTAATTTGGGACCAGTGTGCGCCTGTAAGGTGATTTAAAGATCAATGGGGTTTGCTAAAAACTCTTTACGGAACGCCAGTTTTGGCATTGTATCTGTGATTCTGCACCCCTCTTATTGGAACAAAAGTTCATTTGAGTGCGGAAACGTAATGTCCTAGAGTCTCTGGACTCTCCAAAAGTTTTATTATAATAGATAGTTTTCTAGAAGTCTTGGTGTTCTCTGAAGGGTTGTGAAGATTTTGTTAGACAAGTGTATCAATCAGGCTTTTATTTTGCAATCTCAAGACAACAAAAGCTGAATCTTTTAAACTTCAATGGGTGAACAGCACTGTCTTACAGGTTTTAGATTGTAATCAAAAAGTCATATAGATAAAATGATTGTTGCAAATTCTTAATGTCGATATACACAAAAGTTTAATCTTGGTATAGCATAAAATTGTACTTAGTAGATCAATATATCAATGCAAAAAATATGTATGTAACAATCCACACTATCCACACTAATATTATAAATGCAAAAGTAACTCTGTCTGTCTGTCGGTCTGTCTGTCTGTCTGTCTGTCTGTCTCGCTTTCCTGCTAAAACTACTGAACCGATTTTAATGAAATTTGTTACACGGATAGTTTAGAGCCTGAGAAAGGACATAGGCTACTTTTTATCCTGGTAGTATGTTTCCGCGGGATAATTTCCGACCTCCACGCGGGCGAAGCCGCTGGCAAAAGCTAGTTCATAATAAAACAACATTATTGCCCTACACCCTACTCAGGGTACTCAATCAGGTCCATGAGTATGTGAAAGAAAGAGGCTAAAGTTGCAATTGGGGAACAGAATTTGTCACCATATTGGGAAAATAGCTTTAGTATTCTATTTAATTGATTGAAGACTGTGCTTCAAAGTACCTCCCAAAGCTTGTCTATTTCTAGCTTCATAGTTGGTAAGGAGCTATTTATTTTTAGTTATATTATTGACTTTTTTTGTCGTTTGAGGCGGTGCTTCTGAAATAATGTTATGTGGGATAATGTAAGATTTTCTCATTTGTTTCGAAGGGGAATCATTCTTCAAAGAATATTTTTAAAATGTAACTGTTTAGTCACAAGAAAGTGATGACTGTTACTATACCACATAAAAGTAGGTAGGTACTCCATGAATACCTTCATGCACAGATATTCATGATACAAATTCATTAGCGCTTCCTCGAAATAAATAAACTAGTTGTAATCTTCTATTTTAAGAACATTCAAAATAAGGAATGTGTAATTGTGATGTGATGATAATATTTTTTGTTTATCATGACCGTTTGGATGGAAATTTTATGTTTATACATTTTGTATTAAAACAATAAATTAAACTTTTTGTATTTTAATTTCGGTTTGGTATGCAACAGTAGCAAGTACCTAAGCTAGGGTAAGCACCACCTTAGAACATGTCACCAGTCGACTCCCAGGGACTGAATTGTTGGTGGTAAATAAAAAGGGAATATCATTATGATCCCGCCCTTTTGTGAGGCGTACGAAGTAGCAGTATCAGTTTATAGCCTTAAGAGTGAGTTATAAATTAAATATTAAGTTGTTAACCGACCATCTAATTTTAACTTGTGGAGTCAACAGGTTTATACGTCCATGGTTTAAACACCAGATTTCTAAGTACTTACCCGCAATCCCACCAACATACCTTACCCCGTCTGATTAGTAATGAAACAGACCGTATCAGCTTTTTTTACGATTAAGGTTTACTACTCAGTAATAAAATCATAATAAAAAAATCGTGCTGAGCCGTTTACATTTCACAAATCCCGCCATTTATGCAGTGGCTATCTATGACATTGACAAAAATGTCACACTCACTGCGACTGTCAACTTAATACTGTCTGGTATCCCCAAATGGCTTTCTTGAATTTTTCGAGATCTTTTTATTTGCTGATTTGTAAGTGCTTGCTATCGACAACTATTTCGAATTCATCATTATAATGTTTCGTTTATATATAATTATTCATCAATATTTGTTTAGCTAAAATCATTTATTTCAGTGAAAATATTAAATATAAATAAACTTGCAATACTGGCCACACCCAAAAATGTCCTTAGTCTTTGGTTTTAGTGATGCACTCAATTGAGAATGATTTTTTCAAGAATTAATTGCCATAACAATTGATCAAAATGAACATGATGCATTTATTTGTTGTAATACTGGTTAATTATCTCTAAAAATCATTTATCATCAATTTTCCAATGTTTACTACCATAGACAAAACTTAATGATGGACGTCAGTTGATGAACCTGTAGATGATGTCATACTAGTCAAAGAGTAGTAAAAATTCGAAGCGTATGTAGAAAAGACAAAGACAATTTATGTAACCATAAAATGCCTAAATCCTAAAGTTATTACTAAAGGTATTATTCATTCTAAATAAATTGTAAATGAGTATATTTTTAAAAACTAACACGCTAGAATAACAACAATACTAAGGTCACAATCCTGCTAGAGCGTATGCTCCTGTCGGTTCTTCTTAGCTTAACCTTTGTTTTGTATTTCGATTTTGTATAATTTCTGGGACCCAGCGGTATGATAAAAATAATAATCAATTCTACTGGCAGCGCTAACTGGGCACTTGTACTTAATCAATAAGATTAATTGCTGAGCATCCAAGCAGTAGGTAAGTAGGTAGCAAACTGGCATCTAATTTTATAATCAATAAGTTAAAAAAGATTTCACTTTGTTCATTGAGTAAATACTCTAATGTACTAAAATGTTTTTTTTTTATTATTTTGAACCAACTTGTTGATCATTGTCGCATCTGACATTTATTTGCTCTATGAGATGAGCGGCGCGAAGGTGGATGCTTTCGCGGTCGGTCTTTCGCTTCGCCTTCGATGCCGTGTTCGTACTCGCAGTCACGGATGATATTCCAACAAAATCTACATGAATAGCGATTATTTATAAAATCTAAATCACAAGTGTTATGTTAACTATTCAGCAACTCGGGTTGAAGACTGTTTATCTAGTGTATGTGCCGTGGGTTTGAATTGGGTACGATTGGGTACGGTCCCGCATCCAAAGTGATATTTTGTGTGTGCCGACAATTTATGTGTATAACCGGGCTGAAAAAGCATTCCTGGACCTATAAAAGAAGGTATGTAGAAGAGTTATTTCATGAAAACTGATTAGATTCTGTTAGTAGAGGTTCGATGTCATCACGAGCCCGAATTTAGGATTGGTCTGTGCGTGTGCACTTTGCTCTTTCTTTTGGTACCTACCTTCGTACCTCCTCTGTATTGAGTTATTTACGTAGACAATGTACTGTAGTAGATGCTCTTAATTTGAAAATTCGGGGCTTGGTTTCTGTCTCTAATTGCTTTCAATTGGCTTAAGTAGTCGTAGTTCGGTCCCGGTATCTCGTTTCATTTGGGTAACGCCTTGAATGAATCGCCGCTTGTACCCGCCAAAGCTGCTAAGTTTCTTGGAGGACTTGCTCAAATATAAAAGCTGCCTCAAGGAGTAATATGTGAGATGTCCAAAATAATAAAATGTATTTTCTAATTATGGGGTACTTGGTTTTTTGTTAAATTCCTAGGGGTATATTATACCTACACTATTAAAAAACCAGAAGAAAAAGACAACCCTCTGATGAAATTATTTGTTAAAGTCAGGTAACCGAAGTTAATGATCAACCACCACTAAACCAGTTCCATCACTGTCTTTATAGCAACTTTTCAGTTTGTTACTTAAAGTCATATAATTAATATTATCAACATTTTATCTCAAAGAATTAAATGTACTAAAAGTGTGTAAAATATCTTATCATACAGTGTATAGAATCAGTAGATAGCTGTCTTTAGTTATTTGTTTAAATATGGAGTTATGCACTGGTGTTCCCAACACACCATGTAGACAGTAAGAAAAGGTTGAAAAAATCATGGATACTGTGCTCATGGTCTTTTTAAAACACACCTTGTTTTAAAACACCACTTAACATATTTTATTAATGGAATAAGTCACAACACTTTCCTATTCAAGTAATTTTAGCATCAACAATAATAAAAAAAGTAATAAATATAATGCTTGTCAACTTTCCACTAAAATGTAGCCAGTTAGCTCCTGATGGCCAAGGAGACTTAATACCCTAACTGGGTGAAATTACCAATTTTTAATTTTTGGCTTTTGCTAAGTATGTACCTACATATAATACCACAGAACATGGAGAGCCCATAACCTACCTTAATATACTCATGCATGATTGAGTACAACTTTTCTTATAACCTTCTATTGACCCAATGCTGGCAAAGATCTCCCCATATCTAAAAGTATTGCTGAGGAACCAGTTATTATCATAGATGTTTTACTAGATTATACTATCTCTGTTTTGGGAAAATGCTAACCCCAAATTCTTCCCCAGCCTGCTTATTTATTTATTTTATTTATAGCGTTATTATTTATAGAGTGATAGTTGTAGTACAATACAATATCAGTCATGAATCTGTATGCCCTTTGGCATTTCAAAGGCCTCTTCAAACCACCTTCCAATTTTTCCTGTTCCTCCAGCCTCTAATCCTTGTTTTTCCAGAGGCCCTCAACTAGTCCTCATGCCATATATTCAAGGGCTCTTTGTTCTTTTTAACCTGTTTATACATAACGTAGTTAAATAAATATTTTGTGTTATATAATCTTGTATTATAATTATAAAGGCTATAGTTAGTAAACAGGTGAAGTGTACAAGTAATTATTTATCTTGCTCAGCCATTGTGTTATCAGTGAGGCAATGCAAGTGGGGTGTGACTGTATGTTACTAAGCATTGAAATATTTACTATTGAGTACCACTCTTGATAATGGGTTTGTGTTAGTTTACTATTTATTAATAATATGGATCAATAATAGTAATTAATTTTAATAAGTTACACAGTTATTGGAATGAATTACATGTATTAAAATAATTAGGAACTACACTAACCGTAATGAGAGATTAAATAAAATGATAACGCAATTTGGCTTTGCCATATTGTATGAACATTCAAAGGCATTTTGTTAAACTTCAACATGCAAAATTAATTATTTTGAATTGTATTTGCAAGTGTAATTTTAGCAAAATTGTTTTTACAATAAATTCCTGTAATTAGGCAATTTTTTCCACTTGAATCTATGACTGTAAACACAAACGATGATAAAAAACCATAATTAACTGTCAGTATTTGCTCATAGATTGTAAATTTGTAAGCAAATTTACTTGAGCAACCACTGTGTGATTCTTCAAGGTCGGCTGTAAAGAGCAATTATAGCTGTTTACTAAGTAAACATCATCTTCTCATCATCTGACAAAAAGGACCAAACAGCATTTTTAGTGGTAAGTTTTGTATGAGAACACATAGGAATGAAGAGTGAAGAGAGCAAATTGCCTCGAGCTGTGTGTGATTCAACAGAACTTTGATCTCCAAAGTCAGCTGCATACTATGGACCTTTATTCACTGCAGTCAGCCTGCATGTTCAACTGATTGTGCATCCTAAAATTTTGTTTCAGTATGTTTGTTGGAATTATTGTAATATACACCAACACCTGTTTTCTGTTTTGACATAAATGTACCAAAGCCACAAATACAGCAAGTAATCTGGTCAACAATTTATTTGCAAACTCATCTTGGTGAAATAACGATATTAGTAATATGGAATTAATATTACTAGTGATCGCCCATTAGTCCAAATTCGACCGTACTTCATTTGAATAGAAATACATTATTAAATGAAAAAAAAAAATTACAATAATAAGTATAAAAAAATAAATGGTTATATTTGACATTCAGTAACACTATATTAGACAAATAATATTAAAGACAAATATTCTCGATATGATCAATTATTGATCTTCGATTTTAACAATGAAATAGGTTATAAATTAATTTATTACCTATGGTTATACTTGACATTCAGTAAGACTATAGACACAAAATATTAAAGGCAGATATTCTCGATTGGACCACAGATTTGGACCATAAACAAAAGAATATCTATGCATGTGTGTATTAACACTAGATTTACCAGACCAGTCATTTTGACTGGTCGTGCAATTCCAATTCAAAATTCCCATTAAATATAACATTTGCTTTCCGAAATGATGTTATGACTTTCGTAGCTATAAGTAGAGAATACATTTTATGAATTTAATGTTACTTAATATACATTAGTAACAAATATATTTTTTGTTATTAACATTTCTACGTTTGCACGACCAGTCAAAATGACTGGTCTGGTAAATCTAGTGTTAAATACACGGTAATGAATAGTAGTGTGTGTAACGTGTTATTTATTGAAAATAATGTATTTTTACGCATAATTTTAAATTAATATTAGCATTCGTCACTTCTTCTCTGTATAAACTATAAGTGTGCGAAATTTCATACTCCTCCATCCGCCCAATTTTCGTAAAAAAGGATCCAAAGTTTTCGCTTCACGTATTAATATAATACCTAGATTAATATGTAATGTAACATCTTTGATAAACAATCAACTGATAGTCAGATACATCTGTTGGAAATGTCTGTCCTTGCAGCCATATGTTTAGTGTAAAACGCATTGTATGCATGTGCTGCATGGAGTATTCTACTCATGATCGTTCAAATGTAGAACACAGAGAGCCTTTTAACTCTTTATCCATCCAATCGATGCCCTGCTTTGAGCTGAAAAATCTGCTCTTACAGTGAAATGTACCATGGTTTGCATCTTGTAGTCTCTCATGAAATAACGTCTCCCGCTCTGGGTGGAGCGGAAGGGCGTGTCAAACTTTTACTAACGAAAACCGACCCCTGTTCCTTCAGTTGCCTATGCCAGGGCCACGGTAACTCTTTCGAACAAATCCGCGACCCTGGCAGGCTGAACGAAGATCCGTCTTCCGAGAGTCGTTTTCATAATTTTTGCACATTTTCTATAAAGGGTTAGACTAATCAGCCGCCATACGGGTCTATGAAACCAGGTTACGCTAAGCTTGCTGCAGTCGGTCCGGACGAGTGACCCAACCGTTTCACACCGAAACCACAACGTGTCGCAAATTAAACCATCGGTTTCAGCTGTCATTAGAATCTTAAACCTTAATACAGTCGTAAGGAGTACCTACCTAGTTCGAAGCCAGAAAGTCTTACAACCAATATTACCATGGTGATACCAGCGCAATTTTTTGAACTTCAGGGTACAGTCATATACTCGGTTCTAACATCATTGGTTCTAATCGATCACGGCTAAAGTTTCGCAAGCTATTAGTCCGATTCTGACAAAGCGAGGGATGACCCAGAAACAAATCCAGAAGTTTAACTAATGTGTGACGGATATTACGAAGATAGATCTTATTTCGTCAACAGCAACACATTATCCAGTTCTAATATCCAAGTTTTCACACAAAACGTGCCTCCCACAGTTTTCAGTTAAGGCACGTCTCTCGAGTTCTCAGTTACATCACCGTCAACATTGTAATATTGTATCACAAATATTACAATGCCATTCACATCGTTTATGTAGATAGATGCAAGATACTTGTATCGCTGTTTTCAATGAAAACGACCATTGAAATACTCATCTGCTTACTTGCTTCTCAAAATTACGAACTAATGACGACCTATATCGAATCGAGTTAAAACCTAATTAAGAAACCTAGGTAGTAAGGAAAAAAACCAAAGCAAAAGCGCCGTGACGAGATCTTAAAGTCCAAACCCAAAACATGGTTTCAAATTCGATGAGTACATTAACACACATACACATTACGTTTTACATTAACTTTCAATGTTGATCAAAACATTGATTTCTGAGATATAATTAAATTATAGACTCCCAAGATTTCCCAAAAGAATAAAAGCCTTCCTATCAAAATAATGTATCGACGTGCCCCGGAGTAGTCTGTGGCATGTCTGTGTCCCTCGGTTCAAAAATCGGACTGAAAACATGACGATCAAGTACAAGGATTTCTTATTGCATCCAATTAATCACCATTGTGTGTGGTGGCAAATCCATTCCTTAATTTCGTAAGAAATTTCCTGTGTCGGCAACTTCAGGGGGTACCGGGGTTTGCGTGGCGCGTCCCACAAGGTCGGTCTGCTGCTCTGCGAGTGGGAGGGGGAGCCAGTGTTCCCATCTTCTTGACACAGATTTGCCCAATTTTTGTTCTGAAAACAAAATGGTGGAACTCAGTACATTTATAAAATAAAAATACCCTTAAGATCGACCAAAAGGATCCGCATATCTAATATTGTTTAACGATTACATTACATATTATTTATGTACACCAAAGTTCATTGTAGATCAAGATTCTCTACTCGAACGTATATTTACCATTATAAAAGTGTATTTGATTTCCCGTTATAAAGGGTGTATTACACAGGGGTGGTAAGCTGGTGGGGAGGGGCGTGCGTGCACTAGGGATATGCGGCCCGCCGGCGCCAGGAATTGGATCGATATTCCGGCTCACAGCTCACTCTGTCGAGTTAGAGTAGCGACGCGCTTGTGTGCTGTGCCGTTCCCTAAGTTCCGTGTTCGTGTGTTCGTACCTTTACAATTTTATAGAAACTCAGTGTTGTGGTGGATTACTTTTGGGTAAACGTACGGAGATGAGATAGTCTTCGCTAGCTATTGGTATGTGTATTTGCAAATTTTTATGAATGAGGCCACTGTACCATTTGGGTTTACAGGTTTCCGGTGTTCAGTGTCTGTTTTACTTGTTAGAAGATCAATAGTGAGGTTTACTTGGTGATGTCACTTTTACGTGTGTTTTAAGGATATTGATTAAAATGTTTTGCACCGTTTCGTTCTGATACTTGATACAGACATTTTGCACCAAAACCTATAGGCATGGCTTCGTGTTTGTATTTATCGTTAACCCGAAAAGATATCGACAAGCGATTAGATTTTTTTCAGTAAGAAAATACAAGTTTGATTACGAATATGTCTTTTGCTGTAGGAAAGGTAATCGAATGTTGCATAGCCAGATTTACGAGTAGCTTAGCTATTCTAAATACTTACACAACTTGTCAAAAACTACGGTAATAGTTACGCTGTTACCAGTAAAGGCAGAAAAAGAAATCGTACTTTATTCCAGGCTTAAACCAGTAGACAAGATTGCTTACATCCTAGCAATGAAATGTTGACCTATTTAATTTCCCAGTCCGTCAGGGACCCCAATAGCTGACTACTGCAATAAGTGTCTCCTACAGTCTGTTAATTAGGTAGTCGTTCAACCTCTTGACCTGTTCTTTGAAGCATGCATTAAAGACGTTGATCTCCGTTGTATCTAGACGGTGATCCCAGACGGAATTCAGCGGGTGCGTTCAGAAATTTGTCGTTATTTGCAGAGCGGTTGCGCCCCGCCCCCTGCCGTCATCGAGGTCACTCGCGCAGACGTACTGAATCAACTGTCCGATACTGGTTAACGTTAGGAATATAATGTATTGCCGCACTGTATACCAAATCCAAAAGATCTATTTTTTATCGTTCACCTGTCTGATTTATATCTTTTGGCAAAAATTTGAACGCATTGCGCTGTGACGTTATTCCCCGTGTTTTGCAAAGGAGGCGTGCCGAACTTTCAGCGGAATTGCCATCCGTAACTTATGCCACATTTGAAAATATTCTTCATGGTCCTTGAATAAAGCCTTTTTTTTGTTTTTTGGATGGGAAATCATCAAATGACTTCTCCCGCTCTGGGCGGAGCGGGAGGGCATGTCAGACTTTTACTGACTAAAACCCACCCGTGTTCCTTCAATTGCCCATGTGCCAGGGTCACGGTATCTCTTTCGAACAATCACGCGACCCCGGCAGGTTGAATAAAGCCTCAAATGATAAAACCTAGCACTATAGCGGTCACAATGTTACATCGTATGATATCATACATGAGAACATTAATTTATCGTGTTTGTTATGATGTCATTGCTAACTCAAACGTTTGGGTGAACATTTCTGGAGATGTATTTAAAGAACTTTAAAAAGAATATGATAAAAATACTTGAGATATCTAATGCCACGCCCTTCTGTTGTGAAGAGACACAATAACATCATTTTCTTGAGACCCCGCAATGACTCAGTAGACGAGGAATGCTTGCCATGATAATACAGAAATGAAAGCCACTGACCACCTACATTACATCTGCTAATGACAAAAAATAATAGACAAGATGAGGTCATAGTCAACCTGCACACATTCAGTGACCATTCATAGATACATTTTTAAGTTCACTTTTTACTCCGAATTTTTCGTCATAGTTTATTGATGTTTGGTCCAACTTGTGGGCGGCGGACATCTAAATTTGCACGATGATCGGTCACTTTGCCGCAAAACATAGTCTACTTCGCACACTTTATAAAAAGCAAATCTTACGTAGGTACACTATGATTAGCATTAATACGGTAATGATAAATTGCTGACGTTAATGTTTATCTCGAATTATCTGCAAAATTCCGATATCAAGTGAATTTTTTTATTGGACTTGCAGTTTTTGGTTCGATCTTATATGACCTTTTATGCAATTAAATTGCACAAGAGTGGTTTATTGGTTTCCAAGGATAAGAAGTTTGTGTATACTTTTATTTCGTTTGTTTTATCATTTCAAGTGGCGCATACAGTTATCTCCCCCAGTCTGTTATACGACCTTTCAATTGACCCAAAAGCGTACCATCTTTGTGACATAATGGTTGAACAAATTATTTGGACTTGTTATTAATAGCTTCACAGATTATTGAGTAATTGATCGTCAATAGAAAAAACTTGAATACTTGTGCTAACCAAGTATTCAAGTCTTTAAAAGTGCAGGCCACTAATTAATTAAATTATACGTACCTATGTATAACATTAGGTTTACTTATCCATAGTTCTATTTGTTTACTGGTAAGTAAGTCCCAGCTTAGTTCTGATGACATAATGAACCTTGAACGTGACAGAAATCACTAATAATGTCAGTCAGTAAATGCGTTTGAATATCAGAAGACATCATTGATCAGAGTAATCAGAATTATGGTCACGATAAATAAGAGTTATACCTTCAGAACGTTTCCCGAACACAAAGCTACGGCTTCTGAGGAATCCAACAGCACTTTTTATAGAAATCTATATTTAGAGAGTTATGGCCAGTACGCACAGAATCGAGCCGTGTACTAGTGGACAAAGGTGTCCGTTAATCCGCAAACACTTTAGAAATACTTTACAATCGATGAGCAGTTCATATTTTTGCGAAGAAGGATCGATAACGAAAATTGTAAAGCCTAGAAACTGCACTTGAATGAGTTTCAACGAACGGCTTATTAGTTTATTAAATACTATCCGGTATTTCCCCTTCGATTTAACTGTAGTAATCGACTTCAAGGAAAAACATGGTAGCAAGTATTTATTATAATACAAGCCAATTGCATTACACAATTAAGTATGATAACCCAAATATGGAGTTCTATATTCTCATCGTTTTTGTATGTGTCTCAATTTGCGAAATTCTATCGTCAGCATAAGATAACTAACCTAAGTTTTCGAAACGCCTCAGGCTTGCGACAGCAAAATTGTTAAAAAATAATTCCCTTCCCTTCACATTTGATTGCATCTCAACCGAAATTACAAACGTTCGAAGCCCGAGGCCCTTTCACGCTTGAGTACCAAAAGGCGTTAATGCTACTAACAAAAGGGGCACGCTACCACTAGCTTTCTACTCTTTCTGTCAACAGTGCTCATTGTGCTTGCTTCTTTGTTTATTATTTTATTCGACACGGTTTGAAGTTTATTACTACCGAAGATTTTGACGGGTTAATATATTTCTGTTCTTTTTCTCCTGTGTGGCTCAATCACGGAGCAAGGCTCAATATTTGTATCTGTTTTAGCCAAATCTTAAACAAGCAAATAGGTTACGTTTTGCCTATGTAAATCTTGAGTATTTATTAATTACGCTATATCTTAATTAATATCTCATGATTCAGCAAACTGATTTTAATAAAAAACGTTCATCCTTTTATATTTTCAAAGTAAGACATTCAAGCAATTGAAAATCGCGTTTAATATTCCGGCAGTAGAGTCCTGAGTCCCGCTCTACCGGGGTCGTCGACCTCGAATCCAGTCCATGTCTTGCACTCGCCGACTCACGTAACAACCGCTTTCTGAACATACGTACACATAACGCTAGTACTCGTATGTGTTGCATGTGCTACCCAAAGAGCTGCGTAAACTTGCCCACTGACAAGTTTATTTCAATAATTTTCCTCTAGTTACAAAATCAGGTTATCTGGTCTTCATTTATTCTAGACTCAAGAGGTTGGTAAACTGCAGATTTACGTACAATCCTAATCGATTTTGCGGTTGCATAGCTCAATAAATCGATGCTCATTAAACCACAGTAGATAGAAAAATCTAGAAGTTTGTCTAGCTTGCGAAAAGCACGGAAAGGAAGGCTCATAGAAATGTTATTTTGCAGTAGGCGATCAGTATCAGATATGGGTACCTACTTCAAATCTTACTGACAAAACCGGTCGAAGTGTACTCAGTTGACGGCTTGCCAATCTGTTCTGTACATTAACTTGGTAGGTTTCTAATTTCAGTTTATTATTACTGCAAATAATAACGTTGTCCCATTATGACTTCCATATTTCTGCAGTTACTAGTTAGTATCTTTATCGGTAATACCGTTATCTGTATCGTCATGTATGTCCCTTGCAGTGAGAGCGGAAAGTGTTCATTGCTTCCATCTCTCAACGTTTTCTATGCTTTTGCCTACCTTCTTCTAAGTAGGTACGTAGTTACAGTTCATGATTTGATTTAATTAATTTAAAATCGCTAATTGCAGCCTGACGGATACCAATCGATATGTTCTGTAAAATGTCACCGTGTAAACTTAGGTGAAGTGATCTTAAAGGGAGTTGCCAATTTTTAACATCAGGTGGATAGCTCACCTCAATCTTGCTTCACCTATGTATATTTTCACTGTAATATTTTCTCAGAATATACCGACTGGTTAGGTAATATAACTGCTGTATGTGTAACTGTTTAGATACGCAAAAAAAAACATCGAAATATCATGAAAATTGAACGGAGTACTTGATTCACCGGAACAATCTGCCGGTTGTTGAACATCAATTTGAAGCAATCAATTCAGATTGTTAAGTCCTGCTCTGATACATAGTACATTATAACATAGTCATCAATGGACTGTGATGTAACAGATTTTAATATAATTATGAAGAACACTATAAAACCACAACTTAAACCACTGAAATATTAGGGAAATTTCAGGAGGAAACATACAATTCATAAACGCCTTTTAGCTACATAAATTATTGACGTAGGTTGGTATTGTTTGTTCAGAAAGTATTCACAAAGTCGAGGTTAGCCAAGATAATATTACATTAGAGTATGCTCCGAAACTGAAGTCAGTAAATTCTCCATGTTAACGGTTGCGTTTAAAAATGTTTTATGATTATGGTGAATTGTGTTGTTTTAACGTTAATTGTTCTGCGTGGCATCACTCATCATCACCATTTTAAATACCGAGGCCAGTGTTGTACATAGATAGAAATGCACGGTTATGAACGCAAGCTTTATTTTGCTGAGACAATGGAAGTACTCATTGCTCCCAGCTTTCAACTTCCTTCTCGGAATTGCAAGCGTCGAAACGAGCTTGACCCACACCGATATTATCTGCTTAAATTTTTTCTACAATATTTTTTAAATGTTGGAGAGCTTAGCTGAAGGACGAACGGCATAAAGAGTAGATGAGGACGGAGACCATAAACCGCAATTTATTATTTAGGTCAAGTTTCATAAATTATAAAGTCTGCAGTGAAGGGATAACATCGCATAGACATAAGACACAAGACTTGCCATCTACAATGAGGTCATCAAGAGATCTTAATAACACAAAGTGTAACGGTACTGCGACTTACACTTCACTAATACTTTCGACAGCCAAAAAGAAAACAATTTTATTACTGGCTGTCATATCCTCAAGTATTTCTCGCCACAACATATTTTTTTGGACGCTGTGTGCCAAGATTAAGCAATTCCTTTGAACGTTTGTATAGATGGTGTTGTGTATTGACTACAGATTTCTCTACCGGTATATTAAAATTATGGAAAGTGTGTTCACGTGCATTTGCACAAAGAATTTCATTGTAGAGTCATGGCTTGTGAATAATTCATAGTGCATTATTAACACGAACGAACGGCTACCATACAATGGTTACCTATTTTCTTTTCTCAGAATGGATATAAGTGCCGTTGATTCTGATGATGTGCCTGTTGAAATACTAAAGAATCTTTACTGTGGATTAATTTGGCCTAATTGTTGTTGAAATGATTGGATCGACGCGCAACGCACTATATCCAGTGCAACGGAGATGAGATCGGACAGATAGGTACATAGCATGTAAAAGGAATGAAGAGCTTGTTGAGGGGAATGATGAGACTGGAAAAGTTTTAAGAACACTTTTGCCCGCGGGGTCGCCAGTGTTGAAATCAATCTCACAGGAATTTACTCCCGGGATAACCCGAGGTATCCCATGTCAAAACCCAGATGATGGTCTATGCTATCAAAAGGTAAAGACAGACTTTCGCGTTTATGGATACGGATAAATGAGTAGAAACAGATCAAGGAACTAATGAATGGTTTTTTTGGTTAAGCTAAGCATAAGCGCTAAATGCAAAAACAGTTGATACTTGAAACTGAAGTCAATTGCTACAAAGTGCTACAAACGAGTCAGATAATTTCACAAACACAAAAAAGACAAAAAACTAATTGACTGAGTTTAGCCTATCTGTGTCCAGTCCATTCGCTTGTTGTTTTAGTTAGATGATAGAGTTACGAGTAACTCAATACTTACATGATTGCCCGAAGTCTGACTGAGCCCCGACTGTTCATTTGTTAAATTAATATTGGTTGGTCAACAATCAGCTATAGATTAGATTTCTTTTCCAATTTATGATACTGGCATTCCTGTACGTACCACTACCACCATATAAAAATAATAAACAATACAAAATGGGTTTTGGCACCGTATCAAGATATGGGATTTCAGGCATTTTCAACGATCATCTTTTTATATTCGATGTATGAGTTACCCTTATTCTCTTTGGATGATTTTTTCAAAAGAAATATTTCCATCACAATTGCTTCTCATTTCGTCTGATGTTCATTTTGTCTCGTGAAATTAACGAGCCCAAGATAATATCCAAGTTGTTGATTCTGCCGTCTGTTTATAATTTTTATGGCCGCTGCGAGTTATATTGACCTAAATAGGCGATAGCGTCATCGCACCACCGAGGCTAACCTCTTGCATGTAGGCGTGGCAACTGCACATTACGCCGCCTGGTAAAAGAAAGATGAAAAATAATAAAGAACTTAAGAATAATAAGATAGAGTTCATAATTAAGTCAGCTTTAGACGTAGTTTTCAAACTCACTGCATAACCGCTTCTTTTCTCACAGTGCTTTGACTTATTGTGCTGTAAACGTATCGCGTGTTACATTCGTAGTGGTGGGTTAGATGGTAGCGTGCAGTGCATGTGTTGCTATAAAACCGGTCGGTCGCGCACAAACAACAGAGCTGGCCTTCGGCACAGTTGCAGACGCCCGGGGTGACGTCACCACGCTTATGTCATACCATTACCGACTATGATTGTATGCTGTAGCCAAATTGACCTGCAAAACTTAACACGTACCTGTGTGAAATATTCTATCAAGAAGGACTGCTTCATTGCCAATAATAATTATCCACGTCAGAAATAAAGATAATTTCGACCGTCAAACATTCTCATCGATATAAAGATGATTCGTTCTGCATGACTGTATACTTCTGACGCCAAAAGGTTTATTTAGAACAATGGGTAAGCAATATCGGTCAGTCTCGTCGGATGCGTTAGTAATACCGATTGGTTTTCGTCACGAATTAGGTCTGTATACAGCACATTTCATTGACATCAGTGACATGATTGTAGCTTTCAACATTCTTGATCATGTGATCGGCATAGGCGGTCGAACTTAAGTATTGATAATTTTATAAACACGCTTGTCATTTGATACGAAGAAGCACTGTAAGTCATTATTGGGTTCAAGTTATTTGACGGGTAATTTAAGAAGTTTTTAATGAAGCCCTTCAGACGTGTGGAAATGCGGCTTGTTTCACCCGGTACAATAAACAGGAATAGCAAAAGTACTCAAACTAAAAGTTTATTATGCCCATGAGAGTGAGACCTGTAATCCAAACGACGTTGGTATTACAGAATACATTCGTGGTTGGCAACTGACAAATGAGCGGCATCCTACTCTACAAAGTTCAGTGGCGACTCCCACACACTATACTCATTGACTCCTCTTATCAGAGGTGATGGTGCAACCATAATAGTGACAAAACTTTGTCACAGTAAATTGTAAGATTGGATCCCTAATATAGTAAACGCCGTCCTGTTTATGAAGTTTTTAAATCAATGGGATTTAACTGACGTGATATCTGTTGCGTTGTCCAAATCGCTTCTCCATTATTTTGAACATAAACGTGATGACCGGAGCATAAAACTCTGAAATCATTGGCCCCGATCCCTCGATTCGACCAATTCCAAAGTTTCTAAACACGCGAAGTCTAAAAATAGGCAGCAATTTCGTATAGCCGATCTATCTACAGATACGCGCTTCCAATGTCCGGTCAGTGACGTTTGGGCGAATTGCCGCGCCATTCGCCACCCCTGCTTGGGCCATCCCAGTCCCGAGACATCGATTTTTTCACCTAACAAGTTGGTTTATACTTAGTATCCTATTTACCGGCCTTCGACGTGTTTACGCATTACAATGATTGTACTTAATTCCCTTCAACATCAACTTTAGATGTTTTTCAACAGTCGAAATGTTTCGTTCATTATTTTTAGACTCTGATTGCTATTTCATCACTCAAATTAGCAATCTGATTCATGAACAATTAAAAATTTCTCTATCGGAATCTGGCTCAGGTACTATGATAATGTGGACCGGATATCCTTTTGTTTCTGCTGTGTAGTCATGTTTCGTGTCAGTGATGGTTTTGTTTATTATTTAGAACAGGCGGTTGTGGCTCGTATAGGAGGGGGAACGTTTTCACATGAGGGAGCGTTTTGATTACGACACCTAATTAGCCGTGAGGTCGTGAACGGCCAGGCCAAGCGTAACGTTGTTAACGTGGCTTATGCTGAAAAATATACATATTCATTCAAAAATAACTCCATAAAATAAGACACTCAGAAACTGGAATACCGTCTAGCTCAATACCAACAACAAATCATGAATATCACCGCTTGACAAACACAACGTACCTTAAAAGCAGTACAGGTTGCAAACAGCTTTACTTTGTATGGCAAATCACCAGGTACTGTGTGTGCAATCTTGAACCAAGAAGTCTGTACAAGATAGGAAAGACAGTTTTGGGAACTTCAATATAATGTTTGTACTCTTTGGCTGTTAACGAATTTGTAAGTGCAAAATAATACGTATATATATTTTTATGATTCATTAGTTAGC
This sequence comes from Aporophyla lueneburgensis, assembly GCA_932294355.1. Classification (NCBI taxonomy): domain Eukaryota; kingdom Metazoa; phylum Arthropoda; class Insecta; order Lepidoptera; family Noctuidae; genus Aporophyla; species Aporophyla lueneburgensis. Next base: position 20,335,746 of record OW028745.1, on the reverse strand, counting down.
AGAGTTGTGAGTGTAACTCACGCGACTCGGCTTCGGGCGCGGTTCTATATTTGGGTTAATGGATTCGTCCGCGCACCGCCACCAGCATGGGAAGTGCCTGTTAGCTGGTCCGTCCGCTTTACTGGTTCCAGGCCGCATGGTCGAGACCTAGATTACCTTTGAGGAAAATTGCAAACACACCTGAATTCTGAAATACGTACTTAGCCCATTTTTTTCTCTCCTTGTTTTACGAAGGTTCTGTTCTTGCTTTTGTATTTATTAAATACAGTATAGTTTTTCATGAGATCTACCACCCTTTACATAGACTAAAAGACATACACATGTGTTTCTTCAGATCGTAGTCGGCATCGTCGTACACGCATACGTGTTTTTGTTTCGGCGAATAGTTCAGTTCAGTTCGAGTCCACTTCTGCTGAGTTAATGGCTCTAAATTTAGAGGCAGTCGTGATGTCAGCACTCATCCGAAGCTGGAAAATGTGTCACTGCAGATTTTATTTCATAACTTGTTTACCTTGATAATTTATCGGTATGAGACTGTTGATCTAAGAAATGTTAATATTGTATTTATGTTGTTACAAGCAATAAAGCATCCCATGTCAAATATGTAGTTGTAGTTTGGTTTGTCAAAATTAAAATAACAGTCAGCGCGTACTTAACCTAGTGGCAGATTAAAAGCAGACTAATGAAACTTTGGAATAAAACTGAAGGTTGATTAAAAAATCAAACAAAAGAGTCGACTGCGGTTAGAAATGCAGCGCAAAGTGGCAGGTTGTACGCGATCCGCAACCGTCCTACTGTGACTGACGACCGTAAATACATCCGTATAAAAATAAACAGTTATTTCAAGCTGATTGAAAATAGACTTTATTGTCTACAAAATAAAAACCACATTACTTGTTAATTTTAACGGGATGGAAATGATAGAAATCGCAACGCTTCCTGCGGTTGTAGAATGGGAAATGAAAATGAATGCACGTAATTATGAATGAGTTGTGATCTATGTGTGTGTGTGTATTTTGATGGAGAGATTGCTCTTGGTTCATTTACATTAGTACCTTTGATGCTTCATCTTTTAGATTTTGACAAGTGAAACAAATAGTTATATCTTGATGAACTACCAAGCAAGAGGCTTCCCTATGCTAATCTGTTGGGCTTTTGTAGAAATTGGTAAAAAGTATCGTTAGTTGTGTAGCTTTCACTAATTTTCTTTATTTTAACTAAAAAAAAAATCATTTACTTACCTCAATTGAATCTTATTAAGAGTCAAGCTTAAGTTTTATTCAATTTACTTCATTTTTTTCTCCAACATTTAATTCGATGATCTTGTATTCGTTCTATGTTGCCTAGAGACACTCGCTGAGCCAGTTGTTTCTAGTGCACTAACGGTTTTCTCGCTGTTACAACGCTTTACATAATATAAGAGTAAACGTGAAACCGCATAACGCGAACAGTACGTAATTACTTTTAAATTGCGTGCCATTTTAGTACTTTTACTTTGTATGTTATGTTAGTACTTGAGGAAGTCGTAACTTCTAAGATGTTAAGACTAATTTATTAGATGTTGTCGTTACTACAAGCTTCTGAAGACAACTTAACCGGTTGTAAACTGACGGCTATGAATTTTACCGTAGTATTTTATTAGACCGACATTGTCGCTGCTACAAATGATAAACGAATGGAAGAATAATTCCCAGTCGCCACCGGAGGGGGCAATACTGGCGGTGGCGAACGGGAATAACCGAATTATAATTAAAGAAGTTATTAAGGCTTCTGTTTTGAATGACAATGATTATAACTCTGATTTAATACTGCTTGAAATTCTGTTATGATCGGAACCCAACGTCGCGTCGTCGCTTCTGTTTGATATGAATTTCGCGTCAGATCACGAAATACCCAAATAAATTTTACAAGCTGCAGACGTTAAAAGATGTCCACAAATATTTGCTTTAAAATGTTCTTATTATTTAGAAATTCACATTTTATCATATGATTTTCTGTTCCATCTATCCGACATAGTATTGCAACTGGCAATCTTTGTTTTTCTTATTCATACTGTTCCACTGACGAGCGTGTCCGGCTTCATAGGTATCTAAACCAGCTCTAAAACGACTTGCAATTTAATGGAAGTCTTTAAGCATGCTATTCCAAACTGACACAGGAATTAGGATATCCGCCGCCCAAAGCGGTTCATCCACTTATGAATGTATGACGGCACTGCGTGTCCCCTCGCAGTGCAGATTGCGTGTCGTCTAGTCATTTACTAGACGCGGTAAACATTGGGGGAGGGCCGAAGCCAGTACCTGGGCTATTTGTTACTGTCTTAGTGTCTCGCCATTTCACCACGCTCTTTATGACTGAAGATAAGAAACGCGACAGAATGCTTGAGTTGTTGAAGTTTTTTGCAAAATTTTATGCGGAAAGTGGAGGACCGTATGTCAAAATTGTGGCCGAGTTTTTAGTCAGTCAGTACTTCAGCATTAGTGAACAATACACAGCAGAAAATTCATTTAAACCTATTGTAAACCTTTTTGAACGTTTATTTGCTAAGTTTATCTTTAAAGAAGTTCAAATAGTAAAACGACCAATCCTTTTCTATGCTGCAATCCAATCTAAAACAATATTACTTAAGTCTTTTATTGGGTCTACTCTAAGTAATTTGCTGTAATGTGCTACGATTCCGACCTTTAAGGCTGGGACCAAAAACGCGCTATAGTTTAGGTGTGTAGACGAGTTCAAGGGTAGACAACGCCCTAAATCGTTGGGGAACGACCAAATATCAAAGGTTAACATAATATATAGCGTAATATATTCGTTGAAGCCCGTGATTGATGTTTTGTATTTAATGTTGTTTGGTTCTGTCTGGTTTATTTTAACTTTTTGACAGCCTTATTGATATTTGTTCTGGTCGTTCATAGCATTATTAAGTTAAATCTGAATGTATCAAGCTAATATAAATTATTTTTCGTCGTGACTTTATAGCAGCAATTTACGTTGTTCCATGACTGTAATGGCATGCTATGGTGTGCTGTGTGCTATGGTGTATCGACGACGCCATGTCTGCTTGCCGAGGTCATCGACCGCGCCGACTTGCCTATTCGATACACTTTGTTCGACTTTTGTTGCTTCTTTGATTCGTGCTAGCGCCTAATCTGAGTTTATGTAATGATATCAACACTATTTCGTATCTATAGATATAACTATTGATAGGACTTGAATTAGTTTTATTCTTTATTTTATTAGCTCCTCAATTTATATAACTACTTAAAGGGTCGGTGATATCTCTACTCGTTCTTCTTTTACTATAAAAATCATGTCTGAAACAAGTTGCCAGACAAAATACATCTAGCGTTTCTAGTTGTTGAGTTCCAGCCTCCACAGTGATCGTTGGAATTCAATCATAACCGTTCTTCAATCATGCGTGACACTCGTCTGCCGCTTGTATAGTACAGAATTATTCAATGGATAAATTGAATTCTACACACATGTTTATGGAACGAGGCGAAAGCGTATCAGGGGTGAGACTAAAGCAAATAAAGAGACAATTTACAAAATGCTAGATCAACAGCTTAGATTAGAACTAGATATTATCGGACTATGAAAGTAAAGACACGTGGAATAGAATACAAATGGTGTTTCTTGGAAAAATAAGCCATGACCTTTATGTAGGTTGGTCCTATAGAACGCAACTACGAGATATTTCGTTGATGAAGAGGTCATGGTCCACAATGTGTGCCAGAAAACAATTGCGTGACACCCATCACTCTTTGCTTTTCAGTTTCGGTTTTACTATTGCTTTAAATCCCATACAATAATTTCGAAAGAAACATTATGAAAACCGAAATTAAGCAATGACTGACACATGACGTAGAGAGATCGCTCTGCCCACCATCTTGAGCAGCAAGTCATTTATGATAAGGTGTTGCGTCTGTAAGATCATTAAAACGCAGTTAACCTGCCATTGATAATGTACATAGACATAACCGGTATCGTTTGAGCTGTACGATTTCAAAGTTTTTATCCTCAGAGGCATTTAAATTTCAATTATGCTACACGACAAACACATACATAATAAGTTGAACCTTTGGTAGATCCAAAGTTAATAAGAAAACATGAAGAGGGGTGAATATTTTTATGAATTCTAAACCGGCTGCAGAACCATCTTCGCCCCAACCCTCGTTTGTCCATGAATATCATTATCCAGATCTTTTCGTTTCTCCATGATGTAAATGCCTCGCATCCAATTGTCCTTATTAACAGTATGTAGGTAAATAGCGTCATGAGAATGGGTGTTACTTATAAATAGAATGCTAATTATGTAAATAGGAGTTGGTGACGGATCCGCTACGTGATGGAAAGTGCGAAACCCCAAGCAGTTATGTTGTAATAGTATATTGTTATTGATACCGAGTGGAACAACTGTTCAGCTTTTTCTCAGAAATCTTGTAGACGTGCTACTGTAATTTGATTGGCATGCTATGTTGTATTTGCAATGTATGTTAGTAATTGCAATTTTAAATCAACGATTTTGCCTAACTGTGGTTTTGGACAATAGAATTCTAAGAGTGACTTTTTATAGCTACGCAAACAACTTAATCGTGAATGATATCTCAATTGCTGATATTTTTTTTTGTAACATTCAAAGACATGTTCTGAATTTTACTTCGGTGTACTGCAGTACAGTCTACCTAATTTAGACTGATTATATGACTGTGATAAGAGTTTCACGTAGGTATTTACTTTAGTATTTGCGTTCGTGTCCCAGAATCTTGACTGATTTCACATGAGATTATGTCTGTGTACCATTGTTTATTCACAGTTGCGTTTATAATAAAAACTTGTGTGAATTGTTGGCTTTTTTTATCGAAGCGACGTCTGTCTCAAATGCTGTGCTCATTGGGTTGGGAATACGAGATAGTGAACAGTCATTGTATCCATCCACAAAACCAAAATTTTACCAAATTTTCTACGGTAAGATCATAAGCTGATATGAATATGAGTGAACTTTAAGAACATATTCCTGATAAATGTTGACTGCCTTTTCATTAATTCATTAAAAGTCCTCGTAATGCTCAATATCAAATGATCGACATAGACCGCCATTTTATTTTGCATCGATATTATTCTTGCTCATGATACTCTCTTGAATGATAAAGCATGCCCTCATGATAACATAAGGGGCCTGAGCGTGTAATTCATGCGGATACTGGCAACGACATAGATTTCTATTGTGGCTGTCAGCTCGACGGACCTTCGTTAAGCGAGCCATTATACGAGAAGGTCAACCTCACTGCTCGGCTGAATTATACCCATATTACCAAATAACGTGAACAAATCATTTGCCGGCTTCACAAATAGCACTCGTAAACTTTTCATAGCAAGATCAGTCGCCTTTTTTATAGCTATCAGTTATTACTGGCCTTCATTTCATGCCATTTTTGTTGACCATTGAATAGTGTATCGCAGCCGTATTACATCTTCGTTATTTAGACTCCGCTATCAACAATTATGACGAATAAAAAGTAGAAGCGCTTAAATTATCTCCGATTTGTCAAGGTTAACATGTAATTGTAACCTTAGTGAGTAATATCATCCATGAACTGCAATCTACATAGTTGATGTATGAGGAGGCTCTTCATGATCATGAACAAGAAATGTGAATTGTTGCGGATTTCGTATTGGAGTGTAAATGAGTCACCAGTTACGCAACCTCACATTATTGATCCTGTTGTATAACGTCAACGTTTTAATTTCGAAACCTGTTCTGTCGCAAATTCTTCACACTTGTGTGTGCTAAGAGAAGTTACTTCTGAGGACATTAGCTGCACTATGTCATAATTATTGTTCTATGCCTAAGTAACGCATTTTGTGCTTAGGACGTAATACTTGGTTATACTGTTGCAACCTAAGCTGGTCTTCTAAACTTGTCGTCTTTATACTGTACCTGCTTGTTTATTTGATCTAATTCAAATAAAATGACACATCGACTTGGTTCAGCCACTTAGGTGTGGCGATTTGTCTTGAAAGTGGTTATCTAATCTTATCACCGGCCGGCAGCGTGATGTCATTCGGAATAACAAAAATATTATAGAACACTCTGTGTCTTCGTATTGTGTATACAATTTGTATAGTGGTGTTTTTTGGTGAAACCGTGTTCCTATTGGTGGCGACTAATTTACGGTTATTATTCGGAAAATTCAAGGTAACTTAAAAGATTTCATTAAATGTTTCAAAACTTGTTTTCGTCGCTTTTTCACAGATAAAGCAGAAAACTATAGTTTCAAGGACTGAAATAAAGATACCGTCCGAAATTTTAATCACTGTTTCAACAAGTAATGAATTGAATATAAAAGTATTGGATTAAGTTAAGTTGGTTGCTTGTGAATAAACATTATGCAAGCAACTTGAAACGGTCATCTTTATTTAAATATATTGTCTGACTCACAATTCAAGGTCCATTAGACTATATTTGGTATACGTTGTCATTATCAAGATCATCATTTGTGTCTGTGGTACAAAACTATGCCCTATTGCCTACCTTGTATATACTATTAATTCGTTATTTATTTATTTATTAAACAAGGTACACCAACGATATATTTACAAAGGTGATGCTGATAATGGATCTTATATTATTATTTATCGATTAAGAACGATTGAATGGTATATTTACTAGTCTACACCTATCTATAAGGTCATTTACTACAAAGAAATTAAAACATGAATACTGATCTCACTCGATTACTGACTCATTATTTTCTATTCGCGGATAAAGTAAAGCTTATAAGGCGTTATTTGATATGTTTGGATGAGAGCCAAAAACTATATAAGTCAATGTTAACGCTAGGTAAGCGGGTTGGTGACCGGAAAACCAACCCACTCGCAACGCTGACATTGTCACCGGTCACTGGCTTAGGGTGGTTCGACACAATAATCTTGCTAAGGCAGTTATTACCTAACATTCGTATCTTTATTATTACCGGTCTCTGTTTCAACTTCATCAAAAACTAGTTTCGATTGGTTAACGGCTATTTCAGCATCTCACGGATAGATGGTGCTTGACTGGAGGCCGTCCATTCGCAAACGTTACACTCTTCGGATAAATTACCGATTCGACGACGGCCTATGATACGGTTGATTTGATAACTGATGAAATGTTGGCTACCTTCTCAATACGATGCATAAATATATGGTTACTAAGTTGCTAAAGAATATCCTCTCTTCTTTTCAGATAGTTGAGCGTGGCGGCGAGGTAGAGGTTGGTCGCGATGACGACCGACATATCGGTGTCCCGCTGGGACCCGTCCATAGGCCACGGTCAGGAGATCATCGACGAGTTCGAGTACGATGGCGGCAATTCGTCGTCGAGGCTATTCGAACGATCGCGCATTAAGGCGTTAGCAGGTGAGATATCGATTGGAAACATTTTCATAGCCCTAGATTTAATCTACTAAAGATCCTTGCAACCCTAAAAATGCACTACCGTTATGACCGGAGAGCCAAAAGCAGCCTCGCATTTGTCAGAAATTAATCCTCATTCAAAACTTATTTTACTGAAAACTTATTTAGGGTCCAAATATCATTCTTTATTGTATCTAGGGAGTGCAAATCTCACGAGATTGGGGCTCAAGCGAGATCCCGCGAGATTATGAATAACAATACTGCAAGATCTCGCCGATTTCGAGATCTCGCGAGATTGGCAGTATTGTGTGTTTTTTTTTTTTGCAAATAATCACAATATTTCAATAAATTAGGAAAAAATAAATGTTTATCTTTCATAATACTTATTATTTTTATTATTTATAAAAATAATAAGTAAGTATTATAAAAGATAAATATTTATTTTCACGAATTATTTCAATAGGTACACTTTTATGCATCAAAAAATGTTTGAAAAAAAAAACATCCAGTCTTCTCTTCTAATATCAAACAAAAATCTTTTAGTAATAAAACAAAACAACGAGAACTCAAAAAAAAAAATGGAACTTATTATGTATCTAAGTTGAGTTGACTATTAAACTGAGATATTATTATCGGGTCCACCCTTTATGGCAGATTTTTTTTGTCATAATATTATTTTGCATAACAGCGGATGGCATAAACTTCATTTTGCAGAAAATCGTTTGGCATACACTCATTTATCATACATTCACAAAGCATAATTTTATAAGTCAGAATCAAAATAATATTATGACGAAAAAAAATCTACCATAAAGGGTGGACCCCTATTAGATATTACAGATTAATTAACAAAATATACCAATCAAATGAAAGATTTCTTCAGTTCAAATCACAAGCCATTATTACGAATTATTTTGAAAGTAGCTCCTTTATTAAGAAGCACAAAATATCCAAAGAATCGTCTGCTAAACGGCTTCTTATTTTGTTGGCCAGATAACCAGCCGCTGAGAAGGCACTTTCTTTTTTTTTTATTTATGCTCGAGTGCAATCTCGTTAAACTCGCGAGGTCGAGATTGCATTCCCTAATTGTATCCACAATTTCGCTTTTGACGGATTTCCGACAGCTGTTTCACTGGGCTAAAGCTTCAGCTTCATCAATTCTGAGTACTTCGCATCCTACCTATGTGCGACCTTTACCAAAATTTTCCAATAAGTAGTACCTTCACCGAATACCGTCTACCTAGCTACCGGCGAAAACTACCCTAAAACAAACCTTTTTGTGTAGTACACGTCTATGAATAGCAAGGGTGGCCTTTCATCCACCCCCATCGCTTTGCGTAGGTGTTGTACTCAACAGTAGAAATCTTCAGGCTGGCATGACACGGGAAGCCTTTTGTCTACACAGCTTTTAGCAAGCCCATAATGGCACTCTTTTCTTACGTATAACATGTGAAAGAAAAAATGGCAACACTTTAGTTTTCAACAATAGCTCTATTGAAGAGTAGTATATCGTCTTTTCCAAGTACAACTTTGGATATGCAGTGGACTTCGATTAGTTGTTGAGTAATGATAACATTTTCCATGAATATCTTAAGTGATGTTGATAATTATTTATCTAGCGGTACAGAAATTAATTACATGTAGCAGGCAAAGACGTTCTTATTGAAATATGTGTCAGTACACTTATCGATAAGATTCGAGCTGATTACAATGATATGGAAACAGTAACTAGGCCTAATGTTACGATAGTCTGTATTATGTTTGTTTAATAAAAGTATGCCGTAAGAAAACACACTAAAGTGGCCAAACGTTCGATGACCCGCGGATGCAAATAGACTTATCTAAAAATGTAGGATTATTATAGTTTTAGATAACACCTCAGGGATTGACAGCAGACGGAACCTTGACACACTATTCATATATTATTATTTAAGTTGTATTATCCATTGTTTGTAGTGCCTATATTTCATAACACCATGCAGCAGCTTATCGGACATCGCAAACCGCAGCATCCGTTTTTCCGTATACGAGTAAAACAACGGGGTATCAAACCATTGGTCAGAATTTAACAAAAGCGTAAAATAAAATTACACATGTCCTAATAACATTCAGTGAACTATCAGATAGTCTTCGATACCTTACGCTTATCGATTGATGAAACTGTTATCTGTTACCTCAACCGAATCTTCTCGTTGAACCAATCACAATTTACCGTTTTCACCGTTACCTGGGCAATATTTGTTAAAAATTGATTATGTGTCATACAGTTTCAGTTGTTAACACAAATGCAAGTGTAGCAACACGATCAATAGTGTAACGAATGTTCTAATAATTGAAAACCTGCCCTGAGTTGTCGACATCTGTCGCAGTGGTATCGAATATCCTTGTCCACTGGTAGTTGAATTTTGTCGCTCTAATTCTTTTCGTCTTTGGCCTGGTACGTTGGTTCAGTCGCCGCTAGTCGCTGGCGACATGACATCCACCGAGGGCTATGAGCTGATAAAAAAAGGAGTAGATATTGAAGTGCCTGGTTTAGAAGTGTATTATGACAAGGTCGTGATTGAACTCAGAGGTTTGTAGTGTTGTGTTATCAGTGTCCTCAGTGTTGTGCCTCTTTTGGATTGCATCATCTCGGATTTTGTTTTCTCCCTCATCGGATGACAGATAAGTGGTGGTGGTGATGAATTTTAATTACTCTGAAATTTTAGTTCTGAATACTCAATAATATCATTATAATGTAGTAAAATTCTGAATTTCCAACTTCATTTTCCTTGTGAATCTATATTTGTTTCAGTAGCTTCAGCAATTGTTTCATACAAAGTCATTTTAATTGGGATTTATTCTATGAAATTTCCTTATAAATGTTACAACAGCTATGATTTTGTAAGATGTTTGACGAATTTGATGTTTCCATGACAATCATAAAACTGTTTTACACACAGATGAACATTATAGAATAGAATGGCTGGTTTACAGCTTAAAGCGTTGACTACTTTTTACAAAAAAAAAAACGAGTTGTATTTAATAAAGAACTACGGATTAATTAATATTACAAACTAAATGATAATTTTAAATCTGTGGTTTTACCCGACGAACTGATTGAGGAAATTAGCTTATTTTTAGGAAGTGAATACTGACCTATGTAATACGGTGATCGTTAAAGGTGCGTAGATGACGGTTTTTTTTTTACATAAGAAGCTCCATTTCTTATGTAAAAAAAAAACCGTTGATACTGCACATCTGCACCCTGCACATCTAGGACTATACTTTCCGCTCTGATGCGTGCGAATAGTAATCTGATCCATATCTCGAATTACACATATTATATTCCGAACCTAACACCTTATCGGAGTATTGTCGTGTGAGTTATTACGATGTCGTCGGCTGTCCCGGACGGGCTGGAGCCTCCACTCCTGAAGACTCGGTCCGCGAAGCCAGCTATCTGGTCGCCGCGGCGCGGTCGTCCCCACTGGCGGTTAATGTGTTAACATTCCCTACTTTGTTATTGTTTTTCTTCTAATTTTTATGAGTGTTTATTATGTGCATTACTTTTGGTTTTCAGGTCCGTCTATTAGGGCAATTTTCGTTACATAAGTTTCCATCCTTAAAGTATCTTTTCGAGAAGTGACTTTATCACATCCCAAGAGACTTTGTCAATCTTTCATCAAAATAATGTGATTTCTGTCCTATTCCTAGCTTCTATTTGTATGTTTTCTTAGGGATTCCTCAAGGGACGTTTCCGAGTCCACATGATATTTGATGCTTATCCCTTATTCAAATAATGCTTTGTATTCATTAGCTTTGTATGTAGGACTAAGAAATGCTATTCCTTGGCAGACGAACGAGAAAGCGTGCAGAAGAAAACTTTTCAAAAATGGGTGAACTCTCACTTGGTGCGCGTCGGGTGCCGTATCGGCGACCTGTACGTCGACATGCGGGATGGCAAGCAACTAATCAAGTTGCTCGAAGTGCTCTCTGGAGAGAGATTGGTGGGTATCTCACTTAAAATTGCATGAATTGTTACCAAAGGTACTTTTAAGGCTAAAGCAGATTAGGGCGGGCTGTATCGGAATTTTATGAACTAACGCTTACTACACGCGGGCTGCTATGCCATTTTGTGCGCTGTGGGGTGCACTTTTGCATACAATATATTCAGTGGACTACCAATGTAAACTTTGAAGTCATTAAACAGAGTATCACAAGCAAACATATTTAATTGGGTATTGACATTATCATTTCTTATAAGCGTATCACCATACGCAGTAAAATTGCAGTTACTCTTTGCCAGACCAACATTACCCGGCAGTTTCTTTTTGAATCACAATCAGTATCTACATACCAGCTCTAATTGCGTTAGCGTCACTTCAAGCCATGTTTAGCACGTCTAGTCGGACGCGGATGGTAACTGTTCCTACAGTACACTCAGAAGCACAAATATAGATACACTTAGCAGAATTCAAAAGCGATTTCTTCGTCGAATAATTATTGCACTATTGAGAAAAATAGCTCTTATCCCAACGTTGCAGTGGTTATTCCACGAGGAAATAAGTTTCATTATAAAATGGGTAAATGAGTAAATGGGATGATAGAATGGGTTCCAAAATATTATGTTCGTAACAACACTGTCTGCCATCATCTGTGTTGCCTTCCACGCTTAACTCGTCTGCCTTCAAAGCAATAGTGCAGGCATCTTTTGAGCGCGCTCGTCCCATCACAGACCTGATCAATCGGTTTCCATCAGGAGTGATCGAGATCAAGAGCAGGCCCATTAAGCACTAAAAAATTAACACATATTACAGTATTAGAAAAATGCTTTTAAAATTTTCTAAGTGTATCCATTAGTGCTCGTGACTAGACCAAGGGTAATAATAAACGGTACCTATAAGTAGGTAATGCATTCGAATAGTTTCGGCATCTTCACGTATGGCAAAAATGAGATCTGTTTTTTTAATTTTCCTCTGTAATGCTTATTTTCTTCTTCTCTTTGACAATTTATGATAATTTTGAGAGGAACAGCTATAACTTTTCTCGTTTAAAGTTCTGTGAGAATACGACCCAAGTTCCTCCTTAGCGTAATTTACTGAGATAGTAGTTACAAACCCACTCACTAAAGCGTTAACCGAGTCTTAATTGGTGTCATTACTCCCACTATGGGGCCTGAATCTTTTACCTCAAGTACTGTATAAACTTGTTAAAATAGTTATTGCCTATTGTATTTTCTGTGGGCTAAGTACAGTACTGCTATGTTATTATAAGGAACAAAGCATGTTTTGTACTTTTAATGTTCCCGATTACAAAGAGTTTCTAGTGCACTCAAAAAGCCTTATGTTATGAATTCTAGGACTACGCTTACAGTTAATTTATGCGGTGAATTCAAAATAATCGCTAAAAGTAAATGCAAAACGTATGTAACGTCAGATGAATTTATTATGTAGCAAGTCTATTATTCAAACTAGAACTGTAATTCTTCGACAGTTGTATGAAATGGGTATAAACACGGCAAATTGACGTTGTGTTTCACTTCGATGTTATTATACAAGTAATTCCCCTGACCGTACTTTGTTTTGTGACAAAAACACTATTTGGGATTGTTATATCATGTTCTGTGATGAACAGTACCTGCCACTATGCTAAATTAGAGCTAGCGGATGACTCAAGTAACTTCAAAAGTCCATACTGCACACAGACATTTCTCATACCCAAAAAACGGATACAACATTGCTTTCGACGAGAATTTTTAATGATAAACTTCGTGGACGGTTTTTATGAAACTGCCTATAAAAGTTACGATAAGCTGCCAAGCCCTATTTACAACATTTTCATGTCCTCATTAATCGCATCTTATGGGCTGTGTGAACCTTAAAGAAAGTAGAAAACTAGTACAGGGACGTTAAACTACTTCTGGTAATGTGTTTAACATTTACTTTGTTTTAGTTTTTTTTTAAATACCGGTCAACTGTGACATCTTTACTTTTCATAAGCAACTTTACCCAAGACTACTCGATTACTAAAAATCTGTTGCCGCCATTTAATATCAAACTGATACAAAAGTAGTTCTATCTACTATTAATAACAAAGGGGACCAGTCACGTTTCATAGGTACGTTACGAAAAAATATGTGTTACTCTGATCGGGGAAGTCCTCCTTATATTTTACGCTTTTGCTACGATCATATGAGACTTACGTCATCAACTGAAATACGGGTCATCCTGCTTAAAATTTTGTTATAAATCTGTACCTAAATTACTCGTCAAAGCGATCACCCGTAAACAGAACAGTCTAAGTCATTGAGTTCCTCTCATTGTATTCAAGTTCTTATACGTTTGTTGTATAAAAAGCAAACAATGGCCAGCTTCGACCTGTAGAACCGGACTTTATCCAGGTTTCGGCGACGCGGCCAAGTCAAAATGTATTTGGAATATTCTTGTACAGTCAAGGACAAAAATATAGGTATTCAGATACATTTATATAGTGAAATTCAACAAAGATCTCTTCTTAAGCATTGATTGAAATTATGAGGGGCTGTGCATAGTCTCACAGCACTTCACAGTTTCCGCTTATTTACCTATCGATGGCGTTTTAACATACTAAAATTATGTAAAAATTCCAGTACATACATAGGTATAACTTTTGTGAATTGTTCGCGTATGCTAAGTGTAAACATGATTTTGGCCTTGACTGTACCTACTTGACTTGCTTCTTGCGCTCTGTAGAATAAACTGCATTATTTATCGTCCTCTGTTCTGTTATTTACGACCTATGCAGACGTCCTCCTCTAGGGACACTGCAGGTCTCGAAACTTCGAAACATGTTTTGGAGCTAGATAGGTCCTCTTTATTTTTCCGTTATTAAATAAATTTTAAATTTAGATGTTAAGAATTCATCAACTTTTTAATTGAATTTATTAATGGTCATATCATCAGCCTTAGCCTTTTCCGAAGTATGTCGGCTGCCAGTCTAACCGGATGCAGCTAAATACCAGTATTGTGTAATGTTGTACATGGATCGACTGCCTATCTGATCTCCACTACCCAGTTACTGTGTAATATGACCTCTTGGCAAGACGGGTTGTCAGATTATTAGCGGTCATGTCATTTGAATTAAAGTGTTATTTTCTAATCCACTGACTCTATTCAATATCCAATAGAGCCCGAACTCTAGCGGTCAATCAATGCTTATCCCACGAATAAAACGATACCACAGAGCGAAGTCATGCCCAATGATTAATGGTATCGTATTGAAGCCGTCGTGACGAACATCACGCGCCTTCCACCTTTCATCATAGTTTGCGACTTTATAACGTTTACTCAGTCCTACCTGATACTTATCATTGCTTGAAGTCACGCACTCTCCCATATAGGTTTTGGCCCAAAACTATTTATCTAATCAACTTATAAGAGAACCCGTTATTATAATGATAGTCTGTTTTATTTGCCTTATTTGGTTATATGAATAAAATATGTTGATAAAATTCGTTAATGTTTATCCCTGTAATGTCTGATATTATATCGGGCTTGTTTTTCTAAAGATAATTATGTAAGCACGTCGGATTTATGCACATGATAGGAAGCACGTGCTTTCCTCCGCCTTGTAGTAAAGTAGAAAAATGTATGTTTAAGGTAATTAGTAGTTCGAAATGTTCAATTTTACTATAGAAACGCTATCCATCTATTTATTCAGCCTGCCTTTCACACTGCTGAGAATAGGCCTACTCTGCTTTACACCATCTTAGCCGCTTCGGAGACAATGCACTGCCGCTACAATCTTCGCTGTAGCAACAGACCATCTAGCTATTGGTTTACTAAACGGTTAGAAATGACTTCTAACACTTAAAATGTTAGTTTTAGCTGAATTTGCAATCTTCTTGGGATAATTTTATTGACTTCTTGTTTCTGTTTGTAGCCTCGTCCAACAAAAGGCAAGATGCGTATCCACTGTTTGGAGAACGTGGATAAGGCGTTGCAGTTCCTGCGTGAACAACGCGTGCACTTAGAAAACATGGGATCCCACGACATCGTCGACGGCAACCCCAGGCTCAGTCTTGGTCTTATATGGACCATCATCTTGCGCTTCCAGGTAATAAATACTACCAACCAACTGTACTTACACGATAATATCACGTCATCATAATCAGCCTCATGCTTTCATCATGTTTCCACACGGGCGTCCTCTCTGTGAGGGGTGGTGTATTTGGTTCTAGGACATGCTGGTTTTCTCACGAGGTTTTCCTTCACCGTTTTGAGAGCAGTGGTGATGAAGTAATTTCAACGAAGTAAAGCGCCTGGCTCGTTGAAATCTACGACCTACAACTCATAAGACGAGGCCCTTTCCACTGGTCCGCCACTGACCTCACTGCTCTCAAACATCACGTCAGTGGAAACAGAACCAGTATAAGCTAGTTTCCTATACTATTGAAACTCCGTACTACTCCAGCTTAAGGTCATAGTGTAACCGCTGACGTGTTGTCCTAGTGTATCTAGGTTGTACCTAGATATTAATAAATATGACCTATCGAGTTTAAAAATATCAACGGTTACATAGGCTGTATGTGTTAAAGACGAAGCTCTACATAGTCGAACTTTGCATCTACCAACCCGCACTGGACACAGGCCTTATTTCTGTGAGAGGGAGTGAGCCGCAATCCACCACGCGGGCTCAATGCGGGTATGGTAGATGTATAGAGGTATAGAGGTATGAGGAACATGGTTTAAAGTTCACTCATCTTCCAATGAAAATAGGGGAGCCTCCAATCAAACGGGTGTTGTGTCAGGTTCTAGGAAATATCATTCGTGACCATATCAAATAGGGCTTTACAGGATTCAAATCATCAATACAATCCTCTGGGGATATGCGATCTGGGATTAAATGAGAATATCATTGCATGAATGTTGCATGAAAAAAAATCTTGGTCTGGCGGGCTATCCCTGTCATCGTAAGTCCCATGTAATAGAGGGCAAGCTAGAAATTATTTCTGTTATAAAGTTTATATCTACAAGTCAAAACATTATGTCTAAATAAGATAGACTATAAATAAATCATAGTTTATTCTATAAACATCTCAGGAAATAGTTTACTTATATATATTTATGTTCATTTACACAATCTTCTCGGTTTTTGTTCAACTCACACAAAAACAGGTTTATGTGGTTACGTGGAATGTGGTATTTTACTACAGAACACATTACTGGCCTATTGTCCCTATTAAATTCATCACCACCGACGTAACGGATAAAATACCATTACAAATAATTTGTACAGATATGTATAGGGAAGGAAATTCTAACCTAATTGAGCAAGTATGAGTGTAAAACTGACCTTGATTTCTCCAATTAAGCGCGCTTAATTTTTACTCGAAAATAAGCATTGCTAAGTATTAAAACTTTTGGTGAGATTTGTTAGTGTTAGAGAAATAAAGTCTTAATATAAATAGGTATTATCAAGGGCCTTTAATCAAAACTCGTCCATAGATTTTTTAAGGGGGGTAGGCTAAGGCATCTTGCTATGTACAGAATTGTATTCATTTAAATCTTCAATACTATTTCATGAAATATACTTATATTAGTACTTAGAGGGTAGGATAGTATTGATGATTTTAATTCTGTTAATATTTACTTTGTTACGGTCGCAAATCATATTTTGTTCAACATACAACCTGTCACTGGACTGCAAATTGTAAAAAAACCGTACAAAAATTCGATTTTTTTTAAATTACCATTACACCTCCCTATTACCAAGTACTATTTAACTAATGAAGATTAGTAAACCTAAAATATGAATTCCCTTTAACAGATCCAAGACATCACAATCGAAGAAACCGACAACAAAGAGACCAAATCCGCCAAGGATGCTCTGCTCCTATGGTGTCAAATGAAGACAGCCGGCTACAACAACGTTAACGTGCGTAACTTCACGACTTCATGGCGCGACGGACTCGCGTTCAACGCCATCATTCACAAGCACAGACCTGACCTCATTCAGTTCGACAAGCTGCATAGAAGCAATCCTATGCATAACCTGAATAATGCCTTCAATGTGGCTGAGGACAAGCTTGGACTTACCAAGCTGTTGGATGCTGAAGGTAAGCTATGCATCCACCATATAATTAAAGTATGAAAGTTTTATATAGACAGATGTAGATTAGCTATCGTGCTAGATGTGGATGGTAGTGGGAGCTATATTTATCATGTAATTGGTTCCCTAACTAAAAAGTATAGTATTATCATAATTGTTAACTATTTATTTCTGTAAATTGTATAAGACAAACACTTCTACGACACACACACATACTTCTTCAAAAATAAGTTATACTTTGAAACTATATGAGTTGGATATTTCCGATTCGACAATTCTGAAAAGAATGATCGAATCAATTGCCTGTGTCTTCCTAAAATCCACCCAACGCTTGTAAAACTTCATCGAAGCCGTCTGGCGCAGTGGCGACCATATTTTGAGGCCTGCTAAAGATTGCATTGATAGATATGTCCAGTTTTGTATATAGTGTACACATTACTTCGGGGAAAAAAATATTTTTAATGGTTTAAGCTTACTAGAAAACTTGTATAACATAACATCACGGCTGCAGTCCCTAAAGAGTTTGACAGAAGTGGGACTATAGTGCGCCTAAATTACGCCACTTATATTTAGGTCCCATGTAATAGGAGGCGAGCCTATTTCCAATAATCGTTACTATTTTGTATCACTTTCGTCAAAATAACATAATTTCGTCCCCAGACATCGCTGTCGACCACCCCGACGAGAAGTCCATCATCACATACGTGGTGACGTACTACCACTACTTCAGCAAGATGAAGCAGGAGACGGTGCAGGGCAAGAGGATCGGCAAGGTGGTCGGCATCGCCATGGAGAACGAGAAGATGATGCAGGAGTATGAGACGCTCACCAGGTCTGTATTACCACAGCTTTTATCAGAAAGAGGTCATAGTCAAATCATTTATTTCAATTAGACATATAAAAGGCACTTGAATCGAGTTTTAAATGAGAATAATTGATTCTAGTTGCCCCTTCTAAAAGGTATGGTTCGTATGGAGAAGAATGGGTAATAACTCTGTAGTTACTTGTTTAAAATGATTTACAATATTTTGTATATCATGAATTGTATGTGAAGATGATGTACTGGAATAATAAAATTACTATAGATATCACAGGTACAAATGAAACAATGACATATAAATTTATTATATGATAGATACAGTGTGCTCAAATATTTACAATTGATTTACCGTAGACGATTTTCAGAATAGGATAAAAAAAAACAAAATCATGAATCATGATCATCACTGCGGGTTGACATAGAACCTGAAAGCCAGATAGCCTGTTCACTTGTTTTAGACATTGGTCGCTTCGTGATTAATACCGATTTGTAGCCAAGGCTGCATTCGATATCGATATCTATGCGAATCGAAAAACAAATAGGTTATTGTTAGGTCCTCAATGGCTTGATAGATTGGAAATCATCCATAAATGGTCGTGAAAGGGCGATGCACAATGCACATAGGACAGCAGGTCCATATTATCTCTACCCTATGGTTGGCTGGTAGAGAATTTCGTAAGGAATTAAATCCATATTATGTTTACCTATACTTACTTTTTATTGATGATCAAGGTTTATTAAGGTCTGATACTGACTAATCTCTTTTTTTTTACAACTTATTGTATGTTTTTGTTTCAGCGATCTCCTACAATGGATCGAGCGTACTATCGAAGCGCTCGGCGACCGAACATTCGCGAACTCACTCGAAGGCGTCCGTCAGCAACTTATTCAGTTCGCTAACTATCGCACTGTGGAGAAACCACCCAAGTAAGTAAACGAACTACAAAACTGAAGGAAAAGAAAAGTTCTATACAGAAGCGTTGCTATTGAGCCAGACAGGCTCAATGCCAGATTAGCATGTATGATGTGGGAGTAAAAATAAACAACTCTAAATTTACGTGTTGCTTACACTATTCATTCATTTCTGAGAAAGTAAACAATGCCTGTAGGAGCTTCTACAAAGTTGCAGGCGCATTGTTATGATTTTATTATTTGATAGATTTATGCACACTGCACTGGTCTTATTTAAAGTTTTATAATAACAAAATCAGATCAGTTGTACCCATTTACTAAACAAATTTTAAAAGCTCTAGTATTTTCATCGAAAATGAAATGCTATTTGAACGGAGTGTAAATTCAGGAATTTTTCATTATCAGCCCATAGTCTGGAATTTGTGCCTGGTTGATGACAGTGGGAGGGGACGCCCTAGGAGAACATATAGTGACCTTATTGGTGATGTTCTTCAGAAAGGTCAGGTGCGTAGTACTCGTAACCGGCGTGTGTGTATGACCAATTGTATGAACCTAAAAGAGGCAAAAGGAGTGTGTAGAGATCGTAGCAGGTGGCGTTCCTTGGTGTCTGCATACCCCCATGGGAAAAAGGCGTGATTGTATGTATGTATGTTGATGACAGTCGCACTCTTATATGGGACTTAAACATTTATGGCAAAATGTGGGTGTACCGCTGCCTAACCCTTACTTAACTGAGCATAACTTCCACAGATTCGTCGAGAAAGGCAACTTGGAAGTCCTTCTTTTCACCTTGCAATCTCGCATGCGGGCGGCCAATCAGAAACCGTACACGCCGCGCGAAGGCAAGATGATCCATGACATCAACCGCGCTTGGGAAAGGCTCGAGAAGTCCGAACATGAGCGGGAACTGGCTCTGAGGGAGGAGCTGATCAGACAAGAGAAGCTTGAACAACTTGCTGCCAGGTATAGTGGATTTTCCGTTATATGTGACTGTTTTTTTTTACCAGCACTAGATATCTTTGAGTCGTAATTTTGAATTTGTAACGGTTTTTCCATGCTGTCAGATTTAAATTGTACTCAATGGACTAAAAATATTTAAATTGTAATTGGCAAAATTAGCTCTTCGTAAACAAATATGTTGGAAAAACCGCGGTGTGTGATCGTCATAATATTATTGGGCGCATAAAACTTAGAGTTCAGTAGATCCGCGTTGTGTTTGGAAAAAGTGTAACAATGAACCAATTTTCTGGGTCTTTAAACGCGTAGTACTGGTTGACATTTCTGTAACTTATTACATGAATGACATTTGCAGGGTTTTCGTTATAACATTTCATGTGCTGCAAGGAATATTTATTTTATGTTATGCAGACAATAAGTTTCATTTTTGCTTTCTTTTAATAAACCTGGAAACCTCCTTTAGAGAGACTCATCAAAAGATATATACAAAACAGCTGGCAAGACCAATTCTATCTACACTCTTAGCACGTCAGGTGTGATGTAACATTTCTAATGTTTTTCTTTACTTTCAGATTCAACCGCAAAGCACAGATGCGAGAGACTTGGTTGTCTGAGAACCAGCGTCTGGTGAGCCAGGATAACTTCGGTTTCGACCTGGCAGCTGTGGAGGCGGCCGCTAAGAAACATGAGGCCATTGAAACTGATATCTTTGCGTATGAGGAGCGCGTGCAGGCCGTCGTTGCTGTGTGCTCCGAGTTGCAGGCTGAGAGGTACTCACTTATAGAACTACCTTTATATTTTAAGAATGCTAAATTACTTGCTGGAACTGCCCATTATTGTTGAATTATTGCTACTTCCAATAAAAACGGCTTTCGTTTTTATTGGAAGTAGCAATAATTGTGGTAGTGGACTGTATAAACACGATTTTTAATCATATTCATGAAAATCGTTGATACAAAAAATACCCTTTTGCACTTATATCACATATGGCTAAAGACTGGATCAAATAATTCAAAGGCCTGATAGTTGGCTCATGAATCAGTAATTTAAACACTCCATTTCAGGACCTTTTTCGTCAAAAGAACTCCATTATCTTCAATGTCTCCCTGTAGAGTTTTTAATTTTTCTTTATGGTGACTTTTTAAAGGCAACTTTACATATGTCTTGAATGTTTCTTAGACACTTCTATAGCTTAGTAATTTATTTCTACTCTGCAAACTATCGAAGTATCTTATTCTAAGTTCACAAACATCAGAACCTGCCTCATCATTAGTAGCCTATAATGTTCCCACTGCTGGGACTTCCTCCTCTCAGTGAAAGGAAGTGGGCTATAATCCGCTACTCGGGCCCAATGCGGGTTGGTAGATGTCACATGTCTTCGAATTTTTAGTTCTAAGACATGCCGGTTTCCTCACGATATTTTTCTTCACTGTTTTGAGAGCAGTGGTGAGGAAATATTTTACACAAATTAAAGCGCCTGCTTAGGTACGACCTACTTACTACTCGTAAGTCGCGGCCGTCACCACTGGGGTACTACTGCCACCACAGAAATTGGCTCCCGTGAACTCCCGTCCACTAACGAACAATATCTCCACAGGTATCACGACATGGAGCGTGTGTGTGCGAGACGAGACAACGTGCTGCGGCTGTGGGCGTACCTACTGGAGCTCCTGCGGGCTCGGCGCGCCAGGCTCGAACTGTCCCTGCATCTGCAGCAGAACTTCCAGGTGCGGACTCTTTACTGCCAGCATTCTGCCCTGGACAATATTCTTTAGGGTCGGCGCAGTACCTCTCATGAAGTAGTCTGCGCATTACGCAGTCGTTATCATCAACGGTCTTATACAATCGACTTTCAGGTTATATGTTCTAGAACGAGTGAATTGCTTAACATGTTGCAGGACGCACTGCATTAGTAGTAGATTTTTCGATGTTTGAAAATGACAGTACGGACACCACCGTAAACTTTTAAACTCTTCTGAACTGAGGTTCGGGCAATATAGCTTTAGTATTACTTTAGGACGCTACGGATATAGCAGTGGTCGTAACTTGTATGGGCAATTTTACTGCCAAATCACATAATTTGAAAATGTCGATACCGTCCCGCAACATGTTAATGTAGCGAGTGCTGTAAATTACAACTGTGTAATTACAACAAAGTGACAACTGTCAAGGGACAATAAAGAAGAAGAAACATTTTCCCGACCCTCATATATGTTTGGACTGAGAACGGTAGTTTTATTTATTTTTTCTCTAAATTGTTATGTTTGAGAATTTTTGGAAAGGTTACCTCCACATTCAGTTGATGGTGTGCAAGGGTTGAAAAATAAAACGATGATTATTATTGTCCTAAACGTCGGTTCAGCATCACCTCATAACACTCACACAATATTTGCACCCACAGGAGATGCTATACATCCTGGACTCCATGGAAGAGATCAAGATGCGTCTGTTGACGGACGACTACGGCAAGCATCTGATGGGCGTCGAGGATCTGCTGCAGAAGCACGCGCTGGTCGAGGCCGATATCAACGTGCTCGGAGAGAGGGTCAAGGTTAGTTTTTAAGCTTATTTTACTGATATATTGGAAATTAGCTATCGTTTGCGTAAAGGTTGGTTATCGCGGACACAGACGAAGTCTCGGAATGAAAAGTAGCCTATCTCCTTTCTTGGGATTATCTCGTACCAAATTTCAACAAAATCAGTTCAGTGATTTAGTCGTGAAAGCGTAACAGACAGACAGAGTTACTTTCGCATTTATAATATTAGTATAGAAGTATAGAATGGTGTCTCGTGGTTGAATAATCATTCAGCTGCTGTATATCTATCGATGTTGGACGATCAACAAGTACCTATAACTTGTGACCACACCCATGAATAGTATAGAATAGAATTTTATTTAGCAAATATGGGTAATACACACTGGTTGTTTTGTTATGATACATCAAAGCTCAGCCATATTTTACCATGCGGCATGCAAACATTTACATTATTGATATAATTCGTCCTTATTTTTTGAGAAACATACGCTTTCATCTTTCAAAGTGTTGTGGAGTTCCTAGACGCAAGATACTTAGGCTTTTTTTATGGATGGGAAATCATCAAAATGACTTCTCACTCTGTTGGGTGGAGCGGAAGGGCGTGTCAGACTCTTACTGACTAAAACCCACCCGTGTTCCTTCAGTTGCCCACGTGCCAGGGTCACGGTATCTCTTTCGAAAAAATCTCGCGACCCCGACAGGGGATACTTAGGCTTACGTAAGCATAAGCTTACGCCTTCACATAAGTGAAGGCATGGAAACTGACATTCCAACTAAAGTTCAGGTTTTAACAAACCCAGATCATCGTGCACTGGAGGCATACGCTGTCGTTCAACTAGTTTTGGCGCATTTCTCGCATATCTCAAAAGAAACGACAAGATGAAGATAATAGAACACTCTTGTGGTTATCTTAACGAGCACTTCTCCCGCGACTGCGTCCCCGGGAAATTTATAACTCATGTTGCTCTGGAATAATGTAGCTTTTCATAGACGAAAGAATTTTAAAAATTGATTTAGTAGTTTTTGAGTTTATCATTCATACAAGAAACCCTTTCATCCTACAGGTTGTAGTTGGTCAATCGCAACGCTTCCTGGAACAAGAGGAGGGCGGGTACCGGCCGTGCGACCCCGCCATCACCGTGGAGCGTATCCAACAGCTGGAGAATGCGTATGCTGAACTTGTGCATCTTGCTGTTGAACGCAGGTAACTAATTGGCCTTTTCTGTTCTTTTTTTGTTGGGTAAACGCCTCCTCAAATCCTTCCATCTTTTCCCACGAACCAGTCCTCACGGTATGCGTCCAGATCTTCTCGCCAGCTCTTTCTTGGCTGGCCACGACAGCTTCGTCCATCTTCAGGCACTCATTGTGCGGAGATTTCTATTTTTTATTATACACAAAAATAATACAATTGTTAAATTGATATTGATAGCATCCCAGTGTAAAAGATGTAAAGCTAAGATGGAAGTGACAGTAGAAATCTGTGCCGTTCAAGTATTACGTAAGCGCTATAGGGGGGCGGGGGGGGGGGGGTCTTTGCTTTGCTTATTTTTGATGACATGAGGGATGGGGGGGTCTAGATGGTGATTACGTAAGCAGTAGTCATTTAGTTTTTTACACATATAGCAACCTACACATTGTCTATGTTTGTAACCGAAACGCATTTTCGGGGATTCCCACAAATAATTTATAAGTTTAGGTACTGGCTTAGAACCGAGTACCGGAATTACCGCGCTATCCACTTGTCCAAATTTCTTCCGTCAATATATTGTTTCATTTCGGTACAATTGACGATTTGATGTATTTTAAATGAATGTTGTGCGCGTCCTCTATCTTAAATCTATTTTCTTATTTCTGGAATCATAACTGCTGTCCATGAATCAATAAAAAAAAAACAGAATAGGTACATTAAAAGAAAAATGCATATATACCAATGTTTACGTAAGCACGGGGGGAGGGGGTAAGAGCTTTGCTTACTATTGCTGACAAGGGGGATGGGGGAGTAAATAATTGTAATAAATCTGCTTACGTAATACTTGAACGGCCCCATACTGACTGCAAATAAATTGGAATGGGCAGGTGTGGATTGAGACAAGGGCGACTAATACATTTTTATGTTTATTCTAAAACACAAGAGCTGTTGTCTTTTATCTTGTAAACATTCCTAATTAGGTTTCATCAGCCAAAAAATACACACTGCTTGACATAAACCTCCTAGAAGCATTGTAACAAGTCAGCGCATACGAAAATATTCATTGTTTCTCACTCGTTACATTTTCTCTCGTAACAGAAAGCGTCTGGAGGACAGCCGCAAACTGTGGCAGTTCTACTGGGACATGGCTGACGAAGAGAACTGGATCAAGGAGAAGGAACAGATCGTCTCCGTTGATGACATCGGACATGATCTTACTACGGGTAACTATATTATAATGCAATATTCATCTGGATGCTAAGTTCAACTTACACATTGATAAATCAAAGGCCGAGACAATGCAGAGTCTAAGACAGAGTTATTCATTTACCAGTAACACGGTACATAGGATGTTCATAAATTGTAACACTTCTCTAACTCGGTTAAAGTAATTTTATACAAATTATTGTTATGGTGGCACTTCGCAACGCTATTTGTGCTTGCGTATTCGTCTTATTTGCCCAAATACGACGATGTAAATTTACTCCATTCGCAATTTTTGGCCAGTTTTTAATCACATATCAAAGGATTGCGAATGTATGGTTGTATAATTCATGTGTGTCGAGTTATTCGGACTTCTACACACAGCCGAATAAAAAACAGTTAAAAAACGCAAATACCGATGTGAAATGCCACCAAAGAATGGGCGATTGGGAATAGGGCAAACATCAGTTTGTTTTTATTGCACCGACGTGGCGCGATGTAAATGAAATGAAGGGGAGGAAACCAAATACAGACGTCGTGTCGCCGCAGCGCCCGCTATTACGTCATTTGTTTTGAGGCTAACACTGTTCGATGTTTGTCTTTCCAATAAATGATTACCCCTGATTCAAAAATTTGCGAACCGATCCAAATTGATTATGTTGATTCGAGAAAAGTTATTAGGACGATGACAAAGTGGCATTAAAATAAAAAATAAAATAAAATAAATAGTGTTTTAATTCAGGCATTGTACCCATATACAAAAAATTACAATAAAATCAAATCAAATCATAATCAATCAAAATCAAAACTAAAATTTGAAATGAAAATTAAAAAACATAATCGAGATTAGAACGAAAAATTCAAAATAAAATCAATATCAAAATTAAAATCAAAAATAAATTTAGAATCATAATCACAATCAAAATAAGTGCAAAATTAAAATCAACATCATAATCAAAATAAAAATAAAATCAAAATACCACAATGGTGTCCAACGATTGAATTTGACAAAATCAAACAATAATTAACAACAACAAACAACTATTTTTTTACTAACAATAATTTTGTGTTATAGTGTACCTGCTGATATCCAAACACAAGGCTTTGGACGCCGACGTACAAGCTCACGAGCCACAACTGATGAGCGTGGCCGCTGTGGGAGATGAACTCATCTCTCAAGGACACTTCGGGGCTGATAGGATTAAGGTAAACAATACTTACTTCAGCATAAAGTTTTCTCTTAGTCATGTTTGACCTTGGTTACATCTAATGGTATGCGAAGACGAGTTCTAAAATGAATTACACCCACTCTTATACAAGTTACACAGAAATATGTTACTCAGCCAAAGTCTGGAGATCTCGGCCAGTGTCTGTGTTGTTACCACACCACCACCATTTTGAACAGGTATCTTCTAGGTGCCCTCATTTCATCATAGACCTCATCCATCGCTTTCTATCAGCAGCAATCGAGGCCAAGAGCAGGCCCATTGCGCATATTAGAGCTGTCTTTGTAAACACAATGTCAACGTAACATCATAGAATAAAGTGATGGTATTATGCATGGAATAGGTCTCGCATAATGAACAATGGAACTTACTTTGTAAACGCATATTTTGTTATTGGGTCTCCGATAATGACCTAGCTGTAAATTCGCTTTTTCCTGTGAACTGCGATTATTACTGTATGTGCTCGTCTAAGTTCAGATATTACATCTCTTTAAATCTTAATAGTGTTTGCATTTCCGCCCATAATCTAACAGCGCAATTATCATTTTTCCCAACTACGTTGGGGTCGGCTTCCAGGCCCATTCCACACCAAAAAGTAAAAAGGGACTCATGGTTCCCCACTGGATAGAAAACAATGAAACTTTACTGTGATATAACTTAACATCCATTTAGAATTTAAGATCCTATCACGGAGAGAGCTTGTCGTTGAATATGCGAGTGGTTCTATTATATTGTGATAAATAGAGATTGTTGTAAATAAAATAACAAGCTTCTTAAACTTCTTTTATATTTTTCTGATAAACGGATGGCGCACCATACGTCTTTTAAACTCGTTAATAGTTGTCCATTTTAACTGTCATACTAATCTCACTCGCCCAGTGTAAAGTGTGTCATATCCATCGTCCAACATATCGTGTTGCCACTTTTATTAATGCCCGTTTTTCTCCATCATTCTCCTTAACTTATCCCAATTTATTTGGGGTCAGCGCCACATATGTTTTTCTTCTCCACTTCTCTTATTAGTCGCAATCTCGGTAGTTAGTCACCACACTTATTGCTTATATAAAAAAATATAGACATATACTAGCTGACCGTACAGACGTTGTCCTGTTTCCTAGAACTCGTATAGTGAATCCAATAGTGAATCTAAACCATCCAGGGTGCCACCCAAACGCATACAAAAAAAAGCATTCAAATCGGTCCAGCCGTTTAGGAGGAGTTCAGTGACATACACACGTACAGTAGAATTATATATATAAAGATATTAAGTCACCATAACCTGTATACTTGTGTGTATAGGACCGTCTCCACGACATCCTGTCCCAATGGAACCACCTGTTGGACATGGTGTCTCTGCGCAAGAACCGTCTGGACGCTGCCGTGCGCTACCACCAACTGTTCGCTGATGCTGATGACATCGACAACTGGATGTTGGATACTCTTAGGTACGATTATAATTATTTTTACTTACGAGCTTCTGCCCGTAACTTCATTCCCGTGAAATTTCTTATTTTAACATAAAATGGCATCGCACCGTCCGCGGTTTTACTTGGTTTTCTCTTAGCGTTTTGTCTGTTTTTTTTTTTCTTTTTACTTTGTTCCTTGGGTTCGTAATGTTAAAAAGCATATCATGAATTTGGCTATCATCTGCATTTTTTTTTTAATACTGGTAGTTCTAGAGATTTGTCTATCGACAACCGCTACACTGCTCAATTAATGTGTTAATTAAACACAAGCCAAGTGCACATATAAAACATAATTAATGTTCAATATAAAATGTGCAATATTTAATGTAAAGCTTAAGAAATAGCCTGACATGAAATAAGGTCGTCCTATACAAGGGCAACTCGAGTAGTAAATTTGCGCGTGTCTAGATTACAGTCAATAACAGTCCATTGCTTGTAATTTATCGACTGTAACAACTTTTTCGTACTTTTACCCGTTCAGTGCCATCTTGATTGTTCAAGCAGTTTGTATATGAAAATGTCATAGTTACCTACCGTGTAAGGCTGAACATAGTCATTACCGTGACCGGCACCTTGCGTAACACTATCAGTGAGACTGAATCATTTTGGAGGATATGGCTAATACATTGCTTCTTATATTCGAAAAATTGGTCTACGCAATAACGCAAATAACTCAATGAACATAGTTGAACTGGCAAATGAAAGAATTCCTACTACTGGTATGTTACGCAATTATCGTCATAATATCTAGCAGTTCTAACAGTCTAATTAGTAATAAGTTGTACATTAAGTTTCGTACAGAAAATGTTGTAAATTCATGTTCTATTGTTGTGATCAGATTGGTATCATCCGAGGATACCGGCGTGGATGAAGCGCAAGTACAGAGTCTGCTGAAGAAACACAAGGACGTCACCGACGAACTCAAGAACTACGCCAACGTCATTCAGCAGCTCAAACAACAGGTACGTGTTATTTTTTTATTTATTAGAACGAAGTTCTTTAATGCAGCTAGCGGTAAGAGTAAAGATATATAAATAGTTACGTAATAAAAAACCGTTATGCCCCCTCCGAGCGAATTTGAACTATATACAATATAAAGAGACAGAGAGAGAGAGAGAGAGAGAGTGATACAGTCTTCAAGGGTTTCGAGCGTGCTGAACTCAGAAGTGAGGTCAAAAAGAAAATACCAAAATGGTGGCTTCGGAAATTTTCAAATCTTTCGTCATGGGTGTCATTTTATCGTTTTCAAGGGTGCTGAAGCCAATTTTGAATAAAAAACGAAACTAAAATGGCGGCTTCGAAATTTTCAAATTTTTCGTCATGGGTGTAATTTTATCGATTTCGGGGGTGCTGAAGCTAATATTGAGGTCAATAAAGACTCAAATGACGGCTTCGAAAATTTTCTAACTTTTCGTCACGGGTCTCATTTCATCGATTTTGGGGGTGCTGAAGCCAATATTGAGGTCAAAAAGAAAATCTAAAATGGTGGATTCTAAAATTTTCAAATTTTTCATCATGGGTATGATTTCATCAATTTTGGGGGTGCTGAAGCCAATATTGAGGTTCAAAAAAAAAAATCTAAAATGGCGGCTTAGAAAATTTTTTTGTTGTCATGATCGTCATTTCATCGTTTTCGAGGGTACTGAAGCCAAAAGTGAGGTCAAAAAGAAAATCCAGGATGGCTGGACGGGATATTGAACATTTTACTATCGTCATTATTCGACTGCTGGGAAAAAGGGGACAAATCACTACATATTATAAAACAAAGTGTCTTCCCTCCGTCTGTCCCTATACATGCTTTTTTTTTTGGGTGAGAATTCATCAAATGACGTCTCCCGCTCTAGGGTGGAGCGGAAGGGCGTGTCAGACTCTTACTGACTAAAACCCACCCGAGTTCCTTCAGTTGCCCATATAATCTTTACACAGTTTAAAACAAAGTCGCTTTCCGCATCCGTACGCTTAGATCTTTCAAACTACGCAACGGATTTTGATGCAGTTTTTTTTGATAGATAGGGTGATTCAGGAGGAAGGTTTATGCGTATAATACGCGGGCAAAGCTTCTGGCAAAAGGTAGTAGATAATAATTAGTTTATTTCCACCCAGGCTCAAGAGCTGAGCCCGTCGGACGCGAACAGCGCGGAGGTAGTAGCGCGACTGGGTGCTATAGACGCGCGGCACGGCGAGTTGGCCGAGCTGGCCCGTCTTCGCAAACAACGCCTACTGGACGCGCTGTCGCTGTGCAAGCTGTTGGCCGAGGCCGACGCGGCGCACCAATGGATCGCCGAGAAGGACCGCATGCTCGACACCATGCTGCCGCCCAAGGACATCGATGACGTCGAGATCATGAAGCACAGGTCAGTTTCACGTTGCAGCGTCGTTCAATCATACAGATCATGAAGCACAGGTCACTCTGACAGTCCATCATCATTCTAAAAGATACCCACGTTTCAGTGGTATGCATTGCATATAGGCATATAAGCAGTGCCTACCTCTAACAATCGCCATAAGTCTGTTTATTACATTTAAATGTGTGTCCTTTTTTTGTGGGTGCAAAATCATCAAATAACTTCCCCTGCTCTGGGCGGAGCCAAAAATTCTTATTTTTAGGTCAACACATTCGATTAACACCAGTTCAAAATATCTATTTAATTAAAAACAACGACCTAATCCTGTCTACTACCGCTTCATGAAACTATTTAAGTCTTTCAAGGCAAATATGTTATGGGACGTTATTGATACGATTTTTGATCCACAGATACGACGGTTTCGATAAGGAGATGAACGCCAACGCGTCGCGCGTGGCCGTGGTGAACCAGCTGGCGCGCCAGCTCATCCACGTGGAGCACCCGCAGGCCAACAGGATACAGGAGCGACAGGCCGCGCTCAACGGCGCCTGGAGCCAGCTCAGGGAGAAGGTACGGCCTGCCACTCTGTGCGCCAAGCTACCCGGCCTATAGCACTCCAATGCTTGACATAGTCCTCTCCCAAAACTCCCAGTTCTCTGCCCTCCACATCCAGTCTATACCAGCGTTTTAAGATCCATATTACTGGGCGCTGTCCCTTGGCGAGTCTTAGTCTTCACTCGAGAATGAGAGATTTATGATAAATTCTCCAGAATCTCTTTTTATACCAGAAAACTTTAAAGAATAGAATTTTAATGAAACTGTCTTCCAAATTAATTAATAATAAGTCTTGTAAAAATTTAAAAAATAAAAATTATTATGAATTAGGTATTCCAATGGGGTTATTGGAAGATTATGAATTCACCATGGAACCTTATACATAGATGTAGCTTCTCTATAAGAATAAAAACTAACGTTCGCACTATTCAATCCAGGCTGAAGCAAAGAAGGACGATCTGAAGTCAGCCCAGGGAGTGCAGACGTTCCACATCGAGTGCCGCGAGACTGTATCCTGGATCGAGGACAAGAAGAGGATCCTGCAGCAGACTGACAACTTGGAAATGGACCTCAACGGTGAGCTTTTATGATTTTTTTTTCTGTTATTGTCGGAAATAAAACAAAGAAACGCGTCTATTTTTTTATAAAGGATTTACGACCACCAGCATCGTATGTGCAAGTGTTTGTCGCTGAATAGTTATGTGAAAGATAAGTAATTAAATATTTGGGAATGTATCAAGAAGGCCATTTGTTTCGCTGCAAGCGTTTAATTTGTTAAATCTGTAATTACTTCTAAGATATTAATTTCGATTGGATATGGATTATTACTGTATTGCTTCGTAAATAACCCATTATTTTACAGTAATATGTAAAAGGTAAAAATGGTTAATGTGGGTTATCCTAAGGAGTTTGAAATATACCATCTTTGACTTCTCTTTTAGACCTTTTTAAGATAAAAAATTCCGTAGTTCATTATTTTCATCTAGCTCGTTTGGCCAGCGTTAGCAATATAAGCACCCAAAAACGACATCATTACAACTCTTTGAAATTCTTGGCTTTTGGCATTATAATACGCATGTAATAAAATACAATATAAACCTTCCGCACATAATTCTCTAAATGATATTGAAACCGTATCAAAATCTGTTGTTTGGTTTAGAAGAAATAAGCGGAAAAACTTACCAACGAAAACTGACTGACTTTATACTATTTAGATATTTGCTTTTGCTTTATACTATTTGCCATCCCCGGATGGCAGGCTAACCAGACATCTGCTACGCCTGGACAGGGATGGTCTGCGTCTGATGACGGGCACCATCACAGGACACTGCCCGCTAAACAAACACTTTTACACAATAGGCATAACGGACAGCCCCCTGTGCAGGGCCTGCATGGAAGCTGAGGAAACCGTTGCGCATGTACTCTTCGAATGTACAGGCGTCACCCAGATTAGGACAGATACCCTCGGGACACCCAAATCTTACACGGACGTTCTTAGTAGACCAGGAGACATTATAAACTTCTGGAGGGAGGTGGGCTGGTTGGAGTAATACCGACGGCCGCCATGGCCCACGCACAATGGTCCACTCAAAGGATTAAGTGCGGAAACCAAAACCCCATAACATAGAACATAGATACTATTTAGAGATAGAGATACAATGACTACCATAACATATTCTGATCATCCCATTTGTAGCAATATTTCCATAATAGTAATTATAGAACTTAAGTAAGGTGCGACAATCGTCATGTAATACAATCATAATGGACGCGTTGTCTTTGGTTTCCTAGATGATGCGGTTACAAAGTCAATAAAAATAACTTAAGTATCAATACTCTTACGAAGATTAATGCAGTTCGCGGTTGTTTGTTTATTTTACTGTATAGTTTTGCGATGTTTTTCAATAATTGTTTTCGTTATTTTAGTTCAGAGTGAAGTGATGTCATTAGGTATAAAAAACGTTATGGTGTGGTTTTCCACACCATAACCCATTTAGTCGTCTTAGTATAGTTAAAAGAAAAAGTAGAGCTTTCTATTGCAGGCTTTATTAGATTGAAAGAGGCTCCAATCACAATTTCAGTGTCAATGTATCTATTTGTTAAAGAAATTAACTATTTTGTATTTGTATTTTGTATCTGCTTCATTGAACAATCGAGACCTTACTCTCGCAAAATGCAATGCAAAAACACATACCCACATTCAGTTCAAGTTTAGGAAACGATTTATTATTAATTGTTACTCGTGAATGCTCATGCACTCTAATGAATCCTTCCCCCCAGGCGTGATGACCCTGCAGCGCCGCCTGTCGGGCATGGAGCGCGACCTGGCGGCCATCCAGGCGCGCATCTCGTCGCTGGAGAGCGAGGCCGAGGCCATCGAGGGCGACCATCCTGAGGAGGCCAAGCTCATCAGGGACCGCGTCGTCACCATCACCGAGAGCTGGGAACAGCTCACGCAGATGGTATGTACTTGTGTCTACTTATATGCCCACGGACGTAATAAAATTGACGGTAGGATTTTTTGGCGCAAAGGATCTTCAACGCACTGCCTAGGGCCGAGAATTGAAAATCAAACAGTAAATTTCCAATTTGACTTTTTATTTATATTTTAATACGATCCTGACATTTCTATATTCCTTGTTGTCAACTTTAATTTCAATTTTCAATCACACTTTGTTTCGGGTTTTTATCGGTCCCGAATTAAAAATAGTTTATAATGTTAATGTATTAGTGTAAATCTATGGACTATAATTATGTCTTATATAAAAAATAAAGAAAAAAAAACACTTCGATTTTCGGACGCTCTGAGATGCATTCTATTGGAATCTCAATGCTCCGTTTAACACCGACAGTTGAAAATTCAGCGCGCGAATAAATCCCGCCTCAACTCGATAAAAGGTCGAAACAACTTTTTAGTCGTGAAAAAAAAAAAAACAAAAACAAAAGTTATGAACATCTTTCTATTATTTGCCATTTTCTTAATTTACTCGAAATGGACGTAAAAAAAATAATAACTTAACACTTATAGAAAGACTACTACGATTCCTAATTTTTATAATTTAATAAAAAAAAAAATTACCTCTCAGCTCAAAGAACGCGATGCCAAACTGGAAGAGGCCGGCGACTTGCATCGCTTCTTGCGTTCCGTGGACCACTTCCAGGCCTGGCTCACCAAGACACAGACCGATGTCGCTTCAGAGGGTGAGTACCATTGTCTTTATCCTCTGCAATTAAATTAAACTAGAAGATGCATGTTATTCTATGTTTTTTTTTTCACAACATTTACTTTGAACTAGATACTGTATTAAATTTTCTGATTTTAAGCATCGACACACATCAAAGCGATTTGACATCGTAACGCAAATCTTATATCAATAAAAATACGCTTGAGTATCATCGTCGATGTTTTAGTTGCGTTGCCCACACAGTATCTTGCAGATAGAATGACTCGTGTAGCTAAACATTCTTTTCTCTATCAGACACGCCCTCAAACCTGGCGGAGGCCGAGAAGCTGTTGTCTCAGCACCAGACCATCAAGGAGGAGATCGACAACTACAAGGACGAGTATGCCAAGATGATGGAGTACGGAGAGAAGATCACAGCAGTACGTATACCATTACCGGGAGGCTGTTTTATGAAGTGTTAAAGCCATTAAATAAATAAAAAATAAAAATATTCAAAAGTAAAATTGGTAAATTACAATATAACATCTTAGAAAATAATATAGGTGGTACAAAGTATGATGCCTGCCTGCCTGTTACGATTATGGTTATGCTGTGGAAAAGACATGAGTCTTTCTGGAAGTGAGAATGATGTCTGTCAAAATATGGTCTAGTCTACGACGGTCGTAAAATGACTGTCAACTGTGTTCTAGATTGAAACTTTTAGACTAAAAATAGAGTCTATTGTAAGTCTAAAATTTCCGGTTCGGACATGGAGACTAGTGGTATTACAAAGTCATATTTTTGACTACAGAATAATTGCTACAAAATCATCAGAATCTTATTGAACCGACAGGGTCGTTAGTGTAGTTGGAGCAAGATCTTCCAGTTACCTTGACCGCAATCTTTCCATTTTCATTCTAACAGGAGCCATCAACTCAAGACGATCCTCAGTACATGTTCTTACGCGAGCGTCTGAAGGCTCTCCGCGAGGGCTGGGCCGAGCTCCAACAGATGTGGGAGAACAGGCAACAGCTCCTCACGCAGAGCCTCGAGCTGCAGCTATTGCAGCGGGATGCGCGCCAGGCTGAGGTACTGCTGTCCCACCAGGAGCACAGGTATACCATCATACAAATCATTATGAAGTACAATTGCTGAGAAAATTATAATAGTCAAAATAGCAGTAGTGCCTAAAATACTCATCTTACAAACACATTGGTGAAAATGATAACTTACACAATGTTACAAGGTCTTTTTGATTTGTGGCCATAACGGAACTAACGCCGCCATTTTGTTTTTTTAATACATTTTGCCAATAGCGTCGCTACCCTAGCACGTCATTCAAAAGATCTTTGTAGCACTTGATATTCTTGGGTGCAAATAATAACACGGAATATCGTTTACAGGTTAGGCAAGACCGAGCCACCAACCAACCTCGAACAAGCCGAGAACATGATTAAGGAACACGAAGCTTTCCTCACCACCATGGAAGCCAACGACGACAAGATCAACTCCGTCGTTCAGTTCGCCAACAGACTGGTCGAGGAGAGGCACTTCGATGCCGACAAGATACAGCGCAAGGCAGAAAGCATCGACGCACGGCGCAACGCCAACCGCGAAAAGGCTCTCCAACAAATGGAGAAACTACAAGACCAACTACAACTCCACCAGTTCTTGCAGGACTGCGACGAACTCGGAGAATGGGTACAAGAGAAGAACGTCACCGCACAAGATGACACATACCGCTCCGCCAAAACAATCCACTCCAAGTGGACCCGCCATCAAGCATTCGAAGCAGAAATTGCGGCCAACAAGGAACGCCTCTTCGCCGTACAGAACGCTGCTGAAGAGCTCATGAAACAAAAACCCGAATTCGTCGAAGTCATCTCCCCGAAGATGACCGAACTCCAAGATCAGTTCGAAAACCTGCAAACAACAACAAAGGATAAAGGCGAACGTCTATTTGACGCCAACCGAGAAGTACTTCTACACCAGACCTGCGACGACATCGACTCATGGATGAACGAACTCGAGAAACAAATCGAGAACACCGACACCGGCACTGATCTGGCATCTGTGAACATTCTCATGCAGAAGCAACAGATGATCGAGACCCAGATGGCCGTCAAAGCCAAGCAAGTCACCGAACTGGAGACTCAGGCTGAATACTTGCAGAAGACTGTACCTGACAAGATGGACGAGATTAAGGAGAAGAAGAAGTCTGTGGAACAACGATTTGAACAGTTGAAGGCTCCGTTGTTGGATAGACAGCGTCACTTGGCGAAGAAGAAGGAAGCCTTCCAATTCCGTCGCGACGTTGAGGATGAAAAACTCTGGGTTCATGAGAAGATGCCGTTAGCAACAAGCACAGACTACGGCAACTCCCTGTTCAACGTACAAATGCTACAGAAGAAGAACCAATCTCTGAAGACGGAGACCGACAACCACGAGCCAAGGATCCTGACTGTGATCTCTAACGGACAGAAGCTGATTGATGAGGGACATGACGACACGCCCGAGTTCAAGCAGCTCATTGAGGAACTTACCGCGAGGTGGCGAGAACTGAAGGGTGAGTTGACTTACATTTTTATTAGTAATATTTCAATGTCTATATCGATTAGTTCACTGATTTTTGTAAGTTTTGAATTTCGAATTATAATCCGTACTATTTCTCGCCACTTGAATCGTCCTGGAAGACGGAAAATAATACAAATGATTTTGTGTATGACCCATTGTATGAACCTAAACGAGGCAAAAAGAGTGTGTAGAGATCGTTGTTGGTGGCGTTCCGTGGTATCTTTATGTATTCATGTATGATTTTTTAATAATCTGTTCTCTATTTCTACGGATTGCCTTTACAAACATACAAATAATAAGACCAGATTATAAATTTTATTTTCGTTTAACGTGATATATTTTCGACCGACTTAATCACCTTAGATTATATAATAGCGAATCTTGGCATTACAACAACAATTGCATTCCACAGATGCCATCGAGGAACGCAAGAACAAACTGTCCCAATGGGAGAAGGCACAACAGTACCTATTCGACGCGAACGAGGCCGAAGCCTGGATGAGTGAACAGGAGCTGTACATGATGGTAGAAGACAGAGGAAAGGATGAGATCTCTGCGCAGAACCTGATGAAGAAACATGAGATACTGGAGCAGGCGGTCGATGACTACGCGCACACTATTAGGCAGTTGGGCGAGACTGTTCGTCATCTTACTGCTGATGAACACCCACTCAGGTATGTTTATTACTTCTATTTACCAATCTTAATTTTTGTATAATTTTGTACACATTGAAAACATATGACATGTAATTTTGAAATGATAATAACGTGCTTTAAAAAAGAAACATTGGCGTTCACATGATTATAATGCGTTATGACGTGATATACTTGTATTGAACAAGTATGATATGTGTGTATAATATCAGCAGTAACGTGATTAATGTGAAGAAGCTAATGAGAAAATCACGTCAAGGTAATTTCACGATGTTTGTTACTAAAAATAAAATAAAATGTGCAACAATGCATCACCATTCACAGGTCCTTTAGGACACATATTGTAAGTATATGATCATCTCATCTGTCTAGCCGTTTCCCAAGTATGTGGGGGTCGTCTTCCAGTCTTACTGGATGCGGCTGAGTACCAGTTTTTTACATGGAGCGACTGCCTATCTAACCTCCACAACCCAGGTGCTGTGTAATACGATACCCCTTGGTAAGACTGGTTGTCAGACTTTCTGGCTTCTGACGACCCGTAACGACTATCTAAGATCTAGGAAAGACAGCCAGGAGTAAGTAATAATATAATTTTAATCCCACAGCGAACAAATCTCCGTAAAGCAATCCCAAGTGGATAAACTGTACGCGGGTCTGAAGGACCTGGCGGGCGAGCGTCGCGCCAAGCTGGACGAGGCGCTGCGACTGTTCCAGCTGTCGCGAGAAGTTGATGATCTGGAGCAGTGGATCACCGAGAGGGAGCTGGTAGCCAGCTCGCAGGAGCTGGGCCAGGACTACGACCATGTTACTGTGAGTATCTTATGCTATTTTTTGAAGGTGCAACTAGGAAAAAGGGGTTTAAAAAAAAGATAAAGCTAAAAAGAGAACTTTTTAATCCAAAATGACTGAATGATGAAATTGCACCTTCAATAAAACTTCAGTTTGTATGTTCCATAGCAAGTTTCACAGTTTTCAGTTTTTAACTGAAACTGAAAATGCGCAAAAGCATTTTCACTGTTCTTAGAAATTCTTAGAAGTGTTGTAAATTTATTATAATACTATTCAAAGCCTCATCAAAAAGGCTCCTCGTTTGCTTAATATCGACTAACAACATCCGTCTATTACAGCTTCTATGGGAGCGCTTCAAGGAATTCGCCCGCGAAACACAAGCAGTGGGCTCGGAACGCGTGGCGACCGCAGAACGTATCGCCGACCAGATGATCGCTATGGGCCACTCCGACAACGCCACCATCGCGCAGTGGAAGGAGGGACTCAAGGAGACCTGGCAGGACCTGCTCGAGCTCATTGAGACTAGGACACAGGTCAGTTGGAGTCAGGAAGATAGATAGGTCGTAAAATATTACTGACATCTTTTTTTTTTGTCCATACAAACTTATACTCAACATACTATAACGTCAAAATAAAACTCTCATATTTGAGTTTCTTTTTCTAAAATATAAAACGCATTATTTGCGGCAAGTTGACTAGGTCAGAAAACGGTAGGAACTAGACGACGACTTAGTAGAGCATTTTTAGGTACTTATCATATGTATAATTAACCGATGAAAAAAACGTCAACATTTGTAGATTATAGTCACAAAAAAACCGGCCAAGTGCGAGTCGGACTCGCGCACAAAGGGTTCCGTACAAACCTGTAGGTATTCTCGGTTTATGCAGAAGGTTCATGTTTATGAAAATAAATGTTTTTTTTTTAATTTTTATATTTCTGTTGATTAAATGAAAGGTAAATTACGGTTTACGATTTATGACGTTTTAAAAAAAAACGACTTACTCGATTTCGTTCAAACCAATTTTCGGTGGTAGTTTACATGGTAATGTACATCATACATTTTTTTTAGTTTTATCATTCTCTTATTTTAGAAGTTAAGGGGCGGGGGGGGACACACATTTTACCAGTTTGGAAGTGTCTCTCGCGCAAACTATTCAGTTTAGAAAAAAATGATAATAGAAACCTCAATACCATTTTTGAAGACCTATTCATAGATACCCCACACGTATGGGTTAGATGAAAAAAACCATTTTTGAGTTTCAGTTCTATGTATGGGGAACCCCACGATTTATTGTTTTTTTTCTATTTTTGTATGAAAATCTTAATGCGGTTTACAGAATACATCTACTTACCAAGTTTCAACAGCATAGCTCTTGTAGTTTTGGAGAAAAGTGGCTGTGACATACGGACGGACAGACAGACAGACAGACAGACATGACGAATCTATAAGGGTTCCGTTTTTTGCCATTTGGCAACGGAACCCTAAAAATGATCATCGCCTTTATTCTTCTTTCTTATTCTTTGTCCCTTCAATGTTGCGACCACATACGACACGTCTCTACGTTATGCGGTCTTTTGGAATGTGGACCGCTCCGTAGATGCGGCCTCCAACAGCGCTGTTAATTGTAATACAAAGAAGTTTTATGTCTGCGACTAGTCTGTGTTTAGAATAGTATTTCTTTTACTGAAACTTTTTACTATTTCTCTTAACAACAAAGCTTAGGAATTATATGTCATCATACAGCTTTAGGACGCCCTCAGGCTAGGTAAAGTGACGATTTTCGCAGGGTGGCTGGTAGCAGCTGGATAAGAGTTGCCGAGAATCGAGCTGAATGGCCTGCAATTGGAGAGGCCTATCTCCAGCAGTAGACTGCTATAAGCTGATGATGATGATGATACAGCTTTTATGATGATTTTTCTTACTTAATAAAGTCCTCTCTCCCTTACAGATGTTAGCGGCATCTCGCGAGCTTCACAAATACTTCCACGACTGCAAGGATACGCTACAGCGCGTGAACGAGAAGGCGCGTGGCGTCAGTGACGAACTTGGACGGGACGCCATCAGTGTGGGCGCGCTGCAGAGGAAACATCACAACTTCATGCAGGACCTCAGCACGCTGAACCAACAGGTAAGCACGAAACCCACGCGATTCCTTTTCAAGCTTTTGTTCAGTTTTTAACACGCTTTTATTAGCTTCTTCATCACTTTAGCTTTTTCTTCATTTTGACCCCCTTCAAAACGTCGGATTAATTAGAAATTTAGCATACTTATCTAGGACCAATGACAATACAATAATTTTATAAATTTGTGACATTGTCCTTGCTTGGGTTACCAGGATAGCAAAAGAACTGCCTTCGAAAACAACGCTGACATACGTCACAAACTACGCTGACATACGTCACAAACTTCGCTGACATACGTCTCAAAATTTGGAACACCCTGAAAATAGAAAATAAATAATAGTTTCAAAAAACTAAAAACACGCTTCCATAGAAAATCAAACTAAAAAGTAGAAAATAATGGAAAAAAGCGTGGGGTGCTTGATATCAATTAAAAAATACCTCAAAAAGCACCCCACGCTTTTTCCATTATTTTCTACTTTTTACTTAAAAGTCAGACTTGAATCAAAGAACGAAAAAGTTTTTTTTTCGAAATCTCTACAGATATCCATGAAATTGCATGTGTAACACATTACGCTCGTTATCGTGTCATTAGCTTATCATTATTTTTTTGAGATTTCTTTGGTGGTAAATATGTGGTTTCCTCTCGTCTGACCAATGAAGATTTTGTTGCTGTCAAAGTTCATAGAAGACAAATAATGGGTATGAAAATTATTAGAATATTCAAAAATAGATACGTTTGTTATGTTATTTATAATTTATCGCGTCTCTCTGCCTCGACGAGACCAGACGGCCGAGTGCCTGTTTTGAAATTCTGGCCTGCTTTGGGTCCAGGGACGGCAGACTCGGGCACGTCTGCCGCCCCCTATTGTATGCGACTCTCAGTGATGGTGCGTAATGTTCCACGCGCGCCTCGCACAAGTCGCGGGGTCAGGCACCAGTCGGGGGTTGCGTTGGAGAGTGCTTAAGTGTCCCCGTAGCCCCCGATGCAAGTGTGCGAGGAAACACGGAGTGGTTTTAGTCAATAGAAGTCCGACAGACCCCTTTGTCCGCCCCAGGGCGGAGGACATCCATGAGGATGGATTCATTGAGGTTGGATTCATTGAGGTTGGATTCATTGAGGATGGAACGAATATGTTTTTGTGTAACAGGATCTAATGTTACCTTATATTTTGTCAGGTGGAAGCAATTCGCAGCGAATGCAGCCGGCTGGGCGCGATGTACGCGGGTGAAAAGGCCGCAGAAATTACGCGGCGTGAAGCGGAAGTACGCGAGGCGTGGGCCGCACTGACAGGCGCGTGCGCCGCCCGCACGGCCAAGCTGGAGGACGCCGACCATCTGTACCGCTTCCTCAACCTGGTGCGCACGCTGTCCGTGTGGATGGACGACGTGGTGCGCCAGATGAACACCGGGGAGAAGCCGCGGTACGTACTACTGTACTCTCTCACTGTGTCACATCGACACTCACGGGCCCGCATGGCTAAGCTGACTACGCCAAGGATACGTACTCTTGCTGTATTTCACTCTAAGTTTCATAAATTAAGAGCCCTCTTACAAAATTTGAACGCTCGAGTTTAGGTAAAAGACGGCAATCTTATGTATATGTGCGTAGCTGTCCACACATGCACAATACCAAACAGTGTACCGCGAGTGGCGAGCCGGTCTAAACAATCTTGATCCGTTAGAATTATAATGCGGTATTTAGATATTTATGAAAATACTTATTTTATTTATCCAGTCTAATAAAGATTTCTAGACTAATAAAAAAAAATACAACTATATGTTATGTAAAGTATACAATAAAAATAAAAAATTAAAACAATTACATATTGGTGCCGATTCTGTTGTACACCGAACTAAACTAACAAAACTAAAATTGCTTACTTTTAGCTATGAGAATTGTTACGCTATTCTGCAAGAAATAATCTCTTTTAAAAATTATTTTGACACGACTAAAATCAAATTTGACAATCGCGACTCAACGTGGTATTTTTAGGGTTCCGTTGCCAAATGGCAAAAACGGAACCCTTATAGATTCGTCATGTCTGTCTGTCTGTCTGTCTGTCCGTATGTCACAGCCACTTTTCTCCGAAACTATAAGAGCATGCTGTTGAAACTTGGTAAGAAGATGTATTCTGTGAACTGCATTAAGATTTTTACACTAAAATAGAAAAAAAAAACAATTTTGCAACAAATTTTTGGGTTCCCCATACTTAGAACTGAAACTCAAAAAAAAAATTTCATTAAACCCATACGTGTGGGGTAAAATGGTATTGAGGTTTCTAATATATTTTTTTTCTAAACTGAATAGTCTGCGCGAGAAACACTTCCAAAGTGGTAAAATGTGTGTCCTCCCCCCCGTAACTTCTAAAATAAGAGAATGATAAAACTAAAAAAATATATGATGTACATTACCATGTAAACTTCCACCAAAAATTGGTTTGAACGAGATCTAGTAAGTATTTTTTTTAATACGTCATAAATCGTAAACCGCAATTTACCTTTCATTCAATCAACTCAAATATAAAAATTAAAAAAAAAACATTTAATTTCATAAACATAAATCTTATACATAAACCGAGAATACATACAGGTTTGTACGGAAACCTCGGTGCGCGAGTCCGACTCGCACTTGGCCGGTTTTTTTCTTTTGGCTTCGCAACTTAGTACTTGTGCGCTACGCAATGAACTTTCTGAGATACGAAGGCGCGCGCAAGGGGGCATCCTGGACGTGTTTTATATGGAATTTTTCATTTTTGTTTGAAAAAAAAAATATATTACCCACGTGTTGAGATTTATATGTGTGGGGTTTTATAAAGGGGGTCGAAAATTTCATTATTTTTGCGATAGGACACGCCATTTTCGAGATATAAGCAAAAGAAAAAAAAAATATACAGTACTGTTTTTGCACGTGAGGCGAGGCGTTGCCGTTGGTGTGAATTTTTGTTCATGACCACTAGTTTTACTCCACACCTTTTTAATCGCGATTAAAAATAGTCAGATTTAGTTAAAATAAATTATTTTAGTCAAAATTTTTCTACAGTCTATTAAAATAATGCTTTACTTGATAATTAACGAAACTCTTATTCAAAAAAAAAAAAAAAAATGCGAAGAGTAGCAAAATGTTGTAGTCGTAGTATATTTTTGCCTTCACGATACGAGTACCCGTAAACTGAGACGCGGGGAAAATTAACATAGGTCCTTCCCCGTTGGGCGCTTGCGCCGTACTAAACGCTGCTCGTGTTGAATTCGCGACGCCCCCGTCAGGGGGCGCGGCGGGCGGCGCCAGAGCATTGCTCCCTGGCCGCGGAGGGTTCGCGGTGGCCCGCTAAAACGGGCCCCTCACTGTGTTGCCCCTTGGGCAATAGATAGTTTTGGACGCGTTAAAATAACGCGTCCATGTGAGTGGTTGCTGTGCGTGTCTCTGTAGGCGCGCCGCGACGTTGAGTTAATATCAACGCCGCTTTCTTCACGACATCTTGGCGGTCTGTCCCCGCCAGGTGAGACCCCCGGTTACCCGGGGGAGGCCCGGCGAGAGACGACCAGCGACAAGATGCCGACTCGACGCTCCCACAGAGTAAAGTGCGCGCCCCCGCTTATCCCGTTTTCCAGAGCAAGCCGGTAGCGGTCTAAGCTAAGGGGCAGACTAAACGCTGCCCGCTTGTGCATCGTAATTTATTCTAATTTAGAGTGATTTCAAAATCGATATTATGTCTAATTAAATAAACAGATTTAAATAAAACTTGAGAATTCGATTTGTTATAGAGCATACTTTATATTGACATGATTTTTTTAATGTAATTATGCTTTATTCAGACCAAAAAAACGCGATAAACTTGCGAATAAATCGTAAAAATTGCCATAAGACTTTATTTTTTTACTAATTAATGTTATTAAAAATCAATATTCTTGTACTAAATGTAAGAACTAGATTATATGTCTGTTGTTTTGTGTATTTTTTTTACTCAAATTTCTACATATTAATGATAGAAATAGGAGTCTGAAATTGACCCTGCGCTGATTTTTACGAAAACTAGTTGTGGGAGATTAATTACTACAAAGTAGACAAATAAGTTTTTGTAAATGTTCTACTAAAAGTGACAAAACAAAAGATTGATTTATTTTTTTACATGTATTCGTCAATGCCAGAGTATTTA
This sequence comes from Aporophyla lueneburgensis, assembly GCA_932294355.1. Lineage (NCBI taxonomy): Eukaryota > Metazoa > Arthropoda > Insecta > Lepidoptera > Noctuidae > Aporophyla > Aporophyla lueneburgensis. Next base: position 20,291,608 of record OW028745.1, on the reverse strand, counting down.
TAATGATGAGATGAGAGGTAAATAAGGCGACTAAAATCTTAGATATTCGCGCAAAAATGTAAAATGGCTCTTAAGTCTTTTTGCGTACTAACTTTCAAAGTTCTTTCGTTTGGTCCCTTTGTGTTGCTCGTAGTCGGTTATCAATGCTCGATTTTTTTTAAAGCTAAATGTTTTACATCCCTTCAATTATTTGGTCGTATGTGCCAGCGAAGCAATATACTTATTTCTCGAATAAGTTATTAATGACAACATTCTCTTACATTTTTAAAAGTAATGTCATAATTCCAGCTTGCACTATGTTCTTATAAATTGCAAATTCACTTTGTTTTACTAAGTTTACCTAATATGAACCCCCCTAAATCTGACAAACATTCTGATTGGTCATTTCTTCCACAGTGACGTCAGTGGAGTAGAACTTCTAATGAACAACCACCAGTCTCTGAAGGCAGAGATCGACACTCGCGAGGACAACTTCTCAGCTTGTATCTCTCTCGGACGCGAACTATTAGCGAGACAGCACTACGCGTCCTCTGATATCAAGGAGAAGCTTCTGCAGCTGACCAATCAGCGCAATGCGTTGCTACGTCGCTGGGAAGAACGCTGGGAAAACCTCCAACTTAGTAAGTATATTATGTCACAGCGTATTAATGAAATCACAACTATCAGTATCTATTCCTATTTTTTATCGATTGAAAATGGCTGTTATGTATAAAGATGCCATTTCAATTTACATGTTCACAAGACTCTTTGTGATTATAATGTAGTCAGTAAACAGATTAAATAAAAAAAATACTATAACATTATGTTCAAATCAAATATTTCATCCATCAGTGTTATGACGAGACAAACACATTTAGGTAATATGCCAATCCTTAATTCAAGTCAAATCAATCATTTCCGTGATGATGAAACTACTAGACGATCTTAATATTAGTTAAAACTTATTATGTATAATCAACTTATAAAGTGCCCACTGCTGGAACACAGGCCTCGTCTCTTCGAGAGGGAGTCGGCTACAATCTACCACGCGGGCCCAGACATGCCGGTTTCCTCAGAATATTTGTTCAGAGCTGTTGTGATTAACTTATTTATACAAAGTAAAGTGCTTGTCTGGGCTCGAACTCGTAAGTCGCAGCCTAGACTAGCTTCTGCCCGCGACTTCGTCCGCGTTAAATTTCTTGTTCCACCGACCCTTCCCGTCGCGTCGAATCGCCTACCCGTGCCATTTTCCCCGTTTTTGCAACATTTTTCATTACTGCTCCGCTCCTCTTAGTTGTAGCGTGATGTTATATAGCCTATATATAGCCTTCCTCGATAAATAAGCTACCCAACACAAAAAGATTTTTTCAATTCGGACCAGTAGTTCTTGAGATTAGCGCGTTCAATCAAACAAACAAACTCTTCAGCTTTATAATATTAGTATAGATTCGTCTAATATCAAAATACTCTTTCAGTCCTGGAGGTATACCAGTTCGCCCGCGACGCGGCCGTGGCGGAGGCGTGGCTGATAGCCCAGGAGCCGTACCTCATGTCGCAGGAGCTGGGCCACACCATCGACGAGGTGGAGTCGCTCATCAAGAAGCACGAGGCCTTCGAGAAGTCGGCCGCCGCACAGGAGGACAGATTCTCAGCACTGCAGAGGCTTACCACCGTACGTATTGATGAATGTATTGCGCTCTATCATTGTCGGATGGTTTTGGTAGCATATTAGATAATTCTTTGTGTTTTAATACTTTTCATCTTGTATGGGTGGACATATTTTTTAATGTTTCTTATTTTAATAGTGAAAATTGAATAGATTAAAGGGAAGGCTAACCTTCAGGTTTCGAAATTTGCATGACAATAAAGATGTTCTTAGTGATATATAGGGTTAAATGAAATTAGATGGCAATACTTTACCCACGTGTTTGGTATCGATATCAAATATTAATGAAACAATAACAATTATTTCTTTTTCGTCATTCGACTTTATCAAAAACTTTAAATGCCCTGACATGTACATTTAGACAACCAAACGATTCTTATGTTATGGTTTTTGGAAGTTCGTAAAATATATCGACAAATTACAAAAATAACAGCGATATATGCGCGCCTAGTGTTTCAACAGAAATGTGTATTGACAGTATACGGCCATGGACCTTCACCCATCGAATAATTTTTTTTTTCGTTACGTTTGTTTTCGATATCGATAATCAACACGTGGGTTTAGTATTGGCATCTAATTTAATTTGAACCTGTATATAATTTGTATAGCACGTAAACATAAGACATCGTAGTTAGAATTTCTAGTAATATTGTTATAAAACTAATTTGCACTTTTTATTTGCATGATACGAATGATTACAATTGCATTACAACGAGTTAACCGACTGACTGTTTAACTTCATTCAATACTTGAACTCATGTAATGATCAAATATTGCACGCTTAGTGATTTTGCTTGGTGTTTGGTTTCACTCTTCTAATTTATTTTTTCTTATTCACAAATAGCTTGAACAGCGTGAGTCTTCAATGTGGCCTTGTGCACAGCCTTGGGATAAATGTGACGAATCCGACTTTACCTACGAACCCCCTCCCACCATCCGCTCCCACAATCCCCTTACAGTAAGCATAGACAAACACGAAAGACCAGTCAGCCAGATAGTCGAAGAAATCATAACAGACAGCAACAAATTTCAAATGCCAGAGAAAATTAAAGCTCGCGTTCTAAGTATAAACTACGCGAATAATCAAAGGAAAAACGATTCTTATCTATGGTCCGTGTCTATGGCAAATAATCAGAATAGTCTGTCAACGATATCAGAGACAAGTTCCGCGCCAAACTCGCCAATGTTGTCACCTGAAATATACAGTTCAGTTTTCTTTGAATTCCCAGACCAAGCTGAAAAAGCCAACGAATATTTAGCTTGCGTAGACTTAATACTATGGGAACGGTTATCATATCAAAACGTATATCCAAACGTATCTTTACTCAGACATAAAAGTGACAGCTCATCAAAATCTAGCTTAAAACGGTTTATTAGAAAATGGTCAAAGAAAGTTAAGCCTTCAGACAATGATATTAAGGGTGAAGTTGGCGTGTTATCCCTGCCTGGTTTGACGAGTAGTAATAGTTCGAAGGCTATCAACGACCTTGGTAAAGAGGTGAAGAGTATTCCTTTGAGTTCGTCCCTCCTCCTTCTATCCCAGACCCGTAATCTCTTGTTCCCTGAAGGTGCATGGTACTATAACTACTTGGATAGTGTAAGTGTGGTGTTTGGTGTATTGCATGTACTTACGCTTGCATGCTGGCGGCATGGATCATAAATTTGCATGATAACCTCTTTGCCTGTCTTTTCCTTGGTAGCTTACTGTCACATTCACATTGGGTGGACTGGAAGGTGACCCTGAAATAGATGATTGTGTGGTTACTTTTACTTTGCAGTAATTACGGATCATAGACGGTTTTTTTTTAATTTATTATAGAAGTCTCACTTACGTGATGGAGATCTTTATTTAATAGCGACCCAACTCATTTGTGAAGGTTCTTCAACAAATTAATAAAAAAAGATGTTGTATAAAGGCCGGTCATCGCTGCGCAAACTGTAATCGTGTACTTAACACATGATTCTAGGCCCCCTAGCACAACAGCTTTTCCATAGAAAAGTTCAATATTCTACGCGGTCATTATGACCGCGTAGAATATTAAAGAAACATAAACATATTTGTTTTATAGTATATAAGTGTCGAAAAATTTAAACGCCTGGGGGCTTACAGTCATGTACTTAATCCATTGTATCGGGTTGCGCGCCGATATCCCCCTGCCACCCTATATTTTTGACTGTGATGGGTATATGTAAAAAACACAAGAAAAACGATGCTACAATATCCTCGCTACAAACTAAAGCCGAGCAAGAACCAACTAACCCTACCAACATTCCAATACGCGGCCGTGTAATATTTCACATCGGGTTCTAGAAAGGGGCACAGATACCACTCTAAGGGCAGATTACACTAATGAAACTGAACGCGGTCAGTACATCTAAACTACGTTTAACAGCTGACAGTATCTATTTTCGCCAACCTCTTGAACGCGGTTTAGATTTGCTGATCGCGTGGTGAAATTCGCCTTAAAACTAGATGTGTCATATTCACGGTTAAGTTTTACTGGGTTATATACTGACTGTCTTATACCTTTCAGTTTGAAGTGAAAGAGAGGAAGCGAAGGCAAGAGGCCGCCGAGGCCGCGGAACGCGAACAGCGCGAGCGGGAGGCCGCCGAGGCCGCCGCTGCCGCGGCCGCCGCGCAAGACGCCGTGGACCGCGCGCAGACCCCGCAGGACCAACAGCCGCAGGGTATGTGTCTCTCTTCTAACTATACAGACAGATGAACAACTGAAAAAATAGGTTAGGGTGTTAATCAATTTGAAAATTGGCTTTCCAATTGGTCTTATGTGTTTGGTATTGTAAAAGCACGATCAATAAATGAGAATCTTTTGTTGTACTGCTTAACGCAAATAGTAAAATACGTTCAGCATTTTGGAAATAAATAAATAATTAAATATCACAGAAATTAATGAGGTTTTCTAAAGTTAAATGTCTTTTGTCTGATTGATTTGCCATTGATCGACCTTTTGCAGTACTTACCATATTATTGACCAACATACCAAATTTTCCAAAATTATGTTTTGAAAATTAACATGACATTGGTGTTATTTAGTTTCGAAAAGTTATTAGGTTTTTATTTCAAAGAAAAACAGAAAAATTCGTGAATGATTATCTATTCAAAAACACAGAAATGAACATTTCCATATTAAAAGATTAACATCCACTTCGTTTCACGGATTGCAATGTAAGCACGCATGTGTAATGTCTTCTTCTAGCACTGTCGAATCAAAATGTCAACTATCCAGTAAAGAACGATATTTGAAACTTCCACTAACTTTCACCATAACGGTGAATGCTGCTTGCATATGCAATAACACTTACAATTAGTAATTTTTGATAAAGTATAGTTTTATTTAAGACAAATTGTAGGATATTTTTACTTTAAGTATAAAGAAATTAAGCACATTTCGCACTACAGCCTAAGAAGGCTTCGGCAATGCTTTGCCGCTTTACGTGTGAATTACTTTGTGCCCTTTTTATTCGCTTATTCAGCCGACTAACAAAACCGACTCAAAAACAACTATCGGGTTCAAATATCGAAGCGATAGACATTCCTTTGACAGTTAAACAACATACATTGCGTTATTTACGTTCTTGAGCAGAAGAATACTCAAACAGACCAAGCAATGGCTTAGATTGAATGTGTAAAGTGCCGGTTTTATTAGTCGATGGAATATAGCGTGTTCTAAAGAGCCGATACTTACCGATGTGTTGTCCACACATGCACACGCGTAGTCGTAAGGAGAACATCCACTAAAGCGGCTGAGAAGGCCCAAGAACGACCGCATTCCCAGCCAGGTAATAAGAGCGCTTATTATAAAAACCTACCGATGTAAAAATATACCCGGCTGTTGGCATGAGCTTCTACGGTAGTTTAAAATGGGTGTACTCTGTATTTCTGTCGGGTTACACTGCGCTCGAAATAGTTAGAACACTTGGGGAGTTAGTTTAATACTGTGATTAATTTTGTTATTAGCTTGAAAGCTTTTATTGTACGTATAAAGGAATTTTCTTTCCGTGTAGGTTTAATTTTTGTAGGATATTTTTACGTAAACCGTAGTTGGGGTTCTAGCACAGTTTTCTTTTATTTGCACGATTTCAATTTATTCTTCACATTACACGATCTCGTTTTATTAAGGTGATGGTTTTCTTTCTGTCAACTCATCATCATACAAAATACTATTATCATTGATACATTTCAGTCATCGGTCGGGGTTTAAAACCTTTTCATTTTAATAGGAAAAATATTTTAACCATATGAAACTCTTCACAGATTTTCTTATTGTTTTATACCCCGATATATTAATGTCTTACTTTCATCGTATCTCTAGAATATATTACTTATTTTAGAATTATAACCGTATATATTTCATTATACACTTTATTGTGACGTCATACTGCTAATCACGGTGATGGTTTGATACTCTGTCTCTCATGTCTGTACTATCTCTGTTTCATTTTAATGAGGAGTTGTCATTTCATATAGAATCCCTGCTAGTTTGGTGGTTGTGTGTCTTCCAAAACGAATGAGGTCTAAACACGCTCTTATATAAAAACTAAAATCTATAATATACCAAAAACGTTCTTCATCGAAAATGTGTATTTTGTTTTTACATACGAGTGTGCTTAGAGAAATTTTCGTACAAAAAAAAAGCAAATAAGATTAAATCATGGAGTAGTGTGTGAGTTAGTCAGGATAACCCGTGCAGTGCGACAACTTGTTGTAAGTCATATCTCATATTGACGTAAGATATTGCTTCGTCAACATTTTGATACACTGCAAATGTTATCCTGGTGTGATAACACTATCTAGTGGGGAAACTAGCTCGAAAACTCCTTTCCAGCTATTTTATAATTATTATATTATGTCTAAGTCGTGTTCGATGCTTTCTATATTCTTGTTCACAATGGAGCTGACTCCAAAAAGGTAGGTATCACACTGTGTATACTTACTATAGCTTCACTGTCTTTTGCTCCTTATATTATGCATCAGCTTTGTCTATAGCTTTATATATTTATACTATACAATATAAAAAGTAAGTATATTCAATTATTTTTAAATAATTGGCACAAATTCTAGTCATCACTTTTAATCACTAAACACGGGGCTATGGTTTACCATATTGATTGCTTAAAAAGGGATATAACATGCTTTAAATCATAAAAAAAAAACTTTCAAAAATAAATTGAAAATCCAGGGAATTTAGGTAGGGTTGTAACTGGAATGTCGACTATCCTATGCTCTTTAATCAGTATGAAATAACTTGAAAACTTAATTTCTGTAGCGTTAATAGGTAACTCGTATGTGTAGCATGGATGTTTATTTATAGCTGTGTACACGTGCTTAATGATTTTATTGTGATATATTTTATAATAGATCTTTTATCACTATGAATATAGAATTTGTAGTACCCACTTTGGGTTACCGTTTATTGCGTTGGTCCAGTATAAAAATCACCGTTTGAGGTCGGAATTAGTCGGGCAAACATAAAATTAATTATTCTTAAATATCACCGTAAACAGTCATGGTAAATTGAGATAAAGTCGAGCAAGTAATTCAATAAAATCAGAAAACCGTGTACACAGTTATTAGCATGTAGAGTTATACGTAACGTAAGCATGTGTAAGCACGTAGTGTAGACGTAACTAGCACGTAGATGTAATGTACGCATGCAGAGCTGGGCGAGCAGTCCCCCGCTCCCGATACCCCCGCCGCCCCCGCCCCCGCCGCCACCCCGCAGGCCGTCACCGAGCCCGACTCCCCGCCCCGACCCTCGACCTCAAAGCAGACGCCCGCCAAACCTGCACGCCTGTCCAGTGAGTATTGTAGTGGTAACGTAGTTCTTATAGTGATTGTGGTTTGGTTCAAATTTGAATGTGCTTTTGTGATAAACGAGCAATTAAACTCAATGGTTTGGAATTAGAAATAATATGGTAACAGGTGGAATAGCCTATTGTTCTAGGACAAATTATTCATAAGCAGAAATAAGTCTTGGAATTTACGATTGTGTGGCGTTTTTAGTACAAATTATTTTAGTACAATTTAGTAACATTGATATTAATATTAAATCATACCAATTACTTTTTAAGAACAGCTACTGTCTGAATTCAAATGGAGCCGCAAACATATTCAAAGTTGAATCAGGACTAATGAATGTAAAATAACCTTTTAATCCGCTCTGAAATAATGGCGATACGGTACCCTAACATGTACAGTGTATGTGTACCCTAAACGGCATAGTGCATGGTAACATCTGTGTTTTTGTTATTTACCTACTACTTTTAAGTGTCAGGTTTTAAGAAAAATATGTGTTCAAAATCGCATGAAAACGCTTTTGTTTTTTGCTGCGACGCAATTTTGTTTTATGTTGCTTTGAATTATTTTTGTTTTTTTTTTTGTTTTTCTCCCTCGTCCTGAACACCTTGATTCGCGGCCTGTCCTTTGATAAAAAACGTCCCATACAACTCCTTTACACGACCTTTCGTTGTAACGTCGCACATTCCTTGGTACCCTGCCTATTCCCATTCTGGCACGTACAGCAGCCGGAACAAGTTCCACACCAGCTACGCCGTCTAGTTCCGGTAAGGTGAAGTCGCGGTCTCGAAGCAAGTCGCCGTTCAGGAGTTTCAGATGGAAAACGGCGAAGAAACTGCTGGCCGGAACTCATCATAGCGACGATGAAGGTATCCGTTGTACGGGACGGTAATGGATGGACAAGCCTATCCCTTTTAGTGGATTCGACAAAAACTTGAAACTGATTTGATAATAATATGTACAGGCTCTAAACGTACACATTTTTGAAGAACTTTTAGAATGGGGCTAAAACTTCGTTCGTATTATTAGCTGTTGTATGACAAGATGTATCGTACTGTAAAAGTTTGCTCATTATGTTGTGGTCATTTCCTACTTATTATTTTTTACGATTTATCCATGAGTTAAGTGCCCAAGTAATCTTAGTAAGAATCATTTAAATAATTATATCTAAAATCAAGAAAATCTTTGCAATAGCCTTCACAAGTGGCCACATTCTAGATGTGTTTCATATTATTTATTTCATTATAAACACATATATATTTTGTTATTTAAGATAATTATTTTTGCAACATTAGGTTCGCTGTCTATGTCAGAGTGGCGTTATGTCTAGTTTATCTATGATGAAGTTTTTTTCTAAAACCCGAAGAAACAAGCTTGAATACTATGCTATCGTAAAAGAAAATTGTAAAACTGCAATTTCTGGGCATTATTTACACCAATTATGGCCAAAGAGATAACACCATCTACATAAATAATTTATATTGTAGGTAACTCCAAACTGTCCATCCACGACCGCCCACCCGCTGTTTACGCCTCATGATGACTTGTGTTAACGCGATGAGCTTTGTTTGTGCTGCTGTGATTGTTACGCGCATGTTTTACTTTCCTAGTTTAGCCAATAAAGCAACTTTTTATGCGTGGCTTTCATTCAAAATTGTTAGGTTCGGACATGACGCCTGCGTATCAAACCTATCACCTTTTAGAACAAAAATAATTTAATAGGAGCAATATTAGATGTTAGATTATAAGTTATGCGTTATTGGAATTTGTGGGCTTTTGAAATGAGGTATTCCTAAAGAAATAACAGTATTTTTAAATTGCCAATCTCAGCATTTAGGAGTCCCTTTCTTTCAAAGATCAAGCTAATCTGATGATGCGTGTTTGACATTTTGTGTCAGAACGTGTGTACGAAAGTTAATGTTGTGTACAGAGGGCGCTAGTCCCGCGAGTGAGGACGAGGGCGTAGAGGGGACCTTGGTGCGCAAACACGAATGGGAGTCCGCAGCCAAACGAGCTTCCAACAGGTAAGATTACATCCTCTATTTACAAAAAATCTTAAATTCCCTCACTGATAGACAGTTTAAACCGCTCCGTTTAGAAGCATTAAGTTTTGCACAAGAGATCCTTAAAGAAAGTCGACTAAAGAAGCGTTTTTGAAGTCCATCCCCTAAAAGAGTTAAATGCGACATAAATCTACCAATATTTGGGCAAGTCGAAAGTTAGAATAGAATTCTTCAGAATCTTTAAAAAATATTCATAAAACCTCTACAGATCATGGGACAAGGTGTACGTGGTGGCTAAGGACGGTCGCATGTCGTTTTACAAAGACCAGAAAGCGTACAAGTCTGCACCTGAGGCCAACTGGCGCGGCGAGGCACCGCTCGACCTCAACGGCGCCGTCGTTGAAGTCGCCGCGAATTACACCAAGAAGAAGCATGTCTTCCGTCTCAGGTATGAGCTACTCACCGGTTTTGTAGATTTTTATACAGAAAGCAGACATCGCAGTCTGTGTTTCGCGTTAATTACCTATAATTTACTTGACTAGAGCCCGTGTAAAAGTAATAAAGTGTAATCCATATAATTAATTTGTTAAGCAAAAACTTGTACCCCTTTTTACGAAAATTACACGGACGGAGGAGTATGAAAAGCACAGGTAAAGTTTGTATGGAGGAGTGCAGAATGCTAATATTTTTTACATAATAATGTATTTCTACTTAAATGTATCGTGAATGAAAGTTCCGTGTAGTGCCGGACGTATAGAATAGCATCATCTCATTTTCCCCGTTGGAGTCCTATGTGGTGATGGCGACTAAGGGACTTACTAGAGTATGGGCAGCAGCGTTCTTTATGCATTTTACCACCACACCGCGATCGACAACCCGCCTGCCAAGCGTGGCGATTATGTAAACTCTGAAATAGGGGGATGCCTATGTTCATCAGTGTACGTCATTCGGCTGAAATGAAGTCAAAGTTCGGTTGTTTGTAAAATATGATTCGCGACCAAAAAAACCGTAACAAATTTCGCTTTAATGATTATAATTCTGTAAATCAGCGCGGTGTTGTAGGTCTCATAGCAAAACAACATCATGCTGAGTGGAAGCCTTCTTGTCATGCATCCAGCAGTGTCTTATTGATTATTTATTGTATGATATTATTTGTTTTTTCTTGTATATATTTAGTACCTAGTAACATCGCATTATAGCTGTTGGGTGTTATTTACGAAATCCACACTAATATTATAAATGCAAAAGTAACTCTGTCTCTCGGTCTGTCTGTCTCGCTTTCCTGCTAAAACTACTGAACCGATTTAAATGAAATTTGGTACACAGATAGTTTAGAGCCTGAGAAAGGACATAGGCTACTTCTTATCCCGGTAGTATGTTCCCGCGGGATAATTTCCGACCTCCACGCGGGCGAAGCCGCTGGCAAAAGCTAGTTTTAAATAAATAAATAATGATGTGATATTAAAAAATGGTTGTTGTTTGGTGTAGACTGAGCAACGGCGCGGAGTTCCTGCTGCAGGCGCACGACGAGGCGGAGATGTCGTGGTGGCTGGACGGGCTGCGCCAGCGCGCCGCCGCGCCCGCGCCGCGCTCGCACACGCTGCCCGCGCCCGCCAACAACGAGCCCAAGCGCCGCTCCTTCTTCACGCTCAAGAAAAAGTCAGTCACCCTCCTCTCACAGCTATACGCTCCGTAGCCACCCCACTGCATGACCATGTTCGTACCACACACTATAGGCGATACGGGGCTTGGGTATTTGGAACTTTCACGGTCTTCGACAGGTGTGGCGGTTTACACGAGAGTCAGTTTCTCGACTGTTGAGGCGATAATGACCAGGCAAGACACGGAGGCGAAACTCCAGCGACATAATTGCTTACAATGACAATTCCGTTTAACAAGCAGATGGATTTTTTCAAACATGAAGTAATGTATTAGGAATTTCTTTCAAAATCCATCCGAAATCTTGACATAAAGCGCGTTACGCAATTGAGATGTTGGGGTCTCGCGCTGGATATTATTACCTCTTAACGGTCGCGAAACTGTCCTCGTCTAAACGAGGCTTAAGATTCTGCTATATTGCGATTATGGTGTCGTACTAGTTCTATTCTCTGCAGGGGTCTTTCAAAGAAGCTGTCAAAACTGCAAGCTGGGATTAAAGTTCAAAGATGATTTCGTTATGTTTCTTATTACCAACCTACTTTTCACACTGAAACAACAGTTTACACAAAACAGATCTTAATGTCAAATCATACAATCTTTTTATCTTCATCTTTCATGAGTCAGTTGGCTGAATCATCCATAGAACCATTTTAAAGATGGTTTTTTTTTTTTTTGAATTAGACTTCATTCCTTGGCGCTTGAGGAGGCGTCAGTTACTCTCCTCTCCTTCCTTTGTTCACCATAGAAAACTTCTAGTATGCGGCATGTGGGTATTTCTGTACCAGATGATAGATTTGGGGGTTTAACAATCTTCTCTTGGTTTAAATGTCACACACTCCATTACGTGTCATTTTCCAGCCGTTACAGTTTAATGGTATCCGTTTCAATGTCTTCAGTGACAACTTATTTCTTAGTTCATCAGTCTATGTCGTATTAACTCCGTCCGTCATTTCAAGTGTTAACACTTACATCCATGAATATACATCTTTTTGGAAACGTTTCGTTGTTCATTTGTGAGTCATCAACATCGAGGTTTGATAACTTGCTTCACCACATTTCAATACTAACACTTGCACCACACTGACTAACCCTGCCGTCTTTACGGCCCCGTCGCTTGCCTAATCTATGCAACTTAATCCACGATCGCACTGGATCTTCATCGCACTGCTTAGCGTTGAGAAAATCGAACACTGTGTTTTCGACGCGCTGGGATACACTTTGTTGGATTCTCGATCCTCGGTTCAATACTGAGAGTTGAAAATTTATTGCACGATAAAATCCTGCCGCGGTCTATTTACGTCCGTGCCAACGTGGTCTTAACCTCTGCTTACTAAGATTCAATGCTTTCTGTTTTTTTAGTGATTGTTGTTTGTTTCTCAATTTGATATGTATGTGATACGATTAAAGCCTGAAGTGCGGCTAAATCTAGATTTAGCCGCACTTCAGGCTTTGAAAAATTTCGCCGCCAGTGAACGGTTACACCCAGGTGTAACCATTCACTGGCGGCAAAATTTACTTATTCATGATATTGGAAGCATCTTTCCACAATTTAATCATAAAAATGTCACGTTGCTGCTCGACCCGACACGGCTGGGGTTTTGTCTGATGCGTCGAAGAGCTCGAAATAAATTGAATTATATTATGATTAAATCGAGGGAAGGTGCTTCCAATATTATGAAAAAGTAGGCTGGACATACATTTAGCCGGCTAAACCTAGGTTTAGCCGTACTTCGGGCTGTAGCCGTAACATATGAATGTGTAAGTAATGTGTTTTGATTGATGTCCACAGCTAAACAGTTAAGGAGCGTGTGGAGGCGGGCGCAAGTTTCCTCATTACGCTCGCGCGGCGTCCTCGCGCCGCGTGCAGTGCGCGCACGTGCTCGCCCTCGTGCTCGCGAGCAGACGCGCGTGTTCGCACTCGTGCTCGCGAGCAGGCGCGCGGGTGCGCGCACGCCAGGCACGCGACTGCGACGGACGCCGCGCATTTCTCACGACGCTTGCAGCTGTAAGCTTTGCTAATGACGAAATTGTCGACTCGCGGCACTATCGACCGTCGACACGGTTCAATGTTATTATTATTAATATTATTTTTTTGTTGCGTACGAAACGTTATTTGAGACTGTTCGGTATCTGAGTGTTCGATCGTTTGCCCTCGTAAGCCGTATTTATTGTTCGATATTCGTATCGAAGATTGAAGATATTATAGTAGATTTTATCCTGGTATGTACGATCCCACCCCTCGAAAGTGTAATTGTTATGATATGAAACGATTATGATTAAATGAAATACATATTATTATTATTATAAAATTCTAAATGCGTCGCTATTAATACATAGATGATTTTAGTGTTTAAATTCAGATTGAGAATATATATATTTTATTTAATAATATAAAAAATGGAGTTAGTGTAATGTAAATTCAGTTTGAACTAGAAATGTATGTCGTGCGATTTACTAATGATTCAAATTACAATAAAAAAAGTTTATAACTAATAATGACCAATGCAAAACCAATTGACGGAATTTGACTATCGCATTTGATAATGTTTAACTTAGCTAAGACGACGAAGGATTGTAACTGCATTTACATTCAATAGACGATTTCCCAGTGGATTGACATTTTACTAATTATATCGAGAGCTTTGCTACTTGTGAGCAATGCGAGATAAATTATAACGTAAGCTACGTACATAAATTGTATTAGATTTAATTTTCATTATAAAGTGTCTTCTCTCCGACCGTCGGTCGCCGCTGCCCGCTTACAAATGCCGCATTTAAAATAATAATTATCAGATTTCTTCGTAGATTCTCGTTGTTAGTGAAGGGCGAGTAGGTGATAGCGTCGGCTCTGTAGCGCGGCGGGCGCGGCGACCGACAGTACTAGTAATCCAAGTTGTAAGTATGCTTGATCGCCTCATAAGTGCTTCTACGAAATGACGTATTTCTATTATGAACATTAATTTTGTAATCATTATTTTTACTGCCAATTTCACAAATTGTTAATTTTTATAAGTAAATAATAATTATATAACTAAATTTCACATTTCATAATATTACGTACACACATTTTTAGTTCTATCGTGTTATGGTTATTGTATATTTGGCGAGTGTGGTGGTGTTCGCAAGGCGCGTGTCGTCGAACAACTGCCACATTGATCACTACCGCATGTTTCGTAAACCTGTTTATACTTATTTTATTTTAAAGAACTTTCTTTATTGATGAGAATATAAAATAAATGATGTTTTCAAATAATTCTGTGTTTTCTTTATTTCCACCATTTAAATTATATTTCATTAAATTACTTGTATTTTCAAAGCTCAGGTACGCACTATCCAACAGATAAATTATAAATTGAACATGTTTTATAAATAGTCTTAACCTTTTGACCGCCAGATTCATGTATAGATGACAAACCAAAACGTGCCCAGCACGCCACGGTCACGATACCGTGACAGACTTTTACACGTAAATAAAACTCATAAAACAACATTGTTTTTTTATTTCGTGTGCTAATTATGTTCCTTGACTCATCCTAATTAATATTAGTTGAGCTTCTTTCTTTATATTTCATCCATATTAACATAAGATGGCAAAAACTAACACCAATTATAAAGTTCGAAAAACTTAGTGCCCTCAGCGCCACAGTCATCAACTCATGACACGTAGAGATGTAGCTAGCAATCAATTTAACAAGAATATCGACTTCGACGGTAACCTACGTTATATTTAATTTCTTTAAGTTTTTCAACAATAAATAAATAAAACTTCTGATATTGAATTTGAATGACTCAGGAATTATGAAAATTATGTAAATATTATTAAAATACTGAACTATTTGCTCATTAAATGTCGGTGTCAGTTGATTATCGATAAATTATAATGAGTGTAATGCCCATCTCCACCATACTGTCATATTGTCTGTGTCTGGAGCGCCAGAGTCATCTAATCGTGACAGTCCTATAACGTCACATGTGGTCGATTTGTAAATAGAGCTGTTCCTTTACTTGTATCAGTAGTTTGTTCTCATTACTTTATTATTCTGAAAGACTTTTTTTTTTTGTGGGTGGGAAATCATCAAATGACGTCACACGCTCTGGGTGGAGCGGAAGGGCGTGTCAGACTTTTACTGACTAAAACCCACCCGAGTTCCTTCAGTGCTTATGCCAGGGCCACGGTAACTCTTTCGAACAATTTCGCTACCGCGGCAGGATTCTGAACGATTTAAAATCTCATATTAAAATATTCGTTTATCATGTCAATACATTTTGTGAGATCAGTATATCATCGTATTGTATACATCCTTGTTTAACGATACTATTGTGTTTTAAGTAATTTGTTTTAAATAAAACTATATAGTGAAGTTCAGATTTTGTAATTAAAAAGAGAATAAAATTCATGTAAACCATTTCAAACCACCATAAGCTTGGCTGGCGTGTCATAAAATAAACACGGACCCGATTGAGGTTTATTTGAATTAAGTTTCATTTGTTTCCAAGGATAATATTGTCCCTTTCTTCGTATTTATTATAATATTTGTACTTACAAATCTTGAGTATAAAAACTTCGTTTAATGATTAAAACACAAATTCATTTAATGATTTAAATTTGATTTCGCTTATTTTCGTCGTATTCTGATAATTATATATCTACAGTAAATGGTATTTATGTCAGCTGAGATATCATCAGTACCTATGTGGCGGTACGTTAAGGCATTATTATCTACTGGTTGTTCTTTCAAAGAAACTTAAATCTATATAAATAAAAATGAATGTTGCGAAGCGCATAATTCGAGAAGACCTCGACCGATTCGGCAATTTTGTTTTTTTGTGCCTTACGGCCTTCGGAAGGTTTTAATAATTATAAAAAAAATGCGTGGACAATAGTAAAAACAATACTTTTCTTTTTCACATAAAAAAATATACATACGATGCGACGGGATGGGTTGAGGGGGCAATAAATATAACGCGGACGAAGTCGCGGGCAGAAGCTGTATTAAATAAAAATACTGCTACTGTATATAAAAAGCGAAACCATTAAAATAAAATAACACTTATTATTTCGATATTATTCATAAATATCGGATGCGCATCTCTAGTGCAGAAGCGGGCAAATTAAGAAAAGCCGTGCCAGCCACGCCAGTGTCATCATACAGTGACAAGAAAGTACGTCATGACTGAACATAGTGCTGTGATGGTATTGCTTTGCTTTTATCGACTGTTATTTTGAATTGTGCATTTAACGCCGAAACTGTGACACATGTCGTATCATTTCTGTCATGAAAGAAAAAGCGGGATGAAATAAAACTCCTTTATTATATATTTCCGGTATAGTAAACTTTTATTAAAAATATACTATATGTTAAAAAATAAATGGTTAGTGCTTTATCTATCGATAATTTCGAACTCACTACTATTTTGTAGGTATTAAAGGACGAATTTATAGGTTGGCGCTGAGGGCACGATTTTGCTTTTTTGTCGTGGCGCTCAAAAGGTTATTTATCCTCCCGAAAACTCAACTGGAAGTTATCATTAGTCGTTGATGCAGGCTTTAAATCGTTCATAGAAGAAATGAAATATTATAAATACTAACTAACTTCTCGCATTTGCTCCAGAAGATGAGACTAGGTCAAAAGTATTTCTTCTTATCAAATATCTGTTATCAAGATATTGATATCAACTATCACATTGCTAACACTCAAAATTCGTCACACCAAGAGATAAAACAGCATTTTCTCACGTTGATCTCCTCAAGACTACATCGTACTAGTGTTTTGTAAATTAATGGTAGAATGTTAGCTAAAGTAATATATCTGTGGCCTCTATTGGTGTTGGGTGCAAGTGGAAATGTGTGTGACGGTGAGGGGTGTGCCAGGCATTCCGCCAGGATCGTGGCGGGCGAGAGGTCTGAGCAGAACGGTAGACCATATCAGGTCAGTTAAGAGAAACTGATTGGAAAGTGTTTGGCCAAAGTACAAGTTAACCGTAACAAGGATTTAAAACTATAGGTTCAAAGTCATAACCATTTTAGAGAATTCTTTACTGATGTTTCTATTAGTTGCTGATGTGAAACAGCCACCTTCTAGTAGGATTTTATTATTTTACATTTTAGAAATGTAAGAAACAAAGTAACATAAACAATTATTTGATTATAAAAATAGTCTGAACGCAATACTAAATATACATCAATTTCTTTATATAGTAGGATTTCGAAAAAGATAAAAATGTCTAAAAAGGCCATTTTGGCAGAATCATGATTGGATATGATGTTATGAATCATATTTAAAATGGTCAGAAACTGGCTGGCGTTTTGCTGGCTGGCTGGAGTTTTGTATGGAGATTAGTAAAATGGTGCACGAATTGTGAATTGCTTTATTGATGTTGAAAGTCAAATAGTAGAATCATAAGAGAATTCAGGAAATTAATTGCTTAAAGAGCCGGTGTTAGGCACCCGGGTCAAATTATTTAAATTAGATTGAGATGACTTTACTTTATACCATGTAAACAATAAAATAAGACAGTTGGTAAACAGATCAGCCCCAATGACTTCGTAGAGTTTGAACACAAAAAACATAAAGATGGCGCCACATGAGCAAAACTGGTATTACAGGACAAGATATTTATAAAATTCCTGAATTTCTAGTCTTCAAGTAAATATTTTATTTATTTTATTTTTATTTATTGTTGTATATTTTTATTTAGTACTTCTTAAAGACACCCTAACATTCAGGTGGCTTTATACTCTCGAGTGGGCGTAGCAGGAGAGCTGGGTTTCTGCGGCGGCTCTCTCCTAAGCCCGGAGTGGGTTATCACTGCAGCTCACTGTCTCTTCCACAACGGAGAAGAGGTCAACCATGTGCAGGTAAGGAATGTGGTGACAAACTGGTGCATTGATTAGAAAATTATCCCAATGGTGAGTTTGGAATGAGGTGATCTGCAAAATAGATTTTATCGGTTCTGTTAGGTGACCAGATGGAGAAACAGAGTGGTCGACATTACCATAGCTTGTGGAATAAAGAAGCTGAATTGAATTGGCAATGGGCAGGTCCTTTTACCCATAAAATCGATGACCGCCGCGTTGACTGGAGATTGCGAATCGACCAGCGTAGCAAGGTCGACTGATATCTACGAGGGGTTGCTGGCACCAGCTGGCTGAGGCATATGTCCAGGGGACTTCTTCAGCCACATGACGGTGAATATCTTTACCTATGATAAAGATGGGGCTAGAAAGAAGGATGATAACTTATTACTGAGATGCCAGAACACTGCAGCAGATACGCAAAAAAGATGATGCTGATGAAATTGGACCTTCGCCACGTAAATTGGCACAAGGACACGATATTAATAAGTTCTATGTTCTAGTTGCTCCTAGATTGCTTACCTTCGTATCAGAACTATACTGCTGTTTCTAGGCAATTCTCGGCGCTCATTCGCTGTACGACCGCTATGAGAATGGACGTCGAGTGGTGAACGTGGCTGAGCAGATCATACATCCCAACTATGACCCGGACACCTTTACCAATGACATCGCGCTGCTCAAGCTCGCAAATGTTATACAACTTACAGGTAGATTTCTGATTTGTAAGAATTCGCTTGGCGAAAATTGTTGTTTTTCTGCACTCTTACCATGATGGTAACGCAAAGTATGTACCTATTTACAAATCGAAATTTCTCTAATCGTCTTTATCGTGACTGACCAATGTCTGTATGTCTGGGAGTACTTAAAGTTATTTATGCGAAGTATATCAGCGTACCTATTGGTACGTAGTGCCGTCGAAATTCGAAATGTATTCTTGCAATGGACCTAACTATTCGTCTTTGTTTGTGGGTGTTATGTACAATAGGTCTACGGGTTTGTGGTTACCAAAAAGTATGAAACCTTCAGTTTACCTTCCTACTATTAAGTAACAACATTAAAAATATCAGAAAGTATGTAGATTACCTACATTAGTGAAAAAAATTTCAAAACAGTTTCATTATTTATTGCGTAAATTGAAATAGGTATACCTAGGCCTAGTAGTAAAAAATATTGGCCCACCTGCACATACTAGGCCTAGCTAGTATGTGCAGGTGGGCCAATATTTTTTATTTTAGTTTATTTATTTTTATTGACTATTTACTTTCCGTTGAATTTTCCAGACATGATCAATACGATCCAACTCCCGTTCCGCAACATATCGTCATTCAACTTCGCGGGGCTGGGTGGTACCGTGTCCGGGTGGGGCATTGCAGCTGAAGGTTTGTAGTTTCACACCTTACTAATATTATAATATCTAATATGGAAAAATGCAAATGGGCCGCGTCAATTTCCCCTGTTATAAGCATTTCTTACAACTGTCAAAGAATTAATTTAAAATAATAAGAAGAAGGAGTTACTTTGTTTACCTATTAATGCAAAGTAGTTTAAGGAATATGAGTAGTGAAGGGAGCGAAGCGAGCTCCAAAATGTTAGCACCCTACATCTATATTTTATACGTCCGGGGCAACGGCAATCTGCTTTATCTTACTAATATTATAAATATGAAAGTTTGCATGTTTGTTGCTTAGTTACGCAAAAACCGCTGCACGGATTTGAATGAAATTTGACAGCCCGGGTTCTACCACCTCTACCGCCTTCCCTTAGTCTGCCAGCGATAAGAACATTTTTATGTGAAAAATCGAAGTATTTATTACGTGTGTATTATTCACCTTATACCTTACAGGAGTGACCTTCATATCACCCACACTTCGTCAGAAGCTGATGACGGTGATAACGGACCCAGTGTGCAACGTGTACTACTTCAACCAGCTCCCTCAGAACACAATGTGTACCTTCCAGGGAGATGCTGGCACTTGTAAGGTACACCCTGCTTAACAGATTATGTGCAGAAATCAGAAGGCCAATTCTCTATGTTTTTTTTTTTGGGTATGACATCCCGCATGCCAGCAGGAGGTTGTCGGCTCCTTAACCGGAATTTCCTGTGGCTGCCTCAATAAATTAAAGCCCCCAGCCAGGGCCTAAAAACTTAAAACTAAGGAAGGGAGTACACGCTAAGTAAGGGCACCCTCTGTGGCGTGCGGACCTCGGCGTCGCTTGAAGAAGGCAGCGAGGGACGACCTGGTACGGAAGCCCGACGATTGATATTCAAGACTAATTGCGCGATGCAGGATTTTACGTGACGTCAGCGTAATACGTAGTTCGCATGTAGCAGTGTAGATGCCGCCACAATTGCAGAGTAGTCATCATTAGGTAGTAACACAGAACAAAGAAGTAGGTACCGTTTGGCCCATTGAAATGACACTCACAACACACAGATATGACATGCTGCGCCGACCGCAAATGTGTGATTGGCCTAGTGCGCTTTTATAATTTCTAACGCTACTACAGTATTAAGTTAATCATTATACTGTTTTATTCTCTTTGTTTTAGCTGTAAGTCATCCATAGTTATTAAATAACTAAATAATAAAATGATTTCTTCATTATCATTTTTTAAGTTCAAGTCCAATTAACATTGCATGTGTCATTTTTGTATCATTTTAATTTATTATTATTACTCTCTTCTCTCTCTTTGTTTAACTTCATTTGAATATTGACGCAGTAAAAATATTTTTTCTTTTCTTTTTTGAAATGAATACTTTTTTATCTATACTTAATATAGAAAATTCCTCGGAGGAAAATTGTACAGTCGATCTCGTACATACTTTACCACCCTAACATTGAATGTCTTTCATCATCATTTCAGCCTCGAATTACCCGTTACTTCCCGGTTCCGTGCGTCCCTGAATGTCTCTTGTACGTCATCGACAAGGTCCATAATACCTAGAGAGCTACCAAGATCTTTGATCGCCGCAGCAGCATAGAAGCCCAATATAATAATGAACAAAAAGAATTGTAGATGGCGTGATCATAGCTAGGTCCTGACGGACTCCAATAAATATATTAAATATATATATTATAAAGCTGAAGAGTTTGTTTGTTTGAACGCGCTAATCTCAGGAACTAGTGATCCGAATGGAAAAATTCTTTTTGTGTTGGGTAGCCTATTTATCGAGGAAGCCTATAGGCTATATAACATTACGCTACAACCAAGAGGAACGAAGAAGTAATGAAAAATATTGCAAAAACAGAGAAATCGCCCGGGTAGGCGATCCGACGCGACGGGAACGGTCGGGGGAACAAGACATTTTACGCGGACGAAGTCGCGGGCAAAAGCTATTTTTGGATAAAACAATTATTAAGTTTGACTAATGTAATGATATTTTCAATTTTTAAGATATTGTCTTTCATGAATATTTGTACGCCTTTTGGTATAACATAGCGCTCCTGTATTTTTTTTTTTATAACAACAATTTTTTTTTTGTACCTGTGTTAACAAATGATTATGATTATCGTGAACGGAAATTTAAATTCGTCTCCATTGAATTCTATCCATTTTACTTCCCTGTATTATCGTGATGCAATGACGTGGACGTAGATATCCACAGTAAAATCGTCATTATAAATTAAACGCCGCACATAGGCATTCAGTGAAATAGATAAATATAATTATTATTATTATCTTTTCTATCGTCTTATACCTAATGCCAAATAACAAATAATGTCTATGTACTAATATCTGTGATGTGATTAATCGTTTTCAGGGCGATAACGGCGGCCCTTTAACGATATTTTACAACGCGACCGAAGAGGATATTTTGGTAAGTACCTTTGTAATAATATTGTTACGAGCTGGGGTTCGGGATAAATTAATTTAAACCAATTTATCAAAACACACAACACAGTTTAATTTAATAAACACAAATATCGCAACTACAAGAAACGTCACTTGGAATCACTTGTTTCGCTTGTACTGTATCACTCGAATCGTATTCGCTCGCTTCCGAAATCGAACTGC
Source organism: Aporophyla lueneburgensis (assembly GCA_932294355.1). Classification (NCBI taxonomy): domain Eukaryota; kingdom Metazoa; phylum Arthropoda; class Insecta; order Lepidoptera; family Noctuidae; genus Aporophyla; species Aporophyla lueneburgensis. The sequence continues at coordinate 20,269,613 of OW028745.1, read as the reverse complement.
CTGTGGGCCCGACAATCCGCTATTTATATCCCGAGCAGAACATTCTCGAACATTCGACACTGTGCCACAGCGTAGAAGCTTCTAGTAACTTCCATTGAACAACTTTTTACTGTTTAATCCCACTATTCGACAATAGATGGCAGTAGCGTCTACGTACAATTTCGTGTAGTACTTGCTACTCGATAACAGATGGCGTTAGCGTGATGTTTCTAGACTTTACGATCTACGTAACACTGCCCCCTCCTTAGACATGCTCGTCCCGAGCATCATTATTCCCATAGTATCGTGCCAATCGATCTACATGGACAATTTTAGGTGCAGTTCGCATACCCTTTTGTATTCGGTAAGTGACGTCGTTGATCTTGGTCATAATTCGGTACGGCCCGTCCCATTTTGCCTGTAGTTTAGGGGACTTTCCTTTGCTGCGCACTGGGTTATGCAACCACACTAGCGAACCTTCGTCGAAGCCAGTATTGTTCATCTTCCGATCATAACGAGTTTTCATTCTCTCGGACATCTGTTGGCCTGATTCTCTGACATGCTCATATACGTCATTCATCTTGTTGCGTAGATCATTTGCATAATCTGTTATACTCCGTGGTGTATCAGGGGGAATGCCGGTTATTAGATCAGCTGGTAACCTTAACTCCCTTCCAAAGTTCGCGAAGGCTGGCGTCACAGTTGTACTCTCGTGAACTGCACTTCGGTATGACAGAAGAAACGGTTGTATCAAGTAACACATTTGGTGACAAATAGCTTGCATATAGTATTTTTTTGGAAACTTTAGTAATAAAATCCACCGTGATTAAGTTCTATAAAGGTGGTTAGAACCTATAAGCAACCTGTATGTTACCAAAGGGAGAAAAATTGCAACTTATTTATAGATGCAAAAGCGATGCAGAATAGTTCGAATTGTTATCCTGAGTGGCAGTTGGAACTCACGGTGCAAATTGTGCGCCGTGAATGAATGATTGAACGAAAAAGCGATACAGCTCATTCGTTGAGTGACAAATGAGATCTTAACAAGTTCTTATTTTCGGTGGAGATAAACAAAAAGACGGTTGTTTGTGCTTTGTGTTGTGACAGCAAATTTATTGGATTATTCATCTGTTTGGTGAGTATTAAAAAAATATGTGTGTAACATGGGATAACCATCATGGAGCCCATGCAAATGGTTTTTTATCGTGAAACCATGGTATATTTACTGAGTAAATTTTGATGCGCCTTAGATCTAATCAAGAATTATCAAAAAATATGCACTGATCAAATAAATAAGATAATACTTTATAAAAATATGGTTGTTAAAAACCTAAAATTATGGTTTCACAAAAAGTATAATGTCAAACTACATCAAAAACAGTTATCAAAACTCATTTTATTGTATGTTATTTTAATAAAATACCATTCAACAAGATACTTTTCAAGAACTCCATTTTTAAACATGGCGATTTAAAATAGACCTTGCAGTTCATATTTCCACTCATTTGTTGGCTTATTGGAGCTCCTAGGTCCTAAATTCACTCATTAGTACCTAATAGTGATTATTTTCACTTTTCAGGTCTCGTTGTCTTTGCGTTGAATTGGGGATCCTCACGACGGGTACAAAACCCGTTTATGAAGATAAATAAAGTAAAATTTATTTAAATTGTAAATGTTGGCTGGAATATAATCCTAGACTTCTTAATTCGATACCCGATTTCCTACTGATAGTTTCCAATTTGTAATTTTTCATTAGCAGTTCTTCTTTACAATAAAATGGGTGTACTACGCCAAATCGAATGCCAAATAACCGAATCTCAATTGATCAAACACTATAAATCGAATGTCTAAATACTCGAACGTTCATAATATCGAATGGTTACTACATCGAACATTCAATATATCGCACACTCAATACATCGAGTGTTCAAAATATCGAATGTTTGTTTGATCGAGCGGTCAACGCATCGCATATTCATTATATCCAAATATCAATTTACTGAATACTTTAAGTACAAAGAAAAAACATAAAATTTACCAATAAATCACATTATACTTTTTAATTTTTATCGTTTATAGGTACATTTAAAAATTTGTGTGAATTGTGATTGCACGGAGAAGGTATTAAATCATTAAATCCATGTTGTTTCTATTATTTATAATTTTTTCAGACCATCCGATTTTCATCCATCTTGCCATTTTTTTGTGGAGTTGGTCTTCCCAATACCGCGATACTCTTTTAAATTGTCCTATTTGTAATAGCTAAAATATCTGTGGTAGCATAAAGACCCCGTTTGTACTTAACAAGCAACGTGTTCCATCTTCACCGCCGACCGCCTCCATCTATGTTGAAGTAAAGTGAAATATTGGCAGGTAACTCTCTGTCATTTTTCTTCAAAATAGTTTCAAGTGGTATTATAAGTCCATTATGCCAATATTGACCAGGATCAATTTATATTGTATCAATCTGTCTCGGAGTGCTCATGAGCGTTCATGGGTCTGCTGGAAGCAAATTCGGATTTATAGTGTTTATAAGTGTCGCTAAAGATTTCAAAGCTGAATGGCTTATGTTATGTTCTATAGCACATACTCTAGTTGCGTCTCAAAATTGATGAATCTGTTTGTATTGAAACATTTTTTCACTTGGCTCACTGCCATAATTTTCTTCGAGGTCAGTTTCCTCAATTATTTCATTATTCACATTATCATTATCAGCCAAATTTTCATCACTTATTTCAGTCGAATTTCCATCAGTAATTTCAGTAGAACTATCACTAGGATCATGACTGCAAAAAAAATGATTATAGTATAAATCTGACAAATAGGTACCTACCTACAACTTGAAAATCGAAATACAAGAGACGTCTAGAAGGGTAACTCATGAATGTAAACTGATCTTGCCTTGCCTACTAATCTGTAATTTACACCCAGTATAACGTATGTAGATCAAAAAAAATACAAAGTGAACTAAGTGATTTGATAACTGTTAGGTATACTCGTATAAACTAGTCCAAATACCTAAAATGTAGGTTTACAAATCATACTCTATTTAAATTTTATTAATATGTACGAAACCTGCGTTATTTATAGTGAAATTCTCTTGACACAATTGCTCAAAACAGAAAATTATTATTATTATAATCTGCTTACTGTACCTTTTATTATGCTTTAAATTGATAATTACTTACCTTTACAAAATTGGAGTAATCTCTTTTGATTGTTTAATAACATTTTCATGGTCTGAACTAGTACCACTTGTTCCACGTCCATTATATTCTTAAAAGTACGTGCAACTTGCCGATGATAATTACCACATCGTTCATTTTTTTTCCACTTTACAGTATTCATTTTGAGAAGTTCTTTTAGCTATTATGACCTTTTTTTTAACAGAAACTTTGTGTGTAATAAAATAAATTTATAACGCACGTTCTACGTTTAAAGCCTTATAAAATTGCCTTTATAAGTTCTACATTTCTATCTTTTAGAACTGTTAGATCTTAAGTGGTTCTAAATGAGAGAAAATTGTTGCTTCTTTTGGAATCGATCTATGCGTTACAGTGGCATATTAGAGTATATTAGACCTTACAAAGGCAATTACACTAGGTTCCAAATGAGCCGCAATAATAACTCTTGAGCCACTACAGGTGATAAATAACTTATATATACTACTTATTTAGTAGTAAAGCTGCCAAATAAAGAAAAATTACCACCTATTAGGGTATGGTTCTTTAGGGGTGATTTTAAGATGTCATATGCTTCTTTGAGTTCTAAAAGAGTAAAAATTGAAACCTGTATGCGTCTATAAGAACTAAATTCGGCTTAATGCCACCATAAGTTATAAAGCAGACACAAAAATCACTCAAAAGCAAGTGTTAGTGATAAGAGCTACCCATATGCAAATTCGAGTGCTGTTTGCATCTATAAGTAATACCGTACACTCTTACATAACTTATATGCTACCTACAGTTGCAAAATAAGTTCCAAAATTCACTAACGTGCTACTTGGGATGTGCTTGTCCCAATCCTTTTATCTGCTTGCTACAACTTTTGCCAGATATCTTTCCAACGTCTGATTAAATCTCTCCACCATTCCGTCAGATTGTGGATGGTATGAAGTGGTTCTGGTTTTGTGAGTACCCATAACCCGACATGTTTCCTGAAATACTTGAGACTCAAAATATCTTCCTTGATCGCTGTGGATTTCCAAGGGTACCCCAAACCGACAGAAGACTTCGTGGACTAATTTATCAGCGACTGTTGAAGCTTCTTGATTAGGGATGGCGAAGACTTCCGGCCACTTAGTGAAGTAATCCATAACAACCATGAAATATTTATTTCCACTTTCACTTTCAGGGAACGGCCCAGCGACATCTAGTGCTATCCGTTCCCAGGGGGCTCCCACGTTGTACACTTTCAATGCGGGGTGCATTGAAAGTGTACAACTGCTGCTACGTGTGTGTGGTCCTTTTACCGCTGCACCAGTCCTCCACGTCCTCTCGACAATGGATCCAGTAAAACCTTTCTCGGATCTTTAACAAAGTCCTTCTTACTCCCATATGACCTCCTGAAGAACCATTGTGGTAGAGCCGTAGAACTTCTGGTACCTTCGTTTTTGGGACTACCATTTGCAGGTGACAGCTATTCCCTCGAGCATTTTCCCATTTTCGACACAACACACCATCCTGGATCACCAAGCTCTCCCATTGTGCCCAATAACTTTTTGTGGTGGTACTCATCGCTGCAACATCACACCATTTCGGTTTGGGAGCATTAGCTTTAATCCACTCGAGAATTGGCCTGATATCTGTGTCACTTTGCTGAGCATGCTGTAGGGTTTCCTTCCATTCGTCACTAAGGTCCGTTCTTACCATACTGACAGGTACCGTTTCCTTAGCTTCTTGCCTGACACAATGCTTGCAGTCTTCAGGACAAGGTCTTCTTGATAAAGCGTCCGCGTTACCGTGAGACTTCCCACTTCAATCCATCTGGCCACTTGTCCTTCTGGATTCTTAAATTGCAACAACCACTTTAATGCAGCATGGTCAGTCCGCAGGTGGAATTTACGTCCAAGCAAGTATTTGCTGAAATGCTGCAATGTCTTGACGACGGCAAGAAGTTCGCGTCTCGTGACACAATAATTTCTTTCTGGCTTTGATAAAGATTTGCTGAAGTAAGCTATCACAATTTCATAATCTCCTTTCCGTTGAGATAACACACCGCCAATTCCAGTATTACTTGCGTCCGTGTCAACTATAAATTCATTTTCTGTGTCTGGGTAGCCCAAAATTGGGGTATTGCACAAACGTTCCTTTAAATCTCGAAATGCGATGTCACAGTTCTCATCCCAACAGAACGGTCTCTTCTCCTCAGTAAGCTTGTGAAGAGGTTTGGCAATGTCAGCAAAATTCTTGACAAACCGTCGATAGTACGAGCACAAACCCAAAAATGCTCTGACCTGCGTCTTGTCTTTTGGGACTGGCCATTCCTTGACGGCGACGATTTTCTCAGGATCTGTTTGCACTCCTTCCTTCGAAACCATGTGCCCCAAAAAGCTAACTTGCTGTCTGAAGAATCAGCACTTCTTTGGACTTAGCTTAAGATTGGCTCCTCGGATTTTCGATAGAACAAGTTCCAGATTTTGAAGGTGGTCTTCGAATGTGCGGCCCACGATGATGATGTCGTCTAAATAGACAAGGCAGGCGTCTCCAATTAGTCCCGTGAGAACTAGCTCCATTAGCCTTTCAAATGTTGCGGGAGCATTGCACAATCCGAATGGCATGACGTTAAACTGCCATAGTCCCTTTCCCGTAGAAAATGCAGTTTTTTCCTTGTCTTTAGGGTTTATTTCCACTTGCCAGTAGCCACTTTTTAGGTCTAACGTGGTAAACCACTTCATTCCTGACAGCGTGTCCAGTGTGTCGTCAATCCGGGGTAGTGGATAGCTGTCTTTCTTAGTAACGTCATTCAATCGACGATAGTCTACACAGAACCGCATGCTTTCATTATTCTTTTTCCTTGTTTCGGTTTTTAATCTTTGTATGCCATAATTTACATGATACTTAGTAATTAGGGGAAGACACTAGCTCCTGTAATACAGTGTACACTAGCGCAGGAGCTAGGGAATTCACAAAAATATATGTATACATTTGTGCCAATAAAGATTATTAAATGTATTAAATGTTATTAAAATGCATGCTGCCATCTTTCTTTTTCACCAGAACCACAGGAGAACACCAAGGACTAGACGACGGCTCTATAACTCCATCCTTTATCATTCCTTTAATCATGGTATTTACCTCCTTTTCTCTTGCCACTGGTAGTCTTCTTGGTCGCTGTCGTATTGGTAACTCATTTCCGCTATTCATTCTGTGTTGAACCAAACCAGTCTTCCCTATGTCAGCATCATTTGTAGAGAATATGTCTGCATACTGAAGTAGCATCTTCCTAGCTTTCTCTCTTTCCTCTTCCGATAAATCTTTACGACAGTCTTCCAAAAGATTTAACACATTAAATCTTGCACTTTGGGCGTTATTTTGAGAAGGCCGATGTTGGCATTCACGCATCCAAGCTACTTCCACACAGGAACCCATCAACGTACCCTTCTTGATTACTTGTTCCTTTTCACTTGGGTTCAGTATGCGTACGGCTGCAACGTCGATTGCCTTTACCAAGGTCCGCGCAATCTTCCATGGAAGGTTTCCATCTAATCCTTCAATGAGAATACATCAGTTTTTCTGCCCAGAATTATGTGGAAGACTAACTGGAACTATTGTTTCCGATCGGGGAGCAAGAACAATCTTCTTCAAGCAGTACACTTTCCCTGATGGTGCACCTTCCATGAATACTTCTTCTGACCCACATTTTAGGACTCCTTGGTTAATGTCGATCTCACAACAGTGCTGTCGCATGAAGTCCAAACCTAGGATGCAGTCGTCTACTATGTCAGCCATTATGACCTTATGCCGGTAGATTGTGTTACCCAGTTTTAACTCCACCTCCTTCTCACCACGGACGGTTATGTGCTGACCGGTAGCTGTTACTAAATTAACGCCGTCATGCTTACCGAAGAAGTCCCCAAGAAAACGATTCGCTAGTTGGGAACTGACAACCGTTCGAGAAGCTCCAGTATCCAATGTCAGCTTACATGGTCTTCCGTTCACTTCACCTTTTATGACTAGGGTGTTCCCATCATGGGCTTGTGAGACCGAAATTCTTGGGGCTATATTAACACCAGCCAGCACCCGCCCCGCAGTCCTGGCGTTGACTAGTTTTCCTGCTGCTGGGAGGTGACATCTGCCGCCCTTCTTTCCCGGGTCTGATCTTCGTTGGCAGTGCTACGCTTCGGACAACTTGAACGGAGGTGGCCCTTTTCCCCACAAGTGTAGCACCTAGGGCTGTTCCTCAGACGATCACGAACAGGTGAAGCCGCAACCTCCCTGTTGCGATGGGCTCGATGATCATGCCTCACTGCCTCCACCTCCAACGCATGGGCCAAGGCGTCCTTGAGCGTCTCGTGGTGTCCAAGTCTTACAGCAGCCCTTACTTCCAGGTCCCGTATGCCATCTATGAAAGTTTGAGTCAGAGTCCCTTCGATGAATGCAGGCGCAGATTGGTACGCTTTTCGAACCAGCTTTTCGATTTTTAGGGCCCACTGCTGCAGGTTTTCACCACTGCGCTGCACACGATCCTTCAACTGCGCACGAAAAACGTGTTCCAGGTGCGCCTCACCGTATCTGGCCTGTAACGCCTCAACAAGCTGCTCATAGGTAACATTTTTGCCGAGAGCCTCTAACACGGTTAAGGCCTGGTCGCGAAGGGCCAAAGTAAGCGCGGTCATGGCCTGCCCTTTTGTCCACCCATTTGCACTCATGACAGCTTCGAACTGGATTAACTGGCATAATTTATCCCTTACTTCTGACACCAAATGTTACGAGCTGGGGTTCGGGATAAATTAATTTAAACCAATTTATCAAAACACACAACACAGTTTAATTTAATAAACACAAATATCGCAACTACAAGAAACGTCACTTGGAATCACTTGTTTCGCTTGTACTGTATCACTCGAATCGTATTCGCTCGCTTCCGAAATCGAACTGCCTGTCGGTTTATTTTTTTTTTTGTAGGACATCTCGTAGTTAATCTGAAAAGATTCTTACTACTTAAACGGATTGTGGCCCGACGAGTTCTAAAAAGTTACCTTTTTAGGCCTCCAGCCGGGACTGCCTGTCGGCCCGACAATCCGCTATTTATATCCCGAGCAGAACATTCTCGAACATTCGACACTGTGCCACAGCGTAGAAGCTTCTAGTAACTTCCATTGAACAACTTTTTACTGTTTAATCCCACTATTCGACAATAGATGGCAGTAGCGTCTACGTACAATTTCGTGTAGTACTTGCTACTCGATAACAGATGGCGTTAGCGTGATGTTTTTAGACTTTTACGATCTACGTAACACTGCCCCCTCCTTAGTCATGCTCGTCCCGAGCATCATTATTCCCATAGTATCGTGCCAATCGATCTACATGGACAATTTTAGGTGCAGTTCGCATACCCTTTTGTATTCGGTAAGTGACGTCGTTGATCTTGGTCACAATTCGGTACGGCCCGTCCCATTTTGCCTGTAGTTTAGGGCGTGTCATTTCTAGTAGTTTCCAACACTGCCCCGTCCTTAGATGGAATTAGCGTGATGTTTCTAGACTTTACGATCTACGTAACAATATGCTATGTTTCAAGGAGGAAGGAAGGAAAATTCCTCGGAGGAAAATAATTGTACAGTCGATCTCGTACTTTACCACCCTAACATTGAATGTCTTCGTCATCATCATCACTTCAGCCCGGAATCACTCGCTACTTCCCGGTTCCGTGCGTCCCTGTCCATAATACCTAGAGTGCTACCTAGATCTTTCATCGCCTGAAACTGCACAACATTAGAAGCCCCCTAATGGAGAAGATAGAACAAAAGTAATTATAGATGGCGTGATCCTAGCTAGGTCCTGACGGACTCCAATAAATTTGTCATTTCGTTCATTCACTCCATTCTACCTGTATGTTCATTCGGGTTAGGTTTTATTTCAATAAATTTCGATGATTTCAATATTTTAAATCAAGTATTTGACATAGAAAGTCTCAGAATATAAAACCTTAAATATTTCCTTGTAATCAGTTTCATGGAAATGTTTCCTACATAATAACATGTCTAGGAATAGCTTTAAACCACAATCATCTAACTTTGGAGTATTTCGGGGAATGGTGGATTTCAATTTCGGAGTATTTAGGACTTAGGAACCCAACAAGGCGCCATTTTCGCAAAAATGAAAGTAGGCCATAATCCACACACATTGGAGGTCTTTGTCCCAGCAGTGGGAACGTTAGAGGCTGATTTTTCTTTTTATGTAGGAAAACCAGGAAAAATCTTTGTTTGTTTCTATTTTTCATTACGCCTAGGTTTTTCCTTCCTACAATCTTTAACGCTCTACTTAGAGCCATTTATTAATGCGGGTGGTAGACATTAGGTATTTTATTTTTACTAAGTAATGATGACGATACAGTGATATTGATATAATTACCGATAGCTTCATTAAAGTTTATTCTATGCTGATACAAAGCGGTATCTCTTTTCCGTTGTTTCCATAATAATAAAACATATTAGGAACAGACATATTTTTTGGGTAATCTTACAGGGGCACCACGTTTGCAAGGACATACAAATATCGCGATGAGATCTTTTTTGCGTAAAGGATCTATAGCGCTCTGCTTAGCGCCGAGTTTTGAAATGCCAATAGTGTGTTTTTTCGACGCACTGGGATGCATTCTGTAGTATTCTCAATGATATGTCCTACACCGAGAATTGAAAATCGAAAGCACAACAAAATGCCGCCGTGATATTTTTACGCCCGCGGGGACATGGTCGTATTGCTATGGGACCAACTAAGAAAATGGCAAATCCAAATAATGTTTTTTTTTTGGATGAAAAATCCTCAAATGACTTATTCCGCTCTGGGCGGAGCGGGAAGGCGTGACAGACTTTTACTGACTAAAACCCACCCGCGTTCCTTGAGTTGCCTGTGCCAGGGCCACAGTAACTCTTTCGAATAAATCCGCGACCCTGGCAGGGTACCTTCACTCCATGAAGTAGCCAATGAATTAGGTACTCAAATTCACGAAAGGGCAATAACGAGTTGTTGTTTGAATCAGGTGGGAGTGGCATCATTTGTCAGTGCTGATGGTTGCAACAACGACCAACCCTCAGTATTCACCAGGGTGCAGCGATACCTCGACTGGATCAGCGGAGTCACTGGCGTGGAAATTTTGTAAAAATATCGATTTTATAAAATAAAGCAATACCTACTTATCGAGTTTTGTTTTTTTTTTTTTTGTAAAGCTCGTTAATCAGTATTACCGTATTACCTAAATCATTTAAGCCGTGTTTCCCCAGATTGGTATTCGGTAAGTACTTACAAATAAATCCCATAGGTAAATATAAAGATAGTGCTAAATCATTGTATTTTCCAAAATGAGTGCGTAGTAGTTACGGTCGGGTCTTATTTTTGGTCCCACTTCTGGTGCTTTAGCTGGAAAGAAGAAGTGGTGCAACAAACGCTCCAGCAGCACAGCTGTCTGTCCAGTTAGTTAGACGAACTTGATTCTATACAATAGTAAGTAGTAAACATTAAGAGACACAATACATTTAATTAAATCATTTCCCATATGTAAAATGAAAACTATACTGAAGCAAAAAAATAAATAATAATGTAATTATAGCTAAGTAAGGACCTGGGCCTAGGCCTAAGTAAGTTCACGGATAGGAGTTCGACAAAATGGACGATTGACCATGCTGCCGCGGCCAGCATAGCTATATAAAATGCTATATAATTACGTTTACTTGTCCACGAGTCACGTTTTTATTGTCAACTCGTGTTAGAGCAAATACTTAATTAGTTTTTTGTTAATCAAATAATCATTAACGAAAAAGACGCACGGCATTGATTATACGTGCTTATCTATACGTACTTGTGACAAGGGATTAAAAGATTGTGCCGCTATCACATTTTAGGTTCCCGTACATCATGATGCAATTCCTGTGTCCAGGGTCTTATAGGTAAACCAGAGAGATCAATCAATATTAGCCTCTAGCATTAGCTTCACTACTGGACATAAGCCTCCCACAAGTTGCGCCACAACACACGGTTCTCCATCTTCCGCATTCAGCTTGTCCCAGCCACCTTTATTTTATTTATTTTATTTTATTAGGGACAGCAAACAGCAGTATACATAAAATGAAAACAACACTTAGTCTATAGGCGTAGCATATACACTACTAACAACGTTATCCACAGATTATTTTACAAAATAGCTAGCTGTTAAAAGACAAAATCGATATAACTTAATCTAGTGTGATTTAGAGTTACATAATCTAATGTTAACAAGGAAAAACAAAGACACAAATTCAAAAAGCTCTGTATAGCGTGAAATTAATATGTTATATAAAAAAGCTACATTTAAAAGAAGAAATGTACCGAACATGATATACGGGTTGTTAGGCGACTCATAGAGCCAACATGCGTATCCTCATTGACTACTGTTGGTCTTTTAAGATATTGTAAATTTAATTTTTAAATAAAGTCTTGCTGAGGAAAATTATATCTAGTGAACTAAATTGCTTATTATAAGTATCAACCAAGCGGTGCAGCGGTGAGCGAGCTCCCGAATTAGATCGACAGAAAGGGGCAGCGAATAGGACCTTTAAGCGAGAGTCACGCCCATGTGCTGTACGAGGGACCAGGTAACACAAACTATTTACCAGATTACTACAGTCAAACTTATTACGACATATGTTAAAAAGCGTCATCATCTCAAGGAGAGTGGAGTGCGTCTAGAGTGTAAAGACAAAAGGCCGTATTTTTTTACTAGACTTTGGTATGATATTTTTTTACGGAAGCACCTATACTGCATAACGCGAAGAAATTTTCTTTGAACCAACTCTATGATTTCAGAGTACTTTTTGTAGTAGGGGTTCCAAATAGGTACTGCGTACTCTAGCTGTGGGGGAATTACGGATTTGTATAAATGTAGGAAGGTGGAAGGACGTCGAAATTCTCTGGATGATCTCATTACAAACCCAAACAATTGGTAAGCTTTATTAACTATACTATCTATATGAGCATCTAGGTGGAGTTTAGAGTCTAATAGAACACCCAGATCGCGTAGGCAGGAAACATTGCTTAACATAGTATTGCCAAGGCGGTAGTTTTGTTTGACGATGTTCTGTTTTTTTGTAAATGTGATACTATGACACTTGTTCAAGCTGAGGTAGAGTTTATTAGCCAAGCAATAGTCTACAAAGCGGTCCAGGTCTTTTTGGAAATTGGCACAGTCAGAGTGATTCTGTATTTTTTTGTATATCTTTAAATCATCCGCGTAAAGCAAAAAATTGCAATGTTGAAAACAGTTGTTAATATCGTTGATAAATATAATGAACAAAAGCGGCCCTAAAATCGATCCTTGCGGAACCCCTGACGTGACTTGGATATAGTGCGATTCGTAACCATTGATCACAACCTTTTGAGTCCTGTTAGTTACATAAGATACAAACCAACGAAGCAAATCTCCTTTGATGCCGTTAAATGCAATTTTATTGAGTAACAATTCGTGGTCCACTTTGTCAAATGCTTTTTGAAAATCGGTATATACTACGTCAATTTGCTGCCTATTGTCAATGGTCTCAAAAAGTTGTGATGTGAAGGTGAGTAGGTTGCTAATGCAGGATCTATCTTTTACAAATCCGTGTTGTTCTTTTAATATCACACGACGCATGATGGGGTAAACCTCGTTATGTACCAGTTTTTCAAATATTTTGGAAAGAGCCGATAACAAGGAGATTGGTCGATAAGTAGTAACGTCGCTTAAAGACCCAACTTTGTGGACCGGAATTATGTTAGCGCGCTTCCAGACCTCTGGGAATACGCCATTAGATATGCATTTATTAAATAAAATGAAAAGAGGATAGCACAGTGTACTATATATAAAAGGTGAAAAAGCATACTTACCAGTTTATTAGCTCACACAGACGTCATTACGTCATTTTCCAAAGGTAGTTGCTGAAAATCAGCGCTGTTGACACTAGGTTCGTCTGAAGTCACAGCATATTGCTGAGCAACGACCTGTTCTTGCACAGATGCGACGCACAGGTTATTGGTTTTTCATATTGTGGTTTATTCGTTACAAGAGTAGATAATTAATGCAATCTACAATCGGCATTTTGTTTTTGTTTTGTTTATTTAAGTGATGTAATTGCCAATGTCGTAACATATTCTGTTTTGTCTTTGGTGACTAGTCTATCTATAGTCCACAAGCAATGTCAATATTGCTAAACTGTAAATTTTTTATTGACTTAAATACGGGGCTTTTGGCTACGTTGCATTTAATGTCTTTTTTTATTTTAATTTTATAATGTGCGTTTTGTTTGTGCAGAATAAACAATTTTTCTTTCTTTCTTTTTCTTTCTATACGTATTTTTTAAAAAGATCGTGGGTATGCCGTCGAGCCCGGGGCCTTTGGAGGCGTCCACTGTCTTTAATTCTTTTCGTATTTTGTCTTCAGAAAAATGTAGATTGCAGAGAAGAATATCACTGTCAGGATTTGGGGGCGGCAGTTCCCAAGAAGTAGGATCAAATGTGGAAGGTTCATAAACTGATTGAAAGAACTTCGTGAATAGGTTGCAAGTACTAATAGGATCATGTGAGAAATGATGCTGAAAAAATACTGTGGATGGGACACTGTTACTGGATTTACGCTTCGAGATGTAGGACCAAAATGCTTTAACGTTTGAGGCCACGTTATTTTCCGTTGTGTCCATGTATTTTTTAAACTTCGCTCTATAAATGGAAAACAATTCGTAGTCACTAATGTTCCCGTAATTTTTCCACTTAACCCAAACGCAAGTTTTATTCCTATACATATGCAAAAGGGATCTCGAGAACCAATGGGGGAAATTACTATTTTTGGGCTTGAACAATGGGGTATGCAATTTAATGAATTTGTAGATTTTCTCATAAAAAATTGTGACAGCTTCATCAGGGGGTAATTTCCCAAGTAAATTATCCCACTCAACGCTCCCTATGTCAGCATTAATCCTTTCATAATCAGATTTGTAGAAGTTAAACTGGTTTGCTCTATTCTGATATAAACTCACTGACGGTCCTGCAAATGGCAACCTTATGCAGAAGGCCGGATGATAATTATCAATAGGTAAGAGCGATACATTAGGAGTGAGGGCTTCCACATGGGCATTGCAGAAAAATAAGTCTAGGATACGGGCTTTGCAGTTGATTGTACTATTATATTGGTTCAAATCCAGTTGCGAGTAAACATTTAATAGATGACGGCTGACCTTAGAATAGGTGCTATTAGGGGAACACGACATGTAGAAAGTAGAGTTAGTCCAATCGAGCTCAGGCAGGTTAAAGTCTCCAGCCAAAACAACGCACTCTATGGAGGGATTATCTACAAGAGTTGCAAAAGAGTTTATGAAATTAATATAAACATCTTCTTTTGTATTAGGCGGTATGTAGGTAACACAAACAAGTATAAATTTATTATTGTGAGACGGGATTTTAATTATAGTATGTTCCGGAAGAATTAACGGAGGCACCAGTGTCAGACAAGAGGGGTGTAGGTCTTAGGAAATAGCTATAAGGACACCACCTCCATCTTTTTTATTAGTAATAGAACGGTTGCGATCGCATCTCAAAACAGAGTAACGTTGGTCCATAAATTCATTGTCTGAAATATCAGGCGTCAGCCAAGTCTCAGTTAGTATAATAATGTCGTAAGCGTGAGATAAGATATTAATATATAATGTGTTCAGTTTGGTTCTGATCCCTCGGCAGTTTTGGTAATATATACATAGATTGTTAGCCATTATCAAAATCTGAAATATATTTATAATTAAAAAGGTCGTCAGTAGATCTATAATAGCCTGGGGGCGTCCCATATCCCGCTTGTTGATACGCCGTATCTACTCCAACCTTGCTCCAACGTCCGTCGCATACTTTAGACAAACATAGCCATTTTGAAAGATTTTGAAAGAATTATTGCTAATCTATTGATTCGCATGTTCGAAAAATTTGTCTGCTCAACAAGGTAAATAACGCAATGAATGATGTTGGGCTGGCGAAATGAGAGTTAATGCTTCTGATTGTGTGTTATGCAATTCAGTTTACGAACTATCCAAGCTATGTCGGTTACTCCAATTCTTTTACGGATTAATTAATTTCGGATCTGGCCTTCAAAGAAACTGCGAGCATAGTTCGAATGGCGAGCGATGCTTAACTTGTCCGCCAAGAGTCACCTGTTATGTAAAACTTTTAACCATACCGCATTGTTCATCTTCCTTCTCGCTCGGTCATTGGGATCATGTCTAGGAATGAACGGGAAGGCAATAGGGAAAAGCATAGGGTCGTCTATTAAAAAAATATCTACTCTTTCATATAAGAAAGAAAGAAAATACGTTTAATTGCGGTAAAAATGGCGCAAAGAAAGACCAAATAAGAAAAAAAATAAGGAAAAGAAAAATCTGTGGAAAAACATGCGTCACATCCATACAAAAGGCCGCCAATTTCAGGTCGCAGCATAGCAGCTTTGTTTTAAAATAATACTATCTACGAACATATAAAATTTGCAAACCTCTAAGTCCCTGAGATATCTACCACATTTGGTATGCAAACAATCGTTTTTTGATTGTGTCTGTAATTAAGGTACTTGACCGGTTAAGCAATAACTTTTTTTATCACGACCAACGTATAAATGTGGAGTTGGGTGGGTTGGTTAACACTAGTTACCTTAAAAATATATATAGAAACCGACTTGAACTGGAATATTTCATGGATTATTTACAATGCTTAAACTGAGAACCAAATCTTAATGCCCAAGATAAAATAATGAAAAATGGCGATAGTCATTCGATATTCATTGATTAATTGACGTGTTAGAAATATAGTCGGCATAAATAACATTTATTTATTTGATTTCAAAACACCACTAGTCACCAAAACAGATAAGTTTAGTAAGAAAACAATGAATTTATAGATAGGAAATAAACAGTTCATTTATCAAGTAAATTTGGTTTCTGACTAAACTGCAACTATATCCGAGGACCAGGGTGTTATTTATCTGTCTTGGTGACTTTACCTACACGAACCCTGTCAGGGCACTCATAGCATAAATGTTGTTTGTACTGTTGAGTTTGTATTTACCCAGACACTTTTCATCACAATTATCATTCAGATGAAAGACGTCCTTTGCAAGCATCGTCACAACGACCACTCGTTCTGCGATTCCCGCGAATTCCATGCCCGTTAGTCTATTTTGGGTCTTCATTATACCTAGAAGTTACCCTGCCGGAGCAGGGCCGATGATATGAGCTTCATTTGATATTTGAAAAATGTTAGTGATTTCTTTTCTTGTTTTCCTGCTCTTGGATATGTAATACCGTCACACAATTGCTTATTAATCAACCATTGATAACTAAATAAAGTTTCGCACTGATTTCAGTATCAATACCTACTTTGATATTGAAGTCGAATCAAAATATGATAAAACCTATATCATTAAATTTAAGCACGGGCATTTCGTGAGTCATTCACTATAGGCCAATCATTTTAGGCCATTGGCCGGAACAATTTGATATTTGTGGTAATTTGGTTTTCTATGGTCAGCGGCCAGCAGGTTTGTGATCATAGTAGCTATGGTTTTTGTTAGCAAGGATTATGGCAGCTATCTGACCTATCAGTTTCTCATATCCTTTATTTCCAATAGTGTTCAGTTTGTCACTTGTATTACAAACTGGTGATTAACTAAAGTTTTCAGTATTCCGATAGCTCATTCTTTATTGTTTTCTATCACACTGACACTGACTAAGAATCAATGCTTAAAAACGTTAGTCATATTGTGAGTCATTTTTTTAGGGTTCCGTTGCCAAATGGCAAAAAACGGAACCCTTATAGATTCGTCATGTCTGTCTGTCTGTCTGTCTGTCTGTCTGTCTGTCCGTCCGTATGTCACAGCCACTTTTCTCCGAAACTATAAGAGCTATGCTGTTGAAACTTGGTAAGTAGATGTATTCTGTGAACCGCATTAAGATTTTCACACTAAAATAGAAAAAAAACAATAAATTTTGGGGTTCCTCATACATAGAACTGAAACTCAAAAATGTTTTTTTTCATCAAACCCATACGTGTGGGGTATCTATGTATAGGTCTTCAAAAATGGTAATGAGGTTTCTATTATCATTTTTTTCTAAAGTGAATAGTTTGCGCGAGAGACACTTCCAAAGTGGTAAAATGTGTGTCCCCCCCCCCGTAACTTCTAAAATAAGAGAGTGATAAAACTAAAAAAAATATATGATGTACATTACCATGTAAACTACCAACGAAAATTGGTTTGAACGAGATCGAGTGAGTAGTTTTTTTTTAAAACGTCATAAATCGTAAACCGCAATTTACCTTACATTCAATCAACTGAAATATAAAAATAAAAAATAAACATTTATTTTTAAACCGAGAATACCTACAGGTTTGTACGGAACCCTCGGTGCGCGAGTCCGACTCGCACTTGGCCGGTTTTTTTTTTTCCTTATATTTATAATGTTTTATGGAGTTTTATTTGTTTCCCGAAAATGTTGTTATTCACCGCAGCAGTCGCACTATCCCACCTGGATTATGAATATAGGTACACCTTAGGTAATCAATATTATGCTTCCCCCTACCGCAGTGTTCTAGAAATTCCATTATGATGGCACTTTACTTTTGATAATAGATAGATAGATTGGAATTTAGTAGATATTCTATGTCTTAATAGCAATGAATAAAGTTTATTGAGTTCCTGAGACCGTATTTCGGCCATAGCGGCCAATTTCAACGGAGCATAGACGTAGCAACTTGTCCTGCCCAACAAACATTTTTAACAACTAAGTAATTATTATAAAAGACTTAACTAATTATAAGTTGTTTTAATTACATATATTTTACCTCTCAATTTGATAGAAAAACTTATGAAACACATTTCAACCTCATTACGCCCTCATCCTAGGATCAGGCTGCAATTCCGCTTAAAGAGCAATATTAAACTTTGCTGATTTGTAACATACTTTATTACTGTCATAATTTTAAATTATAGTAATGTTTCAACCTCATAATTTCAGCAGAAAGACGTCCACTGCTGGTCATCGGCCTCTCCCAATTTCATTTTATGCGGATTGGCGATCACAGTCTGGTGGTAAAATGCATAGAAAATGCTGCTACGACGCTCTTACGACACTCACAGGAAAAAATGCGAGAGTGCTTTTCTTTACGTCTAACACCACACGGAACATGAAATATATTAATGTTTATGAATTGCGTTTCCTCAGTTACAAATTTAATAAACACGGTATAACGGCACGAACAGACTACCGACATAATCATTGTAGGTAGGTAACTGATGAACGTCAACTACAGTTGGAGACAGGCAGGCTCCATGAATTGTAGAACAACGAGCCATCCTTCCGAAAGCCAGGTAGGCATCATTGTGTGGACCCAGTCATCCAGAGAACACGGCCTTTCTCTGGACGAGTGCTCATTTGTCGCAGCAGCGTGGTGGATGATTTTCCTTTGGTTAGAATATTTGGGAGTCCGTTTCGCCTATTTGCGAGAAAGCCGAGATTTTCTACCACTTTTTATCCTTAGACGCAATTCTAGGAGCATGCTAGCTAAAACTCATAGCGGTCCGTAACACGTCAGGGCTGCGGAGCATAGTACGATGGAAATAGGATGAACGAAGGGGATTTAATCGGTAAGAGTCTTCATTCTCCCCAGATGGAGGTATTTATGAGGTTTTCCCCACGGACAAAAGGCACTGTATTCCACAATAAACTACTACCACCGGGTCTGTTAACGCCTTAAAGCTTTATTAAGATTAGATTAAAGCAATGATGAGGAATATGCGATAGTACTAATCACTTCGCAAAATTATTACGGATTAACTTAGATTTAAAAATAAAAGGTATATAAACAGATTGTCACACTCGATTTCTCCATAAATAAAAATGCACGCTTTTGTATTATTTGGTCTTTCGTTGATTGTTTCTGCTTCTGCTTGGGTAGAAATACAGACTAACTATCATGAAAGCGTTGGAATTCCTGAAGCGGAGAGGCTGAGGGCACTTGAAGAGGAGATTTTAGCGAAGAATGATGCCGAGCTAAATGATAACAGGATTGTTGGTGGCGCTTTAGCTCCCGCTAATGCACACCCTTACTTTGTGAGTACCGTTATTTTGGTTTAATTTTTCATTGTTTGAATGGTCTATAAAATCAGTGGCACCTTTATCTAATTTACTTTCCTCGTGCAGGGTGGGTTGTTGATCGATATGGTGGGCACAAGCAGTCGGTCAGTATGCGGCTCCTCTCTTCTGTCACCCAACCGGCTGGTGACGGCTGCTCACTGCTGGTTCGATGGGTCGAGACAAGCGTGGCAGTTCCTTGTTATTCTTGGCTCCAACTTTTTGTACAGTGGTGGTGAACGTATCGCTACTAGCCACGTCATCATGCACCCTCAGTATTTCCCTCAGTTTCTAACAAATGACATCGCTATGATATATTTGCCCAGAAACGCTAATATCAATTGTAAGTTGATTTTTGAAATTTTTTGAAACTTTGAAATGCTGATGCTTTGTGCTTTGCTGTGTTTATCTTTTGTATACTTTACTTGGTGGCAACAAGTGGCTCTTGTTTTTATTATTGATGTTTTCGAGAAGTTTTTATACACCTGAGAGCTATTAACATTATCAAGTTTTGTCTTGGACATAAATGTTTTATTACATGTGTGTATTCTATGTGTTCGCAGTTAACGTCAGACCTATCAGGCTGCCCACTGGTTCCGAGCTCTGGAACCAGTTCGTTGGACACTCAGCCGTCGCTGCTGGCTTTGGAAAAACTACCGACCGTAAGTATATTTAGTAACGTTGCTCTCTTAGAATAATAAACATAGTGGAATATCAATTTTATAGCTACAGTGGTGCATTGTCATAGGTCCGGGCGTCCGATGATGGAGAAAGCCTTGATGTACTAACGTTGCAAGTATGCTTTATTATCTACGCTTGACCATAAAGCATAGTTCTATAATTTAGACTAAATGGTTGGCAGTTCTTTTCCATTTCTTCCCGTGGGTGTCGTAAGAGGTGACTCAGGATTTTATTAGAGAATGAGCGGCAGCGTTCTCTATGCATTTTATCACCATACTGCAATCACCAACCCGCCTGCCAAGCGTGGTGATTATGACAAACCCCCCCAAATTGGGGAAGCCCTTGGTCCAGCAGTGGTCGTCTTTCGGCTGAATGATGTTGACGATGGTGGTACTTCGGCACGAAAATGAAAAAAAAAAAACATTAAATAATTTTAATAATTTCATATTGCAGAGCAACAAGCAGCTTCGACCGTGGTAAGCCACGTGTCACTCCAGGTGATCACTCATGCTCAATGCAATGTCTTCACCGCTGGCTTTGTGACGTTCAGTACCATCTGCACCAGTGGCTTTGGAGGCGTCGGCATCTGCGGCGGAGACTCCGGTGGCCCTCTTGTTACTTATGGCAATGACGGACAACCATTCTTGGTGAGCTACTATTTTAATTTTAATAACTATAAAGTCTTTTGGAGACTATAAGAATGCAGCACACATTCCCACACAATTTTTGCAGAGATTCTTGCTTCCCGTGTTTCTAACCAAACTACATAATAAAAAGGAATGAGCAAATTACTTGCAAATGGGATGACAAATCGTGTATTGCATAATGTAATATTATAAAAAATATTTATGCATAATATGCATAAATATTTTTTGATGCCGTTATTACTATTAAAATTAATCATAAAAAAAATGACTTTGAGTCTCAGTCTTTTGGAGCAAGGCCAGTGAAAAGATGGATGGATTGTGTGAGCGTCTAGAATAAATAATATGAAAGAAAAAGGAGTGAATTATAGTGACGGAGACCCCAAATAGGTTACATGGGACAAAGACAGGAAGATCATGATTCTATAGCGCAGTTTTAGAAGAACTTGATGTTCAGCTGCATTGTTGTGGGTTTTTTTCCGATTTCAAACGATTGATGATGATTTATTTAATGAACTTATTTATCTTTACAGATTGGCGTCAGCTCCTTCGCTGCCTACAACGCTTGCCAAAACGGTCATCCTTCAGCCTACGCCCGAGTCAGCAGCTTCAACAATTTCATCACTCAACACATGTAAACATCACAAAAAATTTCATAATAAAGTAAATAATCAAATAAGCTTGAGTATCTTTTGTTAATGTTTGAGTGTGTCCTTCCGCCCGATCCTACCTATATGGAAAAGTCCATGGACCAATCCCTAATGTACGCGTCGAGTTTTTTAACGCTATCTACGCTTGGATTTTCCGCCGTTTGACGTTTTCGCGGACCCATGTTGTAGATCTTAGCTCACAATGCATCCTACATGCGGCATACTTGTCCAGCCCAGTCCCATTAGAGCTTGGCGACTATTCCTTTATTGACCCAAATGTCGGACAGGTTTTTAACATCTTCTTCAAGGGTGGCAGTGAATAGGTTAGGAGATTGCGGTAAATTAATTTCACCACTCACTATTACCATCTGCTGTCTTTTCCTACTCAGGTATAATAAGGTTGGCTTCCTGGAGAACCGTATTCAACAGAATACTAGTATTTTACATGGAGCGACTGCCTATCTTACCTCCACAGCCCACAACCCGTTTACTGGGTAACACGATACCTTTAGGTAAAACTGGTTGTCAGATTTTCGGGTTTTGGTGAACCAATTACGACATTTTTATATTCGAGAGAGAAAATGAATGTCTGTGTACAGAAACATTGATTTAGTCAGCCAAATCAAAATCTATACTTCTATACTAATATTATAAAGCTGAAGAGTATGTTTAGTTGAAATCGGTTATCTCAGAAACTGTGTTCCTGAATCTCAGGTGTCCACGGTCCTCCCTACCTGTCGATTTTGTGAAGACAACATTATCGAAGAAATAACTAAGCTATTTTATCTCTACTATAGTATGTGTGTGACGAGAAGTAAGTGTAGTGTAAGAGTGAGTCTACACATGAGTGTGACGAGAAGTGAGTATGAACTCACTTCTCGTCACACACATACATGGTAAGGGTTAACTGTAGTTTGCGAGTGTGTGAGTTGATAGGTTGTGGATGTGTGCATTTAAGTGCGTGCGGTGTGAATGCAACGACTTAGCCAGTGATGCTAGCCAGCAAATCCTCAGTGTCCTGATAGGTAGGAATAGTAAGCCAATCGTTCATTTAGCTGTTTATTATATTTAGGTGAAAGATATCTAATTGTTAGTTTATCTTATTATACATTCTTCGGATAAAGTAGTGTGTGTTTACCCGCAAAAGATGTTTTTATCCGATCTTCCTAAAATACTGTATTTAATTCTACGTCGATGCTCCAGCAGGGGTCATGGCTTGCGTTTACGAGCTATGATCAGGTGGACATACAGTTGTCTTACCGTGAGAACTCATGCTGTAGGTTTTTTGATGCTCCACTCCATGACGTTCAACATTACGCTAATAGAGACTGGCATAGAGCCAGGTACGTCATTTGCTGAGGTTTTGTGAGTCTTTGAGATCGAGTTGTGATCGTTTCAATTTGTTCATGCCAAGAGAAACTCTGTTCTATATATACCTACGCCCGAACGTTTTGTTGCTGGGATATCTGATTATGTATTAGCAACAGCAGCCAGGATCAAGCACTAGACACGAGTGTGCTTTTACTTTGGAAGTTGGCGGGAGCAGGAGCCATTGTGGACAGAGCGTGGTTTTAGAAACCAAGAAGAAGCACGTTTGACAGGTAGCGTGGGACACCGAATGGGCGCTTGATGATGATGCTGTGCTTCGAAGCCTGGCTACAAAAAAAAGGTTAAACCTTTTTCTTGTAGCCAGGCTTCGAAGCACAGCATCATTCAAAAGGTTAATCATATTCCGAGCTTAAAGCTCGGATTATGATTAACCTTTTGAATGTCTTAAGTTGCACAGTTCGACATAAGCAATTGTCTTTCTATTGTATCTCTAATTACGGCATTCGATGAGTTAACTATTTCCAGACTCCTTGTTACTCGGCGTCATTCATTATTTTGACCCCACCACTCCTATGCTGCTGGTCTGGTTATGCCTTTAAACAGCATTAAGATTAGATTAAAAAATCCTAGGGAAAAACTTACAAGGAATACCCACGACAATACTAATCAGTTCGCAAATTACAAAGGATTAACTTAGATTTAATATTGCAGTTAAGTATATAAACTGCTCCATATACTCAATTTCTCTATAACATATCATTTTATACCAATAATGCGAGGCTTAGTATTATTTGGTCAGTCATTGGTTGTTTCTGCTTCTGCCTGGGTAGAAATACATACTAACTATCATGACACGTTGGAATTCCTGCGGCGAAGAAGATCAGTGCACTTGAAGAAGAAATACCGAAGAGTAATTCAGAAGATCCTCAAGCTAACAGAATTTTCGGTGGTGTATTAGCTCCAGTTAACGCATACCCTCACTTTGTGAGGACACTTTATTCTAGTTCTTCGAAGGTCCTGCAGAATAAAAAAGCAAGGCTTTGTTTAATTTACTTTTCTTATGCAGGCTGGGTTGTTGATCAATTTGTTGGGCACAAGTGGTCAGTCAGTATGCGGCGCGTCTCTTCTGTCGCCCAACGGTTTGGTGACGGCCGCTCACTGCTGGTTCGATGGTTCGAGACAGGCGTGGCAGTTCCTTGTCATTCTTGGCTCTAACTTTTTGTTCAGCGGTGGTGAACGTATCACTACTAGTCACGTCATCATGTACCCTAATTATTTTCCTCGTTCGTCCTGACAAATGATATCGCTATGATATACCTTCCCAGAAATGCTATGGTAAATTGCGAGCAACTATTATATTTTTAGTACTTAAACGTCAGACCGATCAGACTGCCTAATAATTTCGAGGTCTGGAACAATTTTGAGAGAGTCTGGGCTGTTGCTGCTGGATTTGCAAAACTAGTGATCGTAAGTAGTACAAAGTACATAATGTACATATTGATCTTTTAAGACTTCTACACGCTACACACGACAGCTACACACGTTGCGTGGTAATTGATCCGGCGAGCTTGCTGCATAAACTAAACGGCGATATAACTATCTATATTTCTGTCGGTATTCTGGCAGGTTGCGCTAGAAGCAAGCGCCAGTTCGCTTTTAGTGTTTCACGTGATAGTATTATGATGTGCATTCACGAAAAATGAAATTAAAATGTCGTTCAATTGGGATCATGAAACTGAGATATCTCTATCTTTTTGAAAACTTTCATAATAGGTTCTAAAAATTAACGAAATGATGCTCTTCAGCTTTGTGCCAATTTCAGCGGCAAGTGCCAGCGAGCCTGATAATGCCAGAGGCATACCCGGTCGGTAAAAATCTGCCGACTGTGCCTCCGGCAGTGTGTGGAGCCTTTCGGATGTTTAAAGTTTGGTTTTTAATTAATGTTACAAAAATAATAGTCTGTATTTACAGACTCTACTAAATAATTATAGTTAATTTAGATTCTTGAGAAAGACCATTCTTCTTCCCTGATTTTGCGATGCTTTGATGAGGACTATGTCTTATGGCTGAATGATGATGATGATGAATATGATCTACACATGACACTGGTCCATTGTAGGAGTGTGAAAATCAAAACATTTTTGAAGGTATGAGGAACAGGGTGTAAAGTATAAACTTTCATACCTCAGTAGAAAAGGAAGCATCCTCCAACTAGATGGGTGTCGTATCTGGTGGGCAACTGCCCGCAGCACCCCTTTGCAACCCGGGAGTAAAAAAACGCATAGAGCAGTAAAAACTTAGTCATCATTTGGAAAGTGTTCAGAGGTCCTGGAAAAAATACAGAAAAAAAAATCTCATGCAAGCTTCGTCAGCAATCAGACCCTCGTTCGTGAGTTTCGGGAATAATTTGCTTATAATTAAAATGATGTTTTAGTTAGTAGTTTGTCGTGTATCGAAACTCACGATCACTTTAAGTCGGTTGGAAAGGAGTATTTGCTTATCGTCAGTGTGATGCGTAGTTCGCATGTGACGGTGTAGATGCCGCTAAATATTTAAAAAAATATTAATAATTTCACATTGCAGAGCAACTGCATGCTTCGACAGTGGTGAGCCACGTTTTACTGCAGGTCATCAGCAATTTCCAGTGCGTAGAACTGTTGCAATCAAACGAATTTGTTTCGTTCGGTACTCTCTGCACCAGTGGCGCTGGGTGCGTCGGCGTTTGCGGCGGTGACTCTGGTGGCCCTCTTACGGCTATTGGCAATGATGGTCAACCGTTTTTGGTATGCTTCTTACTGTTTTTATTTTTTAATACTTGTTGTGACTCGAAAATAATTAAGATACCATAACTAAGAAATGTGACGTGTTAGATATTTACATTATGAGGCAATTTTGTTGATAACACTATGTGACACAATTTCTCTAACATATATAATATTACGTTAATTGCATTACTTATTCGATTATCAAGCATATAGTACTACTATTTTGTATTTAAATTCAAAATACAGGTGACTAAACATGTTTATATTTGATTTGAAACTTTTACACTGTCTTATTTCATGTATGGAAGTAAAATTTATCATAACTTTGAAATGGTACGTGTTACAAGAAATCCATTCATATATTCGTATTCAACAGGCCCAAATTGACAGAAATCAGCAATTTAAATCAATGTTATTGAATTTTTTTTTTGTCACGCAGTTTTATCAGAGCCAAGGGGATGTTGGAAGCTAGTTCTCGGCAACGTGCTGTGCAATCGCTCTAGACACTACGCAGAGTATTATTAGTCAACGTTTGACACGTCACCACAACATTGGCAGCGTGGCAGAGTGACATGGAGGACGAGGTCGTATTACCGCATGCAGACAAGATCGTAACATACAAATCACAGCTCGGCGAAACCGTACAAAGACTGTGATGAATGTTGGTTACGAGGCTTCTTGGCTTGTCAGGGATGTTAATGAGCAATCATACTATAAGAAATCACTTGCGGAGCTCGCATGTAACATCTATTTAGCAATCGCAGAGCTTATTTACAATGGCTCGTAAACACAGAAATTGGGCAAAACTTCTTCTTCTCCAAAGTCAGAGAGTTAGAGAGAGAGACTCTAACAAGCGAGATTCGTTACATAAATCTAACGTATCTCGCTTTGGTATGAGGCCAAATAATAGACGTACACGGTACTGGAGGACCCATGGACACCTAACTTGAAAGCTTAGAGTCATGCCACGAACTCCACGCATACAACGGTGCAAAAAAAAAGATTAATAAAAAAATTGGTATTGATTTGCTGCGGGTTTTGTATTTCAGTATAACACGTATTCACGATTAATTAACCCTATTAAATAACTTATTTATCTTTTCAGATCGGTGTAAGCTCTTTCGCTGTAATCAATGGCTGCCAACGGAGTCTCCCATCAGGCTTCGCCCGAGTCACCAGTTACGTCAATTTCATCACTCAACACATGTAAACAACAGTATATGGATGACATAAACTATGAATGAAACCTGATTATGTAATAAATGATTGAACTTGAACCTCTTTCGATATAATTGTTTTTGAGTACCTTTTGAGAAGGGCTCGCTGCCTTTAACAATTTTTAAAGAATATAATTATATACATTGGCTTAAAAAAAAATAGAACTAGCGAGTGGCAACCGCTCTTGGCATTAAACTACGACCCTTATGAGTTCTTGTCTATTACACGTAAAGTATAAACCGTTTTATCTAGGTACCGGCTCATTTGTAAGAACGAGATTATCGAAAGAAGATAAAAAAGTTGGCTCGTGCAAACATGAACACTAAAGATAACTATTAATTAGTTTCCAGATAGTTTGAAGCGTCCGCGTAAATATCGGTGCCGATAAACGCGCGCACGTTCACTATAGATCGCGATCGGTGATTAGGATTACCAAAATCAGTAATAAGAAGATTAAGATTGATGACATCTAATCAAAAGAGATCTACTCAGGTAGCTTGATTACCATATGTGCCTCCAAATTAGGGTCACCTATCATAAGTTCGAAAAATATTTGACCGAATTTCATTTCACCTAAAACTTTTCAACTATTATCGTTTCGTTTTTTTTTACTTCATCGAAGTCACGTCTGCCACTGTATCAGTTGACCTATTATCATTTCGACATTTTTCGTTACTCCGACGTTTTATTTGGTCGAAAAAGTTTTTACCGAAGTTACACTTAGCCGAAATAACAGTATTATATTTCGAACAATTCGAAGTATTATATTTCCAAACATTCATTATACCACTCTTCAGATTAACCTACTCCCTTATTTAATTAATTAGTTATTTAAATGTAATGGCACTGAATAAAACAGTTGATTATGTACAAAAGTGTTTTAAAGAGTCCCAGTAAGAAACATGCAAGCAAGGATGCTTGCTTCAAGCATGCAGCATGCAAGCAGACATGCAGCGTGCAAGCAGGCATGCAGCATGCAAGCAGGTATGCAAGCAGGCATGCAGCGTGCAAGCAGGTATGCAAGCAGGCATGCAGCGTGCAAGCAGGCATGCAGCATGCAAGCAGGCATGCAGCATGCGAGCAAGCATGCAGCGTGCAAACAAGCAAGCAACATGCAATCAGGCATGCAACATGCAGCAAGAATTGTTTCAAATCAAATCAAATCAAATCAATTTATTTCGGGCTACAAAGACCCATAACATAAATACCTTACAGACTAACATACATACAAATAAAAAACAATGTAAAAACTATTGTACACGAAGTGACGGCGTCGTGTTGCGTTGCGTGGTGTCACGTAGCCTTCCGCGGAAACGTCGATACATGACACCTTTCGGCCAAAACTCTGCCTTGAGGAAGGTCTCGATTTCAAGAACCGGCGCTGCGGGGTTTGGGCGGCCCCACGCGAGCCTATCGTCGCAGATGGTTTTAACGCTCACCACCGCAGCTTCGGCTTACCTGCTCCTCAGCTCGCGGGCCGCCCTACCCCTCCGCGCCTACGCGGGCTTAAATTACACTCTAGGGGTAGGGCAGAGAAGACTACGTAAAGTCGGTTTTACAGCGTTTCGTTTCTCACTAAATTTTGTAGTAGAATATATTGATTTTTATGACACTACGTATATTTTAATTTCATATTGAAAACGCTACCAAGAAACCGGCTATATATTTGTAATCAAATAAAAATTCCCTAAAATGTTGTTGCATTATGTTAAAAATACATACATACATACATACAATCACGCCTTTTTCCCATGGGGGTAGGCAGAAACCACGGAACGCCACCTGCTACGATCTCTACACACTCCTTTTGCAATATGGTAAATAAATCATTTGGCAAACGAAAAAAGTTCAAAAGAGACTTCGGCCAATAGCAAAAAGTTATTTTGTGAATCGGTGAAACATAGTTCCGTAAAATAATACCTATGTCACATGATAATTCGATGATCTAAAAATATGTCAAATAATGCATTATAGCAAAAAAGATGTCGGTCAATAGTTTTCGGTGAAATGAAATTCGAACAAAAATAATTCGGAAAAGTAATCGGTTCCCCCAAATTAGGTGTGTAATTGGTAATAGTATTTTGTTTTTGTAAACGATGATGCACGGACTTGAGCTTTTCAAAAGCGATTTACTCAAATTTCTGAATACGCTCGAACTCTCGACGAGCAGAAACTTCCGTACCAATGATCTTTAGTATGGGTATAGAAAAGGGAAAATCCATTATTTTTTCAGATAAGCTATCCACTGGTTTACCCTTCTTGATTAAATTAATCGGCATGATTTTGTTATTGCGGATATATGTTAATCAGATATTGAATGAGCAGAGAGTATATAAGTGGGAAAACAATGGTTGTTCGTCATAATTCAAGTAATAATTTGACATAATGCGTGCTCTATTGTTGGTTGGTTTGGCTCTAGTGGCTTCGGCGTCAGCGCTGGTGGAACTTGGTGCTGGATACCATACGGAAGTCGGCATACCTCTCGCTGAGAAGATCAGGGTAGCTGAGGAAAAGATCTTGGCCGAGGCAGCTCATAGCAGGGTCGTAGGCGGTGTCGTGGCTCCCCCCAACTCACATCCTTACTTCGTAAGTATCTTTATCAATTATACGAGTATTTCAATAATCTTAACATATGTCATCAATATCTTCCTAATATATTAGTAGACCAATATTAAAATAAAATTAATGAAAAGAAGTACTAACCCCCTTTTTATATCTACGCAGGCTGGATTGATGATTGAAATCGTTGGTGTAACTAATGGTTACTCAGTATGCGGCTCCACACTCTTGTCCGCCAACCGGCTGGTGACTGCAGCTCACTGCTGGTACGATGGTCGCATGCAGGCGTGGAGGGTCACCGTGATCCTCGGCACGAAGCAGTACTTCACTGGTGGCACCCGCATCGCTACCTCTGACGTCGTCATGCACCCTCAGTACACGGCAAACATACTCAACGACATTGCAATGATCAGGCTGCCTACCAATGTTGCCTTTAGTAGTGAGTAATCTTTCATTTAAACTTGAAGCGGTGTAGGTTTATACAAAAATATTTCGTATGATCCTACACCACATTTACATAATACCGTCCTAAGAATGTTTCACAATGATGAAACAAACAGTAATTATTGTTTAAGAGGAGAATAACTATTAAATTAATTCTTTAAAATTTCAGACAGTATCCAGCCAATAGCTCTTCCCACTGGTTTTGAACTGTTCCTGACATTCGCTGGAAGCTGGGCAGTTGTAGCTGGATATGGCAGGACTAGCGACCGTAAGTTGTCCAAAATTCAAATTTTCATGTCTTATATTTATCACGCTCATTTACAGTTAATTTCTTTTCATGATCACATAAGGTCACGCTCACGAAGTGCCTGGCAGTGAGAAAAATATAAAAATACTTTTGTCATTAAAAGACCTATCCAAAAAAGAAAAGTTAGCCCCAGTAAAATAAAATCGAAGTGTGTGCTGGGACACATGTAGAAGTGAAACTTCAACGGACAAGTCGAAAAACGAATCGGACCAAACAAGTGGAAAAACGAATCGCAACAAAATTTTTACTGGGCAGATTGTTAATGTACTTTTCCAACGGGTAAATCTGGTCGCAAAGCTTCAATTAGAATATAATCCACTACGGGACCCAAAATTCAAAGATTTTTGTGTCTTTTTTGCAGAGCAAACAGGTGCGACAACGGTTGTGAGTCACGTCAACGTGCAAGTAGTCAACGAGATTGACTGCGCGGGTATCTACGGCCCCGACTTTGTGATCCACAGCACGATCTGTACCAGCGGTAGAGGCAGCGTCGGTCCCTGCATTGGAGACTCGGGCGGTCCCCTCGTCTTCAACCGTGCTGGAACACCCGTTTTGGTGAGTGTCTACTGCCTTCATTCAGTGATAATTTAGCTGAGTTTCAATGCTCAACAGAAGTCTTGGTGTTATAAAATCCCGAAGTTCGCAATTGTTGGATTGTCAATGCAGCTCCGCCGTGTGCTCTATGCATTTTGTTCCTCTTTTTTAATCATACCTTACTTTTATTTCAGATTGGCGTAGTCTCATTCGTCTCTGGTGCCGGTTGCCAGGCTGGTTTGCCCGCGGCGTACGCGCGAGTCACCAGTTTCAACAACTTCATCCTACAAAATCTGTAAATACCACGAGACTGATAATTATAAATATATGTTTTTGTATTGTTCATAAGCAATTGTTGTCTTCTTATTTAATACGGTTACTATTGATGTTACTGTTAGCCTGTATCATTCCACTGCTGAGCAAATGCCTCTCCGACTACGATCTACGACTTCTACTTCCAGCTCTTTTAATCCAAGGTCAATGTAGACGTTTGTTTTATCGAGCTCATTCCGCAATTTTACACGGTACCTATAATTTTTCGTTTCATGCCCGATAACGCACCTACAGAGTTTCATATTTTATTACAGAACAACAAAAAACTTTTTAACAAAAAATTAAACCGCCGCAAAATCTGAAAAGCACAAAATAATAAACCTTAAAATTATGAGTCGGCGCTTTGAGTGATCTTTGTTCATTGATTTTTCAGTGCCGACTCAAAATTTTAAGGTTTATTATTTTGTGCTCTTCAGTTTTTCGGCGGTTTAATTTTTTGTAAAAAAGTTTTTACTTTATAACTTTGAGTGAGTTTAATGTCCTAATAATATTTGGCAAGGTATACCCTATGCAACAAAAAAAAAAACAAAATTGGACTACTCTGTATAAAGTTATGCGTGGTTATCTTATACCTTTAAACGAGCAATTCTTGTATATACATATATGTCGCAGTATGATAGATAAAGCCGTAATATAGTTATATCCCTAGGGATATAATTATACCGTAACATAGTTATACGAAAGCGATTCTTTACTATCTCACTAGGAATATAGTTATAAAACGGTCCAAGTTTAGTGATATACTTATATTACTAGATTAAGTTTAGTGAAATAGCTTTGAACAAATTTTACTTTTATGTGTAGTTTGCGGCAAAGAATGTACAGGAGCACATTCATGCTACTCGTGTGCACGAAATTTTCACGTAATTTGTGGAATAACGTCATGTGATGAAGGTTACGGATCGCAGCTATTATGATTTTTATGAAACAGTGAAAAAAACATTCAAGACCAAAGAGACAAAGCTACCGAAAACTTAAGAAAAGCCGCACAAAAAAAGAAAACCCACTCATCACAGAAATTTCCTGACATTGACGTGGGATCTTCAGTTCTTATAGAGATACCAAAGGTAGATCGTGGACCATTGGATCAAAAAAATGTATTAGGAAAAGTTTTAGAAAAGCGAAATGAATGTCATAAAATTGGAACATCCTGTAAGATTGGTTACCCAGAAATGCAATTCAGCTTTCAAACATTACTTTGAATGATCCTATACCAAATGAATACTTGTCACTGAGAGAAATATGCCAAAAATTGTCGCGCTTTGGTGGCCAAGGTTATTTAATATGTACCTGTAAAAATCGAATATACAGTGTTCTACTAAAAGATGTGCCTGTAAGAAGCATTCATTGCTATGTAATTCTAGATGTCATGGAAATAAAGATATCTCAAAACTGTTTGGCTTTAAAAGATTTTTAATGTTTGATTAGTTTTAATTGTATTGTTAATGTTTAAATTCCAAAAAATATGATCGTTTTAATTATATTTACTTTAATACGTGTTAATGTCACAAAGTATTGTAACTAACTGCAGGATACATAAAGTTGATTTATTAATAAAGATGAAACCAATAAAATTTTGTTTTATTTAATTATATATGGTAGATGTTTATTTCACTAAGCTTAATCAAGTAATGGGTCTGTCTCAAAAAAGTGGCACACTTTTGATTTTTTTTCAATTTTTCAAAAATTTTTGAGAATAAATAAGCTTTAATATACTACAATATGATGACAATATGACACAATATGACTTTTTTGAGACAAACCCTAATATATTTATAACACTGAACTTAATCTAGTAATATAAATATATCACTAAACTTGGACCGTTTTATAACTATATTCCTAGTGAGATAGTAAAGAATCGCTTTCGTATAACTATGTTACGGTATATAATTATATCCCTAGGGATATAACTATATTACGGCTTTATCTATCTTACTGCGACATATATATAATCTGAATCTCGGAAACGGCTCCAACGATTTTCATGAAATTTAGTATACAGGGGGTTTCGGGGCTGATAAATCGATCTAGCTAGGATTCATTTTTATAAAATGTCATTTTATTTGTGTTTTCAATGACCAACTTTATCAATAATCAACTTGAACATAAACTTATTATTTTAAAAAACAATTTTCCAAAAAATACCGAGCAAAGCTCGGTCAACCAGATATTACATTATAATCAGTGAGTGAACAATCAATCATCCCTTGTTTCCCGACGGGTTCGATTTTGTTTTCCAAATTTATATGGGACCACCTTCGGAGTATACCCTTTCCAATAGAAGAAGAATTATTGCAATCGGACCACCAGTGCCATAATCGGCGAAAAGTTTTCGATTCTTATGTGAATAGATAGTATCGAATGAAAACGATAACCATCTGGCCAATCTCGGATATGTGAAGTAAGAGAAAGTCTCTTCGTGTGAATGTAAATGGTCCTTTATTACCTTAAACATGGTTACTAAGTGGTCACAATTCATGGACGGGGATCAAATGTTTTCCGAAATACAGGTTTACCACCTAGTTCGGATGTAGATAGTCCCAAACTTTATTAACACGCTTTTATTAGGTCGACCTGTATGTAACTAACTATGTAATGGAATCTAAGGTAACTAATTTAACTATCTTCCAGGGATCGTAGCGTCATGAAAATTGGCAGCTGTATGTAGTTCTAATGACAATACAATAATATGGTACTGTCGAACTGATTTGATGATGGAGCCGGAAGATATGAACTGGAACTTCATGATGGAACATCGTATCATAGCTGTGTTTGGACTTGTTAGGAAAGTCTTGTAATGAACTTTGACCACGATTAAGTTTACGGTTTTTAAATGCTAAATGCATGCAATGCAATTTAAATGCATTTATAAAAGCGTGTTTTTCTAGTGTTTTTTAAACTGTAAATTTATGTTTTACAAACTTTCAGCCATTATTGTCATTATTCGATTTTTAATTATATGAGATGTGATTTCGGTGACTAAAATTATTTATTTTTATTTATTCAAATTAGTTGTGAAATCTAAAAAAATGGCCGTATCCTGATAAGGTTTTCAATGGTTTCACGCGTTTCCCGTCTTGATAAAATTAATCGGCTTGCATTTTTGATTGTGGTCTCGGAATAGATACGAATGATTAGATCAAATTTAATTAGCAGAAGCTACCTATATAAATGCCAAAAAGTTGTCGTTCTTCATAACTTTAACATAATGTGTGGTTTACTGTTGGTTACTCTGGCCCTAGTGGCTTCGGCGTCAGCGTTTGCAGAAGTAGGGGCTGGATACCACCAGGAAGTCGGTATCCCCCTCGCTCAGAAGCTCAAGGCAGCTGAGGAAAAATTCTTGGCCGAGGAAGCTCAAAACAGAGTTGTGGGCGGTTCCGTCGCTGCCGCAAACGCACATCCTTACTTCGTGAGTATCTTTAAAAATAATATAGTCCAAATACTGTTTCTGAGTATACCTTGTTATTGACATCGGTGAATGAAAACGTCGTCCGACGTCCACCTGGACTTCATGTTATTATAACTCTGACATCGACAACCCGTCTTGAGCAAGTATGTTGATCTATACTCATGCTCTCTCAGCCCGTGGGACACGTAGGCTGCGGCGGTTTTTTGAGAAAAACTTTTGATTTGTATTACTTTATTTCTGCGCAGGCTGGATTGCTCATCAGCCTCGTCGGTATTACTTCTGGTAACTCAGTCTGTGGTTCTACACTACTGTCTGCCAACCGGCTAGTGACAGCAGCTCACTGCTGGTATGACGGCCGCAACCAGGGATGGCAGGTTGTCGTCGTACTCGGCACCAACCAGCTGTTCTCTGGTGGCACCCGCGTCACTACCACCAACGTCGTATTGCATCCTCAGTACAATGCCGCCAATATTAACAACGATATTGCCATCATCAGGCTGCCTTCCAACGTGGGATTCAGCAGTGAGTAATCTTATGTTGTTCATGTTGTATCACAAATTGGACAATTTACTGTTTTTTTTTTTTTAATTAAGAATAGTTTTTATCATCAGGGTTAAACATGACGTTAACTTTGTAGATGTGATGCAACAAAAGTATTTTTTGTGTTCGCTCGAATTATTTACGGAATCAATTATAATTAAATGTCTAGATAGTTTTGCTGATATTTTTAAAGCTTCAATTTATTAAAGTTATGATATCATATTACCTATATCATTTATTGTAGTTATTATATCAATTTATTATATCACAGTTTTTTTTAACAAAATTATCATTTCAGACAGTATCCGGGCAATAGCCCTTCCCACTGGTGTTGACTTATGGCAATCATTCGCCGGAAGCTGGGCAGTTGTTGCTGGCTACGGCAGAACTAGCGACCGTAAGTTCCTATAAAATTAAACACTTAATAAAATAATTTAATAAGTATGTAATTCATCATGATCATCTCAGCCGCAAGACGTCCACTGCTGGACATAGGCTTCCCCCTATTTGGGGGGCTTTGCCATAATCGCCACGCTTGGCAAGCGGGTTGGCGATCGCAGTGTGGTGGTAAAATGTATAGAGAACGCTGCTGCCCATTCTCCAGTAAATCCCTTAGTCGCCTTTTACGACACCCACGGGAAGAAATGGGGTGATGCTATTCTTTATGTCCGACACCACACGGGACGTATGTCATGTAATTTTTCAATAATTTTTTATGTATTATATCACAATCTTACTCAATAGCAGTAGTAGTGATTCGCGGATTCTGGCGCAAGCGCCAGAGCCCGCGCTTGCACCAGAGCCCGCGAATCTGTAGCACCCATCGTAAAAAAAAAAAAAAAAAAAAAAAAAAAAAAAAAAAAAAAAAAAAAAAAAAAAAAAAGGTTTTGGTGTGCTCTGATC
The DNA here is from genome assembly GCA_932294355.1 of Aporophyla lueneburgensis. Classification (NCBI taxonomy): domain Eukaryota; kingdom Metazoa; phylum Arthropoda; class Insecta; order Lepidoptera; family Noctuidae; genus Aporophyla; species Aporophyla lueneburgensis. The sequence continues at coordinate 20,233,994 of OW028745.1, read as the reverse complement.
TCAAATCTGCGGTCCATTTTAGCGTAGGATGCGTGGTTCTGGAGTTATGCAAATCAATTAACTGTTATCTCATTGATTTCCGGTGGTCCTGCACCCTCATTAGCATTCCATTGTTCGCCTAATCCTTTTATCTATTATACTTCGAACACCTCATTACGTTGCGCCAGAACCCACGAATCTGTTGCCCTACGGTTGATTTGGCGTTCTTATCTATTACTCATTGTATGTCTGCTTTTCTATGTCATCAATAAAACACATTCATTTTTATTTCAATATTTTATTACTTTTTTCTACAAAATATGAGCGGAAGATCTCATCCACAAAAATATCATTGTGCAGTGTGTTCCCTGTAAATATGTTCGTAAAACTATGCATTGAACATCCCTGAAACTTAAATAGCAAATACATTAAGCAATATTCACCACAAACTGAAGTCCAATCATTCTGAATCCTATCAACATTCCAGTCCCATCTCTTACAATTCCTTTTCAAAAACTGGAGATGATATCGCTCAGGTGTTCGTCCATATGAATCAAAATATTGACCGATACCATTCGTATCGATATGTACAGCTACCCAGTGTGAACCTGGTTTATCATCCGCATCCAAATTGCATATTATATACGTTGGTACATGTGTATACATAGGTAGTCTATTAGCAGCATAAACATTATTTTCTAGACTGGGATGAATCTTTTTCATATGTTTTTGTAATTCTAGTGTATCCATGATATTACTGTTATTAGCAGATTATTACAGTACCAATCTATTCAATGGTTGTCATAGGAATGTTCAATTATAGTGATTTGTAAATATTAAATCGCATTCTTTGTGGGAGTCACAAAGCTTAGGATTATCATTTTGCTGCAGCTAATTTAAAGTTTGTTATATGGGTCTGATTATATTAAATAAAACACTTTGAGTACATAGACATTTTTAATTAACTGATCAACACAATAATTATTAAATAAATAAATTAAATACAGACATATTATTATCAAAATACCATTTTCTAATACACACAGCATTATTCAATGCACAATTCAATTTATGGTTCACACAATTAAAATCAGTTTTATTTTTACAGAACTTTTTTTTTAATGTCGCAAAATTAGGACATCCCTTCTCACCTATGTCAATCACTTCACAGTTTGCACATAACTCTTTAATCCACGTAATCTTTTCCAAACCCTTTGTCATAATTTTTTTATTTTCTAAATATGGTAAAATAACACGTTTAAACTCTTTGTAGTCTATGTAGCCTTCACTCCAGTAAATTCCTCGATTTCTTTCTAACCATCTCACCTGCTTTTTTTCTTCTAGTGTTAGGTAATGGAATGAATATGGTGGTTTCACCAAGAACGTCTGTGTATGATCATGACTCGCAATGGCCAATTCTTTGATAATAAAATGATTTAAAGAATCTTTAAATCCTTGGAGTTCCACTATAAGGGTGTCCGTCTTCATGATATCTTCTTAACAATGTTACTTAATGGTTTGTATTCAACAATGCAATCGTTCAGAATGAGACAATATGCTGAAGTTTGATCTGGTATCTCCGAATCACTTTCAATTTCTACTCTCACGTCCACAACTGGCCCTGTCTTTAGATTATCCACTTGTCTAGAGCAATCAATGACAAACAGCGGTGCTAAATCTCTAAACTGTTTTTCGCTTAATATGGGTTCCGGTCGACGTCCGTAATACGACTGTTGAAATCTGGTGTATTGCTCGTTGTAAATATTAAATCGCATTCTTTGTGGGAGTCACAAAGCAGGTTGATGCCTGTTGCGAAGGAACGTGAGATAAGTTTGTTGACTCATAGAGTTACAATCAGTTTCGTTGTACTTAGTAATTTGCTTTAGATAAGAATAAGGAACGTGAGATAAGTTTGTTGACTCATAGAGTTACAATCAGTTTCGTTGTACTTAGTAATTTGCTTTAGATAAGAATGGTGCTATATAAGATCGAACAGTTGCAGTCATGCAGTCAGTCTATGGTCGTTTGACCACAGTGTATTGTATACGTCTACCAATACTACGTTTGTGTTACTTCAACGCATCAATGGCCATGGAGGTAAGTGTTTATTCTATTGACAAACTTACTTGTATTTCTGTTGTTGTTTCCTAACGTGTGTGATTAAGTGTAAACAAATTGATATTAACGTGATAACTCTGTTGTTGCAGAGATCATTCAGCTTCGCAGACGATAATGAAAATACCTATAAACAGTATTACTACTCGCCACTCTCTCCTCAACACGAAGAAGAGAGTGATGACATCGTCGTTAATAACACAGACGATGGTGGAAAAAGGAAATCGCAACCGATTGATCAATTTTTTGAAGTGGCACCAAAAATAAAAAGGAAGAAGCTGCTATCCTCGACTGTGACACGAGCTGCTAGAGATGGCGTATCATACATCTCTACAAATTCTGACGACGGAGACCAAGCGACGCATCTCATAAAAATTGAAATGTATGATATGAAGAAACTATCCAAGATTCCAACTAGTGATCACTGGAAGCACGCTACCACGAGGATTAAATATTACATAAAGAATAATAAGGATAGCATCTACGACAACACAAACGGCCTCGTATACAATATTACAAAGACAATAGCAGAAAGTGAAAAAGTTAAAAAATACTTTTTTAACAATGACACTCATTAGTGGATTAGTGAATGTGATTCTGTTTACTTAAAGTACTTCTGTGTACTCATTAGATTTTACATGACTTTCCTAATCCTTTGTTAGACTATGAATATTGGACATTATTTGAAATTGGGTATCAGTTGCTCTACCAACACTTAACTGTTACTTACTGTGCTACATACTTTCTTCTTTATTATAAAGATGGAAAACTTCAGTGAAATGTGCACCAGTGCTTTCTTTTCCGCGCCCATTGAAGAGAATATAGAACAATCCAACAGCGAATTCAATCAGGAGCTGTCTAAAGTTTGTGATGAAATAGAGAAGCATGAACTGTTCGATTCATCGTATGATGATGAGTTGTATAATCAATGTTTGATGGTTGAAACAAAGTTGATGTAAGTATTAGAAGTACAAACTCAATAAGAAATATTATTGTAGTAATGTTTTATTTTAAGATTTGTCTAATAATTTTCTTTTTGTTACAGTCAACAACAAGTTGGAAGAGGTATCAAACGAGGTATCACTACTGATGAAAATAAGGTTACCAAGAAAGCAAAATTTGATGAAGGAGCTTCTACATCATCAATTGAAACCAATGATGTGGACAACAATAAGGTGGAATGTGATACATGTCATGTTTATATTAATAAAAGGTATCTAAACAACCATTTAAAAAGCAATTCACATAAAAATAATCTTTTAAAATCACATAATTCATTAACAAATGTTACAGTTGTTGAAACCGCTTTTGGCAATCGAATTTTAACATATAGAATTAATAGTAAAACACTTCAATCGGGACAATATTTTGAAACACCGGAATCGTTTTTAAATTCGCTAAAAATTGATATCTTATTTTTGATAAATGAATGTATTCAACAACATACAATTTTTAAAATAAACTTCATATTGCATGCTGATTTCATACAACAAACTAAAGATATTAAAAATACGTTTGATTTTCAAACGTTTAATTACATAATTTGTCAGGGAGATGACTTAAATATTTTTTATTCATCATTAATAGACACTGTAGTCGGTAAAATTTGTCAATTTGAAAAAAAAGATAGTGGTTGGAGTCTTAATCAAATTAAATACATAGATATGAATGTTAACAAATTCAACCCCCTACGTGGTAGTTCATATATCGACCTTCCTCAAGATATTAAATCAAAAAAAGCTGTAATCAATGTTAAAAATAATGATAATATGTGTTTCAAATGGGCATTACTCTCTGGTTTATATCCTGTATGTAAAAGTGTAGATCGGGTAGCATCTTACGCAATTCATGGAAATAAACTAAAATTTACTGGTATTTCTTTTCCGGTTATAATTGCAGATATATCAAAAGTAGAGAAATTAAACAATATTAGTATTAATGTTTTTGGCTTAGAGTATAATAAAGAAAAAAAGTGTAATTCTGTTGTAGGTCCTTTATATTTAACAAAATGTCGTACACCTAATCATATTAACCTACTATATATATCGAATGGTACTAACAATCATTACTGTTATATTAAAAACTTATCGCGATTAGTTAGTTCACAAATATCAAGACATCATTGTGCAGTTTATATATGTGATTCATGTTTACTTCATTTCCCATCGGAGGAAAGACTTAATAACCATCAACAATATGATTGCGCTCACATTTGTACGGAATTACCAAACGGTGAGGATTCCAAAAAGGATTGGTTTGGTAAAGCAACCTCAAATAATAAATTAAAATTTGATAAATTCGTGAAAAAGTTGAAAATGCCCTTTGTGGTTTATGCAGACTTTGAGGCATTTTTGAACCCAATAGAATCATGTAGTAACGATCCATCCAAGCCTAGTACAATTAATATTCAAAAACATGAAGTGTATAGTTTTGGATATTACATTAAATGTTCATATGATAACAGATTATCAAAATATGAGACGTATAGTGGGTCAAACTGTGCACAAGTGTTTATGAATCGCCTTTGTGAAGATGTGAAAACAATATTTAAAAAAAATAGTTTCCAAAAATGTCTCGTTCCATTATCAGATGAAGATAAAATTAAAATTTCAAATTCAAACATATGTCATATTTGTGAAACTGAGTTAAATGAAGATCTTTTTTACGATTTTGATTGGCACACTGGCAGTTTTAGGGGTGTTGCACATCAAGTGTGTAGTTCTAAGTACAGAACCCCTCGTCATATTCCAATATTTTTACATAACCTCAGTCATTACGATGCTCATTTCATTATCCATGCATTAAACCTCGATGATGACAAAGTTGAAGTTATTCCACAAAATAAAGAACGATACATATCATTTTCAAAACAGTTAACAATAAATAATCAACCAGTAAGTTTAAGATTCATAGATTCATTGAAATTTTTATCGTGTAGTTTAGATCAACTAGCTAAAAATCTTAATGATGATCAGTTTACAGAACTAAAAAGGAACTATCCTAATAATGAAGATTTTTCACGTTTAAGACGGAAAGGTATTTATCCTTATGAATTTATGTGTAATAGTGATTGCTTGAAACATCCATCACTTCCTGATCAACACCAATTTTATAGTTCACTCACAGATTCAAATATTTCAAATGATGATTATAATCACGCAAAAGATATTTGGCAACATTTTAAGTGTAGTAGTATGTCTGATTATTCCAATTTATATTTAAAAACTGATGTTTTACTTTTGACTGATGTATTCGAAAACTTTAGAAAGCTTTGTATTAAAACTTATGGATTAGATCCTGCTCATTACTATACTGCCCCAGGTTTAAGTTGGGATGCAATGTTAAAATTTACCAAAATAGAATTAGAATTGTTAACGGACTATGACAAAATTGCTTTTTTTAAAGCTGGTATTAGAGGGGGTGTATCTCAGTGTAGCAATCGTTTTGCTAGAGCAAATAATAAATTCATGGAAGATTATGATAGTGAAAAACCTAATTCATATCTAACATATTTTGATGCGAATAATTTATATGGTTGGGCAATGTCTCAATCTCTTCCTGTTGGTGGTTTCGAATGGATAGATTCTAATACAGATTATAATGTGTCGGATAACTCTGATTTCGGTTATGTTTTAGAAGTTGATTTGGAATATCCTGATGAACTTCATAATTTGCATTCTGACTTTCCGTTATGTCCTGAAAACATATGTGTGGGTAATACTAAAGAAACTAAATTAGTTCCTAATTTAAATAATAAAAATAAATACATCATTCACTACAGGAATTTAAAACAATGCATTGAAATGGGGATTAAATTAATTAAAGTACATAGAATTTTAAAATTTAAACAGAGTTCTTGGTTAAAGAAATACATAGACTTAAATACTAGTTTGAGAACGTTAGCTACATCAAACTTTGAAAAAGACTTTTTTAAATTAATGAACAATTCTGTCTTCGGTAAGACTATGGAAAATATTGAAAAAAGAGTAAACGTTAAACTACTAACTCACTGGGATAATCGTGGTAAAGTTTTAGGTGCTCAGGATTGGATTGCAAAACCAGAATTCCATAGTTTATCAATATTTTCAGAACATTTAGTTGCAATACAATTACACAAAACAAAATTAATTTATGATAAGCCGATTTATTTAGGATTTTGTATTTTAGATATATCTAAGACCCTTATGTATGAATTTCATTATAACTACATGATTAAAAAGTTTCATAATAAAATTAAGTTATTGTACACCGATACCGATAGTTTGATATATCAAATTTTTACAGACAATTTTTATGAGGATATAAAACCAGATCTACTTCACTATTTCGATACATCAGATTACCCGGAAAATAATATTTACGGATATCCAAAAATAAATAAAAAAAAGTTAGGTTTTTTTAAAGATGAGAATAATGGTAAAGTATTGAAGGAATTTGTAGGGTTGCGATCAAAAATGTATGCCTTAGAAATAGAAGATAAATTTATAGCAAAGGCAAAAGGGGTTAACAAAAGTGTTACCAAAAAAATGAATATGGAAAATTACAAATCGTGTTTGTTTAATAAAAATGTATTATATTGTAGTATGCTTCGATTTAAGTCAATCAAACACACTATTTTTACACAAAAAATAAATAAAACATCTTTATCATATAATGATACCAAACGATGTATTATGAACAACAACATTGATACATTGGCTTGGGGACATTATAAATTACGCTAAGTGTAATACTTTTTACTTTTATTTCTGTGTGTATATACAAATTTTGTACTGATTGTAAAATTATGATATTACTGTAATGTTATATAATAGTTTATTACATATTTAAAATTTATTGTTTGATTGTAAATAATGTAAAATAATTGTAGTTTTTATTTGTGTGCTTAAATTTGACGTTGAGGTGATTGTGAAATTCTGATAAGTACTAATTGTGTTAGAAATAGTATACAGATCATTCTGTTTTTCACAAATTACATGTTTTATATAATTTTAGCAATATATATATATATATTTAATTTTTACACCAAAATTTTCATTTTTATTTCATCCCTTTAAAACTCTAGACGTGTGAAATGTTTCACTTTATCCATCCGTTTACTGCTATTGTGGCAGGACCAAGTGGATGTGGGAAGTCAAATTTTGTAACAAATTTCATAAAATCAGTTAAAGAAATATGTAATTGTGATTTTAATCAGATCACATGGTGCTTTGATGAAATGCAGGCTTTAAATAATTTACCAAATGTTAACTATCATCAAGGAATTCCAAATCTTAATATGTTTGATGGTGAAAACCCACACCTTATTATTATTGATGATCTAATGAGAGAGTCTGATGGAAGAATTGTGGATATATTTACAAAAGGTAGTCATCACAGGAATCTTAGTGTATTTTATTTAACACAAAATTTATTTCATCAAGGTAAAGGTCAAAGAGACATTTCTTTAAACTCAAGTTATATAATTTATTTTAAAAACCCTCGAGATAAAACTCAAATAAGATATTTAGCACGACAAGTGTCACCAGATAACCCAAAATTCATTGAAGACGCCTACAGGGATGCAACTTTAGAAGCGCATGGATATTTAATGGTAGATTTAAAACAGAATACAAATGATTTTTGTCGTATCAAGACAAATGTATTCCCATTTAATGGTTACTGCACAGTCTACGTCCCCACGAAAGAGTTTAAATACACCAAGAATCAAACAATTCAAATCATTTCTAAATGATACATCGTCGACTCACAACGCATAAACATTTGCTAAACGCTTTGCAGTTTAAATACACCAAGAATCAAACAATTCAAATCATTTCTAAATGATGCATCGTCGACTCACAACGCATAAACATTTGCTAAACGCTTTGCATACGCTTAAACCAAAATATCAAAGAGCGTTACTTAAAACGTGTGATGAAGAAGAAATAAATTGTATTTGTGAATGTATTCATAACGTTTTACAAGGAAAGATACCTCTTAAAGATCAAGATAAACAAAAATTGAATAAACACAAAAATATACTCCGTAAACTGGTGCATAAGTGTAAACATAAACTAAGAAAAAATATTATTATACAAAAAGGAGGGGCTTTCTTACCAATAATATTAGGTGCAATATTGAGTGGATTAGTAAGTGGACTAGCCAGTTAACATGGAAAATGCTAAGAAAATGATACTTATTGAACCGGGATTGATTGAAAAATTAAAACAAGAAAATAAGGTTACTAGTAATTTGTCTCGATTAGATATTGAAATGCAAAATATTATGAATAGTAAGACGGAAGACCGAAAGAAGTGGATGTTATATTTACAAACACTACAAAGATACCTTCACTTTACCGAAGAGGATCGTCAACCACTCAGATTACCAATTTATTCTGATACATCTAATGAAGATTCAAATGGGTCTAAAATTGGTTTTAAAAATAAAGATAGAGATCTAAAAAGTTCAGTTGATGCTGAATCTTTGTTGGAGGAGAAAGGATCTATTAAAAGTATAGAAAGTGAGGCAAATCCACTGTATTCATCAACACAAATACTCAGTTTAATACCAAAAACTTATAATAAAAAAGGTGAGTCATTATTAAACTTAATTGGAACAAGTAAAAGTAAAATACGTTGGGATAATGAAGGCACAGTCATAATTGATAATGAAAAAATTCCAGGAAGTAATATTGTTGATTTAATAAATGATTCACTTAGACCCTTAAAAAAAAGTGATCCGATAGGGTGGGATAGATTTGCTAAAGCATTAAAAGATATTAAAGTACCACTTACTTATATTGGAAATCCAAAGAGATGTGAGTTTATTAACCAACTTCAAGTAAAAGATCTGAACAAAACCTCTGAGATTGAAGTTCAAGAGTTTTCTACACCGAGCAGTGGAGATAAAAGATCTATAACTAAAATACATAAAAAGATCGATTGGGAAAAATGGACCCCGTACTAGAAGAAATTAACAGGATTTATTATGATCCATCTAACCCCGCTGGTTTTGGTAGTATTGATAAATTATCAAAAGCTATGAAGGGTAAAATGGATAAAAAGCAAGCAAAGGAATGGTTACAATCACAAGAAACATATACATTACATAAACCCATTCGGAAAAAATTCCCGCGTAATAAGTACATTCTATCAAATATTAATGAGCTGTGGCAAGCTGATTTAAGTGATATGCGAACTTATTCTCAATATAATGATGGTTTCAACTACATACTTTGTGTTATTGATGTATTTAGTAAATATGCTTTTGCAAGACCAATGAAAAAGAAAAACTCAGAAACAACTAAAGAATGTTTTGAAAGTATATTTACTGAAAGTAATACAACACCTACTCACATACAATCTGATAAAGGTACAGAATTTGTTTCTAAAGATGTACAAAAATACTTTAAATCCAAAAAGATAAATTACTATACCACTAACAATCCTGATATTAAGGCTAGTATTGTTGAACGATTTCAAAGAACTCTAAAAATGAAAATGTGGCGTTATTTCACTCATAATAATACTTATAGATATATAGATGTTTTACAAGATTTAATATACTCTTATAATCACAGCATTCACTCGAGTATTAAGATGTGCCCATGTGATGTAAGTTCCAACAATATTATGACAGTTTGGACTAATCTTTATGATAGAGGGTCAAACAAACTTTCTCTAGAAAATCCAAAACCAAATTTCAACGTGGGTGATTATGTTCGAATAACTAAATATAAACATGTTTTCCAAAAAGGATATGAATCAAATTGGAGTGATGAAATATTTATTATATCTTCAATAATTGATAGATCTCCATGGGTTGTTTATACAATAACAGATTTACAAAATGAACCAATAGTTGGTACTTTTTATGAAAGAGAATTACAGAAGGTCACTTACAGCCCCACCTCACAATATAAAATAGATAAAATAATTGGCACTCGTTATTCGGGTAACAGAAAAGAAGTATTAGTGAAGTGGAAAGGTTATCCAGATAAATTTAACAGTTGGATTTTAGCTTCTAGTTTAAAAGAAATATGAATAAAGAAAGTTTTTATTTAACTTTGCTCAGCAATAGTTCAATGGAATACTTTCCTGATAACAAGACCACAAATTTTTCAACAAAATTACCAAAAGCTATGAAATTAGAAGGTGAATGGGCGGTTGGAGTTGTCGAGTTTCAATATCCATGCACCATGTTTACTGTTCAAGATCATGAAAATGTTGTATACATCACAAAAACCATGTTAATGCCTAATGAAGATAAACCATCAACAGTGTACTACAAAAAACATATTCCCGCTACCAACTACGATAACGTTGAACATATTTTAAGAGCGTTAAATGGTATCAGAGAGAGCTTGAAATTTCGTTATGATGAAATAACAAAATTTGTGTCTGTTTCTGTTTTGGATAAAAATATAACATCCGTAACATTATCACCCAAATTAAGTTTACAACTAGGTTATGAACCAAATACAAATCTCCTAGACAGAAATTTTGGGAAGTGTCCTGCTAATTTACACTTAGGGTTACCATCTCAACTATTTCTATATTGCGACATTATCGATCCTCAGATTGTGGGTGATGTTATGACTCCACTATTAAGAGTCATTTCATTAGATCCTTCAAAATACATTTATGGTGCGAATAAAATGTACATTTTCTCTCCACCTCACTACTTACCTGTTATGCGAAGAGAGTTCGATACGCTGGAAATAGATATAAGATCGAGCACAGGACAAAAAATACCATTCCAGTTTGGAACCGTGTGTGTTAAACTACATTTCCGCAAATTATAATAATGTATTCTCCTCATGATCATCATAAATGTCCATATGAAAATTATTATTCACATCAAGCTGGATCAGGAGTTGGAGTAATTTATAAGGGTTCACCATACCAACGCGGTCATGGTATTGGGAGCTTCTTAGGAGGGTTATTTAGATCAGTTTTACCTTTACTTTCAAGTGGTGCTCGAGTGGTTGGTAAGGAGGCATTAAACGCTGGAGTAGGACTTTTATCGGATATGGTTCAAGCCCGTCCTATGGAAGCCTCAATAAAAGATCGTCTAAAGCAAGTTAGTACAAACTTAAAACGAAAGGCTGATGACAAAATTGATCGATTTAACATGACAGGATCTGGGTATATAAGTAAAAGAAAACGATTGGCCTCGTTCATTCCACCACTAACAGCTAAAGTGAAAGCTACGAAAAAACTTGGTCTAAAACCAAAAAACATCAAAGATATATTTTCAAATTAAGTATGTCTTTCCTTCATAATCATTCTTGTGAGTGCGTTAAGTCAGAATTAGATTTGTTTGCATTACCGTCTACACAAACAAGCATTGAAAATGGATTGTGGATTCACTATAAACCAATTTCATCTCTTGCTGATGATGGACCTATCGAGTTTCAAGTTCCTGGAACAGGCGATGACTACATAGATTTGTCTCATACATTACTCCAC